>OY979671.1:22026250-24635000 GCA_963855955.1 Luperina nickerlii
CGCAGAAAGCAATTGTATGTTTTAACCCATTGTATGTTTTGTAGGTATTAATAATCGTATTTGTTTATGTATTTTCTGGTGTACAATAACGTATCCATACTAATATTATAAATTCGAAAGTAACTCTATCTATCTGTCTGTCTGTTACATTTTCACGCCTAAACCACTGAACGGATTTCGGTAAAATTTGGCAGAGAGATAGATTGCATCCCGGGAAAGGACATAGGTGAAACAGCGGGGCGCTGCTAGTGTAATGTATAAATATAAAGAAATACTACCTACACTTATCTATATATTAAAACACGTAAATGTTACGTGAACACATCAATTTTGACATGAAGTTCGAATTGCCCTAGTCACAGGTGTTTTCATGTAGCTGGGGGGTGTCCCACACTACACATAGTGTCACTAAAATCGTGAGGAATTCAATAGGTAAAGACGATTTCTCTTTCCAGAGAGAAGCTTGTCATTATTTCGAGGTTCCATATTACTTTTGAAAATAAGGTTAATAGGTATAAGCTAAAGACGCCAGCACATCAAGCTACTACAATCTGTCATTTTTTTTTCTAGTTTTTGAACTTTATCGCTAAAGCATAAGGTTCAAAGTTGATTGGGAAAATTTGACAGTTTCGGGTAGGTTGATGTGCTGGCGTCTGTACATTTTTACCTGTAACTTTCATGGTGTACATAATAAACAGTATTTTATTTATTTATAAGAGGAATTCTCAATCGAGCTAAAATTTACTACAGTAATTGCGCAAACACTGCTGGAAATATACACGAAAAACGCAAGGGGCATTAAGGACCTAAACACAAAAAATTCAAGTTTTAGAAAAAATAAAAGTATTTATGATCGACTAGAGTAAACAAAATCGAAAAAAATATATGATTTTTTTCCAGGATATATGCTAGGTATATAGTACGTTGAAAATAAATACAACTAATTTGATACGATAGAAAAAAATCATGAAGATACCTCTAAAAACTTTCTTTTTACAATAAAAACAACTCTAATATACATACAATCATTACGATTTTTTGTCAGATTATTCTACAAGCAAAATACTAAAGTACTAGCTAGTGTTTTAATTTTTAGTCCAAACAATACGTTTTTCGTAAATCGATAATTCCTTCATATTTTGCAATAAATTACCAGCGTTGTGTCATCGCGCTTCTCATTCTTTTCTATGCAGTCCGACAAAGACCGTACCGTCATGTAGTCGCCTTAAATACTCAACACATAAGCTCTCTTCGAGTGAAATTATTTTAAATTACTTTGCTACCGCGCTCTAGCTCCATCCAGTAATCCTATACCAAAGTTAGTTACAGCAGTTAAAGTTTTCCGAGAGGCTTTTTTAGCATTCTTCTCCATCCCGCGAGAGTGGATGCAGAAAGTTAACACTTGCAATTTTAGACTCGCTTCCCAACTTTTTGGTAACTACAATTCACTTGTTCCAAGTTTTTCTTTGACATTTTGTAACCTTCCCAAGAATTGCTAGTATTTTAGGCGACATGGTGACCAAATTTAATGTTTTTTGGAAATGCTTTTGCGCCGTTGAAATTGTGTCGTATCTAGGACTGCTGCTTGAGAGGAACTGGATTCGATTCTGGGGGCCTAAAAAAACCACTTTGGCAGAATCATAAAAGAATAATATTATGGATCATAATGGACAGTTAACTGTTAAGTTAATCGTATCAAATCCCATTGGTGAAGGATTTTTCAGTTTTTTTTTTATCTGTGCTAAAATACCAATCAATTCAGTCCAAATCCAATCCCAATCTCTTTGATTATACCTACGTAGTGCAGCGACAAAAAGAAAAACACTGACAGTCCACGCCATATTATAATTCATAATGTTATCCTATTATGATTCTGCCAAAGTTGCCTTTTCAGGCCCCCTGAGGTTGTGTACATTTAATTCAATACATTCTAAGCTGGTGAAATGAAATGGTGATCCTTATTCTATTTATGTCTGTAAGTAAATCTTTTGAGACATTTTTAGACGTAATTGTTTGGTCATTATTTTATTCTTTTACGTATCTAGTATAAAACAAAGTCTCCGAAATGTCTGTACGCGCATAACTTCAGAATCCCTGCACCAAATTGGATAGTTAATTATTTTTTTGTTGTGTTCGATATTGCCAGGACAAGGTTTGTATGAAAGAAAAATTCGAAAATTCGAAAAAAAAAATTTCATCCGTGCGAAGCTGGGGTGGGCCGTTAGTATACAATATAACCAGATGGTGCCGGCATTTCCTAGCTGACTGATCCCTGAGAACAAGCTCAGAAATCTCTTTTAAAGTCCTAACAGTAGCCCCTGGATTAGAGAGGCTAACTTAGAAAGTGTGCAATTAATGAAGCAGAGAGGGCTATAATAATTTACCCTAGAATGACATTATACCTTACCGTCCTTGCACCTTATTTATGATGTTTTTCAGTGAGCTCAGGTGTGCACTCGCAACCAGCTTACTTGTATGAACGTAAACGTAGCAAAAGCAGTATGAAGGACCGTAGCAGGCGTTCTGCAGTTTCTGCCAACCCCCACGTTTCGGAAGAAGGCGTGTGTTTATGTATGTGTGTATATGTAGAGAGGCCAAATGTCAACAGCGGACTGTTTTAGGCTGATGATGATGATTTAAAGATTTTAAAGTATCATCAGATCATTTCAAATTATGCCTTAAACATAGGAATTCGCCTCATGAGAGTATCACTTATCAGCAAACTGTTTGCAAGAAGTCATGTATATTTATTTTTCTATTAGCATACAGAAAATCGTGATCAAATTCTAAAGTAAGTAGATGAAAATATTTATGAAAATGATATTCATGACGAAACATTTTAATGTAGATAAATTGGTCGGCCTCATTCGGTTAATATCAACAAATTGGATTTATTATCATAATTTTGATCGTAAATAGTAAGTTGGGAAGACGTTACGGTCTATTTATGCACAAACTTATTGTAATTTTATTCTAGAACCATAAAAAAGCTGTTAAAAAAACTAGCAGATATCACGAAATGCCAATAGCTTATAGTCTACGACAAACGATTGAAGGTAATGAAAAACCAATAATAATACACGACCAAAATAATTCACTTTTATTGAAAGACGCAGTTCGAAATTAAAGAAATGGCCGACATCGAATGCTGTCGTTCGCTTTTATGTTTATACTAATCATTTGGTTTTTTTATACATTTTCGAAGGCGAAAGTGAACCATATTACTTTTTTGTCCATTAAAGTATTGAGGTTTAGGTATCTACTCACACTTACAACGCTACAAGATTACTGTGGCGCGTGGCCGAAATAGGAACTAACTAAAAACTACGAAATAAAAACTAACATCGCCATGTTGTTTTGTCAATTCAATTTATGTGACACATTGTCACAAAAGGTTTACCAGCCCCAATGAGTGTTATCCAGGCGCCATGATGTATCCCAGAGGCGATCTTAGTAGGTACACGGATATTATATACTTCTATAGGTACTAATATTATAAAGACGTAAAATTAGTTTTTTTCTAAGTTTGTATGTTTGTGGATTTAAAAAACTCTTTTTGCATTTGAGAGCCCAATTCTCGAGGAAGGCTCCACGCTATGACCCTTAGGAACGAGCAAAAAGAAAAAGTAATTTAAAAAAATTTAATCAACTTCAAAAAGAAATTAACTCAAAATCATGAAATAACTTTAATTTCGGAAGTCGGTGTCTTGGGATCTGTATTTTTAGTTTTTCGCCACCGACTTCCGAAATTAAAGTTATTTCATAATTTTGAATTAATTTCTTTTTGAAGTCGATTTAATTTTTTTAAATTAATATTTATTTCGTAATTTTTAGTTTTAAGTAAAAACTGGAATATTTGTTTGTAATAGTAGGTAATAGTTTTGTTGTAAATATTGCACTAGAATTTGACTAAGGTTTTGAGATGTTTTCCCTTTGACACTACACCCGTAGCTCTTATAAATAAGCCAGGCCGTCACACTTACACGTATTAATTAGTCCATATATTGAAAATTACTGAATTGATTTTGATGAAACTTGCACTGTTCCCTAAGTTGAAGTAAATGTGAGCCAATAAAAGAAAAATGGTCACGGTCCGATTAATAGTTGCGGAGAAATGCGTGGACAAACATAGGTACATACATCTATAAAATGTTGTATATTTGTTTGGAAGCCCTAATAGATTGTCATATGTGAATATAATGCAGTTCCAATAATATTACATACATACGTGTCAAATTGATAACCTCCTTTTTTTTAAGTGTGTAAACAGTCGAAAAGAACGCTAAAAGAAAACGAAGTGCTACTGCGGCGTGGAGTGGTGATGCAATGCAACCGGCTGGGTCAGGGGAATAAGAAATTTCACGCGGACTAAATCGCGGGCAGAAGCTAGTTTATACTTTACACCACAAAAATACATAACAAAAATGGGACCATTTCGAAATAAACCTCGTCCGAACAAAAAAAAATTTGCAAATCCGTCATTATATGTATTAATGAGTATTGAGATAATTATATGAGGGAGTTATGCTCGAACATACATAAAAAAATATATATAAACATCCGAATTGATAACCTCCTCCTTTTTTGAAGTCGGTTAAAAAATAAATCAAACACTAAAAATATATATATATTGTTAGCGGTTAACACTACTTTTAATTAAAAAAAAACTAACAAAATGACGAAACACTAAATTTAATCAATTTTAAGCAAATACAATTTTAAACTTAAAAATATACTTCCTGATTTAAAAAACGACTTTACACAATATTACAGAGAGATGTTATCACGACGGCTGCTTGCGACGGAGTGAGGGGCGAGTACTGGCCGCACCCCCTTTTATACACAGCGCCGCACGGTAGTTTGAAAAATAACGTTTTCACGCTAATACGGCCTCTCCTGACGTGTGGCTGTCCTCAGCCACATTGTCCAGATGATGGTCCTTGTTCGCCGCAGTCACGATCTTCGGCAAGTGGACTCGGGCGACGCGAAGGGCTCATGTCTTCAATAGCTGCATCAGTAATTAGTGGACCCTGGCGTGTGTACTATCCTCTTCAGCTAAAAAAATTAGAGAATAGCACATATTAGTAATATCCTTATTATTTAATCTAAAAATGTCTGTTGCAATTAAATGCAACACAAATCTAGACGGAGCACCCAGTTAGCTCGTCTTGGCAGAGACACATCTCAATGCCCTTATGAATAAACTGAGATGGAGGCACCCAGTTAGCACATCTCTTTTGGCAGAGTTACACTAACTCAATGCCCTTACAAATAAACTGAGACGGAGGCACCCAGTTAGCACGTCTCTTTCGGCAGAGTTACACTAACTCAATGCCCTTACCGGCAGAGTTACACTAACTCAATGCCCTTACAAATAAACTGAGACGGAGGCACCCAGTTAGCACGTCTCTTTCGGCAGAGTTACACTAACTCAATGCCCTTACCGGCAGAGTTACACTAACTCAATGCCCTTACAAATAAACTGAGACGGAGGCACCCAGTTAGCACGTCTCTTTCGGCAGAGTTACACTAACTCAATGCCCTTACCGGCAGAGTTACATTAACTCAATGCCCTTACCGGCAGAGTTACATTAACTCAATGCCCTTACCGGCAGAGTTATATTAACTCAATGCCCTTACCACCTTGTACGCACCATCTTGTACGGACCACGCATCCGGAGTCCACTCACCACGCCACTGAACCATAGGTTCTGCGGCGGCCCGGGCTTTCCCGTTGCATGAGCCAGCAGGCAGCTCGAGCTCGTACCGGTGATGTGGTAGCGCTCGTACCACCTTGCACGGATCACGCATCCCAGAGTCCAGCCTCCATGCGCTCTGCGAGCCCTTGCTCACGAACACGAAGCTGCCGACGACAAATGTACGCGGCTGACGCGCGACGCGTCGCGACGTCTCGCACAAGAGACCTCAGCACTGGAGTAGTCGCTTCAACGCCAGTCAACAGCTGTAGAGGCGAGGTGCGGGTTGTGGCTTGCCTCGTTATGTTCAAGGTGAGCTGCACCTTCCACAACGCATCGGACCACTGCGCACCCTTGTTGTTCGCCTCTATCCGCAACATGTTGAGAACCGTCCTGCAACAACGCTCGACCTGCCCGTTTTCACGGTGCATCTCAGGCATGATAAAATGTATGTTACAGCCTAACTCGGTAACCCAGTCTTGAAAGGATGCTCTTTCGAACATTCTGCCACGGTCACACACAATTGTTGACGGAGTACCGAATAGTGAAATGGTATTAGAGAATACACGTTTTAACTCTGTGGTATCTTTTCTATACAGGGCGTACAACAGACAGTACTTAGTAAAAGCATCTACCACAAGGAGTATGTATCGGTAACCGTTTGACTCCGTTAGGGGACTAAGGATGTCAGTGTGAACCACTGAAAAGGGTACCTCAGGCTTCGTCCAAGATTCTACGGTCTTAGGAGACTTCACTAAAGCTTCAGTTTTACTAGAGCTCGGCCGTACCTGACCGTGACCAATAAGCCTACCTAGGTATTCTAACTCTGTCTGAGAACGTGTATTTTGTTTAGATTTACTGAAAATCCCGTCTCAGTTAGTGTTTTTAATACCTCTCGCAAAGTTTTCAGACCATCACAGACAGAATTCGACATTATTAACACATCGTCGATTAACGGTAGCGGAAATCACTCTTTAATAGTGATAGCATTTAGAGCTCTGTAGTCGACGCACATCCTATCAGACGCATCCTTTTTCTTAACAAGGATGATAGGACTCGCGTAATTAGACTGACTCGCGAATGATTCGCTTACTAATCAAATCATTAATTATCTCGCGAACGCGACGCTTTTCGTCTACGGAGAGTTTATAAGGTCGATAGTGAATTGGGATGTCACTATTAACTTTTATTTCCATAAAACCAGTGTGTCTACGCCTGAACGCAGCCCTTCACATTAACGAAGAAACGAACGCACCCAATGTCAACGGCGCTCGCGACAGGCTTCACACGGACGAACCGGACGAACTTCACTTCACGATATTAGCGCGCACCGCCATACCTTTGTCGCGACACACATAATTGTAATTTTCAATAAATAAACTACTAACTATAATCGAGGTCGATCTTATTTTTGTATCGCCAACACAGTATTTACTCTAGAGGTCGCTGTACCGGTAGTAAACGTATCTAAATACTCGTTAAATAGAGCTAACAAACACTCTTTTTCGTCACCTACTAAGGGTGTCCTTATCTTAGGGGACTCTACAGTCAACACGTTGTTTACGTGCGAATCCCTGACTAACCGTTGAGATTTATTTGTTCTAATATACGTAACTCCACTATGATTTAAAACATCAGTGCCAATCAAAACCGGTGCCTGAATACATTCCGGGGGAATAACAAACAAATCTACTTCTAAAGATAATTCGGGAAATTCGATAAGAGTGCATACTTACAAAGTGGACTCTATATCTTGACTTCCAATACCACGCATACGGCGGTAGGTGGGAATTTTATTTAAACTAAAATGCTTTAAGACGGAATCAGAAATCAGCTAAATATCAGAACCTGAATCAATTAGAACATCAACAGCTACGTTCTGTATAACCGCGGACCACGACCGATCACTGGTCACGCAATCGTTGAGCCACGTCTTAGCGTCACCCCGTTAACATCCAATGCGTCCCAGACATTCCCGATCTTCCCACTGACATATCTCGCAAAGTATCTCATAGCTCGGTCACTCCTGACCAAATATGGTACAGGCAAAACAACACAATGAAAATTCGCACAAACTAAAAAATTGCAGAGTTCAGAGTATTAATCATTCTTTGATTCCCAAATCTCAAGATCACAAACCAAATAATCAAGTAAACATGATAGAGCAGCTAATAAAACATCCTTAGAGCATAATAAAACACAGCAGGAATCTTATTCGTGGCCTGTGGCTTTTCATTAAGCTCCTACAACAAACCTCATGTTTGTTACCTTGAATTCCTCCTGAATTCCGAGTCCCACGGACTCTATGGTCTCTACAAGACCCCGACCAGCCGAACTAAGATTCACCACTATCACTCGACTTTAATCTCTACTCTGTTTCATCAACCAGACTTCTACTTTGCTTTCCTCAAATTCGTCATTAATACTCTGATCCCTTGGCCTGTGCCATGGCATATGCCTTAACCTCATGAGCGTACTTGATTCAACCAGAGCCATGTAATCAAACTCTAATCAATCATAACAAAAAAAATATCAACCAGAGCCATGTACCATCGTTATCCACATTACAACAATCTTTTTTACTAAGAGCCTTAGACACCTGGAAACCCACAGACGAGTAAACCACTCTAACGCCACGGCGCTCCGGCCGACCAGCAATCGCATTGCTCTCACCCATCCAGCGCATGGATCATGTGTATCACCCCTGTGACTACACACTTTTTACTACGGCCGATAGAGAACCCCTACTCGCGTGGTTCCCACTACTCAGGCTTGCTCATAGCTCATTACCACTGTGATCACAATCTACTTCGACTGGTACATAACCTACTGGCATCATTCGTAACCTATCGTAAGCGTATTTAAAAATTGCATTGTCAATTAGATTGGGCTATACCTAACAATGTAACAGTTTTTTTTTTGCTGTTGTTTACCAGGAAAGCACTCGGTACCAGAGTCAAAACAAAATGAAAACGACTCACCAAATTCTGTAGACAATAGATCTGTAGTAATGCTTAGATCTTACTTGAATTAGGGAAGAAAGTGCCCCCACAATCCTGTCCGCAGCATCAGCCTCTCGCGATGTCTCAGCGGTCACGGCTCAGCACACGCTTCCTCACCAGCAGCAACAGGTGCCCCGGCAACCACCGAAGCAGTCAGCGGCGGAGCGCTGCCCGGATGCGACGACACGGGAGTAGACGCACGTATAGCGTCTGAAGGCAAACGCTCCCCTAAAGCGCTCGATCGAACCAGCACTCCATCCAAAGGGTCGCGTCGAGGGCTATCCCGACGCCCATACGAACTATCCCGGCTCCTACGTGAACTTTGAGAGTACTCTGATCTATCACGACGACGCCTAGGAGATCTACTACGCGATTGACTATAACGGCCACGACGCCTTTTATAAACATCACGGCAGATATGCGAATCGTTTTCCCGAGAATTACGCCTAGGTGTATTCTCACGCGGAGTGCATCCACGACTCGACATGATTATGACTATAGGCAACGTATATGACCACTACGTGAACAACAAACTAACCGCGAAATAAAAAAATTAACACGTGGTTGTTTACTTCAAAAACACGTACGAAATATAATGTAATCGAGTAGAAACACGTGGCGAATCACGTTAAAATGCACAGAAACTAATCACGGACAAAATCAACAACACGTGGTGAAAAATTTTAAACAGACTCAAAACACTATTTTGATCACGCCTATTTCTACCTCTATTACGAGTGATAGGTAGCTCTTTCGGACATGATTCAAAAGCTTTTCGCGCGACACAGAAAAAAGATAGGCAATGGAGCCTATCCCACTTCTGATGTTAGCGGTTAACACTACTTTTATTTAAAAAAAAACTAACAAAATTCAAATTCAAAATTCAAATTTATTTATTTTTAGGACAACTGAAAATCCAAAGGTTAGTAGGTATACAAAAACTTAAAAAACTATGACGAAACACTAAATTTAATCAATTTTAAGCAAATACAATTTTAAACTTAAAAATATACTTCCTGATTTAAAAAACGACTTTACACAATATTACAGAGAGATGTTATCACGACGGCTGCTTGCGACGGAGTGAGGGGCGAGTATTTTTTTTTTTTTTTTTTTTTTTTTTTTTAGAATATGGCATCTCGTAGTTGACCTTGAGAGGTCGTGACTACTTAACCGGACAATCCTGCGGCTGCCTTGAGAAAACTCAAAGCCTCCAGCCAGGGGCTTAAAACTAACTAAATAAACTAAGCGACTACACGCTAAGGGCACCCCCTGTGGGGTACGAGCCTCGGCTTAGGGCGTCGCTGGGGGGAGGGCAGCAAGTTGGGACAGGCTGGATCTAATTTTGATTATTTAACGAACGATGGGGCCGGCATTTCCTAATTGACTACTCTGAGAAGAAATGCCGAAACAAACTCAGAGGTCAGAGTCGGGAATTTAAATCTACTGGCTCAGCTGCGGCGCGGGCTGGCACTACATCGAGCAAGGGTCGGTGGGGGGCATTTACTTGGGGACGTCGCGAGGGACCTCGTCGGCGAGGCCGGTATGTCGGTTTCTTGTATCTGTTTTTCCTAAGCGTGCTGGTTGCCCTACTGCTCTCTTGGAGGACGGTTATAGGGTCATCTGGGTCGGTGAGAACGTGCCTTGGACGGCGGAGTTTACTGATTTGGGAGGGAGTATATCTGGCGGCCTCGACAACCAGCGGGTTTCGATGGTTGGGGGCGGAGTCGAAGAAGTGCTTGGAAAGGCGCTTCATGAATTGGTGGATAGTGGGGATTTGGAGATCGACATGGAGGATCTCATTTCGAACGAACCAAGGGGCTCCCGTAGCCTTTCGGAGGAAACGGTTCTGGAGGGTCTGCATCCTATGGATGTGGTGGGGCTTTGCGTGTGCAAAGACTACGCAGGCATAGGTCATGATAGGGCGAATGCACGCTGTGTAGATGCGCAATTTGCACTTAAGTGACAATTTGCTGCGTGCATTTAGCATCGAGTGGAGGCTACCGAGGGCGAAGGCGGCGCGCGAGCGAACCGCCTTTATGTGCTCTGCGAAGGAGAGGTGCCTGTCGAGGATAACACCGAGATATTTGGCTTGCTTCTCCCAAGGGATCGGCTTGCCGAACATGGTGATAGGTCGGGGGGGGATGGGTTTGTGTCTCGGTTTCGAATAGAGAACCGCTTGACTTTTGTCGGGGTTTACTTCTATTCTCCACTTCCTAAACCAGTCAGCGAGCTTGTTGACTGAAGTTTGGAGGATGTGGGAGATCTGAACTAGGCTGCGGCCAGTGTACAGAATGGCAGTATCGTCTGCGAAGAGAGCCAACTGGGTCTTTTTACTCATTGGGATGTCACTGGTGTACAGCGTGAATATGAGCGGGGCGAGCACAGAGCCCTGGGGGACTCCTGCTCGGATCGGGTGTGGAGAGGATATAGCTCCTTCTACTTTGTAGCGGAAGGTGCGGTTTGACAAATAGTCTCGAAGGATGAGCACGAGACGGTCGGGCACACCGAGTTGGTATAGCTTATATAGTAAGCCATTGTGCCAGACTTTGTCGAAAGCTTTTGCTATGTCGAAGTATATCACACCTGTCAAGTATCCACGCAGGATCCCTGCGTGGATCTGTTCGGTGATGCGGTGGACTTGCTGGACGCTAGAATGTTGGGTTCGAAAACCGAATTGTTCATTAGGGATTAGGCCCTTGGTTTCGGCATAGTTTCTGAGACGCTTATAAATAAGCCTCTCGTAGACCTTGCCTAGTCCATTGAGCAGACTGATGGGGCGGTAACTCGTGGGTTCCGACTTGGGCTTGCCGGGCTTGGGAATGCCAATGACTGTGGCTTCTTTCCACTTCTGTGGGAAAATGTTGTTGCTCATGGCACCGTTGAAGATGGTGGCCAGTAGCACAATTAATTGGGCAGGGAAGAGTTGAATCACTCTATTGGTGATTCCATCTGAACCGGGGGCTTTCTTAGGTATGAGACCCTTTATGATGTCCTGTACTTCGTCTGGAGTGACGGGGGGTAGAGGATTTTCGGGGTCTTCTACTGGAGGGAGGGAGGCTCTACGCTCGACTTCCGCGTCGACCTCAGAGAGGTGAGCTTGGTCTACGGGTAGGGAGCTGGGTGTACACTGGGCTTCGAGGCTGTCAGCCAAGCATTCTGCCTTGTCATCGTCGTCAAAGGCGATGGTTTTGTCGGGGCGGATCAGTGGGGGCATGGAGACGATGTCTCGAGATCTAAGTCTCCTTTGGAGTTCCCAGAAGGCCTGGTGATTGGGTTCAAGATCGCTCAGCGTCTTATTCCATTTGACTTCACGCCACTCCGATATGCGAGTCCTCATAGTTCTCTGTAAGTAACGCATATGGGCTTTGTTTGGGCCACATGGAAAGCTGCTGTAGGCACGGACAGCCGCGTTCTTCTCGTTCAACAGTTCACGCAAGTCGTCAGGCAACTTCCAGCGATGGTCGTCCATCTCTGGAATTTCCCTTGAACAGTGAGGGGCGAGTACTGGCCGCACCCCCTTTTATACACAGCGCCGCACGGTAGTTTGAAAAATAACGTTTTCACGCTAATAATATATATACAATGGGAGGCGCTTTTATTATTTTAGTTGTAGGATTCGGTCCAAGAAAAAAAAAAACCTAACCTAATGGTTAGACGGAGGTCATGGTCTTTACTTTATTATATTTTATACGTGAATACTTGTTGCTATTTTGAAGGATTAGTTCCCTTCTTAAGTAGCAAGACAACCACAGTAATAAAATAAATCTAAATTCTCATACTCATATAATTTAATCACCAACAAGACACGCGGCTATAACCCAGCAATTTAACGTAAATCTCGACTCGACACTCAAATTACTGACAATTAACGTTTAACTGAACAATTAGCGTCCATTTGATATGAGGCTACATGCTTCCACATTTCAGTACCAGGGTTTAAATATAACAGATCAAGATTTAGAAATAGACTGTCACGCAGGCATGAGTGACAGAGACGACGCTCTACAAATATTTTATTGTCACGTCAGAAATGCTACAGAGATCTAGAATAACTTCGGTGTGGATGCACCTTTAAACCTCCACTTCACTACTCGCGAAGTTGCTTCGACGAATTCAGAAATCCGGTCAAAATTGAACGAAGTCCGAAGTTCGTGACAATACACACACGCAAAGAACGCTTCGAGTCCTTTGACTGAGGCACGAAAACCGATCGGAAGTCGCCCGAAGCGAGCCGAGGATACACGAAGCGAAACGAAGAGCCCTTTTACACTCTCATATTCGCCTAATTTCGATCAACTTCTCGAATAGTGTAGTGCAGGCTTCAGGTGAAATTGTGTATGAGGCATGAGCTTAAACGAAGCAAAATGAGTTTGTAAGGATCGTAGCAGAGCAGATGCTGTTCTGTAATTTGTACCTACATTCTTGGGAAGATGGATTGAGTTTATGTATGCATATTATATTTTTTAAATTGTATTGAAAAAACAAGATGGTGGCATTCGTTCTGATTTTGAATACGCGTCAAAGATTCTTTTACAGCTAGGTATAGGTACACTGTTTATGCGAGCGACCTACAGTCCGTTTACAAAATTATTTTACCTCTGACAGTACCTACCAAAAAGCAACCCTATCATATATAGAATAATGATCACAATGACTTTGCAAGACTTGTCAATGGCAGGAACCCAACAGCAACCTTATGAGAATGAGAATAAAGATCACAATGATGCAAAATAACTATGAACGGACGGTACATACGGGTGTATGACTTATGACAGAATTAAAGTGTTTGTGGTATGTAACCTGTCACTTAGGTACATACCAGTTCACCCCAAAAGTTTATGCATTAAGGTTTATAGCCATCTTTATAGCAAACCTGTGATGCCTTGGCTCTTGAGTGACAGACTTAGTTACTTTATGTTACTTAATTGTGTATTTTGGTTTCAATTTGGTTTAAGGCTGTTGTCCACGACGCTACTCACAGGTTCGGTTTCCACAATCAAATCACCAATGTCTAGTTCGAATGAAACAGTATTTCAATGGCGGTCTCAAATCGCAAACTACAGTTCTTTCACAGTTATTTTACCTCTGACAGCAACAACCTTACACATATATATAATCAGCATATAATGTTCCCACTGCTGGGACACAGGCCTCATCTCTGTGAGAGGGAGTGGGTCGTAATTGTAAAATTGTAAAGGAAATTTTGCATAACACTGGTTATGATGACTCGGAACAATTAATATAAAGACCCTCACCTGACACCAAATTAAACGAAGCACAATGGAACAAACACGCACACTTACACAAACACACCAGACGCACACACACCACTTACACATCACACAATATCACACATACACATATACCATACCATACCTGAAATCACCTCTCTAGTCTCCACTCTGGAACTCGTACTCCGAGCCCCAAGATACAGACTAACTGTCTAGTTTCGGGCTCACTAGTTAATACTATACTGTAACCTAGCTGTAGGTAATATTATTTTAAGCTACTCATGTCGTCTTAACTTACTGTTAACACCTGCTTACTGTATTACCTGGACAATAAATATTTTTCTATTTTCTATTTTTCTAATTCACCACGCGGGCCTAGTGCAGGTTGGTAGATGTCACATGTCTTCGAATTTTTGGTTCTAGGACATGCCGGTTTCCTCACGATGTTTTCCTTCACCGTTTTTGAGAGCAGTGGTGATGAAATAAATTAACACCAAGTAAAGCGTCTGTCTGGGTCCGAACCCTACGACTTACAACTCGTAAGTTGGGCAGAAACCTTATTGATACGAGAATAAAGGTCACAATGGTTTTGACACACTTGTCAGTGGCAGTAACCTAACAGACACCTTAATAGAATGAAAAAAAAAAACTTGTGGTGTCGGAAGATCCCCGAAAGGAACGAAGTTCAAAATGAAAATCCAAGATGGCGGCTGGCAAAATTTTAAATGATGAAAAATTTTCGCAGCGTCTTGTATTTCTATTTTCAGCTCACTATTGGATTCAGCACTCTCTCTCTGCCAAATTTTAACGAAATGCGTTCAGTGGTTTAGACGTGAAAAGGTAACATACATACAGGCAGACAGACAGAGTTACTTTCGAATTTATAATATTAAGTATGGATAGACTTGTTACGTGACGATTTCAGAGATGCAAACTTGACTTGTAGTCAATAACGCGTTAGTTAGTCACTTCGTGTACGGACCGCCATTGAAATACTAGTTCTTTTGACTTTTTAAATACTCATTGGTGATTTGAATTTGTAACACGTTACCTTTGAGTAGAGTTGAGGACTGTGGGCCTTAAATTACCCTTAGGAGTCACAGGTAGGTTTACAAACAGATCTCACTATCCATAAAACCCATTACCAGGGAAACAGTCACGAAGATTTTCAAAAACTTTTCCTTTAAAAGCATGACAAATTAATCTTGTTTATTGTGATCTTTCAAGTGAAAATATAACAAAGTTTTCTCTTTGCAATTAATTCCCGACTTTGAAACTGGTAACTCTGGTCGTTTTTACGAAGATTGATGTACTGTCAACTGTTACGTTTTATTCTGGGACTTATAGAAGAACGGGCTGGAAAGATGGGCCGAGTTTTGTGTTTTGGTTCGGGGACTTTGTTACCTCGATTTTTGGGATGGAACGTTATTAGAGGCTGGCTTAAATTCTTTTTTTGCCCCCTTTGAATTTTCTATCTCTCTCGTACTGTCAAATTGCGGGGTAATTACGTAACACATTATCAGTAGCAATGGGTTTCATTTTGACAGTATAACAACGTTTATTGCGTTATTTACGTTGTTGAGCAGACAAATTTATTGAACATATGAAGCAATGAATTAGAAATTTCCTTCAAAATGACAGATTGTGATTGATAGTGTGTTTTAGGGTGCCGATTCCGTTTGGGGATCTACACTATTGATGGACAGATTCTTAGTAATTAATCACTAAATCTAATATTTTATTATTTTACGCTAAACCTTACAAACAAGAACCTTTAGATTTGGTGTTTAAAACTTTACTGAGCTAAAGTTTAATAAGCGAAATAGTTTCACAATTTTGCGTCTCGTTTTAGTTTTTTGCAAAAGCAAAAGGACAGAAATAATGAGTTCTACTATGCTACGGGCGGCGTAGCGAAAGGTGACATGACAGCAACGTCGACTATGCTGCGCTGTCATAGCAGTAAACGCATAGAGTTAATAAAGTAGAATAGAATAGTCTTTATATCTTTGCATTATTATTTTTTATTTTTCTTCTCAACATATCTGAAATAGTGTTGAGTAGGAATACCTATATCTAATAACTTAAACACCCACAAGCCCAATAGGGCTTGTGGGTGTTTAAGTTATTATAAGAAATATAACGGTTATATATTTTTTTAAAAGAAGTGAGCTATCGACCCGTCGACTTCGTCATTACGCCATTAGAGTATTCAAAAAAAGAAAGCACGTAAAGCCGTTGGTCCCGGCTGTCATTCATGGATCTTTGACAGTCGTTACGGCTCTTCAGAAGCCTGAGTGTCTAACAACCTTTTGTAAGACTGCCTTTTTACCCCAAAAAAACTTAGGGTTTGCCTTTTTTTCCAACTACCTCCGTTCGGAGTATAAATTCATTTAAAACTCAAAGAAAACTTCCTTTAATTACTATTCCTGAAATTCGTTACAAGGATATCTTCCTACGTAACAATTTGAATTTAATTCTGCACTAACTTGTTAATTCTATCGAAACATGGACGACTAAAGTTTTCAGTTTCACTCGTTTCGTATTGAATAAGTTTCGGATTAGTTTCAAGTTTCCTCTTCGTAATGTACTTACTAGCATATAATTTGGTTGTACATATCTAGGCGTATCTAAGAAGTTTGCTAGGTTCTTGTTCGCGATTAAGAGTCCATGTTTATAGTGGTAAGACCTAAGAGAAACTGTGGCTAGGTATCTCATCTGCCTAGCCTTTTCCCAATTATGTTGGGATCAGCGCTCAGTCTAACATGATGCAGCTGAATACCAATAATGAAGCGACTGCCTATCTGACCTCCACAACCCAGTTACTGGGTAATACGATACCCCTTGGTAAGACTGGTTGTCAGATTTTTTGGGCTTCTGACGACCTAACAACTGCAAAGATCCACGAATGAGCTGGGACCAACTGCTTAACGTGCTTTCAGGCCACGGAGGGGTCTTGATATATAAACATGGTCACCCATCCACGGACCAACCGCGGCAACCGCAGCTTAACCTGAAAGATGAACCCGTGCGGCCGTTATTACTTAACCACAAACCCCTATAACATAAGTATCTACAGTATCGAATCAACCAAAGTAAGACAACATCATAAAAACGCTACGATATTCGCAAGTAGTCTGAAAGTGGTTTAATAAAATTAAAATTGCTAATTGCATTTTAAATACCCACACCCCACACTGTCCATTCCAAGGTTGCCTGGAAGAGATCGCAGAAAGCGATAAGGCCGCCCATTGTATGTTTTGTAGTGATAAATGTATTATTTTTGTTATGCCGACGCCAGCACATCAAGCTGTCAAATTTCTTTAATAGATTTTCAACTTTATTGCTGAAGCATAAGGTTCAAAGTTGATTGGGAAAATTTGACAGTTTCGAGTAGCTTGATGTGCTGGCGTCTGTACAATTAAGTATCTACTTACATATAAATATAAACAATTATATTTTCTATCTGCTTTTGGCGATCGTTTAGAAGAAATTCATAATGAACTCAAGAGTCAAGTTTTTCTTAAAATTAGCTAGACATAACGTAGTCTAAGCTGACAATAAATGGCGAAGATCAAGCTCAGTGCTATTCCATTGGAAAGCCTTTAGTCGAACAGTGAACTATAATTAGGTATGATCTAACATTATGGAATTACATAACTATACATGGACAAGTAATAAAACAGCCTCAGCTAAGTACCTACTAATATTATTATAACCCTTTTACACCCCACACACTCGATCAATATCCCGACACATGTCATGTGTCAGAGATACTCATCGTCTTGTCGACAAGCGTGTAATACAGGGCGAAGGAGACAGGTGCCAGTACCTGTTGCCTGTAGATATTCAACCAATCACGCTGGGTTTTATGAGAGAAGATATTTGTAAAAGGATGGATTTACTGGAGGCTAGGTCGAGAATGAAATCTTTCAGCATACATGTAGAGGTTTTCATTATAGGAGATCTATATATTTGATAAGGATTTAATAGGAATTAGGTGTTCCAAACTACGGGCTGTGACTTGGAAATTCCTAAAGGCTCCTGCAAACATGCGCGACGCGCGACTCGAATCGCACGCGACACAAAGGCACCGCTCGTTGCGCGACTTGCGGTGCCTTTGTGTCGCGCGTGATTTTATCGCGTGTCACGCCTGTTTGAAGGAGCCTTAATGGAATACAAATCAAACCTAAGACCTGCTCAGCGTTCAGCAGTTGACTGGTTTTGGCTAAGTTGATATTTTTTATCCAATTCATCATGGTGGTTCCTAATTAAATTTATATCCCACGTGAGTGTCAGAGATACTTATCGTCTCTTCGACGAGCATCTGATACAAGGTGAAGGAGACAGGTGGCGGTCCCTGATGCCTGTTGATATTCAAATAAACACGATTTTTGTAAGTGAAGATATTGAGGGATGTTTCTTTTTAAGTGTGGTTTGATGAAGAATCTTTCAAAAGGTCGTATCTGTGCCAATGGTTTCCAGAGCATGAAGTTTTGTTATAAAAGAAAGAATATTATTATTTAGCAGAGACAAACGGGCACACGCCATATTTTGCAAAGAAAATCGAAATGTGCAGTGTGTTGTACGGAATTAGCAGATATTAATCTGGCCTTTCGGTATGAATCTGCCTTTTTATTTATTTTTTTTACTATTTATGTACACACACATATATATATATTCAAATTCAAATTCCTTATTTCAGACATGAGTCCATAGTGTTAGTAGTTATATGTACAGACAAGAAAAAAAACAGAACAGAAAAATAGGTAGGGGGTTTTAAGTGATTTCCAAACTGCCTCTCTGGAGGTAGGTAGTATTTTAGTTGTAAAAATGCATGCAATGCGTTCTGGTATTTGTATGGATACCACTTTCTTATTACCTACTGTTAGCAAATAAACCAACGGCCAATTTTTAATATCGGGACACCTGCAACCATGATGGCAACCTAAAAGACAAAGTCTCACTTACACATCTGATATTTCACCTTTTTTAATGTAGGTAATATTTATATAATATTTTTAATTTCAATGTTATATTATTTTGTAGATACATCTAAAAGTACTTACTTACATTTCAAGCTGGATTACATTCGAATGCAATGTGAAACGTTACTGAATAAATAAATAAAATTGACTTTCAAACATTCAATAATACATATTTTTTCAGGATCATACTTTCCCAATTAAATATTAAAATCCAAAAGGCATAATGACCCAAAATTACGGATTAACTCGATGAAAATAATAATTCCAATGCCACATTATGTAATCAGTGCCATTCATATAATACTGGTGGCCTATGATCGCGTGACGCGACGCAATATCCGCACTTTATAGCCGGGCATTTCACTCGGGCAATATTTACGAGTTTAATGTACTGCTTCATTTTAAATGGAAATCGTCCGTCGTTATTATAATTAGGGGTGATTGTATACACGTTTAAAATAGGTCGGTGAATGCGTGATTTTTATTAATTTTGTATTAACTGAGGAATAATGCTTTTAATAATGTGAAAAAGGTTTAATGTTTATTTAATGGTATGGCATTGACATAAATACCAGGAGAAAAAACCTTAGGTGCACAGTGAATAAATGTTTGTTTGTTAACAGGATTTATTTTGATATGAAAGAATACATCTATTTAGCACTGACTAAGTATGATATATCGTATATATTGTATATGTGTATATCGTTGATGGTAGTTAGAATCATATATGAAATTTCTTGTTCTCCCGACCCCCGCCGTCGCATCGCATCGCCCGTCAGCGTTTTGGCTTAACGTTCTTTCCGACTTTTTTTCTTTTTGCTCGGCTCCTAAGGATCCTAGCGTGATGTTAAATAGCCTTCCTCAAGAATAGGGCTATCAAATGCATTTTTTTTTTAAATTGACTAGTAGTTACAGAGATTAGCGCGTTCAAACAAATAAACAAAATAATAATATAATAGAGTTTGTTTTACACACTTAACATAAACAGAAAACAACATAATAACATGTCTTCTATAAATCTATAATAATAAGTATAGATTTATAGAAGACTAGCTTCCGCCCGCGGCTTTGCCCGCGAGGTATGTCGATAAAAAATATCCTATGTCCTTCTTCGGGATGCAATCTATTTATATGCCAAATTTCATCGAAATCCGTTCAGTGGTTTAGGCGTGAAAAGGTAACATACAGACAGACAGACAGAGTTACTTTCGAATTTATAATATTAGTATTAATATGTTACAAGGAACACCTGATTAATAGATATCTGCTTAATACTCATCCATCTCCCAAGAAAGGCACTTCTAAAGCAAGAGGCAAAAAACAAATTCATTAAGTAGATAACAATCTGGTATATTCCGCAGAGCACTGAACAAAACATCTAATGTAGTAAGAAAGCTAAATGAGAAATCCACAGTGTGTCGAGAAAACGAAAAAGTATAGTTTCAATATTTATTTGTAGTTATTATTGTTTGTGGTGCCAACTATTTCTATCCAAGTGAACAAGACAAATCGTAACCGATTGCTGAAGACGCACTGGGTGGAACGGACGCTCCGGAAACGCTAAATTGTTGAGGTACTAAGCACTATTTTGTTTACATGAAAGCTGGTTCAAAAATTTTCAGTCAACGAAAAGAAAGTGGATAAAATCCTGGCCAAGTGCCAGTCGGACTGGCACACGAAGGTGTCCGTACCACAAGGCAAAAACGCCGAAAAAACACGTTTTGTTGTATGGGAGCCCCCCTTAAATATTTATTTTATTCTGTTTTTAGTATTTATTGTTCTGTATCATCATCTGTGAAAATTTCAACTGTCTAGCTATCACGGTCCATGAGATACAGCCTGGTGACAGACGGACAGTGGAGTCTTAGTAATAGGGTCCCGTTTTTGCCCTTTGGGTACGGTACACCTAAAAACTGTCCAACTAGGGATGCAAGAAATGAAGTTATCCGGAAAAGAACCAAAGTTAGTTTGCAGTGTAAGCAAACTGAAGTGGCAGTGCACTGACTATGTTTATCGAACGACCGATGGCCAGTGGAAGAGACCAGCCCCACAGTGGAGACCGCGTTATCTGCAAGCGTTGTTTAGGACGCCCCCCAGCTAGATGGACCAATGACCTTAAAAATGTGGCTGGGACAGAACGGATGCGGAAGGCGGAGGACAGGGTGTTGTGTCGCGGTCTGGGAGAAGCCTATATCCAGCTGTGGACTGTGTTAGGTTGAATTAAATGAAGTATCCATGCTTTTTGAAACTTTGGCTACACTGAAGCACAAGAACGCGACTGCGTGCGTCGATTGTTTTAGTAATAGAAAAAGTCACGCGACTAGTTCGCGACCTCCATACAAGTTAGTCGACACAATCGACGCGAGCGAATTACGTCCCGCATCCCGCGCGGGTTTCATCATTTGGCCAGTGCTTACAACAAACATATCAGATGTTTCTGTCTCTTGTGAACGACACTATAAGTCCAATTATTTAGAACAATTTTTTTCATATACCTACAGCTATGCGCTGCTCTCAAACCGGTCAAGGAAAACTTCGTGAGAAAACCGGCATGTCCTAAAACCAAAAAATCGAAGATATGTGATATGTATCAACCCACACTGGGCCCCCGTGGTCCCAGCAGTGGGAACAATAATTATGCTGATACACGGCTATAACAACATAAAGTTATGCTTAACAGTTAGTTTATTCAAAACTGTATTTTCAACCCGATTAAAACCACAATAATTTACTTATAAACCGTATTTGTATTTCAGACCTAATACGTAATTAGCATTGTAGGCACACAATCACACTCAGTGGCGTGCGTTCCATAAAGGCAGAAAGACACTGCCTACCCTGGTTCTGATAATAGATCTAATATTATTTTATCAATAAACAAAACCACATAAAAAATTTAAATCATAAATCAGCTCCATCTATCGAGTGCCGGTGGTATCATTAAGATCGATACAGTTTAAAAGCTCGTTCACGTTCGCACATCGATTCGCGCGGCACTAGCGCCACCTCGCCTTTGCCACGGCAAAGACACAAATTATTCTTGTCTGATGTTTTGTATGTGTGCTCTCGTGGTAAGACGTGGTCATGCGGATTTAATATGATTGTGTGCGTTCCTATAGCTACGTGGGCTTTGGTGATACACAATGACAAAAATCACGCACACAACTGCATGAAGAGACAGTGTCTCTAACACGAAAAATTACGACTCCTAGCGAACATTTCCGAAAGAAAGTTTGCTATGCAATGCAAATATTTTAGGAAGTAACATTGTTTCATTGAAATTTATATATTTAGATGGTCATAATTTTTTGTCGTATTACATTTCCCTTTTACTAAATAATTTCAATAGTCGATAGTCAACATAATTTGTTTGATGACATGCGTGATCTGTTTGTGTGAATACGTTTTCAGATATTTAGGATTTTAACGTTGTTAATAGTGAAAAATGGATAATATTGTCTGTGAAAGTTGTTCAGATGGTGTGTGTATTGAGAAAATAAAATATGATGCGTTTTCAAAACTATCTTTCGGTGAAAAAAACAAGTTATCGAGATAGGTCGTCGTAGGTACACCGGATTTGCAATTAATACAAACTAAAGGTAAAATCAATCGTAAATTCAATAAAAAACAATATGATTCATATCATTGGCTGACAGGTTGCATACATGTAGTAATCGGTTATTTTGTTTCGTTTGTCTACTATTTTCAACATATAATTATGACACACAACTGGCTGTGCGATTGGTCGAATTAAAACGCAAACCAACTTTTTATGACGATGTTTTAAAATCATATTTAAAAAAGGATAGGCGCGTAGATTTAATTTATAAATAAATTGGTTTACTTTATTTTTTTAACTTTACTTTTATTTTGTTACCAAACCAGTAGTTTATGTACTTATTAAATATATTTATATAATGCAAATCACATGAAGAGCCTTTTTCTAGGCCACATCGAATATCTTTCAAGTGACGTGTTTTGTAATTTTCACTCACTTGGATTAGATATTTGAAGTGGCCGAAATCTTCTATTTGCATCATTGGAAAATCGTAGTTACAACCTTTTCAACCCCTGGTGAGTTTTATCTTTACTAACTAGTGCAATTGCGAGACTTTTTTTTTTTGCGAAAAGAAAACTGCCTACCCAGGCATAAAACCCTGTGCACGCCACTGATCACACTAATATTATAAAGGCGAAAGTTTGTGTGAGTGTGTTTATATGTTTGTTACTTCTTCACGCTCAAACGGCTAGACCAATTTTGATAAAATTTTGTATGGAGGTAACTGACACCCTGGATTAACATATAGGCTACTTTTTCTCCCGATATTTCCATGAAATCAACACTTATGCGGGTGACACCGCGGGACGCTGCTAGTCACAAAATAACAACTGCATTTAGTTTTGTATTTCCATTAAACTAAAACATAAATCTATCTGCTCCAAAACGATTTATCATTGGCCCATTTTAGTTTTAAACAAAACATTGTCGAATGGTTTGATGTCAAAGCATTAATCTAAAAAAAAACGCATTGCAGATGTACATAAAAATAGAGTACAATTTGCCAAGATAATATGTTATTGTTGGCAGCAGAACAAATAATGCTTAATCAGTAATTTATGGAGCTACCAATAAACTAAAGATATTTTTTGTAAACTGCGTGAGCCTATTTTATCTTTTTGTGTGAATATTCTTACTTCGATATTCTGACTCGCAAAATCGCATGGCATACTGATGGTAATATGTAAACACAATGCGTCAAAGTGTCAAACACACGTCACTTATATTGTAATATGTTGTTTCTCTCTCGAAATTCTATGGCCGTCTTACTAGAACGTTGTGAGCTCATATGATTATTATATATCACTGTTAATCCTGCCTATTTCTTTTATTTATACCATTAACCCTTCAGGTTATGGGCCCAGAGCATCGCAGAAGTATAAAATTGTATGTACATTTTATTAATGATTATTACATACAACTGTATTGGTTTAAGGGCCAGTGATGGTAATCTGTAAACACAATACGTCAATGT
The DNA here is from genome assembly GCA_963855955.1 of Luperina nickerlii. Classification (NCBI taxonomy): domain Eukaryota; kingdom Metazoa; phylum Arthropoda; class Insecta; order Lepidoptera; family Noctuidae; genus Luperina; species Luperina nickerlii. Next base: position 22,050,201 of record OY979671.1, read on the forward strand.
GTCAAACACACATCACTTATTTTGTAATGTGTGGTCTCTCGCAATTTTATGGCCGTCTTACTAGAACGTTCTGTGCTCATATGATTATTATATCACTGTTAATCCTGTCTATTTCTTTTATTTATACCATTAACCCTTCACATAGACACGAAGGTTACACAAAGAGAGAGGGGCCTGTGGCTAAGAGCCACGTGGATTGATCGATCAGGTTAAGCTACGCTTGCCACGGTTGTTTCGTGGATGGGTGACCATCTTTACTTATCAAGACCCCTCCGGAAAGCACGTTAAGCCGTTGGTCCCGGCTGTCATTCATGGACCTTTGACAGTCGTTACGGGTCGTCAGAAGCCCGAATGTCTGACAACCAGCCTTACCAAGGGGTAGCGTATTACCCAGTGACTGGGAGGGTGGTGGACATCCATGAGGATTACCACAGGATAAAAAAAATTCAGATAGGCAGTCACTTTATGTAAAATACTGGTGTTCAGCTGCATCTGGTTAGACTCGAAGCCGACCCCAATATAGTTGGGAAAAGGCTAGGCAGATGATGATAAAAATGTTACACAAAATGAAGGTTGGAATGTTTAAGATAAAGTCTATTTTTCGCTCCGAATTACTTTAGCATTATTATTGACTGGATTTTGCCCCCAGCTTCGCCCGCATGGATGATCCTATGAGAACGTACTACCGGGATTAAAAGTAACCCTATAATAGTAATGTGTAGTATGTGTTCATCTAGATTATAAACTATCTGTGTGGCTTGACCCAAATTCGTTCAGCCGTTTTTGCGCCAATCCGTAACATATGGTACCTACATCCAGACAATAGACAAACGAACAAGAATTCTAAATACTATACATTCGACAACAGACTCGTTTCCACACCTCGTAGCAATTACGTTGTTTCAAAAATATACAATGTACAGTTTTGACTTCGTTAGTATTTTATTATACGTATACATATAGATTTTATTCTGATGTAGCTCTGAAATATTTCATGATTATTTATTTCTTCAGGATCTTCAGTAGTTCAAAGCACCCAGGGACATCAGGGACTTTTATTTAGCCTACACTGTCCCACTACTGAGTAAAGGCCTCAGCAGTGGGCTGAAACATAAAGGACGCTGAACCGTGGGTACTAACTGTAATAATTAGTCACCGAATCACAGTTCCTCTTTTAACGACTAATAGTCAATTAATCAAAATACAGTATTCCATATTATTTATTTATTTAAACTTCTCGCACAAAAAGGTACAAATGCATAATTATGGTACCTGTTCAAAAAAAAACAGTGGCACTCCGGGAGTGCCGACAGAAGTGAAAATAAAACACAAACAGAATAAGTACTTTTCCATCACTCACTGACATATCGGATATACATTAAAACCGAGTACATCCCGAGGACAGCCGAACACATCCGAAGCGGGTATTTTTTTAATCACGGTGTGATCGCAGTGTCGCTTACGGTAACAGAGGCGCGAGTTTAATAATTTTTTCCCATCACAAATAACGCCCAACGCGCCTTAAAAAGTTTTCACTTCAAAAAACCTTGTGGTCTTATTTATTTATTTATTTTTATATACTTTATTGTACAGACACCAGCACATCAAGCTACCCGAAACTGTTAAATTTTCCCAATCAACTTTAAACCTTATACTTTAGCGATAAAGTTGGAAACCTATTAAAGAAATTTGACAGATTGTAGTAGCTTGATGTGCTGGCGTTTGTACACCAGAAAACACATAACAAACAAAATACGATTATGAATACAAAACATACAATGGGCGGCCTTATCGCTTTCTGCGATCACTTCCAGGCAACCTTGGAATGGACAATGATTGCATAGTATATACCGAACTGCCCTAAGGCACGTGTCCCACCACCGACGAGAAACGACGACTATGATCTAGAAATAGAATAGTACAATAGATGTGGGTCATGTGTCAGTAAAAGAGATACATTTTATATCACAGTGCCGGCGAGAACTCTCTTTCCACTAGTTCGTCGCAGCGAAAAGAGCTGACAAAGAAAATACTCGCTCAGCGATGCTCGCTTGGTGGGCCGAACAATCGCTGAGAGACTCTCACTTGGTACAGACGCCAGCACATCAAGCTACCTGAAACTGTCAAATTTTCTGGTACAGACGCCAGCACATCAAGCTACCCGAAACTGTCAAATTATCCCAATCAAGTTTGAACCTTATGCTTTATTTAGCAATGAAGTTGAAAATCTATTAATGAAATTTTACAGATTGTAGTAGCTTGATGTGTCTGTACGCATACCAGCAAATGACTGGGGGCAGTTATTCTACTTTTCACACTCACGCACGCGCTCGTAGCCCAGTGACAAAACTATCCGCAATACACACTCGCTGTTCAGCATAATCAGCCTATAATGTTCCCACTGCTGGGACACAGGCCTCCTGTTAGTGAGAGGGAGTGGGACGTAATCCTACATGAGGGCCCAGGGCGCGTTGGTAGATGTCACATGTCTTCGAATGTGTGGTTCTAAGACATGCCGGTTTCCTCACGATGTTTTCCTACGCCGTTTTGAGAGCAGTATTGATGAAATAATTTACACAAAGTAAAGCGCTGGTCTGGGTTCGAACCTACAACTCGCGGCAGTCGCGGCTGTTGCTACCAGGCCACCACTACTCGCTGTTCGTTACTCGCCAACTCGTTTCTAGTTACTAGCTCACTCGCTTTCCGCTAATAGTCGGCGGAGGGACCCGTGCCTAATATTTACAATATACCAAAATTCGGCCGCAGAACTGATTACTGCATTGAGCGCTGATTAGTCAATTGTCACCGTTCGAATGTGAATGAAATACGTCCTATCGTCGCAATCAGCGCTACGTAAATAACAATACTGGGAAAGCATTCATACACTGCAACAAGGATCTTTTGGTGCACGAATGACGTTCATTAATATAGGGGCGCAGGGTTGATTGGTAAACATTTGTGCAGTTATTTTGTGAAATGTATTGAAAAAAGCAGCCAAATGCGAGTCGGACTCGCATATGAAGGGATCCGTACCACTATATAATGTTTAACAATACATATTTTTTTAAATGCCGAAAAGAGTACGGTTCTTGTAAGGGTCCCCCCCTTACAAGAACCGTACTCTTTTCGGCATTCCCTTTAATTTATAACTTTATTTAATTTTCATTAGTTGTTGTTACTCTGTGTAAATTTTAAGTGTCTACTTATGTGGGCGGACAGTGGAGCAGAATAGGGTCTTTAGGTACGAAACCCTAAAAACAAGATGGCGCCGTTAGTTAGTTCCGTCTTTGGCCACGCGCCAATATTGATCCTTGTGCTAGCTATATTTGACTAGAAACTCCAATTCTGAATGAAAAATAGTTTTATAGTTTTGGTCTTCTTCTTAGCATGTCCATGGCAAAAATATAGTTTTTTTTTTTTCTTAAATTAGTTTGGCCCAAAGTTCAGCAACGCGGATAGCATTAGCTGACGCAGCCATAAGGTCATCTCGTGTGCATGTGACAGGGCATGCGGTGCAAGATGGGAGGTGAGCCATTGTCTGTGGAGAGACACCGCATACAGATTGGAGGTCTGAGCCTTCCACCAACCCCCACTTTTGAAGATAGTCCTTGCTGCGACCTACTTTGGTACGAAGTCTATCTAAGGTTTTCCAAGTAGGCTACGGTAACTAGTGCCCGTTTTGGTAGTGAGAAAGGAAAACCTACCTACTACCTAACAAGCTAATTATTAAAAAGGGCTTTCGCAGAAATAAAGGCTATTTTAACACGGTAATTATTTCTCTGCTAAAATTTTCTTGACGTATGAAAGAACCATTTATGAAAAGACAAAAATATTATCTTTTCAAAAGCAAGACAAAATGTGCTATAAGGCACTTTTAATTAGCTTCGCAATATTGGGCAACTGGCTTCTGCCCGCGACTTAGTCCGCGTGAAATTTCACCCTCCCCCCATTCACCCTCTTAGGGGTGGGATTTCGACAAACCCTTTCTTAGTGGAAACTTCTCTTCTGTCTTCACAAAGAACACACCCTGCGAATTTCATGTCTCTAGAACCACCGGTTTAGGCTTTGCGTTGATATATCAGTGAGTTAGGACTTTAAATTCTATATATATGTCGTAGGTTTTTCATAAAATTAGGTTTTTGATGAAAAACCTAGGTTTTTGATGAAAAACCGGAAGATGACACATTTTAAACTCAATTTCATCATAAACCTCTAACAATCCAGATTTTTGATCAAAAACCTGAACTAGTTTGGCTTTATGATAAAACGAGCGCGCAGTATTATTTCTAACGACGTCAGGTCGACGGAGCCCCGCTGCGCGGGGCTCCTATTTCTGTCTGCAGGGTTTAAAGGAACCTAACCAAACCGAACCTCGGGGTGCCCCTGACGTCGACCGTCTTCTTCTGGTTCAAAAGCACAAAAATAGACAAACAAAATCACGTTTTTAACCGTTTCGTTTTTCGCCGTTTCACACACACATCACACATATTATTTTTTAAATGTAGGTATGTAATTTCATAACAAATAAATCATTGTTTATTGTTTCTTAATTGTTTTATTTATTTAAAGAAATAGCAACCAACATTGTTTTTATCATAAAACTAATACAGTCTAGGTTTTTGATAAAAAAACTGGATTTTCTCAGGTTTATGATAACATAAAGTAATAATTTTGTCTTCTTCCGGTTCTTGATCAATAGCCTAGGTTTTTGATCAAATACCTGATTTTGTCATAAACCTGCGACATATATAAATAGATAGTCTTCAGAAATTTTGTTTTGTAGTAATTTATTGATGAGAGCTAATCCAAATATCTTCACCGTGTTATTAAGTGAAAGCTGTTTAAATGACCTCTCAATTTCGAAATTCTTGACGGCATTGTTTACCAAATTCACACACTAAACTCCGATCACAATTATTTTACCTCTGATTTTGCATCACTGTCAAAATGACAGTGATCTTTATCCTCTTTACAATAAGGTTACCATTAAGTTGCTGCTGTCAGAGGTAAAAAAAAACTGTGATACGACTGTCAAAGTTTCACAGTTGTTGTTATTTGAATATACAACCAATTTAATTTAATTACACAACAATTAATATTCTTAACTGTACATACAACATCTACAGATTATCAACGGCTTTTTCGTCGCGTGTAACCGCTGCGTTTTTCCTGCCCAGTGCGGTCTCCCCGCTAATCTAAGACGTTTTACACAAACACGATCAATCAGCCGCATGACAGAGCAATCGGAAACGGATTGTGAGCAACAAATTGAACGGCGTCCCTCACGCGGCCTGCTGTTATCAGTGCGTGAGGGATTGATATAAGAGGATTTTTGTTGATGTAGTTGGTGGGTTAACTTAGACTTCAGTCTTCAACGGCTTAGCTGGCTAAAACTGGCTTACTAGGTAACCTGCGCCTTGATGCGCAAGTAATCTTCCTGTTTACAAGGAACACCGTCATCTATTCCCATCTAGTTTTAGGTCAGCTTCCAGTCTATCCAGATGTAGCTTAATGACAAGTATTTTATATGGAGTGATTGCCTTACTAACCTACACAACGCAGTTAAGTTACAAAATACCCCTAGGTGAAGCTTGTTGTCAAACTTTCGGGCTTTTGAATACCCTATTACAGATATACGGAACAACCATCCACAGGAATAAAATACGTAACTTTAGTAAAACAAATATCCAACATTTTGCGTTGCCAGCATGTTCTAGTATTTACAATTGAATCCAACCATATGTAAGCACAAACCTGCATACTCCCAGTCTGTACACAGTTTCCACATAACAATCAGACACTACATTCACAAATCTTGCATAGCATTTAATAATATCTCCTAGCGAAGCAAACTCGCACTAACTACCTACATCTCCAGTTTACCTGCACGTTTAATAGGTATATCCAGTAGTGTTGTGCGCGAGGTGGGATTATCACGGGATGTTAATGGCTCTTGTGATAGAAATTGATATAATTTTATTCATTCAAATATTCATCTATATCTTTTTTTTTTAAATTAGGGTACTTAGAATGATAATCATCAATTCAAAGAATATGTGAGTTCAAACCTGGGTTCAATTTCTCGGGCAGTGTCGTTGAGTTTTTCCGTCAGGAATGTTCTTAGTAGCAGCTCGGATTCTGGATTTATACCAGGTTGCTGGTACTAGGCTCGCCTCCTATTTCATGAGACTTACATAACTACAAGAAACGTAGCGTTGGAAGGCCTCCCACAAGGTGGTCCGACGACCTTGTGAAGGCAGGAACCCATTGGATGCGAGAAGCACAGAACCGGTCGAACTGGAGGTCCTTAGGGAAGGCCTATGTCCAGCAGTGGAAGTCTCTCCGCTGAAATGATCATGATGATGATAAAACTACAGGTAGGTACACCATACACGTGATGTTATTTAATTATATATTAAATCTCCCTTACAAATATCATTACAGTTAGCTACCCAATGCGACAGCGGGGTCAGTTTATAAATCTATACTAATTTATTATTCACAATTTGAATAGGTATAAGTACAGACGCCAGCACATCAAGTTACTACAATCTGTCAATTTATTTTAATAGATTTTTATCTTTATCGCTACAGCATAAGGTTCAAAGTTGATTGGGAATATTTGACAGTTTCGGGTAACTTGATGTGCTGGCGTCTATACCTACCTAATCTATAGAACTAAAATAAAAAGTAATAGGAACTTACGATACCTTCTTTACCTTCAAAGCAAGAGTGAACAGGCATCTTCTGGGTACGCTCTTTCCATCATAGACCTCGTCCATCGCATTTCATTAGGCGTGACCGAGGTCAAGAGTAGGCACATTTAGCAATAAAAAATACGATAGTGAAAATGTATGTAAGATTGTGTATTTAATGCACACACAATACAAAATGAAGAATTTAATGCTGGTTGAGGTTCCTGTTATTCATATTGATTTAGTGATATTAGAACAAACCTTTACGCTATATTAGAAAAAAACCGGCCAAGTGCGAGTCGGACTCGCGCACCGAGGGTTCCGTACAAACCTGCAAGGTTTACAAAGTTCGTTCATTACGACAATCGTGTCATAACTATGGTATTTGTATTGCAAAATGAAATTCATAACATTACAATGGGGAAAGATGGAGGAGCATAAATTTAAGACAAAGATCTCTTTGCTCTCTGTGCTGTAAGCTATTGCTTCTTACCAAATTTCGAGATTCTATGTCAACGGGAAGTGGTCTTTAGGTTTTAATTCCCTTGCGTGTAGTTGCGAGTTTCAAAATATGTGGTATCAATGGTTGTACTTTTGCGTTTTTGCGTTGACTTAGAATTTTTTTTTTATTTCACGGATTAAAGGCAATTAGATCTAAGTATTTGATATGAATTTCAACTTGATAGCTCTACGCGTTCATGAGGAAAAAAGTAATAAGTTTATATTTATTAAAAAATAAATATATATTTTGTAATGTAACTAAAAATTTAAGGTTTTCGGAATTTTTCCTTTATGTGTGCTATAAAACGTTGCTTCAAGCCAAATTTCAAGATTCTAGGTCGACTGGAAGTACCCTTTAGGTTTTGATTCCCTTACGAGTACTTGCGAGTTTCAAAATATGCAGCTTAAATTGCTGTTTCTTTTGATTGCGTTGACATAGAAGTTTGATTTTGTTACAGCTTAAAGGTATTATAGACCTGAGTATTTGGTAAGAATTTCAATTTAATACCTCTACGCGTTTATGAGGAAATGGGTAGTAAGTTTAAAATTATTAAAAAAAAAAATATTATGTGATGTAACTAAAAATTTATGGTTTTCGTAATTTTTCCTTTATCTATGCTATAAGACGTTGCTTCGTACCAAATTTCAAGATACTGAGTTCACGGGAAGCACCCTGTAGGTTTTGATTCCCTTGCAAGTGTCGAAAATTTGCGGCATAAACGGCTGTATCTTTTGATTGCGTTGGCTTAGAAGTTTGATTTTTTCACAGCTTCAAGGGACAGTAGACCTGAGTAATTGATATAAATTTCAGCTTCATACCTCCACGCGTTCCTGAGAAAAAGGGTCTTGACAGACGGACGGACAGACGGACAACAAAGTGATCCTATAAGGGTTCCGTTTTTTCCTTTTGAGGTACGGAACCCTAAAAAATGGAAGGGTATAGAATGAGAATGATTCACCTGTCACAGGTCGTGGGTCAATTTGTAGTTTTTTTCTTTCACCTTTTAAACGATATCCGGACTCCTATGATCATAAAATGATCGCCCTGTTCTAATAAATAGGGCTATAATTAAAGTTAATGCTCAGATAAAGTTGAAGATGTAAATACTCCCTTTTTAAAATTTTCTCGGTATCCAAGGACGAAGTATTATATTCCACAGCATAACTCAGTTCACAGCAAACAATCACAGAAACACGATGTTTAAATTCACAAGCCAACACACCACTATCTCGACTATGTCCCATCACTACCGTTCCACAAGATAGTGTAGCGCCGGCATATTTCTCCAGAATGTGTAAACTTGTCCCGTGCTCGAATAGTTACGCACTTTACACAATGAAGGTGATTCTGGTCTGAGATTAATTAATTCAGAGCTGTGCTCGACATAAATAGACGACTGTTGGGCCGTATGTGTAGGCGGGACATGTTTGTTCTCTAAGTACCCTGCATCACTACATATTATAAAATAAAGTCCCCCCGCCGCGTCTGTCTGTCTGAACGCGATAAACTCAAAAACTACTGAACGGATTTTCATACGAATTTCACCAATGGACGGAGTGATTCAAGAGGAAGGTTTAGGTTTATAATTAATTAAGATTTTGTGTAAATTGGCTGAAATATGACGATGATTGTTGAAGATGTCGGAAAAATCATGCAGACTATAGATATATGAACACTCCGGTAGACCCGATAGTATGTTCCCGTGGGATATTTTTACACATCTACGTGGGTGAAACCGCGAGCAAAAGCTAGTAATAAATAAAAGACAGCGTGGTGTATGCAGCGTTGCTAAGTGGATAGTATATTTTCGGAAAGTGGTAATTGTAATTTCTGAAAACACAAAAAGAATTCTCTAAGTGGCAAAAGCACATTAACAGTGAACTAATCAAACTTGGTGATATTCTAGAGAAAGTTATAACAGCAATAATTTTGATGGGGCGTATAAAATTGCTAGTACTTTACATAACGAATGCCGACATATATTATGTTGTCACCCCATAAAGGGCTTTTTATGACTTGACACCATGCCGTGGTTGCGTGGTAATGAGAAGGCCCATATTTTTAAACGACCTAAAATGGAGTGTATCGTATCTTGTAAGTACTCGACCCAACCGAGAACCATGACATACTTAGAAAATACGTTTATTTGCGGGTCCGTTTTTTGTTTTTTTGAAATGAAAACTTCTTGAGGCGCGTTGGGCATTTTTTTGAGGTGGAAAATACTATGGAACCCGCACTACTGTTACCGTAACCAACACCGCATCGGATGTGTTCACTGTCCACGGGATATACTCGTTTTTAATGTATATCCGATATGTCAGTGAGTGATGGCAAAGTATTCTGTTTGTGTTTTGTTTTCACTTTTGTCGGCACTCCTGGAGTGTCAGTTTTTTTACTGCAAATGTAATGGTAACTGATGGATATATAGATGTACTAGCTGTGTCCCGCGGTTTAACCTGCATAAGTTTCGATCCCGTAAAAATATCGGAATAAAAAGTAGCCTATATATTAATCCAGGGTATCAGCTACCTTCATACCAAATTTTATCAAAATTGGTTTAGCCGTTTGAGCGTGAAGAAGTGACAAACATATAAGCACACAAACTTTCGCCGTTATAATATTAGTGTGATGAGGAACAGGGTGTAAAATTCACTCATCCTCCATAGAAAGAGGAAGATCACCCGACCAGATGGGTGTTGTGTCTGGTGGGCAACATATCAACGATTGATGTCGGGACGTAGTATATAATATATTATGCTAGCTGCGCGGTAAACTCTGCTTGCGCGATGCAGGATGTTGTGTGACGTCAGTGTGATGCGTACTTCGCTTATGGCGATGTAGATACCTCCACAGATAAATTCAGTATAGAAGCGTGGTTATCAATGAAATCTGTTGTTTAATCATTTTATTTTATTTCGATTTCAGCCGAGAGACGTCCACTGCCCGACAAAGACCACCAAGAATTGCCACAACGATCGCTCCAGCGCTACCTATATCGTAAAGTAGTCGCCTTCTGGTAAGAAAGAAAGAAAAGAAAATACGTTTATTTACGGTAAATATCACGCAGAGAAAGAACACATAAAATAACAAGTTGGGGTAAAATATGCGTCGAATCCACGCAAAACGGCCAGCGCTCAGCATAATGCTACGACCGCAAAAGCGGATTTTATTCTAATGTGTAAACACTGGACTATGAATAAGGCCTCAAGATGCGTTCGTTTATACGAGCTTAAGTAAATTTTCAGTAGTACAGGCCCATCGGCTTAGCGGGAGGTGAAACGGCCTGCGAATATAGCAGTTTTGGGTTCCGTTTTATATATATTCACGCTACTTATCAGCTGGGGTGCGCAGAATATTGTGGATTTCTGAACTTGGTAGGTATAAAGTTTAGTCCACAGTTGAATAGGATTACTTCAGCATACATATTTTTTAACCCGTAATATTTCGACGTGTATTTACTGTAAGAGACTCAACATAATTGTATAAGAGAACGATTCACGTCATTGTACAGACGCCAGCACAACAAGCCACCCGAAACTGTCAAATTTTCCCAATCAACCTTGAACCTTAAGCTGCATAGCGATAAGGTTGAAAATCTATTAAAGAAATTTGACAAATTGTAGTAGCTTAATGTGCTGGCGTCTGTACATATTGTATTGCGTTTCATACATATGTACATCATCATTCTCCTGTCTTTAGCTGTCCTCATCGGGGTCGGCGCAGCATATCTTCTTTTTAACCAACTTCAAAAAAAGGAGGAGGTTCTCAGTTCGCCGAAATCTTTTTTTTATGTTATGTGCCGCGATTACTCGAAGACGGCTAGACCGATTTGAAAAATTATTTTTTTAATTAAAAATATAATTTATAATTTTTCAAATCGAAACTACCTGGAAAGTATACACTTTCCGGGTGGGCCCATTGTTATCAGGCCAGGATCTGATGATGGGGTCCTGTAGAAATCGAAGGAACTCTTCACGTAATTTATAGGCACACATAGCGATTTGGGTATTTTTTTATAGTAACTCGTGCATTTGCTTTCTGAAAGCATCATTAGACGAGGTGGAACCGATGATGAAGACCACAGATGGCCACCGGCACTACGCACTAAAATTAAATTTAAAAATTATTATTTACATAGCACTTGCTATAGGTATAAATAATATTTTTGTTCTACTATTTAGTAGTACTTATACGAGTTTGTGTAGGGTACATACCATAACTAAAACGTGAAAAATAAGTTTAATTTCAGAAGTCGGTGTCTTTGGATCTGTGTTTTGGTTTTTTCACCGACTACGACTTACAAATTAAACTTTTTTTTCATTTTGTAGTGTTTTTTGGAAGTCATTTTTCTTTTTTTTAAATTTTATCCGTACCTCTAAGTCCTAGTCATAATCTCAGTAGCCACCCCCTTTCTCTTACACACAATCTATCCATCGCTTTTTTGGTATTCCCCAACATTCAGCCTGAATTATTTCATAAAGGTAACTCATTATATAAAAGAGTTTCGGTGAAGTTTCTTGCCCATTTTCTCGAATCGGCAACTATTTTGCTTCATCTTTCTGACTGCTCTACTTCTTGACACTTCAATAGTGCCTGTAATTAGTTAAATTAAAATAAATGCTTTAAGTTATGAGTTTTTCGGAATACCTGCCTATAATATTTACCTTGCGTCTTTTATCGACAGGTATCCAGGATTCAGGAACTATAGAATAGAATATTCTTTATTATGTACACCATATAATTACAGTATGTAAAAGTAGAAATTTTACATAGGGTGACACAATGGGCGACCTTATCACTAAAAGCAATCTTTTGCAGACCACCTTGGGATGAATTAAAGGAAGAAGGACGTACAATACTGCAGGTAGTCAGGGTCGGCTTCCAGTCTAACCGAATGCAGCTGAATACCAATATTTTACATGGAGCGACTGCCTATCTGACCTCCACAACCCAGTTACTGGGTAATACGATACCCCTTAGTAAGACTGGTTGTCAGACTTTCGGGCTTCTGACGACCCGCAACGACTGTCAAATATCAAGGAATGACAGCCGGGACCAACGGCTTAACGTGCTTTCCGAGGCATGGAGGGGTCTTGATATGTGAAGATGGTCGCCCATCCACGGATCAACCGCGGCAAGTGTAGCTTAACCTGATCGATCAACCCGTGCGGCTATTATAACTTAGCCACAAGCCTCTCTAGCCACACAAGCTATATGTAAGTCGTGTACCATTTACATATACAATAAATACATAGGTACATATACACTAACTACACAATAAATCCTCCTCAACCCTATTATATATATGCATCCTTCATAGTTTTTAAAGCCGTATGCACAAATAAAGTACGCGTGCATTTCAGCAATAAAGGGATAGAGTACACTGTTAACGCAACTGTTTGAACTTTGAAATTGAGCCGGGTATTCACTGTTTGCGCGGTGACGGCGGCATAGTGTGTACTCTGCTTTGTCACAGTGAAAAGGATGTAGATTTTTACTAGAAATAATTTTTGTGATGTGTGAAGCGGAATGGAACTTGTAACGTATGCTTGTTTTATAGTTTTATAAAGGGTGAGAGCAGTGGTGGCAGCGTCGACTTACGAGTTTGCGGGTCGTACGTTCTAACCCAGACAGGCGCTTTACTTTGTGTAAAATATTTTATCACCACTGCTCTCAAAACGGTGTAGGAAAACATCGTGCGGAAACCGGCGTGTCCTAGAACCAACATGTAACACCTACCAACCCACATTGGGCCCGTGTGGTGAATTACTCTCACCGAGAGGCCTGTGTCCCAGTAGTGGGAATATTATATGCTGATTATGAAAGAGGGTAATAGAAAATATGGCTCCGAAGCTTAGGCTTTACGGCTCCTGGATACAGGCGCGACGCGAATCGCGCGCGACACAAAGGCACCGCTCGTTGCGCTATTTGCGGAGCCTTTGTGTCGCGCGAGATTATATCGCGTGTCGCGCCTGCTTGAAGTGGCCTTTAACCAATAGCCCTTCAAGAATCTAATCTGACCGGCCATCACATACCTGAATGACCCGATTTGCTTGAAAATAATCGTTTCTGACATTGTAAGCGATCAATCATGAGGAAAATATAAGTGGATTAGGTACAGCCGTTTACGGATTTTGTTTTGGTAAATGAGACGGATCTGAAAGTACTGACATTGAATGGAGGCCTTCACCTAAAGGTTTGTGTCGTCGGGACTCCGATCGCGATAAGCAGGTACTCCGAGAGCTTTACGAGCTCTTGGTACCGGGACGAGTAAATGAAACCACAGCTTGTCATATTACTTTAATCAATTCCTAGAAAATAGTCCTACGCTTTTATATTTTTATCCTTGTCACTTGGCTTGTCAGCCCAATCTGACTGCCAACTGTTTTTTCTCATATTCTTTTTATAAATCAATCCCAGTCTCGTATTTCCGACATCTACTTATCTATAAATATAGTATATCTATTTTTTTTCCTCTTTTCTTTTATTTTTTTACTTTTTTTTCTTTTTCTTAATAGGTTATAAAGGTTGCATCTAAGCACCGAATAGGCTATAATCTGTACGGTACGATACAATACAATATGTCCGCAAACCACGTGGCTTGGACGTGGAGTTGCAGATACCAGCCAGCATCGCAATTGCGTAAGTAACATACTTTCAATCAAAATCCGAAGAATTTGATGGAAATAATTGTTTACAAATTGCTATTTTCATATGTTTAAAAATTCGTCTGCTTATCAACGTTGATAATGCAATGATTGTTGTTGAACTATCAAAATGAATGCCATTGCCATTGTAAGCGTGTTATACAATTTCCCCGCTGCTATACAATACAATACGATACAAAACTCAACAGCACTCTAACATTAGCTGGTTTGTCTCAGTCAATTTTATCACCCAACTAGCTGACCCGACGAACTTCATATCACTTCAAAATCAATAATTAATATTGAAATAATTAACTTTTTTTTTCAAGAATTTTTCCATTTTCGGCGAAGACAAATTTAATATATCAAAGATCATAACAATCGGTCCAGTCGTTCTTGAGTTATCTTGGACTCCAATCCAACAAATGATCTGTTTGCGGAATGGACGAAGATTTTGTCGGCATGTCAGAAGTACTGTGAGAGGGATGTATGAAAGTGTTGTTAACTTTTTACTTGATTTTATATTTAATGTTTTATGTGTATCTATGTGTAAACTGTCTTTAATTTCTGTAATTGGTTGTAAACCGTTTTAATTAAAGAATAAATAATTAAATAAATGGTGTAACTAACCTGACTTTGTTTTGTTTTTTTTAATACATAGGATATTAAAAAAAAACATACGACTTAAAAGCTTTGCTCGGTTCAATAAATAACAGCGCAAATAAGATAAAACTTTCATTTACAAGTGCACCACCCACTTTTAAAATTACTTCGTCCGGACAGAAACTAGTTACAAGTACCTACATACTAACAAGTTTTTGAATTTAACTTTGTCGCTCTTTATGTTAGTGATAACCACGGCGATAACGACAGAACTAACTAAACTAAAATCAATGTTGGTAATTTTGGGAAAAAGCAACGACCCAAGGCAAATAGACAACAAAGACTTTTTAGAAATAATTTATTGGAAAGGATTTGTTGTATTTATTTGTATATTTAGTTAGTTAATCATTTAATTAGGTACGTAGTTTGAATTAGTTAGTTGCTTTATATATTGTTAACCGACTTCAAAAAAGGTGGAGGTTCTCAATTCGGATGTTTATATATGTATACCTATTATAATTTTAATAGTTATGAAATAAAGTAATAATTATATTGATTTAATGGACCACGTCATGTAGTTAAAGTTTTGCGGTTCAATTAAAATTATTATTTCTATTAGTACCTACGTACTTACATACCTTTATCTATAATAGAATTCTTTGTGTGGAAGCTTGTTCAAGGACATATTAGGTGGGTCCGTTCCCAGATATTTTTCCTCTGATTTTTCATCGCTGTCCAAATCACAGTGATTTTTATTCTCATTCTAAGGTTTGCTGCCACTGACAAGTCTGTCAAAACCATTGTGATCTTTATTCTCGTTACATTAAGGTTGTTTTTAGGTTGTTGCGGTCAGAGGTAAAATAACTGTAAACGGAATGTACGTACTACCTATTGTTTTGCAAGGTATGAGTTCCAGTGTAATATCAGGCACATGAAAAAGTTCACCTTTGTGTCGCAGTATTGCAACTGCGACCAGCAAATGACAGATATGCATAGACGATGGAAAATGGAGACTACTTACCATTCGTTGGGCCGCCATGGCCGAACCCATTACCTTTCGAAACTATAAAAAAGTGTGTGGGTTCGGAGACGACCGACCTTCGCGATAGACGCGATACTCGCACACACATACACACACACTCGTATAACTATAATAGAAAGAGACCCATCTCTGTGAGAGACAAAGTAAGAATTGAATACACGTGTTTAATACAGAGTCATCTAGTATACGTTTTAAAAAGCTCTTATAAAGTTGTCGCCATCTTTGTTTTTCATTTTGGCGTCACTATCGGCTTCAGCAGCCTCGAAAACGATCTCTGTATGTCTGAGAAATTCGCATGGTGCCCACTTGACGCTTTTTCGTTTTGTGACGATTTCTACCAGTTTACTCCTATCGCAAGCTCCGTTAAAGACCTTCGATGCAAAAGCCATTATGCGGTGCGAGCGGCAAGACGTACGTATACGCTGACGGCACGGTTGGCGCAGTGGTTAAGCGATTGACTACTGCGCTGCGTGTCGCGGGTTCGATTCCCGCACAGAACAAATATTTGTATGACCATCATGAGTCATACAAATGTTTGTTCCGCATTTGAAGTGAGTTTTAATGTTTGTAAACGCACCCACAATACAGGAGAAATTCCTAGTGTAACGTAAACGCACCCATTACCGCCAGTTTAAGCGGAGTTCAGATTGATATCCAAAAAATAAGCACATTCTTAATATGTGGCTTCAATAAAAATAATTTTTCAAGTACTGAAATTATCATTTTTTTTAGTTATGTATAAGAACAGATAATCAAAGAATTACTTAAAACATTAAAAATTAAATAAAAGGAAAAAGGGTCATGTCCCTATTACCGACTCGAAATATCGGGTGTATGCCTAATAACGTTTATGTGACACCTAATACCGACCACTAAATAAATGGAACCGTTAAAGTTAAATAAAAATGCTCGTGTATATTGAACTGTTTATTATAAATGCTCCAACACAGTACAGAATGCTATCAACTCTTAACAATTATATGTATTCTTATAATAGTATATTCTTAACAGCGTTAAATCAGTAAAAAATATCATATTTACACGAATTATGTATAACAAATTACCAAAGACCAGCATTGATTATAACTACTATAAAGAAATAAAAATAAAATTATATATAACCAATGGGGGCATTTGGTATTATACAAGAGTAAATGGCATTATAGAATCTTAGTAAAAATGTAACATAGTCATATAAAATTACAATAACATTTATGAGGCGGTTTACCGTCCACTAGCGCCGCTAAATGAAAAAGTATCATAACTCGTAAATAGAATAAAAAATACAAAATGTGGTCTATTTAAACAGTAGAAAAGGCACTAAAGTAATTTTATAACACATTGTCAACATTGAAAATGTTGCTGTTTAGCTAAATCGTGCATTTGCCTGTAAACCGCCTCTTAAGTTTAGTAGTCATGTCAAATCAAAAATCAAATCTTGGATTAAGATTGACAAATGAAACATAAATTAATAAAATTATTTAAAATAGTTTTCGACCGGATACTCCGTCTTTAAATGGATTCGGGCGCTTTAATGTTTCCACTAATTTTGAGACTGTTTCCAGTAGCTGTCTTTTGTTACAGGTAAACCTAATCTTCCCAAATAGTGAATCCAGTCTATTAACTGACGTTCTTCGTCCTTGGTGAAAACGGTCTGAACACCACAGTTTTCATTAGAGTACCTGTTATCTCTCTTGTCACGAAGAGTTGTTCTGGGAATTCCAAACTTCTTCGAGGTTTCATAGATACTTGCTCCATTAGTGATAGCCATATCAGTGCAGCGTCAAGTTGATTAACTGTACCTATATTGTTTACGTTTTAGTCGATCCATGTTTCTGAAACAAAATTTATTTACTAAGTCTAGGATACGAAGGAAACGGATAGCAAATAGTACGTAATTAAAATTACCATATGACTTCCACATATAAATGTTAGCTAAGTATTACTATAATATAATAAAGCTTATGTTATTTTAAATCTGTATGTTTATTATGGAATACTATAATGTCTATTAAATAACTTTATGTTTAGTTACTTGAAAATAAATACCAAATAAAAAAACATGTATGGGGTCCGTCGTAAATGTACAAGTAGATCGGTAATAGGTTTTCTTAAAGGAAATCGTATAACCTATTACCGACCCAAGGGAATGTGTATGAATTGTGTAAATACATGTGATTTTTGTACATGTATATGATTTTAAGTGGTGCGGTTGCTATACATATTTAATAATAATGATATTTCAACTATAAAAATACACTATTTAAAAATGATACCTCCTTTATTCATCAAAATATTTACATAAGAACAAAGTTAGTGTATACGGCTACTAAAGCTTTTGAATATATGGCGTTAATAGCTCAAATATAAGTTAACATACTAAGGAACTGAGTTAGTATAGCCTCCTGCCTATTAATTTATGCATTTTAACAAAAATCATGGCACACAAAAGATACGACAAGTACTTATCAGCGACATGGGTCGACAATAGGAATAAAATTGTGATTTTTGTTCCTATTACCGCCTATTTTTAATATTGAATTTTAAGCAAAATAAAATAGTATCTCATTAAAATGAATCATTATTTGTGTTCCTGAAAGTATCAAAAATGCATCAAAAGAACTAGAAGTTACATTAAAATGCTTGACGATATAATCTTCTCCTAAAGAAGAAACAAGAGTACTTACGCCATCGGGAATGCCACACTATGGAAAATGCACTGAGGTCGGCGTCCACGGACGAACTGAGCAATTATTATTTAAATCGTCTAGTTACGCAAACAAACAAGAGATGAACATTTGCAATACAAATACATCTACATTTTTTTTAAAGCAACCATGTGTAGCTTTAATACATGACATAAAAATGATAGTTTTCTGAATAGGGCGGTAATGAGCGCGGATTTTAACGGGTCGTTATTAGGTGCGTTTACGTTAGGGCAACGTTTAAAAAAAAAAACAAGCACCCAGTGCCAAGACATTCTAATAATACCGAGCCTATCCAGTACCCTTACATCCACGTTCACCGTCACTTACCGTTAATTATATCCGCAAGACTCGTCTGGCTAAATAAATATTCGAAATAATCCAGTGCATTCACCTCGACGTTAGTTAAACGAAACGCTTTCTGCTGTATAATATGCATAAGTTAAAGTGGAAAACTCGAAGGGTTGTTTTATGTAAGTTACTTTAATCATACAGTATTTTTATTGGAGTATCAATTTTAAACGAGGTATAATTATACCGGCTGACTTTTTTACCGTTTGGACAAAAACAGGGTATAAAAGGTGAACGGAGTAGAAGCATATGGCACACAAAAATCTCTTTTTCCAAAAAAGAAAAACGAGTAAATCGACAAATAATATAAAAAATCAACAGGGCACAACTTCTCCACGCGCAGAAATTATCAATAAATTCGTACCGACATTCAACCCGTTGATTGAAGCAAAAAAAGAGACTTTTTAATTTGTTTTTGTGAAAAAAAATCTTGCTCTCTTTTTGTCCAACTGACCTTTACCTTTTACGATAAATGAGGCATTAAACTGAAGACACGTCAACATAGCTCAGTAGTACCTATTTGAAAACTTGGGAATGATAGAAATGCAGAAATAAACGTGTTACAATTTGCAATAAAGAAGACAGAATATATGTGTATTTTCCTCAATTTTCTTTATAATTGTGCCAACAATTTTATTGCAACTGTTGCTCGCCACAATAGATGCCTGTTACATGGTGACATTAGTCACCACTAGCGCCATCTAGTATCGGGTAGCAGAACTAGTAGGGTCAATATCCTAGAAATTCCGAGAACTATCGACATCGGGTTAGTCGGGACCGGTATGTACTCGAACATTCTAGATGTTTATATAGTAGCTGTGGCACTATATAAGGCCGGGTGGGCCGCGAGACACATAATATAGTTTTGAATAAGCGATACAAGCGAGTACATCGAAGCGATATTCAAGTGCGACTAAGAGTGATCAGTAGTGACAGTGTGTTTCATAATCAGTGTGTTTGAGTTGTAATTAGTGTTGTGATTAAAGTGTCAATTTTTGGTTATTAAATCGGCAGTTTTTATTGTCACGAAACCCAAGCTCGTAACACAACGATAAAGTGCATAAAATAAGAAAAGTAAAAGCAAGCATTAGGGTGTAAACACATCTGTGTGATGCGGTGTCAAAACGCAACTGTTAATAACGCGCGCCGCCTCCCAAGAACACACCACAATCAGGGTACACAAAGTGCCTCGTTATGTACGCCACTAATGCGAACAACACATTACCGTTAAATGACATACCGCAACGTGTTGTCGCCCGTAAAACTACAGTTTTCTAGAAGAATGGTGGCCACCACATAACGTTGTCACTGTCATGAAAATGATGGCAACGGGTTTTAACTTTACGGTGTCAAAAAACACTCTCTAGGAAAACACACCAACTTACTTTCACAAATAGCGTTTCAGTAACGTCATTTGCCGGTAAATTGCGTAGTGGCGACCACCGCTCTGCTAGGAAACAGTAGCTTTATATATCAATCATAACACTGAATAGTGAAGGCTTTAAGGAATATCAAAAAGTTCAGCCACTGGCAAGTGACACCACCCAATGTATAATTTAATAGCCTGTCGACGTCGCGTCGCTTTGAAACCGTTTCAAACTCAATCGGTGCGGCCCCGCACCGAACTATCGTGTCTGCACCCTAACATATTAAGCGCTGTCGCATCACATTCTCAAAGAAACTGCACACGTCTTTTAGATCCCTTGCATAAACAGTTTCCACATCGCGAGGGAATATACATTATTTTTAATGGTTGTCGGGATACATAGTAAAATCGATATTGACTATAAATGCTGTTATGTGTTCATTAAAGCGGAGCGCGCATAACCTTTTACGATGCCTGTATACTTTGGATACGTTTCATTACGCCAATTTTATATTTTATTACGTTTTGTTTAAGAAAATATTGCTTTTTTATGGCGTACCCCTTTTTTCTTGGGTCTAGGGAAAAGGTTTGGGAGCACACTTGTATGTATACACCTGTCAGGCAGGACGATACATAAAATTTTCCGTTTTTACAATGTTAATGTATTTATTTTGAAAAATTCATTGAGCCTCAAAAAAATCGCAAAGAATGTGCGCAACTGGGATGATGTAATGGAACTGTGGAGTTGACGCTGTGTGAGCATGCGTATTCCATCGCCGCCCGTTCGATGTCCACCGCGCACAGGATGGATAGAAAGCAGCACATGAAGCAATTTTTTGCTTCGTTGGTGTAATTGCTGTATGGCGTACCAGTAGGAGGATAAATAAATAAATACGAGATATTGATTTTGGTTCTACAGGTGCGGAAGTAGGTAAAGAATGTTTTCTTTTAATTTTATTTAAAGCTAATTAAACGCGATTGTAGCCGGAGTTACCGACGTAGTAAGCAAGCAAACAGTGAGCTGGCCCTGATTGTCAAAGGACCGATGGCCGGTAGAGCAGACGAGGCCTGGAGTTGAGACCGCGTATCGGCAAGCGTAGCGTGAGATAGATGGACAGGCAATCTTTAAAAGGTGGTTGGGACAGACTGCGGAAGATAGGGGACAAGGTGTTGTAGTGCAGCCTGGGAAAAGCAGCCAATAAATCAGAGTTGATTGAAACGCGATTGATTGATCAGCTGCGGTGACCGCAGCACAGGTGACTACCTCTCTGAGTATGGAAAACCACATTGATGTACTATTGATGATGCAAATAACTATGACAGATGCGGAAAAAAAATGTTAATTATGAATTTGGATACCTATAAAACTCTGAAACAATTTGGGATGCATGAAGAAGCCTCCTCGTGTAGCGCAGTTTGTTCCGCCAGGTACTCAACTGAACCGAGCGCTCGGCGCATCCTGGACAGTCAAACTCAACACCTAATTTGACTGGCCAATTCTTCCCTTGCGGACCTTGCGGTGGTAGGGCTAACATCCGCCTGGTTTGAGACCACCCTCCCATGGGAATCCGGCGTCAAGCAGCCGGCTGTGTTTCGTCGATGCGTGGGAGTCCCAGTGCCTTAGGCATCTTCTGGGCACGCTCGTTCTATCATAGACCTCATCCACCGCTTTCCATCAGGCGTGATCGAGGTCAAAAGCGGGCCCATACCGCAATAAAATAAACAATGATTAACCATTGGTACATAACTTATCATAACATCACGCCTGTATTACCCCAAGGGTTGTGCAGAGGCGTACCAATAATACACCCACATTTGAATACACCCGCAGTTACTTATTGAAATTGAAACATATTTACTAATATATAATTTGTATCACTAGGATAGTTATAATTTGTATACCTATTGTTACCAATATTAATATGAATAATTTTTACTTGAAATTTATAAAAAAATATTAATAAATGGTGAATGGATTGAGTGAAACTCTGCTACAATACACGAGTAATCCCACTCAGTCGTGATGCGTTCAGTGACCTATTGACATGTACCTTAATTATTTTTTTTTTTTTTTTGTAAAATTCTTAATAATTTGTAGAAAAAAAAAATAAGTATATAGGTATGTTAATTTCATTTCCATAATTATAATATGTACTGACTATTGTATGCCCTACGGGCGGGACATAGCTGTTCACAATTTATTATGTACCTGCCACCTGTATTATGTACCTACCTATGATCCACAATAAAGAGATTGAACTATGAACTATGAAACAATTAGGACGAAATGAATGAAATGACGGTTGGAAGAGATGTGTTCAAATAAAACTCGTACTATTCCAAGCCCAAACGAATTGGAATTAGGTGTAAACTGGCACATACTCGTACTGGCACTACTAAAACAACGGTGTCCTGGAAGAGCGGTGGACGCCAGATAACGGCCGCAAATGACGAGTGTCATGAAAATAATGGCAGCGGGGTATGATTTTCAAAAACGCTCTAGGAAAATACACCTAGGAAAATACACTTACTTTCATAAACGTCTTAGTGACGTTATTAAACGACCTATCGTCTTTGTATTAGTGTGTGTATATTGTCTATTTTTTTGTACTGTGCGTCTTGTCTTGTTTGTACACAAAAAATTTTTTTTCTTTGTTGTTTTTTTTTCGCTTAACGGTAAATTCTGGCGGTCATTGCTCTTCTAGGAAAGCATAGCATTGCTAGCGTAGACCAGGTACTCCACATAAAGAAACCATTACACACCCAAAAAAAGACAAAACACTACCAAAAATCTATAGATTACGTAAATGCTACGAGCAGAAATATCGCAGATGTCAAATGATTTATACTCTTACAGATTGGGCCCAATATTTTTTTCGGCTCCATTGACGTTTTGCAATATTATGTCCATTCGAATGGGTGCGACTGAATTATTCATTTTCCCTTGTCTTTTCAAGTAGGTAAGTTTTGTTCATTTGAGTTTTTATGAGGTCGTTTGACAAATGTCTGTGTCCAATCGAGGGTGAATTACTTTAAATCGTTTTGTGTAATGAGGCGGAAAGTATTTGAAATTATGTTTATGAGTATTTGAGTCAGTTAATGAAATTTGTAACCTACATAGCATAACATAATGGCTATTTTCCCCAAAAGGTTAGAGAGAGGTATATTGTGTGTGTGGTGTATATATCGCCAGTTATTTTTAAGTCCCTATAAGCCTATAGCTATCAACCGGGTACAAATTCAGACTCCGAAATTTAACTTGATGCATTTTTTTTTATTTGAAATGGGTTTGCTCTTGACTCTAGTCTAGGTCAGAGGTGACCGAGACAAAGTCTACGATGAAGTGAGCTTACCCAGAAAAAGCCTGTTTACTCTTACTTTGAAGAGATTCGGGTTGTATGCATTCGGAAACACAAACGCAGGTAGAGAGTTCCACTCTTTTGCTGTGCCCATTATAAAGGACATTTGAAAACGCGGAAGACATCAGGCATCTGCCAACCCGCACTGGACCCGCGTGGTGGATTACGGCACACTAACTCTCACAGAGAGGAGGCCTGTGTCCCAGCAGTGGGAACATTATAGGCTGATTATGATCATCCATATAAAAGAAAAATGTAGTATCGTCACACGTTTGCCCGCCTACCTGTGGAAACACCCCACGCGTCGGAGTAGTTGAATGGGCGCAGTAAAGTCATTGTTTTAACAAGGACAATAGAAAATGACACTGTTGTGTACACTTGGTGTACCGTTGACATTTCGAGCACTTTCTCTTGTGTATACTAGGTGTACACTTGACGCTTGAGGGGTTAAGTAGCTATGTACTCGAATAACTCGTCGCAACTTCGGTCTCGAATGTAACACATACAAATATCTTGACTTTTGAATAGAAACCAGTCGTTCCTTTCTTTTTGCCTTGGAATATCGGTATTAGCCCATCTGTACTGAACAGCTCAGTGGCTGTTTATGTCAGTTGATAGTCGCTTCCTTTCAAAGCTGGCCACAAGACCGTTAATCCGTTAATTAAAGAAATTAACATTTCGAGGAACGGATTAACTTTAAAGTAACCAAACTTTAAAATTATTACTTTGGAAAATTCACGGAAGTTTCTTTCCATCTGGCGTGATCGGGGTGAAGAGTGTGCCCATTTAGTAATTTAAAAAAAAATACTAGATAATGAGTCCGATATTTTATTCCGTTAATTTCCCAAAGTCCACTGTTATTAATTTTTCATATCCTATCTAAAATCCCATAGCCCACAGAATTTTTTTTGTAAGTAAATCACTAATGCAACACATATACAATGCAATTTCTATCACGAGGTAACAATTAACGTTAACTTTTTTTAAATCTTCCGAAGTGTAACGCTTTCACGTTTAACAAAGTTAACTTTTTTAGTAACGTATCAGCGATTAACGAAATGAACTATTTGATTAATGGTGCCCAGCTATGCTCCGTCTCCCCGACTCCACACCAAAAGAGTTGTAAAAAAAGGCCAAGCTGGTGATGACAGCAATTGACTCATTTGTAAGTTAGAATAAACAACCTATAATATCCCTCTTTCCCAACTTTCCCCAAATACCAACTTTCTCACGTAAAAACTTAACTCAAATAAACGCCCAACAAGATTCCCTGCAGTACACTGTATAGCAGAAAAGTTGTACCAACAAAATGTTTAAGCAGTAACTAAGAAAATACCTAAAAGGGTGGAGTGTTAAACGTGCAACAGAGGGTTGTTGAGTGTAGAGCACAAACACAGGTGATCAAATGTATGTACAGACTCGTATAAACAACAGAGTGCGTTTAAATTGAAGATTCTTGTCGCGTCGGACAACGATTTGGGAAGCTGGATAAGAATTATATATTACTAGCTGCGCCCTGCGGTTTCACGGGCGTAAATGTCGATCGCGTGGGAATAGGTATCGGGTTAAAAGCCTATATGTTAATCCAGGGTGTCAGCTCCCTCCATACAAATTTTTATCGAAATTGGTCCAGCTGTTTGAGCGTGAAGAAGTAACAAACATATAAACACACAAACACACATACACACAAACTTTCGCATTTATAATATTAGTGTGATACGAGTATCCATAAATTCTTATCCAGCTTCCCAAATCCAATGTAATCCAATTCCCAAATCAAATAAAATTGCAATTTCACTTTTAATATTTATTCAGAAAGTACTTCTTAACCCATTGAAGGACACTGAACGAGACACAATAAAAGTTTTACTGATATTACGTCTGAGGACGTTTAGTACCACGCAAACTGTTAAGACCTTTCGTTTGATATCAAACACAATATCATCATCAGCATCTCTCTGCCCCTGTCCTATGTTACTTGGGGTAGGCGCAACCCGCTTTTTTCTTTCATTCTCCTCTGCCAACCATCACGCTATCAGTCACTCTCTTTTCTTTCCTATCATTCCTCACGCAATCCAACCATCTTCTCTTTCCTATCATTCCTCACTTAAATTTACTGCCATTGGCGTCACTTTCAAATGTCCCCTTATATACTTAACCCCCCTTTCTCCCCCTATCCCTTTGAATACACGCACTAGTCATAAAATAAGTGATATATGGGCCATTGTAGCCTTAAATAAAATGTTTTATTACGACTTAAAATCTTTCACCAACTAAAAGAGTCAAATTTCTATTCCGCCACATAGGTGCTCCGGTGCTCAGAACAACATGTAAGGCGATGTTTAGAACCTTAGAGAGATGTAAATAAACTCTGGTGGCTTAAAATTGACGACGCAACATTCGCACTGTGCCTGTAGCCATTACTCCTGGCTGTAAGTGTTGTTTGAAAGCGGCTGTAAATTTTAATGTAGCTACGTACGAGTAAATTAAGTGAAAATTTTCAAGTTGGGTAGTAAGTAGATATATCCATTCATATAGGTAATTATGTATCATCAACAACAGCGTCATAGCTACCACGTATCAGCCGTATCAATGTTACGGGGCCCTCAGGCTATAGAGGCTGAAGCAGTATCTACAACGCCATATGCGAATAACGCGTCATACGACGTACGCATCACGCAAAATCCTGCATCTCGCAAGCAGAGTTTAGCGCGCAACTAGCATAGATACAACGGCCCGACATGAATCATCGGGCAGTTGCCTGCCAGACACAACACCCGTCTGGTCGGAGGATCCTCCCTTTTCATAGAGTATGAGTGAACTTTACACACTAAACGAAAAGTAAAATGGTATCTATAATCTCAAATTCATTATGAAAGGCTCGGAGTAAATGAGTTCCTAATTAAAATGAGAAAACTAACGTTATTTATTCATGGCTTACAAAGACGTCAAGCAAATGTCTCAGTTGCAGCCCGGAGTCAGAATAAGTGCCCGGTTGATGGCAATAACGTCGCCCACCATATTATATGGGACTTAAACTTAAATAGCGAAATGTGGGGGTACTTTAGTTACACTTCTGCTCAACTCTTCGAGGCAACAAGGTGTGATGTTATGTCTTGTTATGTTATTTGTGCTTAATTCTTCTTATTTCTAATTTTTCCTATGATTACCAGTTTGGAACAGCAGCCAGCAGAAATATGTGATATCGAAGGAACACCAAAGCCCTCTGACGAGACACGCGACACCGTAATATACAAGGTCAAATTAAAAATTTGGTAGTGAAACTCTGCAGACGTGATGGCTATCCATATTCATCACGTCTGTGAGGTTTATACAAAAAAAAAACTATTCGTTAAAAACTAATATTTCAAGTGACTTGACCTGCGGTCGATGACCCAATTTTTTTTGAAGTGAAAACTTCTTTAGCGGCGCTGTGTACTTTTTTTGGAATGGGTAAAAACTTCTAAATTCGCGTCAGGTCACGTGACCCTGATCGAAAATTCGTAAGACGTAAAACGTCAGACGTAAAACGTAAGACGCGCGTTGTTGAGGACAGCGCCATCTATGCACATCGGGAAGAACTACGAGGGCCTCGCGTACTAACGTCAGACGTAAAACTTAAGACGCGCGTTGTTGAGGACAGCGCCATCTATGCACATCGGGAAGAACTACGAGGGCCTCGCGTACTAACTACGTAGGCCTCGCGTACTAACTACGTAGTTCATCCAACAACGACGAGATGGCGCTGAACCACGGATATATAACTGACGACGAGCTCTATGCGAGCGGCTTGCTTCTTTTACCACTGCCGCGACCAACACCACGAACTGAAGTCTATCCTGTGTGCTTATTTGTAAATCTGAATAAATTCCTTTCACGAGAAGAATAAACCAGTCACTTTGGTCATCATACCTGATTTGCAAAAAACCCTATAAAATAAGGAACACACCTTAACACGCGTGTTTTGTTTATAAGACGATTCACAAAATACACTCGTAATTGTTCAAGTTTTCACTTCTGTCGGCACTACCGGAGTGCCAGTGTTTTTTTTTTCGTCTTGTTTAAATATCAATACTTATCACGTCTGCGGAGTTTCTCTAGCTAATTTAATGTGACCCTGTAGAATGCTGCGTCGGCTTCATAAATATGTGTCACTTCTTAGAATGCTCGTAACTGTCCCTGTAATGTCACTAGACCGGAACACAGCTAAGCTTTACCAGGTATACTATTTTTAATACACACATTTTTTTAATGGGTAGGTAGCTAATTAATTTTGTTTTGCAGCACCGGTGGCTTTTAGAGGATGTTGTGTGCTAAAAGTTTTAGTACAACAATTTTTATTTTCAGCTAACATATTCTACCCGAGCGAAACAATTTCGCTTTTAGTTTTGGATTTTTTTAATATAAAACTTCTACTTCCTGATTAACACACATGACATCACGCCAATATTTTTCGGAAGAGTAGATAAACGTGTACCTACATACAAAACAAAGAGAAATACATGTAATCGTCAGATATGGTAACTACAAAGTTGTTTAGTATATAGAGATAAGTTCTGGACACATCCGCCGCTAAAACCGGCTTATGAATATTAACAATGATGAAATGAATGAACCGATTTTAATGAAACTTCATACGCATAAGCAGGATACAAAGGTCTAAAAATTTAGTAAAGAACATTTTCGAAATGTCTTATTTAAAAAAAAATATAACTAGAAATCTCTGTTTCTATGGAAAATTTAAAATCGGTCTAATTTAGCTGTAACACTATTTTTCGAAAATGTTCTAAACGTTGTATCCTGCTTATGCGTATGAAGTTTCGTTATAATCGGTTCATTCATTTCTAAAACCAAGGGCTTGAAAGTTTGTATGAAATGCCGTACGGCGTAAACGCTCTTAAGAAAATATGAATTTACTGATTGCTTTCTACTTCCGTGCGATGACAAGGGAACGTTGATGTTTACAAAGATATATTTATATCTGTGGATGTTTACATTTGTTATTATACTATCAGCTGTGTTTTGGAAAAAGTACAACACCCATCACTACACTTTTGCTACGGTATGTATTCCTTTTTTTAATTAGGTTACTCTCAAACGCTGTTAATTTATTTCTTTGTGCTTGTTTTTTTTAATTTTTTTTTTATCAAGCTACTCCCAAACGTTAACTTATTGTAAATTGCTTGTTATTAAATACATAAAATACAGCGGAAACGGAAAGAACTTCGTTTCAATTTATCGCCTTCGTGGTTTTATTGTGCAGACTGAAAAGGTTCTTGCAATATAAATAAAAATCAATTGCCAAGGTGGATACTACGATTCCGAAGTAACATTTAATTTGAGTTTTTTAAGAGCTTTCTGCCTGTATGACACTCTAAAGCTATCGTTCAATATTTTTTATAAATAAGAGACTCATAAATCATTCATTATTTCATAGAAAGACACTTTCGAGATAACGCCTAAAAAACATATTTATCTAAGTTACAATATAACAACAATCAAGCCTCTTTGAAAAAGTTTTGCTAAAAAGTTTTGTTTACGAAAAGAAGGACAGAGGGGGTGAGCCGTGAGGTACGGAGGGGGACGCAAAATAAAGCAATCAGTTATCCGTAAGGTTTGTTTTTTGATAAAAACGTTGACTTTGCAATCTTGCGTCTGAAATTAAACTTTGTGCGGTACAAAAGTTGAGGAGACGGCTTTTCTATCCTTATTTTTACCCGACTACAGCGAATCAAAAAGGAGGGTTATGATTTTGACCGGTATGTATGTATAAGCTAAACGCAAAAAGCATCTTATCGGCCGCTGGTTATATGCTATGTGACGTCACATTAAAATAATTAGGCGCCCTCTTGAGGATATAACGTCATAAACTAAAAAAACAATACATTCTAACAGTAGTAAGCGATCATAAGCTTTAGGGCAAAGTGGAATAATATGTTAAAATACATTAAAAATTACTTGTAAGTTGTTTATGTAATAGACGACAAATATTGAATAGTTTGTACCTACATAACAATTTTAGATGAGAATATATTCTTGTTTCATACTTTTTAGAGCACAATTTTTCAAAAGCTGGGTTTTAGTTTTTGAGCTTATTTTTTATATTTATACAATGTTTAATTATAATTTTAGTGTACAAACATGAGATGATGGTGATGATCCATAGGAGAACTAAGTCAACCGACCACAGATATAGATAGACCTAGATAACGCAAGTATCACGAACTGTATGAAAATCAAGCGTGCCATTTTTTGACTACCTACTATGACGTCACAAGCTCGCGCTCTCGCTCACGCTTACCCAGCCAGCAGTACACAGGACTGAGCGCGAAAGTGGCGGCTTACGATTTTTGAACGTAAGCTGGTGCGTTATCTAAGTATATCTATATCTGTGCAACCGACATAGCTCAAATAATAACCAGGGCACATTGCTCGTAGAATAGATGGCCGATAGGGCCAAAAGGTTCTGGAGTGGCGACCGCGTACCGGAAGACGTACGGTTGGAAAGAATCTTACATGGTACTGCTGTGCTACCTGGTAAAGACCGCAGAAACCACGTGGATACGAGAAGCATGGAATCGGTCAAAGTGGCGATGCTTAGGTGAGACGTCTTTCGGCTGCAACGATCTACGAAAATGAGAACTTTTTTTGTCATAAATGTAAACTACAAACGTTCTTCTCATACATTTTCCTGCATCCTAGTTGATACTCATTTACCACATACTACGGAGTCTCGTTTCATGTATTTACGTTGCGTTGATTGCGCGTTGTACTTTGATTACAACTCAAACCGACTAATCAGGACTGTTATATTGAATCGAAAATAGTGAGGAAATTTGTGATGTTTGTTGTTTGGGTACAGACGGCAAAATAGTTAATACACACTGGAGTAAAAGAGGTATTTAGCTGCATTAGCAAGAAGAGAAAGCGACAATAATTTAACGGCCTTCTGGCGAATGAGGATTAATGTGATTTAAGGATACTGTGTTGTCCACTTTAGCAATATAGCCTGCATTCGTGATTTGCCAAAAATGTAAACAAATATGTATGAGTTAATGGAAAAATAACTTTAAATCCTACACAATAAAGTTCAGTTTACGTTACAACTTCAAACATTTTTATAACTTTTTCAATAGCGCTAGTAACTCTGAAATCAACTTAATTACTAATAAAATAAAGTTTAAGTTTGAATAGGCTTTAGGTTGCATGTTAATGCTAATCATAAGTCATCAATTCACGCTCTCATCACTCTTCTTCCCATGGGGTTGGGCTGAAACAACAGAACGCCACCTGCTGCGATTCTTACATACTCCTTTTACTACTTTTTCCTTCATATATCTGGTCAAACACGCTTGCCAGTTGCAATTATTACGCACCTGACAAGTCACTACATTGTTATGTTTTTGTTAATGCTATTGTAGCGGTATGTACAACGTCACATGCGAACAACGCGTCAAACTGACGTCACGCAAAATCCTGCATCTCGCAAGCAGAGTTTACCGCGCAACTAGCATAGATACAACGGCCCGACATGAACCATCGGGCGGTTGCAACACCTATCTGGTCAGAAGTTTCTCCCTTTTCTATAGAATATCAGTGAACTTTACACCCGTTCCTCGTACCTCTATACAATTATTGTCTAAACAGCACATATTGCGTTAAATAAAGTCAAGGCCTCGACAAACGTAGCAATGAGCTAAATTCAGATGTATAGTCGACCTCGTAATTGCATCACCACCCTCAGGTTTACATCATAAACCGTCAGGTCTATCTTTGGACTGCTTTATTGGTCTAGTAGTCACAAGTACTACTGCTGAGCATGAAGTCTTGAGTTTGATGATTCGTAGGTCGGACAAAGGGGGGCATCTCAATCTGGAATTTCTTAGTAGCAGCCATGAGTCTGGATTTGTTCCCAATACAACCAAATTACCAACCTAATTGGATGCCAATAGGCTCGCTCATTTTTATAACATGGGACTAAATCATAACTGGCAAAATGTACGTACACTTCTACCCAACCCTTCAGGAACAAACCATGGTGTTATGTTAAATGTGACTATTTTTTGCATTAGGACCAATGTAAAAGTTTGATAGTTTCAACTTTAGTGAATTTTCAATAAAATTGACAGGGAGTTTCTGTCCAAAGTGGCAAAGCAATTACGAGGTCGACTGTACTTGGTTGCTTGCATACTCAACTCTTTTGTCTACTATACATAACACGATTTTACTTATTACATTGTGTTACACGATACTTTTCCCATGTAATGTCTAATAGACAAACACATATTTTAACATGCAAGAAATATTATGTACAGGCAGTTCGTATGGTTTGGCTTTTATATCTTTGTAAAGGCTTAACTGTCCTTAAAATAATGTGAAAGTCCTCTAATAATTCCCTTTTTGCGCTCCTAAAAATATTATTGAACACTCTAATCGATTCTACGTCTTTTTGTGAACCTCAAATAATTCCTATTTTGGGGTCCTAAACATACCTTAGGAGATAATACGAGATGTTGAAAAAATTGAGTTTTTTCTATTTCGTGTAACTTGTTAAGTATGTAGAATAGGGGTTTAAATTTTTGTATGTTTTTTGACTCTTTGGTCTAGTATCATGTGAAAGGAATAAGTACACGATTCAATGAGTTATTCTCAATACAAAAAAAAATTGCAAAGTTATATCTATTTTTTTACTTTTTTCGACATCACGGCGTAACTCTTAAGAGTTTTTTTTTTTTTTTTTATTTATTATAAGGACTTTTACACATTGTGTATACCAGTCCCATTATACCCTAACCACATCTGACTGCCAATAGCTTATACTAAAAAATAATGTAATATTAAAATTTAACTCTTAAGAGTTATTCAATGAAATTTACTTTAAAACATAGAGAATTATCATATCAAAGTTTGCTCAAAGAAAAAAAAGGAGTAAATTCGTTTTGGGAAATACGTCGTTTTATTCCGAGCGCACGCACACTATAGCCATCACTCTTCTTTTGCGTTTCAAAAGTAATTGCATCACTTTCACTCGCTTAGTAGGTTTTTGAGGATTTTAGATTTTCGAGGTAGCCTCTTAGCCAAGTAACATCGACCAACTTGGATGTAGGTCACAGTTTTAACCTATCCTAATCCATTTGGTCGGGTCGCCCTAGCTTAGTTACTGTGACCAATCATCAATCGACTTGTGCGGCTGTTATAATTTAGCCACTAATTCCTACAACAGTTTATAGTTAATTTATTGATGTAAACCAGCTGAAAACCAGCGCTGAGGCTCTGTCTTGCATAGGGTCGCAGCATAATGCTAAGCGATAGCCGTTTTGCGTGGATGTGACGCATGTTTCCCCCATCCCATTCTTATTTTTGGTGTTTATGTTCTTAAACGTATTTTCTTTCTTTTTTTTTGATGTTGTAACGTTGCACATGTAATGAATTAAAAGAGTTTAGGTTAAATTGCTCATCCTGGGAGTCGGTTCAGACCAGTGTACCCTACCACCTTTAACCTCTGCAATTGAGACGTGAGACGGCCACGGAAGTTTAGGAGAGTAAATGATAAGTGAAACATACCTCGCTTATTATTTCGAACCCCTACCTACCTATCTGCTGACACCCTCCTAAAGGGCAAGTGTCACAATGTATAGCATCAATAGTTTAAATGATAAATGATTTTATTTTTGTAAGTAGGTTTGCACAAACACTTTTACATGTCAATCATATATTTTTTAAACTAGATGAGATCGCCGTTTCCTATCTGACTACTCTGAGAAGAAAGGCCGAAACAAACTCAGAGGTCATAGTCTCTTTTAAAGTCCAGACATAATCTTGGTCAGGTTATATGAAGACCATGTCGGAGATGATCTTTTGAGGAAAGAACCACACAGATTGAGGATTTGTCCAGTCAGTGCACGCATTTGTCAGAAATCGTGCAGCGGAGCTCAACGAGTCGACGAACAATACCAAAGAAAGGACATTTGGGTAGGCCACATAAATTACTCAAACTGCCAGACGATGGAGAGAATTATAAAAAAATATTAATTTATTAAAATAAATGACCCACATCGTCTTCACATTCACAATAATTAAAATAATGTAATACTTCACAAAGTATGCAAATGTCATTGTTTAAAAAAAAATAATTAATGTCAATGTGTATATTATAAAAAAAAAAACACTCAAAATGCAGAAATTGGAAGCAGCTCAATCCCAAGCCTTTTTGTCCTCAATATAATCTTTAACGGTATAAAAGGCTTTCTTGCACAACTTACGTTTAATAAATTATTTAAATTTATTAAGGCTTAGATCTTGAACGTGGCTTGGTAGTCTATTATAAAAGCAGTGGCATCTGAACGAGCCACCTATTTTCTTGAGCCTTGTTGTAGGTACAACAAATTTGTGTTTAATATTAGGCTCTAACAATTTGTCATATTATTATTATGATGCTTTACCTGAAGGCCAATCCCTGTAATTAAAAACTTACAAAATATAGTCACAATCTCATCTCAGCGACAATTAATGTCAAACACTTGTCAAAAATGTAGGGAAATTAGAGGTATTTTTGACAGATAGAGACTGAAATCAGACTGTAAACGTCCTTAAAATTATGAGAATTGTCCCTCAGGTCTCCAGTAATTTCATAACTACACAGGTATCCTAAAATTCCTCAATTTTTGTGCCCCACTCGTTTCCTAAGCTGAACACCGGACGAAAAGAAATTTACATTTTAATTTTGTTTCACGGTGACTGTTAGAAGTTTGAGACGGTCTCAGTAACGGATCTGTTTGCAGCGATACTAACTTTTTATTTTGCATAATTAACTGGTGATAGAACCGTGTACCTAGTGGAATACTGGCTTTATAGTTGAAAAAAAAAGTAGGGTGATAGTCTTTGTGGAACGTGCTTTAGTTTGCCGGTGTTAAAGTATTTTTAAGAGGGATTAATGTAGTTTTTGTAAGGTAAAAGAATTGGCAAAGTGACTACAGGACTACGTGAAGGGAGAAATAAGTAGAACCTGATTGTCTGGATGCTACGAAAAATGCTACGGCGTAGCGGGCGTAGCTCACACTGCTACGAGCGTCGGCCCACGCGCCTTTGGAACATTTCGGATAGATTTGGATGTGATAAATTAGGAGTTTGTCTAGAAAATCATAATTTTATGTGATACCATTATGGAATTACACCAGTGACTGAAAAGTTGTGTGGAAATCGGTTGGCATGGGCATGCGGAGCAGTGAGAAAATGTCGTGACGAAAGATGTGGTTGGCTATTAAGAGTAGGGGAAGACCAAAGACATAATGTGTGTGTGTGTGTATGTGTGTGTGTGACTGTGTAAAAGATGATATCACTAAAAAGACATAATGTATGGACTAAGTGAAAAATGATATCGCTAAAAAGAGAGTTACTACTGAGTCGATGACGACTAACATGGAAGTATGGAAGAAAAAACAAGTCGCGACGACCTCAAGTAAATTGTGATGAGGGCTGGAGAATGATGTAAATTTATGGAGTCATGCGTTACTTTGTGGAAATCCATGTCAATAAAATGTTACCTATGTAAAAATATTTAGTTTTAAATTAATTTTAACCAGTTCCAGGTTTGGATGCGGAATGGAGCAAAAATGTGCAATGATACGGTATTTATATGATGCAACATGTACCCGAAATCTATACTCGACACGTGATTCACCCCACCACGAGGCATCTTTATCCTTCGTTCAAAGTCAAAGTCAAATAATTTATTTGAAGTAGGCCGTTAAAAGGCTTTGTAACGTCATTTACAAGAAAATTGAATTGATTCTGGGTGCCCTGGTAGTTTCGTAAGAAGAAGAATGGGCTATGGTTACCGTTTTAAAATGTTTACAAATTTTTTTTATTTATTTGTTTATTTATATTTATATTTATATATGTCAGATTACAAATGATCCATAATGGTTAGTACAAAAGGAGCTTAAGATCTATGTTAGTAGGTACACAAATTAAATATAAATAACAATTACATTATAGTCTTTGAATCAATCACAAAAAAAAAAATATAAAAATATAATATTTTATATAAAAATATTTTATACATTATTTATACGAGTATGTTATATGTGAAATTATATGGATGGGTAAAGTGTTATTGAGTTTTTTCATAACTAAGGAAATGTGTATTTAATATGTACACTTCTGCAAGCACCTTCATTTAATACAAGCGTAAAGTTATAATACTGTTTTAATTACATGAATTCCATATTGGTTAGTTCTAGGCACAGCGAATGTGGCGACATAATCATTGTCTCATAACCAATATGAAATTCCAAGCTGACAAGGATATCATAACAAAGAGTTTCAAAATTAGAATATTTGTGACAGACCCGTTTTGATTTGAATTCAATTGTTTTTGATGAATGGAAAAATTTTAAATTTCATATTTTTGTAACAAATTATTTTATGTCTGTAAGTAGATTTGTATGTGCTGGCGGCACATCAAGCTATCCGAAACTGTAAAATTTTCCCAATGGACTTTGAACCTTATGCATTAGCGATAAAGTTGAAAATCTATTAAGAAATTTGACAGATTGTAATACCTTGATGTCCTGGCGTCTGTACAAAACGCGTCAATTATATTTTTAAACTAGACGTGTAATTTGAGAAGAAAGGCCTCAACACACTCTTTTAAAGTTCAGACATAATCTTGGTCAGATCATATGAAGACCATTTAGGTTGGTGTCTCAAATGGTCTTTTGAGGAAAGAACCACACAGATTGAGTAGACCTGTCCAGTGCACGCATTTGTCATTTTTAATCAGTAGTGTGTAGTGTTTTGCTTTTCGCGAATAAGTTGTGGTGTTTACAGTTTCCTTATAAATTTTGACGTTATAAAGTGCCTTTTATGTGCCTATTTGAAATAAATGATTTGACTTTGACTTTTCATGTTATCGGTTGTTAAAAACCCGATGTAACCGCCAAACCAGATGAAAAGTGCGTAACAACGCCCATTGATGTTGCAATAACCAGGGATTTGTTTTGAAAGAAAGAAAGAAAGAAAAGAAAGAAAGAAAAGAAATAAAAGAAAGAAAGAAAATAAAGAAAAAAAGAAAGAAAATACATTTATTTAGCACACACTAAGAGACACACAATATACCAGTTACCAGTTGTGATTTTGAAATTTTACTTTAAGATAGTCCAAAAGACACAAAAAAGGAGTTTATTTCGGAACACTAACAGAAGACTAAGTAAAACGATGATACCTGCAAAAATATAAACTAGCGCAGCTAACAACGCCCGAACCGATTTCAATGAAACTTCATACGCATAAGCAGGATACAAAGGTCTAAAAAGTTTTATGCGTATGAAGTTTCAACAAAATCGGTTCATTCATTTAGAAAAACAAGGGCTTGAAATTTTGTAAGAAATGCCGTACGGCATAAACGCTCTTAATAAGTACCTAATTAAGTTTATTTAGATTTAGTTAATCCTACTAATACTCGTATCACACTAATATTATAAAGGCAAAAGTTTGTGAGTGTGTGTATATGTTTGTTACTTCTTCACACCCAAACGGCTAGACCAATTTGCATAAAATTTGGTATGGAGGTAGCTGACACCCTGGATTAACATATAGGCTACTTTTCATCTCGATATTCCCACGGAATCGGAACTTATGCGGGTGAAACCGCGGGGCGCTGCTAGTTAATAATAAAAACAAAAAAATAAGACAAAAATAAACAGTACAGGACATATGATTTGGGATGTGTTTTGACGTTGAGTTAATTTGGTGAGTGTAGGGTGAATAGGTGTGTTGGTGAGTGTTAATGAGGTGTGCGAGGGGTGTTTGTAGTGTTTGTGGCATGTGTGTGGTCTTGTTGGGGGGTGTGAGGGATTGATGAGTTTACCTTCCACGAGTTTCTCTGTTTCATCATAATTTTGTGATTTTAACCAGGTATCAAGTTTAATTTTGTATTTCCTCTGGGTAATGAGTAGATGTGTAAAGCTTTTGTTTATTTTATTGTAGATTTTTGAACTTATGTGTTTAGAATGGCGACTTGCAGTTACCGTTCAACGAGACTCAGTTACAAACCCTATTTGAGCGGCGTGTAGGACAGTATTTAGGATCAAAGGTAAGGTGGCTGTGTTTGAGAAAAAAAATAGTTTTGAGACACACCCAAACCTACTACTGCTTTATACACCCAAAATACATAAGGCTGTAGTACTTCTCTAAACAAGAGTTTACTCTAGAAACCCTTTACTACTTTAGAAAACACGGATTTGCAATTAATACAAACCCATAATACTTACTTTGAGCCAATTACTAGTACTTTGTCCAAAGGACAGAAAACTGTTAAGTAACTATTTTGATACAAGGAACGGCCATTTTGATTGAATTGGCACTATTTTATCGCGGATTCTTGAGCTGATGTTATAGAAATGAGCGGAGCGCGTTTCTGATAAAATAATATTGTTTCTCAATAGAAAGAAAATACATTTATTTCGCACAGACTAAAAGACACACAATACACTAGTACAAAGACACACAATAATAGTAAAATGTCATTCTTGGAGGGGCTCGTGGCTAAGCCGCACGGAGGTTCCCGTGGTTGGTTCGTGGACGGGCGATTATCTTTACATACCGAGACCCTCCCGTGCCTCGGAAGGACATTAATCCCTTCATCCCGGCTGTCAATCGTAGATCTTTGACAGTCGTTATGGGTCTTAAGCCTAAAAGTCTGACAAGTCTTACCAAGGGGTATCGTATTATTTTATTTACATAGTAACTGGGTTGTGGAGGTCAGATAAGCAGTCGCTCCATGTAAAATGCTGGAATCAAGCTTGAAGCTGACCCAAACATAGTTGAGAAAAGGCTAGGCAGATGCTCAGACAAATAAAAAGTCAAGACATAGCGCTGCGAACAATACAGTGAAGCATGCAAAAACTACACCTTCGCTCTGTGCATACACGCTCACACGCACACATTTACAACCATTTACAATCAAACTACACCTCACTATGTGCACACATGTTTACGAAACCGGCATCACTTTACTGTTCTAAACGTACATACATCGATCACCACGTCTGGTTAGGGATAAAACGATACCATCGGACATAAGGTATCGATACCTAGTCGGTATCGAATGATATGTATCGATGCTTACTTGTAGCGAACACTTTTTTCGTAGAAAGTATTAGAGGCAAATAAGAACTGTAGTAAGTACATGGTCTAAGTTTTTATTAAAGTTTTTGAAGCATTTCTTACACGTGCTTGTGCTTTTTTGTTAATTATAGCCACAACTGAGACTTTTGTGGTCCCATTTTCACCGATTAGATTACCTTATTTCAATTTTAGTCTCAGGTAACAAACAAACAACGTAAGCCGCACGCGATGAGTGATTTACGGAAAGCGCAAACAAAACAAAATCATCATAATAGCGTCTACGGTCATTCTATCTACTAGCAAGGCTGCCAACTGAGCAATAGGAAAATTGCGTTCGAAACAAAAATAAATTCAAACTGG
This sequence comes from Luperina nickerlii, assembly GCA_963855955.1. Taxonomy (NCBI): domain Eukaryota; kingdom Metazoa; phylum Arthropoda; class Insecta; order Lepidoptera; family Noctuidae; genus Luperina; species Luperina nickerlii. The sequence goes on from OY979671.1 coordinate 22,088,960, forward strand.
ATACCCTACCATCGAGGAAATAATCTCATAAGCCCGCGCGTTTTTTGACAAATAATATGCATTAAGCTCCAAACCAAGCTGAAAATATAAATTGAATCCGCACAATAGACTTATAATTGTTGCAAAATGCAAATTGCAATTTTGATAATATGTATTTAGATAAATCTGTTCAGAGAAAATTGGTTGAAATTATGCTCTATTTTAAACAGTTTAATTAGTTTTGCTGATACTAGATGTAACTATGTGCTATGTGATTATAACATGTTTAGTATCGCTCGAGAATATTAACTGTTACAGATTATTCGATTAATACACTGATGAGTGTCTGCTGTGGTGGCCCAGTGGTTGGCCCTGACTAACCAGTTGCAGGTCGTGGGTTCGAATGGAAATTTAGTTCATTACCACTGCTCCTAAAACCGTGAAGGAAAACATCTTGAGGAAACCGGGATGCCCTAGAATCAAAATTGAAAGACGTGTGAACACTAGCTAGGCCCGCTTGGTGGATTATGGCCCGTCTCGTCCCACAGACCGACCGACCGACCGACCGACCGACCTGTGTCTAAGCAGAGAGAACGTTTTATGCTGGTTATGCTGAGGCCCACAATAATAGGATTTTAACCGCTATCGCTTCCGCTTGTCATCACGCCCTAGCCTCACATACTTTTATTCACAAAAGTTTGTGGCCTGTAAAGTTTTCACAAGGATCTATCATTAGACGAGTTGTTCTCAAGAATTTCGCCCAGTATTCACTTATATAATATGTAGATGCGACGACAGAATTTATTGGTAATAGTTTGATAGACTGCGTCAATTCTATATCACCTTATCAACAACCGTTTCAGTGGTCATTTGGAGTCAATGACCCTTTGAAACTATGGAGGTTAAAATAATTGTACTTAAGCAAGTACAATTATTTTTGCCACAGTGAGAAGAGGAATTAATGGTCTGTAATAGCTGCAGAAAGCAGACGAAATAATTGACAAAAAAATATGTGCTTGTTTGGTGTTCTTTTTTAATTAACTAAAGGACAGTTCAAATTTAACGTCACGTGTCGTTGCTTCCCTCTGCCGTCCTGCGCACCCTGGTCAGTCAACTCCGTTACCATCTTGCTGGTCGTCTAACATTATCATGAAGACCTTGCTATGCTCATACAGGGTGCAAGGGACATCGCCGCACAAACTGTCACCACGAATTCAACACATGGTCTTACCCACTAGCGTAGAAACATTTCGTTAGTTATTTAAAAAAAACAGCTATTTCATACAAAAGTGCAATACCACACGGTCAAAATGTATGAGACAGCTGTTTTTTTAGGATTCAGTACCTCAAAAGAAAAACGGCAACCTCATAAGATCACTTCTGTCTGTCCGTCAGTCAAGACCCCATAGTTATCAAGTTGAATTTAATATCAAATACTCAGGGCTGCAAACCCTTGAAGCAGTGAAAAAATAAAACTTATAAGTCAACGCAATCAAAAGAATCGGGCGTTTATGTTCCGAAATCAAAACATATAGGGTACTTCCCGTTGACCTAGAATCATGTACAAATTTGTACGAAGCCCTCGGTGGTCTTATCCGACTCACACTTGATCGGTTTTTGTTTAAATAACCGGTGTAAATTCTAAATGCTGGTAGGTGTAGAATCGTATACTGAGTAGTCATGGTAACGGCTTGCACATCGATGTTCCTTACTCCATGTGTACCTCCTGCCAATACATGAGTAATCGCTTCCTCCGACCATCCCAATCTAAACCAACATTAAACAGGGATCCCATCAGCTGCTTACTTTCAATTCGCCATAGGGTACTGAGAGCTCTTTACATAGAGCTGTGTCAGCGCACGCAAGCGCTACAGTTATATACTTCTAGGGTCTATGGAATATACACCGTCGTGGATACGGTAGTTTGTAGTGCTGCTGATACATACGAAATTATTATAAAATTGTCTATTGAATGCAATAAGTCAAAGTTAAAATAAAAGCTTAGGAAATGTAAACAATTTGTGCAACTTTACTCATTATCTTCAATTACTGCATTCATCGTGCAAGTAAATTGCTCCATGCAAATGGAATTAACCCGTCAAGCACCGCGCGTATCCTATTATATGCAATACGTCACGAATGATCACGTTATGCATTCATGAGCCAGTTCATAAATCAGTATCAGGGCCAACGCACCCTGAAAGCAAACCTTGCTCGCTGGGGTATTATGTTATTCTCGTACTGTACCATTCATGCCAACATTTATACCAAAATATCGTCTGTAAATTACAATTCTATATGTTGAAGATTCTGTGCGGGAATCCGGTAACGCTCGGCCGCTGCGTCAATCTAACGTAGCTGTGCTAATATACCCACTCCACACGTCTTCTAAGCTCCTACAACACGGGCTGCAGAACGGTAACGTTAGTAGAATAAATTGAAACGTCTTGCCATCAGCGAGCGATCTTTAGAACATTACACCACGCGCTGTCTCTCCCGTGAACTATGTCGGTATGAGTATCTGGGACCAGTGTTTGTTCTAGTAGAGATCTTGAGACTAGTTTAGCTTTTAATACTTCTACCAAATGGATTGGTCAAAGGATTATGTTATGTAATTCTAAGTATCAGGAGGTATACATATTATAAATCAAATCTCAGCATTATTGTGCTATGTAGGTTAATACATACTTCAATCAATATTTCTTATACCTCTCTAAACCATTTCTTAACTCAAACGAACCGTATATAACATTCAAGTATGGCTGAAATAACCTTTACGATACTTAGCCAGTTCACGGCCAAACAAACATGAAACAGTTTTTATTCATTGTATAGGACTTAGGCGCTCTTCAACTTAACGAGCGAAACGTAAACGTTCAAACGTCGTGAAAGAAAATTTTGAGAATAGTATACTTTTTGAGTTGTTAAGTGGTTATGGGGGTTCAAAGACTAAAAGGTGTAGGTTAGGTGTTGTATACCATCTTTATAAACTAGCTCGTTAGTAGAAATACTACCATCAAAATCTGTCTAGTCTTTACCCAATCATGTTGGGTTCAGCTTCCAGACTAACAGGATATAGGTGCATATCAACATTTTACATGGAGCGACTGCCTATCTGACCTCCGAAATCCAGTTACTGGGTCACACGATTGTCACGACTGATTGTCAGACTTTTGGGCTTCTCACTATCTACCCGTGACGCCTGACAGCGTCCCGGATGTCAATTCGATTACTAAACGTGCTCTCCGAAGCACGACGGGGTCTCGATATGTAATGGATGGTCACGCATCCACTGACCTTGCATTGTTTGCAAATTAAATGTATATGTATTATATAAACAGATTTAGATATCAGCCAATCTCTCGATAAATATAAGAAATGTCTTAAAAATGTAATGTAAATGTTTTTTTTTATGATAAGGTTAGGTATTTTATTATTCTATGTTCTAATATTTTACAGAATTTGTTGTGTTTTATGTTCCACTGTCAGAATTTTATGTATTTAATTCGTTAGCTTAGTTGTTCATTTTATTTTGCGTGCTGTGGTCTCCTGTAATTGAAGGACACCTACCAAATACTTTGTCGTCCATTAACTCTATGTAATGTTCAGTGTATATCTTTTGTCGGAGATGCTAGATAAAATAAATAAATAAATATAAATTATAAATGAATTAATTAATATAAAACTTACTCTAAGTAATAAAGAAACCTGGATGTCTTTTCAAGTTGCAAAAACCGTGCCGCACGTGTATTTGAGTACGGTACTGAAATACACGAGCGTGGCGGCACATTGTCGACTGCTGACGGTTGCAGTTACCTCTGCCCTTGACGCGTGCTGATCGTGTGTGTATTTTGTGGTTGCGTCGTCGCAACGCTATGAATTCAACGCTTGATTGCCACACGGGCAATGCGGTGTCGCAACGCCGCTTTCTACGACGTCGCAGCGTCTTTTATAATAATACAAACAATACTGCGCTCCGATGCGATGCCGCGTCTGATGCTCGGCAATATCCCTCCCCGCTTCGTCTCTCTAGTCCCCTTGCCTCATTAGTGCATTGCGTTGCGTCGTTGCAACGAATCAAAGCTTTGTATGCCACACCTGCGTTGAGTCATTATGAATATAATAATGACTAATAAATTAGACATTAATGACTAATTTATTTGAAATAATAATTACATTGTCATAATTTAATTAATCATTAGTCAGTATTGAGTCGACGCTGCGACGACGCAAATCACTAATGAGGCAAACACCCTATCCGTTGAACGTGGGTTGCGTCACCGCACGTCGTCGCAATGCTCCGTGTGGCATGTCACTGTGAAGAATGAAGCATGTCGTAGCGTCACCGCTCAAGCATCACAACGCGACGGCAACGCATTGTGTGGCATCGCTCTAAGATGGGCCTGCATGCAAATTGTATGGAACTTGCGTTCTCATCAACTCTAAAACTCAATTAACATTCGCTTGTTTTCAATACCGTATCACAATAAAAACTTTTGATTCAGTTGAATAAACTCGAAAATGACACAAAGGAATCTGTACGATCTAATAAACAAAACTTGTGTTTCAATACTTGATTATTACGTCACTACAAAAGAGGAGAGGAATTTATTGATTAATCTTCTTTTTTTGTAAGCTTTTTGTAGAGATTTTTAAATTTAGGGGTATTGTTTGTCGTTTAAATCGGTTTAAAGGATTTATTCCCATTAAAGAACACAAACAGTTCACTTAACATATATATATCTACATACGTATAATATTATAAAGAGGTGAAATTTGTTGTAAGTTTGTATGTAGAGGGTGATCTCTGGAACTACCTGTCGGAATTGAAAAAAAATAAATTCTCTTGATAGCCCAATTCTTGAAGGCTATCGGCTATATAACATCACGCTAGGTCCCTAAGGATCCGTGCAAGAAGAAAAAAAGTCGAGCTAGTGACATATAAAAATAAATCATGCATATGCTTATTTAAATAAATAAATGCTCACTGGCAGCAGCGATGACGTGGTGGTGGTGGATGATAGCAGAAGTGCTTGTCAACCTTTAACAACGTTGAGCATCCTGGGTTGATGCCGGGTAGGTACCCAGTCATGGTTTTCTAAAGGTAAGCGGGGTCCGAATGTGCATATTGGAAAGGTACACAGAATAAAAGGCATTCACCTCTGACCATGTCTTAACAGCTTCACCTACAACACCAGCTACATCCACTTTTGACCCGTTTTGGAAAACCCTTTCAAAATTCAAACACTCTGTTCCTGTTTTGAAGAGAGTTCCCCGCTGCGCTAGACTTCTAGGAGCACAACACCTAGCAGGTTCGTTAGTTTTGCCGCCCGGGAGAACTCGCAAAGTACTTGGGAAAAGCTGCTCGCCTTCCCTTACAGAATTCTACATGTACAACAGAATTTGGCAACCAAAAATACATTAACTAGTAAAAGAATGACTCCATGAGCCGATAAAAGAAAAACAGAATATACATATTTAAAACAGGCTTCTGAAGATTTTTTGTTCCACCAAAAAGTTATTTATCATACACGGGCGATCTCTTTCTTGCCTGTTACATTGTTTCAACTGTGTGTTAAAACAAGCGTGTTGTAAGCCAGATTAAAAAATACAGAATGTATTCAATTCAAGTGAACGAATTTTTGAGATATTTACATCTCAAAAATTCATTCGTTAAATTGAAACTCAAGCTAGATTGGACTTCTCATGCTCTATTTTGAAGAAAAGTTTAGCATTGCTTTTCATCAAAATCGAGCATTAGAAATTCAATGCTGCTACATTGAATTTAGTCTAAACAAGTACTTACATGGTTCAATAATATTCGTATGTCCGATTTCCGGTACCTATCGAACTTTAAAAAAGAAAACACTCGTTGCATGAATAAACACAAAAAAAATAATCTTTTCATAATTAATGCTAAATGAACGATAAATTATTTTATTTCTGTAAGTAGCTTTGTACCTACTTGGTTTGTAACACTTTTACACGTAAAAATAAATCATGTTTTTAAAACTAGATGAATTCGGTGTTTCCTATCTGACTACTGTGAGAAGAAAGACCAAAACAAACTCAGAGGTCACAGTCCCGCCAAAATCTTGGTCAGATCATGTAAGGACCATGTAGATTGCTGTCTTAAAATGGCCTTTTAAGGAAAGAACCACACATAAGATTATCAAATACGTAACAACTCCAGCAGTTATTGCCCAGAATTAGGCGTTACGGAGCAATAAATCGTTGAATACGTTACTATATCGCCACCCATAAACCATACACACGTTTCGAGTCAACATACATAAACAAACTTCGCAAAAATGTTCACGCAAAGCGCCGTTAAAAAGCTAGTTAATACACATTTTAGTCATAAAGTTGCCGTCATAATATTAATATAGCGCTCCGAAATAATTTGAGGGAAGTCGTTACCTCCCGCTTTGCGCCACTACACATTTAGGCCGCCGCTTCTGAACTCTTAACTGGAACTACTAGGTCACCGTTACACCGAAGCGAATGATCGCTTGAGAAGTTTGATTGAATCTTTTAAAGTCAAAGTAGTTAGTAGTACTTTTGTAGTCACTTTTCTACGTTCATAGTGTATCATTCGAGTGTAAAAGAAGACCAAATAAGATGATGCGTTGTCTTGAATAAGTGAGAAGTTGTCTCGTGTTAAAATGTTACTTTTATGCTTCCCAAATTACTTGAACATATGAAGGCGCTGAAAGGTTCTGGAGTGGCGACCGCGTAGTGGAATACGTAGCGTAGAAAGGCCTCCCACAAGGTGGACCGATGATCTGGTGAAGGCCGCAGGAATCCGCTGGATGCGAGAAGCATAAAAGCAGTCGAAGTGGCGATGCTTGGGGGAGGCCTATGTCCAGCAGTGGACGTGTTTCGGCTGAAATGATGAACTTACATGCTTACAGATACGAAGTAAACGTTCTTATTGGGGTGTCACAAAATTGATAATAGACTGCTGCATCTCCGTATTTGGCATACAAATTAGAGGTCACGTTGTTGTTTGATATCTTAATAGAGGCATCAGTTGGTCATCAAAATATTGCTGCACATTATTTGACAAGACACACAGACAGACGCCTCATACTTACATCTGACAAGTCCAAGCCACTTAAGGGGGAAGCGCTAAGGTAGCCCGCTAAATTCAAATTTTCTTACGTTTTTTGCAATTTGCTGGTCAGCATTAAGTTGTACGTTGATTAATATATGAATCGCGGCCGTAAGAAATATGTGTTTACAGAATTATAATCATTAAAGTCATCAAAACAACTCTCTAAGACCACGTAAGTCCAAAGAATGATGATTTCATGAAACAGTTATTCTTGGGACTTACGTGGTCTTAGAGAGTTGTGTTGATGACTTTAATGATTATAATTCTGTAAACACATATTTCTTACGGCCGCGATTCATACATTAATCAACGTACACCTTAATACTGACCAGCAAATTCCAAAAAACCTAAATAAAATTGAATTACGCGGGCTACCCTGGCGCTTTCGCCTTAAGCTAATGTTGTAGTAAATTATTTATATTTAGTGGAATGGGGTCGATTTCAATAAAATAGATAAGTATGAATAAAGTATTCATTTTAAGTATTAGTTTTGCCTCACTATTACCTCACCGTGCCACGGAAAGCACGCTAAGCCATTGGTCCCGGATGTCATTTAGATTTAGAGATCTTTGACAGTCGTTACAGGTAGTCAGACGCCTGAAAGTTTGACAACCATTCTCTCCATGGTTATCGTGTGAACCAGTACTGACCTGTTGAGGTCAGATAGACAGTCGCTCCATATTGAATACTGGTATTCAGCTGCATCCGGTTAGATTTGCAGCCGACCCCAATATAGTTGGGAAAAACTTGGAACTCAAAGCATAGATTTCTAGTTTCCTCTAATGGCGTTACACTCCGGTGTAACAGTCATCCAGCTTCGGCAAAGGCCACTTCACGGGATCTTTATGGGCATATTATGCAACATTATGCATCTCGCATGCAAAACATATCACGCCCCATCTTATATAATTTTAGCTTAGAGTCTTTGAGATTTGAGAGCCTTTATGTGGAGCTTATTTTGTTGTGCTAAGAACCTCGTTTGTTTGTGTGGTTTAGTTTTGTTTATTGTTTGCGAAAGAGAAGATGTTGTAGTGTTCGTTCATAATCAGCAGCAAGTAAGTACATATTATTAAAGTTGGTTTTTGTGGGCCCTATGTGTTTTCAGTTGTACCTTTGTTCTGTTAGAGGTTATAGAAGTGTAGTTCTGTTGTACCTTTGTTAAGTTTAGTTATAGTATTAAAACTGCTTCAAAAGACCACATTATAAACGAACTACGTTTATGAAAAAAATACTTAAGAAGTTAAGAAGATTGTGTACGTTCTGTAAAGGTTGTCTACCTTATGTAATGTAGGCTTGCAGTAAAATCACTCTGGTTGTATTCGAACCGTCAGACGAATTTAGAATGAGTTAAGGTTTTACACTACACACATCACAGTATCTATTTATAGAAAGTATTGTAATATAAACTAGTTAAAAATAAACATAAATGGGAATCACTTTGCTCAAGCGAATTTTCATTTGTTTCAGAAATCAAACGGTAAAGAAGCCATACCAAAATGCACCAAGAATTTCCAACAAATTACTAAGTACAGTAATTTCATTCTATTACTTTTAGAAACCATGAGCACAGCAACGTTTAATTACCTGCGTCTTTATTCAATTGAATTAACACAACACATTCAATTACGGTGCTACATGGGCGCATGTGCCGGTCAGAACCGGTTACAACCGGTTACGGCCGGTCGAAACCAGTAATATCCAGTCTAAACGAGCGGTAATGGTTCGGTTAATCGGCTTAAGTTGTATTTATCGCACGAATCCGTGTGTCTAGCCCGTTTGTGTGAGTTATCGGATATTGTGAACGGACAATACGTATTGTGAGATGATTGTGCGGTGATAATAAATTGAGTTCGGCTGGAATCTGTTTCTGTATATGCTTGAATAATTTAGTTGGGTGTGAAAGCTTTTCCGAGTATTAAATCTAATAAATAAAACAATGTCGGGTTAGGGATGATTTCCACCAAACGGCTCGCATCGCATCGGATGGCAAGGGATTTTACAATCTTTAAACGATATTAAATCGCGAACACAGTATTTAAAGTCTATATTACCATGCCGCGCACAGCAGCTTGACGGCTGGCGTCTTCCGCGACGCGTTATCGTAGCCGAAAGTATGCTGCGACGGGCGATCGGCTCCGTTCGCCGTTCGCTTCTGTGTTTTATGATTATTTTTCTTCTAATGCGATAGCCAATATTACAACGTCAACTTCAACCATTCAAAAAATTACAACATGTCAACACGGTAGAAATGAAACTATTTATAACATATTTGCTCGTAAAGGGTCTCTTATTTCACCAATTTCAATATCCTAATGTATCTCATTACGCACTTGTGCGGTAATGTAAAGTAAATCGCACGGTTTATCAAGATGCTCCGTCAAAACGAACGGAACTTTTTTAAATCTTAGCAAAGAGTTTTTATTTCAGAAAAGTAGTCAACATTTTAAGAATAAAATTTACTTTGGGAGATAAAATATAATAAATAAACATTTAATTCTTTAATTTAATTATTTTTTACAATAAATTACAACCATTAATATCTGTAAGAAAAACAAAAATATTAATTTACTTTATTAATAATACTGGCTGTTTTGTGCCTATGCCTGAAAAAAAAGCGCGAACGCGCGCGCATCGCTTATTTGTTAAGAAGTAAAAATTATTCCGAAGTCCTAGTTTTATTTATTTCCTCGCAAATATGTTATAAAACGTCGTATGACATACGTACGCTTTGATAATTACAGCCTCTGCTTTCTTTTAGCCCTCGCCTACGGCTCGGGCAAGCAATATCGCCTGGGCTGTAATTTTCAACTTACCGCACTTATATAATAATGTACTATTAACTACGCGCAGAAACGGAATACGTTCGCAAGCGACGGTACGGAGCCGATCGTATGCTGCCCATAATCTTCGTATCCTTTGCGATCCGATGCGATGCGAGCCGTTTGGTGGAAATCATTCTTTAGTTCACTATTTATAACTCAAGAACGGATGGACCAATTTTTATGATCTTCGATTTGTTGGATTTGTCTCCGCCCCGAATAGCAGAATTACTGCTGGGTCACAGGCCTCCACTCTACACGGGCCCAGTGCGGGGCAATAATTGTCACATGATTGTCACATATCGTCCAATTTTAGTTTCTCAGACATGCCGGTTTCCTCTCGATGTTTTCCTTTACCGTTTTGAAGGCAGTGATGATGAAATAAACTACTTACACAAAGTAAAACGACAAGACATTCACACATTTTTCAAAAGGCTTGTACCTAGAGCTGTATTAGTGTACCCATATTTCACCAAATGTAACAGGGAGCGAGCCTATTGCAATTAAAACCAGGCACCGTGCTCCTATTGAGAAATTCCTTATAGAAAATGCTTCAGCTCAGCGCTCGTGTTGGAAACCACTATACCAACGAGGTAGTCCTTTAAAAAATCTGTAATTAAGTTTATGCCTAGGCAAGAAAAGTTGTGAAGAAACATAAAATTAAAATTCAGAGCTGAGCACATACCTTAGAATTTACTGTATAATTAAACAAAGCTCCGACCATCTAAACATTTAATTATTCATAAACGTAAATGTACAAACTATCTAAATAACGTTTCAAATGTGTGTAAATTATGAATTTAATTAATGTGTATGTAAATCGCTTGGAATTTAGGTACATTGATTAGATTTTCAATACACTACTTTACCGTTCGTACTAGACGTTTGGCTACGTTTCAATTAATTGACAGTATTGACACAAAATTCGTAATTAATGCAAAAATTATGTAATTAAAGTTCTTGAAAACCAATTAATTCGCGACTTACGTGTTGTAGGTCGTAGGTTCGAACCCTAACAGGCAGTTAACTGAGTATAAATTATTTCATCACCACTGCTCTCAAAACGGTGAAGAAAAACTTCGTGAGGAAACCAACAGGTCCTAGAACCGAAAATTCGAAGGCATGTAAAGTCTTCCAACCCGCACTGGGCCTACGCGGTGGATTACGGCCCACTCCCTCTCACAGAGCGGAGGCCTGTGTCCCAGCAGTGGGCACATTATAGGCTAATTAAGAAAGTTCTGTTTTAAGATAAAGATAAAGATAATTTTATTTTGCAAATATGGGTAAGATATAACGATGACAAAAAAAAACATAATAGTACAGCCATATGTTCTTAAAAACCAAGTAACTTTCATCTGTTTCTGACAGCCTGTCAGACATTCACACACACACATTCATACACACACATTCACACACACATTCACACACACACACACACATTCACACACACACACATTCACACACATTCACACACACACACATTCACACACATTCATTTATTCATTCACACATTCTCTTTATTTATTGCCAATATTTATTCTTAAATCTCAATTCTTTTATAATCAGGGCATGAAAGTACTTATGAATATGGGCAACTTTTATCATGGGAATAACTTTGAAATAGTGACAAATAAGGAACTGTACCAAACATTTTCACTGTGTAAGTAAGTAGGTAAAGTACCCGGCGATAAATATTGCACATCGACCTTTGGAAAGAGACAATCGGCTAATTTCGGCTTCGTAGAGCGTTATCTCTGTCGCACGAAATACAAACAGTCCGGTATCTATTAGGAGCTGTTAAAACAATTATGATTTGCTTCTTTTGATAATTGTTTTTATTCTTTGTAGAAATAGTATATTTCATTACAAGTGCGGAAAGGTTGTCATTGCAAAGAGTTCCGACAAATGTCTACCCGAGCCGAGGCGCAGCCGAAGGCAAGGGTTGACAGTCGGAACAAGTTGCAATGACGATTTCGCACGTGTATTGAACGACTATTTTTAATACAGTTGCGAAAAAATGAAGCAATTTAATAAAATAATAAAAACACATTAAACTCAACTAACTAATGGCGCCAACCGTAAAATATAAGCAGAGATTTTTTTTCTTCACCCATTCTGGTAGGCAAAGGGAACTATGCCCATACAGCCAAGACTTCAGTAGAATTTTTTTATTGATATGAAATGAAAATGAAATTTAATGAGATGAAATGAAATGAAACCTAACCTAACTCATTCAATCAAATCATTAAATCTGATATTGAAACAAATTAGTAGCTTCTTTTTAGAAATATACGTATTTGCATGAATCATAAAAACTTCTATGAATTTTTTTAGTAAAAACTTCATGGTTGGTTTTTCTTTTTAATAGACATTATTTTGACATTTGGGAAAGAGAACGCACGAGTTCGGGAAAGGTAAAAAAAAGCACGAGTATGTAATAGCCCACATCCCGAACGCTATACGTCCCTGCAATACGCCACTTTTTGAGCAACTGTATTAAAAATACAATACCGATTGTCTCTTTCCAAAGGTCGATGTGCAATATTTATCGCCGGGTACTGTATTGTATATTAGGATGAAATGAAAAAGAACCTGTAATTTCTCAGTAGCAATGGTTTTCATTTTGACGTTTACATTATTGAGAAAACAAATTTTTCGAACATAATTATATTAATTATGAGGCAATGGATTAGCGATAATTGTGATTGGTCTATTACGCAATTAGGTGCTAAAGTCTGGATTGGTGTCCTGTTGATGTGCAATACGCTCGCCTCCTATTATAGTAAAAGCACATGATTAGACAAACGGAAAAGTGCGCAGTGCTGCACACCCCCACCCAGTGGCGGTGCCTTCATAGAAGCCGAAAAGCCTGGCTTGCCCTAATAAAATCATAATTCACAACAACAAACGTACTGAAACCTATCAATAAATAAATATATTTTTTAAAAATACCAGTCAAACATTCGCAACACACACGTACACAATAAGAAAACCAGCCAATCACTCAGTTGGCCGTTTTTTTATACGTTGAAAATCTGTGGGCTTTCTCTAATTTTGACCCCTAGGCACGCCACTGCCCCCACCTTATTATAGATATAAACAGATTTATCACAAAAAACGCCTTTAAAAATATAATACATAAATATCTCTTTAATATTTTTTGTCAAAGCCTTCACTGTAGAGAACATCCAAAAATAAAATAAAAATGTCTTTTTTTTTAAATTTAAGAAATGAAGGAATAGTTTTATTAACTTGTAGGTATGTGAAAAAGTGTCATTATAAAAATAAAATATATTAATATTTAGAAAAAAAAGGAGCTATGTCTGCCAAAAAATTGCTTAGCAGTTTGGCGGAGGTAAACATATTTTGTAAAAAATAATTTCTGTGAATAAACACTATTTCATTTCATTTTTTTTCATTTCAAGTTAAACAAATATCAACTTTATTTCAATGACAATTAAGTTGATTTGAGAGCGACTAGCACTATTTACTTTTTACTTAACTGCCAAGGCTTATTTTAAATCTTACACTCATATAAATATAGTAGCAACAAGAATAATGTTCCCAGGATTTTGTAATATCTTGATTGAAAAGTGTCCATGGAGTTTCTTGCCCGTTATTCTCAATAAAGATCTACGTTTTGGAATGGGCAACTAGCTTCAACTTTCTGACTAACTGACAGACTATTTAATTTTGACAATTCAAAAGTGCCTGTACAAGGTTTAATTGAAATAAATGCTTTGAGTTTGAGTTTGATTGAAAAAGTTATAAAAATCTTTGAAGTTGTAGCGTAAACTGAACTTTATTGTGTAGAATTTAAAGTAATGTTTCCATTAATTCATATTTGTTTACATTTCTGGCAAATAAATCGCGAACGCAGGATACATGGGACTTAGCATAGCTGGCGAAATTTGGGTGTGCTATAGCTACACCAGGAGGCCTACCACGAGCTCTTAACGCGCTCCATTTTAGGACCTAAACTAAACTGTTCTTCTAATTCGTACCATGACATCAGTTTAACGATTCAATTTAGCCCATGTCATCTGACAGCGATAGTCCCAAACTGAGTCGCAAGTTTTGGTTTGTTTCATTCAATTTTGTACTTGTTTGGTACCATGATGTTCATAGAGCAGCTCAACTGAAACGCTCAACTGTCAATATAAACGATTCAATAAAAGTTACTATTTCTCTAACATAAACTGAAACATTACAAAACTAATCAATTAAACTTTAAAGTGTCTGATACTAAAATGTGCACAAAACAAACTTATTTGAGCACTGTCTCGATCCAAATGCCGCTGAGCGTATTGGACGTGGTACGACTTTGATGCGATGTAGTTTAGTAACCTAAACTGAAATGTCTTGCTTTTGAATCGTTATTAATTAGATCATGGTAGGCCACCTGTGCCTAACCCTGCGCGAAATTCAGGCGTGATATTATGTTATAAAAGAACCACTATAGCATAACAATATCAGTAAAGAAAAACCCTTGTTTTTCACTATAGCCTTCCCAATCAGTTCTGCTGTAAAATTCTGTTGTTCACGAGTGCCATCACAAAAAAAGCATTTTTACAAACGTCCAGATTCAGAACAAATATCGGTGGGCCGTACTGATTTTTTTCCGATAGGAAAATTGAATCCAACACTCGACTTTCTGAACAAGAATATAAAAGCATTGCAGAGTATTTGTTGGCTCTATGAAATTGTGGTTTCGTGCTATTGATTAAACGATTTTGAAACTTAAAACCCACATCTTAATATAATCATAATAATAACCTGTAATTATTGTTTTTTTTTTTTGCTTAACTGTACCTTTATGGCGCAGCCGTGAGGCACACTTTCCCGCAAATTTCTTACATCGGACTTTGCACTTGTTTTTTTTCTTTATTTTGTTGTTGTTATCTGATGTACGAGTAATGTATCTGGTGTATTGTGTGTCTTTTAGTCTGTGCTAAATAAATATATTTTCTTTATTTCTTTACTATTCTCCTGCAAAGCCTAGATCTATGTTGATACAAAAAAGAAAGAAGAATCACCATGCTTGCGAGCTTGCCCCATGTCCTAAGGGCATTTGAGATAATTATGTCAATAGTAATAAACGAAAAGATGTAGCTGCATATACACCGCCACTTGCAAACTACGCATCATACTGACGTCACGCAAAATCCTGCATCGCGCAAGCAGAGTTTACCGCGCAACTAGTATAAATACAACGTCCCAACATCAATCGTCCTCCCTTTTCTAGATCTCGATTGCTCTTGTATCAAAATACGCAGGTTACAACAAACCAAATACTTGGGTGTAATGATTGACCAGCGACTGCCGTAGCACATGCATACTGAGCTGATCATGAAAAGGGTTAGGAAATTGATTTGGACATTTAAAATTCTCTGACACGTAGCTTCAAAGAATCTTCTTAGGCTAGTTTTGTTTAGTGGGACCACTAAGACTGAATTCTTAAAGCTAGAGAGAGCTCAGAGACCTCTCCTTAAGGTTATGTTTTTTAAAATCTTCAGATTCCTTACTCAAAACCTTTACCTATCTTCTGACCTTCTGTCTGTAATAAAGCTTTATATCCTCCAACTCAATCTTAGAAAACACAAATCCCTACCGTATGACCCTTCAATGGCTAATAGACGAAGGAAACACGCCGTCGCACCAACTGTCACAGTAAAATCTGCTTTTGCTAAAAGACAGTTTGTGCGGGAATCATCCCACCTAATTAACAAAGAATGATGATTTCATGAAACAGTTATTCTTGAGACTTACGTGGTCTTAGAGAGTTGTGTTGATGACTTTAATGATCATAATTCTGTAATCACATATTTCTTACGGCCGCGATTCATATATTAATCAACGTACAACTTAATACTGACCAGCAAATTCCAAAAAACCAAAAAAAAAATTAATTTCGCGGGCTACTCTGGCGCTTTCGCCTTAAGACTAAAAGATATGATGAGGTTGAGTCCATTGTGTCCACGACTCAATATTAGAATACTCTGTATTGTATACCATAAAATTACAAATATAAATGAATAAGCTTTGCTTAGGTTGACACAAAGGGTGTTCTTGTCACCTATTCACTAAAAACGATCTATACAGTCTACCCTTTGCTCAATAACCTGACTATAATCATTCCGTGGTGATTATGGTTAATGGAAGAGGCTTCGACCTTTACCGATCGCAAGATTCTGTCGCAGGGTTAACCATAATACCTAAATAAATCTCATTACTGTACACCTTCACTCATCCTCACATACTCACACACACGCGCACACGCTTAAATGAAGTGTAGTATAAGGTATGTGTGTACATACCTTATACTACACTTCATTTAAGCGCGCCTCTTTTTCCTTTTTGTTTACTTTTCAAATATCTACTTGCATGCCCTTTTTAATACATGTTATTCAATGACACATATATTTTGGAAAATGATGATTGAGAGAGCGGAGTCTCCTAAAACAAGCATTACCTACCGTGCTTAAATGGAGACTCCAAATCATATAATGTAAACCAAATATTTTAATTAAAATATTTTTTTGTTCTAAGCCTAGATCCATACAAAATACCAAAGCAGCGCCGTGTGATGGCAGAAGTTAGTAAAATGTTAGTATCTCTACGGATTACTTTTACTTTCGGAGCTTCGTCTGTTGGCAATTATTCATCTAAAGTAAATCATAAAATCATTTAACCAAATCTCTAAGGCTATAAACAAATGAAATAGCAGTAAATATAAATACTAGTACTTGCAGACAACGTTAAACTGAAATGTCGACTAGACTAGAGCATAAAGTTGAAATTAAAACAACACAACCTCAAAGGAATAGATGTTTAATGCTCGCATTTAAACTTTATTATAATTTACTTTATGGGCAAAGTACGTTAACCGCTCATTGTTGGTGATAACCGGGTATATAGAAGTAATAACGCACTGACATAAAACTTACTAATCGACTTTCTTTTTAATCTTAGACTGTCTGAGGTTTTTTTTTCAAATTTATTTGTTGTACAGTCAACCGTACGTTAGGGAGCTATTGAATAAATGTGAGTGCTATGGTGGACCCCATGAACTATAGGACAAGGTATGTACGTAAGGAGTTCAAGAGTCGGAGGCTTGTTGTGCTTCTCGTGACTTCAAAAACCCCATCACATAAAGACTTCTAGAACGGTTAAACAAAAGAGAAAGGCGACCTGAAATTATTCTGCGTTCTTTAAAAGTATAGCGATTCATGTCTTATTGACGTGTATTTTGTATCTGTTTACTTCACCAATGTCAAAGTCAAAGTTAAACCATTTATTTCAAATAGGCACATTAAAGGCACTTTTGAATTCAAAACTTACAGTAAAATTGAATTGATTCTAGTCGCCCTAATGTCAAAGAAGAATTGACGTTTGCCGCCATTTGCAAAAATTATAGCATGTTCGGATAGGGTGATGACTTTTCCGCCACCTAGTATAACGCCAAGAAAAGCGAGCTGTTACTTTTTATGGCAAAACAAGACCTATGAAGAGATAATACCACCAGTCTTGCTATGTGGTGCAATTCTAAACGGAGTAAAGCAGTTTTAATATCTTGAAGAGCATGGCACTGAAATCTGCTTTGTGGTGGGAGAGCGCAAGGCAGTAGCCGTACGATGCAACATGCTGGCCTGCAGATTTTCACAGTGGAACAATAATGTAAAGATATGTGGGAGAAATGTTGCTTTTGATTAATTTAAAATATTAACGTAATTTTTCGAATACCTTCCGGTTTAATAAGTTGTTCAGTTGACTACTCGCCCCACCCACTGACAAGCAAGCCAGTATAAAAGAGCGCGCAAGCGGCTCGACTGGTCAGACTTTGTTCGACTACGGACTCGGCAGGACAATTCTGAACGGTCAGGTATGCTTTATTTTAATAGCTCTTAATAAATATATTTTATGATTGATAATTGAAAAGCTATAATGTTTTGTTGTTAAATTACTAAATCATTTAGTTGTGATAATTAAGTACTGTGTTGCTTTAATAATAATTATAACTTTGATATGATTTATGCATTCGTTTTATTCCAACTATATTTACCCTCACATCAGAAGTGAGATCGAGTGCCCATATACTAACACGTTTTTCTTTTTGTTCGAGTGTCAGGTACGATGTCAAATTACGAGCACAACGACCCTGCCAAGGTGCCTGAAACCCTTGATGCCGCTTCCAACGAAGCATTGGCATCTCCGATCCTCGGCTCACGGGATAGACGGCAGTGGCTGCAAGAGAACTTGGACAACCAGCCTGACCCCAGCACCAGTCAGAGCAGACCTCCTTCATACTCTACTACTCCAGGACCAGAAAATCAGGGCGGTAACTTTGTTCCTATTGACTTTATGAAATCTATGATGAAGGAAATGATGAGTACATTTCTTCAGGCTACAAATACTGCTCATACGTCACAAGTTTTACATCCCTTGCCACGTACAAGAAATTTAGATAATATCTATCTACCCTCTTTTGATCCCGATGATCGCACAGATACCATTCAAGTTTGGTGTCGTCATGTTGATGATTTGAAGTCGGAATATCGGCTTAACGAGCGTGAAACGCTGAACCTTGCCAGGAAAAACTTAAAAGGACGTGCTGCTGATTGGGCCCGTCGCAACTATACCACGCTGACGAATTGGGAAGATATCAAGTCTAATCTCATTCAAACTTTTGCAGATGAAACCCGGTACTACGATGATTTAATTGCCTTCATGGAGTATACAAGCGACAAGGCTAACAGCTTGGCTGAGTACGCATCTCGTAAATGGGAGCTGGCGAAAAAGGCTGTTGGCGTAAAGGTGACCGAGCTGCATTTAGTGGACGCCGTGTTATCAGGTGTGTTGGACTTTCGTATTAGATCAGATTTGTTACGACTGACGCCTAAATCGTTGCCTCAATTGATACAAAATCTAAATTCTTATAAACGTAAACATCCAGCTCATGATTCCGCTGATCACAACATCCCTGCTAAAAAGACCAAATATAACCCGCAAGATTATAAGTTTAGGCGTTGTCAAAAATGCTTTAAGGTGGGCCATCTCCAAAGAGACTGTCGTAACCGCAAGGATTCAGATACTCCTACCACTAGTACTACCACTAACCAATCTTCAAAGACCCCTAGACAAAATGACCAAACCAAGGATGTGTTAACTGGTGTAACTCCTAAAACTCGTGTAGTATGTACTTTTTGTCAAAAGTTGGGTCATAAGTTTGAAAATTGCTTCAAACGCTTAAATTCAAAACCGAAAACTGAAAAATCAGTAAATTCTTTAATAGTTGCTAACAACCGTTCCACGATTGGCAAAATCGATGGTCGCGATTTTATTTGTCTCATAGACAGCGGCGCTGAATGCTCATTAATGCGTGAAAGTATTGGGGATTGCACCAGTGGCAAAATATCTTTTAAGACTACAATGTTACGTGGAGTTGGAGAAAATTCATTTTGTTCTACTCGTATTAAAACTAGTCTGATTTGTATTGATGGCCTGAATTTGGAGCTGGAGCTCGTTTTGGTTCCCGATCACTATATTCAATATGACATCCTTTTGGGTCAGAATCTTTTTGACATTCCTGGCATACAAGTAGTATTGTCTAATTATGAAACCAAAATTTCTAAAACCTCTTACAACATTAATTTTGTTGAAAAAATTGATTTAGAAACCTCTATTGATACTGATGTGGATTCGATTTCAAAAGACCACTTACTTAATTTATTAAAATCTTATTTAAATATTTTCACATCGGGGAATTCTGTAACACAAATAAATACAGGAGAACTGACTATTAATTTAAAAAACCCAGATAAAACTGTTCAAAGACGCCCATATCGTCTTGCCCCCATCGAGCGAGAGAATGTCAAAAAGATTATACAGGATTTAAGAGACAATGGAATCATCCGTGATAGTAACTCCCCTTTTTCGAGTCCTATTCTGTTAGTTCGAAAAAAAGATGGTAGCGACAGGCTATGTGTTGACTACAGGGAACTTAATAGTAATACTGTAAGGGATCATTATCCTCTCCCACTAATCGATGACCATATTGGTAAACTCGTGAATGCCAAATTCTTCACGGTCCTTGACATGGCCGCAGGCTTTCACCAAATACCTATAGCTCCTAACTCTATTGAAAAAACTGCATTTGTAACACCTGATGGGCAATACGAGTTTTTACGTATGTCTTTCGGATTATGTAATGCACCATCAGTTTTTCAGAGGGCCATCAATGCAGCTCTGAAAATGTATGTTGATATATTCGTGTTGATTTATATCGATGATGTGATTGTCTTTTTAAAAAGTGCTGGCTTTTCCTTAAATATAAAAAAATGTAAATTTCTCAAAACAGAAATTGAATATTTAGGTCGAATAATGTCTAATGGTACTGTTAGACCTAGCCCTGGGAAAGTACAAGCACTTATAAAATCTCCTGTCCCTCAGACAGTAAAACAGGTACGCCAATTTTGCGGCCTTGCGGGATATTTTAGAAAATTTATACCAAACTTTTCTCAAACAATGAGCCCCTTATATGATTTAACTAGGGCCAATACCAAGTGGAACTGGACATCAAACCATGATTCAGCAAGACAAAAAATTATTCAACATCTCTCTTCGGAACCAACGTTGACTTTATTCGATCCAACTAAATCTATTGAACTTCATACTGATGCCAGTTCCTCTGGTTTTGGCGCTGTATTATTTCAAAAACACGATGCTCAGCTTAGAGTCGTAGAGTACTTCAGTATGCGCACCACCGACACCGAAAAACGATATCATTCGTACGAGCTTGAAACTTTGGCAGTGGTTAAAGCCATAAAACATTTTAGGCACTACCTGTTCGGCAGAAGTTTTAAGGTCGTGACGGATTGTAATTCGCTAAAAGCATCTAGGAATAAAAAAGAGCTTTTGCCCCGTGTTCATCGATGGTGGGCATACTTACAATCATTCGATTTTGAAATTGAGTATCGTAAAGGAGAGCGCATACCTCATGTAGACTTTCTCAGCAGAAACCCTGCAATTCTCAACATAAACAACGTTTTAAATTATAGTGATTGGTTAGAAACTGAACAGCAGAATGATTTGGAAACAAGGAATTTGATAGACTCTATTCGAAATTCCACTATAGATAAAAATTTAGCTTCTAGTTACGAAATCCTTAATAACTTACTGTATCGAATTTATAGTACAAAAGATAACAAAACGAAGAAATCTTTATTTGTTCCTAAATCTTATAGATGGCATATCATTCAGTTGTACCATGACTCTCTTAAGCACTTAGGCTGGGAGAAAACCTTAGAAAAAATACGCGAACAGTTTTGGTTTCCAAACATGTCTAAAAATGTTCGTAGATATGTTGAAAATTGCCTCACTTGTAAAATTAACAAGAGCCAATCTGGTTCTCGTCAGGTTACTCTACATCCTATTGATAAGGTACCCGTACCCTTTCATACTGTCCATATGGATACCACAGGCAAACTAACTGGTAACAAACTCAAGAAACAATATGCCATAGTTTTTATTGATGCTTTTTCTAAGTATTGTTTTTTAAAACCTGTGACTAACCTTACTGCAAATGCTACTGTAAACTGTCTTAAAGATCTGGTCTGTACTTTTGGAACCCCCAAAAGAATAATTTGTGATCAAGCGGCGTCGTACACGGGAAAAGAACTGCGAAACTTTTGCCAAAACTGGTCTATCGAATTACATTTTATCGCAACTGGTGTCAGTCGTGCAAATGGCCAGGTCGAAAGACTAATGAAAGTCCTAACTGATTGTTTCACGGTAGTCGAAAATACTACCCGGAGAAGCTGGAAGGATGCTCTCGGTGAAGTTCAACTTGCAATTAATTGCACGTTTAATAAAACTACTGGACAAACTCCCTTTCAACTTCTCATGGGTTGCAATCGGTCGCCTCCAGCCATTTCTGCTCTTGTAAATGATATTGAACGCTTGGACCTTAATGCTTGTCGAGAAGTAGCAAAACGTCGCATAGACGAACGTGCGGCGATACAAAAAAATCAGTTTGAGAAAAACAAAGCCAAAATTGTCCCGTTTAAACTCGGTGATATTGTTTTATTAAAGCATAATCCACGTGCTATTATGAAACTTGACAGTAAGTATAAAGGTCCCTGCGTTATAACTAATATTCATGATAATGAACGATACACTGTAAAAGTTCATAATACTGGAAATGATTTGTATGTTTCTCATGAAAATCTGAGACTTGTTTCTCCTGAAATGGGAACTGAGCTCACAGAATCACTAGATTCTGGAGATTAGTAACTTATTGTCTAGTACGAATCCATTACATACTGGCCAGGTGTTGGATGAGTGCTTGGTAATGAGTACGCTAAATTCGGCCGTGTCCTTATGGGATTATTTACCGAGGCCACATTTTTTATGCCGCGCCTTTGATAAGGCTTTTTACCGAGGCAACGTTTAACAATTTTTTTATGCCGCGCCTTTTAATAAGGCTTTTTACCGAGGCAATGTTTAAAAAATTTTATGCCGTGCCTTTGATAAGGCTTTTTACCGAGGCAATATTTAACATATGTCTTATGCCACGCCTTAGTTAAGGCTTTTTACCGAGGCAATGTTTAACATATGTCTTATGCCACGCCTTAGTTAAGGTTTTTTACCGAGGCAATAATTTATTAAATGTTTTGGCTGTGCCTTTAACGAGGCCATCTTATTTTGATTTTTGTAATTGAATTATAAGTTATATTAGGAAATATGTTATTGTGTTCCAATGAACGATAAACCATAAGAGCTATGTAATTTAATTAATATTCACGAGCCATAATGGCTGCTCGTCAGAATGGCCGTGTGGGAGAAATGTTGCTTTTGATTAATTTAAAATATTAACGTAATTTTTCGAATACCTTCCGGTTTAATAAGTTGTTCAGTTGACTACTCGCCCCACCCACTGACAAGCAAGCCAGTATAAAAGAGCGCGCAAGCGGCTCGACTGGTCAGACTTTGTTCGACTACGGACTCGGCAGGACAATTCTGAACGGTCAGGTATGCTTTATTTTAATAGCTCTTAATAAATATATTTTATGATTGATAATTGAAAAGCTATAATGTTTTGTTGTTAAATTACTAAATCATTTAGTTGTGATAATTAAGTACTGTGTTGCTTTAATAATAATTATAACTTTGATATGATTTATGCATTCGTTTTATTCCAACTATATTTACCCTCACAGATATGTCTGTTTAGGGCATATTGCCAGGCTTTTTATACCTGCAGTCTAAATTCGAGCACCTTAGAACAGAAAAAAAATGAAAGCAGTCAGATGACTTAAATCGAAACTAACGAAAAAGAAAAGATAAATTGTTTACTCTGCACAAACAAAATGAACAACTGCAATGTTTGTGCATAGCGTTTCATGATATATTTAGGTACTCACAACAAGTAACCCAAGTCTTCGCACGATGCCATTACAATAGGGACTACGAAGAAAAAGGCTACACCAACTACATAAAGCATAAAGTTGGACCTGCATTGCAGCTGTAAAACATTAATGAACGTAGCAACTAACACTGCACTGAATACTAATCTACTTCGGCTTAATCTGTTGCAAGTAGACCAGTAAGATTAAAAGTATGAAAACTTAAGGATATTGGCTCAGGAGACTTTATTTAGGGGCTTCAAAATAAGATAGATAAAAAGTTAAACCAAAAAAAAAAAGCTCTTCTAAATACGGTCAAGGAAATTAATAGTTTAGAGTCTTTGTGCGCCAAAAGATCCTTCTAGATAGAAAATCAAATGGTTACTGAGCTACAAGGATCTTTGTTTATTTATTTATATTTATAATATACTTTATTGTACACCAGAAAATACGTTAAAAAAATACGATTATGAATACAAAACATACAATGGGCGGCCTTATCGCTTTCTGCGCTTTTTTTATTTTGTGGCTGCGACAGACTGGATGCGGCAGGCGGAGGACAGGGTGTCTAGGAGAAGCTTATGTCCAGCAGTGGACTGCGATACGCTGAGTTGATAGATTGAAGGATCTTTTCGGGCTTAAATGACGTTGATATGGAGGCACTATTGGTAAATATCTGCGAAATATATTGAAAAAAGAAGATGGCGCCGTTAGTTCCGATATTGGTCACACGCCGGTATTTAAACAAAAAAAAATTACATATTATATAAATTTCCTCGCACATTGTCAATCAATTTGCCTATATAGCCTTTCCCTACTATGTTGTACTTTATTGTGTACTTACCGGATGCAGCTGAATACCAGTATTTTACATGGAGCGACTGCCTATCCGACCCCCACAACCCAGTTACTGGATAGCAAGATACCTCTTCGTAAGACTGGTTATAAGACTTTCGGGCTTCAGACTACCCGTAACGACTGTCAAAGATCTACAAATGATAGCCGGTACCAACGGCTTAAAGTGTTTACCGAGGCATGAAGGGATCTCAATATACAATGGATGATCACCCATCCACGAATTGACCTAGCAAGCGTTGCTTAACCTTACAAATCGACCCGTGCGGCTGTTATTATTCATCTGAAAATGTCCTGCAAATGACTTTGGTTGAGGAGATTTTGAAACTGTTTTATACCTAACTTATTACTTGTACGTAAAATATAGGACACCATATCACAGTCGAAAATACTGATTTGGGCAAAGATACGCATTTTTTTTGCCCAAATCAGTATTTTCGACTAAAGAAGAAAAAAATTTATGAAATGAAGAATAATTAATTTACCAAAAAATATTCTCCACGCACCCATAACTCTGCTCACCCAAAAACCGTAACAAATTAAACTGTGAAAGTCCCGTCAACACCCTACAATGCTATTTAATGTTCGCACATAAAACAAGCGTAATTACGTACACGGGGCGATGCAAGAAAATTCACCTGCTTTCATTAATATTACAGACTTCAGGGAGTTCTATTAATTATTTAAATTCATACGGAATCCTGGGTACGTATTGTAAGCCTGTTTAATGAAACTTTGAAATGGGAAGGATGTTGAAATGAGAAGTTGCTTATCAAGTTTTCCTGCCGACATGTGTCAGACACTCGCAATTTCCAACACACGAGTATCAAACACTCAAGGACAAGATCACAAGGTGTCACAAGGTTTCTTCTCTTACGAAGATAGCTGCTCTATAATTAAAAAATATATCTAATTGGTTATACTTTTTCTTATCAAGTGTGTTAAGGAAAAGTAAATATCAATAGTTTTTCCATAATTCTTGGTAATCAATCCACTTTAGCCACCCAAACCCAAAGTCCAACTTTTTATTTTTTTCATATCTTGCAATAGTCCTACACCAACCGGGGGTTATTCTTGGGTGCACTTGCATAGTGCATACAGCGATAAACGTACAGGGATAATCGTCGGTTGGTGCCTGCATTTCATTAAAATTTCCTAAGGGGCCTCTGCGAGTCGGCTTCGGCCCCTCGTACGCCTTCCAAAGGACCGGGAACCCACAGTCCTAAGATATGTAAAGTCATAAAAATAAATAATAATAAATCATTTTATGTATAAACTAAGTTAGTACCTATACAGATCAAAAAAATTAAAAACAATTTTTTGGACAATCCGACACCTTTTTTTTTTCCAGTATGGGAAATCATCAAATGACCCCTCCCGCTCTGGGTGGAGCGGAAGGGAGTGTCAGACTCTTACTGACTAAAACCAACCCGTGTTCCTTCCTTCGCCCTTTATGTTCCGGGCCAGCGGTAACCCTTTCGGACAATCCCGCTGACCCGGCAGGCTTCGGCCCCGACGGGCCCCTTCGGTTGATGCTGACATCTCTTTGAGGCGCGCGTGGAACACGTACGCGCCGTCCGGCACGGGCCTGGTCCTGATCGGACGGTGAGCTACCCATTACTCTTCGCCCGCAGGCCCGCGCCTACGGTGGCCGGGAGTCGTCGCGCGGCTCCCGACGCCCGGAGCGTCTCCCGCGGCGGCTGGGACGGGAGGCTCTCTCCCTCAGCCGTCCCGCCGCCTCCTTCGCTAGCATGACTGCTTCGCAGAAGGAGGTGACTGCCCCCCACTCCCTCTCGCTCCGGACCATGGCTTGAACCAGGCCCGGTCGCGAGAGTTCACCGCCGCTGCCGATCGCCTCTACGAGGACACGGCGGCAATTTTTCGGACAATCCGACACCTGCAGTAAACACAGAAAAAGAGAAAGAACACAAACACAAAATATAACAAGTTAGGGAAAAGCATGCGTCACATCCACACAAAACGGCCATCGCTCAGCATAATGCTTCGACCCATGCTAGACAAAGCTCCAGCGCTGGTTGTCAGCGACAGCCGGCAAAGATCAATAAAAAAAAGATCAAAGTCAAAGATCTATAAATGACAACCGGAACCAACGGCTTAACGTGTTTTCCGAGGCACGGAGGAGTCTTGGTATGTAAAGATGGTCACCCATCCTCGGACCAACCGCGGCAAGCGTAGCTTAACCTGATCGATCGACCTGTGCAGCTGCTATTATTTAGCCACGGGCCCCTCATTCTACTTAACAAAAATCTTAAATTTCTACATTCACACACAGACATTCTAATTAATAAAAATCTTAAATTAATTTGCTGAAAGACAACGTTTTCCACAAGAGTTCCATAGAAATATAACAAAGCTGCACTAAGAAAGGATTTTGAACTATTTATTTCCTAAAGGGGTTAAGTAGGGATGACAGTTTGTATGGAAGTTCGTAATTAGGGTTCCGTACCTTAAAAGGAAAAACGGAACCCTTTTAAGATCACTTTGTTGTCCGTCCGTCCGTCTGTCTGTCAAAACTCTTTATTTCGAAAACGCGTGGAGGTATCGAGTTGAAATTAAAACCATGTACTCAAGTCTGCAGTCCCATAATGAAGCTATGAAAAAATCTAACTTTTAAATTAACGTAAATAAAAGATACGGTCGTTTATGCCGCAAAAAACGTATATGTCGACACTCTCAAGGGAATCAAAATGACTTAACCTGATCGATCGACCGTGCGGCTGTTATTACTTAACCAAAAGCACATGTTTATATGATGTTTATGTAAACAATAAACATAATATTTATTGGTTACATTACGGACGACTCACGCGCCGCCGCCGGCACCGCCCTAAATCACAACTGAAAAGGCTCAAGAATCATCAAGCTCGTAGAATTCTAGAATAGGTTCAAATTAAGGCAACAATAAATCAATGTTTAAAACTTTAACAATCCATCAAGTTCTCAAAACGTCTTCCAACAAAACTTGAATTATTCGATAAAATAACCAAAGATTCCCGTCAGGTATTGACAAACTAAATTGTAGGAGGTTTTATTCTAGAATTATACATTTACAAACTTTCTACTGAAAGCCACAAACTCGCGCAAGAAAGTTTTAAGTACTTCCAAGGGACAATATCTTCGCCAGCCTTTTTTATTAATCAGATAGATTGATGATACCTTCTTATTTATACAGGATGTTTTTTTTACCGGTTCCAATTTTTTACAGGGTGTTCTACCCATGAATATGAACAACTTTCACTATGGGACCAACTCTGAAATCACCAAAAAAAATCTGCTGTTTCATACATTTTGGTCAAGAAGGTATGAAACTTTGCATGAAACATTTGTTATGTTATGTTAGAATTGGCTGGAAAAGAAAACGGTGTAGGTGATTTAGGAAGTAGGCAACGCCGCCTTTTGCGACATGCATTGAGTACATACTGCACAATTGCACACACATAATGTCTATCCAAACTTATGTTTCAAATTAATATTATTTCAAGTTATCAACTTTATTTTAATGGTAATTAGAGGCTCCTTCATACAGGCGCGACACGCGATAAAATCGCGCGCGACACAAAGGCACTGCATGGAGCGGTGATTTTAGAGTGACTAAGCACTATTGAAAAGTTCTAAAAATATTTGAAGTGTTAGCGTAAACTGAACTTGATTGTGTTGGATTTAAAGTTATTTTTCCATAAACTCTTATTTGTTTAATTTTTTGGCAAATAAATCGCGAATGTAGATTACATACATAAACTCACGACTTCTTCCCATGAGGGCAGGCAGAAACTACAGAACGCCACCTGCTACGATCCTTACATACTGCCTTTGTCTCGTTTACGTTCATACGCGCTGCAACATTTATTTTTTAAATGTCGTAGCATCATGCTTAGATAGGAGCCTTTTGGCCTCGTATAGGATTTTCTGTTTCATTTTCTGTTTGTTACTTTTTTTTTATATAACGTGGTTTTTTATTTTGCTTTATATAGTTTAGTTTGTGATCTTCCTGTACCTACGAGTCGCAATAAATACTTTTTCTTTCTTATACATCAGAGGGGCAATTCTCGTAATTTTGAGAACGTTCTCAGTCTGAACTCAGTCTCAATCTTTTAAAAATACCTCTATTTTCCCTACATTTTTGACAAGGTTTTGACGGTGATTGTCGCTGTGATGAGATTGCGACTGGAACGTTTATAATTACGGGGATTGGGCTTCTGGTCTTACACACATACATGCGCACGCGCACACCTAACTATTCTAACGAAAATCACCAATAACTCAATAAGGTCAATATAATGTCCTTCTAAGCGTTTCCACTCATATAAATATTATTAACTAGCTGCGCCCCGCGGCTTCACCCGCATAAATGTCGATCCCGTGGGAATATCGGGATAAAAAGTAGTTAGCCTATATGTTAATCCAGGGTGCCATACAAAATTTTATCAAAATTGGTCCAGCCGTTTGAGCGTGAAGTAGTAACAAACATATAAGCACACACACACTCACAAACTTTCGCCTTTATAATATTAGTGTGATAAAATATATTAATATATAAATTAATATAATAATAAAGAGAGAAAAGAAATAAAGAGAATAAAGAGTAAAGAGAAAGAGAAAAGAGAAAGAGAAATAAAGAGTAAAGAGAATAAAGAGAAATAAAGAGTAATAATAAAGAGTATTCTATTCTATTCTAATATTTTTATTTAATTTTACATAACTCGGGACCATGCGGTCCCGGTCCTTTGGAAGGCGTACGAGGGGCCGAAGCCAACTCGCAGAGGCCCTTTAAGGCTCGTACACACAGGCGACGCGACACGCGACACAAAGGCACCGCTCGTTGCGCGACTTGCGGTGGCTTTGTGTCGCGTGTCGCGTCGCGCCTGTGTGCACGAGCCTTTACGAAATTTTAATGAAATGCAGCACCATATTAATTATTTTATTATTATTTATATTATTCAATATTATCACTCCGTTTTCGCCTTGTGAACACATTTTGTTAATCGCCTTTCAGTATATACTATCAAAAAATAATTTACGGCCACATAAAGACCACTTCTCACACTGCAACACCTCCACACTTTCACAAAAAAAGAGAATTTCAAAATAAAATGGCCCTCACACTTGTACGTTCACGCGGGTTATAAACTGGAGAGTTTCAATGGATGGCAATCACGGTATAAGCATTAATACCAAGCCGCGCTCATGATGCAGCCCGCAATATCTACACCTATCTTTGGGAAATGGATATTCACGATGCAACTTGTATTGAGACGAAATAAAGTACGGGTAGTAATAAAATCTCCGACAAAAAAATAAGAATTGTCCTTACTTAAAATATTAAATCTACTGCCTAAAATACTAACTTTCCGACTACTTTTGTCCGAATAAAAATGACGAAACGACCGAATGAGATACTGAAATCTTCGAAAAATAAACATGACTGTTTATTGCTATATATACTTTTCTACCAGCTTAAATTACGTTCTACTGAAAATATGAGTCTCTAATTAATCATTCTAATACTCATACGTTCGCTCTTGCATCCTATGTCGACGTAGCCCCGCTTCGCGGGGCTCCTATTTCTATATAAAGGTTTGAAAGTAACCTAACCAAACCTAAGCTCGAGGTGGGCACCCTGAGCTCGTTCATAAATATGTTTTCGGAAACTTAGTATTTTTGTCGGAATTTTTGTATTTTTTTGTTAGTTAAATTCAAATTTTTTTACCGTTATTCATTTTAACACAGCTTAGTTAGTATTACGTTCAACCACAGATCGCCGGAAGTTAATTTGTTTTTCGGAAGCAATATTATTTTCCATAAAGTACCTACAGACGCCAGCACATCAAGCTACAATTTGTCACATTTCTTTAATTGATTTTCATCTTTATCGTTAAAGTACCTATAAGGTTTCAAAGTTGATTCGAAAAATTTGACAGTTTCGGGTAGCTTTTTAAAAGGGCTGCAAATGCTGGAATGATATTATAATAGCAAGTGACTTGTATGTCAGGCGCACCAGTAACAAACCTACCTGAATTGCGTATACATGTTCAATCAAAATTCGAAGGATTTTGACAGAAATTCCTAATCTATTGCTTCATAGGTTCGAATCATTCGCCTGCTCGATAACGTAAATAACGCAATGAATTTTGTCAAATTGTCAAAATGAAAGTCATTGCTACTGTGTGTTACGCAATTACCCCGCTGCGAAATGAAGCAAAAGGGGTACATACGTAAGGTCGATCTTATAAGTGGCGTTCTATAGATTCTGCCTACCCCATGAGAAGGCTTGAGTTTAGTATGTATGTATGTAATATTACGCCTATATTACCTATGTAGTTTGGGAAACATTTTTGTAGCAAAATTATTTTGTTGTTAAATTTCATATTTTAGTTGATTTATTCCGGTCTGATCCCCTGAACACAGAACCGGGTGGGGTTATTTAAGTTCTAAATCAGCGTCCCAACCGGCTTTCATCCTTTTTAAGCCTAAAAACTGTACTCACAAAGTAAAGTTGTTTGCCTCATTAATATTTTCTCAGAAGCGTCGAATAGTTTCATAAAACTAGGCAGGTATCTCATTAACAAACTCCACTAGGGACTAGTTCGAAACCGCCCACTCCCGAGGTCGTGGTAAAGTTGCTTCAAAATGCTAAGGATAACTACGTTTTTAATAAAAACTTGGTCTTAATTATGAATTAAGCAATCCCCTTTTTAATTAGCTGTTACATTTGCTTTTTAACGAGCTGCCTAGGTATGCTAAATATAAAGGCTCCTTCAAACAGGCGCGACACGACACGCGACACAAAGGCACCGCAAGTCGCGCAACGAGCGGTGCCTTTGTGTCGCGCGCGATTATATCGCGTGTCGCGCCTGTTTGTAGGAGCCTTAATGGCTATTTCCCATGGGGATAGGTAGGTAGAAATTTTAGAACGCGACCTGCTCCTTACATACTCCTTGCAAATACAAAAGCTGCGAAGGGAGTAATCATAATTTGTTAGAGCAGCCTTCTTTTACTCCATGGACAAGAATAAGGTTCTTATGGGCAAAAATATCGACCTCTAATTGACTATGTCGTTACAAACAGCGCACCCGATCGGATTTCCTATCAGAAAAATAAAACCGGTCAAGAGCGAGTCGGACTCGCGTACCTACCGAGGGTTCCGTACAAATTTGTAGGTATGTAAATAGTTTATCGCGGTTATCTTTTTATAGGTAACTACAAATTTACGGTTTTCAGATATTTTCCTTTATTTGTTCTACATGACCTTGCTTCTTGCCAAATTTCATGATTCTAGGTCAACGGGAAGTACCCTATACATTTTGATTCCCTTGAGAGTGTCGCCTATACGTTTTTTGCGGCATAAACGGCCGTATCTTTTTTACGTTAACTTAAAAGTTTTATTTTTTTCAGCTTCATTATGGGACTGCAGACCTGAGTACAGACGCCAGCACATCAAGCTACCCGAAACTGTCAAATTTTCCCAATCAACTTTGGAACTTATGTTTTAGTTATAAAGTTGAAAATCTATTAAAGAAATTTAACTGATTGTAGTAGCTTGATGTGCTGGCGTCTGTACATACATAATTTGCAGGCCCATCAAGACTCTCATTCCAAACATAAACCCTCCTGTTCTTTCTTCCAAAACAATCTCTAATCTGAAACACCTAGCCAAGAAATGCAGGTCGAAATCCAGGAAAAGCTCCCGATACGTATTTCACAGGCAGTTTGAATAGGCCCCGAGCTGCAATATGTGCGCCGGAATATAAGCCGGGTATAAATCTGCATGGCCGGATAATATCCGCAGAGATACTGCCGCTAAGATTATTAGCCAGATATTAAGGGTAGATTGAAATTTTGGGTGCACATTGCATGTTTGAGATATGAGATTGGATGGAAAGATAGTTTGTGTGAATGTATCTTTACCCTGCTGCTGTCATTAAGAGGACTTTCTTGCCTCGTCTTATTATAATATTACGTAAATTGCGATACAAAATTTGCAGTGCCCTTACACTTACAGGGTATCTCACTGTGTCAAGAAATTTGTATACATGCCTACTAACCAGTTTTAAATAAACCAGCAAATAAATAAGTGTATTAGGACAGCAAATACTAATTGTAATCTTGTGTCAGCACGCACAGCTTGACCACAGTAGTGACGGAACAAACGAAATACATAATGACAAATTGTATTAGAAAGATGTCTGAGGCACGATGTCGAAATGAAGAAATGAAAAGAGATGTTGTTTAAAAAAAATATATGTCTGTATGTTTGGGATTCAAGTACCAATAAAATCACTTTTATGCATCGTACGACTAACGTTTATTTTATGTATTTTAAAACAACAAAAAAATTTTAACACCGCGCTCTATGTCGTCCTCACACACCGTAGCCATATTGGTCCTTCCAGACTCCTTCGTTCTCTCACTCACTCAGTCGGTCCTTCACTTACGTTCCATTCCCTCTATTATTTGCTCATTCATTCCCACAAGTCTATTCTTCGAATAATATTGACTAGAAATAGATGTGGTCATGCACGCATGCAGTCTCACAACTGTTCATAAAACGACTCATTGTCACACTTGTGATTTCTGTTGCGTCTATCAATCACTCAGTGTACCGCAGTCCACTGCTAGACATAGGCCTCTACCAGGCAGCACCACAAGACCCTATCATTTTCCGTTTCTTTGAAGGATAAAATCAGGAATGAACCTATCCGGAAAAGAACCGGAGTAACCGATATAGCTTGCAGAGTAAGCAAACTGAAGCGGCTGGGCATGTTTGTCGAAGGACCGATGGCCGGTGGAACAGACGAGTCTTAGACTGGAGACAGTGTCTCGGCAAGTTTGGTGTCGCCTTCTAGGGCACCCTCCAGCTACATGGACGACGACCTTAAGAAAGTGGCTGTGACAGACAGGACTACAACAAGACCATCTGCATAACCTTTTCCCAACTCATAACATAGTTGGGAAAAGGTTATGCAGATGCAGAGGCTTCCAGTCTAACCGGATGCAGCTGAATACCAGTATTTTACATGAAGCGACTGCCTATCTGACCTCTACAACCCAGTGATTGTAATATGATACCCCGTGTTAAGACTGGTTAACCCGTAACGACTGTCAAAGATCCACGAATGACAGCCAGGACCAACGGCATATCGTGCTTTCTGAGGCACGGAGGGGTCTTGTATGGTATGTATATATGGTCACCCATCTACAGACTAAACGCGGCAAGTGTAGCTTAACCTGATCGATCGACCCGGGCGGCTGTTATTACTTTGCCCCGAGCCCCTCCACGTATTCAACATCAACTAAATAATGGATGTCCTTATAAAGTAGACAATCGTATAATATTGTAGTACCTATGGCTATTATGGTTTCCAAATACATTACAAACTTCAGTGTTCATCAAGGGAACCGAAGACTAAAATTTCTTCTATCTCTAAATGAATATGCCAGTTTTTAGCCTATCAAAGTATTGTGGTATAATTCATCAAGTTTACACAATTAGCTTAAAATATACGTTAACTTGGCAAAGATTTTCTAAATTAAATAAGCCTTCCGAAATTGCTAAAGTTATTTCAAAATGTTTTCCACATTATCTTACTCCAGACTGACTTCGTTAACAAAGTAACGTTATTAACCTTTACGCGCATTACGAGTCAAAAATTCGGACTACATTACGAATTATATTAGGTAATATTTTGCCTTACAACATTATATTACACGGGCTGTCAAAGTAATTTTTAGGGTTACGTTCCCGAACGGTGCCAACGGGACCCTATTACTATAACAACTACTAGCTCCGCTGTCCGTCTGTCCGTCTGTCCGTCTCGTCAGTCATCTGTCACTGGGCTGTATCTTTTGAAACGTAGGTAATAGGTAGATATTTGAATTTTCATTGAGTGTGTACTGGTGTACTACTGTGGGTGCTATAACACCAATTACAAAAATTAAGCGGTTCTGAAATTTAATTAGAATTATTTATTTCTAAAACATAAGTCAAAATAATAATAATAATAAAAAATAATAATTAATAATAATAATAATTATATTGTTTGTTGTTTGTTGTTTTTGTTTTATTATTTTTTATTTTATTTATTTATTTATATAATTATTTTTATTTTTTTTTTTATTATTATTTTATAATAATTATTATGCTGAGCTATGTTTTGTCATTGATGACATACAAATATCAGTAAAGAATATATGGATAGTCTTTACTGATATTTGTATGTCTAGTATGCATAGTAAGTATGGACTTACTATCCATACTAATTATAATAAATTCGAAAGTAATTCTGTCTGTCTGGCTGTATGTATGTTACCTTTTCACGCCTAAACCACTGAACGGATTTCGCTAAAATTTGGCAGAGATATATATTGCATCCCGGGGAAGGATATAGAATAGTTGTTATCGACATACCTCGTGGACGACGCCGCAGGCGGAAGCTAGTAGTATTATAAATTCAAAAGTGTGTCTATTTTTTTTTTATTAAAATATATTGTAAGCTGGTACGGAGCCCTCCGTGTGCGAGTCCGACCTGCACTTGGCCGGTTTTTTAGGGTTCGTTACCCAAAGAGTAAAAACGGGACCCTGTTACTAATACTCCACTGTCCGTCTGTCTGTCACCAGGATGTATCTCGTGAACCGTGACAGTTGAAATTTTCACAGATGTACCTAATAAAAATAAAATAAAGTTGAAATTTAAAGGGGTAAGTATAAAAGAAACGTTTTTTTTTCTGCGTTTTATGCCTTGTGGTACGGAACCCTTCGTGTGCGAGTCCGGCTCGCACTTGGCCGGTTTTTTTATATAATCGTAGGCACCAGTATTTTCACCCCGAGCCTTTTACCTTATTTCACGTTTGTACTAAACTTATACGTTCAATAATATTATTATCCCGTGTTCATTCATTACTGAGGTATAAGACATGTATTCTCCATGATGTGTGTTCATTTATCGTTTACATATATTATCTAAAACACGACGTAAATACTAATTTCAAAGAAAACTTGTCGAAAAGTTAACAACAATAAACGGGACTTACTAATTATCGGCATTACAGGCATAAAGGCTCCTGCTAACAGGCGCGACGCGCGACGCGAATCGCGACACAAAGGCTCCGCTCGTTGCGCGACTTGCGGTGCCTTTGTGTCGCGTGTCGTATCGCGCCTGTTTGTAGGAGCCTTAAATTCTCGGCGTTTTACAGACAGCCGTCAGAAAGTCTCCAAACAATACAAATATTTGAAACAACGTTAATACATGCCTGATATGCTTTATCCAAAGAAAATTTGTGAGTGTGTGTGTGCGTTTATATGTTTGTTACTTCTTCACGCTCAAACGCCTGGACCAATTGTAATAAAATTTTGTATGGAGGTAGCTGACACCCTGGATTAACATATAGGCTACCTTTTATCCCGATATTTCTACGAGATTGACATTTACGCGGGTGAAACCGCGGAGCGCAGTTAGTCTACTAATAAATGTTGTAGGTATAGCGTCTGTATAGTTACGCAACAATTTGTCTTCATCTTTCGAAAGTCAAATTACTGACGACTGAAAGAAAAAAACTGGTGTGTAACTATTCATCTAATATAATTTATTATGTTTATATATGTTATAAGGGGGATGTTTTTGACAAGTCTTTAACACGACTCCTCGAAAACAAGTGTCACGACTTGTATATCGATGTAAGTGCGGGGTTAGGTACACAGGAGCTTAATTTATTACAGCCGCACAGGTGTGATCAGGTTAAGCTACTCTTGCCGCGGTTGGTATGTGGATGGGTGACCATCTTTACATACCGTGACCCCTCCGTGCCTCGGAAAGCACGTTAAGCCGTTGGTCCCGGCTGTCATTTGTGGATCTTTGACAGTCGTTACGGGTAGTCAGAAGCCCGAAAGTCTGACAACCAGTCTTACCAAGGGGTATCGTATTATCCAGTAACTGGGTTGTGAAGGTCACATAGGTAGTCGTTCCGAGACGTTCCTTGTCATAATACATGCAAAAAAGAAAGAAAATAGATTTTATTTGTCACACATACACTTTTACACAAAAAGATGAGATAACTCAAATAAAAACAGATTTATACTCACGAACACAGCACATAAATAGTAGCAAAGGAGGTGTTTTGTATGTGTTACGTCTTTTTGTATACAAAAAGGGATATTTCTAAACCCGGTTGGTTTTTTTCATTCACCGATACCCCCGCTACAGAAGGCGTTGTGATATGTAACAAAGCATACTACCCACCTGAAACCGTTGTGCGCCACAAGCGCACAAATCCCTCAAAGCTCGGAGCTATTTAGTCAACATCTTCTGCTTCACGTGGAAATGCAGGACATGGATCCTACCTACTTTTTATCCGACCACCCCGGTAAGTGTTTGAGTGTTACCAAACTGGAGTTCTCCCACAACCTCTGCAGATTACAAATTCGTGCAGAATAGGTGTCATAGCACACACAACAACTCGGAAAGGGACCGTCACCGTATCGACTTTCGCCTCGTCGTCAAACAGGCGTCAACCTAACGTAAGCACGTAACCAAAGCGGATCAGAAGCTCCGATACGTCGACTCAGCTACGGCTAGGCGAGACGCCGCGCTTACTGCTCGCCGACCGCTGGTTGATAGTGCTGTAAGCAGGGTGCGGGAGGGGTGAGCGGAGCAAGGGTGGACGAAGAGACGTAAGATCGGGTACCGAGAGACGTAAGCGCGGGAACGACGAGCCGTAAGCGCGGGGACTGCACCTTGACCACGCACCACACCGTACAATGAGCTTGTTCCGAGGCGAGGCGATTACGTTACGATTCCGAGTAGTGTGCGTTGCTGTACGGAGTTTCATACGAAGAATACTGAATTGCTCGAGTTGATACGGTGACGATCCCATTCCGAGTTGATATGTGTGTGGTGTTAGATATGTGTATGTGTGTGTGTGTGTAGTATGTGTGTGTAGTATGTGTGTGTAGTATGTGTGTGTGTTCCTTAGGCCACGAACAATTAGCTAAGTTGTGCATTACGGGCGTCATTTTGATGCGTTCTGTCACCTCATCATCATCCGCAGCCCGACTTTACCCACTGCTGGTTTATAGATCTCTCTTTTCTGGTGCTTCAGGTTGTACCCGTGACGGCAACAATGTCTGCCCATCTCACCGCGAACGACCGATATCTCGTCTTCCTTCACCTGGAAACAAAAAATAGTGTCATGTTCTTTTAAATATTTACAGCATTTCGATGAAAAGGCAGCAGAAAAAATACTTACATAAAAATTAAATGTAAGTATCAAAATCGGGTCGACTTCCAGTTTAACCGGATGCAGCTGAATACCAGTATTTTGCATGGAGCGACTGCCTATCTGACCGCCACAACCCAGTTACTTGGGTATCACGATACGCCTTGGTAAGACTGGTTGTCAGACTTTTGGGCTTCTGACTACCCATAACGACTGCCAAAGATCCTCGAATGACATTTTTTTTTTTTTTTAGAATATGGCATCTCGTAGGCTCGAATGACAGCCGAGCCAACGGCTTAACGTGTTCCGTGCCTCGGTTAGTAATCATCCACGAGCCAATGTATGTAAGTATCTATGTATTTATTCTTAGTTTTTTTTTTTCAAGTTAATTTCTGTCATGTTGCACCTACTCTTTTTCTCTCTGTAGTCCAGTCAAAATAGACATTTGACTTAGCCAAAATTCGCATAGAGCTGAAAATTGGCAGAGACGTTATATACATCATTATAAATGAAATGTCAAAAATCCCCTTCGATCCCACTTCTGCAAAAAAAATTATTCAAGGTCAAAAGTACAAAATTAAGGTTTTTTCCATTTTTCTCGAAAACAGTAAGTATTATCGTGAAAATAGATCAGACAAAAGTTGTAGATCATACAATTCTCTACAAAAATGGTCCAGTCACTTTTTCTCTTGCGACTCACCATTCGTGAGATATCGCGATTTTAATCATTAGAAAATTCATATTTTACATAATATGCACACATTTCCGCACCACCTATGAGGTAATAATGTACTTGGCGCATTTTTTTAACGTGGTTTCCCCAGTAGGTATACTCCACGATCTATTGTTATAAAGAAAGTTTGATCAGATCGTATCCTATTAATAGCAAGAATAGTAATATTGCTAATGATCAAAGTGGAATAGGTTGTTTTTCTACATGTTATATTGAAAGAAAAACAACAGATGAAGATATTTATGATATTAATAAGGAGACAATTGATGCATCCCTTTTCTTAGAACAGCGAACTTCTGCAAGAAGAAAATAAAGACGAAGAAATAATTGTCGAAGTAGAATTAGACTAGATCTTATATAATGACATGTGTAAAAAAACAATCTATTCCACTTTACTCATTAGCAATATTACTACGAGGATTCTTTCAATTAAAAGGATACGATCTGATCAAACTTTCTTTATTACAATAGATCGTAGAGTATACCTACTGGGGAATGATGATGATGATGGGACTCCCTTTCCCGCATTCGGGCCGTTGTGCGTGGGGATTCTGGCTAACAGAGCCAGCCTAGCTCCGCCCAGAAGCACAGAAGCTTCCTGGGAGCTTCACAGGCTTCGCGGAGCGACCTCATTGTTCCGAGGATTTCTGCACGTTGAGAAGCCACGGCCTCGCAATCCAGGATGACGTGGGCAGCTGATTCCTCGGCATCAAGGCAGCCCCTGCAAAGGGGGCTGTCCGTGGCGCCTATGTTGAAAAGATGTTTGTTAAGGAGGTTGTGGCCCGTAATTGTACCTATTATTATTCTAAGGTTATTCCTACTCAGGCTGAGAAGTTTTTTGGTTAATCGCGGGTGTATCATTGGTAAAGCCAATTTTGACTGTCTACAGTCTGTTGCCCGTGACCATCTGTTGTTATGAAGTTCGGTCGATCTTTGGCGAATCCACGCACGAAATTGTGAGAAAGGCAAAGGGAGAAGTGGGTACGGGCCTAGCATCCTCATATCAGAGCCTCTTTTCGCAAGTTCATCTGCAGCATCATTGCCCAGAGATTCACTGTGCCCTTTGATCCACTGGAGAGTAATACGATTAGACGTCGATAAACTCTCCAGAGCTAGATGGCACTCAAAAATTAGCTTATTGTTAGTTTGTTTGCTTCCTAAAGCTTTGAGCACAGATAGGCTGTCGGATAGGAATTTAATGCCATAGTTCCGGATGCCTAAGCGCTTTACTGCTGTTGCAGCTTGTGTTAAGGCAACACATTCGCATTGAAAGATCGAACTATGTGTGCCTAGTTGTATGTGAAAGTTAATATTTAGGTCAAGGGAGTGCACGCCAGCACCTGAACCGTTTTGTGTTTTAGAGCCGTCTGTATAAATGCGCACTTTATTGACTCCTGACTGATCCCTTTCTTCCTGAACTGTTTGTATAATGTAGTTCTTGTTGAACATCGGTTGGTTTGGTGTTCTGTCACACGGGGCAGCGATGAGAGGCTGGTACTCAATCGCCCGGTCCAGGATTTTAGCGTGTGGACTGGTAATGTTTTTGCCCCATATGCCCAGATGCATTAGCCTGATGGCGGCTAGCGCCGCTTCCTGCTGTATGTACAGGTCAAGGGGAGTTAATTGAAGGGCTATCTCCATCACCTACTGGGGAAACCACGTTAGAAAAAATGTACTAAGTACATTACCTCATAGGTGGTGCGGAAATGTGTGCATTATGTAAAATATGAAATTTGTAATGATTAAAACCGCGATATCTCACGAATGGTGAGTCGTAAGAGAAAAAGTGACTGTATCATTTTTGTAGAGAATTGTATGATCTACAACTTTTGTCTGATCTATTTTTACGATAATACTTACTGTTTTCGAGAAAAATGGAAAAAACCTTAATTTTGTACTTTTGACCTTGGATAATTTTTTTTGCAGAAGTAGGATCGAAGGGGATTTTTGACATTTCATTTATAATGATGTATTTAACATCTCTGCCAATTTTCAGCTCTATGCGAATTTTGTCTAAGTTATGACTTATTTTTGTCTATTTTGACTGGATTACTGCATCATCCTAGACTGGTAGAAAATACCCGCCTTTGTACGGTTATTTTTACTTCTGTATACAATTTTAAAAATAATAATTAGGTAGAGTATTTTCCCGATCGAGCTCTCGTAACTACTATATTATATCAACAAATATAAGTACGTGCTCCGAAACAAATCGCCGACGTCACCCAAAAAGCAGCTAAGCTTGATAACTGTTTCATGAAATCGTCATTCTTTGGGGTTACGTGGTCTTAGAGAGTTGCGTTGATGACTTTAATGTTTATAATTCTGTAAATACATATTTGTTACGGCCGCGAATCATATTTTGATCGACGTACAACTTAATACTGACAAGCAAATTGCAAAAAACGTAAGAAAATTTGAATTTCGCGGGCTACTTTAGCGCTTCCCCCTTAAATCTTTAATCGTGTCCCAGAAAACGTCCGGCGACATCGAGGCAGACCCAGTAGAAGATGACGGGACTAGCTTGACGTTACAGACAGGATTGGTCCACACTAGCTCAAGACAGAGAGGAGTGGAAAGGAGAAAGGGAGGTCTTTGCCCAGCATTGGGGAAACGTAGGCTAAAATAATAAATATAAGTAAATTAACAGCGCCCCGCGGTTTCGCCCGCATAAGTGTCGATACCGTGGGAATATTGGGATAAAAACTATCCTATGTCCTTTCCCGGGATTCAAACTATCTCTATACTAAATTTTTTATTATTTTTTTTTTCTATTAAACCCGTTCAGCGGTTTAAGCGTGAAGAGGTAACAGACTGACAGACAGACGCACTTTCGCATTTATAATATTAGTATGGATTGTTGATATAAAATAAAAATAAATACTATCGATGCGGATTTGAACGATACTACACTATATAACCAATTAATTATGAGCCGTTTCACATCAGACGAGACGCCAGTACCTACATGCACCATCTAAAACAAAAAAAAAGCCTTTTCCAAAATCAATAACATTATATCATTTAATCAACCATTGATAAAAGACAGGGCGGGCCAGGCCAGGCCTCCGGTTGACAAACAAAAGGTTTGGCGCATTGCGGACCTGCCACCTGCCTCCGATCGCTTCGGGTCACAATGGATGTACCCCGGGACCTGAAAACCATCATACAGGAACCATTGATGGAATTGTTTACGCAGAACAATGGAGCAACACACAAATACTCGTGACAAAACACCAACTTCTCAAAAAAGAAATTGATTAAAAAAAACACAATTTTTTTCTACGTATTCACAATATTACTGTCAAGCTGTAAGTATCATAGATTATTATTTTTGTTGTAAAGCTAGTGCCTTCTGACGTCGAAGCTAGCTGTAGCCAGGGACAGCTGGTGACCTAGTTCAAGCAGAGAAGTTCCACATTCGTGCTAATGAGAAAGAAGAAAAGCAAGTATTTTTTTAACCTTAGACGTCGTCATCATCATCAGTTTCCTAACCTTATCTCTATTTATTTGGGGTCAACGTAACACGTCTTTGTCTTCCATACTTCTCTATTATTTAGTCGTAAGAACCTTGGTATTAAAAAGATCAATCCATAAAAGGTTAATCCCACAGATATAGATCGTTATCTAGTTCTCTAGATAACGCAAGTATCACGATCTGTATGAAAACCAAGAGTGCCATTTTTTGACTACCTACTATGGTGTCACAAACACTATTTAGTGATGGGAAAATCAAATCGATTCAAAGACGCCGCCGCGTGCGTCACCCGTCTTGCCCCACCCCAGGAACCTAGCGCCAGCGCTCATGGCCGCCCAGTCAGCAATTCACAGAAATAAGCGCGAAAGTGGCGGCTTACGATTTTTGAACGTCATTGCTTTTGCGTTATCTAGGTGTACCTGTATCTCCAGTTCCTAACAAAGACTTATAGCGAAAATGTCACAGCGCAACTGCGGGTAACATATAATCAACTAGGTACAGACGCCAGCACATCAAGCTACTACAATCTGTCAAATTTCTTTAATAGATTTTCAACTTTATCGCTAAAGCATAAGGTTCAAAGTTGATCGGAAAAATTTGACAGTCTGTACCTATTTTCGTAAAATGTTTTTTTTTACATAAAAAATGATTGTAAAAAAAGACTGCCTTTGTTCTTTTAGTGGTCGCAATCACTACTGCTGAGCATGAGGTCTTGGGTTCGATTCTCAATTCAGGCAAAGTGTTATTTGGTTACCTATCTGCAATTTCTCAGAAACAGCCCAGATTCTGGATTTGCGCCCGGTTGATGGCAATAGCGGCGAGCCTTTTGCCATCAACCGTGTTATGTTAATTAAAATAATAATCCAGTACAGCAGTGCGATTCTGTAACCATCTCACCGTGAACACTTAGGTGAAGTGAGCGTGGAGTGAGCTATCAATAGTGTCAATTCCCCGCAAAAACAAACTCACTTCACCTAAGTTTTCACGGTGAGATTTTTACAGAATCGACCGGCAGCACCCTAATGTGTAGCACTCTATCAATCTGAATTTGAATCATTTTGAAGGAAATTACTAATCCATAAGTTCGAAAAATGTATCTGCTCAACACGTAAATAACGCAATAAATGTTGTTGAACTGTCAAGGTGAAACCGATTCCGATTGATAACGTGTTAGGCAATTGCCCCTCCGGAATAACTCGTAAATACACTCCAAATATAAAGGCACAAACAAAAACAATAACTACTAATAACGTTGAACCCGAAGACAAGGGGAATCCTTTTACAAAGTGCCTAATAACGGCCGAACGTAAGGGCAGAGACACTCCATTTTAGCGTTGCTATTAATATGAAAAGTTTGATCAAAAGCGAAACTTTGCCAATCGCTGTCTGCCTTTTGTTCCCAGCCTAAATTAATGGCGGGAGAAAACAAGAGCCTCTTACAATATCGTACGGGAAGTATTGAGC
Source organism: Luperina nickerlii (assembly GCA_963855955.1). Taxonomy (NCBI): domain Eukaryota; kingdom Metazoa; phylum Arthropoda; class Insecta; order Lepidoptera; family Noctuidae; genus Luperina; species Luperina nickerlii. The sequence continues at coordinate 22,132,038 of OY979671.1, forward strand.
ATCGTAGGTAATGTTTTTACATAGGGTCGGCTTCCAGTCTAATCGAATGCAGCTGAATACCAGTATTTTACATGGAGCGACTGCCTATCTGACTTCCACAACCCAGCTATTGCGTAATATGATACCCCTTGGTAAGACTGGTTGTCAGACTTTCGGGCTTCTGACGACCCTAACAACTGTCAAAGATTCACGAATGACAGCCGGGACCAACGGCTTAACGTGTTAAGAGTACGGGAACTTAATCGTAACTAAAGGTATTTGAGAGTACGGGATGCCAATTGACAACGAAACGCATGTTTAAAGTTGGCGCGCTTCGACGGAGTCTAGCCTGATGTTCGTGCGAGTCGACGAGAGCGCTACAACAGCGTGGAGCAGCTCTCTTGACCATCGGACATCGTACGGACAACAAAGGCCTAGAAACTATTATTGCGCGCCACAGTTAATGCCTGGTACATGGTGACATTAGTTACAACTAGCGCCATCTAGTACCGAGTAGCAGAACTAGTAGAGTCAAGATCCTTAAAGAAATTTCGACGCTAGAACATTCTAGAACTATCGACATCTGGTCAGTCGGGACCGGTATGTAACTGAAAATTCTAGCTGTTTCTACAGTAGAAGGTTCTAAAAATATCTGAAGCACTATATGAGGCCGGTAGGGGCCGCGTGCCGGACACAGTTGGATAAGCGATACAAGCGAACACATCGAAAGCGATCTTCAAGTGCGACTTAGAGCGATCAGTAGTGCAATTGTGTTTTATAATTAGTGTGTTTGAGTTGTTATTAGTGTTGTTGAATAAAGTGTCATTTTATTGTCACGAACCCCGAGCTCGTAACACTATTCAACGTTTCGTTTAATAAATGTTGACAAGTTCAAATATAAGGTCAAATTAATCATCACCTTCAGAGATTTTCTTCTCGCCCGCAACACACATCTACACCCAGTAAAATGTTCAACGGTGAAGAATCCAACTCCAATCGGCTTCCTGTCCCGACATAATTTAATATACATAGAATAAAAAGGATCTGTCTTCCCCTCATTCTAATCCAATAGGAAAACTCCCACCAAATCCAAATTGATCGTACTAATCAAATATAACCAATCTATAAATACTCATAATTCGATCTATATCACAGTTGGGTAGCTACCAGACATTGGTGTAATGTCTCGGAAACAATGACCGGTCTTTCATTGTTGTTACACAGCTTCCTTAGGGAGAGCGTTTAGGTTTGATAGAGAAGACAGTCTAGTATGTGGTCGAGTACTGGCGCTAAGATACTGTCCACTGACCCTATGAACCATTTAATTAAACCAGAAACCAGTAGCATGTTCCGAGGTACCAGGTACGGTTTCTTTAACGTACGGTGTATAAAGGCTCCTACAAACAGGCGCGACACGACACGCGACACAAAGGCACCGCAAGTCGCGCTACGAGCGGTGCCTTTGTGTCGCGCGCGATTATATCGCGTGTCGCCCCTGTTTGTAGGAGCCTTAAATCGCGCCGTAAAGAAACGTGCCCATCAAGAAACTTCCATAGTAATCCATACAACACTGACGACCGTGCCTACACACGGTGAATAAACCGTAGTTTTTCACGGTAAGAAAAACGTGAGTATACAAAGGCCCGTTAATGTTCTTTTTTGGGTTTAGAAATATGGCGTAAATTACTATGCAACAATCCCTTGAAGGTAACAAAGCAGGGAAATTAAAGGACAGTGGAGACGTTCACTGCCCTTTAGTTTCCCCGCTTTGTCAACCTTTTGTGCCTCAGCAAAACAAAAGGTTATCACCGTATTTGTAAGGCCAACCTCACTAATTGCACAAATCGTAGCCCCGTGCAATAATCTGCAAGAGCGTAGTATATAGTAGATACAACCCTTATTGAGGCAGCCAATTTAAGACCCTTAGTTAGGATTACGTTTAAGCTCTAAGCAGAGCATTTTCACTGTAGGTACTATGACTGTTTCGAGGCTGGTAATGGTATTTTCAGTAGCTACTCTACCTCACAACTAGCCTACTTACTCGACCAATGTAAACGTAGCACAGCGATCTAATGAGCGATAAAACTATGTTTATCCTTATGTTTCTGTATTTTTCTTCACAACTTTTATAGGTTGAGATAAAAACAAGATTATAAGTTGTGGACTTAATAACGTTGTTCTCCGATTTGTAGAAGTTGACGTTTCTTTTTGTCTGTTAAGCACTGTTAAGCCTTTTCTGTCTGGGAATTTTCTTTTTAGGGTACCATACCAAAATGGTCAAACGGACAGACAGACAGACTGAGTCTCACTTATGGTGAGATATTATCTTATGTCTGTCACAGTTAGATATCTCAAGAACTACTAATGCTATCAACTTGAAATTTGGAATAGTGTTAGATGACATCTGCCCAACTATTTTGCAAATAAGAAAGAAATAAAATATGTTTTTTTTTGTAACAGGGACTGAAAGGGGTTCTGAAAAATTCTAAGTGGTGCACTAGGGCATGTGGGTATTATATAAAAGAGCGCAGTTTGCACATTCTCAAACATTTTTTCTTTTTTTTTAGCCCGCATAGTGTTCGACTTTTGACGAAAAATAAAAATACCGGTCCCCCTTATCTCCAAAGTTTGCAAAGAGAAAAATCTGAAATAATTCTATGTGATAGAAGTTTATGTAAAGATTACAGGAAAAATAAAACAATGTCTCTAAATAGCACATTTTTTCAGAAATCATCAACAAAAGTTACATTAGTTCGACTATCGGTCAAGAGATGGCGCCGACCTAAAACTGCAATATTCTACACCGCAGTGCGTAGTGTTAAAATTCTCTGACGAATATAGGCCTCGCCGATGAAAATTTAAAAACACATTAATACGATGGTACGGAATTCTCGGTACGAGAGTCCAACTCGCTCATGACCGGTTTTTTTTTCATAAGCTTTTGATCTTTTGTTTTGTGGCTAGTCATAATTATCGCTCCTATTTTGTAATATCGCTGGACAAAAGTCTCCACACAATGGGTGCCTGAAGATGGACGGCGCCGACTAGTTCGGCCTAGAAAGCGGTGGCGAGATGACTAAGACGTGTACCGCGAGGGCTGGTTCCAGGCGGCGCGGGAAAAAGTTTCTGGAGTGAGTTAAAAAAGTGAGGCTAAAAAAAACTGGCCAAGTGCGTTCGGAGTCGCACACGAAGGGTTCCGTACCACAAGGCAAAAACGCCGAAAAAACACGTTTGTTGCATGGGAGCCCCCTTTAAATATTTATTTTATTCTGTTTTTAGTATCTGTTGTTATAGCGGCAACAGAAATACATCATTTATAAATTTCATCTGTCTAGCTATCACGGTTCATGAGATACAGCCTGGTGACAGACAGACGGACATTGGAGTCTTAGTAATAGGGACCCGTTATTACCCTTTGGGTACGTAACCCTAATAAATGTTAAACTATATACTTGTCCTAGTCGTTTTGATCTATATGAAGTGAGAAGGGTAATTAATACCTACAGTATGTTTCTACATACATCTAAGTGGATCAATTGGCCCTTACTTGACTCGTAAGTATTTGTCATTATGTCATGCGCTTGCGAGTTCACACACTATAATTCGACGTCCCCAAGGAATAAACCTGTATTATACTATTACCGACTTTTTACTGTTATACCATTTACGGTATCTATGGGTCGGGATACACATATGCAATTTTTTTCAAATTTTTTCTGCGGTAATTTCCAACGTTTTTCCTAATAACACTTTTGTTCTTTGGAAATTTTCTATTTTTTATTTACTAGAAAAATAACGAAATACATTATTACAAATTAAATTCTGTAGCTTCATTTCGGTAAAGAAATATTACTGTAAAATATTTCAGCAAAATTTCTGGTTAACGCGGTTACAGGTTTATTATCGTAAATTTTGTGGTACACATTTTCGGTAATGCACTGTTACATGTATCATCCGGGACATACATTTACACCTACTATGCGTATTGGCGGTAACTTGCTCGCTCTCGGCGGAGTTCATCCACCAGTTTTACGTCGTCAATGAGCCTCTTAGCTCTGCGTTCCACCGAGTCAAGCGCGGCAAGTTGGTATTTCGCTGAGCCATCCCAAAGGTGGCTGCAATACTCCATGCAGGATCGGACTTGTGCTTTGTAAAGGGTTAAAAGCTGTCCAGGCGTAAAGTATCGCTTTACCCTATTAAGGATGCCCAGCTTCTTGGCCGCAGTTTGGGCTTTGTACTCGATGGTGGCGCCGAAGTTGAGACTAGATGTCAACTCCATGCCCAGGAGCTCGAGCCGATCTGTTACAGGAACAGATGTACCCCGAACAGTAGGAGTCTGGTCGAAACGACTCTTTTTGGCGGTAAAAACACACGCCTGTGTTTTGGTGGCGTTAAAAGAAACCAAATTGTCATCACCCCACTGGGAGACAAGGCTTAAGGTCAAATCTGTCCGCTCCACCATGGATTCTCTCAAGAAACAAACTTCGGCCCCGCTGGCCTTTGTGCTGGAAAAGTATCTCTCTGAAACAGTACTGTCATCTGCGTACCCAACAATACCAGACTGAAGTAGGTCATTGATGTGCAGCAGGAAAAGAGTTGCAGAGAGAACAGACCCCTGAGGAACTCCGCATAATGTCAGAGGAGCAGCCGTCAACGACTACTCTGATCGACCGCTCACTAAGGAAGTCTGATATCCAGCTACAAAAATCAGCTGGGATGCCATAAGCAGGAATCTTGCTGAGTAGACCGGCGTGCCAGACCCTGTCAAAGGCCTTCGAGATATCATACAGCTACAGCAAGTGCTTCGCCGTGTTTCTCGATGGCTTCACCCCAACAGTGCGTGACATACACAAGAAGATCGCCAGTTGACCGTCCCCGGCGAAAGCCATATTGACGGTCACTGAGGAGATCATTCAGGTCTGTTTGCTCCCAAGCTCCCAACTCTTTTATAGTATTTTTTTTCCAAAATCTTTTGAGTTTTTGTTTAGAATTTTTGGAAATTATTTATTCAATAATTATTATTTTGATTTTAGATCTACCAAAGAAAAAATACGCTGATTGTGATAGAGATCCAAAGTCTCGGGAGAAAAATATACTGTGAAAGAATTGGAGCAAACAGATATTTTAGACATTAAAAAATTGGTAAACCCTTTGAATTGGCGTCGCGATATAGGTGGGAATACGATATGCTGGTCTGATGTAATGGAAATTTATGTATCATCATCCCAACAAGACAAGGTTTTCTTTAAATATGATTTTGATGTGGTATAATATTCTGAATTAAATATTTCAAATTCATTTCAAACCAAACGACGTGGGCGAAAACCTAAGACAGATGCTTTGATAGAAGATGCTGTATTGGCATGTGCTTATTATCAACCTCTTCCTATAAGCAAGGCGTTGCATACAGATTTACTGTCTTTGTGCAATAGTGGAGCGATGCCACGGTATTACCACGCATTTAATGAATCCTTAAGTTTTGTAGAAGATAGTGATGATCGCGATGATAATGATGATGCCAATGATAATACCGATTAGTTATTAATGTTTTTACTTGGCTGCTTTTTTATACTTTATTGATTGTAATTTGTGATCTCAATAAGAACTTTGTTCCCAATAAACGTTATAATTTTAATACATTTTGTGAGGTTTCTTTAATTATTCCCTCGAAGATACCGACGACAAATTTATTTTACATAATCGGTTTTTAATGATTACGATAATATGACTACCAAAAATTTTCTATAAAATACGGGTTACACTACTTTACCCCTTTATGGTTATTTAAAATTTTACTATAATAAGTCGGTAACTGAACATTACAATCTCTCTCTGTAATGAAAAAACACGTTTAATAATCCAGTAAAGCAATATTATGCCTATGATTTTTAAGAAATTTACAAGAATAATTCGGTAAGTTAACATTACTGGAATAATATTGATAAGTCCGGATCGTAAGATATCAATACCCTAAATATTGTATGAAACCATTTTCGGTAATATGTATTTTGGTGAATAACTAATTCTGTGTAAATTTAATAGTTACAGTTAATACTTTAAACTTTTCGGGTAAAAATTAGCTTTTCCGTCATATAACAATGTTGTCATAATTACCTTTTGTTGAAGAGATATACCCCAAAAACACTAAATCATTTTTCCTGTAAAATTTGATTTTTGCGATTACCGGTTTATTCCCCGGGGACGTCGAATTTTGTAAACTGATAAAAAGTAGATATCACGACATTTCATATGAAATGTATATGAGCGTAAAATATCGTGATATTTGAAATGAACGTATGAAATACTAAATTCTAAACACATGACTAACATATCTATGCTAATTTAGCCCCACGTAAATATCTAACTGAACAATTGAGTGCAGAGAACGGTAATCCTACTCGAAGCCAGGTATGTATACCCGAGTCAGGTAGGTTCAATTTGCACCAATATGCACCTGTAACCGCGCGTAGAGTAATGTAGCGAACCAGAGGTTTCTAATCTCTTCATTTAAACTAAAATGAATAAGTATGTAAAATGAAAACTGGGTAAGTATCAGTTTTCTAACATCATTCAACTTTGATTAATTCTTTCGAACCCAGAGAGGCGCTTTAATTCGTGTAAATTATTTCATCACCACCACATGTCCTGGAACCAAAAAATCGAAGCCATGTGACATCTACCAACCCGCACTGGGACTGCGTGGTGGATTACGGCCCACTCCCTCTTACCGAGAGGAGGCCCGTGTCCCAGCAGTGGGAACATTATAGGCTGAGTAACTGATTATGTTATGTTAACTCTTACCTACTGATTTTAATCATGATGATTAAAAAACATCATCATTTGCTCTTGTCCCATGTTACTTGTCCCATGTCACTTGTCCCATGTCACTTGTCGCATGTCACTTGCCCCATGTCACTTGTCCTATGTCACTTGTCCCATGTCACTTGTCACATGTTATTTGTCACATGTCACTTGTTACTTGTCCAATGTCACTTGTTCCATGTCACTTGTCCCATGTCACATGTCACTTGTCCCATGTCACTTGTCCCATGTTACTGGTCCCGTGTCACTTGTCCCTTGTCACTTGTCCCATGTCACTTGTCACATGTCACTTGTCGCATGTCACCTGTCCCATGTCACTTGTCCTATGTTACTGGTCCTATGTCACTTGTCCCTTGTCACTTGTCCCATGTTCTTCGCTAGCTATATGAGGGATCGCCAGCAATATGTAGACTACAATGGCTGTGAATCTCAACCGTATTACACGAGATCGGGCGTGAGCCAGGGCAGCAATGTTGGGCCTCTCGAGTTTATAATCATGATAAATGACTTACCGGAAGTCGTCAGGCATGGGACTTGTTTATTGTTTGCAGATGACCTGAAATTGCTGCTCGAGGTTGAGGATCACTCGGATTGTGAACGCCTGCAGGAGGACATCAACAGAGTAGTCGAGTGGAGCAATGACAACAAGCTGCATTTTAATGTAGCTAAATGTTCGGTAATGTCGTTCACTCGCGCACGAACTCCTTTGAATTATCAGTACAAGGTTGAGGATGTGCCGATGCAGCGAGTGTCTCAGGTTCGAGACTTAGGGGTAGTTTTCTCTCAGGAACTAACCTTCCGTGAACATATCGAAAAGATATGTAAGAAGGCATACAGAAACCTAGGATTCGTACTCAGGCAGTCTCAGGGGTTCACCAACATCACGACACTTAAGGTATTATATGATGCTTTAGTCAGAAGTCACCTTGAACATAGTGCATTCATATGGGCTCCTCATGAGGCGAAATACAGTGGTATGTTGGAACGTATACAAAATAAGTTCACTAGACACTTGTATTACAAACTGTATGGGGTGTATCCATTTTACCCATTAATGTACCCTACACTATTTGTTCTTGGGATGGTAGGGTATAACACTTTGAGGGTACGACGGGACTTTTCGCTCGTAGCGTATGTAGTGAAGCTACTACGTGGCGTAGCGCATAACCCGGGAGTGCTGCGGCACCTAGAGCTCTGCGTGCCAGACAGGTACGTGTGGAGGCGGCGACGCCCGCCCCTGCTTGCTGCGCCTGCAGCCAAAACCAACCTTCTGGCGAGAACTCCTTTCACTAGAGCCATACGTGTGGTGAATGAGGTTCACGAGAGGGTAGATGTATTGTGGTGCAACTTGAGTGAATTCGCAAAAGTTACATTATATATATTAAGTTACTTAGATTTAAGAATAAAGTAGATTATTTTTATAAGATGTAGAATTTAGCTTGTAAGGCCAAACTATCGCATTGGATCGTAGATCTGTGAAGATAGTCTAGGTAAGATTTGTATAAATAAATAAATAAATGTCACTTGTTCCATGTCACTTGTCCCATGTCACTTGTCCCATGTTACTGGTCCCGTGTCACTTGTCCCTTGTCCCATGTCACTTGTCCCATGTTACTTGTCCCATTTCACTTGTCCCATGTTACTTGGGGTCGGCGCATCACGTTTACTTCTTCCATTATCTCCTGTCAACCGCTATAATTCACTCCCTTCTCTTTCATATTAATTTTCAACACAATCATCCATATTTTCTTTGGCCATCCTCTCCCCCTCCGTCCATCAACTCTGTTTTATAACCAACAAATTGTAATTGAATGAATACCAACGTAATATTGGAAAAAATACAGAGAATGAAATAGGTAGCTCTGGGAAAATAATAAAATCGTTCAATATTTTGTACATAGCGACAAAATGACGAGTCATGTTGAGGAATATGATATAAAAAAAACCGGCCAAGTGCGAATCAGACTCGCACACGAAGAGTTCCGTACCACAAAGCAAAAAACGCCGAAAAAGAAAGCGTTTCTTGAATGGAGACCCCTTTTAATTTTATTTTTATTATTTGGTGTTATAGCGGCAAGGCAAGAGAAATGCACACTGTGAACATTTCAACTGTTTACCTGATTTAGAGCGGTTCTACACTACATCCGATCCGAATCCGAGAAATGCCGATCCGAAGTGACCATAGTGCTATTTGTATGAGTGATTGCGCACTAGATCCGAACTCTAGCCGTCCGTATTTAGAACATTCCCAATTCGAATTGAAGTTGATTGAAGTCGAATATTTAATTCGGATTCAGATCGGATGTAGTGCAGAACCGCTCTTATGGTTCATGAGATACAGCCCATTAGCAGAGAGACGGACGGACGGACAGCGATATGGTTCCGTTGGCACCCTGTGGGTACGGAACCTTAAAAATATTCTAGATCCTAATAGCTCGTGTATCGGTCCGTAAATCGACGCACGTAGTATTTTCCAATCAGATCTGAGAATTCTTTTCCATACAGTTCCAGTGACAAAAGGTAGTAAGTAGGTTTAGGTATTTAGACGTTATGAGATAGATAGGTTTATATAGAAAATGTATTGAACATTAAGGACACATATAAATAAGTAGGTAAATTATATCTTAAGTCTACTTTTGTTTACATTATTCGTTTAATGGAAGATTATGCTCGAGGCCCAGTGTCCAATCCTTAGGTATAATTTAATTTTGCCTGTAAGTGACTAATTCACTTTAATACAATGGATATGCTATTTATTATTATGTCAATATTTCTAGTGGATAAGTCGTTGGTACACCTTTTAAATAAAAATAAAATTTTAATTACTAACTTTTGCCTGGGTCTTCGCCTGCGTGGGGGTCGGAAATGATCCTCGGGAACGTACTACCGGGATAAAATTATATCCTGTAAAAAAGAAGAAATCTGTTCTATAAAGGTCATAGAATGACTGAGAAGAAAGAGTTACTTTCGCGTTTATAATATTACTACGGATAAAGATGATTTAACCACAATTGCAGCCTCTGTTTAATATAAACACAGACCTTCTCTGTACAACATACGTGCTAGAGACTATCCGGAATAAGCATACGATTTTCTGCAGCGCCTCTTCTAATAAAAATATGGCTCGGATTCAATCGGCTCGACTCGTGGGCGTGGGCTAAATTATAATCAGCTCCGATATTGATACGGAAGTCATTTCAAGGCCACTTTGTTTGTGTAATGGGTATAATATTGGTATTTTTGAGGTAAATTTGGATTATTTTGGGATGGATGATTAGTCATGTTATAACGAACTTACAGGGTTTATTTTCCTGATTAACATAATATATTATGATTATGTTTAATTGTTTTGTTGGACATAATCTTTGCTATGTATATATTTAATAAAGGCAATATATAGGTTAGTCCTGTCGAAAAAACTACAACATAATTATTACATCATACGAAAATATTATTGAAGCAGCCTGCTGAAGGTTGTAAAAACTATTTTAGCATTCTATGAATTCAATCTCTTAGTATTGTATCGTTGCATTGCACATGTGTGACCAACAATTCAAAAGTGCCTGTTATTTGTTTATTTGAAATAAATGCTTTGAGTTTGAATTTATACTATGTTTTCCCCTAAAATTTATTCTTTCATATCACATCAACCCGTAAACTAAGCTGAACGCCTCTATCACTCAACCACAACGATAAGCGATTAAAATGAGAGTCATCAAAATACATTGGCTATTGCAGAAGAATGCCAGTTACCACTAGGCTATGTTTAGACGAGTAAAAAAATACTGCCTCTTTGGTCCAGTGGTCGCAAGCGCTACTGCTGAACGGTCCTCGGTTTGATTTCCAGGCCAGGCAAAATGTTATCTTGTTTTTCCGTCAGGAATTTCTCAGCAGCAGCTTGGAATCTGGATTTGAGCCTGGTTGATGGCAATAGACTAGCCACTGTTACATAGAACTTGAAATAAAGCTGGCGAAACGTGCGTGTATTATACACACCTCTGCTCACTTCGGGGGAAAACATTAGGTGAAGTTACAAAGAAAAAAAAGAAAGAAAAAGTATTCATTGGAACTCGCACAGGAGTATCACAAACTAAACCAAACACAAAGTTACGAGGAAATAAGCATAATTTCCATACCCTTAGTTTTCCATACCTTCACACCTTCATTTTCCCCAACTATCCTATATTCTAAGCAAGCTACATACTGTATACCTATGCATCACATAGCAGCGAAGTTACGGAATCGCACCTACCCGATCCGAATAGATTGAACTGGAAAATATCCAATGCAAATATACTCCGGCGTTCTTGAAATAAGGATGGATGCGGTATTGCCAACGTGGCCGTCTGAAGTCTTCTTGGGATCCGAGCTTTAAGGCTTCTGCAAACAGGCGCGACGCGCGACGCGAATCGCGTGCGACAAAAAGGCACCGCTCGTTGCGCGACTTGCGGTGCCTTTGTGTCGCGTGTCGTGTCGCGCCTGTCTGTAGGAGCCTTTATTTGTGTTCTTTCAATTTTGGCACAGGTTAATAATAATATTATTTTATTAAAAACATCTAACGAACCTCCAAAGGTCCGGGACACGAGAAATGTTAAGACAAAAAATATAATAAAGCCTTTATTCGCTAACTAATACTTACAGTAGAGTTTTAATTTATATAAATTTAGTTTAAGGGGCTTTTAGGACCTAAATACAAAAAACGCAAGTCTTAGAAACAATGAAAGTATTATGATCGACTACAGTAAACAAAATCAGAAAAATATATGATATTCTTCAGGATATATGCTAGGTAGATTGTGTGTTGAAAACATAATACAACTAATCTGATACGATAGAAAAAATTCATGAAAATACCTCTAAAAACTTTCTATTTACAATAAAAACCATACTAATATACATAGGTACAATCATTATGATTTTTTGGCAGATTATTCTACAAGCAACATACTTAAATCTAGTGTTTTAATTTTTTAGTCCATACAATAGATTTTTTGTAAATAGATAATTGCTTCATATTTTGCAATAAATTACCAGCGTTGTGTCATCGCGCTTCTCTTTCTTTTGTATGCAGTCCGACAAAGACCGCGCTTTAGGTCATGTAGTCGCCTTAATAAAGAAAGGTAAATACATATTCTTCAGTAACGAGTTTGTTGGTCAGGTTGTCCTTCGACATAGGTCTCCCCTAGTTTGTTTGTTCCACTCATGTCTGTCATGAGCTAATCTTCTCCATCTTTTTGGTAAGTCATGCACAGGTTACTCAGCGGTCATAAAGGAAGAACGAAAATTAGGTTTATTTGTCACTGAAACATGTTCATACAAAAAGATAGTTAACTCGAGTAATAAAAAAAATAAAACAAAATAGATCTACATAATATAATCACGCGCACAGAGATAGTCGGCAGCTGCACGTCGTGACTGCGACAATGCTTCCACTCAGCATGATGCTGTGCTATGGGAGACCCACAGCAGTGAGGTATCATATTACAACCAATTTTTAAAGAAAGCCATTGATTTTACTTCCGTAACCTTTTTTTTTAAATATCTTAGGACAGTGATCAACTTAGCACACGATTTGGATGTCATGAATACGTTGTCAGCGTTTACGCCGTACGGCATTTCATACAAACTTTCAAGCTCTTGTTTTTCGAAATGAATGAACCGATTTGAATGAAACTTCATTCGCATAAGCAGGATACAAAGGTCTAAAAGGTTACTTAAGAACATTTTCGAAATGTCTTATTTAAAAAAGATAACTAGAAACAGAGATTCTGTTTCTATGGAAAATTTAAAATCGACCTATTTTGGCTGTAACACTTTTTTTTTCTTACTTTTATGCGAAAATATTATGAGACTGAAAAGAATGCTGAAGCTTGCTGTCAAATCGGAGATTTATTAAATACTATCTAGCTTCTGCCCGCGACTTCGTCCGCGTGAAATTTCTTGTTACTCCGACCACATGACATGTTAAATAGCCTATAGTCTTTCTCAAGAATTGGGCTAACAAATGCAAAAAGATTTTTTCAAATCCGACTGGTAGCTCCAGAGATTAGCGCGTTCAACCAAACAAACAAACAAACTCTTCAGCTTTATAATATTAGAATATTAGTATAGATATATTCTATCTGTGATGCTCCAGTTAGAGTGATCTAAAAACTCGGTGCCTACACGAAAAAGACTTATTACTTACTTGAAATTATTCTCAGTCTCCTTAGACGAGGCACTTTTGGCTCTCCGCTCTCCCTCTGAAAACTAAAACTAAATAATTTATTATTTCTCCGTCTTCCACCTAACCCGTTTCGTAGCTCCGAAGTAATTGCGAGCTAGCGCCCTGGACGTAAAGAAAGGGGTGAAATTTGAGTCACGCGCCAACTAAACGTAGGTAGTCCTCATAAATATTGTAATCAGACCAACGCAGTATACCTTCTACTGAAATTTATTTAAATTCACCCACTTATGTATTCCTCAGTTTTTATAGAACCTATGCTAAGTGTTCCTTCTTAAAGATGATCGTAAGATTGAGGGTGGTTTTTTTAAAGATTCCTTTCATTCCGAATCTACATAAATAAATTCAGCCTGGCATATCTTTGTCCAGCTGATGGGCCAATGCTCTTCTCATTTATGAAGGAACAAGAACTTATCACCACACCATTATTTCCAACTTTCTTCAAAATCTTTACCTTGAACATAGGTGTTCAAGGTAAAGATTTTGAAGAAAATAACAAATTGTTGTTTTTGTAGGAGTCGCAGGCAAACTAATTACGCCGCTTCCGAGTATTTTAGACACTAATTAAATTATAAATTAATATTATTATAAATTAATATTATTATGAAATTATAAATTCATATTATTATGAAATTATAATAAAGCTGACCAAACCTGTTATCGTTTAATTAACAAAATGAAACACGCTTCCACATAAATCCAAGTTCAACACGATCACGCACTTCACATTTAAAATGTACGACAGGGTACTGTGAAATATATTATCTTATTTCATTAGTAACGTCGTTTGTGCTAGTTTCCATAGTTTATACCAAGAGCTACATTAAGGTGCGATCACATAGCAGCTAAAAATACCTACTTCTTGGTGCATAAATAGCTGTTATTGCCTTGTAGAGGTTTTGATGCATTTTGATGCCTTCAACTCGAATTGATTGGAATTCTTCGCTACGGTTTGGCTTAGCTCTATGCTTAGTGTTGAGTGTGTACAGAAAACACTATGGTTATCTTTTAGCGACACTTTTTTTTTCAGTATGCGAAGACACTTGGTTTGTTTAAGCCCTCCCTAAATAAATGTTGTAAAAAGCGCACGCCTTTTCTTTAACAGTGTCATGTGCAATAATGTTTTAGGAAATCTTGAAATTCTAAAGTCGAAAGGGTGGGACGTTGTCACTAACAGTTGGTTTGGGAAGACCAAATTGTGACCACGAACTTCGTAGGAAGTTTGTGGTCACAATTCAAAAAAAAATACAAAAAAAAATTAAATAAAATTAAAATTAATTAATTAATTAAATTTGACAGTTTCGGGTAGCTTGATGTGCTAGCGTCTGTACTACAGACGCTAGCACATCAAGCTACCCGAAACTGTCAAATTTTCCTAATCAACTTTGAACAATACTTAAATAGCAATAAAGTTGAAAATCTAATAAAGAAATTTGATATATGTATATAAAATACCTAGGTCAAACCAACTACGAATAGTCAGCCTACATAATGTTTCCACTGCTGGGACATAGGCCTCTCCTCTTCTAGAGGGAGTGGGCGTTAATCTACCACGCGGGCCCAGTGCGGCTTTGTAGAAGTCACATGTCTTCGAATTTTTGGTTCTAAGACATCCCGGTTTCCGCACGATGTTTTCCTTCACCGTTTTGAGAGGGGTAGTGATGAATTTCTTTACACAAAGTAGCCGCTTTACTTTGTGTAAATAATTTCCATCACTACTGCTCTCTGTCTGGGTTCGAACCTATGATCTACAATTCGTAAGTCGAGGCCGTTACCGCTGGTCCACCGCTGCTCCAATTTTTGGTGCCTTTACTTCCATTCGAATTTAATAAAATTCTTCGCTGCCGTTTGGCTTAGTTAGTTACATGCTTAGCACCGACTACAATATAATTGCCCCATAAGGGGAAAGCGCTAAGGTAGCCCGCGAATTTCAAATTTTGAAACTTTTCTTACGTTTTTTGCAATTTGCTGGTCAGTATTAACTTGTACGTTGATTAAAATATGATTCGCGATTGTAACAAATATGTATTTACATAATCATAATCATTAAAATCAGTAATACAACTTGTTAGGTTAGTACAATCCCAAAATGTCAAGATTTCATGACATAATAATTCTGTGGGATTACTTGGTCTTAGAGAGTTGTGTTAATGACTTTAATGATTATAATTCTGTAAATAGATATTTGTTACGGCCGCAAATCATATTTTAATCAACGTACAACTTAATACTGAGCAGCAAATTGCAAAAAACCTAAAAAATATATGAATTTCGCGGGCTACCCTGGCGCTTTCGCCTTGACTTGATATCGGGTTCGTAAAAGTAGTTGAAAGGCACCTGCCAACGGGCTCAGAAGACGTTACCAAGCAACAAAGAGCTAAAGATTGGGTTACAGGTACTTTGTTTGTGTATTTCTGAGCATGCCGAAGGCAAAAATAATAAAATTGTCATACATTTGTGCTTGAAAAGTACATTAGGCTGTAGGTCCTGGCTGTCATTTGTAGATCTTTGGCAGTCTTCCCGGGTAGACAGAAACCCGATTCCGAAACCTAACCCGAAAGTCTGAAAACCTTACCAATGGTCAGGGATATCGTGATACCCAGTAGGTAAGTGGGTTGTGGACGTCAGATAGGCAGTCGCTTCATGTATAATACGAGTATTCAGCTGCATACGGATGGAAGCCGACCTCAACTTAGTTGGGAAAAGGATAGTCAGATGATGACAGATGAAGAGAGCCATCCGTGAACCAACATTTGTGGTGTCGACTGCTGCAGCCAACTGGGATACGAAGTCTGACTTTTCAAAAATAATGCCTTTATGGGCAACGATAATAAGTAAAAAGAGACCTAATTAGGAATGTTGGGTATACTCCGTTCACAGTTATTCTACCTTTGATTTTGCATCACTTTCCAAAGCACGGTAATCTTTATTCTCATTCTAATGAGGTTATTGTTGGATTGCTGCCTCTGACAAGTCTGTCAAAATCATTGTGATCGTTAAGGCTACGCCGACCGCCTAGTGGCGCCCTCATCGTTTGTTGATAATAATGACCGGCCACTATTATCCGTTTTAGTAATTATAATAAAACTAAACAATGTCAAACTACCGTTATAATCTTGTGGAGCACAACTTAACGTGCTTATTTTCTGCATTTTCATTCTAAAATAAAAATTAAATTATAATATAATAATTGCTTCTGTGTGGTAATCAGCAGCATTCTGTCCACAGCCTAACCACTGCGCCTCTTTGAAGAGTATTCTCAACATCTTTCGAGAGTAATTCCCACCTACACGTTTATTATACTTCAAACGTGTTTCGCGTACTTTTCGAGATTCACACACGAAGATATTTAATTGAAAAACAAGAACTGTGACATGGTAAAGCGACATTTGCTTTGTTTTATTGTAAGGTATTTAAACATAATCCGTGGTGTTGAGCCGAGCCTCTGGGAATTGAATAAGCGTGAGATAAGTATTTCTGGAGAGGGCTTGTCGCTCAGTAATGACAGCCGCACGGGTCGATCGATCAGGTTAAGCTACGCTTGCCGCGGCTACTCCGTGGATGGGAGACCGTCTTTACATACCAAGACCCCTCCGTGCCCCTCAAATCCCGTTGAGCCGTTGGTCCCGGCTGTCATTCGTGGATCTTTGACAGTCGTTACGGGTGGTCAGAAGCCCGAATGTCTGACAACGTCTTAGCAAGGGGTATCGCATTGCCCAGTTACTGGACTGTAAAGGTCAGATAGGCTGTCGCTTCATGTAAAATACTGGTACTCAGCTGCATCTGGTTAGACTTTAAGCTGAACCTAACAGTTATGTTTATACTAGTACGGGGAACAGTTGTTCGGTACGGGCATGTTTGTTTGGAAACATAAGAATTTATTTAAAATAGCAAACGATGTAAATCCTCGAAGCCGACGAGATCCTCACAGACTCGTACTTAGCAGTGCTCCCAGGCTTGCAAAGTACAATAAAAGCTGCATAACTATGTGCGTACGAATTTATAACAAATTACCTAGTAATCTGAAAATGTTAAACTCGAAATATGCTTTCAAGAATAAACTGTAGGTATGTATGGTTAATTGATAACAACTTTTATAATATAAAACAATTCCTAGAACGAAAATAGTGTCGGTGTAATATAATAATAATTTGGTTAAGGAAATTGTTATTACAAATATTTGTATGCTATGTTTAGTCTTGGCAAAACATATTATCTGCTCTATTTTTGTACTGTAAGACCAGTTTATACCATGTTTTACGCAAATAAATATTTTATTATTTCCTTTATCTATTTTTTAACAAACTTATTATATTTTTAAATATTCTTTACAAAAAAGAAACATTTAAAAATATAAAAAATTGTAGCCCACCGGTATCGGGAACAGGGTCCAAGCTACCGGCGGTCAGGGCTCCAGTGAAAGGAACCTCCTAACAATACGAGCCGTGTCCAAGAGTACCGCTCTCTGTATCAAGCCATTAACTCAGCTGCCTAACGAGAGCCTCCTCAGGTGTTGGTCGAGTAAATATATGGCATAATATACTTACCTATATCTATTGTGCCATATAATTTTAAGGAAGAAAAGTACATGCCTGCCTTCATACAGTAGTAGAGAAAATAACATTGTAATCTTATTCGGAAAGTGTCAGTAGCGAAGGGTCAATTTTTGTAAGAGGTAAGCCGAAGTTGATTATGTTATTTGTCTATAGAATACTTACTGTGTCATTTTTCAAAGGGAAGCCGGTATGATTCGAGTTGTATGGAACCTTCGCCACTGGAAAGTGTATTCAGAACAAAAAGTTATTTCTCTCCGAAACTTTTACATAGGCAAAAAGGTCTAAAGATTCGAAGAATCTACAAAAAAATCTGAACCAATCATTTCCAGTAAGGTACTCAGACACAGGCTTGGTATATCAAACATTCCACTAGCATAATGCTAAACAATCCTTTGCCCCAAAAATATATAACGTCTTATAATATTCCGGTTTCCGGTCAAATACACGGACCCTAGCGGTTCAATAAACCCAAAGGTGCTACATGAAAGGGATTAATTCATAGATATAATCACAAATTAATAGGTCACTCTCTATACCAAATGTCGGCAAAGCAGTTAAAAGTGGCTTTGGAAATTGGGACAACCGTCATAGCGGTAGAGGTCAAAATTTCATTCTCCCTAATGAATAATATTCTCGCAGTTCGGTCATATATCTCGGGATTCGTGAAATAATATCTACTTTGTGACCCGTTTGAACGGGCTAGTGGTTAGGCGAGTAGAGTGAAGGGAATGGCGTGGCAAGATAAAGGAATTAGGGTAGAATTGTATTAGTTCTTGGCCGATAGATAACTCATACCTAAATTTTAACTCAAATTGCGCTAGCTTTGAGCGAGTTTTAGTTCAGATGTTTGGTTGCTCTTCAACCCCAATTTCTTATGAATGAAACCAGTTTCACGGCACCCTTTTATACAAAAGCGACTAGGGTTTTTGAAGGTTGTTAACTCAGAACATTGTGAACTGGAAGTTAGCTATGTCTCTAAGGCCCCTTTCACACGGCTATGATCAGTAGGTACGATATATTATACTGCTATAAAAATTTGAGATCACACGTCAACATCCCACTGTTCATGAAAAATTTGAAACTGCTATGTGATCCCGAAATCTTTTTGTCAAATTTTTGTCTGTCTGTTCCGGCAAATCTCCGAAAAGGCTGGACCGATTTTGAAGGTACTTTTACTGGCAGATAGCGGATGTTTACTCTTATTTAGGAAAAAGATTTAGGGCTACGCGCAAAAAAAACAAAACCCATACCTCCACGCGGACAAAGCCGCGGCCAAAAACTAGTTATACAATAAAATATAGTAAGTAAGTAAAATATAGTAACTAATCTTCGTCGTGTGTACGGAGCTTAAAACACTCATAGGTGGTGATCAGCAGCTGTACGAAAAAATCGTCCCCAAAAAGTAGTGAAACTCACTTAGCAACAACCAACGTAAAATAATGAGGGTGCCCCAACTTGCCAACAGTATTTTTTATTGGGCAAGCACTAGGCTCGTCGGAACGAGGCTAAAGTGAGACTAATGTTTCGTATCTTAATAGGAATCTCGGTCTCATAATGTCCAAGTCATCAGCGTTTTCCGAAAATACTCTTCTTAAAGACCAACCACCCCAGTTTGTGCTGATTGCTTCATTTTTTTAATAACCTCACTTCGTTTCAATTTGAATTGAGTCCCGTAATTGGGTGAAAACTGGGAACGAAACGTTTGGTTGGGATTTAAGTTCCCTGAGGTGATGATTAGGGTTCCCCAGGGTGTATTGTCACAAATTAATCAAAATTAATTAAAGACAAATGTATAAAGTTTCTTGGTTATGGCGAAATGTGATAATTGATGATGAATATTTACTTCTGTAAGCAAGTTGACCTTTCATGATAGGGACCTATCATTATCATAAAAGATTATCATCACCACCCTAATTGCGCAACACACAATAAATCACAATCTGAATCATTTTGAAGGATATTGCTAATCTATACTAATATATATTATATATATTTAATATATATATATATATAATATTATAAAGCTGAAGAGTTTGTTTGTTTGTTTGTTTGGTTGAACGCGCTAATCTCTGGAATTACCAGTCGGATTTGAAAAATTCTTTTTGCATTTAATATCCCAATTCTTGAGGAAGGCTATAGGCTATTTAACATCACGCTATGACCTTTAGGAGCCGAGCAAAAAGAAAAAAAAGTCAGAAAGAACGCTAAGCAAAAACGAAGTAATAGCGCGGGCAGGCGTTGCGATGCGACGGGGTGGGTCGGAGTAACAAGAAATTTCACGCGGACGAAGTCGCGGGCAAAAGCTAGATGCTTCATAAGTTCGAAAATAACGCAATGAGCGTTGTTGAACTGTCAAAATGAAAGCCAAGACTTTTTGGCATTATAATTTTTTTTTTCCGTATTTTATAGTTTTAAGGTGCATTTTTTTTCTGTTATGCCAATAAACGCATTTTCCGTCTTTCTATCTATTACGCACACTGTATTATACAAGTTGTATGATAGAGGTCAGTGATTACGCAACATTAATGGCGCAGCAGTGATCAATGATTTACTTAAGGGGCTTACAGGACCTAAACGCAAAAAACGCAAGTTTTAGAAACAATAAAAGTATATGATCGACTACAGTAAACAAAATCAGAAAAATATATTTAATTCTTCAGGATATATGGTATAGGTAAATAGTGTGTTGAAAACATAATATACCTAACTAATTTGATACGATAGAAAAAAATCATGAAGATAGCTCAAAAAACTTTCTTTTTACAATAAAAACCATACTAATATACATAATCATAAAGTTTATTCGTGAAACAGAGGTAAGTATACAATAGGACATACATATACATAAAATCATTCTGATTTTTTGTCAGATTATTCTACAACCAACATACTAAAACACTATAGTGTTTTAATAGTGTTAGTCCAAACAATAGACTTCTTGTAATAATAATTGCTTCATATTTGCAATAAATTGCCAGTGTTATTATGTCATCACGCTTCTCTTTCTTTTCTATGCAGTCCGATAGTGACCACGCTTTAGGTCATGTAAGCCCCTTAAACCAATTAGGTATCAAAGGCTAAATAAGCTAGTCTCAACCAATCAATCAGCCCAATAAAAATTCAGTCTTCCTTATCTACACATTTTGAGCACACGTCACCGGCAGACACAACTACAGCCGTCGCTAGTATGTAGCCTTTATCCTCATCCCGCGGGATATTGAGGGTTGCGGAAATTTATAAGACCATAATAAAAAAAAACCACAAAACCTGGTTAGACAAGGTCGTAAAATCAGATGACAGTGAAAATTATGTGACTAATATGGTCAAGCAATCTTTGACCGACGCCGCAGCCTCGTGTGAGGTCAGTAGGTAACTCAGGTAACTGACATGACACCGCAGGCGTAGGAAAAAAAAGTAGGTAGGTACATAACTACATATCTTACTGTCTACATTGGAAAATGAAAGTACATAAATATTATTGATTAATTTTTCACTTAATTTATATTAATATTTTTGAATTTCGTTCACTACGTGTCACTAGGTACCTACCTTGATCCTGAAAGAGACGAGAAGACAGACAGACATACTGCGTCCGTAGGCCCAGTAAAGTGGGATCCCGTACAACTGCCATTTGCCTAAGGAACCCTAAATATCGTGTCAGCTAAGTCTCAGCACCATCTTTCAAATGTTGGCGCCAGTTTCAGTGTCCTTTGGATCCTTTGTAGTGAAAATGTTATCAATGTCTGTTTGTAGATGGCGCTTCAAGTATAACGGAAAATTATTTCCCAAAATAATTACAAGTTTGTGTGTTAAAGTAAACATATTTGTCTTATTCATTTTACATTTAAATACTTTTTAATTTACATAAATAGTATTTATAAGCAGCCACGTTTCTTTAAATTTTTATCTGTGGAAGTCAGTAAAACAGTGAATAAACGGTGTTTATATTTTGGAATAGTGACATCTATTGCATTTCTATCAAACAATTGAAACCACAATCAAAGAACAGCTGCTAGAAATACTGATAAGATATTGATAAGAATAAACACGTTTCCTTTGTTTTAGGCACCTTATTGAAATTATTATTAAAAGTGCTGTACAGAATTTATGATTTTCAAAATTTCTATGAGATATTTCACATTATTTCGTGTAATTCTTTGAAATTATTCTACCGTAAGCAGTGACATCTATATATTCAGGTGTAAAGTTTTAGCTGTCATCTATCGGAAAATACTGTCAACAGTGGATTTAGTTCACATTCCATTCGGGGCGCTCACAACCCAAACAATGAATACCAACATGGTGGCAATGTGCTACACAGTTTGAAAATGCAGGTCGTGTCATGCTTTGAAAAAAATCATTTTATACTCGAATTTGGTGGAAAATGTCGGACCCTAAACGTGCTACTCTTATAACAGTGGGTGCTCCAAAAAGTGCAAAGAATAATGTGAACAAAACAGTGAGATTAACTATAAATTTGGATGAAAGCAACGAAAGTAAATATCCGGAGCTGAATTACAAGGAACTAGTCATTGCAGAAGAGGTAAGTTATAACAGAAAATCATAGCAATTTACGCAACCATACTGGTTTTCCAGCTCTTTGTAGTGCAGGGCATCTCCTAAAAAAAATTCAAAGGCTAAAGATTGACAGGGCATCGGCCACGGCCGGTTTCATGGGGTCCAGTTAAAATCGTTTTAGGATATTTTTTGCTTACGTTACACGGTTTTGTATTAGGTTTGTGACATGAATTTGCGTCCACGGGCTGCTCGAGAAGCTCAGATAGCGGTCGCCATGTTTGCAACAATCATAGAAATTCGTTGTCGGCTTAGAACATCATTTTACGAGAGCAATGTTTTGATCACTAACACGTTATGATTAAAGTTGTTTTTGCTCCAATATGAATAATTTTTACATTGTTATGCCATATAAATAACTTGTCTAATGAGTGCTGACGAAAATGCATTGCGTACGATATCATTATAGCACGCGAAAGTCTTGATTTCAATGACCTAGGATAACCTACCAATTGTATACGTTATCCGGTAAAAGCAAGGTACACTTTTAGGTTACATTTTAGGATTTAATTAAAATATATTATATTGTAAATGAAAGTATAAACATATGTTTGCAATTTCAGTGTACATAGGCTATAAAGATAGGTATGTATAGCATAGTATGAGATAGAGGATGCGTGTAGGGAACAGCTATACTACGTTGCGTTATCGTTGTACTGTTCTAACGCATTATTAGGATAATGGGATTAATTTTAACCGATAGAAAGGGTTATTATTTATTATGTATTGAATGCGTCTAAGGAATGTTTGGTTATGTATATGTATTTGTTTGCAAACTTGATCTGCAATGTTGCCAAGTTGGTTTCGCTTGCAAAATGCACCCGTTGGCAGATTGTATCGCGACCTTTGCTTCTTTGTGAGCTTTTTTATTTTCATATGCCTCTATTCTCGATCGATAAGAGTTTATAGAGTACCTATATAACGTGCATAGGTTATGTACCTACTGCGGGCGTCTTATATACCTTTGCGCGTGTGTGTGTGCCAACATAATGTTTTGATTTGAATGTGTTGGAAGTTTTTAGAATGTTTTTTTTTAATTAATGTTTTTGCATTGCGTGTGGGACGTACTTTTGTAGACATAGTGATAAAAATAGTTTCAGGTTTTTTTTATGCGCTGCAGTATTGTTATTTTTAGTTGGCGGTAAGATGTATCATTTTATGAAACAGGCTTATTGTGACTGTGGATGTTGGATATTTTTTTTTTGCGCGCGTGCACTATTTCGCGCGCGGTTTCTGTCAATTATGGCGCGCTTTTATCGCCGTTATGTCAATGCAGTAATGTCCATTATTGGGTAACTACTAATTATTGACAGATGGTTGATAATAATGTTTTACAAATAAACACTTTCGTATGATTAGCTTCGTGTTTGTGCAGTTGCATTTTCGTAGGGTTTATAAGGAAACGAAGTAGGTGTTTGTTGTGAATTTTTCATTTAAGTATCATGTTTTTTTCTATACTTAGCTATGTAATAAAATCAGATGTTGCTTGTTCTTGACATGTTTAAACTTTGGGCAGTTTTGTAATCTAAACACAGGTGTCTGCCTAGAGCATAATGATTGATGACGTAATCAATGATTCATGATGGATTCATGCATTTTTACGACGATAACATATCGTCGATTATTTGTACGAAAACTATTTTCACATTTACTTATTTCAAGGTTTTTATAAATTTTAACCTTTGCTGAGTAGGTAGGTACCTATGTTCGGCGTTGGTTTACTGGTGTCATTGTCATGGCCATTCATTAGTTATTCAAATTAGGAATTACGAACTAGGTACCTTTATCTTGAAAATAAATCCTAATTCTATTTATAAACATTCATAATCGAATAGATACAGAGTTGAAATTAGGTACAATTTGAACTTTAGGCGGGTGGTTTAATAACTATAAGTTTATTGTAGGTACCTATGTATATTGTCTTGTGTTGTAAAAAACTGTTGGAATCGCGTATTTCAATATTACCTGTACACTTTCTCTTTCCAACTCAATTGGATAAAGCCAATAGCCAACTTAATTGGTGCAATGTTTTAATAATTCCTTCACAAACATTGGTTGACAACTTTGGTCACAATAATGTACCTGAAATAGAATAATGCATGTTTATCTCATACACCAATAATAACAGACAAATAATAATCAATTCACTAACATATGTCAAGATACCTAAGAATAATCTATACTTAACTTTCAATGCTTTTGAAAATAGCCCAAGGCGAAATCTTATGCTCGACCAATCAGAGCATACTTGTGGCCATCACAAACATTCTCATTGGCTGACAATCATGTGACATCCATTGTTTTATATGATAAAATGATTAATAATTAATCCACTGTAGAATTTTGGATAGAATTCAGGTTTAGGCTTGTAACTCTGTTTGTCTGTATGTTACCTTTGCACGCCTAAACCACTGAATGGATTTAGATAAAATTTGCCAGAGAGATAGATCACTTTCCGGGGAAGGACATAGGATAATTTTTATCCCGATATTCCCACGGGATCGACACTTATGAAACTGGTGAAACTGTGGGGCGCTGCCAAAGACCTTGTTTAATTTTCTAGCCTAAATAAATCTGCTGATGTAAAATCGCTCCCTGGTTTACCAATGTGGGTAGAATTATTTAGAAACCATTGATTTGACAAGAGAGTGTTGATTTCCAATTATTTTTATTGCTTATTACTTAATAACTAGCATAGCTTGTACTAATATGTGAATTTAACCATAAATA
The DNA here is from genome assembly GCA_963855955.1 of Luperina nickerlii. NCBI lineage: Eukaryota > Metazoa > Arthropoda > Insecta > Lepidoptera > Noctuidae > Luperina > Luperina nickerlii. The sequence continues at coordinate 22,156,923 of OY979671.1, forward strand.
GCATAACTTACAAACCAATAAGTTCATAGGCATACCTAATGTAATTAGTAATTACCCGACTGCGTCAGGAGGGTTATTACATTATGTATGTATATTTTTTTGGCACCCTCTGTAGCCTACACGGCTTGATTGATTTCAGCTTGAGATGTGCCGTTAGATTCGTCTTAATTGTGAGAGTGACACTGAGTACTTATATCAAAACTGAAAAAAAAAAATTAAAATGGCCGATTTTTGGCGCAATATTGTCTTCAAAGAATTTTTTTTCAAAACCTGCTGAGTAATTATCAATATAAAGGGTTTTAAAAGGTGATTACAAAAATATAAACAACTTATATGGATAAAAGTAATTCGAAGTGACAAATCGTAAAAAACACGAAATATAAAATAAAATCTTTCACATATGTAATAATAATCTAATATGTAAACTAAAAAGCTGGAAATAAAAAAGTAACTAATTAAAAAACCCGACTGCGGTAAAAAAGTAAAAGTTTTAAGCAGGCGGGACCCATTTACTCAAATGGGTCCCGCCTGCTTCCAACTTTTATTTAATTTAAAAAATCATCATCATGGGCTTGTTTTTAATTTTTTTAGTTTTTTAACTTAAGTTTTTTTTCTTAAGCAGTCGGGTTTTTTTTACCTTCATACTTATCTCTTTTGTTCACTATACAGGCACATTCAGAAGGTACAGTGCAACCAGAGAAGTTATGTGCTTCGGTAATCTTCGTGTTTCCGTATTAGTACGAACGTCGAGCTACAGAGTTACGTCCCACAGATGCAAAGCTTCTTAGTTTTGTACTACTGCCATTTGTAGTACTGCACCTATCATAGCCCGTTTGTATGACACTGTCTCTCTGTTAGGTTACCAACTCTGATCGCAAGTCATCATTACTCGTCAATATGTCACACAAGAGCTTTTTGGAATTGCATAGAGTTGTTAATCTCTAATTGACTATCTTTGGCAATACAAAATAGGTAAATACTTCAGGTACATCTGTGGATACTTCCATGGCTATAACTTACAGCTCTGTAATTAGATTTCATCATCGCACGTTCGATGATTGCCGAAGCGCACGAATATGAATTAATTAATTAATATGAATTCCTTGGTCATAACAATATTTTATCATTTTCACCAATTGATTCACAACCATTATCTACAAAGGAATGATAATATTCTCCTCCGTCTATGAGTCTTATGTTAATGTGTGATTCCCACGTCATTTACGCTGCACATAATCTATGTGCATGTGTGTTGATAGTCATCATAAATGACTGGGTAGTGGGCTCTTGACCTACTAAGTTGTAACTGTATTATAATACTTGTATTTGTTTATGAATGAGCAATGGGTACAGGTACTACTAATATTATAAATTCACTTTGTTAGAAGCTGTTTAATTACTCTAATTTATGTAATACTAGCTTTTGCCCGCGGATTCGCCCGCGTGGTTTTAGAAAATTATCCCACGGGAGCACACTAGCGGGCCAAAAGTAGCCTATTATGGTACTCCATGACATCAGCTATCTGCTAGTGAAAGCCGCGTCATAATCGGTCCAGCCGTTTCGGAGATTAACGGGAACAAACAGACAAAAATAAAATAGGATGTATTTTTGTTATAAGTAGCACTTTCATATGCATTTAGTAAAACGCTGTTATTTTAATATTACTAACAGACACACTTGTCATAACTACAAGCTGTTTCTTGGCTCCCCTTGGCTCCCTGGTTAGGGCTGATTTTACCAAAATCAGATATTTTTTGTCATCTTCCATCCCTTATCCTTTTATCCATGTAATAAAATGGACTTTGGCAGTTTTCCCATATAAAAACTGTCAAAAAATCTAAATTTATTTGCTGGTTGGAGGCGGCTGTAAATAGTGTAAATACCTACTAGTTGTAAAAGTTTCTTCTTTAATTACATTTAGACATACCCTTATGACAAGTTCAAAATCAAAATATTTTATTTCACATTAGCCTACATGGGCACTTATGAAACGTCAGAAGCTAGGTGCACGGTTCCAATTGGTCGTTTCTTATGGGAAAGAGCCGGCAAGAAACTCTATGGTTACTCTTTTTAAAAATAATTGGCTTTTACAATGTTTTCAAATTACAGTAGGTATGTGAGGACAGCGTAGGCCATCCTTTTCTTAAACTCGTCTATTTATGTTTCAGAGAAAGAAGAGAGTAGAGAGAGAGAACGGCAAGACGGCAGGATTGGACCCCTTCTCAGAGAGTAATGATGACGTGCTTCGCGTCGCCAGGCAGTTTGAGCAGAAATACGTAAGTTACATTGCCTATAATTATCATTCATGAAGATTTTGTTTACTGAAAATGTCAACAGCGTAAATTTTTAGGGTGCCTACCTGAAAGGAAAAGCGTTTATAAGATCACTTTCTTGTCCGTTTTTCTCGAGATCTATGCAACTTAGCAATAATGACGCGCACTCGGATCGCCAGTTTTTTTTTTCGATTGTAGGTACCTAGTCATTTTCTCCTTCTATTTATGGTATCAGATAATATAATATTTTCATAAAACTACTAGCTTCCGCCCACGGCTTCGCCCGCGAGGTATGTCGATAAAAACTATCCCCTTGTGACCTTCCCCGGAATGCAATCTATCTCTCTGCTAAATTTTATCGAAATCTGTTCAGTGGTTTAGGCGTGAAAAGGTAACAGACTGACAGACAGAGTTACTTTCGAATTTATAATATTAGTACCTATGGATTGACTGACAAACATCCTTTTCGAAAATATTTTTTTTTTTTTGTAATCAGTGAAGTTTTGAACAAATACCTATTATCCTTAGCAAAATGCATATCTACCGAAATGATTAAGTAATTACCTACTTGATTAATTATCCATGTAATTTGTTGTAACAAACCTAGAATGATAAGTATTGCAAAGTTAATTAATTTATTATTTCTTCATTAATCATGACCATCATTCTCCTGCCCTTATCCTAATTTATTTGTGGTCGGTGCAAAATGCCTTTTTCTTCCATACTACACAGAAGGCATGATGAGCATGGATCACCACGCTTGCTCAAGGGGGTTTTGCGATATCAGACATATTTAGTCTAAGTTTTTCACGACATTTTTTCCCCTCGCCAAATTCAGTAATGTCCAAGATAAATTTAGAAAGTGGGTACATATATGAATCGATTCCTATAAATTTACGGACCGTTATTGGTTAAAATTAAGACTCTTGTATCTTTACCAATAATGAAGCAAAGACCTCATAGCTTTGCATAGTAGACCGTCCCTTATGGAAGTAGTTGTCACAGGTAAAATTAGCTTAGGAATCTATTTACAAGGGGTAGTTTGGCAATAAAAAATGCTACCATTGGTAAGCAAAACGATTCGTTTTTGTTTATAGGAACCGAGCATTAGTCACATTGGTACAGACGCCAGCACATCAAGCTACTACAATCTATCAAATTTCTTTAATAGATTTTCAACTTTATCGTTAAAGAATAAGGTTCAAAGTTGATTGGGAAAATTTGACAGTTTCGGGTAGCTTGATGTGCTGGCGTCTATACCTACCCAGATTTTGGAACCCTATTATGAAAACAACCAGCTGAACTCACCACAGGACAAAGAGCACTCTCCACTCCAGTCTCCATACAGGGAAGGAACGCCTATTGAACACCACGTGGGCGATTTAATATCAATACTGTAACTTGATAAATTCCTGGTATTCTCGCAATATTTTCCTTTACATAAGGGTCTCTGACTAAAAAATAAATAAATGTGAAAACTGAGATGACGTCTGATAAAGATGGAGCCTATGACAAGAATTCAAGAGCTGCTGCGCTGATCCTAAATACAGGGTTAAATTAAATTAGCTGACGAAATCATTTCATTTTATTTTCATTTTCATTTTTCATTTGTATGACATTATTATTTTTAATTCCTTATTTTGTTGACTGATCTGTAAGTTAAAATTCTTGTTTTATATTTGCACACCTTATATGGTTATTAACAGTGTACCATTTGACCTTTTATAACATCCACTGAACCTGTTTTATGCAAATAAATGATTTAATATGATTTGATTTGAAACTTCACAGATAAAAAAGGTTTTCGTAACAGGTGATTACGAAATGCGGGTCAATGTCCGCTGATAGTTTAGTAAGTAACTTGAAGTGACATTTTTTTTGTTTTATTAAATCGTCAGTAAATTTCGATTTCCATCACGTTTGTGAGGTATCCTGTATATTGGGGGTAGGGACAGCCAATAGTGTATTTTGTGTGTTTGTTTTCATCGTAGTGTAAAACAAATAATATGTAGCTACTGGTGATGAATATGTTGCTGATTTTCCTACACTAATTTTGTTTCAGGGCGGCAAGAGCACGTACGGTCGTAAGGGCCGGTCGAAACACGATGATTTCGCGGACATTGGTGCCGGGTACGATGAAAATGACTCCTTCATCGACAATACTCATGGGGTTAGTTATTTTTTAAAATTATTTTCTTGAACTTTTCCTTTGCAAAATAAAAAACTAAAGAATTTACTAAGGAAGGTAAAATTTCATAGTATTTGTTACTCTACCTCCGGATAATTTTAGTTACTTATAAAATAAATTTTGGTTACTTATCTGGCAAATAATGTTGCAGTTTTTATTTTGCTCCCGCATAGTGCTCTGCCTATCCCGACATATTAAACATGCCTTCTGAGCAGGTTCTTTCATATCTTTGAAGAGAATCTTTGGTTTGACAAGGCAATCTAATGTATTTCTCCACAATAGACGACTTATTTATTTATTTAACTAGCAGCGCCCTGCGATCTCACCCGCATAAGTGTCAATCCCGTGGGAATATTGGGATAATAAATATCATATGTGTTATTCTGATGTATAAGCTATATTACTGTAAAGTTTCATCAAAATCCGTTCACAAGTTTTTGCGTGAAAGAGTAACAATCATCCATCCATCCTCACAAACTTTCGCGTTTATCATCCCTGCGTTCCGAGTTGGGAAATAATCGATTTAAGCATGCTTAAAACCCGTACCGAATTAGCGTGAGCGCGATAACTATGTCGAGTGAATCGTCATAGATGACGTCATGACATGCGCCATCTTGCGATAACGCCGACCATGCCTTAGAATAATATCACCGTGAGCGCTGTCAAAAATGACAGTGTGTGTGTATGTGAGGATGTGTCAGTGTGTGTTTTGTTTTGAGTTGCATCATCTTTATATTAAACTAACGTGGCATTTTCGAAATTGTGCTTCTGGCTGACAGTCGCCACCTAACCAAAGAACTAGAAATGTGGTATTTATACAAAGAAATACTGTAATAATATCGTTTTTACATTGAGTAAGCACAGTGATTGCATTCACGAGCATTCCGAATTGTTGACAGCTCTCAGCTGTCATAATCGTAATTTCTAAGTAAATCGGAACGCATGTGAGATGATGTAAGCGCTGTGATTTAGCGCTGCGATTATAGCTAATTCGGAATGCGGCCCATATTAGTAGGATACGTCAAGCAAACAGATGTGCAGAGGCGGACTTTATGTGTCATAATGTATTGCCCCAGTAACACCTAAAACCAAAAATATTTATTTTTTAACCGACTGCAAAAAAGGACGAGGTTCTCTATTCGGATGTCTGTTTTTTTATGTATGTTCGGGCATAACTCCGTCTTAGACAGACGGATTTGTAATTTTTTTTTCTTCGAATAAGGTTTATTCCAAAATGGTCCCATTTGGTCCGTACGCAAAATACGCGCATTGACGTGGAGTGGCGGACACCAGCCCGTATTAACTATTACCTATGGTCCCATTTAAATTTCGTAAACAGACAACGGAACTCTTCAATAAACGCCAGCAAATCAACCGCGATTGCTGCTATCGCTTACGTATGCATTGTTCAGACTTCAAAAAAAAGAAACTACAAAGTGAAAAATAACTTTAATCTCGGAAGTCGGTGTCGTTGGGTTTTGGTTAGTTAATTTTCGTTTTTTGACACCGACTTCCGAAATTAAAGTTATTTTTCACTTTGTAGTGTTTTTTTTTTTGAAGTCGGTTGTTTTTTTTTTTGTAAACATGTTTTTTGATTGTATGCTCACGAGCGCATTTAACGACCCAGTTTGACATTTAAAAAAATCTATCACTTGCATGAGTAAACAAGATTTAACAAATTTTATCACTTCACAACATGTATTTGAAGCAAAGGTAATTATGTGCTAAGCCAAATCAGCAGTATCTGGGTCACACGGTATTTTAGAATAGGGACTGTCGCCGGAATACAATCGGATATTTTCCAGAAGGATGACCGTTTTAGCATTAGGTCAGTTATGCCACAGTTCGAAAATAAACATAAATCGAACTCAAAGCATTTATTTAAATTAAACCATTTACAGGCACTGTCAAAAATTCGGTGAGTCAGAAAATATGAAGCTAGTTGCCCTTTCCAAAGCGTAGGTACCTATGGAGAAGGATAATAAAGGTATAAGGATAAATAGGATCGCTACTGGTGGTAGTAAGGCTTGATCAAATGAACTAAGCCTTAGGGCAGTATGTTAGGGGAGCCCAGATGGTTTTTGAGCAGACATATCCTGTGCGAAAAGCTGAGTAGGTGCGGCATGATGAGAGAACACCGAAAATATATTTGAAAGTTTCTGATACGAGCCCTGTGGTCACTGAGTATCCACAGGGGGGACTTTTAGATTTCCAAAATGATCAAAAAATGCCGCACCTACTCGGCTCTCAACTTTTCGCCCTGCATAGCCTGCTCAAAAACCCTCCGAGCCACTGTCCTAGGACTTAGTTAAAATAAAGGAGAAAATCTAAAAATCTTTTTGGGATGCATGAAGAAGCCTCCTCGTGTAGCGCAATTTGTTCCGCCAGTTACTCAACTGAAACGAGTGCTCGGCGCATCCTGGATAGTCACACCCAACACCTTATTTGACTGGCCAATTCTTCCTTTGCTGTGGAAGGGGTAACGTCCGCTTGGTTTTCGACCACCCTCCCACCGGAGTCCGGCGTCAAGCAGCCTGCTGTGTTTCGTCGATGCGTGGGAGTCCCAGTGCCTTAGGCATCTTCTGGGCATACTATGTAGTTTCATTATAGACCTCATCCATCGCTTTCCATCAGGCGTGATCGAGGTCAGGAGTGGACCCATACCGCAATAAAAAAAATCCAAAAACATTAATGCCCAAAATTGGTTTGAGGGGAAGGTATGATGAATGAAGGTATAATGAATTTGTAAAATATCTTAACCATATAGTATTATTTTAGTACGATGAGATGATCCCGCCAGAATGCGACACGTTACACGGCGGCTTCTACATCAACTGTGGCTCGCTGGAGTTCAAGAGTGTGGCGGACCAGTCGGCGATATCTGACGCCGAGCCCGGCGGCAATCGGAGGAATAAGGTGAGTTCTGTCGTGTCGGCACGAGACGTAAGAGAATAATCTCGTGTCGGGGTGCCAGTCATCAAGGTTAGTACGTGAATATGGGGTTAGAATGGTCTATGTCCATCACTGGGCGTCTTTTGGCTGGGATGATGATGAAGACGATAAGATATTCTGGTTTACGGTAACCTCTTAGGGTCAATCTCAGTGGTTTAAAATTCTTGACAGGCTGAAAATAGGCCTGTTTAGCAGTGGACTATAATGTTGTCGACTGAAGATGATAAAACCACTTGATTTTATGGACATAATTAAATCTCAACTGACCTGTTGAAAGAAAGTAGTTTTTATTCAAAGCTGGAATGTCATAAAGCCCTCCTGGTTTTAGCCCTAGCTTGATTACTATTTGCATTGCACATTGTCAAGAATCTTACCCAGGCTCAGAAGTGTATATACCTTAGTTCCACAAACTCATTCCGTACATTTAATCTTACAGCGGTCCCGTATATCGTCAAGCGAGAGTAGCGAGGATGAATCTTCGGACGGCAGCTCTACGGAGTCGAGCCAAGATGAGAAGGAACCCAAGGCGATCGCGAATGGAGTCGTCGACTTACACAAGACTGAACACCGGAAGAAGGTAAAACATAAAATATTCCTTTAACACTTTCACTATCAACAAAGTAGATACAATAGTTAAATAACTGAATCATAAAGTCCTCTAGACCGAGTTTTGGCCATGGCAACCAATCTCAAGCGAAGACTAGCCATCGGCGCAAGAGGTACGAGTATTATAGTGCACAAGTGTGTGCGCAAACACAGGTGTACTGTCTCTTCCCCTCACTCTCTTAGTCCGATGGAACTGCAATCCGATGCGACCGGAGAGAGGTCAGGCGCAGGACCAACCAACCTGAACCATAATGGGTGTAAAAATACTTAACTAAGCCGATAGTCACCTTGTACTCTCCGTAATTGTTTTTTTTTTTTTTTTGTTCTGGGTCACACCTTTGAACCTTCTGGTTACGGACACATTGAAGGTCAAAATTCCAACTCACGTTTTTTTTACGATAATGTTATAACACAACTGCAAATACCCCCGCGACTCTTGTACCGTTGCATGCACCCATAAGCACAATGTTGTGCGTGTGCACGACTGCAAACAGCAAATTTTCGCACTAAAAATAAAACTCGTTACCCAGCAATTGTTTTTGTGCTATGTCACTTAGTTTGATGTATGAAATGCGTAATTGACGGCTATGTGATGTGTCTTTTTACAACCTGTATATGGTTCATTTCGCAGGGAGTGGGTTAGTAACAAAATGTTGATAGCAGCGTGCAATCTAAAAGTTGGCAACGTCACAATTATCTGTCAGATATTTATAATTTTCCCACTAAAAATGAATAATGAATTGTAAACAACGTTTTATAATAAGGAAAAACAGTACTTATAGATTTTTATTTAATGTTTCCATTAAAACAAGTCTACAATTACAATGAATAATAAATAATACAATGTTTTATCTATACTAATATTATAAAGAGGTAAAATTTATTTGGTTGTTTGTATGTAGGGGTAATCTCCAGAACTACCTGACGAATTTGAAAAAATATTTTTATTATTACATTATTTTTATCAAATGCAAAAATATTTTTTCAAGCCTACAGGCTATCTAACATCACGCTACGACCCTTATTAACCGAGCAAAAGGAAAAAAAACTCAAAAAGAACTAAGCGAAACCGAAGTACATAATACGGGCGAACAATGGGATGCGATGCGTCGGCGGCCGAAATTTCACGCGGACAAAGTCGCGATCAGAAGCTAGTACATATTACAATAAAAGAGTAATTCCATCAACTAAAATGGGGGCCGGTCAGAAAATACCACTAGGTACGTCAAAATGAACGCTACTCCCGATTAATTAACTTTTTCGGACGGGAAAACGACACTATTGTAATTCATTTTTAGTTAGGGCCCGAAGTAATCTTATATCCGTAGGTGACACGGGCTAGGAAAGGTCCGTAACTTCAACCGAAACTACGGATTTCGTGCTTGGTGTAGACACCTTTTGCCGGAAGATGGGTAGATGCGTGTCGTGACTGTTTTAAGAGTTTGTGAGAAGATGGATAAACGATCCGTACAAATGTTTATAAATAGTATTGATTGATTTTTGATAGACTGATTAAAATACCTACTCAATAAAAAGATAAACATTACTTAAACAAAACTGCTGACGCTTCTATACAGATAACGATAATTATCATAACAACTAATTTCTTTTGACAGAAAAACAAAAAGATTGATCAGAAGACAGCTAAGAAGGTCCGGCGCACTGACTCATCAGCGGCTACGTCTGGGAAACAAACTTCTGATGGTATGTTATCTATCAACTTTGCTTATCGCACATGTGAACTAAACTCATGAAGTCATTCTTGAGCGTCATACAAAAAGCAAAAACTCCTGTCCTTAAGGGGGAAGCGCTAAGGTGGCCCGCGTAATTCAAATTTAATACGTTTTTGGCAATTTGCTGGACTAATATGATTTGCGACCGTAACAAATATGTATTTACAGAATTATAATCATCAGAATCAGTAATACAACTTGTTAAGTTAGTATAATCCTAAAATGTCAAGATTTCATGAAATAGTAATTCAGTAGAATTACTTGGTCTTAGAGAGTTGTGTTGATGACTTTAATGATTATAATTCTGTAAATACATATTTTCCTTGTTTCGACCAACCTGGGTCCGGAACCCAGGTTTGTCGAAGCAAAGGAAACCTGTTCAGGTGGAGATTTATAGATGACTCTGTCTTGATGTGTAATTGTGGTGCTGTTCCACAATCGATGGGACACTTAATATCGTGTCCTGTCAGCTGCACGTTACAGGAACTGGGGGACGCTGGTGATGACGCCAAACAAGTAGCCGAATTCTGGGCCGAGTCAATTTAAATTGCTATCGACACGCTAAGAAGAGAACCCTATTGAATGACTTTCGTGGTATATTAGAGGGTTGTATTGATGATTTTAATGATTATGATTCTATAATACATCCTACTTGTTACGGTCGCGAATCTTATTTTTTTAACATACAACCTGACACTGGACCTGCAAAATATGTATAAACTTAAGAAAGTTGGAATTTCGCAGTATATCATATTATCTTGAACTTAATGTCCTGAATGTTTCATCAGATAATGCTCACGGTGACGGCGAGAGCGCAGACTCGCGCACATCTCAGTCCGACTCGCTCACGTCCAAACCGGCGCCCAGCTCCGAGAATGCCATCACTTCTGACAGCTCCAGGTAACGTGTTGTGTATCGCACTTTTACAACCCCTTTTCAATGGCGGATCTTTGAGATATCGAATACGATTACCGTAGCATCCTTGTAAATGAAAGACAGTTTGATTATAGTTATGTAATGAAGTGCAAACGTAAAGTTGAACTAAAAACTTTCTTTCTTTCTTTTTTACCGCTGAGCATGAGGTCCTGGGTTCTTTTCCCCAGTTGGTCATAATGATATTAGGTTTTCCATCAGGAATTCCTCAATATCACATGGGACCTAAACATATATGACGAAATATGTGTGTACTTAGGTTGTAATCCTTCGATTAGAGGCTTAATGTAAATTAAAGTTACGTTATAATTGTATGCTGAAACAATGTAGTAGAAGATTATACGAGTATTGTTAAACAACTTTTTAATACGTCTTGGAACCTAAGAAAGCTTTTGTTTTACTCGCATTAATAATATACCTTCTTTACAGGGATTTCGAAGCAAAGACGGAAGTGAAGCTGCCGTCGCAAGTGATACAAGTGTTAGAGTCACTCGAACAGTTTGTGAGCAAACAGCTCAAACAGAACCCCAACACGCCGCGCAAGCAACTGTTGGCGCACACCGACGAGTACACTAGCAGGTAACAAGATAATAAACATTCATTATTAAAGTTAGGCTGAGAATCGGCACAATTTGAACGCCAAAGTTACAAAAGACATCAAATCAAATTATTTTATTTCACATAAACCTACATGGACACTTATGAAACGTCAGAAGCTAGGTGCACGGTTCCAATTGCTCATTTCCTATGGAGAAGAACCAGCCAGAAACCCCACGGTTACTCTTTTTAAAAATAATTGGCTTTTACAATATTTTCAAATTACAGTAGGTATGGGAGGACAGTGTAGGCCTGTCAACAAGTACCTGGTACTTGATAAAAATATGAAAAACCTACTAAAACCAAGTGATATGATTGCCAGCCCCAGAACACCAAATTCACCACCTTCTCGTGTTGTACTTGGGAAGAAGTGGACAAAGTGGTGCATCAAACTCCTCAGGGTTAATGACAGTCTGATACGTTAGAAGACCTTTTGATTGTGTGTATAACAATAGTATATGTAGGTAAATACATAGTGCATTTATGTGCAAAATATAGTAATTTTGTGGTAATCTGCATCACAAAGCTATCTTGGTAAATAACTTACTGATCCTAAATTCAGGTTACCCAAATATAATAACTTCTTAAAATATCGTGGTAAATATACCACTTCCAACTCACGTAAAGGACTTTGCTAGCGTCTTTGTAGTCTTTTTTGTTCTGCTACACGCAAAGAAAATATTTGCAGAAGTCAAGTTAATCTTGACAGTGGCCTCACTAAAACATTTGCACCGTCAGACTGGAGCGCGTGCTGTGGAGCCAGTCGTGCGAGGCGCGCGTGTCCCGCGCCGCGTGGGCCCGCGCCGCGCGCGCGCTCGCCACGTCCCGCGCCAAGCTCATGCACCGGCTGAAGACACGACCCGAGCGACCTGACGCCGCAGCTGAAACACGTAAAAACTCACCAACTAATTTATACCGCCGTATGTCGAAATCAGAGACAGTAAAAAAAAAACCCACTGGCTCTCGCGGAGACCTACTGCCTTATTTTTGGCTTTTATAACGGCAAATAGTTTCACTACCGATGGACTACAATCGCCGATACTACATTAATGCTCATGTTTTATCAAAAAATTTTGTTTTATTTTTACAGCAAAAATCTATAAATTATGTTACAATAAGCCGACGATCGATCGTCATTGTTGTCAATTGTTGTTGTGTGGTATGTGCGTTTTATTCAAATAAATGATTTATTACGAATAGTATTATAAAACGCAATTTCTTAACTTCGTTAAAAAGACATATAGTTAAACTATTTACAATTTCCCACAAAGTTTCAAAGAAACATTCAAAACAAGATCTTTGTCATTTTAAGATTCTAATACAATAAAAATATTCACAGACGCGCCACCCACAACAATTGCTCAATCCACAACTGCCTCAGCCACCACTGCCAACCCAACAACATCGGTGACGTCATCAACAACAACAGCGTCGACTAACAACAAGCGCAAAGTTGATGATGATCTTGATGATATTGATCCTAATCGATTCAGCGCGGAGGAGAGAGAGATCTTGATTGTTGAAACTTTGCTCAGGTGAGGTTGTTATAATGTAATAAGTGCTACTTTTTAAACTTCTAGATATCTACCGATTAAATAAAAAAAGAAATATCCGCCAGATAAAACTGAAGAACTAATGGAACTTATCAAAATGTCAAATCATTTAAATATAAGAAAATATAATTGATTCTATTTCCCTTTCGAAAGGTAGTTTCATATGGACCACAAAACAATGTTGAGTTATAAATCGTATAAATAACTACTACTTGTTTTATTTAGATAGATAATTGACAGGTATTATTAAAAAAGAAAATCTTTTGTCAGTAAAAAATTGTCTTTTATCGAGCATAAACACAAAATATTGGTTTCAGATTAAAAGCACTGATAGATGAACGTAAGCCGGGAATGATAGCTAATTACAACGCTGAGTGCGAAAGAGTACAAGAAGAGAGGTGAGTTAAGATTACAGATTAAATACTGTTTGTTTGTTTATGATTTAAGATAGTTTTAAAAAAGTTGTTTCCTGTTGACAGCGATGCGGACGAATTTTTTGATGCCCTTTGATTATTTCCCCTCGTTTTTATATACTTGTACATATTATTATTATTATTTTAAGACTGTTAGCTTTTTAATTTAGATAGTTGTTGTGTGTAAACGTAATTTTACCTTAACTTTTATTCCGTCATATGTGTATCTTGTCATGATTTTACACAAGTTCTGATATAACAAAAATGGGATTCAATTGCAAATATTTATCATATTTCAGTTCAATCCCATTTTCCCACCATTGGCTAGTTAATATTTTTTTTTCTACCTTTTATTATGTATACAACTGCTCTATCAGTTTTTTTTTTTATTTATTTTAAAGACATAACGGTTGGGTAGGTCTGGTTTACACGGTGCGATTTCATTGCCTGTCGCATACCATAAGTTCAAGCAACCACTAAAGTTTGAATTGTCTAAACACTGAAATCATTTGTTCATTGTATGCCATAGGCAAGAAACTTGCGTTGTGTAAATGGAGCTTTATCCATGGAATCAATGATATACTCGTATATACCTACCATCGCGAGAAGCTATAAATTTTGTAAATAAAGAACTTCTACCAAGTTACGTAGCGACAATTCAATCAACAACAAAAATATTCCCAAAATCAATGAACTCAAAGTAACATACGTGTAATACGAAACTAGAGAACAATTTCACTTGGTCGGATTATATTTTAGCGATATAAAGCGCTGTCGTCTAATGTTTTGGGGTACTGGAACGAGCCTGACTCATGGAACGGAAACATTTAGGCCTCCATTTTGAAGTAGGTTCACGTCGACGCTGTCAATGCTGTAGAATGCAGATGCAGAATACTCGGAATCGTCTGACGATAGGAATTAGATGTGTGTGGTAACATAATTATGAGGGGCCCGTGGCTAAATAAGAACAGCGGCACAGGTCGACCCATCACGTTAAGCTATGCTTGCCGCGGTTGCTCTGTGGATGGGTAGCCATCTTTACATACCGTGACACCTTCGTGCCTCGGAAAACACGTTAAGCCGTTGGTCTCGCTTGTCATTCGTGGATCTTTGACAGTCGTAAAATTTGATCCAAAGGTTGCGAATCCCTGAATGTGCGTACAAAATTTATAGCTTCTCGTGACGAGGACTGTAGTACATCTCCAGGATAATTTCGTAATACACTTTCGTATTCACTATATACTATATGTATATATTTATTGTATTATGTAAATGTTACACCGCGGACTACTCGCTGTTACTTTATTTGTCTGTCCTTCCCCTTTTTAAATCCATCCTAAGGTTGTCTTTAAAAGATCGCTCTTAGCGATAAGACCGCCCATTGTGTCACCCTTTGTACAGTTTCTATATTTATGTCTGTAATTTATATGGTGTACATAGTAAAGAGTATTCTATTCTATTCTATCGGTAGCAATAGGTTTAATTTTGACAGTTTAACAATATTCATTGCATTATTTACGTTGTTGATCAGATACATTGTTCGAGCATATGAATTCGCAATATCCTACAAGATTACTGAGATAAATAGTGCGGTATGCGATTAGGTTCCTGGAATGCTTATAAGCATCGAAAAGTCGGTGTTGAAAGAGAAAATTTTATTTAAAAATTGCGATTGGGCGACGCATCCGCCTGAGGTTTTCGATTGCGGTCGCCTTCGGAAGAGCCCCTTTATGAGCAGTGTTGCTTTACGATTTGATACGTGTGCATTGACCTTAAATCGTCAATCAAAGTAAATGTTTCCAACAATGTTTATGAGTGACATAAGCAGTGATGTATAGTTCGCGTCAAATAACTTTGCCGCTCTGAAGTAGGCAACAAATCACTGTGCAATAGTTAATCCTATGAATAAAACAGCAGCGCGCATGCTCGGCAAAGTTATCAGTCGTTTTAACCGCTAACCGTGACCTAATATTCTGCTTAAATTTTTTCAGAAAAAAGCTGCAACTGCTATCCGCGGCCGAGGGCGGGCCGCACGTAGAGAAGCGCCTGCCCAAGCGCCGCTTCCCCTGGTGCGCGCGCTCGCGGGCGCTGCTGGCGCGGGCGGCGCGCCTGGCGGGGCCGGCCGGCGCCGCGCTGCTGCAGCTGCGCGTGCTGCCGCTGTTCCCGCAGGGCTTCGTGCGCATGCCCACGCTGCTGCGGCAGGCCGAGTGAGTGTCACGTGGCTATCTATATCTGCTACCGAGGGCTGGCCCAAGATGGCCGTTTTTATGTTTTTGAATTTTTCATCATGGGTGTCGTTTTCATGGTTTTTAAGAGTGCTAAAGCCAAAAGTAAGGTCAAAATGAAAATCCAAGATGGCGGCTGTTATGTTTTTTTTAATAGATACATACTTTGTTTTATGTTTCTGATTAGTGACCGCGTCAGCCTAGACTAGACCCGGCCTAGTGCCTGCCTACCTATTCTGAAAACCAATGCACGCGACTGAATTCTATATCTCCATCGTGACGACCTAATGGCTGCGTCAGCAAACGCTGTTCGCAAAATTTTGAACAGAAAAAAATTTTCGCTTCACCACTTCTGTTACTTCATTGAAAAAATCATCTACAGAATTAATTATACCTGATTTTCCAATTGACATTAATTACGAAACCTCTTTTCATTTCAGTCTCAGCAAAGAAATCAAAGTATCAGACTTGAAGCGGCCGCGGCTGGGCTCAGCGTCCCAGCCTCCCACCGCGCGCCCCGAGCCGGCCGCGCCCCCGGCGCCCCCGCCCGCGCCCCCCGCGCCCCCGCACGCGCCCCCGCAAGCGCCCCCGCCGCGCGATCCCGCGCCCCCTGCGGCCCCCGCCCCCTTCACAGAACCCATACAATTCCCGAGCTCGCTCACCGTCACCACAACCTCGAAACAGTCGCCAGATAAGACTGAAGTGAACGAAGAACCGAAGGCATCAAGCTACAAGACAAACTCTGTCTTCGGCTCAATAATGAACTTCACCCTCAGCAAAGACCTCATTGTAGAAAAACCCGACAAAAAAGACAGTGAAAAGAAAGAAGAACCATACATTCCCCCAAACAATATTGGCAGCATTACTATTACACCGGTCCCTAACAACCCCCCGAAAGCAGATAAAAAACTCAACAACAACGTCCAAATATCAGCAGATAAACAATCTGGCTTCATAAGGGTTAAGTCACCGGCAGCATTGAACGACATGGTGAAAAAAGACAAGCATAAGAAGCCAGATAAGAGTCAAAAAGAGAAGACTCGAGTAGAGTCACCATTACACATTGATACAAGTTACCAGCCCAGTAAAAAAGATCCCAGTCCCAAACTTAAGGAGGAAATCCCTCAGAAACAAATTGAGAACATGAGAGTAGCTGAGAACAATATCCCTAGACCTGCCTTAGTTCCTGTACATCACTCCCCAACGTTTGCGAAACCAGACAAACGACCACCTGAAGTCAAAAAGAAAAAGGATGTCGTCATAATCTCAGACGTCGATCCTTTAAGTGAGCAAGAACCGCTCGCGGTGGACGACAGTAGCAGTGATGTCGAGTTAGTTGAGGACAATAGGACTGATAAAAATGAACCAAAACGTGATAAAAGTGAGAGTGTGCCTTCCAAGGACCGTGTGAATGACACGAACAAAAAAGTGAACAATGTGAAGTATAAGAAGGATAAGGAAGTGCGTAAGAGTGAGAGTGAGGAGGCTACCAATGATGACATTGATACGCTCATGAGGAATCTTAGAGAGATGGAGGTAGGATCATTTTTATTTATAACTGACTGATGCATGGGGTTTCTTTTGCATCCTTATAAATTAATCATGTTTTACATTATTACTAACAAGAACTCTTTGCTTTTGTTTTATTTATCTGATGTTGCGTTCACACGAGTTAATTGCGCAATTCTTGATTATTATGGTCTAATGCATGTCTATGCACGTCTGAATGTTCTGTTTGAGTGGGAATTGTCAAGGATTGCGCAATTTTAGATGCCGCTAGTGTAGCTTAGCTAAGTTAGCAGCTTAGCTTGGTGACATTACAATCATGGCCAAGCAGCCAAGAAAAAAGTTTAGCTGTTGGCCAGCTAAACTTTTTTCTTGGCTGCTTGGCCAGACTTTGTCATGGTCGGAGCGCGAAGTCCTTAAAAAAAATTACAGAGGCCTCTGTAAATTTTTGCCATCCATTTTTTGCCAGAATGTAGGTGTACAAAATACCTATGATCTTGTTATAATGCAGTTCAGGCCAACCGCATCGAGCCGCAGCGCATCGAAAAACAAATCAAAATAGTCAAGCTCGGCCAGCCACAATGTGAGCTAGTTATTAAAAGACGGTACGATATTCCCGATTCCGTCATAGTAGTATTACTTCATCAGTCATTTACCTTTGAGTGTAGAGTGAAACATGTAGAAATAATAGTGACAGTGACTTAAATACCTATTACACATGAACAAAATGTTTAGAATATTATATCATCATACTCAAAGTACTTAAGTGGAACGGACTTATGTAAAGTCCAATCAACACTATTCTAAAATAATTATCATGTAATTAACTAGCAATGTAATTAACTAATTACATGATAATTATTTTAAATGATAATTGCAATAAACGTAAGAAAAATTTAATTTCGCGGGCTACCCTGGCGCTTTCGCCTTATAATTGCGTATTAATTTTAGGCTAGATTGTAATTAATTATTTATATATTTTTTGTCACTACATAGATAAAACAAAGTCGCTTCCCGCTGTCTGTCCCTATGTATGCTTGGATCTTTAAAACTAGGCAGCGGATTTTGATACGGTTTTTCTTAATGGATAGAGTGATTCAAGGGGAAGGTTTTTAAGTATAATACATGCATATTATAGTAGAGAAAAGCCGAGAAATTCAAAGATTTGTAATGTGTTGTCGTAACAAACATATTTTTTTGCGCTTACATTGCAAACGCTGGCTAAACCTTACGAGATAGATCAAAATAATGTACTACGGAATTGTATATCTTAAAAATATCAATAAAAAAGTCCGCGATGGTATATGTTTATCTCCTAAGTATAACCCACAGTAACCATTTTTTCTTTTACATATTACAAAAAAATTATGGGTTATTTACCAAGCTATTTTAAACAATACAGTATTATTCCCTATCTAATTAAATACGTAAAATACGCTGTGCATTTTATGGCGATCAAAATTGCCCTTTACAGCATATCATTAAAATGAATATCTTAGAAGATATCAGAGATTTAAAAAGCGGGGTCAGAGCGGATCGCGGGGCGGTACGACGTTCGCCGGGTCAGCTAGTATAGGATAAAAAAGTATATGTCCTAGTTATGTTGTAGAATGTAGACTCATTATTCATAATTATCATCCTATGTTCACAATTCTGCTGTAAACTGTCGGTAGAACAGATGGCTTGTTCCCCACTTGTAGGATGTCGGACCCGACAAAATATCGGGTGGCTCTAGTAGCCATTTTATATGAAGCAGCTTACCTTTATTTCACTTTTTG
This sequence comes from Luperina nickerlii, assembly GCA_963855955.1. Classification (NCBI taxonomy): domain Eukaryota; kingdom Metazoa; phylum Arthropoda; class Insecta; order Lepidoptera; family Noctuidae; genus Luperina; species Luperina nickerlii. The sequence continues at coordinate 22,175,681 of OY979671.1, forward strand.
TCGGCACCGATAAGTATTAGCCGTTTTGCCAGCACTGAACACCCGACCAACAAAACTTCAATCGGGGCCGAAATCCGATGTATGAACAGAGGTGGCCAAGTCCGATAAGAAATCGGTTCCGACACCCTACAAGTTTCCCACTTGTTATCGGTTAGCGCACTCCTAAATTTGAAACAGTAGAAGCTTTATTTTTATCCTGTTTATGTCCATTTACTGTCCAGAAAAGGGATTGCTTTATATGTTGTTTTAGTGTGTTAATTTTATCAATTTGTAAAAGGGTTGTAAATAACACTAGCGAGTAGTCCGCCATTGAACTAATGTAAGTTGCACGAAATGTTTCAGCATTCCCAAGAGCCTACAAAGTTCAACAGTAGTTCTTATGGAGGAGTTAAAGCAAACGGTAATTATTATTTTCACATGTCAGCTTTAATACTAGCGAAATATACGGGAAAATGCTATTATATTTCTTATGGGATGTCATAATATGTACTGTAAACATTGGTTTATTGGGTTCTCAGCCTTAAACTAAATTAAAGTTAAGCTACGACCGACTTGACTTTAATTTAGCTTAAGGCTTCAGTGCGACACACTAATCATTGATTTATGATACTGAATCAGTGATGCAGTAATCAAAGACTCTCAAAAGCTTGACAGACTTTCGGGCGAGTTCTCAAAGGCAACTCTATTTGATGTCACCGTAACCTCTCACTGACTTCGTCAGATGTATAGGTAGTAGCGACAGAAAGAGACTAAGTTCCGTTTGAGAATTCAGGAGTTTAACATTGAGATGTTTATGAACATTAGGGTAAGAGCTTTGCCTCATTAGTGCGTTGCGTTGTCGCAGCGTCAACTCAATAATGACTAATGATTAATTAAATTATGACATTTTAATTATTATTTCAATTAAATTAGTCATTAACAGTGATCGGAGTAGGTAGAGCTGTTTGGGGTGAATGACCGCAAACATTGATGTTAACATGGATATGCCTCTGAAATCCCGGGATTTTGAAATTGTCGATTGATTTAAGTGAGTTAATACGGGTAAGTGGGCAGTTATGAGCAGGTAGTAGGTGAGCACCCAAACAGTAAATACTTATATATACACACAGGGATCCTGGAATGTTGTTAGAGGTAGCTTCGTGAAATATGAATTAATTAAGTAAAACTGTTAGAAACAGTACTAAATATACTTTTCTGCACAAGAAAATATTATTATATATTCCGGGAAATATTTGGCATATCCATGTTATGTCCGCATGTCGCAAGTAGCAAATACAGCTCTACCTACTCCGATCACTGGTCATTAATGTCTAATTTATCAGTCATTATTATATTCATAATGACTCAACGCAGGTGTGGCATACAATGCGTTGTTCCGTTGCGACGACGCAACGCAACGCACTAATGAGGCATCGCCCTAATAGGTACCTAAAGTACAGAACACGGAATTACCGCGCGTCTAGCGACTAAAGACGCCAGTACTAATAATATTCATACCCCGCATTAACACTGGGCGCAAATGGGGTACATGCCGTCAGTTTCTATTCGCATGTTGTGCAGTAAAATTAATAAAAACGCCCTCAGCGGTCGCACGGAGAGGCCGCCGTCCTCTGGGCTAAAGATAAAAGGTAAAAATCGGCTTGTTGGTACAAAACAGTGCGTAAGCGAAATATTGTATGTCAACTAGCGAAACACGAGAGGTCTTCCAGCCAGCCTGACTTCCCGAGGAGTGCCGTCTTCGGGGAGGCGCAGGACAGGGATAAGCTGTAAGTGCAGCTGATCGATACCACAGAGTGTGTAGGGAATGGAGTGATAAATTACACAAAAATGGTAAAAAAAAATATAATTTGTAGTCAAAAGTATGGTGGAAAAACCTGTACGCACCTTCAAAATACTACAAATATCTATTCATGTTACATCGTTAATTTTATAAATCTAGCTGACCCAGCGAACTTAGTACCGCCTCAGATTTTTTTTTTTTGTTATTTTTTCCCATGTCTTAATAATTATTCTGATATTTGGGGCGAAGACAAATCCAACAAATAAAAGATCATAAAAATTGGTCCAGCCGTTCTTGAGATATAAAATGGTGTAACTAACCCCACCTTGTTTTATATATAATTAGCTTCTGCCCGCGACTTCGACCGCGTGAAATTTCACCCTCCCCATTCACCCTCTTAGGTGTGGCATTTCGAAAAACCCTTTGCTTAGTGGATACCAACTCTTCACAAAGAACACGCCCTCCAAATTTTATGTCTCTAGGACCAGCGATTTAGGCTGTGCGTTGTTATATTCGTCAGTCAGGACTTTGAATTTTATATAATATAGCACTTTGCCCGCGACTTCGTCCGCGTGTATTTCGTACTTTCCTCTAAAAACTTCGAAAATGTATGTTTATGATCTTTATAATTTATTTAGATAAATAAGTATTCGGGTAAATTTTTATGTTCATAGATCAAATGAATCAGTTTTTTTTTAAACTCCCCATCCGCTTTTCACCCCCACAGGGGTAGAATTTTGAATTCCCAAAAAGCCCTTCTTAGTGCTCCCCTACATTATAAAAGGAATCCGTGTACAAAATTTCACATTCCTAGTCCCAGTAGTTTCGGCTGTACGTTGATATATCACCCAGTCAGTCAGTCAGTTTACCATTTTATATATTAAGCTATAGATAACTTTCAAATTAATTTTTATAATGCGGTGTCTGTGTAGGTATCTCATAAGGGTGACATTCGTCAAAAACAACAAAATGACATCAAAATGACATCTGTATCATCAGTCTGTTCGATAATAGGTCTATTGCAAGTTGCTGCACAATGTATTGTATTGTATGGAACAACACGACACTTCTCCATAACATAGTTAAATGTGTATAGGGTTGATATTTGTCTCTTAACTTTAAGGAACGTTTATAAATAAGCAGCAGTGGTGGCCCAGTGGTCACGGTCACGACTTACCGAGTTGTAGGTCGTAGGTTCGAACCCAGCCAGGCGCTTTACTTTGTGTAAATTATATCATCACCACTGCTCTCAAAACGGTGATGGAAAACTTCGTGAGGAAACCGGCATGTCCTAGAACCAAAAATTCGAAGACATGTGACATCTACCAACCCGCACTGGGCCCGCGTGGTAGATTACGGCCCACCCCTCCTCACAGAGAGGAGGCCTGTGTCCCAGCAGTGGGAACATTATAGGCTGAGTATGTTATAAAAAAGAGGGGGGGGGGGGTTTAGATGTAACACACGAACGAACAATTACGGACAGACAAAAGTGCGTACATGGTCCAACAATACAACAGCTATCCATTAATAAACGGTGCATAAATTGCATCTCACATTCTCAACGGGATTCGTTTGAGTACTCCATTTACTCACTACTCTGTGTTCGACATTGCTTGTACAGCTTCATATTAGGTTGTGACGAGTTTTCCTACTTCGTTTCAATAGGGTTTCTGGTGTAAGATAAAAAAATCTAAAATGATCCAGCTCCCTTATAGTTTTGGGAATTAAGAATGATATTTTGCCTCGAAATTAAGGATACGTACGTAAATTCGTTACAACCACTGCCTCGTCTTCATTATACCCTCTGCTTTGTTTCATAATGCTACGCTACCATCCTTGTACTGTAATCATATGATATATGCAAACAGTAGTACGTAATCTAAATGTCTCATGATTCATAATAATCATTCATGTACGTATAGTCCGCGCGGAACTAGTTGGCCGCGCCTTAGGTATGTGAGCGGTGGGACGGAGGGGTGGGGGCGCTTTGACACAGTACTCAGTACGTGCGTTGCGAACACTAAGCAACCCCGCCGCCCTCACTCCTGTCCCCACCTAGAGCGCGGCCAACCAGTTCCGCGCGGACTATAACAAATATGGCTATTTCATTATATTAAGAGGGTTGATCCGTTAGAGCCACGCTGGAGTCAAAATTGATGATTTCCGACGGACAATAAAACCATAATCTGTTTAATTTATAGATAAGATATTGACGTCATATTAATGGGAATTTCATAATCTAGTGCATGGCTGAAAAACATTTTCATTTATTCGTACAGTTTTCTCATTAGAACAGTTTTTATGCAAGCCTTTTTTTAAACTAGCGATCGACGGTCTACGCAAATGCAAGGTATTAGTAAAACCATATACGACAAACTTATAACAACGTTGCTTTATAAATAATAATAGCATTTATTAGTGCATGGCTGAAAAAAAAAAACGATTACTGTAAGTTTTCATTCAAGAAAAGTATATTCAAAAGTGTCAATTTTAGCCACTTTTCGATATTTTAAACGCGTTAGTTTAGGATGAAATCTGAAATATTTATATGTTATTTTAGGCCTAGTAAACGAAGACATTTACCTTCTAAAACATGGTACAAATATTTTTTTAATAACTTATTTTTTTATTTTACTATGAATTATTTAGTGCTGCTATATAATCGGCGCGGAATCACGCCAGCGCTCAGTGCCGGCTGAGGCCTTTCAGAGGTAGGACGTGTGTCGCTCCCGTAGCCGCGAGTCGCGTAAAATATTATCGTACTTTCGCGAGTTTTTAGCGCGTCTAGGACATGTTGATACTTTTTATTATAATATATTTTTATTATATTACAAAACTGGTGAGTACATATTTTAATGTAATGGTGTTCTATTAACTTAAGAAAAATTAAATTAGACTTCTTTATGTATGTTTTCATTTTACTTTTTTTTTCAGATATGGCTAACAAAAGGCGCTATATGGGAACAAAAAAAAACGAAAATTTGGCCAAGGCTAATGAAGCTAAAAGGTATGTTACCGAGGTTCTCTACTTATAAAAAATATATTTTTATTAGGTGTAATAAGAAACAATATACTTACTACTTTTTGAAGTAATTTTTTTTTATTACTTTTTGTTTGGATATTTTTATGAAACACAGTAGTAATAAGATAAAGTTAATATCCAATTCGTTGTTATAGGCAGAAAAGAGAAGTTCAAATACTTCAAAACCAGGACTTAAATAAAAATTCTGTTGTAAGTTTTATTTTTTTACTTTATATTTTACTAGCTGCGGCAGACACGTGTTTCCTTGGTTTTGATTGAGCAGTTGTTAAACCAAAACTAAATAAGACCTTTCTTCATTATTTATTTATCTCAAGCCGACAATCGATCGCCTGTCATGGTGCTTACTTTTTGTGTCACTATATTATACCCTACATATTATTTTCAGAATCAAGAAAATGAAAAAGACAGTGAAAAAACACTGGAAATTCTGGAAAACTTGCAGGCATTAGAAACGGCTCCAATTCAAGATCCTGACGCAGGGAATCTTGTAAGAATTACTTGGTCATTTGTATACATATTTTAGCACAAAAAAAACATTGTTAGTTATGTGCTATCTTAAGCCGACAATCGATCGCCTGTCATGGTGCATACGGTTTGTGTCACTATATTATACTCTACATATTATTTTCAGACTCAAGAAAATGAAAAAGACAGTGATAAAACACTGGAAATTCAAGAAAACTTGCAGGCATTAGAAACGGCTTCAATTCAAGATCCTGACGCAGGGAATCTTGTAAGAATGACTTGGTCTTTATAAACATATTTTAGGACAAATAAAACAAGAACCTTCAAGAACAAGTGCGTATTTACAGTATACTTTCATAAGTTCAAATACATGTTGTACATTGTTTCTGATAATATTAGACTTAAAAATATATTTCCAAATTTTATGTTATAGGTAAATAATAGACAAGAAGTTGAAAGGGATACTGTACTTCAGGCAGAGAGTGCACTTTGGCTAGAGCTACGACGTTGTTTATTGACAGCCTCTTCATTCTGTAAAGTGTGCAAACGGCGATCGACTATTAGCCCAGCCCCTTTGGTTAAACAATTTCTTTACTCATATTCCTTGGACCATATCCCTAGTATTCAACATGGGAAAGTAAACGAAAAAGTGGCCATAGAACAGTTGCAGGTACAAGTTTAGATTTTTCTAACAAACAATTTATTTTTGTATTCTTAAATTCTATTAAAAAGAAGTAATTAGAGTATTGAGTTTCAAATTATTATGATTACAGGTGCTTCGCTGGATGGACTAATCGACGATGATGGCATCACCGAAATTAAATGTCCTAGTTCGGCATTTGGATTAGAGGCAGATTTTGCTATTAGCCAAAAAAAAAATTAAATTCTGGAAAATAGATGGATCTGTGAATCGACGCCATGACTGGTTTTAACAGATACAGGGGCAGCTGCATATAACTAACAGAAATTACTGTCTGTTTGCTGTGTGGACAGGCAAAGATTTTAAATTGAAGACTAAAAACATAATCAGGGACGATAAATTTTGGAGCGAAAATATGGAACATCGGCTAGTCAGCTTTTACAATAAATGCCTGTTACCCGAAATTGTTGATCCCCGAAAAGCTAGGTCCATGAAACTTAGAGACAACAAATATTAAGATTTTATTTTACACGAAATTGTTTTTATTTACTTTAACCTAACTAATAATAATTTATTGCTCATTTATTACAATAAACAAAAAACTGAATCCCGCTTACGGAAAACGAAAACATTCCCTACTAACTAAAAACTGGCTAAGTATCAAGATGATTCTAAGCGGTGTATGATACGCGCTCCAACACAGACGGCTGTGTGTGCGTTTAACTGTATAGCTGTGTGAGTAAATTTACCTAAACGCGAGGTGCGCCGCTCTGGAGTAACGCTCTTAAGAGCGTTTACGACGTACGGCATTTCATACAAACTTTTAAGACCTTGTTTTTGGAAATGAATGAACCGATTTTAATGGAACTTCATACGAATAAGCAGGATACAAAGGTCTAAAAAGTTAGAACATTTTCGAAAAATAGTGTTGCAGCCAAATTAGACCGATTTTAAATTTTCCATAGAAACAAAGATTACCAGTTATCTTTTTTTAAATAAGACATTTCTAAAATGTTCTTGTTGGAACTCGTTGTTGTGTCTTCAGTTAATTAAACACAGCGCAGAATAATTAAACCTTTATTTGGTGTTAAACAAATATATATGTGAGAAAAGATAAAAGATATAGAAAGCGAACTTTGATGGACATACACACGTTGACAACAATAATAAATCTATCAAAATAAATTTTCTTATTGTTCCAAACAACAGTTGTCAATTTTAAATACAATCTCATTTTAAAATTCACAACCAGCCTGTCTACAAATTAATGTGACAGACATGAGGTTACATATGTTTGCTCCAACACTCCTCCTTAATCTCGTGTCCATTCACACACCATACATGTTTATCAAACACACACACCCATACCTCTCACACACCACTGAAACTTCTCTCTTGGAAGTGGTTTCGTTAAACCATCTGCGACCATGCATGTGGTCTCCTTATACTTCAGTATCACCTCATTATTTACAATTGCCTCACGCACAAAATGATACCTCACATCTACATGCTTAGTACGTTGGTGATGTACTGGGTTTTTGGCAATAGCGATGGCAGACTGACTATCACTGAAAATGGTCACGGCTTCATCCAATTTGTAGCCCTGTCCATCAGTTACTTCGGCTATAAACCTTCTCAGGAATATTGCTTCTCTTGCAGCTTCTGATAGCGATACATATTCTGCCTCTGCTGTACTAAGAGCTATTGTTCTTTGTTTCTTGCTCTCCCAGCTGATTGCGCCACCTTGCATTATGAAGACCAAACCAGAGTATGATCTCCTATCAAACTCTCCAGCATGATCTGCATCTGCATATCCTTCAAGAGGTCCATTCTGTCCTTTTAAATATTTTAGACCATGACTCTTAGTGCCCTTGAGATAACGAAGTACTCGTTTTGCTGCGATCCAATGACTCTCGTCAAATGAATTATTAAACTGACTCAAACTGTTCACTGAATGAGCAATATCTGGACGTGTGCACACAGCAAGATACATAAGAGAACCTATCAATGCTCTATATGGTAGGTCATCTCTTGACTTGTGTTCTGATGGAGGCTTCTCTAGCCTTTGTCCAGTTACTTCCGGCGTTGAAACTGTCTTTGCATCTTCCATGCCAAATTCTCTAAGCAACTTTTCGATATATTTTTCTTGATTGAGGTTTATGCTATTCAAATTTTGTTTAATTTGAATACCAAGCATCAACTCTGCCTTGCCAAGATCTTTCATATCGAATTTCGACATAAGCTCTTTCTTCACTACCTTCATTTCTGTTAAATTGTTCCAAAATAGCAGAATGTCATCTACATAGACAGCCAGGATTATTATGTTCTTTCCTCTAGTCCTAGTGTAGACGCAGGGTTCATTTAAGGATCGCTTAAAGTTTAGCTTCCTCAGTTCCTCATCTAATTTTATGTTCCAACTTCTTGGAGCCTGCTTCAGTCCGTATAATGACTTCTTCAGAAGACACACATAGTCCTCTTTTCCTTTTTGTTCAAAACCATGTGGTTGTTTCATGTAAACAACTTCATTTAAGTTTCCATTTAGGAATGCAGTCTTAACATCCATCTGATCAATTTGAAGATCCAATTTAGCTGCGAGAGCTATTAAAGTTCTGAGTGAGCTGTGTCTCACAACTGGTGCGAAGGTCTCATGGTAATCAATGCCTCTCCTTTGACTATATCCCCTTGCTACCAGGCGTGCCTTATACCTATATCCGCCCACCTCTTCTTTGATTCGAAATATCCATTTAGAATCAACGATGTTGTAAGGGTACGCTGGTGGTTTGACCAGTGTCCAGGTATTGTTTTTTTGTAGAGCATCTAACTCCTCCTCAATTGCTTTTCTCCAATTTTCTTTATCCATGCGTGATAAAGCTTCATCCACTGTCAGTGGAAAAACACTTTCAATAGCTTGATATGTGATGTGATCCGGAAATTGTTTAGGTTTCCTCTCTCTTAATGGATATCTTCTCTCACTAGGAAGTACCGGCTCTGGTTGTAGTACCTCTTCGTCTCTTTCATCAAGGGATTCCCATTCATCACAGCTTTCTGTTTCATTGCCATTAGATTCTTCATTTTGATCTAAATCATTTGTATTTATTTCTCTTACAGTCTCATTCTGTTCTTGAAGTTCTTCTTCACTTTCTATCACAGTGTTTGTTGGTACAACTGGTGGATTTTCGTGTTCAAAAACTATAGATATCTCATCTTTCTTTGTTTCTGAACTTCTCTCTATGGGTTGAAATTGATTTTCGAAGAAAACAACATCTCTTGCTTTATGTACCATCTTGGTTTCTGGATCAAACAAACGATATGCTTTCGCATCTTCACAGTATCCAATATGAAGCAACTCTTTGCTCTTCGGATCCCACTTGGTGCGTTTTTGTTTAGGTATGTGCATAAACGCTTTGCATCCGAAAACTCTGATATATGTCAGATTTTGTTTCTTTCCAGTCCAAGCTTCTTCAGGCGTTTTATTCCTAACAGCTTTCGTTGGTGATCGGTTTTTCAGAAAAACAGCTGTCTTCACAGCTTCTGCCCAAAACTTATTGCTTAATCCAGCTTCTTGGATCATGCTCCTAGATTTTTCAACCATTGTTCTGTTTGCCCTTTCTGCTACACCATTCTGTTCAGGTGTATATTCCACCGTTAATTGATGTTTGATTCCGTACTTCTTCATGAAATCATTCATCCGAGTATTTACATATTCTTTGCCATTATCTGACCGTAAAGTTTTTAACTTGTTTCCAGTCTGTAATTCCGCAAAAGTTTTGAATTCTTCAAGTTTATTAAATACTTCACTTTTACATTTAAGAAAATATACGAAGGTTTTACGCGTATAATCGTCTATAAACGTTACAAAATATTTGAATCCGCTAAATGACTCTTCAGCCATTGGTCCGCAGACGTCAGTATGTACTAGCTCAAGTACACTGTCTGCTCTATTTGCTGGACTGCTTTTCTTGAATGGTTGTCTGGTTTGTTTTCCTTTCAGACAAGCTACGCACTCTAGTGTAGTAGAACTGTTAGAAAAACTCACCCCTGTCGCCATGATATTGCGTAATAGTTTAAGGTTACGTACTCCAAGGTGACCCATTCTTCTATGCCATAAGTCCATCTCATCTCCACTGATAGTAGTCGCCAGCGCTGTGTGCTTTAAGCTTTGCTTTAATTTATACACACCATTTTCCTCTACACCTATAAGTAAAGGTTCGCCTGTTATTTCACAATTACTACTCTTTACTACGTTAAAACCTCCCTTGTAGAATACTACCTTAAGGTCTTTCTTAGTGACAGCACTAACGCTAAGTAAGTTTGCAGCTAATCTCGGGACATACATAGCATTAATTGTAACATTCGGTTTCGTACATACCACTGTGCCACTTCCAATACCTTGCAACCTTTCTCCGTTTGCACACACTACAGTCACTCCCCTTTCATACTTCTTCAAATCATGTAACCATTCACGCCTTGAAGTCATATGATTAGAAGCTCCCGAGTCAACAATCCAAAAATCTTCTGAAGTTGAAGTCGTCATCGCCAAAGCTGTAGATGCTTCATTTCTCTTCTTGCTTGGATTGTCTGGACAATCTTTCGCTTTATGTGGTCCATTGCAAATGAAACATTTAAACTTTTTCTTTTGTTTTTGTTTAAAAGTATTTTTCTTTGTCAAAAGAGCATGATTGTTTGCACTCGTAGCCGCTGTATGTGTATCCTCCATTTGGTAAAGTTTAGTTTTCACATAATCCGTAGTAAGCTCAATATTTGAATTTTCAATTGCTAATCTCATAGCTTGAAAATTATCTGTTAAACCTTGAAGCATTAGGGCAGCCAATAATTCGTCATCTATTTCCTTTCCTAGATCACACAGTTTTTGTGCAGTCGTCATCAATGCCGAAATATAATCTCTTATAGTCGTGAACTGCTCCAGTTTAAGACTAACTAGTTTTGACAGCAATCTGCAGCGATTATTTAGCCCTTTATCTTCGTATGCTTTCTCTAAAGCTTTCCAAGCCTCCTTGGCCGTCTTTGCTTGACGCACATGAATTAGGCACTCTGGTTTTATCATCAAGCATATTTTACTCCTTGCTTTTTGATCTCTCTTTTTGCCTATCTCATCAACGGGCGTAGTATGTGTATACTCCCATAGATCATCGTGTATTAAATATAATTCCATCACAAATTTCCATGAACTATAGTTAATGGCACCATCTAGTTTCTCAATTGACGCCATGCTCAAAGAATCATTCTTACTTACAGTTTCTGCTGAATGATTTTCGCCGTTTTCAATCATTTCTCGGTTTATTTGGTTTCTGGGCCCATAACCTTTGTTGGAACTCGTTGTTGTGTCTTCAGTTAATTAAACACAGCGCAGAATAATTAAACCTTTATTTGGTGTTAAACAAATATATATGTGAGAAAAGATAAAAGATATAGAAAGCGAACTTTGATGGACATACACACGTTGACAACAATAATAAATCTATCAAAATAAATTTTCTTATTGTTCCAAACAACAGTTGTCAATTTTAAATACAATCTCATTTTAAAATTCACAACCAGCCTGTCTACAAATTAATGTGACAGACATGAGGTTACATATGTTTGCTCCAACAGTTCTATACTAAGTTGTTAGACCTTTGTATTCTGCTTATGCGTATGAAGTTTCATTAAAATCGGTTCATTCGTTTCGAAAAACAAGGGCTTGAAAGTTTGTATGAAATGTCTTACGTCGTAAACTCTCTTAAAAGTAAAAAGAAGTAGATAGATTACCTACCCAACGTTCGATCTTCACAAACGGCACAATATCATGCTATTAGATGACACGTGGGAGTAGGATAGCATGTCGTAATTATTGGGAGCGAAAAAGTGACGAGACGATACGTAATCAGGCTAATTAACAAAGTTATGATGTGCCATTTGCGGAGCGTGTCTACCTCTTTTTACATATAACGTCATTGTTTTCATGTATATGTTTAGATTTAACCCTTCGTATAACGAACGTGGATCCACGCGAGACACAATGGCTTTTTAATTGTTTCTGTAATTACGGCATTCAACCGATTAATGAACGAAAACGCTCACCTAGCTACACAAAATGTCTACAAAGCTTACGGCGCGGCGCCTCTAAAGCGGGTTGCAGACCAAGAGCTAAGCTAAGTTAGTCTAACCTATCTCGCATAGCTGAGGTAATTTTTCTGGCTGTACACAAATATGAAAAACACCTCGGCTAACTTAAGACTAACTTAGATTAGCTCTTGGTCTGTAACCCGTCAACACAAATCACCCACAAAGCATTGTGGCTAACTCAGAAAGACTACAAAACGATATTTGTGTCCATTCCATAATGTAACTAATATTATTATGTAATTTATCAACAAATCACTTGTAACTTCAAATACGTTACAATAGTAATTCTGTTTTCTCCTCTAAATACAAATCAGTTCCAAGGCAAAATATTATATTACGATACGTGTAACTTAAGTAGTCACACGAATCGTATTGTATAACTCGTGTGACCAAAACCCGCTCTTAAGTCACGCTTTTCCGTGTTAAAAATGGAATACTCACAGAAAAGCTTGACGGGTTTAAGTCATGCAGTGCTATAAAAATATGTCTTATATTGAATATTCTTTCATTTAATTGGGCTCTGTGACAAACAAAAAATAATTGTGATTTTAAAACAGGGTTTTTGATTTATTTACATTACTTAAAATGAAAAGCATAATCTAATTTCATGTTAAATTAATTGCCTGTCCCTTTTTTTCGCCCTTTCTTTCGTGTAACTAAACTTTGCAAATGTCTATAGAAGGTTCATTTGTTTCAGTACAGAACGCACTTCTTTGAACAACATGGATGGATGTAATGCCATCACAGGTGAGGAAACTGCATTTATTAACATATAGAAAGTAACAATAGTAATTCTGACTTCTTCATCCAAAGCAGAAACTCCGCAGCCGTGATGAGTATCGGTGTCTTAAGGCGAAAGCGCCAGGGTAGCCCGCGAAATTCATTTTTTTTTAGGTTTTTTGGAATTTGCTAGTCAGTATTAAGTTGTACGTTGATTAATATATGAATCGCGGCCGTAACACACATGTATTTACAGAATTATAATCATTAAAGTCATCAACACAACTCTCTAAGACCACGTAAGTCCCAAGAATAACTGTTTCATGAAATCATCATTCTTTGGACTTACGTGGTCTTAGAGAGTTGTGTTGATGACTTTAATGATTATAATTCTGTAAACACATATTTCTTACGGCCGCGATTCATATATTAATCAACGTACAACTTAATACTGACTAGCAAATTGCAAAAAACGTAAGAAAATTTGAATTTCGCGGGCTACCTTAGCGCTTCCCCCTTAACATGATAAAATAAAAATGATTTCATAATTTTTTTGGGGTCAACGACTACTGATGTAGTTACTTGTAGAATGAGTTGAGAATGTATGATATTTGTCCAAATACCACAAGGCATTTCACAACACGTTCTTGCTGCTTGCAATTGACGTGAAAGCAATGATGAATGTCTTCTTAGAGCCAAAACACCATAGAAACTGGTACTTCATCATTACCGACCTGTATATTATCCACCGTTTGGGTATGAGCGCCCTCTTCCTTTAGCCATTCTTTTCTCCAATCTGTAGCAATCGTATCCAATAGTTCTCGGTATTATCGATTTCTTAAAGAATTTCGATCGGATTTTTGAGATTACGACTCATAATTAGTATTTGTTGTGAATACTTTTCAATTGGTCACTAATTCGAAGCTAGGTGAATAAGCCCGTTTGTCTTTCCTAATATTTGTTGTTTAGTCTTTTTTCGACCAGTTACCCCTGTTCTTTCTACAATTATGAATTTGCATTGAAAATCAAAAAGACAATTTAGACGAGAGTAGAAATTAATCCATTGTAATCTCATGTCAAGTAAGATCTGATCATCCGATCACAACATGACTATTAATTCTGAGCCTAGTTTACTTATTAGAGAATCAAGACGTGACGTTTCTAATATATAAAATTTTTGACTACTGTGAATAAATTAACTAATATTTAAATATTTCTTTCGTTCCAGGATAACACGAGAACAGCGCTGTTGAATCACAAGAATGTTGTAACAGTTACATGAAGATAGTATGTATATCACAACCGAACTAGCCACTGCCGGATTACTGAATTTATACTTTACACGCTTTTATTTAAGTCGATAGATCGATTCCTTGATAATATAATACGATACGAATTTCGCAACATCTGCATTTTGTCGGTTTATGGAGGTTTAAGAGCGAGTGATATTTCATGGAATAGTCATTCAATGGGGTTATTTGAACGTAGAGAGGTGTATTGATTCATATTTTGTTCAACATACAACCTGACACCTGCAAATTGCAAAAAAAAATTAAGGAAAATTAAATTCCGCGGGTTACTCTTGCGCTTCCTTCTTAAGTAGGACTAGAAAGAATTAATAGACCATATGGGCAGGTAGACCGCTCAAAGTTACTGCCTAAGGTGGCTGTCTAACACGGGCCATTCTTTTTTTTTTGATACTGTACCGATGGCAAATTGCTAAAGTAGATTCCTAAAGACAAGTCTAGGTAAAACATGCCACATGTTTTGTTAAAATTTTGAGGAAAATTTTGCAAAATCGGTGGCATAATCTTTCAGATCGTTATGGTTTTGATTGTCAAATCTTCAGCTTCAATAAGATAATCCGCGGTTTCTACTGTCTATAAATATCCAACAAAGTTTCAAAGTTCTTGAGATTTTAATTTGGCATATTTGTACAAAAATCTGTTTTCTGTGTTTCTGATTTGAATAGTTCAGTGTGCAATAATTTATTACAAAAAGTGCCAAGAATTTCACTACAAGTATTCACAGATATTTTACTTTCGTATAAAATAATATTTTGTTAAATTCACTGATGATACACAAATCACGAATGTTTCTAAATGATCAAGAAATACGATCTATCGACTTCGATAAATACGCGTTAGATGTCTAAGCACGTTATTGTGTCGATGACAAATATATCGATCGACAGAAATGTCGATAATTATCTGCATGTCGACACAATTGACCCTATAGTGTTGCGCTTATGAAGAGAATTGTCGATATCGACATTTTGAAGCTTTATGTCGGGTCCAGAGAGGATTTTGATTTCTATTTCTAAATTTATCTAATCTTTTGTTTTGCCTAAATGTTTCTTATGTATCCGTGTATAACATGCTTGAACGAAGTTTTAACAGATTATATGTCCAATTTCTGTTGTTTCTTGTATTACTCAAGTACACAAACATTTCGTATATTATTTATTTTAGGCATTTATTTACGTTTCGTTATTTATTTTTAAATTATATTATTATCATCTTGATACCTTCTTTACGAGAAGATATTATATTATACTCTTCAATTGAATTCTGTTTTTATGAATCTTTATACTCTTCTATCTCTGGACCCACGTGCTTGACAATATTACAACAAGTTTAATTTTATTGATACACTAAGTTTGTATAGAAACACACGTATTTTGTATAATAAAGCTATTAGTTTTACGGTAAACTTTTTAAACACCGGCGAATAGTACTGCTCCACCCGTTCAAGTGTCGTTTGCCTGTTGGAATGTAGAAGGATGGATATTTTTAGTGTAAGCAACACTGCGAACGACTTTTAAGGAAATAGTTTCAGGATTAATGTGAAAAAATCTTAGGCTTGGATTGAGAAAGGCAAAATGTTAGCTGGCAACTTGGCCTATTAAAATGTAATATTTCGTTGAAAAACCTATACTTAATCTAAATCATGAATGTATTAAAAATGAATGATGAATTAATTATACAATTTGTTGTTTCCATGGTTACGTAGTTTGAAAGTTAGTGACATGCCATGTTGTATCTGCAAAATGCACTAAATCAAAAGTGAGTATTGTGGAGCAGTAACATATTTTTACACGAACCCCATTAAGATATAGTTTTATTTTCGTTTAAATAAAACAATTAAAATGTTCTTTTGTGATTGAGTGAGTTGAAATCCTAAATTCCAAATTATGCCCAATGTAACAATTATGAATAAATATTTATAATGAATATGAGTTGCTTTTAATTTTCAAATTATTTCGTTTTAACGTCATGCCCTCAACAAAGGGGTTTGAAGATCCATGGCATGCCTGCCTGTCCACCATTTTGATTTTTGAAGTGAAAACTAGGCGCTATGGGCATTTTTGAGATGGGAAAACCATTGAACTCGCCCCAGTTTTACCGTAAGCGACACCGCGCATGTTTCATTTATAAGACGATCAAAAAAAATACCCGCTTCGCATGTGTTCGGCTGTCCTCGGGATGTACTCGGTTTTAATGTATATCCGATATATCAGTGGGTGATGGCAAAGAATTCTGTTTGTGTTTTGTTTTCACTTCTGTCGGCACTCCCAGAGTGCTATTTTTTTTTTCAAAATGATGACTTCGCGTGGTGCGTATAAATATATAGCCAGATTCCATTTAAAAATCTTTAATCCCCTTTCATTCCTTCTGCGAAGCAGTCATGCTAGCGAAGGAGGCGGCGGGACGGCTGAGGGAGAGAGCCTCCCGTCCCAGCCGCCGCGGGAGACGCTCCGGGCGTCGGGAGCCGCGCGACGACTCCCGGCCACCGTAGGCGCGGGCCTGCGGGCGGAGAGTAATGGGTAGCTCACCGTCCGATCAGGACCAGGCCCGTGCCGGACGGCGCGTACGTGTTCCACGCGCGCCTCAAAGAGATGTCAGCATTAAAAGAAGGGGCCCGTAAGGGCCGAAGCCTGCCGGGTCAGCGGGCCCTTTCACCAGGAACGGCAGCTATAACAAAATAAGGTATTCTGCCATCCAGCGGCAAATAGAACCAACTTACTTGCCGGTTCGATCGGCGCCATCTATATTTTGCGTAAAATACAATTTAACCCTCTTACTAATAAACGTTGTATAGCGTCTGTATACACAACGCTTTGTCTTCTTTCGAAAGTCAATTTACTGACGACTGAAAGATAGAAATCGGTCGGTCGGTGGGTTGGTCGGTTCATCTGATATAATACGTTTATCAGTAAGGGGTTAAATGTACATTACTACCTAGTTCATCTAGAGCTGGAAATGTTTTCATAGTTTTCGAGGTTGCTAATGCCGACAGTAAGGTCGAAATGAACATCCAAGATGGCGGCTGCTAAATTTTCTCTTTTTCTTCTTGGGTGTCGTTTTCATAGTTTTCGAGGGTGCTGAAGCAAATAGTAAGGTCACAATGAAAATCGAAAATTGCGACTGCGAATACTTTCTAAGTTTTTGTCATGGGTGTCGTTTTCATGGTTTTTGAGGTCATAATAAAATCCAAGATCGGCGACAACTTTATGAAAACTCTGTATGAAAAACGAGTAAGTATAAAATTCACACTGTTTCTTTGTATTAAGTATACCTATACAAATGTGTGTGCGTGCGAGCATCGCATGGAACTTCGTTCCTGTCGAGGATCCCTCGACCGCACAAGTACATTTTTTCCAAAGTAAGTTAAACCGCATTGATACATTTTCGAACAGTCCCCTGGCTGAACCGGGAATCAAACCAACTCAAATGCGAAAAAAATAACAGTTGTTTTCATATGACACCTTAATTTTATTTTAAATTGAAGGTAGATCATGAAATCTAAGTAATGACCGTTTTCTATTTGCAATAATAAAGGCTATCTATTTTGGCTCATTGAATTTAGAGCTTGTAAGACTGTACGATGTTCCTGTATGAGCCGGCCTCACATTAGATATG
The DNA here is from genome assembly GCA_963855955.1 of Luperina nickerlii. NCBI lineage: Eukaryota > Metazoa > Arthropoda > Insecta > Lepidoptera > Noctuidae > Luperina > Luperina nickerlii. Next base: position 22,193,377 of record OY979671.1, read on the forward strand.
TGTTGCATGTCGCCGTGTGCATAAATCACGAAAAGTCAACTTTGTGTTTTAAATAGGTGTTAAACAAAAAAAACATGTGTATGAATATTTTTTTATTAATTTCACAAAAGTATTCATTAAAAGCCACAGTTTGAAGGCTTTTAAGCTGTCAAAGCGATGACTGTATATAACATTATCTTCCCGATCGTTTATATTCAACAGTGAGCTAGAAAACAGGAATTCACAAGCTATCTAATAAACTACATAAACGTTTATTTTTATAGAAAATATTGACATAAGTATACTTCATCCGATAAAAGGCTGTGAAGCATGCATTGTCACATATGTATTGCGCGAAGAGAGCGATCACATAGGAACGGCTGGTCGGGTCCCGGAGGCCCGCCAAACGTGCCTCTATGAAGAACCCCGCCCTTAAATATTTATATATTTTTGTATAAATAATGACTTTCGCTTAGTACTAGAGTGTGAATAACACTATCTTTTACGTATTACAGAACAGCTCAGTGTATCATTATATTTATATAAGTGTGAAGCGACACTGATTTTCTAATATTTGAAATATATTTTGAAGCTATTTTGTGATATTCTAAGTCGAATGCCTTAATCTATTAAAAGAAGATGACCTTTGAATACGTTAATTAACTGCTGAAGGCCTTTCAAAGTCAGTGTTTAGTTCAAATGTTTGAATCATAGTATGTACCTACTTAAGTTCTTAGTCATAGCTTATGACGTCTTCAACGCACGTCAAAGGTACTCAAAGGTCATTTTCTCTCTATTATATACTATTAAGTAATCTATATTTGTCGAAGTGTTACAGACACAAAAACACTTTTAATTAATAATACATTTCGAGTAACTTTGGAACTCATTTCACCTTCCATAGTTGAAACTACCGGTCTTTTCAAATTTTTCTTACGAGTAGATTTTGAATGTAAATAAACTTCAACTATGGTAAAGTCAAATTTAATTCGAAAATCTGTTTCATGGGTCCCAATTCCCTTTTTTCATTACGACTCTCTTTATGAAGTTTCTAATCTACATAAGCCGCCAACGGCAACTCGTCAGCCATTTTGTATTATATTTTATGCATGTAAAATGGCCGAATTTAGGATTTGTTTAATCTAGTTTAAATACGAGCGGATTTGATTATTACGTATAAATATATAATATTATTGAAAGCTCAATGTGTTTCGAACACCCTTGTAAGAATGAGGTTAGCGATTTGAATGGGTTTAAATTATATTTTGATGGAAATGTTTGACCATCACTCAATATTTAAAGTCTAGTTTTAAGAGATATTCGATAACTTAAGTCTTCCATTTTGACATTGGGAGACCATTGTTAAATTACCTTTTAGACTCAACTAGTTGACTTTAAATTTGAGCCTTCAAAATGCAGAACTAAAGGGATAATTTACGCCCAAAAAGCTTAAGATTATATAAATATTATAAATACTCAATGAGGTGATCATACAAAAAATATTCATCTTTAGCAATCGAAATCCTCAATATCTTAAAGCTTAAGCAAAAATAAACTCTTTATTTATACTCGTAGGGTCCTATATTCGTTATAATTATACTACGAACCAAATTTTTTTTTTGGAAACCATTGATGCCTTACTGTCTAGGTACATACCGTGCTCAACACCAATACTTTCCATACACACTGCCATTTTACATCTATATTATAGTCTGCATACGATTGACTATCCATAGCGTGCTGCTAACAGGTCAGCCCTGACCAGAAACTGTCCAAAACACTATCAATCCATTATCTACCTTATATCTACTTCCATTAAGTTTACAATTATTTACAATGAACTTCCACCGTCCCAAACTAACCATTTACGAGTCTTACGATTAATTTTACACAAAAATCTATGTTAACATCAATAGTGTTCTGCGACGATATTGTGTCACAGATATAATAAATAGCGTTAAATTTACAAAAGCTTAACATATCTACCTATTTCTATGGACTAGTAATTTATAAGGTAACCTTCAAGAGACCAAAAATTTGGTAAATCCTAACGGTAAATGTCAAACTAAATTGTCAAATTTGTCAAGACTGAAATTGTCGAGTCCAATTTAACAATTCAATTCGGCAACACATCAATTAATTATTATTAAGTAAGTATTAACATCAGCCCTAAATATTGGTTGATATTCGGACATCAGCATGTTTTCTATTCTAAAACATTAACCTAACAACTATTTTATTTTAACTAATGTTTAAAAATCGTGTAATATTATTCTATGTAGTTTGTAGAACAAACGTATAGATAATTACCTTGGTTTTTAACAATTAGTTAAAGTTTAATAATTACAAGTAAAAGGTAACATCTAACATCAAATTAAAAACAGGCTTTTTACAACTTGAGGTAATACCTACAGGTTTAATATTAGTCTTTTTAACAGATTTTAAGCAAGAAAGGGGTTGGATTATATAATGCTAATGTTTTACAGTGATATTTTTAATTTAATTAATGTTTTAGTAATACAGTCTGATTAAGTATTTTTTCGAACTTAGAGCGTAAAAGTCTAGAAATGGAAGAAGCTAGCTTGCCTAATGTTGCAATTAATGTCTGTCATTAAAATGTAACACCAACTTACATTATGTACTCTAACATTAATTAAATTAATTTCATAACTCTATTCAATTCAATAACTGTTACTCCGCATGTTGGTAGTTTTTTATATGTGGAGTTTACAACTTAGCACATTCAACAGATTTATTTACAAGTTAATAATTTGCAAAAAATGTAAAACAACAGGGATTAAAAAAGACTGCTGACTAACTGATTATATTTTCTTAACTTATTAATAAAATCATACCTGTGTATTGCTATATTGCACGTAATAATGTTTTTTTTAAATGTCCACTAAATATGACAGCCTATTAGCGTAAAAAACTAATAGATATGTCCATTAATGCAGTCGAGTTTGTTTAATGAAATGTCAAATTCAAGTCCTGACTGTCAAATTAAGACTCATTTTGTCAAATTGTCATTTGTCAAAGACTTTGGGAAGTATTAGTTAGTCAATGTTAGGGTTAAGCAAAACTATGATGTCTAGTTTTCTAGTGTCAAGATTCTCAGTCAGCTTATTATGAATTGTATCGTTTTAACGAGTACTAGGATGTTTTTCTTTTATTATTTTTTTCAATAACCGTAATAATATTCTATGGCAACAATATGGCGTTTCGCGCTCTTTCTCCTGTCGTGTCATGGCGGACAGGCTCATCTAATCTGCATACCACTATCTACTTATCATTCTCGTTACATATTAATAGAATTGTAGGTCTATCCCCTAACCATTCTTCCTAACTTACACCCATCTTCTAAAAGGCTTCTTAAAAATTTGGTGACAGATTGTAAAACTTATGTTCAATGATTTGATTGGCTGTTGTTATTTTAGACAACCAATCACAGCAGTTGCCATGAATTTGACGTGCCGCCTGCCGACTGCCTGTTTTTGAACCTTTAAAAAGTCGGGTGCCAACCATCGTAGTTTTTTCACTCCTTTACTGTCTTTCGTATTTCAGGCAAAGCCCATATTACTCAGTTAAAACGATACAGAAGCGGTGAGTGATGACGTCATGTGGCGGCAAGCGATGGCGCTACGGCGCGTCGGCGGCGCCACTGTCGCTGTTAGCGCGCGCCGCCGGGCCGCACTCTTCCGGCGGTAGTGGATCGTCTGGGGAATGAAAAGAATATTTATGTTACCACGTACATGTTATGATAGAGATTTTTATAGCAATGGGATGTTACAGTACAGGTTAAAATATATTATAAAAACAGACTGGTCAGGTTGTCTATTCTATGTGCCGTGTATGGACTTGAATCAGGCTTATGACCACTGCAATAGATTGCTGACGATCTTTTTATCGCTTAGGTTGCTGCACCTCCAGGGTACGACAACATAGTCACACAATGGTTTATCGAGGGGTGGTCAAGAGTAGGGATGCAGGTGGTCAATGGAGAATATAATAATAATAAAAACAGTGGCACTCCGGGACGCGCCTAAAGAAGTTTTTACTTCAATAAATTGTTGGAGGTTCTTAATAAGTAAATAAATAAATACCTTCGGAGTGCGGCTCTGGGAGTCCCGTTCAGGAGCCCCTGCGGCCGGTGAGCGAGCCCACCAGCGACTTGAGCGCCGCGCCCAGCGAGCCGCGCGCGCCCTCTGCGCATGCGCCGCCCAGCGCCGCGTGCGCAGACCCGCCGTGCGCGTCCAGGCACTTCTGGTAGCGGAGCTGGAGTTAACATCAAACTTCATTCAGAGAAACTGAAGAAAGGATGTTAGTGGGTCGTTCATAATTGTCAATTGCCTAGTAAGTAGGAATATAATACACGTAATAAATGGTACGAGATGAATTTAGAACATCGAGAGCAAATGTCTTTTCTGTGATTGGTGCTCCTTGCTATGTAGTGTGGCCAACCGCACCTCAGTACCGATACCGCCCACATATTTACCATGGACGTACATTTGTTCCACGATAAGGTGAAATTTCGTAAGGGTTCCGAAGATGCCTCACTGCGATACCTCACGATTGCGGTTTAGCTTGCTATCTATAAACCTCCATGTGAAACAAATGCATGCTAATAGACACGCATGCACATGTTGTAGTAATTAACGCAGTAGGTTGGTGTAGACAACCTCGTAATTGATTTACCATTTTTGACAATAATTCCGACATTTGATTGAAACATCACTAAAGTTGAAACTACAGTCCGTTCCCAGTTATTTTACCTCTCACAGCAACTTATCGCGACACATTGATTTTGACAGACTTATCAATGGCAGCAGTCCAATCGCAACCTTATAAGAATGAGAATAATGATCACTGTGGTTTGGACAGTGATGTACAGACGCCAGCACATCAAGCTACGCGAAACTGTCAAATTTTCCTCAATCAACTTTGAGCCTTATGCTTTAGCGATAAAGTTGAAAATCTATTAAAGAAATCTGACAGATTGTAGTAGCTTGATGTGCTGGCGTCTGTACCTAAAATCAGAGTACCTCTCTAACTGTCACATGAACAAATAGACGTTGTGGTTTTATGAATTTCAACCTTTTACGAGTACCTTAGGGTGGACTATACGAGTAGGTAAAGTGGTCAACTAGGTATGCCAGATTTTACCAGACTTTAAACATCTCTCTGAAGAAAGAATAGAAAGTTGAAGGTTACCTTGCAAGCCGCCTCGATAGTTTTGCAGAGCGCACCGGAGGACGGCTCGGCGTGGAAGGCGTGCGCGACGAACAGATCCTGCGCGGTGTGCACGATGAAGGCGCAGCGCCGCACGTCGCGCCCGATGCCCAGGAATGAGAGGTAGCGGACGCGGCATTCTACGATGGGAGTTGTTTCCTGAAATTGTGATGGAAATCAGGTTAATACCTATGGCAGAGAGAAAGTATCTTCATAATCAAACTATTCATTCGGCGAGGCATTGGGATAAACGGCCTTGGTAAGACAGACTTGGTGTGCAACTCCACATCAGAGCGCGTATTTTGGTATGATTTCAACACTGTAAGTAAAAATTAAAATAAATTTCATTTATTTCAGGCAAGTCTTTTTTTTTACACATACACCCATAGTATCAGAAAAATTAAATTAAATTAAATATAAAATAGATATTAAGTTAAATTAAATTATATTATTATTATTGTTATAGGTACAATTCAGATAGATTATAGTTTTCTTGTAAATGTCATGTAGGTTTAAATTCAAACAGTCATACTAAAATGAAATGAAATACTTACGTAAAATAATTACGTACGATGGTAAGGTGCATTCGGGTAATATCGAATGGTTTTCAGACAAATTGATGGAATGTGTGTATTTTGATGAACCAGGCAGAAGCAGTGGATTATATGTCTTCTAAAGAAGTCATTTCGTCTTCTTGAATGTATAGCCTAGAGCCCTATTCAGAGATCCTTCATAAATATCGTAGTAGTTTAAAAAAAAAAAGTGTTTAAAAACTTACTTTTTTTTTCTTTGCACTAGTGTAATTTCGAATTATGTACGGGCAATTCCGAATGACGGTTAAAAGTGGATTTTATTCACTTTTGACAAAAGGTACATATTTATTTTTAAATCGTTATTATCCTCCAAAAATAATATTCACGATATTTGTCATAGAATAACCTAAACACGTTTGTGTGACACTTGTATTTCGGAATTACCCGTCGCATGGGTAAATGGTTCTCAATCTTTTAGCAGGTACAGAGCGGATATGATTCTTTTACTCACGCGATTATTCTCATAGTTTAAAAGATATTATTATATCGTAATCAAAATGATCGCATATCCTACTAAAAGTAACATTCAGATCTTTGTGTGGATTTGTATGCTACCCCTTCCGATGTAGGTACGCGGTCGTGTAGCCTGACCCGGCAGCGCGGGGACGGGCAGCTTGCATCGAAGAGCTTTGCATAAAAATCCATACAAAGAGGTGGGCAGTTTCGGCAGTTGCGACTCGGCAGCGCTGCCGGGTCGCGACTGCTGAGATCCGATCAAAACGTTTAAGATTTTCTGTAATAAGAATGGAAATAATCATGGGTCTTGGGTTTGAAAATAAGACTTAATATAATAAAAAATAAAGATTTATTTGAAAATTAAGTAAGTAATTAAACTACTACTTATGTAGCAAAATCACAAATAAATAGTCAAATTGAATTATAAAATTAACCCACTTCTACTTGAAAGAGGGTTAATTTTATAATTCAATTTTATGACATATAAATTTGACATATAAATTAAACAAAAATGTTAACTTGATATCTCAGTTATGCACACTAAAATAGTTGAGCCTCTCTCTGACACCTGAATAACATAAACAAATTATAAAGCTTTATTCGAGGTTTTAGATAAAAAAAAAAACTAAACAAAGAAGTTCTCAAAACTTATAAAATAAATTTTGACAAGTTATAACAATCAGTGTTTATAATTATTTTTGTGTATGCTTTGTTGGTTGTCCTTAAATAAATAAATTACGAAAACTATCAATAATAATTTGCAATGACGTACCTATATTTTACCGTCAAGTTTGAGTAGCACAACAAGAACTCCGTGTCTTGATGTCAAAAGAACAAAAATAACTCCGTCTGTATAGCGATTGTATTAAAAAACTCATGTAGATTAGTGCTTATATCACAGTATTAGTAATAGAACTAGCGTACAAAAGGATCACTCCTGAACAAAATACAAGTTTAGGTATAACAAATCACTGTCGATACGATATTCAAATACGCGCGAGACAATATGTCGAGCATGCTAGCCGAGTGGCAACCGACTGCCATTTGCTTACCAATAGGCGGGCCGGCCGATCAGACCTAAGCTGTGAAATGACACCCCCCTGCTTAGGTATATCACGTTTAGACAGAACTAACATACCATCGAAATTACCCAAATAAATTATAGATTGAGAATATTGAGAACCACTGACAATCTCCATAGAAAAGCAACATCGGCTAAATCCGAATCATTTTTGATTCGGATTTACCCATCTTCGGGTAATTTCAATAAAAACAGAAAAAGATACCTAGGATGCGCGAACCCATTAAAAACTATATTAAAAACGAAAATCTATTAAACAAAAAAACAATCAGTTAAATAACTTACCAAATTTCTGAGATAACAATGTTCGTGTAATTTCCGATAACTAGAAAACGCGCGAAAAATGACACACTGCGAGAAATGCGGCGTTGTGACTCGTACATTTACAAGTAGCGACTTGAGTCAACAGAAGCGGGGGGAGTATTAAACTGGCGTCTAGGTAAATGTTGCCACATTATAAGATATCGTCGCGTTTGGTAGGAAATTGAAATTTTCGGAATATGCCGATTTTCGACATTACCCGAATGCACCTTATAGTTTTATTTTTATAATTTTTTGAGAGTCACAAATAATCAAATGATAGGACTGTTAATTGAGGTAGGTAACTACATATCAACCAGTGAAATGAAGCTTGAAATGTCTATGAATTTAAGTTTGAATCCATCTCCAAGGTTAAGTATCTAGGTGACAATCAAGCGAGCGACCCACACCCATCTGATGGCAAGTGGGCACTATCCGGACATCTCTAATATTCAAGGGAAGCGTAGCATAGGTGTGTTGTTATCCCTGAGACGAAGCTAATGTTTTGTGTGCGCCGTTCAGCTAACCCCCCATTGGCAACCCCCCCACCCCTTTGGGGGAGGCCTATGTCCAGCAGTGGACGTCTTTCGGCTGAAATGATGATGATTATGGTTCAGCTACCTAATACCTACCTCTCGAACTTCGCCGTGCTACTTAATTTATCAACAGTTCCTAAGACAAGAAGTGGTCCTCACCCCCTCATCCGTGATAGTGATCATGGACGGCGCCACGGCCACGGCGACGGGCCGCCAGGCGGAGGGCGGGCGCGCGGCCGCCAGGCGCTCCAGCGCGTCGTTGAGCACGCGCATGCCGGTGGCGCGCGCCACCTCGGCGCTGCCCAGGTACAGCGCGCGCACCGTCTTGCGCGGCTCCTCCATGGGCGTGGGGAAGGCGGCGCCTACTGCCGGAAGGAATTATCGGATTCAAATCGTTGGAACAAAAATCGACCGGGTTGTGACGAGAGCGGCCTACCCATACCTACAAAAAATCTGCGTAAGTTTCTGATTAGCTCAACATTGTTTGGTGATTTATTAAGTATGAGGTATTAAACAACTGAAAAGAGTTGAAGATATCATTATAATTTATCAATGCTAGAACTCACGTCGACGCTGCAGTATCTTCTTGGGATGGGTTGAGCGATACATTTTTGCAGTAGTCAACGATGAACGATGAACCTAGTTCTGGGACTTACCTACTACTAACTATGGACTATATTTCTGACCTTGTGATCTAAGTGGAGTCTTAAAGATACACCTAGGTCGTTTTTAACAGTTTTGTTGTCTTAACAGAATGCAGAAATAATGAAATCAAGATCTTACCAGAAAGCGGTCTGGGCCGCCTCGTAGCAGGCAGATCCGTGGGCCTTGGCGGAGGCTGCAGAGACCTCTCAATCATGATGCGCTTGCAGATGTCCCTCAATGCGTTGGCGATGCTGCGCGCTGGCGCCTCGCAGCGGAACACGTGGCACATGTGCTTACGCGTCGCGCGGTCACGGGCCACGTAGGCGAAGTCCCTGAGTAGAAAAGGAGGGTTCTAGAAGGTGTGGGTAGATTTGGGGGACTTAGACGTGCAGATGATAAGACCCTGATGTTTTTGTGAGAAGTAAGATTCAGTGTCAGTGATGAGTCCTCCAGTACTGATTGATATTGGTATCGCCAGAAACGATGATAAATACTGCATATTCAGGACTGACTGTTTTCAAGCCTTTCAATTATCAAAACCTCCAGTTGTCAAATTGTCTGTGCAGTTAAGACATTTGTGGACATGTCTTAAATTAAAAACTGCGTCGAGTCTTTTGGGAGGTGTTCATATATCAGTATGACTTAGATAAAGCACTGATCAGCGTCTTTTTGAGATTTTTTATACACTTCTGGAGGTAATCCTCGACTTATTTGCAGACAATAAACAATATCGAACCCCTGATTCTAACTCAGATATGATACATGTAGCAGCGTGAAATGAGACCACCAACGAAGGTTTGATCATGTTGCGTGTTTTGAAGTAAAGCCAAAATAGCACGTGAAACAAAGCTAAAGTATTTACACAAAAACTAGAAAATTAACAAAACGAGGCTTCGGATTACGCCATAATGGATCCTGCCTAAATTAAAAACCGTTGACATGGCTTTGAAGCACTTTGAAATCTACAGTAGTAAAATTCTAATCAAAACTAGGTTTTCAAACAATTTCTTTTAAACCAATACACAATCACACCTAATAATCTAAATATCTAGAAAAAAAACCTGTAATTTCGATTGTATTTACCTTTCACTATTCCGAGAATGCAAAGACAGAAAATATTCAGGTTTAGTTTAAATTTTACGAGTTGGTGTATCAAGAGAAAAGGGTGGTTACTCACCGGCCGTTGTCCCTGCCGACTCCCCACACGCGAATGGTGTGGATCGGCTGTGTGTGCAGTGTGTTCAGGCTTTCTGGGTCGATCAGCTTTAGAGCCCCATCGTCTAAGTCCATGAAGAGGTCCTTTCCCTGTTAGCAGAAGAAATACAAAGGCTTCATCAATGCCTAAGCTTCAGCAGAGAGCTAACTCGTGGGTTGGTAGTAAAAAAGCTCCAAAAGTTGAAGACACGTTTTCAGGTCCTTGTCCTGGTAAATAATTAAGATCTTCAAAAATTAGTTCTAAAGATTCTACTCAAAAGCTTGATTTAACCCAGAATAACTATAATCTCGTGAAGGCACCAACGTTACAAGTTCTTAATATAATCGATATTATTCGATATTATCGTGATGATGAACAGCTTAGCTAGTCACCAAGGTAGGTTGCAGGGCTGATGACTTCTATTTAATAACTCAATTGTCATAGCTTATTGGAAACTTTAAAAGAATTATGTAAAGTAGTTGTATTGACACGGCAAATAAAGTGTTTGAGGGATCTACGACTTCAAAACTTTAACGCAGTCCAAGGACATTCACTACAATATATTATAACTCAAAGAAAATAAATCAGAAGACACAACATTCAAAACCATGACAGTTACTCACATCACCCCAACGTCCGACTTGATCCAGCAGATCGTTGCGGCCCAGACTCAGGTCCACGATGCACTTGTTGACGGCCCGGCTGGACCTCTCCGGAGTGAGGTCCGACTCGGCGATCTCCACCCAGCCCAAGGAACGGACGAAGAACCGGACGGCGCGGCCGTTGTCCGGCTCTGGACGGGCTGGGAAGCTGCGGCGTCTGGGGAACGAAACATTGATGACAAATAGGTGGGTTCCTACGTAATTTTTATATATTAAAAGTTCCTTTTTTCAAGTTCTTATGGGGAAATTCTACCATCGTAGGTGCTTATTTATACCGCCAAGCGGTTTTTAAACATACAAGGTGGCCGTCCGGGACATAACTTAAATACATTATTGTAGTGTAAAGATGTGGTTTTCTAGGAAAGCGGTTGCCTCTCAATATAACCACATCATGAAAATCTGTTATTTATACCAACCAGTATTTGACATAAAGTCAAACCCCGCTGCCCAAAGATTTAAATCGCCAGATTTGCTATCGCCGTACTTAGTCACGCGAAAAAGTGTCCATACTGAGAAGAGTGAGCTCACACATTATTAAGTAGCGTTTCCATGACAATCAAGTCAAGTCACTGCGTCTACTGCGTGTCAGAGGTGTCAAAACGAAACAGAAACGCGACTTTCTTTTGACGCTGTACGGCGAATCTAACGATTTAAATCATTGTCGCTGTCATCATTTTCATGAAAGCCGTCGCTACGGTCGTTAAGTGTGGCCACCGCTCTTTTAGGAAACCGTAGCTACAGCAAAATAATCTAGGAGGTATAGCAGTCTGTTGTCATAGGCATAGGTTTTCGCACAAGATCCATTGAATGAAATAGTAAACTAAAACTGAATACGAAAAATGGTTTTCATGTAAAATTCCATTATTTTTGACTCGACAGGTTGTGCCAACACTTGTTTGGGTTGCACCATTTTACAACACAAGTTTACGTGCAGCACTAACTGATTTTAACACTTCTTTATGTGTTCGCATTTGCACGTGAACTCGTAAAGTGTGTCAGTGCTATGCAAAACATAACGTGAAGGGTTAAAGATCAGTGCGACGCCATTTAGTGAGATTTTCTTTTAGACAGATTGGTCAAGATGTAGTTAAGAGGGAATGCGGTTGATCTATTCTCCATAGAAACGCTCTCGCCTGTTTTCTTTTTGATTAATGACCATAAAGCAATGATTTTTACAGAATAATAAATATTTTTTTAAAGCATAATAAATATTAACTAGGTACGTAAATTAAAAAAAATGCCCCTATGTTTTCCTTTTTGATGATACATTGTTTTTATAAGCAGTAAAACCCTCAAAAATGCCGATTTAAACCGCTGTCAACAGAGGCCTAGTGTACAAATTTGACAACTATTAATGAAAAAGAAAAACATGAAAACATGATTGAGGTTATGAAATATCTCTTAAATTAGTCAAATATTGGGGGAGGAAATAGACGAGAGGCAAACCTCAAATTATGACTTTTTACTTAGACTTTTTCAAAATTCTCTCCGACCGCATTTCCTCTTAAGTATAAATGTTTATACAAGCCGGACGCCCGATGGGACAATATAACCTTTCATATTTAACCAATTAAGATAATGAATTGTCAAAAACCCTTCCACTGTGCTCTTTTTCGTTATGTAAGGAACTCTTGTGCAATATTTCGTGTTTCTAGACCCAACGGTTTCGCCTGTGCATTGTCTGTCAGTGAATTAATGAATTTAAGATCTCGACTTTTATTATGTAAATAGCTGCAGAATGAAACTGTCCATCCTCTTGACAAAAACCCTTTAGTTGCTTGTCAAAACACAGAAAATCTGACTTAACGAGAATGGTCTAAAAACGTTTGCCAACCCAAAACTTAAGGTGCCACTAGTCGATATTTTTTCGACACTCGGGAGGGTATTACTCCACTGTTTGACATTGTGAATCCAAAGTTAAACATATGATATCGTTTTGTCTTATTATTAATTTTGTCTGTACGGAAACAGAACACTAAAATAAAAAGCCGTTAAAAAGTTATGAACCAACAAAGATTCGTTTTTCTTGCTATTTTTAACGTAACTTTGGGTGTAAATAAGTAATAAACTAACTATAAAATCTTCAAAACAAAGTCGGTACCTACAAAGCTCAATTATCGAAGAGTTCAATAAACTTTATTTGTAATTGATTTATACAGTGGTTTATTCATAAAACTCGATTTTCCAAAGCACTTTTCGAATTTTTTTACGCGGCTATCAGTTCGGAACGGTGTTTCTGTGCGTGACAACTACGCTACGTTGTGCTTGTAGACTAGCGTCTAACTTCTCATCACTGATACTATCTCTGTCGGACACGAAGCCAGATGAGAAAGCGTGCTTTTTGGCTATGACCACCAGTGAGTTCGAGCTCGCGACTAGTTCTACCTTAAACTTCTCAAATATCAAAACCAAACTTACTTGTAAGACATCTCCTCTTTCCGTTTCCGTTCGGCCTCCTGCCCATCATGATCCAGGGCTCCACTGGTGGTACTCCTGGTGACGGAGCTTGTCATCATATTGCCCTCATACTTGCTGACTTCGGACAGGTTCGAGCAGTCCCTGACCATGGATATGCGGGACTCCTTGGCTTCTACCGGCGGCATTTTGGGGATCTCTCTTTGGATCGTACCGCTCTTTATGTGCCAGTAGTACGGACCGTCGTTATCTGGTGAAGATTGTGGATGATTAGTGAACTCAGTTCAGGGAATGCTTACTGGTTTCGGCGGCACTTTGACATAACCGCAAAATAGTTTAAGGCGTGCATTATATTATTATGTATATTAAATACCTGCGGTCGCTGATCACAATTTTTTTTTCTTTTTTATAATTCTAGATCATGTCTGCGGAGTTTCGTAAGCTAATTTAATTTAATCCTGTATTATGCGATTTCGCCTTCCGGCTGTGCCGATTAATGCCGACCCAAACAAGTGTGTATCACGGCTTAGATTTTAGTAAATTAGTTAAGTAGCTGTTTTAAAACAAACCACAATCGTTGATGAAGACTTTACTGTGTCTAGCATTTAATCAAGTAGGTACATATACATAAATTCTACTTGTGATGATAATACTATGTCGCTAACTGCAAACATTCATGCAGGGTGACAAGAATGTTGAATACGGGTGTTTCTCGTAGCGGAATTGCTTAGTACTAACTATTGCATTCAAAGTGAAGTTAAATGCGTCTTGTGAAGCAAATGATTGGGTGCTTCGTGGCTCTGAAACTGCTTATTTGCGACAGAGATAACTGCGATTCACATGTAGCATATTGAGTGTAAGTACTAATTAGTGGGCTGTTAAAGCTCTTTACAAAAGCTTGTCTCTTTGACTGTTTGCGGTATTTTTATGGCAACACTAATGTATCGACGAAATAGTAAGGTTGCATGCACACGCGCGGCACGCGTCTAAGGCAGTTGGAACTGCAACCGGCACCACCCGTCGACGCGTCAGCGGCTGCCGTCAACAATGTGCCGCTCGTGTATTTGAGTAGGTACGGTTATACGAGCGTCACATTGTCGACGGCTGCAGTTTAGTGCTAGAAGCAGTAAATTTTCATGCCAGTAAATTAAACATATTTTTTATGTTACAGAATCGTTAGTTACCATAAATCCCTCATTGACCTACCTATCTACCCTCACTAAAACTAATTCTAATACTCCAAATGAACATACATATCCTACGAGTACCTTCGTGTTTCTCCCATCCCGGGGGCAACTGGGGCTCCTTCTTGGGCCGCAACTTGACAGGTATCGCATACAGGTCATCGTTGGGCCCCTCTGCTGAGTGGGGCACTGGGGCCGAGTGACTTTTCTCTGAGTCCTCGCGGTCGGCCCGTTCTTTTTCTGGTGGGGGCGACTCCTCGCCGCCATTTTGTGGCGGTGTAATTAGACCGCTCTTGTCACTGTGGAAGATAAAAAGACCTAAGAATAGGTAGGTAGGTAGGTATTCCTAATAAGAATGAGATTGTTGGTCACATAAAACTATTAAAAGGTCATTTTTCACAAAGTATCTACGTCTCCTCTGAACGCCGCTAGTCTGAGACCGAGATCTATAAACGTGACTTAGCTATTGCTTTGACCTAGACTTGCTTCCGTCTCCATCTTGCACTAGGCAGCTGTAGGCCCAGTGGTAACGGACCCAGACAGACGCTTTACTTTGTATAAATAATTTCAACACTACTGCTCTCAAAACGGTGAAGGAAACCATCGTGAGGAAACCGGCATGTCCTAGAAATCTAGAACTATAAATTCGAAGGCATGCGACATCTACCAACCCGCACTGAGCCCGCTCGGTGGATTACGTCTCGCTCCCTCTCATCGAGTGTCCCCCGGTTGATTATGGTATGCACTAATGGATCTCGTTATAAGAATCTGAAGTCCTAAGCCTATCTATGCCCAGCTGTGGGCGGAAAAAAGCGCATATCTATACCAAAAACATAAAATACGATTCAAAGATAGTTTTTTTAAGTAACATTGTCAGTGCTAAAAAATATTTTCCGCTTGGTTCCTTACCTCATAATGCCCATTTCATAACGAACCGTAACATCATTTTTTATAATGCTACCATTGAACGCTACCGCAAACTAGTTCAAGTTCATAACACTTCGTATGTTAAGTTAACATTAACCTACCGCATAACACACAACTGTACAAAAATTATGTATTACTTCTCGTACCACACACAGAAGTAATGTTAATATTCAAGATCACAAATGTTCATTATAACGTAGGTACTAGCAGCGCTCCGTGGTTTTACCCGCATAAGTTTCAATCCTATAGGAATATCGGGATAAAAAGTATCCTATGTGTTAATCCTGGTTATAAACTATCTGTGTGCCAAATCCGTTCAGTAGTTTTTGCGTAAGAGAGCGACAAACATCCATCCATTCATCCATCCTCACAAATTTTCGCGTTTATATTATTGTAGGATAAAGCCGGTACTCCACATAAGCAGGTTGGAATGGAAATGTTAGCAGCTTTGATTCACATGGAAACAGCAAAGCAATTGCGTAAACCAATAACAGTAGCAATCGCTTTCATTTTGACAGTTCAACATTCATTGCGTTATTTACGTTGTTGAGCAGACACATTTTTCGAACATATGAAGCAATGGATTAGAAATATCCTTCAAAGTGATTCAGATTGTGATCGATAATGTGTTACTCAATTAGGGTGCTCATAAAGGCCCGCTTACATCACAAATCATCATTCTGTATCAATCTACTTCAAACAATTGAGAGAAACAGAACGATGTAAATTCGTAAACTATGAAGAGTAACACAGAGAGATGTCAAATCGATTTATAATTTACCTGTCGTGTCAAAGTGTGTCGTACAATGCGTGCCACGAAAGATGAGACTTGACCCCGCCTCCCCCGCTCTTTCCGCTGCCCCTATGACGTCCGGTCCCGTCCCGCACTCAGACCTCATACCGCTAAAGATTCCTAAAATCGTGTTCTGCCCATGTCAAACCACGTGGTGTGTCAAGTCTCATCTTTCGTGGCACGCATTGTACCAAATAATTACTATCTACATAATAGTCTCCTACGCTAATAATTATACGTAGGTAGGTAGCTATCGCGACTGCCGCGGAGTATGTTAGGTACCACTACAAATATTGAAAAACAAAATCCCCGCTGCGTCTGGCTGTCTGTCTGAACGCGATAAACTCTAAAACTACCGAACGGATTTTCATACGGTTTTTACCAATGGACGACGTGATTCATGGAGAAGGTTTAGGTGTAAATTGGCTGAAATATGACGATGATTGTCGAAGATGTCGGATTTTTTTAAAATATTTTTACTGATAAGCAGTTCGTCGTTAGACTGAGCAGTCTAATCAGACTGGAATCCGAACCCAACATAGTTGAGCAACTATGTTGGATTCGGATTCCAGTCTGGTTTACCTACTGTGCGTTTGAGAATTATAAAACAGATGTTACATGCTTCTCGTATCCGTTTACCGCAGTGTACAAGCTATACCCTTCATCGTGCATATCCTTTACCAGTAGTTCGGCTAATGCGGCACATTGTTTATGAGTTAATAAAAACAAAACAAAGCGGTATACGTGACTGTTCGCGCTGAGTGCGTCACTGCCTTTAATCTTTATATGAATCACAGTGTAAGGGTGTGGGTATGGATGGGGAGAAAAGCGGTGAGCATAGCGATTTTTTGGAAGTACGGTATAGATAGCTATACCTTCCCAACACCTTTAAAGAATGCCAACTTAATAAAAACCTAGTGAAGTTGAATAAGTACAGACGCCAGCACATCAAGCTACTACAATTTTTCAAATTTCTTTAATATATTTTGAACTTTATCGCTAAAGCGTAAGGTTCAAAGTTGATTGGGACAATTTGACAGTTTTGGGTAGCAACCTATTGGGATGGCTACATGACAGGAATCAGAGAAGAGGTCAGTAATCAACCATAAGTACCTAGTATGTATTAATATTCCAAAAAGAGTGTCCACTGTCCAGTGCATCTGCCTTATAAATCTTGACACCTAAATTAAAATTTGCAATCACAAAACGTTCTGTCATCAGGTATTTTATTCATCAAACCCTTTAGGAAATTGGCATGTGGCAGAATCTACATCGCCACATGCGAACTACGCATCACACTGACGTCACGCAAAATTCAGCATCGCCAGCAGAGTTTATCGCGCGACTAACTTATACATATACAATACAACGTCCCGACATCAATTGTTCTATGAAGGGTTATAGTGAACATTACACCCATATCGTAAAAAACATTACGAGAAAGTACCTCTGTTCTTTTGCGAGTTTCTAGCCATGCAGCAGTGCTCTAACCACGATTATTATAAAAAAGGCGACTGATCTACTATAATCCGGTTACGCTACATCTTATCACTCAAACCTCTACCTAACTGCAAGGCCGCCGGCGCAGTCGCGGGCACGAACAATTACCTGAACATATTGACCGACCGCGCAACAACTGCGTTTAACAAGAATTAAGTAGTGCTGTGTTTAATTTTATTACGAGCTGAGATGTTGTACAGATGTTCTATGTCACGAAGTCCGTTTGGCTATGAATGCTGTCAAGCGTGCACATGCACATTGTGGTCAACAGAGACTCAACAATGGGTGAAGTAAAACGGTACACATTCGCGGAAATAGCCTCAAGCGACGGGCAGCCGCTGTGGGAGCGCGCTTGTCGGGATACGTCACTACTACAATCAAAGCCGAACGGACTTCGTGAAATAGAATAACTGTACCAGTTAGGTGATAAAATGATACGGTGTAATAATTCCGTGGGCATAGCCATTTTTTTTTTTGGAGTGTGTATTTAAAATTAGAGACGTACGGATAGATATCCTTCTGGCTTCCAGGGATGTGTTGCTTATGGGATTTTATTTAAAAAGTTCTTCTGCATAACTAATGCAGAAGAAATTTTCTTGATTATCGAAAAGCAAAACGTAGATTTTCACAGCAAGTGTGTCCACAATATTTTGCCGAGTGAAAATAACCACCAATTCATGCCGAAGTCAAACGGGCTTGGGCATTAGGTACATATTTTAGTAAGTTAAAGTTCATCCATATATTCGAAAGTAACTGTCTGTCTATCTGCATATTAGCTTTTCACACCCAAACCACTGAACGGATTTCCATCAAATTCGGCAGAGAGATAGATTGCATCCCGGGGAAGGACATAAGATAGTTTTTATCCCGACATTCCCATGGGATAGACACTTATGCAGGTGAAACCGCGGGTCGCTGCTAGTCTACATAATGTCTACAATAGTGACACCTTTTTTGAAAATATAGTCACATTTCATATTAAATAGATACAAGCTATAACCAGATCATTCTCAATTATGATCTAAAAAACGGCTATGAAGAATCATAAGCTCTCATCATTACTGAAGATGATGATGACTCAGTTATTTGTCGCTCAGAAACAGGAATTGAACACTAGGCGGTTGCCCTAATAGACAATAATGTTCGAGAAGCTTTAGGATTATATAAAATATATAAAAATGGAGACAAACCCAAGATAATAATATCTTCTTTTCCTCGCGAGCATTTTAAATTAACTTTAAAATGTCCTGAGTATCGTTAACTTGTCGAACGTAAACTGTGTTTTAAACACAAACGCAAAACACGGCCACTTCGTAAAAAAACAAAATCAAGACTGTACCTACTAGCACGTTTTAGGGTTCCTTAGCAACAGAAGCAACCCTTAGAATTTAGTTTTCTAGACCCTCAGTCTATTTATTCGTATATTATAGAACAGTTTTACACACGATAAACGTTTAAAATGACATTCATTAATAAATAGCTTTATTAGTTTGTCCAAATAGGTCGAGTTTAAAAACTTCCATACAAAGTCAGACATCATACACCTTTTCTGGCAGTTAGGGAAATTTCTTACAGGTCCAGGGTACCTTGATGGGCAGTCAACTTTGTTGCAACCTTGCTTACCTGCACTTTTACCACGACATGTACCTAGGTATTACCTTTAGATATCTTTAGTCAATATGGAAGAAGAGTCACCTAATTCTGAAATAATTTTTTGAAGACTAGCTTCTGCCCGCGACTTCGTTAGCATGAAATTTCTTGTTATACCGACCGACCGCATCGCATCACCTGCCCGCGCTATCACTACGTTTTTGCTTATTATTTTTTTCTTTTTGCCTGACTCCTAAGCGTCATAGCGTTATGATAAATAGCCTATAGCCTTCCTCAAGAATTGGGCTATCAAATACAAAAAGAATTTATTAATTCCGACTGATAGTTCCAGAGATTACCCCCTACATACAAACTAACAAATAAACTAACAAATTTTATCTCTTTATAATATTAGTATAGAAAACATAGATTATAAAAATCTCTGGAACCATTATGCACTGCCCGACACGCTCTTGGCAGATTTTTTCCGAATAATGACTATAATAAAAACGCAATTAATATCAAGTTGGAGCTAAGACGTAACATGCACTTATAATTACCAATTAACTGGAATCTGGTTTCGGCTGTTACGTACTGATGCAACAATCAGATAAAAACGACTAAACTGGAATCTGAAATAATGTTTTTGTTTTCGGATTTCATTAGTGTAGGTATTATAACCAAATTTTTTACTCAACTAGGATAAAATCAAAAGAAAGAGTTGTTCACAGCAGTTTTTTGCTCGGTTAAATAATTCTACAAACAATATTTTTAAAAGCATCTTTGTTTTTCACAGTGATAAGTCTGAAAATAATATCAGTTAGAAACGATTTCGGACGTCACAAAATTTTTAAAGAGTACCTAACTATGAAAATATACTTAGGAGCTACTTAGTAACTATCTAACTATTATCAATTTTGACAAGGAAGCCCTACAATTTATCTCATTTGAGTATGTATGTGACAATAGTCAGTAGTATCCAAGAAAATATAGCTTGGAAAACATTTGACCTTACCAATATCACGTGTCGCGACGTTCAATTAATTAAACCTTTGTATGGCTTTGAACTTTTCCTATGTCTTACTATGCGCGAAAAGAAGATAGTTTTAAGGCTCCTTCAAACAGACGCGACACGCGATAAAATCGCGCGCGACACAAAGGCACCGCAAGTCGCACAACGAGCGGTGCCTTTTAGTCGCGCGCGATCCGCGTCGCGTGTCGCGCCTTTTTGCAGGAGCCTTTAAGCTCTTAGTAGGTGCCAAATTAAATAAAAGCAAGAATAACAAGGCTAGACGGCCCTTTTTAAACCATTTTCAAGTTTATTCCGGAACGCACTTCAGTGTTAGGCTAGGCAGTCTGTAATTAGATATTTTCTGTCTCGGCCGTTTGTTCTCTCAACCGTGTCACTAAAAGATAGACAGATAAAGTATATATTTGTGAAGGTCACTGAAAGAAAACTATTGAGAAATACTTATTAATTTTCATGAAGTACTGTTGTCTGTGTAGTGTAGATATATCTAAAACTTTGAGGATATATAGAGAAATCAATGAAGAAATGGTTTTAATGTGGTAACTATTCTTACAGAACATATTTCTACCCAAAAGGCCGAATTATTTACGTTATTTATATTATTTTATTGTTTTTGGAAAACATACAGCCAATCAGACATGCAGATGATGGCCAATTACAAGTTTTCACACATAGAATATAAATTAACTATGTACTAGATAACAGACAGTGTAAGTTTCGTATACTGTACATCACACTAATATTATAAAGGCGAAAGATTGTGAGTGTGTGCATTTATATGTTTGTTACTTCTTCACGCTCAAACGGCTGGACCAATTTTGATCAAATTTGGTATGGAGGTAGCTGACATCCTCGATTAACATATAGGCTACTTTTTATCCCGATATTCCCGCGAGATCGAAACTTATGCGGGTAAAACCGCGGGGCGCAGCTAGTTCGTATATAATGTCGAAGAATTGATTGCAAAGAGGCTTCTTTAATTTAGGCAGACTAGTATTAAAAAGATCTATGTCTACTTCCTGGCAGTTTTCATTATACATACGGCTCGCCCTAATCATGTAGGAGTTTTGTCTGTAAGTTTTTCTTTTTGTAGGTATGTGCAACAAACGAGGTTTACGCAAAACCGAAAAACATATCCGCAGCCCAATTTTGCTCAGCTTACTACTCTTAACACTCTTAAAACTTACAAAATAGGTAGATGCATTATTTTAAATGATAGGCATCTACAACACCCGAGATGTATTTAGAGACCGCGATAGGAGATAGGAAATTTACAGAATCATCATTATTGGCAAACGAATTATTGGTGGCAGGAAACAGATCATGATTTCTTTTAACGACTAACATTAAATTCCTAAACCAACTTTTACAACAAGTCTGATAACAGGGCTCGTCTGTTCTTTGCAAGTTTGCAATAGTTAATATAGTCAAAAGGTTTTTTAAATAAGTACCTTGTTTTTGTTACAGGCGAAGCTGCCTCGTCATCGACTCTGGAAAAGAGCAAAAAAAAACGTTAATTTAATCAAAGTTCAATTAGAATTTTTCATTAACAAAGCGCCCTAGATTTTAATCATTCTTTGTAGGTTGGTACCCACAGAGAAAGTGTTGGTCCAGATTTAAATGGATCAAACGAAGTTTTGTAATGAATATGCATTTTATTTACTGTTATAATTAAAAATAGGTACTCAATGTTTGTTCTAATTAGAAAATAAATATAGTTTTTAGATTAAATAAAGTTCATTATTGAAATATGACATAGGACTATTATTTACATAGGATCATTCTCAAATCTCAACCCTACAAAAATTAAATTCACTATTGTACTCAAAAATTTAAACTAACAAATTCACCTTTAAATCCGACAAAATACCACGCACATTTACAAGATGGCCACTAAAAAAAAGATCGACCAAGAACTTGGTCCCATTAACGTATCCAATGGCCAATTCTAACCACCTAATTTAGGCAAGGGGGACGCCGATTGAGTGCTAACAGCCAAGTTTTGGCCAAGTCTCCCAAACACCCCAAGTTGGGGGAATATGGCTCGAGTTTAAAGTAGGAATATAAGTTTCAGTTGGAGTTTGTATTGGTGAATAATGTTTTGTTGCTCTTGTTTGTTATAGGGGTGGATGATTGATTACCTTTTGTGGGGTAGTTTATCCTTCCATTGCAATTATGTTGTGTCTATATAAATCGGTGTTGAGTTTTCTGCAAATTTACCGGCTAGTATCTAGGTACCAGAAAAACCTTCAGGTACCTTTTCAGATTATTAAAAAAATTGCTTTCTTTGTTGATTTGTATGCTGTTCGCTCTGAAGTGAGTGTTGAAGGTTGCCAATGATGATGATTTTAACTAAATGGTCACGATCATAGACTATCACAAACATATTAAGCTACACATAGACTTCTGTAATAACAACGAACAGCTTAAACTAAAGACATACACGACAATGTATCATGTCCATAAAAACTGACGACACGACATAAGTCGAGCTCTCGAGAATTGCAGGGAACGATGTTATGTGCTATTTGCATGTACCAGGAGAACATGACTGCATAAGTGTTATGGTGGACGGTTTACGAGTGGTGTTCATTCATAATATAGTAACACATCAAACGTGTATGTAGGTGCATGGGCGAAGGGTGTCTCCCATAGAACGGACAATGTTCTTCGGGGTAATGGTGGAGACGACATTCCAGTAATACAAGTATGGAATGAAAAGAGTGATGCATCTTTTTTACTCGAATACGTTGAAGTCAAATAAAAAGTCGGAAGGTGATGTGTTTGATATTGTCACTTTCATAGAAGACTTTCTTGGTCTAATCTTCCGTTCTCACACAGCATCAGGACAATGACATGAAAATTGGGTTTTTGGTTGATTTTAATACTATATAGTCTGTAACATTCTAAAAATGAAAGTAACACCGTAAACAATGTTGCCAGTGTTCGCGTGTTAATCTAATTAATTTATCTTTGTTTTATGATATATCCATTTTTAACTAACAGTAGTAAAACTGGATTCTTATAGAAAGTGAATTCTAACATTGGACTATCTACGTGCTAGAAAATAACCGTTTGAATCTAAATAGCGAACATCACTAACGGCCAGATTCTTCATCAATAGTAACAGCCAAAGTAACGTCACAAAAGTCATAGTAACGGTTAAATTTGTTTCTTCATTATTTTAGCTGTTACTTGAATGAAGAAACACATTTGCATTACTTTTTGTTTTTTGAAGTAAAAGTTAATACTTTTACTGATTACTTTAGTTGTTGATGAAGAAACTGGCCGTAAGTACTTAAGATTAAATGTTAAAAAATCGTAGCCGATTCGTTTTTGAAAGGACATTTAGCTAGCTACCGTCAATTGTCCAGTCAGGTATTATGCCAATGTATAAAAGTAAAGACGAAGTAAAAAACAAGTGAAGGTCTGACAAAAGTCACAGAGTGCTTTGTCAAGACATTTAAATGTTAAAATGCGAAGCGAGCTCATTCTGCATGCAGAGCGTCCGATGCACGGGACAATGATGACACTACGCTGTGCTATACAAATACCAGATTTTAGAGTTGCAATTTTGTGGTAAAATAACGAAAGATTTTAGAAATGATGATGGGATTTTAAATATTTAGGTGGACGTAGACCAGACCATATATGTATGTACATAGATAGAGTAGGTAATCAATAATCAATTTATCTAGCTTTTCCCCAACTATGTTGGAGTCGGCTTCCAGTCCAGCCGGATGCAGCAGAATACCAGTATTTCACATGGAGCAACTGCCTATCTGACGTCTACAACCC
Source organism: Luperina nickerlii (assembly GCA_963855955.1). NCBI lineage: Eukaryota > Metazoa > Arthropoda > Insecta > Lepidoptera > Noctuidae > Luperina > Luperina nickerlii. The sequence continues at coordinate 22,217,290 of OY979671.1, forward strand.
AGTTACTGGGTAAGACTGGTTGTCAGACTCTGTCTGGAGTAGGTAATGCAAATTATAATTAGCTAGTAGAAAAGTGTTTGATTGATATGGTGACGGCTAACTGAAGAAAATGGATGAGATATACATAATGCACCAAACCCAAGTATATAAAGACCAGAGTAGCTTGATAATGAAGAAGACAAGACGTTGTTTGTTCAAGTTCTATTCGAACGGTCCAACAGATTTGCGAGGCACCTGCGTTTAAAACATGATAGGAGTGAGCAGTGGTGACCCAGTAGTAACGGACTTACGAGTTTGAATCCAGGCAGGTACTTTACTTTGTGTCACTTATTTCATCACCACTGCTCTCAAAACGGTGAAGGAAAACATCGTGAGGAAACTAGCATGTTCTAGAACCAAAAATTTAAAGATATATGACAACTACCAATCCGCACTGGGCCTGCGTGGTAGATTACGGCCCACTCACAGAGAGGAGGCCTGTGTCCCAGCAGTGGGAATGTTATAGGCTGTTTCTGAGATTAGAGACGAACCTACAAGGAACTTAATAACGAAATGTCATCACATCGCATGACCAAAGTAAAGCAGTCTGACTATAATGTTCGTTCAAAATTTTCGTTCAAAATAAAATGAAAGAAAGCGATTTCACTTTCCTAAAATCTAGTACCTATCTATATGTAAATTCTTAACAGTTGCATGAAGGTATTTTAATAAGCGTATCAAATCATTCCCTGCGATTTGATACACATTATTGTCTGCAGCCATTGTTACAGCTTACCCTTGAAGACTGCCGAACAATAAGATCACTCCTCCGAGCGTTGCGTCATTTTTCTAAGTATATAGCTGTGAATTAGGCAACTTCAGATTTTAATTGATACGGTACTGACTTTGAAATTATAATTAATTAGCGTATGATGAAATATATCTGTTTTTGTCTAAGGCCTGGATTCTAGAATGATGTTTAGTTTTATACTTATCTCGTATGAGAACTGACAGATTATCTTCATTCAAATCTAAATTCATGGCTGAGTATCCTTTGCATTATATTTTGCAGACCATTGGGTTTTAATTAATTGGACTTGCGTTTTAAACTAGTTTTGTTTTTATTCATACAAGTAATAACAAGGCCTTGTCCAGAATCCATTGCGAGAATACTATCAATATCATTTGACGACCTGCAGCAAAAGGGGGCAGATCCAAATTTTTACCGTTACTGTTTTTTTCACCAACAGTTTCAACAAAAATTAGGACTATCGTTTCATGCATGAACGAGGCAGATCCGACGAAAAACAAACGCGCTATAACAAAATTTGGATCAGCCACCACATTCCGTTTGGTAAAAAAAATCGTAACCGTAAAAAATCGTAGTAATTCAAAAACTTAAAAAAAATGAATAAAAAACAAATTTAAAAAAAATTAAATGAATTGAATAGAAATAAATTGAACATTAGATAAAAAAATTAAATGAAAAAAATTTAATTGAATTGAACTTATTTATTTACCATAAAAACTTTAGCAAAATGTGTAAATATGTTTATATTATCTATACGTGTAAGAGTTATATGGTGTAATTCGATTATACCATATAACTCTTACACGTAACCAATAATTTAAAAAAAACCTTTTTTTTAATACCTGACATTTCTTAAACTTTTGCCTCCCTTTTGCTGCAAGGTTCTCAATTTGAATCATTGTGAAGGATATTGTTAGTCTATTGCTTCTTAAGTTCGAAAAATTTGTCTGCTCAACAACGTAATAAACGCAATGAATGTTGTTGAACTGTCAAAATGAAAGCTATTGCTACTGATAGTGTGTTACACAATTACCCCACAGATAGGCCTTGACGAAATCCGGGAGACGAAGAAGAGTATTAGAAGTAGAAGAAGAATCAGTAGTGCTTCAATTTCATACAAATAATATAAAATTCAAATGCTTAATTTATATCAAGATTCGACTCGTCAGTTTATCTGTACAAATAAATAAAATTGAATTGTCTGTACGTAATGTCAAAAAAACAGCTTTTTACCAAACGCATATGAAAGTATATACGGTAACTACTTATAAAAAAAATAAATTTTTAAATTTATTGTGTGTCTATCTATTTGTTCCGGAAACGGCTGGACTGATTTTACGAGAATTTCTCTGGCAGATAGCTGACGGCAGAAGGAGTAACTTAGGCTACTTTTATTTTAGAAAAAGGGTTTAATTAGGGTTCCGTGCAAAAAAAATAAAACCCTTGAAATACACATCCACGCGGGCGAAATTTAGGGCAGCAGCTAGTCAAACCAAAATACACACAACAGTACCTATAAGACCATCAGAAAAGAAGTTAAAGAGAGTAAGATTGAAGTAAAATACTATCAACAACACCACATCATATCACATCAAAGCTGCATCCATCTGTCCTCGCTCTATCTAACCCTATGAAATACAAGCGCGATGTTATTAAAAATTAACAAAAATAATACCGCACAGTCAATAAAAACTTTACACAAAGTAAATACCGTTGAAAATGAGAAAACGAAGAAAAACAGCATCATAGAGACACAGGTATTCCATTAGATACACCCAGATGCATGGTACGTGACCCCACTCTAATTTCGAGCTGAAATATTGAAGTCGCACGAGTCGACGACTTTCAAAGACAAAAGGCTTTTCCTACCATCGACGCGTCGGCAGCGACTTCAATCCGGACAAGTGGTTTTTTAGGAGCTAAAGACGAGGATTGGACACGAATGGAAGATGACGTTTCTTTTGATGGGTTTAAAGTTTAAAGGAAGGATTTTAGAATGCTTTGATGGTAGCGAAAGAGTTAACTTTGATTAAAACAATATTTAGTATGGTATTTTATCAGCGCTGTGCGCCCCATATCATGAACTCGAAACACAATGCACATGTATCAGAGTCAAGTGAAAACTGTAGACGGTTAGTTTTGTCTTGTCAAAACAAAAACGTATTGTTGCGATTGTAGAGATTAACCTGCCTATCCTAAAGACAGTCTTGTCTCATTCTTGCGCACAGCCTATATTAATAGATTCGATAACAATAATATTATTTGTATCATTCATCACACTACAAAAACCAGTTGTTTCGCTGAAAGAAATCACGAATACCAGAACACTAAACAAACTCTATTTTTAGCCCAGATTCACAATAAAATCTCGACACATAGTTTACAAATACTAGTGCCGAGGAATCCTGGTTAAAAGCAAGTAGTGGGCGGCGTCTATTTATATCTAGAACCAAACGACTTGACTAAGAAAACACAGACATAATTCTAGGATCAACCGCAAACAAGACCACGGTAATTCGAGATAAGACAGTTTTAGTGGCTCTGTTTTAACTCGGCAAGGTTGAAATGTTCAACCAAGGATATTGTATATGCGAATGCAGTTATGAAGAAATAGATGACTTCATTAAGTGTAATTTGAAAGTTAAAGATAAAAGATTTAGTTTTGTATGTTTTGGTTAAGGCTACGTGGGAGGTTTATGACGTTTTCAAGGTTTAGCATCTTTACGGAAATCGTTTAGAGATGCATATCGTCATTACAGGATTGTCACACCTGTCTTATTTAGGTGTGTCATAGTATCGAGAAGCAAGTTATGCTTCTACAACAGCATTATATTGCATTGTTCATAATACTGTCCATGGACTTTCTTGCCTGTTCTTCTCCATTGACATCTATGTTTTGGCTTATAGCTTCAATTTTCTTATTAACTGACCAATTCCTTCACTATTCAAAAGTGCCTGTAAATATATATTTTTTTAATTGCTGAATGAACCTGCTCTTTACCCCGATCACGCCTGATGGAAAGCATTTTAATTGAAAAAAAGGCTTGACGTGACAAGCACTCAGTCATCTACTGGACTTTTGGAGATTCAGCACCCGTTGCGCTCTACACCTGTTTGATTCAGAACTTTAGAATTCAGGCTTAGAGAAGCTGCAATCATTGAAAACAAACTCATAATTCGTGCAACCGAACCTCGTAATATTGTTAGATACTTATTAGATAAGAAACTTGAACACACCCGGTTTATTACCTTCGCAAGGTTGAACCACTTCCGTTGTAAACAATTTGCAAGTTGTTTGTGTTTCTGCACGTTCAACGCGCGTGTTTTTCTTCGTTACAAAGTAGTTGAAAGGAAAATCTGACTACAAAGTGGTAGCGTGGTGGTGTTCAGTAAGTACGCTGGGATCATGATTCGTCTAGCTAGATTTCTTTTATGGGGGCGATACAAATAAGATCGACCACGATGATAGATAAGTATGTAGGTAGTTTATTTTATTGAAAATTACAATTATGTGTCGCGACAAAAGTATGGCGGTGCGCGCTAATATCTGAAGTTCGTCCGGTTCGTCCGCGTGAAGCCTGTCGCGAGCGCCGTTGACATTGGGTGCGTTCGTATCTTCGTTAATATGAAGAAGGGCTGCGTTCAGGCGTAGACATTTTATGTTTGATAGACTGAAATAATGATTATTAGGCTCAGGCAAGATCAGTACCCTAATTGCGTAACACACTATCTCACAATCTGAATTATTTTGAAAGATATTGCTAATGCATTTTGCTTTATAATATGTTCGAAAAATTTGTTTGCTCATCAACGTAAATAACGCAATGAATCTTGTTGAACTGTCAAAATGAAAAGTTCTGATAGTTTTAGTTAGATATAGTTTTAGTTTTTAGTATAGAAGTCTTCTGATAGTTTGTTACGCAACTACTCCGCTGGTATTATTCTGGGTTCTAAATACGTTCACTTCTTGTCTTGTCTACCCGCTTATGTAGGTAAACTGCAGTAAATTTTAAGCGTACTATTACTTCAATCCATTTTGAAATAATCCATCATCGATGATAAGGTAGTAATGGATAGTAACGGTGCTCCTTCCATGTGCAGATGGTGACAACCGATGTGGTTTTAGTGAGGTAAAAATCCCACATTCCCCGGTCGTATACCCACAGCTCAGGCGCCTTTTGAAGGTATACCTACCCAATAAAAAAAAAGCCATCTGTAAGCATACATTTCTCGTTCCAAATCTTCCATAGTTCCATATACCCTCTTAAGAATAATTGTACCTACTTGTAAAAAGTATATTATATTATTATACATATTTGCTCCCATTCACATGTGCCATGCCATTACTCAGAACCAAGAAATATTTTAATGTACACCAAAAGCTACACCCAGCGCAATAATCCTTTAATTAGACTTACAGAAGCACGACACGAACCAACCCATTTCCTACCCTTTATTTACACAATAAGGTTGAAAATTGTTTAGCATAATGAATGCAAATTCCTCCGCTAGGTGGCGCCACGTCCTCACGGATGCATTCTGATATTGAAGCCGGCACGTGATCGCAATAAAGCAGATGCTTCCCATAACTTGGAGGAGGATATACTTTTGCTTTGTTTTTGTCTGATTTCAATTGAAAATTGTTGCGACTGCCATCTTCGTTTTTTAGAGAATTTCTTGGAGGAGCCATCAGGCAAATAACGGATAGGTTGCACCGGTGGATACTTCTAAGGTTCTATGGATAGTCAGACTGACAAATATTTTTATTATCTACAGCATAAAGCTATTCTTGTCACCGACACGAGAAAAAAAGAGAAAAGATAAACTCTATTCTGTTCCTTTATGAAAATGTAACTAGTTAAGTACCTACTTAGCCAGATTCTGACCAACAATATACCCTCTAAAAGGCCAGAAGACCAATTCCCGTTATTAATAACGTATAAAATCTAGTCGCGATCACATCTCAGCGAGAATCAATGTCAAAAATGTAGGGAAATTGGAAGTATTTTTGACAGATTGAAACTAAGATCAGACTGAACATTCTTAAAATTACGATAATTGCCCCTCTGTTGACTTTTGTGCAAATGGGGCTCCATCAGTCAGAACAAAATAATGGAATGACGAAATAGCGAAATGGAAGACGTGAAAAACATGGTTGGAATCGTTACAACCATATTAATATTCAAGTCTACATATCCAAAAGTACACTTTAGTTGTCCGCTGCAGAATTAATAGCATCAAAAACAGTGAGCTGAAAGTTTTTAATACGATTTTACGCGAACCCGACGACGCGTCGTAAAAATCCCGTGTAACGATGTTTGTGAGCTGGCGAAGTTTTCACGCTACAGTGCAGGATCTAGTTACGCTGTGACTCTTAATAGAGAATGTTTTTTTTTTTAAGTTTGTTAAATATTAAGTTAAATATAACTCCTACGTAGAGTTAACGATACACCGACAGTTGAAGATGACTATGAATCAAATTGGTATATTTAATTAGAACTTTAGAGTAGTTAAACCAAACGCTCAATAAAAACCAATGTTATTAATTGATGGATTAGTTTGTTGTTATTGATTGATTACTTGGAGGAAATTTAATGGGTAATCTATTTCAAAGTTTTTATATTAAAATTTATTAAGGCTACGCCGACCGCCCAGTGGCGACCTCGTCGTTTGTTTGGTTATTTCTTTTAAAAGATGTTCACGATATAATGTGAACTTTTTAGGAATATTTCTCTTTGGTTTCGTTTTGCTTTTTATTGTCTATTTTTGATACGTGGCTGTTTTTTTACTGTCTGTCATTATAATATTTCTATACCGAATGGCTGTGTTTTTCTGATGAAATATAGAAATCCAACCTGCAGCCTAAGCAGTCGGTAATAGTAAAAGAAATAACCAAACAAACGATGAGGGCGCCACTGCGCGGTCGGCGTTTGGTCGGCGCCCTCAGACTGCCTCGTTGGGTTAGTGGTCACAAGCGCTACTGCTGAACATGAGGTCCTGGGTTCGATTCCCGAGCAACGTGTTATTGGGTTCTTCCATCTGAGATTTCTCAGTAGAAGCCTGGAGTGTGGATTTGTGCCCGTCTGAAGGCAATAGGCTCGCCCCCTATCACATAACAAGGCGTGACGTAATGTGTTATAAATAAGACATCTCAAACATATAGTATCAATCGGCTCTACGTTCACACCCAATGACTCAGACATCCAAGTTTCAGGCTGCCTATAACAACAGTTAAATGTACCTTTACAAAGAAAGGAATCACAAAATCGCTGTAAGCTTTTAAATTGTACCACTGCAGTTTTATCCACGTTGACAACGGATGTTGTTTTCTCCGCCTTGCATAGCTGTTATGTCCATAGAACTAGCGTTTTAAATACGTCATGCTATAATATGAAATCAGCGAAGAATAGGTAAAATGGATTATATCAAGACTACGTGCTTACAGACGCCAGCAGATCAAGCTACTACAATCTGTCAAATTTCTTTAATAGATTGCCAACTTTATCTCTAAAGTCTAAGGTTCAAAGTTGATTGGGAAAATTTGACAGTTTCGGGTAGCTTCATGTGCTGGCGTCTGTACAACGGTACTAGAATCTTTTGGCGCGTGGCCAAAATTGAAACTATCGCTGCCATCTTTTCTTTACAATTTCAGCGAAAATTTCACAAATGTTTACCAACAACTTGAGCAGTGATGGCCAAGTGGTAACGACTATGACTTACGAGTTGTAGATCGTAGGTTTGAACCCAGACAGGCACTTAACTTTTTGTAAATTATTTCATCACCACTGCTCTCAAAACGGTGAAGGAAAACATCGCGAGGAAACCGACATGTCCTAGAACCAAAAGAATCGAAAAAGGGAGGAGGCCTGTGTCCCAGCAGCAGCTGCATCATAGCATAATCGGCCCACAACACGCCCCCCTGGTTGGTTACGCTTATCAACAACGCCCCCCTTTATCATTCAGGCAGCAAAAGATCATTATAACACTCTACTGATAAGTAACATGGGCTGGTGTCCGCAACTCCAAGTCAAAGCATGTATTTTGAGTAGGTAGAACTCAAGTATCATCATTATCATTTCAGCTGAAAAACATTCACTGCTGGACGGCATGCTCTATGCGTTTTACTTTACTGATTAGTCTTTGAATCTGTTTATGAGGAAACTTAAGTTAGGTGAATGATTTGCACAGGTTGCGATGGTAACTACTCTTCTTCGATGTTATATATTTTTGAGCCAAGTAGGTGGCCACGTTGATTGCGGCATCAGTGGAATTCTTTAGGTCATTTAAGGTGGAGGTGAACGGGCACTCAGGGCACTGCACCCATTCGGACATGGTCTGATTAGAGGCACCGCACTCGCACTGGGTGTTGGGTGGGTCAGTAATAGGTACCAAATATTTCGCTATTTTGGTAACAGAAATATTATTCTTTTGCTCAATGATGCTTAGGTAATACGAACAAGTGCCGTGCCAATAAATATAGCAAACACCGGAAAACTGCTATATCAACTCTTGCACTAATTTTTAGTATACTGTTTGCAATTTTATGACAAATTGGTACAAGTTTCAGCTAAGAGGCGGGCTCCACGAACATCTTGAGTCATTCGTTTTCAGTTTTCAGTGCATAGAAACACGCCGCAGTGCAGCGTTATTATCTTGCAGAACGGATGTTGCTCTGTAAGCTAGTGGCGTGTGTACTGTGTGGTGATGCTATAAAACCAGCGAGTGCATAGCAAGAGACTACAGCTGGAAAATATGTAGGTGTTATGAAAACTGTCTATAAATAAAATATCACTGTCTATGATCTGTTCCAAAAGTATCCCATGCCATCAACAAATTCAGTGATATTATTTGATTATTTGAATCCTTAAACATAACCTTTTCTCTATTTTCTTCTATGACTTTTCAATAAAATTTTAATAATGTTATATCTAACCGGTTGAATGCCGTAATTACAGAAACAGTTAAATTGCCATTGTGTCTCGCGTGGATCCACGTTCAAAAGGGTTGAACATTGTTGGAAAGTGGTGAGATATATAGATGAAACCCTCTAAATACAGACGAATGTGTTAGTAATTCCCTTCAGTGAGATTGCGTAAGAATTGCATCTGAACATGAATCTGAACAGGGGTTGTTAACACTTTCATTAGGTACTTTTTGAACAGACCATATGTACCTAGATCCATTTTCTACATTAATCCCTTATACGGTTTTATGAAGTTTAGTAGCCAAGTTGTGCTATGACCTGGTCACCGCAGAATGTCGCAAAAGTTCCGCATTGGAGTTTGCTAAAGAGCGATGGAACGCAGCATTGTGGGTCTTAAAAGACAGGAAAGAATTCGGAACACCATGCTGCGTTTCAAAACGAGCATACTGGATGTAGGAAAGAAGGCTGCCACGTTCTAATGGGATTGAGCGGGTCACATCAGCCGTATGCACGATGACCGCTGGGCAAAAATCCCCACACAATGGGTGCTTGAAGTTGGACGGCGCCGCCGAGGCCGGCCCAGAAAGAGATGGCGTGATGACCTTGATGCGTACCGCGAGGGCTGGTTCGAGGTGGGGCGGGAACACAGTTCCTGGAAGGATTTGGGGGAGGCCTTTGCCCAGCAGTGGGACAGCACAGGCAAACAAAAAAAAAGTCAGTAAGTCGAGGCACCATTACGTATATCAGACAAAAAGTACCACTGCAGATATCGTCGTTTTGTCGCCTTTCAAATTTAATTAATAGTAACAGTGAGACCATTGTCTCATTGTAAAATTCATCGTTTGGGAAACCGCTGTCAGCTTATGCCTTGCGCCACACTGCAGCGCTATTATCCACATTGGCAGCGGATGTTGCTCTGTTCGCTGTTGCGTGTGCATCGTGAGGCCATTAGACAAGCGGTTTTTTATAACACACTGTTTTCAGAAAAAAAAATAATTGGCACAAATGCCTAGTTGATTTATTTATTGAGTGTAATTGCTCGCTGTTTTGTTGTCATGTCAAAGATTTTTATTGCAATGAATGACTGAAGTAGGTGAGTGCTCGAAAGTATTAATTAATTTTTTTGTGTGATATATAATTTAAATTATTAAGAGCCTTAATAAAGTGAAGGCCAATTCTCGTAATTAAAAACGTTTACTTTATTTAGTCGCAATCTCATCTTAGAGACAGTCAATGTCAAAAACTTGTCCTAAATGTAAAGAGAAGTTAGGGGTATTCTGACAGATTGACACTGAGATCAGACTGTTTACATACTTAAAATTACGCCTCTCTGATTTTTCATAGTTTCGTAGCACTGAATATTTAATAATTGATTAAAATTGAAGAAAGACAACTACTTCAGTTGATATATTTTAGGTTTTAGTAAAATTTGATCCTATTAACGTTTAAATCCCATTTTATTGCATTTGTTATGAGCGGGTCTCGCCATTTTAAATCTTCTTCAACAAATACAACCCCAACAAAAAAATACCATTCGTCCCAAAAACATGAAAAGCACTAGTCCTCAACTATGATAGCGAGGCAGTCACCTCGAATGCACCAGATCGATGCAGCGACTGCGCAGTACGCGGGTCGATGCACCCATCTCTGTGACGTAACAACACACGTCACCAACACGAATTGGGACAGAAAGACCACTTGAACACAGATTGCGATAAAATGCTAATGCAGTTGTGATTGATTTGGGTGGTTCGAAATGCATTTGCAGCTTTTAAGATTATACAATAAAGGTAAGTTGGCCTATTTAAATAAAATATTAAATGTAAGCATCGAGAGATCATCATCGATTGATAAAGTTAAGGTACGCTTGCCGCGGCTGGTCCGTGAATAGGTGACCATCTTTACATATCAAGACCTCTCTGTGTCGCGGAGAGCACGTTAAGCCGTTGGTCCTGGCTGTCATTTGTGGATCTTTGACAGTCGTTTAGGGTCGTCAGAAGCTCAAAAGTTTGACAACCAGTCTTACCAAGGGGTATCGTATTACCCAGTAACTGGGTTGTGGAGACTGGAGGTCAGATAGGCAGTCGCTCCATGTAAAAAACTGAAATTCAGCTACATCTGGTTAGACTGGAAGCTGACGCCAACATAGTTGGGAAAAGGCTAGGTAGATGATGATTAAATGTAAACATAAACAAGGATTGGAAGACCACGTCAAAACACATCGACTAATTTAAAACACACTCGCTGTATTTAAGAATACAAAATGGTCGTAACCTTGGCTATTCAAAAAATGTTACAATCATAGGCATGGTCCCCAGCAACTCAAAATGCTACGACTAACTGCAACAAGATAGAGGTGGCGAGATGAATATCATTACTTTAAGAAGGACTGGTTCTTTTGAAGGAGTGTAGAAGGACATTGCGTCGTAGTCTAAAGCAGCAGAATAAAAAATCTTCTGTTGACTAAGGGCCTAAGACTAAGGGTTTTGTGGTTTAAAAGCTTTTGTGTAATAAATATGTCAAACTGCCACATGTATCCTCCAGATAAAAGTTATCTGCATAAGCATAAGTAAAATCAGCCTTTAATGTTTCCACTGCTGCGACACAGGCCTCCTCTGGGTGAAAGAGAGTGGGCCGTAATTCACCACGCGGGCAGGCACGTTGGCAGATGTCACATGTCTTCGAATTTTTGGTTCCAGGTCCTCAAGATGTTTGCCTTCACCGTTTTAAAAGCAGTGGTAATGAAATAATTTACAAAATGTACAGCGCCTTTCGGTTCGAACCTGCGACTTACAGCCCGTAAGTCGCGGCCGTTACAACTGTGCCACCACTGCTCTCAAAAAAATTATCTAACTTTTGAAAAGTTTGCCCTAAATACTTGATGGGAAATGGTTATTTTTAATCACGACAACGTAAGTTACCACCCACGAGCAGCTAAGTAAAATGGTTGATCTTCATTGCTTAAGAACAAATGTCTCCTAACGAAGCAATTTCAGCAATTGTCATAGATGCAAGCACTCGTCTGAATACATGCACGTGAGCCTATTATCAATTAATTATCACGCATAGTGGAACTTCGGCACTAATCCATATCGTGTCACTAGCCGAATGTTGAGCTAGGTTGGGAATGAGGAATGTCTGATTGCTCCCTCTCCTCGCTCTGATGGAGTTATACTTTAATAGGTTTACTCTGATTTGTATGCAGTTGTGTTTCTATCTTTGGATTTTATTCTTGAGGGATTTGCAGGATTAATGAGCGGTATGAAGTATTAATGCGAAATTCGATATTCATTATATTACTTAGATGAAAGATTTTGCGAGACTTCATATTATAAATAAAACAAAGATCATTTCCGACAGGATTATTTCTTCAAAGAATGGATAATCCTATACCGACTTCAGCCTTCGAGATAATGGATAATACCATTCTTTGCAAAAAATAGAACATTCATTAATATCATCACTCAACCATTTTTCAGATTAGCCAAAGTACATACATCTTTTTTAGGATACTGTGTTAAACGTCACAATAAAATACCTTGTGATATATTGCAATTAAATGAAAGATAATTTAAAACTCACATTAAACGTACACTTTGTAAACAAACATACTATAAATTAGATTATATCCAAGATAATAACGCTTGGAAACATGCTGGTCCTGCTCCTTCAAACGATCTAGTCTAGACAGAATTAAACTTGTTGCTAATTTAATTGTAAAATGTATTATTTTTTTGACATTGATTTACATTCTGTAATTACTTTAACTCACACCCTAACTTATTACTTGTTAATATTTTTTTTTATGAAAATCATTTACTTTTACCATGTTTGTACATATGTGAGCACCATGTATCTATCAGAATTTATATGTCATGGTTTCATTTTTAATTATTTTACCTATTGTGGTAATTTTATTTTAGGTGCATCGTCTTCACCAAAGACTCTTTGGTCTTCACATATTATTATATAATTAATGTATGCAAAATATTGTAAAACATTTTGAAAGAGTAACGGTGGAGTTTCTTGCCCATTCTTCTCCATACGAAAACTACTTTTGGGAAGAGGCACCTAGAATCAATTCTATTTTATTGTAATTTTTGACGTTCAAAAGTGCCTTTTATGTGCCTATTTGAAATAAATCCTTTTAATTTTTATGAGCAATAAATATCTTTAAACCTAAGTGGTAGAGTGGTAGTGGTTCTCGAAAGACCGATGGCAGTTGAGACAGCGTATCGGCAAGCGTAGTGTGGGACACCCTCCCCCCTAGATAGACGGACGACCTAAAGAAGGTGGCTGGGACAGACTGGATGCGGAACGCGGTTGACAGGGTGTTGTGGCGCAGCCTGGCAGAGGTCTTTGTCCAGCAGTGGACTGCGATGGGCTGAGTAGATTGATTAATTTCTGTATTCACCCCCATTTTTCGGCTTCCAGTCTAACCGGATGCAGCTGATGCAACAATGACGCAAATTTGAATCTTAGTATAATATAGCTGAACTTCCTTCTTTCTGTAGCCTAAAAACAGTGGCACTCCGGGAGTGCCGACAGAAGTGAAAACAAAACACAAACAGAATACATTGCCAACACTCACTGACATAGGTATCGGATATACATTAAAACCGAGTACATCCCGAGGACAGCCGAACACATCCGAAGTGGGTATTTTTTAATCGTCTTATAAACAAAACACGAGCGGTGTCGTTTACGGTAACAATGGCGCGAGGTCAATGGTTTTTTTTTCCATCTCAAAAAATTCCCAACGCGCCTAAAGAATTTTTCACTTCAAAAAACGTTTTCTGTCTGACTCACCTCCTGTTATCCAGGTAGCTGTCGTACTCATCAGGTGTGTTCTTCTCGTCGTGCATGTCGTAGAGGTCGCTGTAGATGGCAGACTCCATCCGAGACGGATCCAAGTGGTAGTTAGGATTCTCGTACGAGAGGAGACCATTCTCTGTGGACAAATTAGGAGAAGATTAGTTTATTTGATAATTGGATGGCTGGATGATGGAGCGATCCTAAAGGGTCATAAGAATTCGATGTAATTGTATATAGGTATATAAATAAGGCAGTTTGGAAGACACAATGTGGGTTGGCTTCCCATAAGGTGGACAGATGATCTGGTGAACGCCGCACGAATCCGCTGGATGTGACTGACAGTGGACCGGTTGGTGTTGTGATCCTTGGTGAAGGTCTTTTTCCAGCAATGGCCGCAAATAGGACTGGGACTAATTGGACTGATCGGCAGTCGATGCAATGTGGCGAATGTTGGGGATAAGCCTAAGTCAAGGATTTGGACGTCTTTTTGCTGATAGCTGTACCTGGTCTTTCCTTTTCGCAATATTTAATTTCGATCGACCATGCAGCTAAAAAATGCATTCTACTCAGAACTTTTTACGTAGATAAGGTAAAGAAGATTTACTCAACAACTACTACCATTTATTTTTAAAAGCATTCGTCCCTGATCGAAAGATCTGCTATCAGCCATTATAATACGTTGACTGAATAGCTCTTGCTGGCTTTATTTGTAGATAGCTTGCTGTCTGAGACATCTGAACTCATCTAGAAAATAAAATGACAATGCACGGAGATTATCTAATGGAAATAAGAATTAGGGATATACTACTGTTTAGGTTTTGACTTTGTTAGTGTTTTAAAAACAAATAATATTAATAATAGTACCTAAAACAACCCTATAAATTTATACAGGGCTGTTTTAGATAAAAATTTGCTTCATACAGGTTGCGCCGTGAATACAATATTTCCAAGAAAAAACGTGAAAATTTTGATTGTTATTGAATTTTACCCTTCAGCTTTTATCCACTATTTATACTACAATCTCTAAAAGTTGTTACCTACTGTATGTTATCGAAGATGTCATCAAGATGTCAATAATTTCTAAGATCTTCTCTTACACACCTATTATTTCAGTCATCTTTAATCACAACTTTTTTTCTAAAACATGTCATCCCGAAAAACTGCCACAAGTTTCGTTCTAGTTCGCCGAGGGCCGCACTTGGCAGGCCTCATCGTAACCAGAGCCGAAGCCGTAATAATAGCTGACTATCACCTCCCACTCCCCCCTCCTTCATCAACATGTGTCCGTGTAGACGTGGTACGATGTAATTGCTGTCATCGCGATGTGACCATTATTTATGAGTGATAGAGTAAGAAGTGATGTGTTGTATATCAATATTGTACATAAAATTCAAAGTCCTGACTGACTGATATATCAACGCACAACTTAAACCGCTGGTCCTAGAGACATGAAATTTGGAAAGTGTGTTCTTTGTGAAGAGTAGGTAGGTAGGTAGTAGGTACTAAGAAAGGGTTTTTCGAAATTCCACCCCTAAGAGGGTGAATGGGGGGGAGGGTGAAATTTCACGCGGACGAAATCACGGGTAGAAGCTAGTCTAGGCTTATACGAGCTAAATAATTATATTTAGATAACTAATAGGATCATATCAATAGAGCAGTCGTGGCCCAGTTATAACGGCCGCGACTTACGTAGGTCGTAGGTTCGAACCCTTTGCTTTGCATTCTGAATAATTTTTGTAGATGTCCATCTGTCCTTACATGTAAATAATGTAGATAGGTAGGCTTTTCAACTAAAGCAACGAAAACCGCTTTAAGGCTCCTTCAAAAAGGCGCGACTTGCGATGAAATCGCGCGCGACACAAAGGCACAGAATAAAGAAATACAGTATTGTTACTCGGCCGTAACCTTGATGTAAATGCCTACAGCCGCGCGGTACGTAAACATGCGATAGGGCTGCCCGCCTCCAGTATTTTAATTACATTTGCCTACTTTGTGTTTCCATTTAGTTCTGTTATTGTATTTTACTGTGTGTACATAAATAATTTTATATAAACAAATAAAATACTTTGTGAATTGAATAGGAAGTGTTTAATAAAAATGCGTGTTGTTTTGATCGCCGCCGCACGACTCCAGCTAGTGAGCAGCAGCGCGCTGTTGCTATTCAAATTTCGAACTAATCGCCGCGCGGCGCCAGTCAGTAGGCAGCGCTAGCGCGCTGTTAAAATGGCGGGAAAGCAAGTGTGCATTCACAGATTGATTTTATTTAAAATTAAAAAAACAGTTTATTCGGTAATTTAAAAACTTGGCTGCATGCTCTAGTGTCTTTGCCAACATTTTCACGCAGCCACGGCAGAAAATAATCCTCGCGCCATTTTTTTTCAAATTTTCTTTTCTTTGTACTTGTATTGTGAAATGTTTTTTTTTCTGTTTCCTCGCAAATGTGTTAAAAAACGTCGTACGATATACGTGCGTATTGGTTATAACATCTTAACGCACTAATATCGTAATGTACTATTACAGAATTATAATCATTAAAGTCATCAACACAACTCTCTAAGACCATGTAAGTCCAAAGAATGATGATTTCATGAAACAGTTATTCTTATTACAGTAACAGTTATTCAATAAAAATAATTAATTTTATTCATAAAAGTATGCAATCATTTCATTAATGTTTTGTTATGATGTTGTCACGTTAAACTATCGTCCGTAAATCGACTTTACAGACAACCAATTTTTTTGTAGTATTATTCATACACACAGTACAATAAACAACTATTATTAATAATAAAAACCACGTCTTTACTTTGAATTATACAAACTAACAAAACACACATGCGCCGAGGTTTTAACACAAGCGTACCTACCGTTTAATGATTCATGAACCGCCTATAACTACCTACCTCACTCGTGTTTATCACTTTCCTTTACTCTATTCACTTCATTTATTAATCCAGACATCTTTTTTTCGGGAGATAAAATGAAATACTTATCCATTAAAAATACACACATTATGTACCTACCTACAAGTAAGTAAAATTATTTTATAGTCTTACCTTTCAGAGTTTCCAGGTAATCTAAAAAAAGTTATCTCTGGATGCGTTATTGACGAATTCATGCAACCAAAAACAGCACAATATAGCCTACTCGTCATATTAAATATGTACTTGAACTTATTTTTAGTGCAAAAATCGCGCGGTTATTGTTAAAAAAAACAACACACCGTCCGTTCGTCACTGCAGCACAGTCGCGACTGTCTGCATGCTGAGCTCATGCCGTGGTCGAGGCGCGTAGGTATAGCTCGCGTTTCGTCCGTTTGTATGAAGACCTCGTACTGTATGTCTTTATACTGTGACAAAGGCACCGCAAGTCGCGCAACGAGCGGTGCCTTTGTGTCGCGCGTGATTATATCGCGTGTCGCGCCTGTTTGTAGGAGCCTTTAGAAAAACCTCACCTGGCCCGTGGGAGTAGGTACCTCATTCATAGAAGAAAAATACATAAACATTGTTAAGACGAAAGCTAAAGAAAGGGAAATCATATTATAACCAACATACAACATAACCTAACACTGACCTACGAATTGCAAAAAAACGTAAGAAAAATTGAATTTCGCGGGTTACTTTAGCGCATCCCTCTTAAATTAGTTGACAAAAACAGCGTCGTTTAAAATGGCAATTTATAAGCAGGAACCAAAACCTTAAAGTCAACTAAAGACACTTCAACTAAAACACCTAAATTGATTCCACTCGTGACCTACAAAAGCCTGGATTCTCTTTGTAACAGATTGTAAGCGCCCGCTTAGGTAGATGTCTGACCCATTTAGCTAGCAGAATCTCGATAACTATTAGTAGCGAATCTAAACGTTTTAGTGACGCTTCGAAACTGTAGAGAATCTTCCGTAAAGGCTAACAACACAGATGCGGCGCGACTTTGTTATACCTGAACAGGGTAATATTAAATTAGCTAGCAAAACTCCACCGAAGCGATGGGTCAATCTAATGACGATAAAACAATTTAAAAAAAAACACTGGCACTCCGGTAGTGCCGACAGAAGTGAAAACTTGAACAATTACGAGTGTATTTTGTGAATCGTCTTATAAACAAAACACGCGTGTTAAGGTGTGTTCCTTATTTTATAGGGTTTTTTGCAAATCAGGTATGATGACCAAAGTGACTGGTTTATTCTTCTCGTGAAAGGAATTTATTCAGATTTACAAATAAGCACACAGGATAGACTTCAGTTCGTGGTGTTGGTCGCGGCAGTGGTAAGAGAAGCAAGCCGCTCGCATAGAGCTCGTCGTCAGTTATATATCCGTGGTTCAGCGCCATCTCGTCGTTGTTGGATGAACTACGTAGTTAGTACGCAAGGCCCTCGTAGTTCTTCCCGATGTGCATAGATGGCGCTGTCTTACGTTTTACGTCTTACGAATTTTCGATCAGGGTCACGTGACCTGACGCGAATTTAGAAGTTTTTACTCATTCCAAAAAAAGTACACAGCGCCGCTAAAGAAGTTTTCACTTCAAAAACTCTTAATTGAGTAACTACAGCTGAATACAGGGGCCACTGATAGTGTAGGTATTTGAAATAAGGCAGAAGAACGAAGATTTTTATTTTTTATCGTCTTTAGTGATCGATACACATCACATCTGCGGAGTTTCGCTAATTTAATTTGATCATGTACGAGTATATCCTTCGTAGAATCAGGTAAATCCATTGTTTAGCAGATTGTCACACGAGGTATTAAAACCGTGTAGGTACAGCCATTTCTTATGACATGAATGACAGTTGTAATTTAATTATACACACAATAGTTATTTAGTAACTTTTCTAAACAATCTGCTTCCGTGACTGTACATTTTATATGAAGTCACGTGTGACGACGCGACGCGCCTCATGAAGTAATCGCGATGTGGCATGTCATGCGACAAGTCGCGCCAATGTGGTAGGGACCCTTAGTGACGTTAGAATCTTATCTGAGACTAACTTTATCGTGAGTAGTTGCCGATTCAAGTTTGAGGCATTTTTGCCAAGTATTTAATAGTAAATGTGTCAAGTTTTAAAGGTTCTAGGATCTATTCATATGGCGAGGAATGGTGTTTAGATTTAGGGCGTCAGTTTGTACCCAAAACTGTCAAATTTTCCCAATCAACTTTGAACCTTATGCTTTAGCGATAAAGTTGAAAATCTATTCAAGAAATTTTACAGATTTTAGTAGCTTGATGTGCTGCTGTCTGTGCTTATTCCTTCTTCCACAGGTTCAACTGCCCTAGGCCCGTTCATGGTCTCCCGATCGACAACATCAATTTAAGATTATGTAAAAAAGTTCAACATTTCTGGGAAATTATTTATCAGATTAAGATAACCGATACTTAACAGGAGGCGGTGAAACAAAGTAAGTCATAAGTCATATTTTATTCATTTGTTGAACATAGGTACAGTCAAAAAAAGAGATTAGTATGCAGGATCGTCGGATATAGTTGAAGTTTAGTAAGGAACCGATGGATGTTGTCGACTGAAATTTTGTTTGATAAATGTCTTGTTTATTTCTATTAATAAACTTAAATTTTATTCGAGAACATCCGTCGGTTTCTTACTAAACTTCAACTATATCCGACGATCCTGCATACTTATCTCTTTTGTTGACTGTACAATAATAATGGTATATAAAGATAATAAAGGCCCCTATCCATTCGTTTTTAGGATAACTCTCCATTAAGCCAAGTGGATAAACAAAACTAAAACTAGAAATCTGTTTAATAGTCCGCTGCAAAACCCCAGAACATTATAACACTTCACCATAATAACCAAACCATGGACAAATTGCAATCCCACTAAACAGGCTATGAAATCCGTACATTCCTATTAAATCCACCAATCGCGTTAACACGCAACGATTGCCTAAATCCCCCATCCCCTATATAATCCTCTACCTCCCGTAATAGGGGGATGAGTGGATGACTACAACGAACAACTTCCAATAGGGGTTGAGAATAATCCTTGCAACGATATTACACGAACATTATGGTCTAATAGTTACATGCGAGTATCGGGTCATTGGGGTGTGGTGTAAGTGACAAGAGAGGGATTTGGAAATGGTAACTTGATTGGAGATATAGTTGACGTTTCAAAGCTATTAACTAATAAGGCTAGAGTCGTTATATGTCATCGTGAGGTTGTAGTTTACGTAATGAGATCGATGAAAATAAAGATACGGTGTTTTCATTAATTACAGACTCTCTTTTTCGGTTTAGTTAATACGTTAGAGACCGGTGGAGCCCAGTGGTGACGGTCGCGAGTTACGAGGATCGCACCCAAACAGACGCTTTAGTTTGTGTAAATTTATATTTTATCACCACTACTCTCGGCAAAGGAAAACATCGTGAGGAACCGGCATGTCCTAGAACCAAAAAATCGAAGACATGTCATGTGGTCACCCGCACTGGGCCCGCGTGGTGGATTATGGCCCACTCCCTCTTGTGTATGTGAGGAGGCCTGTGTCCCAACAGTGGGCATATAATAGGCTGATTATGATTAATTACTAGCAAAACAAAATAAAATAGAGTTTTTATTACTCATCATAAAAATTATACAATATTGGTTAGATATGTTTCAATTACCAAGATTAATTAATCAAATAAAAATCTATGACGTGTCTATATTGCATAGCAATTACATACCTACAAATTAACTACCGTATACATACAATAAAGTTATATAACCGTGAAAATCGATTATTAACGTACATGTATTACGATTCGCGATGCGTGTTCATATTTAATACGTAATACCGGAAGGAGTCTGAGGAAAATATTGAATAAATATTTTATTGAGATTACTTGGGTTATTGAACTTTTCGCACAGAAGTTGAAGTGACGGGGGTAACTCTGAGGAATACGTACCTAGTTGAGTTGGGTTAACTAAATTATACTTATTCTTAGTCTAGACGGGTTTCTTTGAGTAGTTCCTCTTTATAGGACGCTTTTAAAACAGTGCTAATAATAATCAAATTAATTAGAAGATGTTGGATGGAAGTATTAAATTTGTAATCCTAGGTTTTAATATATAACATTGAAATGCTGTTCGTCGGTAAGCGCATCACTTGAGAATGGCTGGACCGATATAGCTATTTTTTATTTTTCAATTGTTGTAATGTCAGAATTAGGTTTTTATGGAAAGAAAAATTGGAAAAGTCTTGCGAAAAATTTTGAAATTCGGAAAAACTGAACTCACTTTTTTCTCTGGGTTTTTGTATTGAAATTTGGACAGAACAACGACTGCTGGGACAGCTAGTTGATGATAACATTCTATGTTCATTAACATAATGATTATACAAGCCAAAAATTCGCATTGATTTATCGAGCATTGTTTTCAAAGACAAAACAAAATCTTTAACTACTAGTCTCAAAACAAAGAAAAGAATATTTTTACAAAGAACATGTACCTTCACGAATTCCACAATTACGTATTGTTCGTGACTCCTTCGAAGAGAATCCTTCGAATAAATCAGAAAACGTGTGAGCTGTCTCCAAATGGCGTCGCGAAGAGTAACGCTCGAGAAGTCAGGATTACATGGCGTTCTGATCACCCTTCTATAGGGGTGCGCGGTAAAGCGTGCAGCGAACAGGGAGTTGGGTCGGCTTTTAGGAGTTAACTAATTATTATAACATTTTTTTTGAGGACGGAAATTGCTTGCAATATCGAATTGCTTGCAATATCGTTGATACTTTGATGTTTTACATTATACTGCTTTTGACGATTCATGGGAATTACAGAATTAAATGCCGTATTGGAGTTTTGTTTCATTATTTTTGCTTCGATTACCGACGAATGTAAAGCTTCAGTTTGCAAGAAGAACGGTGGACGCCACATAACGACCGCAGTGACGGCCGTCATTTATTTATTTAATTACAACGGTTTGAAACCAATTACAGAAATTAAAGACACAGTTTGTATATGTTACCGGCCAAACCTGATTTTAGGATGAACTAGTTTCGCCTAGGCCATACCGGTATTTGTATTCTCATATCTCATTTGCTCGCTTTTGCATCCTATGTCGCCTATCGACCGACCGGAACCATGCAACCCGTGTAGGGAGAACTAGTTTAGCCTAGACAAAACTAGTTCATCCTAAAATCGAGTTTGGCCGGTAACATACACATAAAAGATAAAAAATATAAAATCATAGAGTAAAAAGTTAACAACACTTTCATACATCCCTCTCACAGTACTTTTGACATGCCGACAAAATCTTCGTCTATTCGTCCTCAAACAGATCGTTTCTTGGATTAGAGTCCAAGAGATCATTAAGTGCGGCCAGAGTACGTGCGTCATGAAAATGATGGCACCGAGGATTGACTTTACAGTGTCAAAAAAACGCTTTCTAGAAAACCATTCAAACTTACTTTCATAAATAGCGTTTCAGTGACGTCATTCGATGGTAAATTACGGACTTTATGTTGCAGTCACAGCAGTCTTAGGAAACCCTAGCTTAAGAGGAAATTCGGGTGGTCGTTTCTCCATAGAAACGCTCTCGCCTGTTTTCTTTCTGGTTAATGACCATGAAGCAATGATTTTTTACGAAATAATAAATACATATTAACTATTTGTATGTCCCTATGTTTTCTTTTTTGATGATACATTATTTTTATAAGCACTAGATCCCTCAAAAAATGCCGTTTTAAACCGCTGTCAACAGAGGCCTAGTGAAGTAAATTTGACAACTATTAATGAATAAACTGGCCAAGCGCGAGTCGGGCTCGCACACGAAGGGTTCCATACCACAAGTCAAAAACGCCGCTAAAAACCACGTTTGTTGTATGGGAGCCCCCTTAAATATTTATTTTATTCTGTTTTTAGTATTTGTTGTTATAGCGGCAACAGAAATACATATCTTTTATCGTTTATGACATATCTTTTAAATTGGTCCAATATTGGAGGAGGAAATAGGCGAGAACCAAACCTCGAATCATGACTTTTTACTCAGGCTTTTTCAAAAGTCACTCCGACCGCATTTCCTCTTAAGTACCTACAGTCAAACGCACATCAACAAATGTTAATTGAATCCAGCTAAACTTTATAAATACAAGTGTTTCTTTTAAGCTCTCATCAAATTTGAAAGACACCTTTGGACACATTCCACATTTTTACAGAGGCAACTTTCATTCGTGAAAGTAAAAATTAGGTGGCTCTATAAACCCGCTACATCTCATCCCACACACCACAACATAAAGGCGTGTGTCCACGAACGTAACGGTCGCGCCCGCTTCCGGCCGACAATGGCGCCCGCTACATAATTGATACTTTTTGGTAATATCACTGTTGTTCAGAAATAATGCGTCGCTCGTGAATGGAGGCTTTTAGCGTGCGAACGATAGTAAAATAGATCTGTTTGGGTTCGTTCTGGGGATTTGGGGAGCGCCGATTAGCTAACGTTTTCAATCGAAAATCGTCAATGTAAAATATAAAAAATTACAAGCCCTTGGGAGAAATGTGGGAGTTTTATGCAATCTTCATAGAAATAAGAAGAAAATGCGACATTCAACTTGCTCTTTTTTTGCAGACATAGAGATAAAGTTGAATATTCTCGTGTGCCTATAATTTCGCCAAAACCCTAAACACATTCAACGTCAAGGCCGACACTTCATTTCCACCAGGAACCATACAGCATTTTGTAAAATGACAAAAAAAAAATTAAATGTGAAATGAAACTAAGCAATGTTGCTGAAGGTGTCGCGAAGAGCACATAATTACTACTGGAGACCTAAAAAGGCCTCTTTGGCAGAATCATAAAAGGATAACATTATGAATCATATTGGAAAGTTAACTGTTTTTTTTTTATTAAATGTTGCCCCACACTAGGATATACTCCTGTATCG
This sequence comes from Luperina nickerlii, assembly GCA_963855955.1. Lineage (NCBI taxonomy): Eukaryota > Metazoa > Arthropoda > Insecta > Lepidoptera > Noctuidae > Luperina > Luperina nickerlii. The sequence goes on from OY979671.1 coordinate 22,240,695, forward strand.
TGGGTGAGTTTACAAACATTTAAAAATTCACATACACAAATTGCCAGACCTGGAACAACTACTTGTAGGCAATACAAATATATTTTGTTCCGTGCGGGAATCGAACCCGCGACACGCAGCGCAGCAGTCGATCGCTCAGCCACTGCGCCAACCGTGTCGTTAAGTTACTCGTATCAAATCCCATTGGTGAAGGATTTTTCAGTAATTTTTTTTTTTTGTCTGTGCTAAAATTCCAATCAATCCAATCCAATCCCAATCTCTTCGATTATACCTACGTAGTGCAGCGAAAAAAAGAAAAACACGGACTGTCTTCACCATATTCATAATGTTATCTTTTTATGATTTTGCCAAAGTGGCTTTTTTAGGCCCCCTGTTCTCTAGTTCTACAAATGAGACACGATACGTTTTTGGAAGGAGAGCCGAATAAAAATAAATGTATTAGGTATTGATATTTTGAAAATGTTTGATTGACGAGTTTTGATGAAAGCTGTAGTTGTTGCAGTAGTTATGATATATGTTTAACGACTACATCAAACGGCGAAAATATCCCAATGTTATTGGGAGTTATATATTCGAGCCTTGGGGATTGAAATACCAGGACAGTGGGGTCTTAGTGCCAACTGGGTTTTTCAAGACATCCGCCGAGCAGTAGGTCGACTCTTCACGTGACCCGAGGGCTGGCCTTATTTTAGGCCAAAGAATCATCATCGCTATACAACGTGGCAATGCTGCCAGCCTTTTGGTTACTTAGGTAATAGGTAATACGGGCTGGTGTCCGCAACTCCACGTCAATGCGCGTATTTTGCGTACGGTTTTATTTTTTATTTTCTGTTACTTTTCATTTTTTTTTATATCCCCTGATCCTTTCCCCTCCTTTTTTATATTTTTTTCTTTTTGTATTATTATTTCTTTTAATACGTTAACATAATATGTAGCTATGGGGTCACGGTCCTTTAGAAGGCGTATAAGGGGCCGAAGCCAACTCGCAGAGGTCCCTTGGACAATTTTAAAATGGAATGATGTAATATTATTATTATTTTAAGTCTGTTAGCGTAGGCATATATATATATATATATATATAACTACTACATTATTTTGTGTCCACATCAAACAAACTGTCATTAGTCCACATCGAATGCATTTTGCAAACAAACAAATGTTCGTGCGAGCGGCCATTACAGTGAGCTATGTCGAAGGAATGTGACATTTAGCTTATAAACACAAGGCTTGAGCTTTGAACTTGATATGAATCACGGTATTATAACGCTAACTATTGTTGAGCGGGGTCAGAAAAAATGTGACTCAGTTGAGGTCGTGAGGATTTTAAGTGACTCGGTAAGGACAGCAGCGTGTAGAGTTCTAGTGCTGGCATGAATTGCATGGTTGTTGGGAATCCTTTTCAGGATTATTTTAGAATTCCCCCAAAACTTGTTAATGCATAGCAAAAAAAAAGAGTACCAGTGTGAGTGTGTGGATACCCCGAGCCTACAATGGACTGTGACAGCTAGGATGTTTATGACACGCCTTTAAAATCAGATACATTGTAAAAATTATTCCAGCCTGGTAGGTTTTTAAATACTTGGGACGAATTTCACCAAACTGAATGCGATCAGTACATCTAAACCGCGTTTAACAGCTGTCAGTATCAACATTCCACAGTAATGATGACACAGCTCTTGATCGGAGCTCTCTTCAGATTCATTGGTGAAATTCGCCCTTAGTCTACAATGTTAGCTACTCAACTCATTGATTTAAAACTTAAAAATAATAAAAGGTACAAAATAACCAGCGTTTTTTTTCCAAACCGTGCCCACCCATACACTAATAAAATAAAACAACGCCCATGATAACCACGTCAGTCGAACTCAAATAGGTACCAAATAAAGAGTAAATTATTCACATACGCGTAGTACCAAGACAGCTCCTGTATCGATTTTCAGGCGACCTTCAGACGGCCCGACTGTTCGCTTTTAAAACTTGAAGAAAACCTAATTGTGGGTAGCCTGGTGACTGACACGTTTTGTGGGAGGTACTGGAGTGTCATTGAGCTGGTGGGTTTAAAATATACAGAGTAGTTTGATGACGTACTGTGTTTTTAAACGCAGATTGTTTTTAGCTATGAACGTTTTTCCTGTGAGCGTAGATTTTACTGTAATAATTTGATCATCAGGGACCTTTGGAAGCCAATTATTTTAAAAGAGTAACCGTGGAGTTTCTTGCCGGCTCTTCTCGATAGGAAACGACCAATTGGAACTGTGCAACTAGTTTCTGACGTTTCATAAGTGCCCGTGTAGGTTTATGTGAAATAAAATATTTTGATTTTAACTTTATATTTTTGTTGAATGCATTGTTAAGGCGCTACCTCAAAAATCTAAAATTCTCGAAAACCTACTAAGCGAGCGAAAGTGATGCAATTACTTTTGAAACGCAAAAGAAGAGTGATGGCTATAGTGTGCGTGCGCTCGGAATAAAACGAAGTATGTGCCAAAACGAATTTACTCTTTTTTAACAAAATAAATAAATTAAATTTAAAAGTACTCTGAGTAAATTTTGATATGATAATTCTCTATGTTTTAAAGTAAATCCCATTGAATAACTCTTAAGCGTTACGCCGTGATGTCGAAAAAAGTAAAAAGATATATCACATTGATAAATAAGATAAAACCTTTAGAATAAATGGTTTTAATTACCAAATACAGAAAAAATTACAGTGGTATTGACAGAAATGACATTAACAAATGAATAGTTTTATTTTAAAACCATAGAAACTCCAATGAGTTTCTATATCACCACACACCTTAATTAGATGCATTGACCGTGTTTGGTAGTGGAATTTTAGAGATTAGTAAAGCGGTTAATTTTAATTCAACTGCGCATGAGGATATGTAGCATCAAAATGATTTTCTTGTTGTTTTATAGTCTGACAAAAAGTGGTATTTATAAAAAGGTTGAAACAAAAAATAAGTCTTAAAATATTTGCAAACGAATGTTTTTTTTAGTTTTAAGAGCGTTACTCCAGAGCGGCGCGCCTCGTGTTTAGGTAAATTTACTCACACAGCTATACAGTTAAACGCACACACAGCCGTCTGTGTTGGAGCGCGTATCATACACCGCTTAGAATCATCTTGATACTTAGCCAGTTTTTAGTTAGTAGGGAATGTTTTCGTTTTCCGTAAGCGGGGATTCAGTTTTTTGTTTATTGTAATAAATGAGCAATTAAATTATTATTAGTTAGGTTAAAGTAAATAAAAACAATTTCGTGTAAAATAAAATCTTAATATTTGTTGTCTCTAAGTTTCATGGACCTAGCTTTTCGGGGATCAACAATTTCGGGTAACAGGCATTTATTGTAAAAGCTGACTAGCCGATGTTCCATATTTTCGCTCCAAAATTTATCGTCCCTGATTATGTTTTCAGTCTTCAATTTAAAATCTTTGCCTGTCCACACAGCAAACAGACAGTAATTTCTGTTAGTTATATGCAGCTGCCCCTGTATCTGATAAAACCAGTCATGGCGTCGATTCACAGATCCATCTATTTTCCAGAATTTAATATTTTTTTGGCTAATAGCAAAATCTGCCTCTAATCCAAATGCCGAACTAGGACATTTAATTTCGGTGATGCCATCATCGTCGATTAGTCCATCCGGCGAAGCACCTGTAATCATAATAATTTGAAACTCAATACTCTAATTACTTCTTTTTAAGGGGGAAGCGCTAAGGTAGCCCGCGAAATTCAAATTTTCTTACGTTTTTTGCAATTTGCTGGTCAGTATTAAGTTGTACGTTGATTAATATATGAATCGCGGCCGTAACTAACATGTATTTACAGAATTATAATCATTAAAGTCATCAACACAACTCTCTAAGACCACGTAAGTCCCAAGAATGATAATTTCACGAAACAGTTATTCTTTGGACTTACGTGGTCTTAGAGAGTTGTGTTGATGACTTTAATGATTATAATTCTGTAAATACATGTTTGTCACGGCCGCGATTCATATATTAATCAACGTACAACTTAATACTGACCAGCAAATTGCAAAAAACCCAAAAAAAAAACAAATTTCGCGGGCTACCCTGGCGCTTTCGCCTTAATAGAATTTAAGAATATAAAAATAAATTGTTTGTTAGAAAAATCTAAACTTGTACCTGCAACTGTTCTATGGCCACTTTTTCGTTTACTTTCCCATGTTGAATACTAGGGATATGGTCCAAGGAATATGAGTAAAGAAATTGTTTAACCAAAGGGGCTGGGCTAATAGTCGATCGCCGTTTGCACACTTTACAGAATGAAGAGGCTGTCAATAAACAACGTCGTAGCTCTAGCCAAAGTGCACTCTCTGTCTGAAGTACAGTATCCCTTTCAACTTCTTGTCTACTATTTACCTATAACATAAAATTTGGAAATATATTTTTAAGTCTAATATTATCAGAAACAATGTACAACATGTATCTGAACTTATGAAAGTATACTGTAAATACGCACTTGTTCTTGAAGGTTCTTGTTTTATTTGTCCTAAAATATGTTTATAAAGACCAAGTCATTCTTACAAGATTCCCTGCGTCAGGATCTTGAATTGAAGCCGTTTCTAATGCCTGCAAGTTTTCCTGAATTTCCAGTGTTTTATCACTGTCTTTTTCATTTTCTTGAGTCTGAAAATAATATGTAGAGTATAATATAGTGACACAAACCGTATGCACCATGACAGGCGATCGATTGTCGGCTTAAGATAGCACATAACTAACAATGTTTTTTTTGTGCTAAAATATGTAAGTATACAAATGACCAAGTAATTCTTACAAGATTCCCTGCGTCAGGATCTTGAATTGGAGCCGTTTCTAATGCCTGCAAGTTTTCCAGAATTTCCAGTGTTTTTTCACTGTCTTTTTCATTTTCTTGATTCTGAAAATAATATGTAGGGTATAATATAGTGACACAAAAAGTAAGCACCATGACAGGCAATCGATTGTCGGCTTGAGATAAATAAATAATGAAGAAAGGTCTTATTTAGTTTTGGTTTAACAACTGCTCAATCAAAACCAAGGAAACACGTGTCTGCCGCAGCTAGTAAAATATAAAGTAAAAAAATAAAACTTACAACAGCATTTTTATTTAAGTCCTGGTTTTGAAGTATTTGAACTTCTCTTTTCTGCCTATAACAACGAATTGGATATTAACTTTATCTTATTACTACTGTGTTTCATAAAAATATCCAAACAAAAAGTAATAAAAAAAAAAAATTACTTCAAAAAGTAGTAAGTATATTGTTTCTTAATTACACCTAATAAAAATATATTTTTTATAAGTAGAGAACCTCGGTAACATACCTTTTAGCTTCATTAGCCTTGGCCAAATTTTCGTTTTTTTTTTGTTCCCATATAGCGCCTTTTGTTAGCCATATCTGAAAAAAAAGTAAAATGAAAACATACATAAAGAAGTCTAATTTAATCTTTCTTAAGTTAATAGAACACCATTACATTAAAATATGTACTCACCAAAGTTTTGTAATATAATAAAAATATATTATAATAAAACGTATCAACATGTCCTAGTCGCGCTAAAAACTCGCGAAAGTACGATAATATTTTACGCGACTCGCGGCTACGGGAGCGACACACGTCCTACCTCTGAAAGGCCTCGGCCGGCACTGAGCGCTGGCGTGATTCCGCGCCGATTATATAGCTGCACTAAATAATTCATAGTAAAATAAAAAAATAAGTTATTAAAAAAATATTTGTACCATGTTTTAGAACGTAAATGTCTTCGTTTACTAGGCCTAAAATAACATATAAATATTTCAGATTTCATCCTAAACTAACGCGTTTAAAATATCGAAAAGTGGCTAAAATTGACACTTTTGAATATACTTTTTTTGAATGAAAACTTACAGTAATCGTTTTTTTTTTCAGCCATGCACTAATAAATGCTATTATTATTTATAAAGCAACGTTGTTATAAGTTTGTCGTATATGGTTTTACTAATACCTTGCATTTGCGTAGACCGTCGATCGCTAGTTTAAAAAAAGGCTTGCATAAAAACTGTTCTAATGAGAAAACTGTACGAATAAATGAAAATGTTTTTCAGCCATGCACTAGATTATGAAATTCCCATTAATATGACGTTAATATCTTATCTATAAATTAAACAGATTATGGTTTTATTGTCCGTCGGAAATCATCAATTTTGACTCCAGCGTGGCTCTAACGGATCAACCCTCTTAAGATGCTACCGACGTTGCAGTTTTTTATGGCTGATTCCAAGCATTTTGTGTTTTTTTTATACGCGATGGTCAAAATTTTATGAGCATACCAACCACTATATTATTATTTACTGAACTAGAACTAGGTAGATAATTATAATTTTTATGAACAAGTATGCAAAGAAACAAAGAGTTCAAAGCGCAAAATAAACAACATACGAAACTGCTACCGCTTCGTAACAAGATTTTATCAAAATCGAATATCGCAGTTCTGGAAATTGCGATTTCAATGAGAGCAATAGTGCGTGGTAACGACCCCAACTTACGAGTTCTCGTGGGTTTGAGCCCAGACAGGCACTTTCTTTGTGTAAATAATTTCATCACCATTGCTCCCAAAACGGCGAAAGAAAACATCGTGGGGAATCTGGCATGTCTTAGACCCAAAAATTCAAAGACTTATTACTTCTACCAACCCGCACAGGGACCGCGTGGTTAATTACAGAAAACATTATCGACTTATTATGCTACAATGATGCAATTTCAACTCAAGAAGATTATTAATTTACGATTCATATTTTACCTAATTGATTTTCATATTGTGTATTCATCATACTGAATGGGATGATGATTGTTCAAATAACTGAAATTCTGCAATGAAAGTAATGATGCACAAAATTGTGGTTTCAAATAATTGTTCATCATTGGAACTGATTGGATGTGGGAGGGAATGGTATACGAATTTTGATATTTTAAAACTGAGTCAAATAGGTTATTGTGTCAATTATTAGGAACTTGTGTGGAACAAATACAAAGTTGCACTATACGTCGATAAATTGTACTACATATCGACTAACTGAAATACTGTTATACAAACAACTGTTTTGATGCAAAGAACTAAAGAAGGTAACATTGAATCAGAACGATGGGTGGACTGTGTGAATGATGATCATCATCTGCGTAGCCTTTTCCCACTGTGTGAATGATGATATGGTTAGAAAAGGGGTGACTCTACTGAGATGACGACTAATAGAGAATTATGGATGAAAAAGACATTTTGCGTCGACCACAATTAAATTGGGATAAGCGTAGGAGATTGATAAAAGAACAATCATTAATTACCTATCACGTGATTAACACGCCTGGTTGCACGGCTTGATGCCGAATTTTAAACTGAAAGATTCCGACTCCCTTCGGCCTTGTTCAACGTGCTTTCCGATGTGCAAGCCGAGATGTCTCAAATATCCATCTTAAAATTATAACGGCTTATGAAAGCCCAGTCATACTACTCACATACTATTTAAGCAAAAATATATCAGCAATAATGTCCAAATCAGTCACTTCTCTCCTCAATCGACAGTTATCAAGAACTTCAAACCATGACCCATGTAATCGATTGGTACTTCAGCACCATCGAGAAATCGACGGACCGGTATCAATATTCGATGAATCTCGGACCGGTATCAATATTCGATGAATCATGATGAAAAAGAGAGGGCATGAAGACATAAAGTACCTCTTAAAAACCAATCTGTTTAAACGGGCGACCATTTTGGAGCGTTACGCGGCAAATTCCAGCTTTTGACAGCAAACGTCATTATTTGACACTTATGTTTGAAGTTCGAAAGTGTTCGATGTTTGTCTGTCATCGGCTTATAGTGATGTAAGTAACTTGATTTGTGTATGGTCAATGACCATTTATGACTACGCTTATTATTTAACGTTAGGTCTTTACGAATGTCTTGTTTGAGCTTATAGCTTTAATAATGCATAACTATTCATTAGCTTTGCAATGGTTATTTATTTTGGATAGGTACCTGCTGTTTGCAACAGTTGAATTGGACCCGCACCGTAATTGCGTAACATACTAACAATCTTGATCTGAATCATTTTGCTAAGGATATAGCTAATCCATTGCTTCATGTATTTGTAAAATTTGTCTGCCCAATAATGTAAATAGCGCAATGAATGTTGTTGTACTGTCAACATGAAAGCCATTGCTACTGTCAGTGGGTTACGCAATTACCCCGCTGGAAAAAATCTTAATATTTACACTTTAAATTCAAGTGTGTCTATCATAATTCCTAAGTAAAAACTGTTTTTTTTTTATTTATAATTTTTTTCGTTTATTTTTCAATACATTAAATTACACTACTAATTATTAAACAAACATACACTTGTCTAAAAACCTTTGAAGGTTTATGTGACAAAGTGGAGGAAGCAAGCTCGCTCACAACATATTACTTAAAATATTTAGAAACTTAAGATGTGATGTAAGTTTGTAACCACCAGTAATATAATAATATTATAGATAGGTAACCTATTTCTCTCAAGTTCAACATTCTCCAAAATGAATTCTGCTAATCCCAAAAAGGTTAAATGTATGGCGATTCATATGTAATAGACTAAAATCCTCCTTTAATGAGTCAGACGAATACCCGGGCCGACTGAATAGCTCTCATTCAGTATGAATAAGGCCAATCTCCTCGTAATCAGTCTCACAGTGTCACTGTGGCCTTAAAATTGGCTCAGTGAGTCACTCTGAAATTATATGATATGGTCTTATGGAATGTTTTGACTTTAGTTTCTGAAAAGGTTGATGCAAAAAAGTTAATTTATCTTATTTAGTAATTTAGTCGATCGATGGAAAACATTACATTTTAAATGTCTTAATTTTCAAAATAACATCAGTAAGAAAAAAAATAAAGCTGGTGAATTTAAAATAGCTAACAAACAACAAAAACCTTCAAATGAACATTCATTTTTCGCAAAGGACAGAGTAACGTTCTATCAGCGATAAAAATGATGCAAAAGTCAAAAAATATGGATTGAGGTACCTACATTGCTCTCAGAAAGCTCCTGAAAGACTTGGACTCCTGAACAGAGTTCCTGGAAGGACTGACTGGCATTGGAATAGTATAGCCCAGTGGAAAATGCTAAACAAAACAAAAATATAAATCCCGTTGAAAAGCGTTGTAAAAATACGAAACGCTTTGAAGGCGAGTGCCACTTTCCTTGGCCCTCAAACCTTTGATGTGTTCTCACACATTGAAATACACAAAACCATAAAACAACTATATACATTTTCCCCTATGACGTTTTATATTTAGCACAAACGTACTTAAACTCTTAAGGGGATTACAGGACCTAAACACAAAAAACGCAAGTTTTAGAAGCAATACAAGTATATGATCGATTACAGTAAACAAAATCAGAAAAATATGTTTTTTAGTCCAAACAACAATTTTTTTGTAAATAGATAGTTGCTTCATATTTTGCAATAAATTACCAGCGTTGTGGCATCGCGCTTCTCTTTCTTTTCTATGCAGTGACCGCGGTTTAGGTCATGTAAGCCCCTTAAGAATTCATACGTACATTCTAAAGATCGTAACTCCATGTAAAGTAAACATTCGGCTAAAGATAGACAGTTAACACTGACATAACTAAATCAATAAATTAAACTCAACATGTAATATAATATGTTAACACTTTCTCGTTGAAGATGCTTCAGAGTTATGAAAGCTGATGAAAATAACACCAACCGTGTTTACTTTAGAATATGTTAAAGTATAATTTTGGAAGGAGATCAAGCACCATCTCATCTACATATATCTTTATTTATACATATTATTACAAAACAAAGTCGCTTTTCGTGCCTGGGTCGTTCTACTTTTTTACCGACAATAGTCTGTCCTTGGTCTTATTATGGCATCTCGTTGGAGTATTAATATAAGCGGTTTTTTATTTCGGTTCGAATAAACGTCCATATTTTTCTTATCTATTAATATTATGCCATTTTGCATGTTCTCTAACCAACATATTTTATACGTTGTTTTCCGTAAAATGGCGTGACAGAGTGGTAAACTGAAATGTAGTCTCTACAGAAAAAGGCCACTTTGTCACATTATTTCTTTAAAAACTAACATTAAAAAAAAATCAATATTAGCCAGAAAGGAAACTTTAATTGGTCCTAATGAAATACAGATGCAGTTTTTTTTAAATCCCACACAGAAAACAAAATTATAGATAGTTCAAAAACCAAAAAAAACAGAAAAACATCGTTTCATTGTCGGTAAAAAAGAAGAACGACCCGCCTGTCTGTGATTGAGTGTGATCGCTTAGATCTTATGAACTCCACAATTAGATATAATGCGGTTCTCACCATCATGTAGGGCATTTATTTTGGAAGGTATATGTGTATTACGTGATATTAATAATAATATGTATTTTACTTTAATTTATTAAGTGATATTTAAGTTTTTGGAACAGAAATCTCGACATTTCGCTATTACATCCGTGCAAAGCAGGGGCGGCTCGCTAGTGATAATTTAAAAGCTACAGTACCCGGCGATAAATATTGCACATCGACCTATTCGATCCTATCGATTTTATACAAAGAATAAAAATAATTATCAAAAGAAGCAAATCATAATTGTTTTAACAGCTCCTAATAGATACCGGACTGTTTGTATTTCGTGCAACAGAGATAACGCTCTACGAAGCCGAAATTAGCCGATTGTCTCTTTCCAAAGGTCGATGTGCAATATTTATCGCCGGGTACTGTAGTATCTTACTCATCGTCATTACGACAGTCTTCATCAAGGAGTAGTTGTCTGGGTGCAATGCTGTGCTGCTGGGGACTTTGTACCTATTTCTTCTTCCCAGCGATAGCACTAGGCAGTTGTGAAGGGCGGGCGTTTTTGGGGGATTGTCTTATGTAATTTTGACGTTCGAAAAGTGCTGATTCTCAGCGTTATTTGAATAAATACGTTTTGATTTGGATTTCACTTTGAACTAGATACTAGATATAATAATTGCATAAAAGAGATTATAACAATAAATGTTGTTGACCTATTGAAAACTATTTCTGTACATGATCGATGGCTCTCTGTTTAGAAAATCCATCTTTTCGACAGCTGCAACGCGATGGGTATTGTAAAAATAGATAGTCAATTGAAAACTATTGATCGATGATCGCGAGAACAACGCTGTTACTTATATTGAGTTTGAAAACCTCATGCCTAGGAATGCTGCTCAGCCGTTCCTGCGTCTCTGCTGTTCAATAAATTACCCTACATATATTACACAGTAAAAATAACAAAATATTTACCAACTCCAAGAGTATATGACCACACGAAGACCTCCTTCCTCCTTGACTTCCTTCCTCCTAGAAAGTACTTAATAAAAAATAAAGCTGGTACTCACTTCCCCGTTTATGCAGTCCCATGTTTTCCGAGTTCACTTTTAAGAGACAGACGGACACATCACTAACTTTCTATCACTTTCGATCCATCACTATTCACAGTCCGTAGTTAGTACAACACCAGTGAGAGTAAAGCTGAGGACACACAGGACAAAATTACGTAAAATTACGCGACCAGAATTCAAGCTCGCGTAATTCTACGTAATTTTTGTAGAATTAAGTAAAATTACGAGGTTTGAATTTTGAGATGTTCGGGACAAGTTTTATTATATAACAGCGTGGGTTACCTAGGTAGAATAATGTAGTGTTTGGTGTTTACGAGAGAATTTTAAGCTTTCGGAAGAGGGATGATTAAATGTCTACTTGAAAGATTACGTAAAACTGAACGACCTTTTTTTTAAATAAACAAACCTAGATCAAAATTAAGCAGCTTACCGAGAGAAAAAGCGTTTTTTTTAAATCGTCACATCTCTTTTGGAATATAATACGTTCAATACTATATACAATATAGTAGCGTATTTAGTATATATTTGAATAATGTCAAAGTAAGTAAAAAAAATATTAAAGTAAAATAAAACCATTTTTAGTTTTATATACGGAACACGTAGAGTAAATAAATTGTTATCTAGTCCATCGTTATAAAATAGTTCATATAATTTTCTCTGACGCAAGCACCGTATCTGTAACATTAATCGACTCTGCATCCATTAAAAATATGAGCGAGGAAATACAGAATTTTCAATTTTACCAAGTTCATTTAAAAATTAAAAAATAATTATTTTTTTATATAATCGTATTATTGTAATAGTATACTATTTCCTAAGCCTCGTAGTGTCAAAAGAGAAAAATATAATAAAAAAATATGTAAGTTAATATTTCAATTGTTTGTTGTGTAATCTAGTTTAGGTACCTATTATGATCGTGAGCAAATTTAAACTCGCACGTTTTCACTTAAGTCAAAATTCACACGGACTTTAAAAAATATCAATCATCACATCATCATCTTTTCAGTCGAAAGATGTCCACTGCTGGACATAGGCCTCCCCCAAGCACCTCCACTTCGACCGGCTCTGTGCTTCATCAGATTCCTGCGGCCTTCACAAGGTCATCGGACCACCTTGTGGGGGGAGGCCTTCCAACGCTACGTCTGTTCTGGAGTGGCGACCGCGTAGGTACCGTCGCCACTCCAGAAAAACTAACAATATAATTAAGTATTACTAATAAGTTAGATACTTATTTACTGTATTCGCAGACATAAACAGTTATTATTTAATTAAATACTACTTGAAATGTATAATATAACAATCTGTTATTAATGTGACACAATATTATTTAAGACGTAAGTACCTACCTCAATTGTTTTTATGAACACTAGGCTTAACATTGAAAGTATGTGAACCTTTTGATATGCACTGTGTTTTCAAGAAGTTTCTCTTTTAGAACATCTTTCTAAGCGTTACGACTTGTTTAACTTTGTAGGAAAGATCGAACAAAGAACGTGGAAAAGGGAAATTCCGGGTTTGGCTGCTAAGTGAAGGAACAAAATGGTTAATGGGATTAAGTGACGAGTATTTAAGCAGTCCCAATTACCAAGCCCAACGGAGAACCCGACTTGTAACAAAATTATATAAAGTAGGTACCCATAAATCTAATATTCTACTCCGTCTTTACTTTTTTAGGGTTCCTATAAACTTCGTGGTCCGCCTGTCTGTCCGTCTCTCAAGGCCCTTTTTCTCAGGAACACGTGGAGTTATCAAGTTGAAATTAATATCAAATACTCAGGGCTGCAATCCCTTGAAGCAGTGAAAAAATCAAACTTCTAAGTCATCGCAATCAAAAGATACGGGTACACTCGCAAGGGAATCAAAACCTATAGGGTACTTCCCGTTGACCTAGAATCATGAAATTTGGCAAGAAGCAGTGTCATGTAGCATGACATGACACTGCTTCTTGCAGAAAAAAATCCAAAAACCGTAAATTTGTAGTTACATACCTACAAATTTGTGCGCGAGTTCGATTCGCATTTGACCGGTATTTTTTTAAGAGAAATCCCCATCTTTTTTTTCTTCATTTCATTCCCATTGAAATTAAGTAGGTTTATGCTATCTTAAAATTTGTTAGTGACTGAGGGCTGATTTTTCCAAAGCCAGATAATTTTATCGGAGGAATAATTTTGAATTTTTGTCTGACAGTTTTTGTATGGACGAAATGTCGTTCGTCCATACAAAAACTGTCATACGTCAATTTTATTCCACGAATAAAAATTGTCTGTTGTCAATTGAAAAGTTAGCCCTAAGTCAATTAAAAAATTAAATCATACAACATAAAGTATATTGCTGAATAGACCAGTCACAACGTAATAATTTAACAATAGGAGTAACTACCACTACTACACACTAGCCTGAGAACAAATAAACACTAGCTAACTCTAATTACAGCACCAATGAAAGCGGTTCATTTAATGCGTTTTTTCCGTCTCACGCTAAGAGCCCTCGCTTTCGTTGAACGCGTGATTTTTGTTAATTAGGAAAATGTGATGTGTGCACGTTAATTACGTCTTAATTAGGTGCTTCGAGAACATTATTTTGGAAACTACGTAATAAGAATTTACTGTGGTTCTAAGTACCTATAGTAGGATTATTTAATAATGAGTGGTCAGTGGTCATGAGTTGATAATCTTTTTAAATCTGAGGACAGACCTACAGTACCCCAATTGCGTAACCCACAATCACAAACCCCTAATTTTGAAGGCGAAGCTTGCCTCTTATTTTTGGAAAAATCGTCTGTTAGACATCACACATTGTTGAATAAAAAAAGGGATTGTGAGTGTGTTACGCAATTAGACTGTCGCGTGCAATTGCCAAAACATATTGAAAAAAAATTGTATTCAACTATATTTAGGTAAATATTTAAAGAAGTAACCAAGTAGCCGATTCAAAATCAAATATAATTTACTACAAAGATTCCTGCCTATATTTCAGTAATTTACGGATTTAAGTTATGTTGTAAGTTAGAAATTCCCCGTAAAAAAATGTATAAGTTGTTAACAAAACTAAAATTGTCTTTTGAAAGATCACGTCTTCACAAATGGTGATTGAGAAACTCCACCAACATTATACCTAGTTAGAAAGCAATGGACAGATGACACAGCGTTTGTAACGCAATTTACTGTGAGGCTGTGGCAAATTGACAGATTATCTTGATGATTGCGAACGTAGGATTGTTGGTGATAGATGTGGAATTAAGTAACTGCGTTTGTGAGAAGTGCAGCGGAGGACTGGAGGTGGAGGTGGCCGGTGGCGAAATGTGAGAGAATTTGCATTAAATCAGCTTCAGCTAGTGATGATACCCAAATGTACGTGGCGCTACCCACCCAGTGCAGGGTGTACTATGGCTAATAATATTAAGTACCACGACACAATACGAATCAAAATTGAATGAAATAAACATATACCATTGACTCCATATAGTAGGTACTGTAAAGGTTGCACCAACAGCAGAACCTTTGCAGTAAATAGCCGGTTACAATTTGCGTTTGAAAATTTTGACACAAAGTAGGCACCTACCCGTATTCTTTCTTTTATTTAATTAATAACAAAGACAAGTCATCATCTGTCTAGCCTTTTCCCAACTATTTTTGGGGTCGGTTTCCAGTCTAACTGGATGCAGCTAAATACCAGATAGGCATACGGGGTTACTTACTTATTAACTGGATACCCCTTGGTAAGACTGGTTGTCAGACTTTCAGGCTTCTGACGACCCGTAAAGACTGTCAAAGATCGACGAATGACAGCCGGAACCAACGGCTTAACGTGCTTTCCGAGGCACGGAAGGGTCTACTTATGTAAAGATACCTATTCACGGTCCCACTGCGGCAAGCGTAGCGCGTAGTTTAGTCTAATCGATCGGCCCGCGTGGCTGTTATTAGATTACTTAGCCACAAGCCCCTTTTTAATATCAATAACTAATTACTTATATAAAACAAAACTATAGAAACGGCACGCAAGGACGTATTTCATAGAATAATCCGTTTTCCCTGTAAGTAGGTTTCAAGCACCTAAACTAACGTTATAATATTACATTTCCTTTTAAACCGATTATGTTCACATTACGTGCGAGGCAACGCAATAATAATATTACGATTAGGTATATTTTAAGGTTATTCTCTTACGGTCAGCAACAAAAGTCAGTTTTTTTAATCTCGGATATTGAGCAAAGTATTTGTTCAAAATTGCAGCAGAAGTACAATGCGATTTTGAACAAATATTTTGCTCAATAACTGAGATTTAAAAAAAAACTGATGTGTTAATATTTTGCTCAATAACTGAGATTAAAAAACTGAAGTGTTAATCGACTTTTGTTGCTGACTGTACATGACCTTATATGATTTACGTTGTTTATAAATAAAACCCGTATCGTCAGTAACCCGTGATAGGTAAATAATGTAGTATGAAACCTAAATAATAATAGAATTGACCTTTTTACTATGGTTTATTTTGACGGTTTGCACATTTTGCCATTATGTTATCTCATGACTTACTAATAGGGCAGCCTATTGCCAAATGCAGACTCCGGGCTGCTAAGTCAAGTCAGACTAAACACTACCCGGTTCTGCACTAGTTAGGTAAAAAGAGCATCTTGGGCACGATTATTGTATCCCGTGTGAAACGTAACAATCAATCTGTCGGCCTTTTCCCAACTACGTTGCGGTCGGCTTCCAGTCTAACCGTGAGTATTTTACAGTTACTGGGTAACACGATAACCCTTGGTAAGTCTGGTTGTCAGACTGTCGGGCTTCTGACGACGTAACGACTGTCAAAGATGAGAGAAGAATGACAGCCGAGACCAACGGCATAACGTTACATGAAATTTAATGTACAGATGTTCTATGTCACGAAGTCCGTTTGGCTATGAATGTTGTCAAGCGTGCACATGCACATTGTGATCAACAGAGACACAACAATGGCTGAAGTAAAACGGTACACATTCGCGGAAATAGCCTCATGCGACGGCAGCAAGGGGCAGCCGCTGTGGGAGCGCGCTTGTCGGAATACGTCACTACTACAATCAAAGCCGAACGGACTTCGTGAAATAGAATATCTGTAACACACGTTGAAACAAATTCGCCTAGAAGTTTTGTTACATTTCATGTTACGTTTTACCAATCAGTGAGGTAATTGCCATACACATCACACACTAACCGTTGCAATGACTTTAATTTTGATAAAACATTTATTGCCATATTTATGTTGTTGAGCAGACAAATTTATCGAACATATTTAGCAATGGTTTAGCAATATAAACGTATTTACGCAATTAGGGTGCTGGGCCTGGCATTAGAGGTCGTTATGCCCAAACGCTAGATGCCCGGAGGCTCTACAAGCAGCTATGTCTAGCAGATTTTGCCCGTAGCAGATATCCCTACAAAAGAAAGAAAACTAAACAGCTCACTAATTTTAACTATCATTTATATGATATTGTGATGAATGACAGGGCAGAGTGGAAGAAGAAACTGTGTTGTAGGTACTGTGAGGCGTAGCTACTGGTGCTACGCGAAATAATTAAAAGAATACTTTGATTTGGATTAAATATATTCTCGTCTTTACATAGTCATGTCATTTCTAGCACTTCTCCACTACTAAACAAAAAAACCATAATAAAAATATTTGACAATTTCTTGAACGTTCGAATGGAACACACCGGCAATTATAACCAGCCTGCATTTACTTCTAAAGGTAGAGCTATACAGTCTCTACAGTACCGATCCCAAGTAACAACGGACAAGAACAGGAAAAGATGATTAAATAATATTGACAAGCTAAAAGATATGACATGTTCTTTTCCTGCCATCGAATTTATATTTCTACTAGCTTCTGCCCGCGACTTCGCCCGCGTGATATTTCACCCTCCCCCATTCACCCTTTTAGGGGTGTAATTTCAAAAAACCCTTTCTTAGTGGATACCTACTCTTTACATAGAACACATCCTCCAAATTTCATGTCTCTAGGACCAGCGGTTTAGGCTGTGCGTTAATAAAGGTATCAGTCAGTCAGGATTTTGAATGCTATAAATATGGATGCATAGAATTAGATTATATAAGGTCCCATTAAAATAGATGGACAAACTTTTAGAAATAATTCAGACCACCAAAATAAGGACGATGGTATAAAAATATAATAAGAAAAACGCATTCATTGTAAGTATACAAGAAAAATAATTAGCTAACGAAAATACACTAATGTGCCGGCAATTTATTATTTTAGGTCAAAATCATCACTTTAAGGAGGAAGAGCTAAGGTAGCCCGCGAAATTCAAATTTTCTTACGTTTTTAGCAATTTGCTGGTCAGTATTAAGTTGTACGTTGATTAATATATGATTCGCGGCCGTAACAAATGTGTATTTACAGAATTATAATCATTGAAGTGATCAACACGACTCTATGACCACGTAAGTCCAAAGAATAACTTTTTCATGAAATCATCATTCTTTGGACTTATGTGGTCTTAGAGAGTTGACCATAAAATTGCAAAAAACCTAAAAAAAATTAATTTCGCGGGCTACCCTGGCGCTTTCGCCTTAATGTTTTTTTTTTTGCTTGGATGTCTTTGGTTAGACGTACTGAGCGCTGTGTTAAAATGTGTCCATCTACATATTTTAATGGGACCCTGTATATAGTTAATATTTCTATGCATAAGATGTAAGTATAGAAATATGAATTCAATTGTCAGAGATTGCTTAATGAACGAAAGAATTTAACAAAGAATTTCTTCATATATTCAATTGAACATCAGTTTCAATTATAATTTTTAATGTGAATATAATGCATTACGACTAAAAAAACATCACAAAGGACAATACCCACCGCAAACGTTTTAAAAGGATAGAGGTCGCGGGCGTCTCAAGGTGAATTTGTAATATCTTACCGTTTTTTTTTTTGAGACACAAATATTTTTAGATGTCTGCCTTTTTAACATTTTAGAGTTTGGTCATGCGTGAGACGTTTAAATCTAATGAGACGGTTTGAATATTTTAGAGTAAAAAAAGACTTATTATCACTACGTTAGATGTTCATACCTCTTATCTTATAGATCGTGACTTTGATGGTCATATAGATACCATTGGAAAAATATTGACTAGGTTTTTTGTCTAAAAGTTCTTAGTACCAGTCACGAGCATAAATACGTTATACTTACCTACGCAAGATACAAAAGCGATCAAACAGGCGCGACACGACACGCAACACAAAGGCACCGCAAGTCGCGCAACGAGCGGTGCCTTTGTGTCTATGTATGTATGTATGTTTGTACATCCGCGATTTTCTCAAAAACTAATGAAGCAGTTTCGATAATTCTTTCATTAATGTGATCTACATACTTTCAGGAAGGTGTAACTATTCTTATGTACGAGTTATATGCATAAATGCACGGCATCTCCGGCATTTCTATGCGCATTATGATGATTCTTCTAGTCGGTGTCTTCAATTCTTCAATGCACTACTTAGTGTTCATTGAATTTGTGTGGAGTAGGTACGGTCAGCAACAACAGTCGATTAACACTTCAGTTTTTTTAATCTCAGTTATTGAGCAAAATATTTGTTCGAAATTGCAGCAGAAGTATAATGCGATTTTGAACAAATATTTTGCTCAATAACGGAGATTTTAAAAACTGAAGTGTTAATATTTTGCTCAATAACCGAGATTAAAAAAACTTAAGTGTTAATCGACTTATGATGCCGACTGTACAACTAAAAAATTAAAAATATTTTTTTTTTACAAAAACGCGACTGACTTCAAAAAAACACTAGAGTGATAAATAACTTTAATTTCGGAAGTCGGTGTCAAAAAACGAAAATGCGAAACCAACGAGAACGACTTCCAAAATTATAAGTGAAGTGTGTTTTTTTGTAGTGTTTTTTTTTTAAGTCGGTTGTTTTTTTTGTAAGTAAAAAGTTTTTTGTGCCTAGCCATCACAAAATTGCAATTTAAATTAATGACTTAAATTTCTGCCTGTCACTACAAATACAATGCTTGGGCACAGTATAAAGACATACAGTATTGTATCTCGGCCGTAACCTTGAATTAAATGCCTACAGCCGCGCGGTACGTAAACATGCGATAGGGCTGCCCGCCTCCAGCATTTTAATTACATTTGCCTACTTTGTGTTTCCATTTAGTTTTGTTATTGTATTTTACTGTGTGTACATAAATAATAAAATAATTCGTCATTTCGAATTAACCATTTATTTAACATTAATCTGATTACAGTTTATTTCTATGAAAACTTGTTCATGTGTATTTTTAAACAAATTATGTTAAATTATTATTATTATTATAGTTAAATCAAACGTTCAAGAACTACAAATAAAATTCAAAATTTGTATATTAATGTTTTTTTAATCTTTCCTATCATCGTCCTATCCTTAACAGAATAACACAGATTGGAAGAAGTTAAATAGCAAACATGTATAATATAAAAATTATAATTAAAATAATCTGTTCATTGAAGTAATAAACATATTTAAATTAATGAGTGCAAATAAAAGCAAATTTATCAATTAAATTGTAGATTTCATTTCACTCCTTCCTCCTTTCTTTCCTCCTTTTTTCCTCCTTCTCCTTCATTCATACAAAATATTAATAATTCAATAAAAATAATTAAATTTTATTCATAAAAGTATGCAATCATTTCATTAATGTTTTGTTATGATGTTGTCACGTTAAACTATCGTCCGTAAATCGACTTTACAGACAACCAATTTTTTTCTAGTATTATTCATACACACAGTACAATAAGCAACTATTATTAATAATAAAAACCACGTCTTTACTTGGAATTATACAAACTAACAAAACACACATGCCCCGAGGTTTTAACACCAGCGTACCTACCGTTTAATGATTCATGAACCGCCTATAACTACCTACCTCACTCGTGTTTATCACTTTCCTTTACTCTATTCACTTCATTTATTAATCCAGACATCTTTTTTCGGGAGATAAAATGAAATACTTATCCATTAAAAAGACACACATTATGTACCTACCTACAAGTAAGTAAAATTATTTTATAGTCTTACCTTTCAGAGTTTCCAGGTAATCTAAAAAAAGTTATCTCTGGTTGCGTTATTGACGAATTCATGCAACCAAAAACAGCACAATATAGCCTACTCGTCATATTAAATATGTACTTGAACTTATTTTTAGTGAAAAAATCGCGCGGTTATTGTAAAAAAAACAACACACCGTCCGTTCGTCACTGCAGCACAGTCGCGACTGTCTGCATGCTGAGCGCATGCCCTGGTCGAGGCGCGTAGGTATAGCTCGCGTTTCGTCCGTTTGTATGAAGACGACGTACTGTATGTCTTTATTTATACTGTGGCTTGGGCGTGTGTTATACTTTCATGAATAAAAAATGAAGGTAGAAGAGAAAGTTTTCCCGTTGTAGTTGTGTTAAGGGGCTTACAGGACCTAAACACAAAAAACGCAAGTTTTAGAAATAATAAAAGTACAGTAAACAAAATCAGAAAAATATACCTATGTTATTCTTCAGGATATACATATGCTAGGTAGATAGTTTGTTGAAAACATAATACAACTAATTTGATACGATAGAAATAAATCATGAAGATACCTTTAAAATCTTTCTTTTTACAATAAAAACCATACTAATATACATACAATCATTTTGATTTTGTCAGATTATTCTACAAGCAACATACTAAAATACTAGTGTTTTATTTTTTTCATCCAAACAATACATTTTTTATAAATAAATTATTGCTTCATATTTTGCAATAAATTACCAGCGTTGTGTCATCGCGCATCTTTTTCTTTTCTATGCAGTCCGACAGTGACCGCGGTTTAGGTCATGTAAGCCCCTTAAGGCTTGGGTTGGCCACAAATTATTTTGAAGTGCAGTTTTGTGAACTTTAAGCCTTTCTACCTTTGTGCCAAATGCGGTTTACAGTAGCGCTTTGGCACAAAGTTGAGATAATAATTACTTTATAGATACTTAATTTCCTATTTAATTTATATGTTACAGACGCCAGCACATCAAGCTACTCGAAACTGTAAAATTTTCCCAATCATCTTTGAACCTTATGCTTTAGCGATAAAGTTGAAAATCTATTAAAGAAACCTGACAGATTGTAGTAGCTTGATGTGCTGGCGTCTTTTAATTATAATTACTTCATAATAACTGCAAAATCATACTCAGCCAAATTGTGTTTTGATAATAATCGGTTTATAATGTTCCCACTGCTGGGACACAGGCCTCCTCTCTGGGAGAGAGAGTGGGCAATAAAAAAAATTGTAATTCACCATACGGTCCCAATGCGGGTTATGGTGGATATCACATGTCTTAAAATTTTTGGTTCTACGAGTAGGACATGCCGGTTTCCTTACGATGTTTTCCTTTCCGTTTTGAGAGCAGTTTTGATGAAATAATTTACACAAAGTAAAGTGCTTGCCTGGGTTCGAATCCACGACCTACGATTTTGTTTTGATCATAGGTAATGATAAAAATTCCGAGGCCAACATGTTCTATGTCGTAAGATTTCGGTTCTGATAAACACCGTCTTATACATTAGATTGGTATGTATAAAAAAAAACTCAAATTTGTAAAAACTGGAGTTACTATTCTTCACCACTGAGGTAGATGTATCAGGTATTTAAATCCAACGCGATATAATTTACTTAATTGCAGACTTTTCATTTAAAGTAAAATTAAAGTCAGTTGAAAGTTGTAACTTAGTTACTTTGCGAAGACAATTATGTGGCTCCTAAGTATTGTATTTAATTGAAATCTGACTTTAGAAAGAACTTGTCTGGTTTGTTTTACAAATAAGCTTCTAGTGACAACAGGTAAAGTCAACTTCATTTGCTTATGAAGTTGACTTTACCTGTTGTCACTAGAAGCTTATTTGTAATAAAAATAGTGATATTATTCGTGTTTCGATCACAGTATCAATATTTCTTATAAGATATATAAAAATTTAAAAAAGCGGTTTGAAAGCTTTTGTATAGAAAATATGTCAAACTGTCACATTTATTCTTCAGATATAAGTTACGGGACTATTGAAAAATCTGATGAATGGAATGAAGAAGAAGAAGGATGCATGAAGAAGCCTCCTCCTGTAGCGTAGTTTGTTCCGCCAGTTACTCAACTGAATCGAGCGCTCGGCGCATCCTGGACAGTCACACCCAACACTTTATTTGACTGTCCAATTGTTCCCTTGCGGAGGTACAGCTAACACCCGCCTGGTTTGCGACCACCCTCCCACCGGAGTCCGGCGTCAAGCAGCCTGCTGTGTAACGTCGATGCGTGGGAGTTCCAATGCCTTAGGCATCTTCTGGGCACGCTCGTTCTATCATAGAACTCATTCATTGCTTTCCATCAGGCATGATCGCGGTCAAGAGCGGCCCTGTTCGGCAATAAAAAAAAAATCTGCCGTACATTAATTAAATATGTGTAGGGACTGTGTCTTACGTACCCATCCCTTGCATAGTTTTAAGAATGTAATATTTTTATAGAGGAACTTATTGTAATAATTTTTAGAAAGTTTCATTTTTGTGTTTTTCCCACGTTGAACATCTGCAAGCGATTTAAGTAATAGGTACTATTGTCTTTCATGATTCTTTACTTTTAAGGTTCATTGTTCTATTATGTTTAATTATCTTGTATTTTACCCATTTGCTATTGTTAGTTAAGGTTCATTGTTCTGTTATTTTTAGTTGTCTTGTATTGTACCCATCTGCATTTCTCGTGTTTTATTATACTTTTAAAAGGCAGATGTGGATTTGCCGCGTCCTTTGTTTAGTGAACGGCAGATTTGGGAGAGTTTTGGTTCTGAGCTTCAGTCTGTGCTGAACTACGATCGTGCGAGGTCCTGTCTGACCCCCGATCATACTTTACTCGCCGAAGCTCGCCGTAATAGTTTACGGCGAGCTTCGTGTTTCTAGTAGTTTTACCATTCATGTAACCTTATTTAATTTTACTTTTTCGTGTCAAGTGTAACTGCTAGCTTTAGTTACTTGATATCGTAATAAATTAATCGTTACTTATTTACAACTCACTTATGTGTATTACCTGCCCACCACGGTCACGAATTCCGCACAGTGGTGACCCCGACGTGATTTAAACTATCAATAGCGTGAGTTCGTGACAGTGCGGAAAGAGTTTCGCGAGTGCTAAATCAAAGTACGTGTTAAAATGGCGAGTGATCCAGCGGGAGTCACTAGCGGCGGATGACGCGCATTCCCAGCCAGCCAGCTCCCACGGCTTCAACGGGTATCCTGACCACCAGCATGCAGCGACCGCGCATACCTGGTCATCACCCTCAGCCTCATCAGCAACCTCGGCACAGCACACTGCACTTTCGGCCGGTCAACAAGAAGAGCTCAATTCCTCTCCTGGTCGACGCAGCAGCCAGCCTCAACCCGGCGCTATACCACATCCGACGCACAGGAACCATAACGCAGCGCCCGCGCCACCCCGACTCACTGGGGACATCTTCGCAGACAGTTCCGACTCACCGTGAACTATGCGGCAACCGGTTCCGACTCACTGGAACCATAACGCAGCGCCCGCGCCACCCCGACTCACTGGGGACATCTTCGCAGACAGTTCCGACTCACCGTGAACTATGCGGCAACCGGTTCCGACTCACTGGAACCATAACGCAGCGCCCGCGCCACCCCGACTCACTGGGGACATCTTCGCAGACAGTTCCGACTCACCGTGAACTATGCGGCAACCGGTTCCGACTCACTGGAACCTAAGTTGGCCTGGCAAGCATATTCCTCGCCGTTCTGGTAGGCGAGTTAAATTTCCTGATTACTATCAGGCAGGTGTTTCGTGATCTTTATCACTGGTAGGGGGGTACTGTAGGGACTGTGTCTTACGTACCCATCCCTTGCATAGTTTTAAGAATGTAATATTTTTATAGAGGAACTTATTGTAATAATTTTTAGAAAGTTTCATTTTTGTGTTTTTCCCACGTTGAACATCTGCAAGCGATTTAAGTAATAGGTACTATTGTCTTTCATGATTCTTTACTTTTAAGGTTCATTGTTCTATTATGTTTAATTATCTTGTATTTTACCCATTTGCTATTGTTAGTTAAGGTTCATTGTTCTGTTATTTTTAGTTGTCTTGTATTGTACCCATCTGCATTTCTCGTGTTTTATTATACTTTTAAAAGGCAGATGTGGATTTGCCGCGTCCTTTGTTTAGTGAACGGCAGATTTGGGAGAGTTTTGGTTCTGAGCTTCAGTCTGTGCTGAACTACGATCGTGCGAGGTCCTGTCTGACCCCCGATCATACTTTACTCGCCGAAGCTCGCCGTAATAGTTTACGGCGAGCTTCGTGTTTCTAGTAGTTTTACCATTCATGTAACCTTATTTAATTTTACTTTTTCGTGTCAAGTGTAACTGCTAGCTTTAGTTACTTGATATCGTAATAAATTAATCGTTACTTATTTACAACTCACTTATGTGTATTACCTGCCCACCACGGTCACGAATTCCGCACAGTTAGGGACTGTGTCTTACGTACCCATCCCTTGCATAGTTTTAAGAATGTAATATTTTTATAGAGGAACTTATTGTAATAATTTTTAGAAAGTTTCATTTTTGTGTTTTTCCCACGTTGAACATCTGCAAGCGATTTAAGTAATAGGTACTATTGTCTTTCATGATTCTTTACTTTTAAGGTTCATTGTTCTATTATGTTTAATTATCTTGTATTTTACCCATTTGCTATTGTTAGTTAAGGTTCATTGTTCTGTTATTTTTAGTTGTCTTGTATTGTACCCATCTGCATTTCTCGTGTTTTATTATACTTTTAAAAGGCAGATGTGGATTTGCCGCGTCCTTTGTTTAGTGAACGGCAGATTTGGGAGAGTTTTGGTTCTGAGCTTCAGTCTGTGCTGAACTACGATCGTGCGAGGTCCTGTCTGACCCCCGATCATACTTTACTCGCCGAAGCTCGCCGTAATAGTTTACGGCGAGCTTCGTGTTTCTAGTAGTTTTACCATTCATGTAACCTTATTTAATTTTACTTTTTCGTGTCAAGTGTAACTGCTAGCTTTAGTTACTTGATATCGTAATAAATTAATCGTTACTTATTTACAACTCACTTATGTGTATTACCTGCCCACCACGGTCACGAATTCCGCACATATGATTTGCACGCCCGTGATGATAGGACAAGGAGGATTGTTATTAAAAAACATCCATATAGTAGTTATCAATGTTTGCAAGCTAATAAATGATAAGATTTTTTCTTTTAATAGCGTTTAGAAATAAACATATATGAGGTACTTAGCATAAACACAAGGGCATAAAAAATTGAACTTCTAATTTTTTGAAATCAAACATTTTCAAAACTTAACGCCCAGGCTAGAGCCTTTTTTGAAGCACCCTAGGCTAGTGCTTCTTAGCATATGGGAGTATTGAAAGCCTTAGAAGACGCTTTTGTCACGGTACAGCAGATAAAGCCTTCTTGAGCTTCCTGCAAAACCTGGATAGATAACCTACAAGAAAGCTAGATAAGTAGTCTATTTAGATATACTTGGCTTTTTAAGTTTCTAAGAGCAGGACTAATACCGGTAAGCTCTACCTTTACCAAATTGGCTAAAATACTTAAATTGACTTAACAAAAAAGATTCCTTATTCGTAAAAAATTACGATGGTCGCCTATATTAAAATTAATTCGAATTAATTGAAACTAAAGACCACACGAGTTTATGATCTCATTCCTAAATAGATTAAAACTAGTTTATTTCTTAATAATAATAATAAATGACCTTGCTCATAAATTAAAAAAAATATTAATTCCAACTTTATGCAAATTGTTCCGGTCAGGTGGTGATCTCATACAAACATACAATATTTACTAATAAAATAATTATTTTTATTGATATAATATGTAGATATTCCATCTAGTTGTTATTTTTATTGATGAGAGTATTAATTAAGTTATGCACATCAATTTTATGTCTGATCTTTGCCAAAATTCAGTTATATTTCGGATCTGGATTGATTGTTTCCGGTCGATTCTGTAAAAATTTCACCATGAAAACTTAGGTGAAGTGAGTTTGTTTTTGCTAGGAATTGACACTATTGACAACTCACTCCACGCTCACTTCACCTAAATTTTCACGGTGAGATTTTTACAGAATAGCACCGCAGCAGTTTAACAACTCAATTTACAACTTCGGGAATACTTCAGATTTTCTAGTCTGACACATTTTAAAACAAAATATCAAGCTCACAATTTATTTTTGCCTCTTTTGACCTTTTGACCCTTTCATAAATTGCGCTTTTCCTAGTGAATCAAGTTTTGAAAGAATGCTCTGAGGTCAAAAAGCACATTGTTATCCCATATTTCGACTTCTTTTTTATCAATAATTCATTAAGAATTATTGTCAGTGAGCTCCTCATTTTCAGTAAACGACATTAGCAGCTTAATATAAACCGGTTTTAATAAGTCGCATTCAATTATTATAATCTAGATTCTAGATATTAGATTATTTAATCAGTGTCCTGGGGGGAAGTCAATCTCTGACAAGCAAGCAAAACGGTGAAGGAAAACATCGTGAGGAAACCGTCATGTCCTAGGACCACAAATACAAAGACATGTGACATCTATCAACCCACTCCCTCTCCAGGAGAAGAAGCTTGTGTCCCAGAAGCTGATTCTGCTAGGTACCACCGAAGAGGTCGGACAAGAGTGACACTGGCTGGTGACAGACAGTCTAGCAGAGCGTCGCATAGATGGTTGCACAGCGGCTGGCTTCGGATGACAGATAATGTCAGGGCCTGTCGTACCACGCCTAAAAGACTACAGTACCCGGCGATAAATATTGCACATCGACCTTTGGAAAGAGACAATCGGCTAATTTCGGCTTCGTAGAGCGTTATCTCTGTTGCACGAAATACAAACAGTCCGGTATCTATTAGGAGCTGTTAAAACAATTATGATTTATTTGCTTCTTTTGATAATTATTTTTATTCTTTGTATAAAATGGTTCTGTGTAAAAAGGTCGATTTGCAATATTTATCGCCGGGTACTGTACATGCTCTGTGACCACGCCCATGACAAACGGCTCTGTTCCAGCACTATCCTGATAATATTAAAGCTGCTGAACCCCTATTACGATGACCACTTCTGGTAAAGAATATCCTGCGCCATTATACATAGATATTATTTGCGACTACTGTATTCGCGTTAGTCAAAATCTGTCGTCACCTTGAGCCAAAGTGATTTTGCATATGCTTAAAAAATATTTAAAAGATGCAAAGGTCGTGCCGTGCCATCATGTTTATAAATGCTGACATTTAATTTGCAACGAGTTTTGTTGCACAAATATTTTTTTTGTATCTGTTGATCTGTTACGAAAAGTGACAAATCTAAGATCTTTATCATTTCACAATAATAAAGATTTAATAATAAATATAAAAGCGAAAGTAAGTGGTTGACAGGTATGTTTGTAACACCGTAACTGCAAAACAGCTGAATCGATTGTAGTTACTTCTCAAGGCAATAAATATAGGGATTAAGGACATTCCTTACCAATTTTTTATAAATCGTTTTATCTTTATTTAATGTGTACAGTTAGCTGGCTTGTTGGCTTGCCGTGGTTAGTCCGTTGATGGGTGACCATCTTTACATACAAAGACCCCTCGGTGGGCTCGGTGCCTCGTAAAGCACGTTAAGCCGTTGGTCCCGGCTGTCATTCATCGATCTTTGACAGTCGTTACGGGTTATCAGAAGCCCGAAAGTCTGATAACCAGTCTTACCACGAGGTATCGTATTACCCAGTAACTGGGTTGTGGAGGTTAGGTAGGCAGTCGCTCCATGTAAAATACTGGTATTCAGCTGCATCCAGTTAGATTAGAAGCCAACCCCAACATAGTTGGGAAAAGACTAGGCAGATGTTGATAATGAGTTATTTAGTCAATTAAGTAAATGTTAATTATATAATGTACGTATATTACTTATGTTTTTGTTACTCCAATAAACGATTTTTTTTTTGTGTAGGCAGTCTCCTGCATTTAAGTAATAAATAAAAATTTTGTCAATATGTCTGTATTTTTTGAGGTCATTCTCACCAAAATTTAAATCTAGATTTCCCATCCGTTAAAAGCCGTTTGAGTACAGTTTCATAGTTTAAATTTTACGGCAAACTCACCAGCACGCTGTTAGTCTAGAAATCCAGATTTAAAAGTTTCGAATAAATTCGTTCTATGAGTTAAACGACTACTTTTATGGGTGGCTATAAAAATGTCTAGCTATTTTTAAACTAAATGGTGGCCTTTGCTGGTTTCGGTATGACTTACAAGTTAGTAATTCTTTGAAGAAGTATATTTTTATTTAAAATGTATTTCTTTACTTTCATTTTAAGATAAATCATCTATTTTATATCTATGTATAAAACAAAGTCGGGTTAGTTACACCATTTATAACTCAAGAACGGCTGGATCGATTTTTATGAATTTTGGTTTGTTCGATATGTCTTTGCCCCAAATAGCAGAATAAGTATTAAAACATGGAAAAAAAATCACGAAAAAAAATACGAAGATATCTACCTAATTCATTTTCTCATGCATTCTCTCTTATAGATTCGGAGGCGGTACGAAATTCGCCGGGTCAACTAGTAAATAAATAAAATTAAAGTGGCTGTTCGTAATGTCAAAACATCAGCTTTTTACTAAAGCATATGAAAGTACCTATATACGGTACATATAACAAAGAAACTATTTTTTTAAATGTTGTCTGTCTTTTTGTCAATATATTCCGGGTAATCTCCGAAATGGCTGGACCGATTTTGACAGGACTTTCAATGGCAGATAGCTGATATTATAAGGAATAATACCTAAGTCAGGCTGAATGAGGGTTCCCCGCAAAAATAATAAAACCCATGAAATCCAATATGCACGCGGTCGTAGTCGCGGGCGCAGCTAGTATTCAATATAATCACACAAATATATTATATGCATTCTTCACACTATACAATATTTTTCAATTTATTTCATATAGCGATAATATTATCATTAATTTTATTCTCATCAATGTCTTGTTTTTAGGTTAGGTTTACCTATTATGCATATTGATGTTTGTAAGAATGTATTAACGTAATAATATCAATGTGTTTGATATTAAAAGTAGTAAATAAGATTATAAATTATCATGAATTTACATTAAGTAAAGTCGATAAGAAACTTGCTACAGAATTAATGAACCAACTCTACAATAAATAAAATGTCTTTCGGAAAATGTTGTGGCTACTAGAAAGTTCCTATTAGTTCTAATTAAATTGCATTATTAAAAGTGACTTCTAAATCCTGCGGTGTAATGGCCTAACACACTAACTTGCTTACTTTTGTTAGCCAATATTATTATTTTGTTTTTGATATAATAAGCAATGCTCTAAATATTATTTTATTTATTCAAATAGCTATTTGTAGTTTTAATATTTCATTTCGTAAAATTGTAACCATGTGCCCAAGTGACTATTTCCGGTTGGCGCCCACTAGCTGTCAAAAACTACTCGGCGGGAAAATACCCACTTGGGAACATGGCGGACGATCTTGAACATTAGTAAAGTGCGGACGTATTTGGTGTAATTTATAAAGTGTAATATTAGTATTAATCGAAATATAAGATTATTCAGACTTTGACTTTAATTACAACATAGTGAATTACAGTTCAGAAGTGGGATAGCACTGAGAATACTGTTTTATATCAGTGTTACCAAACGCCCAGCAAAGTGCAATAATAAGTTAACTAAATGGATAATCACACAAGTCAACAAGGCAGGCGCTTGGAAACTCCTGATTCCGAGTTGCCTTTTGGCACAGAATCCCGAGAGCCTAAGCCAATAAAAAGACGCAGCCGCAGCATCACGCGGCATAATACTAGCAGTGTTCGAGGCAGCCACTGCAACTCATCTCGAAGCCGTAGTGGTGTCCGACGCAGCTACTGCAGCTCGAAGCGTAGCTGTGCAAGACGCAACCAGAGCAGTGCGCGGCGCGACCGGAGCTATTCGCGGCGCGACCGGAGCGGTGCGCGGCGAGGCCGGAGCGGTGCGCGGCGCGAACGGGGCGGTGCGCGGCGCGACCGGGGAGGCGCGCGGCGTGACCGGAGCGGTACGCGGCGTGACCGAAGCGGTTCGCGGCGCGACCGGAGCGGTGCGCGGCGCGACCGGAGCGGTGCGCGGCGCGACCGGAGCGGTGCGCGGCGCGACCGTAGCGGTGCGCGGCGCGACCGGGAAGGCGCGCGGCGTGACCGGAGCGGTTCGCGGCGTGACCGGAGCGGTTGGCGGCGCGACCGGAGCGGTGCGCGGCGCGACCGGAGCGTTGCGCGGCGCGACCGGAGCGGTGCGCGGCGCGACCGTAGCGGTGCGCGGCGCGACCGGAGCGGTGCGTGGCGCGACCGGAGCGGTGCGCGGCGCGACCGGAGCTGTGCGCTGCGCAATCGAAGCGGTGCGCGTCGCGGCCGGAGCGGTGCGCGGCGCGACCGGAGTGGTGCGACGCGCAACAGGAGCGGTACGAGGCGCAAACGCAGCGATGCGAGGCGCGGCCACAGTAGTGCTGCGCGCAGTACCAAGCACAACTGCGGAGCTGGGAGCGACCGCAACAATACGAGGGTTTCCCAAGGTAACAGTAAAGTTGCCGAACAGGTCAGTGATAAATTATTTTTGGTTCAAATGTTAAAGGATGTCGTACAGACCATGAAAACTGATGGTAACAATGAACGCTTTCCCGTTTTTAATGTTATTCCTGAATTCGATCCATCAAAACGAAATCAAACTATAGAAATGTGGATAACCAAAGTAAATGAGTGTGCACAAATTTACAACTGGTCAGAAAGGCAAATAGTTCATTACGCACTGCCGAAACTTGTAGGTTTTGCTCAAAAATGGTACCAAGGGCTTCCCAGTGTCATGTTTTCCTGGTCCGAATGGCAAAATAAGCTACGTTCAACTTTTCCAAGCGACGAGAATTACGCTCAGTTATTGTCAGATATGCTTGCTTGTAAAGCGCGTTTTGGCGATTCCCTAGAGGAATATTTTTATGACAAGACGGTGTTATTAAATAGATGCAATATTTTCGGAAAGAATGCCATTGATTGCATACTGTTTGGTATTGAAGATCGTTCTATAAGGACAAGTGCAGAAGCAGCGCAGTACTCTGATCTTGATAAACTACTAGTGTATTTAAAAGGAGTTAGAATAAACAAAAGGATTGACAAAACAGTACCTCAAACAGGCAATAATGATAATAAACGTAATAAAAGTAATAGGAATAAGACCAACACAACGGAATCTACAGCTAAATGCTATAACTGTGGTGAAGAAGGTCACCCGTATTATAAATGTAAGCAAACAATCAAACGGTGTACTAATTGTAATAAAGTAGGACATCTAGTTGACGACTGTCCTAATAAAAAAAATGCAGCTCCTAAAACGGTTTTACATATTTCCACAGAACATAATAATGATTTCAAATATTTTAAAGAGGCTTCTGTTAATGGTGTGACACTTGATTGTTTTATTGATTTTGGAAGTCAATGCTCCTTGTTAAGATAATCGGTTGCGCGTAAATTAACTACTATGTGGTCAATGAATGACTTGCCAGTTTTGAGAGGTTTTGGAGATTCACTTGTTAGTTGTTTGGGAAAATGCGATGTAAACCTTGAAATAGATTCCGTGAAGGCAATAGTACCAACACTTATAGTCTCTGATCACTTATTACAAGTCTCTTTATTATTGGGACAAACTTTTACTGAACAGGACCACGTCATCGTCATTAAAACTAACGAAATGCTTCAACTCAAGGATAAAAGTATGTCCGAGGTTAAAATAATTGCTTTACGTGTTTTAGATGATATTAAAATACAGGGATATACCGGTGTCGATATTTACTCTGAAACCAAATATAATGGTGATGTACTTATAGAACCCAGTTTAAGTCGCGAACCCAATAGGGAATACGAAGTCATTCAAAGTTTGATAAAACTGACGGATGGTCAAGGTCGGGTTGTAATAGAAGGCTCGAATTCGCTAGGATTTATTCTGAAACGAGACACATTATTAGTACGTGCAGTTCCGTTTACAGAAATGCAGTCATACCACGTTAATAGGATTGTAGGTAATCACGAAGACTTGCCCAATCCTACTATAGACAGCTCATTAATAAACGTAAGTGATGAATTAGGAAAAAAAGATCGCGAGTCGTTATTTAATTTATTAAACAATTATAGGGATTGCTTTGCTTTTTCAACTAAGGAATTAGGGTGTGTCAAAGGGATAGAGATGAATATTAATTTAAGTGACAATATTCCTATTGTATACAGACCTTATAGATTGGCTCATTCGGAGCGACAAGTTGTTAGGGGAATGGTTAAAGAATTAGAGGATTCAGGAATTGTACGACCATCCACGTCAGAATATGCATCCCCGATTTTATTAGTAAAAAAAAAAACTGGGGATTATAGACTTTGTGTAGATTTTAGGTCCTTGAATAAGAAAACCATTAAAGAACATTATCCGTTGCCTCGAATTGACGATCAATTAGACCATTTATCAGGCTTTAAGTTTTATACGGCCTTAGACCTCGCGTCCGGTTATTACCAAATATGTATGTCAGAAACTTCCAAACATTTAACAGCTTTTGTTACACCCGATGGCCATTTCGAGTTTAATAGGATGCCTTTTGGCTTAGCTAATGCCCCATCAAATTTTCAACGAGCCATTAATAATATTCTTGGTAACGCGCGTTTCAAAGACGCATTTGCTTACATGGATGATGTTATTATCCCGTCAAAAACTATTGAAGAGGGTTTTGAGAAATTAAAGAATACACTAGACTTGTTCAGAACTTCTGGAATAACTTTAAAACTATCAAAATGTAACTTCTTTATGCGATCAATTAATTACTTGGGATTTGAAGTAAATGAAAAGGGAATAAGGCCTGGGCAACACAAAATCGAGGCTGTAGAAAAATTCCCCCGCCCAACTGATCAACATAAAGTCCGTCAATTTATTGGCTTATCAAGCTTCTTTCGGCGCTTTATAAGGGGGTTTTCCACAATCGCCAGACCGTTAACTCAACTCTTAAAGAAAAATTCTACTTGGCATTGGGGAAGCTCTCAGGAAGAGGCTTTTCAAATGTTAAAAACAGAACTAACAAAACGCCCCGTTCTTGCCTTTTATAATCCGACCTATGAAACGCAAGTTCATACGGATGCCTCCAAGTTAGGAATCGCCGGGATATTAATGCAAAGGTCTAAAAGGGATTCTCCATTTAACGCTGTTGCTTATTACAGTAGACAGACGTCCCCCGAAGAGGCACGTTTCACCTCTTATGATTTAGAAACTTTAGCTGTTGTAATGTCTGTTCAACAATTTAGAGTATATTTATTAGGACTCAAATTTACGATAGTTACTGACTGCAACTCGGTTCGAGCTACATTTGAAAAAAAAGACATGTTACCACGGGTTGCAAGATGGTGGAATGCTTTACAAGAATTCGATTTTAATATTACTTACAAACCAGGCTCAAATATGTGTCACGTCGACGCCCTTAGTCGTAATCCTGTCCAGCAAAACGAGTATTCAGAAGTCAGAGTAATTGATACAAATTGGATAGCTACTGCACAACAAAATGATTCTGAGTTACAAAGAATAATAACTATACTTAACGATAAAGAATCTGATAATATCATTGAGATTAAAAACAACTTTGTAGTTAAACGCGGGATGCTCTACAGGAAAACGCCTGAGGGTGACCGTTGGGTTGTACCTAAAGGGGTAAGGTGGCATATACTCAGAACAAATCACGATATGTTGGGACATTTTGGTTTTGAGAAAACTTATGATAAAATAAAAAGTCAATATTGGTTTGCCAAAATGAGAAGATTTATTCGAAAATATGTCGATTCTTGTCTTGAATGTGCTCATACTAAAATCCCCGCTGGCAAAAGGTCTGGGGAATTGCACCCAATACCAAAAATAGATCGCCCATTCCACACACTTCATGTAGACCATTTGGGCCCATTTGTACGAAGTAAGAAAAAGAATTCTTATCTTTTGTTAATAATAGATGCGTTTACTAAGTATATAATTCTCGATCCAGTTAAAAGCACAAAAAGTTTACATAGTATAAAATCATTACAAAATTACTTTTATACTTTTGGTGTGCCGCAAAGAATAGTATCGGACAGAGGAACCTCTTTTACTTCCAGAAAGTTCAAGGAATTTCTTGATTCGTTAGGTGTTAAGCATGTGTTAAATGCGGTAGCTACGCCGCGAGCAAACGGACAAGTCGAGAGGTACAATAGAACTGTCCTCACTGCTCTTAGTGCCAAAGTATTTAATAAAAACGAAAAATTGTGGGACGAGGCGGTTTCCGAAGTTCAATGGGCATTAAATAATACATTTAATAAGGGGACAGGAAAAACTCCAGCACAGGCGTTGTTTGGCCTAAAATTAATCGGAATGAATGATTCTTCTCTTTCCCTTAGCACTAATAATGAGGAAGATCATAGTGATAGGATAATAGAAACCGTTCGAAATCAAGTGTCCGAACATATAGCCAAAAATCAGGAAAAACAGAAAGAATCTTTCGATAAACATAGAAAGAAAGTTGTATATGCCGTAGGAGATCTCGTCAGAATAGAAAGAGAGATTCCTTCCAGTGGCCAAAGTCGAAAGCTTGTTCCAAAACTTCGTGGTCCCTATCGCATAGTAACGATATTGGATAATGATAGATATGTTATTGAAGATACTCCGTTGTCTCGAAAAGGTAACCGACCGTTTACTGGCATTTTTTCCGTAGATAAGATTCATCCATGGCTGGTATTTAATAGAACTAGTAACGAATCTGATAATGATTCTGACAATGATTCTAATAACCAAAAGACTGATAATTAAATGAAGATATAATCTCTCCAGTTAACTGTTATTATACTATTTGATTGTTGCTAATTAATTATTATGTTTATTTATGGATACTGAATTAGACTAATCCACTTTTATGATTAAAAAGCAGATTCACTAAACCGATATTGCGTTGTTTAGGAAGTTGATTATAGCAAGATAATGAAGTTCTTAATGACGCATCTTAAGTAGCCGTCAAACCACTGAAAATATGTAGAGGTTTCAGTGGAATGACTTGCCAATACTGAAGACATGAAGGGGCTTCAGTATTGATTGTATTGTGAATCTAATTTAATATTCTGAGGCGAAAACATGAAGGGGTTTCGTCCTCCGACCATTATATATGTGAGACCATTATATACTTGCCAACCGACCATTATATACTTGCCAATACTGAAGACATGAAGGGGCTTCAGTATTGATTGTATTGTGGATCTAATTTAATATTCTGAGGCGAAAACATGAAGGGGTTTCGTCCTCCGACCATTATATATGTGAGATATTTGTTGTAGATATGTAGAGGCTACAACGAAGATTATGTTCATTTAGAATCAGATATTGTATTATTTCAATATTGGTTTGCTTAGCAAGTTTAGTAAAGTGAATTATAACTCATTTAGTGTAATTGTCAAACCACTGAAAATATGTAGAGGTTTCAGTGGAATGACTTGACGCTGAATGCTGAAGACATAGAGGAGCTCCAGCATTGATTGTAAAAAAAAAAAACATGTAAAGGCTATATAAATTTAATATTTTGAGGCGAAAACATGAAGGGGTTTTGTCCTCGGTCCATTATGCATGTAACGAATATTGTGTTGATTTTAATTGTACTAAATAATTTTTTTATTATTCTTCCGTCTTAATAATGTGTTTAGGTTATTTATTGGTTCAATATTTTATTTTTATAATTATGTATAATTTAATTAGTTTCACGAGACGTGAATTTTTCAGGAAAGGCCGACTGTTAGCCAATATTATTATTTTGTTTTTGATATAATAAGCAATGCTCTAAATATTATTTTATTTATTCAAATAGCTATTTGTAGTTTTAATATTTCATTTCGTAAAATTGTAACCATGTGCCCAAGTGACTATTTCCGGTTGGCGCCCACTAGCTGTCAAAAACTACTCGGCGGGAAAATACCCACTTGGGAACATGGCGGACGATCTTGAACATTAGTAAAGTGCGGACGTATTTGGTGTAATTTATAAAGTGTAATATTAGTATTAATCGAAATATAAGATTATTCAGACTTTGACTTTAATTACAACATAGTGAATTACACTTTGTAAAGTATTACATTATTTTAATTATTGTGAATGTGAAGACGATGTGGGTAATTTATTTTATTCTTTTTATATTTTTTTATAATTCTCTCCATGGTCCGGCAGTTTGAGTAATTTATGTGGCCAACCCAAATGTCCTTTCTTTGGTATTGTTCGTCGAATCGTTGAGCTCCTAAAGTCTTGAGTTGAGCTGCACGATTTCTGACAAATGCGTGCACTGACTGGACAGGTCCTCTCAATCTGTGTGGTTCTTTCCTCAAAAGACCATCTCAGACATCGACCTACATGGTCTTCATATAACCTGACCAAGATTATATCTGGACTTTAAAAGATACTATGACCTCTGAGTTTGTTTCGGCCTTTCTTCTCAGAGTAGTCTGATAGGAAACGCCGACCTCATCTAGTTTAAAAAATATGATTGACGTGTAATAGTGTTTGTGCAAACCTACTTACAAAAATAAAATCATTTATCATTTACAGTTAACAACTTTCATTGCTATATTTACGTGGTTGAGCAGACAAATTTTTCAAGCATAGGTAATGAAGCAATGGATTCATTCATTTATTCATTCATTTATTTATTCTTAAACAATTTACATTGTGTCGAACATTACATATTAAATAAAATCATCATGTGCAGAAACAACACCAAATTAAATGTTAAACAAAATTATCACATGCAGAAACAAAACATATAAAACGAACAATACAATAAAAAAGCCTAATTAAAGTTGATTTGAAATGTCCAGTTCCAGAGTCAATTCTTATACCTAAAATATGTCACCCAATATAATAATATCTAATGTCAATGCAGGTATAATGTCAAAATAGTGTCAAAAATTCTAGAAGTACAAAATTTATCAAGGTCCTAGTGATGAGCAACATTTAATTTAAAACTTGTTCACTGCTATTATTATAAGTGACTACCTTTATCATTTGTCATAAAATCTGACACAGAGTATAAACATTTTTCCAACAATTCAGCAGATTCCAACAGATTAGCAGTGTCCTTTGAAATTACCCAGATTGTGATTGATAGTGTTATGCAATTAAAGTGCAGGATAAAGGCTCCTACAAACAGGCGCGACAAGCGATATAATCGCGCGCGACACAAAGGCACCGCTCGTTGCGCGACTTGTGGTGCCTTTGAGTCCACCACAAAACCTGACATCCACTCCACAAAGTTGACAGATACAACTCATCCATCAATAATAACCATTGTTTTAGTAATTGCTTGACAGTTCTAATAGATTACTTGATTAACAACCAACCGTTGACAATACATCATAACATTTTCTTTTATGAGACCTAAGTTTATGTTTTCATAAGTTATATGAGAATAGATTGCTGTGGTGAAAATATTAGACAGCGCTTACTAGCTCTCAGTATGGTTTCGGGTGACAGTAAATTGTGACAAAATAGCTGGCGAAGCATCAGAGCCGAAGCCTGTCTCATATGCCTGAAAATTTACATCTATATGGGCTATGCTATATTTTGCATATTTATCTTTGTAAGCCCCTTGCACCAAAAAAATTGGTACCTACAAAAAGGAGAATGGCACACAAAACCCTCAAACTAAACTTCAGCAACGCTATTTGGCGGCTGAAATAGGTACCTATAGGTGTCCCTACGACGAGCTCTCATAATTAGCCTATAATGTTTCCCACTGCTGGGAATGCCTCCTCTCTGTGTGTGGGAGGTGCCATAATCCACCACGTGGGCCTAGAACGGTAGAGTTCTCAATTCTATTCAAATAGAATTTCTGATACTTTACAAAAAGCTCCACTACTAAATTTAATATTGCTTGCTTGCAGCTTGAATAAATCCAAACTTAATTCAAAGCTACCACTGACTTCTAAAACTATTCATGAAACTGAAAACGCACAATAGACGTTCAAACAATATATGTCTTTCATAAAAAAAAACCTTTAACATCTACATTACACATAACAATTCTCATATTTATTTTATAAATTCCATCCATTTCAGAGCCAAATTGATACAGTACATACTTACTATACATATGTATGTAATACGCTGACTCATGTGTTCCGAGATCAATAACCCGCTTGTCCTATTTAGTACAGTTTATAGCTCAGTCCGAGACGTTGGTATATCGTGAACTATAAGTTAGGCGAAAGAAAATGGTGTTTGACAAAAGAAAACTAGTTTTTAGACTGCCTTTTTGGGGCTTGGAAGCTTTTATTTCTAGTTTGTGTTTTGATTTCTATACATATCAATGATAGATAGATGAAGCATAGTCTAAACAAGGTACGGAAAAGATGAATCAATCTGCAATCAATCTAAATAGCATGTTGAGATCGACTTCCAGTCTAACAGGATGCAGCTGACTGTCAAAGACGAAGACCAACCATGGTCACCCATAATCAGCTTAGAATGTTCCCACTGCTGGGACACAGGCCTCCTCCCTGTGAGAGGGAGTGGGCCATAATCCACCACAGTCCACACGGGCCTGGTGTGGGTTGGTAGATGTCACATGTCTTCGAACTTTTGGTTCTAAGACATGCCAATTTCCTCACGATGTTTTCCTTCACCGTTTTGAGAGCAGTGGAGATGAAATAATTTACACAAAGTAAAGCGCCTGTTAGGGATGGAACCTACGACCTACAATTCGTAAGTCGAGACCTGTACCACTGGGTCACCACTGCATCTTCACCCATGTAAATAAAATATGGAATTATTGGTTCCCTTCAACATTTTGAAAGAACCATATGTAACTAAACTGTCGAAAAATATAAAAGTTATTAGATATTTGCGATTTAACAGAAGCCATTGTAGTGAAAGTCCACGTTGAAGCCATTTTTAAGCCTTCATTACCTTCCGGTTTAAATGAGGATGGATGTGTATATCCGATAAAAGCAATAAATACTCAAATTATGTTTCTAATACCTTCGTTCATAAACGATTATTTCAAAGTGTCTGCATAGTATACAAGGTGGAGACGACAAATAATTAAACTCTGTATATCTAACAACCAGTGGTCGCAATAGGCTGACTGTATTTACCTAAACTTCGAAGAACAGAGACAGAAAGTGGAGACTTCCTTACGACGACATTTTTTTTCCGGTATTCGGGAAAAATCTTAAATAAGTTGAAAATAAGCTTTATTTAAGATGTGTAAAGGCTATTTTTAACTAAACTTGAAATTAACAAAACTTAGGAATTTTCACTAAACTAATCTAATTTAAATCATGTATTAGAATTATCCTTAAACTAACCATTGTTGCATCAAATCTATCAATACTTACATAACATTGTCAATGTGTGTAACACCTAAATAAAACTAATTTCTAATTGCATAAAAGGGACTTCGATATGTATTTCAAACGTAGTTACTGTAGATTTACGAAAATTCTTCCGGGATCTTAAAACTATTGCATTATCTTTTTGTGAAATACACAAATTACGTACTAACTCTTTCCCTAGGTAACTACTATTCCAGTGGCCTGAAACTATCTGACACGAATTTCGTGTCACAATTTGAGTCTCAGCAATGCAGACACAGGTTTGAACTATTTTTTTTAATTTTACTTGAAAATCCCGAAAATTTGGTAATTGCAAGTTTGGTTAAAAATTGCCTTTGATTGGAAATAAAGCTTATTTTCAACTTATTTAAGATTTTTCCCGAATTCCGGGAAAAAAAATGTCGTCGTAAGGAAGTCTCCACTTTCTGTCTCTGTTCTCCGAGGTTTAGGTAAATATAGTCGGGCTATTCCGACCACTGGTAATAACGTTCCCAGTCTACATACAAAAATCCAACCAAATATCCATTTAATTTAATACTAAAGCTAGTCAAAGATCGGCAAATCCCATAATCGGACCAGCACTGCTATTTATTTTGTTTGAAAACTCCCTGTTTACGGTTATGTATCCACTGGGTAAAAACGGGACCCTATTACTAAGACTCCACTGTCCGTCTGTTTGTCTGTCTGTCACCAGGCTTTATCTCATGAACCGTGATAGCTAGACAGTTGATATTTTCACAGATGATGTATTTCTGTTGCCGCTATAACAACAAATACTAAAAACAGAATAAAATAAATATTTAAGGGGGGCTCGCATACAACAAACGTGTTCTTATCGGCGTTTTTGCCTTGTGGTATGGAGCCCTTCGTGTGTCCGACTCGCACTTGGCCAGTTTTTTTATTTCTATGTTAGGATTTTTTTGAGAGTTCCAAATTAGTATTGCCACTGTTTTCATTTACCCCCTTACGTAAAACGTATTATATCAGATGAATAGTTACACACCGATTTCTATCTTTCAGTCGTCAGTAATTTGACTTTCGAAAGAAGACAAAGCGTTGTGTAACTATACAGACGCTATACAACGTTTATTAGTAAGAGGGTAATGTACAGACGCCAGCAAATCAAGCTACTACAATCTGTCAAATTTCTTTAATAGATTTTCAACTTTATTGCTAAAGCATAAGGTTCAAAGTTGATGGGGAAAATTTTACAGTTTAGGGTAGCATGCTGTGCTGACGTCTGTACATAGTATTGTCGTCTCCACATTGTAGTACCCCGTCATATTAGAAAAAGTAAATTCTTCAGGATTATACCTAATGCATGACCGGTTGCGTATCATGATCAAGAGTTCATGACCAAATATATAATAGTACACTATTGGAAAAAAAAATAACATTCGCATTAACGGCAGCATAAAAAATATTAATTAATAGCGTTATGCTAAACAATACATATATTGTTTTACGATTTTTTCTTCGATGATCGTTTCACCAGCTCATTCAACTGATTTGATAATCCTAATATTTATTAATTTATTTATTTAAACTTCTCGCACAAAAAGGTATAAAGGCGGACTTAATGCCTTAGGCATTCTCTACCAGTCAACCAAGGGTGGTGAAGAGATTGGATGGCAGGTGCTTTGAATGAGAGGAACAATGATTAAAAAAAATCTATTAAAACTAGGTACACAAATACATAAATAAGTTATATACACATACATACTATTTACTATAATATATACTTATAATACAAATTCAAGGGAGAGAGGTGTTGAGATGACTCTACGCTATTTGTTTTGTAAATAACTCTGCAATTTTCGCTTAAATGCATACCGACTGGTGGCCGTCCTGATATCAAGAGGAAGTGCATTCCAAAGAAGAATGGACTGAATATGAAAGGAAGAATGAACAAAGTCAGAAGTATGAGAAGGACAGAGTAGGAGAAGATTGTTAGAAGAACGCAGATTCTTAGCGTGATAATATTTGGGTGTGACCATTGATTTAATTAGTGCGGTTCGCTAAATACCGCTTATAATTTATACAAAGAAGTGTAAATTACCAATTCCTTCTTACTTGTTTCTTATTTTCTTATGTAACGCCTACCCCTGTGTCATCCGTCATCCAAGCCACCCCTTACCAGTACATTCTAATAAATAAAACAATTTCTATAACCCCTAATATAAACCACCCAAAAAACACTGACCCAAAACAAAACAATTGAAATTCAAAACAACCTTACTTAACCTACATAGAAGAGGGAAGTACCTACCTAACATGATTGATCACACGCGGGAAGTCTTGAAGCCATTTGATCGGCCAGTGATTGATAGAGGAGGACCGACCTGGATTCGAAGTGCGTTGCCCTCACTAAATAGTACCATTATAGATCGGATGGTGCACGCAATGTGTAGCTTTGTTTGGGAAGGGGGTGGGCAGGAGTGGTGCTTAATGTGTGGTAATAATAGCCTGTGAAATTGTCCTAGGGGTAAAGGTGTATCTAATACAGAAGAATGACTTAAGTGTAAGAAACTGATTGTGTCTTTCATAAAAACGTAGGTACTTAACTAAGTAATAACAGCCGCACGGGTCGATTGATCAGGTTAAGCTACGCTTGGCGCTGTTGGTCCGTGAATAGGTGACGACCCCTCCGTGCCAGCTGTCATTCGTAGGTCTTTGGCAGTCGTTACGGGTCGTCAGAAGCCCGATAGCCTGACAACCAGGCTTACCACGATAGGCAGTCGCTTCATGAAAAATACTGGTATTCAACTGCATCCGGTTTTAAACAATGTCCGCATTCAATTTTAAAGCTAATTACCAGACTACGGCGAAGCAAAAATGAGGGTTATGATTTTGACCGGTATTTATGTACATTCATCTGTTCCCTTATAATATCCCAAAAGAAAACTACTTATAATTTGACAAATGATGAACGATACATCATTTGTCAAATTATAAGTAGTTTGACTGTCCGCTGGTTATAGGCTATGTGACGTTACACTAAATTCAATATGGCGCCCTATAGAGGACACACAGTAATGAATTTAAAAATAAATATTTTGGGATGGTGCCTTGTGGGGTATCAAATGAAAGGGCTTAATTAGCACATTTCAAAAATATACTTATTACTGAAATAAGCTCCAAAATAATTAAATAAAAAAAAGTTTAATAACTAAAACCCGACTACTGAAAAGGAGGAAACAAGAAAGTACCTTCCCGTGGTCGCATGCTACACATACTCGTAGCTTATAAGTATGTCAGTATAGCGGCATGCGACCACGGGAAGGTCTTTCTTTTCAGTAGTCGGGTTTCAGGTATTACTTAAACTTTTTTTTTCTAAATTAGCTCGAATGATCGAATGCAATCAGAGTAATTTTTCTACCAGCCTGCATGATACAATATTCCCTTTTGCAGACAACCTTTACAGTACTTCGACCAGCTTTGCTACCATTTCTGGCTAATCTTTTTACCATTGCTTGAGCTATATGTATAGGTATGTCTAATTTGTGTATAATTATGTCGCAGCCAACTGGTTTAATTAGCCGTTTAGTTAACCGCCCAGCCTTTTAACTAAACGGCGACCGTTCAACTAACGGCCTGAATGATATTCAATTATAGTTTAGGTTGGAAGTCTGAAATCAATCACGCGCGAGCCGAATTGATTGCAGTAACTAAGCCAGGGCACTCTGACCAAATGGGTTAGGTTAGGTGAGAACTGCCTAGACACGGGATCGTCTGGCGCCCATGTGCTGGTTTGGTCCCTGGGGTGGTCACGGCGTGCTATGTGTTCTGGTGTGCCGATGGTGGGGAGGGCCAGAGGAGGGTCCAGTAACGGACAGCCGCGGCGGGTTCACGGATGAGTGCTAA
This sequence comes from Luperina nickerlii, assembly GCA_963855955.1. NCBI lineage: Eukaryota > Metazoa > Arthropoda > Insecta > Lepidoptera > Noctuidae > Luperina > Luperina nickerlii. Next base: position 22,284,460 of record OY979671.1, read on the forward strand.
CGCGTGCCCGTGTTACCGCCGTAAGCGGCAGAGGAGGACACCCTGGAGTTTTAGTGGGTTAGAGTCCCACATAACTGCACTATCTCCCCGTGGTAGTTCAGTATGCATAAGCATTTCTCCAAGATAAAAAAAAGGTGAGAGCTGTGACCAACCGCGAGCGAGCCGAGAGAGCGAAGCGAGGCGAGCATTACTTCCAAAGGCCCGGCGGTTAACTAAACGGCTAATTTAAACAGTTGGCTGCGACATATATATAAGAAGTAGGTATAATAACCAAAACATAAAAAGAAAGAAGGACAAAAAATATAACGAAAAATGGTTAAAAAAAGCCTTTGAATAATATTGTGTCTACAAGCCTTTGGAAGCTTTGGAACAAAGAAAAATGTGTTGTTAACACAATGCTATGAAAATGTAAAGAGAAAACATTATTAATGGTTTGTTAAATTAAATAAGTTCTATTTTTGCTCTTTATAAAAAACTCTACATACAATATGTTAACTAACAGAGGGCGTTCCCGTTAACCCGCAATAGTATAGCATCCATACATGCTAAAAAAAATATTACCATTCGAAAATAAAATGTTTTTATTTTTTTTTATATTAAAATATTCACTAAAAATTTTAAATTGATACGTTAAAGAAACACTCTGTACACGCGTACTTGAAGGACAGCAATGTCGGAATTTATTTAATTAAATAAATTAGAATTAATTAAATAAATAGAGTATCAATTTACGACTTTTAGTGAATATTTTAATATAAAAAAAATAAAAACATTTTATTTTCGAATGGTAATATTTTTTTTAGCATGTATGGATGCTATACTATTGCGGGTTAACGGGAACGCCCTCTGTTAGTTAACATACTGTATAACAAAAAGCCCCAGTAGGTACCATCGCGGACACTGGCGGTGGATCAATTTTCAACCTTATTACCAAGGGCTTAAGGGTGAAAAGTGGTCGACCACCATTGCCGCGGCTGTACCTACATACGCCAGTAACCAGCGGGGTAATTGCGTAACACACTAACAGTAGCGATGGTTTTCATTTTGACAGTACACAACTTTCATTGCGTTATTTACGTTGTTGAACAGAATTTTTTTCCGAACATACGAAGCAATGTATTAGGAATATCCATTACATTTATTCAGATTATGGGTGTAAGTGTGTTACGCAATTAGTGTGCAGTATCTTGGTACCCAGTGGTAAATTTCTGGGTTATAATTGAGCAGGTATCTCTGAAACGGCACTAATTCTATTACAAAAATAATGCACCAACTGAAAAACTGAATTTAAATAAACATGAAACTTCTCAGCGGGCACAAACAATAAAATACACTGAAGCTCATAAAATCTGTCAAAAATTAAATGAATACTGATCGCGGTTAAGCCTAACAGCGAGTTTAACAACGAGCGCCTCTTAATCTCAGTTTAACCCGGGATTACCCTAATTAATTGAACAGATTTACTACGGAACCCGCGACGTGGTCGACATACTTTATAAACAGTGTCATTGTTTGTATAAATATGGTACTTAGTGTTGTTACGAAATGTTTATTCATGACTTGGTTTATCAATGGGTAATATTTAACAGTTAACACTTGTTTATTAAACAAGGTGTTGTGTTGTGGGTAGCTCACCGTCCGATCAGGACCAGGCCCGTGCCAGACGGCGCGTACGTGTTCCACGCGCGCCTCAAAGAGATGTCAGTATCATTCGGAGGGGCCCGTCAGGCACGAAGCCTGCCGGGTCAGCGGGATTGTCCGAAAGGGTTACCGCTGGCTCGGAACATAAAAGGCTAAGGAAGGAACACGGGTGGGTTTTAGTCAGTAAGAGTCTGGCACTGCCTTTCGCTCCACCCAGAGCGGGAGGGGTCATATGATGATTTCCCAAACTCAAAAAAAAAAAAAATGGTGTTGTGTTGTTGTAACTTCATTTGCATCGCATAAATAAACCTCAACCTAACTTCACAACAAAACTTCATTTTTTATGGTACCATTTGAGGATTTGCAGGAACTCGTTGGATGCGAGAAGCACAAAACCGGTCGAGTGGAGGTGCTTGGGGGAGGCCTATGTTCAGCAGTGGACGTCTTTCGGCTAAAATGATGATGATGATGATTTGAGGAATGTACCCCTTTATTCATAAACGTTGCCTAAAGTTAGTAGTGATTAGCGGCTGTTCAACATTTTGACGTTTAGGCGTCACTTAACTTTAATCATCGTTTATAAATAAACCCCTTAATAGTGGTCGTAACGGCCGCGACTTACGAATTGTTGATCGTAGGTTCAAACCTAGACAGGAGCCTTACTATGTAAATTATTTTATCGCCACTGCTCTCAAAACGGTGAAGGAAAACATCGTGAGGTAACCAGCGTGTCCTAGAACCAATTAAAGAGGACCGAAAAATCTTTCATTATTAGGAAATCTGCAAATCAATCTTCTGTTCTGTTCTATACAACATAATCGGCCTATAATGTTCCCACTGCTGGGACACAGGCCTCCTCTCTGTGAGAAGGTGTGGGCCGTAATCCACCACGCGGGCCCAGTGCGGGTTGATAAATGTCACAACACACCACATGTCTTAGAATTTTTTGTTGCTTTCCTTCAAGGCGCGCTCTCAATACTTATTTTCGAATGTATTTTTTTTAACATAGGCACCTACTGACTGATGTCATTTATGTAATAATTAAATCTAAATAAGTAAATAAAACAAAGTCGGTTTAGTTACACTATTTATAACTCAAGAACGGCTGGACCGATGTTTACGATCTTTGATTTGTTGGATTTGTCTCCGCCCCGGGATACATGACAAACATGGGAAAAATTAACTTGTAAAAAAAATTAAAATAATTCATTTTCTCATACTTACATTTTGTAAGGAATATTATAAGTAGGTACTCTTTCCAAGTGTAATTTGTTGTCACTGTGATACAACGTAACTGTTAAACCTAATTTGTGTGTGATACACACGAATGTAACATTGGAACGAAATAGTGGCCAGTGATTGTCCAGCCGTGACCATGAACATGCCAGTGTAGTTTTTAAGCATTTTATTTATTTTTATGTTATCTGTGTGTTGCTGTTGATACAGGTTTATCTATACAAATAAATAAAATTGAAGTGTGTATTCGTAATGTCAAAATAGCTTTTGACTAAATGCATATGAAAGTATATACGGTACCTACATAAAACAAAAAATCTTATTTTTTGTCTGTTTCTATGTTACAGCTAATCTCCGAAACGACTGATTTTGATGAAATTTAGTATGGGGATTTTTTGGACTTTGGGGAAGGACATAGGTTTTTATAGACATACCACGCAGGCGAAGCCGCGGGCGGAATCTTGTGAAAAAATAAAAAAATAGTCTCCTTTTAAATTATTTTTTACTAATTATTATTTATTAATGAATAGTGTCTGAATATTGCGTATACTAAACTGAGTTACAGACGCCATCACATCAAGCTACCCGAAACTGTCAAATTTTCCCAATCAATCTTGAACCTTATGCTTTAGCGATAAAGTTGAAAATCTATTCAAGAAATTTGACAGATTGTAGTAGCTTGATGTGGTCCAGTCTGTACATAAATAAATACCTAAACAAATGCCGCCCAAATAAATAAAAATCGCATCGCATAATGTACAATACCTCAGTAGTAATAATGGAATCTATTATTTTTTTAGAACTACCTATTAAGTAAAATAGTTTTTGTTTTAATAAACAGAAGAAATAAGTTTAAACATAAAATAATAATCAATATCAATAAAATCATAACAATTTAAGTCAAAATAGTGTGCAATCGTGACGTATCGAATACCTAACACTTTCTTTGTCAAATTCAAATAAAAATGAATATAAACTTGAAATTGAAAATTTGTTATATATCGCCATTTTAGTATAATATTTCAAATAAAAAAATGGGATTCGATATTAGGTTTCGATTTTGAATTGCATTAAAAAAAGGTGTCTAAAATGGCTACTGTGTGCTAATTGCTTATTATTAAAAAAACAAAAAGTACACTGCCTTGCCTTGAATTTGTTAAAAATTAAGGCTTGTTTTTTAATCGTTTTCTTTTAGAGACTTTAATGGTTAATCAATTGACACGGGCAATACCTACCTATTTAAAGTTGAACGTTATTTGAAAATTGTTTTTTTTTTAATGTAGCAATAGAGTGGTCTCAATCGAATTTCAGCACGTTCTTGATTTTATTTTTCAGTGACTGTTATTGTATGTCTGTCAAGGTAAAACCTCTTATCAGACCTGACTTGCAAAATTAAATGTTGATTGCTGTTGCAATCAACTACTTATGTACCTATAATTTTGAAAAAAATAACCAAAATAACAAAAAAAAACTTTTGCTAAAATATTTATGTAACTAGACATAACAAGACAAATTGGACAGCCAACTAACTAACCCTAGGTTAAAACTTGGATGGGTGCATTACATAAAAAACCTAATCGAATAATAACTTAATCCAATCAATAAATAAACAAAAACCGGCAGTTTCTCAACAGCTTGGCATTGATAGCATAAAAAGACGAATATAATAACTGCAGATCCTCTAATTATGCTGAACAATGAACTGAACAAAATGCTTCAAAGCTACTCAACTCATCTATTACGCATCAATTAAACGGCTAGGATTTAAATACTAATTATTTCACTTAAAACAAGATATTAAAGATCTTGGAACACAAAAAAGAGGTAGTCAAAAAGAGTTATCTATAAATAATCGTGTGTTAAGCAATAACCGTTAATAGAGATACACTGGTGTCAAATTAAATCGGATAAATAGAAAAAAAAAACGTATTTGCATCACATTAAAGCGTTATTAAACTCTCGAGTAAAATTAACTGCACGAAAAACAAATTTCCTTCGAGCTCCTATCCTAATAAATCCTCAACCCACACGCTATTACACAGACAAATTAACATCAATTTAGTTTTAAAAAAACCTCATTAATTTTGCTTTAAATTAATTAAAGAAAAAAGCCCGCCAAAAACCTTAAAAATCCAAATGTCACCCAGTGTTTTTTTTCAACGCACTTCACTATTCACTTTATTTTTTCGCGGGCGAAGGCACAGCGCGCGTTCAGCCTCGTATACGGCCGGTTGCAAACTGAACAGTGGGGGGTGGCCGCCCTACCGTTTAGACCGTGTAGGTGTACACACGATCCAGTTTTATTGAACAGAAACATGCTATTGAAGGAAAATATTGGATTTTGTAGCTGAAAGGATTGATTGTTTCACATAAGCATTTTAAAGAAAAGGGGCTTTTATTTTTATATGTGGAAATTACATGAGAAAACTGTTCAGTTGGAGTATAATTTTAGCGTTGTTGGCACCATTTTCTTTTATGGTTTTGATTATTTTCAGTGAACCTTTGACCTTTTCAGCCCAAAAAACCTTGAGGAGTTACATGGAATTACTTTAGTTAGTTATTAATAGAAAAACAAATACAAAAGGTGCCTACTGTTCTCTATACGGTTTAATTTCTTTGTCTAGAAAAGGAAATGCACTTACTGTTGGAGTTAATGGATAGATTAAGGACTGCGGAGCCGCCTTCATAACTAATGCATGGTCACGCATGATCTTTGTTAACTCTGCTATCGAAGTAACTTCTGGATGAGGTAGAAATAAAATTTTGTGGTGCTGATCATGAAATGATATATTAATAAACTAAAGGGTTATAAGTCAAAACTAGAGTTTTGGATTTAGATTTTGCATTACTTTCCAAATCGCAGTGATTTTTATTATCATTCTCATAAGATTGCTGATGGGTTGCTGCCATTGGATAAGTCTGTCAAAATCATTGTGATCTTTATTGTCGTCGCAATAAGGTTGTTGTTTCTCCCATAATTTAAGATCCCTCTTCCGACTAATGTCTCTACTAACATACTCCTCTCCAGATCTGCTTATGACGCTGATGACTTTCATCCGTCACAATAACATTAAATTGTGAATTATTCTGTATGTGTGTGTATGGTATACGTGTATTTTATGTTTTAACAATTATAATGTTTATTTATTTCAATTTTTTGTTTGTTTCTGCCCCGTACTAACACAGCAAGATCTACATTGTATCAACTGGATCAGTCCAATAATTTATCTGTGTAAAACCTTTTCTCTTTTTTTTCTTTCTTTCTTAAGCACATTTGTTTTTTCAGCTCAGTTTAGACATTGGCAGAATGGTCGACATCAGCTTTGCTTGCTATTTATTAAAAATATAATAGAAGGTTGCTGTTAGGTTACTGCTATCAAAGGTAAAATAACTGTTAACGGACTGTAGAACTCAAACAGGCAGCTTAGAAGCAGGTTTAAAAGAAAACAGATGTGCACGGACGCCAGCACATCAAGCTACTACAATCTGTCAAATTTCTTTAATAGATTTTCAACTTTATCGCTAAAGCATAAGGTTCAAGGTTGATTGGGAAAATTTGATAGTTTCGGGTAGCTTGATGTGCAGGCTGGCGTCTGTACCTACTTATAAAATTGAAAAAATGGATCCAAACATTTATTTCATCCCAAACATATTTCGATGTAAGTAATTAGTATGGTGCCATCTCTATCTTCAAAAAAAGTTTCTAGAATAGAAGTCTTTAACCTTTTTCAACATGTCATCTTTTGGCAGCTGGCCAAAATTGGAACAAAAGCCGCCATCTTGATTTGTTAATATATTTTACAAAACAATTGCACAAATGTTTACCAACAATGCTCCCTTGTCATTGTCATTTTAACACCTAATGATCCTTGTAGCATTTTCTTTAAATTTCATCTCGCAGTACTACCTAGGAGATTGTCGTCTACTTAACCGGACTTGCGATCCTTGTACAAGGGACCATTTATACTCATCAGGGCAGATAAGGGACATCCTTTTACCGTCATAATCATAATCCCTATCTTCTATAACTCTATGGCCTGAACCCTGCACTGACCTATGCAACTGACTGCACATGAATTTGGAGCAGTTGCATTCGACGCCGATGGCCGGCAGAGCGTTACGATTGCTCAATCACAACAACATTGCGTCAAACACATGTACCATGCGTGTTTTTGTTCTATGTGTGCCTAGTTTAATTTTGTAGGGATTTGTGGAGAGATTTCTATCCTATTTTGATGGCAGTAGCTAAGGTTGACGCCAAGGAAGAGCTTGGGGCCAAGTTTACTAATTTACAAATGTTAGCATCGTCTCTCCATTGTGAGTTTTTGGCAGATTTGTCATACAAAATCTGTCAAAAAATGGGACAATCGACTAAGTTGGCAGTGGAGTTACTGATGCTACTGTATACTGCCTATGGACGACAGTCCGTAAACAGGTATTTGACCTCTGACAGCAGCAACCTTTTTGTAACGACAATTGTAAAGATCACTGCGATTTTGACAGACCTGCCAGACGTGCCAGTAGCAGCAACCATATTGAAATGAGAATAAAGATCACTGTGACGTTAACAGCGATGCAAAATCAGATGTAAATAAGTGAGAAAGGACTGTACGGGACATAGATCTTAAATTGTCACTTTTGAGGCTAGAGTACTCGACATTTGACAGTTCAGACGTCGCGTTTTTTTTTTTGGCAATGAGCCGATGTCGACTATTCTGCCAGTGTCGTGTATGACTTTGCGTTATGTGGCTCTATTTAATTAATGACACATTTGGCTATGGAAAATTGGCTTTTTACATTGAATATTTCATTCTCATAGGATGAGTGATCTAAATTCAGAATCCAAAAAAACAACTATGATAATTCCGCGTTTTTGTCAAAGCAATTAAATTGAGTCCTATAGAATCAAAAGCGGATATCTGCATTTTGACTAAATAGTGGCAATGAAAGAAAAACGTTTGTACTTAATTATTTGATATTTAATAAATAATTATTATTTGTTTAGGTATCTTTAATTATTGATGCTATTAGAAAACACACAAAAAACGAGGTGATGTTAATATCAAAGAAATAGGTGACGAATCTTTATTTCAGATTGCCGGTTTTGATTCTAAACATTGAAGATAGCCGTATTTGATGTTAAGCCTATTGCAGATATCCATATTTGATCCCAACTAAATGTCAGATTGCCATATTTGATTCTAACAAAACTGAGGTAAACCAAGGGTTGTCAATAACATACAAATGTAAATTATTATACTTTAATTCAAAATATTACGTAAATCAGTTTCGCACATAAAATTAAAGTTTTTTCATAAAGTCCACGCGCGTATTACATAATTAAAATTTTCATGTTACCGAAATATTGTTTATTTTTCATTTCAATTGATATAAAATGACATTATGATAAAAAATAATAATAAGAAAATGAAACCTGTCAAAAAATAATATTCAACATACCTGAAGCAATAGATAAAAAAGCGATACAATTTTAAGTTAAACGAAAATAATTAAACGACGCGTGAACAAAAGTAAAAAGAAAGTAACTAAAAGTATTATAATAACCAAAATTAATCACATCAGTTTATAATTGAACATTAAAAAAATCTTTCTTTTTCGTTTTTCTAAATCCGTAAGTCGTGACCATCTTCCAATGGTTCCTCACAAAAATCTTGTACTACAGGTGAAACTGTAAGTGTTTCTTGTGAGCTGAGTAACTCTTTATAAAATGTTAAAATTTGCAGCTCCATCCACCCGGCCCCAAAATGCTTGCACAGCAACTTATTAACGTCTGCAAGTTTATTTTTGTTTATCGCCACAACTGAGGGCAAAACTTGCGCCTCAATCATATCAATATTTTTTTGCCGTTTGCAAATGTTTACTGGTTTTGCCACGTCACTTTTGTAAAATAGTTCACCTCTAACAAGTACATTGCCAATTTTTTTAGATCGTTTCAAGATAAACCGTTTACATTCCTTGAACTGTATTGACCAAGATGTTGTCGGCTTTATTACGTTTTTAACTGAATCCCTCCAATCTAAAATCGGACAATCTTTTCCAAGTTCCACCAAAGTCGCCGTTTCTGCTATAATTTCTTTTATCTCCTTTGGGTGTAATATGACTTCAAGTCTCTTCAATTTTTTTTCAATTACTCCAAAAACCCTGTCCGCGGGCATAAAAGAATGCCCAGTAACTGGGAACACTATTTCAATTGTTTTGATACTGGGATTTCTCAGTAACCATTTAGAGCAGGCACCAACAACAATGCAGTTTTTGTTTTGGCCGCCACAACCGTCGGCGACCAATCGAATCGTTGTGATATTAGTTTTATCCGTTTCAGTTAAACGGTGGTACACCGCGGACGCAACAAGATTTGAGTCTTTGCTGAACTCATTTTCAGTGCACACATAAGAGAAGACATTTTCTTTCGAGAATGGTTGTGTGGATGATCCCTCCACCATGGTCAAATTATAAAAATATAATTGTCGGCTGTAATATGCTATTTGATCCGGTACCTTAGGGAGGGGAAGATTTTTCTGACAGTCAAAAGAGATAATTTTAAGCCCATCTGTTTCTTCCCGCAGCTTATCAAAAAAAGATTTTGCTCTTAGCGAATGAACCCTTTTCTCAGTTATAAGAACATTTTTTTTGCTGGCATCAGTTTCATGTTTAATTCTGCCTGAAATCTCCAAACACTTAGAGCAAACATCGGTCTGCGGTGACCCAAACCCAATATTGTATTTGTTGTTGAAAATATTTCGAAAATAAGATTTTTTCACATTTGGATGCGAATATTCACTTCTTTTGTAAACGTCATAGAGTTTTGATAAGTTCAGATCGCAAGGCAGATATTTTCTTTCTGTGTGCTTTGTTTTGCGACAATAATGTGTTTCTACACATTGAAGATTTCTAATAAAATTGTGGATTGATTGTTTCTGTTCCTTGTATTTATTTTCTTTGTGGTTTCCACCACGCCGTTCATCAGCAAATTCACCAACAAAAAAAAACCTTCGCATAACGTACGCCACCCGGTGCTTAGTTATGTCAAATATTTTAAGAAAGAACTTTTGGCATATGGGCACTTTTCGTTTGTCAATGTGTACGGCGTATTTAATGCTTGTCTGTCTTTTCCCTTTAAAACCAGGCCTGAGCTTCACGGGTACAATAGAGCAAAATTTTAAAATTAGTGCGTCTTGTTTCTGTTTATTCGGATGGGCATAAAATGTTGTATGCAATTTGTTAATTTGCGCCATTGTTAATTTGCAACATTGAAGAGCTTTTGTATCGTGATCGCACACCCTTTCTGGCAAAGTTTTTGATGAATACCTGAATTAAAAAATAAAAGTAGGTAAATACTTTGATATAGAGAGGCAATTTGACTGAGTTGATGTTAATGAAGTAATTTAATTAATTTTACAAAATAAAACTGATAACATTATTATTTTGGTGGAGATCCTATCCATAATCTACGAGTACCTACAATTAAGAGTGTATTTTTTATTTTGATATGTTTATCTTCAAATTCAGTAAAACAAAACTATAACATGTACTACAAATGTACCAATCCAGCAATGCGGGATAATCAAAATAAAAAAAAAAATTAGATTAATTTTTATAAAAGTGGGAACCCTACACAAGGTACTCACCTCTTCCTCTTAGCTAGATTTACTTTCCAATTATCCGGATCCTTCTGGCGTTTTCGGGCAAAACGATTATTCACAGGTGTTGGGTGACAATTCATGATTATAATTTCACAGAACCTGTTTAACTTCAGCAGCAGAAACGTTAATAAATCAATAAAATCACACAGCACAACTTAAGTAAAACTCGTACTCCGCCATGACAGCACGCAAACATAATGGACGCCTGTGATTGGTCCAGCGAGCAGTTTGCCATGTTTGATTTTGAATCTTTAAAGAAAGCCGGATTTGTTACTAATCTGTTACTTTTGAGTGGATTTTCTATGAAAGATAGCCATCTCTGATATGGACATTAAAATTCGTTAGAAAGTATTTAAAATTTTGAATGTTGCCTTATTCACAGTTTGTTTTTACCAAAAACGTCAGTTAGCCGGATTTGATTCTCTAGGACTCAATTAACACAAAATTACCCCGAAGAGTCTGGCAGAGGTGACCCTACACTGCACCCTCATAGGGGGTGAGCTTATTGGTATCAACCGGGCACAATTAATCTAGACATTTAATTCACTATGCTGTCATTAAATCTCATGTTTGGTAACTGCTGCTGTTTTTGTTAACTAAACAACATAGCTAGATTTGACAGCAGATTTAGGTTATACTACTTTTGGAATTCGAAGAAGTATATTATAAACTTGGGTTTTAGCTGTGTGTGCAAGTGTTATTGGATTTTTCATCTGGAATTTCTCAGTAGCAGCTCAGAGTCTGGATTTTTGCTCAGGTCAGGCAATATTATAGGCTGGCCCTCTACTACATATGTGTAACTGACGAAGTATACAGACGCCAGCACATCAAGCTACTACAATCTGTCAAATTTCCGTAATAAAATTTCAACTTTGTCGCTAAATCATATGGTTCAAAGTTGATTGAGAAAATTTTACAGTTTCGGATCCCTACTGTAAAGGTTGTCTGCTAAAGTCGGCTTTATGTATTTTTTTTTATTTTTTTATTGATCAATGGGCCGACTCTTGACCTCTATCATGCCTGATAGAAAGCGATGGATGAGGTCTATGATAGAACGAGCGTGCGCAGAAGATGCCTAAGGCACTAGACCTTCCACGCATCGACGAAACACAGCAGGCTGCTTGACGCCGGACTCCGGTGGGAGTGCAGGCTGGCAATAAAATAACTCTGGTTGCATTCGAACAGTCAAGAGAGTTTCGAATGACGTGTGAGGTTTTTGTTTTGAAGAAAATAGTGATAATCTAGCGGGAGTGGTGTAATGACGTTCGCTTGGAATAAACGTTGAGAAATCTGAATGCTGTTTGATTTCGATGATTTCCACCAAACGGCTCGCACCGCATCGAATCGGAACGGGTTTTACAATCTTTGAACGATATTAAAATCGTGTACACAGTATTTAAAGTCTATATTACTAAGCCGCGCACAGCAGCTTGACCGCGGGCGTCTTCCACGACACGCGATTGTATCGGAAGTATGCTGCGACGCGCGATCGGCTCCGTTCGCCTGTCGTATCAGATCGAATCCTTTCGGCTGTCGTCCAATTTTTTCTTTTCTTCTTGTGTTTTATGGTTATTTTCTTCTTCTTCTAATGTAATGGCCAACAATACTTCAAAAATTAGAACACGTCAACACGGTATGAATGAAACTATTCGACTAGACGCAGAAACGGATACGTTCGCAATCGACGTACGGGGCCGCTCGTATGCGTCGACATCTTGCCGGACGCGATCGGCTGTCGCCGCATCCGTTCGTATCCTTTCCGATCCGATGCGATACGAGCCGTTTGGTGGAAATCATCCTTTACAATACACTCACTACTACTTACTCTGCCTGACCCTTGGCGGATAACGGGCGTGCTGTTATGGTTTCTAATATTTGTAATACCAATCAAAATACTCATTATGATAAATGCCATTGATACTTTTACGCAGTATATTTGAACCGAAAAGCAGACGAACATTATTATCGTATTCTATGACGCACGTGTTTCAAACCTAATGGAAAATCAATGGACGAGCTTCGTATTGACAGCAACATCAAACACATCATATCATAAAGAATTACGTTACTTATATAAGTAATCGAGTTACTTTTGTTTCTTGTACAGAGGGAGCAAAGAGGTTTTTTGAATGAAGTATCTACTTAGCTCTGAAGATGGTTTGGTTATTTTTGTTTGTTATTTTTCAGACAGTACGACGCTATCACATACTAAAGAATTTTTACATAATTCCTTATCCTTTTTTATTTGACGATTTTTAATGAGATACTTGTGACCTATGTGAGCAAAATATTTATGCCATTAAAAATAAAAATAAACTGAGTTCTGTTGACGTTACTTTAGCGTTGTATGTAGGTATGAGGGTAAAAAGGTTGTTTTCGTAAGTTGTATAAATAGACAACACCAAATTATCTGCCCTTCATTGTGCTAATCACACAATCAATTTTATGAAAATATATTTAAATAAAGCATTCCCCATCCCCTTCCGAAGAAAATCAAAGCGAAACATTCCCTTCTTTGCTTTCAAGTAATTGCTGTTAAGTTTACTAACAAAACATCAAAACTTTAGCATGAGCACATTCATTAGAATTGTATTATTCATCAATGGGCGTTAGAGTGTGACTAGCATTTTGTGTAATTTGGACATTAGGTATTTCACTGCAAATAAAACAGAATATGGTCTTGATTTCTTTGACAAGAAACCAACCAGTGCACTAATTGCGTAACACTATCAATCGGAATTTGAATCATTTTGAAACAAATTGCTAAACCATTGCTTCATAAGTTCAAAAAAATTGTCTGCTCAACACGTGAATAACGCAATGAATGTTATTGGACTGTCAAAATGAAACCGATTTCGATTGATAATGTGTTACGCATTGCCCTGCTAATTAAAAAGCAAAACAATAAGACAAAGGCGAATCTTGATGATGAAATGTAGGTACGTTTATTTAAACAAAAACTGCACAATATTAATACCAGTATAAAATCAGATAAATAAAGAATGATTCATTATGACAGCGTTTTTATTATATTGATTAAGAATTAAAAGGAAAGACGAGTAAGAATCATACTACAGAAAAGCATTGGAATCAAACGGAATCCGCATGAAATGCAATCTTTATTTGTATGTGATGCCTGTGTTCTTACATAAGTTAAGGAAATATGTTACATGTATCTTTTTAAATAAAGCTCTGCCATTTTTTTAATAAATATTTTAAGAAAAATCATGTTCCCACTTACTTCTCACAATTTTCACAGATTTAATCTTCAAAACGTAACTGAACAACCCCGAAAATAATAAAAAACGGCACATTACAGTCTCATAACCCTAATTAACACTAATAACCATATCTCGAACTAAAATAACGACCACTCACGCACACACACTATGAATGAACTGAACGCAACTGATCACTGAAAATTCACCTTTAATATTCGTGAAGAAAATGAGAAAAACTAAAGTTTTATCTCGAAGGCTATTAGGTTGGGAATGGCGTAGCAGTTTTGTGTGGATTTATGACGTTTTGAGTTAAGTAGTTTGGTTGGAAAATCCGTAGTAGTGAGTCATAGTACTGAAAACTCGCCAGGGGGGTGTAAGGGGGTGTAAAGAGGGTGGCCCCACGGTGGCGCCTGAAAACCCATACATTTCTTATTAATCAGGTGTTAATAACGAAAAATGGGGATTCAAGGTGATTTTTACATGTTTTATTTTTTTTTCTTATGGGAATTTCATTAACCTTCCATCCGTTTCAGGTAAATACGGGGTGTTTGAGTATATGTTAAATGGGGTAACACTGTAACACGATTGTTATTTAATAACCTTCTGTGTTCTATACGAAATGGTTTATAAGCTTGTATAAAGTGCTTTTGTTTGGTGCAAAATTGTAGAGCAGTCTTAACGTAATTGGGCACTTACTATAATGATTTAAACCAAACAGGACAAAATGAATCAATGCCAAAAAAAGTCAACACTTATATGATATAAAGAAATAAAAAAAATCAATACCAGACATAGGCTTACATAATGGCCAAAAAAACCATTCGATCAACAATAAGCCAATGACATCAACATTAGTAAAAAGGAAATGATCGAGCAAGAATAAGTAAATAAGTACATAGGTACTTATTTACTTAACAACAATAAGAAGTCGTGACCAGTGGTCATTGAGCAAGCTGACCGTCAAAACGAACTGCCCTACATAATTGTCACTGCAGGTTACACTTGCTCTCTTTATGTAAAGCTTAAAGAAAAACGAGAATTATGTTGAATAAATAGTAGCGAATGAGTAGGGAGGGGCTCGTGGGTAAGTAATAACGCCGCACGGTTCCATCGGTCAGGTTAAGCTACGCTTGTCGCGGTTGGTCCGTGGATGGGTGACCATCTTTACATACCAAGACCCCTCCGTGCCTCGGAAAGCACGTTAAGCCGTTGGTCCCGGCTGTCTTTCGTGTATTTTTGACAGTCGTTACGGGTCGTCAGAAGCCCGAAAGTCTGACAACCAGTCTTATCAAGGGGTATCGTATTTCCCAGTAACTGGGTTGTGGAAGTCAGATAGGCAGTCACTCCATGTAAAATACTGGTATTCTGCTGCATCCGGTTAGACTGGAAGCCGACCCGAACATAGTTGGGAAAAGGCAAGGCAGATGATGAGTGGGATTAAGGGGACTACATGGCCAAAAGCGCGGTCACTGTCGGACTGCATAGAAAAGAAAGAGAAGCGCGATGACACAACGCTGGTAATTTATTGCAAAATATGAAGCAATTATTTAATTACAAAAATCTATTGTTTGGACGAAAAAATCAAAACACTAGTATTTTAGTATGTTGCTTGTAGAATAATCTGACAAAAAATTAGAATGGTTGTATGTATATTAGTATGGTTTTTATTGTACATAGTAAGTTTTAGAGGTATCTTAATGTTTTTTTTCTATCGTATCCAATTAGTTGTAAATATTATGTTTTAAACACACTATTTACCTAGCATATATCCTGAAGAATATCATATATTTTTCCTAATTTTGTTTACTGTAGTCGATCATAATACTTTTATTGTTTCTAAAACTTGCGTTTTTTGTGTTTCGGTCCTATAAGCCCCTTAAGTGCAGGCGCCTCATAACTGCCATAGGTTACTGCAGTATTATAAACCCTGTCACTTCAAGTATACATGGATCCGAGTACGATGGACTGGTATGAATCATGTTGCTTTGTGCGTCTGTTTTACATTGTACGTCTTCATCTAAAGGAAGCTATATTAGCGTCAGATCTCTCATAAGTCTTATCTTGTACCTGCTGCGTATGATTTACTTCATTAAGTTTGACCAAAACAACAGCCTCATTATTTAGTTTCTAGATCTTTCTTTAGATCCAGATTGTTTCTAGTAAGTGATAATTTTTAGGGTTCCGTACCAAAATGGTAAAACGGAATCCTTATGGTGAGACTCAGTCTGTCTGTCTGTCTGTCACAGCTGGATGTCTCTCGAATGCTATCAACTTGAAAATTTAAATTGGAATAGTTTTAGATGACGTTGGCCCAACTATTTTGCAAAAAGGAAAGAAATAAAAATATATGTATATTTTTTGCAACAAGGACTAAAAGGGGGTCTGAAAAATTCGAAGTGGGGCTACTAGGGTATGTGGGGTATCATATGAAATAACGCAGTTTGCACATTCTAAAACATTTTTTCTTTTTTTTTTGAGGCCGCGTAGTTTTCGACTTATGATGAAAAATGTAAAAAAAAATACCGTTCCCCCCTTATCTCCGAAGTTTGCAAAGAGAAAAATCTGAAATTATTCTCTGTGATAGAAGTTTATGTAAAGATTACAGGAAAAATAAAAAGAATCTCATTAGTTCCATTATCGATCAAGAAATGGCGCTGAAAAAATTCTCTAACGCCTCGCCAATGAAACTTTAAAAAATGATGGTACGGAACTCCCGGTGCGCGAGTCCTACTCGCTCTTGCCCGGTTTTTTTTTTCATGTAAATTTCCCTGACATGCATTTGATAGGACTAACGTAACATATCTTCAGAGGTGTGTACCTATAGTAGCACCCAGACTTGTTTCATAAGACTAGAAACCGAAATATTGTGAAAACCCTCACGCCTACCTAATAGTTCCTATTGTTAGTTAAAATAGTGCTTGTAACCACATAACAGTATACTTAAAAATCCATTCAACAAGAACAGAAAGAAAAAAGTCTATGTATTAACAACAATGGCATGGAGTCGTGACCCATAATAACAATATTATGTTTGATTGCGCAACTCGGCCGCCAAAATAACGCGCTGCTCCACATACTAAACTATTAAGGTGATCTTTACTACAACTGAATGAAGATCTTGCAGGCAGTGGATGAATTGTTTGGTAACAATGAGGTGTGATCTGACCAAAAAAATGTACCTACCCTTCAAAATCATAAACTCGTGGTTGATACAAGAGCGCTTAGTTTCACTAGTAATGATGTCGGTCAAAATCTGTTTTGAAAATGGATAAAATTGAACGAGTTTCCAGAATCCGGGGATAAGTCTGGAAGTGTTAGGTATATGTAAATATGTAGTTAGTAAGTGGTAAGTTAGGTATCCTAAACCAGGTTATTGTGTAACACATTAACAATAGAAATGGTTTTCATTTTTACATTTCCCCAACATTCGTAGCGCTATTTACGTTGTTGAGCTTACATTTTTTTCGGATATATGAAGCAATGGATTAACAATATCCTTCAAAATCATTCAGATTGTGAATGATCGTGTGTTATTGTACGCAATCAGGGTTCTCTAATTATAATAAAATCCTAATATATTACTAAACCTGGACCTGGTAGGTAGGTACTCAAATTTACGAGTACATTATCGTAATAGTCACATTTCCTAGTGTTCCAATGTCGACAGAATTTACATGAGACCTAGCGTGAGCCAGAAAAACTTGGTAAACCTAAAGCAAATAACAGAAAAGCTTTTCATTCCAAATATTTTGTGACCTTAGTTGACCTACCTGTGACGTACGAACATAGAGAGACAGAAGATTTTACGCAGACAGACAGTCTTGAAATTACGAAAGAAATGTAGACAGCTCCGCAAGGGACTAAAACGAAATGAAGTAAACATTGAAATCTGTATAAAAGAAAAAAGTTTCATAATATATAATTTGGCCTTTTTATCTACTGATGGCGTACCTAACAGAAAGACACGCGCAATACCATATTACCAGGAGTTCATATTGTGTAGGCGTATGTCTATGAACTATGAATCAATGCACCAAGGCCGCATGAGTAACAAGGCTGAACTATTTAATAACATAGGGTAGAACCATGTGGGAGTGGTATGATGATAGAAAGAATTTATATTCACTAAGAAAGGGAAGGAAATTGGGACAGTCTCTGCACTGTAGCCAATTCGATATAGACAGCTCGCACAAAGAATTTAGATATTAAATAGAACCAATAAACGAAAAGCGTAGAAAAGCTCATTCGTTTCTAGGTAAACCCTTTAGCTTTTTATGATCCCGGTAACGTGCAAACTGAAAGACAAAAGACGGTACGCATCGAAGAGTGACTAAGTAAAAATTGCAAATTACCAGGACTAAATAAAATGTAGGCGTTCAGAATCTATGAATCTACAATGCACCAAGGCTGCGTCAGACGATAGCGGGGGAAGGGCGGGGCGCGGGCGCGGGCTGGCGCCAAGATGTCTGCCGATAGGGCTGCCTCGCGTGACTCCAGCGGACTATTTCGGGTGAAATACGAACAGGGCTGCCAGTTATTAGTATTTAGCCAGTTGATATAAATTTTCATAGATTTGGCATTCGAGGTACCAATGAGTAATACTGTATACCAATCGATCTGTTTATTAGCTTGCTTTGTTATGTACCTAGTACAGATGTTATGTAACTAGCTGTATTAACCTAAGTAATTAAAGTAAAAGATTACATGATTTCTATTTCCAGTGTTTATGTAAATTGGTTAGTCACACGAAATCTTGGCATCGATAGAACGTGAGTTACGTTAATGCTACAATCAAGCAAGTTGTCTGAGGCCCTTATCTAGAAACCAAACGTATTGTCAAATGAAAGAATTGAAACAAATGAGTATGGTATATACACTTATCTTAATCCTTCGGAGACAATACACATGTGAAGTTATTTTAAGGACCAAAGCATGGATATTTTTTTTTATAATTCTCCAAGACCTATCATGGTCACCTCATAGAAATATACGTAAGCGTAATACCGCGTCTGTGTGTGCTTAAAACAGCTAACCAGTTAACCTTTATGATGAAAGTCCTTTTTTTGCCATTACCGTGTCGCGACTGGTGCCGTCAAAACACTGACGTCATAAAAATGGCGGGATTAGCCCGACTGTCGACACGACAGTCACCGAGTAATGGCGGAAACTTACGAAGGAGGATAATGGAATAGGACAAGACGTGCCTTTTTGGCTCTAGCACTTTTAAGTTCTGATGAGATCCATCTGAGGTCTAAGTACCTAGTTTCATGATGGATGAGTATAATTTTCTATAGATGCGTCTAGAGACATTAACAGAAAGAGCTTTTCATTGTATTGAGCAAGTATTAAACTACGATGTGTGGTTCACAGTCCATCCTATGCTTTTTAAAACGTCATTATTATATGGTCACAGGGCGAAAACGCTTTAAAGTTGCTTCCCGAAAATTAATGGCTGATGCAAGGATTTCCAAATTAGTTTTCGCTGTTGCTGTTTCAATGATGAGCATTTAGGTGCCTGCTCTATCTTTAGCTTAGCCGTTTGTTAGGATGTGGTTCCATAGGGATTCATTCCTTTAGTGCGGTTGCGGCGATGCATCGCCAAATTGTATATTGACGCACACAGTCCTTTTTCGTGGCTGTGTGCGAAATTGCACAACTATTTTAGTTTTATTCAAGTTGGTCCCATCAGCAGGTTCAAATAGAAATACACCCAATGAACTGATATTTATCTTTCACCCTTCAACTAACATAAAAAATATTAATATTTTCTTGTCACCACCACGAAGGGTGAGAAGTCGTTGACACTAGATGGTAAAGATAAGCGGAACCTTCGCAAAAGTCAGCTGATAACATCAGGTCACAGTCAACGCATGTTTGTTAGTGAACGAGGGATTTTGACATTGTTTTAATGAGGATTTGGTAGTAAAATGACTCCAAAACGGGGTGGAAATGGTTATCGTGTAGTATGATAATGAGGTGACAAAATTATTCGATGGGGGTGTACTTTTAGGAATTTCTTTTAGGAGAAATGTCATTGGAAAGGAATGTATATGCGTTTCAATGGGATATCTGATGGAAAGTAGATACTTACCGTCGTTTTATTGAATAAATCGAGGATTTTCGATGTATTTCTTAGACACAGTTGTAGACTCACGTTTCTGAAATTACACCGGCTCTCATGCCCTCCAACCGAAACAGAGCAAATAGTAAAGTTGTCAGGCGGAACCAATAGGTAACATAGGATAAGATTCTAATAACCAGAATATCTCAATATAGTGGCTAAACTACCATAAGAGCCATAGAAGTAGTTTTTGTGCGGTTTCAAGTGTAAAATACTTCGAATAGACTCCTGAAGCCCACAGGGGAGCTCTCTTTGATAACCAATAACTTCAATATTTATCCCCCCCCACCGTTCTGTTAACAGAGGCAACGATAGGTAATAATAACGTGCCTCACTCCTTAAAAGCACCCTTCAGCACCATATCAAGTATGTAATGTTTATCTATCACTTACCTTTGAAAGCTTTTAGAAGCACACTCAGTGCCACTTAGCAGAGACCTTTACTTTTGTGAACCGAAGGCTTAGATTTAATTAAGTTCTAATTGAAGGAAACGAAGGTAGGATACTGATGGATCTCGACGCAATGGCAGATGACGAAAACAAAAGAGATATAGATCTCATCTAGTGTTGCCAAAAATCGGTCTTGGTCTTGCAGTCTTGGTCTTGTTCTTGCATTTTTGCAAGACCAAGACCAAGACCGACTTATTGTAGCAAGACCAAGACCAAGACTGAACCCTGCAAGACTTGAGCAAGAACAAGACTAAGCCTGCAAGACTCTTGCGTCTCGCAGTTAAGTCAAACTGAGATTTGGGCGTTATAGTAGGTATTTGGTTTCAATCCCGAATTTGATAGACGTTCCCCAGTATCAAAACCGTATCGTCATAACACTAAAAAGTATTGTATTGATTATTATTATATGTTTCGACTATTTATTAAGTAGGTAGGTAGCATGTTACTTACAAATTTGTTCCCATATGTGATAAAAATGTACCGATTATAACTTTCTAGCAAAGTTCATTTCATACCTTGTAGGTATATCTACTTAGAGTATTATATTATACTTGTATAAGTCTAATGTGCAGATCTAACGTTAGTAGGTTGGTAAAAATTATGTAGGTATTTATGATTCAAAGTTTATTATTATTCTTCTATTCAGCAAAATTTAAAACTAACAGCGAGTCGAGTAGGTCGAATGCACTTTATTGTAATAATTTTAACGTTTATTTTCAAGTGCGTTAATAATACGAGCAGACCGCTCGGCGCTGCGGTCCCTTTGTCGCGGCATTTGAAAGCGAATAGCGTAGGTACGAAGACAGTGTTGACCTCGCAAATGAACTTTAGTAATACAGCTGATCAGGTAGCCCTTTTGAGTTTTATTTACATTGCTGTTTTAAGTGAAACAAGTGAATTTACTATTTTTTTATTAAAAATCTCATTGGGTCAGATAGAAATAATGATTTTATACAGTTTACAGTAAAAAAATTGCAGAAAAAAACGTAAAAATTAAGAAAAAGTCGACAAAAAATTTTAACGCAAGGGGGTCCAGAATCATGTACTGAATCCATGGTAAGCGGTTGCGCGTCGATGTCTCTGCCACCCTGAGCAATAGGCTAATAGGTATTTGAATGAAGTCTAGTCTAAGTAGTAGAGTCTCGCAAGACTTGCGAGACTCTTGCTGCAAGACCAAGACCAAGACCAAGACTGAGAGCGCAATACCAAGACCAAGACCAAGACCAGGTGTATTGACGCAAGACCAAGACCAAGACTGGCTAAGGTCTTGTCTTGGTCTTGCATTTGGGCAACACTAATCTCATCCGTCCCTAACCGGGGTTTTTAGTTAGTAAACGATTCACGATTTCATGGAATTGGGTACTTACCTAGTACCCGATTTTAATCCAGTCTTCAGGAAAAACTACTTTGTTTCAAAACCCCGTGTTCAAGATCTTTAAAATACCCTCCACGCATGGCGGTACGCAAACATACGCCCAGCGCACCTTACGCAGACAGCGCAGCGAGCTCTTTGGCTGGCTGATTCGTTACAACAGCTTGTGGCGATATGAGAAGATGAACATTTGAAAAACTTTCAATGGTCAATGGAACAGCACTAACCTATGAAGCTGGCCTCGTCCTGGCGGTCGTGCAGCGCGTGCATGACGAGGGCGGCGAGAAGCGCGGGCCGCGCCGCTGGCAGGCCCGGGGCGAGCCCGCGCAGTGACACGGGCGCTGCGCTCAAGATCGCGCCGCTCAGCATTCCCTAGCGCGCCACGTGGAGCATTACTTGTGGCTGTACCTGCGGAAGAAGAAACACACCTTTAAGAAAGAAGGTAAAACACGAGGTGCAAAGGCCATCCACGTGCAACCTCGTCATCATCTGCCTAGCTTTTTCCCAACTATGTTGGGATCGCCTTCCAGTCTCACCGGATGCAGCTGAATACCAGTATTTTACATGCAGCGAATGCCTATCTGACCTCCACAACCCAGTTACTGGGTAATACGATACCCCTTGGTAAGGCTGGTTGTCAGACTTTCGGACTTCTGACTACCCGTGACGACTGTTAAAGATCCACGAATGACAGCAGGGACCAACGGCTTTTACGTGCTTTCCGAGCTACGGAGGGGTCACGGTATGTAAAGATGGTCACCCATCCACAGGCCAACCGCGGCAAGCGTAGCTTAACCTGATCGATCGACCTGTGCGACTCTTATTTAGCCACGAGCCCCTCCTCGACGTGCAACCTGTAACTATTAATTCAGCACATGTTTCTAGACCACTCCAACGTAGATTTTTTTTTTGTCGGTTGATTATAAATAAACTGCATTTATACAAAAATGCAATACCAACACGGTCAAAATGATTGGAACATTACATTTTTTTACACGTTTCAACGTTTATTTGTACAATGTCCGGAGACCCTGGTCAGTCACCCCGCTGCAGTGATCGAGGACCGATCTTAGAGCCCAAATTAATTCCTAGGTATGTCAAGCAGTAGACTGCTATTATTGACTGATTATGAAGGCAGAGAAGTTAAGTGTTCGGATTCCCTAATTCATTTTTGTGTGACTTAATATCCCACCAGGGCATTTTGAGACTATGATAGTTTTTCAGCCACTTTCCTGTTCTCAAGAAGGTGTGATAACACCATTTTTACCAATTTACAAGGAATGCTTCTGAACAACCTTTTCATTCAAATCCTCGGTAAACTTTACATACAAACGCGTTCTAACCAACTTGAACAAGTAATGTAGTACGAAAAGTATTTCCAGCGTTGTATCTCGGGAGAAGGGAAGCAAAACAACATATTTTAAACTTTATGCTTCCTCCCTCTGTGCAAATATTGCATATAAACAGAATTTAACGGGTCTTTTACTACAAATATCTCTTAAAACCCCATTTAACGCTTGTCTGTCGCTATGATCATTGCTTGTAAACGTCCATGGCTAAATTATGATGGACCTGTCTATTTTACTACGACGCCTAATGGAAAAATGAGTGGTAAAGTTGATGTTGAACCACGTTTTGACCAAATCGCGCAACAATCACGCCTATGTTTTCTTGCAGGGGTAGGTAAAAGCATACATACCGATATTCCGCACGTAATTTTATCAGTTCCTTGAAATCGATATGTATATCGATGTGTTTAGTTACACAACACAAAACTGCTTTTGCCAAAAACCAATACTTCACCCTAAGTTCACTGATCTACAAAAAAGTTCATAAAGAATTAAATATAATGGATTGCAACAAGTATGAATTGAAAACTAGGCTGATGGAATGGCTTCTTCAACAGGACTATACACAAACTGAGTCTCTACTAAAATGTATTGCCTAATTTTTTATTTATTTTTTGCTTTTACTCCTTCACATATAACACCTCACACTCACTACTTCCATACAAAACTCACCACACATAGATACATAATCATACAGACATACTCACGCACATTCACCCACTCACATACATAAGTTTTAAATTGTTAATTCTTGCATTATTTTCCTTTTTTCCTAAATATAATATGTTTCAATCATGTTTCAACCATAGGTAATAAGATTGTTTAAGTTGTTAACGCGTTCCTATATAAGTTGGCACAGTCCGCAGTTGTTTGATCCCCATTTTTAAGTAACCTCACAGCTGAACACTGTCTCTTAAGATACAGGTTATCCTAGTTTGAGAGGCAGGGCTCTCAATATCTGTATACAAACTACTGCAGCGTTAATTAGCTCCATGTTAATCAATGTATACTAATGTATGTATTTCTTTTTGTGACAATAAACTATTTTATTATTATTATTATTATTATTATTGATATGTATATCGATATGTTTGTTTCGGCCTTTCTTCTCGGAGTAGTCAGATAGGAAACGCCGAACTCATCTAGTTTAAAAAAAATATGATTGACGTGTAAAAGTGTTTGTGCAAACCTACTTACAAAAAATAAAATCACATCATTTCAAATCATTTCGTTTCATTTATAAGTCTAGATACTTCTTTTCACAAAAACGTTCAAATAGCGTTGAACTCAGTTTGTCGATGGCTAGTAATGGTGACAAGATGACGGTAGTAATACTAATTATGTGGCAGTTAAAGACTGAGTGGCGGCATCAACATCACCACATGCTAATTACGCGTCACACTGACGTCACGTGAAATCCTGCATCGCGCAAGCAGAGTTTACCGCGCAACTAGCATAATTTAATTATACAACTTCCCGGCATCAATCATCGAGCAGTTTATAGCTCACCAGACACAACACCCGTCTGGTCGGAAGCTCCTCCCTTTCCTATGGAAAGTGAGTGAACTTTAGACCCTGTTCCTCATATTTCTATAACTGCATCAATAAGGACAGTCGACCGCTCGTCGGTGTTAGCCATTGTCATCGATATTGCCTTTGTTATGTCGTAGCAGTAAGGACGGTTTTAGTGCAAGTGTCACCATTGTAATACGGGTGACTGTACGGTAGGGGTCAGACCCAGACTGTACCTCTCATGTCTACAAATAAGTACAATATAAAAAACCGGCCAAGTGTGAATCGGACTTTTACACGAAGGGTTTCCCTACCATAAGGTCAAAAAAAATAAGTTTCTTATATCGAGACTTCTTTAATTTATATTAAATTTATTTTATTTTTTGTTGTTAAAGCGATGATGTAGATCAATCACTCTGTGTAAAGTTCAATTGTCTACCTATTACGGTTCATGAGATACAGCCCGCTGACAGACAGACGGACGGACGGACGGACAGCGGAGGTTTAGTTATAGGGTACGGAACCCTGAAAAGGGAGAAACTTAGTGCTAGGAGTACTGTTTCTACTTACAATGAGGAAGATCTTTCCCCAAGTCCACACAACTCAAAAGAAACAATAAAATTCAAACAACAATAAGTACATTCAAGTCACAATATGAACTTAAACCAAATCAATAGGACAGCGTCGCCGGACAGTGTCATCAATCAAACTATTGTTTCAGCCGCGGTGGCCATTTTCATTGTTTTGGAAGAAACCTCCATGGTTACCGCGGTAAAGGAATATTTTGTTGTTCGATGTTATTAATTTTTTTTTACTTAAAAGTGTGGAAATTGTGGCCCGTGTACTGAAATCAATACTAATGGCTTTTTTGACGTCACAATAATGCGGCTTCATGCACTGAGCAGTGGGAACAATATAGGCAAAAAAAAATATGGAAATATAAAAATAAATATTTATAAATAAATATAAAATAAATAATAAATATAATATGTGAATATGGTATGAACTGTCAAGGTCAAATTCTCAAATAATCCTGAAAAATACGTGTGAGGAACCCCATTTTATTCTTACTAAATCGTCAATCTAACTGAACAATCTTGCAGCTTTAATGGACGTTTCCCTGCATGAAAAGAGGCTTTTTGCTGGCAGCAAGTCCGTTACAGCAGACTAATTTAGATTCTTCTTTAGTATACATTTTAGTCAACGTCCCACCTAACTAAATCACCTAAAACTAACAAGAATTGTAACACCGCCTTCGTAATCTTCCAACTCTGCCACACAACGCACACAACTTTGAACCCAGTGCCTAAACTTATCCAAACTTGACCTGGAAAGCCAAGAGTCTCAGACTCATTGTTCCAAACAAAAGATCAAGAGAATGCCGCTCTAATTAGTGTGCTTGACGCTTGTATTGTAATCTAAGTCACAAAGAAAAGCAGACATCTTGAAAAACAAGGTTTTTGATAAAATCTGGGAATTGATTTGAAGATAGCAGGGTTTCGTGAGACGTATTCTGAGATGGGGAGATGAAAAATAAAATTGTGTATTTAGGAGTTAGTTTCAACATCACGCCTGCATAAGTATTAAATGGTAGGCAGAAGTGTATCGTACACACACATTTCGCCAGATAGACTGTTATATTATTAGTCCTATGAAATAGTCGTTCATTCCCCGTAACGTGACGTCATGGGGAATGAACGGAAATTGCGACCCGGTCACTCGAGTCTTAGAGCAAGGTTACACGCTCAGTTTGGCATCAGTCTGGTCTATCAGTCTGGTCAGAATGATCGGAGAATGATCGTGTAACCCAAGGATTGACAGACTGATGAAAATTAAATATTTTAGATAATTTTGTCAGTCCGTTTTGAATGATGAAACACTAATGAGAGAATGATCGTGTAAAGGCTCGTACACACAGGCGCGATGCGACACGCGACACAAAGGCACCGCAAGTCGCGCAAGGAGCGGTGCCTTTGTGTCGCGCGCGAATCGCGTCGCGTGTCGCGCCTGTTTGCAGGAGCCTTAACCCGCTCGTATCATTCTAGCGTCAGTCACCGTCAGCGACGCAATGCAGAAGGAAGAGTCCATCGCTCCTTTTTTACGCGTTTCTCTAGCAGCAACGCGATAATTATCATAGTACACACTTTCTTTTTCCTTATAATATCCATGACTAAGCACTGATAAATTGACAACCGACTGTCAGCTCCGAAGTCTAACGGCCACTGGCGTACTTTCCATCAGTCTGCTATCAGTCTAGATTGACCGTGTAAACGTGAAAATCATCCATCATTCTGGCTTCAGTCAAGTCAATCCAGACTGATAGACTAAACTGACGCCAAACTGAGCGTGTAACCTTGCTCTTACTATTAACCTGACACAAATCAGAGGAGTGCCCTCCTCTGATTTCCCGTATTTTTAAGAACTTTCGCGTTCTAATCTCAGTCTCATCCTGTAAAAAGTACAATCAATTTACCATATTTGAGAACAGATTGAGAGAGAGAAGTCATTGATTGTCACTGAGAACAGATTACGACTTTCAATGTTTTTTGAGTACGAACATAATTGGCCTTCAGTTTTCCGCTGAGATTTTCCTAATCGAAAAAGCCCAGGAATTACAGGAATAGCAATGTACAGAGGCCAGCACATCAAGCTACTACAATCTGTCAAATTTCTTTAATAGATTTTCAACTTTATCGCTAAAGCATAAGGTTCAAAGTTGATTTGAAAATTTGACAGTTTCGGGTAGCTTGATGTGCTGGCGTCTGTACCTTGGCGTTTGATGAGCATCTTATTCTTTTTGCTTGATGCAAACTTTGGTGGGATGGCGAAAATAAAAATGACTCAAAATTACTTTGAAGCCGGTGCAAATAATATGTCGCTCAAGTTGCGCAAGTAGGTATTTTTAATTTCCGACTCCTCCGTGTCGTAATAACGGGGAATCCTCGCTAATCCTATTAGCCGGCCACCCTTCTGAGAGAGGGTGAATAAATCAATGACCCCCCAATATTAGTAGCCACATCTTTTTGTTTTTACGTTCTATGCGAATCTGTTTACAATTTTAGATTGACTTCAAAAAAATGAGGAGGTTCTCAATTCGTCGGAGTTATTTTTCTTAATACATTATGTTCAGCAATAACTCTTTATCACGTCGATTTCGCGTATTGTTGAAAGGGGGTATTTCATTTTTTGGTCAAGTTCTGATGAGTGGTCTTTTTTTTTCAGTATGGGATAATGAAGGGGTCATTTGATGATATCCCATACTGAAAAAAAAAGTACCCCTCATCAGAACTTGACCAAAAAATGAAATACCCCCTTTCAACAATACGCGAAATCGGTCGACGTGATAAAGAGTTATTGCTGAACATAATGTATTAAGAAAAATAACTCTGACGAATTGAGAACCTCCTTATTTTTTTGAAGTCAATCTAAAATCGTAAACAGATTCGCGTAGAACGTAAAAACAAAAAGATGTGGCTACTAATATTGGGGGGTCATTGATTTATTCACCCTTTCAACGCGAAATCGGGCCCTGGGTGGAGCGGAAGGGAGTGTCAGACTCTTACTGACTAAAACCCACCCGTGTTCCTTCCTTAGCCCTTTATGTTGGAATACGTTTAGGAATTATCCATACTCATACACTACATATACTATAATATTATAAATTCGAAAGTAACTCTGTCTGTCTGTCTGTATGTCACCTTTTCACGCCTAATCCACTGAAAGGATTTCCATAAAATTTGTCAGAGAGATAGATTGCATCCCGGGGAAGGACATAGGTAGGATAGTTTTTATGGACCTACCTCGCGGGCGAAGCCGCGGGCGGAAGCTAGTAAAATATAAACATTACCTAATCTATAACTTATAACTAAACTAGCGGCCCGCCCCAGTTTCGCACGGGTGCAATTTTTTCTTTCGAATTACCGAAATTTTCTTTCACACAAACCTTGTCCTGGGTACTGAACACAACAAAAAATAATTATCCAATTTGGTGCAGGCATTTGGAAGTTATGCGTTACAGACATTTTGGTGACTTTATTTTATACTGTGGTGGCAGTGTTCCTGTTGACAGCGATGCGGACGAATTTTTTAGTGCCCTATGATTCTTTTGTTTATTTTTTCATATAAATGTACATATTATTATTTTAAATGTTAGCTTATATTATGCAAATATTATCAGGATATAAACAAATACTGACATGTAAGGATAAAGATAACATAATAATTATAGTGTGAGGTGTATAAAACGTTTAGAAAAGAAAAAAGGTGAAACTTGGCAATCAGCTTCCTGGGTCCGGAAAAGTGCTGTTGAATTTTCCAAAATGAAATTCTCAGAAGCAGCCCCCCTGCCCTAATATAACCTATTGTTAATATTCTTTTGACAAAAAAAGGCATGATGTATTGTTCCTATGTTCTTAAACTCTTTTGGTTCATCGTTGACATTTAGAAAATTCATTTTCCGTTTTTTAAACCTTTACACAACGAAAGTTTCAGTTTTAATTATCAAAAACACGACTGCTTCGTGTGTTTTTTTATTGTGTTGAGAACACGTTAAAGTTTTATTGTATTTTGTATAAAACTTGGTGTTATTCACAACTGTGGTGAAACCTTAAAGTAGTCAGCATGGAAAAGTTTTGCTTGAACGGTTTTCTTTAAATTAAATTTCGAATCCGTAGAAGGTTTAACAAATTGTTTTATACAAATCTAAATGAAATAAAGTTTCTGATTTCGAAAGGGAATGGAATTTTTATGAGATTTTTTTTTGAGCGAATATGTTTTTCAAATAAACCTATTCGCTCAAATGATTGGCGGGTCAACAAGAACACAGGTTATTTTTGGTTATTTGAATTTTCAATATTACTTCAGTTAAATTTTATTGTGTATGTGTGAATTTTATATCAATTTTTCAGCGTTAATTTTATGTAATTCACTATCGGCCAGTTTCTTTGATGTAATGATTTATCAACAGTCAATCGCAGTAGTTTATGCGCGTTTGAAAATTTGTCACATTAATTTTGCGATGATTTTCGTCGGAAAAACTGGTACTAGGTATGTCTGGAGAATAAATGAAAAAATATATAGGCCGGTAGAGTCAGGGGCCAAAGCATCAATTAACTTTATTTCTTAGATCTTTTTTATCTAATAATCTTCTATGCTCAATAATTATCATGACTAGTATTTTGTATTAGAATAACTACACTAGTGCCCTAATTCACTACGATCCCTTACATCGAAGCCACGTACGTCAATTCCTCATTTCGTCACAATGACGTGGTTTAAACTGTCAAAATTCATGTTGTCCGGATGACATTTCGATTCCTTGCAGTTAATAAGACACGATATTGACGTGGTTTGTACGTGGTAAGATTTCGCGGGGAATAATACAGGGGCCCAGGCGTATTGGTAATCGTCATCACAGTCTTTTGTTTTAATAGGTAGCGCAAGCTATGTATCATCCGCCTAACCTTTTCCCAATTATTTTGTGGTCAGCTTCCAGTCTAACAAACGGGGTAATTGTGTAACACATTATCAGTAACAATGAATTTCATTTTGACAGTTAACTAAAGTCAATTTGTTATTTATGTTGTTGAGCAGACAAATTTTTCAAACATATGTAGCAATAGTTTAGCCATATCCTTCAAAATGATTCAGATTGTTATCGAAATATGTTACGCAATTAGGGTGCAGATGCAGCTGAATAAAATTCTTTACATGGACTATCTGACCTCCATCTGGATGTCTATCTGACCTCTACAGCCCAATTACTGGGTAACACCCCTTGAAAGCTTACATAATAATATTGCCATTTATGTAATCTTTGTTTAAAGTTCCCAAACAATCTTTTACGTGTACGTTACTCAAACGTGCCTGTTTGCGTTAAAAAACAAACAAAAGTTCAAGCAACCCTTTGTGCCCCAAACGCTTGAATTATTAAGTGATCCCGGATTTCTAGATTATTAAGTTCTTATTTCCACATTGTTGCGAGGGAAAGAATAACATAAAGCGGAGTCTATGGATATAAACGAGATGCTTTTATACAAAAATACTTATTTTTGCTTATGCAACAGTAAATAATATTGACTATGGAATGAGAACGTTGTACGCCTTGTAGACTCAAAGATGTTTCGATTTATTGGCCATTTTCTATTTTGTTAAGTTCGTGGTACTTGTTGACAGGCCCTGTCCTCCCATACCTATTAACACTGTTATTTGAAACACGTGTGTAACAAGTGGTAACACGTATCGTGTTAGCCATTAAGATTTGTTGTCAAACTCCAGGGCTTCTGATATACCAATAACGACTGTCAAAGATCTACCAATGTCAGCCAGGACCAATGACTTAATGAGCTTTTTCAGGCACGATGGGCTCTCGATATATAATGGATCACCTATCCACGAAACGACCGCGCCAAAGGTAGCTGAGCCTTCGTTCGACCCTTGCTGTTATTATTTATCCATGAGTCACACAACCTTCCTGATAAGACGTGTGCAGTCGGATCCCCGTAAGGACGAAGTTCTTCACGCGATACTCGCACGCACACACACTCGTATATAATAGAAAGGCAGAGAGAGAGAGAGAAAGTCGCATATGGAGAGGCATAATGCTTTTTCCTTACGTGACGTGACGATTTCTATCAGTTTATCTACGCCTACCGCAAGAACTTACTACTTTTCGGGATGCATGAAGAAGCCTCCTCCTCGTGTAGCGCAGTTTGTTCCGCCGGTTACTCAACTGAACCGAGCGCTCGGCACATCCTGGACAGTCACACCCAACACCTTATTTGACTGGCCAATTCTTTCCTTGCGGTGGTAGGGCTAACGCCCACCTGCCGGTCGATTCTGTAAAAATCTCACCGTGAAAACATAGGTGAAGTGAGTTTGTTTTTGCTAGGAATTGACACTATTGACAGCTCACTCCACGCTCACTTCACCTAAGTTTTCACGGTGAGATGGTTACAGAATCGCACTGCTGGTTGACCTCCCACCGAAGTCAAGCAGCCAAAAGTGTTTCAAGAGTATTTCGTCGATGCGTGGGAGTCCCAGTGCCTTAGGCATCTTCTGGGCACGCTCGTTCCATCATAGACCTCATCCATCACTTTCCATCACGCGTGATCGAGGTCAAAAGCGGTCGAAATCAGCAAAACAAAAAAAAAACAAATAACTTCGTTCCAAAAAGAGTTAATATAGTTAGTGTATAAGCAAATGAAAGGATGGAGATCAAACTTTACTAGAGCGATGCTGCCACGCAACTTAATCTCAAAGAATTGACAAAATTTCGTTCCAAAAAGAGTAAATGTAGTTAGTGTATAAGCAAATAAAAAGATGGAGATCAAACTTTATTAGAGCAATGCTGCCACGCAACTTAATCTCAAAGAACCCAAAGCTTCAGTTAGATTTAAATAACGTACACAATTGGTGCATACAAAATAAAATGTCATTAAATCAAAACAAATGTTACTTCATTAAGTTTAGCAGAAAAAGGAATACATGTCGATATTATTACTCAATTAATAACAGCCCGCTCCAAGAAGTTGATACCATAAGGGACCTTGGTGTTTTAATAGACAGTAGTTTAAGTTTTAGGAGTCATTACGACCAAATGATTGGTCGGGCATCTAAATTGTCGGGTTTCATCGTCAGGGAAATGAAAATTTTTAAAGAACCAATTTTAACTATTTCCATTTACAACAGCGTTATTCGAAGTATTTTGGAGTATTGTAGTACGGTATGGAACCCGTTTTATCAGGTGCACTCTGATCGGATAGAGCGCGTTCAAAAAAGGTTTCTATATCACTTGTGTTACTCGGATAACAGATGTCGCAGTCTGAACTCGTATAACTCTAGGCTGAATCATTATAAAATGAAATCTTTAAGCGCACGTAGGAAATCTTTAGATTTCATGTTTTTATTTAAACTAATAAATGGTATAATAGATTCTCCTGAGCTGTTAGAAAAAGTGAAATTTAGTATACCACGTAATAGTAGCCGCTTACTAAATCGAAGGACTTTCGTCCTGCCTCATAGTCGGACTAATATCGGTCATTTTTCACCCATTTGCCGCATGCTTTCTCTTGCCAACTCCATTCGTGGTGAAATAGATGTCTTTGCTGGTTCTGTAGCCTCAGTTAGGACTAAACTTAGAGTATTAATTGTATAATAATTTTTTTTATTTATTTTTGTCTTTATTATATTGTTTTTTCGAAACGTTCTCCTTATCTATGGAAAAGTTCACATTTTGTAAGTTTTGTTTAATTTTTGTTTTTTAAATACTAATTGTGTTACTTAAATGATGCATGCTGGATTCGCATCTAGTAGATGTCAATCAGAAATATTGTGTTGTAACTGCTTTAATGCTTTTGTGATTGTACATCAGTTTTGTGAATTACAATAAAAAAAAATAAAAAAAAAAATAGGTGAAGTGAGTTTGTTTTTGCTAGGAATTGACACTATTGACAGCTCACTCCACGCTCACTTCACCTAAGTTTTCACGGTGAGATGGTTACAGAATCGCACTGCTGGTTGACCTCCCACCGAAGTCAAGCATCCAAAAGTGTTTCAAGAGTATTTCGTCGATGCGTGGGAGTCCCAGTGCCTTAGGCATCTTCTGGGCACGCTCGTTCCATCATAGACCTCATCCATCACTTTCCATCACGCGTGATCGAGGTCAAAAGCAGTCGAAATCAGCAAAACAAAAAAAAAACAAATAACTTCGTTCCAAAAAGAGTTAATATAGTTAGTGTATAAGCAAATGAAAGGATGGAGATCAAACTTTACTAGAGCGATGCTGCCACGCAACTTAATCTCAAAGAATTGACAAAATTTCGTTCCAAAAAGAGTAAATGTAGTTAGTGTATAAGCAAATAAAAAGATGGAGATCAAACTTTATTAGAGCAATGCTGCCACGCAACTTAATCTCAAAGAACCCCTTTTGCTTGTCAAACATTTCCAATCCAACTTATCCAACTAATAAATTACCTTACCTGTAGTATTTCAGTACTAAGAATAAATAAAATTGACGTTAAAGCCAGTACTAAGAATAAATAAAATTGACGTAAAGCAGTTGATTTCCGACCTACATGAAGGTACACGCACGTACGGCTCGTCACGTTTACTTTTTTCGTAAAGAAGGGAAAATTTCTTCCCTTTTGTGTTTCCACGTCCTAACGTAGAAAATCTTATATGTATATTGTGTCAATATTTATCGGGTTTACGAAAGAAAATTCTACGAACAGTAATGAAAGGAATTGTGAAGTTATTGGCTCTTGGGTGAGGTCACTTCAATTATTTGGAGTTTGTCGGATAAATATGGGCCTTGCTTAGTGGTAAAAGCCTATTGGGAACACCTTGTTTCCTGAAGAATTCGTAACATATTGTTGCACGCACAATTGTTGCCTGGTACATGGTGACATTAGTTACCACTAGCGCCATCTAGTATCGGGTAGTAAAACTAGTAGGGTCAAGGTCCTAGAAATTCCGAGAACTATCGACATCGGGTTAGTCGGTACCGGTATGTACTCGAACATTCTAGATGTCTATATAGTAGCTCTGTGGCACTATATAAGGCCGGGTGAGCCGCGAGACACATAGTTTTGAATAAACGATACAAGCGAGTATATATACATCGAAGCGATATTCAAGTGCGACTAAGAGTGACCAGTAGTGAAATTGTGTTGCATAATTAGTGTGTTTGAGTTGTAATTAGTGTTGTGATCAAAGTGTCAATTTTTGGTTATTAAATCGGCAGTTTTTATTGTCACGAACCCCAAGCTCGTAACAGTATATGTACAAGTGACTCTATGTTACACTTCACATAATATCATCAAAGAATAAGTCAAGCATTCCTCAGAGCTCTGAGGCAGAAAATTGATTATTATTTATTCATTAAAACTTTATGCACAAGTAAAAGAAATACTGTACAAAGGCGGACTTTGTAGTTTTTTGAAGTTTTTTTAACTCATTGTTTTGATTTTTGTTAACCTATTTTGTCTCACCGCTGCGCAAAGGTCTCGCCCATACTTTCCCAATTTTCCTTTTCTTGTGCCTTCTCGGTCAATCGGTCAGGAATGAGTGCAAATCGTCACACCAGCGTTTCTTAGGCCTGCTTCGGTGACGACGCCTGTCTTCAGGCACCCACTCACTGTGTGACGATCCTGGCCCATCCGTTTTGATGCTTCCTATACGTATGACCAGCCCAGTCTCATTGAAATAACGATTAAAACTGCATAAAGAACCGAAAATAACTAAATAACACATAGCGGCTTTTGCACGCGCAACGACGATATGGTCAGTGAGAGTGTTAGCTAAGCAAGGTTTAATGATTTAACGAAAGCATTACAAAGTATGTAAGTGACTGCAGTTACAGAAATCAGAAGGTAACCACGTTGTCACTAGATCGGAACCTACAAATGTAGGTTTTATAATTAGGTACTTTTTGTACCTATATGAGGGAATGAATGCACGCCCTATAGGCCTATACAAAATATTCCTGAAAATTTCCACCAAAGGTAGGACACAAAACTAACTATTCTCACACCCAACTATTTATTACTACCCAAATACACCGTTTATTTATCGGGAGTTACGACGACCTAATTTTGCCGGTAATCTTGCCCCCATAAAGCAAGGGTGGCCGCGGTTACCTTACCGCGCACGTCACTCAGACAAACTGTGCGGTCGAACTACCCCACAATAGTGTTCCTTCAAGTTGATCCCATCGGTGTTCATAAGTACCGCTTTTGTGGTTAACGAACTATATTTAGATTTAGGTGTGAATGGTGGGAAGCCAGTTTATCTTAGTGATCAGGTGGTCATTTATGGTTAGTTATGAAATACCTTTGTTCTCTTCATTGTTATGTATTTTTTGTGTATGTTGTACATTTATAAATAAACAAGTCCTGGTCCCATGATTAATGATTACGCCTAGGAAAGAAAGTAGCATAGTCAGTCTATAATGTTCCCACTGCTGGGAGGTCTCCTCTCTATGAGAGGGAGTGGGCCATAATCCACCACGCGGGCCCAGTACGGGTTGGTGGATGTCACATGTCTTCGAATTTTTGGTTCTAAGACATGCCGGTTTCCTCACGATGTTTTCCCTTCACCGTTGTGAGAGTAGGTGATGAAATAAATATACAAAGTAAAGTGCCTGACTGGGTTTGATCTCACGACCTACAACTCGTAAGTCAGGACTGATACCACTGGGCTACACTGCTCTCACTAACCACGAAAGCGAATGAGGAAAGTAAGTTCGTTTAAGTAATAAGCATTTCGTTGCTAACTAGTCTATAAGCGATCTTGACATAATACTTTCGGATAAAGTCAGCAAGTAACATTACGAAGAAACAGACGATTCAACGGTACAGCATACCTACCTGTCCTTCGAACGGTTAGAACGAAGACAACTGGGGTAAAACTCTTAAACATTCTCTCAAATAAAATGTGAATCCATCGCTGATCGATACTGC
Organism: Luperina nickerlii; assembly: GCA_963855955.1. NCBI lineage: Eukaryota > Metazoa > Arthropoda > Insecta > Lepidoptera > Noctuidae > Luperina > Luperina nickerlii. Next base: position 22,320,481 of record OY979671.1, read on the forward strand.
GACTTACTAGTCACCTCTCGCAAGTCCTTCCACCTGAATTTTTAACGAAATTCTTCGAAGAACTCCTATAAATTTGAATAAAGACAAAAATGATTATTGATGGACCCTCCTTATGCAAATTGGAGGGAAACTGGCCCGCTAAGACACTTCTTTTTAATTTATGGTCGGGTTTGAAGGAAAAGTTTTCGTTCAATGTAGACGGAGTTATTATTTTTAGTTTTATAGTTGTAATAATAGGTTCAAGTTCGTTGTTTTATAAGTTTAGTTTTGGAAGTTTCTCGTTCATTTTTGTCAGGAACTTCACTGTGCTGTTATGTTGGGGACATTGTTAGTGTTGCGATCAAATTACATTTGACAGTTCACAATCTTCGTGTATATTAATTACATGCCTTACTTGTTCCGATCGAGAAGTCCGTGACTAAATGATAACAGCCGCACAGATCGATCGATCAGGTTAAGCTACGCTTGCCGCGGTTGGTCTGTGGATGGGTGACCATCTTTACATACCGAGACCCCTCCGTACCTCGGAAAGCACTTTAAGCGGTTGGTTTCGGCTGTAATTCGTGGATCTTTGACAGTCGTCACGAGTAGTCGGGAGCCCGAAAATCTGACAACCGGTCTTACCAAGGGGTATCGTATTACCCAGTAACTGGGTTATGGAGGTCAGATAGGCAGTCGCTCCAAGTACATAAAATACAACCGATTAGACTGGAAGCCGACCCCAACCTAGTTGGGAAAAGGCTAGGCAGATGATGACTTGTTCCGATCGGACCCCACAATCACAATCCTGTCCCATTTGTGGGACTTTAAAAGTGGATAAAAATAATATTTTGTTCCGAACCGTTCTATAGTTCCAACCAGTCCCAGTACCTACCGTTATTCCTAAATTGTTTGGTGAGTTATCAAAATAAATTGAATATCTTTCTTTTCATTGCCTACTGGTTTAAGCAAAAGATAATTATTGTGCATGTAAGTTATCCAACCAATTTCCCAATGCGGATTTTTAATATACTTAATATTAGAAATGCTCTCGAACTAGGATCACAATTTCCCGAAGATCCGATCACCATAGTCTATACTATAGCAGTAAATAGATACGAGTCCATCGCCATTTACCCCATACATAACCCACTTCCCCCCGATCTAACCATAAAAGTAATTAAGGAACCCTCTTCTCCCCCTGCCACCCTGGTAGCAAGCGACGCATTTCAAACAGAAAAACAAATAAATGTGATAGGGACAGACCGACACACTCCGTATAGCAATTTTTATAAAAATAATAAATATAAACTGACGTTTTAATTGGTTCGCAAACAGACGACTGACCAGCGAATGGAAAATTGTAGTTGTCGACTTAGGAAAAAGTCAATTTATGCAGCAGTTTCAAGTGTCTGTTACAGTATTTTATTTCTCAAAGCGACGCGCGCTTTACTTGTGGTAACCACGTGACCAAACACGCTGTAAATGAGTGCGTGAGCTCATAACACACACACACTTCCGACGTCTTCATTGTCTAGGACGGTACCGAGAGCTCCTGCGCTTACAAATAAAAAAAATACAAATTCACAGCATATTTGTACACGTGTTAACCACAAGTAAAGCACGCGTTGCGTCGTGAGATAGAAATACTAAATTAGCAAAGGTGCTTTTCGGCGGCAGAGCTCTACTACAGAATAATTAAATAATGCGACTGTATTATAATCCAAAGTACAGTCCCCCAAAACGCCCGTCCTTCACCTCTTGTGACTTGGGTGAAGAAATAAGAACAGAGGTATTAGGTACCACTTCGATCATTCGCGCTTACTTTATATGTTGTAACACCTTATACTTAACCTTTCTACACTAATAAACACATTTGATTGATTGATTTAGCAATAATCTGTTAATCAATGAAATAATTATGTTTTTCATCATCATCATCATCATCAGCCTATAATGTTCCCACTGCTGGGACACAGGCCTCCTCTCAGCGAGAGGTAGTGGGCCGTAATCCACCACGCGGGCCCAGTGCGGGTTGGTAGAGAGGGAGAGTAAATAATTATGTTTTTGCGGTCTGTTATTTTAAGGGGATTACAGGACCTAAACGCAAAAAACGCAAGTTTTAGAAACACTAAAAGTATAAGATCGACTACAGTAAACAAAATCAGAAAAATATATGATATTCTTCAGCATATATGCTAGGTAGATAGTGTGTTGAAAACATAATACAACTAATTTGATAGGATAGAAAAAAATCATGAAGATATCTCTAAAAACTTTCTTTTTGGAATAAAAACCATACTAATATAATACATAAAATCATTCTGATTTTTTGTCAGATTATTCTACAAGCAACATACTAAAGCACTAGTGTTTTATTTTTTAGTCCCAACAATAGATTTGTTGTAAATAAATAATTGCTTCATATTTCGCAATAAATTACCAGCGTTGTGTCATCACGCTTCTCTTTCTTTTCTATGCAGTTCGACAGTGACCGCGCTTTAGGTCATGGAGAAAGCGCCAGGGTAGCTCGCGAAATTAAAATTTTCTAACGTTTTTCGCAATTTGCAGGCTAGTGTCAGATTTAAAGAAGAGTCAATACTCTTCACGCACAATAGTCCACTTCAAGGACTAAGTGCGGAAATCTAAACCCCATGATAGATAGATAGAGTCAATACTCTTCTTTAATCTCTTTTAATAGAGTTAGAAAACGCATATAAGTCACTAATCATCCTTGTTGGAATTTCAATATCCTCAGTTTAATGTCCACCATTTGGCTTTGTCTATTGATCAGGTAAATAAAATTCTTCACTGGAAAAAGCCACGAGACACAAATTACAAAATGATCTTTAAACATTAAGTTTATGAACTTTCATTGTAGGTATTCATTTGCTTTTAGTTTCGACTTTACGCTGATGTCCATTAGCCATGTCATCACCGACATAATGTCATTATGTCGGTCGGACGGCGACTATCATCAACAGTCATCAAATACCACTAAAATTGATTCGTGATAGTGTTTATAATTGGATTCGACATGTCATTCTATTGTTTCATTAGTTATTTATGTAGACGAAATATATGTAATTAGATATTACGAGTAAGGTGAGCTGTTGGTAACAGTTGAGTTGTTTATTGTATTGGTTGTTTGCTATTGTGGGCCAAAATAACTACTAGGTACGTGGAGCCTAGACACAGCTAGAAGGCGTCGCGGCAGACCCCGTAAAAGATGACGGGACGAGCTGGAGAAAACAAACGACCACTGGTCCACTTTAGCCCTGGATCGAAAGAGCTGGAAGTCATGGGGAGAGGCCTTTACCTAGCAGTAGGATGATGCAGGCTACCAGGATTACACTGAAAAAAATAATTTCTTACTACACCACATTAAAACGATTTCATTAAGACTTACTGACTTTATACAGTAAGAAGAAATGTTTGTAAAACAGTAAAAGACGAAACGGTAAGTTTTAATGATTAAGCATACTATTTACTGGAAAAACAAAAATGAGGAAAACCACCATTACTGTAATGTTAGTAAATTTCAATGGTTTGAACCAATGTATCACCAAGTGAATAAAACTGTTATTTTTGTGACTTTTTAGCTACTTAAAACGTTAAAGTTTACTGTCATGACGGTAACATTTTGCCTCAAGCTTTAACTGTTTTCGGATCAGTGAAAAATACTGTTTTGAACGTTAGGATCATAATTATGGAACTGTTTAAAGCAGTTCAGATCAATGTTTTTTCATTTTTATTTACTGCTTATTTCATTCAGTGTAGTGAGTTGAAAATACTTGTAAGTACATATCTTTTGATATTTCAATTGAAAGGAGAAGCGAAAATATGGAATAATTACATGTAGGTATTGTTTTATCTAATGCTTTTGGTGCCAAACTTCTCTTTTCCACGTTCTGAAAAACTTTTCCGATTCACGAGATCCAGTTAGTCTGTTTTATTTAGGTACATTTCGAATATGCGTTAAAAGGAGTTCATTATTTTATTTGCAATACCTTCTTGCAACCAGAGGGGCCCGTGGCTAAATAATAACAGCCGCACAGGTCGATCGATCAGGTTAAGCTACGCTTGCCGCGGTTGATCTGTGGATGGGTGACCATCTTTATATACCGTGACGCCCCGTGCCTCAGAAAGCACGTTAAGCCGGTGGTTCCGGCTGTCATTCGTGGATCTTTGATAGTCGTTACGGGTAGTCAGAAGCCCGAAAATCTGACAACCAGTCTTACCAACGGGGTATCGTATTACCCAGTAACTGATGGGTTGTGGAGGTCAGATAGGCAGTCGCTCCATGTAAAATACTGATATTCAGCTGCGTCTGGGTAGACTGGAAGCCGACCCTAACATAGTTGGGAAAAGGCGAAGCAGATATCACCCACAGATAGAGGCTGTAACTGCACCGACAGGCATACACCATCACATCAGACTAACTATTCTGCTAAGCGCCAGGAAAAGAAATAGTAGTTAACTAAGCATCAAACGATGACTTTATCATACTAATATTATAAAGGCGAAAGTTTTTGAGTGTATGAGTGTGTGTGTGTGTGTTTATATGTTTGTTACTTCTTCACGCTCAAATGGCTGGACCAAATTTGATAAAATTTTGTATGAAGGTATCTGACACCCTGGATTAATATATAGGCTACTTTTATGCCGATATTCCCATGGTATCGACACCTACGCGGTTGAAACCGCGGGTGCAGCTAGTTCACAATAACTTTAATAAATTTCAACTGCACTTGCAGAGCAAATTGTCTCTTGACAGTTTTCTCCAAAGGATAATGGGCGTTTTTGTACGGACACCGGCCCCATTGCTGTATTAAGTTGTGTTCTTGTTAATACTTTTCTAAACATTTTTCCGCCGTAAATAATATTTTTTGACATAATAACTATATTTTCTTAGGTACCTACCTAAATACACGTGTATTTTTTGTAATATTGCCTTTGAAGGGATCAGAAGCGAATCAACATAGGCTCATGTAGGGACGTTTGTTTATTTCTTTTATGTGTCCCCCGACATACGCCTTGTTTATCTTTTAGCTATGTTTCTTTGATCTTTTATCAAAATATTATAGGTATTTTCTTCTTCGAACTCATACGTGTGTACCTACCTAGCAAAGCTGCTTGTAGATTGCGTCCGGGGAAGCACTACCTACCACCTCACCCACGTCTGCTGTCAAGTAGCGTTACTGTATTCCGGTTTCAAGGGCTTACGTGCTAACTTAGGTAGTGTAAACGAAAGGTTATCTGTGGCACTGTCTCACATAGAATCATAGAATTAAGGCTCCTTCAAACAGGCGCGACACGACACTCGCGCGACACAAAGGCACCGCAAGTCGCACAACGAGCGGTGCCTTTGTGTCGCGCGCGATTATATCGCGTGTCGCGCCTGTTTGTAGGAACCTTTATGCTGAGGGATGGCAGTTTTGCGTGGATGTGACGCAATTTTCCCGCAACATGATCTTTTTGCGTTTGTGTTCTTGCTTTGCGTCATGTTAACCGCAAACAATCGTATTTTCATTCATTCTTCGTTTACAATTAAATAAATAAATGTGTTATTCAGATCACCAGAGAACGTGGGTAACGAATAACGACCGAAAAACGACCTATAAAACAATGTTAACTTCTAAGACTCCTAGCAAGGTTTGAAGGGACGTGGCGAACACTGGATATAAATAAGGCAAAAGTGTCACCAATATTGGCCCATGTAGGTACACAATCCTAAAAAAACAAAAACCGGAGTTACCGCCATAGCTTGCAAAGTAAGCAAACTAAAGTGGCAGTGGGCTGGCCATGTTGGTCGAAGGACCGATGGCCGGTGGCACAGACGAGTTCTGCCGTTCGATTATGTAAAAATCTCACCGTGAAAACTTAGGTGATGTGAGTTTGTTTTTGCTAGGAATTGACACTATTGACAGCTCACTCCACGCTCACTTCACCTAAATTTTCACGGTGTGATGGTTACAGAATCGCACTGCTGGAGTAGAAACCACGTACCTATCGGAAAGCGTAGTGTGGGACGCCCCCCAGCGATGGACCTACGACCTTAAGAAGGTGGACTACGGACTAGATGCGGAAGGCGGAAGACAGGGTGTTGTGGCGCAACCTGGGTGAGGCCTGTGTGCAGTTGTGGACTGAGTTGAATTGACGCAATCATATTATAAGCAGTTTAATGCTGAACATCAGTCAGACTCCTCATATGAAAGCGCGGTCGTAACGGAATAATACCAAGCTGGCATACGAATAACCGATCGTAGTACCTATATCTTCGATCAAAGGTTAAGCTATGCTTGGGGGCTTTGGGCGACCATCTATTACATATCAAAGTCCCTCCGTGTCTCGAAATGCATGTTAAGCCGTTGGTCCCAGCTAAAGCCCGAAAGTCTGACAACCAGTCTAACCAAAGGGGTATCGTATTACCGAGTAACTGGGTTGTGGAAGTCAGCTAGGCAGTCGCTCCATATAAAATAATGGTATTCAGTTGCATCCGGTTAGACTGGAAGCTGACCTTACCAGAGTTGGGAAAAGGCTAGGTAGATTGAGTGGGTTACTATCAGAGAGGAAGACGCTGTTACCCCACATATGTACATTGACATGGTTGAACCATGTCCCTCTTGGGTCCCCTCCATTGTTCCCTAGTTGCTTCAACGGCCATAGGAAGAAGAAATGGTACTTAAATTCACTGCCAAGAACATGAACCATACATAGTAGGTAGGTATTGACTGAAAGAAAATAATCGTTGACTTATAACCAACATCGTAGGAGTCGGAACAATGCGTATTACGACTGCTGCTTACGACATCATCGTGGGTAGAAAATAGGCCACTTATCTTCACACGTAGGAGTCTCTCATGGTAATCAAGAAATCACGACAAAAGTATAGGCAGTGGCGTCATTCTGTCTCGTTATGACAACATACGACAATCACCAATAATTTTGTCAAGTTTGGTGATTATGGGAGATCTTCTCACCGTTCATTGTATGAGACTTATCACCCACACACACACACACACTTGACTGAGTAACATCATCATCTGCCTGTCCTTGTCCCATGTTACTTGAGGTCGTCACAACATTTTATCTTCTTCCATTCTCCTTTGTCAACCTTCACGTTATCAATCATTCCCTTTTTCTTCATATTCCTCTCACAATCCTCCAGACATGAACATGCTGACATAATCACAAAAAAACACACAAAAATCTACTACGCAGTGTGAAACTAAGTAGCACTTTTTCATACTGAAAGCAATTATCCTACATTAGCCCTAATACTTCTCTGCCTCTAAGAATGTTCATACAAATTGGTATTGTAACATTACGTCTTGCACTCAATCTTCTGAAACTCATTCCGTATTCTAATACGTTTCCCGTAGCAGGTCTTATTGCCCTACATTATGTATAAGAAGGTATATGAGTTTACCACCATTTACTATTGGAAAACAGTCGTATAAATAATAATAGTCTTATGTATTTGAAGGCTTGGAGACTTTATGGTGGTATGTCAGGCCTTTTATGTAATCGGATTTCTGGAAAACAAATTGCATTGCTCACTCGAAGACGCGAATGCTTACCTTACAACGAAAAGGTCATCTTGACAATATCTCACACGATTCTATCCGAAAAATCTATTCAAATGAGCATTCTAGACAAAAATGACCTCTCATTTACTTTTTATTCGATTCATGAAAAATAAATGAAGTAAAAACACTTACCTTTGCCTTCCGAACACTTACACAATCTTGATTTAAGAAAAAAAATATTACGTAAGCACACGCTTGTTCGAATTGTCTTTGGATTCAAAATTCTTACGTGGAATCACTTTAAACCTTCGCACTTCATTTAAATGTAGTATCGTTCATTGCACGCGTTCACGAATGAATTTTTCGTTTTCGAAATATGAAATAAATGGAATAAAAATGGAGGATACGCTTTGTCGTATTGGGGTTAGTTAGTGGGTGTCGTACTACGCATGCGTGGTATTCACCCCATCCCCTGCTTCTATTGCGTTCCGAAATACACGCAATTTTAGGGGAGTTTTGATAAAAGATAAAACTTGCTTTTATTTCTGGGCATTGAAACGTGATATTTTGTTTTATTCTAAATTATACTAGTTTTCACTAAGAAAGGCACCTTTTAACTATTAAATTTGCCAGCTTTTGTCCCCTACGGGGTAGGTCAAATTTCAAAATGACAGTAACTGTAGAGGAACTCAATTATAGAAAGACAGTCGCAAATGACCAGTGACGTATGTACTGTAATGGCATTGCTTTTGGTAGGTAACTCTACTCGTGCACTTTCATGGGCTCGACGAATGCGTTAGTTACCGACCTAGAACCATGCCTTTGCGCATCCATGCCTCAAGTTCACTTTCTTGCACTCTGACAACTTAATGGCGATTCTGACACATGCATGAAGGTACGCTCGGCTGTGCAATTTCAAAACCTAGCAACTGACATTAAAAAATTAATTGTTGTTGAACTAGTTTGGCTTTATGATAAAACGAGCGCGCAGTATTATTTCTAACGACGTCAGGTCGACGGAGCCCCGCTGCGCGGGGCTCCTATTTCTGTCTTCAGGGTTTAAAGGAACCTAACCAAACCGAACCTCGGGGTGCCCCTGACGTCGACCGTCTTCTTCTGGTTCAAAAGCACAAAAATAGACAAAATCACGTTTTTAACCGTTTCGTTTTTCGCCGTTTCACACACACATCACACATATTATTTTTTAAATGTAGGTATGTAGGTATGTAATTTCATAACAAATAAATCATTGTTTATTGTTTCTTAATTGTTTTATTTATTTAAAGAAATAGCAACCAACATTGTTTTTATCATAAAACTAATACAGTCTAGGTTTTTGATAAAAAAACTGGATTTTCTCAGGTTTATGATAACATAAAGTAATAATTTTGTCTTCTTCCGGTTCTTGATCAATAGCCTAGGTTTTTGATCAAAAACCTAATTTCATGAAAAACCTACGACATATGTACAGACGCCAGCACATCAAGCTACTACAATCTGTCAAATTTCTTTAATAGATTTTCTACTTTATCGCTACTGCATAAGGTTCAAGGTTGATTCGGAAAATTTGACAGTTTCGGCTAGCTTGATGTGCTGACGTCTCTACAATAGGCCGCTCGTCAGTGATGAATAAAACTAGTATATTATTATGCTGACCTCTTATTGTATTGAAACTCTGTATTACGCTAGGCCAGCGCAAAGTCAAAATGAGCTGAGATCAATGAGCTGAGACCAATGACCTGTTTGTTTTCTATAAATTAAATTAAATTTATTCGAAAACATCAATCGGTTTCTTACTAAACTTCAACTTTATCCGACGACCCTCGTTATTTACCTCTTTTGGTGACCGTACTTCGTTTTCACTTAGAGTTTTTTCTGACTATAATCTTTTTGCTCGGCTCCTACGGGTTCTAACATGATATTAAATGGCCTTCCTCAAGAACTACGCTATCAAATGCAAAAATAATTTTTCAATTCCGACTTTCTTTTTCCAGAGAAAAAACAAATTCCTCAGCTTTATTATTAGTTAGTTATTTAGATATTTCTGCAGCTACCTTTCAATCAATCAATGAATCAATCACATCATTTATTCGCAACGTTGAACCTTATGCTTTAGCGATAAAGTTGAAAATCTATTAAAGAAATTTAACAGATTATAGTAGCTTGATGTGCTGGCGTCTGTACATTAAAATACAGGTGGAGTAGATAGGAGTGAGCCATGTACAGACGCCAGCACATCAAGCTACCCGAAACTGTCAAATTTTCCAAATCAACTTTGTACCTTATGCTTTAGCGATAAAGTTGAAAATCTATTAAAGATATTTTACAGATTGTAGTAGCTTGACTTGCTGGCGTCTATACCTACATTCTTTCTGGAAATAGGCACGCAAAATTTATAAAAATTGTCAAGAAGCTACCTATCTAAAAATATAACTACAAATTAAAATGTCACAGAAAATGTCGCATACCTTTCCATTCTATATTGTATTTATAAGCTGGGACCATAGCCGCTCATAATGAAAACTTTAGAATCCCTTTCTCCTGTTTTGATCATACCATAAGCCGTTAATAAGTCCCATAAAAGGCACTCTGAGGTTTTTTTATTATCAAGCTTAGTTCCGCAGTCTGTGTGAATAGGACTTTTATCTTTTCTCTCTATGTTTGGTTAGGAACCTTAATCCTGACAGATGGAACGCGCAGAATACGAGGTAGACACAGTGTGTAGATCAAGAGATGTTTAATATTCACCGTCACTTTTTGCGTTTGGGTTGAGGAGTAAGCCAACATTCGCATGGATGTATAGATATCGCGGCGGGATTTCATCGCGCACTGCACTCTCGGTGCTGAGCGAGCATTGAACATCCAACAGAGCGCATCCTAGCTGCAGCGGGTTGAAAAAACACACTGCTGGATTTTCAACTCTTGGCGTTAAGCATTAGAAAATCCAGTGCGCGAAAAAAATCGCTACAAGAAAAAAACGGCCATACGAACCTAGGCTTAAGCTTCTCGTAAAATGGTTTTTTAGACACGTCCAGCAAATGTTCGTCAAATGACTATCATGCTTAATTTTAGCGTCAAGTATCATGAAAATATTAAGGCTTCTACAAACAGGCGCGATACGCGATACAACCGCGTGCGGCACAAAGGCACCGCTCGTTGACAGACAGAGTTACTTTCGAATTTATAATATTACTAGCTGCGGCCCGTGGTTTCACCTGCGTAAATGTCAATCCCGTGGGAATATCGGGATTGTTAATCCATTCAAAATTTTATCAAAATTGGTCCAGCCGTTCGAGCGTGAAGAAGTAACATACATATAAACACACACACAAACTTTCGCCTTTATAATATTAGTGTGATTAGTATATTAGTATGGATTTAGAGTATAAAATGTCCATAGTGTATTGTTTATTAGGAGTTTAAGTAGAATACGTTAGGTTCTATACCCAAGTGTACATTAGGTTCACATTGTAAATATTCGTATGCCGCTATTAGCGGCGGATGTGTTGAACTTATCCATACATTCGAACCAACTTTGTACCTGCCATATCCGACGAATGAATGTCTTTGCCTTTAAATAAATGTCTTTGTCTTACTAACTTATTATTATAATTTGTTTGCCTATACTGTGCTACAGCTATGGAAAGGCTTACCCCAAGTCTGGAACTCTTTTCCCGCGCCATCTCGATCCAGGCCTCGCGGTACGCGTCCAGGTCATCTCTCCATCTCTTTGCGGCCTCGGCGGCGCCTTCCATCTTCCATTGTATGGAGACTTTTGCCTAGCGGTCATCGTGCTTGCTGAGCTGATCTGATCCGCCCAACTAACTTAATAAAATTCTTAAAATCATTCATTGCCAGACAACGTGGGTCTAGAAGTATGCAATGTTGCACAAGAGTTCCGTTCTATACAGGGTCAATAAAATTAGCTAGCGAAACTCCGCAAAAGTTATGGGTATCGATTTATTACCAGGATAATTTTTTTTTCTGTTGTGTCATGGACTGCAGTTTGTGAAGACACTTGATTTTTTTTTGTCTAAACTTCACAGATGATTATCGAGATCTAAACACGATAGGTAAAACAAAAGATTTTCTCAACTCATACTTCAAGTAACAACACTAACAGCGGTCGTTGACCCCCAAAAAAATATCCATCCAATCTTTTTTATTTTAATTTGATCGTGTTTAGGTATCGATTCCTATCATGTCTGCAGTTTCGCTAGCTAATTAATTTGACCCTGTAAAGATGGTGAGCACTGAAGAAGGATTTTTGAAAATTCATCCTATAGAAGAAAACTAGTGATGAAAGTTTGAAATCCCATCAGGCTTGTTTTCTAGATTCCTACAAATGTCTTGTACACTGGCTTTTCACCCACCAAATATGCACATGCCACGAACATTTAGATATAGTCTTGTAAAGTTGACCTAGATGTCACAGCGGTTATATTTGTAAGCAACATCTGTGCTCAGGGTCGCGAGATCGATCCTCGTGTTAGAAAATATAATATTCTATGCTTCGCTTCCGAGAAGGTAAGTAAAATTATACTAGCTGGCTTGTTCTGTAAATATCTCACCGTAAAAAGTTACGTGAAGTCTGTTTGAAGTGAGCTGTCATTCCATGTTAGGTATTGACACTATTGACAGCTCACTTCAGCCAAATTTTCACGATGAGATTTTTACGGAATAGACCAGCTAACCTATTATATACCTCACCCCTATATAATGTATGCAAGTGATTTACATCGAATATTATCTTGTTAACGTACTGAGAATCTTAGCAGGCATAAGTTAGCTGCAAACATAATAAAACTATGTAATAGCAAAATGGCTAAATAATGGTTTCTTGCAATTCATATTAACTTCTCTTTATGACCATTTTTACCAGCATTTCTTCAGCAGTAGAAGCTCAATTTCATCTTATATTTTTAGAAGTCCTTTATTAAATGTATCTAATGGTGGATTGAGGAATGTAGGTAAAAATAAAACCACATCAAAACTATAGAATAAAATTTGTATTCCGTCATCAATACACGAATAGTGATCGGTTCAATACATTAATAGTGTTTGTTTAATAAAATAGAAACTATTTACTATATTATTATTGTAATAACGCTCAAAAATACATTGGCTTAACATCGGATAAACTATTAAATTAATACATCTCATTAACATTCGATATTTGCCGATTAGAATGTTCTAAGCTAGTTAAATCTATTTATTTATAATATTATATACTATGTGTAACGCGATTTCTTACAGCAAACTCCCCAACGTCCTGAAACATGAAAACAACTTTAGAAACACAACATACAATATTAACCTTTCAGGTTGATGAAGAAACTATTTCTCCAGTCGCAGACTAAAGAAAGGTATGAAATGCTATGCTTCTTTTAGGAGTGAATTTGGCTAATTTCCAATTGTTCACTGGTAAGTCCTATAATATTGTAAAAACTTTGCACTAGTGCAGGTTAAGCATAGCCATTTATTAATTTTTACGTCTGTCGTTTTGTCTGTTTGTCTGTTGCGGCTAATCTACGAAACGGCTGGACAGATTTTGACGGGTCTCTCATTGGCAAATAACTAAGGGGCAATTCGCATAAATTTAAGAACGTTAACAGTCTGATCTCAGTCTCAATCTAACAAAAAATACTTCTAATTTCCCTACATTTTAATAAGTTCTTGAAATTTTGTTTGTCGCCGAGATGACACTGTGGCTAGATTTTGATCGTTTTCAATTAGCCTTCTGATGTTATGGAGTAACGTATAGGCTACTGGAATAAGGATGGACTGCGTGAAAGATGATATGGCTAGCAAGGGGGGTGACTGCCGAGATAATGACTAATTAATAAGTATGGAAGATTAGGACATGTTGCGTCAACCACAAGTAAATTGGGATGAGGGCAGGAGACTGATGATGAATAACGGTTACTTATGACAGTAGAATCATATCGTTTAAGACAGATTTTATATAAAGCATGTTTTTTGAATATCATTTTCTATCTTCTTTTTTTTATTTGATATGGGTTTGCTCTTGACTCTAGTCTAGGTCAGAAGTGACAGAGACAAAGTCTACGATTGTGTGAGCTTACCCAGAAGAAGCCTGTTCACTCTTACTTTGAAGAGATTCGGGTTGTATGCACTCGGAAACACAAACACAGGTAGAGGTGCATTTAATAGAGATGGAACTGGGTTTTTTACCCAGGTACATCAGTTACTGGATGCTTCTCATCCAGTTTTTCAATAACGTTCAGCTTTAGGAAATAGGACCTAAGTTTGAATAAGCTAAGTATAAAATAGTGTTACCTTGTACCTAGCACCAGTATTATTTGGTCATGCCCTGTTTCGCTCGCCTCTCCCACTCGGCCCTCATCTGCAGAATCCCTTTAAACTGGGGAGACGCATCGGCTTCCCCCGAAGGCTCTTTCCCTCCTTCATCCTTCTCCAAATCTCCGTCCTTGTCTATCACAGCACTTTCTTTCCTATCTTTATCGACCGACAATCTGAACTTATCATCATTCTTCTGCCACGGCCTTTTCGACAAAGTGTCGGCTTTATAAGCCATTGCTTCGCTTTTTGCTATGTTTTTTATGTCCTCTCTATCATTTGATGGGTCAGGGAACGTCCTATTTCTAAGTCTCTTTTCGGGAGTTGAGTCTGATACTTCTTTTTTATACTTGTTTACTTCGCTTCTGTAAACGGGAGCGCTGTCTCTTTTAGGGTTAGAAGATACATTGTTTACGATTACACTGTTAATGCTAACGCTTCTCTGATAATGCGGAGCACCAAATTGACTCACACGGGCAGCGATGTCAACCAATCTCTTTTCTTCTTCCTTTATAACATCTTCATTTTCTTTGTCACTGTCCCGAGATTTAATAGATGCGTTGAATTCGTTTTTTAGTATTTTGCTTCTTGTAGGTGGTACGTCGCCTTCTTCTTTCGTCGTCTCTTTGTTATTGTTGATCGCGGCTATTTCCTGGGCAATGCTATCGGCTTCAGAATCTTTCAGTTTTAAAGATCTTCGCGCGAATACTTTCATCAGTTCTGGTTCGTCATCGTTTTTTCTGTCACCTCGGAGCTCTTTAGAGAGGATTCCAGGTTTTTTACGATAAACGACAGTTTCGTCGTGTCTGTCAGGGGTTTTGATGTCATTACTGTCCGTGCTCTGAATGGAGCTCTTGCTTCCGAAGCTCGAATGGGATTTCTGATCAATGGATATGTTATCGTAAATTCTTTCTGTGCTACCGTCTGTACTCATGGAGTTTGTTCGTGGCTTTTCTGGTCTATCTTGAAGTTCGACGCTCATTGCTTTTCTTTTGAAGAATGCTTTTGGCGTGGAAGGACTTTGTGGTATAACAGGAATGACAGACTTCCTACCACTAAGTGGAGAGTTCTTGTCATCATGAGTATTCTCAATAATATTTTCAACGAATTTGTTGCTCTTGATAGATTCCCTCCTCGCAGGTATATTCTGTGTCTTAGTTTCAGTGGTTTGAAAACTTTCAACGTCTTGTTCTTTCTCTGTTTGCGGACTATCAAGTTTCTTTGGCGTTACGTTTGCTGTCAAAACAATGTTTGTTGTCGGTTTAGCATCAACTTTGTTCAATTGAATGTTTAGAAACTCTGGGATTCCAGGTTTAGTTCCAGATTTCTGTAACTTCTCATCACTTTTGTTAATTTTAGGCGCTTCCACCGTTTTAACTGGAGCTTGTTCTTTATTTATATGAGTAACTGATATAAAACTTTCAGTTTCTGGTTTCAATTCTCTTTGCACATTGTGTTTGGCACTTAAAGCGCTCTCGACAGATATAGTTTTCCGTCTATCTTCCATCGGCTTCTCTGGGCTACTCTTAATGCTATCTAAAGAACTAGACTTGAGTATTGGGGCAATAATGGGCTTAGGCGAACTAATAATATCATCAATCTTAGCCTCTATTTGAGAGATATCGCTGTCGCGTTTATTATCCATCGTAATATGAATGCTATTAGTGAAGAGTTGCCTGTCTTCGTTAGCATCAGTTTTGAGGCTATCCAAGTAACTGCTATCGGTACTCGGCAAGCTATCGTAGTTAGCTTCGGCACTGCCGTGCATTAAACCGTAGTTTTTGGCTGAAATTCTTTTGGAGAAGTCGTTTCGTTCGCTCAGGTTCCTCCTGTAGTTGACTTCCCAGCTTTCTAGTAACGGTTCAGAAATGCCGACAATGGCCGGCAGACTAGGCATCTGGTTCTCTTGGGAGCTGATTGACGTCGTCTCTGACGCGTATCGGAAGCTGTGCGACTTGCCGATGCTGCTGCGAGTCTCCACATACTCGTCTCCCAGAGACCTCATCGCAGAAGTGACGTAAGACTCCTCAGTTTTAGAAGTATGGCGTGCTGATTCACGTTTGCATTCGATCAATTTCTCAGTAAAATCGGAAACGTGCTCAGACGACCGGTGCTTGATGTTGTCGGAACTCTGATGCCTAATCGTTTTGGGCGGTGACGTGGACCCCAGCATGCTCGGACTGAAGTACGGAATGTTCTGCGGCATGCTACCACTTGTGAACACGTTATAATCGTTGGGAACATTTTTGATGCGCATCGCTCTGATTGGCGGCTCGTCATCTGAAATCGCTGCAGACTCTTCCTGTGCTCTGTTCAACAGCTCATTACTAATAAATGCTTTAGAGGAAAATGGATCAACCAGTCGTTGGACTGACGCTGGTCTCTTGGTTTTATCAAGGTGGAGGTTAAAGGATTCCCTCTTATCTTCAATTGCCTCTTTAGAAGAAGTCCGTTTGGTCCTCTCTATCTTTTCACAGAATTCTTCGCGTCTGCTGTAGCGACTTTTCATTTCTAAGTTCAACATTTTGTCGGTTTCTTCAGCAATTTTGAGATCAGTAATATTGTACTCTACGCCGGGGACTTTGACAGCGCTATACACATCTTTGTACGCGCTGTCTTGGACGTAAGCGCCCTTGTTGTCCAACCTCTTGTGCATTTGGTTGGCGAAAGCTTTTTGTCCGGCGGATTTGTGGGTTCTTTCAGCGGGTACCGGTTTGTACCCTTGTCTTTCATGAGAATTTCTCTCTGTATCAACAGTTTTATACTGCGCAGCAGCCTTCTCAGTTTTAGACTTTTTAATCTCTTGCTGACCGTCTCCATCCGTCTGGTCCTTCTTAGACTTCTTCCCGCTTTTTCTCAGAAGAAGTCTACTGAAGAACGATTCCTCTTTCTTTGAAGACTTTATCGCTTCGTTCTCTGACTTCTTGTCTGACTTAGATTTCTTCTCGAGGCAAGATTCATCGGCTTTCTTATCCATGCGGAACTTTGACATCCTCTCTTCTGAATGGTAAGTGTGGATGGTCTCCTCGTGGGTTCTCGATGAGCTCTCTCTAAGGGCCTGTCCTTGGGAGCTAGATTGGCTTCTTTTAATCGAGGACCTTGGGGTGTTGGACTCTGCTATGCTGAGCTTTGCAGGTGACTGTCCGACAAGATGGCTGAGTGCCAACCCAGGAGGTAAAGACGAGGATTTTAGCTTAGTATCGCTTGGAGTCTCCAGAACTCTTGTTAGTTCCCTGTTCACATGCTGATGCTGTTCTTTAACGATCATATGATGCTTCGTAGTGGTCGATGAAGAGAATGATTCTGAAACGAGAAAGTTTGAACATAAGACAATGATTAAAGAATTAAAAACTTTATAGGAATCTTCTAAGGTGTAAAATTGTATGCTTACCAGTAACGACTTCTGAATGTTTGTGGCTGACTTCAGGAGTAGTGCTTCGTATCATTTCTTCGTTCAGTTCGGGCGTTATCGGCAAGGCTGAAGCGGCAATCTGGAATTTTATGGATGCCATAGTTAATATTTGGTTAGGTTTTAAACTGGGACACATAGAGGTAGTGAGTGGTTTGATGACTTCCTGGTAGAGAACCTAAAAACCCACTAGGCTGAAAGCTTTATTAAACGAGCAGAGCTTTACAGGCGCTTGGGTTAGAAAAATAATGTAATCATGTGAAGCTTTAAAAGAAAACTGGGAAATAGAGCAGAGAAACGTTTGGAAAGTCAAAAAGTCAAATACATAAGTGACTAGCAGCGTCCCTTGGTTTCACCAGCATAAGTGTCGGTCCCTTGTAAATATCGGGATAAAAACTATCCCATGTCCTTTCACGGGACTCAAACTATCTCTATACTAAATTTCATCTAAATCGGTTCAGCGGTTTAAGCGTGAAGAGGTAACAGACAGACACAGCCAGACACTTTCGCATTTATAATATTAGTATGGATTGTGGTGTGACGAAGACACAGTGTTTGGCCACACTGCCTACTGCGCAAAACCCCATACACTTTTACCTTGATAATATGAAGAGAAAATTAACACAAGATATTTGCATGGAATAGAAAGTGCGTACAGTCAGTAAGCGGCCGTTTTTAAGGCGAAAGCGCCAGGGTAGCCCACGAAATTCATTTTTTTTTTACGTTTTTGCAATTTGCTAGTCAGTATTAAGTTGTACGTTGATTAATATACGATTCGCTGCCGTAACAAATATATATATTTACAGAATTATAATCATTAAAGTCATCAACACAACTCTCTAAGACCAAGTAATCCCAAAGAATGACTATTTCATGAAGTTGTATTACTAATGATTATAATTCTATAAATACATATTTGTTACGGCCGCGAATCATATTTTGATCGACGTACAACTTAATACTGACCAGTAAATTGCAAAATTTGAATTTCGCGGGCTACCTTAGCGCTTCCCCCTTAAAGCACATTGAATTTTGGGTAGATTACAGTTTTTTTTCTCTTTCTAAAATTGAGTCGGCCTTATTACTAAACAATGTTTATGTTTAGACCCACGTTAAAACCATCGAGCCATTTTTAATTTGGAACTTCATGTCGACAAAGCTTAAGTCCGAATTACAAAAATTGACGTTAAAACCGAGTCTAAGTTGTCAGTTTTGTATTAAGAACTTTTCCTTGCTTGAAACAAAGTTCAAAATATAATAACAGGCTTGATGGTTTTAGGTTGGGCTAAAGTAAGAACTCATTTTGTAATAAGATACAGTGTGTCATGTTAACGCTTGGACATTGTTCATAACTGTTTAAGTTAACTTGTCCATGTTTCAGATGACTCACCAAAGAGGAACACATAAGTTAGTAAGCGCCACGGTCTACCTTCAAGTATCAACACAACAAGCAGACAACAACGAAGAGTGCAAAGCGACAGGACAAAGACACCTACTTTAAAGTTCAATACTAACTGGATTGTTTTTCTTGCGGCGAGGCGCGCCGTGCGTGCGGCGGGGTCGCACGGCCATCTTGTGCTTCGCGGCCGAGTGCGACAGTGGCGCCACGCCGGAGGGCGGCTCGGACGTGTCTGGAATTTGGAGAGGAAAATTATTAGTTTTGTGGTAAGTGAGTAGCGATGTTTGTATAGTAAGAAGGCATTGATAGTAGAGGTGATCAAAATGATTAAAATCCATTTTGGTTATGTCTCAATTGATTGAAATTATAACCCGAATCCCTTCAAATTGAGAGTGAACAGGCTTCTTCTGGGTAAGCTCACTCCATCATCGACTTGTATCTGTCACCTCTGACCTAGACTAGAGTCAAGAGCAAACCCATATCAAATACAAAATAAATAACTAAGGATGTCCTAGGGGTCTGTTTTAGGTGTAGTGTATTACTTTTTGTGTAGTGTACACTTTGGACAAGTTAACTTGGTATAGGTAGGTCTAAAGATAGAGTATATTGTACACCACAGATAAACACGAAAAAATGGCCCTTGAGCAGCCATGCTATTGTAGGGAGAGGCCAAGTTATTTGGACTGGGCCTCGTGCTATAGATTCGTTGATACGTACCCCAGATGTCAAATAATATTATTGTACAGTATCAGGACGTTAATATGGCACATCCAGTTTTAATATAGTCCTCCAGATCGTATTTCGGTCATGGCGGCCAATCTCAACGGAGATTAGCCTTCGGCACAGACACAGGTGCACTTTCTCTTCACTCTCATAGTCCAATGGGACGGCAACCAGGCCTACGCCTGGTTGCCACTACGTACTTTCCGAGGCACGGGGGTATCACACCGCCTACTTCAGAACTCCAGGCTGTTACTGAGAAATTTCTAATGGAAAAACCCAATAACCTGACTTTGCCTGACTCGGGTGTGGAACCAAGGACCCGTGCTCAGCAGTCGCGCTTGCGACCACGATACCAACGGGACAGTATGACTAATAGAGACAATGCCGATTTTTTTTTAAAGCTGCATGTGCCACATTGACCCCCGTTTACACGTTTTATCTACTTACCCCAATTTCGGATACCTAATACCTAATTTGGTAAACCAATTTTCCATTTCAAAGGGCTCTAAGCCAGAGGTAAAAAAGTAATGCTACTCACTGTAGAAGTCGAACTGGTCACTCCTGGAGTGGTCATGCGAGTGGTGGTGACCGCTGCTGCTGTCGTCATCCATCTCGGAGGAGCCGACGCTGAGGAGGGAGCCATCGCTGCAGGAGGACTGCGATATGCCTGCATGGTGCCGCTGGAAACAAAGATAAAGGTGATGTTAGTAAGAGAAAGTTTTGATGAAGGGAAGTTGGGAATAGCTTGTGGACCTTGTGGTTAACAAATAGGAAAAACATTTGATACTAAATGGTTACCACTGCCATTTGCCATTTTGAAATTTTCAACTATAAACTTGTCCTTGATAATCTCTTTCTATCATCTGTTTAGAATCGCTTAAGAACTGGTTGTTAAAAAAAAAAACACTATTTTGATACGATAAACTGTCACGTCCTTGTACGATTATATTAATATCAGGAAACGTCTGATAACATTGACTCATTGTCTGATAAATATTTAAATGCGATATCTGTCTTTGGTAATAATATTGAGTCTATTCAAAGTCACACGTGTTTTGAAATCAAGAGATTTATTTTGATGTTAAACTTTTTTCATTATTTTCATTAGTAATTTGTAACCAGGAGGATTTGTAACCTTCTTTGACTCGAAAATAATGATCGATAAGAGTTTTGTCGTCTGTTACTTTTGACCATCCGAAATTCTTGAGTTTTATCCTAATGAAACAATATAAACAAACAATATAATAAACATTACTTTGAATTCAATGAGTTCAAAAGCAACTACTAGGACAGGCTCAGTATTTTTCCCATCAAAAACAAAGCCAGTAGAATGTCCTACGTCACTTTAACAACGCAAAAAGATAAAAGATAATTTATTTGTAAAAACTCGAGTATACAGTATAAATTAGATTTGGCAATATAACATAATAACAGTATTGTTCCAAATAACGACCATTTTTTACAATAAACAGTAGATAAAAATCAAGCTATCAGTACAGATAATCTTATTGAAATAAATCACAAGCCGGATGCACGCTGCATTAGCATGTTAAGCTATTCAAGCCGTCTGTTCTACCGGCACACACGTAATACAAACTATTGCAGTTTCATAAAGCATTAATTACCAATATTATATATCTAGTTTATATTTGGTTTATTGAAAGATTTATGGGTGCGTTAAGGAATTGGAGGAAATGGAAGTGGCTTATGGTAAAGCAAAAGATGTTATACTTCATCTTATATAAAATAAAGGCTCCTTCAAACAGGCGCGACACGCGATAAAATCGCGCGCGACACAAAGGCACCGCAAGTCGCGTAACGAGCGGTGTCTTTGTGTCGCATGTTATTATATCGCGTGTCGTGCCTGTTTGTAGGGGCCTTAAATAGGAACGCTGTCAAAGTCAAAGAAAAAAATAAAGATGTGCAGCTTTGGACAGTTTTAGATCTGCTTCACCGCGAACAATCTTCAAGTCATCGACACTTATCATCGACAGATCACTTCACTTTAATAATCTGGGTAGTTAAGCCTATCGAAATAGGTACACTGCTAGTCATGATCATCACTTATCTACTATAGGTTAACTGGCTAACCACGTTATGTGAACACAGGACTCCCACCGAAATCATTTCCCAATCTATAGTCCTACGGAATTTTGATATAAGCATTGAAAGTGAGCAGTTCATGGTGGTAGTAATGGCTGCGACTTACGAGTGTAGGTCGTAGGTTCGAACCCAGACAGGCGTATTACTTTGTGTAAATAATTTACACAAAGTAAAGCGCCTGTCGCCTTCTCTCAATACGGCGAAGGAAAACACCTAGAAAAAAAATTCGAAGACATCTACCAATCCGCACTGGGCCCACGAGGTGGATTATGGCCCTGTCCCTCTCATAGAGGAGGCCTGTGTCCCAGCAGTGGGAACATTATAGGCTGATTATTGCGGAACATTATTCCTACTGCTACCGACATCTACACGCTACGCATGATGCGAATCCTCTGCGATTTAAAGAATCTATTTTAAAAATTGGATACCATTGAATTACTATTATTTCTAGACACTAATCCAAGAAGATCGTTGCAATTGTTGTCCCCCGTTCTTCTCTTTTTCTTACTAGGCTACGCTGTCCCACTTCTGGGCAAAAGCCTCCACTCCTTCCATCTTTCTCGAGCCCGCGCGTCGTTCTTATAGTTTTGACGATACCTATCTGGCATGTCCCACCATTTCCTACGTGGTCTGCCACGACCACGCCTCACTGTGAAGTCACTGTTCATCTCTTACTTATAAAATACTCTGTACATTTGATTAAACCATAAAATTACAGTTAAAATTAACCTTAATATTGGCACTGATAGTCCTTCTCCTCGGCGGTCTCTTCACCGACACTTCCTCTGCCTTACTGATGTACAACATCATCTTCACTATCGATATCACCAATCTTATCGATACAGAACTTATCGACACACTCACATCACTTTGTACGTCTGTATTTGTTTGGTACACTTCTTATTCATAATTTACACTTAACATAACACTTTTTACGATGAAAATTACACACTGAAAATGATGTATTTGTTTAGTTGGAAATATATTTTTGTTTCTGTGTGATTTCGGGCTCATGGTCTATTTTTAACTGACTTCAAAAAAGGAGAAGGTTTTTTTGTACCTTGTGTTACGGAATTATACGTCTTATTTGTAAACTATTAGGTTTATGCATTAATACTGGTTATTATTATGACATAATTAGATATCAGAAACTTTTTGACTGTTAGAAAAACACTAAAAAGAAGTAGGTACTTCCTACACCGTTTATTTCGTTAATTTTGTTTGCGTTACTATACGAGTACACATTATTATATCAATTTAGCAACCAAAAAACACCTTTGTATAAATAACAATTAAAAAAAGATAGCGGAAGATTTGTTAAAAAATTACCAGTGCTGTAACAGGCTCCATCTTCAGATATCTAATACTCTTTATTTCTAGAAAGTACCTGCACTAGTTAATGTGATTGATAACACTTATCAGATATTCATAATACATTATCTTATCGGAAGCAATCGATGTGTTATGATTATGACGCTTATTGTCATTCTGTTTTATCTTTACACTGATGCCTACTTCTATTGTGATATATTTTGAACTAGCGGCGCCCTGCGCCATCTATTATAGCAATAACGTTATTGTTGTTTTCCTCGGGAACGGCACTTTTTTTCGGGATGAAAGGTACCCTATGTCCGTTTCTGTTCACCTGACAACGTATATGGAAAATTTCAGGATGATCGGTTCAGTGGTTTAGGCGTGAAAAGGTAACAAATAAACAACAAACTCATTTTTCATTTATAATTATTAGTTAGGATTTATTTCATTTTGGATAAATTGGCTTTTGAACGTGTTTACACCAGTTAGTTGTGACTTCACAAATGTTGCAGATAACTACTGGTATTCAATTCAAAGGGGCAGCTCAATACCAGTATTTTACATGGAGGGTCGCCTATCTGACCTCCACAACCCAGTTACTGGGTAAAAATATATTAATATTTAAATGTATGAGATTTTATAAGTAGTCGGCAGTCGCAGGTGCATTGCTAAGCGTGGATCGCCCTTGGTTCAATCCCCAAGTCAGACAAAGGTCTATAAGTGACCAAGAGTACGAGCCATACTGTTACCACGCCCCGCTTGGACGCTCGTGTGTGCCTCCTGTTGCTGTGTGTGAGTACCTGCTACATCTGGGTGCGAGCGAATTCGAACGATCTACCCGCTTCGCTCGGCTGATCGCACACTAGTCAAACTGCCCACGACACGCTGACCGAACCAACAACACCAACTCATGCGGTCCCTGTACTGCTGATTTGACTTTGGATACCTGGAGAGTGCTTCGTGGAGTGAGCTTCATCGTCGCTC
Source organism: Luperina nickerlii (assembly GCA_963855955.1). Taxonomy (NCBI): domain Eukaryota; kingdom Metazoa; phylum Arthropoda; class Insecta; order Lepidoptera; family Noctuidae; genus Luperina; species Luperina nickerlii. The sequence continues at coordinate 22,344,245 of OY979671.1, forward strand.
GTGCCAATGCATGATTTTCGTCAATAACATAATATTTTATAACATCCACTACAGACTATGCGTTCCTGGTGCTTGCAACAGTGAATCAGGAGCTGTATTAGTACAGAAAAAACCATTCTGCCATCTGGTGGCAGTTTATAGAACTATTTGACAAAGATTGCCTCCAGCTGTCAATACCTGAATTCTCGCGCCACCGTATTACCTCTTCAAGCTTATGCGATACTGGTACAACATTTCATAAGTTGTAAAAACGGATGCATTCATTGGGACATTATATTCAAGGATTGTTTGTTTTCGATTATATTAACTACGACGCACCGTGTTCTCCTGGTACAAAAGGACAGATTATTACAGCCTAAAACTTAAAAACTATTTTAATTTTGTGCCACCACCTAAACTACTACAAGTTTATGCGATCCTGGTATCTCAATCTGTATGTCACAATATACTTACGGTGACATCATTCATTCCGCCGGGAACTGTGTGCTGATAAGTTCATCTATGAGCTGTGCTCTCCTAGTCCCTGAAGACAGTTAAAACAACACAAAATTCGAAAACTATTTGAATTTCGCGCCACCAACAAACCACTACAAGTTCTACGGAGACATCATTCACTCAGCCGGAATTTTGCAAGTGTTGTCAGGTTAATTTACTACTACGAACCTATGTCCTCCTAGTACTTGTGGACAGCGTATTGCAACCACAGATTTTATAATCGTAAAAGTAACTAAGTTTTACAGTACAGTGACCGTACCATATTTACTCCCCTCTCTGTGGTCTCCTGGTACTACCAATTATGAATAAGTCCTTGTCCGAATCAAATTTGAACGACCAATCAATAAGTGAACCAAATGTTACCCCACCAAACTTTGTCTCTGGTCGTGCTAAAAAGAGGAAAGAACAGGTTAGTCCTGCTGACCTAAGGCTGTCTACCCCCAGCACTGGTTTGAATGACTTTTACGCATTCAAGGAAGAAATGCGGGGGATGTTTGCCTCCCTACTTGCCGCCCAGCGACAAGAATTCAATAAAATAAACCCCACGTTGAAGAAAATTCAAGAAACCAATGTCAAGATTGAAACTGCTATTGAATACTTGCAAAATGAGAACGCAGAATTGAAAAAGAAGATTGAGAATTTAGAACAACAGAAAAAAGAAGATGTGAAATATATCTTCACCCTTGAAGATAAAATTGAAACCATGCAAAAAACCTACAGAAAAGCCAACATTGAAATTAAAAATGTACCAAAATTAGAAAAGGAGTCACAAGATGACCTGATTAAATATGCTACCAGCCTATCCACCACTGTTGGTGCAAGCCTAACGAAATTGGACATCAAGGACATATACAGAGTTCGAGTAAAAAAAGGGACTGTCTCTAATGCACCTATCGTTGTGGAATTGACTTCGACCTTATTAAAGTCCGATATATTGCAGAAATGTAAGACCTTTAACACAAGGAACAAAGAAAAACTTCGCACAAAACACCTGGGATTCGTTGTTAACGAAGAGACCGCTGTCTTCGTCTCTGAGCAACTGACACCAAAGGCCTCACGATTATATTTCCTTGCGCGGGATCTTATAAAATCCACTGCCTTTACCTTCTGTTGGACCGCTTTTGGAAATGTTTACGTTAAAAAGGATGAGAACTCTCCAAAAATAACTATCACAAATGAAGATCAAGTCAAACAGCTTTTCAACACTGTATGACTAGATATATTTATAGTCTGTAGTAATATTAGTTTCCATGTTTTTTGTTTATTAATGCTGGTATCTCAATTTCATGTATTGTGTAATTTTGTAAACAAACTTACCATAAATACACTCACTACGCTTTCCAGTACATTCAAAGCCACTCGCATACACTTCCACCCATTCACATACACAACATACACTTCTAACACTTATTATAAATACACTTTAGCCCTAAACATAACTAACTTTACTTTTCACTTTAAGCGCTCTTATTTAATTTTGCTGCAAGTGTCCACTCCCCCGCTAAATGAAACTCAGCCTAGATCCCTAAATATAAATGACAGATAACCTCAGAAACATAAATGAATTGGATGATATCGTGGTTGCAAAATCGGTAACATGTGACTTAGTGGACTTAAACAAACATATAAAATACAACAATAATGATCTAACATTAGTCCAACAAAACATAAGAAGTATCTATTGCAACTTTGATAACTTTGAAGCCACACTCTCGGATCTTAAATCAGAAATGGACATTATAATACTTACCGAATGTCGCCTCAACACAAACAAACCCGTCCCCTCTTTAATAAACTATACTCATTACGCTACTACATACAATTGTAATCAAAATGATGGAGTGGTCATTTACGCTAAAACGAAGTTAAATCCAGTTTTTATTGAACATAACCTGGATAACGCGTCTTGCATACAATTAACCATTTATGGGAGTACTATACTGGGAATATACCGGTCACCAGCACATCATAATGCGTCTAATTTTATTAGCTCACTTAATACTTTATTAGACACGATAAAATGCAACCAGAATATTATAATTTCTGGTGATATAAATATTAACCTATCTATAAAACAGAATGAATCATCTTACGATTGTAGTAATCGGGCCGCTTACCTTAACATGCTGTCCGCTCATGGTCTTCTACCAGGACACATAATTCCTACGCGAGAAAATAGCTGTCTTGACCATTTTATTTTAAAGATTGATAAAACCAAGCTATCGGCGAGTATTGCAGTTTTAAACACTACTATAACTGATCATGCCACGGTCTTCATGAGCATATCTAAAATAAAAGCTAACTACCGTTCGCCAACTATCATGACCTTCATTGACTTTGAAGCAGCTGCTGAAAAGCTTATAAACAAAAACCTATCCAACTTATTATTTAGCGATGACCCTGACTTTGTAGTCGAACATTTAATTAATAAACTTAAATCATCTTTGGATGAGAGTGTTAAGGTAAAGAGGATCTCTAGCCAACAACGCATTATTAAGCCCTGGATCACCAGCGGTCTATTACGCTGTATCAGAAACAGAAACAAAATGCAGCTAAAATTAAGGTCCGATCCGTATAATGTAATATTAAAAATAACATTTACTAGATACCGTAATTATTGTAACAAATTAATTAAAAAATTGAAACGTAAATATGAATCGGAACTACTAAAATGTAATATTAAAAACTCTAAAGCCCTATGGAAATCTATCAAGCAAATAGCGCATCTTAACACATCTAAAGTTGGAAGCTATGAATTACTCAATACTCGAAGTTCTCCTACAGCGTCGGTAAACGGTGTTAATGGTTTTTTCGCAAGTGTCGGCAAGCGGCTCGCAGAAAGCATCCTCAGTGGATCCACACAGCCAGCTGGAGGTCCAATATCTACTCCAAAAACACAATCATCTTCTTTCGTACTTCTTGAGACTGACCCAATGGAAGTTGACAGTGTTATATCAAACCTGAAAACTGACAGTGCTCCCGGCTGGGACGGTATCCAGACTAAATTCATAAAAATGGTTAAACCGCTCGTTGTTCCCATTATTAGCCATCTTGCTAACCTCTGCTTCAGAAAAGGTATATTCCCGATCTTGCTTAAAAAATCTATTGTTACACCCGTCTACAAGGGTGGTGATAAAAGAGATATCAATAATTATCGACCTATCTCAGTATTGTCAGTTATCTCTAAAATTATTGAAAGGCTAATCAACTCACGCCTAATTACTTATCTCGAAAAATTTAATATTCTATCCAGTTCACAATTCGGATTCAGGAAAGCAAAATCTACAGAAGATGCCGTCTCAGGATTGTCCTCCTTGGTAACTCAGTGTTTAGACCGTGGAGAAAAGTGTCTGACAGTTTTCTTAGATCTAAAAAAGGCATTCGACACTGTTTCTGTCCCCATTCTTGTAAAAAAGATGGAGTGTATGGGCATTAGGGGTATGCCTCTAAATATCTTAACTGATTACCTAAAAGACCGTACCCAGAGCGTAAAAATTGACAATTTCACTAGTTCTGACACCAAAATTGAATACGGCGTGCCCCAGGGAAGCGTCTTAGGCCCCACATTATTCTTGATATACCTTAACGAATTAACTAATCTCGAAATTGAGAGAGGGCAAGTATTCTCATACGCGGATGATACTGCCATTGTATTTAGTGGTACCTCCTGGAACTCTGTTTTTGAGGCTGCTGAGCATTGTCTCCATAAGGTTGCAAACTGGCTCCGATCTGCCCTTCTTACGCTAAATATCGCCAAAACAAATTACATTTGCTTTGCTATAAATAAGCGTACACTTCCCCCCCCAAACTTGGTATTGAGGATTCATACTTGTGACTTCACTTATACTACGCAATGTAGGTGTGTAGAGATTGAATGTGTTAAATCCACTAAATACCTTGGAGTAATCCTGGACCACCGACTTTCCTGGCACCCTCAAATTGAAGCTATTAATGATAGGATCCGTAAACTCATATGGGTCTTTAAAAAGTTGAGACATGTCACCTCTCAAGACCTCCTAAAGCGTACTTATATTGCATTGGCACAATCAGTTATGTCTTATTGTATTTCCATCTGGGGTGGTGCCACTAAAATTAAATTCCTTGAAGCAGAAAGAGCCCAGAGATGCTTGATAAAAACTATGTTCTTTAAGCCATTTAGATTTCCTACTGACGAACTTTATCTAAATCATAAAATATTGTCTCTTCGAAAACTTTATATTATCAACTCAGTACTTAAACTACATAAAACATTACCTTACGTTCATATAGCTCAAACAGGTAGAAGAAAATGTAATGTGGTCACTGCTCCTCGCTGTAGAACTCTTTTTGCCAGGCGTCAATTTCAAGCCCACTCTGCCTACCTATATAATAAGCTTCACAACAAATATACAATATACAACCTCCAATTCCATGAATGTAAAAAAACAATCGTTCACGAGCTCGAGCGGCTTGGATACTGTGATATAGAGAATTTATTATTTAAATACGAATTCTAGAGCATAATCGTGACTTCTAGTGGTACTTCCCGATCCCAAGATATTATATCGTAGGGCTAGAAGTCTCCTAATTAGGAGTCAAATTCACACAGTCTATATTAGAAATAGTATGTTTTAATATCATAAAGGCACACACACAAACACACCCCCTCTCTCACACACACACACACACGCACACACATTCATCACACACACACACTCACCACACACACACACACACCACTCACGCATGCACACACACATAAAGAGAAGTCATACCAGTGTCTCTAACTCTTCATTCATTATGTACTTGTTTGTAATTATGTACTTAAAATAGTTTAGTTATCTAGTTACCTAAAAATATGTTGACCCGAGGGAGGAGCAGAACCACCCAACACAAGCATACTACATGCTTCCTGGGAAGTTCTAGCCACAGAATAAGTTTGTAAAAGAAAGTTACAGAAATAAACTATTTTTAATTTTTTTAATTTTTTTAATTCGGTACCACTCGGGTACCACAGTGCAGAGTTTCGAACCGCATTCGATAACAACGTTGTTATTGATACGGCAATTGCCGATTTATACGGCAATCAAAAATTTTTTTTTAGAAAATACGGCATACGGCACTCCTCTCATTGCCGTATCACAAAATACGGCAATTGACTGTAGGTGAAATGAAACGTTTCTCACTAGCTTAATGAATGAAACGAAACGTACACAGGTAATTTTATGAGCACAGCCGGGAAAATCCCGACTACATGAAGTTGTAGTTGTAACGCCAAAGAGGCATCTCTTGCGCTTTGGTTACTAATTAATGAAAAGGTTGCAAATGACACCACGTACGTTAGTATGCTCTAGATAAACATGAATCAGCTCCCTAATCGCGTAACACTATAAACCGGAATCTGAATCATTTTGAAGCAAATTGCTAATCCATTGCTTCATAAGTTCGAAAAATTTGTCTGCTCCACACGTAAATAACGCAATGAATGTTTTTGAACTGTCAAAATGAAACCGATTCCGATAGATAATGTGTTACGCAATTGCCCCGCTGGTAATACAAACCAGAAACAAATGAGGAATAGACATTTTTTATTCAATACAGCAATTTAGTATTTTTTCCACAAAATACGGTAAACCAGACTGTGACATACGGCAGTTCAGATTTTTACGATAGCAACACTGTTCGATAATGGCAAAAGCCTCACCTCTATTAGGTATTTACATGGGACCTTCTATAGATGGCTCTACCCTTCGAGGAAAGGCGTTATGTTTCAACTGTTCTATAAGACAAGGCTGAAGTTGAAGGTCAGCCTTATAAATATACATTTCTTTCAAAGTTCAGAGCTGTTGCCGGTAGGCGGTAGTATGACATTTTATCGCGATTACCGACAAAGAATAAAGTGCATGCGCACAGATGCTAATCAAAGTGCCGCACGGGCACGTAATACGGATTATCAATGCCAATATTAATGATAACGACCAATTAATATGAATATTATAATTTTTGGATTATGGACGAGTTCCTTAGACTTTAAGCTGACTTTGCAAAATCACTTCCTGCAATTTTTTTAATTTTTGCTGTCGTCGAGAGAATACGTTCCTGACACCTAACAGTGCGACAGTTCAAATATTCAACATTAAATTCGCAAAACACGTGTTCGTTTGTATGAATTTCTCTTATCACATCTGAGATTGGCAGAATCGTCGACAATGGCACCATTGCCATAGAGAAAAATAGAATAGAATAGTTTGTATGAAACTGACAGGTGTCAAGTCAAAAACGCATTCTCTCGTCGGCCGCACTATTAATAGTCGAGATTTTAAATCACTTAATACATCTAACAGTCATGCATTATGATATCGACGAACTTGGTCGCAGACAGATAGTCCATTCTATGGCTCCTACAAACAGGCGCGACACGCGATATAATCGCGCGCGACACAAAGGCACCGCTCGATGCGCGATATGCGGTGCCTTTGTGTCGCGTATCGTGTCGCGCCTGTTTGTAGGAGCCTTTACAATATACCTAATTATCAATATAGATAATTATCGGAATATCTAAACAATAAAAGATAATAGTTTCGACCTTCATAGTCACGTGTATGCGATAATAAACAAATTCGCTAATTTACTGAAACAACATTAGGTGGGTGGTATGTACTAATTAAGTAAAGTGGAATTACATATTTGTAATTGAATTAGGTATTAATAAATTACTTTTGTCTAGTCCTTGTGAAAAAGGTTCCGCTGTGTGTCATTGAAACTATATTTTAGAGGTTAATTTGTGTATATTATGTATGTACAGACGCCAGCACATCAAGCTACTACAATCTGTCAAATTTCTTTAATAGATTTTCAACTTTATCGCTAATGCATAAGGTTCAGAGTTGATTGGAAAAATTTAACATTTTCGGGTAGCTTGATGTGCTGGCGTCTGTACTTCAGAGCAGGCCAATATGCACGCCATTTTATTTAACCAAGTCAGGTTAGTTACACCATTTTTAACTCAAGAACGGCTGGACCGATTTTTATGATCTTTGATTTGTTTGGGTTTGTCTTTGCCCCGAATAGCAGAATAACTAAAACATGGGAAAAAAACACGGTAAAAATTTATGATAATTCATTTTATCATACATACATTGATTCTGAGTCGATACGAAGTTTACTGGGTAAAAATGATACAAAATATTTTTAGTTATAGTAACAATAACAATAATAACATGTACAAGTATATAAAAAGGAGGGGCTTTATTATTATTATTATACGTGACCAGAGGGCTGGCCTATTTTTTGGCAAAAAATTAGCATTGCCATCACATTGACATCCAAGAGGTAATGCTGCCAGGCCTTTTGGGCACTTAACCCATAGACAGCGATGCGGACGAATTTTTTGCCCAATGAGCTCCTGCCTTTTTCTTATTGTAAATTAAACTAATAACAGCATTAGGCACTCGCGGGCATTTACTTACTCAAACCGATCATGCGAACCCATGCAACTCTATTAACTCCAGATTTATCAGGCATTCACAATAAACGGCACGCGAACGAAGCAGTGTTTGAATGAGTTTGGCCACGAGTGCAAGGCGGGGCGAAAATCCCGTGTGGTGCTCAGTTAGTGCGGGTTGTTGCTAAAATACACGCGCTGACGCAACCCGCCGCGCCTCTGTGGAAAACTCACAACTAACCTATAACAATATAGGTGATCAATTAACTATTTAACGAATACCTACTACTTAAAATTTAATTGTGCTTGCTCTGAAAATGTCATGTATTTCGGGTTTCTACCAAAAAATGTGACCCTCTTTGTTAGTGGTTGTCCACTCAAAGCATTTCGGGCACTTTGGGAAGTTGAAGGAAAATCAACTAATGGAAACTGAAAACCGATTACTTATTTGGATACGTGATATGCTACAAAGAAACGCTTGACTCTTTGAAGGTCCTAATTAATCCAATTATAAGTACTTAGGTACTGGAGAAAACCTACCCAATTTCGGGAAAATCCAACCCTGAACTGACTCTTTTATAGAGTAAAAGACACTTCTGCGAATAACGTTCTCCAGCAGCTTCGCTTTCGTGACATACTCTCGACGGGTATCTCAACCGTATCACATGACATCAAACATTACTTTCGATAATAAACACTTCGATTGAGATGACATAAAAGGAATGAATTGAATCTCCGATATTAGGTACCGACTTCATACATTTTCAGGTTTAGCTGCTGAAAAAGCTTTTTAGACGACTAATATGATCATAAAGGAACATAACCATAAAAAATTGCGTAACACGTTATCAATGTCAATCTGAATCATTTTGAAGGATATTGTTAATCCATTTCTTCATAAGTTCGAAAAATTTGTCTGCTCAACAACGTAAATAGCGCAATAAATGTTGTTTAACTGTCAAATTAAAAGACATTGGTACTGTTGGTGTGTTACGCAAACACCTCGCTGAAGGTGAAAAATTTATGAAACCAATTTGTGTGAAGTAAGTATGTAGGTTGTAGGTATCAGATCAAAGATAGTGCGTTAAAAGATCGACGTGTGAAATAATGAAATTGAATGAAGCAAAATATTTTTTAGCACACGTTACGTTTTCAATCGCTGTCCCAATTCCCAAACAACAGAAGGCCAATTTCCGTAATTACACACGTTAAAAATCTAGTCGCGATCTCATCACTGCGACAGTCAATGCCAAAGAGTTGTCAAAAATTTAAGAAAATTAGGTAGTTTCTTACATCGGACTTTACACTTTTTTATTTGTTTTTATCTGGTGTATTGTGTGTATTTTAGTCTGTGCTAAATTAATGTATTTTGTTTCTTGAGGTAATAGATCGGCTGGTATCAGTAGCGAAGGGTCAATTTTTTTTAAGAGGTAAGCCCGTGTTCAGCCCATCTTTAATATGACTATATTATTTGTCTATAGAATACCGACTGTGCCATTTTTCAAATGAAAGCCGGTGGGAATTTAGTTGTATGAAACCTTCGCCACTGGCTGGTATACAGGATAAAAACAAAATATCTAGCTACCGAACTACTCTGTTTAGCATTTCCACAAATCACAACAGTAACATTCCACAACTCCCATAGGCCCGCTGTCATTGTTACCTATATATGTGACAACAACTAATTGTGCCGCTCTGCCGGTCGCCGCGTGCCGTTGCGCCGGCGGCGGTGCCCAATGGGAAGCGGAAGAGGGGTGAGCTATCTCATCGAGCCGGATGTCATCTGTCTGGCGTTCGCGTAATTATGTCGTTGAGTGTACCGCCATGTTGGCTTTGAATACAATATTTATGCCATTAAATCTGGCTTATTATAGGTAGGTAGTTTTTGGAAACTGCCAATTACCATGCCGTGATTTCACTATAATATTAGGCAATCAAAAAATCCATAGGACATTTATCATGATGAGCAGTCGAGTCATATTGTCTGCGAAATCAATGTCATACTAATCACTTTGACTTAGCCATGACTAGTTTTCCAAATATTTGGACAGCTATAACGCTTTTATTGACTAATTCAACTACCTTTGGATTATTATTAAAAATAATCAAGTGATCCCTTAGGAGTACCTGACTTTTTTTTTAAATCACAATTTGGCATCACAGCTGAAGGGGAAAATTGTCAACTAACTTTTAGAGGTCAGGTGTATATCGTACCAAATGTGAAAACTCTAAGCTACTAGTCGTTAACTGTAACTAACTTTTTTACTACCAATTACTTCTTCTCTCCTCAAGATAAACCAGCAGAAATAACTAGCATATTGACTTTTAACCGATACTTAGTAAAATACGCCTCTTCATTATATTATTACTAAACTGTGAAAACAATTGAACCATGGAAAGCGCATAGAAAGCGTTCACAAGAGTCACTCGAGTACAACCAATTTACCATGACCCATGGAATCTAATATAATGTAGTATTGCACGGGTCAAAGTTAATTTGATGATATAAACCCATTTTATGTAGATCCCTTGATGTTAAAGAAATTTATGGAATTAGGGCTCTAGATAGATAGGTAATAATATTTCATTCTGTTTATCACAAACGGCGCAAATATTCCAACTTTATTGGGTGATTATAATGTTCGAGCCGTTTGGGTATGAAAGGAACACTAGGTAGGGCCATGGGGTCCGAGTGCCCACTTAGTTTCTCGAGACATCGCCAAGCGGTTGGTCGACTTTTCATGTGACCTGTACCCTTACCATGAGTTGGCATAACTTTACGTAACCGTACTCGCTAGCGAGGGCGTAAACAAGTTTCTATGGAGAATTGTACAGCGCCTCTGGCGGTCACTTATAAAACTGTAGAAACTAGTATGAGTCGAACGGTAAATCACCTATCGAAATCTATACGCTAGCGACTAACGTTTTCGATAGCAACTCATGGTAGAGGCACTGGGCTGGCCAATTTATTGGCTAAAACATCAGCATTGCCATACAGCGTGGCCATGCTGCCAGCATTTTGGACACTTTTCCTGTTGACACCTATTCTTTGCCCTCCTTTTTTATTTTATATACATGTAAGTACATATTATTATTTTTACATATCTCGGGACCATGGGGTCCCGGTCCTTTAGAAGGCGTATGAGGGGCCGAAGCCAAAATATTATTATTATATCACTGTTATCTTATATATTACCAATGTAAATACTCTTCACAGTGTGCATGCAGTTATCATGGTGATAAATAACCGAATTGCGCGAAAAATTAGGTACTTGATCGATTAATTTCGAAACACATTAAAGCAATCAGAACTGACGCACTAATTGATTATGGACGGTCAATAAAAGAAAAACGAAAACTTGTTAAAAGCGTTTCCCTTTGGGACAAAAACAATTATTTCGCAACTGGAACTCTGGCAAGCTTCATTGCACTATGCAAAGCGCTGTAAAAAACTGACACGGATTGTCGGATTATCTTAATAAATAACGGAGGTCTGAGGTAACAAACATAAAAAAAAAATTCAAACTAATTGAGAACCTCCTCCTTTTTTGAATTCAGTTATAAATGTATTTATTTATATTGTACTAGCAGCGCCCCGCGGTTTCTCCCGCATAAGTGTCGTTCCCGTGGGAATACCGGGATAAAAACTATCCTATGTCCTTTCCTGAGACTCAAACTATCTCTATACCAAATGTCATCTAAATCGGTTCAGCGGTTTAAGCGTGAAGAGGTAACAGACAGACAGACAGACAGTCAGACACACTTTCGCATTTATAACATTAGTATGGATTGGGTACATTGTGTGCCCTAAACCCGGACTTAAGTCACGCTTTTCTGTGACTTAAGTAGTCCATTTTTGCGCAATTGTTGACTATTGCATGATTTACTATAACGTTAATTGTAGTTCAGTTTTCTTTTGAAAAAGCGGCTTTCGTGGTTAACTAACTTTTGAATATAAAATACAAGGAGAAGTTATCTTGCTTGCCGCCATTTTATATCGAAAGCAATTCGGTAATTAACCGTAAAATGTACCAAACAGATATACTTTCGTAATAACTCGATTAATGAACTAGGTTTTGTCAGATTATATAATGCGTAAAAACAATTAGTTACAGTGAATTAAGCTAATTTTAGCTCAAGATTCCTAATTCGAGTACGTACAGAACATCAAGCTACTACAATCTGTCAAATATCTTTAATAGATTTTCTTTATCACTAGAGCATAAGGTTCAAAGTTGATTGGGAAAATTTGACAGTTTCGGGTAGCTTGGTGTGCTGACGTCTGTACACCTATAAAACATAAAATACCATCACGCCTATATATTCCCCGAAAGGTTAGAAAGAGACCTATAAATGATATTTGATTTTTTTTTTTGTAAGTAGTTTTGTACAAACACTTACACGTCAATCATGATTTTTTAAAACTAGATGAGGTCGGCGTTTCCTATCTGACTACTCTGAGAAGAAAGGCCGAAACAAACTCAGACGTCAGTCTCTTTTAAAGTTCAGACATAATCTTGGTCAGGTTATACGAAGACAATGTAGATCGATGTCTGAGATGGTATATTAAGTGCCTCATCAATCATAGTTGGGAAAAAGCAGTACCTAGCCTAGCCTATCTTGAAGTCGGCTTCCAGTCTAACCAGATGCAGCTGAATACCAGTATTTTACATGGAGCGACTGCCTATCTGACCTGCACATCCCAGTGACTGGGTAACACTCTTTAAAAGCTGTGTATTATTACATAATAATGATTTGGTAATACGATATACGAAACCCCTTGGGAAGACAGGTTGTGAAGACTTTCGGGCTTCGACTACCCGTAACGACTGTCAAAGATTTACAAATGACACCTGGGTCTAACGGCTTAACGTGCTTTCCGAGACACCTCCGTGCCTTGATACCTGCGTAAAGATGGTCACCCATCCACGGACCAACCGCGGCAAGCGTAGCTTAACCTCATCGACCAAACCGTGCGGCCAGTACTTGGCCACGAGCACCTAAGCAAAGGTATATATTTAGGTACTTACCTAAGTACCTACATCTATACCTTTGCTTAGGGGCTAAAGTAAATCTAAAGCTCAAGAGCGAACCTATTTGCAACGTAAACACCAATTTCATTAACTCGCCCATGAATATTGAAACAGTTTCAAATTGCGATCGGATCGGATTTTCGAACGCTCGACGTTTCGCATTCGCCGGATGTACTTCTGACATTTTAGTGATGCGCTTTTATAAACGATTCCATTTCGTAATCGTTTTTGACGTTAATGTTATACATTATAAACTGGTACTTTTTATGGATTAAAATCGCGTATTGTGCAAGTTTGTTTTGTGGATTCTCTCGAGCGTGACTGTACGTTGAAAAGTACTCTAAACGTCAGGAAATGTTACTGTGAAAAAGGTATTTCGATTTTCCTAATGTTATCACGCGAATGAATGCGAAAAGTATTTCATAATGAAGTAAGAATATTCAAATAGTTATATTGCACATGTAAGCAGTGGCGGACTAAGCCCGTCAGAGGCCCGGGGCGGCAAAGCTGAATGAGGCCCCCCCCCCAGCTTAAAAAAAATGTAGTTTTACAAGCTTTTTATTCAGTTCACATTTGTATGTTTAAATAAGTGTTTATGTTTATTTCGTTAATTTCGTCGGCAACGCCACTTTTCTTATCTTCAGAATTCGAAAAGTAATTGGATAAAGATCCAGCAAGCGATTTTGCCTCTTCAGTCTTCGTTTTTTTAGCTTCCTTTTCTGAGAGTCAGATGGTTGAATCCTTTTCAATAAAAATAATGAGATAAATAAGAAACTTTTATAAAAGATAGCTAAAACTAAGCCTCATTATTGATTTGACGATATAGATATACAAATGTACAGAGACTTTGCCATGTTGAGTCTCACGATGAGAACAAGTACATATCCCTAATAAACGTGCACTACAAATAAAATAAGGACCAATGTACTTGTAGGTGCATATTGACTAGAAACTACGGATTATAATTGCTAGGCTAAATTATACGAAGAATTATTTACTTTTTTCAAATACTCGAAAATGCACTAACTCAACTCTGAACTCATTTACTTTTATACCGCAACAAAAATCAAAAACACTATTACACTTTTTAATGAAATTACTTTGAACGGATAAGATCGCGTTTATTATTTTACAATTTGAAAAAAGGCTTATCTGTTCGCGAAAATATCAATAGAATCAGTACCCACTAATAAACTATTAAATATCAACGTAATGAAATTCAATATTTGTTAAATGAGGCCTATGTTTATTTTTGACTTAAGGCGAAAGCGCCAGGGTAGCCCGCGAAATTCATTTTTTTTTAGGTTTTTTGGAATTTGCTGGTCAGTATTAAGTTGTACGTTGATTAATATATGAATCGCGGCCGTAAGAAATATGTGTTTACAGAATTATAATCATTAAAGTCATAAACACAACTCTCTAAGACCACGTAAGTCCAAAGAATAACTGTTTCATGAAATCATCATTCTTTGGACTTACGTGGTCTTAGAGAGTTGTGTTGATGACTTTAACGATTATAATTCTGTAAACACATATTTCTTACGGCCGCGATTCATATGTTAATCAAAGTACAACTTAATGCTGACCAGCAAATTGCAAAAAACGTAAGAAAATTTGAATTTCGCGGGCTACCTTAGCGCTTCCCCCTTAAATAGAATGTAGTGAATGTAAATGTAGGCGTACAAGAGTGAATTATTTGCACTTCATTCATTCAGGGATTCCTGGGGAAGTACCCGCTACAAAGACGGGAATTCTCCCAGCATATTGGACGCGTTTAGCAAAGTTAAAAGAATATTAGTACCACGTAAAAAGTCTAGATGGCTGTAGTGTTTTGATTTTGATACTAAGCACATTTTTAAAGTCTTGTTTAGGATTTTATCAGGGGAACGCGTTGGCATTTGGGGGCCCCCCAAGACCGGAGGCCCTGGGCGGGCCGCCCCTTCCGCCCCCCTGTTAGTCCGCCACTGCATGTAAGGCAGTAGTCCCATGCCGCCGCCGGCGAGGAAGAGACTAACTATCGGCTATATTCTCGCTCAAGAAACGTATAATAGATATACATTCCGTGTAAACAAAAGAGATGCAAATATAAATAGTTGATCGCTAACTGTTCACACTGCCCGCGAGGACTCGCTCCACTGGTTTGTCGTTGAGCGACAAGGGCTATCAAAGATAATACTCGCTCAGCGATGCTCGCTTGGCGGTCAGAGCTCACGCCGAGAGACCAACCAGACCCCGAGCGAGTGGTGCGAGTAATCGCCCGTCGCACTCGATCACTCGCTGATAGCCCAGCGACAAAACTATCGGAACTACACACTCGCTGCTCGCCAACTTGTTTTCAGTTGCTATAGTTCTACTCGCTACTCTATCATCGCAGGCGGTGGGACAACTGCCTAAGCACCTTTCTAAATAGAGCAAATAATAAAAGAAATGGTTTATTTTTCAAAATAATTAGGAAACTTAACGTGACCTAACATCACTCCTGTATCCCCCGAAGAGTTAGACAGTAGTCTAGCTATAGTACACCCACATTTCACCAGTTATGTTTAAGTCCCATGTAAAGGCTCGTGCACACAGGCGCGACGCGTCACGCGACACAAAGGCACCGCAAGTCGCGCAACGAGCGATGTCTTTGTGTCGCGCGCGATTCGCGTCGCACGTCGCGCCTGTTTGCAGGAGCCTTAATAGGGGGCGACCCTATTGCCATCAACCGGGCACAAACCCTAACTCCGGACTGCTACTGAGAAATTCCAGATAGACAAACCTGATCAAACTTTGCACGGCCTGATAATAGAACCCAGGACCTCACGTTCAGCAGAAGCGAAGTAATTCGCTTATCTTACCTAATGTAAACAAATTAAAAAAAACTGGCCAAGTGAGAGTTTCCGTAGCACAAGACAAAAACACGTTTCTTGTATGGGAGCCCCCCTTAAATATTTATTTTTTAGTATTTATTGTTATAGCGGCAACAGAAATAAGTACTTCATTTGTGAAAATTTCAACTGTCTAACTATCGCGGTTCATGAGTTCCAGCCTGGTGACAGACAGACAGCGGAGTCTTAGGCTGAGACTACATTAGGCCGCGACGCGACCTGCGACACATGACCGATTAAAACAAGCAAATGAATGCTCACGTATATGGCTACACCGTACATCAAATATTACTAGCGATCTTTGATTTCTTTATGCGATAGGAACAACATTACTGAAATCACGGCATCGGCTACATCAACATGAGCGAAATTGAAGCGAATTTATTAGAAAATTGCTTTTTTTTTCGCTTGTAATGTAGCCATACCATGTTTTTCTCGTTTCGCTCTTCCAGTCGCATCGCAAATCGCTGCCTACTGTAACCTCAGCCTGAGTAATAGGGTCCCGTTTTACCCTTTGGGTACGGAACTCTAAAAACGTGCTTCCGGATAAAAATGAGTAAACAGTAAACCATTGCAAAACACACATGACTCATTTATAAATTACAAAATGACGGATACAATTGCTCAAGTGATTTCTAAAATTCCAGATATGTACATAATTTAAAATGGTAAATCCTACTTACCCATAAAAACAACAAACCGTCATAATCATAACATAATATTATATGTTTAAGGAATATATACTTACCACATTTTAATAATTTATCGGCAGGATGCGTAGGAGTCGGCGTTTATAGTATTACGGAATACGGATCTTCGCGTCACGAAACAATACAAGTGGGTCAATGACTTTGATATTTCGTAGTTTTAACAATATAATAATGACGAATTGACGATGTAAAATACATAATTGTCAGAGTATTTTTTAGGATTCCGCATAACTGGGAACATCCGTTTGTCTGGGGAATCTATGATGGGGGAAAACCCTGATTATGAAACTGGACAGCATTATCAACAGTATTGTATTGCAGTTTGTTGTACATACTTATTATTTCAATAAGTTCTTCAAATAACTCTTGGCATATTGATGGGTTACTTTAGGAACCACTTTAGCTACCTACTTCGGGAAATTATGAAAAATAGCTTCTGCCCGCGACTTCCTCCGCGTGAACTTTAACCCTCTTAGGGGTGGAATTTCGAAAGATCCTTTCTTAGTTGATACCTACTCCTCAAGAACACACCCTCCAAAGTTCATGTCTCTAGGACCAGCGGTTTAGGCTGTGCTGAGATATATCAGTCAGTCAGGACTTTGAATTTTAAACAATTACATTTAGATCTAAAACAATAAACTCATAAACGTAGGTATAATCTAGTAGGTACAAATATTTACAAGAAGTAACTTCAAATTGAATGAAATGGTGAATCTACACAAAAAGCCAATATACTTAACATAACATCACGCATCTATTCTCCTAAGGGTTATTAGATTCCTATAATACACCCACATTCATTTCGACAAAAAGTATGAAAAAAAAAGCCAATCTATGTTCCAAAAAAACAAAACACAACATAATCCTTATTACACACACCGTAACAGCAGTTTTTCAGTCAATCAGCCAATAAGCACATAACGCGATAATATCGACACGCCACAGAAGGAATCGGCCGATTAGTAACGCTGCCTACCGCGTGAATGTGCTGGCATTGGCTGAACGCAAGCCACGCTTGTGTAACTACGGCTATATTAGGGTTGGGTTGGAACAGTTTTACTTTTTGCCGGATTTGGACCAGGTTCCATGTCTAAACTTCTGAAGAGCTGTCAAAGTGACAAAAAAAACATCTGAATTTCAAGAATTTGAAAACATAAATTGGGCAGACGCTGCTCAGATATTTTTAAAGGCCTCGTGGTGACCTTGTTCCTAACACAGCTTCTGAAATGATTTTACTTTCGTAAGTAGGGACACTTAGTTAGGTTAGATAGGCACCAAAAATGTATTGAAAACCAAAACTACCCGGAAAAGACGAAGAAAATTATCATAAAAATGTCTCCTTTTTCAGGTCTTAAATCTAAATCTCTTAGTATGTGATTTAATTAAAATCAAGCAATATTTTCTACGGAACCCTTATTCGAAGTAAGCGTGATCTATTCTAATTAATGCTGGCAACACTTCAACTTAATCGTTTAAGACAATTGCCACAATTAATCTCATTCGTTTCGAAATTCAATTTGCTTTTGTAAATAAAGGCGGGGTGACTGGGTCAGGGTCATTTGACAGATTTCTTTTATTTAATCTCTGCCAAAGTCAAAGCATTTATTTTAAATAGGCACATAAAAGGCACTTGTGAACGTCAAAAATTAAAACAAAAAAATAGATTGTTTCTAGTCTGGAACTACCAGATGGATTTGAAAAATTATTTGTGCAATTGATAGCCCAATTATTGAGGAAAGCTGTAGGCTTTTTATCATCACGCTACGATCCTTAGGAGCTGGGTAAAACTAAAAAAGTCAGAAAGAACGCTAACCGAAACCAAGGAAGAACGCGGGCAGGCGATGCGATGCGACGGGGTGGGTCGGGGGAACAAGAATTTTACGCGGACGAAGTCGCGGGCAGAAGCTAGTTTAATAATAAAGTGACTTATATTTATCTAAAGGAAATACAGCCCGTCCGCCCTTCACTATTCATTGGTTTCGCAAAGCGGCTTGGGATTAAATCAATAGAACGGAAAGTTCCTTGGGATTAAATCAATAGAACGGAAAGTCTATTGAAAAGTTTTATGTTGCAATAAACATTTTTAGGCTGTTTTCCTATTTTCTTACGATTTATTTTCGCTTGATCTTATTGCAGATAGGTAATAAGTTAATTGAGTCAAAGTCACAGAAAATTAGTCAAAGTGTTCTAGGAATATTTCAATTTTATACTATTAATCTGCAAGGCCGTCTAGGTATGGCAGTAGCATGCTCGACATTGCTCGTACCTACAGGATATCTTACATCGTAACTGCATCAAGCCATTTCAATTACATTATATCCAGAATTTAGGGCCGAAAGGTCCTAAACTGGTGACCGCGTACCGGAAGAACTAACATTGGAAGGCCACCCACAAGGTGAACGGATGACCTGGTGAAGACCGCAGGAATCCTCTGGATGCGGAAGCACAGAACCGGTCGAAGTAGTGGTGCTTGGGGGAGACCTATGTGTTAGGTTCGTATTCCATTACTTTCAGAGTGCAATCCAAAAATATGGACTCTGCCATCACTGCTATAAATTGTTTGGAAAAAAACAAATGTCTGAAGAGGCTGTAGCAATTAGCTGAAAAACCCTTATACTGCCAGCATATAGGTGTTAGAAACCTACTGAAACATACTTAAAAAAGAAAATAAGGTACTCATTTAATACTTAATAAACTTTTCTCCCTACATAATACTTTTTATTTTTTTCTTTCTACATGGGAAGAATTTAACAGCCAACACATAAAATACAACTACGAGTATACATGTTATCTGACAAGAAATAAATACAATACAAACTTGTACTCACAGTTACTCATGTACACCCATGTTTCACTATTCCAAGTGAGCATTGTGATAGTTCAATGCAGAACGTGTACTTTTTGTTCTCCCACGTTTTTGTTGCGAGGTACACCGTTAGTCACGGGCAAACTGTCAAGTTTAGCTGTACAGTCCTACCAACTTATCTGTGAACTGAAAGAGGACGGCACCGTCGATTCAGTGTTGCTAATTAATATAAGGTGCCCAAAATTGAGTAAGTTTTCAAGAAGGAAATTTCACATGACATAATCGTTTAATAAGAATTACAGTTTTTACAAACTAAAAACAATGATACCTATATAAAAATAATAAAATAAATAAGAAGAATTTGATAATTTACAGTTACGTAGGTTCGCTAACAGTTTAAGTCTCTCAACAATAAACAATGACTTTATCTAAAAATTAATCCAATGAAGTCGAAATTCAGCAGATAAAATGTTCCACGGGGGGATACAACTTTCATTTAATGCGAAGTAGGTACCTACCTTGCAAGAGGTACCTGGATGTCTAGCATTTAGTTATGACCGTACCTAACCCCGACACCAGATTTGACTAATTATAATTAGCAGTGGTACCTAGTGGTAGTGTAGTGTAATAAAAAAAAACAAATTGCTTTACAATGATTTATTGAAAACCAGGTTTACAGTAATTGTGATCTTTAGATGAACCTGCATACACAACTTCATCCTGGTTGTGAGGCCATACTCCGCTTATTTCCGTACCACTATCATCATTATCACTATCGCTTTCGGTTTCAGTGTCACTTACCACTTCTATAATAAAAGGTTTATCTAAATACAAATCATGTTTTAAGTATTCTCCTTCTAACCTGCGAACGTGTTTACAATGCTGTGCCCACTCATGAACTGTAATAGCGTCAAAAGCTTCTCTAACTAGGCGGGGAATTTCAGCATTTTTGTGCTCAATATTTACATCAGCAACTTTTCTTTTCATTGTGCTCCATATGAGTTCAATGGGATTGAGATCACAGTGATAAGGTGGTAAATATAAGCATTTGTGTCTATTGTCTTCTAAAATTTTTTCAATCTCATATACAGGTTCAGGCTTGTTTCTCTTAATTATTTCTAAAAGCTGAGGTTTAGTCAAATTCTCTCCGTAGTCAATTTTATTTTGGGTCAACCATAATTGTATATCTTTTTTTAAAGAATTCGTATTTGGGACTTTATTCACACAAATACGGTGATAAGGAGCATTATCCATCACTATTATGGATGGCTCTCGTAAATTAGGCACAAGTTTTTCAATAACCCACTTTTTAAAGTTGGTACTATTCATCTCGTCATGATAATCACCACTTTTTGTGTTTGATTTAAACACAAGTAGTGCATTTGTAACAAATCCAGTATCTCCTCCCGCATGAACAATAATATATCTTTGGCCTTTCGATATAGGCTCCAATACTCCGTCTTCACCCTCTCCTTGCCAACATTTACTCGATGTATGCGAAGAGTGAATATAGGTCTCATCTAAATAAATTATGGGCCGGGGCTGGGGAGATTTATTATTTTTATCCACTGCATGCAAGTACTTAGCTCTCCAAGCTGATATTTCATTACGCTCCATAAGAATCTTCCGATTGGATTGAGATTTTTTAAAACGAAATCCCACCTTATGAAGCAGCTTTCGCAGACTCTCTCGCTGTCCTGTGTAACTTATTTCTGTCTTTAAGACCTCTAGAAGCTTTTTAACAGTAGGGACCTCTTTTTTAGCAGAATAAAATTCATGTACTTTCCTCCGTATAACTCCCATGTCAAAATCATCAATGTGCACAAATCCACTTTTACGTTTTCTCTCCTTGCCTGGTGTCCGAATTTTTGTACCAGTTTCTTCTGCTGCGTGCCCTTCTTTAACTATTTTTGAAATTAGTCCTTGACTTACACCTGAAATATAAGATAATAAAATAAATGTTAGTAGAAATTTGAAATCTGGCAGCTTAGTTTGCTCACTCACTTAGCAGGTTACCTATTAGATGTAGGAAGAATAGAAAAGAATATTTCGTGGACTTAAATAATTAGTTGAGTATCGGGTAATTTATAACAAGAAAGTTGACAACACTAACCTGTCGCTGCCGAAATTCGTTTGTATATTTGATTAAATGGAATAATCGGAGACCCCTCCCGAGCTTCTTCTTCAAAAAAGGTTTTAACCTTTAGAATAATGTTTCGAGCATCACTTTTAATAGCTTTCGGCATATTTAACTTTATAAATTCAACAATATCACGACAAAACAACCAGAAAACCCGAATGTAGTTTACACTGACAATCGAATGACATTTCAACATGACGGCCGTAGTTCCAATTTTCGCCATTTCACAGATAAGTTGGTAGGAGTGTACATGAGTACGTATGGGACAGAGACCAAGGTATTCCATAGCACAACGTTGGATATAATAGGTACCATGTGAGTGCAGTGTCTCAAGACGAAACTCTTTGATCAGTGCGTGTTGCCAGTGATGAACTTTGGCACTGAAACGCGGTCGCTCACAATAGGTCTTTTTAGAAAGCTAAAAGTCACCCGCAAGGTAGACCAATTACCTTGTGAAGGCCTCAAGAATCCTCTAGATGCGGGAAACACAGAACCGGTCAAAGTTGCGGTGCTTGGGGGTGGTTTATGTCCAGCAGTGGACGTCTTTCAGCTGAAATGATGATGAGTTCTTACGATAGAATCGCAAGTTGATACAACTTGTTTCGTGGATATATTGAGGATAAGTCGATATTGATGAAGTTCTTACAACATAACTGACCTCTGATTTATACACATCTTACAAAAGGTTAGTCTCTGTAACGGAACTGACAGACAAACAATGAAGATGTTTATGGAGTGGTTTACGAAAAAGGGAATCGAACTAAAATTTGCAATTCGCACACACACATAATAGACAATAGCCAATATTTATAGACAATATTTGGCACAAGTAATTAAGTATACAGCCACAACTACCATGGATACAGTGCATGATTCTGAACCGACGTAAAATTTCAACGCATGGCGTTGAAGTTTCGTCGGTTATAACTAAAATAAATAACGTTTTGACCGTGTAGGTACTGCTTTTTTCTTTGAAACAACTGATTTTTTCTATATGCTCATTAAAATGAAGATAAGTACAAAGTATTTTTAAAAAAACCGTAAAAAAGGTACAATACTTAATGACATGGCCATGTATCGGAAAATAGAAATATTCGGTCATATCTTTAGCCATTTCTCGTGTAAATGTTAGTAGTGGGACATACATAAGAACCGCTGCGTGTAGTAGTTACCTATCGTAGCTCGACTGTATGAAGTTTGTCGAGCTTGGACTCCGTTTTATGTCTACTCCTGTATCTAGCAGTGAATGTTGATATCGCATAACACACGATATTATCGACGATGTTTGAAACAGTTCGATTTGCTTTTGTTTGAGAGCTTAAACAATGTGATATCGAAAACGTGATTTTTTAAGAAAAATCTAATTTTATATGGTATCGTTTGATTACTTCCACACGCTCATTAGTATGGCATTATGTAAAACATTTTGTATTGCTTGACATAAGACTCTTATCATATAACAGCTACATTGTATACACACACACCTGCACCCTAATTGCTAATACATTGCTTCATAATAATGTTCAAAATTTCTACTCAACAACGTAAATAACGCAATGAATGTTATTAAACTGTCAAAATGAAAAAAAGGATTGCTACTGATAGTGTGTGACACAATTACCTCACTGGGCTGACAATCTGTCTATTGATGATCGCTGTACCATATGCATGGGATTCTTCTGCTGCCTATACCATCTCTTGACTATCCATGATCTCCTGGTACCGTAAAAAAGGAGGGAGAACTTTTACTAGTCTTCATCATTTATTTATTAATTTATTTATCATGAAATAACTTTAGTAACAATTTGTGTAACATAATACAGGTTAGTTTATTTATAGCAAAGTTCAACTTTCTCCGTTGAAGGATATGGAAAATGTTGACTTACCCGGGATGTGGCATATTAACAGTGCTGGGATTGAGAAATAGTGCGACTGCCGTTTGTACCTACGTGAGGCAATGAGGAACAGGTTGTTCTAAATGGCTCGTTCACGGTAGAGTTATAAAAGACGTATCGTTCACAGGTAAGGTATATTTTGTGATAATATACTAGCGAACAGGACACAGGTCACAATAAACAGACAAGCATTAGTAAATGAAAATTACAGTAGATAGGTTTAGGATGATGGCTAATAAAGATGTATAAAAACCCCAAAATAATGGTTTATGTATGAATGATGATAATGTACCAATCGTCGTGCCCTGGGTAACCAAAACTGCCATGAAAATGCAGTCTAGAAAAATTGTACCCACAGTTCTTTGAAACCATTTTCTTTTGTCTCATATTTCCCGCACTATTAACCGACAGAAAAGTTTATTTAAAAGCTGTTTTGGCGGTAGTCAAAAGAATGGGTGCTGGTGCTGATATACCAAAGAGAATATTAAAGTCTATAGGAACCTAAATAATAATAATTAGAAGTCTGCTTAATATAGTTTTCGTACTTTCATTGTGCCTTACTATGGCTAGAGAAAACAGCTTGAAAAGCCATAACGTATCAATGTACAACACGATTAGCATACATAATGATTTCATGCGTGTAAAATGTTACTGTCATTGGTTTAGCAATAAGATTTTACTGCCTATTACATAACAGTTACGGGCGCATTATTTCAAAGAATAATGAATAACGATCGATTTTAACTGTAAATCACTTTGTAATGAGTAAGGAAATGCTATGGTAACTTGCTTTCCATTGTGACATTGTATTTTTCTGTTTTTTGTTGTCAGTTGTGACGTTAGCCATTGTCTATGATTTGTTTTAATGGTAGATTAAAGCAAAAGCGTCTGGGTAGCCCGCGACATTCATTTGTTTTTACATTTTTTTGCAATTTGCTGGTTCGTAGCAGGTTATATGTTGATCAAAAACTATTCCACTAATGGCACCTGCGAAAAATATCGATAGGTGTCGTATGTGGAATACCACAGGTGCCATTAACTCGGGTGCCGTTAAAGCGGGTGCCCAATGTGGCATACGTCGATTCGCGACCGTAACGAATATTTCCAAAATAATAAATCATTGAAATCATTACCCTATTCCATGCCTATTTCATGAAATCATGACATTTGAGGTCAATTTTAACTGAGAGTCGTATTGACGATTCTAATGACTATAATTCCATGAATACGTATTTTTAACGGTCGCGAATCATATTTTAATCAACAGACAACGTGACACCGGCCTGCAAATTGATAATTACTTATTGGTCGACAGAAAATTAGATTTTAGGGGGCTACCTTAGCGCATCCACCTTGAATGTTTTGTGACGACAAGAGATGTGGCTCTTGTCCCACTCTCTGTGCAATAACCCCTGCACCATAAAAGACCTTTGCGAGGTCAATGCTAACGCTGTTGACGTGGCTTAATTCTGGTCGAAGTTTATATAAAATTTGAAAATGGAAAACTCAAAGAAGAAAAATAGGATTGTTTTGTCTCTGGTACATGACGCCGTTTTTTTTTATCTGCAGGCAAAAACCCACTCATCTCAGCGACAACCAATGACAAAAACATGTCAAAAATTTAGGAAAATTAGAGTTATTTTCGACAGATTGAGACTGAGAACGTTCTTAAAAATATGAGAATTGTCCCTCTGGTCGAAGCTGATATAAAATTTTAAAATGTAATAATCTACACGAACAAAAACAATGTTTTGTCCGTGGTAAATGACGCGGTTTTTGTTTTTATCTGATAATTAAACGTATAGCTAGTGTTGTATCAATTGAAGTGCCTTTTCTTACTATATCATCACGTTTTTGCTCTCAATTTGTTATCTATGTATATTCTTTTTTATACGTTTCTTGCCTTCATTACCTATTTATAGACTGTGAAAGATGAAATATGGCGAGGAAGAGATAGACAACCGAGACGACGACTAATAGAAAAAAAATTAATAAACATAACCCTCCTTCTGGCGCAGTCGGGTAAAAAGAAGACATGTTCCGCCGACCCCAAATAAATTGCAATAAGGGCAAGACCGACCGGCAGCCCCCGTAGAAGATGGCGGAACGAGCTAGAGAAAATAAAAGACCAGTGGTCCACTTTAGTCCTGGATCATAAGAGCTGGAAGTCAAGGGGAGAACCTTTTGTCCTTACTATTGTGTGGCAGGAAAATCAAGATGATGATTACCTATTTATTGTTTAAACTTGTACAATCAATAAAATATACAAGACGAGACGTAAGAAGTTTCAATAATTAATTCATGGTTGATTTTATCGAAATTAGTGATGGAAACGGATGATACGCAATAACTTCTCTTTTCAATCTAATAAAAAGATACAATCTAATTACCTATTGCAGAAATAAGTTTTTTAAGGCTGAATTTCAATTAGAGAAAATAGTTATCTGCAAAAAAAAACAAATGCAGTTTTCATTGAGTATACGACATAAGTTTCATAAGGTATTTGATAACATAATTGAGCTTCAGTTTTTTGCTTTAACGCTGGTGGTAAATCTTTTCAATTGCCATGTATTTTTTGTACGACGCATTTCTATTCTATGCGCCTGTCTGTTTGTCTTTTTATGTGACATTTTCGTTATGAGGCTAGGTTTCTTTATCAGGGAGAGTAGATCTATAAACTAAGCGAATGGAAAAAAATAATGTAAGTGATTCTCTGTATATGTTAAATGAGAGAACGCGATGAAAAAAATGTAAGTGTCATGTGAAAAGAATTTATAAAAAGACGCCAATCTACCTACTTAAACCTACCTTACTTTTACCTAGCCGCTGAAATATTCGAAAGGATTTTGATCAATCTATTTGTCTATAAACCACAAGCAAAGCAAATTGTAATATGGTTGATGAAAAATTATAATACTTCGTGAGCATTATAATTTTGTTGTTTTATAAAAAACAACAAAATTATTATAATTTACCACGAAGTATTATAATTTTTACATCAACCAAACGGTTTACGGTAAATTAATTTCAAATAATAGGATATTAATAAAGCTAGATTAAATAATTAACGCGCTTAATTAACGTAAAATGTCGTACTAAATCTTTTAACTTTCGATTGTCATCTTTTCTGCGTATCTTTTTGCAATTTAGCGTTTTCTTTTGTAATGTGTGAGTTTCGCTTATTTTCTAACTTAGTTGTGTGAATTTTCATTACGTAGAGTGTTATATTTAACTTGGTTACGTGGACTGACATTTAAACTATAGTAATTAAACATAGGTACCTAATAACTCTCTAATCTGTAGTTATTTAATATTTAGGACAAAGTAAGTACTACTTTTATCCTATCGTAACAATTACTAAGAAAAACATGTTATCAATTTTTATGAATATCTCATGAGCTCCAAATGTCACAAAAGAATTTTTTGCAACTTGCACTTGACTTTAAGTACAATTTTACACTTCAATGATCTCACCAATATTGTTAATTTACATACACTCAAAAACAAAAAATAAACCCTTAATTTTTTTATCGATACAGTTAAATAAACTTTACTCTATAAAATCACAATCACTAAAATAAAACTATTCTGCAACACTATTAAAAAAAAGTACTCCACACTTCAAATGTCAAAAACACCAAAATCAAAAAGAAAACTCCCGCGGAACATCAAACGTCAAAAAAAATCACAGACAATAAATGATTTCTTTTTTTATCGCGCGCGCAACGCTGTGTAAGTTCGCGTCGAGACTGGCACGTTTGTTAGTAGATAGGGGAAGCCTTAAATGGTAGTGTTGGTGTGACGTACAGAGTACAGATTAGAAGAGCTTTGTATTGGAACACTGGCAGTACATACATGGTGATACTGTTGGAGCATGTAGGTGTAGGCAGTGCCTTACAGGGTGAAGAGATGATGGGTCATGATGAAAATATATTGGAGGGTAACTGACCCGACGGTTTTTACCGATTTGTTTGGGTGCCATAAAAAATGGTGTAGGTAGTTTTAATTCGAATATCGATTTACAGATTTCACGGACAATCCATACTAATATTATAAATGCGAAAGTCTGTCTGTCTGGTACCTCTTCACGCTTAAACTGCTCAACCGATTTAGATGAAATTTGGTATAGAGATAGTTTGAGTCCCGAGAAAGGACATACGATAGTTTTTATCCCGATATTCCCACGGAATCGACACTTATGCGGGTGAAACCGCGGGGCGCTGCTAGTTTTAAATAACACAGCTTGGACAATTTATTGCACTGAAGTAAAATGTATGAATTTTATAGATTTCGTACAAGAGAATTCAAAAGGGTTATATGTTAGGGGAGGTCGAGAAGGTAGCTAGAGCACAGTGAATGGCGATAATTGGCCTTACTTATAAGGGAGTTTTTCACGCATACATTTGAATTTTCCCGAGAAAATTTCCCCAATTTTCATAAGACGTTTTTGGCTGAGGATGGACAGCGCCGCCGAGGCCGACCCAGGAAGCGGTGACGAGACGACCTTGATGCGTACCACAAGGGTTGGATCGAGGTGGCTCTAGAAAAGGATGCCTGGAAGGACTTGGGGGACGCCTTTGCTCAGCAGTGGAACAGTTAAAAATAATGCAATGCCCAGTTTCTCGATTGACACAATACCTTCCGTTTTCCTTGCCCAACCTTCACTGCCCATACAACACCCCCAAGAGAGCAACAATGAAAGTCATCAAACCCCATGGCGCTGTGAAAGCCATACAAATTGAATATTTAATGCGACCGTGACGGTCAGGGTTCTTGCCTGCGTCACATGTCAAAGTACTATTGATTATTTCTTTATCCTATTATGTAGTAGATTGTCGGCTAGTTTTTTTTTTGTTTTGTTGAAGTGACTAACTAGAAATTCAAGAAGATTCGAGATTAAAGATCGAATTGACAAGAGATTAAAGATCGAATTGACAAGAGATTGAAGATCGAATTTACAAAAATGTCCGGTATAAGTCTACGTCAAGTCTGATGTCAAATGCATATCATGTCAGTTTTAATTTCGCAAAAAATTTCAATAAGACCACACTTAGGAACCCTGTGTTGGACTCTATAATTTGCTATTAAAATGTTATACACTACACTGAGAAACAACACGACCGACGAGAAAACCTGTCTCTCTGTCATGCCTAACGCTTAGAGCGCTGAACTGCTGAACCGATTTTCATGACATTTTGAAGAGGCAACTTGTCTCCAGATATTAAAATAGAAATTATACGTGGGAAGGGCCACGGGCCCACTGCCCAGATAGGTACTTATTAGAAAACGGACACAGCAAACCTATAAATTAAATAATAGCTAACTTTACAGTTTCCAAAACAATCAATGTCAAAAGTGCACTACCATTCAAATGTCACTTACTATGTTATTTAAAAACAAATGAACCATAGACGATGGTGCGTGGTTACCGTTGCAACGGTACTCATACAAAGGGGGACTATAAAACTAGCCGTTGCGTTGTCACAATATACGCCTAGATGTTTAGATCTAGTACTTGACTATGTTTTAATGAAGTTTATTTGTTTTGTCTTAAGAGCGTTTACGCCGTACAGCATTTCATGCAAACTTTCAAGTCCTTGTTTTTCGGAATGAATGAACCGATTTTAATGAAACTTAATACGCATAAGCGGGATACAAAGGTCTAAAAAGTGTCGGAGTATGAACTCACTCATGATCGATATAGTGCATTCCTACAATGGAGATGTTTACAATTTTGTAAACATCTCCATGAACATGATTTTACGCACGATTCATTGCATTTTTATTTTATTTTATTAAGGCATATATAGGATATAAAATACCATCAGTCTATCGATCTCAATAGACCGTGAAAGTGTGACGCCACAAGTCTATTAGTATTGTGGGCATGCCCGTCATGCCCACAACGGTGGATCCGCGCTTGAGCCCTAGGTCATATACTTATTCCCGTCACCAATATGGTTAAATTCCCCTATCTTGCTTCTGCTGTAAATTCACCAATACCAGCATAACTGAAAACACTTTCTACCTGTAACGTATTTCATTGAAAGCCAATTTTCTCTTTGGTTTTCAAGTCATGCGGGCGTTTCACAGGAGGACAGCTGTCAATGACAAGTGACAACTGATTGACACTTTACGCAACAACTGATTCTACTTATTTCAGAGTTTCAGTCATTCCTATTTTAGCCTTTCGGATATATGAAAATGGTTAAATGACTGAAGAATCGGTTCTGTGAAATCCTAACTCTAAAAATATGGGGGTTTGATAACTTCTCTGGGGACCAGGTATTTGACGCAGTCTCGGCCCCGTATAGCAGGAATAAAGCGTTTTAGTTACCAACTTTCTTTTAT
Organism: Luperina nickerlii; assembly: GCA_963855955.1. Lineage (NCBI taxonomy): Eukaryota > Metazoa > Arthropoda > Insecta > Lepidoptera > Noctuidae > Luperina > Luperina nickerlii. The sequence goes on from OY979671.1 coordinate 22,373,968, forward strand.
TGCTAACTGTGCATTTGTCCTATTAGGTACAATGCGTCATGTTGGTGAGGTACCTTCTGTTGGCTGAGCTTCCTTTCAATGAAAATAGAATATCATTGTAACACAGTGGTTTAATAAGTAGTTTACATTTTATGAATATAAAATTAAACTCATCTGGAAATATGTATAAGATGACAGAAAAATATAACAGTTGCTAGGCAACAACGTAAGAAGACTCTACTCCTAGAACATAGTGCATTACAACCTTCATGGTTCAACACCCCCACTTAATCCACTATGTTGTGTGCAGAACACATGTTTCTGCTTACCAACTCCCTTGGTTATCATATCAGCAGGCATAAGGCTAGTCTCACAATATTCAACACAAATAACCCTTTGCTCTGCTAGCTCTCTAACGAAATGATATCTTATATTTATGTGTTTGGAACGTTTTCCAATAGCAGGAGTATAAACTAGCTTACTGGCACTTTGACTATCACTAAAAATAGTAACAGTACTGTTATAGCCAGTCAGTTCAGAATATAATCCATTAACTGATATCACTTCCTTAGCGGCCTCACAGATTGCGATGTACTCAGCTTCAGCAGTACTTAACGAAACACAACGCTGTTTTAAGGACTGCCAAGACACCGCAGCACCACCGAAAATAAGGGTATAACCAGAGAAAGATTTCCCATCAGGTCCATTTCCCCAATCTGCATCTGCATAGGCAACCAAAGGCTTATTACATTTTTTGTAACACAGCGATAGTCCCGCTGTCCCCTTTAAATACCTAAGCACACGTTTCAGTGCCGCCATGTGAGTAGAATCGTTGCAGTTATTAAATTGACTCAGCATCGTAACTGCATACGATATATCAGGTCTTGTACAACATGCCAGGTACATTAGTGAACCGATAATTTCCTGATAACGAGTATTGTCGTTCTTTTCACCATATTTCAGGCGAAGGTTCACTTCAACTGGCGTACTAACTTGTTTGCAGTCCGACATTCCATATTTCTCTAAGATTTTTGAAATGTATTTCTTTTGAGACAAGTGGATTTCACTACCACTCTTCCGCTCAATCCGGACTCCAAGACATTCTCTTGCCTCACCCAAATCCTTTATTTTGAAGGATCTGCTAATCTGAAGTTTCACCGTCCTGGCTTCTATTCTACAGCTCTATTTGTAAATATATAAAAATCATCCACGTACAGAGCTATTACGGTGAAAATTTCATTATGAATTTTTGTGTAGACACACTGGTCATATTTAGACCTAGAAAAACCCATCCTTATTATATGGTCATGAATCTTTTGGTTCCAACACCTGGCAGCTTGCTTTAGGCCATATATGGCTTTCTTCAATTTGCAAACCTTGCCTTCACTCCCCTCTTGAACAAAAGATTGCGGCTGTTCCATATAAATTTCTTCACGCAGATCTCCATTTAGAAAAGCGGTGGTAACGTCAATATGATGAACGCTCAGGTTCTTCTCAACTGCCAGTGCTAGTAGAAGACGAATCGACGACATCTTGACTACCGGTGCAAATGTTTCAAAATAGTCTTCACCAGGTTTTTGCGAATAACCCTTAGCAACCAGCCTGGCCTTATAGCGCTGGGTGCTGCCATCCGCTCCAATCTTTAACTTGAAGACCCATTTTGTTTTAATAACATTAGCGTCTAACAGTCGATCAACTAATTCCCAGGTTCCATTTACCTTCAAGGAATTGAACTCGTCCTCCATCGCTTCCACCCAAAACTTCTTGTCAGAACGCTCCATAGCATCCTTAACAGAAATAGGATCAGGATCTTCTGACACACGGAAATTATATACCATGTCTTTTTCTCGTTTCGGAACCCTATTTCGAGCAGGGTAACGTCTTGCACTTTGCAAATCTTCTGCCGTAGAATCCTCTACGTCAATAGAGTCATAAAAATTTTCTCCAGAATCCGATCTCGTCAGTGAACTAGCCCTCGTTGTACTAGATGCACTTCCAGATTCTTCTTCATTCGAACTAGCCACCGGAACCCCCACTGCAACAGGACCAGCAATCCTTGGCACCTCTGGTTGAGTAGTGGAACGACTAATTCCTGGAATGTCATAATGTAAATCTATGCTCACAGCATCCTTCTTAGAAACAGGAACAGCAGGTTCTTGTTTTTCTTTAATAATCATGGGAACATTTTCCATAAAAGTAGCATCTCGAGCGATGACAATCCTCCTTGGATCATCCTTCAAATTTATAAATCTGTACGCCTTCGAATTGGTCGAATACCCAGTCATTATCATTTCAATCGTTTTTGGATCAAACTTCTTGCGACTATGATCCTTTACCAGAACCTGAGCTCTACATCCGAATATTTTCAGATTCGATAGATCAACTCTCTCTCCTGTAAAAACCTCCTCTGGAACTTTATCCTTGAGGGCCATTGTTGGAGATCGGTTCTTCAGGTACACGGCACAACCAACAGCTTCGCCCCAGAATCTCTTGTCCAAACCAGCCTCATGCACCATACATGTAGCCTTCTCAGTTATTGTGCGGATTGTGCGTTCCGCCACTCCATTTGAAATTCTCCATTGGTATATTCAGTGCCATTATCGCTACGAAATTTCTTTATTTTCTTTCCCGTCTGATTTTCAACTAGTGCCTTGAATTCCATGAATTTAGCGAAAACTTCGGTCTTGGATTTCAACAAATAGCCAAATGTTTTTCGGCTGAAGTCATCCACAAAAATCAGGTAGTACCTGTTACCACCCCAGGATTCCACTTCCATAGGGCCCGCTAAATCCGAATGCACGAGTTCAAGAAAGTCTTTTGCTCTCTTACTTTTACCTTTCGGAAACATTTTGACGCACTCCTTCCCTTTACAGCAACCTTCACAAGGTTCCGTGCTCACCTCTTTAAAAGTCAGTCCATCTGCCAAACTTTTTAACTTCACCATCAGAGCTCCACTCAGGTGACCTAGTCTTCTGTGCCACAAATCAAAACTAGCACGAGAAGATTCTTCTGGAGGACACGTCAGAACCATTGCTGCTTCTTTACCTAAAACATATAACCCCTGTTTCAGTGGTGCTGTCAATACTGGCTTTCCAATTACTTTTACCCTGTAATCCTTTTGGTAAACCTTACAACAAGTCTCATCGAAAACAACAGTGCAACCCTTAGCACACATTTTACTAACCGACAGCAAGTTTGTCGTCAAACCTGGAAGCATAAGTACATCTTCGAACCTCACAGAGCGCCCCATTACATACACATCCCCTTGTTCGCTAGATACAATTTTATTATTGTTCGCGGTCGTCACTAGCTTAGAACTAATGGACTATCTTCTAGAATATGCACGTCAGACGTCATGTGTGATGTAGCTCCGGAATCTACAACCCAATGGCCCTCACCAACCGTCATAGATAGAGCGGCCATTAGACCCGAGGTCTCCTTACTGTCTTTCTTCTTTTTGAAATATGTATCTTTGTTGTCTTCAGACTTATCTCTCGTTTTACGACGTTGACACTGCCATTTATAATGCCCTTTCTTCTTACACAAATGGCATATAACACCCTTTTTGGAGCGTGACATCAGTGCCGTTGCCGTGTCATCTTCAACTGTGTTCATTGAGCTGCTTTTCCTCAAGCTTTCTTTGAGCAACGCTGCCTGCACAGACTCTGTTGTAATCTTCATGCTTGAATGCTCCAATGTCATCACCAGAGGATTGTATGCATCGGTTAAACCGGCCAACATAATGATCCCTACAAATTCATCATCCAGACCTGCCTTTATGCTAAGTAATGACTGGCTGGTTAACAGGATATCATTGAGATATTCCTCCATTGACGAAAACATTGTCAATTTGGCGTTAAATAATTTCCGCAACAGATATAGCCGTCGCAGTAACCCACCATCAGCATAAGATTTTTGCAACGCTTGCCAAGTATCTCTCGCTGTCTTGAGATGCATGATCATAGGATAAATATTTTCCTTGCACATGAGGCAGACCTTACTCCGAGCTTTGGCATCCTTTCTTTTAGCCTCCGCAGAGTCTGCCACAAAATCATCGGTCACACACTCCCATAGATCGAGGTCGGTCAGGAACATTTCCATGGCAAAAGCCCACGTACCATAATTGGCTTGGCCTGCCAATCTCTCAATACTCTTTACAACAGCTAATTCCATATTCGAAATTGAGATACCTACTTTTATTTTGCTCAGATATTACACCAGATCACGTCTGGGCCCATAACCTGTTGGCTGAGCTTCCTTTCAATGAAAATAGAATATCATTGTAACACAGTGGTTTAATAAGTAGTTTACATTTTATGAATATAAAATTAAACTCATCTGGAAATATGTATAAGATGACAGAAAAATATAAGTTGCTAGGCAACAACGTAAGAAGACTCTACTCCTAGAACATAGTGCATTACAACCTTCATGGTTCAACACCTTCTTTGATGTAAAGCGGCTCTTTTAAAGTAGTTCTTTCTTGAACAGTTAATTCACTAATTCACTATGCATCACATGATAACACGAAGAGTTAGTTTGGAAGATTCATTATCTAAAATCTTTAGCTGTATCGTAGGCGAGGCGCTGTCTCTTGTGAAAAGGAAAACTGGAATCACCGGCATAGACAACAGTATCCCAAAGAGCTCAACTACGCAGAGATACATTGCACCAATTGTGCAAAGAACACAAATGAAAATCTTTCCATTTAAGAAAGTTTATTTGCCGTATCTGGCCTGCATTCATAGTAGGTACTCATTCTGAGGTACAAGGCTAGTCTGCCAACAATCTCCCGAGGGACTCAACTCCTAAGAGGAACATTACACCAATAAGAGGCTCATATAAGACGCAATATCGACCTCGACACCACTTTCACCGTTGCGCCTGCGTCCATTCTGCAACGCTCAATCAACTGAGCTGATTTATAACATAATAACGCACACGATTTATGGGTTAAATGTGTTATTAGCTTTGTTCATGCTCACTCCTTTTAAGGGCGAGCAGAATTCTTAGTTTAGTTAGTTTTAAGAAGTGGATTGCAGTTACTAGCATATTAAAGAAGAATACAATTCCGTTAAAAAAAGATTAAGAAAACCTTTTTATGGTTGACTAGTGAATTTGATTCAATGATAGGAAAATATCGCTGTGCAATGTCCTGGTCTAGGTACCAAGTGGTTACACAGCGGTATTTTTTTTTAATAAGGTAGCTGTGAGTGGAAGCGCTTTGAGAGGACTCCCTAGGAGGGTATAAAAATGACCTTATTGGCGCTGTTCTTCAGAAAGGTCATGTGCGTAGTGCTCGCTACCGTTTTGCGTGCTTGATCAGAAGGACAATTTTTCTCGTAATTTGAAACGTTTAAAATCTAGGCGTCTCATCTCCGCAACAAACAAATGTCAAAATCTTGTCAAAAATTTAGGGAAATTAGAGGTATTTTCCAACGCTACGTCTTCCGGTTCGCGGTCGCCACTCCAAAACCTTTCGGCCCCATCGGCCATCTGTTCTGCGACCAATGTGCCTTGGCTTCCCACAAGGTGGACCGACGACCTTGTGAAGGCCGCTGGAACCCGTTCGATGCGAGAAGCACAGAACCGGTCGAAGTTGAGGTGCTCGGGGGAGGCCTATGTCCAGCAGTGGACGTCTTTCGGCTGAAATGATGATGATGAGAGGTATTTTTGGCAGATTGAGACTTAGATCATACCGTGATCGTTCTTAAGATTACGAGAATTGCCCCTCAGATGTATGAACGTAAACGAGGCAAAAGGAGTATGTAAGGATCTGCCTACCCCCATGCGAAAACGGCGCGAGTTTAAGTATGTAATGTAAGGTCTATTCAAATTCATATTTCAAATTAATTTGATTACAAGTTAAGCAAATATCAACTTTATTGCAATGAAAAACTATTATTGAAAAAGTTATGAAAATGTTTGAAGATGTAGCGTATAATAAACTTTAATGTGAAGGTATTACAGTTATTTTTTCAATAACTCGATATTTGTTTACATGTTTGGAAAGTAAGTCGCGAACGCAGATTATGTATGAAAGTTAAATAAACGATTCTAAAGTAGGTAGGATGTCAATATGTTCTGTTATCATTATAAACACAGGTACACCCGTATGCCAATATAGTTTTATCATTTGGACGTTAGTTGAGTCTGATATCCCGCTGTAAAACATTAATTAGTATTATGGCTCCTTCAAACAGGCGCGACACGCGATAAAATCGCGCGCGACAGAAAGGCACCGCAAGTCGCGCAACGATCGGTGTTTTTGTATCGCACGCGATTCGCGTCGCGCGTCGCGCCTGTTTGCAGGAGCCTTTAGACGATTAAACGATCTAATAACGAGTACTCTCCGATAAGTAGGTATTTCTAGCCTTTGACGTCACTATCTGAATCTAAAGAGGCACTTCACGTTCACAGAAAGACGTAGGTATGACAGCAAGGTTGACACAGAATCTCTGTAGGTAGACACATAATAATGTAGATTACAATGCTATGGAAATAAAACTCTTGACAAGCTACACAAAAATTACTACACTATCCACCACTCTATCCACTCAAAAATTACCCTAAGTACGGTCAGCAACAAAAATCAAATACCTAACACCTTTAGTTTTTTTTATCTTAATTATTGAGAAAAATATCAATAATAAAATCTGAACTGATATAAAATTTTAGGAGTACTTATTAACCCTCAGTTATTACATGAAATGCAGAAAAACAATGTATCCAATAATGTTTTTACAAATATTTTTTGTGCCGTTCAGATTTTCATTAACCTATACGGTGAATGAAAATCTAAACGGCACAAAAATCTCTCCTATAATAATAACTGACACCCTGGAGTAACATATAGGCTGCTTTTTATCCCAATACTTCCACGAGAACGACACTAATGTGAGTGAAACCGCGGGGCGCAGCTAGTTTTTAATAAAATTATACCTGCTATTTACACTTAACTCTTATTTATAATATAAATGCATAACGAATACCTAAGTATTAATGTTCCACAGTTCAGCTAATTTAATACTTTGCTACCTTTAATTTTTTTTACAATAATCGCTCAGTTTACGTAAAAGATGATTATGTAAATGTTTCAATCGTAATCCTATTAGGTATACCTTGGTTTATATAATTTATATAGATTATAGTGGAGACCGGTAACCCTGTCGGACGATCCCGCTGACTGCTGACATCTCTTAAGCGCGCGTGGAACACGTCCGCCGTCCGGCACGGGTCAGGTCCTGATCGGACGGTGAGCTACCCATTACTTACTTACCCGTTACTCCATGTAAGGTAGGATATTCAGTTACATCCGGTTAGACTGCAGTCTAATCATTGTAAAAATAGTTGGAAAAGACTCGGTAGATTAAAGATTGTAGATATAATTCACTAATAGGTAATGTAACGCCATTCTAACGACAAAGATATTTTTTCGAAATACATATATTCTAATATACAATGTATAAGTACTTATATTATTTTATCTCCCAGTATAATCAATCCATAATGTTCCCACTGCAGGGACAGAGGCCTTATCTCTGTGAGAGGGTGCGGGCCGTAATCCACCACGCGGGCTCAGTGCGGGTTGGTAGATGTCACATCACCATGTCTTCGATTTTTTGGTTTTAAAATATGCCGGTTTCCTCACGATGTATTCCTTCGCCGTTTTGAGCGCAGTGGTGATTAAATAACACCTACAAACGCGAAAGTCGCGGCCGTTACCACTGGGCCACCACTGCTCTCGCTCGCCATCTCCCAGTAATTTAGGTTTATTATTTCGGCAATAATTTATTATTTTGGTCTAATTACTTAGTGTGTTTTCATGATATGCATTGACGAGACAATCATGCTAAAATGGGTTAAGCAGCGACCTCTATATTGCAGTTCATAAACTATAACATTTGCAACAGTTTTAGTTCTCATTAACAAAACTAGATGTCGCTGTTCAGATCGTGTTAAGCATATTTTTAAAGTCGACTTTTAAGTGAAATAGACTAAAGCCTGAATTTTAAACTTTACCAACTATGCTTTGGTTAAGACTTCGGATAATAACTTAGCTACGAATTCCAACAACTAAACTTTCGTAGTAGTTCACACTAAAACCAATAGATGGCGCAGATCTCAAAATTAGAAGACCAAGAAATTTAACATCTCCTTACCTTATCAACCTTGTCAGTAGGTGGTGATGCCGGTGGGCTCTGCGGTAGACCCAGGTCTTCGTCATCGTCGCTGCCGTCACCTCGCCCCCGCCGCCTCACTGCCGCCACTAGCTCCGCCTAGCGAGAAAAAGCAACTATTAATTTGAATACAGTCTCGTTGATATAGGCCTAATACCAGTCTGGGGTCACTATACCAGTCTGGAGTGCGATGAGTGTAGGTGCATGGGTCTGCCGGGCCACCGACTTATGGCAGTGGAAGGAACGGTGGGGTTTTAGTCGGCAGAAGTCCTACATAATCCTCCGTTCTCCCCGAACGGACGGTATCTATGAGAATTTACCCAGAAAAAAAATATCACTTGCGCGACAGTTGACCATGGTGTCCTGAAGGCCAATTGCCGTAATTGAAACTTTCAAAACCCTTTTCGAAAGTTAATGTCAAAAATGTAGGTATTTTTGACAGATTGAGACTGAAATTATACTGAAGAACATTCTTAAAATGACGAGCTAATTGCCCCTCAGGACTCGATCTCTGAGCAAAGTGTTTTTAGTTCTGTAGAAGCCTAATAAATGGCGGGTAAATTACTAGGAATAGGTAGGTACCTATGTATACCAGCCCCTCCTTATCTCTTCAAGGAATACAATCGCAATGTATTAATTTAAATTCCCAGCTATTAATACCTTACGGATTTTAAAACTGTTTACAGGACAATTAAAATTGTATTTAGTTATGTCTATCTAATTGGAAAAAGGTGCGAGGAAAATCTGGTACAAAGTTTCAAAATGACAATTTGTTTTTGTACGTGTTTAGTTGACTCGAGTTAGGGTCTAAACAGACGAACAGCAGCAGCTTGGATGCAGTTGACGTAACTAGGTTTCGAAGCAGTTAAAGTCAACTTCATCCAAACTGCGATGTTGCGGTCCATCTGTAGGAAGCCTTAATTAAGTTATGTAGTTGCTAGTTCCAAAACGTAGATGCGACCTATACTTACGTTATTTTCAAGACATGGCAAGAAACGCCATGTTTACGTACTACTAGTGTATACTTTAACCCGATATTATAGATAAGGTAGAGACCAGTGGCGAAGGCTCCATACAACTCGATTCGTATCGGCTTTCCTTTGAAAAATGGCACAGTCAGTATTCTATAGACAATATTTAAGATGTACACCGGCTTACCTCTTACAAAAATCGACCCTTCGCTACTGGTAGAGACCCTAGTCTTTCTAGTTATGCTAACTCAACAGGCAGGCTGCGCTGCTGGGGAGTTTGTTGCGCCACTTCTTCTTACCAGCTAAAGCACTAGGAAGTGGCGAAGGGCGCTGTCTTATGTGATTTTGATGTTCAAAGAGTGCTGATTCTCAGCCTAGTTTGAATAAATGACTTTTGATTTTTAATATCGATTTAAGTACCACATAAGTGAATTGTGTCTTGCCAAAAAATTAACGTAGGTGTCGAGTTAGCTTTGGTGTCCCGCAAAACCATGGGACACCTAATATCGTGTCCTTCGTGTCCTGACGTCCGCACTTACAGGAACTGATGGACGTTATAGTCCATTTAGATTGCCATCGACAGGCTAAGACGAAATTTAATGTGTAAGCCACAATATTAATTATGAATGCACGTCACAGTGCAAAATTGTGCCATGTTTTTGACTTAACTACAATAATTAGGAGCGGACAGTGATAAGGATAACAGACGCAGCTTCCTTTGCATACTATCAATTTGTCACAGATACTCGTTATGTGTTACAATTACAATTTTATGTTATGTCATAAGTGAAGGCTTTGTTTGAGGACAAAAGTGATAGAAATGTACTAAACAATGGCCAGAAATAGCAGCTAAAACAGTGGTACACTGTGATCCAGCACCCTTGTGTTACGCAATTAGCTTGCAAGGTTTTTGACAGCGCTTAAAAGCTTTGGTTTCCTAATTCCCACTGCTGTAACACAGGCCTTTTTTCTTCGAGAGGAAGTGTGTCGTAATCTATCACTCGAGCCCAGTGCGTATTGATATGTCACATGTCCTCGAATTCAGTGGGATTGTCCGAAAGGGTTACCGCTGGCCCGGAACATAAAGGGCTAAGGAAGGAACACGGGTGGGTTTAGTTAGTAAGAGTCTGACACTCCCTTTAGCTCCACCCAGAGCGAGAGGGGTCATTTGATGATTTCCTATCCTCAAAAAAAAAGGAGTGTGTCGTAATCCACCATTCGGGCCCAGTGCGTATTGATGATATGTCACATGTCCTCGAATTTTTGGTTTTAGGTCACCACTGCTTTCAAAACGGCGAAGGAAAACATTGTGAGGAAACCCTCACAATGTTTTCCTTCGCCGTTTTGAGAGCAGTGGTGATGCTAAGAAAGCGGTGAACGGTCACACCATAACGCCTGTCCAAATTCAGAGCATTTTTGACACCTTAATGTCAATTTCATGATGGCCGCATTAGCTCGATGGAACAAAGTAGGTAAGCAGACTTGCTTGTAAACAAAAATCTGTGGCAATAACTTAGATATTCAGCCTCATTAGTCCTGGAACACTGGTCTCCTCTCTTTCAGAGGGAGTGGGCTAATACCGGCCGTTTTGAGAGCAGTGGTGATGAAATTAAAAGTAAACTAGTGCCTATTTTTCGTCGCGCAATTATAATAAGCAATTGTACCAAGTGTCATCAGAAAAAAATATTCAATAATACTTGTTATTTTCATGACTCAATTCAAGTAAGTTAGGTTAAACTGCTGCGAAAACCATATTCATATTTTATTCATGTACTTACCCTATTTATATTTTAATAATATTAATACTACAAATGCAAAAGTACAGACGCCAGTACGTCAAGCTACTATAATCTGTCAAATTTCTTGTAATAGATTTTCAACTTTATCGCTAAAGCATTAGATTCAAGGTTGATTGGGAAAATTTGACAGTTTCAGGTAGTTTGATGTGCTAGCGTCAGTACACATAACTATGTCTGTGTCGGTCTGTCTGTTGCCTTTTCCCGCCTAAACGGCTAAACGGAATTCGATGTAATTAGGGACATACCCAGACCATGGTCCGCATATGATAGGAAATACCCCAGGTTGTCCGTTCTCGTGGGATAATTTCCGATCTTCACTCGAGTGAAGCCGCGGGCAAAAGCTAGTATAAAATAAATAATTATGAACAAACCCATATTCGCGCTAGTTTCCCGTCTGTGATCCAACTGAATTTCTTTTTCCATCCTTGACTCATACCCACTGGTAACTTTAACACTTATTTTTGGCACTTTTTCACTAACTTAGCATTGCACTACACTTAATTTTCACATAAATAATATTCCACATTGGCACTATTATAGTCTTCCTTGGTCTAAAAAATCCTGCTTTTTGTATCTGTTGATGGAAAACTTTTTTATTATAAATAAAATTGACACTCGTTTGAAATTGGAACGCTTTCGCTCCAACCTCTATATTCACAAAGTTTTCGATGTATTAAGTTTTCTGGTAATTATTGTTTAAAATAATATTCCGCAATTTTGTTAACAAACAGGTATATTCGTACCAAAGTCTTGTGTCCAACTAATTGTAAAATAACTAAAATAAATATGAAACAATAACAGGCATGAGTCATGTCATTTAGTGGTAAAGTCGTACAATATAGCAGATAACAACGGGAAGTCGAATTAATTTTATGTTTACCGTGAAACCATTAGTCGTCTTCAAGCTTTTGGTTTACAACTAACCGGTTAGTTAAGTCAATAGTTCGCTAATAGTTTAGCATTCATAGACAATATTTTAAATGAGCTTTGTTTTACGTGAGTTTTTTTTTTAAGCCGGGACGGAAGAGACGCTGCCCATATTTTTATTTTTCCCTAATGCTCTAATGCATTGGGGAAAAAAATGTGTGGGCAAATAATTATAATTTTAGACCTGTCCGTGTATTCGAGACACAGAACACACATAATTAATTATGGGTATTCTGAAACTGACTAGTTATGGCAAAGTTTTTCATTTTATGGACTTATGGTCATGTATTATGTAGTTAGTTCGTTTCATGCGTCTATACAAATAAATAAAATTGGAGTGTATATTTGTAATATTAAAATAACCGCTTTTTACTAAATGCATATGGATGTATATACGGTGCATATACCAAATAACTTTTTTTTTTTTAATTTTTGTCTGTCTATCTGTCTGTTTGTTTGTTCCGGCTAATCTCTGAAACGACTGGACCGATTTTGACGGGACTTTTACTACCAGATAGCTGACGTAATAAGGAGCACCTTAGGCTACTTTTATTTTAGAAAAGAAATTAGGGCTTCGCGCAAAACAAATAAAACCTTTGCCGACCCGCGCGGTCATAAGCTAAAGTAACAAAATAAAGATAGTGAGAAGTTCTTACAAATTAACTTTGCTTATCATCACACTTAATATTATAAAGGCGAAAGTTTGTGAGTGTGTTTCTTCTTCACGCACAAAAAGCTGGACCAATTTTGATAAAATTTGGTATGGAGGTAGCTGACACCCTGTACCTACTAACACATAAGTCAATTTTTATCCCGATATTCCCACGGGACCGAGTCTTATACGGGTGGAACCGCGGGGCGCAGCATAACATAATTAACATAACATCACGCCTATATTCCGAGAAGGGTTAGACAGTGGTGTACCTATAGTACCACCACATTTCGCCAGTTATGTGTAAGCCCCATGTAATAGAAGGCGAGCCTATTGCTAAACGGGTGCAAATCCAGACTCCGGAGAACTACAAAGAAATTCTAGATAGAAAACCCCCAATAAAGGCTCCTTCAAACAAAGGAAAGGAAAAGGAAAAAAAAGGATTTGAATGAACTCAACTTCATTATTAATTTTGTGTATTCGCTCTTGACATTCTGAGCGATTGCTGACGATCTGTCTTTTCATAATTGGATTAGAAAGATGAGTTTGTTAAGAGCTTTTGTATTTAAATTAATTGTTTATTGTAGGGGAAGTTACAAGATATTAACAAAAATATTGCTTACTGCCATAGAAACAGAATTAGGATATAATTTTACAATTTCGGGGCATATGATATGCCAAAATTTTTTTTCGCGTTTTTGCCATTATTCTCAAATTCTTTTTCGTTTGTATTGTAATCCCACTCACAGAGAGAAGGCCTGGGTCCCAGCAGTGGGAACATTATAGACTAAATATGTTTTGCCATTATTAAGGCATCTTATAAGTTATCGCGATCTATTTGTAAATTAAGGCTCCTTCAAACAGGCGCGACACGCGATAAAATCGCGCGCGACACAAAGCCACCGCAAGACGCACAACGAGCGGTACCTTTATGTCGCGCGCGATTCGCGTCGCGCCTGTTTGCAGGAGCCTTAACACTTTGCCCGAACTGGGAATCGAACTCAAGACCTCATGCTCCGCAGTAGCGCTTGCAACCACTGGGCCAACGATGCAATCACTTTGCATAAGCTGACATTAAATAAGCTTTTGTATGGCACATCATCATCTGCCTAGCCTTTTCCCAACTATGTTGGGGTCGGCTTCCAGTCTAACCGGATGCAGCTGAATACCAGTATTTCACATGAAGCGACTGCCTACCTGACCTCCACAATCCAGTTAATGGGTAATACGATGCCCCTAGGTTAGATTGGTTGTCAGACATTCGGGCTTCTGTCGACCAGTAACGACTGCCAAAGATCCACGAATGACAGCCGCAGCCGGGACCAACGATGGATTGACCAGTTCGGCTGTTCAGAATACTCAGCCAGAAGCCCCACAAGATTATGTATGGCACACGTGCTCAATTTAGAAAAAATCCAGTTATTCCACTCAGCACTCTACATGTCTATCGAGCTATATCAAAATACTAAACGGATCAATAAATACCAGGCCACCAGGATGTGAAAGAGATTGCATAAATCATGTTCATATAATAGCAGAGTGTTATATTTTGTAACAGTTATAACAATGGATGTTCTTAACCAACTGTCTCATTGTTTGGAGCTCGAACATTTGAATTAAATGTGCAAATGATAGGTACTTGGTTTGCCTCTATTATCCTCAAAGGAGCTGTTACAGCGAGTTCTTTATGCATAGGATTCAGGATTTTATTTAAAAAAACTGTATAAGTGCGAGTCGTACTCACACACGAAGGGTTCCGTACAACAAGGCAAAACGCCGAAAAAAACACGTTTGTTGTATGGGAGCCCCCTTACATATTTATTTAATTCTGTTTTTAGTACTTTTTGTTATAGCGGCAACAGAAATACATCATCTGTGAAAATTTCAACTGTCTAGCTATCACGGTTCATGAGACACAGCCTGGTGACAGGCAGATAGAGAGCGTACAGTGGAGACTCACTAATAGAGTCCCGTTTTTACCTTTTGAGTACGGAACCCTAAAAAACCTACCAAGTGCGACTCGGCATCACACACGAAGGGTTTCGTAGCACCTGGCAAAAAACGCCGAAGAAAAATCACCATTTTTGTATAGATCCTTTGATTTTTATTAACTTTATTTTATTTTTATTATTTGATGTTATATCGACAATAGAAATACACATTTTGTGAAAATTTCAAGTGTTTACCTATTATGGTTCATGAGATACAGCCCGCTGACAGACAGACGGACGGACAGGGGAGGTTTAGTAATAGGGTTCCGTTGGCTCCCTTTAGGTACGGTTCCCTAAAAAAGTACCTAGACAGACTACTTTTATGTTAGACTTTCAGAGGAACAATTGTCACAAAAGAACTTCTTGTGAAACTTTTAAAGTGTCCCGGTGGACCTCTCGGCGTTTATGTCTGTAACTTATATATTTGGAAACTTCAAGCTACATCTATAACAAGACTCTCCATGTAACTATACGAATAATAAAGCTACGGAGTTTGTTTGTTTGATCGCGCTAATCTCTGGAACAGCCAGTCGGATATGAAAACATATTTTTGGCGAGGAAAGCTGCCGAACAAAAATAACAAAAGTCAAAAAACGAAGTAATAGCGCGGGCGGGCGATAGGATACGACGCGGGGGGCCGGGGGCCAAAATTTCACGCGGACGAATTCGCGGGCAAAGGCTAGTATTATTATAAAACAGGCCGCCGCCGGCGCGTCTGTCTGTCTGAACGCGATAGACTCAAAAACTACCGAACGGATTTTCATACGGTTATCACCAATGGACGGAGTGATTCATGAGGAAGAATTCATTTAGGTTTTGTGTAAATATTTATTATAATATTTTCCCTTTTCTTATATGCCTTGCATTACCTTAAGGCTTGTACACAGGCGCGACGCGACACGGCACACAAAGGCACCGCAAGTCTCACAACGAGAGGTGCCTTTGAGTCGCGCGCGAATTGCGTCGCGCGTCGCGCCTGTTTGCAGGAGCCTTTAAACACACTTGTTCCACCACTTGTACTTGAATCTCTGCTAACCCCATAACGGGACAGTGATACGGTAATGACACATATTTCTCGCTAACGTAGAATAACAGCTGAGTATCGGATGATGATGGACGGTGGCCACCGCAACCGCAGGAAAACCTTATGTCAAACTAGAGCATGTCAGTTTAATAGTCATTTTAATTTTAGGTTTGTTGAACTTAATGTAGGTAAACATTTTTCTGAGTTTCCATATCAAAAGTCACTTAATAAGTGTCGACCCCGTGGGAGTATCGGGATAAAAACTAACTTATGTCCTTCTCCGGGATGCAATCTATCTCTCTGCCAAATTTTATCGAAATCCGGTCAGTGGTTTAGGCGTGAAAAGGAAACATTCATACAGACAGACAGAGTTACTTTCAAATTTATAATATTAGTAAGGATAGACTGGGAATCGGCACTTTTTGAACGTCAAAACTACATAAGACAGTCCCTATAAACGCCCGCCCTTCACCAGTTCCTGTTATTTTGGTTGAGAAGGAAGAAGTGGCGCAACCAACTCCCCAGCAGTATTTTAAGGGTTTTATGCACCCACAGGTCCCGCTCCCCGCGGTTACGTCAATTAGAATGTCTGAAATGTACAGACGCCAGCACATCAAGTTACTACAATCTGTCAGATTTCTTTAATAGATTTTCAACTTTATCACTAAAGCATAAGGTTCAAAGTTGATTGCGAAAATTTTACAGTTTCGGGTAGGTTGATGTGCTGGCGTCCGTACACAAAAAAAATCTAAGGACTGCTGTTAAACTACTGGCTGTTTCTTCAAGTGGACAGACCAGCGTACATTACAAAGCTTCTTTCGTAACTTAAAATGACTTTGATTTTAACCCAACCTAAAGTAGGTATTAGGTTGGGTTAAAATCAAAGTCACATGGAGTCCCCTTAGATAGTAAGCTAAGGGGACTCCATTTCCATTAACAAGTTAATTAAGTAAATATATAGTAGTTAAAGAGGTCATGTCTACATAACATAATTTCAAATACGGAAACACGGTCTAAAATCTACAATTTACTTATACCGCAATCATTTAGGTATTCATTTGAAACTAAAGAGCCTTGAGCCAAATTTATGTGGCAGTGGGCTGGCCGTGTTTGTCGAAGGTCCGATGGCCGGTGGAGTAGACGAGTCCTGGAGTGGAGACCGCGTATCGGCAAGCGTACTGCGTAGTGTGGGACGACCCCCAGCTAGATGGACGGACGACCTAGTGAAGGTGGCTGGGAGACTGGATGCGGAAGGCGGTGGACAGGGTGTTGTGGAGCAGTCTGAGAGAGGCCTATTTCCAGCAGTGGACTGCGATAGACTGAGTTGATAAAGACCCTTTATTTAGAAAGGCCAATCAATAGAAAATACTGATTCATAAAATAAAAAACCGGTCAAGAGCGAGTCTGACTCGCGCACCGAGGGTTCCGTACAAATTTGTAGGTATGTAAATAGTTTATCATGGGTTTTTTTTAATGTATCTACAAATTTACAGTTTTTGGATTTTTTCCTTTACTTGTGCTATATGATCTTGCTTCTTGCCAAAATTTCATTATTCTAGGTCAACGGGAAGTACCCTAATACATTTTGATTCCCTTGAGAGTGTCGAAATATACGTTTTTTGAGGCCTAAACAGCCGTATCTTTTTTTACGTTAACTTAGAAGTTTGATTTTCTCACAGCTTCTTGAAGCTGTGAAAAAATCAAACTTCTAAGTTCCCTTCTAAGGTCCCTTGGGATCGCAGACCTGAGTATATAGTTTTAATTTCGACTCGATACCTCTACGAGTTCCCGAGATAAAGGGTCTTGACAGACGGACGGACGGACAACAAAGTGATCCTATAAAAAAAAGGGTTCCGTTTTTTCCTTTTGAGTTACGGAACCCTAAAAATAAGTCACCAAGCCTGTCAGTCTTGCAAGTACATTTTGCTAAAGGAGGATTAAGTACCTAACTGGTTTCCCACCCGCCAACGCGAGTTTTAATAAATACGTCATAACTACTAGGAGTCCATAAAAATATGATAATTTTATCTATCTACTCTACGACTAAAACTTTGTAAGTATAAATATTTAACAAAGAAATAGATATCATACTATAGAACCTAACATTCTGAGGTCAAATATTATGTAGTGAAATAACCATAGATATAAAACAGAAGGAAATAACTGTTACGCAAAGAGAATACAGAGTAGGTAGTCGCTTTCTTGTTTTTTAATATAACTCAATTGTATTGAGCTGTCATCTGAGGCTACATTCCGAATTATGCCATAATCGCTCAAAGCGCTATCAATAATTTTGCGTTCCGATTTAGATACCTATCACGATTATGACAGCTGAGAGCTGTCAATAACTGTCAACGAGCTCACAGTGCTCGCTCAACGTCAAAACTACACTCACTTGAATACTCATGGTTGGATTACAGTATTTCTTTGTGTATACACCACAAATTTGTTCTTCTTCTTAGATTAAGTGGCGACGACGTTAGCTAGAGGCACAATTTCGAAAATGCCACATTAGTTTAAAGATGTGATAAGACTCAAAACAAAACAGCACATCTGTCATTTTTGACAGCGCTCACGGTGATATTAGCTTAGAGGCTTAGAGCATGGTCGGCGTTATCGTAAGATGGCGCATGTCATGACGTCATCTATGATGATTCAAGGGATATCGTTATCGCGCTCACGCTAATTGGGTACGGGTGTAAACACGCTCAAATCGATTACAGCGCAATTCGGACTGCACCCTGTGTAGATCTGTCAAAATGAATACCATTGCGAAAGTGAGTGAAGATTAGAAGCAAATTGGTACAGTTTAATAACGAAGACAATTAAATATTTTTCTGTTATACAGCTGTTATCCATAAAACAAAACGTGCCAATAAAATGTTAACACTCGTTTGAAAACACGTAAAGCTTACAAAACCCGCGAGGTAACGTTAAATCTGAGATAAACATAAAAATATTAAATAACTCGCGCCAGTTCACAGGTCGTATCCTCATGACTTGTGGCCCAAGTGAAAAGATACTAGCGAGCAAAAACTTAGCATTTCTCATAAAACTATAAAACAAAAGAGAAATGTATAATTTTGTTTTTTTGAAAATCAATATGAACCAAAACAAAATATGACGACCAGACTCACGTTTCTCGCTAACTTTTTGTTTTATTATACTCAGTATCAACTTGGCGTGTATGAAATATGACGTCACAGAGGCACGGCCATGTTTTTCGCCCTATTAATAATTAATAGGGCGCCCTATTAACCATTCGTATCATTGCGCTGTAGTGAGTAGTCCACATCTAGACAGGGCTTTCCGATTTCATGCCACCAACCAGCTACGTTGCAGAATCTCTGCCCCACCTAGTCTGACTCCCACACTACATTTGCCAACTCGTGGCCAACCCGCTGTACTCTTCACCCTTACGCCATAACATCACAAAAGCGAGTGGAATTTCACTTTCGCGATGATAGAACAATAACACAATAGTAAGCTCGGCACAGCCCCGCACAGCTCAGTTATGAAGGACATTGTACTACTTCGAAATCTCATTCTCTATTATACATATATTATATATATAGTTTCCTGATTCGGAATTCAGATTCGGAATCTGAATTCCTGATCAGGAAACCGAATCAGGAAACCGGACGTATGCGGCCGGCCTTATTCTATTATTAGTTTTGGGAGAATAGATAAAATTGTTTCTGAAGAAAGGGATATAGACCCCGCACTTTGTATATTCGTTAGTTTCATTTAAAGTACCTATGTCATTGTGTCACTTATTTTCTTTAAGTATGTTTTCATTTTTACACCCTGTTTTTATATATTCATGTAATTTGTTATCATTTCATTGTGCTATGTACGAGTATTTTGTGTGCACTGAATAAATGGTTTATCAATCTATCTATATTTTTTTCTATATTTTTAGGGTTCCGTACCCAAAGGGTAAAAACGGGATAGGGTCCCGTTTAGTAAGACTTCACTGTTCGTCTGTCTGTCTGTCTGTCACCAGACTGTATCTCATGAACCGTGATAGCTAGACAGTTAAAATTTTCACAGATGATGTATTTTTGTTGCCGCTATATAAACAACAAATACTAAAAACAGAATAAAATAAATATTTAAGGGGGGCTCCCATACAACACACGTGTTTTCGGCGATTTTGCCTTGTGGTACGGAACTCTTCGTGTGCGAGTCCGACTCGCACTTGGCCAGTTTTTTTTAGTCTTACCAAGGGGTATCATATTACCCAGTAATTAGTAACTGGGTTGTGGAGGTCAGATAGGCAGTCGCTCCATGTAAAACACTGGTATTCAGCTGCATCCTGTTAGACTGGAAGCTGACCCCAACATAGTTGGGAAAGGCTAGGCAGATGATTATGATTTTTATTTTTTTTAGTTTTTAATATGTTGACTTATCATTTGGTTTCTTTACCATGCCATGGTTACTTAGTATACAATGACATACCTAATTAATATTGGCGAGTCTCTTTACTGAAATGAAGATTTAATAATAGTGTTTACTAAAAGCGTTTATCATACTCTTAATAAAGACTGGAATTATTTCTTCAGTTTTAGAGAGTTGCCGAGTGAATATATTACAAAGAAGCTCGTTAAACTAAGTATGTTGCGTAAGGTTTGTTTTATTTTCTTTACTATAAATGCTAGTTCTTGATGACAAGAGAATGATACTGTTTGCTAGGTCGCTTATCTACCTTCATCGAAGAAATACAGGGATATGCCTTAATTACCATTAAGGCTCCTTCAAACAGGCGCGACACGCGATATAATCGCGCGCGACACAAAGGCACCGGTCGTTGCGCGACTTGAGGTGCCTTTGTGTCGCGCGCGATTTAATCGCGTGTCGCGCCTGTTTGAAGGAGCCTTAATTTGCAAATAGATAGCGATAACTTATAAGATGCCTTAATAATGGCAAAACATATTTAGTCTATAATGTTCCCACTGTTGGGACCCAGGCCTCCTCTCTGTGAGTGGGATTAAAAACGAAAAAGAATTGCAGAATAATGGCATAAAACGCGAAAAGAAATTTTGACATATCATATGCCCCGAAATTGTAAAATTATATCCTATTTATGTTTCTATGGCAGTAAGCAATATTTTTGTTAATATCTTATAATTTCCCCTACAATAAACAATTAATTTAAATACAAAAGCTCTTAACAAACTCATCTTTCTAATCCAATTATGAAAAGACAGATCGTCAGCAATCGCTCAGAATGACAAGAGCGAATATACAAAATTAATAATGAAGTTCAGTCCATTCAAATCCTTGTTTCCAATTGTCATCATTTCCACTTAAACTAATATCAACTAAATATTAGTGTAAATTAAGTTGATATCGGAATGACAAGGTCCGTTGAAAAAGTCTTGCAAATGTTTGAAATATTTAGGTAGGTAGAGACGCCAGCACATCAAGCTACCCGAAACTGTCAAAATTTCCCAATCAACTTTGAACCTTATGCTTTAGCAATAAAGTTGAAATTCTATTAAAGAAATTTGACAGATTGTAGTAACGATATGCTGGCGTCTGTACTATTAGTTATATAAGTTTTTTTTACAAAATACATGCAGTACGCACGTACGTACGTACATAAATAACGCAACGAATGTTGTTGAACTGCCATTTGAAAGCCATCGCTACTGTTAGTGTGTTACGAAATTACCCCGCAGGTTACGAATTTCCCCGCAGGTTACGAATTTCCCCGCAGGTTATGAAATTACCCCGCAGGTTACGAATTTCCCCGCAGGTTACGAAATTACCCCACAGGTTACGAATTTCCCCGCAGGTTACGAAATTACCCCGCAGGTTACGAAATTACCCCGCAGGTTCTTGATCGTATTGATTGCTTACAGTGGGCTTAATTTGTCGGAAAGTAAACAGCCGAGTATCTTCATGGTTCATGGTAACAGAAATAATGATATTGCGTCAATATCAGTTTCATGAATTTATTTCTCATAAATAATTTTACAATATTCACTTACAAGAAAACAAAACAAAAAATCTTGTTAGTCAATAAAGGTACAACATCGGGATTTATATGGTGTACATAATAAAGAATATTCTATTCTAAGAATGACTATTTAAATTAGTTATATCCAATATCACTGACAATTATAAGGTTACAGGCAGGTAAATTATTATTATTTTGATAATGAAACAATATTTATGAGCGTTTTCCGTATTTTGATTATATGCAGGGAGAATTGCTCAAACAATGGTTTTGGTTGATTTTTACATGGATATGGTACTCTTTATTACGTAAGTAAGTATGAACATCTATTCTCCTGGTACCTCATCATCATCATCACACTCCTGTCCCGATCCCAATTTGCTTGGTAGAGTAGTTGGGACGGCGCAGAATGTTTTCACCCATATTTATAAGTCTGTAGTTTATTGATACCTACATCTAGTAAAGTTGAAGTCCGGACGTTTTGTATGGACAACCAAGGAAAATGGAATACAGCATGGTCCACAGAAAAATTACGAAAACGCAATGCACAACCAATTTCGAGAAAATTTCTGCATCTGCAAATTCTAAATTCAGGAGAATTCAGAATTTTCACTTCACCAAAAGGAATTAGCTTGTATTTTCAGCAGGGATTGAAAACCGGTACGAATTTGGGTTCCGGTTCTTCATTTCGGTTCTTAAAAAGGGTCTTCTTTTCGGTACGGTTCCGGTTCAGGTTCCGGTTTGGTTCTGGTTCCATAGTACCGGTTCCAAATAAAGGTTCCAATATACCGGTTCCGTATCATCCGATTTAAAGGTTCTCTAAGAAAGAAGGGATAATGTTTGACGCGTGGCTAGCGTATCTTTTCTTTCAGTTAGCCTTCGAATTATTGGTGAGTAGAAGTCTGTACTGTACAGTGTCAGCAAATATTGACAGTAATTATTATTAGTTGTTTATATAATCTACAGTTACTGTTAATAAATTAATATAAAATGGACAAAGGTAAGTTTAATCGTATTGTATTCACTTAGATATTATTATCTCCTTTATTTATTGAATATACAGGGTTAATGGAAAAACACCAACAACCTCTTAAGAGGTCATTGTACAACAGACAAGTACACGAATGTATAATATAAATCAAACAATGAAACAAAAATAGGGCGCACGCGTTGTTCATGCAACGAATGATGCGAATGATCTACAAATGCAATGTACCCCTCTCTCCTCTTACAAAATCTCCTATCTTGCCGCTATTGTCCTGCGCTGAGCGGCTTCGTATGAACTCGTTCGGTCTCGTACTCGTACCGCTAAAGAACCGGTAAAATAAAGGTTCTAATTTAGGTTCCGGTTCCGGTTCGGGTTCTAGCAACCGGAACCACTAAATACCGGTAATTTACCGGTATTTTAGGAACCTTTTCAATCCCTGATTTTCAGAGGACCAGTTAGGCATCATCAAATACCACGATTTGCAAGCGAAATAAATCATTGTTGGCCATAAAAACCAGGATTTTTATGTGTAAAAAAAACAACATCACAGAAGAAAGAAAAAAAGTATTTTTAAGTAAAGAAAAAGTTTATTTACATATTTTACTGATGCGTGGTTGATCGTAGAAGAGGTTATTATCTCTGGTCTCTTATTACAAAAGCTTTGGACCGTGCACCATTAAGTTAATCGACGGGGAAAAAGGTAATAAGTGGGTATATAAAGATTATTACCTTTACATCTATCTTGAAATCTTCAAGGCATTCGCACGAGGTGAACTGGGGTATTCGACATTGTATGCTCATGGTGGATATATTTGTGGCATGTGATGACGCGAACATTGATATGTGCAAGACTTTTTGCATCTTTAATAAGGCGGCCCGCTTGCTTGCCGCACTGATTAATATATTTAGCGCTAAACATAGGTATTTGACATAAATCGTTCTATTTATTTCAATCGTTTCAAGTTGATAGAGACAGACATATGTTTAGCGCTAAGCGCATTTAGTGATTGGTGTTGCAAGCAGGCCTAAAACCGCATTATTTTCTGAATCCCAATAATCTGAGAGTTAATTCGCAGTAAACGTTGATAGCGATTGGGTACAGCTGTTCATTTCATTGATAAGGAATGAATAAAGGCAATATGTCGACAGTGTCTTGTGATCTTACTCCCAGTAGTAAGAGCAATGTAGCGATATGCCAGCGGTCGTAGGTACGAGTCATATACTCATGTCAGAACTAGATCCATGTTCGTTCTTTCACTGAATATGAAGAAAATTTTGCCTTACAGTAGGACAACATTTTAAACTGTTTATAATACCGACTGACACAAGAATTTACATAACTAACAACTTGAATCCCGAAGTTATTCATTACATAAAACTATTTTCTAGTATTTTATTCAGTTCATAAAATATAACATTAAACGGACTGGTATATAAATAACAAGGTATATACACATAAACAAGTACAGGAAAATAATAATGACATCACTTATTATAATTAATATTGTTTCCAATACTATTATCATTCAGGTAGGTATAGGGTATATCAGAAACCAGCTAACAGGGAAAAACATTGTAAGTATCAAAATAAGGATTAAAAATAGTTTTGCTGTGTGCTACAGACAGTATATTATGAAGATCAGTAGGTAGAGTCATTGCACTCACCTGTCAAAATGGAAGCAATTGCCATACTGTTACGTAATCAGGCGAAGAAAGATATGGTGTGGAGTTAAACATGATTGACAGAAGTTTGTAATAAATGTATTTGAAAGTTCCAGATGATCCAATAAACTTGACTTGAGTATTTCTATTCTGTAAATATCTCACCATAAAAACATAGGTGAAGTGTCAATAGTGTCAATCCCTAGCATCAGGTGAAATGAGCTTAAAGTGATCTGTCAATAGTGTCATTCCCTATCATCAGGTGAAATGAGCTTAAAGTGAGCTGTCAATAGTGAGAATCCCTAGCATCAGGTGAAATGAGCTTAAAGTGATCTGTCAATAGTGTCAACCCTATCATCAGGTGAATTGAGCTTAAAGTCAATCAAAGTGTCAATCTCTAGTGTCAGGTGAAATGAGCTTACAGTGATCTGTCAAAAGTTTCAATCCCTATATAGCATCAGATGACAGCTCACTTTAAGCTCATTTCACCTAATGCTAGGGATTGACACTATTGACAGGTCACTTCACCTAAGTTACCACGGTGATATTTTTACAGAATAGCACCGCAGTTGTCAAAGTGAGTTGTTATTGGTAACAAAATATAAAACATATTTTGACCAAGAACTGTGACGTGTGTATTGGATTTTCAAAAAGACCTTGTAAGTAAGGAAATTAAATTAAATTTTATAAGGACGAAAGCACCTCACCGCATTCCAAAGATTCAAACAGAATCTGCATAGGTATTTCACGTAAATATCAAGGCAACACATTACCACTTACAAAATATTTCACAAATTATACAGCAACAGCTTATAATATTTTATAGACAAAGTATTAAAAAATAATATTTACCAAAAAAACTTTAGTTGCCAACAGCCAGGCCATGTTCCAAATAGTTCGAATTGCCTCCGAAATTCGCGCCATTTTGTTACGTCACCACTTTAAATACCCGAAATTCCAAATTTGAAAAGTAATGCACATTCAATTTGTTGTTCGAGTGACTAGTAATAAATCAATTGTATTTTTATTTGTTGTTCTTATTCCATCGTTACGGAGCTTATAAACATAAGATGTTATGGGAATTAATAATTGGGCTTATGAATAACACAGTGAAAATTTTGTTTGAAAAGAATACCTACTCAGTAGAGTGAGCGAAAAAACATAATTGCTTCATCATTACATTCTCTATGACTTAACATAATCGTTGAAGCTACTTGCACTCAAGTTTGAATACATTTTAAATTCAAAAGTCGATTACAGTTTTGAGCAGTCATTTCCTACCTTTTTAGTTGTGAAGAGGCTTAAAAAGCCATTTGACCCTCAAGACCTTTTATGCTTAGAATTTAATAAGCATATTTCCCGAGACCAAACAAATTAAAAAGTAACTCAACAAACAAAATTACCAATTCAAATTCACTTTCCGTAACTCAAGAATGAGAACAACAAAATCCAAATTTGAAAATCCGCGCGGAAATTTGTGACATCGAATTTTTTTTTAAATTAAAAAAGGTAAATTGTTGCACAGTGTTGCACGATAGGCAGAATCAAAACCACTGGAAGTAATTGTAAGACGTATAGTTTACTCTGTGAAGAGAATTTTGGAAAGTAGAAGCATCAAGCGAAACGGTACTGAGCATTGAAATTAATGTATCGTCGCTTGTGCCGCGTGCACAGTGGCGAATTACCGTGAAAT
The DNA here is from genome assembly GCA_963855955.1 of Luperina nickerlii. Lineage (NCBI taxonomy): Eukaryota > Metazoa > Arthropoda > Insecta > Lepidoptera > Noctuidae > Luperina > Luperina nickerlii. The sequence continues at coordinate 22,399,799 of OY979671.1, forward strand.
GGTGGTATTTTTCTGTAATGTGATTTGTTTTTTTGATGAAACAATTAGATATTGTATCAGGTTATTATCATTCTGTAAATTTTTTTGTCTGTAACGTGACGATTGGCTGAAAAGTTGTTTGGAAGAGGAGGTTTAGAATTCGGAACCGTGTAACTTTGCTTTACAAAACGTTAATCTCGTGATAGAGTAAAATAGAGTTTTCTTGCTGTTTCCATGTTGAATCCCTTTAGTCCAAAGCCCCTGCAATAGTCTCTTATGAGAAAAAATCTGTATCCCTCAATATTATGTCCAACTGATCATTCAGGGTGTCCAGAATATCATCCCACTACCAACCAACAATGTATCCGGCACCTAACGTGCTTAACCGTCGTTATATTAGTGGTAAGTATAAATGAATTATTTGGAGAGGATAAGCAATGCGTGGCGGACTGGCGGCTGTAACGTCCACGTCTAGTTAGGATGGAGACTGCTGGCATTCGTGAGTTTTTATCTAGTAGACAACTTGATGAGATCATGGATCTTATGTGTGGTCGTGCAGAGGAAAGTAAAAGAAAAATGGAATCGACTAGGTGTCTGTCAGTCTGCCCATCTGTCTGTCTGCCACATTCGATTTTCTCTGAAACTATTCGATGTAAGTAGGTACTAGATTCAATACTTATTTTGATTTAGTAAATTTTGACATTCAAAAAGGGTTATGATGGTCTAATTAAAACAATTAATTTGATTTTGACTTTGTATATTTGAATATCTTTATTTTGGTCATCTATACAGGGTTAGCAGACACATCGATGCGCAAATTGTAACCAATAGGTCTAAACTTAAACACAATTTTACTTTGCGAAACATTAAACCAATATGTCTCGCATAAATACAGGCGAACAAAGTTCTTCAGCACGTTATTACAAAACTTTTATATGGGTAACTATTTCATATTCATGATCCCGTTAGAAAACTATCGCGTAACTTATAAAACTTTGGCTACTAATAACGATACGATAGTGTAAGTTCTGCTGACCTAATAAAGAATATAGCATGGTGAAGATAGTGTTTGAATGCGACTATTCGATACCCAAATCAGAAGATCGGGCCCGTTCAAAAGTAATTGGTCCGTCAAAACAAGTGACATATCGACGGCGAAGTGACAATACCTCCTAACTGATTTTTTTTTTTGAGAAATTCACTTTTTTTCGTTTTGAATTTAAAGGCGTTATTCGCATGTTTTAGTGAAATCGCAAAGTGTATTTTTATTACAACAACATTAAATTAAAATGTGGAAATACATATTACCTCCCAACTAAAACAACGTGTCTATTTTTGAACGTTTTTATCCAGTATGTGTAAATTTTTGACTTTGTCAGTTAGGAGTTATTGGCACTTCGCCGTCGATATCCAATTTTTCAGACGGGTAAAACACGTAAGGCGTAGGGAAGGGACAACTATGTCAAATCGTGATGTCATTCATTCTTAGTTCAGGGGGCATAAAAAGGCCACTTTGGCATAAAAGGATAACATTATGAATCGTAATGGACAATAAACTATAAGTAAGTTAATCGTATCAAATCCCATGTTAAAATACCAATCAATTCAATTCAAATCCAATGCCAATCTCTTTGATTATACCTACGTAGTGCAGCGAAAAACACGGATTGTCTTCGCCATATTATGATTCATAATGTTATCCTTTTATGATTCTGCCAAAGTGGCCTTCTTAGGCCCCCAGGCCCCTACTAATGTTATGTCCCTATATCAATGTAAGTCTCTAAGTGATTCGTAGTTTACAACGCCCTTACTTCGGCCGATACTACGAGGTTTGGGGAGTAGACCCCCTGAACTGTATTATCCATAGATATAGCATTATATTATACTATATCTATGGTTTTATAGATCTCAATCTGTCAAAAATACATCTGCTTTTTTTTAATTATTATGATTTTTTTCTGTTTTTATTGGAAGAAGTTCCTCCGTGTGACTTTCTAAGATAGTTTTCTTGGTTTTTGAGGCTGCTAAAGCCTATAGCGAGGTTAAAATGAACATCCAATATGGCGACAACTTTATGAGAGCTTCTAAAAACTTATACTAAATGGCTCTCTATCAAAAACGCGTAATAAATTCACACTTTCTCTCTCCCTTTGTCTCTTTCTATTATTATTATATACGAGAGTGTGTGTGTGCGACTATCGCGTAAGGCACTTCGTTTCTGACGGGTCCCCCGACCGCCTCCTTTTTTTTTAAGCAATTTCAACACTATTTTATTAAATTTCGTTGAAATTATACGCTTTACCAATTATCTGAGAAAGAAACCAGTAGGCAGGACATGTCTAAATGTATCTTATTTGAATATTTTAAATATGACTAGACGTGTATATACGTAACACATAGGTTCCTAATACTATATATATATATACGGAGTAAAATATACCTACACTTGATTAAATAACCTGTTTCTTGACTCTATTAACATTTCTTGTTATAAGTTAAACAAGAATTCCTATTATCAGAATTTTTGAATCATTTATAACAATACTAGCTTCTGAAAATAGTTCCCCCCTCCCCCCCCCCCCCCCCCCGCGAAAAGCCTGCCTGCGCAAGTACCTCGTTTTCACTTAGCGTTGTTCCTTGCTTTTTTTTTCTTTTTAGCTAGAATTTGATGTTAAATAGTCTATAGTTTTCCTCAAGAATTGGGCTATCAAATGCAAACAAAAATATTTTTTTCTATTCGACTGGTAGTTCCAGAGATTGCCCCCTACATACAAACTTACAAAGAAACAAATTTTACATCTTTATAATCCACTAGCTGCGCCCTGCGGTTTCACCCGCATAAGTTTTGATCCAGTGGGAATATCTGGATAAAAAGTAGCCTATATGTTAATCCAGGGTGTCAGGTGTCCTTACAAAATTTTATCAAAATTGGTCCACCCGTTTGAGCGTGACGAAGTAACAAACATATAAACACACACAAACTTTCGCCTTTATAATATTATTAAGGCTCGTACACACAGGCGCGACGCGACACGCGACACAAAGGCACCGCAAGTCGCGCAACGAGCGGTGCCTTTGTGTCGCACGCGATTCGCGTCGCACGTCGCTCCTGTTTGCATAAGGCTTTAGTGTGATTATAGATTCGAATACATTTTATATGTACACCATACGAATTATAAATAATAGTTAAAAGGAGTGACATAATGGGCGGCCTTATCGATAAAAGTGATCTTTTAAAAACAACCTTTTTCATAATAAGTTTAACTGACGAAGTTTGGTATTAAGTAGTTAACAAGACAAATAAGAATGGACTAAACGTGAAAGAGTAATAATTGATTAAATTCCTAATAGACGTGTTTATCATAAATTGGTATCAAGCTGAGAAGAACATTTCATTATGACAGACAGTAGAGGAAATATCTCAACTGTGACATAACCATTTCTTCAGATCTCTAATAAAACTTGCCGGGAAAAACGTCCCACACCCTGGAGTTTTGTTTGTATTTAAACGTCTCCTACGTTTGTTTATTACTGGTATGTTATACATAAAAAGTATAATAAAAAAGTGCCAAGTGCGCGTATTATTTTTAAGGAAATTTCTCGTCGACTGGTCGACACTTCACGTGACCTTTTGGGCTGGGTCTTTCTTTGGCCTAAGAATTAGCATCGCCATTCAACGTGGCAATGCTGCCAGTTTTTTGGGCACGTTTGCGGATGACAGCGATGTGGACGAGTACTTCGCCTTTTGTTAAAATTTTCCTTTTGTTTATGTATTTATTTGTATAGTTAGTTACTTAGTCAATTAATTTATTACCTAGTGTAAATAGTTATTTGGGTCCAATATTGTAAAAGTTATTTAAGTAAATGGATAAAAAAAATAAACAGCGGATTCCTTAAAAAAGTTGTGACGCACATGGCGCCAAAAATCTTTAAGGCTATTTATAACAAGAAGAAAGAAATGAAACCGGCTGCAAGACAAATAAAAAACTGGAATTGCTGCTCATATTTCACACAAAATTAATATTATGCTAAATACATATATGCTTCTTTTTCAGGGTTCCGTACCCAAAGGGTAAAAACGAGACACTATTACTAAGACCACTGTCCGTCTGTCGGCCTGTCTGTCACCAGGCTGTATCTCATGAACCGTGATAGCTTGACATTTGAAATTTTCACAGATGATGTATTTCTGTTGCCGCTATAACAACAAATAATAAAAATAATAGTACATTATGATATAAGTGCGGTAAGTTGAAAATTACAGCCGAGGCGATATTGCTTGCCCGAGCCGTAGGCGAGGGCTAAAAGAGAGCAGAGGCTGTAATTTTCAAAGCGCACGTATGTCATACGACGTTTTATAACATATTTGCGAGGAAATAAATAAAATTCGGACTGAACTTGCATATTTGCTTGTTTTCCATATGATGAAATTATGATACGCTTGTAAGTATCTATCGGTCGATTTTTCGGGCGAGGCTTAGAGTAGCCTTTTTCGCTGCCTCTGAGACTTCTGGCGGTGTGGAATTAATAAATTCATCATTACTTGACGACATTTTCAAATAAAAAAAAGTACAGCGAAAAGAAAAAGCGCGTGGAATAATTTTTACTTCTTAACAGATAAGCGAAGCGCGCGCGTTCGCGCTTTTTTTTTTCAGGCATGGGCACAAAACAGCCAGTATTATTAATAAAGTAAATTAATATTTTTGTTTTTGTTACAGATATTAATGGTTGTAATTTATTGTTAAAATTAATTAAATTAAAGAATTAAATGTTTATTTATTATATTTTATCTCCCAAAGTTAATTTTATTCATAAAATGTTGACTTCTTTTCTGAAATAAAAACTCTTTGCTAAGATTTAAAAAAGTACCGTTCGTTTTGACGGAGCATCTTGATAAACCGTGCGATTTACTTTACATTACCGCACAAGTGCGTAATGAGATACATTACGATATTGAAATTGGTGAAATAAGAGACCCTTTACGAGCAAATATGTTATAAAATAAAGTTAAAATTTAAAGGGGTATAAAAGAAACGTTTTTTTCGGCGTTTTATGCCTTGTGGTACGGAACCCTTCGTGTGCGAGTCCGACTCGCAGTTGGCCGGTTTTTGTTATTATATAATAACCATTTTACTTACCTGCTCTCTATTTATAGTTATTTAACTTTCTAAAGGGGGACGTAAGTCTGTTTTGAAGCCATATCGTACATAATATTAGAATATGGTTAAATGAACTGTATGTTAATTAAAACCTTATTTTCAGCCATCGCTTCTTACTTCTAGGCAATATTCTTTAGTCATAAGGAGAGGATAAACGCATGTCAAAAAACGTGTTTCAAAGATTCCGAAGTATACAAGGTGGCAAGGGCATTCACGCGCAAACTGTAGCCATAATTCAGTGAATCAGTGAACTATGAATAGACATACAGGTGGTCAAAAAGTCGTGGATCAAATGAAATAGGGAGATAAAGGAGGTCATTTCCAACGCTTTTAAAGTGAAAAATATTTTTTTGTAGGTAACGCTTCAAAAATTTTGGAAAAAAATTAATTGCTCTTGAAATTTAGTACCCAGAGCCGCGATAGAACTTTTGTAGTGCTAATGCATTATCTAGTAATAATACAAAAACGTTTGTTTTATTGTTTTGTATCATTTTTTTTTTAAATTAGTCTAATTGTAAAAAAACTCGGTATACAAAAATATTCATAACTTTTACGGCATTTGAATTATGGCCATGCTGTAGAAAGATTTTTAAATAACAGCCGCACGGTTCGATCGTTCAGGTTAAGCTACGCTTGCTGCGGCTGGTTCTTGGATGGGTGACCATCTTTAGATACCAAGACCCCTCCGTGCCTCGGAAAGCACGTTAAGCCGTTGCTCCCGGCTGTCATTCATAGATCTTTGACAGTCGTTACGTATCGTCAGAAGCCCGAAAATTGCCAGCCCAAGGGGTATCGTATTACCCAATAATTGGATTGTGGAGGTCAGATAGGCAGTCGCTCCATGTAAAATACTGGTAGTCAGCTGCATCCGGTTAGACTGGAAGCCGACTCCAACATAGTTGGGCAAAGACTAGGCAGACGACTGTAGAAAGATTTTTTGTTGGAAATGACCTCCTTTATCACCCTATATCGTTTGATTCACGACTTTTTGACCACCCTGTATAGCCTCTAGAGTAGACATTTTTCGACGGTTATCAAAAAATATCTGCTGTTTCATAAAAAAGTGCGATACCTACACAGTCAAAATGTACGGAACAGCAATTTTTTTTTTTAAGTAACCGTCGAATAATATCAACGCATCGGGTTCAGAATCATATACCTACTGAATCCATGGTAACAAGTTACACGTCGATTTCCCTGCATCCTGTACTCCTCATACTAGGACTCCTCAGGATGTTTACTTCAATATTGGCTTAGTAAATACACATGACTTGAGTCAGAAACACGTACAAAATTTTGCATTTATTGGTGTGAATCTAAAGTTATATATAATATAAACAAAACATACAACTTTATCACGACTACCCACGGCCCTCCTACACAAAATACTGCCACACAGCCAGTACAACACAAATGAGTCAACTACGTTAGCCAAGGAGTGTCTACTTTTGAAGCTTAGGTTCTCTTGCTAATTTATATGGACTGTTCTGCCCGAGTTTTGGTTCCTGCGCTATGTTAATAAGATCTACCTTGGATACTTTTCAAGGTTATCTTCGTTAGATTTTTATACTTCTTCGTTGTGTCGGTCGCACGACAGTGTATCGAATTTTATTGGCCCAAAACTTCGCCACTTCCACGGCATCGGCCGAGGCAGCGCAGAGATTGAGATTGCTGCATTTTTTGTGGCACAGAGAGCAGGATTTGTGTCATCATTTCAACCAAAAGACGTCCACTTCTGGACATAGGCCTCCCCCGAGCACTGCCACTTCGACCGGTTCTGTGCTGCCCGCATCAAACGGATTCCTGCTGGAAGTCCTTCCAATCCACTCTGTGGAAGGCCTTCCAATGCTACGTCTTCCGGTACGCGGTCGGTACTTCAGAACCATTCGGCCCCATCGGCCATCTGTTCTGCGAGCAAGTGCCCTGCCAAAACAGCCACTTAAGTTTAGTAATTTTTCAGGCTATGTCAGTTACCTTGGTTCTCCTGTGGATCTCTTTATTTTTGATTCAATCACGCAGGCAAAGTTCAAGCATTTGTATACTAAAAATATATATACATTTCAAAGGTTTTTAAAATTCCCACACATCAATATAATCTGTGGTCATATCTCATGTCAAGTGATTCGATTGCCTGTTGTTATTTAGGTTTTTCTTATCACAACATGTGATCAAAGATGTCATTCTTGGATCTTGAAGCCCGAAAGTTTGACAACCGGTCTTACCAAGGGGGTAACGTGTTACACAGTAACTGGGTAATACGATACCCCTTGGACTGCCTTGGAGGTCAGATAGGCAGTCGCTCCATGCAAACTGTATTCAGCTGTACCTATACAGTTAGACTGGAAGTTGACCCCAACATAGTTGAAAAGGCTAGGCAGATGAGGGACATTGGACACCCTTGGCAGTATATTTGCTGATTTAGAGACTTGATCAGGCTTTTAAAACGGGGTGCAGGTACAAAGATAATATATGCTGGCGTCACGAAAAAATTTAATCACCTTGTGGCTATGGACGGACAGAAAAGTAATGGCTATGCAAAACGTTGTTGAATACAAGTCAAGGTGAATCGTTAGTTTTGTATTGCTACATACAATTATGGAAAGGTCATTAGAATTAGGTTTACGAGTCTCTATATCTTTGAGCCAGTATCATGTCTATAGGTACGACTAAAATGGGCCTCCGAAAGACCACTACACTCTACATAAACATTACAATTCCATCTCAAGATGACTGGAGGTCTGACGGTAATATATTCTACTTAGCCTAGAAAATCGAACGAGTTGAAACTCCCTCTTTAAGGCTCCTTCAAACAGGCGCGACACGGACGCGATATAATCGCGCGCGACACAAAGGCACCGCTCTTTGCGCGATATGCGGTGCCTGTGTGTCGCGCGCGATTTTATCGCGTGTCGCGCCTGTTTGTAGCACCCTTTATTTTTCGAGCCAATATCACCTTGCCCCTATCCCAATTTACTTAATGTCGCGGTTTACTTCTTTTGTTTCATAAATCTCTATTAAAGAAAGAATAACGTTTATTTGGAGTAGCCTTAATCTCAGTGTTCCTCCCATCCCAACTCGTCTTTCTCACAATCCATTCTTTGGTTTATCCGGTATACCTTTTCTAATAGTCATCAAAATTAACAGTTAACACTTTGTCTTCATCCAGGCCATCCAAACACTTCATACTTTAACGATGAGTAGGATAATTACTTATGTTTTCTTCAAATAGTAGTGTGATCGTTAAAAATATTAGCATTACCAACAGCAAGGCTGTCGATCTAACTTTTTTGTTGAATGTTTTTACAGTAACCTAACACGAGGAGGTTGGATTTATGGTTTTTGTGAGTACATCGCGTGTCGTAAGTATGCATATGTGCAGTATTCTGAAAATATACGAAATACATATTGATGTATTTCACATGACTAGTACAGTTTTTGATAGCAATTATTAATTGTATAAATTATATTTTTGATTAGTCGTTCCTTTTTATGGAACGTCTCGACGTACCTAGTTTGTATTTATTGACTACTTAATATTTTTTGTATAGTTGGAAATGGTAAACCTAATGTTTAATTATGTTAAGTATTACTATTAATTGGAGTTTCTTTCAGTATTTTTACTTAAATTATTTAGCAGCCTGCGCTTTCGCGTTTCGCAAAAACTAGTAATTACCTAAGTCTGAAATTCTATACCTATTTTAATTAATGTTTTACTTTGAATTCACATTAACTGAAAACACATCTTTACTTTTTAATTAAATGTTTACTTAGCACACCCCGAGCAAATATTGAACCCCTACTTAACACCAACTTCGCACAAAAACAAAAGAATTACGTCAAACAAAAATTCGAAAAACAAACGAATACTAAAAACACAGGCATAAAAGTTTATTGATCAGTAGTCTTATGAGTCAGAACCAGACCGAACCCAGTTTCCATATTTGAAAGGCAGACGTAAAACATTAAACTGGCTAATTAGCTTGAAATTAGTGTTCCTATTTTAAACTTATAGCTGTCAAGGGTGGCGAGACTAAGGTGACGTCATTATTTATGTTTTTTATTTATAAAACTGTCTATGGTTGTGGTGGCAACTACAGTTTTCATTTAATTACACATGATTATAGCGGACTGTTTTAAGTTAGATATCCAACTTAACGGTTAAGAATAATCTTGGCGACCTAGCCAAGCGATTCACCAAGGCCAGTGCTTAATAAAGCACAGGTCAAAGTCATGTTATAAAAGTATGGCCATCAAATGATCATTAAAGAGATTCAACGGACTAAGTTATAACTTGTATCGGGTAGATCTAAACCAGCATTATGCCGGCAGAATTTTACAACTTTAAACCAACTTAACACCAGAAGACTTAACAGCACGAAAAACTTATAAACACACTTTTCACAATCACACGTAAAATTTTTGGACACTAAACACAACACACATTGAATTTTTTAAATTTTATACATCGAAGCTCTTTAGTACGCCGGGCGTAGTCGCAAGTTCGGTTCAGACTGGGTGATTCATCCCATTCGATGGAAGAAAAAAAACTATAACTTGAATTAGGACCGCAATACACGCGCGGAACACAACTGTGACTGTGTTCGAGAGAGCATAACTGAGCAACGGAACTCGATCTTGTATAGGATTTCGCGTTACTACATGGTAAGTGTTGGGTAGGAGATCTGCAGAAGGTTAGTTTTGTTGCTAAGATGTGATTTATTAACTAGCTGCGCCCTGCAGATTCACCCGCATAAGTTTCGATCCCGTGGGAATATTGGGATAAAAAGTATATTTAATCCAGGGTGTCAGCTACCTCCATACCAAATTTATAAACACTCCCTCACACAAACACTCAAACACTCACAAATTTTCGCCTGTATAATATTAGTGTGATAGTAAAAAAATGCTGTCATTGCCGATACCGATCTGTTTTAATTTTTTTTGGGCAGTATTACATGATTGAAACTGCTAGTATCGGCCTATCTTGAAGATATTACAGATGTTCAGCGCACAGGGTTTTGCGCATTGTGGCTTGGCAAAGGCCCAATAAGATGCCTTCCGGAAGGCAGATGAAAAATAAAATTGGAACAGAATCGTCGCCAAAATTAGAGCTAGGAAAACGTTAATTCCGGGAGACCTATTCAGATGCTTGCTTTTTTATTTTGTCGCTGGCTCATGAGGCCACATGGCCTCGTAGTTAATTCTCGTTTCCACTTTTCTGTTCCTTGTTAGACTCTAATTTACAAACAGTCTACTGTTTTAATGCAATGTGCGAGAGTTTGTAAAAACATCACATTCTTTTATTAGCTTGAACTGTCACTAGTGGGCAAAGACCTCCCGCGCCGTCTACTTGGTAGCTACTAAAGTTTTCCACCTTGTGTAGAGTGGTACTTCTGTTTGTATCTGTTTGGTGTTATTATGGTTGAATTATCACGGCTCCTACGTGATGTTGTTATGTGGTATTAATAAATGTATTAATTAATCGCGTCCGGGCGTGTCCATGTTTCAGTATTACGAGATTTTTGTTTGCTTTTCTTTCGGCCATCTTGTTGCAAGAAATGTAATTAATACGTTTAGTATTTCTTTAGGAATTAGCTATAAGGTCAGAGGTTTTTGGGTAGTAACAGATGGCACACTATTAATCTTATATTATTTATGTAAGGCAAAAAATATCATCGGCATTGTTTCACAGAGTAAACATGGGTTTTTCCTTTTTACTACAGATGAAAAATAAAAAAGAAAATTGCATGAATTATGTCTGAAATAAATCTGTCTGTGGTTTTGAGTATACAGGGTGGAAACTTTCATCGGGGCAGTAAGGGTAAGTACCTTATCCGTTGCAGCTACGCGAAAATGGTCTTAGGAGACTATCCATAATTTTTTATGGAATTTTGATCCACATTCACAGATTTAAAAAAAAATGCAGTTAGCAAGAAAATAGCCATTTTACACAAAAATATTTTTTGATGCCAATCGATCCTGTTTCTAATACTGATCATAAACTTCTATGGGACCAACCATCGTTGGAGTACTCAAAAAGTCACAAATTGCAGAAAACTTTTCCCTTACATTTTGTAAAGAATTTGTGTAACTGAAATACAAAAAATAAAATAAAAGACAAATGATCACGCAGAATTTTACACATATCAAAAAGAAGGCGTATTAATTTTCTTTTTTTATTAACTAACATAACTTGATGATGTTATTCTTATGCACTTAATGTAAAATTCACAACACACTCAGAGCTTTTCGGACGCAACAAATTGTCAGATTGTTTTTTATTTAATAATAACGAGTTCGAAATTTGAATTGTTTTTAAACTTATCGTTTTATTCAGTCAACAAAAAGATCTCAACCGTCACTAAAAAAGCTTTTGCGTAAAATTTTCATACAAAATGTACTGGAAAAGTTTTTTGTAATTTGTGACTTTCAGGATTAGAAGTTTATCCAGTGTAGGTATTTATTTTTACTAGCTTCCGACCGCGGCTTCGCCCGCGAGGTATGTCGATAAAAACTATCCTATGTCCTTCCCCGGGATGAAATCTATCTCTCCGCCAAATTTTATCGAAATCCGTTCAGTGGTTAGGCGTGAATAGTAACATACAGAGACAGACAGAGTTACTTTCGAATTTATAATATTATAAATTAAAAGTACGGATTCTACAAAGACATCGTTTCTTTATAGCAGTCGGTAAATAGTAAAATACATACTCTACAACAACCATACACTATTTACTACAACCAAAAGACGCACTTTGACCAAAACTTTTGCAACTCATTGAAGAGCACACAATGACCGGGCATTTCACGAAGTTGTGTAAGAGTTTGTACAATGACATAGTACTATTTATATACTTTCTATTTGAATAGATAAGACTAAAATACTCGTGCATGATAGTTTTTATGTGGTCATCCGAAACGAGAGTGAAATCGTGTACCACGAAGTTTCATGTGTCCTTATTCAATAGGTGCAGGGGACAGACGACGTCTATGAAAAATCACCAAATCAAACTCAAACTCAAAGCATTTATTTCAATTAAACCATTTACAGGCACTTTTGAATTGTCAAGAAGTCGGTCAGTCAGAAAATATGAAAATTGCCAAAATAATATTAAATCCCAAAAAAAACCTGCAACCAACCCGTCATGACCATAACTTTCCTAGGTCATCGGTGGTAATAGGTAATACGGGGTGGTGTCCGCAACTCCACGTCAATGCGCGTATTTTGCGTACAAAATCGCTCTGTTCCTATCATCGGTGATTGACAGGAACAGAGCGCTATCGATATCCAAAATAATATTACAAATTCGCAAGAGAACTCTGTCTGTATGTTACCTTTTCACTCCTAAACCACCGAACGGATTTCGATGTGGCAAGGAGATAGATAGCATCCTGGGGATGGACACAGGCCAAACACTTGGTAAACTTGGTAAATTTTCACGTTCCCATGGGCTAATTTCCGACATCCACGCGGCGGAAAAAGCTAGGCATCCCGGCAAAAGCTAGTTTTGAATATGTTTACTTGGTGGTAAACGTAAATTTTGCGATTGGAGGTGCAAGCGGGCCTCAGCAACATTATATAAATTTAGCGATTGGAGGTGCAAGTGGGCCTCAGCAACATTATATAAATTTAGCGACTGGAGGTGCAAGCGGGCCTCAGCAACATTATATAAATTTACCGACTGGAGATGCAATCGGGCCTCAGCAACATTATATAAATTTAGCGACTGGAGGTGCAAGCGGGCCTCAGCAACATTATATAAATTTAGCGACTGGAGGTGCAAGCGGGCCTCAGCAACATTAGAAATCTAAACAACGAGCCGGACACCTGTATTTCCCAAATTAGAGCTCTGCCTCATTAGTGCGTTGTGTTGCGTTGCGTTGTCGCAGCGTCGACTCAATAATGATTAATTAAATTATGACAATTTAATTATTATTTCAATTAAATTAGTCAATAATGGTGCCAATTCCCTTGTTCACAAACTAAACTAAAATTAAGTTCAGTGCTTCTTTTTCTGTCTATTCAATTAAGAAAAGGACAGAAGATTAATTTTAGTCTAGTCCTGTCAAAATAATCAGCGCCTGACACTATTCCTTATAACTTTATACATGATTAAAAACTTGCCTACTAACATTACGCCAGGCGCTCATTAATTTGACAGGACTAAACTAAAATTTATCTTTTGTCCTTTTCTTAATGAAATAGAAAGAAAAATATGCACTGAACTTGAATTTAGTTTAGTTTGTGAACAACAGAATCGGCACCAATGTCTAATTTATTAGTCACTAGCTTCTGCCCGCGACTTCGTCCGCGTGAAATGTCTTGTTTCTGACCCACGCCGTCGCATCGCATCGCATCGCCTGCCCGCGCTGTCACTTCGTTTTCGCTTAGCGATCTTTCTGACTTTTATTCTTTTTGCTCGGCTCCTAAGGGTTTTAGCGTGATGTTACATAGCCTTCCTCAAGAATTAGGCTAGCAAATATAAAAATATTTTTTTAAATCGACTCCGAGAAAAATCCGACCGATTAGCGCGTTCAGACAAACAAACTCTTCTGCTTTATTATTAATTAGATAGTATTTACAAATTCATTTTAAGATACGAAAATATGAAATTATTATTTATTATCTTCGTCGTGTGTGATAGTCCATTGAATTGTATGGCGAGCAATATTGTATCTTAAGATAAAATATTATAGTATGTTAGCCGTGTGCAGCGCCCCTTAGTGAACTCCACTGCGGGTGACGTAACCTACGACAAACTTATTATTTGCGGTTGGTACAGTAATCGGGTCTAGGGATCGAACCGCAAAATTAAGTTTGTTTTTTTTTTGTATATACTTTTCCGGGATAAAAAGTACCCAGTGTGGTGCCCAGGATATTAAAGAATAATTATACCAAGTTTCATCGTAATCTAACCGGTAGTTTTTGCGTGATGCCTGAACAAACAGACAGACAGACAGACAGACAGACAGACAAAAAATTTTTTAATCACATTTTTGGGTTCGATGTCGGTATAGTAACACCCCCTGCCATTTATTTTTTTGATATTTTCAATGTACAGAATTTTCACTTCTACAGATTTATTATAAGTATAGATTATTAAATCCATAATGACTCAACGCAGGTGTGGCATACAATACAATGCGTTGATCCGTTGCAACGACGCAACGCAACGCACTAATGAGGCATCGCCCTAGTTGACAGATGTTCACCCACATTTTGCCAGTTTAAAATCCCATGTTATTGGGGCAATCGATCACAGATTCAACAACAACCAATGTCAAAGTAAACTCAGTATCTTGAGACCCACATTATGAGAGAAAGAAAACGCATACAGCTCCTTCCGGGGCAGAACAATAGTGTAGCAGAGCTGTGTCTTAAACAGTGATGAGTCTTTTATTAACACAATCTCATTACCTATGTGAACTACAAAGCCGTTGTTACATACTGGACAAGAACTTGAAGACACGCAGTAGACAGAGAAATGGGCCACGGTTAGAAGCATTCTAATGTATAGCGTTCCCACTACTGGGACACAGGGTTTTGTGCGAGGGAATGATCCATATTCTACCACCATATCACCATATGCACCACGCGGGCGCAGTGCGGTTTAGTAGATGCTTTTTCTATGTCCCCCATTGATCCCTGGGCGCAGTAAAAAGTGTCAAAGGGGTGACATCACCATGAGTCTCAATCTCCTAATAATAGCTGCGATGACCAATCCATCTAGCAAGCAATTATGGCATCCAGGAGATGTTGTTGGTTGGTTGATTTTCCTTGAAAAATAGATCTAATTATCTACTTGTAAGGTGGGGGTTCGTGGCTGACTATCAGGTGCGTCGGTCCATGGATGGGGACCCATTGCATACCGAGCCCCCTCCCCCACTGTCAAACGTAGATCGTTCGCAGTCGTTACGACTAGTTAGATGCCCGAAACACTGACCGATACTGACTGAGTTGTGGAGTAAAGATAATTAGTCGCTCCGTGTAAAACCCAACGTAGGTGGGAGGAAGCTAACCAGAAGTAGAAGAATCTAGATGTAAAAAGTTATACAGTGTCGTGCAATGGTGTTAGCAGCAATTATTATAACACTCAATATAATAACTAGCTGAAGTGACACCTGAGAAGTAATAAGCTTATGAAGGCGCGACTCCTGACGCGGGTACATAATCTCATTTGTATCGACATGCAACATGTGTTATTTTTCACACTTTGCGGGACACTTAATGCCCCTCGACGTAATAACAATGAAACTTCTATTGTGTCTCGTTCACTGTCCTTCAATGTGTTAACAGAAAATTTTCTTTTAGCAACCGTTTTCGGTGTCTGAAAAGCAGTTGAATTCAAGACATGGCAATTAGAAATAAGTTGTTTTAATCAAGCAAACTCAATAGCGAACGTTTTTTAAAGGCTTTCGAAAATTAGAGAATTGTCTATTGAGCAAAGGCTACGCTGGGCTGTTCTGAGAATGTTATATAAAATCAAAAGTCATTTATTCAAATTACGCTGAGAATCAGCACTTTTCGAACGTCAAAATTAATTGACAGTCCCCCAAAACACCCGCCCTTCAGTTCCTAGTGATTTAGCTAGGAAGAAGTGACGCAACAAACTCCCCAGCATTTCATCTGGGGATGGCTAAGCTGCTAGCTGGTAAAACTTGTCTATCAGTCAGACAACCTATCATGACGAGTCTCTATCATAAAGCCTTGCTTGATTTGACATAGGCTTTAAAATTCAGAGGCTTAGCTTTAAGGCGAAAGCGCCAGGGTAGCCCGCGAAATTCATTTTTTTTTAGGTTTTTTGGAATTTGCTGGTCAGTATTAAGTTGTACGTTGATTAATATATGAATCGCGGCCGTAAGAAATATGTGTTTACAGAATTATAATCATTAAAGTCATCAACACAACTCTCTAAGACCACGTAACTCCAAAGAATAACTGTTTCATGAAATCATCATTCTTCTGTTTCCCCCTTAATCTGAATCTAGGTTAGATTCGTGCTGGAGCTTCGTTTTAGATCGCCTATCCTCTTCCGAGGTATGCTTAGCATAAATTATGTGTGGGGTTTACACTTTACTCATTTATCCAGCTGTGGACAATGTTCTAAGATAGAAAAAGTACTCACCCGGTGCGATGTGGCAACATGCCCCAATCCGTGCGCAGGAGTGGGTCGCTCGTCGCTCGACTCGTCGCCAGATCTCTCTCCAGTGAACACCGAGTCATGGGACACGGACAGCCCGCTGCCGTAGGCACCCTCCCTTAGGAAAGAAAGATGAAAATAATTAAATATAATTGCAATGTCAGGTTTTCATACACAATTTAAGACTGATTTACACGGTGCAAATCTCCATTCATCTACATTTTTCTACATTCTATCTTTTCCATTATTATAAATCATAATAACTTTACAACTTAAAATTAATTAGAACAAGTTCGTTGAACTTTACTTAATTCAAAGCAAAACAGTTTGTAACTTAGAAGTACCGCCTCCAAATCATAGATGGCGCTACTCGTTACGCAACTTAAAAGGACTAAGTTGAAATTAAGTTCGAGAACTTTTTGATAGTGAAAGAGATAGATAGAGAGAGAATAGATTACATATATAACCTTTTGACTACGTTGTATGTGTATATTTTGTCTTTTTTAGGGTTCCGTACCCAGAGGGTAAAAATGGGACCTTATTACTAAGGCTCCACTGTCCGTCTGTCCGTCTGTGACCAAGCTGTATCTCATGAACCGCGATAGCTAGACAGTTGAAATTTTCACAGATGATGAACTTCTGTTGCCGCTATAACAATAAATACTAAAAACAGAATAAAATAAATATTAAGGGGCTCCCATACAACAAACGTGTTTTTATCGGCATTTTTGCCTTGTGGTACGGAACCCTTCGTGTGCGAGCCTTATTATTTGTAATTTGCGTTTTTTTGTGCAGATTAAACAATTTTTCTTTTATATATACTATAATGATGCGGGATTGGTTCGATATCAACCTCAAAAGTAAGTGAAGCCAATTTATTACAGAAATAAAAATATGTTTTATAAGGTCCTTAATACAAGTAGCGAGGTAAAATAAGAAGAATTCGACTTACTTTCTTCTAGCATGCCGGTCAGCATCCAGCAATTCGGACGTAGAACTGCTCTTGGGGTCGGGCGAGGCATCTGCGCGGGCGCCACTGCCGCGACGCTTGAACATGCGCCGGAGGCCTCGCAGAAAGCGCCCTGTGCGCCCTTCGCCTGAAACATGCACAGGTTGTGTTAGGAAAAGACGAGACTATTACTCATATTCTATAAAGATTTACCTGAAATTTTACTTCTAAAAAACGAGAGAAAAATGTCCCGTGCGTTAGCGCAGTTAAATATTGTAATAGGTATCTGAAGACCAATTCTCGTGATTAAAAATGTACTAAATCTAGTCACAATCTCATCTCGGCGACAATTAATGTTAAAAACTTATCAAAACTGTAGGGAAACTAGAAGTATGATGACAGATTGAGACTGAGATCAAACTGTGAACGTTCTTAAAATTACGCTAACTGCCCCGTGTTTCATTTTAAGGCTCGTACACACAGGCGCGACGCGACACGCGACACAAAGGCACCGCCCGTTGCGCGACTTGCGGTGCCTTTGTGTCGCGTGTCGCGTCGCGCCTGTGTGTACGAGCCTTAAATGTAAAACAGCTTAATAGGCGAACGTTTTTTTAAACAAAATCCTACGGTAATTGCTCCTTATGTTTCATTTTATAATTATCGTGTTTTACGTAAAATTGAAGAAAGTTTCCGGTCTTTCCGATTTTGTATGGCTATTATTTGCTACGTAAATAAACCTCCTCATTGTAACACACTGTATACAACAGTGTTTAACTTGTTTATGTAGGTACTTAGTAACTAACATGGATTGTGAAATAAATGATTATTATTTAAAGTTATTTATTAAAACTTTTGCAAACAGTCAGTATTTCTTAAGACTTAAGCTCATAGCACACGTATCAAATCGGAAAGGGATCGGCACTGTATCGCTTTCGCCTCGCCGTCAAACAGGCGTCAACCTAACGTAAGCACGTAACCAAAGCGGTTCAGAAGCTCCGATAGGTCGACTCGACGGCTCGTCGACCGCTGGTTGATGGTGCAGCAGGCAGGCCGGAGGGGTGAGAGGGGGCAAGAGTGGACGAAGAGACTTAAGCTCGGGTACGGAGAGATGTAAGTGCGGGTACGACGAGCCGTAAGCGCGGGGACGACGAGCCGTAACGCACCCACCGCGGTTCGTAAGCTTGTCCCAAGGCGAGGCGATTAAGTTACGATTTCGATTAGTGTCTGTTGCAGCCTACTGCGCAAAAGGCAAATTTCTTCATTCTAGGCAAGACCAATGGCCTAATAAAAAAAAACCTACCTAATCAAATTTTATACCACAGCGAGATGTTATTTAAAGCTGATCGATCATCCCCCTTCGTAATTATTTTCTTACTCACTTTTTATGACACAAACAAAACCTTAGGGGTTGAGGTGAACCCCCAACCGCGAATTATACGATAGATTTACGATTATAGATCGTTCGTTAAATCAGGGGTCAGCGTGCGGATTTCTATTGTGACTAGACTGTGTTATTTTAGGGGAGACCACCCTTCGTCAATTGTCGCGGATTTGTCAGCTTCAACAATCAATAGATTAAGCAATTTGGAGTGCCGAAAGCTCAACGTGTCGTTTTGGCAGGCTGTTCGATGTTAAAAAGGAGAATACATAAGGTGAAATATGCTTTCCTAGTACTTATTTTCCATCGCTGGGGTGTGTCGATGGTATGTTAACATCTCTATTATGCTATGCGATCCTGATAGGCTGAGGCTACAGTAGGCAGCGATTTGCGATGCGACTGGAAGAGCGAAACGAGAAAAACATGGTATGGCTACATTACAAGCGAAAAAAAAAGCAATTTTCTAATAAATTCGCTTCAATTTCGCTCATTGATGTAGCCGATGCCGTGATTTCAGTAATGTTGTTCCTATCGCATAAAGAAATCAAAGATCGCTAGTAATATTTGATGTACGGTGTAGCCATATACGTGAGCATTCATTTACTTGTTTTAATCGCTCATGTGTCGCAGGTCGCGTCGCGGCCTAAAAGCGGCTATACACGGCCCTAAAATCAGCGGCGAAATCGAGACAGTGCTAGTGGGTATGAAATCGGCTACTTCTCTACACACGTCGCTGGCAGTCAGTACGTAACCGACCGTGCAACAGACTGCTCGTTAATCCGAGATGCCGCCGACACTCTCAAAGCAGCAAAAAATAGGCATTTTCTTGGCACTTACTATGTCAATCAGTCCCGATTCCACTACACACGTGCCGACCATGTTCCCTAGACGATAATCGTCCCTAAATCGTGAGTTCGTCCGAAGTGATTTTTGAATTAGGGTAAACAATAAAATTTCGGTTACGATTTGTCTATACACGTGCCGATTTAAAGTACCATTTAGGGACCTCCCCACCACTTCCCCGATATCGCCACTCATTTAGGGTCGTGTGTAGCCGCTTTAAAATGTAGCCTCAGCCTACTCAACCTGGTTATTTATGTTGATGGTACGGCGCTCTAGCAAGCCCTCACATCTGACTTTCATCTTTTCTAGTGTCACGGCAAGAATCAAGTATCTTAGATTGTTATGTTATCCCGGTACTCACCATGGTTGTGTGTGTCGGTGATGGGCGGTCGGTATGGCGGCTCCAGCGAGCCCTCGCGCACACACGACATGAGGCCCCCGCCGCCGCCGCCCGACATTCGAGCCCGCTCCTGTAACATACAAATAAGATATATTAGGAAGGTGCTCAAAGGAAACTGTCAGCCCCATCTTCACCTATAGAATATTTGTAGCGTAAGACGGTGGTTGACATTCAGGAGATCGCGGGGTCAGACGTGGTTAAGACTCGCATATACCAGGGAATCAAAGGACAAAAGGTAGGAGGTCTGTAGTCAGCAGTGGGTGGTGGATCAAGGCTGCCAATGATGCCGATGAAGCAGTAGAATCATCCGGTCAGCCATTTAAGCAGTCGCAGAGCATACTACTCTTTGCAAAGTTGTATTTCACAAAAGGAAGGAGACTAGATAATCTTTCAAAACATCGGGAGTAGAATGTAGAAATTTAAATTTTGAGAGATTAAAAATTTTTAAGCCTGTTCTCGTAGGCATTCCTTAATTAACATGTTAATTTGGGGCGTCCCTAATTTGATTATTTATTATGATTTAATCAACATAGGAAGTTATTTAGGGCCCCGAATCCACAAATTACATTGTTTAATTAAAACGTTTGAAATCATTTCTTTGCAACCCCTGACTTTTAAATTTTGACTTTTATTAACATAAAATCATAACATCATGCTTGTATTAGATTGTACGCAGACAGAGGCGTAAAATAAGCTGCAATTTCATTATGTCAAGTCCCATATGGAATGCAGGGCGAGGTTGTTTCCATCAGTCGAGCACAATTCAGACTCCAGGTTGTAATTGAGAAATTCCCGAAAGAATTTAGCCTAGTTAAACTTGGCCCGACCTTCAGAATCGAACATAAAGTTAGGACTAAAGTGTGTTATAAGACCTTCAGCGGCGACTTCTCTTTAAGGGGGATGCGTTGAGGTAGCTCGCGAAATTCAATTGTTCTTACGTTTTTTGCAATTTGCAGGTCAGTGTCAGGTGATATGTTGGTTAAAATATGATTCGTGAGCGTAACAAGTATTTACTCGTATTTATGGAATTATAATCATTAAAATTTATCAATACAACCCTCTAATACTAAACGTTTATAATTATAATCCTATTGAATGATATTTCATGAAATATCAATGAATAGGATTACATATATGAACTGAGAGAGTTGTACTGATGATTTTAATGATTATAATGTTGTCCTGACACTGTCCTGCAAATTGCAAAAAAAAACTTAAGGAAATTAGAATTTCGCATGCTACCCTGGCGCTTCCTTCCCCTTAATAATATTTTCTTCTAAAAATTAAGTGCAGTATGAAAAGGGAAGCTGATGAAAGAAGAAGTAATTGATGTGTCCGTCTTCATTTATAGAGGATACGGGTCTAATAGAGCCTTGGAGCTTGCGCAGCACTTTCCTGAGAAAGTTAAAGGGCATCAACGTCAAATCATTTATATCAATCAGTCGTTCACAGGTACTTTTGGAAGAAAAGAATTGTCCGTGAGCAAATGTAGATTTTCTTATAAGGGGTAAGAAAGTTCGCAAATTGAATGAGTGACTGTCCACATATATTAGACAATTTTTCTTTGTGTTTGTCCGTAAACGGGCTACTGGAAATGGGTTACAATTCATAAATGATAAATGGTTTTCTTTTTGTTAGTAGGTTTGTACTTAACACTTTTACACGTCAATCATGTTTTTTTTTTAATTAGATGAGGTTGGCGTTTCCTATCTGACTACTCTGAGAAGAAAGGCCGAAACAAACTCAGAGGTCACAGTCTCTTTTAAAGTCCAGACATAATCTTGGTCAGGTTATACGAAGACCATGTAGATCGGATGTCTGAGATGGTCTTTTGAGGAAAGAACCACACAGATTGAGAGGACCTGTCCAGTCAGTGCACGCATTTGTCAGAAATCGTGCAGCTCAACTCAAGACTTAAGGAGCTCAACGATTCGACGAACAATACCAAAGAAATAATATGTGGAAAACTGGATTAAACTTAGTAGGTAATGTGGGGATTATGGTAAAATAACAGAGGATCTATGTTACTGTACTATTTTTAAAACTTTTAAACTGTGCTTAGGATTGACTGACTAACATTACTGCTCTCAAAACGGTAAAGGATATCATCGCAAAGAAACCGACATCTTCCAACCCGCACTGGGCCCTCGTGGCAGATTACAATCCTCCCCAAGATTTGCAATCCTTCTAGAAGAGGCTCCCCTCTTCTAGAAGGATTGCAAAGGAGGCCTGGGGGTTCCAGCAGAATGTTCCCAACATTATAAGCTGATTATGCTAGAACTGACTGCCTACACAAGATGCCTCATACCTTTACACCAAATAATTATAACATTAATATTACAAGATATTCAATAGCTACGCGAATGTTGAACACAGGTTCACGAGATAATTATTATGTTTGAGTTTATCGTTATACAAACCCCTTTAGAGTTTACCTGTAATTAAGTGTAACCCTTGAAGAATTATTTGTTTATACAAATACTAGCTGCGCCCCGCGGTTTTACCCGCGTAAATGTCGATCCCGTAGGAATATCGGGATAAAAAGTAAAGCCTATATAAGCCCAGGGTGTCAGCTACCTCCAAACAAAATTTTATCAAAATTGGTTCGGCCGTTTGAGCGTGAAGAAGTAACAAACATAAACACACACACATCACACTCACAAACTTTCGCTTTTATAATATTAGTGTGATTATTGTAGTTTATATTAGAATTTTTTATCGCTTCCTCACCCAGAAGTCAGTCCCAGGAGTGGGAACATTATAGGCTGATCATGTTGGGTACGGTATCGGAGTCAACTGCTTAGGTTGAGCTGGACGTGAAGAATAGAATTCGTAACTTGTGGAGACAAAAGTTCACAAGGAACCTTGGAGTAGGTACTCAAAGGTTTTTATGGGGCCCAGTATATCCATATCTATTGTCAAAATCACCGTACATAGGTTAGTCTATACTAATATTTTAAAGAGGTAAAGTTTGTAAGTTTGTATGTAGGGGGTAAATCTCTGGAACTACCTGTCGGATATGAAAAAATCTTTTTGTAATTATAGCCCAATTCTTGAGAAAGGCTATAGGCTATTTAACATCACGCTATGACCCATAGGAGACGAGCAAAAAGAAAAAAGGCAGAAAGAACGGTAAGCAAAAACTAATTAATAGCGCGGGCAGGCAATGAGATGCGACGGGGTGGGTCGGAGGAACAAGAAATTTCACGTGGACGAAGTCGCGGGCAGAAGCTAGTTATTTAATAAAGATGCTCAATTTTTGATGTAGAAATACTAGGTATAGACGACCTCGTAATTCCTTTAGGTTCTGTTTTTCACAAAACACCCGTTTTGCATTGAAAGAAAACATTGGTCTTAAAGCAAACGTAGACATTGACGTTTTATAACGTGTAAGTGACATTCAACATAAGGGAAGCAATTTCGAAGTCGACTATACTTACATCATGTTGTTTATAACGTTCAGAAGAAAAACTCATCCTCTCAAACATACGATTATTAAGATCAATAAACAGAATTGCGAATGAAACGTAAATAGAATGTAGGTACTGCGCGTCCATCTCGAGCTAACGTCTAATAAACCTCCATTACGACGCAATAAATCGAGCGGGAAATATTGCCCGGTGTAGGCAAACACTCCCTGAAGTAACGTTACTTAGAACACACAATATAGCGCAGGTCCTGTACGCACCCATATACGGAATATGTTATAAAGTACACAAAGGTTTGAAGGCTTCGATTGACGCAGTTTGGTTCCTGTTCGGTTTTTCGGAACGAAGTTTCTTAACGCGGCTTCCGTTAGGAGTTTACTGGTAGAAATCGTCGCGTAAGGAAAAAGGGTTATGCCCTCCATGCGACGGCGACGTTCTCTCTCTGTCTTTCTATTTTATTATTTTTGGCATACCTCTGTAAGGCAAAGGCTGCATTACCATCTGAGTATGCCTCTACCTGAGTTTACCTCTTTAGATACGAGACCAGTTCATCTCCCCATCTCATTCTGGGTCTACCACGGAGTCGTTTGCTGCTGATTGAGTCACTTTTTGGGTTATAAACAGCAGGCAACCCTCTGTATCTCCAAAGGGTTATTCCGGGCTTTTTCATTTCAAACGCACAAGATACAGAACAACATGTATGTCCGTAAACTCTACGGGGACAATCTTAGACCCCACATTAATATTCTTCCCGTATTGACCACGATCTTGATGAAATTTATTGCTGTCTTCTTCATGCAGGTAAACAAGAAAGGGATGAAAAAATTAAAACTGCCGCCGCGCTTATTGTATACTTTGTTTACCATCAAAATTAACACAATCACATTGTTCCTACTAAAAGTAATACAATAGAGTGTCTTTGCTTGTCTTTTTACTACACTTTAGTGAAGCATCAACAAGCCACGAGCTATGTTATAATTATAACAGTGCCATGTGTCCATAACTGACATTACTTCTATAAATATACCCGTAATAATAATCGTATTATCTTGCGTATAGTAAGTACTATTACTACTTCGTGAGAAGCCAAACATCCGCTTTGAACGCGTTCAAAATGGTGCTATTATCCTGAACTGCCTGGGGCTGAGCTGATAATAAGCCTCTAATGCGTTCAGGGTCCAGTTCTCTGTCGTAATTCCCGTGTTTCATTTTAATATAAGCCTGAAGGTCTACTCAGTACCCACGGAAACTGTAACTTCAGCTGGAATAAGGGGCAATTCCTAATCCATATCAACTACAGACATAAGATTAGTTTGGAGCCCGACCTAAGGATTAATGAGACCACGATTTGACACTTGTCCCTACTAGACCCTCTCGGCTGTCCCATTTCAAAACCTAGTAAGGGACACTTTTAAAAAATCGTTTTATTGCATAATCTTGCTAACCTAGAAGGTCTCTACCAAATACAAAAACACCAGGCGTTTTAAACTTACATAAAAGGAGATATATTTAAGCATCGATACCTAGTAAGTGCACGTTTCACTCCCTAGTGACCATTTAAAACCTAGTAAGTCACTTTAACTAATTCAAAAAATACATTCCTTAGGCTGACCAATATTACTCGTACGTTTATGCGCTCTCCTGTAAAATTTCATTTTAAGTCCTTACTAGGTTTTGAAATGGGGCAGCCGCTCTGGGTTCGGCCACGTCGAAGACGTTAGCAACGTTTGGCCTCGCAAAGATCTTTTATAGTACAGGTGTTCTTGCATAAAGAGCACGACAAGAAGTGAGGCATCGTTTGTGATGTGGCTCCACACATTGTGACTACTCAAAGAAGGTACCCCCACCAGAGGCCCACCTCGCTTCACAGTCCGTTTAGAGATGAACCCAGTTTCATTGTTTGTATAGATATAGTCCTCATTATCTTAGCCGAAAAACGTCCAATGCTGGACAAAAGACCTTCGAACAAACATCCCCACAACGACGAGTGTCGGGTGAAGGTTGTGTTTCTCTTCTATTACGATGTGTTGCCTTTGTATTTGAATGTTTGATGATCGGTTTCATTAAGGCAACTCGAAAATGCCCACCCAATTAAAGTTACTACAACTCTGATTCAACACTGTGTATAACTTCATTGAAATCCCTTCAAACACTATCAAAATTAACTCTAAACTCATATTATTATAAATCGGATGACTAGTTAAGGGATCCCAAGTTTCTTGACCTCAATCCTATATAATCTTCAAAATATAGGTTGGCAATCTGGCATATTAAGTCTCATAATACAGTTGGAAGATTAGTTTGGCCCATTTTGTATTGAGCCCATCGTGATCCCCTTTCAAATAATCCTGAATTGGTTTATTGGAAGAAGGATTGCTGTATACAAAATCTACAGACGCCAGCAATCCAAGCTATCCGAAACTGTCAAATCTTCCCAAACAACTTTGAACTTTATGCTTTAGCGATAAATTTGAAAATCTATTAAAGAAATTTGACAGATTGTAGTAGCTTGTGCTGACGTCTGTACATTAACAATAGAACATAATATTTCCCCGAAGTACAGATGTGTTCGTATAGTACACCCATATTTTCCCATGTAACAGGGGGCCTATTGTCATCAACCGGGCAAAAAAACCCTAGCGGGCTGCTACTGAGAAATTCCAGATGGAACACCCAATAAAACTACCCGAACTGAGAATCGAACCCAGGAGCCCATGCTCAGCATTAGCGGTTGCGACCACTAAACCAACGAGGTAGTCTGTAAGTAAAGTACTACATATATGTAGAAATTACAGTAGAAATATAGGAACACGTAAGTATGGTAAATAGCAGGCCAAAAGCTCATATACAAAACGTACCTACTAATGTATGTGTGGGAAGGAAAAAGATTATGTAAGCGTCGTGATGTGTCTACCTGAAAATGGCGTGAGTATTTATATACTACTAGCTTCCGCCCGCGGCTTCGCCCGCGAGATATGTCGATAAAAACTATCCTATGTCCTTCCCCGGGATGCAAACTATCTCTCTGCCAAATTTTATCGAAATCCGTTCAGTGGTTTAGGCGTGAAAAGGTAACATACAGACAGGCAGACAGAGGTTCTTTCGAATTTATAATATTAGTATGGATCCGTAACGACGACTGTCAAAGATGAGACTGGTGAGATCATGACAACCGAGATAAACTGCTTGTCGGTATATTACTTATGTAACTAAGGCTAAATAGGGAAAAACACAGCTTCAGTCGCGTTATGTTATAGTATAGCCTAATCCTTATCAAGATTATCCATTAAATTCTACTAATCACAATCGATGTGACGACACGTGTAAACCTTTTTATTTCCTAGAATTTTTTTTTTCGTACGAGCTGGAAATATCCTGATCACCCCTGACCCCTCCCCCTATATCCCTGATTTAGGTAATTTAGGTACCTAATCAGACAGAAGCTTTGGTAATGTGTAATTCTGAAAGTCTTTTACAAGATCTTCAACTTCTGTTGAGTCTTATGTCGTAATGATTTGCCAGTCAACAAAATGAGTAGACATACTTCACTATCGCCTCGCGAGTAGACCGAATAATGAAAACTACTGTTTCCCTCATAACCAAAATAACGTAACTAAACAACACATGGTATTTTCTACGTGAGAGTCGGAACACGTGTAAGGTTACACGTGTTCGGACTGCCAGATAGATTCAGGAGTATAGACGAAACCGTGAACCGGGTATATTCTGACGATAAATTGAAGGCGTGTTATCGCTACAATTCGCCACCCGGCATCGACTAACCGGAGCCTAAGATGTGAATACTCTCTAGTATTCCCAGCCTTCGTTAACCCAACAATATAAACTTCACAGTCAAAGAGGAATCCCTAAACAATAGTATTATAACAATCATCAGGCCTTTATCACGATCAAACCAGTACCGTGACAACTTTGCGACAACCATTATCGTTCACAACAGCGTTCTCTCTCACCCCAGTTTCATGGTACAAGGTCGGAAACACGGGACATTGTATACCCCTCTGGCAAGGTCAAGGTCGCCAGCCCGATCGATACGGATGCTGTGGTGAACAGAGATGGAGGTTTACCACATGCGTGAGTGCGAAAGAGAGGGCGCATTAGTAAGAGATACGAGGATAGTGTTTTGCTATTGCAACACAGTGTAAGGATGTCCTTGTGTGGAAAATTTAATTACCTAGTTAAAGGTCATTGCTTGAAGATTACTGAGTTTTAATAAATGGGAGATGTCAGAGAGAGAATGAGTTGGTATTCAACAGGAAATTATTAAAAGAAAATTAACTGAATTATTATTAAATCAGTACTTCAGCTAGTTATGTAAATATTTCTATTATTGTTGTATTTTTCTCTTTATTTTTGTACTATGAAGGCCGAAGCCTTAGGATATACGAATAATTACAGTTTTTCAGCAAGAGCTTTTTACATTAGTCTTGTGAGTGAGGTTCTAATTACATGATTTTACCAAGAATAGTATCAGGCAGTAAGGCAGGGTTGAATTTTTTAAATTGTTATCGTCGTCTTTGTGTAAGCACTAATCAATCACAAAATAAATCCGACCCATTTAGTCTATTTCGAGTGTCTGGTAAATCGTTATTCCCGTGTAAGTATTCCGTACGCGTATTTTTTTTTTCTCAACCTGTTAATCTAAGTCGTCTTGCATCATCAGTCGGTCTGTCAGGGTAGGACAGATCATGTATGAGTATATTATGAAAACCAGCTTTAAGGGGTTTACATGACCTGAAGCGCGGTCACTGTCGGACTGCATAGAAAAGAAAGAAGCGCGATGACACAACGCTGGTAATTTATTGCAAAATATGAAGTAATTATTTCATTACTTCAAAAAATCTATTGTTTGAAATAAAAATTAAGGCTACGCCGAGCACGATCGGCGTTTGGTGGGCGCCCTATTAAAACACTAGTGTTTTAGTATGTTGCTTGTATGCTGCATCTGACCTCCACAACCCAGTTACTGGGTAATACGATACCCCTTGCTAAGACTGGTTGTCAGACATTCAGGCTTCTGACTACTCGTAAGCGTAACGACTGCCAAAGATCCACGAATGACAGCCGGGACCAACGGCTTAACGTGCTTTCCGAGGCACGAAGGGGTCTCGTTATGTAAAGATGGTCTCCCATCCACAGACCAACCACGGCAAGCCTAGCTTAACCTGTTCGATCGAAATGTGCGGATGTTATTTATTATTTAGCGACGGGCCCCTTTAATTATCGTTACTATCATTTGATTAAACTATATATATATGTTGCAGTCAAAACTCTTAACCAGTCAAAAGTACTATTGACTAGCAAAATCAGTCAAAAGTACTTTTGACTGAATAGATTGGTCAAAAGTGGTTTTGACTGAAAATTATTGGTTATTAGTACTTTTGACTGCAAATTTGCGGTTAAAAGTACTTTTGACTGACGCTCTTCGTCAAAAGTAGTTTTAACTGCAATAAAGCATCAGTCAAAACTCAAAAGCACTATTAACTCGTTAGATGTGAATAAAAAAGAGGTTCATCCTTGTTTGGTATAACAACTTTTGATGTAATGTTACTAATTCGAACAACTTTTAGGATAATAATCAATTTGTATAATATCGATTAACATAATTTTCATTTCATCGAATATTTATTTGCGATAACAACATTTGCGCTGTTGATCAAAAGGTATAATGTTCATTTGATGTAATGTTCCCACCCCGAGGTTCGGTTTTGTTAGGTTACTTTAAACCCTTTTCACAGAAATAGGAGCCCCGCGAAGCGGGGCTCCGTCGACATTGGATGCAAGAGCGAGTGAATGAGAATACAAATACCTTTAGGTACCTCATATCATATTAAACAGGCAAATTAGTGCATTTGAAAATTCGGTCAAATGACATTATTTCAAAGAAATAAATATGCTAAATAATTTTTAAGAGTTTTGACTGATACAACCAGTCAAAACCACTTTTGACGGAATCACTTAGTCAAAAGTACTTTTAACCAGCTCCATTGGGCAAAAGTACTTTTAACTGTTATTTTAGTCAAAAGTATTATTGACTAAAGCATACGGTCAAAAGTACTTTTGACTGATTTTGCTAGTCAATAGTACTTTTGACTGGTTAAGAGTTTTGACTGCAACATATACATATATTGTACTAGCTTCTGCTCGCGACTTCGTCAGCGTGAAATTTCGCCCTCCCCCCATTCACCCTCTTAGGGGTGGAATTTCGAAAAACCCTTTCTTAGTGGATCTCTTTACAAAGAATACACCCTCCAAATTTCATGTCTCTAGGATCAGCGGTTTAGGCTGTGCATAGATATATCAGTCAGTCAGGACTTTGAATTTTTACGTATGTCGCAGGTTTATGACAAAATCGGGTTTTTCATTAAAAACCTGGGCTTTTTCTAATAATTTTGCATACATTTCAACCGACATCTTCCATTCGATCACGTCAAGAGCTTATATTTTATCATAAACCTAAACAAGTTCATGTTTTTGATCAAAAAAACTGGATTTTCTCAGGTTTATGATAACATAAAGTAATAATTTTCTTTCCTTCTTCCGGTTCTTGATCAATAGCCTATAGGTTTTTGATCAAAAACATGATTTTGTCATAAACCTGCGACATATAGATTGTTTTCATTGCAGCCAAATCCAATACAATCATTTACCATACCAACAAAATCTTCATTTAACCTCGAAAATTGTACACAGTATTTGTCCGTGCTGTTTCTAAGCACCCTTCTTTTAACACGGTGTCCTTCTGTGTCTGCAGTTGAAATATCCCACGTTCAGGGGTACATGTCGTCATTCATTCATTTATAAGGACAGGCTTAACCATATGATGTGAGAGAAAAACGGGTGATTGATGACAGTGATATGCGTTAGCGCTGTTTTTGTGAAATGGGGGTAGAAGTGTTTTTACTCTTGTATAATAATAATAATAATAATGTTTATTTGCCAAACACAGTTTTTACATATCCTTAAAGTCTACTTTAATAGATAGGTTTACAAAAAAAAAACAAACTAAGACGCATAGGATGTTGCACAAGCAAACAACCTTTCCCTTCCATGCTTTTCCTTTCCTTTCCTTTTTCTTTTCTTTTCCTTTTCTTTTCTTTCATCCTTTCCTTTTTTCTTTTTTTTTTTTAGCCTGTCTCGTGGAGTCCATGTGTGTGTCTGTGTGTGTTACCATAATTATAGTGAACATGCGCATTACATAAAGGATTTTCAGTCAAGAGGCATATGAAAAAGCATAAATTTTTAGGGTCATTAAAACATTATCTAGGTTTAATCTGAAATTAAAACAGTTTAAAAAGTATATCACTAGCTTCTGCCCGCGACTTCGTCCGTGTAAAATTTCGTCACGACCCTTAGAATTTTCACAGGTTTCCGCAATTTGGACCCTCATGATAAAACCATTTACGACACACTGACTGAACCATAAAACTCCAAACTACCCACATTAAAAACCGCGTTGACTAGATGGTCTAACCCGAAAGTTTCGCGGTCTACAAATATAACGTTGCCTCATACCCTGAGAACTGGGTTGACGACCGTAATATTACGACATTAGTATTGTGGTCATACTGACATACAGTGCGGTATTATGCTTTATTGTCAATTTGGGACCCGTGGTTTTAATAAGAAAAGAAAATTGGAGAAAGGGCTCGAAATTGGTCGTCTTTTGTCTGATTTAAATGTAGATTTGAAAGGGTTTCTTTTGTTACACGGTCTTTGTAATAAGTTTGAAATTGAGTTCATCATTGCATTGCATCAATATTAGTTTTATTTATTTTATTGCGGTGAAAATTACCGTCCACTATTTTTTCTACTTTTGAAGGTCGTGCATACGCTGATCCAAAAAGTACATTTATGTTTCGTTGTAAGGGTTGTGCTTTTGGCCAATTAAACTTGCAGTCGATATCAGTATATTTCCAGAGTGCACCTGTGTATACTTGTGCACTACAACATCTTCCGCTCTGAAGGCTAGTCGCCGTTGAGATTTGCCGCCAAGACCAAAATACGGCGTGGAGGACTGTTATTTTCAGACAGATGTTCTACCTAAGGTTGAATGAATCCGCAGTTTTATTCGATAACCTGGTTTCATAGTTTGCCAATTTTACTTATTCTAAAAGTGCCGATCTTGCAGAGTCCTACTTCTGTATAATTTAACGACATTATCTTTATTTCTAAACCTTTCTTCTATTATATAGACGGTTATAATGACGAGACTCTGAAGTGAGCCCATTGGAAATATTAAACCGCTTAAAATATTGACGAAATGTCTGTTTAGGGGCTTAAGCTAATTACTAAAGCAACATAAATCAAAATCAATATCTTACGTCAGATTGGCCTTCAAAAATTACAAGACTGTTTAATCATTTTCTTCAAGGGCTCTGGTGCCCTTGTGTCCTTACTCCTAAACGTAATAAATTTATCGGTCCTCCGTGGCGACCCATTAAAAACCTTATAAGTAGGGAATGAAATCGCTTTCTGTCAAATGCTTTATTAAAGTGGTAATTTATTTTAATTGAAGACTCGTTCTGATAGGGAAACCTGATAATTTAAAGCAGAATAGAATTCCTTCTGATTAATTGTCGTTGCCATGGTGATGAGTTCATTGAGGTCCAATTAGTGGTTGAATGATAATGATACAAATGAGATTTCGATCTTCAATTGATTGATTTCGAGGTTCTCTTAACAACTGTTAAGGACGATTAATAGATGTCGTGACCTAGGTTGCTAATGAGCCTACAGGTCATTAGCAGGCGATTTCATAAGTTATGTAAACAAAGCAACGAAGACTTTAGATATTTAATCTTAAAGATACAATCTTATTTTGTACTGGCCGACTTGGAAATTTCTTGTTCCCCGACCCACCCCGTCGCATCGCATCGCCACCCCGCTCTACTAATTCGTTTTCGTTTAGCTTTCGTTCTGACTTCTAACTTCTCTTTGCTCGACTCATACAGTCGTATGAGCTATGGTATCAAATACAATACAAAAATATTTTTTTACATTACAAGAACAAAAATTAACCGGAGGAAAAAAAAACCTGTGCAAAGCCAAAAAAGTTCCTATCTCAGCATAATGCTGCGATCAGTCCCAGATTTACGCCTAGACCTACGTGGCTCCAGCCTAGGGGCCCCACAGGTACCCCGACCAGGTGGCTTATGAAACGTCGATTTAAGACAACCGTTGAAGTAAATATGGTGACATACTGGCATCGGGCATCGGGATGGGGGGGCTAAATTGTCAAGTGCCTAGAGGCCCTGGGTCTCTATGTTCGGGCCTGGCTGCGATATTTAAAAAATAAATACCGCAGCGCAGGGCCCGCTGTGATTCAACGGACACATCTACGGACTTCTATAAATCCCACCCGCCGAATCAGACTATTCGCACTCATTCCTATCGTTACGTCTAAAATATTTAGGAAAGACAGCATTGCAAGCAAAACTACTGACAGACACACAGACAATAAAATTTTCTGAAACAAGTACGTGCGTCTTAAAGACTCCATGGAAAATTTTAAAGACACTGTTGAAAACTTTATTTATTCAGTTGTATGAACGGCATTGCTAGGACGCGGCCTCATTTCAGCCGCGTGTGTGTGTGCAAATATTATCTGTGGTCTGTTGCCACAAGTGTCAGCAGTTGGTCAATCGTATGTATCTGGAATGTGGTGCAGTAAAGATGTAGAAGTTTTATTGTATTGGAAAAGGTTTATTGTATTGAATTGATGTAGATGTTAGTTTGGAAACGCTTAAGGTTATGGTGTAGGCGAATTTTCTTTAAGGTGCTGTAGGAAGACCTTGAGAGAATGTTGCTCGCTCCCTATTCGCATTGGCAGCCTTGTTTTACAATGCTGATAGAGATCTCTTCTCTTTTGTGCTTCCCTGGTCTGTGTGAGTCAACCAGCGAGATAAATTGTGTACATATCAGTAGCTATGGCTACCATTTTGACAGTTGAACAACATTCATTGCGTTATTTATATTGTTGAGCAGACAAATTTTTCGAACAGATGAAGCAATGTATTAACAATATCCTTCAAAATGGTTCAGGTTGAGATTTTTTGTGTGTCACGAAATTAGGGACTAGGTGGCTGGGACTGACTGGATTCGGAAGGCGGAGGACAGGGTGTCGTGGCGCACCCTGGTGGCGCAACTTAAAGATAACTGGCGAAATTGTTCTATAGACCTCTGCATTTCCCCTTCGGTAATTACAAGCGTGATGGTATGTAACGAGAAGCGAATTAATTATTGAAAGGGTTGTGCAAAACAATCTTATAGGGACTCACTTAGTGAGGGACTATTTTATGAATTTTAAATGAATTCTCCTAAGAAGCTTTTGTCGCAAATGAGATAGCAAAGCTTATTTGGTATAAATTAGGGATTATAACAGCCTATGCTCGGAAAGCACGTTAAGCCGTTGGTCAGAAGCCCGAAAGTCTGACAACCAGTCTTACCAAGGGGTATCTTATTACCCAGCAACTGGGTTGTAGAGGTCAGATAGGTAGTTGCTCCATGTAAAATACTGGTATTCAGCTGCATGCATGATGATATAATATTACGGCTAATGCACACGGTGTTTTTGATACACGCATTCAGTGTAACGCGCGTATTCTGTCGACCGGGGCGTTTTCTGCCATGCAAAAGCAGCCCTTGTTGCGTTTGCAACGCGAATACATGCGTCAAGGACTCGTAAAAAAATGCGTGTTCAATCAATGCTCATATGCCCTTTAATTTACAAAATGGGTGGATATTGGAAACTGCCTATCAACTGGCCTAGCTAGGTACTATCTGAATTTCTCATAATCATAGTAAAATCAGCACATCACCAAAAGAAAATATTGTTAAGAAAGAAAACACCAAATAATCAACAATTCAACGTAAATGTATCAATTTGCTCAATCTCTTACATTGACAGTCATTATTTTGAATTTCAAATCGACTATGACATTATTCGGTTTCCCTCGCTCTACTTGGAAATCTCTTGAATTAATGATCTTCGAATAAAATGGTTTTAGAATACGTTAGGGGAGGCCAGATAAGTGTTATCCAGCGTGATTTTGCGCACAAAATGAGTTGAGAACTGACTTTCGACCAAACAAATATTGATTTTATGAAACCTAAACGTAATTTAAAAAACGTTTAAAAACGTTCCAGCTGGGCGCTGATAGCCGAAATACAGGCTGTCGCCTAGTTCGGCTACTTCATTTGTAACAAGAAATTATAGCCTACTAGCATCGCCCCGGGGTTCACCCGCATAAGGGGCGATCCCGTGGAAATATCGGGATAAAAACTATCCTATGTCCTTTCCCGGGACTCAAACTATCTCTGTACCAAGTTTCATCTAAATCGGTTCAGCGGTTTAAGCGTGAAGAGGTAACATACAGACAGACAGACATATACGCTTTCGCATTTATAATATTAATACTTATAGTACTTACTAGTACTTATGTATAAGATTGTGTATCATTGTAAACAATTTATTATTGAATAAACTTATATTATTATGATTATAATTTCGGTGTCTCATTTTGAGGTGCAAAAATGACGTTTGGTTAACGCTCGTGTGGACCTTCTAAGTTTACATACCACAAGTGTTACATGTACTGGATTGGATGTACCTACACCCACATTTCCCCCATATAATCCTAAGGGGATGGCGACAAACTTAAAAAGGAGGCTCGTGCAGACTTGATGCGAAAGGCCGAGGAACAGCTGTTGTGGCGCAGCTTGGGAGAGGCCTATGTCCAGCAGTGGACTGCGAAATGTATTTTCTTTCTTTCTTTCTTTAAACACACACACACACAAACTTTCGCCTTTATAATATTAGTGTGATTTGTGGGTGTACTATAGGTACAACTCTGCGTAACTCAGCTTCGGGCATAAAAGGCGTGAGTGATGTAATGTGTAAGGATATTTCCAAAGTCCTTGTGTGTCTTGAGAAATAATTCTAAAGTGCTTTGAGATGCAGTGTAGCAATTCCTTTGAAGCGCGTGGGAGTCCTTTCGATTGTTGATTCCTTTCGATAAACGTCCCACAACCGATTCTATAAGTCAATCGAGATAGGTTGTTAGTATTGTCTAGTATTTTTACAGGTCGTCTGTCCATCTAGCTGGGGGGCGTCCCACACTACGCTTGCCGATACGCGGTCTCCACTCCAGGACTCGTCTGTCCTACCGCCCATCGGACCTTCGACAAATATGGCCAGCCCACTGCCACTTCAGCTTACTTACTCTGCAAGCTATGTCGTAAAAGGTGGCTGGGACAGACTGGATGCGGAAGGCTGAGGCCAGGGTGTTGTGGCGCGGCCTGGGAGTGGCTTAAGTCCAGCAGTGGACAGCGATAGACTGACTTGATTTGATGCTTTAAATAGAAACAAAAAAGTGCGAGATGGCATGAGTGAGCTTTTCAGGAGACTCATGAAGAGAGCTTTTACTTAAGGGGATTACCTTTAATCCCTTTAGGTCCTGACCTAAACGTAAAAAACGCAAGTTTCAGAAGCAATAAAAATATATGATCGACTACAGTAAACATAATTAGAAAAATATATGATATTCTTCAGGATATATGCTAGGTTGATAGTGTGTTGAAAACACAATACAACTAATTTGATAGGATAGAAAAAAATCATGAAGATACCTCTAAAAACTTTCTTTTACAATAAAAAACCATACTAACATACATACAATTCTGATTTTTTGTCAGATTATTCTACAAGCAACATACTAAAGCACTAGTGTTTTAACTTTTTAGTCTAAACAATAGTTTTTTGTAAATAGATAGGTAATTGCTTTGCAATAAATTACCAGCGTTGAATCATCGCGCTTCTCTTTATTTTCTATGCAGTCCGACAGTTACCGTGCTTTAGGTCATGTATGCCCCTTAAGATTTCTTTTTTAAATTTGTAGCAATTACACTAAAAAACAGTGGATGTTTTGTATTAGCTGTCATTTGAGACCCCGAAAGTTTTTGTAGGAAAACTAAGCCTGGGCCTGACGTAAAGGCAATAAATCCTTGCGTAAGTAATTAAGCTGTCCGTACATCCGTCTGTTTTTCTTTTACCAATAAGAACCAATAAGAAAGACTTTTGGAGACAATCCAACTTTTTACCGAATTGATTTTGTGATTAAACCTAAAAATATAATTTATTTTTTATTAAACCTTGCCCCACACTAGGAATTTCTCCTGTATTGTGGGTGCGTTTACAAATATTTAAACTCACATACACAAACAGCCAGACCCGGAACAACTACTTGTAGGTCATACAAATATTTGTTCCGTGCGGGAATCGAACCCGCGACATGCAGCGCAGCAGTCAATCGCTTAATCAACGCGCCATTCGCCAACCGTGCCGTCGAATTGGTAGGTATGTACCACTTATTCCCTTCATATTTTGCAGAAGAAAGGGGAGGCCGGCAGTAGGTCATTCCGGCTCGAAACGATCACCGTTGATAATAAAATGAAACAGGTCTTTAAATTATTTTGGCATGATGGTTATGTGTAAACTTTAAAGCGCTTCAAGCAATCATCCAACACGAACCGATTTAAAGTTCTAATTTAACAACTTTCACCCCTCCAGTGCCACTTCCGTTAGATTTTCACCTTCACCCCTACCCTTTGTATTACACATCTAGGTTAGGTCGTGAACTCACCCGTTGGTTTCAGGGGTTTGTTTCAGTAGCCGTTGCCATGGCAACCGGTCGGCCCGATAAGACCTGTAAAAAGAGAGGTAATAATTAGCTTTGTGTAGGTTATTTTTTTTTTTACGAAAATTGGTGGGAAATTACACGTAATGTTGTTTGGATAAGTTTTATGTAGTAACGTAGTTTGATGAAAAAAAAATTATTTCTTTTGGTAGACATTGAAACTATGGGAAAAACAGTCGTAACCATGGATTCATTAGTCCTCATACTCTCTAGATGCTTCTTATGCGCCTCTTTGACTGACGATAAAGGGATGTGCATGGCTAGAGCACCCACAGAGCGTCTTTAGATATATGAGAGCATCACTACTGACTGGCTAGATAATATCGACCCTCGCATGTCTAAAAGTCCGATCTCATTTTTTAGCCGATTTGAGTCAGGACATCTACACTGTTCCATTCGTGATTCTTTACATTTAGTTGCCTTTCAAAATGGTTATATTTTGAGATCCAAATAACATAGAGGTACGACGGACGGACGGTCAGTAAAAAGAGTAAATAATCACGAATAGAAAAATGTAGCTGTCCCAACCCACATCAGCCAAAAAATTAGAAAAATGAGATGGAACTTTTAGTCATACGAGCGACGATATTTACCACGGCGATGAAGATGGCGACGATGACGACTAATAGGGAAGTATGGATGAAGGAGGCATGCTTTGCCGACATCAAATAGATTAGTATGAGGGCAGGAGAATGAAGATGGAACTGCTGGCAATGATCAGTAAACTATTTGTTTGAAGGTAGAGGTTTTTCGTCTTGACTGATAAGAAGAGCAGCGGTGGCCAGTGCTAACAGCCGCGACTTAAGGCTCCTACAAACAGGCGCGACACGCGATATAATCGCAGCGCGACACAAAGGCACGCGATTTTATCGCGTGTCGCGCCTGTTTGAAGGAGCCTTTACGAATTGTAGGTCATAGGTTCGAACCCAGTCAGGCACTTTATGTAAATTATTTCATCACCACTGCTCTCAATACGGTGAAGGAAAACATCGTGAGAAAACCGACACGTCCAAGAACCAAGAGTTCGAAGTCATGTGACATCTACCACCCGCACTTGGCCTGCGTATTCTGTGTTCATGTAAAAAGGAAAAATAAAATTCGTCACTACAGTGGACCATAAAAAATTTAAATTTAACCCAGTAAAGTACTCCAAAACAAAGTAAAATATAAAACAGTCCCTAAACCCAAGTGGTCCTCCTAAAAAGTCAAGTAATACGCCGCCGACCCTTACCTTGTAAATAATCGGATCCTGCCGTAATTGCTGCTTGAATTTTTAATATAACCTAAAGCACTCAAAAATTGTTTCCAACCGACTTAAAAAAAGGAGGAGGTTTATAATTTGTCATATTATATTTTATGGTTGTACTAACTCCGAAAAATATGGACTGATCAGATAGATCACTTCTTTGCTTCAAATAGTATCCTCTCAAATGGTTCCCATTTCGATATTGTGATGATCTGATGAAGAACTGGCGATAGAAAATGGAACCCAATACCATGTGTTAGCGGGTGTACTTGTTGCCAGGCACAAATGGAGACTTCCGGCTGCTACTGAGAAAATCCTGATTGAAAAACTCAAAATCAGTTAACAAATCTAGAGTCTGCGTCACTTGCCCCACGAGTCCCATGACACAGCCCTAATACATACGAGTACATATAGCGACTACTGTAGTGAATATGAGTAAATTATTTGTGAATTTGATTTTTCTAATTTGTGTATTGATGTTCTATTTAAGTAAGTATATTGTTATGTTTTTTTTAATTTAATGTTGGATAATTTAATTGAATCGAATTTAAAGATGTTTTCTGATATCGGTTATGTGGTACCTGAAATCAATGAAATTTATTACTTATTTATATACACACATCACGCCTGCATTCCGCAAAGGGTTAGGCAGACGTGTACCAGTAGTACACCCAAATTTCCCTAATTAAGAATTCCAGATGCTAGATGGAAAAACCGAAAGTCACGGCTTCTTTTGGGGATCTACCCCACGCTCTGAAGGACAATTCAAAATCTAACCGAAGTCTCATCTCGGCGACAAACAAATGACAAAAATGTAGGGACATTAGAGTTATTTTTGACAGATTAAGACTGATATCAGTCTGTGAACGTTCTTAATATTACGATAATTGCCCCTCTGAAGTCACGTTTGTGACTTTGTGACTACACGAAACAGTCAGACATGTTTAATA
Source organism: Luperina nickerlii (assembly GCA_963855955.1). NCBI lineage: Eukaryota > Metazoa > Arthropoda > Insecta > Lepidoptera > Noctuidae > Luperina > Luperina nickerlii. The sequence continues at coordinate 22,438,987 of OY979671.1, forward strand.
AAAGCAGTTACACAAAGTATCACTACCCTTGCTCCTCTTGTGGGTAAAAATATTGTTAATTGAGATGTTGAAGTGGCTTTAGACTCAGACGTTTCCGTTTTAAGACCAATCAGCTTAACGTATAACCCTCCATTCGTGTGATTGTTTTTTTGCGATCTGTTGCCATGACCTGGCCTGAAACAGGTCTGACAGTTTTTTTTTTTTCGAAATATCTACACCTCCATGAATTCAGAATTTGTAAAACCTGCCTTGTTGTCTAGAAAATGATTCATAGAGACAAACTGTACGACTGTTTGGCATCGGTTTCCGAAGTCTGGATACATCCAGTTGCTTCTGACCTAGTGTTCCGTAATCCGCAGTGTCCCTGTAATATGTCATTTGGTTTCCCCTTCCAAAGTTCCAATGAAATGTCTTATCACTACGCACATTTTATGAATTCTTCTCACATTTTAACCGTTTTGCCACTAGTATCTACTAGTAGATCCTATCCAAAATGTCAATTCCCACAGTAAACGAGATCTTAAAAAAAACACACACAAAGAATCTATAACTTATATTCCAAGAATTTCTAACTTAAACTAACAAACAGATTCTCGCACAAAAACTGAACTAGAAGTAGAACTAAATCGTTAACAATAAATAATAAAAAATAAACATATCGAAACAATACAAATTGCGATAAGTTGCGTGACGGAACCCACGGTATGGCATACTACTTTTTTACTCAAGCCATTGAACTATTTACCAGAATGCAAACGCAGTTACCACCGCCTTTATCATTGAGGCTATAAGTCATTATTTTCTATCGATTTAAACATTATTGTTAGTTTGTTGATCTATACTAAAAATTGTTTTGTCTATTCCGTTGTAATCGCTCTTATAACCATTAGGTATGGTAGATATTTGCTTGATTAAGGTGTTAGTATAAAGTAGTTAAGTTGGCATAAGCTTGTCTTGCTGTAAGTTCAAGGTTCTGCGGCGTTTCCGGATGATTACTGTTGGCGGTTGCTTGTGGGGATAATTCACTTTTAATTGGTCATATTATTATTTAGCTCACGATGAGTGGTAGAAAGTAAGGGCCATTTGTATTTGTCAAGTTTTCGAGACATTAGACATTTAACACGATCACGTATGACGGATATGTGGCAATAAAGATGTTACTAATCGCACGCGTTAGTCAGTGTACTACACTGATCACCATCCATCATAGCTTTGGATTTCGCACCCAAAACACGCTAAAGAGTCTACGAACTAAATATTTTTTAAATGTTACTTGTGGCGGTAGTAAGGAGTGGTAGGCCCGCCTGGTTTGCAACCACCCTCCCACCGGAGTCCGGCGTCAAGCAGCTTGCTGTGTTTCTTCGAAGCGTGGGAGTTCCAGTGCCTAAGGCATCTTCTGGGCACGCTCATTCCATCATAGACCTCATCCATCACATTCCGCCAGGCGTGATTGAGGTCAAGAGCGGGCCGAATCAGCAATAAAAACTAAATAAAAAAAGGATTTCCGCAGTTGAATTTTGGGCCAAGGATGTTCGAACTTTTTGCCATCTCTATGCTAAGAAGTAGTAAGGGGTATCTTGTTGCCCATTAACTGGGTTGTGGAGGTCAGATAGGCAGTCACTCCATGTAAAATACTGGTATTCAGCTGCATCCGGTTAGACTGGAAGCCGACCCCAACATAGTTGGGAAAAGGCTAGGCAGATAATGATGACAAAAAGCATCGCAAACCATTATCATCACCAACTCGGTGATATCAGTCTGACACAAGGCTTATAGCAGTAAGAGACTTACATTCAAATAATTGTTATAGTTTTTTAATATAAACAGTACATATTCTATTTATCCGTTCTCCGTTGCCTAGTCAATGAACCTCTCTAAGCTGAAAAAACATAAAATCTCAGCGAGAGCAAATCTATCATGTTTTGAAATAGAACTGTCGTAGTTTAATATTTCTCTTGGAGAGATCTCGATAAAAATAACATGTTCCACTAGGGATGTGCAACGGTCCGGACTTCAGAACTGGATTCAATGCGCTCCTTCGTAGCTGATACGAAAATAGAAATTCTCACATTAGCTATTCGATATTCAAGCAGCTTGAACTTAATAGTGATCTTACAAGATTTTTAAGGATACACCTTTACTTGCCAACCGTTCGGGGAAACTGACGTTATGTTTAAGGGAAAAAAATTACAGGTAAACGTGGTAGATCCTACTCAAATCGCATTTGGCTTGAAATGAATGGTGATAAGAGCAGCGGGGTATAACTTCGTAACACACCAACAGTAGGAATGGGTTTTCATTTTGACAGGTTAGCAACATTCATTGCGTTATTTACGTTGTTGAGCAGACAAATTTTCCGTACATATAAAGCAACAGATTAACAATATGGTTATGATTGTTATTGAGTGTGTTACGCAATTCGGGTGCAGGAGAACGATGATTATGAATCATGCCACCTAAAACGACCAGATTCTTGTATAAAAATAACCTCAAGTTTTATCAAATCATAACCCTACTCCAATTTAAGATCAAATTCTAATGAAACGACATTAGCTTTGACAAAACACACTAAAGTTCCCAGACTTTATTTCCCCCGACTCCTGTCGAAGTCGAGTGAAAAACTTCTAGATGCAGGAACCAAGAATTCTCGTCCCGTCACTTCACATACACACATGGTATACCAACGCTATCCGAGTATCCGTATCGCAACATCTCAGGAGACTGCAAGACGATTTCCTTGCTAAAATAGGATTGAGATCCGTTCCCAGGAGATATGATTTACAGAACCGCCACAAATGGGGAAACCGCCGCTTTCCCAGATGGTTATGGTTTAATAATGCATCATGTGGCTCGCAATAAGTAGCGAATTAATGTTGTATTATTTATTTATTTATTTATTAAACTTTATGCACAAGTAAAAAAAAAAACTGTACAAAGGCGGACTTAATGCCTTGGGCATTTTCTACCAGTCTACCTTAGGGTGATGCAGAAACAACATTCAGTAGGTGCAATAGCAAAAAAACATAGAAAATATTTATAATTAAAATATACGGCGGTGGCGGCGGCGGTGGCGGCGGTGTTATTTTATTATCCCAATTGTTGTTTCTTTTCGTTTTTCTGTGTTTGTAGGAAGATGGAGGAAAATGTTTGCGTGGTTGTTTAAGGATTTAATAATTAATGCGATACAACAGACAAGGGAGCTCAGAATGAGACGATTTGTCTTGTCTTCTAAGAATATTATTTTCTGGGAGGTAAGAAACAGTAATTCCTATGATAAAGCTTCAAAACCAAGTTTTCATGAAGCTTACCCTGCACTGGTTAGACTAGTGGCATGGTCCTGACCAAACAGGTTGCGTTAAAGCTAAAGCCTATAATCTACAAGTTCATCAAGATCTCGTCCACAACAGTCTACAAGAACATAGGGAGACTGGGTACGGTTGAAGCAGGGTACGGTTGAAACAACGCTAATAACTAGTAAACTATTAACGATGTCATGAGGGATACAAGGGGAGAGAGACGCGGTCAGCGAGTCCAGACATGAATCACAGTTCATCGTTCTACTTCGCGCTATGTACGTTTCCAGGGGACCCTATTATATTTTTTCGACAAAAAGTAAGTATTTTCTATTGTTTTCTTTTTCATTTTGCATTTTGAGTGATTTTCCGCTGTATTGTTAGATTTTGAAGGTTCGAAAACCGTGATTCGTTTTTGTTTATGTTGTTTTGTCTCGACGCTATGTTTGTTTTATTAGCGGTTGAGGGGTATGGGGACGGATGAAACAATTATACACAGGGCGACAAAATTTGACGAACACTCTTTCCCAGAAACCAGACTATACTTTTCAGGATTACGCGCTGAATTCGAATCTGGCCTCAAAATTGCTCTATCACGTCAGGGTTTCGAGATATCCTAACCTAAAAGTGCAAAAAATACCGCTTTTTCTCATTTTTGAGGTTATGTAGCACGGCCGATCCTATTTTCTTTCAAAAATTATTAATAGCATCTCAAAGGACTAGTCTTCCTCTTTAAAATGACGTTGAGTTTACTCAAATATCTTTTTTTTTTTTGCTGAGAAATTGCATTTTGAAATTTTCCAATAGACTGATGTGTATGAATTCTCAAACGTAGAACAATACATGTACACGATTTACGAGATGTTCAAAATAAAATTGTTTCAACCGTACCCAGTCTACCTACTCATGATAAAAACATTACCATAACATCTTATTCTTCTTCCATTTTTACCAACGCCTCATCATTGTGAAAGTGACCTTACAAATCCGTGAGTGAGCGCGTACCTCCAAGTGCTCTGAGGTCACGACAATACAATTATTCCCACAATGCATTGCGACATCACTATTATGATTTTTTGTAATTTTGGGAACTTGCCTGTGAATTAGAACAAGGTATTTAATTTACTTAACTAATTGATTTTGAGATTATCTTATCTTGATCTTATGATGGTGCGATAAGAAATTATTCATTTCGCGAATACAATCGCGTATAAAAAAATGTGTATTGCCATATTTGAAATTGGTTTGGGATCAGGGTGTATTTCCATCACTGCATGTACAGACGCCAGCACATCAAGCTACCGGAAACTGTCAAATTTTTCCCAATCAACTTTGAACCTTATGCTTTAGCGATAAAGTTGAAAATCTATTAAAGAAATTTGACAGATTGTAGTAGCTTGATGTGCTGGCGTCTGTACAAGTGAATTGTCTTGACAAAGATCCCGTTTTTAGGTTTCCGTATCTCAAAAAGAAAAATGGAACCCTTATAGGATCACTCGTGTGTGTGTGCGTGTCCGTCCATCTGTCACAGCCAATTTGCTCCGAATCTAATAGACCGATTAAGTTGAAATTTATTACACTTCACATTTGGTCTCTGTGACCCAAGGGGTCATTTTTGGGGGCAAACAGAATTTTTTTTTTAAAGTTTCGCAATCCGTACCGTGTGACATATCAAATGAAAGGGCTTGCTGTGAGAATTTCAAATATATTTTTTTCATAATTTTAAAGTAAATTGTATCATTGTTATTTAAAAAAATAGACGAAAATTGACCATTCCCCCCTTATCTCCGAAACTACTGTCTAAAAGTCTAAAATTCTAAAATTTTGAAAAATATTCAGAAATTATTTCTATACCTATAAATTACAGGAAAACCTATAAGAAGTCTGTGGTCTTGAGAGCGTTTACGCCGTACGGCATTTCATACAAACTTTCAAGCCCTTGTTTTTCGAAATGAATGAACCGATTTTAATGAAACTTCATACGCATAAGCAGGATATAAAGGTCTAAAAAGTTATAAGAACATTTTCTAAAATAGTATTACAGCCAAATTAGACCGATTTTAAATTTTCTATAGAAACATATTACATATATATATATTTTTTAAATAAGACATTTCGAAAATGTCCTTAAGTAACTTTTGAGGCCTTTCAATCCTGCTTATGCGTATGAAGTTTCATTAAAATCGGTTCATTCATTTCTAAAAACAAGGGCTTGAAATTTTTTAAAGTTGTTGGCAGACACGTTTTTTCTACGACGCGGTTTGTACGCCGTACCGTAAAGAAATCGTGCCGTGTACAAAGGGCTTAATTGCTCCAAAGTAAAAAAAAACTATATCTTGCGTAAATGAAAATAAGATAAAACAGGTTTTTTAAAGTCGAATCAAAGCCTAAATTAAATAAATAATTAAATTAAATAATAATTGAATTTTCTTCACATAATACAGCCGGTCGATTCCGTAAAAATCTCACCGTGAAAACTGAGGTGATGTGAGTTTGTTTTTGCTAGCAAATGACACTATTGACAGCTCACTCCACGCTCACTTCACCTAAGTTTTTGATGGAATATGGCCAGTAAAACAAAGATTACTTGTTATAGCAGGATTTATTAATTTAAATGTAAGCAGTGGTCGTGAGCCGTCGCGAGTACAGAGCGAGAGAGAGAGACCGATAAGTGAGTGAAAGAGAAAGCAGTCATTTTAAAAATTTAAACACGGGCAAGGATCTAAGCGCTATACAGCCAACACTCCCACGAAATGACAACTTTCTATTCCTTTACACATTGTTTATACCCACATATAAAAATGATTATGTAAATATATAGCTTGGTTTACACAATACCTAAACTTTTTCTCAAATACATAAATTGAAACTTACTTATCGGCTTTGTCAAAATATCAGCAATTTGTTCTTTAGTGTTTACATATTGTACACTTATACTTTTATCATTAAATTTTTCTCTAACATAATGCAATTTTATATCGAAGTGTTTACTTCTCTTATGTAAACTTTCATTCTTAATTAACTTTATAGCACTCTGGTTGTCTATAAACAAAGGAACAGTTTCATTGAATCTACACAATTCATTTAGTAAATATTTAAGCCAAATAATTTCTCTTGTTGCATTACAGGCTGAAATATATTCTGCCTCGCAGGTAGACAATGCTACATAACTTTGTTTCTGACTTGCCCAAGTTACAACACTATTATTAATCATTGTTACATAACCACTGGTTGATCTACGTGAGTCTATATCAGAACCAAAGTCTGCATCACAGTATGCTTCTACATTTAAATTTTCACAATGTGTATACAAAATACCTAAGTCTTTGGTACCCTTTAAATACTTCAAAATTCGTAACACAGCATTGTAATGTGATTGATCATGATATTCAATGTACCTACTTACAATATTTACTGCCAACATTATATCTGGTCTACAGACTATTGCAAGAAACATGAGTGCACCTACCATCTGACGATACAATATTTTGTTTTCAGGAAATTCAGGTCTACACAATTTTATATTTGGGTCAGCAGGCACTGAAACCGGATGACAATCTTCCAATTGAAATTTATTCAACAATGACTCAATATATTTTCTTTGGTGTACAAAAATTGAATTTTCACTCATGTCTATTTGCATACCAACAAAACATTTTATATTTTCAGTAACTACAATTTGAAACTTTTCCTGTAAATCGGATAGAAATCTATTCATTAATGTGTTACTTTTACAAAACAAAAGTCCGTCATCTACATACAAAAGTAAATACATTACAACACTGTATTTATTTGATATAAATGCACATTTATCTACTTCACAAGCTGTAAAACCAAAATCTCTCAATATTTCAGTTACAGTTTGATTCCAGCACCTTGGTGCTTGCTTGAGACCATATAGTGACTTCTTTAATTTACAAACTTTATCACCTGCATTTAAACCTGGAGGAGGGGACATGTAAATTTCCTCAGAAATTGTACCATACAAAAATGCGGTTTTAACATCAAATTGTTTAACAATAAGTTTGAAATGGGTAACTAGTGATGAAACTGAAACTAGCAGCTACCAGCTAGCAGCCGACAGAGACGAAACATAACAGATAGGGGCCCGGGCCCCTAAATATTTTTGAAAAATTAGGATCCTTCATTGCAAAATTACAAATAATATTAAAAACTAACATGACATCTGCTTATTAACAATAATTGTTGAATTGTAAAAAATTAAAAAAATTAAAAATAAACAAAAATCATTCTACTGAGACAAAATAGTTTTTTACAATTAAACTATTAGAGTATCTTGGCTGGTATTACACTCACTACTTTTTCACACTGAAAAGAAGTTCTAGGGCAAATTTTAGCAAGTTCGTATGTGTAGAAGAAAAGATATAGCTTCTTAAACAATTAAAAATCATTATACTGAGACAAAATAATTTTTTACTATTAAACTATTAGAGTATCTTGGCTGGTATTACACCCACTACTTTTTCACACTAAAAAGAAGTTCTAGGGCAAATTTTAGCAAGTTCGTATGTGTAGAAGAAAAGATATAGCTTCTTAAACAATTAAAAATCATTCTACTGAGACAAAATATTTTTTTACAATTAAACTATTAGAGTATCTTGGCTGGTATTACACCCACTACTTTTGCATACTAAAAAGAAGTTCTAGGGCAAATTTCAGCAGGTTCGTATGTGTAGAAGAAAAGATATAGCTTTTTAAATAAACAAAAATCATTCTACTGAGACAAAATAGTTTTTTACAATTAAACTATTAGAGTATCTTGGCTGGTATTACACTCACTACTTTTTCACACTAAAAAGAAGTTCTAGGGCAAATTTTAGCAAGTTCGTATGTGTAGAAGAAAAGATATAGCTTCTTAACACGTTCAACGCCATGTCGGACATTGCTGGGCGACACTTAACTTTCCCTTTACGACACACAAAAAAAATTCAAATTGCCAAAAAATCAATTTTTTGTTTTATTTATAATATGATTAAACAATTAAAAATCATTCTACTGAGACAAAATATTTTTTTTACAATTAAACTATTAGAGTATCTTGGCTGGTATTACACCCACTACTTTTTCACACTAAAAAGAAGTTCTAGGGCAAATTTCAGCAGGTTCGTATGTGTAGAAGAAAAGATATAGCTTTTTAAATAAACAAAAATCATTCTACTGAGACAAAATAGTTTTTTACAATTAAACTATTAGAGTATCTTGGCTGGTATTACTCTCACTACTTTTTCACACTAAAAAGAAGTTCTAGGGCAAATTTTAGCAAGTTCGTACGTGTAGAAGAAAAGATATAGCTTTTTAAATAAACAAAAATCATTCTACTGAGACAAAATAGTTTTTTACAATTAAACTATTAGAGTATCTTGGCTGGTATTACACTCACTACTTTTTCACACTAAAAAGAATATCTAGGGCAAATTTTAGCAAGTTCGTATGTGTAGAAGAAAAGATATAGCTTCTTAAACAATTAAAAATCATTCTACTGAGACAAAATATTTTTTTCCAATTAAACTATTAGAGTATCTTGGCTGGTATTACACCCACTACTTTTTCACACTAAAAAGAAGTTCTAGGGCAAATTTCAGCAGGTTCGTATGTGTAGAAGAAAAGATATAGCTTTTTAAATAAACAAAAATCATTCTACTGAGACAAAATAGTTTTTTACAATTAAACTATTAGAGTATCTTGGCTGGTATTACTCTCACTACTTTTTCACACTAAAAAGAAGTTCTAGGGCAAATTTTAGCAAGTTCGTATGTGTAGAAGAAAAGATATAGCTTCTTAAACAATTAAAAATCATTCTACTGAGACAAAATATTTTTTTACAATTAAACTATTAGAGTATCTTGGCTGGTATTACACCCACTACTTTTTCACACTAAAAAGAAGTTCTAGGGCAAATTTTAGCAAGTTCGTATGTGTAGAAGAAAAGATATAGCTTTTTAAATAAACAAAAATCATTCTACTGAGACAAAATATTTTTTTACAATTAAACTATTAGAGTATCTTGGCTGGTATTACACCCACTACTTTTGCACACTAAAAAGAAGTTCTAGGGCAAATTTCAGCAGGTTCGTATGTGTAGAAGAAAAGATATAGCTTTTTAAATAAACAAAAATCATTCTACTGAGACAAAATAGTTTTTTACAATTAAACTATTAGAGTATCTTGGCTGGTATTACACTCACTACTTTTTCACACTAAAAAGAAGTTCTAGGGCAAATTTTAGCAAGTTCGTATGTGTAGAAGAAAAGATATAGCTTCTTAAACAATTAAAAATCATTCTACTGAGACAAAATATTTTTTTCCAATTAAACTATTAGAGTATCTTGGCTGGTATTACACCCACTACTTTTTCACACTAAAAAGAAGTTCTAGGGCAAATTTCAGCAGGTTCGTATGTGTAGAAGAAAAGATATAGCTTTTTAAATAAACAAAAATCATTCTACTGAGACAAAATAGTTTTTTACAATTAAACTATTAGAGTATCTTGGCTGGTATTACTCTCACTACTTTTTCACACTAAAAAGAAGTTCTAGGGCAAATTTTAACAAGTTCGTATGTGTAGAAGAAAAGATATAGCTTCTTAAACAATTAAAAATCATTCTACTGAGACAAAATATTTTTTTACAATTAAACTATTAGAGTATCTTGGCTGGTATTACACCCACTACTTTTTCACACTAAAAAGAAGTTCTAGGGCAAATTTCAGCAGGTTCGTATGTGTAGAAGAAAATATATAGCTTTTTAAATAAACAAAAATCATTATACTGAGACAAAATATTTTTTTACAATTAAACTATTAGAGTATCTTGGCTGGTATTACACTCACTACTTTTTCACACTAAAAAGAAGTTCTAGGGCAAATTTTAGCAAGTTCGTATGTGTAGAAGAAAAGATATAGCTTCTTAAACAATTAAAAATCATTCTACTGAGACAAAATATTTTTTTTACAATTAAACTATTAGAGTATCTTGGCTGGTATTACACCCACTACTTTTTCACACTAAAAAGAAGTTCTAGGACAAATTTCAGCAGGTTCGTGTGTGTAGAAGAAAAGATATAGCTTTTTAAATAAACAAAAATCATTCTACTGAGACAAAATAGTTTTTTACAATTAAACTATTAGAGTATCTTGGCTGGTATTACTCTCACTACTTTTTCACACTAAAAAGAAGTTCTAGGGCAAATTTTAGCAAGTTCGTATGTGTAGAAGAAAAGATATAGCTTTTTAAATAAACAAAAATCATTCTACTGAGACAAAATAGTTTTTTACAATTAAACTATTAGAGTATCTTGGCTGGTATTACACTCACTACTTTTTCACACTAAAAAGAAGTTCTAGGGCAAATTTTAGCAAGTTCGTATGTGTAGAAGAAAAGATATAGCTTCTTAAACAATTAAAAATCATTCTACTGAGACAAAATATTTTTTTACAATTAAACTATTAGAGTATCTTGGCTGGTATTACACTCACTACTTTTGCACACTAAAAAGAAGTTCTAGGGCAAATTTCAGCAGGTTCGTATGTGTAGAAGAAAAGATATAGCTTTTTAAATAAACAAAAATCATTCTACTGAGACAAAATAGTTTTTTACAATTAAACTATTAGAGTATCTTGGCTGGTATTACACTCACTACTTTTTCACACTAAAAAGAAGTTCTAGGGCAAATTTTAGCAAGTTCGTATGTGTAGAAGAAAAGATATAGCTTCTTAAACAATTAAAAATCATTCTACTGAGACAAAATATTTTTTTACAATTAAACTATTAGAGTATCTTGGCTGGTATTACACCCACTTCTTTTTCACACTAAAAAGAAGTTCTAGGGCAAATTTCAGCAGGTTCGTATGTGTAGAAGAAAAGATATAGCTTTTTAAATAAACAAAAATCATTCTACTGAGACAAAATATTTTTTTACAATTAAACTATTAGAGTATCTTGGCTGGTATTACACCCACTACTTTTTCACACTAAAAAGAAGTTCTATGGCAAATTTCAGCAGGTTCGTATGTGTAGAACAAAAGATATAGCTTTTTAAATAAACAAAAATCATTCTACTGAGACAAAATAGTTTTTTACAATTAAACTATTAGAGTATCTTGGCTGGTATTACACCCACTACTTTTTCACACTAAAAAGAAGTTCGAGGGCAAATTTCAGCAGGTTCGTATGTGTAGAAGAAAAGATATAGCTTTTTAAATAAACAAAAATCATTCTACTGAGACAAAATAGTTTTTTAGAATTAAACTATTAGAGTATCTTGGCTGGTATTACACTCACTACTTTTTCACACTAAAAAAAAGTTCTAGGGCAAATTTTAGCATGTTCGTATGTGTAGAAGAAAAGATACAGCTTCTTAAACAATTAAAAGTCATTCTACTGAGACAAAATATTTTTTTACAATAAAACTATTAGAGTATCTTGGCTGGTATTACACCCACTACTTTTTCACACTAAAAAGAAGTTCTAGGGCAAATTTCAGCAGGTTCATGTGTGTAGAAGAAAAGATATAGCTTTTTAAATAAACAAAAATCATTCTACTGAGACAAAATAGTTTTTTACAATTAAACTATTAGAGTATCTTGGCTGGTATTACTCTCACTACTTTTTCACACTAAAAAGAAGTTCTAGGGCAAATTTTAGCAAGTTCGTATGTGTAGAAGAAAAGATATAGCTTTTTAAATAAACAAAAATCATTCTACTGAGACAAAATAGTTTTTTTACAATTAAACTATTAGAGTATCTTGGCTGGTATTACACTCACTACTTTTTCACACTAAAAAGAAGTTCTAGGGCAAATTTCAGCAGGTTCGTATGTGTAGAAGAAAAGATATAGCTTTTTAAATAAACAAAAATCATTCTACTGAGACAAAATATTTTTTTACAATTAAACTATTAGAGTATCTTGGCTGGTATTACACTCACTACTTTTTCACACTAAAAAGAAGTTCTAGGGCAAATTTTAGCAAGTTCGTATGTGTAGAAGAAAAGATATAGCTTTTTAAGTAAATAAACAAAAATCATCCTACTAAGACAAAATATTTTTTTACAATTCAACAATTATTGTTAATAAGCAGATGTCATGTTAGTTTTTAATATTATTTGTAATTTTGCAATGAAGGATCCTAATTTTTCAAAAATATTTAGGGGCCCGGGCCCCTATCTGTTATGTTTCGTCTCTGTCGGCTGCTAGCTGGTAGCTGCTAGTTTCAGTTTCATTAACTAGTGACAACATGACTCTAATGGTATCATACCTTACTGTAGGTGAAAATGTTTCAGAATAATCTATGTCTTTTATTTGTGAAAACCCTTTTGCACAAAGTCTAGATTTAAATCGAATAGAACCATCTGAATTTTCTTTTACACGAAATACCCATTTACATCCTATGGGTTTCTTACCAGTAGGTAAACTCACAAGCTCCCACGTTTCATTTTCTTTGTGAGCTTCCAGCTCTTCGTTGATTGATTTTGTCCAGTGCTTTGCATCTGGAGATACCATGGCTTCCTGGAATGTTGTTGGGACTTCACAATCTGCTATCAATGCCTCTGCTATATAGGTCATTGTGTCTTCCTCTGGGTGTTCCGAGCACTCTTCCGAAGACTGCTTACCCAGGGCTTTATTCAGGAAATTTTCAAATACGTTCTTGTCAAATAGTGACTTACTACCATGTTGGCTCCTGCTTGACGTCGACGACTTACCACCATTGCTGGTGGCACCTCCGAACACCTTGGCATCACGCTGAGGACTCACCACAGCATGCGTCGTGGCCTGCGGAGTTGGAAGTGCACGGGTCTCCTTGGCATCACACGATGGGTCGCACTCCACCGTATGCATCGGGGCCTGCGGAGTCTCCTTGGCATCATACACGGTGTTGACCGGTGTATGCATCAAGGCCTGCGGAGAGGGTCCTGCTTCTGCTCCCTTTTCTGATAGCGGACACACCAAGCTATCTTCATCATCTAGGGGCAGCTGGAACAAGCTCTCCTCAACTTTTCGTTCATCACAGGTAGTAGTTTCATCAAATATTACATCTCGAGATATCTCCACTTTCTTGGTACGCAGATCCATCAATCTGTAGTTGTCCGAGTTATTGTCATAACCTACAAGTGTCATTTTCATACTTTTCGGCTGAAGTTTATTGCGTTTCTCCTTGGGCACATGAACGTAGGCTGTGCAGCCAAATGTCCTTAGATGAGAAAGGTTAGGCTTTCTTCCAACCCATTTTTCAAATGGAGTTATGCCATCTCTTTCTTTTCTGTTGTACAAATAAGCTGCAGTGTTCACCGCTTCTGCCCAGAGACTTGCAGGTAACTTGCTGTCGAAGAGCATCGCACGCGCAGATTCCATCAGTGTCCTGTTCATTCTCTCACTACAACCATTTTGTTGAGGGGTATAGGGAGCTGTCCGACACAACTGAATTCCATGTTCTGATGCAAACTGCTTCATCTGACTGCTGGTGTATTCACAACCATTGTCTGAGTGAAGGGCAGTGAGCCTGACACCTTGACTTAGTATTTGCTTATAATAGTCTTTGAAGCACTCAAAAACTTCACTCTTTTTAGATAATAAGTACACCTTACAGTACCTTGTTGCTTGATCGATGAAGGTCACAAAATATCTCTTGCCACTTATTGACCTGATAGGCATGGGTCCACAAATGTCACTATACACCTTTGCTCCAGCAAGGTTAGCACTTCCTTGTGATGGTTTAAATGGTAAACGGTGCTGTTTCCCTAATATACACGGTTCGCAGAGAAAACTGTTTATTTCTTCTACTTTCATACCTGGTATAAGTCCACTTCGCACCATTTCTCGTATAGTGTGCACATTGATGTGTCCAAGACGCCTATGCCACAGTTCAATGTCACATACATTCGCCTCATGAGATATTTTAACACTGAATTGCATTTTATATAAGTTATTGTTGCTACTTTTGTTTGCGACCGCAACTAACATTCCCGAACTATCGTATATTTTGGCACTGGATTGTTCTTTCACTATTTTAAAACCTTTTGAGGTTATTACACCTTCCGAGAACAAGTTCTTACATAGTTTTGGCACAAAGTAAACATCGTTTAAAGTAGACTCGTACCATTGTCCATCGAGTAGTTTGTTTACATTTATTGTCCCTTTTCCACACACTTGTAACTCAGTTCCATTGCCTATACGCACTGTTGATTCGAAGGGAATTAAGTTCGCAAAACATTCTCGAGCACAGCACATATGTACAGAGGCTCCACTGTCCAATATCCACACGTATTTACTATCAATGTTTATGTTGTTATCACTGACGAACGCAGATTTTTGAGACGATGACGCATGAGTGCGGCCCGTGCGTTTACTCGCTGGCGCCGGCATGACAGTGGCAGTGACGGGAACACTTTGTTTACAATCACGCGCATAGTGTCCGCGCTTTGAACACTTGAAGCATTTAGCTCGGGAACGTGTGTTCTGCTTGTTTTTACTTGTTTGTGTTGAAACTAAAGCAGCGGGTTCTTGCTCTTCAGCATGGTTAAAACTTGCTTCCTCATCTATCAGTCGAGCTGTCAAATTGATAATTGTCTGTCTCTTTTCGTCCAGTGACAACCATGCTTGACGTAGGTTTCGATATCTGTCGGGTAACGATCCCAATATTTTGGTTATCACGCTTATCTCCGAAACCAATTCACCAGCATCTCGAAGTTGTTGTGCGATATTTTCGATTTTTGTAATATGTTTAGCAATTGAATCACCTTCCGCCATTTTTATGTTGTGGAACTTTTCCAATAATAACATTTTCGTGTTTTCACTTTTCTGCTCGTAAATGGATTCTAATTTAATCATCATTTGCTTTGCAGTTGTACACGTTTCAACCAAACTAATTAGAGACATATCGAGTCCCGATGTTATTATGAACATCGCTTGCGCATCCGTTTGACGCCATTTTTCAAGCACGGACAAACCTCCTTCTGTCTTCACATCGTTTGTGTTATCGTCACTTTTCTCCTCAGTGAGATGATTGCTCAATCCTTTTGCTCTTAACGCGCAGTTAATCATGAACTTCCATTGGCGGAATCCTTGACCGTCGAAACGCCGGGCAGCAATTACGTGCGAAGCGACGTCCATCTTTCCTGCACTTTCCTTTGTCTAGCAACGACCGCGTGGCTGACAAATCTTTGGATAAGATTAATGCGAAATATACTTTCGATTGACTCGTGACTTCACTTGTGCAAGATACTGGGCCCATAACCTGATGGAATATGGCCAGTAAAACAAAGATTACTTGTTATAGCAGGATTTATTAATTTAAATGTAAGCAGTGGTCGTGAGCCGTCGCGAGTACAGAGCGAGAGAGAGAGACCGATAAGTGAGTGAAAGAGAAAGCAGTCATTTTAAAAATTTAAACACGGGCAAGGATCTAAGCGCTATACAGCCAACAGTTTTCACGGTGATATTTTTACAGAATAGCACCGCAGATACATGACCACAACAAATAATTATAAGTAGGTATCATAGCAATCACTACAAGTTTTCTCAACGACCATCATTATCCACAATTCCATGCAAATCAGCTCGAATTCCAACACGATGCCAAATAATTATCCGGATATAATTCCGAGTCAGTACGGTACCAGAGAAATGGGCACGAAGAAATAATTCAATGTATTTTAAAATTGCGAACCAGTCGAGTTCGGAAAGTGTAGTTATGTGATGTTTATCATTCTTCGATGAAGTCAGCCTTTCTGTCGAGATACTTTTGTTTCTTGGAATGATTTTGGTGAAAATTATACTCTGCGATTTTTGCTTAATTCTTGGTAGAACCTATAAGGCTCCTTCTATAATTGAATACAATTCAAATGAAGCTGTTACCGACGTGCAAGCTGGTACCATGGATTCGGGCCATGATTCTGAACCTTCCTGCGTTGAATTTCTTGCTGTGTGCTGAATTCATTGCAGTTTCTGTTTGCGCGTAGATGTTGCCTCACTGTAGATAGTTTCTAACTCACGGATTTAGAACCATATACCTTGATATCCAATCCCTTTTATGGATCAAGCCTGGTCCTTTTCTTAAACTCTAGAAAAATAAGTAATCCTCGTAAGTACTCACGAAAGTAAAAGTGTATGTGTATGTCTCAAAGCCTTCACCAAAAATCTATTTATATCCTGTCTCACGTAATCCTTTACCTTACAATCTTATCCCAGACATCACATCAAAAATAAATCTACCTTAAAAGTACACCTTGATCTACAAGCTAGATACCTGCTTACCCCGCAGCGAGCGAACCAATCCAATCAGTACCAGAGGTAGATATTCGGAAAATGGCGACGATCCCCGCCGATTCAATTTCCTTATTGTGATGCCATCCAAATATGAATACATTACACGTAACTTTATAAATAAGGTTTCCAGACATCAATTTAGGACATAATAATCTTATTTTTTGATCCAAGTTAAAACAGGGTTTTAGTGGAGAATGAGGTACTTCTAGGAACGTGTGCAAAGTGATCTTCTGCATCATCACTTCACTATTATCAGGCAGATGATGACGAGGATGATAAGGAGATGATATGCAAAAGGCTAGGCAATTTTTTCCCAACGACGTTGGGTTCGACTTTCAGTCTAACAGGATGCAGCTGAATATATAAAATAAATCTTTCCATGGAGGGACTGCCTCCTCAACCCAGTTAAAGAAAGAAAGAAAAAGTATTTATTGCAACTCGTACAGGAGGATCACAAACTAAACTAACTACAGCAAAATAAAAATCCAAGTTATATTAAAAATAAAATTATTTAAAAAAAAAAACAAAAACCGACTTCAAAAACCTAATAAACACTAAAAACTTAAAAATAATATTAAATTTAAACTATAATTAAGAATAATTTAACCTAAATAACCTTACCTAACTTTAATCTACACTATATTTTACAATTTAACAGTTTTTGGAGTCGGTGCCAAGCCAAGTGTATCTATCTAATTGGGCCATAAAATATTCTCCCTTAATTTTTATTACAATAGTTTACGAGAGTAAATTAATATCATATTATTAGGTACTGATATTATTACAAAGCTGTTAAAAGTTTTAGTTAGCGCTCGATAGATGGCGTTGTACCGTATTCTGAATCGCGACATGATTTCGTTACCGAGAAACCTATGAAGATCAAATTGTATTACTTACGAGTTTCACATTTCGTCCGCAAGAGCGCGCCACTATCCGAACAAAAAGCAAAAACAACTCCGTCTTCTGTTGATATTCTGTCTTGTGTTTTATTTTTTTTTTCAGTTTGTTTTGTTGATTGTTAATATTTTTTGCTGATATAGTACCTTTTTTTTTTGTTAATATTTTGTGAGTGCGGGCTTGGCACCGACTCCAAAAACTGTTAAATTGTAAAATATAGTGTAGATTAAAGTTAGGTAAGGTTATTTAGGTTAAATTATTCTTAATTATAGTTTAAATTTAATATTATTTTTAAGTTTTTAGTGTTTATTAGGTTTTTGAAGTCGGTTTTTGTTTTTTTTTTTAAATAATTTTATTTTCTAGTTTTTAGTTTAAGTTTGTACATAATTCATAGTTTGAAGTTTCTTTTTTCAATTTTTAATAGAAAGAAAATTAATTTTGTATAATATGGGTAGGCCTACTAAACGCGCTGCTCAAATGAGACAGCGCCGTTTGGAAGAAAGTAACGACGAAAAGGAAGAACGTTTAAAGAAAAGTAGGGAAAGAAATACTAGAAACATTTTAAATGAGAGTGATGAGCAGCGAGCGTATAGACTTTCTCAGAAGAGAGCAAACACGAGATTATCAAGGCTTAATGAGAGTCCAGAAAGTCATGCTCAGCGGCTCAATTTGATTCGTGAACGATTATCAAACGAGACTCAAGAGCAACGTTCTCATCGTCTTGATATCATTCATGAACGTTTGTCTCACGAGACCGAGGAGTTGCTCCTCGGTCTCGTGAGACTCATGAGTTCTCATCACTCACTCGAGAGTTCTCATCGTCTCGGTTTGATTCAGTAGCGCTTATCAAACGAAACCGAGAATCAAAGTTCCCGTCGTCTACACGTGCAATACGAGCGTCTATCCAATGAATCTGCCGAATCCAGAGCGACTCGATTAGATATTATGCGACAAGCTAGTCGTAATCGCCCTTAAAAGCAAACTGGCGTAATGTTATGTTATGGTATGGCTTAAACTATGCATACACAAACAATCGCAGCAATCGCGAGACATGTGCTGTCGATTTTTAAAGATTTCTATCGTCTATGGTTAGTCCATCACCTCCTGACCTGATGATCACGAGACCAAAATGGCAAACGCCCTTCCAAACATCAAAAAAATAATAATTTACTAAATCAGTCGATGCCTACTCCTTACTGTTAAGGAGTCGTACCTTCCATCATCAGCTCAGCTACATGAGATGATGATCACCATACGCAAGTACTTAAATTACTTCATAAGATTTGCGAAAAACGATGTTTGGGCCCATAAAATTTGAGGGTTGCCCTCGATTTCTCCATGATCCAATCATCAGATCCTGACTTGGTGACTATGGGACCACTTCAGAAGTATCTCCTTTCGAACAAAAAAAGAATTTTGAAAATCGGTCCACATTTGGCGGAGTAATCGCGTAACAAACACACAAAAAAAAAAACATACCGTCGAATTGAGAACCTCCTCCTTTTTTGAAGTCGGTTAAAAAGTAACAAAAGGAAAATGAAACAGAAAGTCCTATACGAGGTCAAAAGGCTCCTATCTCAGCAGTTACCGGTTATCACTTCATATAAGTACCAAAGCAGGTGAAGTATGTAGGTGTAGAGCAGTGGTGACCCAGTGGTAACGGCTGCAACTTATGAGTTGTTGACCGTTGGCTCGAACCCAGACAGGCGCTTTACGTTGAGTAAATTATTATTTAACCCATTTATTCAAAAAGAGCTAGTGTATTCTTCGTAAACTGGGACTAAAATAGCTCTTTAATCCCTAGGGACAAAAAGTGATTTGAATTTGGAATGTGGATATTTTTTTAAAGTTCCAATCACCAAAGAAATCAATCACGAATATTGTATGAACAAATTAATAACAGGCTGTACGTAAAACGCGCGAAAAGCATTCTGCCTTCGTTCGTAACTGTTTACTCAAAATTGTATGTAAATAAATAAACATACTATTCTTATTCATAAGTTGCAATTGCTTATTATACATATTTTTTCATAGAGGGTGATAATAAGTAGTGTCCACCTCGGGAGCAACACTATTTTAAGCTCGAGTGACGTACTCTCGCCTCCAAAATAGTTGTTTGCTCCCTTGGCAAACAATCTACTATTATAACCATTGTTCTCAAAACGGTGAAGGAAAACATCGTGAGGAAACCGGCATGTCCTAGAACCAAACATTTATAGACGTGTGGCATCTACAAACCCGCACTGGGCCTGCGTGGTGAGTTACGATCACAGCACTTACAGCCCACTCCCTCTCACTGAGAGGAGGCCTGTGTCCCAGCAGTGGGAACATTATGGGCTGATTATACTGATGTAGCTGACAAACGCGAGCCACCAAAATCAAAATAATTTAGTAATCTTCTTGTAAAATAGTTTATCTTTAAGTCTGCTAACACTAGAAGCTACAGACAAAGTGAAAAATTACTTGTCTAAATATTTATAATCCCCAAGTCGGCTTTAGTTTATTCAATGGAGCACAAAATGATAAACCCAGTGCTTCGTTTATATTTACCGGAGGCTTTACAAACCAATTCGGTACAATTTGCTTGTCGGTCTTCTACAGATTGTGCTTCGGTGAGTGTGCCCAAGAACTCCACGACCTCATTCGACCGGCCGCGACCCCCTTCTACCTTCGGACATCCAGACGCACTGCAAGTTACCATCCCTGCCTAGTTGCTATTCCACCAATTCGCACTAACCCTAGTAGCATTTTGAGTTGGCGATTTGTTCGGCCAACAATCACGATTTGTTGGCCAACGGTCCTGCATGTCCCCTTTTTAAACGTATGTGCCAACGGTGGAAATAACATAGGGCCATCATGTTAGGCCAACAATGTATTCCCCCACGAAAGCGCTACCGTAATGCCTACCGCCTATTGACGTTGGGCCATTGTCGAAAGTACAACCAAAGTGTGTGGCGATTTTCACGTAGGCCCTACCAAGCAACTACTTGATTGGCCCAACCAATAAAAGTATACTGCATACCTACGTTAGGTTTCTATTACTGGCCCTACCGATAAATTATTACTATAAGCCTGTGTATGGTTTATGACATAGGCCCAACCAATAAATGTGTACTACATCCCAATGTTGGGTCTTTGTTACTGGCCCTACTGATAAATTATTACTACCCTGTGTAGGGTTTATGACATAGGCCCAACCAATATAAGTATACTGCATACCTACGTCAAGTTTCTTTTACTGGCCCTACGGATAAATTATTACTTTAGGCCTGTGTTTGGTTTATGACATAGGGCCTACCAATAAATGTGTACTACATGCCAACGTTGGGTCTTTGTTACTGGCCCTACCGGTAAATTATTACTTTATGCCTGTGTAGGGTTTATGATATGGGCCCTACCAATAAAATAATACTTTATGCCTGTGACGGTTTTATGTCATGCCCTATCTAGTACATCCAACATTGGGTTTCTAACAGAGGCCCTACCAAACAACAAACAACAAACAAGGAAATCCAGTAATTAAAATTTATTAAAAAAAATAAGGTCGCAATCATTTGTCATTATTCTAATTAAAGTTAAACAATTAGTATCTATTTAATTATAATTATCAGACATTTCAGACAGATTCAAGAAGGCATGCTTTTATCATTTCTCTTATTAAATAAAATTGAGTTATCTTCTAAAATAATTATTTGTTAAAAAAAAAGATGCCTTCAGCTGTCCTAAATAAAAAAAGTAGCTACTAAGAGCGTTAACGCCGTACGGCATTTCATGCAAATTTTCAAGTCCTTATTTTATTAAGACTGAACCGATTTTAATGAAACTTCGTACACATAAGCAAAATACATATGTAGTTCTAAAAAGTTAGAAGAAAATATTTTTTTAAAATAGTGTTAGCATTAAATTACACCAATTTCAAATTTTCCATACAAATAGAATTTTCCAATTATCTTTTTTTAAATAAGACATTCCTAAAATGTTTTCTTTTAACTTTTTAGACCTATGTATCCTGCTTGTGTGTAAAGTTTCATAAAATCAGTTCAGTAATTTTAAAAAATGAGGACTTGAAAATTTGTATGAAATACCGTACGGCGTACAGGCTCTTAAGACATTATCCAGGAAGCAAATAGAGAAATACGTTTGTATGGAGAAAACGCCTCTAGGCTTCCCTCTTAATATAGGACACTCAAAGCAAATTTTTCTAAAGAATTCTAAGAAACAAATCTCAAAAAAATAAATATTTTTTTTATCTATCAGATCCTAATCACATCTTTAATGTTTAATTTTGAAAATTATTATAAATTAAAATGTTATTCATACATTTTTTAGTTTTAAAATTATAAAATTGCTAATTTCCAGAACTATTTAGCAATTGGTCTGAGGAAATATGTGTACCTGAAAGGTTATTATGATAATTAAACTCATTCTTTATTTGTGCTTTCCTTCGTGCAAGTCGTCGTTTTTCGGATTGTTCTGCGAGCTTCCCGTCCTCCATTGCGGTCTTTGGTAAATCTGAACCAGTTTGCTATAACTTCGTGAATTTCCGAGTCTGTTGCCTTTTCCGCTATTTTATTATGGCGCACTGCATCTGTAAAGAAAACAATTTTGTAAACTCTACAAGATAAATATTATTACTAAAATATGTAGGTACCTATATCCAATGTAAGTATATTTTTTTAGTTGCTTTTTATTCATTCATGTAGGTAGATAGATAAATAAAACATTTATTTAGTGCAACAAGACAGAACAGGACTGTGGGGCGACCTAATTGGTCTTGAGGGATTAATACATTTATTTCCTACAGTTATGTAGTTGCAGCTGTGTTAAATATTATAATGATTTCTGAATGTGTGGTAGTTACCTCTTATTACTTTAATTAATTGCATATTCTTCAAAGGTAATTTGTCATTTTTTCCTGTCCAGTTATAGAGCAAAGCCAGTTTATTAGTGAACAGCTTTTCAAGGATTCTCCTTATGATATTTGGTACCTTGCTACCTCCCACAAAGCTTAGGTATGTAACCTGAAAAAAAAACAAGCATAAAATTAAGTTTTTCCTAATAAACATGTTTGTTTAATACTTGTTAAATTTAATGATTTGTAAACATTGTAGGTTACCAATTGTTTTGCATTTTTGTCTGTTACAATCCATGTTTCAATTAAATTCAGTGATTCAATATTATCACAGGGTAATTTTATTTCTTCTGGCACAGTTTCAAACGGAGTGATTGTAGAGGAAGATCGGACTCTTTGCAGGATTTCTTGTTGTGATATATTTATTTCTTTTATTTCAATTTCATTAGATGCCAACCGCTTAGCAATTATATCTGTAATAATAATGGAAATGAGTTGGTACATGGTAGGGCTAGTATTGTAATTGTACACCATTGGAAAGGTCCACAACACAACATAAAGAATGTTTAAGAATATCAGAAGCTTAAAACAAAAACATATCAATCTAGATGCACCCATGATTTTATTCAAACAAAAGATTTGCTGCCTCTTCATAATATTAATGTAGATTTTGTATAATTATATGTACATGATCTAATAGAGAAACTAAAAGCAAGTTTTCTTACCAAGGCTATGTGAGCTAGGGTCTACCAGTGTCAAATCCAATGAACCTGAAAACAGTCACAATCAAAATCTTATTCACAATCTTTATACAACAAAATGACAAATAACTAATCAAATCTACAAGTAGCCCCGTCCAAGAAAGTGTGATTATGTTAAGCATAAATCAATAATATTGGCTCACTTATGTTTGGGAGGGTTATTTCAGGTTCAGTATCTTGAGTAATCAGAGTAACATCTGAATTGGTATGACTTGATGGTGTCGAAGGAGGCCTAGTTATTGGATAAGTAATAATACTGTCTTCTGAATTTTCATTGGAGTCATCACTGTCATATATTCTTTTAGTTTTTTTGCGTCTTCGACGCTCTCCCTGTTCTGACTCAACTTCAGACTCTATTTCAGCTTGTTTAGCCTTTTCTCTTGCTTTGCTTAAGCCATCTGAAATTAGAATTACTATTTAGGTAATAATATAGGTAAGTTAAAACTATCCCCTTATTTATAAATGTCTTATAAACCTCCAATAGCTAAAATGCACTATAAATCATGTCTTTTATCATTGACATGAAAGTGAGAATGACAGAGATATTTTGTAAAGGTTTTATAAAATAGAATAAGGCGGTTAATCTATGCAAAAACATAAGTTTACTGTGAACCGTAATATCACCTTGAAAGCAATGTCAACAAGAAGCTCAGCCTCAGCTAGCCATGTGTAACTACGTCCAATTGATCAATTCAAAAAAGCAAATCACAAGTTATGACTCAAGTTGAGATGGGTGTCTTCAAATAGAGAGTAGGTACTTAAATAGGTTTCTTTTAGGTAAGCGTGCTCCATCCTAGGACACACTGTTGCTTAAGATCAGTAAAAGTAATGACTTTTATCAACATTTTCAACAATGGAAAATTGTGAATAATGGAAGAACCCCATGCAGACATGCAATCCACTTACCTGTTTCATAAAATACACGCTTAATAGTAAAACTTGACCATGTGTCATCTGGGAGGATAGAACCTTCAAGGCATTTATTAAATTTGTTTTGAGCTTTTACTGGGGGCCAGACGCTATGCTTCTTTCTTGGCGTCAGCCATTCCTGTCTAACAACACTAATACCTCCACCTCCGTCGCCAAATTCTATCACACTAAATTTGCTATTGGACATTGTAAGTGTCTCGATCTAGTAAGAACAAAACAAAAAAGATATCATTTCCTAAACTTACAAATATGCTACAAGTAAGCAGGTACATAGTTTGAGGTTATGTTATGTACTAAGTTTGGCGAAAGACTATAATTTTTGCGCTTTGGGAGTGGAATGCACTGGATGGCACGTGGATTAGATTTGTTTACTAAGCCATACCGAAGTTTATTAACAATAATGTAAAAGGTTAATTATCAAAACCAATGCCATCAAACCGCGAATCATACAATTCCCGCCACCCGTGTCCATGCGACAACATTATTAAATCGTCCAATTAATGAAATTACATCTAGACAGTTGTAAAGTTTAAAATACAGCTTACCTGGTGGATATTTGAAGATAACTCGCAACACAGACTCGCACTAAAGAGTCTTCAGTGCAAACTGGTTCAGATTTACCAAAGACCGCAATGGAGGACGGGAATCTCGCAGAACAATCCAAAAAACGACGACTTGCACGAAGGAAAGCACTCAGGTACACATATTTCCTCAGACCACACTAAAGAGTCTTTAGTGCGACTCGTAAAATTGTAGTTTTTCATTTTGTCTTTAGTAAAGACAAAATGAAAAACTACAATTTTACCCGATCGGCCAACGCTTTCGCGATTCGTCCGAGAAAGAAAAGAAGGTAGTGATGTTCAGTTGATAATCAATAATCGATTTATCGATTATTTCAATAATCGTTGGTGGAAATTAAAATCGATTATGTAATCTATACTGAGTTGAGCATGTGAAATTCCAAATTCAATCACATTTTTGACCAGCGGGTCATAATGAAATCCAGTACAGCATTATTGACCGGCTGTGCCCCCGGCCACTAATGACTGACTCACTTTAGGTTAAGGTTGCTTGACATTTAATTTGACATTTTCGAGCCGCTGGTGAGATTTTTTATTTTATTTTATTATATTTATTATTCTTATTGAACGACCTAAAGGTCAGTCTAGGGATGGCGATCTGAGATCGATTAATCGAAGAATCGATATTTCAGGCCCAAAAGATCGATTTTTTAAATCGATATGCAGTACTGAATCGATCCAGTGAATCGATGTTTCACCTTAAAAATCGCCATTCGATTATTTTTTTGATTTGGAGCGCCTTTTTTCAATTGCCAGCAACATCGCAAGTGATGAGCGGAACCGCTTGGATCCCAGTAGACTTGACAGACTATTGTTTTTAAAAACTTTAGATATGAAGCATTGGGAGCTTTAACTTTTTCATAAAATAAATACATTTTGAAAATAAATGTCCTTTTTCATACCATCTGACTTTGATATGTTAATAAAAATGATTGTTATTATCGAATTCCCTGAAATAAAAAAAAATGACTGACTACTGATAACTTGATAAGAGATCATTATTATGTTATGTTTCTTGTTTTTCATAAAATGGATTTATATTTACATTATAAATGCAAACTTGAAATAAAATCGATTTTTTAGAAATCGATCTTTTAGACCTCGATTTTTGAAGTGAAAACTTCTTTAGCGGCGCTGTGTACTTTTTTTGGAATGGGTAAAAACTTCTAAACTGGCGTCAGGTCACGTGACCCTGATCGAAAATTCGTAAGACGTAAAACGTAAGACAGCGCCATCTATGCACATCGGGAAGAACTACGAGGGCCTCGCGTACTAACTACGTAGTTCATCCAACAACGACGAGATGGCGCTGAACCACGGATATATAACATTTTGTTTATAAGACGATTCACAAAATACACTCGTAATTGTTCAAGTTTTCACTTCTGTCGGCACTACCGGAGTGCCAGTGTTTTTTTTTTTGTGAATCGATACATCCGCTTACGATTCGGATCGCTTTAAAAATCGATCTTTTTCGGAAAGAATCGCCATCCCTAGGTCAGTCTGAAATCCAGTTTATTAGATTTAAATAATCAATTAATCGATATCTGACTAAAATTCGTAATCGATTATGAAAATAACCATCCCACCATACAACAACCATACAACCGAATACCATCACAAACTCATGAGTGCGATCGTTTATAAGGCTCGTTCTTATCATATTGGCCATTGTGACGTATGATGACGCAAATATCAACTTTAATTCCACGAAATAAATAACTAAAAGCGTGTTTATCATCGTATTTGTCTACGATGGGCAAATATGTAGAGGCCTAGAGGGCCTAGTAATAGCGATGCATTATTAGACCACCTAGCGGAGTATAGACTGTTGAAAATTCAACCGGTGTGTTGGCCCAGTGTAGGACGGGAACACCCGGTGTGGTTTTTAGTCAGTAGGTAGAGTCTGACAGAACCCCTCGCCCTCCCCAGGGCGGAAAAAAAGGTTGTCCCTAGGAATGTTAGAAACTGGTACGCAAATTCCTCGATGAAAATCTAATCAAAAAGTGTGTTGGCCCACTGTTCAAAATTAGTATACAAAATACCTTGTTGAAAATTCAGACTATAAGTGCGTTGGCTCATTGTTAGAAATTGTTAAGTACCTACCTAATTCAAATCAAATCGATAAGTTTGTTGGCCTATAATTAAAAATTTGTAGGTATACAAACCCTGGTTGAAAATCCAAACAAAACGTGAGTTGGCCCATTGTTAAAAATTGGAATGCAAATTGCCCTTTGAAAGACCAACCGTTAAGTGTGACAGCCCATTGTTAGAAATTGGTATGGAAATACATTGAATAATATCCAACCAAAAGTGTGTTGGCCCATTGTTGTAAATTAGTATGCAAATACCTCGTTGAAAATCCAACCAAAAGTAAGTTGGTCGCTTGTTAGAAATTGGTATGCCAATTTTTCTTTGAAAATTCAACCAACAAGCATGTTGGCCCGACGGTCGAAATTGTTATGTAAATTGCCCTTTAAAAGTCAAACCGATAAGTTTATGGCCTATCGTCAAGAATTAGTTTATAAATTCTCGTTGAAAATTCAATCAAAACGTGAGTTGGCCCATTGTTAAATATTAGAATGCAAATTGCCATTTGAAAATCCAATCAAAACGCGTGTGGGCACATCGTTCAAAATTGGTATGTAAATTGCTCGTTGAAAATCCAACCAAAAAGTGAGCTGGCCCTTTGTTAGAAGTTGGTTTGCAAATTCCTTGATTAAAATCCAGCTAAAAGCGTGTTGGCTCAATGTTCAAAATTGTTATGCAAATACCTCATTAAAAATCTAAACAAAAAGTGAGTTGGCTCTTTGTTAGATATTGGTTTGCCAATTTGTCGTTGAAAATCCAACCAAAAAGCGTGTTGGCTCATCGTTCGAAATTGCTCGTTGAAACTCCAACCGATAAGAGTATTTGCCAATTGTTAGAAATTGGTATGCAAAATCCTCGATGAAATTCCAACCAAAAGCGTGTTGGCCCATTGTTCAAAATTGGTACGCAAATACCTCGTTGAAAATCCAACCAAAAAGTGGGTTGGCCCTTTGCTAGAAATTGGTGTGCTAATTCCTCGTTGAAAATCCAACCAAAAAGCGTGTTGGCTCGTCGTTCAAAAGTGCGCGTTGAAACTCCAACCGATAAGAGTGTTGGCCCATTGTTAGAAATTGGTATGCAAAATCCTCGATTAAAATCCAACCAAAAGCGTGTTGGCCCACTGTCCAAAATTGGTATGCAAATACCTCGTTGAAAATCCGACCAAAAAGTGGGTTGGCCCTTTGCTAGAAATTGGTATGCTTATTCCTCGTTGAAAATCCAACCAAAAAGCGTGTTGGCTCGTCGTTCAAAAGTGCGCATTGAAACTCCAACCGATAAGAGTGTTGGCCCATTGTTAGAAATTGGTATGCAAAATCCTCGATTAAAATCAAACCAAAAGCGTGTTGGCCCACTGTCCAAAATTGGTATGCAAATACCTCGTTGAAAATCCAACCAAAAAATGAGTTGGCCCACTGTCCAAAATGGGTATGCAAATACCTCGTTGAAAATCCAACCAAAAAGCTTGTTGGCCCATCGTTCGAAATTGGTATGCAAATTCCTCGATTAAAATCCAACCAAAAGCGTGTTGGCCCATTGTTCAAAATTGGTACGCAAATACCTCGTTGAAAATCCAACCAAAAAGTGAGTTGGCCGTTTGCTAGAAATTGGTATGCTAATTCCTCGTTGAAAATCCAACCAAAAAGCGTGTTGGCTCGTCGTTCAAAAGTGCGCGTTGAAACTCCAACCGATAAGAGTGTTGGCCCATTGTTAGAAATTGGTATGCAAAATCCTCGATTAAAATCCAACCAAAAGCGTGTTGGCCCACTGTCCAAAATTGGTATGCAAATACCTCGTTGAAAATCCAACCAAAAAGTGAGTTGGCCCACTGTCCAAAATGGGTATGCAAATACCTCGTTGAAAATCCAACCAAAAAGCTTGTTGGCCCATCGTTCGAAATTGGTATGTAAATTGCTCGTTGAAACTCTAACCGATAAGAGTGTTGGCCCATTGTTAGAAATTGGTATGCAAATTCCTCGATTAAAATCCAACCAAAAGCGTGTTGGCCCATTGTTCAAAATTGGTACGCAAATACCTCGTTGAAAATCCAACCAAAAAGTGAGTTGGCCCTTTGCTAAAAAGTGGTATGCCAATTCCTCGTTGAAAATCCAACAAAAAAGCGTGTTGGCCCATCGTTCGAAATTGGTATGTAAATTACTCGTTGAAACTCCAACCAATAAGAGTGTTGGCCCATTGTTAGAAATTAGTATGTAAGTATAACATTGTTGGGCCCATGTTTAAACTTTGTTGGCTATGTCACTACCAATCCCCAACATATTCCCAACCGTTGGCTAGGAGTGGACACAATACCCCAACCGAAATTGCTACTAGGGAAGTGTTTTCAAATGTCCTTTATAATGCGCACAGCAAAAGAGTGGAACTCTCTACCTGCGTCTGTGTTTCCGAGTGCATAAAACCCGAATCTCTTCAAAGTAAAAGTGAACAGGCTTCTTCTGGGTAAGCTCACTTCATCGTAGACTGTGTCTCTGTCACCTCTGACCTAGACTAGAGTCAAGAGCAAACCCATATCAAATTTTAAAAAAAACCGGATTTTCCTGCTCGAGGCATGTTTTACGAATGTTTTATTGTAAATATGAATACGAATTAATAAGATTCACAGCCTCGTTGGGATTTCAAGTATTCCCATGAGTTTTATAATTAGTTTATCTAATTTCCTCACCGGATTTGACTATACAAATAAAATCTTATTTAAATAATCTTCCTCATTCCAACTTTATTATACGTATGTTACACATGAAATTGTGCAACAAATTGAAGATATTGTACAGACGCCAGCACATCAAGCTACACGAAACTGTCAAATTAACCCAATCAACTTTGAAGCTTATGCTTTAGCAGTAAAGTTGAAAATCTATTAAAGAAATTTGACAGATTGTAGTAGCTTGATGTGCTGGGGTTTGTAAATAATATTTATAAGAGTGTCTGATTTAAAAAAGTGTCCATGGAGTTTCTTGCCCGTTCTTCTCCGTACCTACTACGCTTTGGAATGAGCTTCGTCTTTCTGACTGACCAACCCTTAACAATTCAAAAGTGGCTGTAATTGGTTTATTTGAAATAAATGTTTTGTATTTGAGTTTTCAAAATAGATCTCTTTGCTTCGTTAATATATTTTATAACTATCTCCATTATGTGTAGCTGGTTTCCTTTCCCACAATTTATCGGGTACCAAGATCCAATGTTATATTTAAACATTGTATAGTCTAATATGTTTTTCTCTAATGTCTGCAATTTCCTTTCTTGTGACATTCTATTGAATTTATTGTCTGTAACTTCTCTTATTATTACAGTTTAGCGTGTAAGTTTAGTACAATTTATAGTTTCCTTTAATTCTTGTGTGGTCGCAAATAAACTGTCATATGGGATATATTTATTTTTAAATTTAGGATGAATGGATATTCTTTCTAATAAAGTTGGTTTGTTACTTGAGCATGGTACGTGCTACCTACATCTATGTTAAATATCACCCGTCATTTGTATGTTAATTATTTTCAAGTCCGCAGCTGCTCTAGTATGACTAAGTTAGGCTAATGTTACATCAAGATAAGTATCAGTTCAGTCACGATTGTTCTAGTCTATTATAAGTACTATAGATTTCACACAGAAGTAATTACCTACTTTTAATATACGCTTCATCATTAAGATGAACTATATTAAAAGAATTCGTTTTGGGAAAGACAATTAGAAACATTTATAGGTATTTAGAAGTTCGGACTTAAATTGCAAGAAAATAATCACCGCAATTACCAAAGGGAAGTACAGAGCCAGAAATACACGTACGCTGCAAATAATATTAACAGGTCCCAGGTGCCAGGAAAAGGCCTATAATTATACAATTCTACTTTCTCCAGCTCGTTGCAAACTGTCAATGTTTCTAAACATCGTATTTCCTCTCCTAAGTATAGAATCTACTGCACGCATTCCTAAGCATGCCAGAAATAGATAGAACCCTCCTTACTAACTTCACCCAGTGCTCAACATCCATCGAACGAAACGATGTGTGCTTTATACATTGCTGACTTTACATTAACTCGTCAAGTACGAGCTCTGTTTGAACGGATAATGTATTACGGATTGAATTAGGTCGGCGTGGAGCAATTTTGAAGGATGATGCAGCTAAAACTTAGATGGGATTTTGTGCTGCGCTGTTCTTTGACTTTGCTTGTTTAGTTCAGAATTTTTGAAGCGATATGGAATAATGTGTGTCTTACGATTGAGTGGCTTTCATATTATTTTATTCTAGAATGAAACTTCTTCGCAAATTGATACCATTGAAATTGATATCATAGGTATGTATATATATCATAACCCGCGTTAACATTCAGGAGATAAAACTAAGCCAGTATCTATTTTTAAAGGGGTTGACGACCCTCTAAAACTACTGCCTAGGTCTAGACTCGAGAGAATAATAATATCCTGATCAAAAAATAATACATTTTGACAGGTCGCTTGTATTTCTTTTACCAAAAAAGAAAGAAAGTTTATTTGGACACAGTTCGTGAAACACAAAATAAAAATAATGTTTCACACAACAAGTGTGTGCCTCACGGCTGCGTCAAAAGAGTTCATTTCAAAATTAATGCCAGACATGCTGTCTGACGCTGGTTTTCTAATGAACCTTTAGGGACAAGGGACGGGGAATACACACAGTTTCAACATACCTAATACATACTTTTACATATAAATAAATAAACTAGTACCTAATCAAATACATATCATTACAAAAACAATTTATAACAATACTATTAGAAGGGTTAAAAGTATGCTAGGTAAAATTACCTCCGATGATCATAAACATAATGGATTGCTTTCAGTTTTAACCGCATCATCATTTAAAACAGGTCATATTTCAAAGTGGTCTAAAGCTCTCTTGATCATTGCCATAAAATACTATTCCAAGCTTGAAATCGTGTTAAACCAGAAGCACTTGAAAGCGTGTATGTATCACCCAAGTCAGTACAGTACGGTTCCACGGAAGCAAACCAGTATAAGATGGACTCTCATTCTGTTAAAACTCCTTACTACGCTAGGCAGCTCAAGATTCAGACGTACCACACATGCATTCCAAAGCATTTATTTTATAGCCTAGTCCATCAGTCGAGTCTGTTATCTTCAACACTATCCAGTCTGCGATCAAGGTTTATTTTTAAAGGGTCTGTCTGTTTGTCTGCTTCAACTGGAGTTGTATTAACATCTGCAGGGTGAGTCAGATCAGTATTGAAAATACATTTAATATTTACTGTTTGATGGTCGTCTTTTTTATTGCAGCTGCTACTAGACTTAGATGATCGTTTGGGCACCTGGGTACTACGAATTGATAATGATATTGTAAGTTTTCTTGTGAATTGGGCACGTGGCTACTACCTATGACTGTGGTTGTTTTTGAGACTTCGCGTGATTTGGTAAGTTGTTACTTCTAATCAATCAATTATCACAAGTTTTTTTTTAAAGATAAGCCCGTTTTTAACTACTTTACTTTTACTTTAACAGTAGTCATTCAACAAGAAAATATTTTCTGAAAAACCTGTTGTTATTATGAGTAAAGTGTCTTTGCTTTCTAATATAACTCTGGCAGATATTCATAAAAGATTTTGAGAGTTTTACAAATTAAAATTGTATTTCACTAAAGTTTTTATGCACCGAACGGAAATCAATAAATGGATTCAGGAAATACTATTCATAATAATAATCCTGAATGCTATTTCCAGTCGAAAACAAACGGTATTGAGCGTCATTAAAATGGGAATAAAAAAGAGATTCCCAGAGAGGCGCCTGAAACGTCCGGTAATAGGAATTCCTAAACCGAGGTAAGAATTCTTAGGAACTTATATTTGCGAGCTCCATGATAAAGTCTGCAGGCCGAGTTTTATATTTGTCGAGCGTTTTATAGCTTTCCTGGAGCGATAATTGTGGCAATGTTATATGACTTTTGTTTGGTCGGTTAGCAATGGATTGTTCTTTTTATTAGTCGGGAATCGATAAAAATAATAACACATAATTCCAATTTTTGGCTAATAAAATTAAACAGAAAACGGCCGGTCTGGTAGGAACTCGACTCCGCCACCATTGGACATAACAGGTATCGCAGGTGCACTATTTTTTTTTTTTCAGGATGTGAAATCATCAAATGACTCCTCCCGCTCTGGGTGGAGCGGAAGGGAGTGTCAGACTCTTACTGACTAAAACCCACCCGTGTTCCTTCCTTCGCCCTTTATGTTCCGGGCCAGCGGTAACCCTTTCGGACAATCCCGCTGACCCGGCAGGCTTCGGCCCTAACAGGCCCCTTCAGTTGATGCTGACATCTCTTTGAGGCGCGCGTGGAACACGTACGCGCCGTCCGGCACGGGCCTGGTCCTGATCGGACGGTGAGCTACCAATTACTCTCCGCCCGCAGGCCCGCGCCTACGGTGGCCGGAAGTCGTCGCGCGGCTCCCGACGCCCGGAGCGTCTCCCGCGGCGGCTGGGACGGGAGGCTCTCTCCCTCATCCGTCCCGCCGCCTCCTTCGCTAGCATGACTGCTTCGCAGAAGGAGGCGACTGCCCCCCACTCCCTCTCGCTCCGGACCATGGCTCGAACCAGGCCCGGACGCGAGAGGTCGCCGCCGCTGCCGATCGCCTCAACGAGGACACGGCGGTGCTCCGCCCAAGCGGGGCAGACCTCCACCGTATGCTCCACCGTGTCCTTTGGGCGATCCTGGCAATGGTGACACCCGGGCGTTTCCTCCCGCCTGATTATGTGCAGGAACCTCCCGAAACTTCCGTGTCCGGTGAGGACCTGCGTCAGGCGGTAGGTGAGGGCGCCGTGACGCCTCTCTAGCCACTCCTCAAAGAGGGGTCTTACCGCCGCTATCGTGGCGTGCCCTGCGCTGGGTTGCGACAGTCGCTCTTTCCATGCCGCCATGAGATCGCGCCGGAGGTCCGTCCGCTCCGCCGCAATTTGCTGCGGAAGCGGAGTTTCCCCCCGGTGTATTCGCAGGTGAAAAAAAAAAAAAAACTTATAACTTAAACTTTTTTGTCAGCGCGTGCACTAGCTATCATGAATGCGCTGACAAAGTTTAAAGTTTAAGTTATAAGTTTTTTTTAAGTTTTTTTATCTACTGTGCCTGTAGTTACACCTGCAACTATTTTCTATTTTATTAAGAACCTGGTACTTGTTGACAGGAGAGCTATCAGCCAGCACTCTAATTTCGTAAAACACTATCAATCACAATTTGAATCTTTTTGAGGTATAGGCATTGTTAATCCATTGCTTCATATGTTCGTAAATATTGTCTGCTCAACAACGTCAATAACGCAATGAATGTGGTTACAGGCCTTCGATATCCGTGCTGTCCTCCCATACCTATTAACACTGTAATTTGAAAACATTGTGAAAGCCAATTATTTTTAAAAGAGTTCCTTGGAGTTTCTTGCCGGCTCTTCTTTATCGGAAACGCCCAGTTGCAACCATGCACCTAGCTTCTGACGTTTCGTAAGAGCCTATGTAGGTTTATGTGAAATGAGTTTATTTATTTATTATTAATTCATAACAATTTTTACATTATGTCGAATATTAATAGTAGATTTTACAACAAGTGCACAAAACAAACCATTTTTATCCGAGACTTTTAGCAGCCCGAGCCGAAGGCGAGGGCTGATAGTAATGTCGAGGATAGAAATGGTTTTGTGGACGAGTTATAAACTCTGCTTTTCACTTCGATTGCGAGGAAATAAAACAGTAGTATAACATAACATTTCTTTAATTAAAATTCAAAGTAAAATTAGAACAGTTTTGAATACTGAAGGAAATTATTTTTTTTTTAAATCTTACGACATTGATATTAGGCTGCAGACCTATACAGCCTACTATTAAATTAATTTTGTAATAATAATTTTCTTAAATCAACTAACCTACCGTACTTGAATTAAAATTTTAATATCTATTATATCTTAAAAAACACAAAAGGCAAATAAATTAAAGTAAATATTATATAATAACAAATTCTATCTATGAATTTCTTATTGCATTTGGCTGTATGGCTCATTTTCTTTGCCTTAATATACTTAATACATTTATGAGTAGATACGTTAATGCCCTTGTGCACAAAATTCGATTTTGTGCAGCCTATACCCTGCACAAAGAAGCACTTTCAGAGCATGAGAAGTGAAAAAATTATTTTATAACTTAAAAATACAAGAAAATAAAACAACAACAAAAAACATGCCACTTATTTACTATGAGGAAGAGTAATAATGAATATCGCTAAGATGAGATTACGACTAGATTTTGAACGTTTTTAACTACGGGAATTGGTCTTCATGTCATTGAAGCCATTCACCGGTCATTGTTTTGAAATAAATCATACAACAAGCAATACAACTGTTTACCTACACGTGGCTACTAAAGTATTCGCACTACCTATTAAAAGAAGCCAGTTTTCACTCGGTCATCACACTACCAACTCATTATTCTGTCTGCTTGCCGTAACGAATGACGTCGGCAACATTATGCGAGCGTGACAAATTATGATAAAGTCCTTATTAATAAAACTGTTGAATAGTAAGCTCCTTGTGATGGAGTTCTTTCGAACCTAACAAATTGTAAAGAAGTTTTGTTCTGGGGCCTAAAAAGCCACTTTGGCAGAATCATAAATGGATAACATTATGAACCATAATATGGCGAAGACGGTCCGTGTTTTTCTTGTTTTCACTGCACTACGTAGGTATAATCAAAGAGATTGGCATTGGATTGGATTGATTGGTATTTTAGCACAAACAAAAAAAATAACTGAAAAATCCTTCACCAATGGGATACGATACGATTAACTTAACAGTTAACTGTCCATTATGATTCGCCAAAGTGACGTTTTTAGGCCCCCTGTTCCGGATTGAAGGGTGGAAAGGGCTGGTCTCCACTGTTCCTGAAGTTCATCACTCAATGATGCGTAGGTGGACCTACGAAGTCAGACCAAACATTACTGCGTAAAATCAGGAGAGCTATCAGCCAGCACTCTCACGCTAATTGCGTAACACAATAGCAATCACAATTTGAATTATTTTGAAGGTTATTGCTTGATAGGTTCGAAAAATTTGTCTGCTCAACAGCGTAAACAATCCACGCAACAATGTTGTTGAACTGTAAAATGGAAACCAATGCTACTTATAGTGTGTTACACAATTACCCCGCTGATCCATTATCTACTATCTTAAATAAAGAAGATTCTTAGATTAGAAAGGTCTGTAACAGAGACGAATAAAGAACACGGCACCAAGGCAGATGAGCACAGCTCTTGCCCCATTGCGACATTCACAACAGGTCCCCAATTCTGTATAATAATTATTATTCACCGCGTAATCTTACCGCGTGCAAACCACGTCAATATCGTGCCTTGTAGAAACACCTGTAACGGCAAGGAATCGAAATGTCAACCGTACATGGTTTCATAGAGAATACATTAATAACAGATGTCGTGATTAACTATGGAATTAATACATAGGTAATGTATATTATAGTAAATTAGGGCCCTGGAGAGGTTGCTTGTATTTTTTGTTTAATGTAACCTAATGGCCTATATTTATTTATTACTAGCTCCGCCCCGCGGTTTTACCCGGGTAAATGTCGATTCCGTGAGAATATCGGGATCCGGGTCAGGGTCGGGTCGGGTTATCCGTGTCAGCTACCTCCATACAAAATTTTATCAAAATTGGTCCAGCCGTTTGAGTGTGAAGAAGTAACAAACATATAAACACACACACAAACTTTCGCCTTTATAATATTTGTGTGATTAAGTTATGATAGAAAAGTCAAAAATGCAGCGAAGAGTTCTTTAAATGCACCACAAAGTTGTGATTCTCTTGTAACATCACATACCTGTGTATCTAGTTTCTCTTGGTCATCACTCCGCTACAATTATTTCGACTAAACTCCGTGACGCAGTGTTGGTAACGACAAATCATGCGCAGGTTTTTGTCGCATGTAATGAGTGTCATTTTCGTAATAGCCTATTACTATTTATGGTTTTTGTCGTTCGTTGTTTTGATTGATTAGTAACTTATTAGCAATTGTTATGTGAGTGGAGTTATTGCGAACTGAGAATAAATAAGTCGTCGACTATACTGCTTCGATTAGTTTTTTTTTTTTACTGCGTATTATTTTTTTGACGCACGATACTTATAATGATTTATGAGCCCATCCATTATAAAGAAGACGATTTTCGCATTATAATTTGGTAAATGGTTAAAAACTTCTACCCTTCCCTAAGAAATTGGGTTATGTAGGAATGCCCAATTTCACGAGGAAATGGCCGAAAAATCTGGATTACTCAGCTGAAAACAAGGTTATGTAAAATGCGTTCATTGTTGCGATGTATCGTATAATATCGTTCAGATTCACGCGTCGCCTACCGTGAATATTGTCATATACGGCAGCCATGAATTTGCAATGGATGGGACTTTCATTGACCTAGTTTACCGGGTTGCTAGAGTGAACTTTGTTACGAAAACAGATTTGCGACTTGATGATTAGGAGTTTCGGGCGGTTGAAACAATTTAAAGTCCTCAAGTAGGTGATTTTGGAGTTGTCGAAATGGTGTTGTCTCATTTAGCAGGAAAATATTATATTTCTACCTTCCGCTGCTTGTCTTTTTTTACTGTAACCGATAAATCACCTGCTATCCTTTAAATACGTGACGCATGCTTACCCATTGGGAGGCCTCGAGGCCCCCGAGCGCTTACCAAGCGAAATCCCACATTACCTTAGCAAACTGAAGCGTGAAGGGCCATACAGACTAGGAATACTTTGTGCTGAATAGTGACCTTTCATATTTGGAAACTGCCTATGATGGAATATTTCTATAAATAAAATAGAAATATTCCCGGTGGACTCGATATAGAACACAGACCCGACGGTTGATTTTCGGAATCAACCAACCATCGGATCTATTTTCGGAATGTCATATCTTAAAACCAGTTGCACCAGAATTCTTGAGGAGTAGGTATGATGCTGCTGTGTCCATCTAATAGATAAATACCTAGGTATTTTATTACAAGTCTTTGAAAATGAAAACAGTTTTCCATGGCATAATTAAGAGACAGTAAGTTTATTTATCATAAATATCCACACACATCCTAACAAGATACCTCAGCACCATCTCTCAAACACCCAGCACATCAACACTAGTGGCCACAAACCAGCTACTCTGTGGCACCGCATCAAATGCTCACTTCATCCTGTCATTCTTAGAGCAGTTAATTTTCATATTTACAATAACAAAATACGAGGAGCATCATCTCTCAAACACCCAGCGACCACCAACTACAGCGTTCCCTCACCAGCTACTCTGTGACACTGCTTCTAACACTTGCATTAGCCTAACAGGCATACATACTGAAAATGTGTTTTGTTTATCGCAACACACATCCTAACAAAATACCAGCACCACCAAGTGTCGAAAACCCAGTACACCAACAACAGTAGCCACAAACCAGCTACTCTGTGGCACCGATCCAATGCTCACTTCATCAATTAATTTTTATATTCTATGAAGAAATATGTTTTACTTCTCAAAATATTATACTCGCAATACACATCCTAACAAAATACCAGAAGCACCATGTTTCAAACACCCGGTACACCAACCACAAGGTTCCCTCACCAGCTACTCTGTGGCAGCGCGTCGAATGCTTGCTTTCTCTCACGCTCGGCTGGCAGAGAGGCAGATGTCACAGCTGAGCGATCATTCGCAGTACGCTTTGATTATCTCTCAGATTTTAAATAACACGCCTGTTATAGCACTAAGGTCAAGTTTAATGCGGATTTTTGTTGCTTTTGCACCTAATTGTAAGAATAAGACTAGGCTAGGCTAGGCTTGAACTGCTTTTTGTCAAGTGGGTGGGAGCTAAACGATATACGATATAATACACATAATAAAATAGCTTACTTTACTTTTTCTTGACAAAATGATGAAGCCAGCAGACTATTAGATCAAAAGCGATTAAAATACAATATTTGTATTTTATTTCGAACATGAATGCTTCAAAGTTTTCGCTCTATAAAAGCATTTCGTACAACATAATTATTATTTCAGAATTTAGAGTATTTGTTTTCTGTCTGCGTTTGTCCAAGATAAATTGAGGTCTAATTAAATTGCATAGAGCTTTAAGCAAGTACCTCGTTCATTACCAGGGTTCAGACAACGATAAAATTCCTTACTAGAAATTCCAATATCTACATAGCGAACCCAGGATCTTAAGATCAACAACCTTAGTTACTATCTATGTATCTACTAATGAGGTAGGTAAACACAATAAAAACAGCCGGTCGATTCTGTAAATATCTCACCGTGAAAACTTAGGTGAAGTGAGTTTGTTTTTGCTAGGAATTGACATTATTGACAGCTAATTCCACGCTCACTTCACCTAAGTTTTCACGGTGAGATGGTTACAGAATCGCACTGCAGGTGCACATAGCACTAATTATTTACATGCAACCCAACTACCTATATCGCATGCAACATAACATATTACACGCACTTTATAAAAATCTAAGTTGTAGTTCCCATTGCAGAACAAAGGCGTTATTTTATACGGACAACGAACACGCATTGATCACCACACTTGCTAATACTGCCTAAAAAGGCCACTGGCAGAATCATAAAAGGATAACATTATGAATCATAATGGACAGTTAACTGTTAAGTTATTCGTATCAAATCCCATTGGTGAAGGATATTTCAGTTTTTTTTTGTCTGTGCTAAAACACGGACTGTCTTCGCCATATTATTTATTATGGCGAAGACAGTCCGTATAATGTTATCCTTTTATGATTCTGGCAAAGTGGCCTTTTTAGGCCTCTAAGTCCAGGTTTCCCCGCGATGTTTTCATTC
Organism: Luperina nickerlii; assembly: GCA_963855955.1. Classification (NCBI taxonomy): domain Eukaryota; kingdom Metazoa; phylum Arthropoda; class Insecta; order Lepidoptera; family Noctuidae; genus Luperina; species Luperina nickerlii. The sequence goes on from OY979671.1 coordinate 22,478,550, forward strand.
ATCGTAAGATAAATGATGCACAACATCACGCCTGTATTTTATTTACAGAAGGGTTAGGCAGAAAAGTATCTACAACGTGCTTTTTTATATCCCATAACTCTAGGGAGTCTAGCGTTATTTTCTATAAGTAAAAATAATACAAAAATACCTAGAATATATGGTCAAAAAATGCATAGTTTCGAAGATATTCATGTATCTAAGTTTCATTGATAAATACGAGTAATTCATTTTCATTCAAACCAACCATTCATATTTAAGGCTACGAAAATGCGACGTTGTCATATTTCACGTAACGTTGTTTTACATTAATAATTTGTCGAATTATTTCGTATGAAAAATGAAAACAAAACAAAAATATAATTTAAAAATAATTCATATGCCAGTTGATTCTTTAATATGGTTTCATTCATACCCTAGAGTTATGGGGATATAAAAAAAAAAACACCATGTATACCCACAATTCGCCATTCCGTAATAGGGGGTGACCCTATTGTTATGAACCGGGAATAACTCCAGACTCCGGGCTGCTACTGAGAAATTCCGGATAGAAAAACCCAATAACACTTTGCCCGAACTGGGAATCGAACCTAGGACCTCATGCTCAGCTGTAGCGCTTGCGACCACTAGACCAACGAGGTTAGTTTAAATAAAATAATCCTTAAAAAAGTCGAAGAGGTACAGACCCAGGTTCAAACCTGGATCCTCATGAAGAATAGGGTACGGTACTTAAGGTGGAACTAGTCGCGAGCTCGAACTTACTGGTGGGCGCATGGCCAAAAACCACGCTGTCTCACCTGGCATCGTGTCCGACAGAGATAGTATCAGTGATGAGCAGTTGGACGCTAGTCTACACACAACGACTAGTTCTCACGCACACAAACTATGTTCCGAACTGAAACACGCGTAAAAAATATTCGAAGAGTCCTTTGGAAAATCAAGTTTTATGAAAAAAACACTGTTTAAATCAATTATAAATAAAGTTTATAGAACTCTTCGACGACCGAGCTGTGTCGATACCAACTTTGTTTTGAAGATTTTACAGTTCTTTTATTACTTATTTACACCCAAAGTAACGCTAAAAATAGCAGGAAAAACGATCTTTGTTGGCCCATAACTATTTTATGGCTTTTTATTTTACTATTCTGTTTACGGACAGACAAAATTAATAATAAGACAAAACGATATCATGTTTATCTTTGATGCACAATGTCAAACAGTGGAGTAATACCCTCCCGAAATTTTTATGGAAAAAATATCGAATAGTGCCACCTTAATCCCGGAAAATCACATCAAAAATTTCACTGAAACAATAACAATGAAAGATAACATCATGAATCACAGTCACAGCTGACTTTTGGGCACGATTCCTTGTTACTTAGTTATTTTGTTCCAAGAATTCGACAGTATTGTCTTCTCTTATCGCTGTATGCATAACTTATAGTTGGTACATAATGTACTATGTAGCTTATGTATTTAGTGGCGTTCGAAGGTCAGCATTGTATGGCCAGATAAGAAGCTGGTACATATTTTACTAGATTTTGTCAGTCTTTATAATTTGGATGGGATAGAGAAGGACTGTAGGAAAAGCTCTATAAACATTCACCAAGATTAGGTTGACCATGTTCAAAATACAGAAAATTCAGTGTGGTACACGTCCAAAAAAATCCGGGACCAAAAAAATAATTATGCATGCGCAGCGGGCAAACGTAAGGATCTGAATAGGGCCTAATATTCAGGTTGTGCCTATTTTGAGACCACTATTTGCCATAAATTGTAATAGATTTAATATAAAATTTAGGGTTCCGTATCTCAAAAGAAAAACGGAACCCTTATAAGATCAAGATCACTTTCCTTGTCCGTCTGTCTGTTAGTCTGTCAAGACCCTTTTTTTCAGGTACACGTGGAGTTATCAAGTTGAAATTAATATCAAATACTCAAGGCTGCAATCTCTTGAAGCAGTGAAAATATCAAACTTCTAAGTCAACGCAATCAAAAGATACGGGCGTTTATGTTCCGTTTATGCCACATATTTTGACACTCGCAGGGGAATCAAAACCTATTGGGTACTTCCCGTTGACCTAAAATCATGAAATTTGGCAAGAAGCCATGTCCATGTAGCACAAGTACTTATAGGAAAAATCCGAAAACCGCAAATTTGTAGGTATGTAACCTAAAAATACCTTATCTACCCATACCTACTTTTGAGAGATGTCGCCAGAGTTAAAATTGACCTTACTAATGCTCGGTTCCTATAAACAAAAACGATGGTTTTGCTTACCAATAGTAGCATTTTCTTGTTGCCAAACTGGGAATATAAATAGATCCGTAAGCTAATTGTACCTGTGATAGCTGCTTCCATAGTTATGGGTCTACTATGCAAAGCTCTGAGGTCTTTGCTTCATTATTTGGTTAAGATAAAAGAGTCTTAATTTTAACCTTTAACAGTCCGTAAGTTATAGGAATCGGCCATAAGACGGTTTGGATGAGATACATTTTAAAGTTGATCAGTGTAAGGGCATTTGTGCACTACAAGAAATTTTACTTTCCGGCAGTCCGATTTTTTACGGTCCCATATGGCCCGCCATAATAAAAAAATAAAATTGGACTGCCGGACAATAAAATTCCTTGTAGTGCACAAACGCCTTAAGGGTTGAGGGGACGTTTTGACGCATCGTCAAAACGTTCGTCCTTTATACGGAACCCTCGCGGCCTCGGTGCGACACTTGACCAGTTTTTACTTTACTTTACCGCTCCATGATGTCCACGTAAGCTACAGGCTGGGAGTTTCTGTTAGATTAGGAAGAATCAAGAATATTTTACTTATTTGCTATTGCGCCTCACAAAACGTTGTACTTAAGTACCTACTACAAACCATTCTTTTAAAGTTACTAAACATACTCAAAGAAATTATCGAGTGGGTTTTCCTTAATAAGTTTCCTATATACACAATGATAAAGACACAACAACAAGTACCACAGCACCTAAAAATACCAGCCACAGATACCAGTGAATCATCCTCCGACTCCTGCGCATACAGTACGCTCTGTTCCGAGAAACTACACTAATTGCATTCACTTATCATTGTTACAGCAACATGCTGAGCTTACGTCATGGCGTGTGATGTCACGAATAGACGATGCAGATTTTGCAACTTCGTTTAAATAAAATAAAAAAAATAAGTTAGGAAATAGGTATCAACTTTTAATAGTTTTGTGTTTCTTTTTGTATATTGTGTGCCTTGGTCAAATAAATTTATTTTCTTTCTAATAGCACACCTATTTAAGTTTTCTTTCCTAGCGCAAAGCAAAACGTTTATTAAAGTCCTAGTTTACTGGAAAAACAGTAAATAACCGTACCTACATCCCTTTATCTTCTTTTTTTTTTCATCTTTTTTATCATTTTTTTTCCCTTTGTTTAGTTTCCTACCGCAGGTTTGCTGGGAGAGATTTCTTTAGAAATAAACATTACCTTTGTACGTATTTCTCTGTCCTTTTCTGCATGTCTGTATATACATATTTATGTGTACATTGTATGAATAATACTAGGATCCTACTTATATTATAACTTATATTAATTATATTTGCATGTCTGGATGTTTGTTACCCAATCACTTAAAGACAACTGAACTGATTTGGACGATATCTGGCACACACATAGTTTATAACCTGGAACACATAGGACTTTTATCCCAGTAGCAAATTCCCGTGGGATAATTTCCGATATCCACCCGGACGAAGCCGCTGACAAAAGCTGGTGGTTAAATAAATCGTAGAAGCGTAAAAGATTGATCATCGTAGAGCAAAAATGTGAGACATTTTGTTATAGACAGCGGATCATTTCAGCTGAAATTCTTTGCAAGTCTTCCGCGAAATGATGTTAATTTTCTTCAGTTATTATTTTTGCCTTTATTCGCAATGTTAGATCACGGCTAGCCGTGTGATCGATTACACGCGTTCTTTTTACAGGCTCAGAGCTGTTTTGGTAAACTATAGTCACGAAATGAAATTCTTAAGACTGGAACATCTCTTTGTGGAAAATAGGCGAGGAGTTCCTTTCACGGCTTTCAAATAGCCAGAAAATTAGTATTCTATTATATAGTAGAGAATGGAGTGTTTAATGGTGTGTAGACAGAAGCCCGAAAGTCTAACAACCAGTCTTACCAAGGGTTATCGTGTTACCCAGTAACTGAGTTGTGAAAGTCGCATAAAAAACTCGCTCCATGTAAAATACTAGTATTCAGCGACATCAGTACCCTAATTGCGAAACACACTATCAATCGGAAACTGAATAATTATGAAGCAAATTGCTAAACCATTGCTTCATAAGTTCGAAAAATGTGTCTGCTCAACACGTAAATATCGCAATGAATGTTGTTGAACTGTCAAAATGAAACCGATTCCGATTTATAATGTGTTACGCAATTGCCCCGCCCGGTTAGACTATAAGCCTACCCCCTAACATAGGAAAAAGTTATGCAGATAGATTGAGAGAAGAAAACATCGTGAGGAAACCGGCATGTCCTAGAACCAAAAATTCGATGACATGTGACGTCTACTTTCCCGCACTGGGCCCGCGCGGTAGATTATTGTTATAGCCAACTCCCTCTTGAAGAGAGGCGGCCTGTGTCCCAGTAGTGGGAAAAATATTATAGGCTGAATAATATGCAATATAAAGTAGAGCAATTTTGCGGCACTTACTTGCTTAACAAAAAAACCGGCCAAGTGCGAGTCAGACTCGTGCGCCGAGGGTTCCGTACAAATTTGTAGGTATGTAAATGGATTATCACGGGAAAAAAAATTGTAATGTAACCACAAATTTACGGTTTTCTGATTGTTTCTTTTACTTGTGCTACATGATCTTGCTTCTTGCCAAATTTCATAATTCTAGGTCAACGGGAAGTACCCTGTAAATTTTGATTCCCTTGGGATTGTCGAAATATACGTTTTTGCGGCATAAACGGCCGTATCTTTTGTTACGTTAACTTAGAAGTTTGATTTTTACACAGCTTCAAGGGACTGTTATGACTGTTATGTTACCTGAGTATTATTTTGATTTTAATTTTAACTCGATACCTCCACGCGTTCCCGAGATAAAGTGTCTTGACATACAGACGGACAACAAAGTGATCCTATAAGGGTTCCGTTTTTCTTATTTAGGTACGGAACCCTAAAAAGAACACAGCATATTCTGATACCATTGTGTTCATTCATCCTATGACGTCATCTAGAAATAAAGCGTAAGCTAGAACTGTATGCGCTTCTAACATTCCACACAGTTCAAATGCAATAAAGATTCCCATGCACCGTGCGCCCGAGGACAAACCAGTTGTACGCAAGTAATTGTCTAGACACGAACAGATAACAAACTTCCTCGTACATAATGGCGTGGCACATATTTTTTGCTTTTATCTGCACATTTTATCTGTGTTTACGCGAAGTTTCACCGTGTTTACTTTTCTATTGTGTTTATCAATTATTTTAGTGAGAGTTGTGTGGAATTAATGGCATGCTGTTGTTGTTAATTTAGTTAAGTTTCCCTTTAAGTGAACTGTAATTTGTTTTTTGAGAAAATAAATATCTATAAACCGAATTTTAACGTTAAAAACAATGCCAAGTATAACTATGATGTTTATTATTGGTTAGGCATAATTCAATGGTAAAAAATAATGCTTTATGGGTGAAGTCCAAAATATTGACGTAATTGACACAATAGTGACACAAAATGTTGTGCGATAGTGACACAAAAGTCGCACAGAAATTTACACTACAGTAACACAATAGTGGCACAAAATGGTAGCAAAAAACTATAAAGTTGAGGTTACATTAGGAGTTTTACAAACCTATAGTTTTTAAAAATAGAAAAATAGACATCAATATCTAAATTATTTTCAGACGAAATTAAAACAAAATTATAATCTTGAGCAAGGTATATTAAGTCTCCAAAATTTAAAGTAGGTAAGTACTAGGTTTTAACATAAAAAACAACAAAAAAATAATTGAAAATTCAATACTTGTAATGAACATTTTAATTTTTTAACGAAAATAAAATCAGTTTTTAAAAATAGACAACAATTACGAACTTTTATAGCAAAATCAGTCACGCCATTGAGACGTTAGCAAAACAAAATTATAATCATAACAATTTATAATTATGTGAGCAAGTGTTACTAAGTGCTCTTAAATGTAACGTAATAAAAAATGGAATTTACAGCAACACAAAATTATAGAAAATTCAACATTTTCACTATAGGACCTTTTCATTATAGGTATACAAGGTGGTAGGGACATCGACGCACAACCTGTTACCATGATGGATTCTGTACATGATTCTGGACCTCCCTGCGTTTAAATTTTTCATCGGTTTTTAAAAAAATCTGCAGTTTCCTATAAAAGTGCAATACCTACGCGGTCAAAATGTATGGAGCAGCGCTTTTTTTTCTTAATAATTTCATCGCAGGGGGTTCAAACTCATGCACTGAATCCATGGTAACAGGTTTTGCTTCAATGTCCCTGCCACCCTGTATACATATAATATGACCATGCAAATGTACTTATATACTTTAACAAAAAAATTAATCAATATTACCGATGACATACATTAAACTTAGATTAAGGGTCGGTTTTTGATCCGTAGTTAACTTAACCAATGGTTAAACATAGTAGCTAATGTTTGAATTTTGAGCCTGAATTTTGGCTAAATGTGTTTTCCAAAACACCATTGCATTTTGGCAAACACATTTAGCCAAAATTCACGGATCTAAAAACCGGCTCTTAGTAATGTCTAATTTATTCTATTTTGAATGTCAACGTTGACATATCAAATGTTTTAATACCGCGTCGATCTGAGGTCGGATTTGGTAAAACTTGCACAATCTCTGTTTTATCTATGAACGACACGTCATCAAGGACCGGCCAGGCAAACCTCCCATTCCCTTTATGCCTCAAAAATTTCACCTGAAAAGTGACATCTCCAACCAACTGTAGGACTTGGCCAAGGAAATATTTATTCCTCTTCTCCAATTCGAATCTAACAACTACATGTGAATCTTTGATGATTTCCATTCCGGCATTATTGCTATCATTCTCAGAACACATTTCAATGTCGGGGTTTAAATAATCCGTTTCCATTCTTTCGTCTTCAAAATTCTCTAAATCAGAGGAACTATCATGAATGGAATAATCGTCACAGCTCTCGTCAGAGCTGTCTCGTTTGTAGCATTGGTTCTTTTTGGTTCTTTTTAATTCAATAACATGTCCGTTATGTTTTCTTTTTAGGTATTTTTCGTCATTAGTATTACCACAAAGTCTTTGTAGTTTTTTTTCCGCGAATTCAACCAACGAATCATTAAGTTCCACATTGTTGTAAACTTCTTCCTTGTCGATAAAATTTAGTAACATATCTTCGTCTTCTAGATCTATTCGCTCATTTTCTTCAGTTTTGTCAATCTGTTTTTTTACTTTCCGTATAACTCCGGTTTCTTCATTCAATTGTAACTCATAATCTGTCTCTTCGCTTTCGCTTTCAGGTTTTGCTTTGATATCAAATTTGTGCGTTTTTGGGTTATAGCATTCGCACTTTCCTTTAGAATTCTTGCAAAAGCAAGATAAGAATCTATAGATCAATAAATGTTTATCCATCAGTACTACTTGATGTACTTTCATAGTTTCCTGCAGTGGAGTGAGCTTAGTTACGATATTGGAGTCTAGGAGTCTTATATTTTCAGCGCCAACATAAAATATTTTGACTACTGTTTCTGTGTTTTTTAGGACATCGTATGCTGTCTCTGCATCCGGAATATCCATTCCGTGGGCAACTTTGAAGTCCAACGTTCTTTTCACTGCCCCTCCGATGCCATCGGCGGCCCCTTTTCCGTGTGATGCCTCAAAGAACGACCAAGTGGCATTGTTGAATCCATACTCGAAGATATTATTACTTAATAAATAGAAGTTCTTTTTCTGTCGATACTGTGACGTTGGGCCGTCGGAGAAAAAATGAATGGTATCTACTCCTAGATAACGAAGCTTAATATACTTTATTATCGGGTCGAGGTGTGCCCAAATAGCTTCTGGATTATGTGAGTTGTCTGGTGAAATTGAGCAGAATGAGACTGGTTTTTGGGTATCTTTGAGATAAAAAACTCCTGTGTGCAAGGTAATTTGATTTTTTGAGGATCCAAAATGCATTGCTTGTACTTCTTTATTATGTTTGCATACCCAGTTTTCTGAAAAATCTACGTGCATGACAATTTCATTTGATTCTAGGTTTTTTATGCATGTTTTGTACTGCTGGTACTGATGGACAACGTTAAATGTATGTGTCTTAAATTTTTTCATCTCAAAATTGAATAATTGTATCAACTCTTTCACTGTGCCGTTTTTCTTTTCTTTCACCATCTTTCTAGTCTTCTTTATATTTCCACTATTATCAGTATATTCATGGTCTTTGAGAATGTACATCATCCAACTAATTAGTCCGTCATTTTCAGCCTGTTCCTTTATGGATTTATCTGAGCAATTGTCACACGTGCCGTACATACAATCTTTGAACTGTATATCACAAACGTTTTTTGAGATGATTTCATTGAGATCATTTGTGTTTATAACGCCACAAGATTTAAGCACATTAGCCATGAATTGCATGTTGGCGTGCTTTGAGCAAGCGCAAGTTTCCAAGTCTTTTATCCGAGGTGAAACTACATAAAAGGGTCTGTACCTTTTAAAAGTGGTCAAACTTACTGGACCATTTTCGCTTATGTACTTTTTGTGCAAGTTACTTAATGACTCTAGCAAGTAACGTTTTTGTTTTTTACACTTTTTAAATGTTTTACATTCTTTTTTGCCGGCACTGGCACGGCTGACATCGTCTTGTTGGTAAAATGCATTTATTTTATTTCGAAGAATGTTATTTTTGGGTATTTTCTTACATTTTTTAATACCAGTCTTAAATCCCAAAACGCGTGACAAATGAGTTTGCATTTTATATTTTTTTACTAAACCACTACATACCATATTTTTGAGTTTAGTTTTATCATTATTATTAGATGAAGTCTTGTATTCTTTTATCAGTGCCTCCGTTAGGACATTATGGCCTAGTATAACCTTTTTCACGCAGTTTTTCTTTGGTGTTTCAACACCAAGCATATTTTCATTTATGAAGTGGTCAGTTTTTTTTAGTGGAGTAATTGCTTCGACGTGGCTATCGGAAATCATGTTTCCATATTCACTGCTAGGTGCTATTTGTAACTTTTTTTTCAGGTCTTCATAATCTTCTTCCATTTTTGCCATACGTTGCTGTTGTACTCTTAATTGATTGAAAAGTCTGTGATAACCTTTTTTCAAAGTGAGTACGCTATTACGAAGCTCTGTATTTTCTTTCCGCAATTTTCGTTCAATTCGTCTTTGAATATTTCGGGCAATGGATTCATTCCAGGTTGTATTTTGGGATATTTCATCTTGTGAAGCGTTACTTCGAATAGTCTGTTCTGTGTTTGTTGCTCTTGGTCTATCTCTTAATTCATTAAATTGTCTCCATTTTTTCCTTCGTTCTTCTTTCTGTTCTTCTGTCAAAACAGCTGTTTTGGTCTTGTACAATTGTTTTGTCCTTTCTAAATTCTTTTTTTTTAATGCTTCAAATTTTTCAGGATTATCTTTTTTTAATCGTTCTCTATATCTTTTGGACTTTTCTGCCGAAGTAAGTGGCATCTGAAAGTTAAAAAGAAAAAATGTCTTATTTCATGCCTATTAGTCGGCTTGTCCAACAGTCTAAATTTGCCACTATAGACAAAGTATTTTGGCAGAATTTTTACTTGACAAAAAAATTAAAATATTTCCCGAATTCCAAATATTTCAAACTATTCCTATAATTAATATTAACTCTAAACATCATTATTTTTTTTGTACAAATCAATGTATGGATCTCGCCGTGATTCTTTAGAAATTAACGAAATGTTTTAAAAAAAAGATTTAAATTGGAAATTTCTGTTTCTATGGAAAACTTAAAATCGGTCTAATTTAACTGTAACACTATTTTTCGAAAATGTTCTTCAGTAACTTTTTAGAGTTACGTATCTTGCTTATGCATATGAAGTTTCATCAAATCGTTTCGAAAAATAAGGACTTGTTTGTATGAAATGCCTCGTAAATGCTCTTAACCTTCAAAACGTAAATCTATTGTGTCTGCTATTCGGCGTGCGACGGGCATATCTATACTTATAATAAATCTGTAGAGAGGTCAATTCTGTACATGAAATATATTTCCAAAATAACTATTAGGGGGTGATTAGGGATCGATACTGATGCCAAAAATACAATCAGTAAAATTTTTGTCTGTCTGTCTGTCCGTCTGTCTGTCTGTCTGTCTGTATAACCGTTATAGAAACAAAAACTACTTGACGGATTTTAACGAAACTTGGTACAATTATTTTTCATACTCCTGGGCTGGTTATAGTATACTTTTCATCACGCTACAACCAATAGGAGCAGAGCAGTGAAGGGAAATGTTGGGAAAACGGGAGAAGTTACTCCATTTTTTAAGCTTCCGTCGCGTGTGCAACCTTAAGGGTTAAAGCTACACAGAAATCATGTATGACGGAAATGTTCTCCTTAAAATTATATAAAAAATATCCCACGACACCATATGTCTATCTTTTATGGTTGACTCACAATAACACGTGTAACTCCCGATTGCTTAGCAGTTCGAAGCTTTCTGATTATATTTGTCTACTCTTACGTTTATAACATTCTCAGTCATCCCTAATTAAAAAAGTTAACATTATTAAATATTCCATAAAAAAGAATCATAAATCGGTATAGAAACACCAAAGTTATACATGAAATACGCTAATAATAAGCCATCGCGTGTGAATACTGAATCATGCAATAGGATTATTATCTACACTAATATTATAAAGAGGAATACTTTGTATTTTTGTTTGTTTGTTTGTAATGAATAAACTCAAAAACTACTGGACCGATTTTAAAAATTCTTTCACCATTAGAAAGCTACATTATCTGCAAGTAACATAGGCTATACTTTATTTTAGAAAAAAACAGGGGTCCGTAAGATATTTGGGGTTTTCGGACCCAAGGTGTAAAAAATCATCTAAAATGTTCTATATTTGGCGTACGCTGCCTAAACTATAAAAGATAGAATAAATGTTTATAAAATGTTCTAATTTATTAAAGACCTTAAAAATATCTGCAAAAAAGTCCGCGACACACTATACCTATCTATTTCGAGTTAAGCACAACAAACATTTTTTTATTTAAAAATCTTGATTTTTTTTAGGACTTCATTTAAACGCATTTATTTTACACATATCTATAATCCTACATTAATCCTTATAAAAATAAACTATTTCGTCACAAAGTTCTGTTGATGTAGATAATGTTTAGTCTGAAATTCATTGAAATTGGACGTTTGGTTTGAAAGTTATGGCGAACGCGAAACCAATATAATTATTATTATTTCTGCGCTCCACGGCCCGTGGCGACAGGCGAAGTAGGCGCACAGGTAGGCGTCACCAAGGCGGGGGCGGGGATGCGGATGCGGAAGGATAGTTTAAAACAATATTTAACACATGGAGTTATCTTACTCTGCTAATAAAATAAATGCGAAAGAAAGTCTGTTTGTTTATCTGCCTGTTTCTCGGCTAAAATGCTGAATTTACTTTTGGTTTGGGTAGTTGAACACATGGGATCAAACTTAGGCTTTTTGTAGCGGTAATCGACATCGACGCAGGCGGAGCCGCAGGGGACCGCTATAGGTTATATAAATCAGAATAATACATAGGCTACTTTTTGTGGCGAAAACCGACATCCACGCGGGCGGAGCCGCGGGCGACCGCTAGTTCTTAATAAAAACGATCACAATACTCAATTATTGATAGCTTTCTCAAATGCTAAACAAATATACCTAGTACTAAGTGTATCCCAACCTTATTATGGTAGCACAATTGTGGTGACACAGAAATTGTGCAACTGGTGTTACAAAAGTAATACAAAAGTGTCACAATTGTGAGGTAGCACAGTAAGTAAATATTGATTACTCTGAAACTACACTGTGAATCGTATTAAAATGAATATTACGCAAACACCCATGCTTTTTTTTACCTAGAGCACTATTGAATTATAATTAAAACACAAGACTTACCGTAAGAATCGTTGAAAAACCTGCCGAAAAATTTCTGACCACACTGGATCACTTTGAGTTTGACACTGCGAATGATTCAATATGGCCGTTATGCTCTAGCTGTCATAGACAATTACGCGCAGTGTTGCCAGTCCTCCAAAACGAAATCCTACCTTGTTTAAAATCTATAAGAAACTGCCAATGAAAACGGTTGCACAAAATAAGTAGCACAATTGTTTAAAATCGCACATAAATAACAAAAAACAGTAAATAAGCATAATATTTCGGTTTGTTCCTTATAGCCTACGTGAAAAGGGTTGCTGATTATACGCTATTGCTGTAGAATTCAACATTCAGCCTATAAGTTATATAGAACTTGTTCAAAAATATCTTCAAAGTTCACCCTCCAAAATTATTATGCCATTTTGTACATAATTTGGTCGCGTTAGTAGTGAAATTATTTTATTTACTCTGCTATTGAGTATTATTCTATAACATTGGGTATTTGGCATGCTGGACAAATAACCATTTAATTTAATATTAATTGTCGTAAAATTCTATCAGACATAGTTTTCAAGAAAAATGGTTGGGAATTTTTTGATTGGGCAAATGTGTCAAAATTTTGGTCTTTACCCTTATGATAAGGTTTCTGAACTATTTTTTAATAGATAGGGCTCTACAAAACGACATTTAAGTATTACCCAATACTCAAGTATATACAGTAAAAACATTCCACTATCAAAACGACCCTTATCTAAACCTCCTTACACTAAATTAAAGACGTCCTAGTCCAGTCGTATTATGAATGCGACGCCTTACAAGTGCGGATGACTCACTCAATGAACTTGCCCGCCGCGTCGCAACTCGCAAGTTCAACGATTGTCGCTTGTCACAGGGCAGGTCGCTCTATCGATTGTTTGTTTGTACGTGCCGTGAATGGCCGGCTTTAATTACTAAGTCTTACGAATCTTATGTAATGTTTTATACTTCCTTCTAGCTTTTGCCCGCGGCTTCGATCACGTTAACGTAGATTTTTCTGGTTGAAAGGTAACCCTATATACGCCAGCACATCAAGTTACCCGAAACTGTAAAATTTTCCCAATCAACTTTGAACCTTATGCTTTAGCGATAAATTTGAAAATCTATGAAAGAAATTTGACAGATTGTAGTAGCTTGATGTGCTGGCGTCTGTACACCCACATTTCGTCAGTTATGTTTAAGTCCCATGTAATAGCATCATGTTTGAAAATAATCATAATTCTTAAAGTTAAAACCGAAAATATTGACCCTCAATCTGGGTGGTCTTGATCCAAGAAGCTATCCACTTAATGCGCTATTCTCAAGAGTATCATGAGGAGCCACTTTAAGATAAAACTCTCGCCTAAGAAGTGGCTATATCGTGGCCTTTTGGGGGCTCTAAGGGGAAACTTGATGTTCGGTAGCAACAACGACTACGGATAAACTTTGAGATACTGACAAAAAAACCTTGTTTTCCCTGGAGTGAACTAAAGCTAATTCAGCCAAAATTCTGGGGGATTCCTCGAAACGCACCAACTTTGAAACGCCCCAAATGAAACTTCTATCGATACCATTTATTACGAATCCTTCATGCTCTCCTCTACGTTTCATCGTTAATGTATTTCGAGGAATAAAATAATTATATTTTTTTTTTCCAGGAATACTTTTGGTGCGTTTCGAGGAATACCCTAAAATTCTACACTCTGTTCGTTTTATAATGGTTTGCGTGACAAATACAAAAATAACGTTTTAAGGCTCTTACAAACAGGCGCGACACGCGATATAAACGCGCACGACACAAAGGCACCGCTCGATGCGCGGCTTGCGGTGCCTTTGTGTCTCGTGTCGTGTCGCGCCTGTTTGAAGGAGCCTTTAAGTTTTTTCTTTGGTTAGCCCGGAAGATCAAATAACTATCCAAAATAAGTGTAATACTAATAATAGTAGTAATTAAGTGATAATAATCAAATTATCAACTTAACATTTCTACGCCCTCTGATATACATGTCATATAATATAGCATAATCAGCATATAATGTTCCCACTACTGGGACACAAGACTCCTCTTTTCGAGAAGGAGTGGGCTTTAATCCACCACGTGGGCCCAGTGGGTTAGTATTTATTTATTTATTTGATTTACACGGTTTAACAAACCAATTAAATAAATCAAAGTATATATAATAAGTACTAACATAAATGATAAACTAATAACAACAATTAAATACCTAATAGTATTTTTATTTCTCAAAAAAATTGGGCACATAACCATTAAATTGGCGAATTTATTAGCGAACAAGGGGCCTAAAAAAGCCACTTTGGCAGAATCATAAAAGGATAACATGGTGAATGATTTTTCCGTTATTTTTTTTGTTTGTGCAAAAAGGCCAATCAATCCAATCCAAATCCAATCCCAATCTCTTTGATTAAACCTACGTAGTGTAGCGAAAAAAAGAAAAACACGGACTGTCTTCGCCATATTATAATTTATAATGTTATCCTTTTATGATTCTGCAAAAGTGGCCTTTTTAGGCCTCCAGATCGCAGTCCGCGTTGGCCTCCACGAGCTTATTTAGTGCGGTTAACACGCGCGGTACGGGAGACGCAGCACGGGCCGCAGTCCGACACGAAGGCACGGCTAGCAGTCGATGTTTTCTACCACAGAGATAATTATTCGATGTGTAAAGTCGAATCAGCTCATTATGAATGTCAGGAGCATCCACCTGGCGTCTACCTGGTCACATGCCCTTCTGGTCTCCAGCATATGATATCCCAGACATCCTCAGAGGAACTTGGTAGGATAGAGGTAGGGATAGCAACCGACGGTTCTTCTGTAAAGAAAACGCAGGAATGCTTTTTGCTCTTTTTCAAGAAGAAGTGCATGCTTTGCTTCTTGCGGATTCCATACAGAAGAACTAGCTTCTGCTTGGTTCGGACAAGTGTGCTGTATAAGAGCCTTATTACACGCTCGTTGCGAAAATCACGGGCATTCCGGAGAGCGAACCCTAGCCTTTTATAAAATTCTTTGGCAACAAAAATAGTAGGTGTCACATCTTCGTATTTTTGTTTCTAGGACATACCAGTTTCCTCACGATGTTTTCCTTCACCGTTTTGAAAGTAGTGGTGATGGAAAGTAAAGCGCCCGCCTGAATTAGAACTCGCGACACGTAATTGTTATTATTGTATCTATGTTAAACTAATTAAGAAAATAATTTTGACTTAAAATTTATGTCAAGCCATTTAAAATGTCAAATTAAAGAAGCATTTCGCATGTGTCAAGCAACACATACTTTTAAGAACAGACTATACTTATGTGCACCCGATTTCAATCCATTTTCTTCATCAAAACTCTCTTTTAGCACAAAAACAATAAACAAGCTAAGTGATACTAATTAAAAGCACAATAAATCATTCTCGTGTCAGTCATGAGTTCACAACGTTGTTTACTTTTTGTAAAGTTAACTGTAAACGTACTGTAAACAGCTTCCCATCATTAAAGCGCACTATCATGACACAAAGGTGGCTTGTTGCGACAGAGCTCCCGATATGGCCGGGACAGAGTAGGAAATACATGGAGGGCTAACTTTATGTCTAAGATTGTATGCCTGGTGTTATTTATGCTAAATATGCGAATAAAGAAATATTATTGTTTGGCTAACTGACTGAAATGTGTGTCTCAAGACAGAGTAAGATTGGGGCCTTCTAAGAAACCAATTCTGCTATCAGTACGATCACTAGTGGCGCATATACACATCGACGGCGAAGTGCCAATACCTCCTAACTGATTTTTTTTTGAGAAATTAACTTTTTTTTCGTTTTGAATTTAAAGGCGTTATTCGCATGATTTAGTGAAATCGCAAAGTGTATTTTCATTACAACAACATTAAATTAAAATGTGGAAATACATATTACCTCCCAACTAAAACAACGTGTCTATTTTTGAACGTTTTTATCCAGTATGTGTAAATTTTTGACTTTGTCAGTTAGGAGTTATTGGCACTTCGCCGTCGACATGATTCTTCCAGTGGATTTTGTGTAACTGTGAAAACTATTCTTTAACATTAAGTATAGATAGTTAAAGTCAGTAAAGTAGAATAACACCTTACTGAAAAAGAAAAGCTCAGAATACTTTCAACGGATCAGAAATCACAAAGTCAATGTGGATACTTGAGCTATTTTATGTCAGGTACAGATTTGTGAAACTTTATATGAAATGTAACACAAATTAGCCGTTTTAATTTATGCAATGCAAGATGAAATGTATCACTCATGTGTTACATAATTACATTTCACCAATCTATACCCGGTAGGCTTTGATAAGCCAGACTAGCGTCCGCTTAAAGTCCTCACATAACATTCCATTTGCCAACCACTCTATGTCGAACCCCGATACGGCCCGTTCCAGCCTGTCTTGTTACACCCACAGAACAAGTAGTTTGATGGACGTGCGTCCTAGAATTCGTTATTAAGTTTCGTGTTGTCTATGTAAAGTTTGCTGAGCAGCTTTGTGCGCACGATTATTGCTCGCTGGCTTTGGACCCTATATTGGTAAATTGTGTCTAAGGACTGGACGAGTTTGGCTGAAGTTGAAGTAAGGTTATGCTTAGCTGTCTGGTGTGTCAGCTGTGGACATGTTGGTGCTGGTATGAGTCATATGCTTTGTCCTGGAGACTTATCAACTGCCTAGCCCATTCCGAACTATCATGGGGTCGGCTTCCAGTTTAATCGAATGCAGCTGAATACCAGTATTTTACATGAAGCAACTGCCTATCTGACCTCCATAATCCACGATAATCTTTTTTAACACTGGTCGTCAGAATTTCGGGATCCTGACTGTGTTTCTATTTTTAAAGTAACGACTGTTTAAAATCTACAAATAACAGTTGAGACCAACGTGCTTTCTGAGGCATGGAGGGGTCCGGGTATTGTAATGGATGGTCACCCATCCATGGACCAACCTCGGCAGCGTTGCTTAATCTTGACGATCGACCCGTACGGCTGGTATTTTTTACTTGTTTTTCATTGTATTAAGGTCATGTTTAGCCGTCTGCAGTGTCAGCTGTGTAAATATTTGGGTTGCTATGAATCATGCTATGGAGTGGAGAATGACCAATGACCTGACTTAATCTATTGAACGCCATCCTTCTTTGGAATGATACATCGACAGATTTTGATATTCGTTGCATTGCAAAAGAAGAAGTTAGGTTGACTGTTCTGATTATAATATTTGCTCAAGATCTTTTAGTTATGTTTGATGATACAGTCGATGTCCACGGGATAAAATGGGATGAGATGATTTCAAACTCAAACTATTTCAAATTCAAATTCTCAAAGCATTTATTTCAATTATTAAGCTGAATTGTCGAGGGGTCAGTCAGTCAGAAATATGAAGTTAATTGTCAATTCAAAGCATACTAAGTAGGTACCTATGGAGAAGAACGGGCAAGAAACTCCACGAAGACTTTCCATACTATTACTACTATTTATACTTTTTTAATATTGACGCTGTACCTACCTATCCAGACGAAATTGTAATTTATATAATACATAAGAAATTAATTAATTACTGTCACTGGTGTATAACCGTTGTAATTAATAATAATAAATAAATACGCCTTTGATAATTCCCTAACAGTGCAAAGGAAGTAGTTTGGTCGACTGTTATCACTATATTATCTCAAGTTCTTGTGCGTTTGATGATACAGCTCCGTGTGCACAGGATAAAATGGGACGAGATGTTATCCTTTCATCAATTTATTATCAAAATATCACATCATTCTTTTCATTATCATTAGTTCATGGCTTCATTTAGCTACCTTTTAGTAAAACATTAATATTCATATACCTCATAAACCGAAATAACTTAGCATCGGCGAAACTTGATATTTGCTTTCCGATTATCGTAAATTGTGTCCAATGTACTGTATTCTCGTAATACGATACAATTAGATTTATTATTAATCGGTTCTTAAGGGCGATGTTTTTGCAAAGACGTCAGAATTTTAAGCCAAATTTGGTAAATGTTGTTGATGACGAAAATTAAGGCTTCATTTACATCGACAGCTGCGACACTTTAATTGAGAATATTGAGCTTTGAAATTAGGCGTAGGTATTTATAGAAGGCTGCAAGCATAGACAATATTATATAGTCTTTGGCTGCAAGGTTGAAATAGACAGAATCTAGATGGGCATAGCGTTTATCTATACACACGGGCTCCTACAAACAGGCGCAACACGCGATATAATCGCGCACGACACAAAGGCACCGCACGTTGCGCGACTTGCGGTGCCTTTGTGTCGCGTGTCGTGTCGCGCCTGTTTGAAGGAGTCGTCTTTCATATTGATTACATTTTTTTTTCAGTCCATACAGCACATTATCAATAAGTATAATGTGTATTTCTATTTTTAACAAAACAAACAAACATTGAATGTTTGTTCATTAATCACGTCCACCGGAAAACCGCTACGGTCAACGGAGAACTAAACCGGATTACTTTTCATCCCGGAAAACTAATACTTGTCATATACCTAGAAGCCGCAAACCCAGCGGCCCCAGCTAGATTTACAAATTGTTCGAATAATCAATTAAAATTTCCCCGAAAATTCTTGTATAACCTAACATCGAAAAAACGGATCTAATTCCGAGCAGCCGGTAACATTTCGACATGTGTCACCAGCGGATAACCGGGTTTCTGTCGCTGGCATGCTGCCAACCGCTAGCAGTGCACGTTGCATCAAATGTTGTTATGCTGGTAAGAGACCGGCCGCTGCGCGACGTAAGCTAATGTTGTGATTTTGACTTTTTTATTGTCATTGTAGGTATGTTAAAGCTTTAACACCCTTGAAAATTTGCCCATGAAGAGTTTCTTCGCGTCACAAAACCTAAGAGAATCTTCACAAAGTTTCAAAACAACAATAGTACATTTTGATACAATGCAAATGCAAGTGTGCAAAGTTGGTCATTGCACTCACCTCGACTGCAATGACTATCTTCCGTTAGGTATTTAATCTCTTCTTCTCTTTGATCTTCGACTGGTTAAAAACTCTTACCCTTATTGATGGAATAATGTATAATAATAATCATTCGAAAAAGAGTAGAGTAGTCGAGAATATGAATAAGTATAATGAAGCTGTATTATAACTACTTTCTACTTTAATGTGGTCATATCAGTTATAGAAACAGTAGCAAACCTAAAGTCCAAGGTTATCATAAACTTACTAGATTTCCAAAAATCCTGTTTATCTCACTAATTTAGCCTCACTACCGAAACATGTAACAATACATTTTTTCTTATTCACTAAAACTTCTGATCTCGGCAATTTTAGCCAACTGCTCATGAAAATGTACAAAATGGAAACCGCAGTAGAACACGAGTAACAAACGAACATACAACTATCTAGGTTCAGTCAGGTCATGCGATAGGTACGGCGGACCGACCTCAGAACTAAACTTAGATACAAAAACACGTGGTTACAGACGCAATTACTTATAGAATATACTGCTCATTAGTTTATAGGATGTGTCATATTTCGCTACTTTTAGAAACACAGCCAAAGTGCCTTTCCAGTTTAGCTCTAAAGGTCTAAAACATCAAATTATCAGGTGCCAAAGAAAAAATTTTTAAGCAGTTTTGAAGCCGTTATACTGGCCATCGTTTTGCTGTATTCGCGACCATTTAAAAAGTTATAGACCTTTATGAAAATGATGCAGGGTTCGATTTAGGTCTAGGAGTCCCAGCACAAGAGTGCATTCACAGAGAACAGAGAACCAACTTCTTTGCACAGCTGTTCTTAGAGAGAAAAGACAATCTACGTATATGAAAAAAGCTTATGTCATGTTGAAAAGCGTCAAGAGAAGAGTTTAGAAATGCAGTATGTGCTAGTTGTGTTAGTTGTATGTAGTTTAAAACGTCCTATTTTAAACACTAACCCCCTTCTAATCATCCCGGTAACCACCCCGTTTCTAGCCATGTCTTATTTCACCCAGTCCATCCATCGTTTCATTGGTCTTCCCAAACACTGCCTCTAAAGCCGAATTTATCTAGTTATTCATTAATAGTTTTACGTGTAAATTGATCATTATTTTACACGTGAAACTATCAATGAATAACTAAGACTGCGCTACTATGTATATGTAGTATCGCAATGTAATCTGGTTTTATTGGCCTTAACTTAAAGACATTAAGAAACATTTTTTTAGTTGCTAAACCACATTCTTTCTTCTTTATAATAAGAACAGCTATGATATTCGCCACACTAATCTAATAATCTTTACCAACTAATTCCAATTTCCACGCAACCAACATACATACTTTTCTAATGCCCCCAAACTCATAAGGCTTAGCATTTACACATTTAGCTCTTACCGGGTTGTATAACCGAAACCCTGTTCTGCTATTGTACGCAAAATCTCGCCTCCTTAATTGAATTTACGGCGATCAGTGTAGTGAGCTAAACATCAGATTATGTTTATATTGGCGTTACAAGGACTTTATTACGTCATTAGGGATAAATTGGGATAATTATATTAGATCGCTTACAATGAAGATTTTGAAGGGAATTATGGGAGAGTGCTCTCGGATTAGCGATAATGAAAAGTTAAAAGATAAAAGTCTTGAATGTACCTATTTATTTTCGTTTAAGTATGTTCAACTAGAATTGAACGGTAAAAGAAAACATCGTGAGGAAATGTTCTAGAGCCAAAAATTCGCAGACATAGTGACATCTAGCAACCTGCCGGTCGATTCTGTAAAAATCTCACCGTGAAAACTTAAGTGAAGCAAGTTTGTTTTTGCTAGGAATTGACACTATTGATAGCTCACTCCAGGCTCACTTCACCTAAGTTTTCACGGTGAGATTATTACAGAATAGCACCGCGCTGGACCCGCGTGGTGAATTACGGTTACAGCACTTACAGCTCACTCCCTCTTACCGAGAGGATTCCTGTGTCCCAGCAGTGTGAACATTATAAGCTGATTAGGTAATTGGATTAGTTGATGAGGATTATATATGTATAGCTTATAGACACCAGCAATTCTATGAGGAACAAAGAAAACATCCATATAGGATGTTTTCTTGCAGTACCAGATCTAATTGCTGCCCTTCAAACTGCAGCAGATTGGTTTGTAATCTTGCCCATTTTCTTGCTTGTTTATATTTCCAAGTATTAAGTTTCTTGTTTTATGGTTCCTGCAATGTGTTTCCGCCGTACGGCATTTCATACAAACTTTCAAGCCCTTGTTTTTCGAAATGAATGAACCGATTTTAATGAAACTCCATACGCATAAGCAAGATAAAGAGGTCTAAAAAGAACATTTTCGAAATGTCTTATTTAAAATTGTGATCATACGTACCTATGAAAAGACGAAGTTTTGCATGGGCTTAAAAATCTTCTTGCCTTGAACGCTAACTATTAAAAAGTCAGTCAATTTGAGTATGTATGTCAACTCTTCAAACATCAACTCTTCAAACATCTACCAAACAAAATGTAAAAAGATATAATTAATTATGATTCCTTGTCCTACGACACACAGCGCGAAAGTTAAGCTTACCTCGTTCCAAATGAGTTGTCACAGAGTAAAAACAATTGCTTATCATGCCACCTAGCAATATTTGTACACTGTGGTTACCGAAGAAGTGCTTTCGACCGACACGCTTTCTTCAGAAGTATAGCTAAATTACGTGTATGGTTACGTAAACAAAATAATTGTGGCTAATGGCTATGTATGTTTGAAAGTGTTACTGTGTTTTCCATTACGAAATTCGCAGTAGCAGACCAGTGTGGTTTAGTACCAGCGTTGCCGTTAGCGTACATTTTACACATTTGACGTACCTTTTAAGCCTCCTATGTGTAATGTGTAGTAAGGTCCATTTTACGTACCTTTTCAACTTAACATCCAAAATTATGTGTAAAATCGTGGTTTAAAGACTATTTTACGTACCTACCTTTCTTGAAATCGCCGCCAAAATGAGAAAACGAGATTAGCGTCTTCGATCCTAATGTGAAGTCACAGACGTAACGTATTGTAAGAATAGGAAGTAGCTCTGTCTCGCTTCCGCCGAGAGTAGGTAGGCAATGAACATTGTATCGTGTATCCGACCGGCCCGAGCGGCGCGCTCTTTGGGCGCGCTCACCAAGTGACCACAGACACTATACACAGAGACAGAACACTACTAGCACAGAGCAGGGCGCGCTTGTTTGCAAAGAGGATAGGTACTTTACTTTTGATAGGTATATTTTGTTTCGTATTTTTAAGCGCGCGAGATATTGGTCTCTACGATAAGGGAAAGTGATTTTCTTTCTTGTATACCTACATAGTGCACAATAAATAAATAGAATAAGCCCATTTCCAATAATCGAATCCTGTGTTCGATTTGTTCGTGGTGGCCCCGAGCGGGTGCCTTTATTCGCTCGCTGCTGTGGTGCTTGGTAAGTTTTAAAATACTTCTTTGACAATATTACCTAGGTACTAGATATTTTCTCTGTGTGTGTGTGTGTGTGTTGCATTGTGTTTTGCTGTGGGCTTTGATTCTATTACTACTTCTACTAACTACTACTTACCTACTATATAAGTTGGGGGTTTTGCCGTATTCGCCACGTACCTACCGTAATCGCCATGCTTGACGTTGCGAGTTGGCGATCGCAGTGTTGAGTGTGGTGGTACAGTACGCGGAAAGAACGCTGCTACTTATCCTACGGTTTTTCGCCTTAGTCGACTCTTACGACACCCTTAGGAAGAGGTGGGGTGGTGCCACACCATAGGCCCAATTCCCGATTTACTACGTAGCTATGCAAAATGCGTTCTATGAACGTAGGTAGGTTCAAACTATGGAATATAGCCTCAACCACCTAAGTACATAAGTTTTTTTATAGTATATACAAATTGCCACTGCTACTGTGTCTTCAATCACAGTACTGTAATTCGATAATATACAAACAATGTCGGTTGTTGCAAACAAACCCCGGTCAGGCAGATTATGGTTTTATCAGGTTTGTCACGCGAACCAAGTTACTCTTATCGGGGCTTGTATCGGACATTGTACATATTTAAGTAAGGACAACGAATTCTTAATATGTATTACATACTACAATTAGATTTATTATTATTACTAGTATGTGTTTACCTTTACATCATGTCATGTCATCCATCCCTTTCCCTAGCCACAGACTATACAGAGAATAGATAGAGATCCCAGCATAGCTTGCCACAGTTGCCAGCCTCAAAAAGTCTGGTTCTTTGTGTAGAAAATATCGATGGCATAGATACTTCAAAAAGTTTTTAGTTTCTCATAAAGCAAATGAATTGGGATGAAATTTACCTCTATCTGGCTAATAAAATTAGGATTGGAACCAGTCTGATGTACCTATTCTTACTGAAGCAGTCGCAGTTTATAGACATTTTTGCTCGTTTGTTC
The DNA here is from genome assembly GCA_963855955.1 of Luperina nickerlii. Lineage (NCBI taxonomy): Eukaryota > Metazoa > Arthropoda > Insecta > Lepidoptera > Noctuidae > Luperina > Luperina nickerlii. The sequence continues at coordinate 22,502,106 of OY979671.1, forward strand.
TTGTGCTGTTTGGTTTTTACTTAGACTTTTTAGAGCCCCTTTTTTAGACCCTGCGCCTAACGCAGCCACAAAAAGCAAACGCTCCTGAATAATGAATGCCACAAACACAATATAACATTGAACACCTATTCTCTTCTATTTTTCAAATAAATATAATCACTTTTAACAGATTATATTTATAAGAAACCAACACCTTAAGCTAGCAGTATGCCTACTTGTATGACTCTAAAATGTTTGTTGTTTTAATTTCATGATTTCCACTCGCTTGGGACATATGCATGATGCACAGTGCATGATACAGAAGCCTGAAACAATTTAAATTACTTACCTATTACTAAAGACAATAGAAAATCTCACTACTAAGTAATTGACCCAGTAAGAAAATGGATAAATTTATCCGCCGCTTACCCTCAAAACCTAATTTCACTAAAATGGTGGAAGATGACAAAACAAAGCCGTCCACTTCAACTATCCCTGCTGCGCAAGGTGTTACAGCATTATCTGACTCGAACCCAACTTCCAAACCCGACTTATACACAAAGGCTTCTTCTTCAAATACGGTTTTAACAAAAGAAGAGACAAAAACAAGGCCTGCTGAACAAGGATATCCTGCAACTAGTTCTACTGCTAACATAGAAACAGTACAGCTTGATAATGTGCCAGAGCCAGTGAAAGAGTTTCTAGGTGTAGAACCTCCCGCTAAAAAAAGAAAACAGGTCTATAAATTTAATGATGACTGGCTTTTGTTGTCGTCATTTTGCAAATGGCTAGAAAAGAAAGAAGAAAAGGATAAAGAACCGACTGCATTTTGTAAATTGTGTGAAGTCACTATTGCTAATCAAAAACCTGTATTAGAAAGACACATGACAACCACAAAACACCAAACAAATGCTAATGCTATACAGCACACTAAACACATTGGTGACCTAATACAAAAAACTAGTGGTACTAGGAGGGATCAAGCAAGACGGGCAGAAGTAAAATTCACTGTATTCTTGGCTGAACATAATCTGCCGTTATCTTTGGCTGATTCTCTGGTCCCATTCGTACGTAACACATTCCCGGATTCGACGATTGCACGAGAAATGTCTTTAGGTCGTACTAAAGCCACCGACGTTCTGGCTAAAGTTGTAGCGCCAGCTTGTAGATTCGAGCTGATAACGCACTTAAAAACTCCTGGAAATTTCTTCAGTTTGGTAATGGATGAAACGACTGATGTATCTACAAAAAAACAATGCGCACTGTCCGTGATATTTTTCAACAACGCTACTGAAATTGTAGAAACAAGATTTTTTGATTTGTATGAAGCCGACTCTGGTAAAGCTGAAAACTTATGTGAGGCCATGTTACTCCGTCTAAAGAATAACTCAATTCCTTTAGAAAACGTCGTAGGATTTGCGTCTGATACGACTAATAGCATGGTTGGGCAGCATAACTCAGTTTTCAGCCACTTAAAAAAAAGCATACCGGATATTACTTGCGTAAAGTGCAGCTGCCATATGTGGTCGTCCAAATCAAAAGGGACCTTATGGCGGAAATGAGTTATCTACAGAGCTGAAAACTACATAAATGTACCGAACTATAGACCCAAGAACCAACCTTCTAACCACTGCCGTTATTTTTTTTACGAATTTTTGAAGTTCACTGATCGAAATTATAAGTTTCGAGAAAATCGCAATTTAAGTATGCCGTACAAAAAAGTTATGTTTTAGTGTGAAGTTATGTAACTGATGGTATACTTTGATTGACTATGATTATTACTAATGGAAATTCTTACAATCCTTGCATAAACTTGTTTGTTGTGGGAACTAGACCCGCCAACATAATGCATTATCAATGAGATGCAAAGTATCGATAATAGTATTAAAAATAAGTAAACCGCCTGTTTCTCACTAAACTTTTATCGTTTCTATATTGCTACTAATTACATAGATTTGCGAAAGGCCTTAGATGTAAATAAAAACAACACATAATTTAAAAAAAATAGTTTTTATTTACTAGCAAGAATTCTTATTTTTTATAAACTTTGAGATCTGACAGTAACAAAATCAACACTTAATCACTAAATAGGTTATACATAATTGGTTTAGATGCTAATAAAGCTAAGAGATCAATGATAACTGTTAGTTATGATCTTGTAAAGTTACATAGAGAACTGAACAATTTCTTCAAACAAATTAAAAAAGGGCCCTAATGGTGGGCACTAAACAATATTTTTTATTTTTAGCATGCATAATCAATATTTTAGTGCAACATTCAAGATAGCTTAAATTTTCTTTTTTTATTATCACAAGGTATGAAAATGTTACTTATTTAACAAATTTTTTTTTATTATCACAAGGTATGAAAATTCGTAACAAGTATATACGTAAAAAAGGGCCCTTAAGGCGGTCCGTTGCAGTCTGCTGACACTTATCTCTTAGTATAAGTAGTTAATTAATTTAAGTATTTTAATAAAGGTAAACAATCTTGATACGTTTTTGTCGAAAAATATATTTATGAAATAATTTATAGCCATTACAAGATAAAACAAAATGAAATAACAGATGTTATAATGAATTACTTTTGCTATTAGCCTTAGCCTATTTTAAAAATATATTTTATGATAAAAAACATACCTAACAAGATTGTTTACCTCTATTAAAAGTACCTAAACAAAATATGGACTACAATAGTGGGACCTTAGACCTAAGACGCATATACAAAGAATGCCGCATGCGGCGGCGTGCGACACTATCTAATGGCAGCTATACGCTACGCTGACGACACGCTAGTCCTGGCGCAGGGGAGGTCGCATCAGGCGGCGGCCGACGCGATGACACGCGGGGTTGCGATAGTCGTGGAGAGGATCCGGCAGTTGGGTCTCGAGGTGGCATTGCACAAGTCCGAGGCCATGTCGTTTCATGGGTTCCGGAATACGCCACCATCGGGATCCCAACTAACGGTAGGAGGGGTTCACATCAGCGTCGAGACGACGATGAAATACCTGGGTCTCATCCTCGACAGCCGGTGGAACTTAGTCGAGCATTTCTGACGTTTGGCTCCCAAACTGGAACGGGCCGGGGCCGCCTTCAAGCGGCTCCTGCCCAACCTGAGGGGGCTAAACGCCTCCTGCCGGAGGCTTTACGCGGGGGTCGTGCGGTCCATGGCCCTATAACGGGGCCCCGGTGTGGGCGCGTTCACTGCGGCGGCGAGCCGCCCATTATTTGAACGCGCCCCAGAAGGTGGTAGCCGTTAGGCTGATCCGGGGGTACCGCACGATCTCGGGCGAGGCGGCAAGCCTCCTTGCCGGACTGCCGCCATGGGATCTGGAGGCGATAGTCCTCGCGCGCCTGTATGAGTGGCGCGCGGAGGCACTACGCCGGGGGGAAACTCCGCTTCCGCAGCAAATAGCGGCGGAGCGGACAGACCTCCGGCGCGATCTCATGGCGGCGACCTCTCGCGTCCGGGCCTGGTTCAAGCCATGGTCCGGGGCTAGAGGGAGTGGGGAGCAGTCGCCTCCTTCTGCGAAGCAGTCATGCTAGCGAAGGAGGCGGCGGGACGGCTGAGAGAGAGAGCCTCCCGTCCCAGCCGCCGCGGGAGACGCTCCGGGCGTCGGGAGCCGCGCGACTACTCCCGGCCACCTTAGGCGCGGGCGGAGAGCAATGGGTAGCTCACCGTCCGATCAGGACCAGGCCCGTGCCGGACGGCGCGTACGTGTTCCACGCGCGCCTCAAAGAGATGTCAGCACTAAACGAAGGGGCCCGTATTGGCCGAAGCCTGCCGGGTCAGCGGGATTGTCCGAAAGGGTTACCGCTGGCCCGGAACAAAGGGCGAAGGAAGGAACACGGGTGGGTTTTAGTCAGTAAGAGTCTGACACTCCCTATTCCGCTCCACCCAGAGCGGGAGGAGTCATTTGATGATTTCCCATCCTGAATGAATAGTTTAGTTTATACCTACCTTGCAATATTAAAATGTTGATATAATATATGGTTTGAATTACAAGAAAAACGATTTGTTAGGTCTTGCCGCGATAAGGTTCCTTTTTTACTAAACTTTAGATGAATACGAAACTTTTTTAAATTGACTTTTCGAAAAGTTGAACACATCTACATGTAGTAAATACAATCATCTTTTTAAAAATACAGTTAATAAAAAAACGATTTTTTTGAGGTATTTTACAAATTTATTAATATCTCGGAAACTAGTTACCGCCATAAGGTCCCTTTTGATTTGGACGACCACATATGATCCATTTAGTGGCATCAAAAGCGTGCTCTACACTCCCAAGTTCGATCGAAGACCTTTTAAGAAACATAGGAGCGCACTTCAGCCGAAGCTCTAAAAGAGTAAGCCGTCTTCAAGAGTGCCAGGAGTTTTACGGTGTGGAAATACATAAAATATTGAGCCCAGCTAACACTCGTTGGCTATCTCTGAAAGCCTGTGTTGATCGCACGCTAGAGCAGTACGTGGTCCTAACCGAGTATTTTCGCCTGGAGATGTTCGAAGATGGCACAAGCGCTAACGTTCGTATTTACGAAGGCCTGGAAAATAAACTGACAAAAGTGTACCTCGAATTTTTATCATACATATTAGAGTTCCTAACCGATTTCAACAAATTATTCCAAACCGACAAACCACTTCTACACTGCCTACAGCCCGAAATAGAAAAGTTAATCCGATCCACTGCATCTAATTACATGCAATTAAACCACGTCAAAAACATTAAACCGTTACTCATCGATCACGCCAACCCAGGTCACTTTATGCCTCTCGAAAAGATATATCTTGGAGTACTGGCACAAGATTCTGTGATTCAAATTTTACAAGACCAACCTACAGCATTACCTGATGTGACTAACCTTAGAAGACACTGCCTTACATTCTACATAGAATTGATCAAACAAATCAAGGATAGATTTGATTTTAATGATCCAGTGTTTAACACTATATCTATACTGGACCCAAAAGTGGCACAATCGTTCGAACGACAAGATTTAAGTGAAATGTTAAATAGATATCCAGTTTTGAAAAGTGTTGTTGACGAGCCAGCTCTATACAAAGAATGGCGAGAGCATGCTCTGCTGGATCATGAAACATTGAAACTAGACCCAACATTAACGGCCACCAGCTACTGGAATATGGTTTTCAAATTACGAAACATGAACGAAGACCCTCTGTTTCCCAACCTAAAGAAAGTTATTTGCCTACTTCTAGTCCTTCCCTTTTCAAATGCTTCGGTCGAACGGATATTTAGCCAGCTTAAACTCATCAAAACCGATAATCGTAACAGATTAAACACAAGTACTATATCAGCTCTCATGATGACCAAACAAAGTATCAAAGATTCTATCAAATACGAACCGCCGAAATCACTACTTATCAGCAGCAACTGGAAATTCAAACAATGATTACTTATTCTTACTAACAATTTTATATTATAATTAATACATACTTAACGTCCTAGATCTCCTGGGCTAACAAAAGGTTGGTAAAGGCATTTGTTGCAACGAACATGCATGACTTGATTGTAGAATTACTTACATAATTAATTTATTATTTTAGTTTTAACTGACAATAAATGAGGATATATGTATGTTTTTTTAATTTTCAGATTATGGATCTAACTTCAATCACAATCACGATTTCAACTTTTTTATCGTACGATTTCTCAAATATAATAACCACGAGAAATAATTCAATGAGTACCTACCTATCATAAACTACGGGGAGTTTTTATATAATATAGGTAAGTTTTCTCACGCCTGGAATCCAAAAAATAGAACTTCTGCTGGCGAGCAGGCAGTCTCTCCCTGTCTCGAATTTATTGCCAGAGAGCGAGAGAAGCAGTAGTGAGTGATTTAAGTAAAAGCATTGCTTATGTACCTTTTTAACCCAAAATGTACCTTTTCAGCGCTGGATAAGTACCTTTTGGGAACTCAGTTGCGGCAACACTGGAGGACATGGAGTTTCTTGCCCGTTCTTCTCCATAGAGATCTACGTTTTGGAATGGGCATCTAGCTTCAACTTTCTGACTGACTGACGGACTATTTTAATTTTAATTTTGACAATTCAAAAGTGCCTGTACAAGGTTTAATTGAAATAAATGCTTTGAGTTTGAGTTTTTGAAAAAAAAAACTGTTTAGTACCCGGTTAAAGGCTCCAACAGACGGTACGACGCGACTGTGCGACGCGATTCTAATAAAACTGATAGAGATCTGAAAACTCATAGCAATGCTTCGACTAACGGGCTCGCCCTCGCTGTTTTAGATACTTATGGTCTTTTGTTTTCCCGTGTTACTATTTATACGAAAATAGGCTCAAAACTCATCACACATGAACGGCATCTCGCTGGTCAACCCAGGAGATTTTCGACCGCTTAACCGGATTATCCTGTGGATGCCTTAACAAATTAAAGCCTCCAGCCAGGGTATAAAACGCGACTATACGCTAAGGGTACCCTCTGTGTGGCACGGACCTCGGCTTAGGGCGAAGCTGGGGCTCCAAGGGACAGGTTAGATCGGAACATCACATTGAATTTATGCACCATTAAATCTCTTCACCACATAAATGTTTCCTTATTGACGAATGTAGGTCAGCTAGCAGTCAACTCAGATTTCGAATATTCTCTTTTTCTTTATGAGACTAACAATTCGGCCAACATTCGAGTCTTCAGTCTCTCCAAACCGCGACATTTTCCCATGGCTAAAATGCCTAAAAAATTAAAATCTATAATTATAATCATCTTCTCAGATAAGTAGTACAGCAACACATGCTCCACAGTACTAATGCTACGAACCATTTGACGTACCCCCCCACACCTTCACGTCTACAACAAAGCGATCAGATGATTCACGAGCATGCGCGCGCGCTTCCTGCCGACCTTGACTGATCGTCTGCATGTCACGTTCGTGCGCGATTGGTTGTTATCGTGTATTTTATGGTTCGAACAATTTGAATTAAGAATATTAGGTTGCAAGACGAAGTTGCAAAGTGATATTACGAGTAGAAGATGATAAATAAGATATACGTTGATCTGGCTGCTAATTAGTGATTAATTGATGATAGAAATTTTCACTTTGACCAGCCATCGGGCGGGAAAGGGCCTTTGTTCAGTGGTAAATTGGTGCTGAGCATATGAGCTGATACATATCCTTATAATTTTTTCTTCTTGCTCTGAAAAACGTGTCAAAGATCTAACAATTCAAGCTGTGTTACACACATATTATTGATAATTATTTCTAGAAACGTCATAAACCCACTTCTCTTTACCTAAAAGTACACTTATTTAATAGGATTACCATAGATTAAGCACTCAGTGACGTATTCCACTAATTTCCATCCACAAACCCGTAAAATTAAAGCAGAAATACAATACCAACAATATCGCATTACATTTAATTTCCTGAAAGGCAGCTATCTAACTTTGAAATAGATTTTCCGAGCTGCCCATTATGAAATATAATAGTAATAAGTAGAAAGCTTCACGGGGTATTACGGCTTCTCTATCAGGAGTGCAAAGCCGCTGTAAGCCGGCTAGTCCATGTCACTTCGTAAGCCGCTTCCATTTTTATTTTGGGGCCACAATAACAGCGGGTCCCTATTACACGGGACTTCAATATAACTGGCGTAATCTGGGTGTGCTATAACCTCCTACTTTGCTTAACCCTTCGAGGATTACAGGCGTGATGTTATGTAAACCAGGGGGTAAATGAGGAAATGTACATTTAAGAAGAGCAAGCTAAATTCGCAAATAAACAGTGGATACCCAAGTAATGGTGAAAATAAATATGTTGCACTATTCAGGAAACCTCTGGATGCGAGAAGCACAGAACCGGTTGAAGTGACGGTGCTTGGGGGGAGGCCTATGTCCGTTTTTCCATTGAAATAAGGATGATGATATGTATTTCACAAAGAGGGTGTAGGTACTAGCTGTTTAGAAATAAGATTTCTTCTGCCTGCACATGTCATGGGTAACGTGAGGTCAGCGCAAATGGTTATGAAAAAATGTGATACATTTTTCAATTTATCTGAATTTGCATAGCAAAATTATTTTGACTGATTTTAATTTGTAAGCGAATCCGTATCAATCTATAATTTATAAGACCCAGTCTACATACCTAATAGATTTTGGGAAACCTTTCGGTATTTCACCAATTTTCCTAATATTGTCATGTTTTTATTATTTAAATGTTGTGTACTTGTGTATGCCAGAAAATGATAGAAAATAGAAAACATTTTTAAATTTCAGAGTTGCCTAAATTCCAATTTGCTGGCTGTAATTAAGTTTAAATTGGATGCTGACTAATAAATACGCGGTTAAAGGTAATTGAAGTGACATACGACCTGTTTGTGATTGTTTCATTAGTTTGTCTCATCATCATCGTCAGTTCAGCCGCAAGACGTCCACTGCTGCACATAGACCTCCACACCCAAGCACCTCCACTTCGACCGGTTCTGTGCTTCTCGCATCCAACGGGTTCCTGCGGCCTTAACAAGGTCGTCGGACCACCTTGAGGGAGGCCTTCCAACGCTACGTCTTCCGGTACGCGGTCGCCACTACAGAACCTTTCGGCCCCATCGGCCATCTGTTCTGCGAGTAATGTGCCCTGCCCACTGCCACTTAAGTTTGGCAATTCTTCGAGCTATGTCGGTTACCTTGGTTCACCTCCTGATCTCCACATTCCTGATTCAATCACGCAGGGAAACTCCAAGCATAGCCCTCTCCATTGCCCTTTGGGTGACTTTTAGCCTTATTCTTGTTTAGTTTATCTACTACCACAGAAATTGGACGAATTAAGTGACAGGGTTCAAAGCCTGAATTACATAAAATATAGGGTTTTTGTATGTCTAAATGATTAAACGTCCTATTTTTCGCCGACTAGACGACACTTCACGTGACCAGAGGGCTGCATCGTTCTTTGGCCATTCAACGTGGCAATGCTGCCAGTCTTCCCGGCATGTTTCCGGATGACAGCGATGCGGATAATATAATACCTAACTGTCCTTTTGTTTTGTATTTATTTGTATAGTTAGTTAGTCATTTAATTTAGTGTCTCGGTTTGTTATCATTTTTTGTAGAGGGACTTGTGTCTACCTAAGTAATAACAGCCGCACGGGTCGATCGATCAGGTTAAGCTACGCTTGCCGCGGTTGGTCCGTGGATGGGTGAGCATCTTCACATACCAAGACTCTCCGTGCCTCGGAAAGCACGTTAAGCCGTTGGTCCCGACTGTCATTCGTGGATCTTTGACAGTCGTTACGAGTCGTCAGAAGCCCGAAAGTCTGACAACTAGTCTTACCAAGTGGTCTCGTATTACCCAGTAGCTGGGTTGTGGAGGTCAGATAGGCAGTCGCTCCAGCTGCATCCGGTTAGACTGGAAACCGACCCCAACATAGTCAATCGTATTAAAGTCGGAAGGAAGAATACCTACTCATACCTAATCAGCAGTAGCCCTAAATACTTGCTATTTACTATTTACAAATTCAATTGCCTTAACATTATAATCAAACAAGGCCTCGCTACTCTCATCTTCTATACAAATTCGGGTTAGTTATACCATTTATACCTCAAGAAAGGCTGGACCGATTTTTATGATCTTTTATTTGTTGGATTCGTCTTCGCCCCGAATAGAAGAATAATTCTTAAAACATGAAAAAAAAATAACAAATAAAAAACTGCGGCGGTACGAAGTTCACCGGGTCAAGTAGTTAATTATAAACCAACCTCCTCCTCTTAGCATAACCAATGAATTGCCGATAATCGCGGTTTTCCTAGCCGCAAATGTCATCCGCCTTGACACCCAGTTGATCTCGGTTTAATTGCATCCGAGCTAACGATAAAAATCTACAAACCAATATTAATTTAGGGGCTAAACACTGGCTGGCAACTTTTTAAAAGGATTCGGTGACTTTGTTGGTTGATATTGTTTTGTTTTTTAAGATGCGACCGCTTTTTCTTCTTTTTTTAAAAAATTTGAATCAGTTTTTTATGATCACTCGTAAGATTTTAGGCTACGTACGCACTGTCAGGTGGCTTGATTAGCGCCTAGAGCCTAGCGAGTTACCTTGCGGGCAAAGTGAAACAAACGCTCTTGAAGTCACTAGGCTCTAGACGCTAAGCAAGCCACCTGCCAGTGCGTAAGTAGCCTTAATTGTAGTACAAATCAATAAAACTACGGCGGCCAATCTCAACGGAGACTAGCCAAATTCGATTACGAAGTAGAAGTTGTAGTGCAACCACAAACACAGTGCACAATCACTCCACTAATTCTCTTAAAAAAAAATCTACTGGAAAAAGTATGTAGATGATGAATGATAACATCGTCTCTCGACATAATATTTCAAACAACTTTAGTAGCACCAACTACGCAATTTAGGAGTTTAAGCTTTGTGCATGTCCCATTTCCTGACATTTCAAGCTTATGTCAGCTCCCCAAAACTACACCTGCCAACGAAAGGTTTTCAGTATCGGAAAATGTACCGAGAGAGTCTACAATGCAATTCACAAAGAGCCTATCGTTGTTCAGGTCCATTTTAATCTGTTTAAGAGCACTGCCAGGATATATTTCACGCTGACATAATAATATATGACAGCTTGAAGGCTCCTTCAAACAGGCGCAACACGCGATAAAATCGCGCGCGACACAAAGTCACCGCAAATCGCGCAACGAGCGGTGCACGGCACGTGTGTCGCGCGCGATTATATCGCGCGTCGCGCCTGTTTGTAGGAGCCTTTACATGTGAGACCGTTCTCTTTGAAAACACATCCGCTGGTTTTTAAACTCCTGGTCATACTTTATAAGTAAATCTGCTAGCAAAATCATGTGACCTATCGCGATTGGTTGACAAAAATAAAGTACAAGGTGTAATTGAAATAACAGGAAGCTAATACAGATTTGCCATACAAAATCTGTCAAAAACTCTCAACGGCGAGACGTTTGCAACGTTTGAAAATTAGTAGACACCCCTGAAACCTCTTAAACCTCTCTCTCTGAAACCTCTTAAAGTCATTGTACGCATCATTATGAAATGTATGGATTAGCTGTTTTTTTTTTTCGCGATTTCAGTGTTGGCCTGTGTTAGAAGCTGTTCGTAATGATGATTACAATAACCCTTTAAGAGGTTTTCAGGTAAGCCAATTAAACCGTGTCTAAGTTGATCTGAGATTTGATTTGATTGATCTTAGAAACTTGAGGAGAAAACTTCAAAAATCGACCTATCAAAGATCATTTAAATGACGTCTTGTAGGTACCTATATTTTTTAGTCCGAAGATTTTCGTGAAAGTGTAAAGGCTCCTACAAACAGACGCGACACGCGATATAATCGCGCACGACACAAAGGTACCGCTCGTTGCGCGACTTGCGGTGCCTTTGTGTCGCGTGTCGTGTCGCGCCTGTTTGAAGGAGCCTTAACGCACCAGTTACCTATACGTAATACAGGCTTAATCAACCAATCCTGATCGAAGGCCGTCCGTCCCTCGCCGACCTCTTCCGACATCTTAATCTATTTGGGCATATTCAACGCTATGACGTCAGTATTTATGCGAAAATTGAGATGAAAATCGAAAAATGAGGTTGGTTTTTTATTAATGAGGGCCATGGGTTGTTTTAGAAATTGGTAAATTATACAGGTAAAGAGTATGGCTGACTTTAGAGAAAAAGTAAAAATTCTCCTGTAAAAAAATATCAGCCTATTATCCTTCCACTGCAGTACAAAGCCCTCTTCTCATTTAGAGAAGGCACGAGCATTGATCACCACGCTTGCTCGAGACGGGTTGGCGATTTCCTTCACGGACGTCAGTAATACCTGTAAACCTCCGGTGCCTGAAGGTAATTTCAAACCAAAACACAACATTCGTGGTCGCATAAAAAGGTTTACAAAAAAGTTAGACGTCCACAGAGTTAAGGATGATTGTGGAACAGCTCGCACCGCATCGGATCCGAACGGATTTTACAATCTTTAAACGATATTAAATCGTGTATACAGTATTTAAAGTATATATTACCGAGCCGCGCACAGCATCTTGACCGCGGGCGTCTTCCGCGACACGCGATCGGCTCCGTACGCCTGTCGTCGTATCCGATCGAATCCTTTTGGCTATCGTCCAAATTTTACTTTTCCTCTTGTGTGTTTTATGATTATTTTCTTCTAATGCAATAGCCAACAATACTACGTCAACTTCAACAAATTTAAAAAATTAGAACACGTCAACACGGTAGGAATGAAACTATTTGACTAGGCGCAGAAACGGATATGTTCGCAATCGACGTACGGAGCCGATCGTATGCGTCGACATCCTGCCGGACGCGATCGGCTGTCGCCGCATCCGTTCGTATCCTTTCCGATCCGATGCGATACGAGCCGTTTGGTGGAAATCACCCTTCAGACGAAACTTGAAGTTACTTCTTGACGTCTTTGAAATGATGAGAAATACCAAGAAAAGACTAGCTTTGTCATAAATCTGAGGGCCAATTCTACTAATTTTAACAACGTTCACAGTCTGATCTCAGTCTCAATCTGTCAAAAAATACTTCAAATTTCCCTACATTTTGACAAGTTTTTGACATTTCTTTGTCGCTGAGATGAGACTGCGACTAGATTTGAACGTTTTAAATAAGAATTGGCCTTCAGAAGGCCAATTCTCGTAATTTAAAACGTTCACGTCACGTCAAAAACTTGTCAAAATGTAGGGAAATTTGAAGTATTTTTTGACAGATTGAGACAGAGATCAGACTGTGAACGTTGTTAAAATTAGTAGAATTGCCCCTCAGGATGTCTTGTAGTATACCTTCTAATCTTGCTTAATGTTCAGTTAAACTTTCATCATGAATTACCTGAAACAAAAATACACTTTGATTAGTACAGAATTCATTTTTAATTTAATAGACATTAAGGAAAAAAGCCGCCTTATTACTTCAGCTGGAAATCTTAAGGCGATTAACGGATTATGACAGATAGGTACTTGGGCAGCTGCTTTCATTTATATTATATATAAAAGTATATATAATATAAATGAAAGCGAAAGCATGTCGCCATAATCCACGTCTACCAGGCTGGTAGACGTGGATTATGGCGACATTCTATTTAGATAGGACGTTGTATGACCTGCATGAGGTAGGTGTCGTAGAATCAGCTTTAGCAGTTGATATTAGGTCGACAGGAGTAAAATATGTACGAAATTTGGATTGGGCATCCTACTATTGTTCGTTCCTGTTGAGCTCTTCAACTAAGTATATGATTTTAAAATGAAAGCAATCGAGTAGTTTGAATTGTCAGCTTATTAGCAAAATGGCTACCATTATCATCATATTCGTCACCATCTGGCAACCCACCTAGCGGATAATAAATAACACGCAATTTTCAAACCACCTAAACTGAGGACATCCCAAGCTACGTTTGTTTCCATTCGAAGCCACATGGTCAGTAATGGCCATCAGTTCTATTACGGCCCATCGCCACTTCAGCTTCCTTATTCTGTAGTAAAAATATTCCTCCATAAATATAAATAAACATGACTAGTACTAAAACTGCAGTTTCGCCGTGCATGGTAATGGCAGAGTTTCGTGGCGCGTTAATGTAAGTGCCGCAGTTTGCCGTGCTAATGACAGGCCACACTGACGTGTTTTTAAGTTTTAATAGTAAGGTGTTGTAATCACTGCTTTTAGGGTTTTTGTTCTTGTAGTTTGGCGGAGGTGTTGATGAATGATGATAATGGTGTCATGTGTGTTTAAGAAAAGAAAACGATAGTGGACCCATCACGGGGTATTTAATTTTGACTTATAGCCACTCTGAAAGGCGGTCTGTTCTGTTAGTCAACATAGCCTGTCGTAGTCGACTGTTGAATACAGTGGGGTGATTGTGTAACACACTTACGCAATCGCAATGTCTTTCATTTTGATAGTTCAACAATATTCATTGCGTTATTTACGCTGTTGAGCAAACGAATTTTTCAAGCATAGCAAGCAATGGATTAGCAATTTGCTTCCAAATCTTTCAGTTTGTGATTGAAAGTATATTACACAATTTGAGTGCTGGTCTTTCCAAAGTTCCACAACACCCGATTCTCAGTCTTCCTTCCGAACCAAGTTTCTTTAGCAAGGAGGTATAAAATAAAGTATTTGTATGCTTCTAAATTCTTAGACTTTTGGACAAAGGTTCTGTGTAAGGGTGAATTTGAATGTGTAATTTCAATATAAATAACGTAACCAATATTTTATAACAATTTTATGATTTAAAGGAGTGTCCGTGGAGTTTATTGCCTGTTCTTCTCCATAGGTACCTACTAAGTTTTAGAATGGGCAACTAGCTTCATCTTTCTGACTAACCGACCCCTTGACAATTTAAAAGTGCCTGTAATTGCTTTATTTAAAATAAATGCTTTGAGTTTTAACAATGAAACTGAAAGCGGTTTAGATGTGCTGATCGTGTTCAGTTGCATTAATGGTCTAACTTTCATATTTCCTGCTTTTCATTTCACTTTTCAATTAGCGATGAAATCTCCACAAGTCCGCATACTGTTTCACACATACAGTAGTCGAGTCGTGCGGTATCGCGACGCGCTAAGTGCATCGCGTCATGTGCATTGACACTAACATTTTAGCACTTAGTATCGTATAGTCGTAATATAGGTTATCCAACCTATTACGACTGTGCATAAGACAGGCATCCGCCTGTCTTATGCACTTAATACGCGTAGAACTTCGTGACTTGGAAACTGAAACGAAATTGTGGTGTTTGTAGTTTTAAATTAAATTGCGTCTTCCACCATGGAAGTTTTTTTTAACCCCCAACGGACATAGAGGAGTGACTAATGAAAACGCTAAACAGACGAGGCTGATAAAATACCCAGCAATATTGAATGTATGCTTTGGTAGAAAGAATAGCTGCTGTCTGTTTGGCATTTTCATTAGCCGTCCCCCGACGTACTGACTCTTGAATCAAAATATTACCCACAACTTGTATTAAACAAAAAGGGCCAATGCATTTTATTATTTTTAAGTCTTAAGTTAGTGTTAAGAAATCATTAATATTATAGGCTCTGAAAGTTTACTGTTGAATGTGACTTAATAAATATTGTAAGATAGAATTGCATTAAACCACTTGGACAACTTACATGTGAATTGCAAAAGATGCAATTAATGCAAGATTGCAGAAGAAAACACGACATTGCAAGACAATTTTATGTTTTCTTGCAGAAGAAAACATAACATCAATGATTGAATTCGATGCGTTTAAAACTATCCGACAAACTCAAAATAAATACTCGTACTTGAGTAGGAATAACAGGTGGTCAGAAGTTCACCTCCCGGAATAACCTACTACAATATTGACATACCGATTTAAATAAATCGTCATTTTGGTGTCAAATCTATACTACTTAATAATAAAGCTGAAGTAGTTTGTTTGATCGCGCTAATCTCGGAAACTACCAGTCGGATTTAAAAAATATTTTTGCATTTGATAGCCCAATTCTTGAGGATGGCTATGGGCTATACAACATCACATTAATACCCTTAGGAGCCGAGCAAAAACAGTCAGAAAGAACACCAAGTGAAAATCAAGTAAGTACGATGCGATGCGACTGGGTGGGTTGGGGGAACAAGAAATTTCACGCGAAGTCACGGGCAGAGAAGCTAGTACTGAAAATAAAGTTTAAACTTTTGCAGCAACAGTCTTGGGTAACCAATATCCATACCGAGAACGACGTGTTTTATGATACAAACGCAGATTTTAAATCGTAAAGGCCACATACACTGCCGCGACTCTTCGCGCGAGCAATGCCGACGTATCGAATTGCAATACACCTATCTCGTGACCCTTCTGCATTTACATGAAGTCGCGAATATGCGTCCACGTCTCGCATCACGAAAAAACAGGAAAAAAACAATGAAAATATATGAAGAAGCTTTTACGGTAGCGTGCACGTGTTGTTTACCCAACTTGTTATTTTTTGTGTTCGTTCTCTGCGTCATGTTTACCGCAAATAAACCTATTTTCTTTCTTTCTTTCCATACATCATATGGACGTGGAAATGGACCATCACTACAAGACCTATCTTCATCCCATCAGAAATTTTAAAAGCGTACAATCGTGGTGTCGCTGAGTCGCACGAGAATAGTCGCTGCAGTGTGGAAGGGCCTACATCTTACAAAATAACTGAGGATTTCACACTAGCCACCCGGAACCAGACAGCAGACAGTATTGCTGACATTCCTACATAGGTACGTACTACATACTATGGGTATTATTTGCATGCGCTGGTATTTACTTAGCATTTTGTACATTGCGTGTCTTCTTATGTAAAATAGTTTATGGTATTATGTCTGCATTCCTGGAGAGACGTAGGCTGCATTTGTAAATGATATATGCTTTAGTGTATTTACGTGGTATTATCTAAATAAATGTGTTATGTTATGGCATCAGTGGTGAAAGGTCAACATCAACAAACAATTAATTTGGTTTCCTCGTGTCATTGTATGAGTAAACAGCTGTACGGCGGCGGCGCTTGCTCACCAGCCTTGACTCTCTTCCTATTTTGGCTGTTGAGACCAAAACTACAAACGTAGTATACAGGAAAGTTTTATAAAAATGTGGCTGTTATTGTGTTGTCTTACGACTTCCACGCGAACGAAATCGCGGGCAGAAGCTAGTTGTATGAATAAGTTTTTGTGCTCGTATTTAACCGGCTTCCTATTTGATTATTTTCACTATTTCCACTCCACATTGTGTGTGCTGTTATATTTTACAAGAGTAGTTCATATCTAAGAGTAAGTCCGTGTTTTTTTCTTTGTACGGTATTAGTTTTGGACTTTCGGAATCGGATCAGTAGTTCCTAAGATTACTCCCTACATACAAACTCACACATTTTATCTCTAAATACCTATTAGTCATGATCCTTTTCCCTTGCTGGGGTCTGCTTCCAGTCTAATCAGAAGCAGCTGAATACCACATCCTAGTTAAGTTACTGGGTAACACGATACGCCTGGCAAGACTGGTTGACTTTCAGTCTTCTGACTACCCGTGACAACTGTCAAAGATCTACGAATGACAGCCGGGACCAACTGTTTGACGTGCTATCCGAGGCAAGGAGGAGTCTCGGTATGTAATGTAAGGTCACCGATCCACGGACCAACCTCGGCAAGCATTGCTTAACCTCAAAGATCAACCCGTGCGGCTGTTATTATTTAACCACGAGCCCTTCCTCTTTAAGTACAATATATCAGATTGAAAATAAACCCATAAATAATACTGCAGAAGCAATTTCAAAACGCAGTCTCGATTTATGAGAGTAAATAAGTCGATGGACGATTTATGATGACTGTGGAGCCATTTACGACGAAATAAATAAATATAAAGTCACCTACCATTACAATGAAACGTTCTAGGGAGCAATACTTATTGTAATTAATTATTATGTAGCAGATGTATCACATAACATAACGCCTGTAATTCCTAAAGGGTAGGTAGAGGGGTACTTGTACAGACGCCAGCACATCAAGCTACCCGAAACTGTCAAATTTTCCCAATCAACCTTGAACCATAAGCTGTAGCGATAGAGTCGAAAATCTATTAAAGAAATTTGACAGATTGTAGTAGCTTGATGTGCTGCGTCTGTATACCCACATTTCCTCAGTTATGTCTAAGTCCCATGTAATAGCGACGAGCCTATCGCCTTCAGCCGAGAACAAGTCCAGCCTCCGAGCTGCTACTGCGAAATTCCTGATGGAAAAATCCAATAAAGGCTCCTACAAAAAGGCGCGACGCGACACGCAACGCAATCTAGTGTCTAGACAAAATCAAACTGGTTCCTAATTTAATTTATATATTTTTTAAATTTTATGACATTGATTTTTACAATATGTGACTACAGTAACTCACACACTTGTTAGAGTTCTAGAAAGGTCATCTACTTTTCCAATATTTGTAAATTGTAAATATGTGAGCACCATGTATCTATCACATAATTGATTTACCTGTAATTGCTTAATTTTTAACACTTTTTATTATTTTTTTGGGGTAGACTTTTATTCTAGGTGCATCGTCTTCACATATAATTATATTATGTATACAAAACCTTGTAAAACATTTTAAAAGAGTAACCGCAAGATGCGCAGCGTAACCGCAAGATGCGCAGCGAGCGGTGCCTTTGTGTCGCGCGCGATTATATCGCGTGTCGCGCCTGTTTGTAGGAGCCTTAAGGCTCGTACACACAGGCGCGACGCGACACGCGACACAAAGGAACCGCTCGTTGCGCGACTTACGGTGCCTTTGTGTCGCGTGTCGCGTCGCGCCTGTGTGTACGAGCCTTTAATGGTCGAAAGTGCGAGGTCCTTGGTTAATTTGATTTTCCTTTTAGGTAGTCATTAGGTTAGCCGCCCACAGTTGTGATTTATGTCTGGCAAAAGGCTTGCCTCCTTACGCACACACACACACACGCAGGAGATATTATAGTGCGTGTGTGCGTAAACACAGATGCACTCTCTGTTCCTTTATCCTCATAGTCCGATGGGACGGCAATCCGACACTACCGAGGTGAGATCAGGCGCAGGACCAACGGCTTTACGTGCTTTCCGAGGCACTATTAAACCGCCAACTTCCAAACTCCGGATTATTACTAAGAAAGTCCTAATGGAAAACCCAATAACCTGACTCAGGAATCGAACCCAGGACCCGACGCTCAGCAGTCGCGCTTGCAACCACGAGACGAACGGGGCAGTCATGATGTTATAACATTACTTTAATCAAGCCTTTCAATGAATTGACTGTTTATAAGTGACAGGAGCTATATTTTAGTCAAACGTCAACTTAGCGTGGATAATTAAGATCTATCAAATATTTTTTGCACTGTTGTTAGTAACACAATTAGCGAGAAATCGGTAATTACTTATATTTTGTTGTGTCTGTTTGTCGTCACACTTTTTCTGATTATGGCGAGAAAGACTTGAAAGTGAAAGAAGTAAATAATATGAATTGGATGATGATAATAATCGGCGTCATTCTGAAGATTATGTCTGGACTTTAAAAGGGACTGTGACCTCTGAGTTTTTTTGGCCTTTCTTCTCAGAGTAGTCGGTTAGCAAATGCCGACCTCATCTAGTTTAAAAAAAAATATGATTGACATGTAAAAATATTTGTACTACTTCCACTTACAGAAATAAAATTATTTATTATTCATTGATCATTTAACGTATTTTTTTTGGGTTCCGTACTCAAAGGGTGACTATTACTGAGGCACCAGTGTCCGTCCGTCCGTCTGTCATAGCCTCATAGAGCTGTATCTTTTGAACTGAATAGATAGACACTTGAATTTTCACAGAGTGTGTGTACTATGAAAGCTATAACAACAAATAATAAATAATAAAACTAAGTTAAAAATTAAAGGAGGTCCCCATACAAGAAATGTATTTTTTTATATGAAGTGTTAAATATTGTACGGTGGATCGGAACCCTTCGTGTTCCGTACATCTTCGTGTGGGCCGGTTTTTTATTACGCATTATGTGACATCAGAAAATATCTTCCCCATTACGGTAAATTATGGCATCATTTATTGTCCCTAACTGTATTTCGAAAGCGAAATACTGGTTCCAGCACTCCAGTCTTTAACACGAAGGTAAGTTTGGTTTTGCGCAACACTTATTACACAAAATATGCATAGAAAAGTAGAGTCTAAAATAAGTCTTCCAAGATTAAACATTTCCGTTCGCGTCAAAGAATTAGTCGTACAAAATTGCGACCGAAAATAGTCGCAACTATTCCGCCTTTAGGGTTCTATCTCTGCATCACTCGTTATTAGGAATAACAAAAAGAAGAACGCTAGGATTTCAAATCGCTCAAATCCATCCAACTTAGAAATGCTACAAAGTAACTTTGGTTTAACATGTGACTTGGCTACTCTTTTTGTTCGCTCAGAAAAATTCAAATAATATCGAGACTTATATTCTCATTATTTTCCTACTTATATTCGAATAAAAACGGCCGTAAATAATGTTATCTTTCAACTGACAGCTACCAAGCGGGTTTTCGATTGCACGCAAAATGTGAAATGAACAGTTTCATAATTATGAAAAAGTCACGGGAAAAAGCCAGTAAGTTCATATTCGTGAACTTACTAGGTTTTTCCCGTGACTTTATCCAGATGGACTACATTCATAAAGCATTATTGTCATCATCCTTCTTCTGCCACATAAAGATAAATACTTATTTTCCTAAATAACGTATTTTGAAGTGAAAACTTCTTTAGCGGCGCTGTGTACTTTTTTTGGAATGGGTAAAAACTTCTAAATTCGCGTCAGGTCACGTGACCCTGATCGAAAATTCGTAAGACGTAAAACGTAAGACAGCGCCATCTATGCACATCGGGAAGAACTACGAGGGCCTCGCGTACTAACTACGTAGTTCATCCAACAACGACGAGCGCGTTGTTGAGGACAGCGCCATCTATGCACATCGGGAAGAACTACGAGGGCCTCGCGTACTAACTACGTAGGCCTCGCGTACTAACTACGTAGTTCATCCAACAACGAAGAGATGGCGCTGAACCACGGATATATAACTGACGACGAGCAAATCTGAATAAATTCCTTTCACGAGAAGAATAAACCAGTCACTTTGGTCATCATACCTGATTTGCAAAAAACCCTATAAAATAAGGAACACACCTTAACACGCGTGTTTTGTTTATAAGACGATTCACAAAATACACTCGTAATTGTTCAAGTTTTCACTTCTGTCGGCACTACCGGAGTGCCAGTGTTTTTTTTTTTTGTTTATCTAGGTTCCTTGTTACGTAACAGATTCGGAAAGACATCCCTTTCATTTTGACAATCCAATAATATCCATTGTGTTTTTTTTTGCTGTCGAGCAGACGAATCTTCCAATCATATGAAGCAATGGATTTTGTTTTAATGTTAAATGGGTTGTCATTTCTAGTGTATTATATGTTTAGGGTGATGGTTCCTTCTCTCTGCTGTAATTCGCATTATGAGTTCAGCCTTAGCGCAACAAAAAACTAAATTAATCACTGAAATTAGTTAGCGAAAACTGCTCATGAGTAACATGAAACAAATAAATCATGTTTGGTGTCAACCACAAATTCCATCAATTAATTGTTTAATTAAATTTTAAGCCGTTCCAATTAAATCAAAAGAACTTAATCATGATTACAATCTTAAACGCCTGAAATTACTACTCGTCAAAATAATAATAACGAGTGACATTAACGACTGATTTAGAGCATCGGCCCCTCGCCCAGTTTCTTCGGGCGAATTATTTCGCTTTATAATGACAATGGCTTGAGACGGAGAAGTATACTTCTTAGTTCAAGAGATGCGCTCATTTGTACGAGGACTTAACTTGCGGCGAGTTTTGGAATACAGCCAACTATGTATAAAGAGAGATCAACAGGAATTATTTAGGCTTCATGTACAGACGCCAGCACATCACGCTACCCGAAATTGTCAAATTTTCCCAATCATCTTTGAACCTTATGCTTTAGCGATAAAGTTGAAAATCTATTAAAGAAATTTGACAGATTGTAGTAGCTTGAAGTGCTGGCATCTGTGCATGACATTCGTAAATACAAACACGCGGTCCGGCGCCGGCGCGGCTCCGGCATCATGTACCATCGAAGAAACTTACATCTGCTCAATTTGGAAACGAAAACCCGTGCACACGATGACCACATCTGTTAGCAAGCGTTACTATAGCAGCCGAGCGCTGCAAGCAAGAATAACCCTTACGGTGTATAGATGTAAGTTTCCTCGATGGTACATGAAGCCTTAATAAACGCTTGAAGTCCCATCGCGATCGAACCAGAAATGAAGGTATCCGCAGGAGAACCAAGGTAGCCCGTAGAATTGCCAAACTTAAGTGGCAGTGGGTAGGACACATTGCTCGCAGAACAGATGGCCGATGGGGCCGAAAGGTTCTGGAGTGGCGACCGCGTACCGGAAGACGTAGCGTTGGAAGGCCTCCGACTAGGTGGACCGATGTCTGCTAAAGACCGCAGGAATACACAAGCACAGAATCGGTCAAAGTTGCGATGCTTAGGAGAGGCCGAAAAACGACCACTGCTGGATAGCATTGGACGTTATTCGGCTGAAATGATGATCCCGCTAAATTATTTCGATCATTGCAAATGTCTGTGTTACAAAAGCCACAAAGTGGGAATAGGCTGGCCACGTCTGCCATATGCCCAATGAACTGTAGACCAAAGGGATCTGACAAAGCCAGAAAGCGTTGCGGCAGACCCCGTAGAAGATGGCGGGATGAGCTGGACAAACAAACGGCCGGTGGTAGGTACATACCCAGGGTATGTACCTACCACTGGCCGTTTGTTTCGCATCGCAAGAGATGGAAGTAATGGAGAGAGGGCTTTGCCAGTGGGACGATGCAGGCTGGGTTGACAGTGATAGTAACATTATAAAGTAAAGATGGTGGTCTTTCATCCGTCCCCAGCGACTTCTTTATTGCACTAATTAATTCTAATTTACGATGTGTGACTTAATTACGTATTATAATTATTTAGTACGAGAAGCTAAGTGATATAAATTTATCACTGAAGAAAAGAATGTTAAGACCTTTCAACCTCGCAAATGATAAGGGAACATAGCAGTAAAGTTGAAAATCAACAACTGATACAATATCCGGCTTTATTCGTGATTTTATGAACCCATATATAAAACTTCTTTAGTAAAAAGCAGGACTTTTTGTCGGAAAAAAATGGACAGTTCCAAAACGTAGATTCTTTCATCTCCGAACCCTTAAGGCAAAATTCACAGAACGAATTTTTACTTTACGCTACTATGGATTACTTCTAAACGTGATCCTTAGGACGTTCATAAACCCCTTTATACATTTCCTCTCCTTTACCAAATTCGTCATCATCATCATTTCAGCCGAAAGCCGTCCACTGCTGGACATGGGGCTCCCCCAAACACCGCCACTTTTATCGGTTCTGTGCTTTTCGCACCCGGAAATATTCACCAAAGTATCATAACCTGGCAGAAACATCACAAAACGAGAAAAATTACGTCACTATTCCAAGTCGCATTTCATTCCAACTCAAAGGATGACTTCAAACAGCAAACGCATTTCAAAAGATCTCTGCCTCACATACTTTATCAACCTAATTTTATCCATAATCTTTTAGCGATAAAGTTTAATCTCCCTTGACAGGAATAAATGAGTGAATGGAGGGTAGGTAACAAAATCAGGTTAAGTGTACTTGCCTACAGGTGGCATGGCCTTTTTACATTTTGCGCTTGTTACTAGATGGAGCTTAACGTGGGGGAAAAAACGTCAAGTCCTAGATCTAGGTTCTTTTGCCAAGTTTCATCCTTTGCGCGAAGAATTCTGAGCACTACCTAAAGCACTTTGATATTGGTAAAAATGTGGGTTGTTTTTTTTTAAGGAAAGGTATTAATTTAATTAGAATTACAGTCGGTGAAGAGATAAATGGAGATGTTGAGGTTGGGAAAATTTATTTAGAGGAGTTTTCATTTTGATTTGGAAAATTTTAGCTCACAAGAAATCTGTCAATGAGGAATGTTCACTTAGTCTATGAAGACGAACGTAAATTATCCATGGAGATTTTGGAAAACTTGATAATACAGAAGTTCCTACCAACGGTCTAGTTTTTATAGAAAACGCTCATTTCAATGTTAGTTTCTCCAGCAACCAGACAGAACCCAAGTTGTTATGATTCCTCATATCAATGGTTGCTTAGCAACCTCTATAAAAAATGTTTCCCTTCTCCATATTAATGAATTGTTACTTAGAACTCTGCCTGTTCCACAAAGGAACATATAGCTGCAGCTACACGTGCTCGCCAAAGGCTGACGTAAGCGACTGGCAATGCAACCTTTAATGACGTCACGTATACATATTTGCAGCAGTCAGCACATCATACGTTTTACAATGCATTGCATTAAAATTCTTGCACTGCGGAAGATTTGAAAGACATTCTTAGTTTGTGGTTAGAATAACTGAAGAATTCTTCATTAATTCTTTACATGCACATAATCATAACGAATACAGCTGACCCTATAATGTAATGTATTATTTTAAACACAATCACAATAAGAAATCGCTACACTTAGCAACTTACACGTAATATCGGCCTATAATGTTCCCACTGCTGGGACACAGGCCTCCTCTCGGTGAGACGGAGTGGGCCGTAATCCACCACGCGGGCCCTATGCCTGTTGGTAGATGTCACATGTCTTCGGTTTTTTGGTTCTAGGATAATTATGCCGGTTTCCTTGCGATGTTTTTCTTCACCGTTTTGAGAGCCACGTGATGAAATTATTAACACAAAGTGAAGTGCCTGCCAGGGTTCGAACCTACGACCTATAACTTTAAGTCGCTGCCGTTACCACTGGGCCACCACTGCTCTGCTTAACCTTGATGAAGAACCAGCCAAAAACTGATGTAACATCAGCCACATTTATAAAATAACCTACAAAAATGACAACAATTGAATTCGCCCGAACATTCCGTCCCAGTGATATAATAACTTTTTTTTGCTCTCATAAGAATATCACGGCCGTCAAGCTTTCTGAGACAGTTTTTCTGCTGAAGATAAGGATCGAAAAACTATATAATCAATGAAGCAAAACATCGCGTGTAGGCATCTTTACGTCTCGCTTCGCATCACAAAATGTTGAGAGTTCAAGGCAATGGAGATACAAGACGCACTGAGCGAGGGATGGAGATAGGAAAGTCAGCAAGTAAGAGTGAGACAGATAATGATGTCGCAGAAGGTAAACATTTTATGAAAGTGTACTTAATTATCGAGTGTTGACTGAGTCTGAATGTTTGGATTATGCAGTGTGATATTGTTTTAAGTGGAACTGTTTTGTTTGTGCGAAGTGGGCCATTCGGTTCATTGTTTAGGATTTTGAAAATGTCAAGTGTAAACTCGAATGGACTGTGGCAAACAATTATTATGTTCTTATTTATTTTTGTTCGAAGAATCCTAAGGATCTTTCCTAGAAACCTTCTTATAATAGGACTTCCCACATTACAAATGATCCAAAACTAATATGTCATTTCGAGGTATAGTATTCCTCGAAAGGGGAATATTGGTTTTGGATCAGTTGTTTAGCCTATTTACGGATATTTTGTTATTTTTCCTGGAATCTTGGGTAATGTAGAAATAAAATGGCATGTTTGTGATCTTGTAAACATAGGTAAACAAAACAAAAACAGGGACCTGACACAATATAAACATACATATAATGTATGTACTGTGGGCGTGAGCTGAGAAAAACAGTTACAGTACACAAACACACTAAAAACAGCAAAAACATACCATATTTATTTAAACTCTCCATCACAAACATTGCAAAAAACCAGTCTCCAACGAAAAAAATCCACTTTTTCGTCTCAAAATAAAAAAGAAGTTCGCATCTCATTTAACGGTGCTTACCGAGTTTTCTAACTGACGTCACGAGGGGGGGAGTGAAGTCGGGGAGGTCAAGGGTCAAACGCTTATGGAGTTAGCATCAATTAAAATTGAGTTTGACGATGAGACACATGTCATGTAGTGGTACTGAGATTGTTTGCAATAGTGTTTAGGATCATTGAGATTGAGCTTGAATGAGGTAACAGATTATGTTGTTTGTTTTTAAAAGGCAAAGATAGAAAATTAGTCTTGAGGAGTTTGATTCAATTTTCCGGACACAATTAAGGCTTTTTATTAACTGTATATATTTATTTATTTACAGCGGAAATTAAGTTATTAGAAACGGTTCTTGATCTTTCTTTAATTCTCAGAAATTGCTAATTATTTTGAATTAATTACATTTTGATTTGATTGACATAAGCATCTGCCGGAAATTGTTCAGAATACCAAACAATATATTTTGGTGTCAGATTAAAGTTGAGCCACATCCCGCTGAATGAGGAATATTCTATCGTAGATATTCAAAATATATGCAACCACAACAAGCTTAAAATAATCTGAAGTTTCATTAACATTGACAAAGAAGGAAAGGATTACATTGAAACCGAAGTAATCAACATCGGAATGAAGGAAAGATGAGACGAAATGAAAACGAAGGCGGACAACGAACATTGAAATGAAAGATCTTATGAATTGTGTACTGAGCAGTATTTGTGGAACAAAAGATTATTTTGTTGGTTTCTGAGAATGACTTGAGGAATTTAAATGTCGGTATTATTTTAGAATTTAAACTCGGTAGCGTTTTGTAATTAGGTTGATTTCTTGAAGTTAGACGGTAATCGCGCAATTAGCTAGAAGAAACCTTAATAGCTTTCCTAATTTCTCCAATTTCATTGATCTTGGAACGAAACTAGATACGGCAAGCCTTGGGAAACTAGCAATACTGAAAGCCCTTCGCTCATCTCGTAAAAGGTAAATCCCTAAATGTGCCTTTCGCATATCAAATATATACGTAATAAAAAAATTGTTTTTAATGTGTTCCGTCTTCACACAATTTTGTCAGAACAGCTGGTCTATTCTGTAGTGTATGTAAGTGAAGCGAGCTTTAAACTATTGACAGTTGACTTCAAGCTCACTTCATCTAAGTTTTCACGCGCACAGAACAGACCGGCTGATGTCCTAATTAAGGTAGCCACTATAATGAAAACGTATTCCCCAACGAACAAGTATCATCACAAAACAATACGGTATTTTCGCAACTGTGAAGCTCACAGTCATTAACTGTTGTGCATCAGTGACTCAATAACCTAAAAACTGGCAACATTAATGTGCAGACAAAGGAGGATCGTTAGTGTGTGTCGCCGAAATGTGGTAACACTCGTCGATTGCGACATTGAGGTAGGGTTAGCAAGCTTGTTTATATCCTTTCTTTAAATGAGGTAATATTTCGTGACTGCTAGATTTATGGATACGATTCTTGAACAACAAAATGTCAGATTAAATCAGACAAGAACGAAACTGAGTTTGGAAGTGTCGCAGTGAAAGAAGGAAGACACTAAAAGGAGACCTAGATTTAATTGTATGTAATCGTGGAGAACAAGTGAAGCAAGAAAGCTGGTCTGAGATAAAGAGGCATATGCCCCGCTGTGGGAATTGTCCCGTAATTAGTAATTGTACTAGCCGTAAAAGTAAGAGATTACTTTACTATGAAGACAAGGAACCATAAAAAGAAGGAGACAAGAAGCAAGACATGATAATACCATACATTTAAAATTGAATATAATTTTTATGTGGGCATGGGCAAATCAAATCGCAGCATCAAGTGCAAATCCTGTTGGTACTGAACAAAATATAGAAAGGCCAATATAATTGCCGACCCTAAAACACAGGTGACACGTATCCGGGTCGCTGATGTGCTCTGACCTACTCCACTTGGGCACAATGACCAATTTATTGACCATAACAATCGATGGAACTAATTCATGTAGCTCTATTATATGAATGAGTATTATACACATGTGGAGGATCGTTGACGTGATGTTCAACTGGGTTGGTTTGGGCATTATTTCTGTACAAAGCTTTCTTTGCTAAACATATTTTGATCTTAACGGTGTTCTTCGTTCTGTTTTCTTTGGATTATGATTCTTGATTATGATATTCTAGTCTGGTGGGCAGTTAAGGAGAAAACGCCATGGTAGCACGCGAAATTCGTCAGGTTGAAAGTTGAACAAAATACGATTCGCGACCATATTGTGAAAATTATAATCATTAAAATCATCAAGTTTATAAAATCCTGACTTAGACCTTGAATGACTATTTCATGAAATATCAAAGTATACATCACAAAATTTTATCGACAGGTTCGTAACCTGTCAATAAAATTTTATTTTATTTTTTAATTTTAAGACGCGACAAGCCATTCCAAGCAGTAATATCAACTTGTTACTGGCTTAGCCGCAGCAAGAATTCCACTTCTACAAACAAGGAAAGAACAGTGATCACCAATTTAGCACGTTCGCACATACATATAAGCCTTGGCTCCTAAACATTTATTTTATTTATTTATTTTGATTTAGACTAAATATGAATAAACCAAAATACTTCAAATAAATACCCAATCACGTAATAAATACCCTCGGTATATTCAAAATTAACATAACATGACAAAGGTAGTAAGCCTTTACTCTCTGGAGGGTAATATTGTACAATTAAATGGCCGCAGCAGACATCAATCGACGCTGATATCAGTATTCACATCGTGTGCGCCAAGTCGATGGATATTTCATACATAATGTTAGTTACTTTATTGTAGATCAAGGCGTAAGATACAGCGGTTTTGATATTTACAAAGTGATATTTTTAAACTGGTGCCTTTTTTCTTACTATCGAGATTCTAAAGGACTGGCTCTTTTTTATCTATACAAAAAATAATTCAAGTCTGTTCAAGGGTTTTCTTGGGCAGTCGTAAAATTCTTCAAAATTCTTTAATAATATACAGGGTAGCTGCGACATCGACGCGCAATCTGTTACCATAGATTCAGCACAGACGCCAGCACATCAAGCTACCGAAACTGTAAAATTTTCCTAATCAACCTTGAACTTTATGTTTTAGAGATACAAGTTAAAATTTGACAGATTGTAGTAGCTTGATTTGCTGGCGTCTGTACATGATTCTGAATCTATACATTTTTTTGTCGAAAATTAAAATAAAAAATTGTTGTTGCATAAATTTTGACCGCGTAGCTAATTACACGTTTCTATAAAACAGCTGATTTTTGTTTTTGAGCTAGGTGTCTAAAATCGTGTTCTGAATCAATGGTTTCAGTTTGCCCTGCCATCCTGTATGCTTCATTATTAAATAATAATTTCATATAAATAATAATTTCTTTAAAAAAAAACATAATTATTGGCATTTGGTTAGGATTACCAGATTATTGCATAAAGCTCGTGTTTGAACCTTTCTCAACTTACTGTACTTGCAGTGTGCAAATAAAAGCAGAATTGGTACTGCAAATTTCGCTATCAGTTTCACACTTGCAACCTCATCTAGTTTTTCCACTACAAATGCAAAATCATCTACGAGTACTCCATCAGCAAGGTTCGTATAAATTTGGAAGTACGGGAACTCTAACCAGGCTATTTCCTATACTTTACTGGCCTTCAGACTTCTGCTGGAAATACAGGTACTAGTTAATATTAATTAGAAAACAGGTTTTATTTGAAGCAGTTCATTAGCATGTGAGCATGGTTGGGTCGTGTGAACCTAGGTTTGAAATAGACGATGGTGTTTGCGAATGAATGATGGCAGTTAGATGTATTGTGCGTTTGCTTATTTTTTTTATTTCGTAGTTGATGATATTGCAGGGTTGCAGGTGAAAGCAATCGTGACCCAGTGGCAGTGGCCGCGACTTACGAGTCGATCGTGGGTTCGAACCCAGGTAGGGTTTTACTTTTTGTGTAAGTTGTTCCTCCCGACTGCTCTCATAACGGCAAAAGAAAACATCGTGAGGAAACAGGCATGACCTTGAATCCAAAATAAATTCGAAGAACTGTGAAATCTACCCGCAATGGGCCCGCGTGGTGGATTACGTACCATTCCCTCTCACAGAGAGGAGGCTTGTGTCCCGGCACTGGGAACATTATAAGCTGATTATGTGTGCTGTAGAGGGCATGAGAAGACAACATTAAATAATAAATGATTTTATTTTTGTAAGTAAGTTTGCACAAACACTTTTACACGTCAATCATATATTTTTTTAAACTAGATGAAGTCGGTCATTGATATTTTTCTCATGTCAAGTCATCAGTTTTGTCCAGCTCGATTCTGATATCATCGGTATTGCTTTAGCTATGTTGGATTCACAACAAATCAAGACTGAAGAATTCGTTTTGGTGTCAATTCCGATGTAGAATACTGCCGATGATCATTCTGAATCATCATTTTTCGTCCCGTATTCTAAATATGGGACTTAAAGCTGTTGTCAAAAATTATAAAACCACATTTAACATAACTGCCATACGTGCAAAATTGCTTGCTGCAGCTTTCTCGGCTCCGCAAGTCCAATTAATAGTCAGCCTTTCGGGCTAGGTCGGCTGTAGAGCCGGCATGCCGACCGCCGCCGGTGCAAAGCTGCACATAAGCCGTCAGCACAATGCCACACCGTCAGTCCGCAGGCTCAAATCTGACGGCACAGGCTTCTGGCATCAAGCGCCACGTTCGCGAGAAGAGCTTAACGCTGTGGATCTGACAATAGGTATACGGCAGATTTTCTATTTAGATGTACTCTATTTTCTATCTATACTTTATATTAGTGGTTTTCTTGACACGAATTATAACAAAATTGTGAGAATTCTTATCATTGATGTTAGAATGAACTGTTCAATAATAAAAATATCGACCCAAAGATGCATCATTATGGACTCAAGACAGTCTATCGACAAAGTACCCAGGGCTATAAATAACCCCAATCACTAATCATCCTAAAAACAAACTGACGATCCTAAACTAAAGCTATAATGAATAACTGTCATCCCTTCAGAACTTAAAACGCGGGTGAATGACCTCAGCTATATCGGGATTGTCTCGGACCGCAGTTAAATCTTCGGATAGTGTCGCCACGATATCTTGGGACAGGATTTGGAGACAGTGTAGTTAGCGACGATCGGTTCTGGTTGTTAAAAGATGGCAGGTACGTGGAATATTGCAATATTGACTTTGGATAAACAATCTGGTCAGTCGAACTATTCTGTAAAGAACTCACCGTTAAAACTCAGGTTAAGTGAGTTTGAAGTGAGCTGTAAAAAGTGTCAATCTCTAGCATCAGATAGAATGACAGTTGACGACTTGACGCTCACTTCACCTAAAAGCTCCTGCAAACTAGCGCGACACAAAGGTACCGCTCGTTGAGCGATTTGCGGTGCCTTTGTGTCGCGCGCGATTATATCGCGTGTCGCGCCTGTTTGAGGGAGTCTTAAGTTTTCACGGTGGAATTCTAACAGAATTGACCGAATAGATGGTGAAAATGTATGGCTGTTCAGCAGTAGCCATTGAATATGATGATAATAATTACGGCGGCGTGTTAACGGTAAGGTGTTATTCAATAATATGCTCTTTCCCGATAGGCCGAAGGACTACTTCCTCCCAAGAAAGTTCTGTGCGCCTAACTACATTACCTAGAAGTCACCTAATTTGTTGGACACTAATAAGGTGTATAGCAGTTTCCATCGAAACTTTGATACGTAATATAATTGGACTACCTTAGTTACCTACAGCATAATATTTTAAAGTAGCAATAACCAAGAAAGATCTATCTCAAGGCAACGAAACCGATGCTGACACATAACAGACCGTCTTTTGTTTATTTTATTTAAACCCTTAAACTTCCAACCCCACAATATCTCTCTACGAACATTGATTGCTACCACAAGGGCATTGACAGTGATCCGGGGGTTAGACAGATAAATCCTGGCTCTAAACAATTTACGACGGTTCTCTGTCGTATCTGATTCGTCTCCCAAGTTTTTATAATGCCGTTTTTAGGATTCGTACCCAAAGGGTAAAAACGAGACCCTATTACTAAGACTCCTCTATCCTTCTGTCCATCTGGCACCAGGCTGTATCTCATGAAGCGTGATAGCTAGACATTTGAAATTTTCACAGATGATATATTTCTGTTGCCGCTATAGCAACAAATACTAAAAATAAAATAAATATTTAAGGGGGGCTCCCAGGTCAGCGGGATTGTTCGAAAGGGTTACCGCTGGCCCGGAACATAAAGGGCTAAGGAAGGACACGGATGGGTTTTAGTCAGTAAGAGTGTGTAAATGTTACAATAAAATACCTTGTGATATATTGCAATTAAATGAAAGAAAATTTAAAACTCACATTAAACGTACACTTTGTAAACAAGCATACTATAAATTAGAAGATTATATCCAAGATAAGAACGCTTGGAAACATGCTGGTCCTGCTCCATAGGACAATCTAGAGTCTAGACAAAATCAAACTGGTTGCTAATTTAATTGTAAAATATATTCTTTTTTTGATATTGATTTACATTCTGTAATAACTTTAACTTACACCCTGACTTATTACTTGTAATTTTTATTTTATTTAAATGAAAATCGTTTACTTTTACCATGTTTGTAAATATGTGAGCACCATGCATCTATCAGATAATTAATTTATATGTCATGGTTTCATTTTTAATTCTTTTACCTATTGTGGTATAGTAATTTTATTTTAGGTGCATCGTCTTCACATATTATTATGATATAATTAATGTATACAAAATATTGTAAAACATTTTAAAAGAGTAACGGTGGAGTTTCTTGCCCATTCTTCTCCATACGAAAACTACCCTTTGGAATGGGCGACTAGAATCAATTCTATTTCTTGTAATTTTTGACGTTCAAAAGTGCCTTTAATGTGCCTATTTGAAATAAATGCTTTGACTTTGACTTTGACTTTGAGTCTGATCCCTTCCGCTCCGCCCAGAGCGAGAGGGGTCATTTAATGATTTCCAATCCTGAAAAAAAGGGGGGCTCCCATACAACAAGCGTTTTTTTCGGCGTTTTTGCCTTGTGGTACGGAGCCCTTCGTGTGCGAGGCCGACTCGCACTTGGCCAGTTTTTATTACTTATGTTGGGTTTAAAGGGACTTCAGGCAGGAGTCGGTCTATGTATTGGATTAGGTTTAGCAAGACACATGGTTTCAGGTGTATGTGCCTTAAGAACAACATTAGTTTTGATTTGGTCTGTGTATCTTTAAAAGCTTTGCTATGGTGTTAGTTAAGATATAACTCTTCGACACTAATAATATTTATTGGATCAAATATCGTTTGGTTTCAGGAATATACGGTACATTTGTCCAGCAGTGCGATTCTGTAACCATCTCACCGTGAAAACATAGGTGAAGTGAGCGTGGAGTGAGCTGTCAATAGTGTCAACCCCTAGCAAAAACAAACTCACTTCACCTAAGTTTTTACGGTGAGAATTTTACAGAATCGACCGGCTGATACGTGAATCGTATCCCACGGTGTAGTTTGAAATGTGAAATATATTTATATCCCTTGTAATCCCCTATTATGTGCGAACCTATATTTCCATCAACTTGAGATATTCATCATCATTTTCGGCCCATATCGCAATTCATTTGAGGTATGCGCAACATGTCTCATAAGCAATTATAAATGTAACGTCAACCTGAGAAATTCCTGATGCAAAAACCCAATAAAACTCTAACCGACTTGGGAATAGAGCCAAGAACATCATGATCAGCATTAGCGCTTGCGACCACTAGACCAACGGATCGAAATATGAAATTGATGTAATCAGTCTGAAATAGGGACCAAATAACAAACTTCAAATGATACTAAAATTTGATAGCGCCTTAGCGTAGCAAAACCAATGACACATCAAACTTGAAAGTGTTTATGGAAACAACTTTTTCATAAACAAGGGGAAGCCACCCCTTATCCATAATACTTGACAACAATAAATATTATGTATCACTTTAAAAACGAGACAGTATTACAAAGTTACGGAACCCTTTTACCCTTCACATTTATCTTATAGACAGGGTGACAAATAACTTTAACTATTAAATAACTGTCAAAAATATATAGCGCCTCTACTCACTGAAGGGGTAGGTAGACGAGATAGTACTACACTCAATTTTCGCCAGGTATATTATCTTAGTTACAAATTATATAAACGTAGAATATGGTGTTGACCTCCTGTATCATTACTATAGCAGACAAGCCTATTACCATTATCCTGGCTCCGGCCTACTACTGAGAAATGTCTAAAAAGAAATACATAGGTAACACTATTCCAAATCTAGGCAACGTACTCAGGACAACTGAGCAGTCGCCTAACTAACAAAACAGGGTGACAACTAACTCAACATTGAACAACTTTCAACAACAGTACAAATCAAACCCTGAAGTTAATTGTCTTCTAAACTTAGCTACTCAGTTCAAGGCACTGAGCTGGAAACAGACAGACAAAACAACAAGTTCAGTTAGGTTGAAATAAGACAAGCAACGTACTGAAAGTACTCCAGACGTGTCTGTAAGGTGAGCTTCTCCAGCTGAAGGATTCAGGCTAGTTTATTTTCATATGAGACTATTATAAGATAGGTTTGTGTAGTAAAGAAGCAGATAATAACAGGATGGGAATGGGAGATTACCTAAGGCCGAGATCTGCAACCTGTCCCGGAATTAACGCACACCATCAAACACCCCAATTAGAATATTGTGTTATATAATTATACACTAAATTTTTAATATTATGTGTAAAACATTGATTTTATTTATTAAATTAGTTATAGTGATTGTACGAATATATTATATAATATCCGGTTAGACTGGAAGCCGACCCCAACATAGTTGGGAAAAGGCTAGGCAGATGATGATCATAGTGATTATGGAAGAAAATTGTAGTCGCACATGTAGAAGGGTCTAGCGTAATAGGTATAGACCCTTTATGTTTTCCTTTTTGATGATACATTATATTTATAAGCACTACAAGTCTCAAAAAATGCTCAAAATTGCCGCTGTCAACAGAGGCCTAGTGTACAAATTTGACAACTAGTAATGAAAAAAGGAAAACATGGGGACACAGTATATATCCTTCTTATTCTGTTTATGAAATATCTTTTAAATTGGTCCAGAATTGTAGGAGAAAATAGGCGAGAGCCATATGGCGAGAGCCAAACCTCGAATTATGACTTTTTACTTAGGCTTTTTAAAGTCTCTCCGACCGCATTTCCTCTTAAT
This sequence comes from Luperina nickerlii, assembly GCA_963855955.1. NCBI lineage: Eukaryota > Metazoa > Arthropoda > Insecta > Lepidoptera > Noctuidae > Luperina > Luperina nickerlii. The sequence continues at coordinate 22,536,776 of OY979671.1, forward strand.
AAATTATGGACTAAAAATCACAAAGCACAAATTCGAAATTGCCCAATAACAATTAATTTGTTGAACGTAATTATGTCACATTTTACAATTATAATTAATTGTTAATTAACAAGCAATCAACTAGGAACACTCATGCTGTTGAGGTTCATTAATGAAATTGATTTTGAAAACAACCGGATGCACATGGAGTGACTGCCAATTTGATCTCCACAACCCTAGGCAACACGATAACCCTTGGTAAGACTAGTAATAAATAACTAATTTAATCGTTTCATATCTATTCTACTTACAAGATTATTTTTTTTCACTCCAAACGGACACAATCCGACTTTTGGCACGTAACACATTAACCCACTCGATGTGTGCCTACTGGGGCGATAAATTGTTCCCATTTAGCAGCTCAGTAAACACGGCTAGTCTAGATCCAAGATCTGTTTAGGAACTTACTACATACTACAACAATGTAATTAAAAATGTGATGTACGGTCAGCATCAAAAGTCAATTAACACTTCAGTTTTTTTAATCTCAGTTATTGAACAAAATATTTATTCAAAATTGCAGCAGAAGTACGATGCAATTTTCAACAAACATTTTGTTCAATAACTGAGATTAAAAAAACTGAAGTGTTAATATTTTGGTCAATAACTAAGATTAAAAAAACTGAAGTGTTAATCGACTTTTGATGCTGACCGTACTTGTAATGATGTGTGGACTATTGATGTGATTCATCTGACGTAGTTGATTGTATGTGTATTCGCGTAGTTTATACTTCTAAACTACATAAAGGCTCCTACAAACAAACAGGTGCGACATGCGATGTAATCGCGCGCGACACAAAGGCACCGCTCGTTGCGCGACTTGCGGTGCCTTTGTGTCGCGTGTCGTCTCGCGCCTGTTTGAAGAAGCCTTAATGGATTTTGATAGAGTTTACGATTTTTGTTGTCACCATGATTTGGAAAATAGTTTGAGAACATCGGTGTTTTAAACAATGTAAGGACTAATCCGCAAGGAATGTCGTGAGGAAAGTTTTAGTATGAATGTCGATGGCTAGTAGGGGAAGACCAAAGAAATTATGGATGGACTGTGTGAATGATGATATGGTTAGTAAGGGGGTGACTACCAAGATGACGACTGATAGAGAAGTATGGAAGAAAAATACCTTAAATAAATTGGGGACAGGAGAATGATGAATATTTAAATACTGTCATGTACAGACGCCAGCACATCAAGCTACTAAAATCTGTCAAATTCCTTTAATAGATTTTCAACTTTATCGCTAAAGCATAAGGTTCAAAAAAAGTTGTTTGGGAAAATTTTACAGTTTCGGGTAGCTTGATGTGCTGGCGTCTGTACTTGTAACAATGACTTTACTGTCTGTCGTTCATTCAAAATAGTATAACGTAGTCGTTTATTTGTGTATTCGCTTATAATTTCTAAACCACTTGAAGGATTTTGATGCGGTTTTTAAGATCATGTAGAAAAAATTTTAGGAAGGATTATGTGTGACACTTACAGAAATTTTTATGAGTTTAGTGGTCACACTACTGCCACATTATTGATTAGCACCTGGACGAAATCGGGGCGGAGCGGCAGTATAAAAAAAAAATACCGCGATTTTGGCCTGTTCTTGACTTCGATCTCCATGATGGAAAGCGATGAGCTCTATGATGAAACGGGCGTGCCCAGAACATGCCTCTTCACTCTTTCTTTGAAGGCTGATGGCTTATATGTATGAAAATAAAAGCCATTAAAGATAGAAGCGTCAATAGTAAGTAAGTATGATCGTTAGAAGGTATCAAGGTCTCAAGGAGGGATTTTTCGAAATAAACCCCAGCAGATCACGTCAAAACAAACTTCCAGCAAGGTCTTTAGAAATATGGAAGGTGTCAATTTAAAACAAGTAAACATCAAAGTTGAAGAGACATTCTCTAGGGGACCTCTTCAAAGTAACAAACACTATACAGGGGTGTGAAAACTTCGAAAAGTATAACTTGTATAGTAACTTTAAAACTTGCGCAAGTTTTGAAGTTAGAATACAACTTGTCTATACTTTATATCCCTCGAGAAATAAAACTTGAAGTCAAGAGAAGAGAATATATGAATAAGTTAGTTTTAAGTTGAAGTTTATAATAAACTAACAGTAACAACAAGTTTTATTTCATAATATGTAGGTATACAGGGTGTGGCGTAAGTAGTGGTCCACCGTTAAGGATTTGATATACCAGACAATTTACTATAACATATTACAATTTTAACCATTTTTATCCAATGGTTCCAAAAATATATATTTTTTTTGTTTTTTATTTATGAAATTTCTACCTTTTGTTACAAATTTGGTTGTAGTTTCAACAAAAACCATTATATTCTCATTTTGATTTCTGCTATTTACTGCTGAAATACTAGAGCTGTCGTGTAAAATTATGGTTTTTATGTAAATTTAGAGCTTTTGAAGAAAAAGTTAGTTCTTCTCTGTTTTAACCATAATTTTTCACATAATCATGCAAATTCAAGAGGGATTTTTGTATAAAAAAATTACTACTAAAATGGTTAAAATTGTAGTATGTTATAGTAAATTATCTGGTATATCGAATTCCTAACGGTGGACCACTACTTACGCCACACCCTGTATCTATACTAATATTATAAAGCTGAAGAGTTTGTTTGTTTGTTTGTTTGTTTGGTTGAACGCGCTAATCTCTGGAACTACCAGTAGGATTTGAAAAATTCTTTTTGCATTTGATAGCCCAATTCTTGAGGAAGGCTATAGGCTATATAACATCACGCTATGACCTTTAGGAGCCGAGCAAAACGAAAAAAAGTCAGAAAGAACGCTAAGCAAAAACGAAGTAATAGCGCGGGCAGGCGATGCGATGCGACGGGGTGGGTCGGGGAACAAGAAATTTCACGCGGACGAAGTCGCGGGCAGAAGCTAGTTGTATATAATGTTAGCAAGATGCTTTTCCACGTAGGGTTATTAGGGTGTTGAAACTGTTATATGACTAGTTGGTGCTGAAACGAGAGATGTGATAATTTAGTTCGAGATCATGGAATATCTATTCTTTAATTGGCTAAACTGCTTTCTGTCAAATGGCATGATTCATGACAATAGTCAAGAATCGATTAGGGATAATGTCTTAGTCATAGTCTGTCATCTCGTTCCCTTTCTAGTTTTTTAAGGTTCCGTACCCAGAGGGTGCCAACGGGACCCTATTACTAAGCCTCCGCTGCGCACTGTCCGTCCGTGTATCTGTCAGTGGGCTGTATCTCATGAACCGTAATAGGTAGACAGTTGAAGTTTTCACAGAGTGTGTATTTCTATTGCCGCTATAACAAAAAATAAAAATAATATTATTGCACGATGGTACGCCCTTCGAGTGCGATTTCAACTAGCATTTGGCCGGTTTTTTTTTTTTAAATTAATGGCCGTCGCTGCCCGGTGCTACCCAAAATGGTTGACGAAGAACGCAATGGCCCAGTACCGGAACAAATCAGTTTAAAATTCAATCCAGAGGGCTTAGACAAGTGCCAATCGCTTTCAAAGCATTTCGTATTTCTACAATGACTTCCATCAGCGGGTTAATTGCGTAACACACTATCAGTAAGTTTTATTTTGACAGTTCAACAACATTCACTGCGTTATTTACGTTTGTTGAGCAGATAAATTTTTCGAACTATAAAGCTTGTCATTCTTGGGGGGGGTTGCCATAATCGCAACGCTTGGCAGGCGGGTTGGCGAGCGCAGTATGGTGGTGGAATGCATAGAGAACGCTGCCCATCCTCCGGTACGACCCTTTTTTTTCAGGATGGGAAATCATCAAATGTCTCCTCCCGCTCTGGGTGGAGCGGAAGGGAGCGTCAGACTCTTACTGACTAAAACCCACCCGTGTTCCTTCCTTCGCCCTTTATGTTCCGGGCCAGCGGTAACCCTTTCGGACAATCCCGCTGACCCGGCAGGTCCGGTACGACCCTTAGACGCCTTTTACGACACCCACGGGAAGTATGGGGTGGTGCTATTACCCGACCGATAACCGCGTACCCGAAGACGTAGCGTTGGAAGGCCTCCCACAAGGTGGTCCGACGACCTTGTGCCGCAGGAACCTGTTGGATGCGAGAAGCACAGAACCGGTCGAAGTGGAGGTGCTTGGGGGAGGCCTATGTCCAGCAGTGGACGTCTTTCGGCTGAAATGACGATGATGATGAATTATAAAGCAATTAATTACCAACATCCTTCAAAATGATTCAAATTGAGATCAACAGTGTGTTACGGAATTGAAGTGCAGATTGGTGTAGCTTTTCGGTACTTTGCTTATGTCAGTCTGATAAATTTTTTACATCGTTATCGGCTGTAACTTTGCCTAGTTCTGCTGAACGCGGTACGGTAGTAGCTATTAAACTTTATCTAGGTTGTAGTTCAAATAACATGGTCGAGTGTTCATCATGAACTAGATTACTACTCAAATGTGACGCTTCTTTTAAAAAACCGGCCAAGTGCGAGTCGGACTCGCGCACCGAGGGTTCCGTACAAACCTGCAAGGTTTACAAAGTTCGTTCATTACGACAATCGAGTCATAACTATGGTATTTTTATTGCATATGAATTTCAACTTGATAGCTCTACGCGTTCATGAGGAAAAAAGTAATAAGTTTATATTTATTAAAAAATAAATATATATTTTGTAATGTAACTAAAAATTTAAGGTTTTCGGAATTTTTCCTTTATGTGTGCTATAAAACGTTGCTTCATGCCAAATTTCAAGATTCTAGGTCGACTGGAAGTACCCTTTAGGTTTTGATTCCCTTGCGAGTACTTGCGAGTTTCAAAATATGCAGCTTAAATTGCTGTTTCTTTTGATTGCGTTGACATAGAAGTTTGATTTTGTTACAGCTTAAAGGTATTATAGACCTGAGTATTTGGTATGAATTTCAATTTAATACCTCTACGCGTTTATGAGGAAATGGGTAGTAAGTTTAAAATTATTTAAAAAAAATATATTATGTGATGTAACTAAAAATTTATGGTTTTCGTAATTTTTCCTTTATCTATGCTATAAGACGTTGCTTCGTACCAAATTTCAAGATTCTGAGTTCACGGGAAGCACCCTGTAGGTTTTGATTCCCTTGCAAGTGTCGAAAATTTGCGGCATAAACGGCTGTATCTTTTGATTGCGTTGGCTTAGAAGTTTGATTTTTTCACAGCTTCAAGGGACAGTAGACCTGAGTAATTGATATAAATTTCAGCTTCATACCTCCACGCGTTCCTGAGAAAAAGGGTCTTGACAGACGGACGGACGGACAGACGGACAACAAAGTGATCCTATAAGGGTTCCGTTTTTTCCTTTTGAGGTAAGTACGGAACCCTAAAAATAAACATTTAAGCCACGGAAGACATTTCCGATAGCCTTGGCATTCGCTAAATGTTACTTTTGAATGCTAATTTACTTTGTTTAAGATAAATTATAGGATAATTCGATGGTTTGTTTATGTGCTTACCTTAGGATCTTTCTATCGTAATAAAATATGTATAAAAATATTCAGTAAGAAGTAAATAAGTAACTAAGTATTAAAGTTAGTAAAATATTAACATAAAGTCATAGAATAAAAGGGCACCCCACGATAGCGGCGATAAGACCGCTCTTTGAGGAGTAGCTAGAGAGGCGTCCAGCCCTCACCTACCGCCTGACGCAGGTCCTCACCGGACACGGATGTTTCGGGAGGTTCCTGCACATCATCAGGCGGGAGGAAACGCCTGTGTCACCATTGCCAGGATCGCCCAGAGGACACGGTGGAGCATACGGTGGAGGTCTGCCCCGCTTGGGTGGAGCACCGCCGTATCCTCGTAGAGGCGATCGGCAGCGGTGGCGACCTCTCGCGTCCGGCCCTGATTCAAGGCGAGAGGGAGTGGGGTCAGTCACCTCCTTCTGCGAAGCAGTCATACTAGCGAAGGAGGCGGCGGGATGACTGAGGGAGAGAGCCTCCCGTCTCAGCCGCCGCGGGAAATGCTCCGGGGGAAACGCGCGACGACTCCCGGCCACCGTAGGCGCGGGCCTGCGGGCGGAGAGTAATGGGTAGCTCACCGTCCGATCAGGACCAGGCCCATGCCGGACGGCGCGTATGTGTTCCACGCGCGCCTCAAAGAGATGTCAGCATCAAGTGAAGGGGCCCGTCAGGGCCGAAGCCTGCCGGGTCAGCGGGATTGTCCGAAAGAGTTACCGCTGGCCCGGAACATAAAGGGCTAAGGAAGGAACACGGGTGGGTTTTAGTCAGTAAGAGTCTGACACTCCCTTCCGCTCCACCCAGAGCGGGAGGGGTCATTTGATGATTTCCCATCCCAAAAAATAAAAAGTATTATAATGTTAGATGCCTGTAAGATAAACCTGTATCACAGGCGGCTTGAGCTCAAGGCTCGTACACACAGGCGCGACGCGCTTGCGGTGCCTTTGTGTCGCGTCGCGCTTGTGTGTACAAGCCTTCATACGTTAAGGTAATTGTAGGACAAACATTACATATTATCTTGAAATAATGGCAAATTTAGTTAATTCATTATTTAATACCTAGTTTAAATGGCATTAAGTGTGTTAAAATATCTTACCCACGAATTTTAACAAACAAACCTTGAATGAACAACAAGTCAACAATATCAAAATAACTAAAATTGAAATGTCAAAAATACAATAAACACTTCGCAAGTAATTAAAATGCATCAACTATGCAATCTGCATGACAACTATAAACGATGATAGGCCATCAATTTAGAAATTTGTGAAATCGTTAATATTTGAATGTAAAATAAATAAAGTCTTGGTCCAGACGGTAACGCGTTATCGCGTGATTATAAACGTTGAGGAACGATCGAATGATTTTCGCGGCAAACCATGTAGGTAACGGCTTTGTCAAGTCGTATTAGCGTAGGCCTATGTGCTTGTGCTTGTGTGTGTTTTTCTTTCTTTCTTTCTTTCTTCATGTGACCTAAGTTAAAGGTAAACTTGCAGTCAGGATACTATGGAACTTTGCTCATTTTTCAACGCTTTCACAAGCTGAATCAAGAGGACGACATAATAAGTTAGGTTACGATGGGGATGACATACCTTAAAAAAGCCACAAAACTCACTAGGAAAAAGGACGAAAAACATAATGGCTTGCTTTTGGATATTAAAGACACATTTTCAACTCGTACCTACACTTTATAACATGACTATCTAGCTATCATGTACCAAATACAAAAACTTAGCATATCAACTGCAAAAAAAAAAAAAAAAAACTCAACCGAACCGCGCGTAAGTCGCCTCATCGAAAACCAATGTCTATCCATCTTTAATGAGTCGTCTGACCTTAATGATGTACGGACATTGCCTCACACTGCGAATATTGTTAACTACGTGTTTCAATACTTGTATAATTTGACGTGCATGACTTTTGCTTGCGTATGCGCTTCAAAGTAGGTAGGTACCTATTTGCATAGATCGCGTAGACACTTTGAAAGAGGAAGGAAGTGTTTTAATGAAGTTTTAGAGTAATAAAAAGTCAATTACGCTATTAAAAGTGTCGTTAGAGGTGATTTAAATTCATTATATGGTCTATGAGAGAAGACGCGGCAAAACATGGTATTGGTAGGTGTAGGAGAGCCTGAATAAGGTGTCTTAAATTCATTAGATCAAGTGCATGAGAGAGGACTTAGAGAAACACGGCGATGGCAGGAGGAACAGAGTCCTAATTAAATGGTTGCCGAGAGATTATACATAGAAGGAGTGTTGGCAAAGCAACAGCCAGATGGGTGGATTACCTACACAAAGAACTGCGAGTAATACATGGATGAGACTCGCACAGACATTGTAAAAGGAGGTCGAATCATAGCAGTGAGTGAAATAAGGCCGTCTATCATGATGAGAGAAGAAGCATTATGATAACAAAACAAAATACTTTTGAAATAATTTTGTCAGAGACTCATATCGCCTGATAATTGGATATCGTTAGAGATAACTTGAATCATCAACTCAGCAATAATGTCAGTGTCATTACTAACTAGCTCTGCCCCGGCGAACGTCGTACCAATATCGAAATCAGTCAATCCGCTCTCGAGATATCATAAAAAAGCCGTTTCATACAAAATATATGAGAAACCGTTTTTTTGTGTGAATTTTTTCCATAATAGTTGTTCTACTATTCGGGACGGAAATAAATCTATGAAATCAAAGATCATATAAATCGGTCCAGCCGTTCTTGAGTTATAAATGGTGTTACTAACCCGACTATGTTTTATTTATAAAGAAGATTTGTGACGTTAATTTAGAAGGTCTTTAACGAGCATTGATTAATTTTAGCGTCACTCATTTGAAGAGTTGGACCCTTATTATATTTTAGTATTGAAGAGATGACAGGCATCTTGTAAACTGAAGGCTTTCATTAACTTTCATCAAAGAACTTAATCAAACGGCTTTGAGGGTAACATTAAATTAAGTAGTCAATTTTGATAATGTGTCAATAACCTTGTAGTAGATGGCTCAGTGTGGTTCTCGTCAAACGACATAATATGATGATACACGTAATCCAGCCACAGGTGATGAAATAAAACTAAAGGATTTTGATATCATAAAAACCAACTCTGATTACCAATTGGTCTGCCAATTTTAGTAATTTCGGTAGTTTTTAGTTCGGTATTGGTTGTCAGAGTTTGGGGCTTCCGTCTGCTCGTAAAAACTGTCTTAGATCTACGAATGACAGCCGGGTCCAGCGGCTTAACGTCACGGAGGGGTCTCGATAAGTAATGTATGGTACCCATCCACTAACCCACCGCGGCAAGCATAATTTTTTAGCCTTCGATCGATCCGTGTGGCAGTTACCATTTAACCATTATATTCTTAAAAAACTACATACTTATACCATGAATCCACCCAATCCGAAATCAACTCGATCCTTACCTGGAAACAAATAAAAACAATCATTAGTTACATTGCAATTAAATTAATGCACATCCATTAATTTAGTTAAGTAATCAAATTACTTGACATCGCAATACATAACGACTGGAATGTGTTAAGGCTTCTGCAAACAGGCGCGACGCGGGACGCGAATCGCGAGCGACACAAAAGCACCGCTCGTTGCGCGACTCGCGGTGCCTTTGTGTCGCGCGCGATTTTATCGCGTGTCGCGCCTGTTTGAAGGAGCCTTTAAATGTACACCTACTGATTACCTTGGCAAGCATATAAGTGAATGCAGTTGAATTGTACTATAATGCTTGAGTGCCTACTAAACTTAGAAAGATTGATGGGAATTTCAAATAAACACTCAATGATTACCACGCCCTAAGGTTGAATGTGGCGTGACGATTCGGGCTCGTTCCTAACCGATTGGATGGAGAAGGCACAGCACAAGGAAATGTGGAAGAATATGGAGGAGGCCTTTGCCCAGCAGTGGGAAGGACAGGCTAGCGGAACAAAAAAGGTTGAATATCACTATGTACGTCATAAAACGTCAACTTCTGTTTTTGCTCTAAGACCAATGTGATACAAATACAAAATTGAGTTTATTATCACAATTTAGCATATTATAGGTAGGTACAGACGCCAGCACATCAAGCTACTACAATCTGTCAAATTTCTTTGAAAGATTTTCAACGTTTTCGCTAAAGCGTAAGGTTCAAAGTTGATTGGAACATTTTGACAGTTTCGGGTAGCTTGATGTGCTGGCGTTGTACATTAAGACGTGCAATGTCTGTATTAGGAGACTCCAAAAGTTGATAGTTAGATAGTTTTAGATAACCTTAGTGAAGTTTCAATTGACTGGGAGCTTTTTTCAAAAGCGGTAAAGGCACAGGGTAGAACAATTTCTATGAAAACTTCATGGAAGTTCTACTAGTGGCGTCGCGCCTACCTATGTGAGCCTTAAAGCAATAACGAGGATTACTATTAAACTAACTACATCATTAAATCAGGACATGAGTTTAGAAGACCGGGGACTTTACAAGATAAAACTTGAGCTAAGTGTCAAAAAAAAAAAAAGTGTCATAGATTTACTTATTGGATCGCCAACAGAGGCTACACAGTTACTTGCATGTTAACATGAACAGGGTCGAATACAAGTGTGCGCTTCCAATTACAGGCGACCACATCATTCACTTAACATCTAGGTAGGTACAACAAGTTTGACATAAATCGCAATACAATACACGAAAATTAAAGAAAAGAAAAGAAAACAAAATTAAAAGCAATAGCAAAACAGTAAGTACGGGTACAAATAAAAATAATAATAATAAGTACGGACTAATTTCAAACAAATTCAAATAAAATACTACATACGATCAATCAGTGATTGATTTACCAATCAATCAGTATGAATCAGTGGTAGCTTTACTTTGTCTTGTAAAATGAGGAAATGGCGACGCTTGCGGGTGGCCTATCCAGCAGTGGACGTGTTCCGGATTAAATGATGATGATGAAAAAATTACTGACGAAACCTCATCTTCATGTTCTCATTAAGAAAGTAAAAAAAAACACTCTGTATATAAGACATTATTACAATTAGCGAGATAATACATTACTCGACCAATTCCCTGAAAGACAGTCTAATTAACTACACAATCTAGACGCTAGACATTATCGAAGTTCATTTGTCTCGAATATTCCGATTGAGTCTCCCCACCGTCTGGACCTAGGTCCAAATAGTCAATGCGACATTGGGTCAATTGGCTATTAGTGGCCCACATGTCAAACGTGACAGTATTTAGCGGGCGTGATGAAGTTAGATGGTTATTGTATAACATTTACATCATAAAATAAATGAAGCTATACTAGATACGCTGGTAGATAATGACACTGTTCGATATAGAATGATTTTTAAGAAGTTTTGGTGGCTATATTAAAATTACAGAGATGAATTAGATTTCAGTGAGTCCACATTTTATGAGTATTAGGGAAACGAATGAATTGTATTTCAGGCTTTCAGTTGGATTGAGCTAAATGTATACAGATCACATAGCAGATTCTGTAGCATCACCTACTGAATTTGACTGCAATAGTTGTTAAGTCTTCAGTGGTCTTCATTCGATAAATAAAGAGTGCAACTAATGAAAATTCCTGTCTCCAGAATGAGTGATGATAACGTGTCTTGGCTGCACTTGCGAGATTCTCCTGTTTTATCAACAGCTGCGGTGAAAAATACTTTCAGATTGTTAATGCGACACTATTCTTGTTACCTACGGCTTTAATCCTTCATTGAATGCTTAAATAAAGTCTCATCATTCCAGCCGAAAGACGTCCACTGCCGGACAAAGGCCTCTACTTTAGATTAATTATTGGCTTTCGTCTATTTCATACAACCTCATGGCATTGCATTGTAATCCCTGCTCCTACTCTTTCACCAAGAACTGCCGATTCTTTATCCTCCTCATAATAATCTATTTCTAACACGATTAACAACTAATCAACAACAGCACTAACATTATATTCCGTGACGTGCTTTGCATACAATAGAACACGTGTCGAACATTGATACTACAGACACGTACGGAGCCCTTATTGAGCGTGTGTCAGATATGTAGGTGTTAAGCATAAGTGTTATTTAAATAATAACGTGTAAGAAGAATATGATACGTTATTTATGTACTTTAAAGATGCAGGTACTGATAAGATTAGCGAAACAGAATGCAGAAATAGACGCGTGTATGACCAGAGGAGATAGACATCACAGGCAATCGCTTTCAAAGCGTTTCCGATTTCTACAATGACTTTCAACATGCTTATATCAATCCAATACATTTTTGACTTTTCCATCATCATAATTGCTGATAGAATGTCACTTTGTCTAAGCCCTCAGATGTAACAACGTTGACGAAGGAAAAGGAAGATGGCGGTCGATAAAGAAAATGAATTATATCACAACAAAACAAGACCAAAGACCGTCGGATATGAAGGACTTTAGTGGAGCACTATTTGTAATTCTACAAAATATCGCTATTTAAAAGACATACATCGTGGGCATTATTAATCTTTAAAATAAATTTCAAAGACCTAAAAGCAATCAACTAAAACATTACACACAAAAAAATGTCACAACACATGCATATTAGTCATTCCAAAATAGTCAACGTTTATCACAAGTTTCCTTCACAACAGAGCAAGGTTAAAAATGCAATAACTCGTACAAGTGAAGGACATTTATATAATGTGCATTTGTCACTACTTGTACAGTTAGCAACGACGATTTAGTTTTTTAAGGCTAACGCGCCAGGGTAGCTCGCGAAATTAAATTTTTTTACGTTTTTGCAATTAGCTGGCCAGTATTAAGTTGTACGTTGATTAAAATATGATTCGCGACAGTAACAAATATGTATTTAAAGAATTATAATCATTAAAGTCAACAAAACAACACTCTAAGACCAAGTAATCCTACTGAATGATTATTTCATGAAATATTGACATTTTATATACTACCTTAACAAGTTGTATTACTGATTGTAATTCTGAAAATACATATTTGTTACGGTCGCGAATCATATTTTAATCAACGTACAACTTAACACTGACTAGCAAATTGCAAAAAACGTAAGAAAATTTGAATTTGCGGGCTCCCTTAGTGCTTCCCCCTTAAGCTTAATTACTTAGTTATAGATAGGTAAAGATTAGGCAGATGATGAATTATTGAGCGAAATATTCGCATAAAATTGGACCTGATAGAAAAAAAATTAACTCTTAGCTATCACGTGAAATGCTGAAAAACAGTGAATCGAATCATCTTGAATCAATTTAGATATTTTAGATGATATTATTACGTAGTACTCGCAACCGGCGGCGTGCGTGTATGACCTGATGTATAAACGTAAACGAGGTAAAAGGAGCATGTGTCATGTAAGGATTGTTTAGCTGGTGGCGTTCTGTAGTTTATATATTATGTATTTTTATGTAAAAATAACAGTGTCAATCGGATTTTGTTCTGACTGTACCACGTTGTCACGTTATATCAGCTTATTATTCGTAAACAAATTGTATCAGTTTTAAAAGCGTTTTAAAGCGCAAAACAAAGGAGTTTTTAACAATGAAGAGAGATGACTATGGTACTGATCTGAGATTTCTTGGAGCGATACCTAATGTAAATTTAGTTCAGAATTACATGATAATGAAGTGCTCAAGAGAAGGCCGCAGGAATCCACTCGATGCGGGACAGAACCGGTCAGAATGGCGGTGCTTGGGGGAGGGCTATGTCCAGCAGAGGACGTCTTTCGGCTGAAATGATATATGACATGCTCAAACTGGAGATTTCCTGTTTATCTGATCTTAAACTATATTGACAAGGATGAGATTGCAAGTTTAAGTAAAGCAAAGATATGGTACAATAATTTAGAATTTAAAAGAGGAAAGTGATCGAGTTTTTTACTGCCAAATTAAAAATCAAACTTGGTAAAGCCCTCATCTACAAAATCATGCTTGACAATTGTTTCAGACTCATTTTCTTGCCTAAATAGAATCGCAGAAGTAATATGCTAGCGAAAATGGCACCTGTGTTAAACTATTCGAAAATTTTACGAGTATTTTTCGCTAAGTGACAGAATAACTATTAGCACTTAGTAGCTATAAGTGTAAATAAAGTAACTCACTGATCGACACTCTGCTTACAGAAGCACTTACTACTAAAACTTGAGTAATTTTCACATTTTACAAGAAAAACTTCAACTTAAGTAGATAACCGATTTGAAAGCCTTTAAAAACTTAAGGTGCCTTGTTTTTAAATCCTCTTAAAAGCGTTAAAGAAACCCGTCAACTGTAATATTAGAGAACAAGCTAAAGTTAGTGCTTTTAAAATTTCTAGAGGAAATAGGAGTGACGTAGTTCCTATGAGATTTTAAACGAGTTTCAGATGGAAGATTGGACTGGTAACATATTTATTATATTATCTAGTTTTAATATAGACAGGCAGAAAGATTACATAGAAAGACATAAAGAAATGGTGACTGCTAATCATGGGTCTGCCATTCATTTCCTTTCTGATTACATTTTATTATGAGGTTTAGACATGGGTTCTGGAAGTCATGTATGATGTAGGTTTTGGAGAAGGAGATAGTTAACGAAGTCCATAGCGCCAAAGTCGTCAGCTTCATGATGATAAGAAAAATGTCGAGTTTAATGTCATTTTCCTGACCTGGAAAGGCTTCATGGAAGACCAATTTTAGAGTAGTTCAGAATTTTTACCATTCAGGTGACTATTAACCATGCATGACGGGAAAAAATAACGTGGATAACATTGATGCTGTTATATAATTTGCTAGTGACCAGCCCCTGTTCACATGGTTCTTATGACATGGCAAAACATAGGGATTCGTTTATTAATATGTTAATTTTAGTATGAATATACTACGAGTACAAGTATTATACAAATAAAGCTTCCAGAATAAGGAAAGAAAAGTCGAAGTCGTGAGGAAAGTAATTATGAGTATGAATTTCGATGGCTATAAGAGTGAGAGAATATATAGTTAGAAAGATGATATGGTTAGAAAGGGGGTGACTACCTAGATGACGACTAATAGGAACGTATGGAAGAAAGAAATGTTGCACATGTTGTTGTTGTTGTTGACCACAAATAAATTAGGAAAAGTGTAGGCGAATGACGAAACCTTCCACAATAAATTCTCTAAACAACGGTGAAAGCCGCAAAAAATCCGTAGCGTAGTTTTGAAGAACAACGCTGTCATACAGTGACACCAAAACCGACAATAATTTTTAATATCTATTATAAAAACCACACATGTCCATGCTATTAATAAACACAAAACAAACACCAACTGCGTTCACTCTAAAGAGTCAGTAGTAAATGATATCAATGATTTACAACTCGAGCTAATACAATATGCCGTGACTGATGATCGTAGCGAGTGACATAAGAACGTCGTAACTCACGGAACAGACTGTCCAGTTACAACGCGGAACTGTTGTCGTGGAGACATTATTAGTATGAGGTAGGAACATTTCCCTGTAAATTTAGTTATTTATTGTGCTGTAGATAAGCTAATGCTAATGTGAGAGAATAATTAAACGAGAATCATGGTCTGAATTCGGTAAAATGGCGTTGAAATCTAGTTAACGAGGACTAATGGGTTTTCTATTATAAATAGCATGTACGAACTTCAGACATGCGAGCAGTGATGGCCCAATGGTAACGGCACGACTTTTGATTTGTAGGTCATGGGATCGAACCCAGGTAGGCGATTTACTTTGTGTCACCATTGCTCTCAAAAGCGGTGATGGAAATAAAGACATATGTGTGACTACCAAATTGAACTGGGCCCGCGTGGTGGATTAAGGCCCATTCCATCTCACAGAGAGGAGGCCTGTGTCCCAGCAGTGGGAACGCTATAGGCTGATTATGATAATGGGTCAAAATCACCAAGGTGGAAAATCAGCTTTGCTAGCAAATATATACCTAAGTTCAGTTTCTTTTAAACAAATTATCATATGTAAATACTTAGTAGGGTTCATATTAACTATACCTAATATATTTTACTTCAAAAGTAAAACATATTCATTGTTATTTGAAGAAATAACTACAAATAATCATTTCGAGAACGCGTCCTAAGTAGCAATCTTTACAAACTAACACCGGAAATATGCATAAAATAAAATTAATTTAACGGTTCTTCTTACTTATTGGCCTTCAATTTTATCTAATATCACGTAATTATTGCATTTTTATAAAACAAAAAATAATTTAAAGAAAATCAAGTCAAAATATTATGTCCAACAATGTAAGTGTCATTTTAGTGAACGCAGTTTTGATTGTTCGAAAAAATTGTGTTTCTGAACTAGGCCTATAAATGTCACTAGTACAGTGCAGTGGAAGATGTAAACAAAGCGGCTGTGAAGAAATTTTCTCGCCAAAGTAATTAAAAATAAGTGGTAAGTACTTTTCTTTTTATTATTTACAGAGCGTACATCAATAGGTCATCATACCGGGAATGCCTTTATTCATTCGGAATATTGAAAAAATACGTTTTATAGTGCTTATAACGAATAGTAATCTCAAATATTTTACATCAACCAAGCCAAACATGAGGTCAAAGATGGCTGCCGTCTAGAAAGGGCGCGTTCCTTTGAAAAAATCATTTCGGGAACGGTCATTTCGGAAACGTTCCCGGACTTGACGGAGCGTTCTCGGAATGATGATGACGTTCCCGAGATGACTCTTTGATTACTAAAGTGATATCTGTTATAACTATCGGTTAATTAACTTAGTGTGTGTTGTGCTAACATAGTTATTGATAAATGTTTTAATTTTTTTAGCAATATGGAGTCTCATGAGGCTGAAAAGAATAAAAAACTTCCGAAAAAGCAAATTAAGAAAAATAGTTCGGCTTACTTGCGCCAACGAGAGAAAGCTAATGCCAGAAAACGGAAATTTTTAGATAAAATGACAGATGAAGAGAGAGAGATTAAAAGGGCTAAGGATAGAGCGTATTATCAAAAAAAAAGACTGAAAAGAAAGTTAAAAATATTGCTCAGATGACTCAGAGAGAAAAACGAAAGCAGAGAAAAAAGTGGAAAGAAGCATCAAAAAAATACAGAGAAAAGAAAAGGGCATTATCAAGTATAGTAAATAATACTCCGCCACATTCCGATGATGATGTAGCTGCTACACCTTCAGTAAGAAGAACAGTGGGAAGAAAAATTGTGCGGAAGGATAGAGCCAAAGCATACCGGAAAATAAAGCAACAGGAGAAAACAATTGCTAAAATTAAACATAAATACGAAGCTTTAAAGAAAAGACTAAAAAGGAAAGAAAAAAGAGAACAGGAGAAAGCTCCGGTAGTAACAACTCCCAACAGCAAAGTTAATGCATTGATTAAAAATGTCGACGTACCTCCTGAAGTACGTAAGAATTTTTTATTTAACGAAGTACTGACTACGCAATTAAAAGAAAAAGCCACTACTTTAAAAAAAAAATCCAAAGAGAGGGAAGGGTTCCAAAAATGTGTTAGCGGTTATGATGAGGAAATACAAATTACTTCATATGGCTAAGAGTTTTATGCCAAAAGAGAAAACCAGTAACTACATCGATTTTGAAGTCTGATACCAAAATTGCAAGACTGGTGTTGATAAAGATGATGGAGAAATCCTAGTAAATTTCTTGAATTCGGTGGGTAATAGTGCCAAAAAATTTAAATTAGATTCAAATGATGTATCGGACATTGAATTTGAACAAATAATTAGTGTTATTCCAATGCCATTGCTGAAAAAAGAAAATAATGAAGAGTATTATTACTTTGACATTGATATTGATGTTTACGAAAAATTCTGACGTTTGTTTCTTGTTATATATGTATAATGTTCTCATGTTTAATTAATATGATTAAGAGAGATTGTTTTTGATTAGATTCATTTAAATACTATAATTCTACAAAACTATATTCATGTTTGGATGGTTTGATTAATAATTTGTAGTTGGTCGTGTACTTCGATTAAAATATTCTTAAGAAGAGATGTAAGTTACACTTTGTTGTGAATAAACTTTATGACTAATAAATAAATAAGAATGACATCCAAACATCTCTTATCTTTCTATAAACCTAAATTGTATTTGTATCGTCATGTATACGCATCATTTCGTGAACACCTTATCATTTCCGGGAACATCACTAAAATCACAGATAACACATTATTATTTTAGATTTTTTTTTTAAAAGTCCCTGATAATATTAAAATAAGGCAGACCTCAATACCTACAGTTTGTTATTTTATATATGAGTCAACAATTTTGGCATATTTAGTTAATTTCATACAAGAAAATAGTCAAGTACCTCCATTTGTAGTGATATTTTGCTTTTAAACGTTTTAATTTGCAATTTCTTCAGAGTTTTTTAATTCCTTGTTAATAATTGCATACTTCCGCTATTAAACAGGCTCAAAAAGAAATACTTAAGTCATATTTTAATTTTATTATAAACCTCACAAAAACGTTCCCGGAATGATTGGTTTCGGCGACAAGTCACTTTGAAAATAAAATTACAAGAGTAGTACTTAATTCTATGCTCTGTCAACGTACATGTTGTTTAAACACAAGTTTTGTGATAATTTAAGCTGATTATCAAAGTAATAGCTGCTAGTTATATTTTTCATAAAACAGAACTCGGAATTTGCCACCTTGGTGATTTTGACCCTAATATGCTTTTAGGTACTTCTGAAAATAAAACCTAATGAAAAACGTATCGTCTCAAAAGCACTTACTGTAATATTTAAACTGGCACAAAACGGAAAATTAGGTGGATTGTTTAAGAAAGATGATATAGGTACCTGGAAAGGTCGTAAATACTAAGGAGATGGCTGGTAAGAAAAGCCATACTGTGCCATACACACAAACAGAAGAACTATAATGATAAAACCAATCATAAATACTTTGCAAAACATGTATCAGAATTTCCCATAAATATGGCACGATACCCCGTTACTCTTGGTACTGTCACCACAATCAACACTTTTATAGCAGATCGTTAGCGCGTACATATATACGACGTTTTTATGTTCCGATGTCGATACGCGGTATTTTGTCTCATACTTGTAATTTTTGTACTCGTAAACGTCTTTTAAGGTGATTTGGTGACGTATACCGTACGGCACTTGTGTTCTTGTTTCAGTTGGTAATGTAACTACAACCTTGGATTTATGGAAGGTTTTGTACGTATCGCTTTTTTGTTATATATGGGAGTAAAAAAATGCTTGTACATGACTAATAACATCACAGCAATGAAATGTGGAAGCATTACTGTATTTGGGGCAAACAAAATTAAAAAACATATATTTGTTTGTTATTTTGCCATCGACACACTTTAAAGAAGAATTTAGGAGTTCCTGATATTATAACATTAGTTCGGCCACTATTGCAAGGCTAGTTCCAAAGAGTATCTATCGAACTAGAACATAGTACTAACAACAGGAAACTACTAGTGCAAGTGATTACGTCTGTTACTAACTTAATATATTTAACAGTGCCATCATCCTCGTAATCATCAAAACATTTCAGTAAAATGCTCCAATATATTTTTCCTCGTAATCATTTTATTTTAATCTTATCATAGAGGAAGCTGAACTGAATCAATTACTTTCATTCATATATTCAAACAACACACAGATACTCGGTTGAAGCTTACACAACAGTCCTCAAGTTATATCATCCCATTGCACTCTCCACTCAATTTGTTGCACAAATAAACGTTTATACGCGTAAAGTGCATTCGCTTAAACCAACATATCATCATAAAAATCACGTATAGAACAAACGTCTCTGACGTAACGAGTACATAGTCGGGCGAATGCACTCGCCTTAACTAGAGTTCACGTCACTAGCCGAATAGGGTTGGTGAAATGTCAGAAAATCGTGAAATCCCTTTTGACGAATTGATTTGTAGACTGTATCTTCCTGAATATAGAAAGTAAGTACTTAAAGCTAAAGCAAATCCTTTTCAATTTGTCTTCAAGAACAACCTGAAGAATGAACTTTTTAGTTGACTCGAGTTATTTTTTCCTACTTTCGTTTACAGGAAGGTCTAATCACTAAGCTCGATATCCATAGATTCGGGCGAAAATACGGGCGGTCCCTACAACGTATCTGCTACAGACATAAGATTAGTTTGGGGCCCGAACTAAGAATAAATGACTACACGATTTGACAGGGACAACTGTCAAATAAACTACTATATTCCTATACCAGCCCCTCAAGCGGCGCAAATACTGTAACCTTATGGGTAATCAGCTTTGAGCCGTTTGGGGCCAGTGGCCCGTGCCGGACGGCGCGTACGTGTTCCTCGCGCGCCTCAAAGAGATGTCAGCATGAATTGAAGGGGCCCGAAAGGGCCGAAGCCTGCCGGGCCAGCGGGATTGTCCGAAAGGGTTACTGCTGGCCCGGAACATAAAGGGCTAAGGAAGGAACACGGGTGGGTTTTAGTCAGTAAGAGTCTGACACTCCCTTCCGCTCCACCCAGAGCGGGAGGAGTCATTTGATGATTTCCCATCCTGAAAAAAAAAAAAAAAGCCGTTTGGGGTCGAAACGCTCGGGTCACGGGTTCCGAGTGCACGTCTCCTTTTTAAGGAAATTTCTCACCAGCTGGTCGACACCTCAGGTGACCAGAGGGCTGGGTCTTTTTTTTGGCCAAAGAATTAGCATTGCTGTTCAATGTGGCAATGCTGGCAGTCTTCTGGGCACGTTTCCGGATGACAGCGATGCGGACGAGTACTTCGACGCCTAAGTGTCGTTTGTTTTTGTATTTATTTGTATTGTAAGTTAGTAATTTAATTTAGTATCTAGTGTAAATAGTTAGTTATTTATACATACAATAAAAATTATATACTATAACCCTTACATGCATATTGTTATAATAATATATTTTATTGTATTTGTATATACTACTATCTTTTTTTGCCGTCAGAAAAGATTAGAATCGGGAGTAGTGTTCAGGCTGAAGTTTCGAACTACATTTGGACGAGTATCTTCTTTGGCGGGCGCGACGCCAGCACAGCAAACTACCCGAAACTGTCAAATTTTCCCAACGAATTTTGATCCTTATGCTTTAGCAATAAAGATGAAAATCTAATAAAGAAATTTGACAGATTGTAGTAGATGTGCTGATGTCTGTACCTACTAATTAGCTTTTACATGCTCTCTAAGTTCTTAAGGTGTACAATAATTAATCTTACATCAATCATTTAGGTAATAAAAACAACACCATTTTTGGTCATATAATAGATATTAACTAATCTTCAATATTCTAAATCTCCAATATTCCCTTTCCCTTCTTTGGCAGCCCTGTCATAGGGAGAGATCGTTGCACCACTGCATTGCACTATCCTACCTACTCCTCAGTGAAACGGATCTCAAGTGGACCGTACCAGATATTTATTGCAAATTGTTTTACGTACACAATATGCCCACGTTGTAACACTTCAAATTGACTAGGAATTTGTTTGAGGCTTTACGTCAATAGATTTGAAGATTAGGCAGGCTTTAAACTTATTTATGATGTTGAAAGGATTTCAGCCAGTTCCTGCCATGTTTTTGTCGAATTTAGGGTTTAGTTAGCCTTTCAATATTTTATAGTAAACTTCTAATTGGTGTATGGTAAAGTTTTCACAATTAGTTATTAAATAAGTAAGATCAATCTTAAAGAAACAGCTGAACAATTAAGAAGTTAATGATAAAAAAGACAATATTTTGATCCTAAAAAGTTTATAAAACTACAAATTATAATTCTTCATAATACTTCAGAACTTAAAAGGTCTTACTAACTCAGGATTTTAGGGACCATCTCATGGGCGGCACTATCTGCTTCGCACGGTACAGGTAATTGCAACCAGAGGTGCAATCTCGATCTCAGTCTCAATCTGTCAAAAATACCTCTAACTTCCCTACATTTTTAACATTTGTTTGTCACCGAGATGAGACTGCGACTAAGTTTGCAACGTTTTAAATTACGAGCAATTGTTTTTGCCTTGTGATAACCCCCATGGCAAAAAAAGTATATATAGACGCTTATCCAGTACAATATTCAATCAAAATGGTGCTCTTTCTTTAACTCACTTACTCACTTTTAGTCATAACCCTATTGTTCAAATTTACACCACAGAGCACCAACTCTCACCACACGAACCCATCAGTCGTGACGTCACCGTCATTATCAATAGATCTAGCAATTGCAAGAGATAGTGACAGTTGCGCAAGCGCTTCTTTACGACGCATTGTCTACAGAATTGGTAATTGCTCGCGTGAAATTGACCGATCGAGTATCTTATGGTAAGCCGTACGCAAAATACGCGCATTGACGTGGAGTTGCGGACACCAGCCCGTACTACCTATTACCTATCTTATGGTAAGTGAGTTATGTCACGGTTGAAAAGTCGGATGGGTTCGTTTTGCGTATTTGGAATTGCAACTGTGTTTATTGTAAAAAGATATGGGGTATACTAAAGAATGGTATGTGGATGTACTTGTACTTAGCAGCACCACAGCACACATCCATTTTGCTGGTAGGTACCTATATTGGCAGTTGGCCCGTGTGCTAGCTGACATTTTATCTATGCTAATATTATAAAGAGGTAAAATTTGTATGTTTATATGTAGAGGGTAATCTCTGGAACTACCAGTCGGATTTGAAAATTTCTTTTTGCATTTATAGCAATAGCCCAATTCTTGAGGAAGGCTATAGGCTATTTAACGTCACGCTATGACCCGCAGGAGCCGAGCAAATACGCTATGCGAAAACGAAGTGCAGGAGACGCAGGCAGGTGATGCAATGCGACGAGATAGGTCGAGGGAATAAGAAATTTCACGCGAACGAAGTCGCGGGCAGAAGCTATGGTAAATAATTTTACTTAATGTTTTTTGTTTCGTAATGTTAATTACTTATACTATTTTATACAGGTTGAAATTTTAATCACCGTTATCCTCTTAAGGGGTCATTGTACTCATCATTATGAACAACTTTCACTATGGGACCAAACAAGTAATTGCGAAAATAAAATCAGCTGTGCCCTACATTTTGACGAGTTATGCGAACATAAATGTAGGGAAGAGCTGATTTTTTCACGATTTCAGGTTTAGTCCCACAGTAAAAGTTGTTCATAATAATGAGTACAATGACCCCTTATGTAATTTTGACGTTCGAAAAGTGCCGATTCTCAGCCTAATTGAATACATGAATTTTAATTTTGTAAGAAAGGGAGGATTCTAAAGATTGGTAGTTGGATGTACTTAGTAGCACCACAACAGACATAGCATGATCACTTCTAAAATTACTGCACAAAGAAAGATTATTTTATCTTCGCGCCGCAGAAATCTTTATACAATATTTTGGTTTGTCTTTCGATTCTTCCGTTTCTACGTTGGTCATTCAAAACGAGTGGGATTTTAAAACAGGTGTCAAGGAATTCCGGACTATGTAAGAGAAATTGAATTTGTTTAGTCTTGGCTCTTTAAGTCCAAGTTTTCTGGTATTTCTTAATCCAATCTGAAAGACTTTTTTATTTAGAGTTCCGGAGACAGGAGTAGTCAATTCTAACGTTTTCTTGGTTCGACCTATTCTATTATTTCAGCCGGTGTCTTACGAAATCAGCATCAAAATGTTATGTTAATAACAGAGATATCATGTCATCAATCACGTTTGTCGTGTTTGCGTCGGTTTGTGTTTGCATTGCATCGGTAGTCAGTGCCCTTTTGACGTTGCCATTTGAAGGCGAGCTCATTCCTTTCATACAAAAGAGCACTATGTACAGTATCGGGGTCTTATCGCGTATGTAGGTAGAAGGTATGACTCATACATAAAAATCAGGAGTTGGAGTGTTCCCAGTTTCTTCGTCAATTTATTTTCCTGAGACGAATACTAGAAGTCTTCTGCTCGCGTAGCATGATCACTGTCCACCATAGAAACGGAGGAACCGAAAGACAAAATTACAGATTGAAGAAATTCGCAGTGCTCAAAGAAATAAAAAACTATCAGGGTTATCAATTTACTTTTTTTAGAAAGCTCTGATAGTTTTTTATTTCTTTGAGCACTATGCAAAGTGATTGAAAAAAAAACAACAATTGGTCATAACTATTGAACCCAAGTTCTTCAAGAGCTGTTTACGATCTCCTACGATGAATCCGTCTAACCCTTTTTTTAAAACCTCGCATCGTTAGGCTCCGAACTTAAGCAACGTCCAACTAAAGAGTAGGTATATAAAATAGTTGCAATCTATTGTTGATTATCTCGGCATCTGCCTGGCGTACCGTAAAGGGGCCCACACTATTGCATCCGTGCTTCAGACGCGTTACAACACTATTGTTAAAGACGCACTTTTCGCGTTGCGATATATTCAAGTAATCGTTTTGGATATGTGGAAAAATTGTTTTACAATGTATAGTAATAGAGCTTCTCTTTGTGCTTCACATTATCATCAGGATAAGCCTTGTCTTTCTGTACCGAGCGTACATTATCCAAATCTTTCCCGCGACTTTAATTATCATTAAAGTCGCGGGAAAGGTTTGGATAATGTCGTTGGTCCATTGTGATATAATCGTTTTTGTCCTACAGAGAACTAGCTAAAAAGGAACAATTTCAGACCATGAAGTCGCGGTCTTCTTAACCTTTGTCTTTACAATAGGTAAGTTAAAACTCTGTGTGGTTGATATTTCATGAAATAGTCATTCAATTTATATGAATTTAGAGGGTCATATTGATTAAGAGGCTTACATGATCTAAAGCGCGGTAATTGAAGGACTGCATAGACAATAAAGAGAAGCGCAATGACAACGCTGGTAATTTATTGCAAAATATGAAGCAATTATTCAATTACAAAAAAATCTATTGTTTGGACTAAAAAAATAAAACCCTAAGTAGTGTTTTAGTATGTTGCTTGTAGAATAATCTGACAAAAAATCAGAATGAATGTATGTCATGTATATGGTTTTTATTGTTAAAAGAAAGTTTTTAGAGGTAACTTATAGTAAGTATACTAATAATAAAGGCTCCTACAAACAGGCGCAACACGTGATATAATCGCGCGCGACACAAAGGCACCGCTGGTTGCGCGACTTGCGGTGCCTTCGTGTCACGCGCGATTCTATCGCGTGTCGCACCTGTTTGAAGGAGCCTTAAAAGACCTCCAAAGTATTGTTGCATTAAAATCCAGTTGTTTCTAATATTATGAATTCCATAATTTCTTATCATAGTTCTTGTATTGCGTTTGCCCATTGATGGTCACGCTTTTTTCTCGCATTGAATGAAGTAAATTCCAAGGAAAGTATGTGCATAAGAATCGCTTACTGCCACATTACGACTGTTTTTTGCAACTCCAATTGGATAGTTACTGCTCTATTGCTTATTTTCGTGATAAACAGCTGCTGGGGCAAGGTGTCCGGTAATCGGTTCAAGCCTTATCCCTTTTGGGTCATATTCGTATGAAGGATCTTTGGTCCCTTCCTTTGAAAAAAAAACTTGAAAAAAAATATCAAGTTTTTTTTTTAATTCCTAATAAACCGTTTGCTTTATCGAGACTCAAGATACATTTCAATCGTTGGTAATGTTATAAACTAGCGACCCGCCCCGGCTTCGCACGGCTGCAATGCTGATACTAAAATACACTACAGAAAAACTGTGAACGTTACCGCCGCATACGCTACGTCCCGCAATTTTTAAATCTGTAATATCTTCGAAAATATTCACTTAAATCATACGGTGTAAAGGGCCATATAGATCTATATTAAATGAACAATGTATTCAAGGTATTTAATTGGTTAAGGATTAATGCTGTATTGGTTAAAATCGCTTCGAAAATTAGCTATTATTTGTCGTAAAAAGTAAATGACAAAAAAAAAGTTATTGTGGTTATCCATAAGAGATAGACATATACCATCACCTCTAAATAAATAAAGATTTAAAAAAAAAAAAAAAAAACATACCATCACGGACTTTTCTGTAGACCTTTTCAATGTGTACAATACTTAGTACATTATTTTGATAAAACTCGTAGGGTTCAGCCTGCGTTTGCAATGTAAGCGGAAAAAATGTAATTATTTACGACATCACATTAGAAACCTCAAAAATAACAGTACTTCTCCACTATTTAATGGATGTTTTTATACATATAAACCTTCCTCTTGAATCACTCTATCTATTAAAAAAAACCGCATCAAAATCCGTTGCGTAGTTTCAAAGATTTAAGCATACAAAGGGACATAGGGACATAGGGACAGAGAAAGCGACTTTGTTTTATACTATGTAGTGATACGAATAAACCGTTGCATTTGTTTTTAAAGTATAATCATGCCATTTCAAGCAGTCACTATTTTGTTTTTTGTTATGGCAATGACATAAAGTTCAAATTGCAATAACAAACAAAACATCTGGAGAGGGAAATCTGTACCCACCTGGAACCCATAACCAAATAACGACTCGGTGACAACAAAACACTATTTGTTTGACAACTTTCCATTAAATTCACGCTTTAATTCAATAGAGTTTATTAGTCCATAAACAATCACAGTTCACACCCAGCGAGCATAACTCAATTGTCGTCAAAATTTAATGCAAATCTGACCTTATTTCCACTGCACTCCAAACAACACCTTACCTTTTCATCATAAGGTTGAAAGTCCCTTCCATGGTAGTCAGAACTGAATTCGGAGTAACCGAATCATGAGTGTCAGCGATTTAATTCGTCAGTTACGAAACGCATAGGACTCGTTTCGTTTGAATAGGGTTTTACTATCATTGTGTGCAGCCAGTGTCACTAGACCTGTGGCGAAATTGGGAACTAAAGTATATTGAAACCTATGTTTCCAATCGAATATCAATTTTACATAAGTATAAAATAAGTTGATTTTAGAATAACTAGTAGGTACTATTGTTTATTTTACTAGTTCACAATAATTGTTTTTGAAGTCAGTGCGCGAAATGAATTTTATGCACGCATAAAAGTTTTAAGCAATATTTGTTTACATGTTTGGAAACTAAATCACGAACGTAGTATAGCTAAAATAGAGTGCATTTTAGATAGCGGTCTATGAAACCAGCGATGCCAGCGAAGCTATGATGTGTCAAGATATACTGGGAGGTTGTGTTGAAATATGTGTGGGTTCGCTGATGGTACTTTGTTTGTGGTTAAGAGAATAAAAGGTAAACATAACTTATGTCAGCTGATTATATGCCCACGCGTGTTATCGTAGCAATGGAGTGTTCTGACTGAGTGAAACCCAAAGATTAGTGCCATAGATATCCGATTAGTGATTAGTGCCTTTTGAAAGAACTTGTGAACAAATAATGACGAGCTATGTACGGTCTATGGATGGCAAATTGAAATGTGGTGTTGAAAATGTATTTAGATATTTAAGGCTCCTGCAAACAGGCGCGACACGACACGCGACACAAAGGCACCGCAAGTCGCGCAACGAACGGTGCCTTTGTGTCGCGCGCGATTCGCGTCGCGCCTCGCGCCTCTTTGCAGGAGCCTTTATTCTGCAAAAGAAGCAGTAGGTACCTATAGTTGCAATTGCAACCCTACTGATTCCTAAGCAAATTAAAAGAGAAATAGAATCTTATCATCACACTAATCTATCGAAAGATCTGTAATCTATAGATTACAAACAAAGACAGACAGATCTTATAGTATACTAATAATAATAAAGGCTCCTACAAACAGGCGCGACACGCGATATAATCGCGCGCAACACAAAGGCACCGCTCGTTGCGCGACTTGCGGTGTTTGCGGATTTTATCGCGTGTCGCGCCTGTTTGAAGTAGCCTTAAAGCTGAAGAGTATGTTTGTTTGCTTGTTTGAACGCGCTAATCTCTAGAACTGCCAGTTGGATTTGAAAAACTTTTTTGTATTTGATAGGCCGCGAGCAGAAGCTAGGTTATACATAAATCTATACTTACTATTAAGCCTTAGCTCATACCAGAGGAAGCTCCATAATTCCATACAATGTTAGTTTCATTATCGTCATGTTCAATGCACAGACTTTCGGTCCAACTTCGACATATCCTTGGGCTCCGTACTCTGCCCGTAACATACAAACACACACAGTAAAACTTTATCCCGGCTTTGATTGGGAACAAACAGAATTTCATTCGTGATCCGACCCATATGACGGGATTGCAATTACTCGGAATTTTCATAGCAATCAGAGCGGATAAATTGAGATTGTGACTACACACCCGTAACTGCTTAATAGGTAAGGTATAATGTATTGTGACTGTAATAATATGCTACCTGTACCTGGTCTGCTATCCTTAGAGCATAATGCAACTCTGCGTGTGGAAAGTCCTTAGTTTTCAGTGGGTAGGAATAGTTCACGCGATCTGGAAAATATCAAAGTGATTTTTTCGTATACCTGCATAGAATGAAAAGCGATTTTTCTTATTTCGGTCGGTATTTCTTAAAAGATCATATCGTGAGGTGCTTGTGGCAAAGTAATAACAGCTGCACAGGTCGATCTATCAGGTTAAGCACCGCTTGCCGCGGTTGGTCTGTGGATGGGTGACCATTCTTAAATACCGAGACCCCTCCGTGTCTCGGAAAGCGCGGTTGGTCCCGGCTGTCATTCGTGGATCTTTGACAGTCGGTACGGGTAGTCAGAAGCCCGAAAGTCTGACAACCAGTCTTACCAAGGGGTATCGTATTTCCCAGTAACTGGGTTGTGGAGGTCAAATAGGCAGTCCCTCCATGTAAAATACGGGTATTCAGCTGCATCCGGTTAGACTGGAAGCCGACACCAACATAGTTGGAAAAAGGCTAGTCAGACGACTTCTTTAAAGATCGAAGTTTCTCGAGATAAAAGGACACCCTTAAAAGTTGTTAGTATAGTTACTGGCATGAAACCAGTGGAAAGTCAGTCATGGACTGGGACGAAAGTTTTTAAATATTACTTAACATGCAGGGTGACAGGGACATCTACATACGTAACCATGAATCAGCATGCATGATTCACCTTGTATCGTAATTTTTTTTCCCATGAGGCCACCTGTATCAAAACAATAATATGTTGTTTCATAGAAAAGTAAAATAGTTGTGCTGCCCAAATGTAAAAAGGCCACACGCATTTTTCTGGTACACATCGATAGCTTACAACATTTTCTAACACATAAAGGCTCGTACACACAGGCGCGACGCAACACGCGACACAAAGGCACCGCTCGTTGCGCGACTTGCGGTGCCTTTGTGTCGCGTGTCGCGTCGCGCCTGTGTGTACGAGCCTTAACATAACACAAGTAAGTGGCTTATTATCCGACCCTTTTTCCCAACTATGTTGGGGTTGACGGAAGTCTAAACGGAAGCAGCTAAATATCAATTATTTACATGGAGCGAATGCCTTTAATATGACCTCAACAACCCAGTTAGTAGAAAAAAGAAGAGATCTCCAATATTAATTAAACTTCATCATAAAAGTGTTAAGTGAATAACATTTCCGTACTGACACCGTCCAAGTGTGAACTCAGGTCACATTTAATAAAACAAACACTTTCACTCCTTAAAAATACAGTTCCAAAGGAGTGAAACTTGAATGCATTTTGCATACCAATTAGTATCAAAAGCATTGATACACAAATGCGAATATTGGTTGGTCGTTTTAGGGTCAAGTAACACCTAGACGCGACGCTGCGCGCACATTTCAATAGAGCTATTCAAAATCTAACTCTATTTACTATTCGAAAAGATACACATTTCGAAACGCAGCTCGACGCAGCGCGGCGCCGCGCTGCGTTTTAATAGCGGCTCAAAATCTAACTTTATTTACTACACGAAAAGATACACATTTGCACTATAGTTGCGTCACGTCGCGCCGCGTCGCGTCTCGGTGTAAGCTGACCCTTAATGGAGCGAAATCTCCCGGGACTTATCTGTAGGGTTCAGGTAAATGTAGCTGTTTTTCAACGTTGCCCTTTTAAAACCTGTCAGTGACTTAAATAGGTTTCTATTTACACATACAATTAAAAGGGCAAATAGGGTACCGTCATCATCATCATCCAAGGCCGGACTTCATTCATTCATTCTTGTGCTTGCAAGTTCTGTTATTTCTATTTAATGAAGCTTATTGGTTTAGTCTAGACCATCCGTTGAGTCTTATGGCGTAAGTATCCAATTATTGGAATGAATCCCTCAACTAAATATAGTTCTGTTAATTGAAACAGAGGCTTTTTAGTCGCTAGTGTCAATTAAAATACCAATTACTTGCCATATAAATGTAAAGGCATTGAATCTTTACAGCTGCCAGAGACACCTATTATTTATGTACAGTCAGGGAAATTCATTGTGCAGCAAATTGACAAGACTTAAATTATTCAAATCACAAATGACAGTTCGACAGTGTATCAAAAAGCGAATTAACGTACGGCGTCAATTTAATTAACAATTAATTTTCTTGATTGTACTCACATCTTTGATACTTAAAAGTATATCTGTTTTTAGTCTCTAATAGCCAAATAACTTGAAATCAAGTAAATCGTAAAAGCTGTCATGTTTCTTGGAAAACATAAATCTCCCTGATTTAAAGACATTATGTTCGGGTGCTTTTATCGCGAACTTCAAACAAAATAAGATTTTATTAAAGAAAGGCATTTTTCAACAGAAATTCACGATTATTAGATTTGTTTATGAAAAAGAAAAAAAACCTATTTACATAAAAAGCTTTAACTGTTACTTATTACATAAAAAATCTGGCCTCATTGTCACTTAGAAAAGAAAGATTCCTAAGAACTGAGAACCTCATCTTTGTGTAAAGTCGGTTAAAACATATCTCTTAGGCCACGCACTCATAGAAAAAAATCGTTAATTTAAAAGGTTTTTCAATATAAAAACGTCTACCTACTTGAATTAATTGAAACACATCACCTTAATGAAAACTTTTCGTGAATAAAGTCCTCTTTAATCTTCCGTCTAACATCGATTGAAGACTCATGAACATAAAGTTCAGAGTTCACACCAGGGTAGAGATCCTATATTTGTGTATCATGAATAAAACACGTGTGTCCTTTTACGGGCCTTGACGAATTTAGCAATATTTAGAAAATGGCGTCGCATTTTTTATATATTTTATCGGTAAAATGTCGGAGGTAATCGTTAAGTGGTCTTGATGATATTTTCAGCTTTGTATACGCGTGGCTGTGTTATTTTGGAAAATATTCCACAGACATGTTTTGAAGAGTGGTTTTACCCTGATTCAAGATATCTACCACTTAACTTACTGACTAGCTTTTAGACCCAGAGCATCGCTGCCGGCCGTAGTCGACTCGATGGTGGCAGCGAGGAGTCCTGGGACGCGGTGGTTTCCTTCTGCGAAACAATCGTCTTGCAGAAGGAGGCTGCGGAAAGGGAGAGGGAGATCTCGTCCACTCATCCGGCCCGCGGCACACCGGGCGTCGGCGGAGGGCAGACAACGCGCTCTTCCAGCCGCCCTAAATGCGTCCAGGGGCGATGGACTTGGACATCAAGACCCGAGGTGGCGGCGCGTAGTGTTCCACGCGCGCCCCTCTTAAACGTCGCGGAGGGAGTCAAACACCTCATTGCCTCCACTGACCCAAGAGCCCTCAGTGGCGGGCCGCCAGCAGTCGGGAGTTGCGGAAGGATCGTACGTTCCCGCAACCTCCGGCGTAGGTGTGAGATGGAACACCGGGGTGATTTTTAGTCAGTAAGAGTCTCACAGTACCCCGCCCCCCCAGGGCGGAGGAAATCCATGAGGATGTTCCACCACGGAACAAAAAAAAGGCTTCCGGCCTAAACAGCAATGCAGCTGAATTTCTACCACAATTATTTTACATGGAGCGACTACCTGTGTGGCCTCCACAACCCAGTTACTGGGTAACACGATACCCCTTGGTAAGACAGTTTTTAATCAAAGCATGGGATATCATTTCGGACCGCTCACTAAAGGGGAGGAGGCCTAAGAGCCTTTCCACACGGCGTTTTATTCACGCGCGATCCGTACGACGCGCGTCGTTTTGCGTTTAGTCTTGAAGAAGCAGTGATAGTTGCGTTTGCATTGCGTATACGCGTTGGTGGCGCAGAAAATAAACACCGTGTGGAATGTCCCAGACCCAGTTTAGCAGTGGGAACATTAGATATAGGCTGTTTAAATTAGGTACAGCTCTTGCCCACATGTGAAAATCATAATGATTATAATTATTTTTTAACATCTCGTCCATCTTAAATACAATAATGATCATAATACTATATAAGCAGTTTTCGTGTGAACCTCTGTTTTGGAAACAAACAGACTTCATAATTTTTTGCTTACACTATGACTCATCTCGTGGTTTTACGGTACATAATTACCCGTTAATAATTTTCACGCGTAGGTAAATTACCTCTTAAAGTTAAATAAAGATTTATCAAGCCATTCAATGTAAAGCTTGACATCCGGTAGTATTCACGATATTGTCTTTAACGATCTTACAAAGTATGCCATCTTGAAAAATCACAGTTCGTTAATTCGGTAGTTCTTTTTATAGCGACTAACGCAATGCCCAAAAATATATTTTACAATATGAGAGCTTACATCAATTTGTTTGTATCTGTATGCTTCTAAGTCGTAGTTTTTTCGAACACACTCAAATGCAGGGTCGTAGAATCAATTCTTGTAATCATGGTGCGATAAATTGCCTAAAACCTCATTGTTTTGTTCTGCCTAAATGAAGCACGATTCGAGTCGATAAAATATACCCCACCATAAAGAATTTACCCATTGTCTCACAAACTATGAAGCGTGCATTAGAACTAATAAAATAATGTATGCCACCAATGTCAAGGGCGTACGATAAAGGGCTAACATTTTAAGCCAATATTAGCCCCTTATCTCTTGTAGCCACACATTCATCAGTGACAGTATAATGGCTCTTGTGGGATGAATATGAGGTAACTAGATCATGGTTGAATTTTTTGTCAATTTTTTTAATAGCATGTAGGTCGTGGTTCAGAATAATAAAGAGTTTATTTTTAGAGAGTTTTTTGACTACATACCTACTTTCTGTTGATGCCTGATGCAAGAACGTTAAGGAACGAACGTTACATATTTTAATCAACATACAGACGCCAGCACATCAAGCTACTACAATCTGTCAAATTTCTTTAATAGATTTTCAACTTTAGAGCTAAAGCATAAGATTCAAAGTTGATTGCGAAAATTTGACAGTTTCAGGTAGCTTGATGTGCTGGCGTCTACGTCTGTACAACCAGACATTGACCTACAAATTGCAAAAAACATAAGACAATATTAATTTTGCTGGCTACCTTAGCGCATGCCCCTTATGTGAAACAGGCAAGAAATAATATTCCTACCTTTTCTTCCTAGATTTGGTTTTGTTTAAATCCCATGTCCCAATGTCTTGTTTAAATCCCAGGAAAACAGCGCAGAAACCTAAACCCCAACACTTAAAACTCGCAATTTCAATGTCACAACAAAATCACATTTCACAATACAAATGAACCGAGCCTTGAACTGCTGGTGGCCATAACTTGGTCATTAAGTCGAATGACTCACACCTCGGGATGTATTCTTAGAACCAATGGAAGCCATGCATGTATGACTCACGGACTTCCCGGGAAAGCCTTGGATACGATACCGGGATTGAGGCGGGAATCGAGTTTTATTTTTCAAAAATAAGGTGTTTTGGTAATGGTGAGTTTAATAATTAGATTCTCTTTTATGACATGTAGAATATAAACTTGAGTGGATAGGTTAAAAATATAAGAATCGATTTCTAAGCTTCCATAGTTTATTTTATCCATAACAAAAGACGAATGCTATGCTGCTACAAAAGAAGTGAAATGTGTAAGTAATCATTCCCATAGAGGATTTTCGCCCCTACTACGTCATCTCCTTCTCAAACATCAGAAACACAAGGGCAATAAAACTTAGCAGCTAAATAAGCAGAATTGTCGAAATATCTGCCCGCGACTTCGTCCGCGTGAAATTTCCTGTTGCACCCCGTCGCATCGCATCGCCTGCCCGCGCTATAACTTCTCTTTCGCTTAGCGTTCTTTCGTGCTTTTTTTTATTTTTACACGGCTCCTAAGGGCGTTTGTGCACTACAAGGAATGTTACCGTCCGGCAGTTCGATTTTTTACGGTCCCATATGGCACGACATAATAAAAAAATAAAATCGGACTGTCGGACAGTAAAATTCCTAGTAGTGCACAAACGCCCTAAGGGTCCTAGCGCGATGTTAAAATAGCCTATAGCCTTAAAACAAAACAAAAAAATCCCGTTCCAAAGATGAGCGCGTTCAAACAAACAAACTTCAGCTTCATTATTAGAATTTATATACATAGATAATAGCTACTACAGAAGAAAAAAAAACGAGAATCGTATTGAGTACTGAAATTTAGATGTTCATCACTACATCGGCATTGAAGCGTGCAGAAAGCCAAATACCGAAACGACATTAATCTCAATAAAACATAAATTCAACACAAAAAACCGATGACTTGCTAAAAACTAACACTGCCAATTCATAACATTCCACGAACGATGAACGATTCCCTCAGAGTAGGTAGTCATTACTTACACCTGACAAGATGACAACAGCAAACAGATGCTCAGATGTTTTTATCTACAATCTATAAAAGGAAACAAATTCCTCGGCTACATGATGTTTATAGCAACTCCTGCGACGTAGTGTGACATTGCAATGGATGGCTGCAGAATATCCACTGCGCGAAAACATGCATTCATCTGAGTGTCACGGAACGGAATTATGGTTGGAGTACAAATCAAGTGGACGGGTTTAAGATAAAGAATAAGGCAGGTTGTGCTTTCTTACTGTTGGTTTACGATTTAGAAGATACGTGAGCAGGATGGGTAGTTGTTTCCTTGCCGTTGCATCAGAAGTAGTGGCTTTTTTACCCGACTACGGCGAAGCAAAGAGGAAGGTTATCATTTTGACCGGTAAGTATGTATATGTTCATCTGTTCCCTCATAATTTCAAATGTACTTATAATAATTTGACAAATAAGGTATCGTTAGAAGCGTCTTGACCGTCCGCTGGTTATAGGCTATGTGACGTTACACTATATTCAATATGGCGCCCTCCAGAGGACATAAAGTAATGAATTTAAAAATAAATATCTTGAGATGGTGCCTTGTGGGGTATCAAATGAAAGGGCTGCACATTTCAAAAATATAAATATTACCGAAATAAGCCCCAAAATAATTAAATAAAAAAAGTTTAAAAACTAAAACCCGACTACTGAAAAGGATGAAACAAGAAAGTAGGTACCTTTCAGTGGTTGCATGCTACCATAGCTTATATGTATGTTAGTACAGCGGCACACGACCACGGGAAGGTACTTTCTTGTTTCATCCTTTTCAGTAGTCGGGTTTTGAGTCATTTAATATTCCGTTATGACATTTTGAAAAACGGTGTTAATGGCTGATGTGGTGTAGTCACTGACACACATATAGGGATGAAGACCTTGTTACTGAGGATTGCAGGGTTGGACTTTCTCTTGTCCTAAATAACATATTACTAGAACCTACCAACTAATTGGTTTTGTGGCTCCCAGCGCGAAAGGCACAGTAACAATGCCTTTAATTTTGACAGTTCAACAACATTCATTGCATTATCTGTGTCGTTAAGCAGACAATTTTTCGAATATATAATGCAATGGATTGGCAATATCCTTCAAAATGATTCAGATTGGGATTGATAGTAAATTATGTTACACAGTTAAGGTGCAGAGCAGTGCTGACTGCTAGTTGAATTCCCAGTAGAGGTCGGGTTAGATTTTCTGTACCTTAAGAATTCTTAAATACAACGACACTGAACAAATAAAGAGATTTGCTTTGTCACGTGGGACACGCCATTTACAAACGATACCTAAGAATATAGTTTAAAAATTAATAAATGTAGGTTAAAAAATGCTATAGGTTATAGGGTCTTTATCTCGATACGTTATAAATTGTCCTTCTGTTTACTCTCTTTATTTTGGCCCAGTGATATGCTGACGACAAATTAATCTGAATCAGCTATCACCCACATGATGCGATATAAAACAGTGGCGCTAGTGGACCGCGACCAAACCAATGACCGTGTTACAGTGGGGAAACTCGACTAATTTCTAATGGCTAGTGTAGTAAGTTATATTGATGATAGGATTATGTCATTGGTAGTGTTATAGTTAGTTAATTGATAGGGAATGTCGAAAGTCTTTTCGGATAATTAAACAAATAGCGATGTGTTATAGTAATTTGTGGATATTTTTTATACATATTCGGTTTCCTTTTTATAAGCTGGCGTACTCGCCAATGCCTCGGTGCCATGTTTTATAATTGGATAGTGAGAAAGTGCTTACTAAAGTGCAAGTGCTTAGTGCTTAATTTAAATATGGCTACATAATAGTATTACATTAAATTTATTTTTTATGACATGTCTATTAACTACCTAATCCTCAATTTATCCAATTTGCATACACAGCACACACGCAGACCACTCATAACATTTTCAAACCGCATTCGAAACCGTTGCTCTAACCATGGCATAACAACCACAAAACTACCCACATTTCACATACTCACCCACTGCTCCCAAAAGTGATAACTGCACGAGTTACTTCACTAGTAGCAGCGCTAGTTAGCGTGATGACTGATGGCACGCTTACTACACCATCACGATTTGCTAGTAAAGTTATTGAGTTTCAAACAGTAGATATATCAGGCTTGGTGAAAATAAGCTCAGTTTTATGTGATATGAGGAATTTTTATTAGATTTTATATGTAGTCGGTGTGAAGTAGATTCACGACGTTCTTGCTCTAGTTACCGACAAATTTTAATATTGGTAACGTTTACTAGTAACGCGTGGTTTGTATGATTTATTTATGCTGTAGACTCGGGAGTTTGTTTGCAATATTTTTTTGTTGTTTTATTTAGAGACGTATATTATAGAATACTCTTTAATATGTACACCATATGAATTACAGATATAAAAGTGGAAATTTTACAATGACCAGTGTTATCCCTAAAAGCACTGCACATGATGGGGATTATAATGAATTCTCTTTGTCAAAATCTAGCAAATAGGATGAAGTCCGTTTAAGCGTTACAGGAACATGTCTTTCTATCCTAATTTTATTCGCATTGTGATTACTCCTACGTGATATTCGTGACATTACTCAGACGGGATATGCGAACAGAGGATACATATTAATAAGTTAATCTTTAGTAATTTTCCAATACGTATACCTACTCCTATAAATAAGGATCCTTGGAACAATAATATGCATGACATTTTGAGGCTAGATAGAAACGTTGATCTATCGTTTTAATTCGTTGAGACTTCTGTGAGTGATCTCTATCAAAATATTTTGATAGAGATCACTCACAGAAGTCTCAACGAACCATATTTTGAAAACAAACAAAGATTTAAGAATATTAGAAAGAAGGAAAGAACTAGATAAATAAGGAGCCATATTACAAATGAAATTGTTTAGTTGACTGGTGAATTGTATAGTCAGCAGTTATGTTGATTTCTACAACCGACTGACAAGATCAAACGCACGCAATACCTAAATCATATTGACAAATACAAATTTTCTAACACAAAGCAACATCTAACGGATCAAAGACAACAAAGAGAAAAGAATAAAACTTTAAATAACCATCATCCAACATTACAGAAAGATTTGCTGTTTTTCCGGACCGGATCGGATCAACATACGGACCCGGATAACCGGACGAGGAACCCAATGTGGAATCACGGCGCCCATTAAGGTTTGGCTCGAATCTTTGCGCTGTAGGATATTGGTCAACAAAGAACATAGTTTCATGAATTGGCAAACATTATCGAAATGTTTGCAAGGGAAATTGTAATGTAAAAAGAGTACAACAATGTTATCAGTGGACGCCTTCCTGTTGACTTTATAAACATCTACGGGTCAGAAGTTAAGAGTTGAGAGCACGAGGGTTATGGATGACACGCGGCCATTTGAAAAATCAGCTAGAAAATGGCGTAGGAAGGAGCCGCGGCGCCATGCTACTTCTTCTTCTTAGCGTGTCAATGGCAAAAATAACACGAAAACATAATTTGCATATAGTTTTTTAAATTTGTTTAGTTCAAAATTCAGCAATGCGAATACCGTTCGCTGTCGCAGCCATTAGGTCCTCCGTTTGCCGACTTCCTACATAGATAACAATATGGTCAAAAAAAGCTTGTAAGAATATAAACTAAGTTACGTCTAAGTATTCCGTGATTGTGACAAAAAAAGCCAGCTATAATACCATTACACATAGTACTAAGTAGTCAAGGTTGTACAGTACGTAAACAAGCAACAAGTCGTCGTTCTTGATCTTGGTTGGCTGCTGTCCACGAGGACGAGGGAAAAGATTAGTAAACCATCAAGTTTCCAGTTCCACACATATCACAGAAAGTTCTGTTGTCAGAAGAGACGGTAAAGAGATGAGGAGTTTGAGATATTGGGTAATTGGATAGAGAAGCCTTAAAGATAAAGAACAGAAAAAAAAGGAAAGGATAAAAAGAAAAGAAAGAATATAAGATAAAAGTTTTAAATACATATCAAATCGAGTAGTTTCTGGTTTTATCCAGTCCAACTTCAGTCTTTACACTCGAAAAGAAATGCCTTCCAAACATTGCGTTCCTAAGTTAAATAACACTCGTCACGGAAATTCATAAATATAAATAAAAATAAACGCGAAACAATTCGTTTGCTTGTAACATTTATGTATATAAAAACAATGTTGAATGTAATAAAATATATCTTGTTCGTTGATTGAGTTGAACGAACTGTGAAGAATGGTATGATAACTAATAAACAGCCTATTTAGGATTATGAAACTGAATGAAATAAAGATTTGGATGACAATACCAGAAGAGACTATTTCAAACGTTGTTCGGAAATCAATTGAAGATTGTTGGATTTTGTTAGTCAGAGAACAAAATACCATCAATGGCATTAAATCGATCACCATGACAGACCATGCAGTACATTCAAATAGTTCCATTAATTGGTGAATATTGACTTGGATATATCTGGAAACGAAGCCTCAGAGCAGAGTAGAATGTGTGGGTTGTGTGTGTGTGTGTGTGTGTGTGAATGTTATTCTAATAGACGGTATGTTTTGAATAAAGAAAAAAGGTAGGTATGACATAGACAGACCATAGACAAATAAATTGTTTATTCAAGATTGCAATGAAAACAGAACAGTCAAGAAACTAAGACCAAGACGAGAATTCTACATCAATTACAAATTGAAACGAGATACAAAATTTTTCAAGAACAAAGTCAAGTCATCTGTCCTTAGTCCTCAAATAGTCTAAAGAAAAAAAGCAAACTCAACTGTGCCCACAAAATATTCACGTGCTCTGTATGAATATGTGCATGTCTGAGGACTCTGACTCACACTGAATATTTAAATATTATGTGGCAACTATGTATTAAGAATGGGTGATACTAAATTACTAAGGCTATATTAATGTTTTGCTTTTGCGACAAATTCAAAATTAAAATATTTTAATTCACATCAACATACATGGGCCTTTATAAAACGTCATCGTTAGCTAGGTGCACGGTTCCAATTGGTCGTTTCCTATGGAAAAGAGCCGGCAAGAACCCCCACGGTTACTCTTTTGAAAATAACCGGCTTTTACAATATTTCCAAATAACAGTGTTAATAAGTCCATACGTCCGTTACGTATGTCCTGCACAATCCTTCTCTCCCACGAGGGGAGGACAGAGTAGGACAACAGTACTAAGTACTTAATAAAAAGTAAAAATGGTCATCAAATCTACAGTCTACTAAGCCTACGAGAGCCGTATCGTATCACGATATCATTCTTTTACGAGGTGAAGAAAAAAATTGAATCTATGTTGCTGTAAGTTCTTTGTTGTGTCACTCATGCCTTAAACTCAAACTCAAAACTCAAACTCAAAGCATTTATTTCAATTAAACCATTTACAGGCACTTTTGAATTGTCAAGAATTGTCGGTCAGTCGGAAAATATGAAGCTAGTTGCCCATTCCAAAGCGTTGGTACCTATGGAGAAGAACGGGCAAGAAACTCCATGGACACTCTTTTTAAATGATATTTTACAAAAATATTAGTTACATCATTACTTTTGATTTTAAAATTATATAATGTGAGAACGATGTAAAAAATTAAGAAAGACGTACGTGTTAAAAGCGTCCAGAGTACAACAAATAGTACTTAACAAACTACAATCCAAAAATAAATTAATTAAAAATAAGCCGAGGCAGCTAAGTGATGACCAGCCCCAACTGACGGCGCCCGTTCACGAACATGACGCATAAATCAGCACCATTCAGCTCAACCATTTTGAAGGGAGCTAAATGATCCAACACACACGCCACCGTCAGCGAGACATTTGAGTGAGCATGACATACTATCAGCTGCCAGGGCACATTCGAGTCAATGAAAGACATATTATTACCCGGTAAATGGTAGCTGTAGGGTACATAGAACTCACATCTGTGCTATGCAATTACACAATACAAAGGAAATTGATTTTATACAATGCAAAGATAGTCTTACAATCTTCAGCAGCTCCAACAGTATAGATACGGGACATCTTTATATATGATGTCTTACTAAGTTTTATAAGGTAAAATGGCACAGAGGCAAAATCTTTTAGTAAATAGCGGAAAAAATTAAAAATCACGTTTGTCCATTTTTTACTTCGCCATGTAGATTTTGGTTCGTAGTAAGTTAAAAAAAATGTTTGTAACATAAAAACAGGTTTGTATATGGCGGAAATGTAACACATCTATGTTCCCAAATACACAAGGAACTTCATACATGTATGACACTAACCAAGACACATACATAATGGAGCACTATCGACTTCCAAAAATAAAACACGTCCACCAAATATGACAACAAAACATGGGTAAAGAAAAGTTTATCAGTAAGCCATTACTGTCGTAAACGGTAGTCGTTACGAAGTGTAGTTTAAACTAATTGACTAGCAATCGGACAAGGCTTCGGTTAGGATGGTTACACATGTGCGACTCTGTAGCGCTGTTAAAACGCGACGATAGGTACTTATTTTCTTCGTTCCTTCACCACTGAGGACGCACGGACGTGGCGTCCAGAAATACAAGTGTGCCCACACTATGCGGTTCGTTTAAACAACCCTTGAAAGGTTCCTCAGGCATATTTCTGTAATAGTATTCAGATCAAAATCGGTGATAGTGCAACTGATCACCCAAAATGAGCCTATTCGGCGGCCACATTATTCCTGGGCATTTGGAGTCCAATCAAACTTGATCCAACCTGAAAACTCGAAAGGAACTCAAATGACAGCCCGCCACCTCGTTTGTCCTACTCCAATGAATTCACAGACAGATTTACAACAATAAAACATAACGCTACTAAACCACGCTCATAAATGTACAACCTTCTTTAACAAAATACCAACCGATTGCTTCGACAATTTGGTTAAACTATCGATTGAACAATGGCGTACAATGGTTATCTACTGCCCACACAAGTCATTCATGTTAGTTTAAAGTAATGGCGCTATACGCTATTAGTGTGCGTTGCTTGCTTGGTTTACAAAATGGTGTCTGGTTTATGGTTGTCAAAGTAATAAAATCTGTACTTTTGCGGTGTTAGATTCTACTACGAGGAAGCAATGTTGGAGCTTTTTGAATTTCAAGGCTTGCTGCTAATAACTCCAATTTTCTCGGCACTCCAGCGGGGTCACCACACATTTACAATTGGCCTGCCTTTCATTTTGACAGTTCAACAACATTCATTGCGTCATTTACGTTGTTGAGCAGAGGAATTTTTGAAACATATGAAGCAATGGATTAGCAATTTCCTTCAAAATCTTTCGGAATGCGATTAAAAGCGTCGTCGTATGTCCCGAAATCGCTGCTAAAATGTCAGTGTCTGTTGTTCGCATATGAAGTGAGAAAATCCTAAATCAAGTTTGAATTTCGAACATTTTCTTTTATTTGTTGTTATAACAATAACTACCATACCATCGTTCTATGTTTGACCACTATCTCTATGCCCAAATTGAACTTCACAAATACTACTCACACTTATTTACCTACCTTTTTTCCCCGAAAAGTAGCACACATATAAACAAAATGGCTCATAAGTAGACTCTATTTATCAGTAAGTAAATGTGAATACTGCGCTGAATACACGAAAAGCACTTTGGGAGGACTGCAAATAAATTGTGGGCCTAGTCTATGTATGGAACTAGATTAATTCTAAAAAGGGTCTCAATTTGCTAAAGTTTTTCGAGAAAAACGTAACAGTATTTGAAAGGTTTGTCAATTTAAATATCTTCGACTTAAATAACTTTAGAAAGTATCGCACTAAAATAATTTTTGAAGAATATAATTTTATTTTAATAAAATTTTCAGTCCGATTTTCCCTTGTTCAGAGTTTATTCGCTGTAGCTTTAAGATTTAATATACCTAATGTAATTTTTTTTATAAACTTGACCGACTTTACAAAAGTTAATGAAAATTTTAAATTTTCCATGATAACCTTACAAATAATTAAACATAAAAAATCTGTGTAACTCTGCGAAATGCCAGACAGTACGACCTTCATGTTGAAAAGTTAATTAATTCTAATTAACATGGTAACTGGGTCATATCATAATATATTACAAGTTTTCAACAACAATACGTACTTTGTTACAACATTGAGATGAGAATATGACTAAAATACTTAACACCATCTTGTTAGTGGGTAACTAGGTGCCAACCACCATTTTGTACTAGGAGTGAATCTCAAGGAGCGTAGAAAGACCGATGGCAAAAGAAGTTAATGAAGAAACTTTTCTGAAAGACCTTTGTTGTTATTCCCTACACATACATCAATTTGAAATTCGAACTGTGTCTCGTTGTCAACCCGCGAATACACACTACCTAGTGGATTAGATTGGGATAGAACAGGAAAGAATGGTGTAAAGAGAAGGTCATTGCTCCGTAGTTGCACATGCAGTTGGTACGCGAATATAAAGTGCATACAGGATGAAATTGAAAACTTGCGACAAATCGATATAAGAAGTGCAATAACCGTTATTCTTACATAGATCTAATCATTATAAATTGGCATTTCCCAAATTCTTATCGTCTTAGATAGTGCAAAATAAGTTACTGCCTTCAAGTCGACACGAATAAAATTATCGTCGTTCTATAAAAACAATTTTTTTTTTCAAAATTTTCGAAAATGAATATATCAATTTTATACCGCACGCCTGATATGCAATCTGTTCATCGTAGAGTTTACAACATGA
The DNA here is from genome assembly GCA_963855955.1 of Luperina nickerlii. Classification (NCBI taxonomy): domain Eukaryota; kingdom Metazoa; phylum Arthropoda; class Insecta; order Lepidoptera; family Noctuidae; genus Luperina; species Luperina nickerlii. The sequence continues at coordinate 22,579,507 of OY979671.1, forward strand.
AGCAAGTTTGGCAACGCGTTGAACTAGTGGTGTTTTCCGAATTTTGACAGTTCGATCCTACGAAAAAAGGGCGCGCGTCGACATTGCCGAATCGCTGCTCATGCTCTAAATTTTCTTAACAACGCGTTGAATTAGACATTTTAATTTGGCGCACCCATTCAATTTCATCCTGTATTCATCCGCATTTGCCGATGAATATGCTTTTATTCGTCGAGCGATATAGCACCCAGTAATTTACTGAAGGATGGATACTAACACACTACACACACTACTACAAGTGTCCCATTTCGATTCCCAACCACCCATCATTACAGATATTGGTATCGGACCTGAGTTCTAAATAGTCGACACTCTTAGATATTACTTATGTTTCGACAACCAATCGACCTAAATATTCCATTGTCCGAATCTGGAGCTCTTAGTCCAAACACAGATACAATAGTACGGACGCCAGCACATCAACCTACCACAATCTGTCAGATTTCTTTAATAGATTTTCAACTTTATCGCTAAAGCTTAAGGTTCAAAGTTGATTGGGAAAATCTGACAGTTAGGTGTAGCTTGATGTGCTGGCGTCTGTACATATGGAGACAATAGTGTTCCCAAAACTAAAAGATGTACTAAATAAAACTAGTTATTAATCCCCGACGGAAAAAGAGGGGGTGATAAGTTTAACGTGTGTATCTGTATGTCTCCCAAAAATTTGAACCGATTTCGATGTTTTTTTTTTGTTTGAAAGGCGACTTGATCGAGAGTTCTTAGCTATAACTCAAGTAAATCAGTTCAGCAGTTTGAAGAGTTTCTCAACTTCAACATCACACCACATCAAGAGCCTCTTCCACAGACCTGATTGAGTCGAAATTGGTGATTAATGGTATTCTGTCAAAACAATTAAATTAAAAACACCCCCAACTTGTGTCGGGGGTTTTTCCCTGGCTGGCCCTTTAAGTTTTATATAATTTGTGAGGTTTTTGTTTCAGTTGTTTTTAGGGTTCCGCACCTCAAAAGGAAAAAACGGAACCCTTATAGGATCTTTGACTTTGTTTTCTGTCCGTGCGTCTGTCTGTCAAGACCCTTTCTCTCGGGAACGCGTGGAGGTATCGAGTTGAAATTAAAACCATATACTCAGGTCTACAGTCCCTTGAAGCTGTGAAAAATCAAATAACTAAGTTAACGTAAAAACGATACAGCCGTTTATGCCGCAAAAAACGTATATTTCGACACTCTCAAGGGAATCAAAATTTATACGGTACTTCCCATTGACCTAGAATCATTAAATTTGGCAAGAAGCAAGATCATATAACACAAATTAAGGAAATAATCCGAAAACCGTAAATTTGTAGGCACATTAAGTACGGAAACCTCGGTGCGCGAGTCTGACTCGCACTTTACAGTTTTTTTCTAAGTTTAAGTTGTTTTTTTTTTTTTAATTTTTTTTAATTCAAGATTATAATAAGCAACCACAACCAGTAGAAGTAACAAACTGTATAATTATGTGGTTTTCTACTATATAATAATTAGATACTCCAAAGAATGATTGTAACAAGACTTCATGCGACATTGACCAACAAAGACAATACATGTACCAGCACATATGTATTTAAATTATATCAACCTATACTAGTATAATGACAATGTCTAGTCCACTTCCACTCATTGAAATAACAATAAAACATAAATCAACGGTCTACCCCTTTCCCGTCATTGACAAAGGACTTAACAATTGCATCCTCGGCGCCAGAACTTTGCATAACACTCGGCCAATGTAAATATGAATCAGTAGTAATACTAAAACAACAGGGTTCAACCATAACAGCAGATGTTAGTAGAGTGTAATTATAAAACACTATTGTTTGACGTCCGCTGTTAGATTAGCTGTGTAAATACTGTTTTTATTAGGTCAAAAGTTCTAATAACGTATGAGGAACAGGGTGTAAAGTTCACTCAGCCTCAATTAAAGCGGGAGGATTCTCTGACCAGACTGGTGTTGTGTCTGATGATGGGCAATGCCCGAAGATTGATTTCAGGACAGGACATTGTATATGCTAGTTGCGCGGTAAACTCTGCTTGCGCGATGCAGGATTTTGAGTGACGTCAGTGTGCTGCGTAGTTCGCATGTGGCGACATAGATGCCGCCACAGGACTTTTGACCTAAGATCCTCGTGGTTCAAGTTCTAAGTAGCGAATTCCTATGCAGCCCATTCAGTGCATTTTCAAACTGTCAAAATGTTAAGCTAAAAAATGTTGTAAGTACCTAGAATCCTCTAGTATATATAGATCTGACTTTCCGTAGTATTTTTCTTGAGGAGTTCCTTTTACAGTCAAAAAAGTTCAATCAAACTTGGCAAAGTAATTTGTTTGAGACAAATCAGTTGAAACTGATAATTAGTTTAAATAAAACTAATTATGTCAAGAAGAGCTTGAAAGAACCATAATGAACCGTAAGAAGCAAGAAGAATTTCCACTTCAGTCAAATCGTGTGGCCATATCATTCATTACCAATCCTGACCTATTTTCGCCTAACCATAAGAAATCTGAAATACCGTTGCACATAAAATAAATCTTTCGCAGCGAAGAAGTTTCAGAAAAAAATCGAGATGAGATAAACGACACCAATAAATCTAGACACGTTTCTTTTCCAGCTAATTGACTTTTTATCCACTAACACATTAGACTAGTTTAATAAATTATTCATTAACATACTAACGCATTTAAAATGGTAATTTTCTGTATGCATTACGAAGAGATGCCCATTATGAACACGGGTTCTATACAACGCTATAGTATAAAATACATATAATACAGCGTGGCGCTACAATGGTGACATTAATTTAACACACGTGTAGGGCTAGTGCCCTTTAATCATATTAATTTTAGTAGGTTAAAATAACTCGTAAATTGAAAAAAAAATTTTTTCAAACAAACTAAATGATAAAAATGTAACGAAAATTTGGATCACCCTTGCAAAAAATCATTCATGAAATTACTTACCTACGTTACGCTGGCTTACGTTAACTCGGAGCGGCAACGCGTCGCTTCACGCGCTGCCACTTTTCGCGCTTTAATATCGTATGGACGGTACTGTGATGAACTTGAAAATGCCTAGCGCTCTGGCGGAGGCTAGTTTTGGGTTGGTTTTGGAAATATTGTAGCACATTTTCAGTTAACTGGATTGGGTTTTGTCGTGTAGGTGGTCGATCAGGGCGTTGAGACCTAGGATCCACTGGCCGGTTTTCGCGGATGCGCTGAAGAGCTCCTATAATAGTGCGAGGATTAGTAGGGCATTGTCTTGAACCGCCATATCTCTCGCGATATGTCCTTATGGCAAGAGCGGCATTTTGACGACATTCTCCGTAAATTAGGATCATGTCCGCATATTCAGCTGCTGTGTAGTTCGGATGTGTATTTGCCATCACGATCACAAGTTTACACAAGCACTAATAACACAAATAAAAGCGCCCGTATCGCAAGAGATGTCAACGTACCTACTAAATTAGAAAACGAAAACAAAACATAGCGTCTTTATCGCAGTACCATAATCTAATTACTCATTAGTTCATTACACAAAAATAAATAAATAAAACAATAGGTAAGCGTCTTTTTCGCGGAAACATTCACAAAATTAGTCGACGTAATTATGTGCACTACTGTGAAGAAGTGTGTCAAGGGCACGAGTTAGGCTAGCACTAGATATGCAAAAAAAAAGAATTAGATTTCGCTGCGACGCGACGGGGTGGGGGGAGGGCACGCGTCGCCTGCGCCGCCCGCTCGCCGACAAAGGGATATCACGTTACTTTAAAGTATTGTTTATTTATTTTAATTTCATTGATGCGATGTTATGATCCGTGACCTCGGCAAATGACCGCTGCGCGACAGTTCTTTAAGTACAGGTTGCTCCAAAATGCTATTTTAGAAAACTTCAAATAAATCCGCAAATAATAACGTTTAATGGAAACATAATTTCTTCATGAAATGAAAATGTGAAAACGTATATGTGTGTTAAATTAATGTCACCATTGTACCGCCACGCTGTATAATATGAATCGCGATACTAAATTAATAGAATTGTGATCACTAATCTGTCTTACAACTTTTCTGGTTATATCGACTCCAGGCGGTCAAAATGTAATTCCCTGATGCTAGGGAATGACACTATTGACAGCGAACCTCACCTAAGTTTTCACGGTGTTTTTACTAAATAGACCGGCTGGAGTCGATCATCATCAGCCTTTTCCCAAGTACGTTAGCTACTTTGGGGTCGGCTTCCAGTCTAACCGGATGCAGCTGAATACCAGTATTTTACATGGAGCGACTGCCTATCTGACTTTCTTGTGAAAGTCAGATAGGCAGTTACTGGGTAATACGATACCCCTTGGTCGTCAGACATTCGGGCTTCTGACAACCCGTGAAGACTGTCAAAGATGTAAGAATGACAGCCGGGACCTACGGTTTATCCGGCTTATCGTGCTTTCCGAGGCGCAATAGACCGGATGGAGTCGATATCACAATGCAGTAAAGCAGTGAGACAGATTGGTGATCGAACGTCCTGCATCGTTATCACATGCATAATTTCCACGTAAATGATGACACCTGAACTAGTGCGTTTGGATTGCCTAGCTAATGTTGGCTTTATTGTGCCTACATAGAGACATAAGACATAAACAATGCTGCCTTTTTATTAGTAATTTTTCGCCTTCTACTAAACAAATAAACTGAAAATTCTCATCCATGAATTACTTACAGAAAGGCGTACAAACTTTTACCTAGCAAATATCGATACGAAAACGCTGCGAATAGTTCGGGAGTTTATACTAAAACTTTTCCATGATTTATTCAGGCCTTTTTTGTAATATCGATATACAAAGGGCTAAATATATTTCAAAACTACTTTATGGAAACTGCTAATAACGATTGGGTACATAAATTGTTTGCGGGTTAAAAGGGGAGTAAAATGGAGGGTGCAAGCGGAAAGAGAGTTGAGCAGACTTGAGTAAAAGCGTTTTTTATGTAAACGTTAGGTTCGATTAGGTCTCAAGTTGAGGAATGTTACGCTCATGATTGTTTATCTAGGTAAGTGCTACGCCCTAGGTTTTATAGAGCTAGGCAAAATAAAAGTTAACGGTCATTCAGAGACAAGGGTCATCAGCCCAACATTTCCGAACTGCGGAGTTTTCGACTTCCATACTAGGCCCATCCTTACACAACCCATTAGGAGTAGTGCCTCCCAAAGGAAGTGATCTATCACTTCCTTTCACTCACATCAAACTGAATTTGCGGCTGTAGTCTACTACAGCCGCAAATTCAGTTTGATGTCTCTAATTAAACATTAATCAACGCTATGCTAAGCTAATTAGTAACATGAAATCAACACGTTTATACAGGAAGACGGCGTAACATAAACTAACTGCGGATATTAGTAGTATGTGCTAAATGTAAACATGAAAATGTTCGTAGGAAATTGATGCCTTGAACTGGCTGTACTTAGAAGAGTTAGACCTTGCAGGAGGCCGCGGAATGCTGGCAGGTTGAATAAAAAGCCTTGTTTTAAAGGCATTATAAAATGCTAATGCGGTGACGTAGAATTGTAGAACGTCCAATAATGAACTGCAATAAAAGAGTCCACAAGTGATGGTAGTATGCGTTCGTGCGGAGCACAGAGCACCCTGGTCCATTATCCATGCTACCAATCTGCTGACTGGCTGATCTCTTAACCACGGCATGGGCAACATTTTCATATAGCTTGTAGCAAGAGTAGAGAAGAAGTGGACTACTGCAGCTGTTGATGAAAAGATTGCTAAAATGGCTCAAAGTAGTGGTGCAGAACTTCTAAAATGTTAGGATTTTTGGCAGACGTCATGATGGTTTCAAGGCTACGCAGATGTTACTTGAACCTTTACTTGCACATTTTTGTTCGGTTTCCAACAACCGATTTATCAGTGTTTTCCATAATTTACTTGATTTTCGAACAATTATAGACCTGTGTCAATTCTGCCAGTTCTCAGTAAAGTGTTTGAAAAGTTGATGCTCAATCAAATGTTACGTCACTTTAATAAAAATTCCATCTTTCATGAACATCAGTACGGTTTCACTAAAGGGCGTTGCACTACTGACGCCGGTGTTACCTTAATAAAGAACATTTTTAACGCCTGGGAAGAAGCACAAGATGCCATTGGAATCTTTTGCGACCTCTCTAAGGCGTTCGATTGTGTAAACCATGAGACACTTCTGATGAAACTGGAGCACTATGGAATTAGAAAAACAGCACTTGATTTGCTAAGATCATACCTGAAAGATAGAAAGGTGAAAGTTCAAGTAAACGGCGTAAACTCATTGGGGTCTGAAATGACAATGGGCGTACCTCAGGGTTCGATATTGGGTCCATTCCTCTTTTTAGCTTACATTAATGATTTACCCCAATTACTTCAAAATCAACCGAAGATGGTGTTATTTGCAGATGACACATCATTGATCTTTAAAATAGACCGACGGTCACAAAATCTTGACGTCGTGAATAACTCTATTCTTCAGGTCCAAGATTGGTTTACGGTAAATAATTTAGTACTTAATGAAAAAAAAACCAAATGCATTCGATTTACATTACCGAATGTTAGAATTAGTGAATGTGAACTCATATTGAATGGCCAAAAACTAGAATTTATTAATCAGACAGTTTTCCTAGGAATCACGCTAGACGAGAAATTACAATGGGGACCTCATATAACATCTATTGCGGGGCGGCTAAGCTCGGCCGCTTATGCTGTTAGAAAGATAAGACAGTTAACAAATGTAGAAACCGCGCGTTTGGTCTATTTTAGTTACTTCCACAGTATTATGTCATATGGCATTTTACTGTGGGGTCGGGCTGCTGACATTGAATCCATTTTTATTTTACAAAAGAGAGCTGTTAGAGCCATTTATAATCTACGTCGCCGCGAATCTCTTAGGGAACTATTTAAAAAGGTTAATATCATGACGGTACCTTGCCAATTCATTTACGAAAATATTATGTATGTAAGAAAAAATCTACATCTTTTTAATAAAGTAAGTGATAGACATAATTTTAATACTAGAAATAAAGATAAATTAGATCAACCTTTTTTCAGATTATCTAAAGTACATACATCTTTTATGGGGTACTGTGTTAAATGCTACAACAAAATACCTTGTGATATATTGCAATTAAATGAAAGAAAATTTAAAACTCATATTAAAAGTACACTATGTAAACAGGGATATTACAAATTAGAGGATTATATCAAAGATAAGAATGCTTGGAAACATGGTGGTCCTGCTCCATAGGACAATCTAGTGTCTAGACAAAATCAAACTGGTTCCTAATTTAATTTATATATTTTTTAAATTTTATGACATTGATTTTTACAATCTGTGACTACAGTAACTCACACACTTGTTAGAGTTCTAGAAAGGTCATCTACTTTTCCAATATTTGTAAATTGTAAATATGTGAGCACCATGTATCTATCACATAATTGATTTACCTGTAATTGCTTAATTTTTAACACTTTTTATTATTTTTTTTGGGGTAGACTTTTATTCTAGGTGCATCGTCTTCACATATAATTATATTATGTATACAAAACCTTGTAAAACATTTTAAAAGAGTAACGGTGGAGTTTCTTGCCCATTCTTCTCCATACGAAAACTACCTTTTGGAAGGGGCGACTAGAATCAATTCAATTTTACTGTAAGTTTTGACGTTCAAAAGTGCCTTTAATGTGCCTATTTGAAATAAATGATTTGACTTTGACTTTGACTTTGACTTTGAAGATTCGATCGGCAGAAATCGAGCTTGAAAGCACGTATTGCCGTTAACGCGACAGTAATTTTTTGGAGAGTGTATTTAAATCCCTACGAAGGGAATTTGCCAGATATACCAACAAAATTGAAATAAAAAGCGATTTAAAACAACACATTAACGCGATGCGATTAAACTAAGAATTGATTTGAGCTTCTCGCTATATTGATAGGTTTTTGTCGCTGTCAAACTAATTAAGTGTCATGTAATTTTATAGAATACAATTAGTTTAAAAGAAAATAGAATATAACCGCATCGCATTCTAGTCCACTTCTATTCTAACTTAGATACAAACTGTATACAATATGTAAATCACGCAAAACAACACTAATAAATCAATCGATTTGCTTCAACACATAGCTACCTAGTTCTGCATGATTCAATCCTCACACCAGCATGTGAAGATCGGTATCAAGTCAAATAACTCACTACACACTAGATACAAATGCGACGCAACATCACGACATGTTTTGAATCGATAATAGCTTATTTGTACGTCATTTCACTTCGTCAATTCAACTTTCTAAAATGTAGGTACGTAGAATGCAATTTATGGAACGTTTTGGTATACGGAAGATGGATAGAAATGTCACCTGCAAATTTTGGTGATTGCTTATGGCAGAATTTTAGGGGATATCACATTTGGCGCTTATCATTATCATCAGCCTACAGCATTCCACTGCTGAACCTCCCAAATTGCACGAAATTCAACTCGATTCTTGGACATTCACATCCAGCTGCTACCAGCCACCCTGCGACGAAGACCGTCGCTACTCGCTCCACCTAGCCTGAGGTGTCTATTCATGTTTACCCAACGTTTGGCGCTTATGAAACTCTCAAAACAAACATCTACAAAGTTATTCTTGAACCTGGGGACAAATGTTCTGTGGTAAGTCGATGAACTGGATCGTAAATTCAGTTGTATCTGGTAGTGTTTCTACTTAAGGTGATTGGATACTGACACTTTTTCATACATTCTATCGGGGTACAAATCTCGATACTTAAACGATTTTTGCAGAATAAAAGCACGTACATTAAATGATTATGATCTATTATTGACGCATATCGTAAAAAACTTATAAAAAAACACTATTTGTAGGATATTTAGGCCTGACAAAATACGATAAATCTTTGTATGTGTGCGCGGGCGGAGGCACGCCCTCTACAGGATATTTCAAGAACCATCAAGAAACAGAACAACATTTTTGCTAAAGTTATCAGTTATCATCTAACGATCAAGATCTACTGTAATCTTGATCGTTAGATGGCGTTGTTTGTCAACGGATGGCCAATTTTATAACATGCGTGATATTGTTGACAAGTTTCGAATCGTAGGTTTGCTGTGTGTGTGTGTGGGTGTGTGAGTTATATTTTATCAATTTAATCATGAAGTGAGAAAAAATGCATTACTTAGTGATAGGATTATCTGCGATCTACCCTGGGTTCGATATTACTGTAATGAATGTCTAAGTTCAATTAAGTACCTACATGCATTTAGTAAGTAGGTACCTACTAACTTACACATGAACTCTTCGAGAAATTTTCTGATATAAAAATCATTCTGCATTATGTAGGTAAGTACCTATTGAGAGAGCCCTTTCTTTTAGTAGGAGTGGGCGATACAAATCGTATATCGATAATATCTATGTATCGGTACAATATCCAATACCTACCTATATATCGTACGGCACTGAATCTATATTATATCAGGTATCCGCGTACCTAGAACGAGACACTATACCGATATCGTATCACATGATCTATGATATTCGGTTCAAACTGATTCAGGTACAATGCGTGCCACGAAAGATGAGACTTGACCCCGCCTCCCCCGCTCTTTCCGCCGCCCCTATGACGTCCGGTCCCGTCCCGCACTCAGACCTCATACCGCTAAAGATACCTAAAATCGTGTAGGTACTGCGCATGTCAAACCACGTGGTGTGTCAAGTCTCATCTTTCGTGGCACGCATTGTACTGTGGTAGTAGTTACACGGTTTTAGGTACCGTATCCTTGATGCGCGCGGGCGGGAGTGATGTACCTAGCTAGAGATGAACGAGCGAGAAAGCGCGCTAAGCTAACGTCTAATACTAATTTTAAACATTATTTACAGGAGCATAGAGTTTAATACCGAATACATTATTTTGTAAACAGGTAACCATCAATACCGTCAAACAAGCCAACTTTGCCAATCAAGGTATCTTTGCCCTAAAAGCAATTTATAAGCAAATCCGCTAACATAAGAAACAATTTTAGTTTTATGGCAACATTTATTATTTGGGTGGAAAGTTGATTATATTTGTGGTAAAACTATCTAACGCATTCGTTCCAAAGTTCATTTAGTAACTTGCCAGAACTTGTAGAATGCGGTGTATGTTTTTGCGGGCAAATTTCCTAAGAAAAGTGTTTGTGGATTTTACCTCATGGCGAAAACACAGGTAAGTGTATTTTACTGTATGTTATAGAATATCAGTTGTTGAGTATTTTAAATATAGTTTCATTATTCAGGACTTTATGAATCAAAACTTCTAATGATGGGCAAAGTTACCCTGAATTATTCAGACCCATCCATGCCAACATTGCCCGTTATCAAAAAGCACTCAGGGTTGTCACTTTTAGTTATTTTGTAACAGGTTGAATTAACGCAAAACTACAGAAACAAAACATCAAACACCTCAATGACATATTTCTTAAGTAACGACTTTAAAATAAAGTACTTAATTTCTTATGTTTTAAAATATATTAGTACCTAGTGCAGTTGATGTATAATTTATACAGGGTGAAATTTTAATCACTGTTTTCCTCGTAAGGGGTCATTGTACTCATCATTAACTCATCAAAAAAAATCAGCTGTTCCCTACATTTTGACGAGTTATGCGAACATAAATGTAGGGAACAGCTGATTTATTTTTCACGATTTCAGGTTTGGCTCCATAGTAAAAATTGTTTATAATGATGAGTACAATGACCCCGTAAGTGGAAAACAGTGATTAAAATTTCACCCAGTATATGTATAGAGGTGAAGATTCTGATTGTATTGTTTGTTTGTGTATAGGGATAGGAAATAGGGTATATTTCATTAGAGTAGATGGTAGCTTTTATTATACATCTGCAGAATCACTTAGCTTTAATTTTATTGTTATTTTTAATTTCAGAAAAACAAACAAGTCTAGAATTAGACCAAGAAAGCCAAGACGTGAGTTTGGGTCCCGAGCATATAAAAATTACTCCGACGTGATGTTAAAGCTTGCCTGCGAAGCAGTTATTGAAGTGTTCAGAACAGAACAACGGTATTGATTAATATTATTCAAGTTTCGACATAATATATATTGATCTCATTTTTTGATATAGCATTTACAGATTAAAGCTGACGTTATTGAAATGTTTAAAATAGAACAACGGTATTATGTCGAATTGTCGACGAAATTGGAATAAACATTTAATTTTGAACACAATGTTTCATTTAATTACTTACCATTTTAACGTCTATTCATAGCAACCAACACCCACAAAAGAAAAGTGAAAATAACATTTATTTAATAATTTTACTGTAATGTGACAACCCTTAAAATCTTAAACCGTTTGTTGGGCCTTGTATGGAAAAGGCCACTAACCGCTAGGTAACATTGCCCACCGTTTTTATCACGAAAATATTTAAACTACAAACAGTATTTTAAAACTTAGGTTAAGATTGCCTTAAATTGTAGTCGTGGTGCTTTCTACGTATTTATAAGAGCTTGATTTGCGTCAAAAATCGAAGTGGGCAATGTTGGCTAAAAGTCCGGATTATTTTGCCCACCATCAAAATCGATCAAATCTTGGTTTAAATTTTAATTTTTTAAATGTTTTACATAGCAAATGCGTGCATATGGTCATATAGTTGTAGTAAATAAAAAAATATACTTAAGTCCTATAGAAAAAACTTGTAATATATTCGATTTTCTTAAAAAAACGGGCAAAGTTGGCTTGTTTGACGGTAAACGTCAAAGGATTTTAAATCGTATGGCATTCTCAACAAAAATAGGTAGGTACTCGTAGTTTTAAAATCATTTTACGTTGACCTTGATTGCACTTTGCTGTTTTCGTAGGTACTTTTCGTGTTCTATTTTTAGTTACGCGTCGCGTTAGCTGCAGTTGGCCGAATTTCTCTGCTTGATTTCTTTACTTTATAAAGTAGACAAAAAAAAAACCGGCCAAGAGCGTGTCGGGCCACGCTCAGTGTAGGGTTCCGTAGTTTCCCGTCCGTCACAATAAGTGTTCCCACTTATGAGTTTAAAAGTGGGTACCTATCCATTATGTTCGCGCTCCAGCAGCACTCCGCGCTCCTGCAACTGCTCCCGGTAGTGGGTACGTACGCGAACACGGAGCGTGCAACATTGCACGCTCCGCGGCAGGCGCTCCGAAACGTGACGGTTTTTAGCGCGAACACAAAGGGATACGTTCAGGATAATAAAATATGTAAGCGAAGTTAAAAAAATGCTTGCATATACGTTTATACTACAAACTTAGTCCAGAAATTATTTTGTACAACTTTTTGTCTTTTTTGTACAAAAACTGTTGTTTCCATCAAGTTCAAAATAATTTTCCTAGAAAGTCCTTATAGAGTTCTACTTTGCAGATTTTTTTCATAGTTTCTAAACTTATGGTTCAAAAGTTAGAGGGGGGGACACATTGTTTTTTACTTTTGGAGCGATTATTTCCGAAATTATCAAAAAATGATTTTAGTTCATTTTAGTAAACCCCTATTCATTTTTAAATACCTTTCCAACAATATATCACACGTTAGGGTTGAAATTAAAAAAAAAATCACTTCCCACTTTACATATAGGGGGGCTACCCTAATAAAACATTTTTTCCATTTTTATTTTACTACTTTGTCGGCGTGATTGATATAGGTACATATTGGTACTAAATTTCAGCTTTCTAGTACTAACGGTCACAGAGATTAAGCGAGGACGGACGGACGGACAGACAGACATGGCGAAACTATAAGGGTTCCTAGTTGACTACGGAACCCTAAAAAGAAAGAAAGAAAGAAAGAATTATAAAAATATAAATCTAAAAAACCGAAACGGCTGTATTAGTTTCATTTCAGAGTGCCATATTATCAACAATACCAAACGATACATTCACTGATTTCGAGTACTTATACAGTTACAAAAAAAATACAATGATGTACCTACAGACGCCAGCACATCGAGCTACTACCATTTGTCAAATTTCTTTAATAGATTTTCAACTTTATCGCTAAAGCATAAGGTTCAAAGTAGATTGGAAAAATTTGACAGTTTCGGGTAGGTTGATGTGCTGGCGTCTGTACATGAATCGAACAAAACCGAAACCTAAATATCACAGTACTACTATCGATTCCGAGTTCCACACTGATTCAGTCAATATTCAAGATGATGCTTTGCATCCTCGTCATAATTCAGGAGGTTGTCATAAAAGACGTAAATAATCAATTTAAATTACGGTACCTGGCCAATAATTATAAACGCTCCTTTTTTTTGTTGTTTACATTTGACACTAATTCAGAATGAAGCTATTCATAAAAGAGGAGAATCACCGTCGCCATTCCACGCGCGAGGTACCGCCCGCTTAGGTACTACGACACACATAAACGCGCTTGCGCACGTGCGCGCTTTATACCTAGAGTGACCGAATAAATGGCCATAATTTATCCTAGTTCGAATTCGAAAATCACCTTCATTATTGTCATAAATTACGCTAGATAATTAACTCATTTTTAAGTATCATAAGAATGCGGAAATCTTACTAATGAAAGTAGTAGTGCCCCAAAGAAAAGTTCATTGACCTACTGTAAGTAGTAACCTACGGTAGTTATCAATCAGCTGATTAACAAAATGTTAGTTTTGCTTTATTGCGTTTTATTGCAATCCTGCTGAAAGAACAATCCTAAAATTGGTATTCTTAGATCTTAGGGCTCTTTCAATTTAGAGGTTTCGTGTCGGACCGCTGCCGCACGTTTACCGTGCCCGGGCCTCTACAGTACGGTAGCAGTCCGATACCAAACGCCTAAATCGAAAGCGTATCCGACTGCCGCGGTGCGTTTGTATGCTAGTGTTAGTGTTAGTGTAGTGTTTGTTGTGTGTTATTATTGTTTGCGACGTGGCCGTCCTGTTGTCGAGCGTTCGCGGTACCGATGCCGCACTGTTGCCGCACCGCGCGCTTTGTATAAAAACAAACGACCGTGCGTGCGCAATACCGCTTCGGCACCGCAGCGGTCCGAGAGATTGAGATTGATAATGTTTTACGCAATTAGGGTGCTGGGTTAGGACAGGACATAATTATGTAGGATACTTTTTTAAACGGTTTTATTTAGCTTAACCTGTTTGTTATTTATTTGGTTCAAATTTAGTAGGTAGGTACTTGAAATTTTACCCCCTTCCTGTTGGCAAATTGATCTGATATTTGGTACACACTTTAGTTTTGATGACAATACATCTGCATCAGTATCACTGTAAATCCAAGATGGCCGCCGCTACGAAATGGCGGATTACATATTTTCTCACAACCCCCTCAATGTGGGTAGGTATCAAATGAAAGGGCTTGACTAGTAGAATATTGCCGTGCGTTTTTGTAACCCTCTCACCGTGAAAACTTAGGTGAAGTGAGCCTGGAGTGAGCTATCAATAGTGTCAATCCCTAACAATCAGGTGGAATGACAGCTTACATCACTTAGGTTTTCACGGTCAATGATGTATAAAACTATAGATACGTTGTCCGCACTCTAAAATGGCAACATGAAATGAAGCCAATTGGCCACATTGCGCTCAGTCACGCACCAACCTGTCGCGCGACGCTATGTTTGTTTTTAATTTATGTCGTGTGTGAAAACCTGTGCAAAACATAAAGAAAATATGCCGTCGTGTGTTTTCAGAGGATGTAAAAATTATAGGTACCCCAAAAGTTAAAGACAAAAATGTGTCATTTCACGCGTAAGTTTACAAAACTAGATTATTTTATTTTATTTTGTACGACGCTGCGTCTAATGGCGGCCGGCGCATGAAGTTAGTAATCACATGACGTTAGGGGAGGTTGGGACACTAATACACAAGATTTTTGTGGTTGTTAGAATTTATAATATTGTTTGAATATAATATTATGCACTTTTTATGTTATGAATATACATTATTGTTTTCCGTTTCATTTTAGATTGCCTACAGATGGGCTGATAAAAGAAAAGTGGCTTAACATAATAAGGGTTCAAAGACGTGAAAACGATTGGCTACCTATACTGAAGTTTGCTCAATGCATTTCTCAGCTGACAATATTTATGTGACGAAAAAAAATTATCGAAGAATAAAAAAAACTGCAGTTCCTATAATTATGGTAAAATTATACGTCATTTAAAACACATTATTTAAAAGTATTGGTTTTTGTGAAATAACCGGATTGTAATAAACATTTAAAAGATATAATATTGGTATTACTTTATTCGTAAAGTAGGTAACACGGTACAATTATCAATTATTTTATTAACTCTAGAAAATCGAGTGTCCTTTTTCCCCATATGCCTCTGATAGCTACGTCACTCATGCGCTCGACAAATGAGCATGTAATTTGACTATTACTTACCCTGTGACGTAACTGAAGATGTTTATTTATCTCCCTCTAGCAACAGACATCCCGCCGTACGGTGTCATATTTTCTTTCCCTTTCTTTACGCGTATAAGTAGTTATCTAGTATTTTCGTCGTTTTTAAGCGCCGAGATGTTGGTTGATAACGTGTCTATATATAATACGTCATTGTTCACGGTGATATTTGTACAGAATAGGCCGGTTGTACACTATAAAAAATCGAGCCGAGCGGGCGCGCCAGCGGCGCTCGTCAATCAAGTTCCCCACTTCACCTCGCCCCGACCCCGCACGACTCGACTCCCGCGCACCTCATACCGCCTGTCGACTAACAAGCAAGTGAGAACGCGATAAAATTGATCGAAAAATAGTGTGCGGAAATATGAAACTTGTTCCGGGAAACAGGGGCGGATCTTGAATTTGTGGGGCCCTGGGCTAATACTGCTTAGGGGCCCTACCTAATTACTCAACCAATTGCCATTTTATTATGATCGCAGGTTTTTAATTCTAGATTATTTTTATTATTGACAATATCGTCTATTGTTTTCAATTCGGTTGGGGTCCCTCTGTATCCAAGGGGCCCTGGGCTGCAGCCCAAAAAGCCTTTAAGTAGATCCGCCCCTGCCGGGAAATACGTGTTTTTGAGCAAGTTTCAAGTTTGGCTGCTCCACAATTTCTGACACGATTACCCTAATCCATGGTCTGGGGTTGAAGAATCCATAAACTTGGTATTTACTAGCTAGAAGTTCATGCACGGCGCGGCGGAGGAGGTCCAAGGTAGGTATAAGTACAAACTATTTACCTATTTTTTCCCTAAGCTACGATTCACCGTTGCGTAGGTAGTACCTAATCGAATAATTGAATTATAGGTATATAATTCTTGTGAAACCAGCATTCAAATCAAAAAGGTAGGTACAGGAAAGCGAATACACAAACAAACGATTTGTTTTTTCATAGTATTTGCGCTTTTCAGTGTTATTAGCACATAGTGCGTCAAGGTCAACGTCATTCTCAACTAGCTAGGCGTCTCGCCTACTGAAAACCATTCGTTCAGAAACTGAACTGCAAACTAATTCAAATAAGAATAATTTTATAATTTATTCATTAGGTACAAGCAATACGAAAACGTTATTTCAATCAATATAAATAAATGTTTAGCGAACAGTGAAGCAAGAGTGAGGCAAGTAGGTAAGTACGACGTCTTTTTAATTTTTGAACGTATTACTTATATTGTGCCTTGTGAACTACATTTCAATACGTGAAACGAGCATAATTATATTTCACCTAATTATCTATAGGTATAGTAAAGTTTATTAGGGTAAGAAATGTTTTATTATAACAAGTTATAATAACATTCGTATGATGTCGACGATGATGTACGACGTATTTTAAAACTGACGTATTTTATTAGTATCAAAAATAAATATTCGTAATAAAATCGAATGACTATGGACTTTGATATTTTAAAGATTGTGACAAGGAGTTGGTCGTACACATTTGTAACATCACACTAAAGAACAAACTTCCACTTAATTATTTAAAATCACCGACCATAAGCTTATTGTGTTGAAAATTCTGTTTGCGCGATGTAGAATTTTTTATTATAACTTCTTTGTTTTTGAGAAATTGTTAAGTAATTTTATGTCATTAATTGTGTAACTACTCTATAAACATATACTATACTTGTTTTATTAAAATTGTGATATAGTTTAACTGTTTTCCCGATTTTTTGAAATCATATAAATTACTTTTACATCAGCGCCATCTAGTAAACGACGAAATAACGATTTTTAATTATTTGTAACTATTGTGGTATAGTAATTGTATTCTAGGTGCATCGTCTTCATATATACCTACTTATATAATTAATGTATACAAATATTGTAAAACATTTCAATCAAGTCAGTTTTTGTTATAAATATTGATGTTATAAAATGCCTTTTAGGTGCCTATTTGAAACCAATAAATTCTTTGACTTGACTTTGAGTCTATTATTTATTTAGGGCTGACTTTTCAATCATCTGATAACTTAATTCGTGGAATAATTTTGAAATTTTTACAGTTCATACAAAACCTGTCAAACGTCAATTTTATTCCTTGAATAAAAGTTATCTGGCGATGGAAAAATTTGCCCTTAGTGTAATAACTGTTAAGACACGACAAAACCATTTAAATAATTGGATAATTTGTGGTGTTGAAAAGGTGGCCAATCATGATATGAGCCTTTATGAAACAAAATAAAAATATATAAGTATTCTTTTCTTCAGTTTTTACTTTATTGAATGAAGGATGGTCATCATAAAAATCTTTTATTTCAATAAACGCCATCTCGACATACTTATTTCAAACCAAGTTTATGAATTCAACGCCATCTAGTGGTATCGAAAGTAAAACTATTTTACTGTACATGTGTGTGTAATCAAATAAAGTGAAACGGCTAAACGTTTAGGGGTACAAATCTTTGTATGAGACGAGTTATCAAGCAAAGTGAATATCTCAAAAAATTAAGTTAATACTCTAGTTGACGCATATAATGAAGTTGTCCCTCAAAGATTTCTGAGTTAGGCGTAAAAATTGAAAATGTTCGAATTTGCGAATGTGCTGCCATCTCGCGAAAAAGTAGCTGGGAGATCAACTATTCAATAGCCTTAATAATTTTTTACGATGTTTTGTATTATTGCCTTTTTATAAAACACAGAAAACTTGGACTTGCTCTAATCCCCTGGATTTTTACTGGGCTGATCATAATATAATGGGGTGCTTACTGCTTAATTTTTGCGCATGGGACATATTTTCTTGTTTTGGAAGGAATAAGTCGAATTACGGAATTATTAAGAAATATTTGATCAATACCAGTATTTTACATGGAAAGATTGCCTATCTGACCTCCACAAACCAGTTACTGGGTAACAGGAATAAAAATTGTATAGTGTATTATCGTCTCTTACAGCTTACAGAATATTAATCTAACATTTAAAAATCTTGAAATAATTAGTAGGAAAACTTCAGAGATATTATAATAAGCATTTTTTCTAATTTTCTTTTGTTTGCAGATCATCAGCGTGGGCGCAGTCACATAGAAATAAAAGAAGGCAATATAATATGTATGTGTAATTTCCGTAGCCTAAGTTACTCCTTATAATATCGGCTACCTGCCAGTGTAAGTCACGTCAAAATCGATCCAGCCGTTTAAGAGATTAGCCGGAACAAAACAACCGACAAAAAAAATGATGCTGTTATTTTGACATTACAAACAGACACTTCAATTTTATTTATTTATATAGATATACAGAAGATCAGGTTAAGCTACGCTTGCCGCGGTTGGTCCGTGGAAGAGTAACCATCTTTTCATACCAAGACCGTTCCATGCCTCGGAAAACACGTCCCGGATGTCATTCGTGGATCTTTGACAGTCGTTACGGGTCGTCAGAAGCCTGAAAGTCTGACAACCAGTCTTAACAAGGGGTTTTGTTTTACCCAGTAACGGGGTTGTGGAGGTCAGATAGACAGTCGCTCCATGACAAATACTGGTACTCAGCTGCAATCCGGTTAGACTGGAAGCCGACCCCAACATACTTGGGAAAAGGCGAGGCAGATGATGATATGTTCTCAAACTCAAAGCATTTATTTGAATTAAACCATTTACAGGCACTTTTGAATTGTCAATTCTGGTTCTTATACAGGGTATTCTATTTTATCTACACTACTTAAGATTTTTCTCATTGCTTATTATATCATAAACAATGTTTTGCGCTCTATAACCACTAAACACAGTTTTTATTGAATAATTCAAATGCAGTAACTGTTTTTACGGCTTGTGACTTTATACCAGGCAGTAAACTGCTCATACCTTTCCATAACACCTTATGGTTTACTGTTTACAGATTTATCTGTTCTATAAAGATTTTATGGAAACTCGAGGTTAAATTTTTCGTACTGGTACAGCTAGAATTAGCTACTAGACTATTTTCTTAAAAGTGCGGAGGCCTATATTAGCACTGGGTGGATCAATGCTGCCAATGATGATGATTGCCTTAAGATGTTCCTAACACCTTCTTCTTAGCGATGGTAATCTAAATTGAGTCGCCCCAGAGCTTAGCTACGAGTTTACCACCTTCAGAAGCTTCCAAAATTTCCTGTAACATGCAGACAACAGGACACGCTGGACACGATATTAATTGCCCCCAATTGATTAGGGACAGCACCACATTTATACTTCTAGGTGGAGACATCTGTCGAACTCAGGGTTACCATATGTAAATAGAGGGATGCCTGTCTATGGTACCTAAAATGCCTGAATTTTCAGAAAAATGCCTGTCTAAAGCAAAATGCTGTATGTAAAAAGCAAAAGCCAACAGATAATAATGAAGAGGGATATTTATTACTGATATTTGTCAAAAGACATTGTTTCACGTTGTCAACACTGACATTCAGCTTAGAGAAATTCTACAGATGAAGCTAAATCAGAACTTGAGAAACTTTTCATTTCTTTTTGTAAAATCATCCACCGGAAGGAAGAGAATTCTTCGATATTTTTCATCCATTTTTCAAAATAAGCTGTTAAATCCACATACAGGCCCAGAATCTCCGTTTTAAAATTATCGGTACTTATTTCGTTGTTTTCCAAAGTGTTCAGTAGTCGAATAACGCGCCCGCGCGCGCATTGCGCTTGCATTTATGTAACCGCGACGCGCGCGCGGGCGCGAAATTTAAGAATGCCTGTCTCAGACCAATGCCGGCCGCACGCCTGTCTAAACCTTAAAATGCCTGTGAAATGCGGCAAACGCCTGTCATATGGTAACCCTACGAACTCCACCTGAGCAGGTTTCCCTTGCTTCGGCCAACCTGGGACCGGAGTCTATTTAACGACTTCCAGCTCTGGACTTTATTTAAAGACTTCCAGGTAAGCCAAGGGAACTCACGTCCAGGTAGGAGATTTTCTCCCAAAAGTTAAAACCCCAGACTGCACTCCAATTACAAAATAATCGATAAATGTCTGCTAAACACAGGTCAACACAATTAGGTAGTAGGTAGGTATAGTGAATGCTGAGTGGTTTGCAAAAGGATCTTTGTTTGAACAGTCAGGAATGCCACACTCGTGACGTAGTGCCGCGCTCCACAGTTTATGAATCGAGACCATTGTTCCGAACCAACATCTGTTGTAATTGTAATACGTAAATGTATTGGCAACACTTGCACTGTACTACTACTATTAGGCGCTTTACAGATGGAGCCACTTTAGTTGAGACAACTATCAACATTTTGAAAATTTCCTTTAAAGTTGCCAGTTGCTTACAACCAAATAGCCCGAGATGTATGTAAAGAGCTAGTTGCTAGTTGCTACAATAGTTGCTCCATCTGCAAAGCGCCTTAGTTATTCTGTGACTGTACTTATAATGGACTGGTGGTACCTACACTTGGTACGCAAAGAAATTAAGTATTTATATGTGATAAATATTTCTTACATAAATACCTAGTTATTACATCAGGGCCGTCTGTAACCCATTGGAAGCCCTGAGTACATAAGGATCACGGGGCCCCTGTGTATATAAGAGATAATAAGAGGAAAATACTAATATTTCATAACTGGAGGGCTAGAAACTTATTGTAATCGCACTGCAAATAATTTATTTTGTCATTGACTGCAGCCACCGTTCCATTCCACGCATTATTTTATTAGTACCTGACTAATAATGCGTGGAATAGAACGGTGGCTGCAAAGAATGTTTTTTATGAGAGCAGGCCGGGTCCCCCGAAGACCGCGGGGCTCTGGGCACTTGCCCAGAGTGCCCAATGGAAAAGAGGGGCCTGATTACATACAACTTATGAGACAACAAAATGCACCACATATTCTCCCGCTTGTTGGCGACGCTCTGCCACACATTCTGCACAATGTGAAAAATATAATAATCAGTTTAATCGGTTGTTTTGTTTTCTTCTTCCTTTTATTTGACACTTTGCAACTAATCACAACGCATCGAGGATAGGTCATTTCCAGATACTTCGTAACATCACACTGCGCTCCAAAACCCAAATCACTGACGTTGCTCAAAGGTGCAAAGAAGAAGTGGGGCTGGGCTGGCCACGGCTGCCGTATGCCCAATGAGTTGGACAAAATAACCACTATAGGAGCCCTGACACAGCCAGAACGCGTCGTGGCAGATCATGTTGAGGATAGCGGAACGTGCCGGACAAAACCAACCAACAATGGTGCATATTGGCGCTGGAAGATGAAAAAGCGTTTGATTTGCTGGTGTTGTGTGTGTTTGTGAGCTATGATAAATCATAGTAGAAGATATTAAATGCTAACAAAGCCAAAACATTAAATCCTATGAAAAACAATAATTGAGCGTTGAGCATCGAGCTAAGAATTGATGCAATAATAGAGCCTAAATCGTTAAACTTTGGGAGCACAACGATAAAACGTTAAAGATAATAAGTATCGTGAATGTTTATCGTACCTATCATTCGTGTAACTACGTGTTTCATGCTTACATATAAAATATTAGCTCTAACCTAGTGGTTATCTCGGCTTGATGCCAAGATTCCTTTTTCTTCTCTAAAGCCAAAGGTAAATAAAGAGGTGTTTATTTATGCTGAACGTGCTTTCCGAGGCACGGTCTTAGTATGTAAAGATGGTCACCCATCCACGGACCAACCGCGACAAGCGTAGCTTAATTGATCGATCGACCAGTGCGACTTTTATTAGTTAGCCATAAGCCCCTCTCGCCCTCTGGTAGTATCAATAGTCTAGATGTCTAGAATGTATACGAGTTGAAGTATGTTTGACCTCTCCACAATTAACGAACACTCCTCCATAAGAAAACCCATCATTATAGTTAAAGGAACCACATTTAGTGACGTAGGTAGGTAGGTATATTTTGTGAAAGGTTTTCTAAACTCACTATAATTATCAACCTATTTAAAAGTCAACCCGTTAGTTTTGTATCAACCAGAGGCGCTTAGCACGTGCTTACCTGTTAATCCGTACCTACATACAAAAATATACCGAGCAGAAACCGGTTTCCATACAAAACTGACAAATAGCCCGTTTCTTAAACATAACAAACACGTAACAATAAAATAAAACTTTCAAGTGGCATCGAAACGCTTGGTTGAAATTCTGCTCACTCAGTGAGCGAAAATATTCCAAAGATAATTTGTCTTGCACAGGTATGTACATAAATGTGTAAATGGCGCGATGGCGGTCCAAACTATAGAAAATAACACGTTACGTTGCCTCGTACGTGATGATATGATTAAAATAAAGCATCAACATGTCGACATGTCGATAGTATTAAAAGGAGTTGACTGGGTTACTGACTTTCTCCGCACCAGTTAGCAAGTGCTACAGTACCTATCCTCATGTACGCTATCAAATACACTATCATATTACAAAAACCCGCATCCTGTTCTCGGAATAAACCCTCTACTTCACTAACTTCTATTATTCTTGCATCCATTATTTAGTAGGCATATAAATGATTTTCTTTAAAAAAATATAGTTCGAACCTTTTTGTTTGAACTGTTAGAACAACACTGAGTCGAAAGCTAAACAAATGAATCTACGAGATGGGCCAAGGTCGGAACAAATAAATATTTGGAGTAAAACGAAGGCTGAATAATGTAATGAGCTTTGGGAAAGGGAGACTGAAGTTACTGAACTAATTTTAATGGACTTACTAAAATAATAAAGAATTGCTTTGACGATTACAAACGGCGAGCCCGCAATTTGGTATGATAGGCGGAATAACAATGAATTTGACAGATTTGAATAATTCAGGGCTAAAAAAGGTGATGTAATAAAGAGCTTGATTTGTAAATTAATGCTGAAAAGATAAAACAGCCTAGCTGAGCTATTCTGCGAAAATCTCACCGTGAAAGCTTAGTAAAGTGAGCTGTCAATCATATCAAATCTAGCATCAGGTGGAATGACAGCACACTTTAAGCTCACTTCACCTCAGTTTTCACGGTGAGATCTTTACAAAATGGACTGGCTGTAATCAGCCTCAGTCACAAATAAACCAGCAAATAAGCTTGATTATAATTAAAAAAAAACAGCCAGAGAAGTATGAAAAGATAATTAAAATAACACAGGTTTCAGAGTATGAATTATAAGCCTATTAAAAGTTACCTGCTCAGAGTTTCGTACCAAATTATAGGATTCAAATCCAACGTACACACTTGTATTTGACACACGTTCTGCTGCAAGCCGAGTTCCTAAATATCAAATGGAAAGTTTAAATTGAATTGTCGCTCACACTGAAATGAGTGTGGTTCGCAACATTCAAATAAAGTGTAACATCCTACCAGGTATTTTGTGGCGTAGGATTTATGATCGATTTCGGATCAAAACTTATTCTTCCTGAAGTTCAATTGTATCCCAACTTCAAGTCATAAATTATGCACGTCGTGCTCTGTCATTTGTTCGTCCAAAGCTGTTCTTGCGAAAGGAAAGGAAAATTGGGGAAATTGGGGATTGGAAAGTTTATTTCTAGCTTTTGATTGACAGCCTATAACTTCTATTTCTGTAATCTTATTTCTATTTAATGCCCGGTTGATTTTGTCGCGCCCCGTTAGCACCATTATCGTTTATTTAGAAACGGCTTGGAAGGAATGTAATACATTTAATACATGTGTTGCTCAGATTAAATAATAGGGTGTTGGGATAAAAAATAAGCGTCGCTCCAACACTTAGCGTGTCTCGCAGGTGGCTTGGATCAACAAAAACTATTTGTCGAAGAATTTTCTCGGGCTCCCTAAATTTTTAACCACTCTTCAAGTCAAAGCTCTTTAGAAGCATATTTTGAGATGTTTTATAAAGTTTCATAGTTATAAAAACAACACAATAATATGTATTAAATAGCTCAATGAAGACCGCCAAATTCTTGAATGTCAATATTCTAACGACAGATGACGCGATTTCCAATCATAATTTCGATAACAAAATCCGAATAAATGATTAGGTGTTAATAATTGCTAGTTATTCAGATCAATAAAAATGCTATTAAAAACCAATTACCCGTCTTATTGTATCATTCGATAGCATCTGGCCATCTTATTGTATTAAACTGGGTTGGTGGTAATATTGTTCGGAACCTCGGACTAATTACGCACTGACTGGTCATGCAAAAGTGAAAATAACTGTGGTGTTATTGCTAAACCACTAAAAAAATTTACATAATACACTAATCACAAGTTGTTACTATTCTTTTAGCGGGAAAAAGATCGTATCTTCTTTAGTAATTTCCTGGTTTACTAGCTCTATAATTGTCCAAACATCAGTAGCCAGCTCCGCCAAATTCCACACCGAGTTTTTTCGAGATGTTAGTCCAATTTCTTTTTCTTTTGCAAGTAATGACTTCGATAATAAAGGGTGCCAATTTCGTTTGCTTATCTATCGGTGAGAGAAAGTTGCTAACCTTGTTCGAAAGATTATAATCTTTGTTGTTCAACCGATTTAGATCACTTATTTATTACGTTTCGCTATATGTATTTCATTTAAAAAAAGGTCCTGAGAATAAGTTAATTTAACGCAGAGGTTTTTATCCAAAAAGGAAGAAAAAAACTTAATTAAGTGAGTCTGGTTTCCGAACTTACTATACCTAATTAAAAACAGTCCTGAAGTTGTTCCCTGTTTTTTGCACGCGAGTTATCTGTTACTCAACATGTTTTTCTATCGAAACCAGTTGAAACCATCGATTTATTATTCAATGTCAGTTGAAACCTGACGTTTTTTTCAGTGAGCCGTTGGTGTTGGAGAACCGGCTCGACGGGGAGTGCCGAGTCAACAGGTAGGGTATAGGGCACTGACCTACAGTTGCGCTGCATGAATGGCATCGAAGTCGTTCAGCTGGCTGCCATTCTTAATGAACTATCGATTTTTGAAAACAGAAGCAATTACAACCACAGGGGTTCTTACCCACATGGGAAAAGGGAACAGAAGGCCTTGTCCCATAGGTAATTAAAAACGTTCAAAATCTAGTCGCAACCTCATCTCAGCGACAATCAATGTCAAAAACATGAAAAAAATGTAGGGAAAATAGAGGTGGTTTTGGCAGATTGCGATCAGATTGTGAATGTTTTTGAAATTACGAGAATTGCCCCTCTGGTATAATGGGAGACGTTTTATTGCTATTCTAAAAAAGAACTTGTTGGAGTTATGTTTACGAAGTTTGTTCAAGTTGATAATGAGAGAATCTTTAAATACTGCCGCATGCGATGTTTATACGCTCATTAGCAGAATGTAGATTATGTAAACCAACTGATATCAAGTCAAATAACGGCACTTGTCTAACTAATTCCAATGTGAAAGAAATACTATTTTGAATGCAACGATAAAAAAACTCTCGTTGTAAAGATAACTGTAGTTTGAAGAGTAACTAAGTAGGTAATTCATGCCGCTCACCTTCTCGCAAACTGCAGGCGAAACGTGTCGTTTCGAGCCAGTTGCACGCCAGTGTCCTTTTGAACTTAACAAAGGTCTACTTTCACCGACGCCAGCCCCCAAGATTCAACTATACCATATACGGCCCTCTCGACGAATATTGCAACTTTGCTTACGCGCTTTTTTATCGAACAAAACAGTAAAGTACAATTGAAACGGTAAATTGCGATCGCATAAAAGAACCGTAGACGCACTTCACAAACACTCGTCAAGATTGACCACTTTTATTTCACCGCACTGCTGATTCTGGAGAAAAAAGTGTTGTATCATGGGCCCGTTTAAAAAGTTGGGAAACTTTTCGACTTTTTTCGTTGATCGAACGTTGTAGCACGTTCGTCGTGGGGCGATGCCGCCGCGCGAATGGCGGCTGGCCCGGCTCGCCGCGGAGAACAAAACGAGTCGAGAGAAGCGGAGCGTGTGCCGCGATGCAAAATACACCGAGAATACGAGAGCGAAAGAGACAACCACTCAGAACCGTTTACCAACCCCCCTAGCCCCGCATGCCAAATTTAAGGGGAAGTAAAACACCTGCCTGTAAAACATTATTTTATTGAACATTATCGACCCAGATGTTTTGCAAAGTTTGTTTATTACAAAGAATTTTATTGACTTAGTTGGAAATTATCCAAGTCAATCTGTCGTCACAAGGACTACTTTTACAAAGACGTTTGTAGGAGTGTCATTCTTCAGTCTTATAAAATTTACAATTTGGAAAAAAGGAATACTTCAAATAATAATATTGTAAATAATGTATTCACATAGAGATAATTGTATAAAGAACACGTGATTTATATACAAAGACAAAACAATACAGTGTAAAAATAAAAAATAATTATACTTAATTATATTCTGATCTTAGTTGGCATAATTTAAAAATAATATACATATATTCAGAAATTCCCATTTTACATAATAGAAAATATAATCTCAATGAATAAAAAATTGTATAAAAGATGTCTACTTAACTTATCAGTTATCATCACCAATCCTAGTTAATAGTGGACTGAAATAATTAAAGTCAATAAAAGTAGAAAAGACAATAAATAATAATTAAGATTCAAATTAGATTTCATTGGAACACAATACTCATAAAAATCTCTATATACAATACAACATTAGGTAAATAATAATACTTATAACTAATATACATTTGCTATCATGGTCTTACAAGTTCTACAGGAACACTTAAATCTGGTGTGACTAACAAGGGATTCGTCTGTGGACGAATCTTAGCATCATAAGCATGTTTGTGTGTAACCGCAGTTGGTGCAACCTTCTTGAAAAAGTTTGTTCTAATAGCTAAAACTATAGTACTCATAAATCCAACCACAATGTATATGCCACCGATGATTGAAAACAGTCTCAACGTAAATTGAAGTACATTTTCCCTTTCTTGGTAAACTTTGACTTTTAATGCAGCCATATCATACTTTACAAAGACACCGGGTACTCCGTGGGACCCTTTAGTATGACTGATTGGTCTTTCAAGCTCTTTGACAGCATACTGAAAAGTTTTTATTGTTTCAAATGTGGTGTCTACATCAGTTGGGACAACTTCTATAAAATATTGGTACAACATGTTTTCTTCATTCGTGACTTTAAGATCACCTTCCAGTGGGTATATTATACCATTGGCTGGACTACCGAAGCTGAGACGGTGTATTCTATGACTGAAGTTTTGAGGAGTGTCATCAAACAACATGTTTAAATGTATATGTCCTCTAGGTAAATGCAAACTTTTTCCTGCTGTTACATGGAAGTTTCCAGCAACTTTGTTTAGTGTCAGTACACCATGAAGTCTGCATGCATCTGGTCGACGGTTTGGCTTTGATTTTCTCGCCGGTATCGTAGCGCGGACAGAACCATGGCCTTTTTTCCATAACAATTGCCAAACAGAATGGTACTCTTCTCTGAGGTAACTGTTTAAGTATTTTACAGCATCAAACGCGTCTTGCTGCTCCTGAGTGAGCTCAAACCATGTGTCCTCTTCTTGTAGCTCACCGAAACCGAACACGCTTTGTGAAGTGGAATCCAGAATATCAGCCCCAATGTTAGAGCAGGGCATAGCAACAGTCATATCTATGTTTATTCGCAGCTTTTCGTCCATATCAATATCTGGCATGAATTTGAACACTAAATTACTATCTAGATAGTAAGTAACTTCACTATATATCAGCCACATAATTATAAAAAATGCGATAACTGAAAAAGTGCCTCCTACCGGTGTGCTGTCCACGTACTCTTCCGGCACTTTGGGGAAGGCGTCCAGCTCCTTCACCCTGTCAATAACTTTCTTTTTACCTCTATATCTTAACATTTTTAATTAAAAATAACCGTATAATATCTAACGTAAACTTCACAGTCGACGTGTTTTTGACTTTTTGTGATTTTTTATTATTTTTGCATCCACTTGACAAATGACAAGTTGACACTTAAAAACTACGAATTTGACAGCAACAAAGCAACGAATCACAGGGCAGGGGTACGTTCAATTATTACGTTCGTTATCGAATTGAACAAACATTGGCAGTTCATTCAACACAAACACCGACCAAAATGCGCTCCATAAGTCGTCTTCGAGCAAAATAATGGAACGCACTCCACAGTATTACGATTTACGATTTACGTGGAGACTTTATAAATCCTTTCAGGGTGCTTACTCTTCAATTTAATTCCGATAGATCGACATTGGAATTGTGACGTTTCGTACTCTTGAGTTCGATGCTAGCGCCAAATGATTTTTAGATCGGGTGTCCATTTTAGAGAACTAAGTGGAATTGGGTTCGGGCTTGGCGTGGGGTAATTGTTGACAATATTGTTTTCAAGAGTACCGAATCACGTGACTGTAAAATTAACATTGGAATCATATTGGCATCTCATTGGAATTAAAATTAGTTTGGAGAGTAAGCCCCCAGAACATGGGTACATTATTACCTCAATGTTTCAGAATGAAATTCTAGTAATTGGTAATATGTTTTAAATATTCATCAAACAAAAAGTGATAGTCTTGAAACTTAGACCATTAAGATTACAAATTGGGCATAATATTTTGGTCTAAGACAAAATAATAATCATAAACTTTTAATCTACACAGTGAATAATTTTCGAATGAAACCAAATGTCATTTGACTATGACATTTCATGTTTTCTGTGTGTCATATCGTCTGTCATTTTTGCTTGCCGAGTTTCGCCCGCTGCGAAATACGGAATTTTCTATTTTTATCCGCATCGGGAGACAATAAATACAAACATTTATGCAGTCCGACGACGAAGACACGTCGTTGCATTCATGCTTCGACTCGCTAAAAACCGCCGTCATGGGATGCTGCTATAGTATTTGCCACAAAGACACGGATCCACAGGTAAATTTTACAATATTTAAATAGCGTGTGTATGTTACGTATAGAGGTTTGCGAATGCCTTTAGTTAGAGTAGTATGCAAAGAGTAAAGTAACTATGGTAGTATGTTTCGAGCGTGAAATATGGGTGGTTAGGGAACTGTTTTGTTCGTTTGTTCTATTTCCCGTTCCCTAACTTTGACACTGGCATACAATCGTTATCTATATCGTCTAATTTCCAGTTGACTGACATTTTATCTAATTAAATACATAAACAGCATGGTTTAGTAATTAATAAAGACCTAGATAGCGAAAATTTACAAATACCTCATTTTTTGAGGAAGTTTCACGGAGATATTTGTCCTAATGTTTATGCATTAAGTCCATGATTGTGCACCATCATTATACGTACAATAATCCTTGTTTTGTTTATGATGTTACTTAAAGCGTTTTGAACCAATATTGTAGCAGATTTAAAACAATCCAACACAACCAAAATACCTAGCCTAACCTCTTTACCGTTCAATATTACAAACAAGTTTACATGAATACACAATTAACCTTGTTTTTGTAACCAGTTTTTGCATTTAAAAACACTTTCTGATGCTTCAATGGACATATAATATGTCAAGACTAGTTTATTTACTACACTGAAGGAGATATATCGCCTAAGTTTCTCAGTAGTAGAATATTAATAACCTCCGTCTCTTTTATGTTTCTCTGGTATCCACCCACTTCATATTGTCCTATTGGAAACTATTACAACATATCTATTCAATTTAACTAACATGATTATTGTGTGTTGTGTGTGTGTGCAATCAAAATATTAATGGCTAACCTTGACAGCAATGCAGAGGAATTTTTCGATGCCATTTTTTAGTTTGTTAATATTTTTAGTTATGTTAGGACATTATATTTTCAATTTAAATGGATGGACCGTGTGAATGCTGTTATGGTTAGTAAAAGATACAACCAAGTCGAGATCAGAAAGCAAACTGTTGTATTTCCTCTTTACCCTCATTATAAAAATGTTACACATGACAACTAATAAAAACAATTAAGCCTCAGGTCACCAACATTCAAACCACCGGTTAGGTATTTAAACAGTTGGCTTATGTCAAATTTCCAAAGGAAATTTTAAATATAGAACTGTTTAAATGTTTAATTGGTTGATTTAAATGTTCAAACATAACAGTTAGAAAGGGGGTGACTGCCGAGATGACGACTAATAGAGAAGTATGGAAGAAAAAGACATGTTGCGCTGATGCCAAATAAATTGGGATAAGGGCAGAATGAAATGGTGATGAATGAATATCATTTGGTTTATAAAATAACAGATGCATGCAAATCTATATAAATAAAATAAATTCAGGTTAGTTACACCATTTATAATTCGAGAGTGGCTGGACCGATTTTTATGATCTTTGATTTTGTTGAACTTGTCTCCGCCCCGAATAGCAGAATAATGGTTAAAAACATGGGGATAATTTATATTCTAAAGCAGTACGAAGTTCGCTGGGTCAACTAGTTGAATAAATAAATTCATAACATCAATGAGTCAGAAAAACTTCTTTCAAACGTGAATAAAATGAGAAAACCAGTCGAATGCAGATTATATTGAAAGCAATATGATAGGTACTGCAGTTGCAACATAAGCTAAGTTTAGAGTTACATACAAGTTGTCACATATGACAACTTGTGTTGCTGATTTTGTGTTGTTATGAACTAAATATAAACTGTTAATTTATTGTACTAGGTTTTAACGTTCAGTGTTTTCCAACATACAATAATTTTTTGTTACTAATCAGTCTTTTGAAAACGCATGCAGATTTCTTTATTGAACTAAAAATACTAGGTACTAAAATTGTTATGAATGAATAAATAAATAAATAATAATAAACTAAAATAATATAGATTGTATTTATGTAATCTATGTATGGATCATAGCAGGTGGCATTCTGTAGTTTCTGCCTACCCTCATGGGAAGATGACGTGAGTTTATGTATGTATCAATCTTAGATTTAAGTTTGGCTATTTAAAGCTTCCTCTCTCCTACATAAATTTGTTTTTTTTTTGCCATGTCCGACAGGGTCCATAATGAACACAATTTCTTTTTTAACTTACCGCCTAAGTACCCACACATTGTGGAATGCAAATAAAGATTGAGTATTATAGTATCGATGAGTACATTGAAGCTCAATGTTTTTCAATGATTTCCATTATCCCTAAATCTATACAAATAAAAGGACATCATTCAAGTGTTGAACATTTTATGCCCAAATATTACTTAAATAAAAAAAAAAACATTTGTTATAAAAATATAATTTAATATAACATAAAAAAAATACCAACTTTTCATTGAATTTAACTATAAACTTGTTATAAAAATATGTATTTTGGCATTTTCGAAAACGAAGTTACTCCTTTTTTTAACAAAATAAATGAATTAAATTTAAAACTACTTTGAATAAACTTTGATATGATAATTCTCTATGTTTTAATGTAAATTCAATTGAATAACTCTTAAGCGTTACGCCATGATGTCGGAAAAAGTAAAAAAATAGATATAACTTTGCAATATCTTTGTATCAAGAAAAATTCATTGAATCGTGTATTCCTTTTACATGATACTAGACCAAAGAGTAAAAAACGTATACTTACCAAAATGTTAAATCCGTATTTCACATACTTAACAAGTTACACGAAATAGAAAACCACATTTTTCTCAATATATCACCTTAATTGTAGACTTTCGATGTAATAGTAAAAAAAAATAGAAACATCCGAATTGAGAACCTCCTCCTTTTTAGAAGTCGGTTAAAAATGCTCAAGATATCATTTTCCCTAAGCAAAAGGCTCAGATCAAATAAAAAAAGGGCAAAAGGGTACTTTTTCTGGCCGGCTCTTTAATTTTTGGATACAAAATGAATGATGTCCTTTGAGTGTCCGTTTGTAATGTCAGAATAACAGCTTTTTACTAAATGCACATGAAAGTATATACGGTACTTATAACAAAAAAATTACAAAATAATACTGTTTTAAAAAGTTTTTGTCTGTTTGTTTTTTTCCGGCTAATCTCCGAAACGGCTCGACCGATTGTGACGGGACTTTCACTGGCTGGCTGGCTGGCTGGCTGGCTGGCCGGCTGGCTGGCTGGCTGGCTTTCAGCTGATGTTATAAGGAGTAAATGAGGCTTATTTTTATTTTAGAAAATACAAATTAAAAAAACTTAAATACCATCCGACATGCACGCGAACGAACTTGCGGTCACAGCTATGTAGTACTTTACCATTATACTACTTACTTATTTTACTTTATTTGTCACCCATGTTATCAATCAGCCTTTTAATAACGCATGAAGTATCCATCCACTCAAACAAAATGTGCTTTTAGATGAATACTTAAGGGGCTTACAGGACCTAAACGCATAAAACGCAAGTTTTAGAAACAATAGAAGTATATAATCGACTACTGCAAACAAAATCAGAAAAATATATGGTATTCTTCAGGATATATGCTAGGTTGATAGTGTGTTGAAAACAAACTAATTTGATACGATAGAAAAAAATCATGAAGATACTTCTAAAAACTTTCTTTTCATAATAAAAACCATACTAATATGACATACAATCATTCTGACTTTTTGTCAGATTATTCTACAAGCAACATACTAAAACACTAGTGTTTTAATTTTTTAGTCCAAACAGATTTTTTGTAATTAAATATTTGCTTTATATTTTGCAATAAATTACGTTGTGTCATCGCGCTTCTCTTTCTTTTCTATGCAGTCCGACAGTGACAGTGTTTTAGGTAATGTAAGCCCCTTAATATAAGCATCTATTGGACAGTGTACATACATGAGTACCTGATCCTCCTACTGACGCATGAGGTACAAACTATAGCACCGCTTATCAGACAAATGACTACAACTGCAGAGTAATAAAACATTGATAAAAACAATTTGTTAGCTTTGTTTTGTATTGTATTTTAGTCATGGTTTTTTTACAGTACTTATCAGTTATAAACTGTTATTTATATTCATTCAAAGAATTCTTACACCTTAAAAATAAACCGCCATAAATATTCAACAACCTAATATTAGTTTAATAAACATTTATTAATAAACTTGCAATTAAATGATTAATTGATTGCAACATTAACCTAATAACCTTTTCATTGAATATTAAAACAACACATAAAATTTATTATGCACTTTGGAAAGCGCTAGCAGTTTGTAAATAAAATAGTATCTCTAAACAATTTAACTTGTCGCCCAAAACTTTCTTTCTAAGGCGGTTTTACTGCAAACACTAGTTCCCGGTAGTAAGGTATCGTATTTACCAGTAAATGACTGGGTTGCGGAGGTGAGATCGGCAGATGTTCATGTAAAAAACAAAACTGGTATTCAGCTGAAACCAATTGGAAGCCACGGTTCAAAAAGGCTAGGCACATGATATGACAATGAACAGCTAACATTTATTTTTATAAACTGTCCTTCCAGGAGAACACAGTAAACGAACGGACACACCTCCTCGAAGTGACGGAACAACAGCAGGAGACGCCGGTGCCTGCGGCCTCGGCGTCCACCCCGCCCCGCAAGCCTGATGAGCAGAGCGCGCTCAACAGGATACTGCACGAGACTGCTACGTGAGTCTTCTACCCAATAGTTATTCTGCAGGTAGACCTATTCCAAAGAAGGTGATACTGATAACCAAAATTGGGTACCAAAACAAAGGCATAATAACAGGAAGTTTTTCTCACTTCATTTTAATGAGGGTCTGGCAGTTTGAGTAATTTACGCGGCTTACCCAAAAGTCCTTTTTTTGGTATTGTTTGTCGAATCGTTAAGCTCCTCAAGATCTTAGTTGAGCTGCACGATTACTGACAAATGCGTGCACTGACTGGACAGGTCCGCTCAATCTCTGTGGTTGTTTCCTCAAAAGACCATTTCAGACAACAATCTTACATGGTCTTCACTTGATTTTACCAAGATTATGTCTGGACTTTAAAAGAGACAGTGACCCCTGAATTTGTTTCGGCCGTTCTTCTCAGAGTAGTCAGATAAGAAACGCCGACCTTATCTAGTTTTTAAAATATGGTGGTGATGTTGGTTTAATATGATGGTTGTCTTTTTTAAAAGATCGCTCTTGGCGATAAGACCGCCCATTGTGTCACCCTTTGTACAGTTTCTATATTTATGTCTGTAATATATATGGTGTACATAATAAAAAGTATTCATATATATAGTAATTATAATAAAAAGTAATAGTCTGTACAAACCTACGTACAGAAATAAAATCATTTGTCTTTATTTGACCCTCGTGATTCTTTAAGCTGTCTTTTTTCCATTATTCTAACAGTTCAACTGAATTGCTTACTCGAAGATCGAAGATCTTAGCAGTGTCCTCTGATGCCACAATTTCAATAAACCCCTTTAATGATGACCTTGTTTGTTATTTTTTATACATACCATCAGTAAAGAAAAGCTGTAAACTGCATTCAGCTGCGTCCGGTTCAACTGGAAACTAAAAAACATGTTGTTGGGAAAGGCTACGCAGATTATGATCAGCGTAAAAAGTCTTAGTTTTGAGCTATACTATTTTCATCTTTAATTCTCATTAATAAAGTCCCTTTTTATCCACCCTTTCAGCAACGTAATCGACGTAGGCGCTCTCGGTCCGTACGCACTGGAAGCGGGCGCGTACTCGGAGCGCGTGCGCGTGTACAGCGCGCGGGTGGCGGGGCTGGGCGCGGGGGGCGCGCCGGCGCCGCGCCTTTTGTCTGACTTGTCGCATTCAGAGCGAGCTGCTCTGCTGGCGAGGCCGGCATTAGCAGCCGAGGATAAGGACTTAGTGAGTGTATTTTAAACTTTGGGTAACGCGTAAGCTTAAAATCCTTAAAATACGGACATTGATCGACGAAAAAATGTAGGTATATAATTTTATTTACCAGCCTGTAACTGTCCCTCTGCAGGGAAAAAGACTCTTCTCATACACAGAAGGTATCAGCATTGAGCACCACGCTTGCTCAAGGTTTATTGGCGATTTCAGACTTATGTAAGACTGGTAATTAGTGACCGATACTCAAACACATGATTGGGGGCCTGTGGCTGAATAAAAACAGCCGCATAGATCGATCGATCATGTTAATCTACACTTGCCACAGACCAATCTGTGGATGGGTGACCATCTTTACATACCGAGACCCCTCCGTGCCTCTGAAAGCACGTTAAGCCATTGGTATTGCCTAAGCAAACAGTCAGTGCGTTTTCGGATAGCATATCGGGCGCGACTCAATATCATCTCATTCACCTCATTAGTTTTAATCGTTATTCCGTTTGTAGTACGCAAAATACGCGCATTGACATGGAGTTGCGGACACCAGCCCGTATTACCTATTATTCCATCCATTTGTATTACTGAAATCCATACTAATATTATAAACGCGAAAGTGTGTCTGTCTGTCTGTTACCTCTTTACGCTTAAACCGCTGAACCGAATTAGATGAAATTTGGTATAGAGATAGTTTGAGTCCCGGGAAAGGACATAGGATTTTTTTTTCAATGACATTTAAGTTGATTTCAGAGTGACTAGCACTATTGAAAAAGTTTTTATAAAAACTTTTTCAATAGTGCTTGAAATAAAGTTGATATTTGTTTAACTTGAAATAGGTAGGGATTGTGTAGCACTGCGCACTTTTACTATACATACTTCGAGTGATTGCGAAGCCATATGTATATTAAGAAGCCCTTAATCCACATTGAGTGCGTAGTACTTACACGGATAATCATTAGCGAAATAACTGTCCTACGAGGATTAAAAAAATTGTCCCAGACGAATAGTACAAAAAGTCCCTTCAGGCGAAATTCAAATTATCATATGTTTTATGCTATGCTAGCTGACCCGGCGAACTATGTACCGCCTCAGAATCAATATATGAAATTAGTCAATCCGTTCTCGAAATATCATCAAAAAAGCCGTTCCATACAAAATGTATGAGAAAATAATTATTAAGTTTCATTTTTTTTTTTCGAGAATTTTTCCCATGTTTTAATAGTTATTCTGCTATTCGGGGCGGAAACACATCCAACAAATCAAAAATCTTAAAAATAGGTCCTGCCGTTCTTGAGTTATTTAATAAATTGTGTAAGTAACCCGACTTTGTTTTATTTATTTAAGAAGATTTTGCAGGTCATTGTCAGGACGTATGTTCATCAAATGTGATTCGCACCGTAACACTAATTTATTTACAGAATTATATCAAACTAGCTAGCGTCACGTGGTTTCACCCGCGTAAATGTCAATCCCGTGAGAATATCGGGATAAAAAGCCTATACTTATGTTAATCCAGGGTGTCGGCTACCTCCATACAAAATTTTATCAAAATTGGTCAAGCAGTTTGAGCGTGAAGAAGTAATAAACACACACACAAACTTTCGCCTTTATAATATTAGTGTGATACAATTCTCATAGAATATCGCGGGGTATCTTAGCGCATCGCCCCAAAAACGATCCACTAAAATGAAATTTCTCCATTACAGATAACGAATGCGGTAAAGAAAGCCGCGGCCGCCATTTCGGAGCTCCGAGTTGAGCACCACGAGGACTTGGTGGTGCCTTTCAGGGTGCCATAGCAGCGGCGGACCGCGTCATATTGCGAGGACGAGCGGCCTTACTGACGCGAAAATATGGCCGGGACACGGTAGGGGGAGCTTATGTAGATAGGTGAATTAGGACAATGAAAAGAATGGGAATAAAAAATCGTAAAAAAAATCTCGCGTTTGTGGCGCGATAAGCAAATATCAGACGCGTCAATTTTTGGCTATTTTTGAGGTTCCGAACTCAACGAAAAAACGAAATTTTTATAAATGACTAGTAGCACCCCGCGGTATCACCCGCATAAGTGTCGATCCCGTGGGAATATCGGGATAAAAACTACACTATTTCCCTCCCCGGGATGCAATCTATCTCTCTGCCAAAATTTATCTAAATCCGTTCAGTTGTTTAGGCGTAAAAAGGTAATATACAGACAGAGTTACTTTTGAATTTATAATATTAGTATGGATAATCTCACTTTCTTGTCCATCGCAGAGGTTTTTCTCGAGATCTATGCAATTTTAGTCATTTGAATTTTGGCATTAGCATTATGTTGTTTTTCATTCGGCATCTTTCACTCGCCTATCGAATTATCGAAAAATGAATTGAAACGAGCAGAGGAACCATTGTTATTTTGTCGGTGTCGTATGAACGGAGAATGAACAAAAATTAACATTCATTCGAGTAAACCATTCACTCGAGTCTGAAGCGTCTGATATCAGCTTTAGTTGCGCAACAGTCGCGCGACTTTTCTGTACGGAGTTTAGTTTTGGTGTGAGGTTAGTCGGCCTTAAATTGAATTGAAAGGACTATTTAAAGTGGTCTTTAAACTTGTTTATAAATTGGTATAGTGCCGATCATAAATTATTATTTGAAGAAAAAGGCAGATAAAGACATTCTTACAACTATGGTTGACATTCCGTAAGCCATAGGTGAGTGCGAATGCAATTTAAAGATAAAAATAACCATAGGTTTTTATCTCGTCAGCCTTTTTCTTCTCGAAATGTACTGTTAATATCAAGCGTCAAAAATAAAAATATACCTAGAAAGGACTAGTCCCGCCATTTTTTTATTGCAGTCAAATAACTGCCAGACTTTCATAAACTACTAAGATGTAACTAATACTTGCCGGTTACTTGCAGTTATTACTGCAAGTTTTAACTGCAAGTCACTGCAATATATATTACGTAGAAATGCTAATAAATGTAGAAGTAAAAGTATAATTATTTAACGTTTTTTTTTTATAATAATTTCCATTATCATTTTGTGTGCCATGGCTATAGCGTTTAAGCCAGGGT
Source organism: Luperina nickerlii (assembly GCA_963855955.1). NCBI lineage: Eukaryota > Metazoa > Arthropoda > Insecta > Lepidoptera > Noctuidae > Luperina > Luperina nickerlii. Next base: position 22,617,598 of record OY979671.1, read on the forward strand.
AAGTTAGAATCAGCCTTTAATTTTGGTGGCAACACTTATCAGAAAAATAAGCAGAATAAAAAATGTATATATTTTCGCTGTTACCTTGTATATTCGATTGTAAAAACAAAACCGTTATTAATTTGTACAACGATTTTATTGTTCAATTCTAAATCTAAATATTTCTATGAAGGTATTATTACTTTTTTATAACACAAAGCATGTACCTAAAATAAGGCCAATGACCGCAGGTGCAACCTTAGGCGTATGAATATACTCTAAAATCTCGATACCAACATTAATTTAAACAGAATAGGACCATTATCATATCATTTACTGAGAATATTCAATAGATTTAAGTTGTATTGGTAACAGTATTCATTCTGTGTGATATAAGTTCAACATTCATGTTTCACTGTTTCTTAAAACGTTGAAAATATTGTCCAAAAAACTGGATATTTAGCCTGAAGAGTAACTTACATCTTGCTGGGGTCGTGAGAGAGAGGCTATCAGTGTGAGAGAGAGACGGACCTATAGAAGACCGACAGCACTATCTCTTTTTGCAATGGAATAATGATGACATTAATACTTCTTAATACGACCCCGTTCATTTGTTTAAAACAATGTGATTAAAGGTTCAATTTGAATGACAGATGAATAATCGCCAACAGTTGCGCTACAAACGCGCAACTAATTGTTAGTTAAAATAACATTGAACAAATGCTGCAGCCTGACGTTTAAACTGGATAAACCACAATTTTGCAATTAAACAGCCCATATAAAATCCAAATGCGATCATGATTCACATCAAAGTGACGTCTGTCAAAAGAATATTTTATTTCGTTATTTTTCAACATTTCTGAAAATAATGGAACATTGTTAGTCAGTATAACACATTTAATATCTTATTGTGTAGTTAATTTATATAAACAGTTTTCGCTATATTTTAGACTAATTTCATGATATTATACCAAGACCATTATGTTATTTGACAGATAAATAATAAAAGTTAATCATTATTGAATATTTTTCTAAGAAATTAAACTACAGGTATGTATTATATATAATTTTACTTGGATTTACTGCAGTCATTTTTCAGTTTATTTGTACGTGTAAACTAAAATTTTGACTAACATCCTAAATTAGAACCAAAAATATTTTAATTGTAAAATGTAGCCAAATTGTAATGACTTTACCTTATTTAGAGAAGCAAACGCTAAGCAAACAAATACCTATCACGTTTTCAATAATGCACTATCATATGTATAATATCTAGGATCATAATATCATTTATCCTATAAGAAATATGCACCTTCTCACAGGCGTGATGTATTATGTTATGTGTGTAAATATTATACTTATATGTTATACTGAAGCACAAAAATGATTCATATATCTACATATATCATATTTCCATAATCATAGATGTTATGATATGATAGTGTATATCCCCCGCAGTAATTTGCCTCCCTGAATAAAGTGGTCTACAAACCTGCGACTAGTCTTGCATATCTGCGATTAATCGCAGGTTTTCGGCGTCTATTTATTAACATTGTGTATTTATTAACCAAATTAAGTCTAAAGGAATCTGTGATGCAGATTTTTTTGTTATAAAATAATATTGCAGGCTTAGTATGTGTCTGATAGAAATAAAAGACTGTTTTGATTTTGCAAGTTTGAAGGGAATTTCTTATTAATATAATTTGTATAATCTGTTATATTTACCATTCTACTTGAAATATTAAACAATTGTATAAAAATACTTTCCTTTTGAATTTCACCACAATCGGGTGTAAATAAATTTTAAATCAAAGCAGTCTAATACATGTGTGTAGATATTAAAAACGATCATTTTGAAACTAAACAAGACGACTGACTGAATGTAGTTAGTTTTATTGTAATGTATAGAAAACTTATTAATGTAGCGTGTTAGGATATTTATGAGTTACCTTAAACAGACTCTCAGATTCTATTTTGTACCAAAAACATACCTCGATGCTGACTAAACATATTGCCATCTTGTACTAACAAGCAAAGTAAGAAAGAGACGGATTAATAGACCTGTCAAAGTCACCGTGACAGCTCAAAAGATAGCACGTTCTAAACGTCATTGTTTTGTTGGTTTTCTCTCTATCTAGCTTTCTATCTAGATCTTCTATCTTTTATATTTCTGGACATTGAGTGAATTTAAATGCAACTCATATAAACACATCATCATAACCAGCCTATAATTTTCCCACTGCTGGGACACAGGCCTCCGCTCTGTGAGAGGGAGTGGGCCGTAATCCACAAAAATAAACACATTAATTTTAAACAACCTAGAGATATTCTAACACGCTAATATTCGTGTATAGAATTTTGCTACATATTAAAAGAGCTTAATCTTGATTTAAATGTTAATATCGATGCCATTTTTACATGTATTTGTATGAAGACGCGACGTGTAAGCGTCTTGCGATATTTGTAGCGAACGTACGCTCGTGCGAAACCACCCTAAGAAGTTATTATAAGTTTGTTTCGAGCGATAAAGGTGAATCTGGACGGTGCGATTTTTAATCGAGAATTGCATAAATCGTGCTTGTTGCAACTTGCAAGCGAATGTTTACGGAAAATCTTACTAAACTTGTTGTCGAGTTCTAAATTTAGTCCAAGCTTAAACGATCAAGTCTGTTATTATATTTTTTGAACTTTGTTTTGAGCAAGGTAAAGTTCTTAATACAAAACTGACAACTCAGACTCGGGTTTAACGTCAAATTTTGTAATTCGAACTTTAGCTGTGTAGGAATAAAGTTCCAAATAAAAAAATGCTTCGTTGGTTTAAACCAACGCGTTCACACGATCGCGATTCGAGGGCGATTTACCTACGCTTCGCTCCCTCAAAAAAGAAGCATTTAATTCCAATGTTTTTAGAGGGAGCGATGCGTACGAGACACGCGCTTGTTAAAATCGCGCTCGTGTACGCGCCCTTAAGCTTCTCCATACACAACAACACACACACACAATATATGGAGCAGCAATGTTTTCTTCGTGATTTAGGCTTTGGTCCCATACTGCCGCCTTAAGTAAAAAGGGCGCATCTGAGGAAAGGGAATAGAGGAAAATGAGCCTTAATGGATGGTGCCTTTTTGTTCCATTAAGGCTCATTTTCCTCTATTCCCTTTCCTCAGATGCGCCCATTTTATTTAAGGCGGCAGCATAGTAACCGTTGTTTAAAATGATGAATACAAGTCACCCCTTTTCAGGTTCAACTAAGCTTGTATATTTTAAATTCTGAATTCGACTAGGTATGGGTTCTCGATAATTATGGCTTAGGTTCCAAGCTCTACTTTTTTAAACGTCAAGTCGCTATTGCGATTAAAAATCGCACTGTTTGTACTCAAAAGTGTTGCTATCGCGTCGTGTTGACAACGACGCGTAGAAAGAATGTTGTTATGAAATACAGAATAATTATTATTATTATAGAATACCAGTTATTTTGTTATGCACACCATTAATGTATAGTAATAAAAGTGATTATAAATTTCTATTTAAATATTCTGTGTTTTTATTTATTTAATAATTGAAGCAAATGAATAACCAAGACCCTTCCCTCGACTGTCATTCGTAATCTTTGGCAGCCATCGTAATGGCTGCCAAAGATTACGAATGACAGTCGAGGTATGGATCAAGGGAGGGAAGGGGGAAACTGGTTGTCAGAGCTTCTGACTACCCGTAGGTAGTCAGAAGCCCGAAAATCTGACAACCAGTTTTACCAAGTGGTATCGTGTTATCTAGTAACTGGGTTGGGCAGGTCAGGTAGGCAGTCATTCCATGTGAAACACTGGTATTCAGTTGCATCCAGTTAGACTGGAAGCCGACCCTAATATAGTTTGAAAAGTATAGCATTTGAATTTGAAAATATGTATAGTAAAAATGGTATGGGTCCCGCCTGCTTCCAACTTTAATTTAAAATGGGTTTGTTTTTAGCTTTTCAGTTTTTTTGTGTTTTAGGTACAATAATGGCATTGTACCTACCTACTTAGTGGAATGGTAAAAGAGGTCTGTAAACATGAACTCTGTGGTAGGTAAGCATACCTAATTAAAAAAATATAACCAAGAAAACGCAAACGTCAATTTCGTGTAGGTACTTTTGTCAGAAACAAACCAAAATAAAAAAACGTCAATTCTTGTACGACTGTCAAAAACAAACCAAAATCAACAATATATTTATTTAAGTTTTTCAACTATAATTTGCAAAATGTCTGTCTTCGACGGCGAAATTGAATACCGGTCGGTTTATATGGTCGATTTTGACAGAAAGATCAAACCGTAAGTGCCTACCTTTAAACATACATAAACTCAGGCCTTCTTTCCGACGACAAGTATTTCTCCGCGCCTACGACGCCACCTGCATCTGCTCGTCAACGAGGAGCACGCCGCGCGCCGGCCGCCGGACGGCTTAGGACCTCGAGGCTCACCGGCCTCTGATAGGGTCCCAGCTCCGGTGAGAGGGAGTGGGCCATAATTCACCTCGCGGGCCCAGTTGGTAGATGCCACATGTGTTCGATTTTTTGGTTCTAGGACATGCCAGTTTCCTCACAATGTTTTCCTTCACCGTTTCAAGAGCAGTGGTGATGGAACAATTTACACAAAGTAAAGCGCCTGTCTGGGTTCGAGCCTGCGACCTACAGCACACTGTAGCAGCGTGCGATATGCCTTGGCCTCAGCTTGGACGTAGAACCCTGGAAGGCGCGTTAGGGAGCGCATGTTAGTTGCGGTACCAAAGCAGCAAGCCGCATGCGATGTGCTTCATTCCCCTCAAGAAACGGTGTAGGAATCATGATAGACGGAAGTCCAACACATCACAGCGGTTTACAGACTAAGAGTTTTCAAGACAGCGTGGCGCAATGTAGTAGTACCTATTGGACATTTCTTGAGCAAGAGAATTTAGTCAGTAGCTAGCCGCTTTATTGTCGGCGGTGAGATTGCTGCGTCATGGTGCCTTAAGATGTCGAGATAAATAAAGATTCATGTTAATAAACTCTGAAATACTGATGACGTGCCAACCATATCCATATTTTATATTATCCACGGCATTTTCTACTCTGTCCGCAGCAAGAGTGCCCGTCGCAAGCGCATCGACGATGACTGTCTGATAGTAGGCCTGAGCCGCGACATGCTGAAGGCTAAAGATGAAACGCGAAAGTACCCCGACGTGCTCTGTCCACTGTCTAAAGAATACTACAAGGATGCTGTCAAGAGGGTAAATAAGTTTACACATATATCTTCACGTCCGTAATTCCCAAAGAGTTAGTCCTAACACATTTTCGATAGTTTGCAGAGGACTATCCAAAAGTCACAAAGATGTACATGTCGAAGGACATCGACCCCACGCCAATTGAGAACGAGATCAAGGATCTGAAGAGGACGGAGTATTTAAATAAGTACTGTTCTAGAGGTAGGCAACTTTAGCGGATACATTTTTTTTCGATTCCACCCTTCACACGTTTTTTACGACATACCTAACATCGGAATTTGTTTCTTACTTATATTCAAGTTTAATATGTTGTGTGTATGAGCACTTAAATATGTTCTTTATGTCTTCATAATCTTTTTTGTACCTACACATAAATTACAGACACATTATATTGCAAGGACAGCTTATGTATACCTACAAAGGCGAGCTGAACCCAGACTTTGGTCACTTTGGTTTTCTAACTGCATACCGCAGTGCGACAACGAAATGCAAATGAGGGCAGCTACTAAGTAGACAACGTCCAAACTATACTAGCTTCCGCCCGCGGCTTCGCCCGTGAGGTATATCGATAAAAACTATCCTATGTCCTTCCCCGGGATGCAATCTATCTCTCTGCTTAATTTTATCGAAATCCGTTCAGTGCTTTAGGCGTGAAAAGGTAACATACAGACAGACAGACAGAGTTACTTTCGAATTTATAATATTAGTATGGATTCTACCTACCTTTCCACAGACCTTCCCTTCATGTCCGTCAATCTAACACGCCGTGCGCGCGCACTGCAGACCCTGCGTCTGCCGGACGACGTCCTCATACCGGACACCACCCAGACGAGCTCCTATCGTCATCCCAAGCCAGAGAAATACGCAGACCCACCTTCCTCCATGTCTATGAAGCCGAAATACGATGATTCGTTGACGAGTTAGTACCATTCAAATATTTAGGTACTTATATACCTAAAAATGAGTATACTCATTTTTATACATTTAAAAAACAGACACTAAGGGAGGTAGCGATAATGTTTGAATAGATAAAAACATTTCGTTATTTTTAAAGTAAACCCTTGCTTTGGATCTAGTGAGAGGAGATAGCAATGTGTTAGAGGAATATCAGCTGCATCTATTGGGAAAAGGCAGGTGACGACTTTTTGGGGCCAGAGTCATGATCGTCATCGACTATTTTGGGAGAGGTATGACTATTCTTGATAATCAAGTCCTCCCATGGTCAAAACTGCTTGGGCCCATAAAGTGGGCAAGGCCAAAGTTAAACGCGGCATCCATGGCGTTTTTATGCAATTGCAAGTGTAGGTACATTCCAACAAGTAGTCCATCGTCTGGTCACCACTGCATTGGCACTGACTCACGGAGGGATCTACATTTATAGTTGCCAAATTCGCTAAATTTTGTTTGTAGAGGCCTACTTGGGTGTAACTCGACTACAATACATTATTCCGTGTCTCATGCAGGGGAGCTCCGTCGTATCCTACGTGTCAACACAGGCGACACGACTTACGGCACGTGTCACGGCCTGCTGGCCAAGGTGGTGTTGGAGAAGAATCCGTTCGGGAAGCCCCGCAAGGAGCCCAGATACGGACGCTGGAAGAATCCGTACATGTTTACGTATAGAATTTGACTGGTTTTGTTGACGATTAAATTTTTTGTTGAGGTGAAGCGTTGGTTTTAATTGTAATGTAATGTCGATGAGAGTGGTGTTGTCTTTCCCATTGCTGGTAGCAACGGTTTTTTTTTTTTTTTTTTTTAGATTTATTCGCTTTTTGTTTTGGTGATTTTTCATCATTTATTTGATTCTATATAAGTATGACAATATCTGCTATTTGATACAGAAATTGTTTTTTGGGAAGTTTTATTCGCGATGTAGATAATAATATTAATTAGAGATAAGTGAAATATATTATCGTAAAATTTTATCATAATTATATATATATATATATTTTAATAATTTATATGTGGTAGCAACGGTAGCATTTGCGTGAGGTGTTAAGACGTCTCACCTCACGCAAATGCGCAGACTGGCGTGGAAAAAGAAGGTACTCCAGCTAAGACTAAATACGGCATACCTACAAGATGATGAGAAGATATGATTGGTGGTTTTGGCTTAGCTTTAAGTTTAAGGTGGAAAGGCAACCAAAAAAATTGCATAACAATAAAGGTATGTCAATCCACCTATGAGGAGGCCTATGTCCAGCAGTGGACGTCTTTCGGCTGAAATGATGATGATGATGATGTCAATCCACTATCCCGCTGGTCAAGCTGTACCTACCTAGAATTGAATAGGTATTGCAAGTGATAAAATGACGGCACTCTATGTTGCTTTGTGACTTGTGATGTTTCTATGTTTTTATAAATGTCAGGAAACAGAAGCAATGATACTACATTGGCGGGCCGCAATATTAGGTACCGCTGGAACAATAATCATAGATGGAACCAAGTCTTAGAATGAAGTCCTTCCTACCTCTATAGACAATATTTTACTCAGTAAAACCTCTACATAAGAAGCAAAATGCATGTAAAACTTAGACAAAAAAGAAAAAAAAAAAACTACAAATCGAGTCAACATCTTCCTGTCAGTTCTGTCATTTTGGTAAAAAGTAATTTTGATAAATTCTAAATTCCAGTGTGGAAAAATGATTAAAAATATGCAAGCTCTTTAGATCTGATCACAAAATTGCCAGTGGGAACGAAATGAGATAGCGCGGACTATTTTGGCGCTATGGATCACTACCTGACTACATATAGGAAAGACTACCTATGGCCGAATCTGCCTGGGTCCGGCTCCGCTTCATCTGGAGGGCCTGGGTCAGGCGGTGAAGGGCGTTTTGCCGAGTAAGCATACTTTTAAAAATCTTTCAGGGTGACAGGATTTTGTCAAATATAGGAAAGACGGGTGGTGTTTTTGGAGGGATAACTTGGCGCAAAAATCTCGAGGACTTACGTTTTTTGTGACTCAGACCCGATTCTTGTGAAAGGTCTGTTCAGATGTGGATCTCTGTTCATCCTTCAAAGTTTTAAAGAGGCTTGACCAAAATAGGCTGACCAAAAACACGGAACTTATCCGTAAAGCTGGTAGTTAGTCATGAAAAGGTGCTTTTATAAAGCGTACAATAATGTTGACGATGCTGATGAATGAATGATGAACACTTTAGTTCAGGAGTATACCTTGAACGTTTTATTTGTTATTCAAGCTATACTCCATTTGAAATAAGATTAGACATTGAAATAATCCTTTTTTACAGTCCGTTCAACAGATTTTCACTTCTATACCGTAGGCATAAGGATGGTATTGAAAGCAAAAAAGTGGTTACAATACCAACTGTTTACTGCAACTGCCATATGTCATGCCACCAACGCAATAGAATTCAAAATCGGTCGAACGGACTGTAAAAAAGGTTTATTTAAATGTCTAATCTTATTGCAAATGGAGTATAGCACTATTGATTCCGACGATCATGTTATAGTAAGTTAGGCAAACTTTCCTAGAAGAATAGTGATCTTGGCTTCCTCTATCTCCAGCTAACAAAGTTTTTTTGTTCTTGTAAAATTTAATATTTTCTTTGATTGTAAGGCGTATTACTCATCAAGTATAATGTGTATTTTGTGTTAGATTCATATACATAGTGTAAAACAAGTGTAAATAAATTTGAATCGGTGACGGTTACACGTGAATTTAGCATTGCCATCTTGATATTAATTCGGGTCTTATCAGGTACTATTCTCTATATTTTACTTCCTGTTAGTTTGTTTACGTACTATCATTTCACCATCATCCAGCCTCCGTATCTGGGCTCCTTGCGGAGTTTCCCGAACGGATCCTTCTCTAACACCACCATGGCCAGCAGGCCGTGACACTCGCCATATGTCGTGTCACCTGTATTAACACTTAGGATGTGACGGAGCTCCCCTGTGAAACGGAATAATGTATTTTTTTATTTTATTTATTTAATGATTTTAAAAATACAGAGGTGTTACTTAAATCTAAACTCGCCAAACTTTTACGTTTGATGGCGAGAGGCGCTCTTTTACATAACAATGCACCACCTTATTACATACCTACTTCTTATTAAATAATTATACTGCCTATGGTTCAATCTTATACAATGTAGTCGAGGTTACACCCAAGTCGGTCACTACAAACAAAATTTAGCGAATGGGCGACTATACTTATGTAGATCCCTCCGTGAGTCAGTGCCAATGCAGTGGTGACCAGACGATGGACTACTTGTTGGAATGTCCCTATACTTGTGGGTACTAGCTTGAGAGGACATAAAAACACCATGGATGCCGCGATTAAATTGGCCTTGCCCACTTTATGGGCCCAAATAGGTTTAACCATGGGAGGACTTGATTATCAAGAATAGTGATACCTCTCCCAAAATAATCGATGACGATCATGATTGTAACCTCAAAAAATTCATCACCTGCCTAGTCTTTTACCAACAAAGTTGGGGTCGACTTCCAGTCTAACCGGATGCAGCTGAATAGATACCAGCATTTTACATAGAGCGACTGCCTATCTGATCGCCACAACCTAGTTAAGATAATATGATACCCTTAGTAAAACTGGTGGTCAGACTTTCGGGCCGATTGCCAAAGATGTAATGTATGATCTCACCTCAAAGAAGTAAAAGTAAATCATTATAATAATATTCCTGTAACACATTGCTATCTCCTCTCACTAGATCCATGTCAAGGAGGTTTACTTTTATAATCTACCTAATTAAATAATAAAATGTTTTTTATTATAACAAACATTATCACTACCTCCCTTAGTGTCTATTTTTAAAATGTCTAACAATAAGTATATACTTACAGTAAATATTTGAATGAAACTAACTCGTACACGAATCATCGATTTCGGCCTCAAAATACGCCTGGTGGTGGTTTTACCCTAATTTTAACTGCTCTCACATTCGTAGTGTGCCGAAACTCTCAGGTCAGGAGTTAGCCTTCTACCAAGCATGTATGCAGCACACGCGTCCACCAGACTGCCGGTGTCCCCAGTATTCCGGCGGGGAGATGCCACAACTGCCGCCCGGGAAGGAAGGCGGGTGGAGCCGGAATGAGGTAAACATTCAGCTTGCTTATTCAAGTGTCATAGTGAGAAAGAAATCTGAGAGGCAATTCCCGAAAGAAATCTGAGAGGCAATTCCTGAAAGAAATCTGAGAGGCAATTCCTGAAAGAAATCTGAGAGGCAATTCCTGAAAGAAATCTGAGAGGCAATTCCCGAAAGAAATCTGAGAGGCAATTCCCGAAAGAAATCTGAGAGGCAATTCCTGAAAGAAATCTGAGAGGCAATTCCTGAAAGAAATCTGAGAGGCAATTCCCGAAAGAAATCTGAGAGGCAATTCCCGAAAGAAATCTGAGAGGCAATTCCCGAAAGAAATCTGAGAGGCAATTCCCGAAAGAAATCTGAGAGGCAATTCCCCGTATTTCTAAGAACGTTCTCAGTCTCAATCTGTCCGCCTTTGTACCTTCTTGTGCGAAAAGTTTAAATACATAAATAAATCTGTTAAAAATACCTCTAACTTACCTAGATACTTGACAAACTCTTGACATTGATTGTCGCTGAGACCAGATCGCGACTAGATTTGGAACGTTTTTAATTACGGGTATTGGCCTTCTGTTTGAAAGCGACACTCTTGCTCTTCTTCTTGTGTGCTGATGGCGCCGAAATAACCAACAAGTACCGCTCCGCTCCCTACCCCCACTGTAGCTCCCGCGCGGTCAGAAGTTGCGAAACGACACGCGACGCACTTTGAAAATAATAGTACCTACATTGTTCACCGCGGGGAGAAAGTGATCGATTACTTATTAATCGCACTTTCTTCCGAGTGATACATAGTGCTTTATACTATACCTACGAGGAAATAAAAGACATTCTTTTTAAGTGAAGTTTATATTAAAATTGTTACAGTTATTAAAACTCAATGTAGGTACATTTGCCAGGGAGATTAATATTGATTTGAATGGTCAGCAAAGTATGTGGTCATTATCATTTTGCGCTTGGTGATAAAAAAAAATTGTCTTTTGGCAATATACTATATTAAACACTGAATGGCCCTAAATTAAAAAAAAACAGCACGTTAACAATGGATTTAAATTATTTTGACCTGCAAATTTTTATGTACAACAGCAATGACGTATTTTATGCCTTATTTTAAAAATAGTAATAAGGTACTTTCCGAGCAGGTGTAGTATAAATAAATACTTTTGATTTCTTCACCAAAAACTCGCCTAATGAGGCCTTTGATACCCTGTGGGATGTAGTAGAGTAGGGTGTGGAAACACTACGGGACACTCCCATCGGGTCTTTGACCCTAAAGTCAATGACCTTTACCTGAGGGTCAAGGTTAATGACCTTAGAGCTAAATAAAGGTCAGTAATGACCTTAAATGACCTTAGGGTTCTCTGGAATTGGGCGGGCCGTGCGACGTCCCTCGGTGCACGCAACTGACTGGCGAAGAGCGCGTGCGGGGCGGGGGCGCAGGCGCAGGCGTCCTAGACGAGGCAGCGGCGCTTACACGAAGACTTGCTGCCGCTCGATATTTGAAAATCCTTTGTTATCGACCGCGCATGCCGCTGCCGCCGCCGCCGCCGCCGCCGCCGCCCTGCTTAGTCTGGTATTCAAATTTACCTAATTTTATGAAAATACTAGCTTTTGAAAATAACCACAATTTCATATAAATACATGAAAACTTAGCTACTTAGGCGGACACGACAACATCACTGGAAGGTAAAAACTAGTCTAACATTCCCACTGCTGAGACACGTTTTTTGGGTACCTACCGCTGTCGGGTTTTTTTAGTTTTTTTTATTACTTTTTTTCTTTCTCGTCATTTGGTGGTTACAGACTGACAATTCCTAAAACAATGATCTGACTGAAAAATGGTTCGTTAAAATTGATTGTCACGCGATTTCGCGGACTGCTTGAGTTGCTCTGATCTGAGTGACTGCGCGAGTTGCTCTGATCAAAATATTCTTGTTTTTTATTTTACTTTTGCAGATCATGGGACCGATGTTGGATCCAAAACTGTACCCTGTTCGGGTCGCAGCAGCTCCAGAAACACCCACGTCACGATACGACCAGCCCAATGCGTTCTTGGACAAGGTAAATAAGATTTCGGGAAATTCACACTGGCATTGCTAGTTTCCAGCTTTTTGGATACTCTAATATCATGACTTTGGTTTGGTTTCTAGTAGTTGGTCTGTAGGATCTCTTACCAAAGAATACCTAAACTAATCTAAGTACAAAATAGTAAATGGTTCGTATTGTCCAATATCATAGTCAGTTCGTGACAAGAAAATACATTTTTCTTAGCTTTTCAACGATAGATAGAGTTCATTCATCATCTTAGTGATTACTTTCGGACCATAATCATCTTTCACACAATCCATTCACTGTTCACACTTTCCTTGACTCATCATCGTCAGCATCATCGGCTGCCTTGTTCAACACACTGCTGAGTAATAGGCCACCTACCTCGATTGGTCGAATCTTGAGTCAAGCTCTTTGTTTATTCAGATTATGTTCTTCTCTGTACCTCTAGTTACAATCGAAGTACCCGATGCTGTACAGCATCCTACAGAACGAAGCGTCTCCGGAGCTGAAGCAGAGGATAGACAGAGACCGGAACAAGACGACTTACCAGGTCGATTTCTGCGAAGCAGGTATGTACATTTTCACCTGTCATATTTAATTGCCGTGAGAAACTACGGTTTATTCGCCGTTTGTAAGCACGGAGGTCAGTGTTGTATTTATCACTATAGAAGCTTGTTGACAGACACGTCGTTGCCGTGTACTAAGAGCCTTAGAGTCGCATGTTATCTCTCCACCACTCCTGGTTGACCGGTAGAGAATTCCTAAGGGCAAAGTCTACCTTTGTACAGACGCCAGCATATAAAGCTACCCGAAACTGTAAAATTTCCCCAAACAACTTTGAACCCTAAGCTTTAGCGATCAATTTGAAAATCTATTAAAGAAATTTGATAGATTGTAGTAGCTTGATGTGCTGGCGTCTGTACCTTTGTAGTGTACAAAGATTTATAAATAAAATAATAGGACGCCTGTCTATTGTATTGCCATCAACCAGGCACAAATCCAGGCTTCGGGCTTCTAATGAGAAATCCCTGACGTATGAACCAAATAACACTTGGCTCTTTGATCGGATTTAAACCATGAGCCAGTTTTTGTATTTCGAATTTTATTCCGATAAAGATAAAGCCCTGAATACAAATCTGGCAAGAAATTATAAGCTTGGACCAAAGTTATAGAGGAGTCGAATCTATCAGCCCAACGATCAGCAAAAAACCTAAGATACATGACTCACTTATATTCGCACGACCTATTACCTCGTCACCAGGTCCTGGCGCCAAGTTCGAGGGTCTTCAACGCGCAGCAGATGAGAGCGGCACAGGACCGTGTGCTCAACCGATGCGTCTGCCTGGCGACCCCTGCCGCGTCGGGCCCAAGCCGGGACAAAAGTCTGCGCCCAAGACCATCTCCAAGCAAGCCGGCGCCAACGCTGCGAGCGATCCGAGGGCGAAATGCGGTAAGAACGAATTTTATTGTAGTATTTTTGGTTTAAAAGAAACTTAAGTTTATAAATGTGGCCATGGTCTAAAAATCTGTTCCGTGGTCTAAAAGCATATACGTCAGACAGTCAAGGAGTATTGTCATGAAGGCAATGTTAAAGCTTATCTAATGCATTCATAAGAAGGCTCCTCACGGTATTCTTCAGCGATTTCATCTCAAGGTATAACTTGACACATTTATAATTTACAGTCCTCCAGGCCATATTTCGGCTTCTCAACAAATCTCAACGGAACTAGCCTTCGGCGCAGGAGATATTATAGTGCATAAGTGTGTGCGTAGAAAAAGGTGCACTGTCTCTTCCCTCAATCTCTTTATAGTCAGATGGGGCGGCACGTAATCCGAAACGATCAAAGAGAGAGCAGACGCAGGACCAACGACTTAACGTGCTTTCCGAGGCACGGGGGTATCACAACGGCCAACGACCAAGTTCTTAATGAAAAAACCTAAAAACCCTTTGCTCGACCTGGGATTCGAACCCAGGACCCCAGGCTCAGCAGTCGCGCTTGGGACCACGAGACCAACGGGGCAGCCTTTATATTAATTTATATAGAATGACTGTAGTAACATCGCTGTCGATCGATCCAGTGTGGCCCATGGCAACGGGATCGTAATCATCGATCGACTATCGAGATATGTTTTGAGACGATCAATACAACGTCGATCAACTGCAATCGTTACTGCTGACTGACTGCAAACGTTGCATCTTCACTCCCAGGTTTCGCTTACTACCTACCACATCTACTATCACTCAAAACATTTTAAATCCTGAAGAGTAGATCCTATGTTTAATGCTATTAATGATGTACAGACGCCAGCACATCAACCTACCCGAAACTGTAAAATTTTCCCAATCAACTTTGAACCTCATGCTTTAGCGATAAAGTTGAAAATCTATTATAGAAATTTGACAGATTGTAGTAGCTTGATGTGCTGGCTGTACATGATGATAATTATTAATCTTGACAGAAACGACTTCGGCGGTGCCACCTCTCGGCCGCACGGAGTACCAAGACGGCGTGTCGAAACTGGGTGGCATCATCATGCGCGACAAATTGCATCGGAGATGACCGCAACATCATTGGCAATATTATGGACAATAGGGGCAATCATGGAATAAATCATTTGGACGATTTATTTCTTAGTGTTTTAATTTTCTTTCCTGCCGTCTTCGGTATTCCCAACAGATATCATAAATCATATCTTCACCAGGATCATTGCGTAATACTATCATTGCGTAATATTATCATTGCGTAATACTATCATTGCGTAATACTATCATTGCGTAATACTATCATTGCGTAATACTATCATTGCGTAATACTATCATTGCGTAATACTATCATTATCAATGGCTTTCATTTTCACAGTTCAAAAACATTCATTACGTTATTTACGTTGTTGAGAACACACATTTTTCAAACATATGAAGCAACTAGCAGCGCCCCGCGGTTTCCCCCGCATAAGTATCGATCCCGTGGGAATACTGGGATAAAAACTATCCTATGTCTTTTCTCGGGACTCAAACTATTTCTATACCAAATTTCATCTAAATCGGTTTAGCGGTCTAAGCGTGAAGAGGTAACAGACATACAGATACACTTTCGCATTTATAATATTAGTGTGGATGGATTAGCAATATCCTTCAAATTGATTGAGATTGATAGTGATTTACGCAATTAAGGTGCTAAACAACTAAACCAAACCCACCGAAGCTGTTCGGTAAGATTGTTTAACTATTATGCACTCTACTTACATTACAACCCACCAATATTATAACCACACCCATATCAACCAGTTTTCTATTTTAAATTATCACAGCTGTAGCGGTATCTACAACGCCACATGCAAACAACGCGTCATACTGACGTCACGCAAAATCCTGCATCGCGCAAGCAGAGTTTACCGCGCAACTAGCATAGATACAACGGCCCGACATGAATCATCGGGCAGTTGCCCGCCAGACACAACACCCGTCTGGTCGGAGAATCCTCCCTTTTCTATAGAGTATGAGTGAACTTTACACCCTGTTCCTCATATCTCTATACAGCTAGTAAAGAGTAACTGTAAATATCCTGATATCCTGTTGTCAACTTGCGACACTCCGGGATCATAATATGATTTATTCTTACACGATCAACCATGAACACATAACTAAAAACATGCCAAGTGCCAGTCAGACTCGCACACGAAGGATCGCAGGCAAAAACGGGGTATTCCTCGAAACGCACCAACTTTGAAACGCACCAAATGAAACGTCTATCGATATCACTTATTACGAATCCTTCATGCTCTTCTCTATGTTTCATAGTTGATGAAAAAAATTAAATAAAATTATAATAGGTATTTTTATTTTTATTAATTTCTTTTTTTCGAGGAATAATTTTGGTGTTTCAAAGTTGGTGCGTTTCGAGGAATACCCCCAAAAACACCGAAAAGGACACGCTTCTTGTATGGTCCACCCACCCGGCTTGATCCCACTCTTTTTTTGGATTAACTTTATTTTATTTCTATTTTATTTGTTAGTATAGGTACCGGCAGGGTTATAAATACATAGTTTGCGAAAATTTCAACTGTCTACCTATTACGGTTCATGAGATACAGCCCGCTGACAGACAGACGGACAGCGGAGGCATAGTAAAATAGGGTCCCGTGTATGACACCCTAAAAAGAAAAGTATACTCCAATAAAACACTTGCCAAACTGATAAATATTAGTGTATGTATGTAAAGTCAAAGTATATTGTCACGTGGAGGGCCGGGCGCTGGATATGAGCTCGCCTCGCTTGTACAGCGTGCCGGGGGGGCCCGCGGCGCCGGGCGCGGCCGACGCTGACGTCACGGAGGCGGCCGAGTCCTTGCGGCCGGCGGAGCTGCTCTCCTGGCGCGGGGAGCTGCGCGTGCGCACGGCGCTCTCGTCGTGCTGGCGCAGCATGACTGCGCGAGCGTCTGAAGTGTTGCGCTCTCTGAGAGGAAAGGAATAAATCGAATAATCGTGGTATAGTAGGCTTGCAACAATTTTATGTGGAGTACGGGTGACTTAAAGCCGCACTAGATATCTAAATGGCAATTCGACTAGGTCACAAGTGATTAAAGCCGCAAGCCCCAAAGTTGCGTAGCATCCGACTTTCGCCGCGCGGCGACCGACCGCATGCGGCTGGTGACTAAAATCGACCGTGTAAACGATCAGTTGCAGGCGTTCGCCCGTGCCCGTCCGTGAAGGAATGTTTCGCGCACGTTGTTCCACTACCGAGATTCTACGTACAGATCGTTGGGTTAAACAACAGTTTACTCTTCAAGCTATTCTTGAATAACTATTTCAATTCCGGCATGAATACCTATTCTGCTCAACATTTTTGAAGGAAATGACCGAACCGCATGCGATTTTAGTCACCTGTGTGAATGGGCTAGCAATGCACCTAGTCGCTTGACTAGCCGCACGGCGAAAATCGACCCGTGTAAACCCCTCTTTAATTTGATCCAAAACAGCTTCTATGATGTTTTTTTGCCAAAAATTTTAAATTGATAATGAATAAAGGAGTAGGTACGGAGTATTTTCTATTCTTATGCCAGCGCGACCTACATATAATGTATAAGAATAGCTTTAGTGAAAAATCAGTTACGGACTCTGGAAATGGGCTGACTGCCCAGCCTTCACTGAACTATTTTAATAATTATAGTGGATATTGTTTTGCAGTCTGAAGCAAGTTGTCATTTGAATATAAAAAAAAATTATTAAAATATGAAAATGTCATTAAAATATGTTCTATAATTTATTATTGAATAGTTTTTCTTTTTGTTTACTGTTGCTCTTGACACATTTAACGTGCACGTCTTTCTACACCGTTCTCACGTATATATCAACATGGATGAAGCTCAGGGATGAAGTAACTAATTGTTATAAAAATATTTTGATTTAAAATAGTGTCCATAGAGTTTCTTTCCCGTTCTTCTCCAAAGGAATCAACTGCGCTTAGGAATTGGCAATAAACTTCATGTTACTGACAGACCGAGTGCAAATAGTTTAGTTGAAATAAATGATTTGAGTTTGAACTTGAACTGACCTGCTTAGAGCCATAAGTCTGTCTAGATCAGGTGAGGGGCGCCTCAACTCCGCCGCCGACGTCAGCGTCACGCGCAGCGGCGTGGGCGCCGGCGCCGGCGCCGCGGGCGGCGGGGACGCGGGGGGGGACGACGTGGCCGACGCCGACGCCGGCGACGACGAGCCCACCGCCGAGTCGCGCTTGTTGGACGATTTGTTGGACGACTTGTTGGAAGATTTGTTGGAGGACTCGGAGCCCGAAGTAGAGCGGCGCCGGGGGGTCGAGCGCGGGCCCCGCCGGCCCCCGCCGCGGCTGAAGGCGGCCGGGATGTGCAGGGAGGCCGTTATGACGCAGCTGTCATCGTCTGACCCGCCTAGCGTCTGTGGAAGTGCCGAAAAAGTAAATGAATTACATAGCAGCACCACAAGTATTGTAGGTTTCTTCTTTTCAAAATGAACACCTATTCTAGCTGCTGCATCCAGTAATAACCTACTTATAACAATCTAAGGCTGGACTTCAGCTTCTTCAATGCACTCCATCCTCTCCACGGCCACTTTCGTCAGCTACCCAGTATTCTAGTAAATAATAATACTAAAACATACTTTCTCAGTAGAGCCCATTGTTAAAAAAAAAAACGAAACAAATTATTAAATTTATTTCGTTTTTTTTTAACAATGGGCTTTGGAACATTATTAAATGTTCCAAATATATCATACAGTGAGTATTGTGTCATATTATTTAAATATATCTGAATATCGCCCGATCAGGCATCATCCACTACCACATTATTGGGCTGTCCTAATTGTTGCCCACAATAACCACCACGCTGTTACGAGCTATCGCACACTCGCAGCCTCAGGGACACCATACATCCACTATGCGCGTAAAAATTAAGCACGCCTGTCTCTGCGAACATCCCAGACGCACTGCAAAAGTGTGGTAGCCCCAAGCCTGAAGGCGTTGATATTCGAGGAGTATTGTACAAGCTTCAAATGTAGTAGATATGTACCTCGTTGTAGTCGCTGGCGGAGTCGTTGGAGTCGTTGCTGTCGGTGCGCGCGGCCGGCGTGCTGCCGCCGCACACCACGCCGCTACTGCCGCACTCCTCACTGCTCCGTACCCTGGAACTAAGGATGGAACATTTTCATTTCAAATGCAAGTTGTTAGTAGAGATCCTGTCTTGTACGAGCCCATACATTCACAATTAAAAACTCTATAATCAAGGTAATCTATAACCAAGGAGCTAACACAACCGCTTTCAAACCTTCTTCTGTATGTGCTCAGATACTCAGTAAAAAGAAGTGAATTTGGCCAACGTAGTGTAAAAATTGTAAGTCTTGTCTGTTAACTTATTGCTTTTATTGCATACGAACCTGGTAACAATAGTCATGGCAGATGACAGGGACCCAGACGAGGTGTCGGAAGCAGCCGCCTCTCTCGTCCGTCTGCTGCGCGCGTAGCTCTTCTCACTGCGCCTGCCGAGAGAAAAGCAGGGGGATTAACAGGGTGAAGCTCATTGAAAGATTTGGTGGGTGGTAGACCCTAGCAGATGACTAAAGTTTTTAACTCTGCTGGCATGGCTTGGTTGACAACCAGTCTTGCCAAGAGGTATCATGTTACCTAGTAACTGGGTTGTGGAGGTCAGATAGGCAGTCGCTCCATGTAAAAAAATACTGGTATTCAGCTGCATTCGGTCAGGCTGGAAGCCGACCGCAGCATAGTTGGCAGATGGCGATGATCTTGGCGTCAACCTTTACTTGCCATCCAACGCGTCAGCGTCAGGGGTCCCTATATTCGTATCCATATAATTACAATGAAAAAAAACACTCTTAAAACAAGTCTAAACGACGCACTATCGAATCGGAACCCAAATAACTTCTAAGCTTCGAAACGATTCGAACTCCAGTTTTGGATATTAACTTTTGCATCTTTACCTACAAAAGGCCAAAGACCTGATGCTTCATGATTGTAGAGCAATGACCTGTTGCTTCGTGTAACCTGGATGTTGTTTACCTAGGCATGTTGCCAGGCCCTCCGGTGGCGGCTGCTCCGTGTAAGAACTGTTCCCTGGACCACACTTGTCTCATACTGTTCTCATTGTTCTCCGCGTTCGCTTCAGCAGCACACCTGGGGAAGGACGGTGAGGTGAGGGAGGAAACACACACTCTCAATCGTAATGTATTGTACAAATGGTCTTTTGGATCCCACGGTAATTGTGGTCTTTTGATCCAGTTATTTACAATGAGATATTTTTGTGATTTATCAAATGGAAACAAAAATCGGCAGAACCCAATGGCTGATGTCTATTCCTTAACGTGAACTCTGGCAATCGTTGGGTTCACTGTGATTTGGCCTTGGCTTCATTATTGGCCTGGTCTGTATACTCTTAAATAAATTCGATTAAGTACATCATTTGGAGACATCGATCAGTTAGTATTAAATACATCACATTTTGTTAGTAGGTACACATGCTTCACGACATTGGTCAGGACAACATATTTCCTGTTTCTATTCACATACAACAACTTGTTACTTACCGTTACATGCAATGTCTTGTATACTCTTCAAATCGCATTGGCTCTTGATGCACTTAACCGCTGCCTGGAGGACTCTGACATCTAACACATAACCTGATGACCTTCAAGCCCACTAACCTGAAACCTTGTATCGATGTCGGTCAGCAACGTCACGGTTCAAGACCAGAAGCTTTACAGCACTACTGCTGCCGATTACCAACAAATGAGTACTTACTCAGCTCTCCTCAATAGCAAGGAGTCAAGGTGTGCTGGCGCGGTATGAGCCAGGTGGATGTAGGCCTCGTGCAGGAGCTCTGCGGGTAAGGTCCATAGCTCTCCTTGCTTCTCCACCAGCTGTCGAACGACGTTGATGACATCAGCGCGCTCTGAGAGCTGTTCCACGCTGGAAATAAAGGAGAAATACGGTTGAAATACACGTTTTGCTATAGCCTGTAGCCAAAACTTTTGCCACGGATTTCCAACAAAGTTTTTTTACCGAGAAGTGAGGAACTAGCTCCACTCAAGAAGTTCCCCAAGTTTTGAATTCAGAATCCTAATGTACACTAAAATAAAAATGGTAAAATGTGTGACTTAACATGGTCAAGGATAATACAAAATGACAAAGCGCTTCAATGCGCATTAGCTGTATCGGATATCTATTTTATATTTATGAGAACAGATAAATTAGTGTCATATTTTGCCTTGTCTTTGTGGGACGGGGGCAAAGACATCTCTGAGTAAAATGCCTCAAAAGAATAACCAATCAGTTTAATCCTATGTTCTTAAAACAAAACAAATTTGTGCTGTCCCTTTTTCAAACACCACCAAAAAACCCACCTAGCAGGCTCATTTGGTTTATTCCTATGCAGTATATTGGGCGCGAAGATGGTCGCTAAGTTAGCGGCATCCATCTTGTTGCCGGGCTCGTGATGATCATCCTCGGAGTGCGCGGCCAGCTGCGCCAGGAACGACAGCAGCGCGTTCAGCGTGTCGCGGTGTGCTGCTGGCAGCAGCTGCACGATCAGGCGCAGGGCTTCCCATTGGAAGCGACGGTTGTGGATTTCTGGAATTATAATCAGTTTTTTTTTAAGAACAGGCTTTGGAGAGATCTTGTTTTTCTTGGCAAACAAGTTTTTAAGATTATCTACCTCAAATTTAATCAAAATAATATAACTGATTCCAAGTTATTCTTCTTCTAGATTGATTGATTCCAATTTAAAATTAGTTAGCACTTTCTGAACGTTGAACAACGTAACAGCAGCACCTCAAAACCGTGTCCTAAAGATGTAAGCCGAAGAAAAAAAGATGTGCAAACTTCCCAGCAATCATTTCAATTTAGAAACGCGAACTTTAAAAAAAAAATAACAAAGACTGACATGGAAAAAATTAAATTAATTTTAAAAAGTTGATAAAATCGTATAAAGACCCATATGAAACTCACTTTGCGTCTGCAAAAAAGCGGGGTACAGGTCCCTGCAAAGTAGAGGATCAGGGAGGTCTCGGAGGAACTCCTTCAGCAACGTGGCCACGTCATGTGGACATACTGCCGAGTCCAGAGCCGCCTCCTGACTTCGCTCCCAATCCTCGCGTAACTGGAAGTACAGGTGGAAATCAGTTAGTGCTTATTGTAGATCAGATTAACGCGTAGAGCGCTCATCATCGCTATCCTGCACATTCCGAATTTCCATGGTGATACTAACACAGATGAGTTTATCTAAAACAGAATATTACTGCAAACAGTCAACGATGCCCTCACATTTTTGTTCATCCTAAAGCTGTTTCCCAGATTTCGGGAAATGATCTCATTGTTCAGTTTTAAAAACTAACATTTAAATCTCCAAAACTTGGGTTACCAAAGAGTGCGTCCTATCTAGGTACTGCTACCTAGATAGGACGCACTCTTTGGTTTAATAGCAGTAATAGTTCGTTTAATAGCAGTAAACTTCGAAAACGAACTATTACAATCGCACGCTCAAAAATTATTCCTTCACTTCACAAACAAGTCTATCTTCGTCTCCTAACATTGTACCAGCAATCAGCACGAAACATAATACTTAGCAGTACTCCACTCCGTAGTAAATGTAGCAACTAGGCCACGGAACTACTCGGCTATACCTTCGTTTAGGAAAACATCTAATTCCGTCGATCACTGTTGTATTCTCACGGAGCATGTTGACACGGGAGTATAAACAAGGGCCTCTTGGAGATTTAGTGGCGTTAATTCTGTCATAGCTGGAATATTTAGTTAGTGGGCTGATTAGAAGAGACACTTTTGGAACCTTACTTTAATGGAAACAGCTTATTGTCACAGACGACAAATATTTGTTAAAGGTCACTGGTGGTGGTGCTTTTAAGCTCTTTTTTACTTCAATTAGAAATGTTCTCTCCCCAAAATTATCTATACCATATAAAAATCTAATCATACCCGAGGATTGATACACCCATGCATCCTTAAATGACCATCAGTGCAGTCTTAGTCAGTGAGCTCACCGAATCAAATAGCTTCTACTTTTAGATCTAACACCAAAGCCAGAATGTGGCTTTATCTTGCCAATCAAGGGTGTGCTGTTTCCCTAATTAAGATCTTTAGCTGATTAGCCATCGGACGCATCACATGCTATTATTGAGATGTTCGAAATAGACCAGATGAGTATCTAAAAGTGATAGCTCTATTAAAGGATTGGGCTATGTTTAGAAAACTGCCGAGACCGTCAGTTAGAGATACTGTTGCTACCGTATCAGCAATTTGGTCGTCGTAGCTATGAGTATATAGAAGGCTTCGTCGTTGTCGGGTTCTTTTGAACAGGAAACATCCAAAATAATCTTTGTATTTCTTATTTCAGTACTTTAATTTGTAATCGTCGTATGTATTTTTATTTTATTTATTAGAGACAAAAAACAGCTACATGTCATCTCTTTATCACCAAAAGTATTGTTGATCTCTTTATCACCAACAGTATTGTTGATCTCTTTATCACCAACAGTATTGTTGATCTCCTTATCACCAAAAGTATTGTTGATCTCTTTATCAATGACTTTGTTCTATTTTTACCCTGCTGTTATTTATTCACGTGTATTTTTTCTATCTCTTCTCATACCTTTTTGTGTCCAACTCTCACTCTCTGACTACACAAATTGTATCACTTTTGGACATAAAATGTGTTAAAATACTAAAGATAGTGTCCAAATTAATTCCTTTCTATATTTCTCTTACCTGTCTAACTCTCTTCTTGGAGGCGGATACTCTGAACAGTCCGAGGGTATGCATGCCTTGCCTTCTCAGGTGTGAGAGGCATGCGGACACGATCCCCGGCACCTTGGGGCCTCCCAGACCGGCCTCCTCTAGGCCTGCCCAGCCCCATTCTCCTGAGTCACAGGATTCACTCTGAAATGTGAGAAGAGTGGGGTTAATTTTAATACAATATAAAGGTCTTTTAAATGTCTTTACAATTTTAATTATATTCTAATGGTATGTGTTATGAGAAAAATTACATACAATCTAGTTAACCACTCCATATATGGCGAAGTCTCGCTTGCCAGTGAAATGCTCTAGCCGCTGCGCTTTTGCGCCATAACATATTTTCAGCGTTACTTTACCATGTAATTTATCACCCTCCACTACCACACTCCATCATGTATGTCGCAGCAGTTACGACAACGATGCCCGCATCCGCATTGCTCATTATGCTTTTTGTCTTTAATTTTCTCAAGCTCACAAATCTATATATGTACTACCAAAACAAATCGTTGACTATGGAGATTGCCAAACTTCGAAAAAATCAGTGGCATAAAGAAGGTAAAACCTTATTCAGTAACGTCCTTTTACAACTATAATGATTGGCTTTTCCGGATTATCTTTCTAAAAACATTGCCCCAATCAATAAGTCAATCATTCGTCCAATCACATTCTCTTCCTTTTGTAAGTCAGCACTCCGTTCCCACAAGGTAAGCAATTTCATCGGATTTATTATAGACTTAGTTATTTTAGTTCAGGGTATATATACACGGTGCGCCGGCGCGTCATACGATAATTTTATCGCGGCCTTAATGATCGAGATGTGAGGCCAGGTAACCGGATACCTATGACGACACGTGACGTCACAAACGACCTATTGACACTGTAATACAAGGTTCCTTCTTAATTACAGGTTATTTTCAGACAGCTTTAAATAAACTAGGAAGCTTGTTCGTGTTCTGCAAACTTTATTTTTATAGATTACGTGGAGAAATTACTCAATGTTGCGCTGAACAATGTTGGTTGAGCTTTGGCGAGTTTTTGCGAATCTAAATTAAAATATTTCAGCGTATTATTAACCGTTGACATTGATGATCATCATAATATGTTAACGCGTGTTACATTTTGTTTACATTTGATTTGAAATGTTACTATAATGTCGTTCAGAATGTCTGTGTTATACTATCTATTAAGACATTTGAATATAGAATTTCCTGTATTGATGGCTTTCGATGGTGATTTAAATAAATCAATTTATCTTCCTTTCCATTGTTTACATACAAGTAAATTATATAAATATTTACGATATTTTACAGCATAATGTTGGGATTTGAGACGACATTAATAGTCACACAAACTCAACTATGTTTGTCCTTTCTACCAGTGTTACAACCATTACATGACACGAAAAACAATTGACTACACACAATCCTTTTACACGTCATCCTTATATCAGGGGCTCGATAATGCCCCCAAATCAGGCAGCAGTATATTGACTTGCAAGCACACAATGCAAAAGGCGAGTGTTGTCTGTATGACAGCCCATAAACATCCCCTTAAAAATATTCATTTTAACACTGGATCAAACATACTGTAGGTACCTAATGTTCAAAGCGTGCTGAATAAACATTATCCCAACCAAATATCGCGCGAACTATCGAAAAGCACGGTCCATTAGGCAACGCCTTACGAGTTACAAATTTTCAACATCAAAGACTTGAAATAAACGCTACATAAAAATAATATGACGTGTTGTTTGTCAGGATCGATATAAACTAACGTCGCATCGCACTGTATACTTCGGATGCCAAACACTCGGTGTAATGACTGGCATCTGATTGAGTACTAAATATTTAATGGTTGTGACTCAGTTAATTCAAGTCTGTTACGGTTACTGCTGTGCATCCATATATGTGGTTACGACGAAACCAAGCAACTAAGGAAGAAAGTGGGATTCTAATGGCCTCGATGTCAAAGACAACAACTCTAATTATATTGCTGTATTTAGAAAAGAAAACAAAAAAGAAACACAAAAAAAGAGCGCTTATGTTTAAGACTATATATCAAACGAATTGCATGGAGGCTGAGAAAAACGTTGCGCATTTGCCCTTTGAATGCACAGACGTCACCCAAATTAGGACAGAAACCCTCGGGGCACCCAAATCTTACACAGATGCTCACAACAGACAAACTGATTACATCTCCTGAGATGTAATCAGTTTTTAGGGGGAAGTGGGCTGGTTGGAATAACCACCGACGGCCGCCATAGCCCACGCACCATAGTCCACCTGAAGGACTTAAGCACAGTATAAAGACATACAGTATTGTATCTGGGCCGTAACCTTGAATTAAATGCCTACAGCCGCGCGGTACGTAAACATGCGATAGGGCTGCCCGCCTCCAGCATTTTAATTACATTTGCCTACTTTGTGTTTCCATTTAATTTTGTTATTGTATTTTACTGTGTGTACATAAATAATAAAATAATTCGTCATTTCGAATTAACCATTTATTTAACATTAATCTGATTACAGTTTATTTCTATGAAAACTTGTTCATGTGTATTTTTAAACAAATTATGTTAAATTATTATTATAGTTAAATCAAACGTTCAAGAACTACAAATAAAATTCAAAATTTGTATATTAATGTTTTTTTAATCTTTCCTATCATCGTCCTTTCCTTAACAGAATAACACAGATTGGAAGAAGTTAAATAGCAAACATGTATAATATAAAAATTATAATTAAAATAATCTGTTCATTGAAGTAATAAACATATTTAAATTAATGAGTGCAAACAAAAGCAAATTTATCAATTAAATTGTAGATTTCATTTCACTCCTTCCTCCTTTCGTTCCTCCTTCTTTCCTCCTTCTCCTTCATTCATACAAAATATTAATAATTCAATAAAAATAATTAAATTTTATTCATAAAAGTATGCAATCATTGCATTAATGTTTATGATGTTGTCACGTTAAACTATCGTCCGTAAATCGACTTTACAGACAACCAATTTTTTTCTAGTATTATTCATACACACAGTACAATAAACAACTATTATTAATAATAAAAACCACGTCTTTACTTGGAATTATACAAACTAACAAAACACACATGCCCCGAGGTTTTAAGACAAGCGTACCTACCGTTTAATGATTCATGAACCGCCTACCTCACTCGTGTTTATCACTTTCCTTTACTCTATTCACTTCATTTATTAATCCAGACATCTTTTTTTCGGGAGATAAAATGAAATACTTATCCATTAAAAATACACACATTATGTACCTACCTACAAGTAAGTAAAATTATTTTTTACCATTGCCACTCGAAAAAGGGCATTTTATTCATCGATAACAGTGAATAAAACTCTCTTTTACTCACTGAGTGAATAAAGACATTGGAACAAACACGAATTACGTACAAAAAAAACGCTGCTGCTGAAAATACGTACTGGGAGGCTGAATGGAGCTATTGTATTCCAAATTAAAAAAAAAACCCGGCAATTTAGTTACGTTCTTTTTTATCTGTTATTGTGGTTGCTTTGTGTTATTGGAAAATCTATTAACTTAAGTAATTATAATAAAATGAGTTCTTCCGATATCGAAAATGAGAGACTGACTCCGGAATCATTTCGTTCTAAAGCAGCAGTTATAGTAGATGATTTGTTGCCGCCAAAATCTCGGGAGTTGTACCTGAAAACATACAATTTGTTCTGCGACTGGAAAACCACGAATGGCGCCAATTCCTTCTCTGAGTGCATATTTCTTAACTATTTCAATGAATTAACCAAGACTAAGAAGCCGTCGACACTTTGGAGCATATATTCTATGCTAAAAGACCACCATGCTCCTTTTTATTTTCTCACAGTCAATGGTAAAAAGTAGAGTACACAACACGTGAATAAAAAATTTATCTCGGTACTTGTATCCCTCGCTCCGCTCAGGATTCTAATCTAGAATCCCTCGCTACGCTCGTGATTCTACTCTAGAATCCTTCGCTGCTCTCGGGATCCAACTTCGTACCTCGAACTAAATTCCCTTTTTATTCACTTGTTGTATAATCTACTATTATAGTCTTACCTTTCAGAGTTTCCAGGTAATCTAAAAAAAGTTATCTCTGGATGCGTTATTGACGAATTCATGCAACCAAAAACAGCACAATATAGCCTACTCGTCATATTAAATATGTACTTGAACTTATTTTTAGTGAAAAAATCGCGCGGTTATTGTTAAAAAAAACAACACACCGTCCGTTCGTCACTGCAGCACAGTCGCGACTGTCTGCATGCTGAGCGGATGCCGTGGTCGAGGCGCGTAGGTATAGCTCGCGTTTCGTCCGTTTGTATGAAGACGACGTACTGTATGTCTTTATTTATACTGTGACTTAAGTGTGAAAACTAATCCCTCTAACATAGATAGAACCTACAAAGGACCATTAGAACCAAAATCAACGAGCGCTAAACACAACGGTCCATTACTGACATAGCAACCAGTTTGAAACTACGTAGCACCTGAACTGTTAAGCCGGCTATCAATAATCCATACATAAACCAAACCTCAAAATGCAATAAATCAAAACTACCTTACAACAATGTTGCTACAGTTATCAACATTGTTGTGAGGTAGTTTCATTGTCGTGGCAGTGTGTTTGTGGTACGAAGCAGTCTGTTGTGGTTGTGCTACGATATTAAGACACATCTCACACATACAACGGATGTCTATCAAAAGGATTGTCTTCAGTTTTCACCAGATATTCCAAAACAGCAATACATGTTTACTCGCCAAACCGCCATGTATCATGCAGACGGGAAGCTGTCATTACGGTTCATGATTGATATTAGGTAACGATTAACAAATGGATCTAATCGACCAAATATTTCATCCTTCTACGGAATTATTCGTTCTATTGTGAAACATTGCATATGGATTTAATAGGTAGCTTTTAAGCCTTTTCAGCTTTTTTCCATCCATGTGCGAATATGTTGATTTTCTGTTTTAAGTGTTTTTGCTATGGGCCTTTTTCTCTGCACGCGCTAAGGGTAGACCTCTGGCAATCAGCTTCTTTTTACCATGTTTTCTTTTTTTTTTTTACTTCTTTTTACTTTTCAGTAACGCACTCACTGTAAAGCCCAGAAGCTAAGTTGACAACAACAACAAGCGCAGCAAACAACAATAACGACGATCCTCATAAACTTGCTGACGGCAAAAGCTGTCTACCTGTACAAACCAATGAAAGTTAGCTCGTGCTGTAAGTTTTTGTAATTCCACAGTTCTAGTTCAAAATACTTGCCAACTACCATCCAATTTGAAACGTGGAATTTCAAACCGCACCCACGTTAATCTAGACATTATGTTTACCCGTCACACAGACGTAAATCTTAAACAAGACGATGCTCTGTCATTACAGGGATTTATTGACTCGTTAGCTGTGATCTGCGTTGTCATAGCAACGCCTACGTTATCGCCGTCTGCGCAACTGTCTGGGTCCTATTTGTGAAGGATTTGTAGTTCACAACAAAGTTGACTAAAGACGTTAACACTAACTGGAAGCTACCCTGCTTCCAGTTAGTGTTAACGTCTTTAGTCAACTTTGTTTCGTTAGTCATTTTGTCATCCTCTTTCATAACATCTATCTCAGCATTCACCTTCTTCCTAGCCATTATTGTCTTTTATACAATTTATGTCGACAGTTCCCTTTGTCGTCCTGCTATTGTTCTTTAGCCATCTACATTAGTAGAAGTTCTCAAAAATTTTCTCTCGATACGATGATTGTCTTTTTCTCTTTTACCTTTTGGAATGCAGGCGTTAAGGGTCCCCAAAACGATCAATTGCAATTAATTATATTTGTTGTAATATTGTCAATCGCTTCAATTGTATTTGGTGGACAACCAATTTGCGCATCAATATGTATCAATTACGTAATATTGACAATTTTTTTTTTTGCGATTGATCGTTTCATTACTACACATAATTACGTGACACATAGTGTTTAAGAATAACAGATAAATGTTGAATCAAGTTAAAGGTATTCTGCTGTTGCACATTTAACATGATCTATCAGTTTGTATTAACCTGTTTGTGTTGTTCTTATATAAACAATTTATCTTTCACTAATGAATCTATTTTCGATTTGTTGGTTGTTTTTGAGATTTTCTTTTACCATTTGTATTTCCATTGGCGTACGTGACCACGGCTTTATTAGTCATCGCATACCTGATTATCATTCTAATCGTTATTGGAACAAAGTTCTTTAACGCGGCCTGCAGTAGGCGTAAACTAGTAGAAATCGTCACGTAACAAAAATGCGCTATGCCCCGTCCATGCGACATTATTTCTATCTGTCTTTGTCTATTATATTATACGAGTGTGTGCATGCGAACATTGCGCAAGGAACTTCACTCCTGACGGATAAAACTGATATTAAAAAAAATCAGCCTTAGTTAAAAGTTAAAATAAAACTCCTAGCAAGTAAAACAGTTTGTCACATTCCCCATTAACAACAACAACTTTACAGTTCACTTGAAATATAACGTAACCAACTAAAAGTGGTACAAATACAAAACATTAAAGCGTCGGTCACAAATATAATGCTAGAACAAAGTAAAGGCCATTTAGCACTTAGTTTCATGCCAGTTTTCTGCTAAACGCGGCTAATGCAGCGAATGACGCGCGGAAAATTTTCTAGTTCACACAAAATATGTGATTTAACTTTTGGCATTTGCGTAGTTGCATATTTTTCTATGTTAGTGTAAAATGGAAGCCTATCTTCCTTGTTAGATTAATTTGGAAGAATTGTCCTTGGCTATTCTTTCTGAGTCTTGAAGAGCATGATTCGCATTCAGTCTTTGGTCTTGTTTATCTTAAGTAGAAGAAAAATACATGGAATTGGTATCAGCAGTACCTACCTAATGCGCTCATAGTTCTAATAGCAAGGTTTCAGTCATATAAAAGTTATGGTCAGCGTTATCCGTAAACCTATGAAAAGCGAAATAACTATGGTGTGCGGGCAGCGGGGTGCGCGGCAGCCCCAGCAGCATGCTGGTGATGGTAGCGGACAGGCTCGACTGTCCATACATCATCATCATCATTTCAGCCGAAAGACGACCACTGCTGGACATAGGCCTCCCCCAAGTGTGATGTATGAGTATAAGGCGGTATTTCTTTGGTAAGAGTTTTATCACCCTACCGCCTATTCTGCGCCGTAATAAATATTTTGTACTGTACGGACGTGTTTAATTGTGCTCCTGCTAGATATCCATAAGTAGCCTAGATCACCTGGATTAGGCACAGACTTATCATTGGCGACGAGGTGGTGCATCGTTTCGCGTAGTGCAGCTGTGTTCCGCGTATTAATAGTGCAAAAATGTCAGTGGGCAAGATCGGGCCATTTGACGTCACCAAGGACACTTGGAAGTCATACGTAGAACGGTTGGAACAATATTTTATAGCGAACGATATCAAAGAATCAATAAAAGTGGCTACGTTGATTACAGTTATAGGAAGTGATGCTTACGAGTTAATGGTTAACCTGTGTACGCCGGCCCGGCCGGCGAGCAAGACTTTTAACGAATTGGTGGCGGTGATGCAAAATCATTTGCAACCACAAGCGAGTGTTCTAGCCGAACGGTATAAATTTCGGCAGCGTAAACAGTGCAAGGATGAAACTATAGCGGATTTCGTGGCTGACTTAAAAAGGCTATCGAGAACGTGTAATTTTGGGGATTTAATAAACAATCTAAGAGATCAACTGGTGTGTGGCTTGTACGATGATGACACAAGACAGCGGTTATTTGCAGAGGAAGAATCGACACTTTCTTTCGAAAAAGCGTGCAAGATAGCTGTCACGATGGAGGCAGCAAGAACGGATGCAGCATTGGTAGAAGGAAATGGACTAGATTCGGGTCAGCCTACATCGGTTTATCAGAACACAGTAGGAGCCAAACGAACATGGGAGCGTAAACAAAGGAGCAGCGGACGGGCGGACGAGGCGGCGCCGGCGGAGACAGGCGGGACGCGCGCACAGGCTCGCAGCGGCGGCGGAGGCGCGCGCCGGCCGCGCGATGCCATGCGCGCGCCCCGTGCTGGTGGCAGCGGCGTAAACGTCAACAATACGAATTCAAGTTCGAAGTTTTTTTCCAGCGGGGAAAAATGTGAGCGGTGTGGTGGCAATCATCTTGCCAAGGCCTGTAAATTCATCAATTATGTTTGTCGAATTTGCAATGTAGAAGGGCACCTGAAAAAGATGTGCCCAAGAGTGGGGAAAGTGGATTCTGCGAATTATGCACGTCAAAACTATGTGGAGAACGAGGTAGATAGTTATCCGAGCTCGGACGGAAGTGAGGAGGTAGTTATTCATTCTATTTCTCAGAGTAGCGAAAATTTCAAACAATATAGCCCATATTATGTCACTGTTTGTATTAATGGTAAAAACATAAAAATGGAGTTGGATACAGGAAGTACCATATCGTGTATTAGTTACGATAATTATTTAAAACTGTTTGCAAACTGCCCTATTGGAAAGTGTAATCTGTTGTTAAGATATTACACCGGGGAACTAGTAAGGCCAGTGGGAAAAATAAATGTATGTGTACAATTTAAGAATAATTGCAAAAGTTTAGATTTGTTTGTCATAGATAAGGGTAAAACTACATTATTTGGACGACAATGGTTGTACGAATTAGGTGTTACGTCACCGCTTACAGATTGTTTATCACTAGAGAGTAAAAATGATGGTTTTAACTTAGAGAATTTCAGTTCCAGATTTTGTGAAGTGTTTGCGGATGGCTTGGGACGGTTTACTGGTGGGCCGGTGAGCCTGCGCGTGCGCGCTGACGCGAGACCGGTGTTCATGCGCGCGCAACCCATAGCCTACGCGTTGCGCGAGCCCGTCGAGCGTGCGCTGGACCAGCTCGTGCAGGAGGGAGTTATGACGCCTGTTGAGACTTCGGATTGGGCTACGCCTATAGTGCCAGTGGTAAAGAAAGATGGCACAATTCGGGTATGTGGCGATTTTAAACTCACTTTGAATAAATGTCTAGAAGTGGACCGTTTTCCTCTACCCAAGGTAGAAGACCTTCTCGCCAAGCTGCATGGGGGTAAGCGTTTTTCAAAAATCGATCTGTCACAAGCTTATGCGCAATTTGAATTAGATGAGACGCGTAAGTTTACAGTAATTAACACTCACAAAGGTCTTTTTAGGTATAACCGTTTAATATATGGGTTATCCTCAAGCCCGGGTATTTTTCAACGGAAATTAGAACAATTATTTGCGGATATTCCTCGTGTTGGTGTTTTTCTTGATGACGTGATAATAACAGGGGTAGATGACAGACAACATCTTTTGTATTTGAATATGGTTTTTGAAAGACTACGAAAATATGGGTTAAAAATCAAGAAAGAAAAATGTACTTTCTTTGCAAAGTCCGTTACATATTTAGGTTACGTAATCAGTCAAGAGGGGGTGCATACGTGTTCAGATAAGATAGAAGCTATTAGAAGTGCGCCGGTACCAAAAACGGTAACAGAACTTAGATCTTTTTTAGGACTAGTTATGTATTACGCAAAATTTGTACCTAATATCAGTACTTTACTGGAACCTTTGTACAAGCTTTTAAAAAAAAATGCCAAGTTTCAGTGGAGCAGCGAGTGTGATGAAGCGATTAATAAAGTCAAATTATTGCTAGCATCCAGTGAGGTGCTGGCACACTACTCACCGGATTTACCGTTAGTTCTGACGACAGACGCAAGTTCCGTGGGTATAGGCGCGGTAATATCCCACTTAATGCCGGGGGACGCGACGACAGGCATCGCCACTAAGGAAAGACCTATTGCTTATGCATCCCGCTCTCTTAACGCTGCAGAGCGGGGTTATGCTCAAATTGAGAAAGAGGCACTGGCCATAGTCTATGGTGTACGTAAATTCCACCAATATCTGTATGGCAGAAAGTTTATTCTAAGGACGGACCATAAACCGCTAGTTTGTATTTTTGGCGAAAAAGCAGGTATACCCGTGATGGCCGCGAGTAGAATGCAGAGGTGGGCGGTGCTTCTTGCGGGATATGATTATGAGATAGAATATGTACCGACCGATAAGAATGGGGCTGACGCATTATCTAGGTTACCTTTAGAAAAAAGTATTGTATGTACTAAAGCAGAAGATAGTACTTATTTAAATTTTGTCCAGAATTTTGTACCGATTACTAGGTTGGCTTTGAAAGAAGCAACCGGATCGGATAGCATATTGAGACACATAGTCTTGTATTTGGAGTCAGGTTGGCCCGCCAAATGCAGCGATGAGGAAGTACGACCGTATTGGACTAGGCGCGCGGAACTATACTTGGATATGGGATGTGTTATGTGGGGGTACAGGTTAGTAGTACCAACAAAATTAAGGGAATTAATACTAAAGGAGCTACATCTGGGCCACTTAGGTATTGTTAAAATGAAAGCCGTGGCGCGTAGTTATGTATGGTGGCCAGGTATTGATGCCGATATCGAGCGAGTTTGCAAAGAATGTACCACATGCATCGAAGAGGGTAGCGCCCCACCCAAGGCACCCGTCATGCCATGGCCATACCTAACGGAACCCTGGAGTAGATTACATATTGATTTTCTGGGACCTTTTCATAACAAAACATTTTTTGTTATCATAGACTCGTCCACAAAATGGATAGAAGCGTTTCTCATGCCTCGAACAACAGCCTCGGCGGTAATTAAAGTTTTAAGAGAGACGTTTGCCCGTTTTGGGTTGCCCCGGGAGGTAGTTTCGGACAACGGCCCCCCATTTTCTAGTAAAGAGTATGCAGAGTTTATGCAAAATAACGGTATCAAATTAACTTTCTCGGCGATCTACCATCCCTCGTCTAACGGAGCGGCAGAAGGGGCTGTTAAGCTTTGCAAGCGGGCGGTAAAAAAATCCCTTCGTGATGGACAGGATATGGAAGCGGCGCTGCAAACGTATTTGTTAGCTTACAGAAATGTGGAACATAGTACTACGGGGGTATCACCAGCGACTTTATTACAAAAAAGAAATCTTAGGTCCAGATTGGATATGATCAAGGGGGATAGGACAGTGGAAGACCGAGTACGTAGCAGGCAAAAACGACAAGTAGAAAACGCAGGAGGTATCTCACGGGAATTTAGGGAAGGAGATAGGGTATGGATGCGTAATTATACCGGGGGAAGAAATTGGTGTAGTGGAAAAATAAAGGAGAAGCTGGGATCTCGTAATTACATGGTAGTAGGGGAGGACGGTTCACACTTTAAGAGACATGTAAACCAGTTAAAAAGTAGATCGATGGCAATGTTTGAGTGGCCAGGCCCTGATCCGGAGTCCGACAGGCGTGTAGTCCAAGCGGAGACGGCGGATGGGTCGGGCGCGCAAGGCCCAAGGGTTATTAGCTTAAATACCGATTCTGCCACCCCGGAAGGCCGTTCCAGGCGAGTCCGTAGGCCAGTAAAGCGTTATGGAATAGACATAGATTAAATGTGTTATAGCGGTACAAGTTAGCCTTAATATAATTAGTGCCTGTATGTTGGAAGTGTTTATTTGTTTAAATAATTTGTTAGACCTAAGTATAATATAAGTAAGAGGGTGTGATGTATGAGTATAAGGCGGTATTTCTTTGGTAAGAGTTTTATCACCCTACCGCCTATTCTGCGCCGTAATAAATATTTTGTACTGTACGGACGTGTTTAATTGTGCTCCTGCTAGATATCCATAAGTAGCCTAGATCACCTGGATTAGGCACAGACTTATCACCAAGCACCTCCACTTCCACCGGTTCTGTGCTTCTCGCATCCAACGGGTTCCTGCGGCCTTCACAAGGTCGTCGGACCACCTTGTGGGAGGCCTTCCAACGCTACGTCTTCCGGTACGCGGTCGCCACTCCAGAACCTTTCGGCCCCATCGGCCATCTGTTCTGTGAGCAATGTGCCCTGCCCACTGCCACTTAAGTTTGACAATTCTTCGGGCTATGTCCATACATGCGACGCTGCAATGACTTGTTGCACGTCACCTACATAACAGTCGTCGGTCACTAATGTAGGTGTTGACAGTGCGGTGGTATTTGATTTGTTTTGTATTGTAATGTTAATGTATTGTCTGTTGTGCATGTAATGTATTAAATATTGTGTATGATTCATGTATATGCTATTGCACTCCATTCCTTTAACTTAATAGACCTTTAGAATGTCAAGTCCTAAATATAAAGTCCTGGAATCTAGATGTGCGCATTTTTTTGCCATATTGTTAGCAATTAACTCGGCGTGTCTCAAATCTGAAAATTCAGATACTACATCATTACGAATTAAATGAAACAAGAAAAATAAAAAAGAGGGGCTTGTGGCTAAGTAATAACCACGGGTCGATCGATCAGGTTAAGCTACGCTTGCCGCGGTTGGCCCGTGGATGGGTGACCATCTTCACATACCAAGACCCCTCCGTGCCTCGGAAAGCACGTTAAGCCGTTGGTCCCGGCTGTCATTCGTAGATCTTTGACAGTCGTTACGGGTCGTCAGTAGCCCGAAAGTCTGACAACCAGTATTACCAAGGGGTATCGTATTACCCAGTGACTAGGTTCTTGAGGTCAGATAGGCATATATTTTACAATGTAAAATACTGGTATTCAGGTACATCCGGTTAGACTGGAAGCCGACCCTAACATAGTTAGGAAAAGGCTAGACAGATGATGACGAATTAACTGAATCAACAAAGCGAATCCACATAATCATCCAAATTCTATAAAGTACCCATTCCTATTCAAGAGTGAGTAAACCAAGTTGCATTGCTGATAGTCCCAGGTGCACCACCACGTCACACATTACGTGTCTTGGCGACCACTCTAGAACTATTTCTGAGCGCTCAAATGGCGAATGACGAACAGTAGCATTTACATGACCAGTCTAACATGACCCTCCTGACCCCTCTCTATTGTAAACTTTTACTGGCTTGAAAGGGGATTTTTGGTTAAATCTTAGGGGTCAATGAGAAATGGGTAGTTGAACCTAGACGGGGCTGGGTTGCATTAGAAAATAGATGTCAATTGTATTATAGATTGATCGATTGATGCTTCTTTTAATTCATCGAACAGTTCTATTGTTAGTTTTTGTGATCTATTTTTGGTTGTAGTATTTGGTTATCGAACTTTGTGGTTATGACTCATTGGAGCTGTAAAATTCTTACATCTGGATTTAGCGTTGCTGATAGACAGGCAATCTACAAACAAGTTATAATTTTAATTCTGCTGCAATGTTCGATAGCGTTCCCGGACACTTCAATTTCTTCTATTTACATCATCATCATCTGCTAGCTTCCTAACTATGGCTGTGTATTCCACTACTTTCGTATCAACTTTTTGAATTGCTTGCTTGGATTGATAAGCATCCAATTTTCTAGTTTTTTTGGGCTTCTACAGACAGCATCTACAGGACTAAAGAGTCTGAATGTATATTTTCCGAGCCGCTAAAAACCATTGCCTCCTTATATGACGTCATCATCATAACTTGAGGTTGGCTGATAAATATTTTCCTTATCTCCCTTCATCGTTCACATAATCTATCCATCTTCAATTTTACTCTGCTTTTCTCATTCACACTTAGTATATTTGACATTTTCTTGTTGCCTACCATTCTCTGGAAAATTACATGTGATGAAAATTGGACATCATTATTGGTCAATATGCCGTCGGTAGATTGTATGTATGATTCGTCAGTTTATGAACGCCGCCGTCTGTTTGGAAACGCTCGCTGTTTATTTTGAAATGACGAAGGTAAATTGTAAAATGCCTCGAAATTGATGAATAACCGCAGATGCAAGACATCATCAACTTAATAAGTATCTGACTTACATCATCGCCCTTCTCGAGGGCTCCTAAGGAGGCGAGCGAAGCGCGGGAACCACCATGCTGCTGCCGTCGCAGCGCCCGTTCGCTCTCCACGCACTGCGCCAGAGGCACTCCGAATACACTGCCGGCCGTTGACTCTGGAGAGATAAAAGAATACGACTTCAATTAAACACTTCAGATGAAAGAAAAATTTTATGCTTTATAAAAAACGCTTAAGAATATAAGATTGGTTTTATTCTAAGTTAGTTTCGGAGTTTTTTTGAACCACTTTTGTCTATGATACAACAATGCAGTTTAGACAATTCTGTTGTGTATTTTGGTGGAAACCCAACCGTTTAGAAGTACATCAAGGTTTAGAAATAGACTGTCACCCATGTATCAAAGACTACGCTCTACAAATCAGAACGTTTGTAAACCTCAATGTTGAAATAAACAGCCAACATTGGATACTGGACAAAATTGAAGAATTAATAATTATAAATGAAAATCAATAAGACACATTCTTGATTTAGGAGCAAATGCCTACATTGAAACTAGACTTCCGCATCGTGGGCATTTCGTCGAAATTTAAGACGGGCTTCCCCGAAAGGGTAGGCGATAGTGCATTGTCCTACACCCACCACCGTCTGTATTTGTAGACGGTATTCAGTTCTCGTGTCAGGGGGCGAGTCTATCTTAGATAACATGGTGCTAAATGATATTTTTACTAGAAGCACGACTCATTTACTGAAACTGTTTATAACAGCTCAAAAACGTCGATAGCTGACCATGCGCAATGCAGAGACATACTTCCTAAAACGAACAGATTTATGGAAAAAGCGCCAAAAATCAACAGTCTCTATCGGGTTGCTAGAAATTAATCTGGTGACTGTGATTGGTAAACATAAGGAATATTGTCACCTAAGAGCAATTAGCAGACGATGAATGACACCTATCCTCATGAAACAATCCCTGAACCCCCCTTCAGGACATGCACGGGATATTCTCTGCTAGGAACTAAATGCCATGTTAATATTAGCCCGTCTATTTGCACCGTGGTATTAATATGATGCTAAACGCTTCATAAAGTTAAACACGGTCGCAGACGGGCGGGTAACAACTGCGACAAAGGTCGCGTCTATTCCGAGCGCCGCATGCGCAGCGGTACGTTGTTAATGCGGTAGCTGTGCATTTTTGTTATCAACATCATCTTCATATTTTTGGGCTTTTATGCACTTTTCACTTTCTTATGTACTTACTGGTAATAAAAATAAAACAACTAAACTGCTCTCAATAAGAGAGCTACGATGTACAGGAGTTCAGGTAATCAACTAATCAAGTATGAAAGCTGATATAGTATTTAACATTTAAGAATATATCAGTCTGATTTTCAGATCATAACGAGGGATGCTAAAGAACCAGGCTTTTCCGCTCGACGATCAGATTTATGGGATGATATATGTAGGAATAACTAACATTTAGTTACCGAGCAGAAGCAGACCTCAACGTTGTTAGGAAGAGGTTGTGCGGAAAAAAGCAAAGCTGTACTATTCTGTCCTCAGCTTGGAAAGATTCATAAAGATTTATACAAACATATGTCAGACTAGCCAATTATAAAGCACAAACTAACACAAAAATCGTAGACAATACACGCTTATGTGTTTTTCATCAAGTCCTTAACATTTTTGCTCCGATGATGGATGCTCCAAATAAGAATAGTTCAGCCACTAAATTTCGCATCATATTTGTGTGATGACTAACTTTTTCTATTTAAAACAAAACATTAATAGAGAACTTAGTCATTTTCCGTGGGCATGAGGAAGCGAGTGTTTACACACGGAGCAAAGTGTATGAGCCTCATACAAGTCATACAATTGGTATTTTAATAATTATATTTTATGGCGATTGTTACCATGTTGCTTGAATTATAGACATACATACATACATCAGTTATGATTGATAAAGACGTGGGTTGATAGTTTTAAACAGTGCGTGTGCTTTTTTATTTGATAGGTTGCCAAACAGACCGACAGACCACCAGATTCGAAATGGATACACCTGGAATACTAAGGGGTATTGCCGATGCGTTTCTGCACAAAAGGAAAATTTAAAACGACCAAAGTCAAAGACAAAGTCAAATCATTTATATAAAAAACCGGCCAAATGCGAGTCGGACTCGTACACGAAGGGTTCCGTACCACAAGGCGTAAAACGCCGAAAAAAACGTTTCTTTTATACCACTTTAAATTTAAATTTTATTTTATTTTTATTATTTGTTAATGTGTAGCGGCAACAGAAATACATCATCTGTGAAAATTTCACTGTCTAGCTATTACGGTTCATGAGATACAGCCAGGTGATATACATACAGACAGACGAACAGTGGAGTCTTAGTAATAGGGTCCCGTTTTTACCCTTTGGGTACGGAACTCTAAAAAGGGACGTGTAGTGGTTACCACTGTTAGTCTCTCACTGTTGTTTTCCTCGATCTCTTTATATTTCAATTCGTTTCGTGGTATATATGTTCTGTTCGTTTTGGTTTGTTCTACGTTTTGTTGTTGTTAAATATTATTATAATAAGGAAGTGCTGAGGTAGTCAGAAATACAAGTCGTTTGTAAAAATCACTTTTATTAAATTTACCCCGTAACACTTCAGACGTTTTAATGTCAAAATGCGCAGTTTGCTCCGCCAGTTACTCAACTGAACCGAGCGCTCGGCGCATCCTGGACAGTCACACCCAATACCTTATTTGACTGGCCAATTCTTCCCTTGCGGTGGTAGGGCTAACGCCCGCCTGGTTTGCGACCACCCTCCCACCGGAGTCCGGCGTCAAGCAACCTGCTGTGTTTCGTCGATGCGTGAAAGTTCCAGTGCCTTAGGCGTCTTCTGGGAACTCATACATTGCTTTCCATCAGGCGGGATAGAGGTTAAGAGCGGGCCCATTTAGCAATAAAAAAATTACAAGAAAATAGAATTGACACTACTTGCCAATAATGTACCGGTCACAAAAGTCTCTGGATATTCATCCAGGGACATTTACTTACTGACCTACTCTTTTAGTACAAGGAGAACAGTTTTTCGTCAATGGCCATTGGCACGGAGAGTGAAGATTCATAGTGACATTCATAAAAGAATATGGTGGCACACTAGCGCTTCTGGTTACAACTGTAGACCACACACGTGAAACTACAACTACTAAACTTTCATACATCAGCATCAATTTTCCCATCATCCAAGGCCGAATAACCGTTATTTTATTAGGCTGAATTAACTAAACAAAACTATTTGCAGGTTCCCAAGAAAATCGCAATAAAAGCGCGGTTAGCCTATCAAAAATGTGTGTGTATGTGGGTAGTCAAACAATATAGGCGCGCGTTGACGGACACTTCTCAAAAGCCAGTCTGCTTCTATTTTTAAATCTGTACTACGGCAGAGTTGGCGCTTACGTTATTTTGAAATTCATATTTCTTTTTTTTCTTCGCGTTCGATTTTTGTTTCATAGATGAGTCAGTTTGTTTTTTTTTTCTAATCGATTGGTGTTCTATTGTTTCTGCTTTCTGTCGATTGGTTTTGCAAGAAATTCTTTGGGTTTAGAGTTTGAGATTAGCAATTGCATAAATAGCCTAAACGTATTCCTTTTCCGCAATTATCAATAAGGTTTTAATAGAAAATTGTTATTTAATTCCATAGGATATGGTACATTTCTGAGCTGGTAGTATTATAATTTGTCTTCAAGATTTTTGTTTAACATTCTTGTAATAAATCGACTAGTATTTTTTATTGCTGTATTAAATATGTATTTTGGCACTTGACCTACTTCTAATTTTTGCTTGCTCAAATTTGAATTTTGACAATTTCGCTTGCTTTTATCTACATTGGAAACAACTATTCAACCTGGGAGCAAAAAGGTCACTGGCAGAATCATAAGAGGATAACATTATAAATCATAATATGGCGAACACATTCCGTGTTGTTCCTTTTTTTCGCTGCACTACGTAGGTATAATCAAAGAGATTGGGATTGGGTTTGGATTGGAGTGATTAGTATTTTAGCACAAAATAAATAACTGAAAAATCCTTCACCAATGGGATTTGATACGATTAACTTAACAGTTATCTGTCCATTATGATTCATAATGTTATCCTTTTATTATTCTGACAAAGTGTCATTTTTAGACCCCCTGGTCGGTATTTGACAAAAATAAAAATATGCTCAAGAT
This sequence comes from Luperina nickerlii, assembly GCA_963855955.1. Classification (NCBI taxonomy): domain Eukaryota; kingdom Metazoa; phylum Arthropoda; class Insecta; order Lepidoptera; family Noctuidae; genus Luperina; species Luperina nickerlii. Next base: position 22,659,259 of record OY979671.1, read on the forward strand.
ATTATAGAAACGTTTAAGTTAACACAAACTGCCTATAAAAATGCAAAAACATTGTCCTGACGGACGCTATCTCGCAAGGCGGTATTGATACACCTTTATACATTAAGGCCGAGCTATCAATGTAGATCCTTTCAAGGCCATAATAAATTGAATTTATAAAAAAAAATGACAATCGTTTCCATTTTAAAAATTCAGTAATACATATAATATTGCTCAATAATTATGAGTGTTTGCGTCAATTTATTAGTCGAACAGACGTTTTCATACTGCAAATGCATTTCGATGTTTTTAAAACTAAAAGGTTTGTGTTTCCGATCGGACGCTATGAAGATGCAGCATTATCCAATTTATTTCCAACTAGCCCCCCGCCCCTGCTTCGCATGGGTGCAATAGCGACATGTCGGAACATCGAGATTTCTGTGCTACATCTATTATCTTATACATATGCAAATATAAAATAGGTACATAAACCTTCCGGAATAAATTATCAAAATTGTGGTGAAAACCATATCAAATCAAAATCCATGGTGTGTAGCTTAGAAGGATTAAGCTGTCACACGAACAGACACGAAAAGTGACTTTGTATATATTTTTTCTAACCTGCTTGGCCTACTCCTGGGCCCTCTGTATTTTAATAAAAACATTACAGATGTCCATCGTCCCCCCGACCCTTGCTCGAGCCAGCCCGCGTCGCTGAGCCAGTAGTTTTAAATTGGTCCATAAATAATTCCGATCCAGCCTGTCCCTTGTTGCCCTCTCCCAGTGACGCCCTAAGCCGAGGTCCGTACCCCACAGGGGGTGCCCTTAGCGTGTAGTCGCTTAGTTTTTAATTTTTTTAAGCCCTGCCTGGAGGCCTTAATTTATTGAGGCATCCACAGGCAAGCCCGGTTAAGCAGACGACAGCCTCATAGATTAAATTGCGAGATGCCATTCACAAAAAAAAAATGTCCAACATCCACATAATATTGCATAGGTAAGTGTATTCAAAAGTAATCATTCTTTGTAGGACTGGTCTATAATATTTTCAGATCAGCTCGATCACTGAAAATTAAAAAAAATAAAATAAAAAATAAATAAATAAATTCAGCCTTCAAGCTTTATCCACAACGAAGATACAGGGTCGAAAATGTCCTGAATGGCTTCGCGAAAAGGATGCTCAGTGCCTTTTTGCTCGACATGGCGGGGGCACTGCCGTGCCCTTAGATACCGACTAGACTTTAACATGATTGTCACGTTGTGTGAAAAGTTCAAAAGAGCAATGAGAAAAAAGCACAAGGAAAATAAATTCGATCAAACGTAACGAACGAAACATTTTCTTTCTGTAACGTAACAGTTTACACGCAATTATAAACACAGGTGAAGTTTGTAACAACCTTGAAATGGAAGCCGACAAAGTTAAGAAACTGGCCCAGAAAACACCGGCGGAGTTACAGTTTATTTTAGCAGTAAATGTAAATATTAAACATTCGGTAATAACACTGTTTATATAATAGTAGTGACCCCTGAGAATTAGTTCTCGTATCATGTTATTTGTTTTTGCGTTTCGTGCAACAACCTAATTAGTTTCTAGGAGCTAATTTTGATTATGATTGCGAGTAATAACAGTAGAATGGCTTATGGGGGACCATCTAATTAACATACTGAGAACCCTGAGAACTGAGAACCCCCGTGCTTCGGAAAGTACGTTAAGCCGTTAGTCCCGGGTGAATTAGATTTCTATACCTTTGATAGTCTTTACAGGTAGTCAGGAGCCAGAAAGGCTGACAACCAGTTATGCTGGGTATCATGTTACCCAGTAACTGTGTTATAGAGGTCAGATAGACAGTCGCTCCATTTAAAATACTAGTGTGCAGCTGCATCCGGTTAGACTGGAAGCCGACCACAGCATAGTTGGGAGAAGGCTAGGCAGATGATGATGGGGTTTTCGTATACAGTTAAATCAATCGATATACAAGTATATTACAATAATGTTTTCTAATAATTCAGCTGTTTAAGGAAAATATTACATTTTCCTTAAACATTATACAAAGCGCGCGTTATTTTTATCATGCTACAGCTATTTACTCAGTATTCGCGGAATTCTCTCCGTCATAGGTACATTCCACGTTCACGAACTCAAATGAACGTGCACATAAGTTTAGTTTAGTTGCTAAGGCTAAAATTTAGAAGATTTAGAGTAAATAGAGACTTCTTCACAAAAAGGTTGCTCAGCGCTCTATGGAGCGGGCTATGCTCGGAGTTTATGAAGGAAAAAATAGAAACGGAGTTATCCGGAGTAGAACCGGAGTTGCCGACATACATAGCTTGCAGAGTAGGCAAGCTGAAGTGGCAGTGGGCTGGCCATGTCTGCTGAAGCTCCGATCGGACGAGGCCGGGCCCGGGGGAGTAGACGAGTCCTGCTCCCCCGGCCTCGTCCGATCGGACCTTCAGCCACTTCAGCTTGCAATTGCGTAACACACTATCAATCGGAATTTGAATCATTTTGAAGCAAATTGCTAATTGCCATTGCTTCATAAGTTCGAAAAATTTGTCTGCTCCACACGTAAATAACGCAATGAATGTGGTAGTACTGTCAAAATTAAACCGATTCCGATTGATAATGTGTTACGCAATTACTCCGCGGGAGTGGAGATCGCGTATTGGCAAGCGTAGTGTGGGACGCCCCCCAGCTAGATGGATAGACGACCTCAAAAAGGTGGCTCGGACAGACTGGATGCGGAAGGCGGAGGACAGGGGTGTTAGCAGTCATATGTCCAGCAGTGGACTGCGACAAGCTGAATTGATTGCTTGTTGTGAGACTTCTACGACGTCTATAAGACATTCGACGTGATTCATCGAAACAACTAATGGCCGATTCCTATAACATTACGGTCTGTTAAAGGTTAAAATTAAAGACTCTTTTATCTTTACCAATAATGAAGCAAAGACCTCAGAGCTATGCATAGTAGATCCTAGTAGACCCATAACTATGGAAGCAGCTATCACAGGTACAATTAGCTTACGGATCTATTTATATTCCCAGTTTGGCAACAAGAAAATGCTACTATTGGTAAGCAAAACCATCGTTTTTGTTTATAGGAACCGAGCATAAGTAAATAAGAGGGAATAGAGAGAACAGAGTCACATGTCATTGAAAAAATGAAGTAACAATTGCTGACCGGCAAATTAATTTACAGCTGTTATAATGCATGAGTGGTTGTTTGCTAAAAGTATTGTTATTCGGTTTCGTCAGAAGGTTCATATTAGTGTTCTGTGTTCGGCGAAACGAGAAAACACTCATTTAAATTGGTGCGACTACCTACCTATAATTTTGGTTGATGACTACTAACGAAACATCTTTGCGTTGTTTTTCTTAGGGATTCCCCGAGTTTAATGTCTCCGAATTTAGACGTTGACAAATACGTATTTTTTTATGTTTCATTGACGCTGGGTTCAATATTAACTTAATTAGAGAATAACAATATATTTATTTGCTTTAAATCATGGTACAGACGCCAGCACATCAACCTACTACAATCCGTCAGATTTCTTTAATAGATTTTCAACTTTATCGCTAATGCATAAGGTTCAAAGTTGATTGGGAATATTTGACAGTTTCGGGTAGCTTGATGTGCTGGCGTCTGTACATTAAGGTCTTATAAATATAGTTATTATCTTACATGTTTCGCCATGGACTGGCAAACAAATGTTTAGAGGTTTACTGCAAGCGTCCGCTGCTGCACACTAGTTAGACCTTTACCTCTTTACGTACGTGTGGTTAGTATTGATGAGGCGCTATATGCATACCATGGCTATGTATCATCAATTTTGCGTTATTGCATTATAATATGGGGTAATTCTGTAGAAATTAACAGTGTTTCGAGCTCAAAAGAAATACAAATATGTGGAGCGCACCTACCGGGGAGCTGTGTTTCATTATTCAAAAAATTTAAAATATTACCACTCCCAGCACTATATATTGTTGAAATTTGTATTTTAGTGTATCAAAATAACCATGAATTTAATCTGCATAATGATATTGTATCCAGTGCTAACCGCAAAGTCCATATGCTTCGTGTACCTAGACGAATTAATAAACTATTTTCTAATATTGTATTTTGTATAGCGACCAAAGTTTATATACGTAGATAATAAACTACCAGATTGTTTTAAAACTCTTAACTTTAGGACATTTAAGTCTAAATGCTACTACTTGACTAAAGATTTTATGAATGAAAAATGAGAAGTTGACTTAAATTTTACATTAAATTATATTCTGTTCTTATTATCTCTTAATTAAATAATTAATTAATTGACTTAATTTAATCTTTTTGACATGTCCATTCCTAATACTTGATTTGCAATTTGAATGTCTTTTTTCTTATTTCTTATTTATTTATGTATCATCCTTACAACTATCATTACAGGCCTTGCCCTAATGCGACCGTGTAGTTATCAACTTAAAAAATGACTTATCTAAAATATTTCGTATAAATTATATATTATCCTAATTTATTTAATTCAATGTTGTATTTAACAAACTAACCAAAACCCTGAAAATGTATTTGTACGCCGGAAACGCCAGCATATTATGAACTTTTAAAACTATGTAACAACTCTGTAACAATATCCTGACAAATAAATGGACTATAACTTTTAACATTTACCGCACTAAACAAAGATTTACTGGCTTTTCATAAGAAAACACCAGAAAACACAAGAGTTTCCTGCTCGTACTTCTCCATATTATAGGTATTATGATAAGTATACTGTGGGGGCTATAAAATGATACAACGTTATAACGTTTATTTCAATATATACTATCACTGTTTTTCGAAACATAAACTATTTTTATTCTAAATTCGCTTGAATGTTCGAATAACAGCCGCACAGGTCGATCGATCAGCTTAAGCTACGCTTGTCGCGGTTGGTCTGTGGATGGGTGACCATGTTTACATATCGAGACCCCTCCGTGCCTCGGAAAGCACGTTAAGCCGTTGGTCCCGGCTGTCATTCGCGGATCTTTGACAGTCGTTACGGGTAGTCAGAAGCCCGAAAGTCTGACAACTAATCTTACCAACATATGGGTATCGTATTACCTAGTAACTGGGTTTTGGAGGTCAGATAGGCAGTCGCTCCATATAAAATACTGGTATTCAGCTGCATCCAGTTAGACTGGATGCCGACCTTGGGGTCGGCATCCAGCCTCAGACAACCTTTACATTACCAACTATGCCTTAGAATGGGCAACTAGCTCTTTGCAAAAAAATGCTTTTAAAATCACTGGGTTTAGGGTATCGTGGTAAACGGCATAATTAAAATAACTCGCGCCTTAAGTATTGAAAATGTGATTAAAGAAATAAAAGCGGTCGTGACTCGTGAAGTTCAAAGTTAAATAGTTTATTTCAGTTAGACCGTTAAAGGCACTTTTAAATGTCAACATTTACAAGAAAAAATAGGAATTGAAGTTTCTCCTTCCAAAAGGTAGATTCGTATGCAGAACAACGGCCAAACCCTTCCCTCTCGCACAATTTTATTCGGAAACCCTGAAGGAAAGGCTAAAGGTTTTTGAAGACGATTTAAATAAAAAATTCTTCTACGACGTCTGAACGCCGAAAACTTTTCATCATGAATATAACACATATTTTAAAAATATGCGTTATATTCTACAATATATATTTAAAAAATATATGTTATATTCTTGCCGTTAGGTTTTCTAGATTTAGTTTATTGACTGTTTCAACTTTAGGTATCCCTGTTCTTAATTTTATTTTGTTATAGGTATATATTTTTTTCTGCGTTTGTTTATTTGCATTTTTCATGCCAAAAGACAACTTAAGGTAATAACAAAATGTAATATATCATCAATACATGATTTTAATGACATCCATATATTTGTTACCAATATTTGCTAATAAATTATTATGTATTTCAATTTTCTTCGTGCATTCGGATAAACCTAACTACTACGGAACCCTTTTTGCGTGATCCGATATTGTCTTTGCAATTAACTTTTACAAGATAAATTCGCTTGGGGCGACTCCTGGCAATTTAGGTAAACAATGACCGGACAGAATCCATACGGTTAGCCTAATATATCAATAAGTCTAGTCTAGAAATATGGTTTATTGTGCCAAGTTTTGACTTGGCACAATAAAGCATTTGATTACACAAATTAATAATTACGTGGTTTGCCACGTAAGTATTAATTTGTGCAATCAAATGTATATATGTAAGATTATTGGGTGTAATACTTCTTTTTTTGTTTCTATGCTGGATTTTGCATCTAGTGTGTAGGTGGAACATGTGGTTTCGTGGTTATATCAAACAGATAACTATAACAAAGTTGCTCAAATAAACACCATTGCCTTGCCAGCATCTTGCAAATAGTTGAACATAAACGATATTAGTACTATAACTTGGTCATTAGAAAATATAAGCACTTTGACACGTCAAATATTTCTCAAAGCTAAAAAATCTCTATTTCATCTGCCTGCAGCTGAAATAAAACACTGATGCAAACTCACGATACACAGTGTATTTTTCGGACCTAAAAACGGACACCTCTTTTTTATTTAACTAATCGTTTGTGTTCGTCATTTAGAACATCAGAGTAAAACTCCCGCGAGTCAGTTCTTCTTAGTTTCAGAGAGATAAATTTTTAAAAATCGAACTCTGAAACTTCAAAAAAACCATAGAAACCTACTTTTACAATGAAAAAGGTATGTGATTTTAATGATTCTTGGGGATATTATTCCTATGTACATAAGGTATAATTTAAAAAAAGATTCACCCTAAAAGGTTGTACGAAAGTAAAGTTACAGCTTTTATTTTTAATTTCATACTTTATTTTTTTCCTCCGAAATGTACCATTATTCGGATTAGTTTTTTGACCAAAAATGTGCCTTTTATTGTTAGGCATTATCCCTAATAATTTCAAATCCGAATCTTGATATATCTCTGAAAAAAAAGAAATTTAAATTATTTTGATAGGGTTGTCACAGAAGAATTATAATTTTAAAATATAACATATAAATAACATATTAATTACCTTTTCTTGTATTTTGAATTTTAATTATATTTTTGTGTTGTAAAAAGTTGACAACCCTAGACACCAAATTAACAGAAAAATCTGAAAAAAATTTGAACTCCAGTAACTCTTAGATATATTAGAATTCGGTTGTGAAAAAAAACAGTATGATGCACATTAGTATAAATAATTATTTCCTATTTAAAATAAATCCGAATACCAATACATCCTCGCAAAAAAAAATAAAAACCTAAAAACAGAAAAAAAAATAATTCACGTTGTTCCTGTTGAATTAGGAAATATTTTCTTCGCAATTAAGTGTGTTGTTTATTGCTACATATCATACTAAAGTTTCAATCGATATAGTCTAACTGTTATTGAGAAATTAACGGTTTTATAAAAAATCACATAAAAAAAAAACTAACTTTAATATTTATTTTCTCCGAAACTAAGAAGAACTGACTCGCGGGAGTTTTACTCTGATGTTCTAAATGACGAACACAAACGATTAGTTAAATAAAAAAGAGGTGTCCATTTTTAGGTCCGAAAAATACACTGTGCGATATCAAGGTGTTTTCCAAAGTCCAGACACTTCCTATATGGGTTAGGTTATTTGTAAACCATGCAGGATAAAAACTGAATGATCTCTTAAGGCTCCTTCAAACAGGCGCGACACGCGATAAAATCGCGCACGACGCAAAGGCACTGCAAGTTGCGCAACGAGCGGTGCCTTTGTGTCGCGCGCGATTCAAGTCGCGCGTCGCGCCTGTTTGCAGGAGCCTTTATTAAGAAAAAAAAGTGTACGGTCGGGGAACGAAGTCCCTTATGCGATGCTCCCACGCACTCACACACATTCGTATACAGGGTGTGGCGTAAGTAGTGGTCCACCGTTAAGGATTTGATATACCAGACAATTTTAACCATATTACAATTTTAACCATTTTTACCCAATGGTTCCAAAAATATATTTTTTTGTTTTTTATTTATGAAATTTCTACCTTTTGTTACAAATTTGGTTGTAGTTTCAACAAAAACCATTATAATTTCATTTTGATTTCTGCTATTTACTGCTGAAATACTAGAGCTGTCGTGTAAAATTATGGTTTTTATGTAAATTTAGAGCTTTTGAAGAAAAAGTTAGTCCTTCTCTGTTTTAACCATAATTTTTCACATAATCATGCAAATTCAAGAGGGATTTTTGTATAAAAAAAACACTGGCACTCCGGTAGTGCCGACAGAAGTGAAAACTTGAACAATTACGAGTGTATTTTGTGAATCGTCTTATAAACAAAACACGCGTGTTAAGGTGTGTTCCTTATTTTATAGGGTTTTTTGCAAATCAGGTATGATGACCGCTCGCATGGAGCTCGTCGTCAGTTATATATCCGTGGTTCAGCGCCATCTCGTCGTTGTTGGATGAACTACGTAGTTAGTACGCGAGGCCCTCGTAGTTCTTCCCGATGTGCATAGATGGCGCTGTCCTCAACAACGCGCGTCTTACGTTTTACGTCTTACGTCTTACGAATTTTCGATCAGGGTCACGTGACCTGACGCGAGTTTAGAAGTTTTTACCCATTCCAAAAAAAGTACACAGCGCCGCTAAAGAAGTTTTCACTTCAAAAATTACTACTAAAATTGTTAAAATTGTAGTATGTTATAGTAAATTATCTGGTATATCGAATTCCTAACGGTGGACCACTATTTACGCCATACCCTGTATAATAGGAAGAGACAGAGAGAGAGAGTCGCATAACGCTTTTTCCTTACGTGGCGATTTATACCAGTCGATTCCTACCGCAAGCCGCGTTAAAAAACCTTGTTCCAATAACATCAGTTTTTGAAAGATTCGTTCAAAAGTTGAATGATTGTTGGGTAAGCAAGAATGTATGTTTACCTAGGAATAAAAAAGTCTTTGCGTGGCAGTTGGAACGTGTGGATAGGCACGTAGCATACTGGATCAGTCTTTAACAATCGCAAGTGAACATTGAAATACCTTTCTTTTGCTAGCAAACGTTTCTGAATAGTTCGCACTATAAACTTTTTTGGATAAACAATGAACAGTTGAATTGTAAATATTTGGAGATGAGGCGTTTCTGTGAACTGGCGAGGATACGAGAGGTATGCGATTGTGTGTGCTGTAATGTTGTATGTGCCGTTTGACTTCGTCTTTGGTACAAGTTTTCAGCAATAGGTTATGGTAAAAATGTCACATTTTACAGTTTTCAGGAATGTAAAGCCGTGTACGCACGAACGATCAAAAACTTGGTGAACACGAACATCGAACACTTTGTTCGCACGTGCGTACCACTAACGAACATCAAACATTGTGTTCGTCAAAAATGTTCGTTGCGATCCAATTTGGTTGTTCAGTGCGGACGGTGTTCAGAGAAATTTGATGCTACTTCACTGTCGACCACTTTCAACGGTGAATCTGTGGTTACTGAGGAGTTGAGCGCGAACACAAGTAGAACCGTGTTCGCAAGGTGTCCGTGTTCGATTTGCTAATTTACGTCCACACGTACGACCAAATGTTCCGTGATCGATGTTCGTGTTGTGTTCACCATGCTAGCAACCTTATAATAACGACAATAAAGGTCACAGTTAAGAGTCAGCCCTGTCAGTGTCAGCAAACCAACAGCGACCTTATTAAAATGAGAATAAAGATTTCCCAAAACGTATCAGAACTGTCTCACAGACAGCTGCCAGACGTTCGTGAGATATCATTTATGGTCGGATAGATGCGTCTACAAATAAATCGATGCCATACAGAGAAAAGAATGTAAGACGCAAAATATACTGCTCCTGTGCGGGTTCCAAATAACAATCTGATAACAAAAATACATAGGGGGCATTATCTGCTGCTATTGGCTGACAAAAACCATTTAACCAATCATAGCAGTTTACGCGTGTTTGATAATTTGTCACATTAACTTTTCTTTTTTTTATTTGTTTTTTAAAAAACGTTGCCCCACACTAGGAATTACTACTGTGTCGTGGGTGCGTTTACAAACATTTAAATTCACCTACACAAACAGCCAGACCCGGAACAACTACCTGTAGGCAATACAAATATTTGTTCCATGCGGGAATCAGACCCGCGACACGCAGCGCAGCAGTCGATCCCACAGCCACTGCGCCAACCGTGTCGTCATGTGATGTTATATTATTATTTAATTTGATATACAAAATTTGCAGTGCCCTTACAGGGTACATGTCTTAATACTGTGTCATTAAATTTGAATGCATGCCTACTAACCAGTGTTTTACATGTTAGCAAATAAGTAAATAAATACCTAACCAGTGGTTTGAATCTTGGTGAGCACAGGCCGTGTTGAAAACCTGCTCAATCCAAATAAGTACCTAGTTCTCTGTCTCAGCAATTGCATTGACATGACCTTTGACCATAACCAGCTTTTCCAGGATAATTATAATGAAAACACAGAATCAAATCGACATATCAGTGCTCAAATCCGCACCAATCTCTATTGATGGTGGAAGTTACAGTTATAAACCAGTCGCGCCAGTCCTAAAAACTATATAAAATTAAGTCTAGCATATTAAAAGCAATTATATGGTTCCCAGTAGATTAATACATTCATTGCCCTCTTGACTTTTACGATTCCGCGACTAATATATTGGTTTTCCCAGAGAAAAGATAAAAAACAGTCTGATCTTAATCGGAGTCCAATTAAATATTTGAATTTGAAACGGGTTTTTCCTGTTTATCGAAGTTAATGTGAAACATAATTTAAGTATAGCATGAAATGAAAAAAAAAATGAAATGAATGAATGAAATGTTTTTTTTTATTATCAGCCTTCTTGATGATCCCACTGCTGGGACACAGGCCTCCTCTCAGTGAGAGGGAGTGGGCCATAATCCACCACGCGGGCCCAGTGCGGGTTAGTAGATGTCACATGTCTTCGAATTTCGGTTCTGGGACATGCCGGTTTCCTCACGATGTTTTCCTTTGCCGTTTTGAGAGCAGTGGTGATGAAACAATTAACCATTACCATTGGGCACTAACTGCTCCTTTAAGTATACTGGAACTAATATTATTTCTTCTTTGTATGACCTTTGTGAGTCCCATAAAAACAGACAATATAAAGTAATGTCGTCATAAACTTATTAATTTTACAGTACCAAAAGCAAGGTGGTTGAGTAATTCGTTTTGCTATTACACGATCATCTTACAGAAAAAATATTTGTAGGCCTTACAAATAGTGCTTTTAGCGGGGTAACTGCGTAACAACTAGCAGTAGGAATGGCTTTCATTTTGACAGTTCAACAAGATTCATTGAATTATTTACGTTGTAGAGCAAACAAATTTTCCGAACATATGAAGCAATGGATTAGCAATATATGTACTTCAAAATGATTCAGATTATGACTGACTAGCTTCTGCCCGCGACTTCGTCCGCGTGAAATTTCTTGTTACTCCGACCCACCCCGTCGCATCGCATCGCCTGCCCGCGCTATTACTTCGTTTTTGCTTAGCGTTCTTTCTGACTTTTTTTCTTTTTGCTCGGCTCCTAAAGGTCATAGCGTGATGTTAAATAGCCTATAGCCTTCCTCAAGAACTGGGCTATCAAATGCAAAAAGAATTTTTTAAATCCGACTGGTAGTTCCAGAGATTAGCGCGTTCAACCAAACAAACAAACTCTTCAGCTTTATAATATTAGTATAGATAGTGTATTATTCAGGTGCAGGTTCTCGGTTTGGATAATTGTGCATGTGAGATCTGTAACAGAATACGACAAATCCCTAGTTTGAAGCAACTTTTATTTAGCCATAAATTATTTTAGCTTTTATGTAAATAATTTGTTTACATAAAAATAACCTGAGGAATTCACATAAATTACAGAAACTCAATAAAACTGCACAACAAAAGATCCGCTAACAACTTAATTATTCACTGACAAGCCGTAAATCTTAGACTGGGTCTTAAATTCTGATCAAACACGTTTTACGATATTCTGGTTTACATTTCAATTGAATAACTATATGTATCGCTTGCGCAGGTATTTATATACGGAATTTCATTGTTCGTGGAATTTAGGATAAAAACCAAACTAGAAGTAAAATTACGAGTTATAGACCGGTTGTATGTAATACTAACAACCTTCAGCTACTAATATTATATTATGTGGTGTACAATAACACCTGTCTGCCTTGTATGTTTTCAGGGGTAACCTATGAAACTAATCTCAGAGTGCTACCTTGTGAGCTAAAGCTTAAAAGGAATCTCAATTTTCTTATATTTAGAGTTCCGTACCCAAGGGTTGCCAACGGAACCCTATTACTAAGCCTACGCTGTCCGTCCGTTCGTCTGTCTGTCAATGGGCTGTATCTCATGAACCGTAATAGGTAGACAGTTGAAATGTTCACAGAGAACAACAAACAAAAATAAAGTAAAATTAATAAATTAAAGGCGCTCCCGATACAGGAAATGTGGGAAATGTGTTTTTTTTAAAATATGTATTGGTAAATATTGTACGGTGTTACGGAACCCTTCGTGTGTCAAATTATGAAATGGCGGGCCATGCCATGATCAGCCTGGCCATTTCTACGATCGGACGATGATATTGATCACAGACCTAGAGAACGCAAGTATCACGATCTGTATGAAAACCAAGCATGCCGTTTTTTGACTACCTATGATGTCACAAGCAAGCACTATTTAGTGATGGGAAAATCAAATCCATTCAAAGACGCCACCGCGTGCGGCACCCGTCTAGACCCACCTCCGGGTCCTAGCGCCAGCGCTCACGCTCACCCAGCCAGCAGTACACAGGACTGAGCCCGAAAGGGCCGAAAGTGGCGGCTTACGACTTTTGTACGTAAGCTGGGCACGCGAAGTAGTTACTTTTGCGTTATCTTGATGTATCTATATCTGTGATATTTACACTGACGACACTAGAACGCGGTTTAAACGTGCTGACCGCGTTCAGTTTCTTTGGTTTAAATCGCCCTTAGACATAATTGAAGTTTATATTCACAGAATTCTTCACAGTCCCACGTTGTTTCCCAATTAACAATGATGTATCACTGTTTCCCAAATACGTGATTATAAAGAATTTAATACGATTTACGTCGTCGGATTTAAAGATATTTCGTAACTGCTGCTTGCAGTGGCGTGCCTAGGGGTCAAAATTAGGGTAAGCCCACAGATTTTCAACATATAAAAAAACGGCCAACTGAGGGATTGGCTGATTTTCTTATTGTGTATGTGTGTGTTGCGAATGTTTGACTGGTATTTTTTTAAATATATTTTTTATTGATAGGTTTAAGTACGTTTGTTGTTGTGAATTATGATTTTATTAGGGCAAGCCGGGCTTTTCGGCTTCTATGAATGTACCGCCACTGGCTGCTTGTGTTCTGACGGATGGGAAAGTTAGTTGGAGAAATTCGATTTTGCAACAATTTCCTAGTTCTAATATTTTATTACACATGTTTACCGATACGGAATCGGTCAACCTGTCTTAATATAGATCCTCTCAACTGTAGGAAAATCAAAAGTTGATTTATAACAATAGAAAAACTAATTGTGTCTCATTAATCACATTGAGCTCGTATTGTCGACTTTGCGTAGGCAAAGTCGACAATACGAGCTCAATGTATTATTTACGATATTATTCGTCAGTATATTCGTAGGAATATACTGACGAATAATATCGTAAATAATGATTTCTTAATTCCCAGTAAGTATTAACTAACAAATAAGATCCTTAACTGTCTTTAAACAATTTTTTCTATTTTATTTCCAAGTATAAGATAACATTCGTACTTACAACTTACAGCGGACTGACCTCAAAGTATGACGCATAGTTCACCTGGCTACGACATCTGCTACGGCGTAGGCGTCTACGGAATGCCTACGATTACGGGCTACATCAGGAGTTCGGTTACGTAGCAGCGTAGCAGTTAGTTTAAACATGTGGATCTATATTTGGAAACAGTTGTTTATAAAAATAGTTTATAGTCACTAACTCAGAAATATTTTAATGTTTGACTTTGTGGAATAAACGAGTAAGTATTTTTGGATGACAACTTTTTGTATATTGCCAGATTAGATAATGATGAACATTAATAAAAATGTCTGTATGTTTGTTATAAGATAAATTCCTTGTTGCGGTTTCTTGCTCCAATCTTTTGTCCCACATAGAGCACCTACAATAAGAATTTATGTAGGTATATCGAAATGGCTCTAGGTCACAAGTCAAAAACAAGTTGGTTATTCTTAGATGTTCTGTTTTTATTTTACGATTGAGGAAATAAAAATAGCACATAGATTTATTATATTCGATTGCTATTTTGATTCTTCTGTCGGCGCGTGTAAATATGTTAATAAGCTAGTCGACAAGGTTAATTTTGTTTAATACTGTGAACCATGTTGCTAGGAGATAAACACTAGGAAGCGGAGAAGGGGGGTTTCTGGGCAGACGTTTGTGACTTTTGATGTTTAAAACGTGCTTTAGGTACCAATCTAGCTTTCTAAATGAATTTAAGTGTCCGCGGGCCGTACCTCAGTAACGACGGGGGTAGATCATCTCTTACTTTTTCAAGTTACCAACTAAGTACACATTATGGATTGCAAGAAATGATTGAATATGATGTTGGAACAGTGTTAAGTAGGGGTAACGGGTTGTAGGACTCACCCTTATCCTTGTCGGCGTCTTTGGTGCGGCTCTGGTCGAAGAAGCCGGTGGTGAGCGCTTTCCTCTTCAGGAGGTAGGCGCGACGCTTTGGCTTCGTCGCTGCCACTGCATTCTCTGGAAAACATTCACGAATATGAGGCTTTTAGAAAATATTAGCTTTTGTACAGTCATCATTCTCCTTCCCTTTTTTTTTAATTTTCCAGGATGGGAAGTCATCAAATGACCCCTCCCGCTCTGGGTGGATTCTCCTCCCCTTACACCAATTTACTTGTGGTCGACGCAACGTGTCTTTTCCTTCCATACTTCTCTGTTAGGCGTCATCTCGGTAATAAATCTGCATGCCTTTTCCCAACTATGTTCGGGTCGGTTTCCAGTCTAACCGGATGCAGGTGGAATACCTGTATTTTACATGGAGCGACTGCCTATCTGACCTGCACAACCCAGTGACTGGGTAACACGATACCTGTTACCTGTAAAGCTGTTGTTTAAGATGTTAGTAATCCAGTCCTGAAAGGTTGTTAGTGTCTTACCAATAACCCCGTATCGTAAGATTTCAATGACTTAGTTCGGCAATAGTAAAAAGTATGCGACTATTACTACAGAACTTATTACAGTAGTTACCTTCATCAACACTAGTTCGTTTACCAACAACAAATAGGTACCATTTTATATGTGTTATACACCATGAGGCAAAAATTACAAACGAGTTCTTGATCAACAATCTAGTCCAAAATATTTCGAAAAGAATAATAACAAACAGGACAAAAATTATAATAAGGAGGGTCCTTGGCGTAGTTACAGACTTTCAGAATGTATCTTTAATTATTAAACTTTCCCGTAATGGAAACATTTCTTCAGAGAAGGTATCATGATTTATGTCGGCCACAATATCTCATGTCGTAAGCTCAATTATTTAATATGATGGATAGTTGCAATAGTTCCAATTGTTAGACAGCGTATTGTACTACATTATTTTAGACTTGGCTACCATCTCCACTTTGTAATAATAGAATGATAATTATAGCCGCTAATCAGCTGATTCCTTTACGTCAATATTGATAAAATATTTTGAAATAGTATGTGATAGAAGTCAAGACTGGTTTTGTCTTTGTCTGTGTGTATCTTTGGACTTATTCCATAAATTACCTACTGTTTGATAGACTTTGGAAGGTTTTATTTAAATCTATTTAGGGTAACTTTTCATTGCATGAATACGTTGTAGGGTTATAAAAATACAGTTAATTGCATTGTAGACAGTAGGAATGTTGTGTAGTAATTTTTTTTCTTTATTAACTATTAGGGACTACAATTATTGTATATGCCAGTCCCATAGTGTGTAGTAAAATTACAAAATAATGATAGCCACCTCGGTAGTCATAGTTAATTATGACAACTATAACTGGCAGTCAGACGCTCGAAAGTCTGCCAACTCGTCTATCAAAGTGAGTTTGATTAAAAACAAAATATATAAGGGTGATTCCAAAACAAGCAAGAAAAATCTGATCCACCTCTGTTTGATAATACAAGAAACTCAACATTTTTTTTTTCAATTAATACATTTACAGGAGGCACTTTTGATTTGTCAATGAGTCGTTCAGTTACTTAAAAAGTTGAAGCTAGTTGCCCATTCTAAAACGTAGATCTCTTTGGAGAAGAACGAGCAAGAAACTCCAAGGACAATCTTTTAAATCAAGATATTACAAAATCCTGGGTACATTATTCTTGTTGCTTCTATATGTGAAAACAATGTAAAAAAAAACAATTCAAAATAGAAGATTAAAAATAAGCCCTGGCAATTAATAGATGACCAGTCTCAACCGACGGCGCCCGTTCACGAACATGACGCGTGAATCAGCACCATCCAGCTCAAACATTTTGTAGGGAACCGAATGATCACGCGCCACCATCAGTGAAACATTTAAGTGAGCATGACACTCATTTAAGTACAACCAATTACATCATATTATTCCGAACCGCACGCACAACATGTTGTTTCAGTGCGGGTAGTGGAAGTGCTCAGGTGCCGTTCGCCCAAGTGCGGTTGAAATCAGTGCTCTGAGTGGAATACCTCTTATAATGATTTCACTAATATTACAACTGCAAGACCTTACTCATCAACACTATATGCTCGTCCGAAAATATTCCGAACAAAACATCTCAACAGAAGTACGTCACAAACAAGTATGCAACCCGAGTGATGTACCCGACACTATTGCGACTCGTGAACCCGACACTTGTTGTGATAGAACTGCAGCTCACAGGCTCACAGCCCCCGCACTGTGCCAATACCTAATGTTCTAGTAGGTAGGTATTTGAAAACAATTCTATAGATACCTTTACTTGTTTGTAATATGTGTAGGTATGTGTGAGAAAGGGTTTTGTGTAAACAAACCAAGTGATGGCGACGAAAATGTTTGTTTGTGGGTAAAATAATAATAATATAAATACATTTTTATTTAGGTACAGACGCCAGCACATCAAGTTACTACAATCTGTCAAATTTCTTCAATAGATTTTCAACTTTATCGCTAAAGTATAAGGTATAAAGTTGATTGGGAAAATTTGACAGTTTCGGGTAGCTTGATATGCTGGCGTCTGTACGTAAAGGTTTTGTAATACATGAGTGAGATAAAGTATGCATTACTAATTACATGGTACAGGTACAGCGAAATTTTTGGTGAATCGCTGTTCTCCTAGCTAGATCACTGAGTAATCTATATTTAGGAGAAAAAACACGCGAAAAACACATGATGGACTATGGATTTATTGTTTTTAAGACGAGTATCTTAAGCGATTGTGGTTTCAAGAACTGACAAGGACCAAGGGAAACCTAAAGAGCTTTAACTGTAGCGGTATCTACAACGCCACATACAAACAACGCGTCATACTGACGTCACGCAAATCCTGCATCGCGCAAGCTGAGTTTACCGCGCAACTAGCATAGATACAACGGCCCGACATGAATCAACGGGCAGTTGCCCGCCAGACACAACACCCGTCTGGTCGGAGGATCCTCCCTTTTCTATAGACTATGAGGGAACTTTACACCCTGTTCCTCATACCTCTATAAACAAAGTGACATTCTATCAGCGATAACGATGATGGAAAAGTCAAAAAAGTACGGGACTGACAAAAATGTACGGGATTGACAAAAATGTACGGGACTGAAAAAAGCTACCGAAATGCTTACGTCAATTCTGTTGAAAGTCGTTGTAGAAGTACGAAACCCTTTGAAAGCGATTGCCGCTTGTTTCGGCCCTCTGGTCGAGATTTATAGATTTTCTTTGCTGCTGTTGAGCCAAAGAGGGATGATGTTTAAGGGAACTGCGTAGCGAGACACCTGACCGCTTTATAAACGAACTAATTGCGCCTTCCGGTTTCACCCGCGTAAATACCGATCCCGTGGGAATATCGGGAAAAAAGTAGCCTATAGTTAATCCAGGGTGTCAGCTACCTACATATTTTTTTTTTTATTAAAATTGGTACAGCCGTTTGAGCGTGAAGAAGTAACAAACATATAAACACATACACACTCACAAACTCTAGCATTTATAATATTATTAGTGTGAAGTGTGATGGCTACTTCTGATAATGCAGTAGTTGTAGCTTCCGGACGAATACAATTCATTCGTTCTGGGCTCGCCAAAGGTGGATTTAGAGCTTGAGCATTCTTGTGATAGGTTATAGCATTCTTGACGTTTTGCATTTTGCGGTTGCTGGCGGTACCGCGCGCGCGAACTAACTTGCTGCGTGAGGCGCCCGCGCCGCTGACGAGCGCGCTCCGTACCGTACTCTCAACCTCCGTTGCTGATGACGAAGACATTTTCTGTTCGCTTTGGGTGAATTTGAAAGCTACCTATAGAATTTGTTATGGTACAAGCATTGGAACTATTTTTCACATATTATTATTATATAATTAATGTATGCAAAATATTGTAAAACATTTTAAAAGAGTAACGGTGGAGTTTCTTGCCCATTCTTCTCCATACGAAAATTACCTTTTGGAAATGGGCGACTAGTATCAATAATCTATTTTGTTGTAATTTTTAACGTTCAAAAGTGCCTTTTATGTGCCTATTTGAAATAAATGCTTTGACTTTGATTTAATTATAAGTTTATTACAATATTGCACTGGGTCTAGCCGATAAGGATATATTTGTATGTTTGGAGTGAATACTCGTAAATAAATAGATTTTAGTAAGAAGAGACCAACAAAGGAATGTTCTATCCCTATTGACACAAAAATTATTTGGTGAAGTGGGGATAGAATGTGCATTTGCTCGTTTGGTCTAAATCACCCTTTAGAAGAAGTAAACAAACAACAGGAAAAATGTCTCAATCTATCGTAAATTTCAACACAAACAAAATCGCGGTGCTCACTGGTGAAGTCATAAGATTAACACGTGTACACAACAACGGATAAGAGGAATTCCAACAACGCCTCGAATATACGTAAGTTCCATTAAAATAATACACGCTAGAATTGGCCAGCGACCACGCTATGTCATACAGGATGCGTGAAAAATAAAGGTTTTTTTTACTATCAGAAAGACTATCTGGAGACTAGTGTTTACAGAAGAGCGATCTTTGACTCCAATCGTTTGAACAAAACAAAACATTCATATTATAAACGAATGTTTTGTTTCTAAAATTCGGCATCCAACTAAGATTTATCTTTCATAATTTAATTTTAAATTTTCTGTATCTACTGGTCACCACCTAGTTTAATCATTTGTCCACATAAATAAAAGATACATTTTATAAAGTGTTCTCAAAACGTTACAATACGAAAAGTTCACGACTGACATGGCAACAACTCACTGACACTCGATAAAAACAACACCAATCAAACTATCAATTCTAGTCACACGTAAGGGCTAAGATTTTCCCGTTTTACTGCAAAACGAAAATATAACTAGGTTAATAGTGTTACCACTAACTACCCCAACTATAATCCTACTGCTAAAAATACCCAAGTATTTCTGTCGCAGCACAATGATGCAGTTCGAAATGATTCACTTTGAGTCGCGCGTGTGATCCGAAGTGTCAGACAATGCAGTTTGCCCCGCTGCGCATACCGCGGATACTTGGGGTTATTTATAAAAACGCATTAGTGAGCCATCATGTGATTACCTGTTCTAAAGACGCACGTGGTGTGTTCGAAACTTTACTTCAGATACATACAAACAGTATTTAAATACTTCTTATATGATGTGTTATTGTTTTTGTTGGCTGCAGCGGTTTTCTACGAGTATATACAGTCAACGCAAATCAGTGGTAATCCACTACGAAAATTGCCTTTATTGCTACAGTATAAAGGCGCTGTCAATGTTAAATTGCTACCACTGATATTCGGTTAACTGTACCTCATAGTTTATTGTTTTTAGGCTCGTTTTCGTAGATAGCTTTACATTTACGTTATTATCCCTAAAGAATGTCAAAATGTTTTATCAAAATTCAGGTTATACCTGAGTTATTTCTAGCCTTACTGTGTAGATTTACTGAAATATTCTTGCAGTAATTAATCAAACTATGTCGTTTATTTCTATTCAAACAAAAAGTCTTAATTACAATATACATGCTCACATTAAAATAGATATTATGTACAAGTATATAATAAAAAGTAAAAGGAAAGGGTAGGAGCCCATTGGATATCAAAAAATTCGTCCACATAATCAAACTTAAATTAACGTTAAAACTGATAGTCATATTAATTAGGTCAACCAGTAACTCCGTATTTTTTTAATCCCATTTTTTTTAGTTTCGATTGAGTATTTTCTAGACTACAACCAGCTTATGTAATAATATATGGATAACACATGCCTGCCTACCCACAAAACGTTCGCGGACATAGCGTATCGTGTGAACTGACAAGGTGGACAGGGAAGTAAATAACCGGAACGGTTGGCGCCCTGCACTAGACGACACCTAGGGATGAACCATTTCAACGAATAATAATTTATTTGTGTGTAATGTTTCTTTAGTCTAGTGGTAGTAAGGGAAACCGCTGAGCGTGGAGTCCTGGGCTCGATCACCGGGTGGGGCAGCGTTCTTGTTTTTTATTCCGTAGCAGCTTGAATCTGAATTATTTATGTATGACTACTGGCAATGCTCTCTATTACATGGGGCAAAGGTGTAACATATCTGGCGTAATGTGGGAGCATCATGCATCTTTAGCTCTTTGCAGAATACTAGACTTTAAAATGGGATGGTGAATTTCGATATACCTAGTCTTGTAAACTTTGGAGGCTAGGTTAGGTTACTGCAAAAGGCAAGTTTGAATCTCTTGGGTATATTACCCGTCGACAGCGATGCGGATGAATTTTTCGACACTATATTTTAGTTTGTGAATAGTTTTAGCTAAGTTATGATTTAATTTTGTTATTTTTATTAATTAACTAGCTGAGCCCCGCGGTTTTACCCGCAAAAGTGTCGATCCCGTGAGAATATCGGGATAATAAGTAGCCTCTATGTTAATCCAGGGTGTCAGCTACCTCCATACAAAATTTAATCTAAATTGGTCCAGCCGTTTCAGCGTGAAGAAGTAACAACATATGAACACACACACACACACACACACTCAACCTCACAAACTTTCGCCTTTATAATATGAGTGTGTGTGTGTGTGTGTGTGTGTGTGTGTAATATTAGTGTGTGTGTGTGTTTTTGTGATATTAGTTGCTATTTAAGTACTTAATAAGGTTGAAATACACTTTATACACATACAGCTTTAAAAACATCTCGCGCCAATATTTTTGTACAAGACTGCGAAACGTTGAAGTACTCGTAGGCAGTAGTAAGTGTATTTTAGCACTAAAATAATTAAGAAAACTTGGCAGCCCTGCAACCGCCGCCGGCGCCCGCGGTTACTAATACTCATAATAAAGATTTATTTGACAACAAAAGCGAAGACGACACTAAAACACCCTGTGTAATAATATTTGAGGCTAAACTCTTCAAACTCATCGTAAACACTTTAGTTTCAAATGCAGATTGTTTTGCCACTATTTATTTATATACCTACTCATAAAAAACAGGAAGGATAGTTTTGTCCCAATTATTTTTTGTTTCAAACATGCTGGACTGTCAAATGTCATACCTTCATCTCGTCAGTCAATCAATCTGTCTAGCCTTCTCCCAACTATGTTTTCAGTCTGACTTTAAGTCTGTGGTCTAACCGAACGTGGCTGAATACCAGTATTTTTTATGAAGCGACCGCCTATCTGAACTGCACAACCCAGTTACTGGGTAACACGTTACCCCTTGGTAAGACTGATTGTCAGACTTTCGGGCTTCTGACTACCCGTAACGATTGTCAAAAATCTACGAATGACAGCCGGGACCAACGGCTTGACATGCTTTCCGAGGCACGGAGGGGTCTCGTATTGAAACCATCCATGTAATGACCATGGCAAACGTATCGGCGTACCTTCGGTCGACCTGGGCGGCGGTTATTATTTAGCCACGAGCCCCCGATACCTTCTTCACGTGGGGTTGACTAATAGGTATAAATAAATAACTCTACATTACATTTAAAAAAATTATAGTAATATGAGACGTATTCTAACTTAATATTTAGTTAGTCTATAAATTATGCGTAGTCATTTTAGTATATAGGGTGTCTCAATAAGAGTGCACTTTTTAAATTTATAAATTTTTTTTTTCGTTTTTTATTTACCTATTATTTATTTTAATTTACCTATGTTTATTCCGATTATTAAAAATGGAGCGCTTTTCTAAAGAACAACGCGTTATAATTGTGAAAACTCTTTACAAAAATGGGAAAGTTACGCTGAAACCGCCCGAAAACTCTTTTCAGCCGAGAAAGTGCACCTAATGTGTCAACCAGATCGTGCGTGCGTGCACTATACGTTTTATGTATGGGGTATACATAAAACGTATAGTAAAATGATGTAAAAAACTTACAGCGTTTTTCCAGAACTATCTGAATGTATGAAAATTCGCAGAAGCTTTCTAAAACTTCAAGGAGAGCCAATGCGTTGCGTTGAATCAGGTATTTGGTTCATGGAAATTACTTTTTTTCGCACAAATGTGATAATTTATTTGAAATTACGTTTGTGAAATTCATGCCAGACTCAAAACTTCCTATCATCACCTGCCTAGCCTTATCCCAACAATGTTGGGGTTGGCTTCCAGTCTAACCGGTTGCAGCTGAATACCAGTATTTTACCTAGAGCGACTGCCTATCTGACCTCCACAACCCAGTTACTGGGTAATACGATACCCCTTGGTAAGACTGGTAGCCATACTTTCGGGCTTCTGACTACCCGTAACGACTGTCAAAGATCCACGAATGACAGCCGGGACCAATGGCTTAACGTACTTTCTGTGGCACGGAGGGGTCACGGTATGTAAAGATGATCACCCATCCACAGACCAACCGCGACAAGAGTAGCTTAACCTGATCTCTCGACCTGTGCAGCCAAACTCAAAACCTCCTATGTTAAACAATTTACTAACGAGGTAATAGTGGAACTTTAAACTATTTTAAGAAACTATGACACGAAATAGTCACACACTATGAAACGACATAGATAAAGCAGCGATATCTGGAGAAGCGCATTATAAAGAAGGCCATTGCATTGTTTTCCCGATGGTAATTATTTATTTACACGCTCTTTTTCTTACTTTTTTTGTAGAACCAATTTACATTACATTAAAAGCTTTTGTTTTACTTAGTGATTAAAGACAACTTAACTAATTAAGTGCCTAATTACTTAAACTGTATAACTCAATTTTTTTATTTAAAAACGTTGCCCCGTACTAGGAATTTCTCCTGTATTTTAAACTCACATACACAAACAGCGAGACCCGGAACAACTACTTGTAGGTCATACAATTATTTGTTCCGTGCGGTAATCGAACCCGCGACACGCAGCGCAGCAGTCAATCGCTTAACCACTGAGCCAACCATACCGTATAAGTATACCACTAGAACCTTAGTTCGATTATTTTTACAATAATTCACCCTTCAATATATCTTCATTCTGACTACTTATGATAAAAATGGATTAGAAACGTAATACGAAAGTTTTTGAAGGTACCTACTTGAAAGCGATGTAATCGGATTACTTAAGTTCAAGCAGATTGAGTTTCTGTGGGCCCCAAGAGCCCCACAGACCCCGATATCTAATATGTTTTTAATTACTGACGTCCGTGAGCCGGCACGCAATGAATATCATACGTGATGACCATAGTCAGATGGGATTTGCTTAAATACGGTACGTTGTACATTTTTAATCTATTTTCATTCGAATCATTCCCTAAACCATCACATAAGATCCACCTCCTTTAGTTAAATAAATGCATTTTTCAAACCACAAGTCAACACTCTCTGACCTACTTATACATAACAACCTCCACTAACCACGCCCAGGTACCTAACTAGCGATGTAACACCTAAAATTAATGAAACCGATATTAATCAAAGATATTTTTGTAACCGCCTCGCGTAAGAAATAATTAATAGTGCTGGAAATTATTTACAACATTGTGTATAAAATAGTGTTCATCTGCCCACAGAATGGCATCAAAACTAATTAGGTACGACCACGGCTACTCTTGAAGCGACCACAGATAAATGTTGTGGTGACAATTTGCAGTTTGAAACGATAATTAGTTACATTTATTGTTATTTTTAGTACATCGTTAATGTTTTTTTTGTAATTCAGCTTTTTTTCAGTATCACATTAAATGGGAGGTAAAATGTAGCTTTTGGCACGCTGCATCTAAAGTACCAAAAAAATTTTTTAATTAATTCCAGTCAATCTGTAATTATCTTTAATAGTTGTTGACTTATATTATAGCAAAATATTACGTAAATTAAAAAAGCGAACCTTTGATCTTGTTAATTCATAACAGTTGCTTACGTGATCCACGCCCACTTTAATTTATAGTATTTTTCTAAAGTTAGTCACAACCATAATTAATGTTTCTGTATCACATCACTATTTATAGTTCTGTGGTGTAGTCACAACAAACTTAAAATATCTACCTTCATAGGTTCATGCTTTTTTTTTGTATTTCGATAATTATTACGAATATCACCACCAGTACTAAATCGAATTGGTTATCCAAAGAATTTAAAAAATGAGTACTGCAGACAATCCTTCTTATTGGTACCAATGGTTTCATTTTAAGGTTATTCTCAGACACATAACGAAACTGATACGCCACATTCCTTGTTCTAAATTACCGCATCTTTCTCACACTAACCAACTCGGCAATTACTATCGATAATTGTATTTAGATCTTTGTTTACATTCTCCTTTGAAGTAGACCTTGAAGGTTACCGCTTTACGTGTCAACAACACTACAGGTCCATTATTTAGTGATGGGCACACCGAAGAATCGTGTGAACAGAGCGAGGCAATGCTTTCCCAAAACTGTGTGCGAAAAAGAGAGGGAACGTCTCTTAGCTGTCAGAAGTGTCATTAAATTATCTACCTGCGTAATAAAGTTATCGTGAATGTCGAAAGACATCGTTTGTCTGTCTGTCACAGGGTTATAACTCGCAACCGTTTGAAGGCAGTTGTCAAATGGTCGCGTCAGTTTGGAATGGAACAAAATAGTGTTATTTGCAAACTTCTCATTTAATTACGGGTGAATTGATGATTTGTTCGTGATTACTTTAGTTTGACCGTTTTGTGGTGTCTAGTACACAATAAGACATCTAGGTTTAGGTTTTATATAGCACTGTCACAGGGTTTCGTAAGACACGATAAAACATACAGCTTTCAATCTGTATGAAAATTAAGATCAGTGACATTGAGCATTATCTGCCGTTATTAGCTATCGTAAGACGTGTGGCTGAAATTTTATTTGCCCACTTTTCTATCATTCGACGCAAAAGTAGACCAAAAACAATATATGTTACAGAGAAAGGAACAATTCTTACACTTCACAACGAAGTTATGTCAAGCTTATGGCCAGGCAGCAGAAAAAATAAAAACTAGAAAAACTGGCCCTATGACCCTTCAGAGGGCCAGTTTTTCTTTTTAATTTCCGTGAAAATTATGGGTAGTTGGAAAAGCTTGATGCTAAGAAAAAAACATCGAAGGTCCAGAATTTTTTTCGCTATGTTTGGTTCATATAATAATATAATAGATCAATCATAAAACTCTACGCACCATCTAAAAACTATTGTTTAAATACATATATATTATATAATAATTATTCCCAGACGACGTGCCCCATTTGCAACCTTTTAATCTAATAGTTATATAACTCTTATTACGTAAATAAATATACATAACTAACACTAAATTGTCCGGAAAGACGTTTTCATGGATATAAAAAGTAATTTTAGAAAATGTTTTATCTATCATTTGTTTTCATAGCAGCAGTGGCAAATCGAATTTGGGTTTCGACTAGCATTTATATTTTGAGAAAGCTACCTCCCTAACTTGCAGTAGACTAGGTGAATCGCTTTTAAAACAAGATGCATTTAAACCGGAAATTTACCCACACTTTTCTATTATTATTTATTTGAGGCTCACCAACAGTTGTTACAGATATTATACAGATAGGAACATACAAATAATTTTGTCTTAAATCTAACTGCACAACCAATTATCATTCCTTTAACCAGTTTCACGAAATATCGTAATCACCCCAAAACAAGGGCAACTTTCAGTCAAGCGTCTCTACTGCCGTTATTTGGTCGGTTCTATCCTTCATAAGTATCGAACCAAGCTTCAACAAGCTTATAACTTGTCTAACAAGAGACAGTTATCCTCAACGAAAACTGATAAAAATAGGAACATTCGTCATAATCAGTCGAACGTCTACAGAATCCACTATAATAACAAAATCATAGCGCTTACTCCGAGCTGTCGGTTGTATGAAAATATTGATTTATTTCGGCGCTCATCTCATCTGGGGATCTTATTAATAAATTTATTGACTGCTTTATAATTCTCGCAGGCTGATAGACCGCGTTGCTATGACAACGGTTCTTGACTTACACGTGGTGATGCGGGCAGTCAAGGACATACTAATATGCTCGCATAATAAAAAAACAACTCTGTGTGTTTGTATGTGCGCTTAAAACTCGTAAACCACTTAACCGATTTACGTGATGTTTCTTTCAGTTCATAGGTATTTTCCTTTGTAATTTAAGATTGTTGTCTTGTTATGTTGCATGAAATAAGAAAAAAATATGATGGAAATAGTTAATAAAGTCAAATTAGACACATGAAGGACATTGCATTCGTGTTCTATACGCTCCTTGTTTAGGTCTTTTTAAACGGTAACATTCTTTACAATAAGGTTAATTGAGATTGACGGAACGGTTGAACGGCCGACGTCATCATGTCAACACCGGCTGTAGCTGACAACCAGCGCTGGAGCTCTGTCTCGCATAGGGTCGCAGCATTACACTGGGCGATGGCCGTTTTGCGTGGATGTGACGCATATTTTCCCCCAAATTGTTTTTTTTTGTGTTTGTGTTCTTTGTTTGCGTCATGTTTACCACAAATAAACGTATTTTCTTAGTACGTTGGTATCCTAGATACCGACTGCGAAAATTTTTAAATATTTCGTCATGGGGTATTCGAGGGTACCAAAGTAGATAGTAAGGTCAAATAGAAATTCCAAGATGGCGGCTGCGAAAATTTTCAAATATACGAGTGTGTGTGCGTGCGAGTACCGCGTAAGGAACTTCGTTCCTGACGGGGGTCCCTCGACAGCACACTTTTTTTTCTAAATAGGTAATGTTGCACCAGACTCAAGTACACACAATAAATCAGCACTCATGAAGACTCTTTTATTGCATCGTAACGACACAAATACTACATTGCTCCACATTCTTATTTACTCAAGAAAACTCACTTAGGTATTGACTCATATTCTCAAGTTAACTATAAGCTGCAATCCACATAACTAAGTTCACGTGAGCATTCCTACAGTGACACATGGACGTACCGATAATGCGCGCGAGATTCCTGAACTAAATATAGCTTAACCTGGTTGTTAGTGATCGCGGATTGGCAGCTACGTATGCGTACGTAATGCCCGATGCGTTTGCGCCGGTGACGACTGAAGAGCGATTGATTGGAGGTATGTACTGTCGGTCAACGGATGTACATCGTATCTGATTGGTGAAGATGAAATGTGTATTAACTGAATGATGTGCGGTTGTTTTGATGTTTGTAAGTTTATATATTCTGATTCTGGGGGATTTGAGTAATTTATTTGGGTTTTGATATATGTAGGTATAATGATGGTCGAAGATTGAATAAAAGTGAGGAAATTAAATTAGAAATAGTTCAATGTCTTTCGTATATAAATGTCTTGTTTAGGTCGACACTTGTTTAGCGAAATCATAATAACGGCCTTTTCAACAGCTATAGTAATCCATATATAAAAATCAGGTTCAGGTTTTTTCAAGATACCTTTAACACTGTAGTTTCAAAGGAATAGGTCAATTCTAGTTCAAAAACATCACCGAGACAAGAAAGCATCCAGGTAATTAATCTAATAATAAAACATTAAAACAGAATCACAAAATACGAGTTGTATACAGAACAGCAGACGGCCAAGATTATTTCGCAACAACAATTATTTGTAATAATTTATCTCGTGCACGCACGGACAATAAAATCCCATAAATATCTACCTATCCACAATAATTTTTGGATTAGGTACCAAGTCCCACGTCACCTTTTAATAACTAATCATAATTTCTTCAAATACCCGTCACAATTGCACACATTTCAATGAAAGGAACAAAGAGACAGGCTTTTATTAGTAACGTTTAAATAGAAACTAGTGACGATTGTGATGTAAAAATGACAATAGACGTCAGAAATAAGGCACTGCACACACGTTGAGACTTCGTGTCATGAGTCGGCTAGGAGCAGCCGCATCAACAGGGAACAACAACTGATTGCCGATCAAAACACGTTTCAGGTTGCAGAGTAAGCAAACTGAAGTGGCAGTGCACATCTTTTATCGAAGGACCTATGGCCGTGGAACAGACGAGTTCTGGAATGGAGATCACGTATCAGCAGTAGTGCGGGGACCCCCCAGCTAGATGGACCAACAACCTCAAGGTGGCTGGGACAGAGTGGATGCGGAAGGCGGAGGACAGGGTGGCGCAACCTGGCAGAGGTCTATGTCCAGTTGTGGACTGCGATAGGTGAGTTGATTGATTGATTGAACATAATTATATTACATAAAATTGATTTTGATATACTTAGACTGTGTTCGTAAAAAGGTGCCACACAATCCCTGATTCGGTTGCTCACATAGGTTTTCGGCATCCATCGTAACATTTACAGATATTACATGTGACTCTCTGAACACAGCTCAAATTATTCCGATTAGCAATCAGGGAAGTAAGCCTTTACTCTTCAGTGGTATGCCTATACCACTGAAGAGTGCCATAATATTATGGCACTGGCACATGTCGTCTGTAATTCGAAAAGGCGTTGTATGCTGCATAAATACTAACACAGCTCAAATCTAGTGCCGGCAACCTGTGACTGCAATGTGGCGAGTCGGGTCGTTGTCGAGGGTAACAAAACGTGTCCACGTCCGCGCCACACCTAACTCTTACCATGACAGACTCGCGACAGTGATTTAAATCCCACCTACACCGAGATTCCTAATCAAAAATAATCTAACAAAGAGACCATGTGATACCACGTAAGAGGTAATTTCCTCGAGCTGCCAAGTACAATGCTGAACACAAGTTATCTATTTATTTGGTTCACCACACAGAGTAGATACAAATAATTAAAAGAGAACAGTAATGAAATAAAAGAACTATGCCAACTTTGGGTATAAACAGCATTCACCATGAAGAAAACAACGTAATTATCTAAGAAAACAAGACGATATAAAATTCATTTTTTTATTTTTGTATTATCATATTATAAAGTGCATATGACCAGGTTGAGGCTCGCACAGACCAGAGAAACAGAGCACAAAGGGAAGGAGTGAGTGGAACAAGGATGCCAATGATGTTAATGATAAAGTGGACATCTCTGAGTTAGAGGTAAGTATAATAAAGGGCTTTCTTAATGATCAGGAAAAGTATTTTAATTGTCATCTTTGGTGTTCTGCCAACTGATGAAGACTGGTCAAGGTTACGTTTAATCGAAGTTCTCTTACTGTCAGCGAGAAAATAGAAGTGTTATCTTGTTAATAACTATGTTTATTTACGTAGGTATACATGTGTTGGATATTTTGACATGTCCAAGAGCTGAATCTCAAACTAAGCTGACAAAACGTAAAAGTCTTCAGAATTTCATACATTTTTTTTGTAAAGATCACTATCCTTGTCTCGTAAGTTAGACGAAGGGAGTTCCAAGATCATTCTGTCAGTGGGAAGATGGTTCGAATTATGATTATATGAATAACCTTTGCAGCATAATTATACAATACATATACCTAGATAGTACAGTGGTATAATGGATATAATGAGAAAGTTATTTCCAACCACAAAATAAACATGAAATTAGCATGTCCATTATCGACTATCAAATAATCAGAACAAAAATATTCAAGCAAATTGTAAAGAAGCGTTCCCCATCACAACAAGTTAAAATATAATTTTTCCCTTCGAATATTTAATACTAAAATACTTTGCACTTCATTACAACTATCACGACACTCGATTGTCATTCTCAAAAAAACAACATGGTCGCATAAATAAAACAATTTAATTTCGATACAAGCGTACACATGTACATCAACGCGCTGTATAATGTCCCGCCGTGTCGTCAGAGCGCGTCACGTTTGCGTAACGGCGCCCGCGCATATGACTACAACGTATTTGTAGCCAACAGATAGTTGCAGAAGTTCCACTTTGAATGAGGCGTCTCAAAAGAAGGCAAGTCCATGATCAAAAGGAAATGGCAAGAATTTTAACATTGCCTACCAACATTATTCGCTTGCAATTATCACAATTTATTTGGGATCGGTGCAACAATGATTTTTATTCCTTACTTCTCCATTACTCGTCATTTTGGTAGTCAGTAGTCACCCCCTTTAGCCATATCATCTTTCGTACAGCAACCATCGTTTTACATTATCTACCAATGGGTTTTATAACGGTAGCCTAATAATTCACTGTTATATAAGAATAATGCGTTCTAATTGTGAATATCCTGGCGTACACTAGCAACAAACCGTACAGGTTAGCAATCAGTCTTTACTCATCAGTGGGATATTATTATTATTGTTATTATTATTATTATTTTTTTTAGAGTGTTTTCTCTTCTCAGCTCTTTGGCTGGTTTTTGCAACATTTACGGACCGAAGTCAAGTAAATGCAGCTTGTGGTGTGTTAAGTTAAAGATGTGTTGTGATGGGGACCTATTTCGTTTTCATCTATTTGCATGAACTTTCTGACAATGCGACATGTATTTAAAATTGCAGCTTTTTGTAGGGTGATATACAGGGTTTCTTTTAGGTTTAGTAATTTAAGGCTATGGAGAAGGTAATTTGGGATGACGCCTGTTGTGGAGAGGACTATAGGGACTACATAAACTTTTTGTTGGCGCCATATTCTAGTTATTTCATCTTTGAGTTCTGCGTATTTACTTATTTTTTCAGATATTGTCTTCTGAATGTTGTGTGTGTTGGGAACGGCAATATCTATTAGGTAAGTTACTTTATTTATTTTATCCTGTAGGGTTATATCCGGTCTATTGTAGTGAATTGTCCTGTCGGTAAGAATGGCGCGGTCGTAGTAAAGTTTGTGTGTGTCGTTTTCTAATATTGTTTGTGGTGTGTAATTATAGTAAGGAGTGTTTGTGTTTTGTATGAGTGTGTATTTGAGAGCTAATTTTTGGTGAATTACACTCGCCACCTGATTGTGCCTGTGTGTGTAGTCTGTCTGCGTGAGAGTTGTGCATGCTCCTGTTATGTGCTGAATTGTTTCTGGTTGGTTGTGACACTTGCGACATTTATCATTTGTTACTGAAGGATCTTTGATAATAAATTTTCTATAGTTTTTAGTGTTAATAATCTGGTCCTGTATCGCAATTATAAATCCTTCAGTTTCTGGGAATAAATTACCTATTTTAAGAAACTTATTTGAGGCTACTTTGTTCACATGGGATTGTTCTAGGTCATGAGGATGTCGGCCATGCAGTACTTTTTTCTTCCAGTCCTCAATTTTTTGTATTTGCGGGTCATCGCTAGTAATTTGTGGAGTATCTAGCTGTTCTTTTAAGTTAAGTGGGGTGTAGTTGAAATCATTTTGGACTATGGCTTTATGAATGTTACTAGTG
Organism: Luperina nickerlii; assembly: GCA_963855955.1. NCBI lineage: Eukaryota > Metazoa > Arthropoda > Insecta > Lepidoptera > Noctuidae > Luperina > Luperina nickerlii. The sequence goes on from OY979671.1 coordinate 22,691,188, forward strand.
CGAGATTTTGAGTGAAAGAATGTTTTAAGTCGACAGACTTGTTTCCGCCAAAGGTGCTGGATGTCTATTAGGCCTCTCCCTCCGTGTTGTCTTTTGATAGTAAGTCTTTCTGTTGCAGATTTAGGGTGTAAGTTGTTATGTTTTGTAAGAGTAGTGCGTGTGGTTCGTTCTAACTGTTCTGTGTCTGTTTTTGTCCATTTAATAACTCCGAATGAGTATGTTAATATGGGGATGGCAAATGTATTTAAGGCCTTGATGAGATTTTTACTAGAAAGTTGTGTTTTGCATATGGTGTTAAGTCTCCTTTTGTACTCTGCAGTAAGTGTTTCTTTAATCCTAACATGATCTAGTCCCTTTAGTTGCGTGTACCCTAAATATTTATACATATCGGTCGGTTCCATTGCTGTTATGGTGTCTGTGTTATTTACAACATAGTCACCGGGTCGTATCTTACCACGTATGATATGAAGTGTCTTACATTTATCCAGACCAAATTGCATGTTTATATCTAGGCTAAACTCTGCTGTAGCTTCTACTAGTTTCTTCATATCTTTTTCGGTTTGTGTATATAGTTTAATATCATCCATGTAAATGAGATGTGAAACTGTTGTTTGTTCTGCAGTGTGTTTGAGACAATATCCGGCCTGACAGCGCTGCAGCAGATGAGACAGAGGATTTAGTGCGAGACAGAACCACAGGGGACTTAGTGAATCACCTTGATAGATACCCTTTTTGATAGATATTTGTCGCGTTGTAACATTATTCTGATTGGCATTTATTTGAAGTGTGGTTTTCCACAGTGGCATTATATTTCGTAGGAAATCTATTATTTTTGAGTTTATCCTATAAATTTCTAGTATTTTTATTAACCAGGAATGTGGAACGCTGTCGAAAGCTTTTTTATAATCGATATAGGTACAATGAAGATTTCTATTCTTTGTAGTGGCATGTTTATGGATAGTAGAGTCAATAATTAACTGCTCTTTGCATCCCATATGGCCCCGCCTGCATCCCTTCTGCTCCTCTGCCATTATGTTGTGGTGTTCAATGTGTGAGTTAATTTTAGTTGTTATTGCTGATGTTAATATTTTATATATAGTGGGTAGACATGTTATTGGTCTATATTGGGAAGGTTGTGGTGAATTAGTAGTTTTAGGCAACATGTATGTTATACCTGTTGCAATAAAATCTGGTATGTTTTGTCGTCCTAATATTATTTCTGTTAAGTTTTTTGCTATGGGTTTGTATAATGAAGTTAACATTTTGTACCAAAAATTGTGTATTTTGTCTATCCCAGGAGATTTCCAGTTATGTAATCTGCCTGTTAGGTATGTAATATCGGCCTCTGTAATCTCTACAAATTCCATTTCCTCTATTGCTCTCCATTTTGTTTCTTCTTCTATTATCCACGTTGCTTTGTCGTTATGTTGTTCTTGTTCTTCCCAAATGCTAGACCAATATGTTTCTAGTTGCTCTTTTGTAGGTTGGTCAGGTGCGACTGTGTTAATCTCATCTTTTGTATCGGAGTTTGGTTTGTGTAGGTTTCTATAAAACATTTTTTCATTAGTGGCAAATATGGCATTATCGTTTTTGCGCTGTTGTGCTTTCTTATATCTTCTGAGCCTATGAACTTTAAGAGCTAGTTTTTGTTTTAAAGTGTCTAAAAACTCTTCAGGTTTTCTGTTGTTATTTTCGTGTCTGGTGTGCGTGACACTACTCCTAAATATAGCCTCAACTCTCCTTACTACTTTACTTGATCTGATGTTATTAATGTATTGTGTTAGCCTACCACAATCTGCTCTTAATTTTTCTATATCTTTTTCTAACCTCTGTTGCCATGCTGGTTTGATATTCTGTTTTGATCTTGTATTTCCTGTGTGTTGCGTGATTTTAATGTTAAGCTCTTCAGATACGACTACCGCTGTGCAATATATAAGTGTGTGTATATCTATAAGTTGTGTGTCATCGGAAACAAATTGATTAAGTATGTTTTCATTAAATAAGTTAACTAACCGGAAAAGACTAGGACTATATCGAAGTTTAGGTAGTTTTGGTCGAACGGCTGGGTCCATCCCAGAGTATTGTGCTAGAGTTGTTCTGAATTTGTCACGTATTTGGTGAATATCTGTTGTTAGATTTTGATCAGAAACGGTTAAGGTCTCAATATCATTTTCCAGGGTTAGGGTTATAGATTCAGTTTGTGTGGACGTGTGTGATGTTTGCGTGTAAGCTTGCGATTGGTTGTATGATTGAGACTGAGTATAAGGTTGTACTTGGGAGCACGGTTGTGCGTGTGATTGTTCAGCAATTTCGGTTGTGTTTTGTGATAGTGGCATAGCGTTATCGTCTGTATTATTTTCTGCTTCTTGTAATTGTATTTGTGTTTCTTCTTTTAATTTTTCTATTATTTCTGGAGATAAAAGTTTATTTCTAACTATGGCTCTTCTCTGATCTGAGATCCTTTGTTCTGAGACGATTATTTCAGGATATTGTCGGGTAAAAAGTTCATGCAATTGTTGTCTGTAGGTGGTCATGTCGGTCTCTAATTTAGTGATATAAAAGTAAGTTCGCATGATAAATAGGTTAACTTCTTTGCTCCATCTCATGCGAACTCTTGCTTTTCCAGCCTTGGTGGACGCGGGTAAAAAGGAACTAACCTCCCGCGCAACATTCAAGGTCGGAATGGGTGGAATTAAATTTAAACTAGTAATGGGAGGTGATAATAGTGTGGGTGACGATGGTATAGATGGGGATGATGGTCTGTAAGATACTGTGCTTGGACTATACGGTTCTACAGGGGTGTTTGTCCTGTCCGTCAGTCTGTCACCATCGTCAACGATTTCGGCTGTAGTATCTTTGTCGGTGGGAGCCCGCCTGTTCAACTCCTCACCGCTGACGGTTCGCATGCTGAGACACCCAGCGTCAGCTCCAAGTGCGCCCCGGCGATCGCCCCCGGGCAGCGGCCCTATACGTTTACTTTTCGATCGTGTCTCCATTTTGAATGGGTTTCCAGAGCCACTTTAGCCACGCCAGTAATTTCTCATTCGTGTGTCCGCCCCCCACGTGATTAGATGGTCAATCAGGACGTGTGGTTGTTTAGGGGGCTTATTATTATTATTATTATTATTATTATTCTTACGGGAGCATGTATCATTATGATACTTCATAATACGGCTTCTGTAGTTCGAAAAAGCATGCTACGAATTTCGTAGACCTTTGTAGACCTTCGTAGCATGCTGCATAGATGATACGTTCTGTGCTGTCACTAATCCTTCTGTCGCTTTCTTGCTGAAGAGCACAGCACATGTCTTGTATGTGTCAGATATTAATAGCCGGGACGGGACTGGGTCACCTGTAGCGGCATTTCAATATTTACAGGTGCCTGCTCGTCATACTTACACGTAGGACTGAAAGTACATATAGATTTTCGTTTGTATATGATGGGTGTAGGGTTTTTAAAGATTGACAAATGGTTCATAATCGTTATTATGGTATAAGTGCAGTTGTAACACACACACATAAACACTATCTCATGGGTCTTCATTTTATAGGTCAATGGTATCTCACTTTCAACAACGAATGAAGATACAAAATAGAAATCTGACTTTGGGTAAAACAAAATAATAATAGTAAATAATAATAAAAGCTTTTATTGATTGATACATAGGTATGACTATAACATAACATATGGTTATAATACATAGGTGTAACGCAGCAATAACATTAACGAAACCTAGACTATTAGGACCTCATCATCATCATTTCAGCCGAAAGACGTCCACTGCTGGACATAGGCCTCCCCCAAGCACCTCCACTTCGACCGGTTCCGGCTTCTCGCATCCAACGGGTTCCTGCGGCCTTCACAAGGTCGTCGAACCACCTTGTGGGAGGTCTTCCAACGCTACGTCTTCCGCATAGCCCTATCTATTGCCCTTTGGTTGACTTTTAGCCTTCTTATAAGGCCCATTGTGAGCGACCACGTTTCAGTGCCATAAGTCATCACCTATTACGACCTATTAATTACCTATTTCTAACTACACAATATAGTCGTTAATTTTGATAAGAAACAGAATACAATGACTGGCATTCTACATTTATGTAATTCAAGCATTTTCAATCTAAAGAAAAATCTCTCGCCTTTGTACTCGTCTTTTCAGTTCGAATAATAATCGAAAGAACAAAGCTTTCATATACATACATATTTTCAGTACGCATACCGTTGCAACCCGAGCAGCGAACTTGGCAAACTGAAGCGCACCAGTTCGCTTCACGTTGCAAGCCGGTTTGAAGTCAGATGGAGTACCAGCAACTGAACACCAAACATGTTTGTCACAAGTAGATATTTATTGAATACTGGCGTTTTATTTTGAAAATAATGTAATGTACTAATAACACCTACATTCAACATAATTACCTCGAATAATACTATAATATAGTTGAATATCATACATTTAGAATTTTAGTGTAAAGTTGAGTTGATCTTTGACTGGGCCGCAATAATATTCGAGGGCCAAGTAGCAAAATAAAAGGCGTACCTAGGTGGAGAGAATAACTAGACAAACCTTTTATTTCACTGTCTAGTCGTTTTGCCCATTTTCATATATTTCGACTTTTAAACTATTTGAATTCGTCATCAGTGCCATCTGAAAGCTGTGTAAGTAGGGGTAACTGAAAAATACTGCTGTCTGAAGTTGAATCAATCGCTAAGATTGATCATTGTTTTGACTAGAGGTATTATGAGTGTCAGAATCTATCTATACTAGTGACTAGTGAAATAAAATATTCACGGTTTATTTTTATTAATTTTTAGCTGGTTCGATTCCCGGTTTAGGTAAGCTTATCGAGAAATCAGTGAAGGCAGTTTTGTTTCTTTTTTAAATAAATCAATGTTTCCTTTAACTAAAATATTCTACGATAAATCTTAAGGATTTAAAGTAGTTTCCCTCCAGGGCCTATTGATTTTTTCCACTCTGTACCTATATAAAATTCAAAAGTCCGGGCCGACTAGCACACAGCCTAAACTGCTAGTCCTAGAGACATGAACTTTGAAGGGTATATTCTTTGTAAAGAGTAGGTATCCACTAAGAAAAGGTTTTTCGAAATTCCACCCCTGAGAGGGTGGATAGGGGGGGGGGGTGAAATTTCACGCGAACCAAATCGCGGGCAGAAGCTAGTCAATCATAAACACGTGAATTCACGTGATGGTCACAATGATAAAGATTCTTTGTAATACCTAGCTACTTACATCTCCAAACCTTTCCCGCTTTCTAGCACTAATCCTCGAATCTATAACACTTACAATAATCTGCACGATATGTGTAGACACCCGCGCGATCAACAAACAAGACGACTGGCATCCGACCAAGTTTCGCAACGGTCGCCACGCTCGCCACTCCCGACACTCGGCGAACAGTTAATCTTAACTCATATCCCGGAATGTTAGGAGGAGAATACAATATCAGAAAGCGAAATTATTCGATAACGTTAAGCATAAACAGCCTAGATAATGTTTCCACTGCTGCACAACGTCCTCTCTGTGAGTGGGAGCGGGCCGTAGTCCACCACGCGGGCCCAGTGAGCGTTGGTGCCACCTGTCTTCGGATTTTTGGATATTAGCTCAACTGTCAATAATGAGACACAATTACTTTTTCTATTGTTACCGATCTTTACAAGATTTCGCGACATCGGAGCGGATATAGGACATGCCGGTTACCTCACGATGTTTTCCTTCACCGTTTTGAGAGTAGTGGTGAGGAAATAAAAACACAAAGTAAAGCGTCTGTCAGGGTTCGAACCTAGGACCTACAACTCATAAGTCGCGGCCGTTTCCACTGGGCCAGCACTGCTCTAGCAGTTCAGTTAACTCTAGCATGAGCATAATCTGCATTTTATTAATATTATAATTATAGGAAAGAAACTCTGTCTGTCATTCTGTTACCTTTTCACGCCTTAATGGCTGAACAGATTTGGACGAAATTGCCACATGAATAAACCATGACCTGGGTTACAATACAGGATACTTTTACTCCTGGTAAAAGTTTTCCATGGGATAATTTCCGACCTCAATGCGGGCGAAACCGAAGGCAAAAGCTAGTCAGCTAGGTCACAGGACTCATATTCGTGAGAGGGTTTTCTTTTTTTCTTTTTTTTTTCAGGATTGGAAATCATTAAATGCCCCCTCCCGCTCTGGGTGGAGCGGAAGGGAGTGTCAGAGTCTTACTGACTAAAACCCACCCGTGTTCCTTCCTTAGCCCTTTATGTTCCGGGCCAGTGGTAAACCTTTCGGACAATCCCACTGACCCGGCAGGCTTCGGCCCTAACGGGCCCCTTCAATTCGATGCTGTCATCTCTTAGACGCGCGCGTGGAACACGTACGCGCCGTCCGGCACGGGCCTGGTCCTGATCGGACGGTGAGCTACCCATTACTCTCCGCCCGCAGGCCCGCGCCTATGGTGGCCAAGAGTCGTCGCGCGGCTCCAGACGCCCGAAGCGTCTCCCGCGGCGGCTGAGATGGGAGGCTCTCTACCTGAGCCATCCCGCCACCTCCTTCGCTAGCATGACTGCTTTGCAGAAGGCAGTGACTGCCTCCCACTCCCTCTCGCTCCGGACCATGGCAGCACGATGGGCCGGTATGCGGACGGAGAGTCCGCAGGGCGCCCTGGTTTACGAATGAGGACCAGCTTCACCGTCTTCCAACGGAGTGGAAACTGGCCTCTCTCCATACATGCGTATGCATGATGTATTTTAATAGTAGGTATAGTGAATGCGCGACCATTCTACTTTGTAGGCATACTCTGCTTTGAAAAACGCGTTAAAACATTGAAACGGTTCGTCACAATACGGACCCAAACGTCCAACCAAGCATTGGTTTCATCCTACTAATTCCCACGGGATGGATACTTACGCGGGTAAAACCGCGTGGCGCTGCTAGTTTTAAGATAAGGTGCTAAGGGTAAAGAGATAAAAGTTGTTCTAGTTAATCACCGATAATATTCGCATCCGGATAGTAAAGTAAAAAACGACACCTAAAGTGTTTTATTTAACATTTTGGATTCTAGTAAATGTCTGTCAAATCCATCTGAAACTTCAATAATTTCGCAGTCAATGTACCCATCACCTAACTCATAAACACATCAACCTCTTAACAGCCAACTACAGACTATTACTCAGCTCCTAAACACCTCAGAAACCCATTTGTCACCTCGTAAACACAGATGCAAAGGGATTTACTGGAAAATCACTTTCCAAGCACCCTTTGAACTTCAGATATGTTTTGAAGATTGCCCAATTAATAAATCTGATGTTATATGACAGGTAAGAATTAGTTTTAGTTGGCTTCGGTATGGTTTCATAATGTTTCTTTATGATGTTTTTATATAGACGATTATTTTATTAAAAAATATGTAGTTTTATAAACATACGGGATAGTTATGAAAAGTCAAGTGTAATTTTAACGTAATCAACATTACATAATTAGCCTATAACGTTGTGCTGGGACACAGGCCTCTTCTTAGTGAGAGGGAGTGGGCCGTAATCTACCACGCGAATAATATATATAATACGTAATAAAACCCAGTTTTTTTTTTACATTGACTGAATACAGAGGAGTTTTTATTTTACTGTAATCATTTAGTAATTTTACCTGATTTTGTTTTCCGGGAGTTTTGAAAATGGGTAATTTTATAGATTTCGATGTGCTCTTTCTGAATTCTAACTTTGCCACCTTCGTATCTTTGCCGCTCACGCCGCCATATTGAAAAAATGACTCCTAATAGCAGTGACCGCCTAGTGGCGCCCTCATCGTTTGTTTGGTTATTTCTTTTATTTTAGAATGAAAATGGAGAAAATAAGCACGCTAAATTGTGCTCCACAAGATTATACGTTAATATACGGTAGTTTTACATTGTTTAGTTTTATTATAATCACTAAAACAGAAAAAAGTGGCACTATTATCCGTTTTAATGATTACGAGTAGGTATAATAAAACTGGCACCACTAGGCGGTCGGCGTAGCCTAAACCAATTATAATAAACTTAACTTCTAAGACTCACCCTCCGGTATCTTGATAGCAGTTCCAAGGTTGATCTGCTGCAACCTGGCGAGCGCGGCCTGCTGCAGCGCTCTCCGTTCCACCTCGCTGAGGGTCAGCAAGGAGGTGTCCGTCAAGCGCACGCACCGCCCAGTGCCGTCTGCCCAGCAACAGCTGCCCTGCACATAACGCGTGACGTCATCATACCACACACAGGTAATGCTGCTTCATTCGGAGTAGCACAGACACAAAGATCTATTAGCACACAAGTAACACGCAACCCATAAGCATACGATCTAGCATTAACAGTAGACATCGAGATGATGATATTGATCTCAACGATGGAGTGGAAAGATGAGGAAAGAGAGAGATAAGTTCGTTCAAACCATCCAAAGATTGTCTGGAAGATAAATCACTATCAGTAATAAGACCGCCTCTGTACCCATAGAACTAGCAGTAGTTGTAAAAAATCCGTATAACAATTTTGGTGTAAAATAATGTATATTCTATCTATCTACAAGTTTTTTTTTTTTTTATTTTTTATTTTTTTTTTCAGGATGGGAAATCATCAAATGACTCCTCCCGCTCTGGGTGGAGCGGAAGGGAGTGTCAGACTCTTACTGACTAAAACCCACCCGTGTTCCTTCCTTAGCCCTTTATGTTCCGGGCCAGCGGTAACCCTTTCGGACAATCCCGCAGGCCCGGCAGGCTTCGGCCCTATCGGGCCCCTTCAATATCTATCTACAAGTTAAGCCGAGAGAGAGGGGTAGATATGAGTCAATTCTGGTAAGGGGAGACGAGACGCTAGAAATATATACTAAATCTATGGGGAGATGTATGATAGATTCCATTTAGGTTTATGAAAGCTTTGCTCATGACATGCCATAAATGTTCACTACTGAAAATGGCTTACCAGTGAATGGTCAAAGGGAAACTGAAGAAGAGGACACTGCTGTCCATACACTGGTATTTTTCAGCTGGGTGGGATTGAAGCACACTAAAGTAGCCCCTTTAGCAGTACATAGGATACAGATAGAGATAAAACCTAAAGAAGAAAATAAATAAAATACAAAGACTTGCCGAAGCAATTTCAAGGTCAAACCAAGCTTCCTGCTTCCACTAGTCGCGACAATATATATAAAAGTAACAAAAAAGACTAAAGAACCCGTAAAGTGTTATCTCAATGAAAAGTATCACGTTAATGTTGCAAATATACGCAGTAAATTATCAGCAAGTGTTTATATGGCATGACATGACGTTTTTATAGATACCCACGCTTTTATATCAAGAAGCGTTTATATTACGAATTTGAGTGGATTTTTCTGACTGGCTGTAGCGGGATAACTATCTTACTTGGTAGTTTATATCCAAGCTTGCAGTGGATTGCGATACACTGTCGAAAACGTGCAGACTGATATGTCTTTAAAATATTACAACCCTGTCTTTGCGTTCAAGTGCGCGCTGAGGTCAGATAAATTCATTATTAAGCGTCACTGATCTAGGCAAATATATCTGAGGAAAAAAAGCCAGGCTACTTCATAATAAGCTCGTCTACAGATGCAACCCTACAGCATCTGTAGACGGGCAAATGATAGAGGGCCAGGATATTACTAAGGCATATAACGCTAATATTCTTAGCTAAAGTAAAATTACATTACAACATAACACAAAAATCGTAAATCCAAAAGTAGTAGGATATGCTGCTCTACAGCTTAAGCTCAAAGCATAAATAGAAGGCAACAAAAATAAAATATTCAAGAAATTAAAAAAAATGTAGCAAGCACATGCATTTCATGCCTATACAATATTAAATGAGTCATTCTTCATAGCACAATGCGCTGAATTACTTTAAAAGAAAGAAATCTTACAATTTTTCACAAGGAAGTTGAGGAATAGAAGTTGTTATTCACAGCCTTGTTACAGGTCATTAAAATGAATACGCAATACAAATAAAGAATGTCCAATGTGGGTCAGTTGTCAAAATTGGCAACACAATCGGAAAATACAGAAAAAAGCTAATAAACAGCAGAAAAAAATCATACTTTTCAAGGCTAAACAGAGAAATGTTTTGTCAAAGAAAATCTTGTTTTAATATCGCATTGGCAAGCCAAGGTGACAATTATGAGGAAACATAAAAATATAAACACAAGAAGCGTATAAAATTAAATAATAATATGAAGGATATGTTTTATATCTAACAAATTAAAGTTAAGTAAGTCATAATCTAGATTAATAAATTATTATTAATCTAGATTATGACTTACTTAACTTACTAAACTACTAAATAAAATATAATTATCTATACGTACACAGTTATTTCTGTTCACGGCTATGTTCCAGCGAAATATTTTTCTTTTATAACGGTAGTAATTAAAAACTATCAAGCGTCAAACGAAAAAGAAAATTCAGAAGACTAACATCTTCAACATTGTGAAAATTTACGAAGATTGGATAACATATAGGTACATAGTATTGATGCAACAGTGATAGAAACACAAAAGCCATTCACTTAAAAATAACGTTATTACAGCTATAAACAATGCAGTTCATGAATTGAAAACCATCTAATTGAATAATAAAAGAAGAAAGAGAGAAAAAAATTGGTTGCAGGCAAGTGGCTTGTACGATGTATGGATTGTGTGAAAGATAAATAATATAACTATAACACTAAGATGACGGGTGATAGAGATGAAATGACGAAACATGCTGAGCCCCAAATTAATAAACATAAGGTCAGGATGACAATAATGAGTTCAAGGTACTTGCATGGTTAGAAACTGAGGGAGACCAAAGAAAAGATTGACGTAGAGACTACAGAAAAGATAGATGATGAAAATGACGGGTGATAGGGAAGAATAAAAGAGAAAATGGTTTGCACCATTTCCCGTAACATGGGGCGAAGAAGATTACCCACAAATCATCTGTTACACACAACCCAATATTAGAATGATAAACGACAAGTTTATCCGTCCGTCTGTCACTGGCTCGATATTAAAGAGAAGCTGATAGTGACTCAGGCAGCGTTAATAAATGTGTTGTGTCTCATATACACCTACGATACTCTTTGATAGTCCGTTTTTAAACGAGCAGCGGACTTGGACGCGGCATGTGTATATAATTTTTGTTATATTATGTAATTTTAATGTTGAGATGGGTGTGAAAGACGGACTGTATATCAAGATTGTAGTGCATCTAGATTTAAGAGGAGTAGTGTTGATGGATGGAGTAAGTCTGGCTTGCAATGAATATGCAGAGCTGAAATTAGAATTTGGTTTTTATGCAGATGGAAATAGTAGAACTATTGGCATTGAGGTTTCAAGAAAACAACTGCAAATTTTCTTAATAGAATAGATGCAACCACCGTGAGTGTCGTGGATCAAAATTGTATGCATGTCTGTCAATATGATATGTCCAGCAACGTTGATGCACTTTTCTTTCCTTCTTAACGTGTTGACGCTTACTATTATTACAACAACTTCAATATTGATGGTAAGATATATCATGAAATCATTGAGCTTCCCAGTATACAATGAAACCTTTACATCTGTCATCTGGGCAGTATTGACTGACGCTGATTCTGACGCACACAATCTACACATGTCTTTTCTAAATAATTTTCATTTTATTTTAATCAACTATTAGCATTAGTTAGACGAACTAGATGAAGGTTAATGTTCACAGATGAGTAACCGCAGGCTGTTCTTGATTAAACGTCAAACGACGGAGACGAAATAAGTGCTACAGAAATATGACTGATTGATGACGAAAATAACTCAAATGACTAACGAAATTCAGAAATAAATAGAAAAACTAATGCACTATGTGATTCAGTACCAGGGAAGCATAAAAACTGACAGGTGTGTTTTTTAACTTGCTTGGCATCGGATCTAGGTTGACTTAGCCTGTATTAAATTCGCTCAGACAGAGTGTATAAATAGTGAAGCAAAAAGGTTTTCAGTATAAATGTATTGGGATGGGATAAATATAAAAGGTTATTTCGGTATGTGTAAATATATTCGGGTATATTTAGAATGACACGAGTTATCTGAATTTCAAGCGTTTCAACACAGGTGCATCGGCACCTCTCAACGGTTTGTAACCCCGATATAAACGTGCGAATTTATATGAAAGCATATCTGAAAATAACGAGCAAGTACAAATAACATCAAAAATAAATATGAATAAAACCACATGGTAGATTATATGACTGATAACATAACATCTTTAAAGTTAAAAGATTACTAAACGGACATGAATAAAGAATATCGTTAGGACACTAACAACAAATAAAACCATAATGACAGCCAAAGTTATTCACGAATCGTAAAACAATGTACAATCCATTTCAAGAGAATAGATACGGATGGCGACAAGCCTAATGCTGTCGAAAATACCAAGAGCCTAAGCCTGTATTTAAAAAATGGACTGAAATTAGGCAAGAGTATATGATTGATACAAAAAGAACCAGAGAAACAATATTGTCACTCTTAAGGATATTGCAGTAAATGAAATTAAGAATAGACAGAAACCTGTTAACTCTCATTAAAGAAAAACATTTCCAAACCGATCCTCATGAAAAAGTAAAAGCATCCACTCCTACTCTCGAAGTACACATATTATATACTTGAAGAACTCAATGCCTACGCGTTTCGTTGAAACCGAACGTCGACGCAACTGGAGAGTGCAATGCAATTTATGATCCTCCACAAATTATAAATGTAGTAGGCAAGTAATGTGGTATGCGGCTCCGCGGATCATGTGATACTCGGAGATAGGCGGGTACGGATTGAATGGAAGTGGTAATAAAAAGATGTCTTTGACAGTTGTATATAATGGGGGAGGTTCGAAAACATAATTATTTTTGCAGTAAAAGTAACTTTTTTTTTGGTCGGGGGGAACCTTCAAAAGGCACCCGACCTACAGGGAGGGAGGTCGAGGATTGTGGGATTCTTACATCATTAATACCAAGGATCAAAGTTTAAAGGCCCAGGTATTATCCTTTTTTTTACAGCAAAAGCTTGTTGGACAAGTGATTTAGATAAGACATTAAAAACCGGAGATGAATGGTCGGATAAAAGAAGACTTGCGAAGGTACGTATTTGAAATGTATATGAAAGCCTAAGTTGAAAAATACGTGTTGGAAAATCAGCAGTAGGAAATATTTTTCCTTTGCATATCGACAGTCTTCAAATTGTAATGCGCGAAGTTTTCATGAAAATTCCAGGTCACACCCGTTTAATGAAAACTTTGGACAGTCCTATATGCATTCATAACTAATCATCATCGTCATCATTTTAGCCGAAAGACGTCCACTGCTGGACATAGGCCTCCCCCAAGCACCTCCACTTCGACCGCCTTCATAACTATTAAGCGCCAGGAATTCCATAACAATTTGGAAATAGTGCAGGAAGGCCGGAAGTAATAAATTGTGAGAGTCAACACTTATGTGTACTTGTAGTTCAGTACTAGGTAATTCATTCGAGCATAGCTGCAGAGAACACATTCTGATTTATAACGCTGTAAATATGACGTGAATGGAGATCGGAGAAATGTTTAAATGATCGGTCCACTTCATTGCTGCAGTTAGTGATCCCTAAAAGGAACTGCTGCTGCTGGTTTAAATAGTTTTTTTTATCATTATTCCTCTCAACCTAAGCACCTGCCTAAGGCATTAAGTCCGCCTTTGTACCTTTTTGTGTGCGAGAAGTTTAAATAAATAAATAACTGCATAATCTAACGATCGGATGTTACAGGTATACTATAAACCTGAAACCTTTTTGAATTCTGATTGGCGTTGGTGACAGGCAACCGTCTAGTTACATTATCTTAAAAAGTATAAGAAATGGGAAAGCGTTTTGTTTTTGCTCTCTCATAATGTATCAATAACGATCTTATTACGCTAGAGTACTCAAGTATTCTAATTAGTAAAATTGCATTAATTTTTCCACAATTTTTTCATTCTTAAGAAAGTAACAACAAAATCATATATTGGAAAATCTGCATGAAATCAATTCTCAAATACATCCACTCAGTAATTGCTTACCAATATTAAAAATACATATACTGTAAATGCAATATAATATTTATCAAGAATTCCCGGTAGAATGCAAACATTATACAAAGTACAGGTGCACAAACATTCCCTCACCTAATAAATATTTGTGGGCCAAATGCTAGGAATTAACTAGACCAAGCGGAGATATGCAGTATCAAAGCTGATGCAGATGTAACTATCTTATATGATTACTCCCCTTTTATGAAATGGACGTGAATTGATTCAAATACGGGGTGTCCAGTGGCAGATTTCAAAGTTTGAACAAACGTAATTTCTGAACGCAACACGTTTAGAGTGGCAAGGGGGGCGTCGTTGAAAGCGTAAGCTCTGCGGATTTTTTTGCTGCCATCGAAGCGTACATTTCAAGTGCATCTTCGCTTACTGAAACACGTCCTCGACTTAGTAATCGTTACGATATTTGTCGATTTCGTGATGGACTATCGATCAACCTTATTTAGTCTTGGGTTGCAAAGTTCAGAGCTATAGGATCAACATTGAACAGCCCCACGCCAGGACCTATAGCGGCGGTAGCCACGGACGAAATGTTGAACTTGTTATGGTTTCTGTGACTGAAAATCCCCGTGCACGTTCATCGATATTAGGAATTACGAAATCAACCTTAAAGGTTATAATGCGAGAAAAAACTCAAGTTCCATCCATATAAAATTCAAATCGCTCAAGATTTACACGATTCAGTCGCTCTGAAAACACATTTTTGAAAACATGCCTGCTAGACTTGACGAGTATGCTGGGCTCGATGGTCAACATTTAGAGAACGTGATTTTTAAAAAATAAAATCCACATTTATTGTTTTTAAATAACAATAAACATTATTTGTATTAGAGGTGTTATAGTTTTTTTTTTACAAATGTTCATACTTTGAATTCTGCCACTGGCCTCCCTGCGCATTCGACAATCAGGGAAGACCGAATATAGATAGACGAAAATAATGCGAATGAAGCAGTATTTACTACTAATGGCAATCTTGCTTCACAGCATACATATGGGAAAAAAATCAATCACTGTACTCTTTTAGGGCAGAGCTAAGACCGATATCAGTGCGTTGACGGACATGAGACGAAAGAGGCATTTCTCCTGATTTAAGGTATGATATTGTTTAGTTTGTATACAAAACATAAACACGATGTTGTCACCAATATATATATATATACACACATATAAGCGACACACAAGACAAACCAGAACGATACACACAACACACACTATAACGCGCTACAAAATACAGTCTATAACGCGCTACAAAATACAGTCTATAATGCGATACACAACATAGTCTATAATGTGATATACAACGCAGGCTATAGTGTTAGACACAACACAGACTATAATGAGACACACAACGTAGACCAGAATGCTACGTGCAACACAGATTATAATGCTTCACACAACAGAGACTATAATGCGACTGACCTGAGGCGTCCATGTGGCGGCGACGCGCGACGAGCTCCGGCTCCTCGTGCGCCACAGCTTCTTGCTGACACTCTGCACCACGCTGCTCGAAGACCGCGACTTCTGCATGCCACCTGCAGGAGGAGCCACAGTCGGAGCATTTCTACCAAGCAGCGTCGACAAGAACGAATGCGACTGTGTAGGAGACGCCGGCGACGGCGGCGACGACGACGTCGATGCAACCGACGCAAACTGTAACTCTCGATACGTCAAAATCCATCCTTCTTCTGTCTGGCAGCCTTTGTGAGGACCATCATCGTCTACGTCACTCGGCATACGAGGTTTAATGTTTCGCAAATTCTTATCGTAATTGATGCGCTTGAAGCGGTCCGCTTTGTCAGCGTCCACGCTCTTCTTGCGCGCCATCCTCAGGTACCGCTTGATGGTGTCGCTGACGGACTGTGACACGTCGTCGTGGTCCACGCTGGAGCGCCGCCGCGCCGGTTTGGGCCGGTCGGGCGGGCCCCCCGTCGGACTCGTCGGCGCCGTCTGCAGCTCCAACTTCTCCCGGTAGGCACGCTCCAGCTCCAGTAACTCTTCCTCTGAAATAGTACGCGTTTGCGTTCCACATTCCACATACATATCTTCCAGCGACTCATGAAATACCTCAATGAGTGGCGGTGGGGACATTGGTGGCGATCTATAACGGTCATCGTCATCTTTAAAACGCGTAAAACCAACAGTTCGACTACGCGGAACACTTCTAGAGTTAGAGCTAAGGGCACTGACGTATCCACTAGGTCCATAGCCTCCGACGCCACTACCACCGCTACCACTACTACCACCACTTCTACCACCTCTGTAGGGCTTGGTCTTACGAAGGTCATGATACAGTCTTTTTAATAAATTCCTATCGGTTAACAGGTCCTGCACTATATTATCCCTGTTCGGGGATCGTACGTAGTACCTGCTGAGGTTCTCCAGCAGGGTTCTCTCCCGAGAGGGATTAGAGTCTGCGTCGGTAGGGATCCGCTCCGACTGCTGCTTAAGATACTTCCTTAACGAGCGAACTAGCTCTTCCGTGTCCGAGTGCCTCGTCGGACCGGAATCATCCTCTACTTTCAGGTACGTGCGCAATAAATCAACTAGACAACTCTCTTCTTCCTCGGGCACGGTCCGACTCACATCACCGAACGCAGCGGCCGTGCGTGCCTGAGACGCAGCGCGAGCCGACGATGCTGCGTTGAACTTTGAGGTGGAGGCGGCCGGGCTTGGTGATGCGAAGAAATCACGCCGGAGCTTGGCGATGTCGAAGCGGCCGCCAGAGGTGTGGCCGATGTAGAGATCAGTGGGTCGCGCCGGTGGCGCAGGCGCGTCATCGACGGGCGAGCGAGCGCGCACCGAACCGCCGCGCGCGCGCTTCTTGCGGCGCGGGCGAGGCAACGCGCCCGGGTACGAGCTCTTGCGCCACAGCAGGAAGCGCGGCTCCTTGGCGCACACCTCCTGGAAATAGGCCTCGAGGCGCGGGACGTCCTCGGGCCGGTTCTGAGCGCCGTCCGGAACAAGCCGGCGGCCGGCGTCGGACATGTACTTCCATGTCTTGCGTGTGAGGAGCCAGCGCTCGCGCGGCTTTTCGCGGCGGCGCGCCACCTTCGTCATGGGGTCGGGCGCGGGCTCGAGGCGGCGGCGGCGCTCCATGGCCGCGGGTCACATGGGGTCAGGCGGGTTGGCGGCGCGGCATGTCCGACCTCGGCCCGCGCACCTGCCTGCGCGAAACTGAACACTACTCCGCACGGTGCGGTATATTATGCGCCGAAATAGCCGTCCGGTTATAGAGCGGCCGTGAACTGGATAGGGTGCGCTCGCGCACGACGGACCGGCGCTGGCGGCGGCTCGGCACGGGACTGCCGCCCGCCCGTAAACAAACCGCGCCCGCCTACGCGCCCCCCGCGCCCCCGCCCGCCCCACGCGCCTTGACCTATGTGGTGACATGCCCTAGCAGCCGTGACTGACGATGGTCATGGCTCATACTTCCGATGCGCTGCATTCATGGATGCACTCGTGGATATCCCAGGACCAATAAATTCCAAATTGCGAAGTTAGGTGGTAGCAATCAGCTGGTCACATTTTTCGTTGCAAATTATTCGTTCCTAAATATTAACTTCCACTTTTCGGTTTTATCTTCTTAAAGAAAAACTCTGTCCAGATCATCAGTAGATTAACGTAAAAAAAGCGGCGGCTTCAGTAATTCATTTATTTGTTAACACCTGTGAGCTTCACCCACCTGTTCTTGTTTTTATAACTTCTCTGTGAGTGCTTTCATTTTTGATTTTATGTATTCAAATAGTGCAACTACTAAATCCACAAAAATTAACCACTGATTTATCAAGGTAAATGATTCGCATAATTATTTCATTAAATGGCGAACATATATTTGAAATAAATATAATAAGTGTTTATGCCAAGTTTTAATAATAAATATCTAGGTACAATGGTTTAGCCAAAACACGGACGAAAGAGATGTTATTAATTGCTGTAAATGGAGAAAATTACTTTGAAAATAATTAGAATAATAACCAAAGATCGATAATGATCCATCCATTGCTGTAACAGCTGGAGAAAATGAAGTAGAATAACATAAAATAAAACGAATTTCATAATGAAAAGCTAACTTTTATAAATGAAGGTCATATTTTTATATTTCCAGATTCACTAGTAATTTACAAATGTCTCTCAAATGAGCCAAACAATATATTCATAGCTGCTAATCAAGGTAACAAGGCAGTGACCGCGATAATCATAATTAATTTCAGTGTGGTCACCAAATCATTTGGGATATTTGCACAAATGTGCGAATTTACATTCATAAGTATATTTCATACCTGCTGGTATGACATTTGACATAAAAATTGTTCATAGGCTAATGATACTACAAAACTTAGCGTGGGAAAATTATTTATCATACTGGCCTGTAAGCGTGCACTGTTGAACAGAAGGCCTTCCAATGATGTAATAGTCATTGGGTGGTCATAGACACCGTCATAGAAAAAGGGGGTGTGAGGTATGACCACACGATAGAAGTGAAAACATACAACTGGAGCCGAATATACGCGATTCAGCGTCATCACCGACTGACTGGTGCTGAGTATACTTTTATTTTTTTGTTTCCGGGGTGGAAAATCCTCATGAATGTCCTCCGCCTTGGGTCGGCCTCACTGACTAAAAACCACCCCGGTGTTCCCTCTCACACCTACGCCGAGGGCGCGGGACCGTACGATCCTTCAGCAACGACCAGTGGCCTCTTCGGGTCAGGGGGGAGTGAGGTGTTTGACTCCCCCCGCGACGTCTAAGAGGGGCGCGCGTGGAACACTACGCGCCGCTACCTCGGGTCCTGATGTGTGGGGGGCGACAGACGTCTCCGAGTCCATCGCCCCTGAACCCATTTAGGGGGGCTGGAAGAGGGCGTTGTCTGCCCTCCGCCGACTCCCAGTGCGCCTGCTGCGGGCCGGGTGAGTGGACGAAATCTCCCTCTCTCTTTCCGCAGTCTCCTTCTGCGAGACGACTGTTTCGCAGAAGGAAACCACCGCGTACGAGTCGAGTATACCTGATTCAGCAAAACTGCATCGTACACTCGGCTCCAGTAGGTCGGTACCTACTGGAGCCGAGTTTACAGTGCAGTTTCGTTCACTGTTCAGAAAGTTTAGCAATATGGCAATATGTAAAGTAA
Organism: Luperina nickerlii; assembly: GCA_963855955.1. Taxonomy (NCBI): domain Eukaryota; kingdom Metazoa; phylum Arthropoda; class Insecta; order Lepidoptera; family Noctuidae; genus Luperina; species Luperina nickerlii. Next base: position 22,710,409 of record OY979671.1, read on the forward strand.
AAATTTTAAAAATAAGTAATCAGCAGGCTTGTTTAGGGATTACTGGTTGTAGCTAGTTCTAAATACGTGCAGGACGCTGTGGACCTTATTCTTAATTTTAACTTTAAGGCTTTGCTTTGACTTTTAGACTTTTTTGACTTTTTGAATTGTCACTTCGAATTACTTTAAGACATCTTTATTAAGAAAAGTGAGAAAATTATGGCTTTTTTTGCCTCAGATGATCAAACTAGCCTCAAAACTAAAGGAAGGGTGGCTGTATTAAGAAGAACGATGCAACGGAGGCGATTTACCCTCAGAATTTACAAGCACTGTAAAAGATGACGAAGACAGATTATCTAGACGTGATGAGATAAAACGAAACTCGGGAAAACTAGGTCAAAAAATTAATCTGGCTCGGCCTTAGGAAACGAAGGAAATCGACACAGAAAGGTCGTAAGATGAAAGAGTTCAAGCTTCAAATGCTTAATCTGAGAAATGTTCTTCTAGTTAATTTGATTTATTGCTTCACGATATTAAAAGATAGCACTTCAAAGATTAAAAGAAATAAAAAGGACATGAAAGACGATTGAAAATAAATAATATACAAGTTAATACACCTTGGATGATGTCTAGAAAACCTAAGTATAATATTTTCTCATGTTCGAAAGATCATGTAGGAAAATTCTGTTAAGTATAGCATTGCAGACAAAGTTATGCTAATAAGGTCGAAGACATTACCCTATTCATTGAAGAATTCTTAAGCCTACACTCTAAAATAAATTCTTCATCATCAGTGGCCCACAATTCTAAATTCTTTCTCTGTTGCAGCATTACCGCTGCCAACTAAATGACTTTTCTACATTACAAAAACGATACGCCTACCAGCACATCTAATCCCAAAACAACATCAGACTCAAAACTTTCCCACCGTTGAGTTGAGCGTCAAAACAGACTGAAAAAACTTTTTATTGGTTCAGTGAAATCAATAAAAGTTCAACGTAAAGTGTTCGTAGCGTGGAATCGTCTCGGCACTGCACCGCCAGTGCCACATTCTGCACAGCCGCGGTATACATAACTTCCTAGGCCACTTATAAAACGCTCCGATTTAAAAATAAACCCACGACATAACATAAACAAAATCTTTTGGAAGCTCACCTCGAAAACTACTAGCGCCATCTAGCGGGTACGGCGTAAACAAGGAAAATTGAAAGCTTGCCAAATTACTCCCGAATAAATTCGAGTTTGAATCGGGATTTTCTCATGCTTTCAGTTCAGGCATTGACCACTAGATGTCGGCACTATTAAATCAATTTTGAATGAGACAATATATTTAAATATGCATGTACGTATATTTTTATTACACTATTCATATGAATTAGACACTACGAATAAAGCTTATGATTAAAATGTATTTTAGTAAGTTCTCTACCTTTCAACGAAATTAATGTTCTTATTATGACAGAACTAAATTCAGATGACGTAGTTGTCGATACTTTTGTAGCTTTAGGTACTAAAGCTACATTTTGCTACAAATTCGACATTTTGCTACAAATTCGTACAAACGTAATATCAATCGTTAGGTGAGTTAACGAACCGATAACAATTGGTTTGTAATGAAGTTTTGGCATGCTCCCGCGCATTGTATCACGCGTTCCAATTTTTGTGATTCCATAATTGATATTGCATTGTGATGGGCTACAATGGCAATGGTTGCCTGCCAACATACCGGGGTTCATTTCGGGGAACAATTTGCGTCAATAGTAAGAAACAATAGAAGAATACGTAAACGATTAACAATTATGTTTTGAGGTCAAATCTATAAATGATTGGATATATGTACCTATATAGCAGCGAAAACAAAAAACCTCAAATAACTCAAAGTAAACATTTCTAAGAAACTCAAATTAGCAAAATTGACAGCATTAGAGGAAAACAAAGATGTTAATTCAATCAACATAAAGTATGCCACTGATAATGAAGCAAGCTATATTTAGAATTGAAAACATTGGAATAATGTCAAAAAACGAAATCTTAACAGCGAAGAAATCTTTTGAGTCCATAGTTTATTAGACATCAGTGCAAAATAGGCCAGCAATAATAACGATGATTATAGAAAAAGAAAAATCACTGACGTTCAATTTTATGATGTCCACGATTTATTTGTAATTTTTTGTCAAATAGCAAAGGACTTACCAAAAAAGTTGATAGATAGAGACTAAGAGGTGCCTTGGACTCAATAAAATTAAGGCGACACAGGGGAGCCATTTCTTAAAATAAAAACAGTTGACGACATAAATAGTGAAAAGTATACATTTAGGTATATTTGTTGAGGAAAACAGACAAACAGTTGTTGATGCGATCAACGCGAAATAGGCCACTGATGATGACGATAACCGTTTTACCCAGAAAAGTCTATAAATCAAGCTGTGTTTCAGCTTTAGTCTAGGCTACAATATTTGTGTATCACGTCGAATTATGCATGTTGGAAACACTGGCATTGAAATATTATTTAATCTATTAAATCACACCAAATCATAATGATGTAGTAAGGGACAAATGAATTTGAATAAAAATGTTTTCAAACAGAAGTTGGTCGTTGGAAAGACAATGTTCATGGTAAATTATGAACTTTCACGATGTGATTTTATTAAGATGGCGAAGAAAAAATTCTTCTTTTAGTCTAAAGATTACAAACAAAATGAGGCAAAACATAAGATTGGATAGTGACGATGACCAACCAACCTGCTGACCGTTTTTATTTAGATTTACGTACAAGTATGTTTTTTTCCTGTTAGAGGTAATTTGGCTTTCAAGTGGACTATGCAAACGTCAGACGATATACCCGGCAGATGTGTGGTCACATAAATTACGCGCATCATGCACGTATGAAAGATTAATCATTCTATATACGTATGAAATGTTAGAGCCCGATCACACTTACCACAACCATAACCATAACGACAACACGTGAACGGGCGTTTATTTGTGTTAAAATATTAATTTTAACACAAATAAGTTTCACAAGTCATTTTCACGGACCACATTTGGCCGTCAAATCACCCGTGTAGACGATACCAACCACATCAAGGCGATGTCGCAGCTACAACGTAACCACCAGTGGGACCGCGCACTAGTGGACGGCAACGTTGCGTCGACGCAACGACACTGTGAGCACCGCATTCATTCTGTGTTGTGGGAGCCACAACGTAACTACATCGCAACTACTAGCGTCAATGCAATCACAACGCAACTGCAAAAAGCTGCAGCAACATTAAGGCGAGCAAAAGACCAGCTCACCATAGCCTGTAAGACGCTCCGTGGCACTATTGACGCGCCTGATCTACATGCTGTGCTGGCTCGCTTCTTTGTGCCAGACAACTACTGCCGCGGCAGAAGGCACAGGCTGTTAGGTGTGCCTCCATGTCGCACAGTTGCGCGTGCTAAGTCCACGTACTCTGGCCGCACTTAATGATCTCTTGGACTCCAATCCAATAAACGATCTGTTTGCGGACGAATGGACGAAGATTTTGTCGGCATGTCAGAAGTACTGTGAGAGGGATGTATGAAAGTGTTGTTAACTTTTTATTTGATTTTATATTGAATGTTTTATGTGTACCTATGTGTAATCTGTCTATAACTTCTGTAATTCTATATGTAATTCTATATAATTCTATTCTTCTGTACTTCTGTAACTTCTGTAAATCGTTTTAGTTAAGGAATACATAAATAAATAAATGCACTCGTAACCACTGTTTACCCCTATTTTGTTGCTGCGATGTGGTGTGGTTCGTATGAACGGGCCCTTTAATATCCTCAAAAAGCAACTCCCAGACAGTACAAAAAACACTAAATTCCACTTTTCCAATTCGGATAAGAAAAACATAAAGAATAATCACCTAAAATAAAACTCCTGAAAGAGTCAAAAAGAAAAGTATATTTAGAAAGAGAGAGATATATTCGCAAACAAAAAAGATAAATGATTCTGGCGCAATTATTTTTTCGGGAAGACATTATTTTAGTGAATTTTGTCTCGCGGTAGTCGACCTGTCGAGGTCTAATGAACTTTTGGGTTTGTATATTAAATCTCTGACTACTTAGCATGGATTGTTTTATGATGAAAGACAATCTTATCAGTATGGAGTAATGGATTATCACCTGCCAAAGTAATTATAGGAAAATTTCCTTCGTTATTGCAGTGGTCAAACGCTGCAACTTGGTTGTAGACAGTGACAGGCTTGATATGATGAGCATGGTTGAAATGGATTAAGATTGAAAGCTAGTTTCAAAGTAGAAAATATTTCTTGAAATATGTTACACAATATTAGAATTTAAGTTGTTTCATCTGCTGTACAAGCAAACCATGCTGTAGCTCAGTATGATTTGCAGTAACAATAAATGGAGATACAAGTAAATTCTACGATAAAATCTCAGTTCTACTGCAACTTTGGTTCCACATTCTAATCAGTCACCATCAAATTCTACCTTTTTGGCATTAACTCAAGGGCCAAAAGACCGATCGATGGTCGTGTGGGTAATGAAAACCGCAGCAAATAAATTGCGGAAACACTTCAAAATCATGGTAAACGGATCCGTTAATCTTGCATCACATAACTAATCATAAATATCTTCATTTTTCTTGTTCATTATTTTGTATTATATCTGTTCAAGTTAGTCACTTTCCTTAAGAGAGTGCGCCTGCGTCGGTCGATGTTCTTTTTGCATGTTTGTGTTTTTATTTCTTGTACAGCAGCTGTTTTGCTTTCGACTTTCTAAGAATAATCCTTTTTTCATCATTAGTATTGCAATACTTTCTGTTTATGTAACTATTTTCATGAGTGTGACCCCTTGGTATGTGAATGTGTGTCAGCTACTTCTGTCTCTTAATCCCTTTGTATCATATCACTCTTATCTATTCTGGATACTCTTATTTCTGCGCATTGGTATAACGGAGACCAAGCAAATGAAGAGAGCTTCCAAAATGTAGAACAAAATAGTTATTTCTAATTATTTGTCATAATTTTTTACTTCAATTAACTTCCTGAAGCACTCACAATATTTCCACTGTTTTGACATCAAGGTCTGATCCATCACGAATTGAGGTCATCAATCATGTGGGATTGTAAATTATTCCCAAAATTGCGCATATTAATGTTTCTGTCATATCATATCGACAGATTACTGTTTTGTTTTGACGTTTGTTAGCATTATAGCGAAAATAGTGCGCGGGCGCCGAAGTACAACCGACATTCCAAATACAAAATTCAAATGATCGCCGGTATTTCTGAGTTAGTCGCATTCGTTCATTCTAGGCCGTACGTTTGACATTGAACTTAAACTAAAATTATAAAATAAATATATTTGAAGACACTGAGAATAGAAATCAAGACTTTTTAGAGGACAAGGATTAATATTTCCTGTTTCTTTGCTTCGATAGCAGATTGAGTGTGTTCTAAATTGGTCTGTGCAAATAAACGTAAGCAATGCGAGTCTCTCTCGCAAAAATGGTTATTTATGCGTTCTTTTACATGTCCTGAAGTTGAAACCAGGCTGAAAGCGTGTTTATTTGTATTTTTAAAACTTCTGCGGAATGCTAAGTTTTTATTTAATGTATGCTCTCTAAACTCAATAGATGTGTCACGGTGTAATAAATATAACACAGATAGTATGACATAATCATACTGCTGTACTTAATAAATGTTTTGCTTTGGTTAGGGTTGAACATTGAAACGATTTATGCGATTGACATGATTTTGTTTTTATTATTTTATTTTTGTCTTTTTCATGACTAAAGCTCTTTTCTGACCTGTTTTACATTCGATGTCTGTAGGCATTTTATTTTCTAGTGTTGTTAGAACTTTAAATTCTCTGCAACTAACGTAAACGTAAAACGTAAAACACAAACTAACGTAAACTTAACACGCAAACTAACGTAAACGTAAACAAACGTAAACGTAGAATTTAAACGAACGTAAACGTAAAACGTAAAGTTTTAACATAAGATCACGCCTATAATCCCTGGAACACAATAACTAATAACTTGGAACTAACTAATTAACTATATAACTTGGAGTTTTATTTTGTTGTGTTTAGCTTAGTTTTTGATCTTCCTGTACGAGTCGCAATAAATACTTTAATTTTCTTTCTTTACCTTCGAAGAGTTAGAGTTTTACCTTCGAGCATCCATTTCGCCAGTTGAGTTTAAGTCCCGTGTAATAGGGAGCGAGCCTATTGCCATCAGCTGGTCACAAATATAGACTCCGGGCTGCTACACAGATATTCCTGATGGGAAACACCCAGTAACATGTTTCCCGAGCTGGGAATCGAACCCAGGACCTCGTGCTTGGCAGCAACGCTTGCGACCACAACACCGACGAGGTTTTTAATATGAAAATAATGTAAACTAACGTATGTTTTAAATGTTTGTTTTTAATATGAAAATGATTGTAACGATCCTGCAAAGAAACATTACTTTGAGGAAACAATAAATTCTATGTAAAACAGAACAGAACTAAAAGTGTTTCACTTATTAATTTTTTTGTAAAATTATGATAAGAGAGCACCTGTTGTTAGTGTCTCGTACGTAATGTGTATGTTTTCGTTAAATATTTAATAAATATTATATAGAGATTATATAGAAATAAAAATAGAGAGTTTGTATGTAGGGGGTAATCTTCGGAACTACTGATCCGATTCCGAAAATTCTTTCACTACACTCTGTCCACTAGATTAACAGTTTTTTGACAGCTGCCTTAGAACGTAACTATTCCAGATTACGTAAAAGTTAACATTAAAATGCGTAATAAAATAAATATATAAACTGCCTTATCTTATTTATGTTTTCTTACAGACATTATAATACCGTAAGAAAACCTTGCATCCACTTAAATATCAATAAAATATATAAATTATTTGCCAGGATACGGATTTGCCACTATAAAAAAGATGATATATTTTAAAATTTATTTCGATTTTAAAACTTTGATAAAATGTTATGAATAAAAAACGTTGTGTTTTACCATGTAGTAAACCCAATATTTATGTGTATACACTAAAACACAATTGATACGGCAAAGCAGTGCGTGCTTTATTTATACGCTGATTTCCGTTATAAAACCTGCAAAATTGAAATTAAAGTAAACAAAGCGGCTTATTTATATTGTTAAACAAAGGCATAGAAACCGCATCATTTTTTCGACAGCATAAAAATCGATAATTGATACTACATACAAATTAAAGTGAAATTATCGAAATTTGTGTTATGACGTTGCTGCAATCACTAGTTCCATCTGTCAAAAAACGGTTAACCTAGTGGACGGAGTGCAATGGGAAGCTATATACAATATTGCCGAGTGTCTATTTTTGTTTTATGTTAAAACAAGAAATTTCCCGCGGACGAATTCGCGGGCAGAAGCTGGTTATATTTTTATATTAGTTATGTCATATATTTTTTTTATGGATAGTACATCTAAACACGCCATATGGCTTGAAAACGGTGTGTTGCACTTTCTTAGAGCCGATGTGAATTATGTCCCAAAGGACCAAACATTTAAAGTAGTTATAAAAATATTAATTACGTTATTTATCTACAGATTTAGTTTATTATTTATTTAGTAAACTCGGGCTTTTAAGACCTCTTCCAATAGTAAACGTTAACAAGCCTTCCATGTGTTCATCTGTGTACATCAGTTCAATTTATTTTTTGCTTTAAAAGCCTGATTTCTTCCTCACAAGTAAAGACCTTACTTAATCAATAACTTTATGATCCTGGTTTGGTATTATCTAACTTAGAAACATTCAACCTTCCTCGTAATGCATACTTTTTTTCATATAACGCTACTAGCTATGAATGTCGTAAATATGTTTTTACAGATCAAATAGTTAACAACTCTATAGAAATTTTATGTAGCAGTCCATAGACCGCTTTTGTTTATGTTTTTGGCGAAATTAAATAAAGTAGTTAACACGCTATTGTTCTTATCTAGTTTTAAATCTATATACCCATATTGATTTCTAACTTTCTTCATAGTAGAATGCAAACCAAGAAACTTTAGTTAATGAAACTGTTTCAATACATCATACAAAAACAATCATGAATTTTTCAGTGTTTGATAAAGATGTTGGTAGATGAATCAAAGATTTGCTTTCGAAGTATGCATCAGCCGGTTTCAACAACAAAAGTTTATAGTGTGTCTATGGTCTTTCAACTTACATGAGTTGCTATTATAGTTCACAGAATTCTCCACTTGTATGCCCATGGTGCTCACACCATACTTTCCCAGTGATCCTCAAGCGAACCACGATGCACTTCTTCCGAGCACTTGGCACTTTACATCTTACACTTTTGATGCACTTTGCACTTTCACTTCACTTTTTGGGGACGTTTCATTGTTTTTGCATTCACATTGATCTTTGACTGTGGAAAAAGTATACGTTTTAGTCATGATGTTTTAAAAGGATTCTTAGTTTAGTCAAAATTTGAAAACTGACACTTTCGGTACAAATTTCGAAACAAAAAAAAATTGTAAAAATCACGGAAAAATCAATACGAATGCAAGATATAAAGGCGCACATGAAAAACTGGAATGTTTAGTATGTAGCTGCGTAGCGTGCGGGGAGCGCGCGCGCACGACCGAAGCTGGCATGTCACTGCGCCGGCGTCTGAAACCAACACAAAAATCCCTTTATTTTCGTTATGTTCAGAAACAGAATGCGGAAACTAATGGCTGATTTTTTTTGACAACCGTCTTTTCGGTCTTTAGTGGGCAAAGAAAACTATGCAAATTTTTTTTCTGGAAATAAGGTTTCTATACCCAATATAGGTTTAGGTTTCCTATTCAAAAGTGTAACGGTTTAATTGAAATAAATGCGTTTGAGTATGAGTTTTCTATTAGGTAGGTACTTAGTTTGTGCTAGAAAAGTGAGTTTTATAGTCACTCTTTCTCTTTTCAAGCGACTGTTCCACACCACCAAACAATCAACCGACATTATTATTACATTATTCATATTCTTAACAGCCTGAAATATCCTGATTAAACGCTTTCCTAATCACGGTCCGGTCTTCTTATTTAGCCAAACAATACACATACATAGTACTGCTTCATTGATTCACAGAAAATAAACGCGGAAACAGTGGCAGGTTATTGTCTAAATAGGCGACTACAGTGAATGGGACGAGTAATGTAAACAATATTTGTATGTGTCGCCCTCCTTCTTTCCCTCACTTCGACAGAAGTGTTGAAATATCTGTGTCGTATACCCATACATCTTGCCAGAAACTTAAGTGTTCTAATTAGAAAATTATTAGAAGAGTAAGGTATGTAGGTACTGAATAAATTAACTGCTAAGGTAAACATAATCATAATCAAGATTTCTTCAGCAACATCTGTCATCTGCCTAGCCTTTTTCCCAACTATGTTGGGGTCGGCTTCCTGTCTAACCAGATGCAGTTGAATACTAGTACTTCACATGGAGCGACTGCCTATCTGACCTCCACAACCCAGTTACTGGGTAATACGATACCCCTTGGTAAGATATATTGCCGGATGTTGGTCACATCTTTTAAGATTTATGTTAATTTATTAGTGAAGCTAAGAAAGTCGACATTAGGTAAATAGTAAGTGAGTGCTCAGGATCAATATAGGTAAAATTATTAGGTCTATAAAAACGTTTATTGATTACTTATGTTACTAAGAAACTTAGATTGAAAGTTTAGATTATAAATCACACTCCTAAAACAATTAAATACTACTGAAAGATAACTCCGAATATAAATTAATCAATCGGATTCCCGGAAATCTTAAAAATTCTGTGAACGTATCTCAATATCTCTTGATAGAACAATAAAAGTCCAGTAAACTTAATAGATAAACATTTTACACAATTCTGCGAAGTACTATAATAATAAAACCAATGTGGTTCTTGCAGACAGCAGGCGTCTGTAAATTCCAGCATTTTCTCCTCAGAATTTAACGATCTTGCTGTATTTCTAAAGATTGTGGAATACTAGTGGCAATCATAAAATTGCAACAATCTTAAGTCTCGATTTTAGAACATTATGAAGAAGAACTATAGTAGGAACTTTTGCCTTACCGTTCGAGGAAAACAGGCGTGATGTTATGTTAACTACTGTAGGTACATACATAAAGTAATTTCTATGAATAGCCATGATTTAGGGGCTTGAGAAAGGCTTGAGATAGGCTTGTGGCTAAGTAATAACCCGGTTAAACTATGATTGCCACTGTTGGCCCGTGGATGGGTAACCATCTCTACATACCAAGACCCCTCCGTGCCTCGAAAAGCACGTCCACCCTTTGGTCCTTCCTGTCATTCGTTGATCTTTGTACAGTCATTACGGGTCGTCAGAATCCCAAAAGTCTGACAACCAGTCTTACCAAGGTGTATCGTATTTCCCAGTAACTGGGTTGTGGAGATCAGATAGGCATCCGCTCCATACTGGTATGCATCCGGTTAGACTGGAAGCTGACCCCAACATAGTTGGGAACAGGCTAGGCAGATGATGACCTATGTTTTAGAGATAAGACCGTAAGGTGAGTAGGCCTCCACAAAGACGGATGAAATAGTGAAAGTTCCTGGAATCCTCTGGATGTAGAAGGCACAAGGCCAATCGATGTAGCGATGCTAGGAGAAGACCGACGGATGATAATTATTGCAGACTCTTGGCAGGTGATATGTAGGCAGTTTTTTTACTATTGGCCAACCCTGTAGGTGAGGGAGCAAAATCTGATCAACATCCGACAAATAACACCTACAATTTCTACGAACCTGAAATATAACCTGTAGATATATTCCCAAAACTACTTCACATCCTAATCAATCAACCCACAGCAAACTACCTACTAACGATGACCAAACATTGCACAATTGCTCACTACACGAAAGAAATCATCTCACTGGCTGATTCGCAGTTATAGAAATGTATAAATAGCCGCGTCCATCAACCAGGCTGTTAGGAAAGCCAAAGAGCTATCTGTTCCCATGAAAAACGCATTCATCTTATTCCGAAACTGTTTCAAGTTCCAGCCCTACTGATAAATTAGCTTTAAATTTTTCTTTGACAAGTAAATTTGTAGGGAATTGGAGGGATTATTAGTTTCTTTCATGTTCAAAACAAATGCAAGGTTTTTGTTAGTCGAGCGGGTACAACAGATATTCATTTAATCGAATTAATCATATTTCTTTAGGGTCATATAGCCTACTAATCACTGTAGGAATATAATTTAATAAATAGACGATCAAGGTTTCCATGTGTGTTGAGATGGAAAACTACTGTGATATATGTCAATTTCAGGGATTTTTTTTTAGATTTACGAGTAGATGTAACATTTCATAACAGACATAATGTCATTGTGACGACAAAAGAGAATGGATTTTAGCGTTCTTATTTCTGTTAAAAACAACTTTTGACAATCACCAATCTGTTCAAACAAAATTAGTAGTTTATGACGATACCCCTAGAGATTCGACTAGAAAGAAGAGACGTTTAACAATCGCGAAAATCATAATATGAAAATAAAGACGATCTATTTTTTCTGCCCCAAAACAAAATTATAATATTTTCATTATATCTTCCGACAGAGAGTTTAGAATCAACGAACAACACAGTCGGTGGAACATAGCTGAGTTACATTAGTTAGGTACTAGAAAAATATTATGAAGTGTATTCGTTGAAAGTTATGACAGAATATCATTTTAACAAGTTCTAAATAGCTTTGTCTATTAACTAATAGATGAAAGGAGAAATAAATATTAATATAAAAGAAAAACCGAAGAAAAATAAAAGAATTTAATGTTGAAGACTTGCGCACGCGCCTTTCAGTGACGTTGCCACTAGACATAAAAGTGCAAGAAATTATTGATAAATGCAATTTTTTATAGATAGTTTTTCATATTTTTAATGCAGCATAGGGTTGCTTGTTGCTAGAAATTATCCAATAGGTTTTTCAGAAAAGAAATTAAGTTTCAGCCTCCATTAACATCATATTGATACATACGCGTTGAGAAGATCCAAAATTTTGGTTCCAAGGAGTCAGTGAACTCGCTGCTGCTGAATTTTGGAATACTATACCATTAATTTAGATGCTATAATTATAAATTCTTAATATCTATACAATCTAAAGACAACATTAGATTACAATAGCATACTGCATAGATAAATCTATATAATTGTTCCTGACCTCAGTGCCATCAATCTCAACAGATCTTCTATATCTCACAGTCTCATCTCAAATTATCAAAATAATCCATCAACATCACCACAATAGCCTACACGTGCACTTTATTCGTGTCACCAATAGTCACCATTAACAGGTGCTCAACCCTACGATAAAACATCCCACTGCATCATTCACCAAATACTTGTGCAATCTTCTACTATCAACCATCATTACTTGATCCTTCAGTACGGCGCTACTTTGTTAAGACCAATATCAAATTCAGTACATTTTAACTCAGTTTTCCATTTTCCCGTAGGTCAAGATATAACGGTGGGTAAGCTATAAAATATAATAGAGATGTCATCAGGCGCAGACATTCGCGATCCGATGTCAGAAATTGTATTATTTATTAATCATATTTTGTCATTTTGACGTTATTGGCTCGGAATTCGGGTGATATGAAACCTAAATAGATACTGAGAACTGTCATCATGAAAACCATGTATTTCCAGAATGAAAATTTTTGCAATATTGCAGTCAAAGCTAACATAGTTGCAGTTTACATTCGCGGCTCACGATTAAAAACTATATCTGTTGTATAAAACAACAGATATAGTTTTTAATCATGTATAAGGTCGCATTTGATTACTATTTCACATTACTCGTATATCACCATATATTGATCCCACTGGCACTGCTGGTTTCGTTCATCGTCTTGTCATAGCATGGTTTTCAACAAAAATCTTTGGAAAACACACAAGATCCTTTCCTTACCTAACCAGCACCATATACTCTCAGTAACCTAACACAAACAGCCACTAGCCACACTCAACCCTCGTCTTTACACCACGACAATGACCAGACCATCGTCCACATTGAGCCAACATCCTTACTACTTACAGTCCAAAACAAAACGAACGGTTGGCTCGCCTCCCAGTCAGGTGTTAAAGCTAACTAGCCGAGTAGTATGAATTGAGGGCTAATGATGCTATACAGAGGCCAGTATGTGACGTGGGTACCTATGACGTCAGGTGACGTTAGTACATGCAAGCCAATTGTTGACCTGCATGAGTCTTAAGGACACTCATTAGTCAGTCATTGGTTTTAGAAAACATTGCTTCACAGTTAAAAGTGGAAATGTCAGGTGGGAACCCCCTAGAAGGACATATAGTGACCTTACAGGACGCGTAGCATGACCGCCTTAGAAACGAGTTTTGTCGACGGAAGAATAGACAAAATGACAGATTGCAGAAATATTTGTACAGTACCCGGCGATAAATATTGCACATCGACCTTTTTACACAAAACCATTTTATACAAAGAATAAAAATAATTATCAAAAGAAGCAAATCATAATTGTTTTAACAGCTCCTAATAGATACCGGACTGTTTGTATTTCGTGCGACAGAGATAACGCTCTACGAAGCCGAAATTAGCCGATTCTCTCTTTCCAAAGGTCGATGTGCAATATTTATCGCCGGGTACTGTACGCATTCTACGCGTCTAAGCATGGCAATGTGTTATTTTGTCTATTTTTCCGTCGACAAAGGGTCATCCTGGTGACGTTCTTCAAAACGGTCAGGTGCGTAGTACTCGCAACTCAAACTCAAACTCAAACTCAAAACTCAAAACATTTATTTCAATTAAACCATTTACAGGCACTTTTGAATTGTCAAAAAGTCGGTCAGTCAGAAAATATGAAGCTAGTTGCCCATTCCAAAGCGTAGGTACCTATGGAGAAGAACGGGCAAGAAACTCCATGGACACTCTTTTAAATTATAGTTTTACAAAAATATTAGTTACATCAATAATGTGAATTTATAATTATATGTGAGAACGATGTAAAAAAGACGTACGCGTTAAAAGTGTCCAGAGTACAGCAAATGGTAAGAAAACAACAGTTCAATATTAAAATAATTAAAAATAAGCCGAGGCAGCTAAGTGATGACCAGCCCCAACTGACGGCGCACGGTGGATCGAAAATCGGCTGTAGAAGACATAGGATCTCGATATCTTAAATGTTATTTTTTTTGCTGGAAATGACTTCTGCCGATCATTACTGTTCTATAAAATGTCATATGAAGTAATTGTGTGCACAAATGGAAGAGTTATAATTTTTATAAGAAAAAAATGTATGGAGCTAACATGAAAAATGAGGATATCTCTGGAATCGCAAGGTTGGCCGTTATATCCTTGCACACTGTTATAGTACTATTTATTTGTGAATTTTTGACATAATTATAATCGCGGCATCACTTGCGATTTTTTTTTTAAAAATCTTCAAAATTAAAAAAAAAAAGAAAAGTATATGATACATTTTAATGCTTAAATATGGCTATACCAAGTGTAATTTACAATATTTTTTATGCTTAGACCAAAACATTCTAAGAAATCACAAAGTCGTATTACCTACTTTGTGATTTTCATTTGAAATGACATGGTAATTATGAATTACGTAATACGTAATCTTGTCTAATGCTTCAAGTCCACATTAGCTAATGATTAATAAAACTTAATACCTATATACCGTACCAAAATAATTTGGGGTACTCGCTAATTTAGCAATTAGTGCAGGATTAACTTAATGAAAGTAATTAGATAAATGTGATACCATCATTAGTCAATAACAATAAATAGTCAAACATTGGATTCACAACTTCAGTTCATTTAGAGCATTTCTAATACTAACATCTATCCTACCGTGTCTTTTTACTCAGTGATCGTGAATAATGGAAAGCATTATTACAAATTTGGATTTGTTTGTTATTCTGAGCAATCAGGATGCTTCGTCTTTCAATCACGAAATATTGTTCAACACACTTGTTATTCGACTGGGCTCTAGCCTTTCAGATGAAGACAGTGTTACCGTGAAAGAATTTTGTCGAAGATTTACACGGGCAGTTCAAAAGAGATGGTTACGATCCCACAGGAAAAGTGAAGTTTTTAGACGTGATTACAGTAATTGGCTTGAGGCAAATATTGACTGGCCAAACTGCGTGCAAACCAATTTGCTCATTCAAGAATCAACAAGTGAAAATATTTCTACTGAACCTGTACCTGAACCTGTACCATCAACTTCAACAATGAAATCAACTTCAACGATGACAAAAAGATCTCGAAAGCCGTTTGAAGATTTAAGTAACAAGCAGAAGAAGAGACGATCTGATGAATATATAGGCTATGACCCTAATGAAGTAGCTTATTCAGCTGCAGCACTTTTGAAAGGAGATGGTCGTGAGGATATTGCATCTGTTATTGAACATATGCTCCAAAATCCAGAAGCAGCAGCAAAAATCAAGGAAATGTTGAACAAACCAGCTCCTTCAACAATATTTTCACCAGAAAAAGCACTGGGTTTGCTACTTTCATTAAAACTATCGAAATGGCAATATATCACATTAAGGGAAACGACTATTCGAGAAGGTTCAAAGGAGATATATCCGTCTTACTATAAAGTGCAAAAAGCTAAGCTACAGTGCTACCCTCCGAAGACATTTGTGACTGTAACGGATTCATCTGCTAAGATTGCACTACAAGCGTTACTAGATTTAACAGTGAACAGAATTTTTGAAACTATTCGTAGTCCTGATGCGATACAAGATAAACAATTGATATTAATATCAAAGTGGGGATTTGACGGTGCATCTAACCAAAGTAGATATAAGCAAAACATAGAGAGTGGTCAAGATGATTCCAGTATATTTATGACCTCTTTGGTTCCATTAAAATTGACAGCTGACGGTGATACCGTATGGGTGAATCCAAAACCCTGCTCACCTATGTATTGCCGTCCAGTCCAGTTTAGTTTTGTGAAAGAAACCAAAGACGTTGTCATAAATGAAAAAACTGCAATGGATAACGAAATTGAAACTCTCGTTCCCTCAAAATGTCAAGGACATGAAATTAGTCACAAATTAATGATGACGATGATTGACGGCAAAATTTGTACATATCTGTCTGAAGCTAAGTCAAATGCGGCCTGCTACCTGTGTTTGGCTAAGCCTACAGAAATGAATAAGTTAGATGTCATTGCGTCAAAAACCATTTCTTCTGGTGCGTATGAGTTCGGATTATCATCACTTCATGCCCGCATTAATGTGATGGAATGTCTTCTACACATAGCGTATCGTCTCGACTTCAAAAAGTGGTCTGCAAGAGGAGAAGGTCATCAAGAGTTACTGCATTCACGAAAAAAACTCATTCAAGATCGATTCAAAGATGATCTCAACCTTTTGATTGACATCGTTAAGCAAGGATCAGGCACAACTAACGACGGGAACACAGCAAGGCGGTTTTTTGAATTTCCTGATAAAACTGCAGCGATCACTGGATTAGATGAAGACCTAATACGCAGATTTGCTGTGATTCTGCAAGCTATCACATCTGGAGAGATTGTAGACGTGCCGAAATTTAAAGAATACGCTAGAACAACCGCTGAAAAATACGTGGAACTGTATGATTGTTACTACATGTCATCAACCGTCCACAAATTGTTGATTCACGGAGGGGACATAATTGCAGAAAATGCTATTGTACCAATTGGAAGTCTTTCGGAAGAAGCTTCAGAGGCCCGAAACAAAGACTTTAGGAGGTTCAGAGAACACCATTCGAGGAAAAAGAGTAGACAAGCATCAAACGAGGATATCCTCAATATGCTTATCGTCTCTTCTGATCCTCTAATTTCTTCCACAAGACCAAAATTAGATGCCCACAAGAGGCAGACATACTTTAAGGAAACAGTAGAACTACTGAAACTTCAGGATCAGGAAGCTCCGACAGAGTTCTTAGAAGTTATATCTATTGTAGAGCCTGATTCTGAAGTGGATTCTGATGGTGACGAAGTATAAAATAAGTTAACTTTTCTTGTTTATGTTAGGTTAGGTTAAGTTAATATTTTTTTTTAATAATTTGCTTTTATTTTTAATCATACAATAGTTTACCATTTATTGTTATTGACTAATGATCACGTTTATCTAATTACCCTCATTATGGTACGTATCCTTTTAACAGGTATATAGGTATTAAGTTTTATTAATCATTAGCTAATGTGGACTTGAGGCATTAGACAAGATTACATTATTATGTAATTCATAATTACCATGTCATTTCAAATAAGTAGGTAATACGACTTTGTGATTTCTTAGAATGTTTTGGTCTAAGCATAAAAAATATTGTAAGTTACACTTGGTATAGCCATATTTAAGCATTAAAATGTACATATCATAAACATTTTTTATTATTTAACTTTGACGATTTAAAAAAAAAAATCGCAAGTGATGCCGCAATATTATGTATGTCAAAAATTCACAAATAAATAGTACTATAACAGTGTGCAAGGATATAACGGCCAACCTTGCGATTCCAGAGATATCCTCATTTTTCATGTCAGCTCCATACATTTTTTTCTTATAAAAATTATAACTCTTCCATTTGTGCACACAATTACTTCATATGACATTTTATAAAACAGTAATGATCGGTAGAAGTCATTTCCAGCAAAAAAAAAAACATTTAAGACATCGAGATCCTATGTCTTCTACAGCCGATTTTCGATCCACCGTGCGGCGCCCGTTCACGAACATGACGCATAGATCGGCACCATTCAGCTCAACCATTTTGAAGGGAGCTAAATGATCCAACACACACGCCACCGTCAGCGAGACATTTGTGTGAGCATGACATACTATCAGCCGCCAGGGCACATTCAAGTCAATGAAAGACACATTACCCGATAAATGGTACATAGTGTATAGTATATACATAGAACTCACATCTGTGCTATGCAATTATACAATACAAGGAAATTGAGTTTATACAATGCAAAGATAGTCTTACAATCTTCAGCAGCTCCAACAGAATCTTCAAGTGTTAATCAATTATTAGTTGTGGTTGTGGAGCAGGACCAGCCTTGAGCCAGGCATTTTTATCAGCGATGTAATCCCCTAACTTATAATATGCCTGACTGCATAGTGTGCGTTTTATACAAGACTTGAATTTTGTCTCATTCATTTCAAGAATGTGGGGAGGTATTTTATTATAACATTTTAAACAGTACCCCATAAAAGATGAGTCTACTTTAGCCAGTCTGAAACCTGGTTGAACTAATAGGTCCCTATTTCTAGTACTATAATTATGTCTTTCACCTCTTTTACTAAAAAGATGTAAGTTTTTTCTTACATACATGATATTTTCGTAGATATATTGACAAGGCACCGTCATGATGTTAATTTCCTTAAACAGTTCCCTTAGAGAATCGCGCCTGCGGAGAATATAAATGGCTCTGATAGCTCTTTTCTGCAGAATAAAAATAGAATCGATGTCTGCAGCCCGTCCCCAAAGTAAAATACCGTAAGACATGATACTATGAAAGTAACTAAAGTAGACTAGTCTCGCGGTATCTACATCAGTAAATTGACGGATTTTTCTGACAGCATAAGCTGCTGAACTTAGCCGTCCTGCAAGAGATGTTAAATGAGGACCCCATTGTAGCCTTGAGTCGAGCGTGATCCCCAGGAAAACAGTTTCATCGACGAATTCTAGTTTCTCTTGATTCAATATTATCTCACAATCACTACTCTTGACATTTGGTAAAGAAAATCTTATGCACTTAGTTTTTTTTCCATTTAATACTAAATTATTAGCAGTGAACCAATTTTGGACCTGCAGTAGGGCGTTATTTACATCGTCAAAATTTGTAGCACGTCTATTTACCTTAAAAATTAAGGAAGTGTCATCAGCAAATAACACCATTTGTGGTTGATTTTTTAATAAATGGAGTAGATCATTAACATACACTAAAAAGAGGAAAGGACCCAATATCGAGCCTTGTGGCACACCCATTTTTACGGTTAAACCATTCGAATTGACACCATTTATTTGAACTTGCTGTTGTCTATCATTTAAATAAGAACTAACTAAACTGAGCGCAAGTTTTCCAAGTCCGTAATGCTCAAGTTTCAAAAGCAAGGTTTCGTGATCGACGCAATCAAATGCCTTGGAGAGGTCACAAAAGATTCCTATGGCGTCTTGGGCCTCTTCCCACGCGTTAAAAATGTGTTTTAATAAAGTTACACCAGCGTCGGTCGTACAACGTCCTTTGGTGAAACCATACTGTTGATCGTGTAAGATTTTATTCGTGTTAAAATGATTGAGCATTTGATTAAGCATTATCTTTTCAAACACCTTGCTGAAAACCGGCAAAACGGATACGGGTCTATAATTATTGGTGTCCTTACTGTCCCCGGATTTGTAAAAAGGTATTACCTTACTGTATTTCATTAAATCGGGAAAGACTCCTTGATCAACACACGAATTAAATACTAAGGCTAAGTAAGGTGAAATAGTCTCAATTATAGAGGTACAGACTTTAATGGACATTCCCCAAAGATCTTCGGTCAATTTGATTTTAATTTGCTTAAAAGCTTTTATTACTACTATGGGGTTAATATGTTTAAATTGAAATTCAACCGGGCAGGCTGGAAAGTTCACTCTTAATAAATCAATTGATACGTCTGATGAGGAATCTAAGGCTTCCGTCGTTTTTGATGGAATATTAGTGAAGAAATTTACAAATTCCTGAGCTATTTCTAAGTTAGAGCTTATGGCACCACGTGAAGTCTCCAATGAGTAATCAGTGTTTCGTTTTTTATTCCTACTAGTTTCGTTATTTATAATTTTCCAAACAGTTTTTATTTTATTTTCTGCTGATTTGATTTTATTGCTAATGAACAGGGATTTGGCTATTTTACAAGAATTTCTAAAAATTTTGGAATATGTAGCAACATACTTTCTGAAACTTTCAGTATTGATGTAAGGCTTAAGGCCATACAGCTCGAACAGTCTTTCCCTACTTTTCCTAATACCTCTAGTTGCCCAGTCACTAAATAAAAAATTAGGGCAAATGTTTTTTGTTTTCTGTTGGCATGGGCAACTGGCATGCGTATATGTATAATCAGATGTGTATGAACGTAAACAAAACAAAAGGAGTATGTAAGGATCGCAGCATATTGTGTTCTGTAGTCTCTGCCTACCCCTATGAGAAGAGGCGTGAGTATATAGGATTTTTCCAATAATGTGTGTGCGTTAACAAAGACTACATTGAAAAACAGACATGGCACAGCAGTTTGTAGGTATGTTCTATACTCATAATAAAGCTAAAGAGTTTGTTTGTTTGAACACGTTAATCTCTGGAACTACCCGTCGTATTAAAAAAGAACTTATTGCATTTGATAGCCCAATTTTTGACATCACGCTATGATCCTTAGGAACCGAGCAAAAATAAAAAAGGGCAGAAAGAACGCTTAGCGAAAATAAACTAACGGGGGGGGGGGGGGGTTGGTTTGGGACACAGCTATTTTTACGCGGATGAAGACGCGGCCAGAACCTCGTCTTATTTGAACCGTGTGAGACACAACCCGTATCGCAGGACCAAAGTGTTTGCAGTGACTAAGCGGTTGGTGGAAGTTGTGCCGCCAAACAAATGTCCCATAATTCGAAATACTTTCACCAAATTGTTCGTGGGCGGGCAACTTCAACTTGATAAGATGGAATTAATGATTAAGTAATATTAAGAACTGCAATCTTATAATGACAAGAATTATGTTAGTGATTAATTATTTAGATGAAGAGATTATATTGTGAACTTGTAACTGACTAAAGTTCTCAACTTTATTACCGACTTAAGTTTACATGGACTGACGAACGTGTTATTTTATAAGACAGAATAATAGCAGTTTTTTTTGCTTAAATCTTAATTTCGTTAAAATTAGTGTGAAACGACCACTAAGACACAGTATAAATAAAGACATACAGTACGTCGTCTTCATACAAACGGACGAAACGCGAGCTATACCTACGCGCCTCGACCACGGCATCCGCTCAGCATGCAGACAGTCGCGACTGTGCTGCAGTGACGAACGGACGGTGTGTTGTTTTTTTTAACAATAACCGCGCGATTTTTTCACTAAAAATAAGTTCAAGTACATATTTAATATGACGAGTAGGCTATATTGTGCTGTTTTTGGTTGCATGAATTCGTCAATAACGCATCCAGAGATAACTTTTTTAGATTACCTGAAAACTCTGAAAGGTAAGACTATAAAATAATTTTACTTACTTGTAGGTAGGTACATAATGTGTGTATTTTTAATGGATAAGTATTTCATTTTATCTCCCGAAAAAAAGATGTCTGGATTAATAAATGAAGTGAATAGAGTAAAGGAAAGTGATAAACACGAGTGAGGTAGGTAGTTATAGGCGGTTCATGAATCATTAAACGGTAGGTACGCTGGTGTTAAAACCTCGGGGCATGTGTGTTTTGTTAGTTTGTATAATTCCAAGTAAAGACGTGGTTTTTATTATTAATAATAGTTGTTTATTGTACTGTGTGTATGAATAATACTAGAAAAAAATTGGTTGTCTGTAAAGTCGATTTACGGACGATAGTTTAACGTGACAACATCATAAACATTAATGCAATGATTGCATACTTTTATGAATAAAATTTAATTATTTTTATTGAATTATTAATATTTTGTATGAATGAAGGAGAAGGAGGAAAGAAGGAGGAAAGAAAGGAGGAAGGAGTGAAATGAAATCTACAATTTAATTGATAAATTTGCTTTTATTTGCGCTCATTAATTTAAATATGTTTATTACTTCAATGAACAGATTATTTTAATTATAATTTTTATATTATACATGTTTGCTATTTAACTTCTTCCAATCTGTGTTATTCTGTTAAGGATAGGACGATGATAGGAAAGATTAAAAAAATATTAATATACAAATTTTGAATTTTATTTGTAGTTCTTGAACGTTTGATTTAACTATAATAATAATAATAATAATTTAACATAATTTGTTTAAAAATACACATGAACAAGTTTTCATAGAAATAAACTGTAATCAGATTTATGTTAAATAAATGGTTAATTCGAAATGACGAATTATTTTATTATTTATGTACACACTGTAAAATACAATAACAAAACTAAATGGAAACACAAAGTAGGCAAATGTAATTAAAATGCTGGAGGCGGGCAGCCCTATCGCATGTTTACGTACCGCGCGGCTGTAGGCATTTAATTCAAGGTTACGGCCCAGATACAATGCTGTATGTCTTTATACTGTGACTAAGAGCTCTGCCTCATTAGTGCGTTGCGATGTGTCGCGTCGTCGCAGCGTCGACTCAATAATGAATTATGACAATTTAATTAATATTTAAATTAAATTTGTCAATAATGTCTAATTTATTAGTCATTATTATATTCATAATGACTCAACTCAGGTGTGGCATATGATGCTTTGATCCGTAGCAACCACGCAACGCTATGCACTAATAAGGCATCTCCCTAACTCCACTGAAATGATCGACTGTAAAAATCAGCTTTCAAAACGCTTACTATTTTTTTTACCCTTGTAAAATTTTCAGCGCTCAATACTCAGTGACCTCAGTCAGTCAGAGATCAATCATTCAGTCAATCAGCAATCAACGTTACGTTATGCACCGCTGTGACAAGCTGTGACGTCTGCTGACGTCATCAAGGTCTACATTGACAGGGCAGTGATAGATACTGTTATTAATGTGATATGCATGCATTACCAATTACCATCAGTTATGCATTTATTCAAATTAGATAAAACTTTTATGTTTAAGTCAAACCTTCTTTAGGCGTGTTGGGCATTTTTTGAGATGGGAAAAAACCATTGAACTCGCGACACTGTTACGTAACCGACACCGTGCGTGTTTTGTTTACAAGACGATTAAAAAATACACACGTAATTGTTCAAGTTTTCTCTTCTGTCGGCACTCCCGGATAGCGACTGTTTTTTTTTTTTGTATTTATCGCATTATCATTACGTTAGGTCATAAAACAAAACACGCCTGATCGATCGACCTGTGCGGCTGTTATAATTTAGCCACGGGCCCCTCAATAATCCCACCTACTAACACTTTTATACAAATTCTTTACAACATCATCTAAGAAATATAATTATAGAATAATGTATCTAGATAATATCTACTAAGAAACAAATACTTTTTTACGCAACCTCAAAAGTATTTTATGTTTCCTGTATCACCTCATAGCAGCCAATATATCTTAAAAGAATACATTTTATAACACTCGAGTTTAAACAACGCCTACCATAATAAAACATACAAAAAATATAAACAAGATAAAACATTTTTCTTCACGTCAAAAGAACACAATTATCCATGTGTATAGTTAACTAGCTTTTGCCTGCGACTTCGTCCTCGTGGACGTGAACCAACGACGCCGTAAAACAGAAGTAGGTATTCCACTCAGAGCACTGATTTCTGTGCGGTTTGTGGTCTTCCACAAACCGCACAGAACCGCATTTGGCCGAACCGCACCTGAGCTCTTGCTCAGGTGCGGTTCGGCCAAATGCGGTTGAAATCAGTGCTCTGAATGGAATACCTCGTAAAACAACACAATGTATTAAAATAACCGTTACGTTTTTATAAAACTTCCCTATACTAACTGTGCTACGTTTGTAGTTTTGGTCTCAATCTCAACAGCGACCCAACCCTTCGCACCGCGTCGCCTGCCTGCGCTGTTACTTCGTTTTCGCTTATCGTTCCTTTAACTTTTTTACTTTTTACTCGACTCCCAAAGGTCGTAGTGTAATTTTAAACAGCCTATAACCTTCCCCAAGAAATAGGCTGCCAAAAGACTTTTTAAATCCGACTTCCAGACTTTGAGTTCTACAGATGAGCGCGTTCAAACATACAAACTCCTCAAGATTGGGCTATTAAATGCAAAAAAGACTTTCAAATTTCAACTTTCTATATAATTATAGGTAGTTAACGAAAAATAGGTAGGCAGACAAGGCTACGCACTTTTTCATCTTGCAAATTGATTCAGAAATATACGCAGTATCTTTAAAGAAGGTGAAATAAAGAAAACGTATGAGTAGGTATTCGCAAATATATACACTTCCGCGGCGAAGTATATTGGATATACTTAGGTTTGTATATTTAGTTATCTTTTCGACGTCAAGAATCCAATTCGACTCAGACGCATTGTGAGATAAGGTTACGTAGCAAGCGTACTAAAATAATTTTGATTGCAATTATTTTTCTTAAGCAATTTTAAGTTTCATAAGCTATTCAATAAGTTCAATAACAACAAATCTCAATAGTGTTAATTAATTTCATTTTTAGCACCCAAGGACCAAAACCAGCCAGCTGCCAGGGTCGCGGGTTATTCGATAGAGATACCGTGGCCCCTGGCACAGGCAGCTGAATGAACACGGGTGGGTTTCAGTCAGTAAAAGTCTAACACGCCCTCCAGAGTGGGACGAGTTATTTGATAATTTCCCACAGAAAAAAAAAGGACTAAAACCAACAAATGAATTTTTTCGTAGAAATAGAAAAGAATAATAGATATTATTTAAAGTTAGCTGTAACTACATGAGTTATGATTCTAAGAGTACTAATTTCTGTTCACGACTTTGTCCGCGTGAAATGTCTTGTTTTAACATAAAATATATATTTAATAGCTGTGCCGTTACTTCGTCTTCGCTTAGCGTTCTTTCCCACTTTTTTTTCTTTTTGCTCGACTCCTAAGAGTCGCAGCGTGATATTAAACAGCCTATAACCCGCCTCAAGAAATGAGCTATAAAATGCAAAAATAATTTTTCCCGATTTGTAGTTCCAGAGATTAGCGCGTTCAAACAAACAAACGCTTCATCATTAGTAAGTATATAGATTCATCATCATCATCATTTCAGCCGAAAGACGTCCACTGCTGGACATAGGCCTCCCCCAAGCACCTCCACTTCCACCGGTTCTGTGCTTCTCGCATCCAACGAGTTCCTGCGGCCTTAATAAGGTCGTCGGTTCACCTTGTGGGAGGCTTCCAATGCTACGTCTTCCGGTACGCGGTCGCCACTCCAGAACCTTTCGGCCCCATCGGCCATCTGTTCTGCGAGCAATGTGCCCTGCCCACTGCACTACAAGTATATAGATTAGTGTCACATTTCTATATCTGTTTACATACTTGCCAATGACACAATCAACTGTAATACTCACAACTAAACAATAACAAATCTACATGACTCAGACATTTTTTCATATCGAAAATCAACACTCAACATACCATTAAAATTCTAATCAAATGACATTAAAAATTTTCCCTAAAGCGTTTATGACGTAGGCAAAAAGCCCCCGCTCCGTCTACCGCTGAGTGTCCGACCTACGCCTTATACTCATCGATGTTTATTTAAATCACTATAAACCATTATTAGTCAGTGAACTCTACCATATGGCGAGTGGTAGCATTTTTGTTACTTCACTGGTATTTTAACGTGACTAACATTTTGGTTAGATAGACTA
Source organism: Luperina nickerlii (assembly GCA_963855955.1). Lineage (NCBI taxonomy): Eukaryota > Metazoa > Arthropoda > Insecta > Lepidoptera > Noctuidae > Luperina > Luperina nickerlii. Next base: position 22,735,921 of record OY979671.1, read on the forward strand.
ATTTAGTCACTTAATTTAGATTAGTAGAAAAGTTACTTTATTAGGTAAGGAATTATTATTAACGCCTCGTTGGCATTGTATTGTATCGCAAGCGCTCCTGCTGAACATGAGGTCCATGTCGATTCTGTAAAAATCTCACCGTGAATACTTGCGTGGAGTGAGCTGTCAGTGTCATCCCACTGATGCTAGGGATTGACCAAGCAAACATTTACAATCATAATCGAGATTTTAATAATATTTTTTAATGCTAATCCTATTGATATTTTTATATAAATCAAAGCTAGTATTTTAGTGGTCAAAACATTAATATTTTGTGGGGTTTTACTTACAATAAAATAGCAAAACAGAAGCGCAGCCAGAATCTGCATGTTGCTTTTTTTTCTTTGACTAGTAAGTCCTTATATAGCCTGAGGCGCGAGCGCGTCACGCACGGATAGTAAATAAAATTAAAACATTCACGTTTATGACAGCTAGACTGATGAAAATCAATCCCTAGTATCTGGTAAGATGACACTGACAGCTCACTCCACGCTCACTTCACCTAAGTTTTCACGGTGAGATAGTTACAGAATCGCACTGGTGATAAATTTTGAAGGATGTTGCTAATAATCCATTGCTTCATATGTTCGTAAAAGTTGTCTGTTCAACAACGTAAATAATGCAATACATGTTGTTGAACTGTCAAAATGAAAGCCACTAATGCGGGTGAAACCGCGGGGCGCAGCTTGTTAATAATAAAATAATAATGTCTTGATAGAATGAACTTCAATAATAGCTATTTAACAATCAGAATAAAAATATTTTATCGCAAATTTACTACTGTTGGTTAAATGTACACGTTTTGTAAAAGTATTTATAAATGATTCTATTCTATAGTAGTTTCTATGTCAATTATGTGTCTGTGCGTAATCGTATAGTAAATTCAAGTAATAGGAAGTGAAGTCAGGAGTCACTGCAACTGACGGTACATGACTCATGAGTCTTCGTCTAGTTCATTGTTTTAGTGTACATTACATGTCTAGTACAATAGATAATGAATGTATTGTAAATGTTTGAGTTTCTGTTTTTAATAGTGACAGGATTTATGTAGCGAAGTTGTGAACATCAAATAAAATCGTCCCTTTTAAGTGAGTAGAAAGAGTTATGTAGATTATTTATTTACTTAATTATTGTATTAATAGTTTTAATAATGATGTAATAACTATTTAACCCGACTCTGAAGGTGTTATCCAAAATATTTTTATTTTTTTGACAGTGGTCGTTTTGGTCCTTTGCTACGTCGCTACGAGGTACGTGCTACGAGCTACATGCTACGTGCTACGCGCTACGCCAAAGACTATAATTTTGTCAACGATGTTTGACTTTGAGGTAAGTTTTCTCCTAAACTATACATAATCGCTGAACGTATATGTGGGTATTTCGGAACCCTTTGGAGAGAGGTTTCAAAAGCATCGTTTTGGACCACTGTAAAAGGAACACCCAGTATAAAAACTAAGTTGGAAAAGGCAAAACTATTTTCGACTTAAATTACCTTACCTACCTATGACGCTACTACGCATAATATTTACATATTAATAAAGCAATATCAAGCCGTAACAGCTGCTTGTATATTATTGATTATTAAATAATAATAGTTGGCAATATCCCCGACACATCAGGCGCCTTAGATCTTGGCGCATGCGCAGACGCATCCAAATCGTTACGTGTGCGAACTGATCACCATATTTACCAGAGCATTTGATACATGCCAACTTGTAACGTGTAAACAGCTGGGCGTTAGTAGCTATAGTAGTTGCTGTACTGTTTAAGTAGTATTACTCACTCGACTAAACACTGGACACGTGTTTTTGTTTATTGGATTGAAGCTGTGAATGTAACTGTTTGCTCAATTAAAGTTACAAATTCTTAAAAGGAGTAGAAGCTTTAGCTGATGACGACTAACAGAGAAGTATCTAAGAAAAAGACACGTTGCACCGACCACAAATAAACCGGATTATTGGTAAGAAAATGATGATATTAAAACTTAATTAACCCCAAACTCTGATTTTTTATTACCATAAAGATGTCTATATTATAAACCCCAATGTTATTTAAAAATGGTGAGATATAAAGTGGAAATCTTCGAACATACAGATGAATGTGTTACTAATTTCCCCTTAGCAAGTGATTGCGTAAGAATTTAACCTGAAGAGGGTTTGTTTACACTTCAATCAGATACTTCTGGAACAGACTATATTTACAACTAGCTTCTGCCCGCGACTTCGTCCGCGTGAAATTTCACCCTCCCCATTCACCGTCATAGGGGTGGAATTTCGTAAAACCCTTTCTTAGTGGATACCTACTGAAGAGTAGGTTCTTTGTGAAGACAAAGAACCAAATTTCATATGCTAGGACCAGCGGTTTAGGCTGTGCGTTGATATATCAGTCAGTCAGGACTTTGAATTTTATCCTACTAATATTATAAACTTATATTTTATTAAAAAAATCGCCTGTTTTTTTTACTTTAAAAAATCAGCTATTCCCTACATTTTGACGAGGTATACGAACATAAATGTAGGGAACAGCTGATTTTTTTTCGCGATTTCAGGTTTGGTCCCATAGTAAAAGTTGTTCATAATGATGAGTGCAATGACCTCTTAAGAGGTTGTTAATGTTTTATCAATAACCCTGTATAATAATAATAAGTTTATTAGTACATAAAAACAACAACACAGTACATAGCATATGGAAACAGTGGGTTGTACTACCAAGTTTAAAATTCTTGTCAGCTTTCCGAGAATACATAGAAAATGTGCTACAGAATTCTCCTATAGACGACAACTACAAATCCTAGTTTTAACCCTGCAATACTACTCAAAGCTAATAAGCGCAATGTCCAAAAGAAATCGTGGTCGGTACTAGCACCATGCTGCCAATTGCCTGCCAAAAATTGTTGGCACGGAAAGGTGTGTTGGGCAAAAATATTTTTTCTCGCACACAAGCTACTACATTTGTATACAACATTATAATATAATGTTAGTCGTATATGTGTCAATGGTTATCATATTCACATCAGCAGTGAACAGTGTTGCTTCGTATTTATTGAACTTGTAGACTTTGGTGATGTGATACCTACTAAGAAAAAATTATGGGACATTTTTGGTAATTGATTTATTTTTACGATTAATGTAGGTATCTTAGGGGTTAATTTAAAGAATAGGAAACTAAATAAATAAATTACCTACTAATAATGCCTTTCACAAGGCATTTTTACAGTCAATAGTGTCAATCATTAAAACCAGAAAATTTCAATAACATCAGTGTTTTTTCCGATTTCACAGAACAAAATCGCACCAAAACTATAAGAGGCACTTAGCTCATTTTAGTTATTCTGGTGATTTATTCCAGTCTGTTCCCCTGAAACACCCTCTCCTTTTTTTTTTCAGGATGCAAAATCATCAATTGGCCCTCCCGCTCTGGGTGGAGCGGAAGGGAGTGTCAGACTCTTACTGACTAAAACCCATCCGTGTTCCTTCCTTAGCCCTTTATGTTCTGGACCAGCGGTAACTCTTTCGGACAATCCCGCTGAACCCACCGCTCGGGTGCATATTATCAATCAGTAATAATTTGTCTGGTGGAAGTAAAATGCAATGAATGTAGGTGTGTCCAATAGTTTTAAAAAGCATAGATTGTAAACATTTTCTTGTACTAAATAGGCATATGTACCATCGAGGAAACTTACATCTATACACCGTAAGAGCTATTCTTGCTTGCAGCGCTCGCATGCTAACAGATGTGGTCATCGTGCGTACGGGATTTCTTTTAAAATTGGGCAGATGTAAGTTTCCTCGATGGTACACCTTATGGTGCCACTAGTCGATATTTTTCCATAGAAATTTCGGGAGAGTATTACTCCACTATTTGACATTGTGCATCCAAAGTTAAACATGATATCGTTTTCACTTATTATTAATTTTGTCTGTACGGAAACAGAATAGTAAATTAAAAAAGCCATTACAAAGTTATGAGCCAACAAAGATTCGTTTTTCTTGCTATTTTTAACGTCACTTTGGGTGTATATACGTAATAAAATAACTGTAAAATCTTCAAAACTAAGTCCGTAACGACAAAGCTCAGTTATTGAAGAATTCAATAATTTTTATTTGTAATTGATATATGTAGTGGTTTTTTCATAAATCTCGATTTTCTAAAGCACATTACGATTTTTTTACGCACCTATCAGTTCGTAACGGTGTTTCTGTGCGTGAGAACTAGACGTTGTGCGTGTCTTACTGCTCATCACTGATACTATCTCTGTCGGACACGAAGCCAGGTGAGACAGCATGCTTTTTGGCCATGACTACCAGTGAGTTCGAGTTCGCGACTAGTTTACTCTTACCGACAGTAAATATGGCCCAAGCCCTAAAAAATCCCAAAGAATAGTAAGTTTCTACAGAAATCCGCGTCTAGGGCATGAGCCACATTGACCGCCGCTGAGAGTGTATCCTTTTAAAATAACGCCAGAAAGTTAATTTAAATATATAAACAAATAATATTCACAAACTAATTGGCGTTCATAGCGTGCTGACACCGATTTCCTCTCTCTTTTATCTTACTAAGCCATAAATAAGCCACTTTGAACTTGTCACGGCGGATCATATTCTCTGACAGGTTTTATTAGCTATAATTAGCTGGTATGAAATGGGAATGCCTATATTAACTATTATGGGAATAACTTTTTACGTCATGTTCTTTGGTTTAGAGCAGTCTTTCCCAAAGTGGGCGATAACGTCCCCTTGTGGGCCCTGTAGGCCTAGAGGGTAAGGAACCCAGAAAAAAACGGAGGGTGTTGATGTGGTTTAGGGGGGCGATGGCTGATTTTTAATTTCATCTACTTAATATTTTAAAATTTAGTGACATTAAAATCTACTACCTACACAACATCGATTATTTAGTTCATATTTCTGCCCTGTTTGAATAACGCGATTTATGCAATCCTGTATCAATCGGCTGGTTCCGATGCCGATTGCCTATGAATGTATCATTTAAAGAGCTGTTTCGGATTTTATTCACTGCTTTGATGACATGTTGCAGTGATTGAAACAGTCTTTCACATAACGATGAACGACGCAATGTACTGCGAGCACATCTGGAATTTTGCTTTTTAAGTACAATCTGTTTGACTCTGTGATAGAGTTCTTGCAAAACAAAGACACAGAATTGCGCGACAACCTCATCACATCAATGAATGATATCGCGTAAATGACAGACCTGTACCTATAAATTATTTAATGATATAAATCTCCAACTTCAAGATGATGACTTGAATAAAAAATGTCGTTGCTGCTTTCGTAGCCAAACTGCTGTTACCCAAGAAGAATATCGGCAGACGTGAGTTCCACAATTTGCCCAATTTATCAGTATCCTGCAACAACGATGACTTGGTTGCCTACTGTCAACATTTGGAAAACCTCCACAGTGATGTCATAGATCGATTTCAGGACATTTTCAAATTGGAAATAGTAGACTGGGTGGTGGATCCTTTTTTAAATGTCAAAGCAATATCATCCCAGTTGGAAGAAGAACTCATAGAACTGACGATGAACCAGGAAATAAAAATCAAATTAAAAAATGTCTACCAAGAATTTTGTCTACAAAAGCCAATCCCGCAATTGTACCCTGGATTGTGGTCGATCGTTCAACGATTTTTGATAACATTCCCATCGTCATATTTGTGTGAACGTGGATTTAGTGCTGTGGCAACGCTGCTTATTAAATGAATGTCATAGTGGCTTTTAAGATGTGGTAAAGTAAAAAAAAATTGGGGTGCCCTGAAAAATAATTGATATCAAAGTGGGCGGCAGATGAAATAAGTTTGGGAACCTCTGGTTTAAAGTTTAGAGCATCTGTGCTGAACAATAAGGTTTTTATAGGTGTCGTTAAAACTATAGTTGTTGCTATTTTTATGAATGATTTTTAACAATATTTTGATATAAAAGAGTTCATGGATTTCCTAGCCCGTACTTCTCGATAGGAAACCTGCCATGCGCTTTGGAATGGACAACTAGCTTCATCTTTCTGACTAACCGACTCCCTGACAGTGCAAAAGTGCCTGTTAATTGGTTTAAAGGCTCCTTTAAACAGGCGCGACACGACACGCGACACAAAGGCACCGCAAGTCGCGCAACGAGCGGTGCCTTTGTGTCGCGTGCGATTATATCGCGTGTCGCGTCTGTTTGTAGGAGCCTTAATTCAAATAAATGCAGTAACGATTGTAACGGTTTAAGCGGTTTTTGCGTATCTAATGCTAGCGTTCTATTTAATAGGTACTAGATAAGGGATTGAGTTATTTTTTTAATTTTTTAAAGTGTATACCTTACGGGGTTTATTTATAAACGTTACTTAAAGTTAAGTTATGATTAGCGACTGTTTAAACATAAGTTTTGACGTTTTAGTGTCTCATAACTAATAGCAACGTTAATAAATAATGGGTTATATGTCACCCCTTTCTTTAGTCAGTTATAAGAGCTGTAAAACTCTCCAAGAACCATGTATCTACAAGTTTCTTTCAATAATGATACTTACGGTGAAAAAGTCAATATAGTTTAAAACATTGGCATAGGTAGGCACTCAAATAGAAAATACATAAAAACCATAGGTACTCGTAATAATAATAATATCTTGGCAGCAAAGTCGAGAAAGAAAATCATCAACGCTCTCAATTTCATATCTTACAGACACGTACGATGACGTGTTTTGACGTGTACCATGACAAGTGACGTCACACAAATAGCGTCAGATAGCTTCCAACCTGTCAGTTTGAATTAGGAAAGCAGTGATATCACCTCGGGAATATTTCCACATAGATTGAGGTAAATTCTTGGCATGGATAGGTAAAAGAATATATTCTAATTTCTGTCCACTACGCAGCGTTGGTCTATTTGACGGCTAGACTCCGGTCTAACTTATTAAGCGCGAAAAGTGTAGGTTTCGCGAGATCAATTTTACTTTTGATGTAAAAAAAATTTACGTTTATTTATTTGCAGTGGTAGGATATCCTCGGAAAATGACGGAAATCACGCGGCAATTTTTTAAGTTTATTAAATATAATAGTAGTTGAATATAGACTGTCATAATTATAATAAGTAGGTATAAAACGCATTTATTGCAAGTATGATTCATTTAGAATGAAGCAAGCATTATAATTCAATAATCCACAAAAAATTAAACGGTATCAAATAGACAAAAAATAATATGTATTTTCTGCGGACCGTCTGCGACCGTGACCGACGTAAATTATTTTCACACTTCATATTATTAATTATAGGGACTCATTCACGGTCTACAAATCACCTGAGGACTCGTCATCATTCTCAAGCTTTATGTTCACGCCTTCAGTGTTGAGTGGGAAATAGACCTGAAATATCTACTGAATAGTTCCTCTTGATCAGACTTTTTCTAGGAAATTGGCAAAGTTTTCTATAGGTGACCAACTGTAACTTTCAGTAATTAGACAGAACTAGTTTTAAAAATCACTGCCATCCTTCTTGAGAGCTTAGGTTTGTCTAGGTCACCAGAGGTATCCGGTATTTTCAAGTACCTACGTTCGCATTTTAATCTCAGTCGCAATCTGTCAAAAATACAATCAATTTACATTCATTTTTGACAACTTTTTGACATTGATTGTCGCTAAGATGTCATGAGATTGCGACTTGAATATTAACGTTGCCCTTCAGAGCATTTACGGAAGAAAACAAGTGGACTTGATGGCTGAAATTTCCGATAATCACTAATAAAACGTGGTTAAATGACTGGTCTTTCATTCACTGAACAATTAAAGGCTCAAATTATACTAGAAAGCTACATCTTGCATACCTAAATCTCTCTACAATCATTGTCTGTTCCGATTCTACACCATGTTAATTTTAATTGGCTGTTTCGTCCAGTAATGTGCAATATTCTGCCAAGTTCAGATAAGCGAGCAACTTATATAAAACAACGCGCTTGTTGACTGATATACGAGTTAGGAAGAACGCTGGCGTTATTTATATTAAGTATCTCCTGACAAACTGACGTATAGTTAGTTAGAAAATATACATATTGTTATTAGTTATACCGTCTGCAATATTTTAGCAATCTTGGGAAGCTATTATTGCCCGGTTCCAATATCCAATTAATAATGTTTGTAATCAGACGGAAGAAAATCTCATACAACGTCTGATATAAAACACACATTATAATATCATCTGCCAGATTGTATACTTTGATCAAAAAATCATTGATTAAGAACCAATTGAATGTTCAAATGACCCAAGGCTGGTAAATATTTAGGTCAAAGTATCAGCATTGCCATCAAACGTGGCAACGCTGCCAGCCTTTTGACCACTTTTCCCATTGACAGCGATGCAGACAAATTGTTTTTTTGTTGTCCAAATAGCGCTTCCCTTTTTTTTCCTTTTATTTTTTTACATATGACATAACATATATTGTTGTGTTATATTGTATACTAGAACTGTAAACTACATCTATGCTATTTAAAATAATAATAATATGTACATCTATATGAAAAAATAAGCAAAATAATCATATTGTATACTGAATGTACTATATTTTTTTCTTGATTTCTCTTAAATAACAATAGCATAATAATATGTAAATAAATAAATAAAATAAAACATATTGGTAATGAAACCCAAAAAAAAACACGCATTTTTGATATTGAGAACTGTGTATCTCAATTTCAGGAAATCGTTATATATTTTTTTCATTCTTCGAAACAATGTATAGACGCCAGCACATCAAGCTACCCGAAACTGTCAAATTTTCCCAATCAACTTTGAGCTTTATGCTTTAGCGACAAAGTTGAAAATCTATTAAAGAAATTTGACAGATTGTAGTAGCTTGATGTGCTGGCGTCTGTACAATTAAATCTTATCCACAATCCCTTTGTCAAGTTCAGCAGCTAAGTAAGAGTAGTGAGTCATTTATTTATTTCAGATTGCACTCGTCTTTAATTAATCCCTTTATGGCCGGTCGAGTTTCAGGGGAAAAGGAACAAAACCGCGCAGGAAACGCACTGGCCAATAAAACGGTGGCACGATTTGTTTAAAGTTATTTAGGGCTTAAAACAAAGATACGTTCCGTATATTTATTACCTTTCTTAGAAATAAGCTAATGTGTGAATGTAAACACAATAATGTGACTGTTTGTAACTGATCCATCACCGTTCACCAATTTATTTAAATAGGTATTTAAACTTTGTTGTTTATCGAAAGGCCCGTTTAGATCATGAACTCATCAGTCAAACAATGTTTTTTTTTAACACTTTAAACACTTTTTGGTTACTTTTTTTGCGGACGGGAAATCATCAAATCGACCTAAATGCGGGCGAAACCGAAGGCAAAAGCTAGTCAGCTAGGTCACAGGACTCATATTTGTGAGAGGGTTTTTGGTTAACACCACGCTTTTTTTTTAGAATTGGAAATCATCAAATGACCCCTCCCGCTCTAGGTGGAGCGGAAGGGAGTGTCAGACTCTTACTGACTAAAACCCACCCGTGTTCCTTCCTTAGCCCTTTATGTTCCGGGCCAGCGGTAACCCTTTCGAACAATCCCGCTGACCCGACTTTTTAGTTACTTAACAATAACTTTTTTTTGTCCTCTATTACAAAGAAACCGGTTCTTAATAATTAATTACAATCTAGCCTATAATTATTTAATTATTTGTCTCTTGGACTATTTAATTATTCGACGTGACCAGAGGCCTGGCCTATTTTTAGCCCAAACAATCAGCATTGCCATACAACGTGGTAATGCTGTCAGCCTTTTGGGCACTTATCCCATTGACAGCGATGCGGACGAATTTTTTGATGCCCAATCAGCTCCTGCCTTTTTCTATAATTTTTTATTATATACTTGTACAATAAATATATATATTTTGCATGGAATAGTGTTTCACTTTCTTAGAGTCTGATATAATGACATAAAAACTTTGTTTCTGTGATTTTATCAAATAGCAATAAGTGGCGAAGTACTGCTGTACAACAGTTATACCTCTGGCTAACCCTTTGAAGATTATAGGCGTGATGTTGTGTGTTATGTTTGTTTTGAATTTATTTTTCTGTGATATCTCCATGTGCTACATACTTTTGATAATAGGAAGAATGCACTTCCTACGGTTAACTATCACAAGCTTTAAATAGCCTTCAAACTTGAATATAATATATGTATACGTAGTACCTACGAATCGAACTAAAAACTAGTATTAATTACTAGCTTCTGTTCGCGACTTCGTCCGCGTGATATGTCTTGTTTCTCCGACCCACCCCGTCGCATCGCATCGCCCGTCCGCGCTATTGCTTCGTATGCGCTTAGCATTCTTTCCGACTTTTTTTTCTTTTTGCTCGACTCCTTAATGTCCTAGCGTGATGTTAAATGGCCTGTGTGTTAGCTTGTGTAAAGAATTTTTAAATCCGTCTGGTAGTTCCAGAGATAAGCGCGTTCAAACAAACAATCTCTTCAGCTTCTATAGATGATAGATGTATACGTCGGAATAAAAACTAATATTACAAACATATTCCTGTTCATTAAAAACAAAAACCATTAAAAACCCACTCATTTTCACCAGAATCGGAACTAACAATCATCGTTTTCCTGAAAAACATAAAGCCATGACCTTGGAACCCTGAAACTACTAACTAAACGATGATCGAGCAATTACCATTGAGCTGTCAAAACAACAAATATGATGGAAGTGTTGGGCCACTAGATCAGCGGCGACGTTAACGATCGTAGGTTGAGGACAAGGTTAAGCGTTAAGAACCTGTGTGGGGCGTTAGAGTGAGTGAGTGATTTAGATATGTGTGAGTAAAATATACCTACTAAACACATATTATCGGTAAACTATAAGACCAGCTTGCACCACGAATCACGAAATTCGTTCAGCGCTAAACATAAATTTAAATCACCACTCTGTCTCCATCTCAGAAACACTGTTTCTGTCAATCGTTTGAAGGTGATGGAGACAGAAACATCAGAACGATGTTTTAAATATGTTTAGCGATAAATGTATTAACTGATTTGTGGGTGCAAGTGGGTCTAATGCTTCTCAGATCGACAACGCCGTTTCAAGAAAAATGGAGCTGTTTAAGATTTTCAATGAGTAGGTAAGTGAGAACTGCATTGTACTTGTACATGCCACATAGGTATCTATCGTACCGTACGGACTCTAAAAGCATAAACTGCAATAAAGAAACTGACACTGACTATGTCCCTATTGGCCGGCACAGTATGAAAAGCAGTTTTAGTTTCATTTGTTTAAAATGAAGAATTCTGCTTAATACAGTAGCTTCGTAATGCGGTCCTAACCTCATGTTAGCAGCCTTTAGTTCCTTGAACCCATGAACGCTGAAAATCTACCTTCGAATTCGAATAGGCTATCTAACCCGCTCGAACTGGAGACCCACACCATAAGGGCTATTGGTCACAAGTGATTCACGAACACGAGTGAGTTAATAACGTGTCTCGTCGTTCACCCAGTGCATGACACGCCTTATTTCAGTCCATACGCCTTGTACACGTCAGTTCCTATTTATTTTAGAAAGCGATCCAAGGTTTCACAGTTTGATGTTACGTTTCAAGATTTATGGTTAATTTCGTGTAATAAATAACAAAATGTAGATATTAGAATTATTAAACTAAACGTAAATTATTTTTGTGTAAATTAAAATAATATTTGGAATGTTATAAACTTATAACACATTATGATTATGCTTGTCCTAACATAGAAACTGCCAACTCAACAATTTCCACAAAAAACTCCATTGAACATCATCATGATCATTAACATTTGCAGCCATGACCCAGTCACTTCTGAACATACCTTTGTGTGCCATGTTTTCCTGGTCTGTGCAACTTCCATACCAACCTATTCAATAATGCCTTTCAGATGACGTTGCACGTATTTTTACACCATTCTCACATAATAATATAATTTTAAATTCAACATTAATGATGTACTTAACCAACATTTTGTAATAATATAATTTAAAATGTCCGTGGAGTTTCTTGCCCGCTCTCCATAGGTACCTACTACGCTTTGGTATGAGCAACCAGCTTCATCTTTCTGGCTCGCCAAGTTCTTTAACAATTCAAAAGTGCCTGTAAACGTTCGCTTAGAGTTTGAAAAAAAAAAAATGCGTGATATTATTTTCCTGGCAAAGGAAAACTAAGAAAAATCAGCACATTTTATATCAATCACTTTTTTTTAGTCACCGTCCAATGACTGCGGACTATTTGTAGAACGGATACATTTTTTACAACAGCCACAACATTAAACGTTGTAATTCGATGAAAACCCGGATTTAAGGTGACAACTGCTCATCCGTTCCTGTTATTACATCGGGTGATAAGCTTATGACAGTGTGTATTTCACATTTATGGGGTGATACTCTTTTTTATTGAGCGTTGAAGGAAAACTTCGTGAGGTAATGTGGTCTGACGGTCAGAAATTACTCATAAACTATAGCGTCATCAAAGCCATCCCGATCATTTCTTCTCTAAAAGATTAAAAAGTCGTTAAATTTATTATACAGAATACTGTAACTTGTATATGATAACCTACGTTTTTAACCAAAGCTTTGCATTACTAGGTCGCCAAACGTGGCCAAAAGCAGCTACGGCTATTCATTTTTTTGTGACTTAAAGTGACCATCAAGCTGGCAGCCCACCTGAAGAAAGTGATCACCGTCGCCTATTGACATCTGCAATACCAGGGTAACACAGGTGCATTGCCTACCCTCTTTGAAGAGGACGTCATTCAATTGTTTCTTGAAGCTGTCCATGCTGGGTTTTTCCGCGGAGCTACGACCGCGGAAAAACCCCAGGAGGAAGCCCAATTCAAAACAAAATTTGTGAGACGACCACGTATCTACAATGTGTGGGTGGACTCTGTCGTGATAGCGGGACGATCTGTGATACAAGCGCGATGACAAACAAAGATAATTCGCTATTCTCATTCTCACCTACTTCCAACTTCCTGGTCCTCCCCCTGACCCCAATCCTTGCATGCCAGCAACTGAGGCGTCCCCTCAAACGAACCATTAGACACTGACCTCTGCTGTCCAAAACATCATAAACGACAAACGACTTTTTATACGACATTCAACTAATATCTAGTTGTCATAACCGGAGATGTGGGCATTCATTTGTTTTTTTTTTCAGTGCTGGTTGAATTTTAAATCAGTGGAAGTTTCCCCAGATGTTTTTGGGTTTAGACCAAACGGAGACATAAACCTGAGAGATAAGTGCATTATTTTCTTTATGATGTTTTACTACCTATACATAGAACTGCGAATGCTCTGTTCCTGTTTAGGCAAAAATAATTTGGTAGCTACGAGTATATAAGGATTAGAAGCTTGTAATTCTATAAAGGTTATAGAATTTCCCTCAACATCATTAGATCTTTAATTGTTATTTTAGTATATTAACACTGGATATAAATTATAATAATAACAGCCGCACAGGTCGATCAATCAGGTTAAGCTACGCTTACCGCGGTTGGTCTGTGGATGGGTGACCATCTTTACATACCGTGACCCCTCCGTGCCTCGGAAAGCACGTTAAGCCGTTGGTCCCGGCTATAATTCGTGGATCTATGACAGTCGTTACGGGTAGTCAGAAGCCCGAAAGTCTGACAACCAGTTTTACCAAGGGGTATCGTATTACCCAGTATCTGGGCTGTGGAGGTCAGATAGGCAGTCGCTCCATGTAAAATACTGGTATTCAGCTGCATCCAGTTAGACTGAAAGCCGACCCCAACATTGTTAGGAAAACGCTAGGCAGATGATAATGAACATTGAATATGAAAATGTCGATCACGCATCAATCAATAATGGCGACTACGATCAGACATACAGACATACACAACGCATCACTCCTGACGCAAAGCACCAATCGTTCATCTATTATGTAAACGTTCGATAGTGTTAAAAGCTTGCGTACGTGACAGCCTGCATGTACTAAAGGTAAACATGGATGGAGGGGTAATGGAGGTCGATGTCAAGAGCTATATATATTTGTATGAAATAGAAATTGGATTGGAGATAAAACGCACCTAGTGATGATACGGAAAAAGCCCTATTAAGGCGTGATGTTTTAAAAAAACGGCCAGGTGCGAGTCGGACTCACGCACAGAGGGTTCCGTACTTTGTAGGTATGTATATCGTTTATCACGGGATTTTTTTAATGTACCTACAAATTACGGTTTTCGGATTTTTTCCTTTGTTTGTGCTACATGATCTTGCTTCTTGCCAAATTTCATGATTCTAGGTCAACGGGAAGTACCCTATAAATTTTGATTCCCTTGAGAGTGTCGAAATATACGTTTTTTCTGGCATAAACGGCCGTATCTTTTTTATGTTAACTTAGGTATTTGATTTTTTCACAGCTTCAAGGGAGTGTAGACCTTAGTATATGGTTTCAACTCGATACCTCCACGCGTACCCGTGATAAAGGGTCTTGACAGACAGACGGACGGGTGGACAACAACAAAGTGATCCTATATGGGTTCCGTTTTTCCTTTTGAGCTACAGAACCCTAAAAATAAGATAAAGTTGTAAAACTCAATAACAAATTGGCTACTTGTGTGGCCGTGCCATGCTGTTGCCGTTGCAGTGATGGCAAATCTTCGCTCAATAATATCGACCAAACGAAACCCGCCCAACAAATCACGGTTCCTTTAGATTACCCGCGATTATTTTATTACATTTTGAAAGCACTTTTACAAGAACATAAACTGAAAATAGAAGTAGGAAAATCCCGAGGGAATATTTTGAATGGAACATAAATAAAATCAACAAACATAAAACTTTTCGACTTTTTGCTTTAGTTCAACGCTACCGACGTAGTCACCGCTAGTGTTGAATACGTAGATATACCTATAGTAACTTACCACCAACTAGAAATTATAGGTTTCAATGGACAGACTAAGTGACTAGTCACCGGTCAGTGGTGACCGGAGAGACCACAATAATTAAGCATCAAAATAAAAAAAAGCTAGAACAAAGCCATGGCATTCACATTTTCGCATGTAGGTAAAAATATCAAACAAACTACCGTTTAAACAAAGCTTTGAGTAGAAGTGCTCATTAAAAATGCTGAACACGAGCATAAATAATTCCTGTCACAGCTCAGCTTTGTTGTATATTCACGGCGGCTATAAACTAGGCACCGGTTGTGATCGTAAACCGCGGTTATCGTGACGTCATATGACGTATATACGTAATTATGAGCATGGTCAGTGAAGGCAACAGTTTTGTTTCAATGATGAAATATATCTTGAAACCACATCAGGAAATAGGTCAACTTCTTGAAGGAGATACCTACTCAGTGCTGGTAAGGATCCTCATTTTAGAATAGATACTGTAGTGAACACACCTTAAAGCCATAATTATACTGGTAATATTGGACTGGCTACACGGAAAGCCGTCACTAACATAATTATGTAGTTAGGAAAAGGCCAGGCTGATTTATGAGACAAGACAATTAGTAAAGCATACGTTTTTCCAAATGTCAAACATACCAACAACTCTTCGGATAACCTTTCTCCCCGAGAAGCTTAGATAGTAACTTACAAGCCTGAATGTCCTAAGCTGAAAATAAGAAGACATAAAGCCCTGAGAATGAAGCCCTATGTGATCCAGATAGGCAGGCCATCTAGCGCGATCAGAAGACGACAGGGGGATCCTTAGAACGACCGCTTGGAAAGACCCACACGGAAAGCGAAGAATAGGCAGACCACTGACCAGCATGGCACGACGTTGGCACGATGAGATAGAGAAATTAGTTGGCAAATCAGCTTGTGAAAGCAAAAAACGGACAAAACTGGAAATACCCGTCGACGGGTCTTTAATTAATATTACTTACTTACTTTTTTAAAGATTTTTTTTAAATAATCGAATAATAATGTATTGTTTTATTTATTAATAATAATATAGTAAAAATGGAAGTGTGTAGTACATATATCTATATTATATAATATACTAATTGAAATAATATTTAAATTTTAATATTAATGTACTGTAAATAATGCACTTAAAAAGGATTTTTTTGTAAGAACTGCATTTCATTGTTAATTGTAATTTGTTTTTGCATACCGTTAAAACGGTGAGACATGTAGCACTATGCAATGTTATGAAAACCATTGTAAACACCATGTTTCTGGCAAATAAATATTCTATTTTCGTCTATTCTATAATAAAGGTTTATTTCATAAATCATTTATTTGTTTGCAAACATGGGTTAGAGATACATAGATATTTTTCCTATTCTCCATATTTTACCATTAAATGGGTATGCAAATAGTGTAATACAATTTAAAACCATCAATCATGTCAACTAAATACAATAAATCACAATATTAAAAACAATATAAAAAAATTTAATCAAATAACTAAATGAAATAATAATAAATAATACTTACCTAACAATTTTATTGTTTTTATTTACATGTTAGGTACAATAACAATTAAATTTAGAATAATCAGTATTAATTAAGTTCAAAGCTGAATTGTGAGCTGTGGATTTTGTAATTAATAAATAAATAAATAATAATAAATAAAATACATCTGATTTACTAATCAGATGTATTTTATTATATTTATTATGTGATCGAGGAAATGATCTTACTTTGCTGCGTCAAGCAGAGAAACTGGATCTACTAAATATTTTGCTAAATAGTTGATTAAAATAACACTATGTGACGATGGATTGGATTTGTCAGCAGGCAACCCACCCTTTCCCTGTTTCGAATCTCAATCACTTGTTAAGAAATACAAAACCTATTAATAATATTTTGTGTAACATGTAACTCTGATCCCGATGACAGGACCTGACGTCACAGTATTTCGTCACTTCCGGCATTTATATGCGCAAGAGTTTAGTTTTAGAGGTTCGTAAGCTTGTCATTAATTTATGGCTAGTTCGACCTCATAAAACTTTTTTAATTTCAGTGTTGTCACCGGGGATATTTAAAACTTTAGCTGATGAAATAACTTGGATTCCTGTAGTCTTACTAGCGTGTTCCTTTGACAGATGGATGGGTCATATCATGTGCTAATTCTTGTGAGATTTGACAGGGCGTTTAGACTTGATACATAGCTACTAGATACGAAGATATAGAAGGCTATAAGATAATAAAATTATGAGAGTAGACCCCCTGAACCGTCACGCTCGGGTCGGTGACGCTGAATCGCGTATTTTCGGCTCCAGGTCGTAAATTTTCTACCGCACGCACCCTCTTTTTTTTACAACGACCGATTAGCAAATAGCCATTTTACCACGCCAACCAATTAAACTATTAAATTATGTAATCACCGGAATTTTCACTAACCTACGTATACGTAAATGCACCATATCTGCAATAATAAAGCCATATCCTGTTATTACAACTACAGAACACAAAGCAATTGTTTACAGGAGCAGACAGGATTGACGACATATAACAATAAATTGCCGAAAATAGCCGAAGAAACCGGTTATATTTAACATTAAACATGGAACTATTTATTGCATATTGTTGTGACGTGAACAGGAAATGCCCTAGGTAAACAATTATAACAATATAATAGATAATACTGGCACATAGAACTACAGTGAACAACAGTTAATAAGGGAACATATGGAGGCAAGAAATGAACATAAATGAAATGAAACTGTTTATTCTGTAAATTGCTTACAAACTACCTGATTAGTATTTATTTATTAACACTAGATACTAAATTAAATGACTAACTAACTTACTATACAAATAAATATAATAACAAAGGACACTTGGCGTCGAAGTACTCGTCCGCATCGCTGTCATCCGGAAACGTGCCCAGAAGCCTGGCAGCATTGCCACGTTGAATGGCAATGCTAATTCATTGATCAAAGAACGACCCAGCCCCCTGGTCACGTGAAGTGTCGACCAGCTGGTGAGAAAGTTCCTTAATTAAAAAGGAGACCCCGATAGGTTATCAATATCACATTTACACGTCATATTATATTTTATAAAATAAGCTAAATGAGGTCGGCGTTTCCTATGCCTATCTGACTACTCTGGGAAGAAAGGCCGAAACAAACTGAGAGGTTAAAGTCTCTTTTAAAGTCCAGATCTTTGCATTTCTAAGCATATGATATAGGTAGATACTTACTTCAGACAAGCTGAACAGCGTGTATCAGAAACACGATATCATGATCAGAAAGCTGTGGTGCATGTGATACAGACCATAAAACTAAACAACTTTCTCCATGGGGCCAACATCGATATCGAGAAAAATTTATCAACTGTCACATACAAAACTTCATACCTACTCGACCCGAACGTATGGAACAGCTGATTATTCACAACATGCATGATGAGGATTTCATTTAAAATAAGGTACAGGTAGCTATAATTAGGCGATTATCACCCTGCCACGCATCACGCAGCGGTGTGCGGGAAACGGAGGCAAATTCCACGCGCGTGAGTGTGTTTTTATTGAATTTGTATGTAAAAAATCACGGTGCGTTATAGAATCGGCGCCTCGCTGCGTGATGCGTGGCAGTGTCAATCGCCTTAATCAGCGAAACTTCACAGAATAATAGGTATCGATCGATGTTTTTAAGCATAATAAAAAATAAGAACTTCAAAACTGTCAGGATGTGAGCTCAAACCTTGAACGAAAAAGTTTTCACGTGCCATTTTCACAATGCATTGCATTTGACTTTGTTATAATTATCGAATACGCTAAGAGGAACGTTCTCATAAATTACTTACATTAATAAACATGTCACCGGTACTTCTAAATCTTCATATATTGATCTAATAATAACACAAAGCAGAACATCACGCCATGTTTCCCCTAAGGGGGTACCTATATACACCCACATTTCCCCAGATATGTTTAAGTCCCCCATGTAACAGGCGGCGAGCCTGTTGCCATCAGCCGGGCACCAGTCCAGCCCCGCTGCCAGGCTGCCAGGCTGCTACTGAGAAATTCCTGTTGGAAAAACGCAACAACATTTTTCCCGCCCAGGGAATCAAACCTAGGGCCTCATGCTAAGCAGTAGCGCTTGCGGCCTCTAGATCAACGAGGCAGATATAACAATAATGTATTCTTATAACACGATATAGTTTTACGTGTAAAATCAGACAACTTGATACTTTAGATAGAAGTGAGAATACTAGGTGCTGAGCAGCAGTGCGATTCTGTAACCATCTCACCGTGAAGACTTAGGTGAAGTGAGCGTAGAGTGAGCTGTCAATAGTGTCAATTCCTAGCAAAAGCAAATTCACATCACCTAAGTCTTCACGGTGAGATGGTTACAGAATCCACCGGCAGCCGGTGGATTGTTTAATTAAATTGGCCCGAATCAAAAAACGAACCAGTTTCAATCAAATTGGTTTCTCATTTCCAAAAGATTTTATGAAGGGAGGTGGTTCGCAAACCAATAAAAATTATTATTAGAAACCCTATGAATAAACCTTCCTTTCTTCCAATTTTCTGTAGGTACTATATTTCAAAATGTGGATTTGTTAAATCAGCATAGCTATTTACAACTACTAGATATGCTTCCGTACCGTATAGAACATCAATCAATGTAATCGTAGGAGTTCCCTAAACATTGTTCACAAGCCCAAAACCCGAAAATGTTGTTAGTTTAAAGGCTCATTTTTTAATCGTCAGAAAAATTATATTCGTGGAGTAATATTGACATCTGACACATTTTTTATGGAAGAACTGTCAAAAATTCAAAGTTATTCCTCGGATAAAATTATCTAGAGTTGGAAAAATCCTCCCTAAATCAAATAGACCACCGCTTTTCTCCCGACAGCTGCTTGCTGTCAGGGCAAGGCAAATCAGGTTATCGAAATGTGTCATTTTCGATACGATAGCCTTGTCAAACTATGTTGGTTGTGAATAGCTATGCTAAAGAACTTTAACTACTTTAAAATTGGTTCATTCATTTCACAATGCATTTAAAATTTGTAAACTCAAACTCAAAGCATTTATTTAAATTAAACCATTTAAAGGGACTTTTTAACGGACAAAGGAGACGGTACCTAATTCAGTAAGATGAAGCCGATTCCAACTGGAAATACCCACAATTCTGAAAACGCTGCTCAGCTAACAGTAACACGTTATATTTATTTGTAGATCCTTCAATAAGAGTTACATATCGCAGTTATCAACTGTAATTACGTCAGACCGATCTTAGAGATTGTCCAGATAAAACGCCTCAGCTTTACATACGTAATGCAAGACAAGTGAACGAAAGATGACGAAAGTGTTTCTTAACACATATCTAACACTCAATGTTCCCACTGCTGGGACACCGGCCTCCTGTTTGAGGGACGGGGCCATCATCCACCACGCGGGCCCAGTGCGGGTTGGTAGATGTCGCATATCTTTTCTATTTTAATTTTCTATTTCTATCTTCGAATTTTTGGTTCTAGGATATGACAGTATTCTCACAATATTCTCCTTTACCGTTTTGAGAGCAGTGGTGATGAAATTAAATACATAAAGTCGACGTTACCAGTAAAATGCTGCCTGGTTTTGAACTCACGACCTAAAACTCTTAGGTTGACAGTTTTTTGGGACCGTTACGAGTATATACTATTATTTATTAAAGAACCATCAGTACTTACACACTAATACTCAGCAATAGGTGATCGAAGTCGTAAAAAGAAGAAAAAAGTATATTTCGATATAAATATGTCTTCTGAAGATCTGTTGGTTAAATCTTTTTAAATGCCATACTTTCATGATTTATGTTCATAAAATAAATCAAAGCTTTTCGCAATGACGTCACGGACACATGAACACGTATATTCGGTTTCAAATTAGGCGACTCACACATCTTTTAGTAGAGATATCATTATACACTCAAAACGTTTTTGAGTTGTTATACACAAGCAAAAGTGATTCAGGTCGAGATCAAAGCCCATCATCTTTAAACAATTAATTCACATCACTTGATCTTCACAAGATTGGAGCTCGTGGCTAAATTATAACAGCCGCACGGGACGATTTTCAAGGTTAAGCAACGTTTGGCGAGTCGGTCCGTGGATGGGTGAACATTCATGACACACTGAGACCCCTCCTTGCCTCGGAAGGCAAGTTAAGCTGGTAGTCCCGGATGTTATTTGTAGATATTTGAAAACCGTTACGGGTAGTCAGAAGACCGAAAGCTGCAAAGCTACTTTGCAGCTTTCGGTCTTCTGTACTACTACTAGGCCGCCTTGCTAAAGGGTTACGGAGGTCGGATAGGCAGTCGCTCCATGTAAAATACCTACTGGTATTAAGCTACATCCAGTTATAGTGGAAGCCGCGCGACCCCAACATAGTTTGTCTTATAACACATAACACTCACCTAATGTTTCTCTCGTATTTCCGAACATTATTTATAGACTCTACTTCCTACGGATCCCAACGCAGTACGAGGGACGAATGTGTTGACGAACACGTCCAACGGTACTCGTGGTGCGAGTTTTCATTGGGTAGCTCATGGTATTCCACTCCGGGGAACAGCGAGTTCTCCTCGTTGTTCCTGTGAGGGGGACACTTGGAAGCCCTGCATGGTGGTGTCAGGTTGGCAGCAATAGCTAGGAAGGCTGGTAGTGGAGGAGGTGGCATAGTTAGATGTACGCGAAAGACATAATGCGATGTCCTACTCACCGCTCTGGCTTTCTTAAATCTTCTTTTCCTGTCCAGGCGGTTTTCCTTTGGAATGCGCTCCCTCTGGATATCAGGATGGCAACCAGTCGGTTCACATTTAAAATAAAAGCTCGGGAACACATCCATAAGAAGTTGGCAGACTTGTCCCACAATTAATTTGTTGGTTTTCTTCATCTATGTTTTTTTTTATCTTTCCTCACTTTGTATAATTTGTTGTATGTATGTATATAAGTATTTATTATTATATTTTATTCTTCAAAATTTTCTGTTCTGTTGCACCTACTGTTTTGTCTCTGCATCACCCTAAGGTAGACTGGTAGAAAATGCCCAAGGCATTAAGTCCGCCTTTATACATTATGTGCATAAAGTTTTAATAAATAAAATAAATAATTTTGTGTTCTAAACGCTGATTTGCTCAAGGTTGGATCTTTTTAACTGTGAACCCGTAAAATTGACCGCAAAATTGTTTTTTCACAGGCGACTTTTACGACTGATGCGTAATAACCATCGTTATATTCTTCTTTAATTGTGTAAACAAGATATCATGCCAGCCGGCAGTTAGCAGCACCTGAAAGTTTCTTATTAAAAATACCTGAAATTACTAACATTTCTTTAACGAACGAAGTTCTTTAATGGAGCTTGCAGTAGTAGTAAATTGGTAGAAATCGTCACGTAACGAAAAAGTCAAGTTAAAAGTCAAGAGGAGGCATAACGCTTTTTCGTAGAGAGATACATATTTTTAAAGGCTGAACCTAATAGTAAGGTCAAAATGAAAATCTAAAATGGCGGTTGCTAAAGTTTTCAAATTTTACATCATGTGTGTTTTTTTCATGGTTCTCGAGGGTGCTGAATCCAATAGTGAGGGCAAAATGAAAATCCAAGATGGCGACAACTTGTTAAGAGCTTCTAAAAACTTATACTAGATGGATCTGTATTAAAAACGCGTATTAAATTCACACTTTCTCTCTGTCTCTTTCTAATATATAAAAGTATGAGTGCGTGCGAGTATCCTCTTAAGAACTTCGTTCTTGAGGCAGTGAATAAATCAAACTTCTAATTCAACGCAATCGAAAGATACGGGCGTTTATGTTCCAAGCAAGGGAATCAAAACCTACAGGGTACTTCCCGTTGAACTAGAATCATGAAATTTGGCAAAAAGCAATGTCATGTAGCACCAGTAAAGAGAAAATCCTAAACCGTAAATTTTTAGTTACATACCTACAAATTCGTACGGAACCCTCGGTGCGGGAGTCCTACTCGTACTTGACAGGTTTTTTTTTCTACAGCGGACGCACAGATAGTAAGAAAAGTTCCTTATTTTCTTAAAACCTATAAAAAAACAATGTTAGTATTGGATAACTTCTTCTTTATAAACATGAGCCTATAATTGACGCCTATAGCAGACGTTCTCAAACAAATTCGCGCGTAAACCAACATAAATTACAACCACAATATCATTTACTTCATCGATAACACAAACACAACACATTCTAATCGAGTTACCACAGTTTAGGAGCGCTTCGAGTCGGTACACTCTTGTTCGGGTCGGCACGTCCTTTACGGCAGTATTTGTTGAAAAACAAAGCCGACCCGAAGCAATTACTACACATATTCGGCTTCATTCGACTCGTCTAAAGGGAAACTCTTTTCGGCATCTACCATTACCGGATCATGTTCGGTTCGGCTCGGCACAATTGGAGCTAAGCCGAGCGGTTTTTTCCCCAATTTAAATACATATACATATGAAATTATATTCGATTTTGCCGCCTGGCTGTGCCGAACCATGCCGACCCGAATAAATGTGTAGCACGCCTTACACCGATCGGTTGCCAATTGTCTGTTTTTACTTTTATACAAACGGTTCTAAAATAAATAGCAATTTCTTGCTATTACATGATTTACTCGTGTTCATTCTAAATCGATTCAATTTCTGTTCTATTTTGCGAGTCGTGCGATAAATAGCCTCGTCATGTTCGTGGGTGTGGCAAGGGATTGGATCAAGATGGGCAGCTCAAGTGTGCTCAAATCATCACTGCGATTTATCTTGGCACCGTGACTCAGAAACCACTGCTGTATAGCAAGCAGTGAACCCTTACAGGTATTTCTAAATACGAAAATTAGTGTCTGTTTGGCAATTTTTCGCTGGAACATTGGTATCCAGCAAAAAACACAGCAAGTTACTTTTTATATCGAAAAATTCACAAGTAGTCCACGCCGTTATTGAATCATACTTGAAAGCGCACCTTTAGAAATCACAGTCTCTTTTAGTCAAGACATAATCTTGGTCAGATCATGTGAGGATCATTACGTTAATGTCTGAAATGGTCTTTTGAGGAAAGAACCACACAGATTTGAGTGGACCTGTCCAGTCAGTGCACACATTTGTCAGTAATCGAGTAGCTCAACTCCCTCCTCCTCTATTCCTCCTCGCCTCGTGCCCTCATCCTCCAACACTTGTGTTACGACTTCCTGATGCGCGGCACGTCTGCCGCCAACATTGAGTCACACAAACAGATCCGCGCCGGATTTAATACGAAAGACAGGGCTGTCGAACTGGAAATATAGACGACTAGCCATCGACGCGAGAGATATTATAGTGTACAAGCGTGTGCGCAGATACAGGTGCAATCATAGATTATCCGTGGGTGCACTCTATTTTGCCTCACTCTCATAGTCTCATAATAGACCAATGGGACGGCAATCCGACAGGGCCGAGTAGAGTTCAGGCGCAAGACCAATGGCTTAGATAAAATAGCATGGTTGTGGCAAACAACTATTGATTGAACAGGAAGGTCTATCCCAGTCCCCCTTAGCTGGGATAGACTAGAAGCAGTCCGAAAGCCGGGTATTGTATCGCAACTTAGGACTATTATGTCTAGCCAGTGTCTGCTAAAAATATGTTCTACTAGCCTCTGCCTGCGACCTCGGCCGCGTAAAATTTCGGCCCATGAACCATCGCGTCGCATGCCATCGCTCACCCGCATGCTACTACTCCGTTTTCGCTTAGCTTTGTTTCTGACGTTTTTCTTTGCTTTTGTTCGACTCCTAAGTTTCGTAGCGTGAAGTTAAATAGCCTATAACCTTTCTCAAGAATTGGGTTATTAAATACGAAAAGATTTTTTTAAATCCAATTGATAGTTCCAGAGATTACCCCCTATATACAAACTTAGAAACTTTACCTCTTAATATTAGTATAGGTGACTCCGATGGATGACTGCGATAGATTGACGTGATTAATATTGATGCCGTTACTTTTCGAGAAAACGAATGTCGTATGTAGAGAACTGAGTAGGTACTTATTACTGAATCGGCTGGGCAGCGTTCGGGAAGCTACGCAATATCTTCTCGTCCCACATACCGCAGTGTCTCAAGACGAAAGTCTTTGAATCTGCATTGCGTGTTGCCGGTGATGACTTATGGCACTGAAACGTGGTCGCTCACAATGAGCCTTATAAGAAGGTTAAGTCACCCAAAGGGCAATGGAGAGGGCTATGCTTGTAGTTTCCCTGCGTGATCGAATCTGAAATGAGGAGATCCGCAGGAGAACCAAGGTAACCGACATAGCCCGAAGAATTGCCAAAATTAAGTGGCAGAGGGCAGGGCACATTGCTCGCAGAACAGATGGCCGATGGGGCCGACAGATCCTGGAGTGGCGACCGCGTACCGGAAGACGTAGCGTTAGAAGGCCTCCCACAAGGTGGTCCGACGACGTTGTGAAGGCCGCAAGAACCCGTTGGATGCGAGAAGCACAGTACCGGTCGAAGTGGAGGTGCTTGGGGGAGGCCTATGTCCAGCAGTGGACGTCTTTCGGTTGAAATGATGATGATGACAAAAATGACTACCTGCTCCGTAAAAAAAAATACCGTAAAAATTTCAGTGAAGTGAGCCGTCATTCCACCTGCTGATAGGGATTGACACTATTAACAGCTCACTTCAATGAGATTCCCACGGTGAGATTTTTACTGAGTAGGTCGGCTGATGTTTGTGGCTTTACACGATTATCAGATAGGTAACTTTATCACACATATAGAGCCAAGGACTCACTACGTATGGAAAGTATAAGCATAATTAGCCTATGATAATGTTCCCAGTACTGCGACTGAAGCCTCCGCTTTTCGAGGAGTGGGTTATAAAATCTACCACGCGGGCCCAGTATGGGTTGGAAGATGTCACATGTCTTCAAATTTTTGTTTTTTAGTTTCCTCACGATGTTTTCCTTCACCGTTTTAACAGCAACGAGCAAGTATGGAAAAAGTGGCTTTATTAAATAGGTACTAGATATTTTGTTTGTATTTAAACAACATCGAGAACCCTACTGTCTGTTCACATTTAGCGATGCGTATCATTGATCAACTGAACAGTAGTATTTGTGATATTAATAGATGTTATAATATTTCGCTCCCGTTTGACACTCAAGGTGATACACTCATATAACGCTTTATTATTCTTAAACTCGACAAATTAAATGAGATATCATTGTTTTGATAGATTTAATTTACTTTATTAATAACATTGTTGATAAAAAAATAAGTTTAAAACTAGAACCCGACAACTGAAAAGGATGAAAGAAGAAAGTACCTTCCCGTGATCGCATGCTACCATAGCTTTGGTATGTTAGTACAGCGGCATGCGACCACGGGAAGGTATTTTCTTGTTTTATCCTTTTCAGTAGTCGGGTTTTAGTTTTTAAACTTATTTTGGAGCTTATTTCAGTAATATTAATATTTTTGAAATGTGCTAATTAAGTTTCATTTGATACCCAACACGGCACGATTAAAAAAACCTTTTAGGTTATGAATTTATGTCCGCTAAAGGGCGGTTGTATTAGTTTATGTTGTACAGACGCCAGCACATCAAGCTATCCGTAACTGTCAAACTTTCCCTATCAACTTTGAACCATATGCTTTAGCAATAAAGTTGAAAATCTATTAAAGATATTTGACAGATTGTAGTAGCTTGATGTGCTGGCGTCTGTACCTAAGAATTTATATAAATTTTAAAATAATATAAATTCATTTGATGATTTCAATTATCACCTGGTAAAGTGTAGCCCCACTTTACCTCGACGGATCGGCAGTAGGGTGTGGATATGGAGCTCTGTCGCAAACTATGCTGCACCTTCTATCCTGCCCTCGGTATCCCAAAACATGCAGACAAAGCGATCTGTGCGCTGCCACCAACGACGCCGTGGATGTGGCGAAGTTTTGGACCGACAAGATTAAAAATACTGTCGTTCCAGCTACACGAAGATGGAGAATACTTACGCTTTAAAAGTAAATAGTCTTTTATTCTTTGAAGTAATTTTCCATAAAACCTACGTAATCAAAAAATATGTCTCGTGGCGCACTCCTCATGCACTGTGCTTCTAAAAATTAACTCAAAAGTACTCAAATTTTTCATTCCGCGACTGTATTTTTGGTTACCAATACGCCATCATAAAAACGAATCGAGGTATTCCACTCAGAGCACTGATTTGAATCGCACCTGAGCACTTCCACTAACCGCACTGAAATAAAATTTTGTAACGTGCGGTTCGGTGGAACAATTTATCGATTCCTAACTTCTCCTATTGTTTGTTTTAAAAACAAAGTACCTAGTTTACAAGCACGGGTACGACGGGTCATCGATCATACTTTTATGAAAATAACAATATATTATGAATTGAGATTTATTTCACTCAACGGAAACGTCTCGGCTTACTTGAGCCATTCAGGAGATTCTCGAACAATTCCTAGAAGCTGAACTAAGATTAGATCTAGGCAGATCTCGGCCTCAGACACATCAATCTAACCCACTATTTTTCCTCCTTTTCAAGAAAGTATAGGCCAAAGCTTTACGTTTTTGAAATAACAAGAAGTAACGCTTTGGCACTTAAATTGAGAAAATCATGGAAACTTGAAAAAAGAATGCACTAATTACTAATTTTAACAAAACTTTTCTTGTTACAAAGTTTTGCCAAAATTATATTCTGTTCAATTTAAAATCTCGAAGCATTTGAGTTAAGTAAACTATGCAACAAAGTTATGTGCAAGATCAAAAACTATGTACCTACCTAGTAAACTATTATTAGAAGAAGGACCATTAATTGTTAGTATCAATACAAGGATAGTACATACAGCTCGTACAACAATCGATGAAATCATCAAAGACCCAATCAATAACATAACACAAAACACGCACAGTCAAAACACTTGTAACTAATACGTTTATGTTGAACACACAGCATAATGTTGAACACAATATAATGCTAAATAGATAGTGCCGAAGATCTTTCATGCAATATTCTTGAAACGGGTTTACGATCGCTAATAAACGTTCGATGCAACAAATATTTTGTGGGGTTTCAGTGCTAGCGATGAAAATACGCGAGGAACTTATGAAAAATCGCTTCTTTCCGTTAAAATTAAATTATTATGCGGTGTGCGTGTATGACCAGAAAATTTATGAAAGTAAACGAAGCAAAAGGAGTATATTAGGATCGTTGCAGCGTTCTTTAGTTTCTGCCTACCCTCGTGGGAGAAAGGCTTGAGTTTATGTAGGCACACCTATGTTGAATTATTATAACTAAGTACATAATCTAAACTTTCTACGCACTTGTAGCATGTGAAAGTATTATTAAAAAAACATAACAGAAACTGTTTTGAAACACATTCAATTGAACCCCATTCACAATTAACAATGCCATTGTATTAATTACACTATACCGTCTAAACTCAATAGTGTACACTGTAGGTAGGGTATTCTGGCAAACAGACACCTTTGAGTTGATGTTTTCGCAAAGTTTATTTCATTCATATCCATTTTTTTACTAGACATACAGTACCTATTTCGTTCACTGAACTTAGATATTTAGACGGGCCCGTGGTTAAATAATAACTCTGTGGATGGGTGACCATCTTTACATACCAAGACCTCTCCGTGCCTCGGAAAATACCTACGTTAAACCGTTGGTCCCAGCTGTCATTCGTGGATCTTTGACAGTCGTTACGGGTAGTCAGAAGCCCGAAAGTCTGATAAACAGTCTTAACAAGGGGTATCGTATTACCCAGTAACTGAGTTGTGGAGGTCAGATAGACAGTCGCTCCATGTAAAATACTGGTATTCAGTTGAATCCTGTTAAGACTGGAAGCCGACCCCAACATAGCAGGGAAATGGCTAGGCAGATGATAAACTTCGGTATTAAGTGAATGCACAATATGCATCATTATTATAAGCAGTCTTTTTACCTACTACTGAGTACAAACTTTCCCTTCTTTTCTTTTTATTTCTTTAAACTTTAGTACCTGAGTGTCTTCATCATCATTTCAGCCGAAAGACGTCTACTGCTGGACATAGGCCTCCCCCAAGTGCCTCACAGGTTCCTCCTCGCAGGTTCTGTGCTTCACGCATCCGACGAGTTCCTGCAGCCTTCACAAAGTCGTCGGTTCTGAGTGTGAAATCTAATAAATAATATTAATACCAGCCTATTATAGTAATATAGGCTAGTATTACTTTTGCTTTATATTGCTGGTATTGCAGTGGAGTCCACAGCAGGGAAAAGGTCTCTTCTCGTACAGAGAAGACACGATCATTGATCACCACGCTTGCGCAAGACGGGTTGGCGATTTGAGACTTAATACTAACTATAAGTCCAAGTTTTCCCACGATGTTTTCCTTCACCGATGTCAGTGATGACCAAGATTAACTGAGAAAGTACATATGAATTGAAAAAGTTACATTGTTACTTCCAACTAATATTAACAGTAAATTGGTACTCTCTACTAACTATTCTCCGCTACAACTGGCACCGTACTACTCCAGCCACCGCATCGCCACTCGCTGCCATTAGCCTTGACGTCATACCCTCATTTGCCAGCTCACTACTAATGCAGTGCCCACCACGACCACAGGTTTGTCTAAACGATTTGTTTGATTTGCTACCTGCCCGTAGTTTACTACTTCATTGTGTTCGGTTTTAGAGTGTTATAGATTCGGGATTTGTAAGCGCTTCGTTCGACTTCTGGTTTTCAATTTGAATAAAGATTCAGATTTCAGATTCAGTAAAGATCATTAGGTTTTTGTTGTATATTCTATAAAAAGCGCTGTTTAGTTCTTAGGCTGGGGACGATATTTCAGAAACCTCTATGGAGTTTTTCATGAAATTTCTTTCGAGTTTACACCGAAGTCTGTATTATTTACCAGACCATTTCAACCGGTCCAGAAAACATAACTTAGAGTTGGTTTCTAGCATGACCTAAAGCAGCTAAAGTAGTCAACATCAGTCATTTACAGGGAACTACTGTCTAACTGATAAAATGCTTAATTTGCAAATACGTTTGTTGAAACTTGTAGTACCAAACTATGTAAAAAATTAATACCAAGACAATTACACAGGGTTATTTAAATACTGCAAAGTATTACCTGTTCTAGCGGGCGCTGAGTATATGTTCCTCATAGAACATTTTGATAACAGTGATATTCAAATTCCAGTTAAATATGACGTGAATACACCACAAGCCAAATCAAAATCATTTCAAGTGATACGCAAAAATAACTTTTTATGGCAGGCGTACCGCTTCCTTCATAACACCCAATTTACTGAACCAAATACCAGTAGACATTAGAGACTCAATGAATAGTAAAAACATAAATTTTAAGCTGAAAGAAGAATTCATCAACTCGATTATAACTCAACTGTTAATAGCGCGTTGATCAAATCTCAGGCCATGGCATGCTAAGACAGACCCTAGAGTTCTAATTGTGTGCTTTGTTTAAGTATAAGGAACTTATAATTTATAAAATAAATAAATAAATAACGTCCTAAATCAATAGGCAGGGATTCATACATTACTAAGATTAAATTTTTCTCGGTATTAAAAACTGATCATACCCTGTAAGACTACCCTAGGTTCAGACTCTTAGAGATCGAAATTCTAACTCAGCAACGTCTTCCCACTCACCTCTTACATCAATCGTAATGCCCACGATGCATTTGCCACGAGCCCTTCGCAAGGCATCATGGCGCACGCGTCACATGATCGTTCAGAATACTACACCATATATACTATATACTGTGTATGTGTCAAGTATAAACATGTGGGTTGCATCTAACACACGGCGTTTAATTAGCGGACGGCTCGTAGTTGGCCAGGCGCCCGTCAGTCTGCTTAACGTTGGGCTTACACGGGGTTTGTCACTGGGTCGTGCTGCTAGCTTGATAAATTCGCCAAAACAATGGTAGCACTTTGGACATCCAATCGCGGTGAATTACCTTCTCTATTTTTGACATTGATGACTATTTAGTGTAATACAGCAATAGGACCTACGCCTTCTATAGAAGAAGGCCTATTTTCAATGAACAATTGAAAAAAAATTGGTCCAAGATTCAATGAACATTGGAACGGACTTAAACTATTCAAAAATCAAAATATTATATTTTACATAAACCTACATGGGCACTTACGAAACGTCAGCAACTAGGTGCACGGTTCCAATTGATCGTTTCCTATGGAGAAGAGCCGGCAAGAAACTCCACTCCACTATTCTTCTATCCTATCAACCTCTGGTTTCAACTACGACATAGTTGTCATTAAATGTATTAATTCAATTGAAACTTAGGCAAGAAATTGCCATATCACAGTTAATATAAAACTGGTCATATGAACGGACCCTGAGAACTCCCTGGCTACATTAAAGATCTCTATCATCTATCTAAGATGTGTGTTACTGAACAGACTTGACAAAAGCCTCACTATGATCATGTGTGCCCACCGTTACGGCAGCGCATCGGTATCGCTCGTGTGCCGTCTTTGGATTCCGTCAAACAAGAATAGCTCGCGATCTTTTTATAGTCAGTGTCGCGTTGGAAGAACAGATATAGCAAGTGTTATTATCTGCACGGATGAGTGCCCTTCGCAGCCAAACTGTTGCTGCAGTTTCATATTTGGCATGTGATTAAGTTCCGAGCCTTGTGTTTTTGCCTATCAAGCTTCGACTAATGAGACACAATTTGTCTATAGTTGTTTTGTTTTATCGCCGGGGGTCCTACAGCGTATGAATAACTAAAGAAGTTTTTATCGTTCAAGTCCTATATGATAGGGGGTGAGAATAATGCCAGTAACAACATATTATTCCAAATTCCGGGATACTTGTCGGCATTATGTATGCGTCTTTTTGTGCCCACGACACCGTTCACGTGGAAGTCAATATGTCTGTTAAGTTTCTGATTAAAATATTAACAAATGGATTAAGAAACATAACAGTGGATACCAATTTATAGGACAACTAACCAATTTATAGGGCAACTAACCAATTTATAGGGCAACTAACTAATAATTGAGTGCTTTGATTTAATTATTTGAATTCTTAAGACCAAAATTCTTATTTTAAATCATCAGATGTTTTTCATTTGACAATTGGGGTTAATTTTACGACCACAAATGTCCGTGATATTTTTTCAATTACAATTTAAAATAATGTTCTTCTTCAGACATAATTGTTGGAAAAAGGAGTGAGATTTAAAGTTGTAACCTTCGAAATACAGATGAACTAATGCCCGTTTTCATTAACGTTAATGAATGTCTAAATAAAAACGGGCATATTTCCCATTAGTGAGTGATTCGTTACGTAAGAATTTAACCTGATCAGGATTTGTTTACACTTCCATCTGATACTTTTGAAACAAACTTTATATTTAGGTTTTCGAAAATGAGTTTGCTGGAGATCTTCCAATCAAGGACTATTTATTTATTAAGTGTTTATAATATCTAGAAGCTATGCGGATAATCAGTTTTTTAACCGAGATTTTTATGTTCTTCACCACAGAAGCGGTTATTTCGTATCTAACCAAAAAAATCCACCCTAAGGTAAATAAAGATATTTTTCATTAGAAGGCGAAAGCTTATGTTTTAATATCTGATTTACTTGTTGTTCAATCATTGGAATAATCGTAGTTTGAAGGAGGTGCAACCACAAAAAAGATTTCTGTTTTCTTGGGCAAGTTTGCTGGTCACAAAGCCTTTGCCCCCAATCACCGACCTAACTCGACTAACGTAAACCATTTAGTCAAAACAACTACTGTTAGTAAACACTTATTACATAAGTAAGCGATGGTTCTCGTCATATTACTGGTGGCAGTGTGGTCATCGCTGACAACCGGTGTAACGTAGCTACGTTTGGCACACTGCAGTCATGCCAAACGAGGTGTCATATTTAACAATAGCCCACCAACGAAGCGTCGACAGACAACCAGCGGTTTGGACTGAGGTTGGGATTACAAATATCATAGATTGTGTTTTTTAATGAGCAAGTCTTGGATGGACAGACGTGACTACAAGTGCCAGTAATCGCCAATCCGTTGTCACCAAACGATTATCCAGAGCCTTATATTTAACCGTTCATAGGGGGTAATAGACCTCCAGCTAGATGGACAGGAGACCTCAAAAAGGTGGCTGGGTGCATGGGAGAGGCCTATGTCCAGCAGTGGACTGCGATGGGCTGAGTAGATTGATTAAGGAGCTAGTTGATGAACAAAATCAGAATGAGAACGCTTAACTCTTGAACATTGTAAAACTTGTATTAAATTCCAAGAAATAGCATCACATTTTAGCAATAACAGTATCTTTGTAACCTCCATTACAAATCTCAACTATGTCCACATCTAATACCGTAAATTTACTCCGTCTCGAGCAGCTCACTTTTCGTCTTCCACAGTCAATATACTCAAGCAGGCCCATCTGTGCGTCTATCCCATAAATGAGGCTATAAAGCTGGGTCATTAATTGTATTTACAAGTGAGCCCTGGGCACAGTCCGGTCTATATAAATAAGCGGTACGACAGACTTCTCCGAAGCGTCAAGTATACGACAGAAATAGAAACGCATCATGCAGTTGAACGGGCAGAAATTGTGCAGAAATTCAGCTGTTTGTGTGTGTTGATTATGGGTGTGTGGTAATGGTTGATGTATTAGATTGGCTACTAGATCATTGTTAGTCATACCTACTTGTGAAAGACGAAAGAGTCCCAAATATTGTCTAATAAAATCAAATAATATTGTTTTTACAGATAGTACACATTATAGTTGACATTTATATTCTTTGGTTTTCAGAAACATATTATGCTTACTTGCCACAGGCTTTAATTACGATAACCGAAATAAAGAAATGAGAAAAATCAGTGATCAGCATGCAAATGTAGTAAAGGTGCCAAAAACTGCAAGGCGTGCATAGAA
The DNA here is from genome assembly GCA_963855955.1 of Luperina nickerlii. Classification (NCBI taxonomy): domain Eukaryota; kingdom Metazoa; phylum Arthropoda; class Insecta; order Lepidoptera; family Noctuidae; genus Luperina; species Luperina nickerlii. The sequence continues at coordinate 22,769,809 of OY979671.1, forward strand.
CAACAATGTGTCATGAAGTGTAGACAGATGCGACAGATCACAACAGTCGTGTCGCGCCGCACGCTGCGCCTACACGTTTGCAATACCTCGCGTATGCGCATACTGTGTAGTTGGAAGCAGTAGGTCAAGTTCAAGGTTTAACAGATGTTACGTAAGCGTAATGATGTCAAAAATTTATTTGATATCTGTATTGGTAACTCTGCCAATTTTGCTAATCACATTCGTTATCTAGTAGAAGGATGTAGGTATGTATTAAAGGATACTCGAGAAATTATAGTTATTGGAAAAGCCAAAAGTGGGATAGAGTTGCGTGGGGCGTTCTCTAAGCTACTTACATATATACCTGACTACCTTCAAAGGCAGCTGGCAGAATTATGCAAAAGGCAGAGAACCAAGTGTATCCAACAACTACCTACCTACCTTATTTCTCGTGTGATGTGACGAAAACTACATAAACAGTGGAGATTCAGGTACGAAACGCCACAGTCAAGCTGAATGACTCCGGACCGTTCACGCTCATTCCCCTTATTTGTTGCAGAAGCATTTTGTCACACGTTTTCGTCACAATTGCATTAGCCGCTTCGCCGTTCGTCGCCGCCGTTTCGTCTGAACACTCTATCAAGTTTACAAGTTTGGCTAATTAGTAACAGCTCTTAATATGTAGCAGTAGCTATTAACTCAATAGACCATAACCGCACTATTTGTCATACATCATGGCTGATTTTCCTATATAATCCCAATTGACTCAATTTTTAATGTAGGTATATACAGATTAGGTGGTTTTTTTTTACAAATAGTTCGGATACATTTTACAATATTGCCAATTGCCTCAGTTTATTTTTTTTTAATGCCACCTTTAGACAAGATAGGAAATATTCAGTCCATTACAAAGACTAAGATTTTTGCTCAACTGAACAAATATTGTTCACTGGCTACTGAACGGGACAGACCTTAGAAAAGAAAGATGGACTGTATGCAAGATAACTTGGCAAAGAAGGAATTCAACAACGATATAGCAGATAAAGCAAGAAGATAATACCTAAGTACTCCTTCTCAAAAGAAGAAGGTTGTGAAGACGCAACATAGTTACACTACTCTTCTTTAGATTATTAGTGATGTTGTCGTAAGCTGCGCGCGCGACGCTGTTGGCGTGTCCACAAGGGCATTACTAACTAGCGGTGTAACGTTGTATTAGTAGATCTTTTGTTTGGCGACAAAGCTTCGTATTTATTGTAGCTAGTTATATCATTCATTAGTCACTGAACTGCACTGGAGTGAGTAAACTGAAAGGCGTCATTCTGTTATGGACACTCTAGATACGAATTGTTGCATTTCCATTTCTTTTTCTTCTTCTTTCGTGCCAGCTCGAGCTATATGAGCGTATATACCGTTAGTAAAAAGCTTAGTGCATCAACAATCTGCAGGTTGGTAGAAGGCTGACTGCCTTCTACCATCCATCCATCCATCGTACCATCACTCACAAAGCTCTTTAAATATGCGCTCCATAAACAATTGGTATCTTACGTACACCTATAGGTACCTAATGGATGTTGTTCATTTACCGAGTCTCATCAGTCTTTACAACCCCGATTTCGGGCAAAGTCAGACATGAGCAAAGGTCTGACGACATTATGGAGGATAGCTGAATGATACGTAGAAAGGTAGAGTGACGGAGAAAAGCCCTAAACTCACTGATAGCCGAAAACAGGCTAAAAATAATAATGATCAATGATGTAAAATAATATCTGCAATCTGCATGGACGATACCAGAAAATGAATACATTACAGCAAGGATTTATGTTCGAGAACGAGCAATATAAACTTCTCTCTTCTTTTGATTTTCAGCATCAAACGTGACAAGAACTGGTACAAAAAACGTTAAATAATGACTTGAAAGCTAAAAGTGTCGTAGTCTAGTCACTGGAGATGATTCACCGTTTACGTAAAATATAGAACTATCTGTCTATCCTATCTAGACGGTGAACGAAAGACCTGTAGTTATAAAGAAAAATAAAGTCAAAATTATAATGGTTCACTGTGGGGACATTGACCTTGATAAGTTTTTTTTTTTCAACTACCTAATATATTTACAGCCACTTTTGAATCGTCAAAGGAGTCGGAAGGTCAGAAAGATGAACCTAGTTCCCATTAGCCCATTCCAGAGCGTTGTAGGTTTCTATAGAGATGAACGGGCGAGAAACTTAGGGTCCCAATGATTATCTTCATGAGGTTACTAAATATTCGAAGGAAAGGCAATCTGAAAGAAAAAAAGGTGAAAGTAAAGCTGCTTTCAAAAATCACTAAGGAAATTATGATGAAAGATGTAGATATATATGTAGGTACTGTATCATTCAGTAGAGACAATCACGATATTATAAGCAAATTAAATTATAAAAAAGTAAATTATAACGAAAGTGACATCAATTTCATACAATGTTAACAATAATTCGAATCAAACTCGATGTTATTCAATGTCTAGGGAATCTGGAGTAAACCATCTGTTCCCATTATGCTCCAGCTACTGATGATCTCAGAACCATTTCTTACTGAAACACAGATGAATTCCAATTATACTTATGTCAAACGCCGACACTGACAACGTGGACATAGGAACATAATTATATACACGACTCCCACGCATACTTCGGGATGAAAAAATCATAAATCTATATTAAATGTAGATACGGGAATCTAGCGTGAAATAAATGTAGCCGGAACGAATTGTACCCAGATTGTAATGAGGTCAATACTATAGATATTTTTTTAATCTTATAAGTCACACAGATCCAGAAAGAAAAGAAAGAAGAAACAGAAGGTGTTGGTGGTGGTGGTGGTGGTGGTGTTGGTGATGGCGGTGTTGCTGATGGCGGTGTATGTGCTCTGCGGCTGCAGCCAGTCAGCGGTGGTAATAGTGGAATTGAGGAGGGGCCGGTTGCTAAATAATAACAGCCGCACAGGTCGATCGATTAGGTTAAGCTATGCTTGCCGCGGTTGGTCTGTGGATGGCTGATCATCTTTACATACCGAGACCCCTCTGTGCCCCGGAAAAGCACGTTGAGCCGTTGGTCCCGGCTGTCATTCGTGGATCTTTGACAATCGTTACGGGTAGTCAGAAGCCCGAAAGTCTGACAACCAGTTTTACCAAAGGGTATCGTATTACCCAGTGGGTTGTGGAGGTCAGATAGGCAGTCGCTCCATGTAAAATACTGGTATTCAGCTGCATCGGTTAGACTGGAAACCAACCCAAAAGAAAAGGCTAGGCAGATGAGTGTGTCGGATTAACTCAAGAATCGCCGCTACTAGTTTCTTTAAACCAAGTTTATCCCGAGAAATGACAAAAATAGAAGAAATCCTCCCCCTAATTTCATATGGTAATATTCGCCATAGCAATGACACATACTATAGGTAGCTACACCAAAGTGAGCTGGAAAATCGTAGTGAGAGTTGACAGTAAACTCAGCCAAACACGACAAAACCAGTGGAGCGTTTCAGTATCACCACGCACATGAAAGGTAAAATTAGAACTATTGCAGGCACAAATAGATCCAAGTCGTCCGTTGCCCCAATAGGTGCTAAATCATAGAAGTCTAAACCTCCAGCTTTCAAACAAAGCTTATTGTACGTTCATTACAATTACAACCATTTAGATGTAGGTACTTACTATACGTTCTTGGATTTACGGAATCCAACGTAAAATTTCGTCTTTAAAAATAGCCTCTACTGCATCCTCTTACAGAACAATGCTGTAAATAGTACCTCGCTTGACAAGGAACACCAGTTGTGTTCAGAGCAAACAGGAATATGCTAAAAATAATACTCCACACCTACAGAAAGAGCCAAGATGACCTGCTGAGAGGTCTCAACCTCAAACCAAAGAAACTCAACCTTACGAAAAAGTAGTTTGGGAAACGTCTAAAATTATCCGCTCATATGAAAAAGACAAAGTACATTAGTCAAATATCTATTTATTTGCTCAACGCCTGGCCACTTGAGATGCTTCACTTAATAAGACCATTATGTCTACAAACAGTCGTTCCAGAGTTAATAACCAGTACGAACTAATAAACAGCTCAGCTATAACTTCTAAACACCTGTCAAGCACTAAATGTACACCTGGCACCCCTAGGAGCAAGGTCAGAGACACAGCTGGATATTACTTTCGTAATAATAGTTATTATTTTACGCCCACAAAATCAGTCACAAATAGAAATAGTAACAATGAAACACACATAAATGAAAATATGCTGTAGGAGTATTCTTGTACATAAAATACCATTCTTCACTAATCCTACTCTAATATTATACTCGTAAATGTGAAAGTTTGTGAAGATGTTTCAATGTTTGTCACGCGTAAATCGTTGAACAGATTTGGATGAAAATTGGCACATAGATAGACCATTTCCTGTATTAACACATAGGATACTGTTTATCCCGATATTCCCACGGGATCGAAAGTTACGCGGGTGCAACCGCGAGGCGCTGCTAGTCTACGAGCTTTCATCAGGATCACGATAAGAGTGCAGGGAGAAATATGAGAGCAGGGAGGAAGACCATAGGAAAACAAGTTTCTCCGGAGACGTGCCATCGGCATATGTAGCAAAGAAAAGAACCCAATTTATAATTTTGCTCAGACCCGAAGAAAAATCGTCTCACAGTTCAAGTAATACAATTTTTTTATAGCTGAATGGGCCTGCTACTGACCTTGATCACGCCTGATGGAAAGCGATGGATGAGGTCTATGACGGAACGAGCGTGCCCAGAAGATGAATCTCTAAATGGATCCTTAACCACATTTACCTCACACATATTATTCATGGTGTGATACTCACACTACCACTTCCGTTTCACTACCCATTATGTACCAACACACACACACAGACATACTGACATTAACTAGTAGGTACACATTAACACGGTCGCATTTAGCGATCGCCTGTAAACAATGCTCAGGCGCTCGTCCGGTCGTTTCAGTTCGGCGTTCTATCCGCGACAGAAGTCTGAAAATGTCTGAACTTATAACACCTTATAGTTTAAATTGGGGTTCAAAAAGTCTAATCAAATCTCTGAGGAGGAGGAACTCATGAAGACTGTATAGACACGAGAGGAGCCACAGCCGAATTATGTAAAAATCTCACCCTGAAAACTTAGGTGAAGTGAGCTTAAAGTGAGCTGTCAGTCCCCCTGATGCTAGCGATTGACACTATTGACAGTAAATCTGTTTTCGTGATTGACTTTTGTAAATTGGATTCCAACAGTTGACGGGGAAATTGATTTTAAAAACTGGGTTTTGTACTGATCACGATAATAATGTATTCTAAAACAAGAATTTGATTCATTTCTTTAAATACTGCACTCCAACACCGTCATCATCAAATCTAACACATTACCTGACATACAATAGGTACTATGACGCCATGTAACAGCAGCTAACGAACGACACCATGTTTTGTAAACATGGGTCGGTCAGGTCACTGGCAATCTGACACAACAACGGTTACATGCCACATACCTACTATATGGTAGTGGCTTTTAACTTGTCTCTCACGGATATGTATTTAGAAGTAGAACTCTTTTTATAAGGGTTTTCCAGGAAAGTAGTCTGTTACAAAAGTGTCTGTAAACAAACTCTGTCCAGGTTAAATTTTTCTGCAAGCACTCACTAAAGAGAATTTGTAACACTTTAGAGGATTATCACAATACTTTTTACAATAATAATTATTGTATAAATAACATTAATAAATTGTAATTGAAATATCATCAACGAAAGGTGAGGTTATAAAATTAACCTCAATTATTGCCTCAAATGAAAAACAAGTTTAAGTTGATTTAAAATTAGAATTTCGGGTTTAAGTTTTCTTATTTGAAAACTTAAACCCGAAATTCTAATTTTGAAAGCACTCAATTTGTAAGTGGCACTACCAATTTACATCTACAGGTACGTTTTCTGATCTATTAGCTCACATTTTCATTGGTTGCCTACTTTTAAAAGAGACTATAATAGAAACACCTCTATTTTTTCTGCCAAGACTTTTTGATTTGTCTCCGATTGAAGCAACGAGACCTATCTCCAAGTATCTGTTGTTAAATAATAAGATTCATAGACAATCAAAATAATAAATGTCTTTGGTAAAGTTTTTAACTCGTTATGGGAAGGCAGTATTTTAATAAAAAAAAACGACTGCCGTATGTTTTCGTCTAACAAACCGGACAACTGAAACCTCTATACCTCTATTTCAGTTCGTCGAGTTAATAAATAAAATAGAGTTATTTGCTTGTTACAGGGTAATAAACACGCCTAACTGTCTCAATTAGTTACGTGTTATTTTAATAATTGTGTTGATTTTTTCACGTGTGTTTTATTTTTCTTTAATTTATTTTATTCACAATTATTTATTGATACTAAAGAAGAGGTAGGTAGGTTAATTATGGTAAATAATAACCTATGAGAGCAGTGGTGGCTCAGTGGCATTGGCCTCGACTTATGAGTTGTAGGTCGTGAGTTCGAACCCAGACAGGCACTTTTACTTTGTATAGGTAACTACATATTAAATTTCATCACTGCTCTGAAAACGGTGAAAGAAAACATCGTTAGGAAACCGTCCAAGAACCAAAAAAAATCGAAGTCATATGACATCCACCAACCCGGACTGGGCTCGCGTGGTGGAATATGGCCCACTCCTTCTCATCGAGAGGAGGCCTGTGTGGGACAGTGTGGGAACATTGTAAGCTAATATATGCTACCTTTATAGATATTTTCTCAAAAATCTGGATTCTTTCGGCATGATTTAGTATCAAACAGATTAAATGAAGCTTTATGAGTGGATAAAACTTGTCTTAACAAGCTGTTTTTATACAGGTACAACATGAAAAAATTGATGACCAATGAAGTGCTATAAATTTTCACGAGCAAATAATCAACAAAATAGTAAAACAGATCTTAAAACCTACAAACACACACCATCTTAACAAGCAGTGTTGCGCATAACATATCGATAATATTACATCGATTCTCGATTAGCTCGTAAAATCGGCGGATCGCGCCGATTCGAGATCAAAGAGTGACGGAACCCAACACTAGATGGCGCTGCTGTCGCTGATGCGTTTGTGTAACCCACATTCAGCGAACAATATTAAATTGTGTGATTTACTGAGGGAATCGAGTGTAGGAGGGGGAACAAGAAGAGGGGTAACTTTAACAATCTGCAATCAAACGTGCCTAACCTTGGGTTACTGCAATACTGCAAGTCTTCAAGAAAAAACCATCAGCTTCTCAGCTAATATTTTGATTAAAAAGAGTGTCCGTAGAGTGTCTTGGTTGTTCTTCTCCATAGGCATCTACTACGCTTTGTAACAGATAACTCCTAAACAATTCAAAAGTGCCTGTAATTGATTAAATTAATTGAAATAAATGCTTTGCTTGAGTTTATCAAGTTATAGAAAAGTAACTGTTAGATACAGGCGTCCCCTAAGCATCGCTCCAACGACCGGTTAGAGATGCTCTTTGTTAAATAAAGAGCAAGATTCTGGGGCATTGTCTTCTTTTCACAAACATTACAACAACAACATTTAAGCAACGTAGTAAACCATTACTTTCGGCATTACTCACCGTCGAGTCTGCAATATATTGTCTAAATCTGTATTTAATAGCATCATAATCGATTTAATGATAGTCATAATGCATTGTTGAAGCATTATGGAAGCCAACCTTCATTATACGAATACTAAAAAAAAAGAGGAAAAAGAAGGGAAAAGAAAGAAAGAAAAGAAGAAAGAAAGAAAAGAAAGAAAGAAAGGAAGAAAAGAAAAAAGAAAGAAAGGGATCGCGGGGGAATTGCGTAACACACTAACAGTAGCAATCGCTTTCGTTTTGACAGTTCAACAACATTCATGGCGTTATTTACGTTGTAGAGCTAACAAATTTTTCGAAAATATGAAGCAACTAGCTTCCGCCCGCTGCTTCGCCCGCGAGGTATGTCGATAAAAACTATCCTATGTCCTTCCCTGGGATGCGATCTATCTCTCTGTCAAATTTTATCGAAATCCGTTCGGTGGTTAAGGCGTGAAAAGGTAACATACAGACAGACAGACAGAGTTACATTCGAATTTATAATATTAGTATGGATTGATTAGCAATATCCTTCAAAATGATTCAGATTGCGTTTGATAATGTGTTACTTTTTCTTTAAATACCTATGAAAACGCAAATAGGGTGCAGACGTTACATTACTTATATTCTTAACCTAAAATTAAAATTAGTTTCTTATGTATCTGTTCAGGATCAAGCTGTTACGAAATAAACCTCAACAGATTCAATCAGCATTAGTTAACATCGACGCGTGTCCATCAATTCGAATGTATCAAAAAATTCTAGAATTCCCACACTCCAGCGCATCTTATTTTTAGATAATCAATGACAGATGACGAAGGAGCGAGCGAGAGGCAGATAGTGCCGTCTCTCTTTATAATGGACGTAATTTATAATAACTTCATTTGCTATTTTGTGTATTGCGCAGGTCACATGTGAACGCACAGATTTTCAATAAAACCGAAACGTTGTATTTATACTAATATAAAAGCTGAAGAGTTTGTTTGTTTATTTGAACGCGCTGATCTCTGGAGCTACCAGTGAGATTTGAAAAAATCTTTTTGCGTTTGATAGCCCAATCTTTGAAGAAGGCTATGGGTAACGTGGTGGTAACGTTCTTAAAATTACGAGAACCGCCCCTCTGATGTCACTGACTGGAATAAGCGGATCACAACATGTTGTGATGTGACTATGGTCATCACTTCATCAAATAAAAACCTTTTAGTAAACCCCAATCTAACAGAGACATCAATGGCCCACAATAAACTTATTGTAGAACACATAATTAAAGTTTCAGGTATACTTACAAAACTTCTCTCTGCACTTAACACATGTCACAACACCAATTTGTCTCGTCTTCTCAACGTCCGTGTGTCACAACAGGGATCCAGCAGAATATCAGCGACAGGTACATTTGCCTGACACATGCTGAGCTGGACTCCCATTTGGTGCAACCTTGAGACACACACCGCACTGTGTATGTTTCGTTATTAATTTTAAGTATTCGTCATAGTGTCACTTTTATTTCGATGTATTTACATTTTGTTTTTTTTTTATCGGCACCTTGTTTTATTATCATGTGGGTAATTTGGTTATAGAATAGAATACTCTTTATTATGTACACCATATAAATTACATACATAAATATAGAAACTGTACAAAGGGTGACACAATGGGCAGTCTTACCGCTAATAGCGATCTTCATCATCTAATATTGTACTTTTGTGTGTTGTGCTGTCTTCTTGTGTGCGCCAAATAAATGGTTTATCTATCTAATAATTCGTACTTAATAAGATAATTTTAAAAAGAGAAACCTTACATTGATCAGTGTGCAATTCTATCATCTCGTTGAGCTGTTACATTAATACGGGTAAGTAATAGATGATATAACAACAAAATCTCTAATATTTACAATATATAACAACGGAACCTATAATTTTATTTAATATAGCGATTAGTTAATATAATGAACGATTGATATAATTTTACAACAACTAATTTTCATAAGCATAACATACATTAAATATAAAATCGTTTGACATACCACTCAAAAGATATAAAACTTATTTGGTCTAATAAAACAATAACTTTGTATTTTGTTTAAGAAATATTTAAAAGTATTTTTCTTTGTTTTATTCTTTACAAGTTCTATCGTAGTTATAGGTAATAGTCACCTAAGTAGATATTAAACACATCTAGTAACTAATTACCACCTGCGCTAAGATAGGTCGACGGAGCCCCGCTTCGCGGGGCTCCTATTTCTGGGTGGTTTATAAAAAAATAACCACGAAGGCTAAGGCGGGAGCTCCGCTCCGCTTCGCTCCCGCCTTAGCCTTCTAACCTAACCTATCCGAGTCGGGGTAGTCTGAGTCGGGGTGTTAACCATAATGACGTTTTTATATACATATATTAAACGTTAGACCTAATGATTTTCGATTAAATAAACAATATGTATATTGTTTATTATTTTAATCGAAAATCATTTGGTCTAACGTTTAATATGTATACATATTAAACGTTAGACCAAATGATTTTCGATTACATAAACGTTATATCAAACAACGTTATACTAATTAAGTTTTAGAATAAATAAATGTTATATGTAAAGAAATTATATCAACAGTTGGTATATCTCACGTTGATTATATATTATAAACGATAATAAAATGAAATTAGACCAAATGAGTTTATACGTTATGAGACGCACCCCATTAATACTGTCTAACTGGGGCAACATTACCGTATCTTTGAAAGTAAACTTCAGCAAGAATATTGTCTAAAAGAGATCTAAACCCGATATATAAGTTTCCGTACAAAACCCAAATGAGAGAAATAGCACTTACCCCTGTGTCTTTTACAAGTTCACAAATATCACAGCCAATGACCTATTTAATAACAAAACCAAGTTCGAAAACTTGTATTTGATTCTGCAACTACCTTACTTTTCTAAAAGAAAATGTTAATTCATAAAAGTGATTTTATCCATTATTTCGTCTACTCGTGCTTTGATTGCCAAATTAAACTGTCTTTGTTCGATCACATCACAATACACTATGTTTGCAGTTAATTATAACAGAAATAGGTACTTTCATTCAAATTGAATAGTAAAATCCTTTAAAACCATCTTTCACAATCCACTTCAAAACACAAGACTACAGATTCAAAAACAAATCAACATCATTAATTCTTCAATTTAAAAAGGCCCACTTATACGTTTAGTCGGGTTAAATTAATATATCTTCTATCTATATACATAAAACAAAGTCGGGTTAGTTACACCATTTGTTTTAGTAACTCAAGAACAGCTGGGCCGACTTTTTAGATCTTTGAGTCTTTGATTTGTTGAATTTGTCTCCGCCTCGAATAGCAGAATAACTATAAAACCATGAGAAGGTAACATGAAACAAAAATGTAGATACTTAATTCATTTTCTCATACATTCGTTCTTATTAATTCTGAGATGGTACGAAGTGCGCCGGGTCAACTAGTATAATATAGAGTTTGTAAGCTCGAAGTTAAGTAATTAACATTTTAAGGCCCGTTTGCACGTTTAGTACGACGAATTATTTGATTAACTCTGAGTTAGCTGTTAACTTCAAGTTATTAAGGCGAAAGCGCCAGGGTAGCCCGCGATATTAATTTTTTTTTACATTTTTTGCAATTTGCTGGTCAGTATTAAGTTGTACGTTGATTAATATAAGATTCGCGGCCGTAACAAATATGTGTTTACAGAATTATAATCATTAAAGTCATCAACACAACTCTCTAAGACCAAGTAACCCCAAAGAATGACTATTTCATGAAATCTTGACATTCTGGGTTTATACTAACCTAACAAGTTGTATATACTGATTTTCATTATTATAATTCTGTAAATACATATTTGTTACGGCTGCGAATCATATTTTGATCGACGTAAGTACAACTTAATACTGACCAGTAAATTGCAAAAAACGTAAGACAATTTGAATTTCGCGGGCTACCCTCATGAACGCGCAAAAGAGGCTTATTTTTCATCCAATATGAGTGCCATCTAAAATATAGGAGTCCATCAATATAATCGATCGACAATATTTTATTAAACATCTATTAAACTTACGCGTTACCGATTTATACATCGATACTATCAATCTGTAGGGATTAGAGGGTGATAAAATACGTACTCACGCGCATTGCGGAGTAAATCACTCACTATCTCTTCAGATACAGAGCTATAAATTATTTGACGGACTTTATCTGCTCCCGTTTGATCTACAACATGTTTAGCTGTTAAAAGAACGGAACAAAGATCTTTTCCATGTTTGTTTTACGCAATGGCAGTAAAGGTATGGTTTTCTTTAACTTTGGGTATCTGTGAAGCTTTACTTCCTGCTAAACTTTCGATGGTATTGAGCAGTATGTCTATTTTTGTGTTTTAGTACAAATAGCGGTTTAATAAAAGGGTTTCGTTTGCAGTGCCTTCAATAAATCTTTATTGTATCGAAACCACAATTCAATATCCCAAAGAAGTATTCAGTTGTTTTCTTATTCAAACAAAATTCTGAATACAGTACCTTAGTTTTGAATAACATCATTAGAGTTCTCCTTTCCGTCATTCTCTTAATATTTAGATAGACCAGTCTATTGAATACCGATACCAAGAGACAAACATATAACTACGTAAATAATAAAAAAATACAATGGACAGTGTTTAAATATATACGAGTCGAAAGTAACACGACGTCAACTTAAACAGCCAGCCTAAACGTTCTTTATGGCTATAAAATGTTACTAGGAGTGATGATATTGTCAGGAAAATGAGAATAAGGCGGCTTTCAAACCAGGGATTGCTAGTTTGCAATGATTGAAGGTGACTGCGGTCAGAGAAGGTTTTCGTCCGAAGCCTCCTAGATGCAGTGCTATTCACGGATATCTATGGTACTATTAGATAAGAACTTGAGGATAATAATGACGCAAATTTTGATAACAATAGGAGAATTCGCCAAAGTAAAATAGAATCTGTTGATTTTTCATTTCGGTAGATTCGTTATTGGTATAATCTAAACAAATAAATAAAATTGGAGTGTCTGTTTGTAATATTAAAATAACCGGTTTTTACTAAATGCATATGGATACACGGTACATATACCAAAATACATATTTTTTTTACAATTTTTGTCTATCTGCCTGTCTGTTTGTTCCAGCTAATCTCTGAAACGGCTAGACCGATTTTGACAGGACTTTCACTAGCAGATAGCTCATGTAATGAGGAGTAACGTAGGCTACTCTTATATTAGAAAAAAATAAGGTCCCACGAAAAAAATTAAAACCAATAGGTACTTACAAATAAATAAAATTAGAGTGTCTGTTTGTAATATTAAAATAACCGCATTTTACTAACCATTTTACTAAACTACCTTTTGGAATGGGCGACTAGAATCAATTCTATTTATTGTAATTTCTGCCTTTTATGTGCCTATTTGAAATAAATGCTTTGACTTTGACTTTGAGTGACTTAGGCTACGTTTATTTTAGAAAAAAAAAGGGTCTCATGAAAAAATATTAAAACCAATGAAATGAAATATTGAATAATATCCGATTCAAATAGGGAAGTTGTATTGTACTCCGTTTATTTAGGTACCTAACCAAATGTAAACGAATCTTATTAAAGAAACGGAGTTTTATGTTTAGAAGTGGATCCTATACCTGAAGATTTCTTAATCTCTATAGAAATTGATTGAATAAATAATATATATAGTGTTGTTGTTTTTGAAAAATTAAAAATAAATAATAATTAAAGTAGAAATGCAAAAACGAAAAAATAGAATTAATGGAGAAATATGAAAAACAAAATATCGATTCATAAAATAGAAAAATTTCATTAAAATTAGCATTGGTATTTATTTACGCGGAATACAGAATTGAATAAGTTATTGTAAACACTGCGAACTGAACAATAATGTTTGTTGTCAAATTCCACACGGACGAAGTCGCGGGTAACAGCTAGTTTCAATATGTAAACGAAGTTTATTATAGATCCAAATTAGATTGCTCAATGGCAGAACATAATCTGATATGTTATAATATATTTGTTCATAAATGAAATAAAAATTCGTTGACTTTTTAAACGTCACACTAACGTGTCATCAACTTGTTGACAACTCCAATAAAATCTGGATGCATCGCCCAGTTGGTCGTACAACTAATAAAACTTATAAATAAGTATTAAGACTTAAGGGCCTTACTCTCGTTTAGTACCGTAACACGGTCACTTTATGAAGCTTATAACTTATTAACGGTTTGGTTAGAAGGTCTGTAAAAAATATATGTTTGCTATAGATTCATGTACAGCATTTTTGAAACAGGGTTTTTTCATAAAGCTAATACTTTTGCCTTAAAAAAATATTTACCAAAACGCTATTTTGGCTAATATTTCCTTATAACTTCTAAACGGCTTTGATGTTTGGAAATATTTTTACACTGAAAAATTGATGGTTAGAAGTGTACTACATATTTGAAAGAGCGTTTTTAAATCAATCAACAGTTGCAAAGACAATGCCCCATTTTGAGATAGAGCTTCAGAGGTGCTCTGCGCGGGCGCGGGCGGCAGTCGTGCGTTAGCACTGAGACGGGGTGGCTGTGTCGCTCGCTGCTCCGCCCGGCTATCGATCGACTACGCGCGTTTGGCTGTGTTAGTGCAAATATTTATGAACGAATTGTATCAGTATGCGTTTATAGACTAGCTCGCTGCAGAGGGCCCATTTCTATTGTCCGCGTGGACGCTTTATTAGTGGTGCCATTTCTAAATACTGTTTTTGTTTATATTGTTTATTTTGTAAATTTAAGATAATTTGTAAATAAATAAAAATGCCAAAGCAAAGCAAGTCAAGAAAAATACTTTTTCTCTACGACGACGCACCGTTTTATAGATATTAGCGAAAAACTCAAATGTGGGAATTTTTATACCCCCCACTCCGGCTCACCTCCTAGACGCGGGGACTTTTAGTACCTATGTTCACTCCCTAAGCACTCTGAACAACTTTGTGAAGAAATCGCTCAGGGCCCAGCTCACGCACTCTACACCTCTTATCTCTATCTCTTAATAGTTATTCGTTGAGTGGACTAATAAGTATCTATCTATCTATACGAATAAATAAAATTGGAGTGTCTGTTTGTAATATTAAAACAACCGCTTCTTACTAAATGCATATGAATGTATACACGGTAGGTACAGTCAACCTCTAGACGTCCACTTACACCGCAATGACCATTATCGCCTGCGCTATACGGGCTGCGGCGTCTATACACAATGCGCATATTTATCCGTGTGAGTGATGCTCCAACGCTAACAAAATAACATGCCGTGTAGCATCGCTACGAGTAGTTAAAGATGTGGTCAATGCTAGACAAGGATGACAATATCAGTAACTTGTTTTTTTTCTCGCCGTCTGATTATTTTTTTCATAGTAATGCAAAATTTCGATAACATAAGTAAACATTAGCTAGATCGGTAACGAGGCTGCACTCGCTAATGTGATCGGGATAGATGTGAGTTCAAATCCGAGTTGGGCCAGTTTTTTTTGAAGTTTTATATAATTATTATTATGTGTTAGTAATTTATTTTTGTAAATTACTTTGAACAAATAGATATTACAATAAAGGTAATTTATTATTATAATATGATAACAAATGAAATAAATTTTGATATGGTAACATTGTAATATTTTTTATACATAAGAAATCCTTTACACTTACTTATGTTATTATTATAGTATTGAATGTTAAAAAACACACCTTAATTACTAAATAACGGAAACAAATAAAAGTAAACAACATAAACATAAAGCAAAGTAGGTACATAAAAAAAAACAATTAAAAATAGAACAAAGTATACCAAAAAAACGAAATAAAAATAAAACAAAATGTCTTGATTGACGCAAAGAAGATCCTCCGACTGGGATCGAACCCACGGCGAGAAATCTTAACCAGGCACTATGCCCCGAGACCAACTGGTTACTTGTATCCCGTGGCGAATATGTTGATCACTATTTCACGACGAATCGAAATAAGGCAGCTTTATCAATTGAGGCCGGAATACTTATGCCTGAACTATAAGGTTTTAGGTTAAATATTATGGATATTATGAAAATTCTGATATCATTTAAGAGGTTACAGCTTAATTATTCATTTTCTCAATGAAAAGAGGATTGAAACTTAACCTCAATATTACAATAATATAAATACTAATTTGGTAAGTTACGACCACTATGTCCCCTGACACAAAATTACCCTACCTGTTTAGGATTTTTAATATTTCGTGTGACCTCCGTTAGCCTCGATACAGCTAATGAGACGTCGACGCATAGACGCTACAATATTTGCACAGATATTTTTGCCGCGAATAGTGGAATAATTTATGTGAACTAGTAAAGTAGTTAAAAAATTAGGATAGATTTGAAACAGAGTGAACTTAACACTTTGTTTGAAATCTACCCTCATGTTTTAAAAACGACGCTAAGATTGAAAATAATTGTAAAACAAAAGAATCTTCGTTTAGTTGTGGAATATTTAACATAATTATTGGTTAGCAACTCGGCATTCTAATTTCACATGTAATACTTAAAAAATATTTAAATTTCATGTTTGATGTGAGACTCGAACCCGAACGTTCGCCATGCGACGCACAGTGCTAGCCACTTTGGCCACCGTAACGCTTACGAAACTTTTTGAAATTTGTAATAACAATCATGTTGCCAATTTGTAGTGTTGTCAAACGTTCTTATAGAAGAAGGTCATAAGTACTAATATTGCTATGCCATAGTTTTGTGAGATTGCTAGTCGACTTCTGACTGTTAAATTGCACATATACCAAAATATTTTTTTTTACAATTTTTGTCTGTCTGTCCGTCTGTCGTCTGTTTGTTCCCGCTAATCTCTGAAACGGCTAGACCGATTAAGACGGGACTTTCACTAGCAGATAGGTGAATAAGGAGTTACTTAGACTAGGTACATTTATTTTAGAAAAAAAAATAAAATCAATGAAATGAAATATTGAATAATATCCGATTCAAATAGGGAGGTTGTATTATACTCCGTTTAATTAGGTACTTCCAAATGTAATCAAATCATAATAAAGAAACGGAGTACCTATAGTTATGTTTATAAGTGGATCCTATACGTGAAGATTCCTTAATCTCCATAGAAATTGATTGAATAAATAATATAATAATATACTTAGTGTTTTTGTTTAAGAAAATCGTACACCAAATATTGTATATAAAAAGGCTAATACGAAAAACTAAAAATAAATAATAATTAAACTAAAAATGCAAAAACGATCAAAAAGAACTAAATGGAGAAATATTAGAAGAATTTCATTAAAATTAGCATAGGTATTTCTTTACGCGGAATACAGAATTAATAAGTTATCGTAAACTCTGCGAACTCAACAATAACTTTTTTCTTAAATTCCACGCGGACGAAGTCGCGGGTAACAGCTAGTACAAAATATATCAGTCTTGCATTCGCCATTCCCTTCTGGAATCGTAGGCAAAAATGGCGACCTACGTGCGGCATGTCTGCGCCTCTGCATATTCTTTGATCATCGTTTTAGTGTAGCGCGCCACTGCAAGCATCGGGAGTAGGACGCTTAGCTCCGCCCATATGCACAAGGTCAGTGAGCCATCTTTACACCTTAAGGTCTTTGCACCAGCCGAGGTTGGTAAGCCAGATTTACGACCAGATTTAATTCTAATGCATTCATAAATAAATGAAAGATATTACCATGGCGTCCGTGCAAAATCTTCCGCGGATGAGGAAACCGGACACTAGTGATAACAAATCAATCGTATCCAGTCACAGGACAGTATCGACGGATCGATTCAACTTGATCATTATCATTTGTACAACACTGGCTGTTTTAAGTAAACCACTGCGGTATTCCAAACTGTTTCGAGAGCGGAAAATCGATTTTCAAAATTTTTCAAATGTCACTCGCGGTAGCTTAGGCGGGAAAACTGGAGGGCGGTCCGGCCGGCGCACGCGCGTTTGCCACTGAAACTGGCCGCTACGTGCCAACTGGTTCCAGCCTACGTCACCGCCAACATTTGGCGAGCACGCCAACATTCTGGTCGAACCATTTCGATACACCACAGATTGTTTACATAGCGGTTCATATTGGTGGTATTGTATTTTGTCGCGTTGGTGTCACAGAGTTAGAGCCAACGTTGTCTTGGCTTGAGTTAATGACACATAAAATCGTGTTATTTTGATGTTGGTCTTATAATACGGTTGATATCGATGCTAAACAAAGCTTATGAAGGTTTATACGGAATTGGAGTGAGGACAATGAGTGAGGACAATGGTCGGGAACTCGGGAGCGGTCGCCGTCGCTCCGCTAGACGGTGCGACGATGCGACGTGGATATTTGTGTTGACACGCTTGACGGCGGGTTCTGTGAAAATGTATCTAAAATAGTATCACAATAATTATCCGTTTGAGAGCAGTGAGAATGGCTAATCACAAAACTGGATCGTAGACGATGAAATGACTAGTTTCCGGATGACGTAGAAGCTCTGGTTTTCATGTTATTTAACTGACAAGGGAATTACTTTCAGTCATTCAGGTGGAATCTTCTATTTTAATGACTTTGTTTTTGACTCAAATTATACAATCCTAGCTAATAATAACTAATATTGTAATCGCGAGTTAGTTCCAGTTTCCTAGCGAAATTTATTTCGTATAAAATGTATAATTTGATTCCTGTGGATTTATTTCATACAGGGGAAGTCGAGGACAATAGCAAGCTTACATTAAAATATCTACGTAGGTGGCATGTCGTAAGCCGATGTCTATGAAAACATTAGTAACTGGTTTTCCTCTGTTGACTCATGTATGCACATGAGTGAGTTCAAGTCGCAGTAGAAAATGAAGACGCAATAATGAAATAAGAAAACACTTTTGAACTAAGCTGCTGAAATTATTTGAATAAATTATACTGCTCCAGATACAAAAGCGACTACCTAGAAAATAAATAGAAAAATATCATTGAAACTCTCTCTTTCCATAAAAAAAAGTTCACTTTGATCCCTAAACTCGAATGACTTGCTTATTCCCAATTGATATGATACAACTTTCAGAGTTTGATACAAAACATTTGGACTCTAATAAACAAAAACACGACGTGTCCTCGACTGAGGACAGGGCCGATGAGATCAGTTTCATTTGAAGTCTCTCAATGTCATGTAATTTCGGAAGTAAAGACTAAAAAGAGGCAGACAGTTGTTACACGTGTTGATGAGAAAAAAATGTGTTCATTTAACTGTTTGTTATTCCAAGGTTTATAGCAAGAGTTTTTTGTCGTTTTATTTTCTCCAATCTGGGAGAGTTAAAGAATAGGCGAGTTCTGGGGTGTCTGTATCTAAAAAAAGACAGAATTCGGATTTCCTATCTGAATTAGAGGTTTAATTAACTTTTTGCGCTGAGTCAAAGACGTAAATTATTCATGCACATCAAATCTGGGTTAGGCTTAAACCCAGGCTACATTCTCAGAAATTAAATTTTTAATTCATTAATTCAGTCACAGAATCAAAAATAACTTAAGCAGAAATAAGCTTCATCTAAAATCAAACAGAAACAATCTTCATTTGGAAATTCAAGAGAAACGACCTCACAGAAGTTCAGTCGACTGTGTTCATAATGGCTCATTTTATATATTTTTACAATTTATTTCCTCGAATACTGCTTACGCAATACGCTTCCTAAAACTATGTGACATCATCTTCTTTGTCCTAAATGCGAAGAACACTCAATTTATCATTTCAACCATCTTATTTGGGATAACTTAAAGCCGTCACATTACATTTTCTCTTTAGCATAGCAACAAATCTTTGGGAACATTCACAAAATATGTAAGTTGATTAATATTTACTGGGAAAGGAAAGATATAGAGTAGAGGTTGTTCGGCGAAATGAGAATCACCTCTTCCTCAGTAAATTGAGTTAGTAATGTTCTGATGAAATGGTTTTAGTTTACCTTGGCTTTGTCTAATCTAGAAACGATAGTGAAACAAACATACAGTTTATGTAGATTTGAGGAAAAAGTTACTGATTAGTTATTTAGACAAGGGAGCCCTTCGTCAGCGAAAAAAAAAAGGTATTTCTATCTTATTAACTACAATGTATTCATACGTTCAAAGCTTTGGAATGAGGTTCCTATTGAACAGAGTAGGATAAGAGTGAAAATGTAGAAAAGCGTAGTCGTATTCTTGGTTCTGAAAATGAGATTTATAATACAAAAAAACACACATTACTTACGTACAGTCTTTATTGATTTCTCGATTTTTTTGCATCATCGTCTTAGTCTTCTTCTACTTTTCGTGTCGATGGTACTCTTTCTTGTTGTCCTTTTTAAATATAATATATAGTTTGGGTCCAGTAAATGCCACGTTGATTGCATTCATCGAAAGCATTATAGGACAGGTTTCAGAATTGAGAATTTTAAGTTGAGTCACCTGTAATGCTAAAGTAGAATTTGACAAGTTTTCCACATGAAATCCTCAATTGAACAATGTTATGTAACGTCACTCTGCTGCTGAGAACTAATCATTCATCATTAAATTCGTAATTGATTAATTTGCATTTACCGTTTAGTAGTAATACATTCCCAGTATTAGAGTTCCCAGTAGTAGAGTTTCCTCTCCAAGTCTCCAAATTGTGTGTAGTCTTTCCTGTTGAAACATTGAGCAATCAATTTTATTGTAATAAAATTCTGACGCACCGAAAACCAGATGATTACAAGTGTCAAAACTCAAAATAAAAATATCTGCATTTGTTTTTTAATGCTCTTAACTGAACCTGAATCACAACCCCAGAATCAATTTCTTTATGCACTTTTTACGATGTAAAACAATTAATCCTGGGTTTTCCAATTGATCGGTTTTCCTGAATTCTAGCGATAACAGCTGCAGTAATATGGTATATATCGTATCGTAAGTCCTCGAATATGTCGGGCACGGGATATCCAAGATGTTAAATCCCATTACATCCTGTCCGTGCCTTGGTTTATGCATTACTAACTGCGCCCCGCGGTTTCATAAGTTTCGATCCTGTAGGAATATCGGGATAAAAAGTAGCCTATATGTTAATCCAGGGTGTCAGCTACCTCCATACCAAATTTTATCAAAATTGGTCCAGCCGTTTGAGCGTGAAGAAGTAACAAACATATAAACACACACACACACACTCACAAACTTTCGCCTTTATAATATTAGTGTGATTGTTGTGACGTCAACAGGAAATGCCCCAGGTAAAAAATTATAACAATATAATATGTAGATGATACTGCTACATAGAAGTACAGTGAACAACAGTTAATAAGGGTACATTATGGAGGCAAGAAATCACACACACACTCACAAACTTTCGCCTTTATAATATTAGTGTGATATTATTGACTATACCTAATCTCAATATGTTTTAGAAGCAAATTGAAGTTAGTTTCCAAAGATTGAAGTAGATAAGTGGAAGAAGGGAAGGTAGGCTTTTGCCCAGCAGTGGGACTACATTTATCTATATATATAAAATTCATTCATTCATTATAAAATTCATTTATTCATTCCAATTCAAACGCACGCACAGCCTAAACCGCTGGTCCTAGAGACATGCAATTTGGAGGGTGTGTTCTTTTTGAAGAGTAGGTATCCACTCAGAAAGGGTTTTTCGAAATTCCACCCCTAAGAGGGTGAATGGGGGGAGGGTGAAATTTCACGCGGATGAAGTCGCGGGCAGAAGCTAGTAGCGATATAAAGGAAGCATTCACAGGGGACGCCATTTAAGGACATACTTATAGTGACCTTACTGTACTGGTGATGTTCTTCAGAAAGGTCAGGTGCGTAGTACTCGCAACTGGCGTGTGTGTATGACCAGGGGACCTAAAAAGGCCACCTTGGCAGAATCATAAAAGGATAACATTATGAATCATAATGGACAGTTAACTGTTAAGTTAATTGTATCAAATCCCATTGGTGAAGGATTTTTCAGTTATTTTTTTTTGCTGTGCTAAAATACCAATCAATCCCATCCAAATCCAATCCCAATCTCTTTGATTATACCTACGTAATGCAGCGAAAAAAAGAAAAACACGGACTATCTTCGCCATATTATAATTCATAATGTTATCTTTTTATGGTTCTGCCAAAATGGCCTTTTTAGGCCCCCTGATGTATGAACGTAAACGACGCAAAAGGAGTATGTAAGAATCGTAGCAGGTGGCGTTCTGTAATTTCTACCTATCCCCATGGAAAGAAGGCGTGAGCTTATGTATGTGTATGTGATATGAGATTCCTGCCCAGCCCAGGGCCGCTTGCATCAAAATTCTACCTTTATTTTCCTGAAATAAACATTTTCATCCGTTATAAATAAACACACACCTCCCGTAATAGAATATTGTTGATATTATTAGCTTCTTATTCGCGGTACCGTGTAGATATGTCAGTGATGAAACTTGGACTTGGACGCTCTGTAAGGAAACTGTTCAAGAGGGTCAAACTAAGAGTCCACGAATGATGTGCAGGCCACTTCTACGTCAGCTGACCAGGGAAATCTTGACCCGGAGGCCGACCCGACGTGCGTCGTCTTAGCATTCACAGGCATTGGCTTTGCTCACACGACACTATG
This sequence comes from Luperina nickerlii, assembly GCA_963855955.1. Taxonomy (NCBI): domain Eukaryota; kingdom Metazoa; phylum Arthropoda; class Insecta; order Lepidoptera; family Noctuidae; genus Luperina; species Luperina nickerlii. The sequence continues at coordinate 22,792,048 of OY979671.1, forward strand.
GAGTTAGGGCATCACCATTTTACAATAATTACATGTCTTGTGATAACTATAGTCCTGATAGCCCTCCAGATCGCATTTCGGCCACGGCGGCCAATCTCAATAGAGACTATCCTTCGGCGCGGGAGATGTTATAGATCACAAGTGTGCGCGCAGACACAGGTGCACTCCCTCATCCCTCACTCTCATAGTCCGATGGGACGGCAATGCGACACGACCGGAGAGATCAGGAGCAGAGCCAATGGCTTAACGTGCTTTCCGGGTATCACACCGCCAACTTCCAAACTCCGAGCTGTTACTAAGAAATTCCTCATGAGAAAACCCAATAACACTTCGTCCGAGCGGGGAATCAAACCCAGGACTTCAAAAGCCGCGCTTGTGACCACGAGACCCACGGGGTAATGTTATGTTTGTTACAAGATCAGTCATTCTAGATAATTCTGCGAGACGCTCCCTCTTCGTCAAAACTAAATACTCGTAATTACAAATCCTGAGATGATGGCGGCCAATCATTAAATTTATTGAGTAGTAGGTCATTTATACTATATTTCCACTTAATTATAGTTTGATTATGTAATATTATAAATAACATTTCCGTAATCCAGTATAAATGAATAATTACTTATGACAGTGATATACGAAGATCGGATTTTACCGAGCTCATGCAAGTATCACAAAAAATGGTTTTCTAAAAGAAATTCAACTTCAAACACTTTTAAAATTATATGTATATTTCATGGCAACACAAGTCATCAGTTTCTCTTATGTTGTTCTTTTATATAGGTTTTCTAAAGAGTTTATCTATTGAATTTACTTTCATCTTCGCAAATAGAAAAGTACATGAATATAATAATTTTGACGGTCTTTAACCAACTTTTATATCAATTTTATTATTTCTTCGTACAAGAATCAACGTTTTTACGACCACAGTTTGATTCAATAAGTGTTGATATGTATTTCGATGAGATTTCGACCACGGGTGAAGTCCTGTTGGGAAGGTTTGTGGATCTTTCAGGTCGAAGTCCTCAGATCTATCACATACGTACATCATAAGTCCGATATAGCATTTTTATTTCAACTGCGTATAATGTTATTCAAGAGCAGGTTTATTTGAACTATAAAACAATGCACATTTGGCATGCTGCGTCCGTATGAAGAGATCAAACATCATGCACCGTTAAATTCGTTTTGATGTGGTTTATGTACTTACAGCATTTTACTGAATTTGAATGCATCAAATGGCTGTAAACAAAATGCATTCAATACCTATCTAAGGAGATCACCCATTATGTTCGGCGACTTGCGATAAAAAATAAAAAGTCGGTGGCCAGGAATGAATTACATTTTATTTGAATGGTCGCAGTAGTAGAAACATTTATTTTTAATACAGTTGCTCAAAAAGTGGCGTATTGCAGGGACGTATGTGGGCTATTACATACTCGTGCTTTTTTTTTACCTTTCCCGAACTCGTGCGTTCTCTTTTCCAACTGTCAAAATAATGTCTATTAAAAAGAAAAACCAACCATGAAGTTTTTACTAAAAAAAATCATAGAAGTTTTTATGATTCATGCAAATACACGGTATATTTCTAAAAAGAAGCTACTAATTTGTTTCAATATCAGATTTAATGATTTGATTGAATGTTTAGGTTGAATTAAATGAAATGAAATGGTTAGGTTTCATTTCATTTCATCTCATTAAATTTCATTTTCATTTCATATCATTAAAAAAATTCTACTGAAGACTTGGCTGTATGGGATAGTTCCCTTTGCCTACCAGAATGGGTGAAGAAAAAAAATCTCTGCTTATATTCTACGGTTGGCGCCATTAGTTAGTTGAGTTTATTGTGTTTTTATTATTTTATTAAATTGCTTCATTTTTTCGCAACTGTATTAAAAATAGTCGTTCAGTACACGTGCGAAACCGTCATTGCAACTTGTTCCGACTGTCAACCCTCGCCTTCGGCTGCGCCTCGGCTCGGGTAGACATTTGTCGGAACTCTTTGCAATGACAACCTTTCCGCACTTGTAATGAAATATACTATTGTATGGCGACAACGCTGTAATGAATTTGAGAACAAAGATATACTAACAACGATCTTATCTTTCGATCCGCCTCCAAATATATATATTTCCGAATCCAAATTGTTCTCGACTTTGAGGCCTTAGTATTAAATAATGAGTTATGTGTACTTTAAAAATATGTACGTAATTACTAAATACCAAAATGATTGCCATTTTACAAATACTACTGTTTCACGGAAATTCATTCAAATGCAGGTCTCTAGCGTTATTTTAAACTCAAAAGCTTTTCAGGGGAGTGAACAACATACTATCCGGATGAGAGTGAATATGGCCATAAAGTCTTCGGTAAAGACTAAAATAATCATCATCATCATCATCATTTCAACCGAAAGACGTCCACTGCTGGACATAGACCTCCCCCAAGCACCTCCACTTCGATCGGTTCTGTGCTTCTCGCATCCAACGGGTTCCTGCGGCCTGCAAAAGGTCGTCGGACCACCTTGTGGGAGGCCATCCAACGCTACGTCTTCCGGTACGCAGTCGCCACTCCAGAACCTATCGGCCCCATTGGCCAACTGTTCTGCGAGCAATGTGCCCTGCCCACTGCCACTTAAGTTTGGCAATTCTTCGGGCTATTTCGGCTACCTTGGTTCTCCTGCGGATCTCCTCATAATAAGACTAAAATATGAATAAGCCTTCAAACAACAAAAACAGAAAAATTATCCACAATCAGCTCACGTTTAGGTTGCTACCTACTCCAGTGACATAAAAATCTCTTCGAGTCTATTACAACAGTCTCTAGACGTTAATTAATAAACATCAAATATCTTAAAATAGAACCACAACCCCTCAAGACTAGTCTGAGTCCTGACTCAGAAACTAAATAGACTTAAAACCAAAAAGACCAAAAGACAAGCTAGGCCAATGACAGATAAGAAGAGCAAAACAAACGAACATGACGCGTTCGGCGCGGGCGCAGCGTGTCGCATGTATGAACTGACAATGGAAGTGCACTTGGCAACGCTCCAGAAAAATTAACTCAGCTGTGTCCAGACTCAGTGTAGCTTAGGAGCTAGGGAGACCAGAAAGTGGATTAATTAAAATATTATAATTAAAAGTTCGAATATTAGGGCGACAATAATTTGCAAATGTATAATCTCGCCGTATTTGACAAGAACCTGCGTTTTTTGATAGTGCTGCATATCTTTCTTTTGGACAATGCAAATCCTGAAAGGTTCTGGAGTGGCGTTGGCAACCATGTACCGGAAGACGTGCCGTCGGAAGGCATCCGACAAGGTGGACCGATGACCTTATGAAGATCGGAGGAATCCGCTGGATACGAGAAGCACAGAACCGGGCGAACTGGCGATGCTTGGTCCCAGGAGGCCTTTATCCAGCAGTGAATGTCTTTGAAATTATGTTGATAAAATCCTGAATGAAAAAAGACTATGACAGACGAACATACAAATAAGCTTTCTATCAGAATAGGACGAATAGCTGCAGTACAAGGACAACCTGATAATTTAATTTGCAACGGATATAAGTACTTCTTCTACTCTATGAAAGAATAGCATGTTTGTTTGGGATGCATGAAGAAGCCTCCTCGTGTAGCGCAGTTTTTTCCGCCAGTTATTCAACTGAACCGAGTGCTCTGCGCATCTTGGACAGTCACACCCAACACCTTATTTGACTGGTAAATTCTTCCCTTGCGGTGGTAGGGCTAACGCCCGCCTGGTTTGCGACCACCGGAGTCCACCGGAGTCCGGCGTCAAGCAGCCTGCTGTGTTTCGTCGATGCGCGGGAGTTCCAGTGCCTTAAGCATGTTCTGGGCACGCTCGTTGCATCATAGACCTCATCCATCGCTTTCTATCAGGCGTGATCGAGGTCAAGAGCGGGCCCATTCAGCATAAAGATGTTTTTTTTTTTAATTGGTCATTCCGTAATAAAAGGTTAGCCAGTTAGTCAGCAAGCAAGTAGCGCGGCTGACAGTCGAATCAGCCAGTCAATAAAGTTTTGTTTTCCTAGAAAAGTGATTCCGCCATATTACAACAGCCGTAATGAAAATCTGTCATTTACACCAGTACTTGACATTAAATCCAACCCCGCTGCTCTAAGATTTAAATCGCTTTTGCTCTTACCGTCCCTTAGTCACGCGAAAAAGTGTCCATGCTGAGAAGAATAAGCTCACACATTACTAAATAGCGTTTTCATGATAATCAAGTCAAGTCACTACGTCATGGTGTGTCAAAACGAAACAGAAACGCGTTGACTCGGAATCTAACGATTTAAATCTTTGTTGCCGTCTTTATTTTCATGACAGGCGTCATTACGGCCAGCGACCTTCTAGGAATCCGTAACTCTAGCGGCGTCGACTGTCCAGGGTACCTACGTCACCCTTGGACACTTGGATCAAGGAAAATATTAAAATAGGTTGTATTGCTCACAAGCTCCCTGACTCCCTGACAATCCCTAGAATACATAAATAAGCACGTGGCTCAAACGTCCCTTTCTCCGGTATTTCCTTGTTTTCAAACAACCACAATACAACTTTTAAGTCTTCAACCATATCGTTTTTTTTCCCAAAACTCGTAACTTTCTTTTTGTTGTGCGTTGAAAGATTTTCAACACGTTTTAATTTTTTGCAAAATTCGTTGTAACAAGGCTTAGCTTTAGCGCTTTTGATGTTTCACTCGGACGTCGTAAACGTCAATTTATCAGTAAGGATTATTAAAATGACTCAGAAACGCGAAATATCAAAGAAAGCTAGTCAAAATGTAAAGATTTTTTTTACTACATCTAAATGAGGTGAATCTCTCGGAAAACTGAACTTAAATGTAATGTAATGTGTACCTTTTATAAGTACCTGTGAACAAGTAGGTATCATATGAATTAATTATCGCAAGACAGAACAAATCTCTGCTAAGCCATTCGCATCCGTTTTACGTATAAACTCATTTTAACAGCTCTTTATGTATCGCCCACTCGCTTTTACTTTAATGCAGTGCCTATAACAAAGAGATTTGTTTTAATCTTAACACGAAATTTATAAACCTGGATACATCCATCAGCCATGGGTGAATGACGTGATAGGTAAGTAGGTACACCACCATCTGCTTCACCAAAATATTCCATGTCAGCACGCTCTCATTATTGAGTACTGTTTGTTAAAATAATAATAATCCATTTATTTCAAGCGACGTAGGCCCATACATGAATACCTTAACCTAAACATACATTTTTTTCTATTGCAGGCATTATGGAATTTTGAAAGTTTTTTGAAAGTTTGCTGTCATGACTGTAACATTTTGCCTCAAGCTTTAACTGTTTTCGGATCAGTAAAAAATTCTGTTTTGAACGTTAGGATCATAATATGGAACTGTTTAAAGCAGTTCAGATTAATGTTTTTTTTTCATTTTTATTTACTGCTTATTTGTTTCAGTGTACAGCCTACAAGCGTAGCAGTTTGCTACGACAAATCTATGGATACTTGCTACGGATCGTAATTTCGTAGCAAGTGTTCGGCCTACGAATTTTAAAGTTGAGCGTGTGTGCCTACAACGAACGTTCACCTTTCAACATAGCTCATTTGCGCCTGGTACACAAACTGTCTAATAACGTATTAAAATGCTGAAATTGCTGTTATAATAAATTCTCGAGTGTTTCATATTGTGAAAATGTAAACACGATCATCAACTTCATAGTATCTACTTTTATCTACTTTATGTTTTGAATTTTTTCTGGCCAGATTATACTCACACATTTTAGTATTTTTTTTTGCGCAACGATAATTTATCCGAGGTATTTTGCGACACCCAGCTTCGACAAACGATGAAGATGCCTGCTCTTAGATCATGCTTATCGTAATTGTAAAAGTACCTACATAATTTTAATTAATTAAAACAATCATTTATTGTACTGGCTTAAGATAATTTATTGTTAAAAACAAATTCATAAAAAAATATAATGCTAAATAGAAAACACCACTTTACTTACAATTTCAACTAAGAAAATATCTAATAAACTTCCTGCTGACCAGCGATAAGAAGAAACTAAAAGAAGTTTCAATTATTCAATTGCTCATAACAGCCCATATAGATTGATTAAAAAATGCATGAATTTTCAGTTGTTGTGACTATGAAAGTAAAATTTAATATTTCGACGTAAAGTTTTTCAGTCTTATAAAACTCGAGCAAAATTGGGTGCAATTTATAGCAGGTTGCACCCAATTTTGTAAGCATAAACTACTCTCTGTCATACAGGAAATAGTAGTAAAAAACGTCGTTTAGCAAGCCAGATTTTTTCTAAAACTCAACGTTCCTCAATAACGGCCGCAAACTTCTTCTTAATTCTTCTAATTTTTCGAGACTAAGAAGGTTATACTATACTTTAATACAGCCTCTCTCCATCATAGGGCGCTCCATCCAACTCAGGCTGCCTCTCTCCCTCCGGAGGCAGGCCCCACCTGGGCCGACAGCCGTTGTGTGCGTAGTACCGCGGGATGCGATCGTCGCGGATCATCTCGTACGCTAACCGAGCTATGCCTCCCTGGTAGTCACTGATGCCGGTGTGCCATAATTGTGGGCGGGCGTAGCCGTATGCTATGTAGGATGTGGATAAGAAAGAAATAGTTATTTTGTCAGTAGTTATACGGAAATATGGGTGATCTTGGAATGTCATGAAAGCGAGACGCGGTAGGTAATGTGGTGGTTTAATCTAAACAAAAGGTTCAGTCATAATATAAACAAAATCTACAAATTCTTGAAAAAAGACAAGCCACGGCATCGGTCATACAAGAAGGGTGATGGTGAATAAAGATCATTATAGACGAGTTATTAAGTACCGAAGGTGCTCTTCAGTAGTTACATTTTGGAACATCTTTCTGAAGCTCGTTAATAATAACGTGCCGGAGGAAATCATCTATACTACCACCATAATGCATCTAAGAGTGTCGTGACAGCCTACACAACAGCTAGCTTGTTGACACGACATCGACATAAAATGGCCGCCAGGGCATGCGGGCTGCTACACTCTTGTTTAAATTGCTCTGCCTCAGTGCAATAACAACGACACTAACATAGAAACAAGGTGTTACAATATTCAAACTAAGTAGAGAGACCAAGAAAACGAATGCCATGGACCACTTTACAAAAATTCTGTTTGCTACTTTTCATACTTACAAAATGTTAAGCTACTTTTTAATACATGCTACAATCTAAATAATTCACCTACGAGTCAAACAAATCTTATTATATCCAAAACTCACTCCCAGAATATCCATAACAAAATGAAAACATAAAATAATTAGTTAAACAAACATTGTAAAAGGAAGTGCGATGGAATTAGCCGCGTGTTGTGTTAACAAAAATATCAGTGCATGTGTTGTTTGTTTGTTCATAACAATTATATACTCACTTGCGTCAATGGTCCGTCCGTTTGCAAACAAAACATTTTGTTACACTTTGTATATTGTGCATTCTTTAAAGATCAGATAATATGGGAGAAAATATCTTACTCTCACAATCAACTCAGGCTTTGACAAATAATTGTTGCTGGACATTTAGGGCTCTCCTATACACAACCCACACCCAGTGCCGTATTATCCATAAGGCACTTTAGGCCAGTGCCTAGGGGCCCACTATGACCGGGGGCCCAGCACACCCGATTAAAAAAAGAAAAAAAAACGGGTTTGTGTGGTTTCATGAAACCACGGTAAAAATGAAACCCTTTTTACACATTTAAGGTAAAAGCCAAATTGCGTTGTTGTGGTATGAAAAAGGGGGGGCCCGAAACGAGCTGTGCCTAGGGGCCCCGAGACGGTTAATCCGGCCCTGCCCACACCACCTCTGTCTCTCTCTTCTCTTCCTTTATTAGGTATATCCATTCGTGATTGTAGCCCAGCCATATTTCCTACCTTTCTAACCTTATTTCCATCATCAATACATTAATCTACACGAAAATTATAATCAAGAATTTATGTCTTTTTAACTAGGTGGCCCATTGGTAACGGCCGCGACTTATGAGTTGTAGGTCGTAGGTTCGAACCCAGACAGACTCTTTACTTTGTGTAAATTAGGTATTTCATCATCACTGCTCTCAAAACGGTGAGGGAAAACATTGTGAGGAAACCGGAATGTCCTTGAAACAAAAATTCGAAGACAATCATGTGACATTATTTACTAACCCGCACTGGGCCCGCGTGGTGAATAACGGCCCACTCCCTCTCACAGAGAGGAGGCCTGTGTCCCAGCAGTGGGAACAATATAGGCTGATAATACTATATTAAGAAGATTGAATAAATTCAATGTTGTCTGAAAGCGTCACAGTGCCTTGGGCCATGATATTTAGCTTTGGCTTTTGACACACGAAATGACATTGCAAAACAACTTATAGTTTACTGAACATCACTACATAGTATAAAACAAAGTCGCTTTCTCTGTCCCTATGTCCCTTTGTATGCTTAAATCTTTGAAACTACGCAACGGATTTTGATGCGGTTTTTTTTAATAGATAGAGTGATTCAAGAGGAAGGTTTATATGTATAATAACATCCATTAAATAGTGGAGAAGTACTGTTATTTTTGTGGTTTCTAATGTGATGTCGTAAATAATTACATTTTTTCCGCTTACATTGCAAACGCAGGCTGAACCCTACGAGTTTTATCAAAATAATGTACTAAGTATTGTACACATTGAAAAGGTCTACAGAAAAGTCCGTGATGGTATATGTCTATCTCTTATGGATAACCCACAATAACTTTTTTTTGTCATTTACTTTTTACGAAAAATAATGGCTAATTTTCGAAGCGATTTTAACCAATACAGCATTAATCCTTAACCAATTAAATACCTTGAATACATTGTTCATTTAATATAGATCTATATGGCCCTTTACACCGTATGATTTAAGTGAATATTTTCGAAGATATTACAGATTTAAAAATTGCGGGACGTAGCGTTTGCGGGCCGCTATGTTTTTATATACAACGTTCACAGTTTTTCTGTAGTGTATTTAGTATCAGCATTGCACCCGTGCGAAGCCGGGGCGGGTCGCTAGTAATTTTATATACTTAAAGCGGCTTTTATATCCTCGAATCACGCCTGACATTGAAACTTTCTTAAACTTTTTTATTTACTTCTGCCAAGACAGTTTTCTCACGGCTTTTGTAATTTCCAACATAGAACAATGCAAACAGAAGTTTATGTGTAAAAGTTATTTAATCATTTGAAACTTAGTAAAATAGGTACCTACTTAACTAACTACAACTAGTAACTAATTATGTGGCTACCTTCCAGCTAGCTAGCATTAGCAATATTAGGTATTACCTATCCCCTTCAAATATTAGTTTCGAAAACAATAGCAGGTTTGTATTAATAAATACACATAATTACAACCTCATCTTTACAGAAATGCTTCTTTATTTACGATACAATTAAAATACTTATACCTATTCTATGACTTTGTAATCTTATCAAAATAGTCAACAATATTTACGAATTACCTTTAACAACAACACATCGTCAAAATTACACGCCAGCTCTCGCTCACCTTATAACGAAAAGCTAAAGAAACCTAGAAACTTTGGAAACTTATTTGAAATCTGACTAACCCCTCAAATGTGTAGGCAGCGGCTGCAGCGTGGGTTTGTCCTTGTCATACTCATACAGTTCCTTGGCCACTTTCATGAGCTCCGTGTCTTTCATGGCCAGTTTCTGGGGCTGTGGTAACACCACCTCTTCCATTTCTTTCTTTTCGAGCAGCTCTGAACACGGTCGGAGCTTCTTAACGCGAGGTACGAAAGGACGGTTCCCAAAGTCTGGTCGGGAAAGAAAGAATAACATTTATTTGGCAACAGTTCATTGTTTTAAAACAACAGTGTGTGCCTGACGGCGGCACCTAAGAAGACCATTTCAGCATTAATGGAGGTGCCAGTTAGGGTGCCGCTTATTACACTTAGGTACGCTAAAAACTGCGTCTTTTTTTTTGTTTCCGGGGTGGAAAATCCTCATGGATGTCCTGCGGGTGGGGAGGTCTGTCAGACTCGTACTGACAAAAACCACCCCGGTGTTCCATCTCACACCTACGCCGGGGGTCGCGGGAACGTACGATCCTTCCGCAACCCCTGACTGGTGCCGCGGGCCTCCTCGGGTCAGGGGGGAAGTGAGGTGTTTGACTCCTCCCACGACTTCTAAGAAGGGCGCGCGTGAAACACTACGCCCCGCCACCTTGGGTCCTGATGTGTGAGGGGCGACCGACGACCCCGAGTTCGTCACCCCTGGACCTATTTAGGGGGGCTGGAAGAGGGCGTTGCCCGCTCTCCGCCAACGCCTGCTGCGGGCCGGGTGAGTGGACGAGATCTCCCTCTCCCTTTCCGCAGACTCCTTCTGCGAGACGACTGTTTCGCAGAAGAAAACCGCCGCGTCCCAGGACTCTTCGCTGCCGACCATCGACTTGACTACGGCCGGCAGCGACAGGTCACTACCTACCTCTGAGATGAGGGCACGGCGCGGTTCTCCCAAGCGGCACACTCTCTCAGTATGCCACGCCGTGTCCTCCCGGCAGTCGACCCACTGGTGACACCGGGCGTCCGACTCCCTGTTTATGCCACACAGGTACTTCTCGAAGCAACCATGCCCTGAGAGCACCTCCGTCACCCGAAACAGAAACCGCCTCCTGCCTTAACTCTCTCTCAGTCGTTAGTCGAACGTGGAAACCTTTGCACATCTAGCATTATGTTTATCTAAATGTCAAAAAAAAGCGCGATGGGAAAGCATCCCGGTCGTAATCACTCGGTCGCCCTGTTTAGGGAACCTGAATCCCGTTTTTTTATTACACTACCCTGTCCCTGCGAGCAGGGCCCGAGAAATCGTGAAATGTATACCTAATAGGGCTTTTAGTTATATTAAGTTACCTTCTGTATGATGAGCACAGTAGGAATTGTAGTAGGTAGACTGTCCTCGGATGCTCTTCATCGTGTCCTTAATGAACGCTTTGACCTCGTCGTCTGTCCATTCTTTCTATTATAGTGACATATGAAAGGTGTTATTATACTAAATTAAGAGAACTAAACATACACTTTTCTAGACTGCTTTGCCACTTTTAGCTTCAGCGACCCTATGAGTAGGTAAGTAGAGAGGTTATTTAAAAAAAACCGGCCAAGTGCGAGACGGACTCGCACACGAAGGGTTCCGTACCACAAGGCATAAAACGCCGAAAAAAACGTTTCTTTTATACCCATTTAAATTTTAACAATATTTTATTTTTTGGAAGTCTGTTTTTTTTTGTTAAATAGTTTTTATTTCTCGCATTTTAGTGGGTCGTTCCTAATGTATCTAAGTTACAATAGCCTAATGTCAACTTGCCCATCGCTTTTACAAAATATTGCTTTTCCCCATGCAGGGACGTTAATTGTTGAGGAGTTCTCCTGGTATTTCACCATCAGCTCTATTTCACCATTCGCATTGTGACGAGCATAAATTGCTTCGCAATCATATTAAAGTAATTGAATCGCTACCCGTGAAATACTTATTATTGAGTAGTTCCAGTGGCCATCTGTGGTCTTCTTCATCAGTTCCACTTCACGTAATGGTGATTTCCGAGAGCAAATGTACGAGTTAATACCCAAATCGCTATAGGTGTACCTATAATATTTGAGGAGTTCCCTCAATTCCTCATGGATCGCATCATCAGAAATGGATTTTGATAAAAATGGGACCAATCTGGAAGTATATCCTTTTAAATAAAAAAAGAATTTTCCAAATCGGTTTAGAAATGAGGTAACAAACATTTTAAAAAATACAACCGAATTGAGAACCTCCTCCTTTTTTGAAGTCGGTTAAAAATAAAAGCCACTGCTACTGTTACCTAGTGTGTTACGCATTTACCCCGCTAACTAAAACAACTTTGTAATATAATGATTCTGATTAAATACTTCAATTATGCAAAATTATAGACCTAGTCATAAACTTACGTCTTGGGTCCCAACTTTTGGGTCCAGCCATTTTCCTTCCAATTTCGCCCATCTAAGCTCTGGTCGACACCTAAAGGAGATAAATAATATCCCTATAGGCACTTTTATAGAACAGGGCCGCGTGTAAGATTTAGAACCATGCTCACAAAGTTGTTTACACAATCGTTAACAACGCCGTGGAAAGATACGAATGTATCGTATCTAAATATAAGTAATAGGTATGTATCTAAACGGTGTGCATAAATTTAGTCTGAATAAGGAACGTAGAACTGAGACTATCATGGAGGTGGAAAATACATATAGATTACTCCTAAGAATCGTCCTAATAAGCTGGGATGGAAAATCTGCATGTGCGCTAATCTAGCAGCCAGACTCATAAAAGATTTAGGTAAACATATAAGTATTTCAAGACAGACTTAAGAGGTAATTTTAAACGACATAATAATTTATGGCCGAGGTCGATCGATCAGGTTAAGCTACGCTTGCCGCGGTTGGTCTGTGGATGGGAGACCATCTTTACATACCAGGACCCCTCCGTGCCTCGGAAAGCACGTTAAGCCGTTAGTCCCGGCTGTCATTCGTGGATCTTTGACAGTCGTTACGGGTCGTCAGAAGCCCGAAAGTCTGACAACCAGTCTTACTAAGGGGTATCGTATTACCAAGTAACTGGGTTATGGAGGTCAGATAGGCAGTCGCTCCATGTAAAATACTGGTATTCAGCTGCATCCGGTTAGACTGAAAGCCGACCCAAACGAAAACGCTAGGCAGTTGATGATAATCTTCATTTCCCAAAAATACAGATATTTTGAATTTATGGAAAAGAATATTTACTAAGGTACATTTAGGTACTTTTTTGTTTAAGATTAACTCTTTTCCACAGACAGTTTATTATCATAAAACATCAGCCTAGGCGACTTAACTAGAATAGAACTGAAAAACACAACTTTTGAATGCAATCGTATCGTATGTTTTCAAAACTTACATTTTAGTTTTCCTGATGGGTTGCTGTCGGTACTCGTCAAAATATTCCGTTAAAAACGACATGATTCACTCTTTAATTTTTACTTTTATCAAAATTTTCGTTCTTCTTCTTCTCTTCGTTTAATGGCTTTTGCGGAAAAACCACCACAATTTAGCCAATGTCAAGTGTAAAAATGTAAAAATAGTATACTCGGCAACGTTGTACGGTTCAATCAATAAAAATTTTCCAAAATCAAAAATTTTCGTTAAAATTAACCAAAATTATTTACGAATTACAGACGTCAACAACAATGATTTAATAAAAGTTTCGATGCATAGACAATTGAAGGTTTTATAAAAAAAGGATTGTGTGTTAGTTCTCCTGCGATAGGCCGTAGGTTTTCTAATCAACTGAACATGAGCTTGTAATTTTTCTTTATAAGTTTCTTTCATAATACTTAGTTATTGCGGTTTTGCATGTTGAGCTCGACTTTTTTATGGGGTCGCCAACGGTTTGACTTTGATTCAAAGTAACTTTTACAAACAATAAAAATATTTTTCTTTTCAACTTTTATGTTTTTACAGAACATAAATAAACTTTAACCTTAATCATTTGAAAAACGAAAGAAAAACAACATTAAAAATTGTTTAACATATTTTATTATACTGGATGTTGTGAGTTACGATCATTATAAAACGCTCAATCACTCGCTATGGCCACAAGTCACAAACGTCACGACTGTTGTCCTCTCAGGGCAGACAGAGACTAGCAAAGACAAGTCCCAAGTACCTATTGTACTGTCGACCTCGTAATTGCTTACAACTTTTTCCGGTAAATTGAAACTTGACTACGACATGTCCTGTGTGTACTTCTTACTCTCAATATTCCTGTGCAGTGACTTATCGTCCTTACGACATGTCCTGTGTGTACTCCTAAGTCTCAATAGCCCTGTCCATTATGAATTATCGTCCTTACGACATGTCCTGTGTGTACTCCTAAGTCTCAATAGTCCTGTCCATTATGAATTATCGTCCCTACGACATGTCGTGTATGTACTTCTTAGTCTCAATAGTCCTGTGCAGTGACTTATCGATCCTACGACATGTCGTGTGTGTACTTAATCATAGTCTCAATAGTCCTGTGCAGTGACTTATCATAGCCGTGCAGTAATAACCAAGTAATTATTTATTTTTTGTTCTTTTCATTTATTTTTTGTGTGAAAAATCTCGTACCGCCTACCTACCTCGCCATTTAGAACAAACATGTACAGCTGCAAGATGATTTTAATACCTTCTATTGATAATGAACCTCGCAAAACGTCAATGTGGGCCATTTTTCAGACAGTTTTTATCTTCCACTATCTATCTATCTATCATGGGGTTTAGGTTTCCGCACTTAGTCCTTGAAATGGACCATTGTACGTGAGCCATGGTGGCCAGTTTATCTTCCACTGTAAAATAATGTTTATTGCTAGCTCGAGACTTTCACTCCACGGCCAGAGCCACGCCTTCAAACTTTCAGTCCTACATCATCCAAGATCACCAAAGATGCCACTTTAGTTTAACGAAAAAAAAATAGAATACATGTAGGAATTAGATGCCGTATCCTGCGTATGCGCAGTTCTCTTCACGTCCCCTATAAAAATTACGTGTAAAAGCAGTGACACGGCACCGCGGCGTGATCGTCGATACATGGCGGATTTGGGTGACGTGTTCGTGAAAACATGCGTAACCGCAGCGTGATGCACGATCTATAACCGTCTAGCCAGCGAGGCGCCTACTACGCGACCTCTATGTGCCTTGTAACCCTATTACAATGGTCTACCTACCTACCCAACTACTCTAGCCCGCTTTTTCAGGTGCTGTAGCCAGTTTCTTTCTAACTTCAGCCTACTACTAACTGACTAATTCGTCAAAATTATAAGGGTATGATGAAATACGACGCAAACCCTAGTAGGTACCTACAGCATAGTTATTCACAACCGTCGACAGGCTTCCGGGTCGAAATTTACACATTTTCGGGTACCTGATTTGCCCAGTCCCCGACAGCAAATATCTAAGTAGTTGTCGTCTATTTGGTTTAAACTGTTAACATTTTCTTCGGGTTTCGGATTTGTGAACAACGCGGCAGCGTTTAGAGGACTCCTTCAAAATCAAAATCAAAATATTTTATTTCACATAAGCCTACATGGGCACTTATGACACGTGAGAAGCTAGGTGCACGGTTCCAATTGGTCGTTTCTTATGGAGAAGAGCCGGCAAGAAACTCTACGGTTACTCTTTTTAAAAATAATTGGCTTTTTATTTTACAATGTTTTCAAATTACAGTAGGTAGGTATGGCAGGACAGCGTAGGCCCGTCAACAAGTACCAGGGACTTGATAAAATAAAAAATGGTCTACAGATCTAGTCTACAAGGTCTACAAAGTCCTCACATTTACAAAATAAGAATCTATCAAAAGGATAAATAAAATATAAAAACCTAATAAAACCAAGTGATATGATTGCCATTACAACCACTAACAGAGGTGGAAAATTCTTCGGTGCTCCAAGGACCAATTGAAATTTGACCAATTGGTCTATGGAGAAGATTACTTCGATAACATTGATTGTTGTTCGATTCGGTTTGCAAGCGTATCGAATGGTTGTGAATAAATATTATGCTATACTAGGATACAAAATTGCGCGCTCAGCCGGTCGATTCTGTAAAAATCTCACCGTGAAAACTTAGGTGAAGTGAGTTTGTTTTTGCTAGGAATTGACACTATTGACAGCTCACTCCACGCTCTCATATAATTAATTCAGATTTTTCTCTTTGCAAACTTCGGAGATATGGGCGGGAACGGTATTTTTTTACATTTTTTATCAAAAGTCGAAAACTATGCGGCCTAAAAAAAAGAAAAAATGTTTGAAAAACAAAAAACAAACACACTGCAAACTGCGCTCTTTCTTAAGATAACCCAATGCCCTAGTAGCCCCACTTCGAATTTTTCAGACCCCCTTTCAGAGCCCCCTTTAGCTGTTGCAAAAAAAAAATATTTGTTTCTTATTTGGAAAATAGTCGGGCAAACGTCATCTAAAAAATTTCAAGTTGATAGTATAAGTAGTTCTTGATATATCCAGCTGTGACAGACGGACAGACAGACAGACTGAGTCTCACCATAAGGGTTCCGTTTTACAATTTTGGTACGGAACCCTAAAAATAAGAATAAGAGAGATGTAGTGTAAGACAGAGGGAGAGAGTTAGTTATATCTTTCTTCTCTCTCATGTAAGGAAATGTGCCAAAACGTGACGCGTCCTTGTTTCACTCTCAATTCTGCCGGTCGATTCTGTAATAATCTCACCGTGAAAACTTAGGTGAAATGAGCGTGGAGTGAGCTGACAATAGTGTCAATTCCTAGCAAAAACAAACTCACTTCACCCAAGTTTTCACGGTGAGATTTTTACAGAATCGACCGGCTGGTCCAATTAACAAATCGACGCCTAAGCAGTTTTACTTCAAAAACCCTGAACTAGGTTCAAGTTTTTTCACTCTAGTAGAAAAAAAAATAGATTCTAAACCCAGCCTGAAGTTGTGATCCCCTACCTCGTCGCGACCTTTAATCGGCTCACGATTTTTATGCTCGCTCGCTACTTCGGGTGGCGTGACCAGGTGGCTTAAATCATGAGATTGCGCTATTTTTAGACGTACACTTTGTCGTAAAATCGTATCTGCAAACCGAAGCGTATTGAAGGTCAGCATCGATCAAAATAATGTACATGTTCCGTTCAATTTGTCGGGTGTCTGCAGGTGAGAGGGGTGATTGAGAGTATATTGCAGGGTATTGCAGGGCCCGAGGGGGCGGCGCAAGTGTGTTAGTGTATACCCGGGAACGCATAGAACTTTATAGATTGCAGCCGAAATTAAAAAAAATATCTAATATTATTGAAGACAAAAATAATAATAATATTGAGTAAACGGGAATATTTTCTACATCGAAGTGCGCGTAGAGGAACAAATCCAATTTTCTGTTGGCCATACAAATCATTATGTGCGGGAATCGAACCCGCAACATTACACAGCACGAAATTCAGTCACAACAATTTAATTGTGTTAAATGCAATGACACGCAAGCTGAGCATTTCTTGCATGTTCTCACAAATTGAATACCAACTTGTCCGTAGGTATATTCACATGTCATTTGACAGTGGTGCGACAACTATTGACGTAGCGTGTCAATAATAAATACTTAACAATTTCTTTCTCTGACTGTATCTACAGAGCCATTGTCAGATGACCCAGTCTGTTTGCGATCTGTGACTAACTGTATAAGGGTGTTCATTGGTACTGTCATACAGCATGTCGATTCTGTTAAAATCTCACCGTGAATACTTGCGTGGAGTGAGCTGTCAGTGTCATCCCACTGATGCTAGGGATTGACCATGCAAACATTTACAATCATAAAAGAGATTTTAATAATATTTTTCAATGCTAATCCTATTGATATTTTTATATAATTCAAAGCTAGTATTTTAGTGGTCAAAACATTCGCCAGCGCCTAACGCGCTTGCGCGGCGTGAAATATGGCTCATTCCGAATTAAGTCATCATCGCTCACATGAATAATTTGCTTTCCGATTTAGATAAATGACCACTATGGCAGCTGAGAGTCAGTAATATACCTATTCACTTGAATAGTTACTCATGGTTGGATTATAGTATTTATTTGTGTATACACCACGAATTTCCTCTTCTTTGGTAAGGTGGCGACTGTAGCCAGAAGCACAATTTCGAAAATGCCACGTTAGTTTAAAGATCGGTGATAATTATTAATTTAGGGCATGGTCGGTAGTCGGCGTTATCGCAAGATGGCACATGCCATGACTTCATATATGTCGATTCACGGGACATCGTTATCGCGTTCACGTTAATTCAGAAAAGGGCCCTAATTCACTATGACCACTTAATGATTCATTACTTCGAAACCACGTCAATTCCTTAATA
Source organism: Luperina nickerlii (assembly GCA_963855955.1). Taxonomy (NCBI): domain Eukaryota; kingdom Metazoa; phylum Arthropoda; class Insecta; order Lepidoptera; family Noctuidae; genus Luperina; species Luperina nickerlii. The sequence goes on from OY979671.1 coordinate 22,809,980, forward strand.
ACCAGACCTAATCACTACATCTGCTATTAACGTATTCTCTATGACACAATGACCGAAACCGGTTTGAACTGTCAAAATACCACGCTTGACAACCGTACGGCGTGGTAAGATTATGCGGGGAATAATAGATAAATACCATACAGCAGAATTGGGGTCAAGGTGTAAGCACGCTGTAGTCGATTACAGTGAAATTCGGAATGTACCATATATCACTCCACTCGAATCTCGTAACCATGGCAACACCACCTCGGCGTCAACACCTCCACCAGCCGCGTTTTGATTGGCGAATACCTCGCCTTTTTCTACTTTAGAGTTACACATTTTGAAAATCGCTCAACGAAAACTTTGCTTAATCTGCCCCTTGGCAGACTCTAAGGCAGGGTCGCCATATCGAAGGTCGCCATGAAATGTTGGGGGTTCAAGGGTCGTTAGAATTAGACAACCAGCTTGATAGAATGTACTTTAATGAATATCTAGTGAATTTATGTTACAATGCGCATTGATGTAAACTGCTTACTTATATTCTAAAGGAGTGTAGGTACTTGCTACGTTATGCACTATTAGGGACCATACATACACTTCAGGGTTGACACCAACCACTTCTTCATTTAAGGGTTACTAGAGGTGCAGTGCAAACACGGGCGCGCGATGAGCGATAAAATATTTGCACTTATTTGACGTTGGTATTGCATTTTCCTAATGTTCTTATACATGACGCCTTACAAGTTAAATATGTAAAAACAAATCTCTAATGTGATAATGAGTGACTAACGCGCAAGCGCGGCGTGATCTTATCACTTCACCTTCACTCCACCCGATTCACGACATTAAATGTCGTGAATCGGGTGAAGTGAAGGTGAAGTGATCACGCAATCTGCAATGTGATAATGACAGTGATTAACGCGCAAGCGCGGCGTGATCTTATCACTTCACCTTCACTTCACCCGATTTACGACATTTAGTGTCGTGAATCGGGTGGAGTGATCACGCCACACAAACTACGTGGGATTACATTCTATGGTCCGTCAGCTAGGCATCCGTTAGCACTCGATGACTTGACACACTCGGTTATCTCTTCTAATTCAATAGATTTGGGTTAATAACAACGCTGAACATCGTCGCAGTCTTTACTAGACTCGATCTACAATTGCTCATAATAACCAAACAATGTCGTTGCGTATTTTCATCAGTCTAGCTGTCATAAACGTGAATGTTTTAATTTTATTTACTGTTCGTGCGTGACGCGCTCGCGCCTCAGTCTATATAAGGACTTACTAGACTAGGGAAAAAATAAAATAAAACAGGATTGAGATTCTGACTGCGCTTCTGTTTTGCTATTTTATTGTAAGTAAAACCCCACAAAATATTAATGTTTTGACCACTAAAATACTAGCTTTGAATTATATAAAAATATCAATAGGATTAGGCTAAAAAAATATTATTAAAATCTCGATTATGATTGTAAATGTATGCTTGGTCAATCCCTAGTATCTGGTAAGATGACACTGCCAGTTCACTCCACGCTCACTTCACCTAAGTTTTCACGGTGAGATGGTTACAGAATCGCACTGCAGGTGCCAGGGACATCGACGCACGAACTGTAAACATTAATTCAGCACGTGCATTCTAGACTATAGCGTTGAAATTTTTCATGGGTTATCAAAAAAAATGTCTGCCGTGTCATAGAAAAGTGCAATACCTACGCGGTCAAAATGTATGGAACAGCAATTTTTTTTAAATAACCGGCGGCAAATTTCATCGCAGGGTTCAGAATCATGTGTTGAATCCATGGTAACAAGTAGCGCGTGGATTTCCCTGCATCCTGTATAATGCCAAGTGTTGGCAGCACTCTAATTGCGTAACACACTATCAAACTCAATCTGAATAATTTTGAAGGATATTGCAAATTCATTGCTTCTTCAATTCGAAAAAGGTGTCTTCTCAACAACGTAAACAACGCAATGAATTTCGCTGAACAGTCAAAATGAAACTCATTGCTACTGATAGTGTTTTTCCAATTAATCCCAATGAAAAATATAGGAATACGAAAATAATCAAAATAAATAATATATTAATCATAGTTTATTGTAGCTTATCATAGGATGACAATAGTTTGAGAGATACGTAACATAACGCAACATTCACCACTTTGGATAAAATCAACATCTTCAACCCAAAGTGGTCACCATTTACACTAGGTCATTAAAGTTATTCTCAAATTCAATTACTTCATTAACTAAATCATCTTAAACTATATAAAACCAAGGGAAAGGCTTTTGAGGAACTCTCAAACTTTACTACTCTTTACAATTGATTTAAAAACAAATGTAACAACATTTTGATATAATAAAATGAAAGGTTCCCCTTAATGATGTCATTAAATACATAATATAATTTGATTTGTCCATTCTCGCAATACTACAATAAAATGAGAAAGTATTAGTGTAAACCGTTTATTCAAGTGAACATCCATTGCATTGTGACTTAACTAATAAATTGTCTTATACTAACATTTCCACAATAAAGTTAATTGAATGTTTCTATGCCGGACACTCACGGTTCTGTGAAAGCAATCATTTACCACTACACAATGATATATTGAAGGTACATCGAACTTATTCTCAGTTATAACAACATTCAGATAATTTAAAACAGCTAATGTAGTCTTAAATCTGTCTAATACAACAATGAAGTTTAGTTTCCAACATGTCGGTTGTTAGGTCAATTACGAGCTTTCGACAATTAACATGATGTGGATGTAACACATTGTGCTGATGCTCGTTCTGAAATAGTCGTATCTATCTATTACTATACTGATTAAATCATTTGCACATAAGGTATTATGAGTAATTGCACAGTTTAGAGAGAAAAGCTGCCTCATATAAAAAGCGACATCTATGATATATTTTCTGAACACACCAGAGATACTTTTCGATGCAGCGCCAGAGTTGTTCCAGCGTCTGTTCTACCGAATCAAGGGGTATTCATTGTAATCACGCCTTAATAGTAAGGCAGCCTTTCTCTTTATCCTGTTCGAAATACTAATATTAACAAGCGCTGATTCAAAACAACGTTTTAAAGTCCAACACATTACTGGGGACACTACGCTTCGGGTATACGATTCTCACCTTTATACACTTTCATAGTTAAGTCCATATTCGCACACAATGATACACATGAGAATTCTTATGAAGAAAGTAAACAATATAGATTGAGTCTGATAAGAATATAGGAGAACATCGATATAGCGAGAAGAGATTGGTCGTTCTATATTTTATTCACATTTTTTTTTAATATTCTTATTGCAACATTTTGGAGCCCCGAAGATTATGATTTCAAAAAAACTCAAAATTATTTTTATTTAATTAACCAACGAACATACCCTGTGATTTTCCTTGATTTTAAATGCACAAATAACTCAAAGATTACTAATATTTTGAGTCGAATATATGAACCCAATCTAAATTATATTGCCAAACATGGTTTGATGACCAAAGAAAAATAATAAATTGATAGTCGAATGAAGTAACTTTTACAGAATATGTATGTCCTGCCATATATATTTCAGATTGTTTAGACTTAGTCCATGTTCATTTTATGACCCACTCTTTCCTCCTGCCCTCATCGGTCTTCAGTTTTGTAAGCTGACTCTGCCCAATAGACAGATCTCTAGCAAAGATCTTGGAGAATTTATTCTGCTCTATCGCGTCCTTAATACGTATTAAAGCGGCGAAGGTCGCTTTTCAAGGACTTAAAACGAAGGTCATGTCAAATGACCATGTAACACCCTCTCTCATGAAGATCGGAGACGCTACACTCGAAGTCGTGGACGAATATATTTACCTAGGACAAACTGTTAAAACCAGTTAGGTAGGTCCAACTTCGAGAAAGGGGTAAATTGTCGAATCCGACTCGGCTGCGCAGCGTTCCGGAAGCTACGCAATATCTTCTGGTCCCACATACCGCAGTGTCTCAAGACGAAAGTCTTTGACCAGTGCGTGTTGCCAGTGATGACCTATGGCACTGAAACGTGGTCGCTCACAAGGGGTCTTATTAGAAGGCTGATAGTCACCCAAAGGGCAATAGAGAGGGCTATGCTTGGTGTTTCCCAGCGTGATCGAATCAGAAATGAAGAGATCCGCAGGAGAACCAAGGTAACCGACATAGCCCGAAGAATTGCCAAACTTAAGTGGCAGTGGGCAGAGCACATTGCTCGCAAAACAGATGGTCGATGGGGTCCAATGGTTCTGGAGTGGCGACCGCTTACCGGAAGACGTAGCGTTGGAAGGCCTCCCACAAGGTGGTCCGACGTCTTTGTGAAGGCTGCAGGAACCCGTTGGATGCAAGAAGCACAAAACCGGTCAAAGTGGAGATGTTTGGGGGAGGCCTATGTGCAGCAGTGGATGTCTTTAGACTGAAATGATGATGATGATGATGAGACTTACAGTTTCTTAAAGCTAGTCTCAAGGTTTTTCAAAATGTCATAGTCTAAGATACGTAGAAGAAAGACCTTCACCGATCGAGTAACCGGACGAAATGTGTTTTTTACGGAATAACATAAGTTAACGAAAGTAACGGTGATGGGTTGCCTAATGAAATCCTGTCAAGGATATTTTTAATTAATTATGTAACAGGTAATTTTTTTTTTTTGATATCTTCACCGATAGCGTAACCAAAAAAAATTAATGCTAATCGAAAGTATGGAGTCTATAGAATATGCAAACATAGGGTTGCCTACCTTTTTCTTGTCAAGGCTATAGGGTTGCCTAGTTTAAAAAGGTGATTCGAAAATGGTACCTTCACCGATCGAGTAACCAAATAAATTATATATCAAAATGAAGATTATTTTTTTGCGAATACGATGGTACAAGGTTGCCTACGAAAAACCTGTCAAAAATCAGGGTTGTAAGGCGTTGAAATTTGAAAATAGAAACATATGAAAGTGTGCAAGAGAGACTCCCCATTATATCCAGTGCGATAGAAGAGGAAGCAGCATTGCAGCCGATCGCGCCACATCAGATGCTTGAAATAGTGCGAGAGAGAGCATATACGTAGTATCAAATGCGGTAGAGGAAGACGCACCATAGCGACGGGCTCCGCCCCTTCTGGCCTATGAAACGACGACATGGTTGTTGCAGTGGCTGAGCGATCGACTGCTGCGCTGCGTATCACGGGTTCGATTCCCGCACGGAACAAATATTTGTATTGCCTACAGGTAATTGTTTCGAGTCTGGCTGTTTGTGTATGTGAATTTAAATGTTCGTAAACGTACCCACGATACAGGAGTAATTCCTAAGGTGGGGCAAGGTTTGAAAAAAAAATTTGAAAGAGAGTGCGCATGCTCTGTACGGTTGACAGATCTGTGTATGAATGTCAAGCGTTGTTTTGGAGCAACTTCCCGCCATTCTCATAGAAGTAATAGCTTGCTACGGAATATAAAATCGTGCTGTTTGTCTGATGTGAACATAACTGAAGGCCAATTCTCGTAATTTAAAACGTTCAAAATCTAGTCGCAGTCTCATCTCGGCGACAAGCAAATGTCAAAAACTTGTCAAAATGTAGGGAAATTAAAAGTATTTTTTGACAGATTGAGACTGAGATCAGACTGTGAACGTTGTTAAAATTACGAGAATTGCCCCTCTGATATATCACTCGATTTAGTTGGTTATCACTCACAGTGTTACAAGAAAATAACTGTTTTAAAAAAAACTTACATTGAAGAATTCAATAATTTCATTGCAGAGCAAGAAATAAGTGATACTTATATATAATTTTCCAAATTATTACCGAAATAAATTTTTTATATTTTATTTGTAACAAAACAGAAATTGACAGAAACTAGGCACATTTGAGTCATATAAAAGCAAAGGCAGCAATATCCATTTTTTTTAGAATGGTAACTTTAAACGCAGTCCGTCAGTCGAATGCCATCTTTATATAATTGAAATAACATATCCCTGCAAAACTAACAATATCCCCTTTAAAATCGTCATTTATAGTGCAGGTTAGTGTCAAACACAGCAACATCCTAGGTTGTTTACTGCAAAAACAGCAACTTCCCTCTCGACCAATCAGATGTCCGCATTACTCGCGATTCAATATGGCGATTTTGTCTAACAACAACGTGAGCGTGCAATTTGAATTATAGATTTAAACTATAAAAAGTATTGATTTCTCTAAAAAGATTATAATTATAGCCAAATGGATTGTTACCCTACCCCCGTGGATAATAATTCCAGTAGGAAAAGAAAAGCTGAGCCCGCAAAATGGAAAAGAAACTTGTCCAAAAGACAGAGGTAAGTTTGCACTGGTTATAGCGCGACTGAGAAAGTTTAATCGTTGTATTTTACGCGGATGTTTTTCACGTTTTTCAAATATCATTTTTTTCAGCAAGTATGTATATCTAAGGGCTCTAACGATTTTTATGAAATTCGCAGGGTGAAAAATTGATCTAGCTAGGTCCCATGTCTGAGAAAATTCGTTTTCTCCGTATTTGCATGCAAAAAAGTTTGCCCGCACAATATTTTTCTTAATTTCGTCACCGCCGCCGCCAGCGCTGATGATCGTCGATTAAAACCCCAACTTTGAACAAGGTTTTCCAGTGTTTTTTTTTAATGTTGTTGTTTTTTTTTCTGTTATGGACTTTCTCTATTAGCATCCGAGCAGAGCTCGGTCGACCAGCTGTTATTTATTTAGTTTAGGTAACTGCCTGTCTAAATTTATATTTTTTGTTGTAGATATTCGGCTAAAACACTGCCAAAAAGATTGCTGTGTACACACAAGAAAACTTTTAAATGCATGTCTCTAAAAATGAGCGATGTTAAACATTTCTTCGAAACTTTTTATGCGCAGCCTGATAAGCAGAAGCAAGATGCTATATTGCTAAAACATTGCACGCCTGTTACCGTAAAGCGTCGTCGTCGTAATAGTAACTCAAACTATGCGAGCCAAACATTTCAAACCAAGTATTACATTTATAGTCAATCAGAAAAGAAGAAGGTACAAGTGTGTCAACGTTATTTTTTGACAATTTTGCAAATAACCAAGTACAGGGTCAAAAGTATTATGAAGGAATATTACCACACCGGGAAACTATTATGCGAAAATAGAGGAGGCGATCGTATTTCCATGAAATATACAGCGAAAAGAGATGCAATCATGCGCTTCATCAATAAGATTCCATGTGAAGAACCCCATTATTGTCGAGGAAATACAAAAAGGTTCTATCTTTCTTCGGAGTTATCAATCAACAGACTATGGAAAATGTATAATTCAGAAGCTACGGATGTTTTAAAAGTTAAAAAGTCGTATTTCCGACGTATTTTTAATACAAAATATAATCTTTCATTTGGCTCTCCAAGAACAGACGTATGCGCCGCTTGCTTAAGATTTTCTGAAGAAATGAAAGTAGAAAAAGATGACAATGCACGCCTTAGCTTAATGACTGCCCAAAGATTACATAAATTAAAAGCCAAATCTTTCTTCGAAAAAGTCAAGGAAGAAAATACAGGTCTGATAACATTATCTTTTGACTGCGAAAAAAATTTGAACTTACTGAAAGTACCAGACCAGGTAGCATATTATCTGAGAAATGTTTACCTGTACAATTTCACAATCGTAGTAGGCTCATCAAAAAGTAAATTACTTCCTGAAAATGTTTTCGCATACTGCTGGACTGAGGAGAGTTATCCCAAAGCTGCTAATGAAATAGCTTCTGCCGTATATCACAGGCTAAAAAATACAGACTTAACTTCCATCACCAAAGTACGACTGATGGCAGATGGGTGTGCGGGTCAAAATAAGAACACCATTATGCTGGCCATGTTATCAAAATGGTTAACCGAAGCACCACATAATGTCAAAGAAATTGAATTCGTGTTTCCGGTAGTGGGTCATTCGTATATACCTCCCGATAGAGTGTTTGCTCAAATAGAAAAAGAAGCACGAAAACTTGAAGTCATAAACAATCCTCAAAAGTACCTGGATATTATATCACGGTTCAGCACAGTGACAAAATTAGGAGTTGAATGTGAAGTTTTTGATTGGAAAACTGCTTCACAAGAAGTATTTAAACCAGTGGGCAAGTGGCATTTACAATTTAAATTATGTAAACGTTTTGTTCTAAGACGTTCTAAAAGAGCCGGAAATATTTTGATTGGTGGACATCTCCACTATAAAACTGACGATGGAGTCTGCAAAAATGTCTGCAAAAGAGGAAAATCAAGTTCCATGCTAAATCCATCAAAAATTAATCCTTCATGTACGTTATCGGATGCAAAGAAAAAGGATACTTTAACACTGTTAAAAAGCCATTGGGGCAATGATTGGCAACAAAACGAAGAGTTATTATTTTTTAAGACCCTGTTAAATGACGCAGAAATTCAAGTTGAAGGCAGTGGAGACAGTGAAGAGTTATGCGAACTACAGGAAGAAATAGGTGACATGCATGTGTGATTTTTATTTTTTTTATTAGCCTGTATTGTCCCACTCCTGGGCCAAGGCATCCCCCATTCTTTCCATTCCTCTCGGTGGTTCTTCTTGCCAATTCAAGAAGAAAGCATGTGTGATTATTGTTAAATAAAAATAATTTATGTACCATGTAAAACATTTTAAAGATTTAAGTATTATTAAAAATGCCATTACAATTTAACTACGTTTTTCACTTCTCATTCCTAAGCATTTCATACCTAAGTATCAAGATTACTTACACTTCTTGCACCCGAAATCAACCACTGCAAAAACAGCAACATCCTAAAAGAATTAAAGCAAAAGCAAAAAAAAAAAAAAAAAAAAAAGCAGCAATATCCAAGTATTGGTCGCAAAAACAGCATTATCCAAAATTAATTATGTTATCTGGGAAATGTGTTACTTTAAAGCGAAGTTCTATTCTACTTTTCATAACTCTAAGATTATTCTTCAACTAAAAAGATATAAAACAATAACCTAAATAGTTGCAATAAGAAATGACCTGAAAAAAACCGTTTCTCGCATTTCAATTAAACTGGATGTTGCTGCTTTTGCTTTTATATGACTCATTTTTTTTAGCAAATAAATTATTATAAATAGAATAAAAAATATAGGATAAAATGTTTTAACTTATAGTTATTTTAATTTTAATACGCATATTTTTTAAATTTTTTAAATGCTTTATCCGAAACGCCAACTTTAATTTGCAGTTTTTTAGCGTTTCATCATCAAAGTCAATTACGGACTCTTTCAAGCCACATAAAAAGCACGTTTTCGAGATTTTTAATTTGTAAGTAAAATTCACTAATGAATTCAATTAAAAAAAATAATAAACAGCACGATTTTATATTCCGTAGCACGCTATTACTTCTATAAGAATGGCGGGAAGTTGCTCCAAAACAACGCTTGACATTCATACACAGATCTGTCAACTGTACAGAGCATGCGCACTCTCTTTCATAGGCCAGAAGGGGCGGAGCCCGTCGCTATGGTGCGTCTTCCTCAACCGCATTTGATATTACGTATATAGGCTCTCTCTCTCGCACTATTTCAAGGATCTGATGTGGCGCGAACAGCTGCAATGCTGCTTCCTCTTCTATCGCACTGGATATAATGTGGAGTCTCTCTTTCTTGCACACTTTCATACGTTTCAATTTTCAAATTTCAACGCCTTACAACCCTGATTTTTGACAGGTTTTTCGTAGGCAACCTTGTACCATCGTATTCGCAAAAAAATAATCTTCATTTTGATACTTATATAATTTATTTGGTTACTCGATCGGTGAAGGTACCATTTTCGAATCACCTTTTTAAACTAGGCAACCCTATAGCCTTGACAAGAAAAAGGTAGGCAACCCTATGTTTTCATATTCTATAGACTCCATACTTTCGATTAGCATTAAATTTTTTTGGTTACGCTATCGGTGAAGATATCGAAAAAAAATTACCTATTACATAATTAATTAAAAATATCCTTGACAGGATTTCATTAGGCAACCCATCACCGTTACTTTCGTTAACATATTTTATTCCGTAAAAAACACATTTCGTCCGGTTACTCGATCGGTGAAGGTCTTTCTTCTACGTATCCTGTACTATCATGGCATGTCATTAGCACACAGTTTTACTTACAGTTTCACTGCAAGGCAAAGGGATTCATAGCCTGCCCCGTCTTTCTTTATGTTGTTTGTCATAAAGAAATTTAAAGTTACCTTAATTTTTATTTCTACAGAATATATTCTATAGAGTCCCTCTCACAGAGAGGGGCCCTGAGTTTCATCCAGCAGAGGAAACATCATAGGCTGATAAATTGTTTGTTTCATAATATTCCATAAATGTCACTCCAATCTAATGAACAAAGCAGAAGAAAAATTTACAAAGTTATTCTGTTGCCTTCTCTATAATGTTAGCACTATCGACAGTTTCATCGCCATTGGTGGTAGCGATAACGATCTCGTTATCTTTAGTAGTGATAGCATAATAAATTAGAGCACTGTCGCCATCGTCGGGAGCGGTGACGATACCGCCACCGTTGGACGTGGTGGCAATATCGCCCACGCCCGAAGTGGCGCCAAGCTCGCCATAGTCCGTGACGAAAACATGATCTCCAACATTGGAAGCGGCGGCGATATCGAAATTGTTCACAACGACAGTATCACGTCCAGCGTCAGACGCGGCGGCGACCGGCGCAGCGGGCGCGGCGGGCGCGCCGGGGCCGGCGCGGGCGCATCAGAAGCGCGCGCGGATGTACACGGCGGCGACGTCGTGGTTGGCGTAGCCGAGGCGCTTGGCGTGCTTGAAGATCTCGTTGGTGGTGGCCGTGAGCGGCAGCGACTGCTCCAGCGCGTCGCCCAGCCCCAGCGCCAGCTTCAGGTCCTTCTGCATGTGCATGAGCGGCTGGTGCGTCGAGTACGACGACTCTATCATTGCTGGAATCGGAAGGGAGGTCGGAGTAATCTCTTATTATCATCATGAAGAAATTACAATGTTGTATTCATTTTTTGACATTTGGAAGACCAAACCGCATGTAATAACGAGATAGATAATTAAGATAACTAGCTAAAATATAATTATTTTCATTTTGTCATTTCTTCTAGATTTCTGATTTTAATAGTTATTTATGCAACTGTTGTTTATTAAGCGGTATTAAAACACGAACGTGGGTTTATCACACGAGCCACGAGGCGAAACCGATTGTGATATTAGTATCACACGAGTGTTTCAATACCTATTTATGTACAGTTGCATACAAGACTTTATCTACACCCGTGATATATCCTCTATAAAAGGTTCTGAAACCATAGGGTGTTGTAAGAACTCTATGTAAATTAATTGAAAGTTTAATTGCTGAGTATCAATACTAGTAATCACTCATTTTTGTTATCAACAAAGCAATAAATTGCAATACTAATATCGAACAAAAATGGCGAGATACAACGTGAATTCAAATAACCGATAAGTTTATTGTTTAATTACGGCGCTTTGGTCGTGAAACGCACGTGCATTACAATGTTCCCTTTTTTATTTCATAAAGATACGAATTGAGTAGTGAGAATGTGGCTGTTTGATGAGTAAGGAAGGGAACGAAAAAGCAAAGGAGTTGCATAATGAGGTTTAGTACAACATTATAACACTCGTTTGGATGATATTATAGTTACTATGACACGGATTATTTTAATGTTGGCAATAAGCCAACTGTTTTAGAAACTTTTATAGAGGATTTATAGCATTAGTGTAGATAAATATTGTTAAGACGTCTTAATTGTCCTGCAACTACCATACCGTCTGATATTCTGCCGCCTGTGATACAGATTTATAAAAACTGTTATGTTCCACAGAAAGTACTCTTGAATCCCTCTTTGAAATCAGAAATCCTTTATTTCTTTTAAAAAAAAGTTGGTAACTGTACATACCGCGGCCCTTCAATATTAGATGCGGCGAGGCGAGCGGTGTGAGAGCCAGCACATCGAGCAGGTCTGCCTGGTTGAGCCCAGCTCTGTCGGCTAAGGCGAGTCCTTCCGCCAGCGCGGCCAGGGACACGCCGCCCACGACCTGTAGCACGGAGTTCATCTTCGAAGCGTTGCCGATATCACCTGGGAAAGGGGATGCGTGTTGAATGACGAATTTGTAGAGGGACATGAGCTTTTTACTTTAACAAACACTTAGAGGAGGAAAGTTGAGCTAACTAGACTTTTTTATCATAGATTGACAACTGATGGAAAAAGGCCGCCACAACGGTATAAGATTTTTTGGTGCGTGGCCAAAATTGGTACTACGGCCGCCATCTTGTTTCCAATGAATTAATCAATCAATTCAGCCTATCGCAATCCACTGCTAGACATAGACATCTCCCATGCAGTGCCACAACACCCTGTCCTCCACCTTCTAGATCCAGTGTCCCAGTCACCTTCTTAAGGTCGTCTGATGTCGGTAACTCCAGTTATTATCCGACCACCAGAAGTAACTTGTAGTAGTGTACGTGGAAGAACGGAAGGGTTTGCCCTGCTATGGGACACTAAAGGCTAATATAAACATTACAACAAGTTGCGTTAGTTCAGTCGTTTTCTTGAATGTCAGCTTCGTTGCAGGAGTTTATTAAATAGCTATTTCTGCCACCAAGTTCCAATTTGAAGGGTATGGTTGCCGGGCAAATTACAGGCAAAAGCAAAACTCGAAAAAGTTCGATTGTCAATATGTAAACAATGTCCTCGGTATTTGGATGCTTTAACATACACACAATGATATACATATAAAACAATAGGGTTTGGGGCGAAGATAAAGACTCGTAAAATATTGTACACTTTCGGTGCGCAGCGCAGCCCAGTTGACGGACGTCACACGACACTTGTCAAAAAAAGGTGCGCGTCGAATGTTTTAAAGGAAGCTTCTAGAAGCATCGACTCCCTCTCTAAGGCCGGGCCACGAGGCCTTTCCGCCAGAAGTGCGTGGATTGTGGCGGGAAGCTGTTAGAAATAGGCTCGCGTTATAATGCCTATTTTATCATATAAAACCTTCAGTTAAATGATGGGGAGAGCGATTTTCCACCAATCGGTATTCCCTTTCATCCTGTAAAAAATTCAAAATATTTTTGGTTAGTGAATGAGTGCTTTAACATTAATGTTAGTAATGATGTAATTGCAGTAGGTGCACTTTTCTCTTGGTGCCGTAAAAGCGACTACGGTAGTATGGTAGCAGCATCTTAATTGGTGCTTATGGCATAGTGCGGTCACTAATCTCTTAGCTAAGCGTGGTGATAATTTCCAAAACTGATTTTAGTAGCAAGCATTTACGGTCTAAAATGCTATGAAGAACATGAATAGAAACCTTCACCAGAATAATTAGCAATGAAGTGTATGTGCTGGTTAGTAATTATGATTAACTTATTTCTAGAAAGGACGCTCAGATTAAGACGTTGACAGTTAACAAAATATAAAATCGGAGTAACAACAGAAAATAAAACATAAAAATGCTAAATAAGAATAAAAAATAATAAGCCCGCGATGTCATCATCGTTTGAATAAATAAACGAAATTTTACTGAAAATAACACGTCTGTATTTTAAAAGTACATATATTTTACTTATAATTTATGATTTTATTAGATGTGGCAATTCAAGTCCAGAAGGCAGATATGTAACAGCTCACAGTCGCATGCAGTGGACTTCCTTGTTTCATCTACAATTAAACAAGAAAGTCCAGTGAGGATCTTCACTAATATTATTCCGTCTATTGCTCAGTTATAACCTTTTCATGGCTTATCTTACAATATGGTAACTTATTTTGATAGAATTATGCTGCAAATGCCTAGAGAATGACACAACATTAACAACCTGACACGCAAAGGTACTTAACGACTCCAATTTTTCCCAAATAGTTCTTTCCAGAGCTATCCTACCACATCACGGGCCATAACAAACATAAATGTCAACGTCCAAGGTTCTGTGCATCCGCAACCGGAGCAGCTGACTACTACCAAGGTAGAAGGAGTTCTTGCTCATGGCCTTAAAGCAGGACTGGCAGTCGTCGAACAGCGAACGGTCGCCGGCGGCCAGGATGATGAGCGTGCCTTCCTCTGCTTGCGTTTTTGAGCCTTGGATCTGGAAATTCAGATAAGAGAAGTTAATAGTATAACTTAAAAAGATATGAGGGTCATAAAAATAAATACGCGTCGAAGTGCGAACCTCCTTTTTTTTCTTCGGATAAAAGTTACAGTAAAGCGCTCGGTTATTTATGACCAATATAAGCACTCAAGATGTTGCAGTAAATGTTGACGAAGGCGGAGTAAATTTTGTTGAGTTATTTTAGGGATTATGTTCAGAAGATAGGCAGCAGGACCAACAATTTACACTGTATTGCAATATAGTACTGTCACCATTTCTTAGATGATAAATAAAGATTTTTGATTGACCATTGTTCATATGGCCCCAAGATCTTGCAGTGAAGTGAACATCAGGACTATTTGCAGCAATATATTATAAGTAACCTAATTTTTTTTTTTCTATTTAGCTAAATCAACCAAGGGGTCTGAAGAACGGTGTCTCACATGGAGCAACTGCCACCAAACCAATAAAAAGGTTTCAACTAAATACTCTATTTAATGGTTTTAATTGTTTCTGCGGTAGAAGAAAAGTGCAAAGGTCGTGTCCGAAGTCAAGATTAAATTAATTGTAACAATAAAAGTTTCATGGCAGCACTAAAACTTAGAGGGCGCCGACCAAACGCCGACCGCGCAGTGGCGCCCCCATCGTTTGTTTGGTTATTTATTTTATTTCAGAATGAAAATGCAAAAAATAAGCGCGTTAAGTTGTGCTCCACAAGAATATAAGTTAATATTACTCTAAACGGAAGTTTTACATTGTTTAGTTCTATTATAATCACTAAAACGGAAAGAGTGGCCATTATTATCCATTTTAGTGATTATAATAATAATACTATTTTCTGCATTAACATTCTAAAATAAAAGAAATAACCAAACAAACGATGAGGGCGCCACTAGGCGGTCGGCGTAGCCTTAATGAAAGACATCAGCCGAGGTACGTTTTGAGTACTTAGAACATAAAATGGACTGCTCGTGACACGTTATTTTCCTCTGCCTTACCAAAAATGCTTCAAAAAACTGGCCAAGTGCAAGTCGGACTAGCACACAAAGGGTTCCGTACCACAAGGTAAAAACGCTGAAAAAAACACGTTTTTTGTATGGGAGCCCCCCTTAAATATTTATTTTATTCTGTTTTTAGTATTTTTTGTTATAGCGGCAACAGAAATACATCATCTGTGAAAATTTCAACTGTCTAGCTATCACGGTTCATGAGATGCAGCCTGGTGACAGACGGACAGACGGATAGTGGAGCCTTAAAATTAGGGTCCCGTTTTTACCCTTTGGACCGTATCCAAAGGGTAAAAACGGGACCCTATTATACTCTAATAAAAATGAAATCAAAGAATTTTAAATATTTCTAGTCTTGTGTTCTATAAGTAAGCCAATTTCATATTTCTGTGAAGAAGGAGGAAACCACTGTTTGTGTTCATTAAAGTTCCCTGCCATCTTTATCCAACGAAGTCATCTATGACTCCAGGAACTTACGTCTAGTTTAGGAGTCACAGCATTTAAATATTGACCTTTGTATTAAGTCTCTTATGTTTTTAGTCATAAGGATATTGTAGAAAAGTTTTGGTGCCATTTTTTTTATTTATTAATTTCAGCAACCACTCTCTACATTGAGCATTCAGTAGGACAGGCATAGCGAACTTTCAACGCCGGAAAATCAACAACTTTACTCAGCACAGTCTGAAATGTTTCCTTACCTGAGCTTCCAGATATCGGCCGCCCTTCCCGCTAATAGCCTCGACGATGTCATGCGACGTGTCGGAGTCTATCGACGTCATCTCGACGTAGCCCTTCGACTCCAGCGAGGGACAGTGCAGCACACCGCAGTTGCCGAACACCATCTGGATATTTACATACAAATGATCAAATAAAAGATTATAATTATTGAGGGTCGATTAGAAAATAATAATTTCTAAGTGGCGCCAGTGACGGATAATTTTAAAGGAAATCGTTTGGCTTGGTAAGGGCATGTGATGAGGAGGTATGTAACGTATGTGACTAAAAGAGTGATGAGTGTGAATGTTAACGCATGGAGAGGCAGAGGAAGACCAAACAAAATATGGATGGATTGTGTGAGGATGATATAAAAGAAAAAAAGGAGTGAATGTTAGAGTAACTGCTGACAAGGGTAGAGAATGGAAGAAGAGCAAACATCTTGCGCCGACCCCAAGTAACATTGGACTAGGGCAGGAAGAAGAAGACTATGAAATTAATAGTTGGTAAGGCCTTGTATGGCCTACATCCATTTTTTTTGTTTTATTAGCGCCCGTAATGTCCCACTGCTGGACAAAAGCCTCCCTACTCTCTTTCCACGTCTCTCTGTCTAGTGCTGCCGAGGACCAAAATTGCCATAGACTAAACTAGATTAGAGGGCTGTTTAAAACGTTGGACCTTCTCCGTACCCGATCCGTATCCGATCTTCTCCGTATGAAAATCAACCACCCAAATGGAGTTATAGAAGTTAAGCTTAGTCGAAACTACTAAGTTTCTACTTTAAGTATTAGCAGCAATCTTGACCTTTTATAACCATATTTCAGACACATCCATTTTTTGTGGGCGGAACCTTTAATTTCGCTAGATTATTGGATATTTTCCTTCACAGTTCACACTGGTACGAGTTAACCTTTCCACATACGTGGGTTTACGAGTGGGTGCAACATACATGACATGAACCGCAAAACCGTTGCTACAGAACACAATGGGACGTAAGGTATTTTAATACGAGAAATGTGCCTTTGTCGAGTGTTCCTTACAATAGAGATACTATGTGCACAGTTTCACGGCTGTTTTAGAAAATCTGTGTTTATTCCATATAAAAGAGATACTAAAATCTGTTTCAGGGTTTTATAAAATAAATGCTTTGCGTAAGATTTCATCTAAGATTAAATAACAAGTATGGTTCTTACTCATGTTTATATGTTAGTATAAAAAAATATTAAGCTTAGAATTTGAACCCATACTAATACACTCCCAGGTAATACAATAATTATGACAACAAGCTCACTAGTTTAGTTAGAAAGATACGCCACCCCAAAGTAGAATATATCTCGCCCCCAAAACTTCACAGTAACAAAACCTTCGTCCACTCATTTGAGCAATCCCTTCCGGCTCTGTTCCCTGTTCAGCCCTCCGTAACGCATAAAGATCTCCAGTAAAGGTCGGATCAGGGTCGCGACCCTGAATCCCGCCTGACCTATGTGCAAACACATCTACCCGTGAAATCAACATTTATTTCATCATTATGATTTCTTTTCGGGACCTACAATTGAATTAAAACTTGACCTTTATGAGTGCTTATAGAACTCCTCCAATATAGACTTTTATTCATTGCGAGTTTGTAATTATATGTTATCAATCCATACTAATATTATACATTCGAAAGTAACTACTCTGTCTGTCTGTATGTTACCTTTTGATGTCTAAACCACTGAACGGATTTCGATAAAATTTGGCAGAGAGATAGATTGCATCCCAGGGAAGGAAATAGGATAGTTTTTATCGATATACATCGCGGGCAAAATAATACCGTACGCAAAATACGCGCATTGACGTGGAGTTGCGGACACGAGCCCGTATTACCTATTTATTACCTATGCCTCGCGGGCGAAGCCGCAGGCGGAAGCTAGTTACCTATTATAGCATCCCTTCATCCATTATATTCAGATTAATATGACTATGTCAGAAAGTAAGAATAGGCTCTATAGTAGTTACTATGGCAGTATTTTGGCATAAAACGTAATCGTTTGGCATATAAGTCTCATTTTTTTACTGGCCCATAATCCGCAGAAGCGTACAAGAACGGAACAACCAATCGCTGTCAATCGCTAATCACAAGCCTACCTAGCACCCTTTTTGGCGCAACCTTGAGGCACTCTGTACTTGTTAAACATTATTTTTTTTAAATATTAATTTTGGTTTATGTTTCACGAACTGTTGCCAAATAAATGTTATCCTTAATTTATTTCTTTTTTCCTTTCTTTTACTCAGCCAGGATAGTTCGAATTTCAGATTCGTCCAGAACCATAAGGAAGTCATCATCAACTACAAGTACTAAAATTCTAAATCACAATAGTATCAGTGCCTGTTACCTCTTTAGCTGCTTGAGGGTCTGCGACGCAGGAGAAGGTGATGTCTGCCTCCTCCAACACGTCGCAAGGTGTCCCCGCCAGCGTCGCACCCACCTTCTCGAAGTCTTTGCACTGGAGACAATAAAAATAATACATTTATATATGTACATTCATTATTAAATAAGTTTTCTTATACCTAATAAAATGTAAGTGAAATCATTTTGCTAAGTTTGTTCTAAAATAATGATTGTATACAGAGCTACTGTCAAACAGATCTCTACACAACCCAAATTACCTAGAGGGACAAAAAAAAAGGTTATTCATATTATATCAATTATCAATTCAATTAATCGCAGTTGTAAATAAAACTAAACAATTTCCTTCCATAAAGCTTCATACTCCTAGTGCCATCTATAATCAGAAATTGAACTAAAAGCTTCTGCTCAACGCTACTAGATGTCGCTGTACGTCGGCGGGACGGTACCTAAACGCAATCAATATCCGCGCCACGCCATCGCCACCGACCGGGCCGCGTCAACGACCGCGGCGCGCAATGGCCGACGCCACGCGCCGCCATTTTGACGGCGATAACGGCGCCTCTCTAGCCACCACGCACGCAGCGACACCGGCGAATACCGTGACGAGTGTCAAACAAAAGTCTCGGCCGATTCATTCTATAAACATGACACTGTGTCCGTTTGACATTTACTGGAAAACGGAGAATGCATCGATGCCTTTCTAGCAAAAGCAAATCTGCGGCTCATCTTTTATGCAGTATTTGCAACTTTTTAGCAATAAATTTATTGACAATGCAATTTGAGCAATTTATATCGTATCCATTATTTCTTAGGGAAAAAAGTGTGGCAACAAAGCACCGGCGATGCTCTTTTATTTTTAGATGACTCCCAGGCATTGACAAAAAACGCATATAAAAATAGTTTACAATTACAATATTTAGGTTGTGAAATTTCGAAAAAGGTCAGGTACCCAGTCTGCGCCTACATTAAAATGTAGCAGATATTGATTTAGAAAAGAACGTAAATATTTGCATACCTATAGTTAGCTGAAGAAAAAAGGCAGACAAAAGTTCCTGCCTTGAGAATTCCAACTTTCAATGAACAAAAGGCATTGGATTCAATATTGATTTTTACTATAGACAGTGTCGAACAGGTGAACAAAATATTATAAGATGCGACGCTGGTGTCATACCTATTATAAGTGTCACAACACGCACAACATCGATTCCCAAATTCAATCTAATGTTTATTAGCTATCATAAAAGTGTCAAGTGTATATAATAAAACGTTCGCAAAGTATTGATGGTTGGCGACAAACAACTGTAGCAGCGAAGGTCAATATCAATGTTTGCACAGATGGCGCCAGGTTCGCATCCTGGCTACATCCACTAGTATAGGATAACACCCACGCAGACAGATATCTATACGACCTACATACATAGTAGGTGCAGATATGAAAAATGTTGCTTCCCAAAATGTAGCTGAAGATAAAATAATTTTAATAAATAATGGAGATATGAATAGGTCAGACTAGGTCACGTGTGAAACTATTATTTTGTTTTTCCGTGACGTCAGTATTTTGCAATTATACAATGATATAATATGAAGGACATCTCTAACTCAAAATATATGTAAATTACAACAAATATTTTGCTTGCTGATTTCTTAGCGTTAAAAGCAATCATAATAAAAAATGCCACTTTTATACATTCTTTATGCAATATCCGAATCGCACTTAACATTCTCTTTCGCGATCGTTTAAATATTGAGATGATAGTGGATTTGGCACAAGTGCAGCACTTGGCTTCATAATCTGAGTCACAGGGCATGTGCTAACGGAAATTAATCTGATGTAGCTTTTAAGTAAACTGTTTCGTTTATTTTCGGGATCCCGTTTCGTAGAATTCTTATGGGTGTATCGTGCGTGCAAACTGTAAATGACCGGTCCACGGGCATTCCCACAAAGGTGTCATTCACAGTTGTTGCTGTAGCTCCGAGTCGAGCGCTGGCATTTCAAAGCGGTATTTCAACAATTTCCTGTTAGACTCGCTCCTAATTACTTTACAAAGTGCATTTGTACCGTATTGGTGCAGCGTACAGAAACGTGTTGAACTAAAAGATAAGAGAGTGCACTCGTGATAAGATAATTAGGACCTGTGCACTTTCTACAGATGTTAATTTTAATGGATAGTTTAAAAGTGTGATTTCACGTGCTTTACGATTCGGCAGAGTTAGCAACGCCAAAACTCATACCATTATTTTGACCTATCTTTACACTTTGTAGAAACCGACTTTCATCTACAGACTCATTTCCTTCATTCCCATCCACGTCGAACATATTTTCTCAAGAAAAGTCATTACTCAGGTTACCTAATGTTTTCTTTGGAGTATGTGTTCTAAAAGGGAATAATCTAGAAGAGTGCATTTCGGCACAAGGTGATTAATATTGTTCTGTTCTCCTTCGTCAGCCAAAGGTTCAAAACCAATCCTATAATTTTCGGACTTCCTAGTTTTGAGTATGTTTTATTAAAGCCGAAGCCGTCTCGATGTTGGAACTATCTCATTTCAAACGATACTGGAATTCCAGTACATACCAATAATTAATATGAATTGACACCGAATTCCTGCGAAATTAAAAACCTTAACCAACAGTTTTCTTCCATTCAATATCAAAACAGAAATTCCATCAACTGGATTAAATTATTATAACAAACTTCGTTAATACCACTTGTTTATCTGACTTAAATTCTATTTTAAGCCTTATCGCCTTTAACGTGAGTTGTAGTGTTTGTGGTATACGTACTTATTGTTATAACTGTCTGTGGCAAATGTTTGTACTAAAGGTTATGCCACAGCCAGGAAAAAGGTATTCGGTAAATAGATTGGTAGAGTGGTAGAGTCTACAACAAATGGAACACCTATCAGCACGGAAAATTCGTCGAACTGTTTATAGGAGGGTAAACATTTTCGGTCAAGGTCGCTTCCATTCCATTTTCAAGATGCCTTTCGCTTCCTTCGGCGATAAATTCTCGCAGTTTGAAAACTGGAAGAGTGTTTGTTGCAAAGTTTCATGCTGCTAAATTGAATTCGTTAATCTCTTTGCCTAGCGTTCTTGGCTGGGAATCGATACTTTCATAACATCTTCCATTGTTCTTATTATTAGAAAGATGAGTGAAGCCATATGGGTGTTTTAAAACAGCGTGCGGTCGCTAATATGTCTAGCAAGAGTGGTACTGCAAATCTACCAGGGTTATTAAATTTGTTGTTCCACATTGCGCTCCTCTCTGGTTCTTCACTCAGAATTGAGTACATCCGATGCACATTTACATAAGTAGGCATAATCGCTACATGAATAATTGCGTTATATTAAGGACGGCATTTCGTGGCTGGATTGGAAAACATGTTACGTTTGTCCGGGACAGTAATTTTCAAACTAAACTTATTCCAAGACTATCTTTCTTTATTTTATTTTGTTTATTCCGCTACAGTTTATACTATAACTAAGCCGAACATTGTAAAAAGATTGAGCACATCAAAATCGATATACCTAATTTGTTCTACTATCGAGGATAATTCGTACACTTACGCTCCAATTTACTGTAGCTACGTCTACATATTTTATCAGTTGAGTACTTTTCTCTTAAGAGGGCGCCGTCCAAACGCCGACCGCGCAGTGGTGGCGCCCTCATCGTTTGTTTGGTTACTTCTTTTATTTTAGAATGAAAATTCAGGAAATAAGCACGTTAAGTTGTGCTCCACAAAATTGTACGTTAATATTATTATAACGGTAGTTTGTTTTTTTTTAATAAAAGAAACAACCAAACATACGATGAGGGCGCCACTAGGCGGTCGGCGTAGCCTTAAATATAATTTAGACATTTGCGCTTAACCCCAATCATTTATAACATATTATTGCCGTTTCCTGGACCGTTACTTTTTACAATTATGACGACCTCTAAACTATGTCCCTGTTACGTTGCCTATACATAAATGTATAACTCGCCTGTTCTCGTCATCATCAGCATTGCTAATAGTGCTGTACAAAGGTCTATCCAATCGGCACCTATCCTGAGGGCGATCCTACTTTTTCCTATTCGCGATCTACACACAAGAACATCATTTCCATAGGTTCAAGCAGTACCTACAGTACAGACGAACAATGGTGATAATTAAAAGTTCAAAATGTCGGGCGGAACCGCTTCGTCGATATTTAGTAGGTCGTACGTGATCTTTCACCGTGCTGTCTGTGGTATAAGGTTGCCAAACAATATTATATCATAATATTATCTGCGTCATGGAACTGAGCGAATTGAACGTTTAATGTTGCTGTGCTGACATAATTACGTTACGTGTCTGTTTATTATTATATAAATCAGTTTATAAGCTAGAACTGAGAAGTTGGCCACCGACGGCTGTACATAGGGATAAGTGGAAGAAGGGAAGGGGGGCTTTTGTCCTGCAGTGGGGACACAAAAGGCAACAATAATCAGTACTACAATATTAAGTATTTTATGGTAGGTACTCTGCTAACCAATTAACAACGATATAAGTGTTTATTTAATTTTGTGTTTAAGTGCGTTAGTTACATTGTATATCCTTATAGTTGAGGATAATTTATTTGAGTAAACCTATTACAGGAATAATAATAAGCAAATATTATTTGATTTTTCAATAAATTATTGTCATTCTTATGCATAACCATTTATTACACACAAAATTCATTGTTTATATGTATTGATTCATTGATTACGATAGTAACAGTAGCCTGTTGATAGAAAATGACTTGTATCAAAATAAAAGTTGACGATAAAATGCATTTCTAAGTGGCTTTAAAAAAAACAACCGACGTAAAAAAACACGACAAAGTGATAAATAATTTTAATTTCGGATGTTGGTGTCGTTGGTTCCGCATTTTAATTTTTTGACACCGACTTTCGAAATTAAAGTTATTTATCACTTTGTTGTAGTGTTTTTTTTTACTTTTTATTTGTATCTACCCCACACAAATTCAATTAACACTAGTGCATTGAAGAATTGCAGTACATTTATGAATATACAAACATGCATACACACGAATTAAGAATAAAGAACCTCCTTTTTGAAGTCGGTTAAAAATGATGTAAGTATACGGAAGTGAACAACCCTGTATCCGAAACGAATGGCTAAACAATGGCAAGACCACAACGCAACAGAAAGATAATTACTAGTACTAAAACAAGTCAACTAAACCCAAAAGATTTGTTACATCATCTGGGTAAGAAATTGAGTTTAATTACAATTATTGAACTAACCAAATTAAAAGCAAGATTGATATTTTATACTTTAGTGTTAGTACATACCTACTATCAGATATTCTGTGCTTCAGACACCTAACATAGACGAAAAATTTAATAAGAGAATTTAATCACTACAAAGTACTGTTTCCATACAAGAGTTTCAATTCATATCCAACATATCATGCATAGGTCTGGCAATTAGCTCAAAACCTCTTATAAAGATTTATGTTTAGAATTTATAACATAAATACCAGCAGGTGATTTTATAATTAGTCATGCCAAGGAGAAACTTTTAATATAATAATAGTCCTCCAGAGCGTATTTCTGTCATGGCAGCCAATCTCAACGGAGACTAGCCTCGGCAAGGGAGATATAGTGCAAGAGTGTGCGCAGCCGCGGATACAGATGCACTCTGTCTTCCCTCACTCTCATTTTCCCAAGGCGACAGTGAATAGTTTAAGATTAAATGACAGCAGTTGCGTCAAACTGTTGTAGGAACATGCTACCAAACAGAGAATTGAAACAAATTCCGATAATGTGAGTAACGCTGGCAAACAGTTCACTATCTATCAAACGATCCACCTAAAAGCATTCAGCATAGCGAACTAAACGATATTACTTATCAACCAAGGTCAAATAAAATATAAGATATTGAAGTAATGAAACGAAAATATGCCTATCGGACGGTAAACAGCACATGGCAGACCCCAGACAGAATAATAAACATCCCAATGAGATCGCACTAAATTATCTGAATCTGAGGTCACTTGCGCTGAATTTTTTGGCGGCAGTCCATAGAAAGAGGAAGTCATTGCTTTGGAGACGGGTGTTGAAGCTGGAAACATCGAAGAGGTAGATATTTTAAGATTCAAGTATTTTGAAGGGACTGTGCCAAAACTAAAAGAATGGGTAATTAATTTTGATGCAAATGATGTCCAAGACAACAATAATAGAGGTTTGAACACCAAACCATACCTGATACCAAATCATATTATAAACAAGAATAGAGAAACGTATTTCACGTGTGCGAATACAATTGTTATGGTTAATGGACCAGCCATTGTCTTAAAACATAAACAATGGATAACCAGGTAGGAATTTCTTTCTCAGAAACTAAGCATTGTTAGGCATGATTTCTAGCTGTTTTAAGACAGCTATTTAGCTGGATATATTAAAAATGCCTAATAAAGATACTGAAGTAGTTGATCGACCAAATACAGGATGTTATGCAAAAGAGCTATAATACAAACAGACAACGGTAACTAAACAACTGTTCCGCGCCGTTGAACCAGGCACCCTTTGGAGACTTGCGTTGTAAAAAGCAAAACCAAAGTAATGCACGTTATAAAAAATCGTTTCGCATCCACAACTGAACTGGAATACTTTTAAGATAAACACGATCTTAAAATAAAAATCGTGAATCTCTTCAGAGTTATTTTCATAAATGTGACCAACGCGGTTCTAAATAAACGGTTCAATATGGCTGAGGATCGTTTCCAGACTAATCTAATAAGCGAGCAGGAAAAGCGGGAAATTCCGGTAGGTAATATCCGTTCCCTCGGAACCCGACACCGATTAGTGGTTCATCGATCACTGGCATCACTGCTATTAAATAAAACCCACGTATCGTCCGCTATATCCATCCTATATATAGTTTACTACTTTTAACTTTGTAGGCCTTGTAGACTTTAGGTCTGTAAAGCATTTTTTATTTTAGCAAGTCCCCCAGTACTTGTTGACGGGCCTACGCTGTCCTCCCATACCTACTGTAATTTGAAAACATTGTAAAAGCCAATTATTTTTAAAAAGAGTAACCGTAGAGTTTCTTGCCGGCTCTTCTCCATAAGAAACGACCAATTGGAACCATGCACCTAGCTTCTGACGTTTCATAAGTGCCCATGTAGGCTAATGTGAAATAAAATATTTTGATTTTGAACTGACGCGTAAAAAATAGCACGATTACACCCATCATTAGCAATTGTAGTGTTCCACGTAACGAGGATTCCCAGACCTTGACGTGTATCGATAATTGAGCTATTTAGCTTCATAATACTATGTTTGTCAAAACAACCCGGTTATGAGACGTCTTGGCAATGTTCCTGCACATCTTCGTTGTTTCGATTCTTAACATTATTCTTAAATAACTCGTTTAATTGAGTTTTGGTTGATTAGTCTTTAATAACTAATCAAGGTTAGGGTCGGGAAATAAACAAGGTATCTCTAAAATATATCGTTATACTTACGACATTTCAAGTATTTTTATTTACATTTTTCTGTCAAAAGAAGAGATTCAACATAATGAGATGCTGAATAGACATGACAGCAAGAAAATGTTGTACTTAGAAACAAAAAGTTGGACACGTACACAACAAAACCAGTGCAATAGAGATTAACAAAGAGGTGTGAAGTGTCGTTAGTGTAGATTTGAGAGTAGGCCCGTGCCCAGTGGTGGGCGCATTGCCACGTGAAAGGAAACACCCGCCATTAAATGATTTTTTTTTGTTTTGTTCATGAAACCGGATCGTCTTGCATAACTGACGCTTTGTTCTCATAAATTATAAGGAATACTCGACTATCAGTCACAGTCAAGAATTTGATTTAAATGACTCGAAGGTTAAAATTAGCTCCATTAATACTTAAAACATTACAAAATGGAGGTTGTATAAAACTGAATAATTAATGTAGTTTGGCTTGTCGAGTCCTTCATGAATTTTAACACTGGGAAAATAACAATGAGAATTACAAGAATTATTATTATTAGAATTTATTCCACTCAATTCTACACGTTCAAACCATTCAGTACAAGTAATACATCTCTAGATTTTCATGTAAATGTTATCGTTCTATGATATTATAAACACGATAACTGGTAAACAAACAATAAAAGTAAATATTTTGATAAGAAATCCTAATATAACGATACATTCTGCAATATTTGTGTAGAGAACGGAAAACGTGTCTATGCCAGAGACGGCCAATAAAGCGGTCAGAGTCTAGAAAATCCGGTCGCGGTCCACATAAATGAAAATGTATTATTAGTTAAAAATTGTAAACCTTACCAGGGCGGCATAATCGCATGCGCGACAAAGCCCTTTTTCTAGAATAAAAAAAAAAAAAAAAAAATAAGCGTGAGTATTACGAAAGTGTAGCGCAAAACGGATAAAGAAGGTCCACTGATGAACTTGAACCTTTAACTGCTACACAATATTAACAAGTAGGAAAGAATCAAGCTTGGCATGATAGTATGAGATAACAAGCCTAGGAAACAAACACAGATGCAGGATTGAAAATAAATATACGAAGCTACTTGAGACTTCTGTACAAACTCTTGCGACACAAAACGTACGTATAAGCAGTATTCATGTACGCACGAAGTTGCAGACAGGATGGGATATAAATATAGAACACCTGGGCATCGGAACGAAGCAAGCAGGTCACCTCGCGACTACTGAGAAATTGCAGCGGTAACTCTACCGTTCATAGAACGGCAGGTTCTCCGGCCACTGGCGGAAAGAAGTGGAAAATATTTGGACGAATCTTCTAACTTAGCATTTTGTGGCATATCCATTGTAAGAAAACATGATCGAAATATGTCTAGATTCACCAGGAAGCATTCTATTCAAACATTGTTATCCTCACCTCTTTAAATTCATATTCATTAATATCTGTTTTATATTTTTGGCATGATTCATTAATTTACATTTCTTGATCTTTCCAAATCTATTTGCAAATCCTAAAGAAATACGCGTGCACATTTCGCAAGGCTTCTAAACCGGCATCAGCAAGAGGCTGGAATCCGGAGGCGTTCACTAAGCTCTCTTGTGAACAATAGGGCTGCAACTACACAATGGCGCCAAGGGCAGGTACAAAACTACCTACAAGAGCCCCTTGAAGGTAAGATGGTAAAATGCCCCGTACATGTACATGTACATTTTAAAAGGATGTAGCTGGAACAGAATGCTACGCGCAGTCATTACTGCGTTGACTCATTAAAAAAAAGTACTAATGGATATCCCGATATGGTGACCACATCCGAACAACATAATGATTAGCCGACATTGAATTCGTTAACGGCAAGAGACTGGTCGGTTGAACATAAACTATAGTTGGCTGTTACGGCTGGAAACATTTCTAAACTGTTTGCTTGACCAGCACCCTAATTGCGTAAAACTCTATCAACCTCAATCTGAATCATTTTGAAGGATATTGCTTCATGTTCGGAAAATGTGTCTACTCAACAACGTAGACCATGCAATGAATGTTGTTAAACTGTCAAAATGAAGCTGCTCCATTGCTACTGATAGTGTGTTACGCAACTCGCAGATATAGTCACACAAACAATCCCACTTTCCTAACCTTACCTTGTCAAAAACGCAGGATATGTTGTATCTACTCGTCAAACGGAAATGCGACGCAATGACAAAAATGTTTGAGCACTGGGTTAATTGATGCGACTTGTTTTGCGTCATTAGCGAACAATTCACGGCGCGTGCGCATTGCGTGTCTTTGTTCTTGATTCTTGACATAATGTTCGACTGATGCAGTCATGCACAATGTGTTCAAGACAAACACCTGGATGTGGATGGAGGAGCATTTAAAATGTCTATTCCGTCTTATCTATGATCTTGCTATAGTTTCTACGTTATATAGACACAGTAAAAGAAATGAAACTATTATAAAATGTTTACACATCAATTGAAGTTGTAATCGTAAAGTTGAAGAAACTGCTCTGTTTTATGGACGAAATGAAAAAAAGAATGGCTGGCAATCCCCAGTTTTTTTGCTTTGATACGTATGTACAGACGCCAGCACATCAAGCTACTACAATCTGTCAAATTTATTTGATAGATTTTCAACATTATCGCTAAAGAATAAGGTTGAAAGTTGATTGGGAAAATTTGACAGTTTCGGGTAGCTTGATGTGCTGGCGTCTGTGCGTTTGTTTTGGCCGCTCCGATTCAACTTGCGAATAAAAAACTAAACATGGCGATTTATCCGGTTTATAAACAGACCTATCTTAAAGCAATATTTTCAGCCAGTTTCCAGAAAGTTTCAGATTATTCGTAGGTTACACGTTTTAATTAAAAGTTGTGCCATCGCAATCAAGGCTTGGTTTATGACCCAAATACGAGGAGCTAGTTACTGCGAAACGTTTGACAATAATTGACGTGGGCTAGCATACACTTAGATGTCCCAACTGTTGCTGGAGTATAATTTTAAAGACACGCACAACTTCCTAAAATGAACGGACATAGATGGTGAAGCTAACAAACGACGGAAACATAACTACAAAAACTGTGCAGGTGTTGTTATGAACGGTAAACAAAGGTCAAAAGCTATGCACCGTGTAAAAGAGGTTTTGACTTGAAAATAACAGTATTGTACAATTCGGTGATAGGATTATAGAATAGGTATGTTCCTTCGTTCGGAATGAAGCAGATTCGGATCAGACTTCAGTAACATTGTAACACGATTAAGTACCCAATTTGTTACAGAAATGTAGGGATTGATTGATACTAAAAGCAAGAGTATTGGTAGATTGTTGACATTGGAGAGCCTATATTAAGACTTGGTAGATGTGCTCCTGTCTGAGGCCCTAAGGTGGGAGGGTGAATTGGAGTAGGTACTAGAAGAAGCCATAATTAAATTATAAGAGATGTATATTTGTTGTTAAGCTACGTAAATCAAATTAATAGAAATTCAAGTCTCAAGCACACCTCTCAATTCAAAGTTTGGTAAATTCATTGTTTAAATTGTTCGATATTGAAATACATACATAGTTCATAATTTTGGCGTTCTGAAAGGTTTGATGAATCTCACAGAATAGACGATCAGCCGTTATCAATTACAACTTGTGGCTTCCAATTATTTCAGCCACAAGAAGATGAAACTATTAAATATCATCAGTGAGTGATTAGGATATAATTGTTTGACATGTGACGAAGGTGGAAAATACCGTTTATACAAGATTAAAGTTTAACGCTGTATCCGCAATTAGTAGAGTTATTCTTAGATTCCGTCTAAGTGGAAATTAACCTATTCATATTATTTGTTGGAGAAGAGTTATTATTACATTGGTAAATACAATTTCCATAAATTCCATTTAATCAAAACCAGGAAAAGCATTTTCAATTAATAGTGGCTGACAGCCGACCACAAATTAATCATGTTACTAATTAATTATTTATTAATTAGAAAAAGAAAACAATGAACCTAATATTTTCGCGAATTCGATCATATTTGTATGTTCTTGTATAGTAATGAATATGACAGACAAAACGCTTGGAATTTCATTGCCAAGGACGAGAGGAGTATAAGATAAGCGATTCTTTAACATACCTATGTTAAAGAATCAATTGGGTCTAACAAACTTTTTCTAAAAATTCGCCTGAATTCGATTTAAAGTTACAGCTCTTGCAAAGAAACGAACTGTTATTTCTCTATCATTTTACAGTCTCATCACTCGTGATCGTAAAATCCAAGAAACATTGCTGAAGAAAGTTCCATCTACCACTTCCATCCTACTCCTTCTATTTCTATACCGTTTCTAAAGAGTCGTTAACATCTTTGACAATTACAAACAGTAACAGTAAACAGTTGTTTTCGCTACAATTAATCTCATAGGGAAATAAAAGGAAACACATAAAATCTATCCATTCCACATAAAACTGAATGTTCTGGATGGCGCCCATTTTCTCCATAGATACTGGTCGTAAAACAAGCAATACCACCAATAACCAATACCAATAACCTTGTGGGCCTAAGACCGCCTGCTTGGTGACCGTGACCTTCAAGAACAAACTGTATGATAACGTTATTTTTATCTATAGACACAACGTGCTTAAAATATGCGGCGATCAATCCTATGGGAACCGTTTTCTTTTTTATTAGTGAACTTAATTTCTGATGAGCATGAGTCGTAAACATATCTAAAACAATGGTGAAGAATGAATAACAGTGCGAGACTGAAGACAATGTCGGTGTCATAATAAAAGATTATCAATCTGTAGTTGCTAAAGAAGACAAAGGTGAGCATTTATTCGTAGAAGCATCGTTAAACGCTAATGAAGAGTGAAAGTCACAAGATTTATTCCAAATTCATGAATAATTTTACGAGCTACATAATATAAAATAACATTTATTCACATATAACTCCAAAACCTTTCCACATCGATCACTTTTGGCGTTATTCATAAGTAATTGTCATAATTTATTATCAAGGCGTCTGACGCCCGAACTCCAAGGGTACCGTTCTGTACGCTTCGCTTGTAGGTCAGGTTGGCAGCCTGTATCGCGAGGCAAAGGAAATCTTGTTTCCAGCCAGTTTTCGCGCTTCCTTTCATTATCTGTTTCATTTGCAAATACTTCAGCGAATTTTCCGTTCAGTTATTTCAATTTCGATAATTTCTTTGCTGACCTTGTTTTAATAAAGAAATTCACTATTGGATATATTTTTTTGCGTAGCATGTTTTTCATCAAAAAAATGTTGTTGTGTTGTTAAATCTATTACTAATACTTCGCTTTTGATAGGATATTCGACGATTCCCATGTGCTTTCAACGTTCGCACTTGAATAAAGTGGGAGTCTTTGTAAATTGTGGAATAAATCAAATAATTTTCCGTTTCATATTTGTGTTTTAACGAACAAAAAGTGTGAAAACATAAAGTACCTACTACTCATTGACGTCATCACCTATATGTATTTCAGACTGTTTTATTTTAATAACATTCAAAATTGTATTCAGTCATTGGACTTCTAAGAAAAAGTTACTGCTGTTTCATACTTCGGACTACTCAGTACTTTGGAGAACCAGGCCAAGGCTTGGATCTGAGAAACAAAGGTAGTTCACTCCTGATTCACCTACGGCACAAAACAATACAAGTCTGAAGAGACGAACGAAATGTAGCGACCCACGTCACCTTGTTGCCGAGTCAACGATCAGCGACTGGCAAATGATTGGGGCCATCTTATCTCTACATTATCCACTTCTTGTACCCCTGACTATCTACGTGAGTGTGTTGTCCACCTAATCGCCTTTAATACAGACAGACATCCGTCTCTCCATCGATCTTGCCACGTTAACGTAAGTTTCCTCGTGTTACGGACGACATCTGTCTATGTCGCACCATTCCGTTTAAGGAATGTGTTCACAAGTTTTTGGCACTTCAATGCTCTTTTCGGTTAAATGTACTTTTTAACCGACATAAAAATGAGGAGGTTCTCAAGTCGACGCATATAATTTGTTTTGTCTCTGAATTCCGGATATGAAACCTTCATTCAATCCTAAAAATCGCCTACGTACTAATTTTAGCAACTTTCATTTTTATTACGATACGGGGGGCCTACAAATGGTCTCGCATGCTAATTTTAGCTGTGTGACGTACAAGAGGGTTTACTATGCAAAGCTATTAGGTGTTTGTTTGATTACAATTAGCGATAGCAGTTTATTAATAAAGGCTAATAATAATAAAGAGTTGATAAATATAACGTTTTTATTATTTATTTCTGCTCGATTACTTATAGTTTTCAATATTTTGTTGGTATAATAAGCATGTGCTAGCCAATGATATATATTAAGTCATTGGTGCTAGCTATCTGTGTTGCTGGGCAGTTTGTTGCGCCACTTCTTCTTCCCACTTAAACCCAAACTCAAAGCATTTATTTCAATTATACAATACAAAGGTAACCAACAGTATTTTCAAGTGTTAATCAATTAATTGTGGTTGTGGAGTCGGGCCAACAATGAGCCAGGCACCCGGAATAAATCCTTTTAACAATAAAAACAACAGTTAAACAGTACCCCATGAAAATTATCTAGCTTAGCCAGTCTGAAACCTGGTTGAACTAATAGGTCCTTATTTCGAGGTATTCCACTCAGAGCACTGATTTCAACCGCACTTGGACAAACGGCACCTGAGCACTTCCACTACCCGCACTGAAACAAAATGTTGTAACGTGCGGTTCGGTGAAATAATTTATCGTTATTGTTATCGTTATTTTTTTTAGTGATGGGATATATGTGCTTTCTAGTACTATAATTATGTCTTTCAGCTCTTTTACTAAAAAGATGTAAATTTTTCCTTACATACATGATGTTTTCGTAGATATATTAACAAGGCACCGTCATGATATTAATACCCATAAACAGTTCCCTTAGAGAATCGAGATTGTATATGGCTCTTTTCTGCAGAATAAAAATAGAATCGATGTCTGCAGCCCGTCCCCAAAGTAAAATACCGTAAGACATGATCAGTAAATTGACGGATTTTTTCTGACCGCTTAAGCTGCTGAACTTAGCCGTCCTGCAAGAGATGTTAATTGTAGCGTTGAGTCGAGCGTGATCCCTAGGAAAACAATTTTAGCGACGAATTCTAGTTTCTCTTGATTGAATATTATCTCACAATAGTTATTGTAGACATCTGGAAAAAAAAATCTTATTCACTTAGTTTTTTTTTTTATTGAATACTAAATTATTAGCAGTGAATCAATTTTAGACCTGCAGTAGGGCGTTGTTTACGTCCGCCCGCGTCGCGGTCGTCTAAATTTGTAGCACGTCTATTTACCTTAAGAATTAAGGAAGCATCATCACCAAATAACACCATTTGTGGTTGTTTTTTTAATAAATGGAAATACAGAGGAAAGGACCCAATATCGAGCCTTACATAAAGCACTAGGAAGTGGTGACAGGCGGGCGTTTTGGGGGACTGGTCTTGTGCAATTTTGAATAAATGAATTTTAATTTAATGCTATATTTAGCAATTTCTTACAGCATAATGTGTCTTTAGCGTCCCTGATTGAAGCACTTCATCTACCTAACAAGCAAGTTTCCATGAAGTTTCCTTCGGTAAATTAATAACTCGTGTGTGAATCTCTAGCAAAGCAGAACAAGTCTTCCGAAACTTGTTTATAGTGTGCCTCATAAAACCTCATATTGTTTATGAAACCATCGCTAATATAATATTATTTCCTATCGGATATCAACTATCATCGTCGCGGAACGTGGGTATTAAATTAATGTAATACAATTTTTGTTATTACATTGCCGTTAACATGCTTAAATCCTGCGTTAGACTAGGTATTAGGTATCGTAGTATAGCCCATAGGTACTAACATATCGAAAACTACTGTATTACTTTACAAGGCATTGTAATCAGACAATTCTTCACCTTCATTGTAATAGGACACTCGATTCCAGTCAATCGATTTTACTGGTCATACCTACATAGTCAATAGATACGTCATGGCAATCGTCAACAATTCGATTAAATATCCATCAATTAATGTAACTAGACATTGTCTTTATTGGTGGACTTATACATAGATTAAATAAAACACTAAGACCCGATCTCAAAATGAACAAAAGGAGCTGCTGATAAAACAATCCTTGATTATTGTCATCCATCTTATTACCAGTAGCCCTGCAAAGATCTATCTGATAGTGCTTGAAACTTTAATTTGTCTTTTCAATCTCAAATCGTCAATCCGCGTTGAGGGCGCGTGCTGGTCATTTGCTCATGCCTTCTCTGTATGAGAAGCGACTTTTGGTCTGCAGTGGGACAATAACATTGGTAATATATTATAATTTTCAACATTCTGATTATGCCCAGCACCGGACATTGATGTTAATTTTAAGTACC
The DNA here is from genome assembly GCA_963855955.1 of Luperina nickerlii. Classification (NCBI taxonomy): domain Eukaryota; kingdom Metazoa; phylum Arthropoda; class Insecta; order Lepidoptera; family Noctuidae; genus Luperina; species Luperina nickerlii. The sequence goes on from OY979671.1 coordinate 22,844,050, forward strand.
AACAATTTTAGGTGTCATAGCCGCCACCTTTGTAATTTGTATACCTAGCAATGAACACTAATGCGAGTTCTATTAGTACCTGCTGTATATCGTACGATAAGGATCCCATGTGTGCGCATGAGCCGTGACGTAAACTTATGTGCTAGTACAGCTATCACAATGTGCAAAAACCAAACGGCCTTGTCAAAATTTCACTAGTCACGCACACAGCTGTAGTTGTAAAGTGTGTAGGTGTTAGTGTTAGGCAATGCGCGTTCGATATAATTCTTTAGTAGCTGTGTTATAGTAATCCATAGGTACTTTATGTATGGCTGACGAACATTATGGAGTTGTAACTAATATGTAGATAGCTGCTATCACGGAGATTATTTGATAAGGAATATTCGATTTTGATTGCACCGTCGCGTTGTTTTTGTAAACAACGGGCTGATATAACACCACAATTTGTGTGGACAAAAAAATGGAACAAAACAGCCTAAATTGTAGTATTTCTGATTTAATCTTTTGTTAACATTGCTTTAGTATTTATTCTCTGGTACGTAGTTTCCCATGTTTTCATAAATTATAATAAGTAACCTAACTACACTATCAACTTACGCACCTCATTTATGAAGTGTTGTGTATAAATAAGGATAAAAATTATTATACCGTCTGAGTATTTTTATCCCACGATTTCGAGAGAAACAAAAACAGCCTTTATCCGCTGTTTCCATACACATGAGGCAAGCCTACCTATTTGTTCAATCAATGAACATGTAAGATTTACAATACATGCACTCGCTCGTATAGCCACAGGGTCAATATGACCGTCGCGCCGTGACTATGTGGGTTACGATAAAATCTATATTCCAATTATTATAACGGTATAGAAACAAGACCCCGTTTAACAAGGAAATGTGTAGAAATTAACTACGTGGTTACTCCTAGCAGGCAACATAATGTACGTAGAATAGCATTGAATACTCTATGATGTAAGCAAGTAAATTAAATTTATGAAGCAGAAAGTCAAGCAAGATGAGTTGAAAGTTTCAAACTCAAGAAGTGGTTCAAAAGATATTGGTCTGCCCAAGCTTTGTCTAATGTTAATGCCAGATACAGATCAAGAGCCATCGTCATCATCGGCCTAGCCTTTTCCCAACTACGTTGGGGTCGGTTTCCAGTCTAACCCGATGCAGCTGAATACCAGTATTTTAGATGGAGCAATTGCTTATCTGACCTGCACAACCCAGTTACTGGGAAATACGAAAAGTACCCCTTAGTAAGACTGGTTTTGCCAGACTTTCGGGCTTCTGACGACACGTAACAACTGTCAGAGATCCACGAAAGACGCCAGGACCGACGGCTTAACGTGCTTTCCGAGGCACGGAGGAGTGTTGGCATGTAAACATGGTCACCCATCCACGGACCGACCGCGGCAAGCGCAGCTTAACCTGATCGATCGACCCGTGCGGCTGTTATTACTAAACCTTGAGGTAGATCAAGAGTAAACTAATTTAATAATAGTACAACAGAATGTTCAAACAATTCTAGAAGCCATCGGACCAGAAGCCTTTCAGGTGACAAGGCCAAGTTTCAAACTCACGTGGCTCGTCTAACTAGTTCCTCTATCTCCTTCTGCCGTCATACGAGTAAAAGAGACAGCTATGATAAAGACACGGGTCTGGGGGTTACAGTTCAAAGCAAGCTGTAAGTTCTAGATGAGGAAAAATGCACGTGCATAGCGGAAAGCGGATTTAGATAAGTCTGTACGTTAGTACGTGATATGAGATCTTTGAACTCGTTAATGACCGTGTTGGCATCTCTTCCAATTATATTAGTAAGGAAATGTCGACTGTTTCATATTCAAGAAGTGGCCTGTACAGTGCGTTCAACTAGAGATCTGTCAGTGCGACAATTCTAGTAGCTAATAAAGATCAAAGTCGTAAAAAAACGTATTCGTTTGTACGAAACTGAGACGTGTCATGAACGCATTCTCTCGACGGCTGGACTTCGGCTTTGTTGACTTTGAAGCAGAGGGATCGTTAATACAAAGTTAGGGCTGTAATACAATTTCTGCACGTGACCGAGATTCTGTGGCAGCGATTAGAGAGACAGCGAATTTATGACCGTGAACGTCATGAACCAACATTAATCTTCACAGGAACTCGAGAATATATCCTAGTCGCATTACAAATTGCATCCGAACCTAAGTAGGAAGTCTCCTGCAATGCATCACGGAATGAAAACTCACGTGTGTACTATTTATAACCCAGCTTATATCCAACAGTCCCTTTCATACTTGATGTTTTCGAGTGAGAGAGAAAACCACGTGAATTCAGCGACCGGTAACGCTGACGGTTTTTCCTGACAGACATCGGCCCTTAATTATACTGATGGAGCAATTGCTTTGATAAATGGGAAGAGCCTAAGCTAGTAATTCACAAATAGATAAGCTTGATGCTAAGTTAATGTCCCTCGTGCACGCTATTTTTGTCTCTATTATTTTGAAACACCACCCAAATTGGCATGCAGTTTGTTAAACAGTTCATGTATGTATTTTGAAAATATTTAAAACGTGTCCTTTCGAAAGTAATGGGAATGTATTTGCAGAAACTTTCACAGCGGTCGAGATTAGTTTTGCCAAGTTCGACACGAAATCAGAAATTAAAACAACGTCTGTTTCTCGTACATTTATCGACTATTTGCCACACATTTGTGGAAAAAAAGGAGAAAAACCTTTTGTTTCTAATCTGTTGATAATAATATTATCGCTATAATATTCATTATCATCGCTAAAATATTCATTATTATCGCTGTGACTGAATCACGCGGCCAAATAAATTAGAATTTTGGTGCGATAAAATGTGGAGGTTACCAAATCACTGACGTCTTTATCCTAATTCTAATTGGATTTCCTAATTTAGTTATGTTCTATATTAAGACTTTCAACATTAGTAGCCACTAACACTACGTAGGTACTCTTACATTACATAAGAAATCTAATATTCGTCCATCAAGAGAGTAATCTCACAAAGACTTCATGCCATGCCATTCTGTAAATACCTAGTATATTTATATCTATCTTCGAAATATGTAATATTATTTAATCCCAGATTTTGGCATTATGCGTTTCACTACTTTAGATTTCATTGTTATAGAAGCAAGCCTATGTAAATATGCGCCAGACATTGGCAATCTAATAAAGACAGTCAATTCAATACTCCCTAAATCTATTTACGGGTATATCTGCCGTAATTTGAATATCAAACTTCAGTCTTGTGTTGTGTTTGTTTTGTCGGAGTCCATTCACTCAGAAGAGTACAAGGTCGTATCCATATCCTCCGAGTTATTTACTGTTCAATAGATTTACTATAGCGTTCCTAGAATAGAATTTAGTGTATTCAAGTAGTGCGTGTCTCTACGCAATGAATTTTACATGAGAATAATAACCGTAAATATTTGGGCATTAAATATTCAAGAGGTTCGCAAACATGTGAAGACTGCTGAAGAAATATTTAGAGTTAATGAAACCGAGTAGTCGCTGTAAGCTTCCTGTCTGAGGGGTAATAATAATCTAAAATAGTATCTTTTCAAGATCCAATGTTCTTATATCACCTACAAAGATAAAATAAAATAATGATTAGATATGATTTGTGTATCCATTCCTGAGTTAACGTTCTAAGCAGCCGCAAAATATGGTGACTTTCAAAAGTTGTCGAAATAGCACCATGTCGTGACTATGTCACATAAATTTTTAATTTGCTGATTCATATGAACCCATATTCGTTCACTGTTAAACCATGGGCTTTCCATTGCCAAAAAGGAAGGTCGTCAGATAAATGTATTGCCGTTATCACAAAGCTTGACTCTTGTTGATGCAAAAGAGGCTGCAGTGGCCAAATTCCGGACATTAATATCTTCGACTCCTTTGTTAACACGTCATATTTGCCAGCATATGGTGGGTATTCAAACTACGTCTAACTTTTCAGTAGGTAGAACATTAACGACAAATTCTCTAGAATGACTATCATGTATTCCTGTCCGCTCGATATATAGAACAAATAATACTTTATTTGATGCTCAACGGCATCTGCGCGGATGTTCATTGTAAATGGGAGCTCTTTATGAGCCAGCGTGTAATGACAATCAGTATAATGTAACACAATCAAATCAATACTGCCAACTACTTCGTAAGTGATTCTTCAATGGATGGACCAAGGGCGAGTGTTCAAGAGAGTAGATGTAGTGTTGACCTAATGCTTAGCTTAAGACTCAAAATCTATTGCTGGCAAAAGGATTCCTGCTGAAAGCTGAACGTTAGCGCTGTCAAAAAATTTAATGAAACTGTACAGTCGGGGGGACCTAAACAAATCAGCCAATTTCTAGCTCCAATTCGTTCCAAAACAACTCATTCATGTGATTAGACAAAACGGCAGCACGCGTTGCTAATTTAGCACTACTATCAATCCCGAACTCTGCACACGATAACCGCTATTCTCGTCCGAATCCGAAGCCATCCAATAACGTAAATACTGAATACAGGCGCGACATTTATTTATGACTCAAATTAAGAGGCGCTTAGTTATAATGATTGGCGAAACCTTTAGATGAGGTGTACACGTGATTCGCTTGGCAGCGGCTCCACACACGCGACTACGACGCACGAATTTTCTACATTATAAAATTATTGTTTTGCATCAAATGCTAAGACAATTACTCTACGGAATGTGATCATACAATGCGACATTATATTGCGGTAGAATTGTAATGTAATGTGCATGTCTGGGCAATAAGGAAGACTGCTCATTAAACTTCGTAAGCGATAGTGCGACTAGTGTGAGAGCTGCCAATATTGTGTGTTTAGGAGCGTTCGAAACTATACAATAATTTGTAATGTTTTGCAGTTTATGAACACCTAAAACAGACCATTTACAAGTAGGTATTTGATACCCAAACACCTACGTCAAAGTGAAGTCCACTAGAAGTAATATGGTAACAGGACTATTTCAGTGTATGAATCAGTTGTACTGAGGATTTTTATGGAAAATCTGACATCGGACAGAATCAAAGGACGTCAAGGCCGTACGGAAGCAGTGCTAGCGACAGTCGCCACCAAAGCGGCTGTCTATTTGGTAAATTGGTACTAATCTACTGTATACGACCGCACGAGCGTAATAGGGATATATTCTTATCAATTGAATGTCACTGGTTTTTTTTTGTAAGTAACAAGTAACACTAGCAGCGCCCGCATATGTATCGATCCCGTGGGAATACCGGGATAAAAACTATCCTATGTCCTTTCCCGGGACTCAAACTATCTCTATACCAAATTTCATTTAAATCGCTTCAGCGGTTTAAGCGTGAAGAGGTAACAGACACACACTTTCGCATTTATAATATTAATAGTATGGATGTCTAGCGTCAATTTTGGCCGCGGCGCTTACGTAACACTACGGGAAAAATCTGCTTTTAGGATAGACCCGTCTTTTTTCTAACGTTCATATCCATTAGGCCGTTACCAAATGACCGAAAGATTACAACCATGTGTTTGGTACTGATAAGACCCTCGATGCTAAATGATAAGGATAACGATGATGACGCATATTACTTTATAAGTAAATCTGTCAGCACACAGAGATAATAAAATAAGCATGCTATGTCGCCAGCTTAAACAAATAAATGTGTTTGATCCGCGATTACCCAACGTCCTTCACGGAGCATAGCTCTGATTTGAGGCGGGTCTGTAACTAATTTTGTAAAGTGTTCTGCAGGTTTAAGCCTAGACAAGACCATTTTAGATTTAACTTAGCAAATCTGGTGAGCTAAGTGAATCAAATCCCGAATGTTTGTTTTAGGATAAAAGATAGAACCACTGGCATTGTTGACCACCCTCTTGATAAATGACTAGCTGCGCCCCGCGGTTTCACCCGCATAAGCCTCGACCCTGTGGGAATATCGGGATAAAAACTATTCTATGTCCTTACCCAGGGTATGGTCTACCCATGTGCCAAATTTCATCCAAGTCCGTTCAGCCGTTTTAGCGTGACAGCGTAACAAACATACAAAAAAAGTAAGTAAATTAATCGACTTCATAAAGAAATTAACCCAAAATTATGAAATAATTTTAATTTCGAAAGTCTTACTTATTAATTACTTTTTATTTCGTAATTTTTAGTTTTATGTAAAAACTGGAATATTTGTTTGTAACAAGTAGGTAATACCTAATAGGTTTGTTGTAAATATTGCACTAGAATTTGACCAAGGTTTTGAGATGTAGTCACCCGTAGCTCGTCAACAAGCCAGGCCGTCACACTTACAGGTATTAGTCCATATCTTGAAAACTACTGAATCGATTTCGATGAAAGTTGCACTGTTCCCTAAGTTAGAGTAAATGTAAGCCAATAAAAAAAATGGTCACGATCCGATTAATAGTTGCAGAGAAATACGTGGACAAACATACATACATAGATACAAAAAATTATCAAATTTTGCATATTTGTTTGGAAGCCCTAATAGATTGTCATATGTAAATATAATGCAGTTCCAATAATATTACATACATAGGTGTCGAATCGATAACTTCCTTTTTTTGAAGTCGGTAAAAAACCAAATATTTTCTCTATAAAGCCGCTCTGATGTTACGAAATCTCATAAAGATGGGTAACAATAGAAAAAGTAATTGTATCTCATTAATGACAGTTGAGCTATTGATATTTAGTTTAGATATTCATATAATGACAGAGTCGCTTCTCATAATCCCATGTTTCGTGCGTATATGAATACATGATCAGCTTTCAGGCAAATCAAACTTGGCAATAGGACAGGAGAACACCATAATAATACAGAGTTATACAATGTCATTATGTATTCTTGTTGTGTCAGCCTACAAATACATACCAAATTAAAGAGATTCCTTATAAACTTGTAGGTATCTACAGCTAATCTTTCCGACTAACTGGCTCGTAAGATGCTTTATGGGGCCTTTGTCACTCCTTAACAGTTCTGTTACAGCAATCACAAACACACAACACTTCAGTCGTTAATCAAGTTCCGTGATTTAAAGCTAACTTTTCTGCGAATTGTGCTCCAACATTTGATATTTATAGCGACTCTCGTTCGTAGTTGCGTAAGTTTAGGGAAAAATCCCAGAAATTGGTCCAGTTATCCTCTTATATAAATTCAGGGACTCAAACTTTAACCGTATTACCGTAATAAGTGTTTTTAAACTGTTTTTTAAAACTGTTATAAAAGAAAAACACTTATAAAGTCTCTGTTCCCTTACCACTAGGGGGACAAAATCGCATATGTAATGCGATTTTGTCCCCCTAGTGGTAAGGGAACAAAAGCCCAGATGCAAGGTGGGGTGGTATTGAAAGGCAAAGAAACAACAAACTATCTCAAACCATGTAAGTTTATTTCTCTAATTCTATATAAACCTAAATATAAAAAAGGTAATGCCAGTCAGTGTAAACTAAAGTCGGTTTCGAACTATGGTTGTGGGGGGTTGGAGATAAACCCAGTACTGTTCCTTTTCTAAAAGTTTAAATAAAATTAGTTCCTACTAAAATATCAAGGTACAACCTTCCAGGTTTGTTAGGTGAATAAATACTAGATGAAATGTAACAGATACAATGTTACAGAATCAAGCGATGGCAAAATGGCATCAATCCTGTCGGGATTGCGGCTATTTTGGCAAAGTCGCGTTTACCGGTTATGTCGTAGGTTTTTCATAAAATTAGGTTTTTGATCAAAAACCTAGGCTATTGATCAAGAACCGGAAGAAGACAAAATTATTACTTTATGTTATCATAAACCTGAGAAAATCCAGTTTTTTTATCAAAAACCTAGACTGTATTAGTTTTATGATAAAAACAATGTTGGTTGCTATTTCTTTAAATAAATAAAACAATTAAGAAACAATAAACAATGATTTATTTGTTATGAAATTACATACCTACATTTAAAAAATAATATGTGTGATGTGTGTGTGAAACGGCGAAAAACGAAACGGTTAAAAACGTGATTTTGTCTATTTTTGTGCTTTTGAACCAGAAGAAGACGGTCGACGTCAGGGGCACCCCGAGGTTCGGTTTGGTTAGGTTCCTTTAAACCCTGAAGACAGAAATAGGAGCCCCGCGCAGCGGGGCTCCGTCGACCTGACGTCGTTAGAAATAATACTGCGCGCTCGTTTTATCATAAAGCCAAACTAGTTCAGGTTTTTGATCAAAAATCTGGATTGTTAGAGGTTTATGATGAAATTGAGTTTAAAATGTGTCATCTTCCGGTTTTTCATCAAAAACCTAATTTTATGAAAAACCTACGACAGTTACACATTTTAACACTGTTAACACATTCATATCTGTCACAGATATATCGATGGCCCCACCGAATAAACGTGTAAGAGAAAAATGACAACTTTTCAGCAAAAAATAAAAACGTTAAAATTTCAATAACGCTCATTTCATGGTAAATAGGTATAAATAATGTATGATCGAATTATAGGTAAAAAAATAAACTATAGACTTGTATTTTTACTTTTTTTAAAACATCAACGAGTTTCAGGAAATTCATGAAAACCTATTTAATTTTTTTACTCTTGTGAAATTTGCATGACTAGGTCACAGTAATATATCATTGCACGTTTATTCGTGTAATAACACACAAATAATAAAACGTACTGTTATGTTACACTATTATTCTCCGTAAATCAAGTTCATTTTGGAACCCAGTTATAACTATTTACACGCTTGTTTACAGTACAATGTACTGCTATTATGTGATTGGAAAGATCGTATGCATTAATATTAGTGTTATTAGGATCAGTTTTCGTTTATGTAATACATCTTTGTTAATGCATGTTATAATAATATAAATAATTTTGTAAAAGGATGAAATAAAATACAGATGTATAAAGAATTAAAAAAATATAATTATATGTATTAATCCACGTGAACACAAAGTACTAGTATTATTGTTAAAAAAACAAAAACCGACTTCAAAAACCTAATAAACACTAAAAACTTAAAAATAATATTAAATTGAAACTATAATTAAGAATAATTTAACCTAAATAACCTTACCTAACTTTAATCTACACTATATTTTACAATTTAACAGTTTTTGGAGTCGGTGCCAAGCCAAGTGTATTACTTACGAGTTTCACATTTCGTCCGCAAGAGCGCGCCACTATCCGAACAAAAACAACTCCGTCTTCTGTTGATATTCTGTCTTGTGTTGTAATTTTTTTTTTCAGTTTGTTTTGTTGATTGTTAATATTTTTTGCTGAATAGTACCTTTTTTTGGTTAATATTTTGTGAGTGCGGGCTTGGCACCGACTCCAAAAACTGTTAAATTGTAAAATATAGTGTAGATTAAAGTTAGGTAAGGTTATTTAGGTTAAATTATTCTTAATTATAGTTTCAATTTAATATTATTTTTAAGTTTTTAGTGTTTATTAGGTTTTTGAAGTCGGTTTTTGTTTTTTTTAAAAAATAATTTTATTTTCTAGTTTTTAGTTTATGTTTGTACATAATTCATAGTTTGAAGTTTCTTTTTATTTCAATTTTTAATAGAAAGAAAATTAATTTTGTATAATATGGGTAGGCCTACTAAACGCGCTGCTCAAATGTGACAGCGCCGTTTGGAAGAAAGTAACGACGAAAAGGAAGAACGTTTAAAGAAAAGTAGGGAAAGAAATACTAGAAACATTTTAAATGAGAGTGATGAGCAGCGAGCGTATAGACTTTCTCAGAAGAGAGCAAACACGAGATTATCAAGGCTTAATGAGAGTCCAGAAAGTCATGCTCAGCGGCTCAATTTGATTCGTGAACGATTATCAAACGAGACTGAAGAGCAACGTTCTCATCGTCTTGATATCATTCATGAACGTTTGTCTCACGAGACCGAGGAGCAACGTTCTCATCGTCTCGGTATGATTCAGGAGCGCTTATCAAACGAAACCGAGAATCAAAGTTCCCGTCGTCTACACGTGCAATACGAGCGTCTATCCAATGAATCTGCCGAATCCAGAGCGACTCGATTAGATATTATGCGACAAGCTAGTCGTAATCGCCCTTAAAAGCAAACTGGCGTAATGTTATGTTATGGTATGGCTTAAACTATGCATACACAAACAATCGCAGCAATTGCGAGACATGTGCTGTCGATTTTTAAAGATTTCTATCGTCTATGGTTAGTCCATCACCTCCTGACCTGATGATCACGAGACCAAAATGGCAAACGCCCTTCCAAACATCAAAAAAAAATAATTTACTTAATCAGTCGATGCCTACTCCTTACTGTTAAGGAGTCGTACCTTCCATCATCAGCTCAGCTACATGAGATGATGATCACCATACGCAAGTACTTAAATTACTTCATAAGATTTGCGAAAAACGATGTTTGGGCCCATAAAATTTGAGGGTTGCCCTCGATTTCTCCATGATCCAATCATCAGATCCTGACTTGGTGACTATGGGACCACTTCAGAAGTATCTCCTTTCGAACAAAAAAAGAATTTTGAAAATCGGTCCACATTTGGCGGAGTAATCGCGTAACAAACACACAAAAAAAAAAACATACCGTCGAATTGAGAACCTCCTCCTTTTTTGAAGTCGGTTAAAAAAAAACGAATTGCAATATTAGAAACACTAATCGTCCTCCTCACTATCATTGGAGACCGAGATAGAGTTTTCCAATGGCCGTAGATGTTTATAAAAACTTTGATAATGGTTTGGTATTGCTCCTGAATCACACGGACTTATCAAGTCCTTAAATAACGGAATTGGTATAGGGGGCATTTCACGTCAAGCGGACAGGGAAAAAAGTGAGGTTCTGAAATTTGTTCACATTAGGTTCAGTTATACTTTTAGTAGATATAAATACGAACACAATTTTTAAAAAAATATGATTTATATTAGGTCCTTACATATGAAATTAGCGTTTTGTGGTACTGACCACTTTGATCTGAAATATCTCCTCTTTGGTTAAGAATTCCAAATTCAAATTTATACATTAATTTAGCTGGTACATTTGAGTTTTGAAAACAGTCATTAATTTGTTTTTTCCTCATTATTTTTTTCTTTGGCGTCGCTTATTACCGCACAATGGAAAACATGAAATATCGGTATATTTACGAGTACGAGTTCTACCGTGGCACCAGTGCTGCAGAAACAGCTCGAAGGATTAGTGATGTGTACGGCGCTGGTGTCGCAAAAGAAAGCACGGTTCGTTTTTGGTTTCAACATTTTCATTCTGGAAATTTCGTCCTTCAGAACCAACTCCGTAGACGGCCGGAGACCAAAGTGGAAAATGAAGAATTAAAGGCTATTGTGGAAGCGGATCCATCACAAAGCACATCAGAGATAGCTGCAGGCTTCGGGGTAAGTGATAAAACTGTATTGATCCACTTGAAGCAAATCGGGAAAATAAAAAAACTTGAACGATGGGTACCTCATGAATTGAGTGAATCGAACTTGCAAACACGCGTCGACTGCTGTGTTACTTTGCTCAACCGACACAATAATGAAGGGATTTTAAATCGAATCATTACTTGTGGTGAAAAGTGGATACGGTACGATAATCGGAAGCGCTCGTCGCAATGGCTGAACCCTGGAGAACCAGTCAAATCCTGCCCTAAACGAAAATTGACTCGGAAAAAGTTACTTGTGAGTGTTAGGTGGACTAGTGCCGGTGTCGTTCACTACAGCTTTCTAAAATCTGGCCAAACGATTACGGCAGATATCTATTGTCAGCAACTGCAAACCATGAAGGAAGAACTAGCTGCTAAACAACCGAGATTGGTCAATCGCTCTAGGCCACTGCTGCTTCACGACAACGCAAGACCACACACTGCACAACAAACAACCACTAAGTTAGATGAGCTACAATTGGAATGTCTGCGACATCCACCGTACTCCCCGGACCTTGCTCCAACAGATTATCATTTTTTCCGGAATTTGGACAACTTCTTATAAGGAAAAAAATTCAACTTCGATGCGGCAGTCCAAACCGCCTTCAAAGAGTTCATTGATTCTCGCCCCCATGGTTTTTTTAGTGAAGGGATCAATGAACTACCTATGAGATGGCAAAAGTGCATAGATAACAACGGTATATACTTTGATTAATTAAATATATTTTACAAAAAAAAAATTGACTTTATATTCCTCCCGTACAAAACGCCAATTTCATTGTAGACCTAATATTTGTCTAGTTATGGGCTCCTAAAGAATCGTCTAAATCGAAATTAGAATTTTTTTGAAGAATTTTTTCGGATTGAAAATAATTACAATAAATTTTCAAACTACGGGGTTTGTATAGAAAATTTCCGGATCTTCTTAAAAAAGGCATCAAATTTGAAAAAAAAAATGTTTTATCTCCCAAACCGGAAATAAACATTTTCATATATCATATTCCGCACCCCTTTCTAACGTTACGTACGATTGGAATAGAATTTATCGCGTAAACATTTGTGTATTTACCGTTAATAGCTATAAACTTTTAACTAATATGCAAAGAATATTAATGTTTGATTCTTGAACATAATTGTTATAAAAAAATAATTATAGTAAGAGACAATGCAATACTTTAATTTTATTATCCTATCTAAATTCAAACTTCCATTTTGTGGAATATAACATTAGTAATAAAATTTGCATACATTTCTACACGAATAAACGTGTAAGAAGCCATTACCCAAATTAAAAAATAATCACAAATCTTCTCAAACGTCTGTAGGTTTTAACATGTTTATTCTTGTATATTTGGCGACTCGAAAAGCATGTATTAAAAGCATAAACTATTATTCCTGTATTTTTTAAATTAATAATTTCCCTAGAATAAAGAAATTCACTATTATAAAAGGCGTGTTTTGAGTCTAAGATTCATAAAAAAAATTAAGTAGGTGCAGGATAGGCAAAAGAAACGAAATATGAAAAAAAAAAAAAATTCGTGTAAGAACTCTTGCACGTTTATTCGGTGGGGCCATCGATATTACGGTTACACTTTTGTAATTGTTTTGGGCATACAATTGTTACATATTTGATTCTGTTATCAATTCAATTAAAAACACCAGAATTTATAAGTCTCACAATTCTGTGTATATGTAACCTTTATGAAGGTGTTTTTAAGTCCCTACATAAATTGTTTTTCCCTGAACTCCTGTTTTGCTAGGTAGGTGCGGTAATAAGGCACGTGCTGAAATAATAACATATACAAAGGCTAAAATTACCTCGTAAATATTTGACGAACGCATGCCACTGAATTAGGAGTTGAAATTACTTCAACGTGTAACCGTTTGTATCGGTCACGCTTCGTTACGCAATGCTAGAAGTTTTGCAATTAACGTAATTATGGTAAACATACAATGAGGCCGTGAATGGAAATGCCAATTAGAACGTATGGATTATAAGGTTTTAATTACCAAGGGCTGAACCGATTAAATTCAAAGTTAAAAATTTACAAACCCTATTAGTGTAGGACTGTTTGTCCGACATCGGACAAATTTAATGTCAGCACGGCCTTGGAACGCTCAGGGAACAGTCGGTGGATAATATAGGATTACAGGCGCGAGTTGTGACGTAAGCCATCTAAGTGGAGAATTTATTAGCATTTTCGCGACTTATATAAGATTACACCACGTCTGCATTTCTCGAGGGGCTACGTAGAAGTGTACTATTTCGCCAGTTATGTGTAAGTCCTATGTATCAGCAGGCCAGTCTCTGGGCTACAACTAATGGAAATGTCCAAAAAAACTTTACTTGGCGACACAAAATCAATAATGTACTGTCTACTATTTTGAGGTCAGCTTACAGATGTGATCGAATTTCTAACCTCCGAGCTCCGCTTTCTATTATAGCCATCAATATTATACATATTTCCTCTGCTAAGGTTAGACCAAGTTTCAGGTATCTTTGAAAATTAGTTCTTATTACGAAACAAAGACATAGTCCGTCATGTTATCTGACGCGACGACTCATCTCCTGCTTCACTAGCTTATCTGCTCCGAGTTATAGCAGTATTCGTTTAACGGCGCCAACCTTTACGTCTAGCATTAACTTTATCAGATAGCACGAGGGTATTATCGCCAGTAAACGAGTGTCATGAATATTTCTTCGTAAAATAAAACAGCGTTTTATCGATTAGGATTCACGGTGAAGTATAAAACAAAATAGAATACTCTTTATTATGTAGGTACACCGTATAAATAACCAAGAAGTAACAAGAAAGAAGAAAAATAAGAAAGTAATGAAGAAAGAAGAGAAGAAGTAAAGAAGAAGAGACGAGAAGATAGGAGAGAGGGGGAGGAGTTAGAAGAGTAGAGAAGTATCTAGGTGTATGTTTATCTCAAAACGTCTTCATCATCAACATCATTGACAGCCTTATTCCACTCACTGCTGAGTAGTAGGCCTCTTCTATGTGCTATGCTTTCCTAGTCTGTAGGAGTCTCAAGCAGTTTTACTCGCAGCCTTCAGAATGTCATCCACCCATCTATCTGACTGTTGGCCAACGCTCCTACCAAAGCGTCTTACTGTTACTCACAGACATCACTAGGTTCTTCAATCTTCCGTGGAAATACTGCATACACGAGCGACACGAGTCAACGGCACGACAGAGGCAATTGCATCCGACGACAACGTGCCGCTATTTGAGTATATTTGAGTGATACACTACCGGCATGTTGTCGACGTCTCTCGTGTGTATGCGCACTAACTCATCTGCTGCTAGGGCAAGATCTCGGAAAAACGCCATCTCAAATTCAGTATGTCTTATTAAACCCAAAGTGGTATAGTAACCAGGTAAGTATCGCTATAGAAAAAAAGGCCTTTTTAAAATTTTTTATGAGTTAAGTCGGTACCCTACGGAACCACAGTAGGCATGGCTGTGAATGTTTTCATATCACAATGACATAAGTTCATTCATCGCTTGTCAGTAGTTATAAACTGTCATTGTTTTCAATCCACAATCATTTTATCGATGCGATATCCGTTATAGCGTCAATCGGGGCTAATGGTTTTCAATCTTCATATTACTAGAGTTTATTTGATTAATTTTAAATACATATAACGATATGATGAGTTGTGTTTCTATCTGCTTACTAACAAACAGATCTAAAGCAATTTATACTCTATTACTTAAATCTTTTATAACAAACAAGGTCGATCAAAACAATTGGGTACCGACATCTTAAAATAATATAGCTAACAGCGTTCAAGAAAACCTTTGAGGAAGTCTCCTCATCCCAGGCGACCGCCAATTTTCTTTTTGTTTCATATCATCCAATCGGCGAGCCCCCTTTATTATTACGCAACGTGTTTCTAACCGGTTTTCTGTATTACCTATTTAGTAGTCTATTTGATAACATCTGAACATTTTGCAATGTCCCCTCGTGCAAGTCGTGGCCATGAGGACCAGGTATATGGCAGTCAAAACCAGTTTTGATTTCAAAGAGCATCAGAATGATGTAGCGTATTCCGTATTGAATCACGGACGGAAATACAAATCAATCAAACATTTGTTTAGCAAAGGAAAGGAATTTAAAAATTAACAGACCCCGTCGAATTAAACAATAAAATTCTACATGGTCATGATTTCCGTGATCGAGTCGTGTAGTCAGTCCGTTCAAATGATAAACGATAGTTATGACGATTAATCTAGCAGGTTTATCTACGTTATCATAATAATTTATCTTATCAAAGTATCCAGTTGAGAGGATTTCCCCACTGTATATTTCTAATGTTTCTTACTACAGTAAATTAGCGTCTACTGCAAGCATAGGGCTCGCCTCCTGTTAAAAACACTGTATTAAAATATCACTTCAGCGGGTAATTGTTTAACACAAATGTATCACTAGCAATGGCTTTTAATTTGAAATTCAACAACATTCATTGCGTTATTTACCTTGCTGAGCCGACAAATGTCTCGAACATGTGAAGCAATCAATGGGTTAGCAATGTTCATCAAAATGATTGAGATTCAGATTAATAGTGTGTGAGAATTAAATCGTGCTGTTCTCTACTCTATAATCTATGTATCTATATCTATAAATCTTTCTATATATACATATTACATATATACTAGCTGCCCGGCGAGACTTCGTTCGCGTGGTATCCTTAGCCTACCCCTATCTTACCCCTACCCTACCCTACCCCTACCCAAACGTTTTATTTTTTTAGTATCCTGTCCTTCTCCTGGTTCTTAGCTACCTCTCTAACCAATTTTCAGCCAAATCGGTTCAGCCGTTCTTGAGTTATAAATAGTGTAACTAACACGACTTTCTTTTATTATACATATATAGATATAGTCTTTTTAATAAAAAAAATTTATTGAAATAAAAAAATTTAAAATGAAATGTTAGCCGCATCACTCGCAGAACGGCTTTACCAATTTGGCTATTTTTTTTTGTTTTAAAATGTTCGTAATAGTCCAAATCAGGTTTTTATGGAAACATTTTTTTAAGTTTCCCGAAAAATTATAATTATAAAATTCGGGAAATACCTACTGAATGTCCTTTTTCTATGAGATTTTTATATGAACTCTTGAGTTCATATAAAAATCTCATTTCGACAACATTTCGATACTATCATGACCATAGATATCCGTGATCTTGACGGTATCGATATGTTGTCTGTCGGGTCTGCTAGTCTGATATAAAAATCATAAGCTCGGAGCTAGGTAAATTTTGAACCGTCTCCTTTTCCCAGGCTTGGTTTAGCTTGCTTGGTTTAGTCGAATCAATGCCTCAGTTCAATTCACTTACTTGTCAGCCTTTGCTAATTCAGCAAACATATTTCGTACATTTTATGGCTTCTGCGTCCATTTTTACCCTTATAACCGTATTTTCTTTTTCAATTAGTTACAGGTATGAAAGCTATTTCATAATTAATTCTATGGCGACACTTTGTAAAAGCAATGACCGTGCTGACGTATTTGGATGTCAAACATCTGTTATGGAACAAAAAGTATCAAAGACTTCATGGCACAATACGCTTTATTGCTTGTTAGTTAACGACTATAGTAGTGTATTTTTATTTTGGCAAACGGCACTGCCTAATTTTCGGTATCATGTCTGGGTTACAAGTTACAACGATGAATGACTCACAAAAAAAGAAAAAAACCTCTGTCTGTATGAACGTTATTGCTACAGTGCCGGTTGTAGGTCGAGCACGGGTGTTACTTTATTTTGACCTTTGAACTTGAGGATTTCATAATTACCTACTTTTTAACCCAGCTGCTCTAAGCTACGTAATAAAATAACTAATTACGTAATCACTACGCACGCGACCTTAAAATTGCTACATTCCTTTAACAAAACGTAATAAATATCAGCTTGATTAAGTATAGAAAACCCGTTATAAAATTTCCCTACACGATCTGTTTTTTATTAAGTACATTGTAGGTGTAAAATGAATAAGCGAACGTTTTTCACAACGCCAGACGGATCCCTAATAAATAGACTTGTCCCCTCGGAGCCAAGAAATACTTGCAAGAACGCGTCGGTGTTCGGACATACGGCGCGCTTCCGAAAGCACTTTCGCCTACGTTCGGAATCGCTCGGCAAACTCCGCACCCCACAGCTGACTGGGCCAAGGTGGGAGCGAGAAGAGCATGCGCGGGCCGACCGCGCGCGACAAGGACCGCGCGCCGCGCAACTCGCAGCGCCGCCATTTACTTCTTTTCAGTGCTCGGCCCCCGTCGTAGTGACAGTGTATTTCTTTTATCACTAAGCGTAGAGCTTATTCGTTTTAATTGTGAAATTCCTATATAAAATTGTTTACAAAAGTTTGGAAATGTGTGATTTGTGAATGTGCAATGGAGTTAAAGTTAAACAGGTGAAGATACGAGCCATTCGTTCGAGCATGGCTGGCTTCATCGCATCTGTTGTCAACATAAAATAACGTGGATTATGCAAGTTGGAGTAAAATGTGGACGAGTGTTAGGTGAATTATGAGTTTTTATTACGTTAAACGTGTCAATGGTTATAATTGTGAGTGAGTTTTAGTTACAAGTGTGTCCCGTTGTACCGTTCAATTGATTTGGTGTAGGTACATACGCAGACGTCGGCTGACGATTGTGTGGAGCACGTACGTAGTGGAACTTAGTGTAAAAGACGAACACAGTGCACGCGGTGCAATTAGATTATCTTCAATTGCGATACATAATACGAGTGTGGCAATAAAAACACTAATGAGCCGCTCATGCTCGGCTCGTGTTTTTGTAATGAAATCCTTCCACGAGCGGTCGCTTCCACTCGACAATATAAGTAATTAGACTCACAAATTACAAAAAATATAAAGTAAGTTCTATGCCACGGGAAATATAAACTGTTGTATACAGTGTATATTTTATACTGGGGCAGTAATTATAAATGATTTAGGAAAATGTTCTAGTTTGCCTTTACAGTAAGTTGATTAAGTACGGTTTAAAACCTTGAAATCTAGGTCTAGGCGGGCAACTATTTATTACTCTAACATGCAACAGTATCGAAACCTGCCTGGAGTCTGCTATAAATGTGATAGCACCGTTAAATACCTATTTTATTGAAAACAAAGCATGAACTCTATAATTATTTACAATCATGACAAACAATCGTGTTTGTCAATTTTATTCGATACACACATTTTATCAGTTTTCATATTGTGGCAAAAATTTAATGCCAAAATTTAAAGGACCTAACAGAATTTATAAACATTATATTAATTATTCTAAGTTGTTCATTCAACAGCTACGCTTTGATAAGGAGTGAATAGTTAGGACACAATAAAGTGAGTACAATAGATAACACAGCAGGAATTTCAGCAAACAATTTTCTATTGTTTCAGTAAATAAGACTATGAGGGTTGTAATATAATGCAGCGGCTGCACAAAGTTTTAGCGCTGGCAATAATTTGCGCAGCGGTGAGGGCGCAGGACTGCCCCCCGGCCTGCTCGTGCAACAGCACCCGGCTGGCGTGCCACGCCGCCGCGGCCCCGCAGGACCGCCTCGCACGAGAGTACTTCTCCGCATCTTACGGCAACCACCTCCAAGACCTCTCCTGGACCAACTCCAAAGTAAACACCCTAGAAATACACGTCTTTGACGGACTCATCGACTTGGAGTACATCGACTTGAGTAGAAACGAAATCAGAAGAACCGAACACGGGCTGTTCGGCGGACTCGGCAGACTCAAATCTCTCAACTTGTCGCGGAACTTCATCGACGATATTCCCCGGTTCACGTTCGCCGATTTAGAAAATCTAGAAGTCCTAGATGTGTCCCACAACCGGCTCCACGTTATACCATTCCAGGTCTTCGGGCCGATAATCAAACTCCAATATTTGGATATATCGCATAATAAAATAGCTACTTTCTTAGATTACTATTTTAATCCTAATAGACAACTGAAAGCACTGTTCCTAAATAATAATAGCCTAGTCAAAATTACGTCTAATGCTCTAGTCAACCTAAAGGAATTGGAGACACTGGACATCTCTAGCAACAAACTAGAATACATACCCAAGTCTATATTCGACAACTTCGAACAGCTGAGAAAGCTGAATCTAAGCTTCAACCAGTTCCAGAACATATCACAAGATGTTTATAAGAATCTTAAGAACTTAAGGTGGTTAAGCATGGGAGGCAACAGACTGCGAACATTGCCGCCGACGCTCTTCCAGCATAACGAATATCTTCAAACAATCTACCTCGATCACACTGAACTAGCAGTTATACAAAACACTAATTTCAAAGGCTTAAGTACTTTACAGCAATTATACATAAGAAATAACGAATTTTTAAGAGAAATAGAAATGTATGTATTCCAAGACACGCCAACCATCACGCACCTAGATCTGAGTTCTAACGCGCTACTGTCCCTGCCTCAGTCTTTGACAATGTTGACCAACTTGCAAGAACTGAAGCTGGCTAACAACCCGTGGGCGTGCGACTGTCGGATGGCGTGGTTCGCGGGCTGGGCAGACAAGAGGAAAGAAATTATCAAGTCTGACTTGAGTTGCCCGCTCACCTACCCCAACGATATGATAAGAATTTTGAACCACACCAATTGTAAACCTCCGACGTTGGTATCTAGCAGTCCTCTAACACTGTACAGATTGCAAAAGGACGCTCTACTAGAGTGCAAATTCGCGGGAAACCCCATGCCGTCCATCACTTGGATCACGCCTACAAGGATGGTGTTCCACTGGAATCCCGAGCCGCTGGTCCAGGACATATTCCACAAGCATGGCGTCGCCCATGACCAGTACTACCACGCCATAGATAATTCCAAGTCGAGAGTGAGAGTGCTCGACGACGGATCACTGTTCATAGGAGATATACATAGAGAAGACTGTGGAACTTACTTATGCTTTGCAACGAACCCCTTGGCTAACCATACGGCGGAGGTCGTGCTTAACATAGATCCGATGACTATGTTCGAGATTAAAATGTACAGTTTATTGTGCGGTGCGCTATGCGCCGCTGGATTCTTAGGACTTACACTGTTTGTGCAGTTCTTGCGCTACATATTTTTCAGGTGAGTTAAATTCTATTACTAAGGTTTTAGTTTGTGTGTGTCTACGTCAATCTAACGTTGCAATATATTTCTGTTTCCAGATTCCATCTGATGGAGACTTGTTGCAGTTGCTGCACATGCGTGAGCCGCGACGCGCCGCGCTCGCGACAGATATTCAGCATGCTGGATAACATCGAACAATACAAGAGACAACAATTAGAGAAACTACGAGAAAATTACGCAGTTCAAGTGAGTTTATCACACTAATTAGTTGCCTCTCGTCACGTGGTTCACGTATAGGTACCTATTCTAAGCCGTTAAAGTTGTTTTAGGTTCATCGCATCAAAGAGAACTGTACGCAACAGATGGACTGGATACAGAGCAGTTACTCCTCACAAGCAAGCCATTTACGAAATATTAGAGACATCGGCAGCAACCACTTGAGTGCCATGAAAGACCAGTATTACGACCAGGTATTAATATACATTTTTAGAGTAGTATTTTCTCATAACTACATCTCTGTTCAGTATAGTTGTTAACAATTATGGAATCAACTAATTTGAATATAATTGATCGCACAGGTGAAGCGGGTGCGCGAGTACTCCACGTGCCAGTTGAACTGGGTGCGCGAGAACTACGTGTTCCAGAGGAACAAGATCCGCAAGTTCAGCGCGCATCAGGTGCTGCGGCTGCGCGAGTCCTACAAGTACCAGCAGCAGACGCTCAACAAGGTGTTGGAGAACCTGCCCAGCCTGTACTTCGAGAACTGTCGCAGCGGCTCCTGCGGCCGGAGCGACTCCATGGCCTTCGACCCCGACGTGGAGGTCATCGACATGTACCTCAAGACGAAGATCGAGAAGCTCTCGAACCTGCCCAGCCCGATATTCGACGAGGAGAGCAAGATATCGGTGTACTACACGCCGACGGAGCGGTCGGTGAACTCGCGAAGAAACTCGCCGGTCCCGGAGCACATCCACATCAACATGATCGAGAAGGGCCCGCCGCGGTTGCTGGCGATGGTCAAGCCGCTGCCGATGGAGCCGCTGCCCACAGGGGAGGGCTCGGCGTCGCCCACCACGTCCAAGGCGCGGCCGGGCCGCCGGCGCGCGCGCGCGGAGCCCAAGCCGTCCAGCGAGCCGCTGCTGGGCCGCGACGCCGTGACGTACGAGCGCGGGCGGCGGCGCGTCACACTGCCGGCCAGCGCGTCGTCGCCCGAGCTGAGCGCGCGCGCGGCCGACGCGCACGCGGCCGCGCGCGTGCTGCTGGCCGTGGAGCTGGCGCGGCCGTGCGCGCTGCGCCACGCGCCGGGGCAGGCGGCGTGCGGCGAGTGCACGGCGCTGTGCCGGCGCGAGCCCTTGTAGTATCGGCTGCTGACGCGCGTCTTCAAGATCTACGCCGTCTCCCGCGCGCCCGACGTGCAACTTTGTGATTTTAGCGGCGGATCACCTTCCTACGTATAACTGTGTTCGTGAATCGGAACATATCTTGCCGGATGTCAATAATAATGTAAGGTTAGCATAGTGCGAAGGGACGTTCGGACTCGGGTGACGTCGCCGCCGAAGCCGCTTGTACTTCTAAGTAAGCTGTGATAGACTAGATTTGAATTTAGCGACAATTTAATTTCGTACTGTCTCTAGTGGTAGGCGATAAGGAGTATACTGAAACGATCTGTTCGTAATCGTTCGTAGTAGTGAATCGAATGAACCTGTATAATTAAGCATTCTGTGGGTATTAGAACTTGTAAATAACTTCTGTTTGTTTCAATATGTTTTCCATTTTAATGTACGGTTAGGGTTACAAACTCTTAGAGTTATGCATTTTATATTGTTCAACTTAAAGTGAAGTATAAGAGAGTTGTTACTGTATTGTTGTAATTGTTGCGCGGTCATTGTACATGGTGTATCTACTCGGGAGGGGAGCCTGTGACCCTCTGATCTCAACTCACTGCACATACCATTGTCACACATCACATCGTCCACGTTACTATAAACGCGTGTCAACAAATTAAACTGTCTGTAATTATAAAGTATTCCTTATGATATTTATATATTTTATGACTGTCCTACAGAATGTATAGAGTCTTGCAGTGATATGCCAAAAATACAATCCAGCAATGATTATTATATAACGTTTCTTAATATAAAATATACAAATATTGTTGAAAATTTTCTAAATATATAACAAAAGTAAAACCGCTAATCATGGAGAATAAATTATTTTTCAATGTACACTTTTAGTCTTATTTGTGTGGCATTTAAATTGCAGTAAACATACTGAACAATCCCAAAATACACTACAAAACAAATTATTATAATAATACTTCTGATGGCATGTTGTTTAGCATCCATCAGCATATCAGATGGTCACAACATAAAAAAAACTAACATTGAACAGGTTATGTTCTACAGACTAATAACCTTCCATTAATTTATAAAATCGACTCATTCAAATAACACTAATGTAATGTTAACGACTTCCTTACACAACAATTACAAAGTACTTTTTGTTTCTTTTCGATATTTACTTTAATTGATTTCAATATTTTAATGTGTGGAGTGTGCCTAATGATTTAGATTATTAAGGATATATTTTAGAGCAGTTCTTTTTGAATTGACAAATAAAATGTGTTTCTCTAGGTACAAGACTATGATAAAGTGGTTAGCATAGCGCCATTTTGAATACATTCAGAAAAATACATGAATTTTCTTAAACAATCCTTTAAAATACAATTTTGACAGGACATAATTTCAGTTATGACCTGCAAGACACAAATTCGTGTACAAGTTGAAGCACACAAAATTAAAATGTCAATGACCGCATTATTGCAGTAACTTCAAAATGGCGGACATACTGGGCGAATAAACTGAAGCCGCACAAATAAAACACTTTGTTCTCATATCAAAGTTTATTTGACACGACGTATCTTGCATAACAAAAACACAATACTCCAATGTTTTCACCAAAATATTATAATAATGACGAGCACACAAACTTACATAATATTATTAATGATTATGGAAACTGACAAACAGCTAGATAAATAAAGTATACAGCTAAAAATTAAAGAACAACAAGAAGAATGAATCAATAACGTTGCAACTTTGTTTTGTGATATCACGCGACGTTTTATATTTATTTTTAACTTGAAGAGCTTTTCAAAAAAATATCTAAAGTAAATAAAGATTATATTCCATTGTCCAGAAACTTCGGAATATAAGAGCTATTCTGGCGCTTGTTTGCTATGCTAAGTATTACCCTGTCACGCATCATAACGCTAGTTCAATTTACCTACATCATGAATGAATATACCAAGTAGATTGTTATGAATATTTACTATTATGTCCAAATATCTATTCTAGTATTGATCTGTAATAATATTGTAGGTATACTTCAAAATATTTCTCTAACATTAACATATACTTCTTTATTAATCCTATTTCACATTGCTATGTTAGTATTAATCTGTGTTCTTATAACTTTTAAAAAGAGTTGACGATAAAGCTGAACATTATCGTTAACTTCAAAATTAACATAATTCATAGTAATATTGCTATATAATTTTTTTAAATAATCTGTTCTTTAAATCCGATAACTTTCATCTATGTAATTTATCCGTATGTACTTATTTTTTTAACTATTCGCCGTACACACAAACTCATACCTACACATTGGGGTAGGCAAGAACAAGCGAACGCTACATGCTACAATGCTATCAGCACTTATGGGTGTTGATAGCATTGTAGCATGTAGCGTTCGCACAACACAATACAGGTACGTACACTATGTTGTACGCCGTTTCCGAGCTAAATTTGAAACTATAAAGTAGTTAATCTGAACACAAACAAGACTGCTTGCTCAGTGCAGTGCAAACTCCGTGAAAGCTGACACCGAGGGCAGCAGAAATCACAGCCGCTGATCAGTGGCATCAAGTTACACTACAGCAGCAAAATTATCGGATTACCAAAAATGGCAAATTTAATTTACTGCATAGTACTTAGGATACTGGATTTAATGTAAAATACTGGTATTCAGCTGCATCCGGTTAGACTGGATGCTGAACTGAACATAGTTGGGAAAAGGCTAGGCAGATGATAACTAAGAATACTGTATTCTTAAGGTTGATTTGGATGTAACGAGCAAATGCATAATCGAGACAGATAATGCATTTCCTCATTCCTCTCTATCAAATTATTTTTGTGTGAACACACAAAAATAACTGCACTGCATTCTTTCGTTGATCTATCTACACTAAAATGACAAGAATATCAAGAAAAAAAGCTTTTGTTCAGGTTCTATATTCGTTTGGTTTAAAGTTTTAAACTCATTTTTACACAAAGACTTCTTCAAGTGGATTTAGAGTTAGACCAAACGCATGAATACTCATTCTATCCTTACACTACCAAATTCTCTTTGTTTAAATAGAGATAAATCAGTCTTTCATTGTTGTATCTTCATACAAGCAAGGAGTGAGCGTTGATCACGCTTTGTAATGATAGATAATACATCGCGCCTGTATGCCTCGATGTATTAGACAGAGGTGTGAAGTACACCCACATTTCATCAATTATTTTAGGTTCCCTGAAAACGGAGAAAGCCTGGCTTTTTTATTACAACCTACCTAAATTTAGTATAGTGTCCTGCCTAAGTATTCAGTAGCTTTATATTATATATGGTAGGATTAGCAAATAGACCAGCTTCCTACAATTGAAGTGGTTACCAGCGCATTGACCTGCAGCCCTATCCTATGTCACCGGAGCAAGTCCCCTTCCCGGAAACAATAAAGCCTATTGTCATTTACCGACGAAATACCTTGGGGCTGCTAGGGGCATGTGCAAACAACAATGGGACTTAGAACCTAAGTCTGACAGTGACGGTTGCGAGGCGCTCTAGTACATAGTACACGGTCAGTACAGAATTCTAAATTATATTATTGGCTTGATTAATAGGTTATTTAAAAATAACATTGTGAATGTTTATCTCCTATTAAATCTATTGAAATTTGAAAGACATCTGAACTATAAATTATACTTTGTCATTCCGATATGTAGGGAGCGCCATTTACTTTTTAAATTACGAAGGTAAATAACATGATTACAACGTAATTATTTTAGCCATAATTAATTAAGTACCTAATTTAATTTAACTAAGAATATTAATTATTAAATGCCCTTGTGTGACGAGGGCAGTGTGTGTGTAGTATTGTATTAATAATGGCTTGAATATTTCTTTTGACGATTATTTATAAAATGAAATATATTTCTAAAATAGGTCTAAATTACATGGTAATAAAACTGCTCCATTTAAACATACTTAGGTAATCAATGTAGTTCATGATTTTCAATGTGTAATATGAAAATTATTTAGCATAAGGTAATGCTGAAAAAATATATAATAAATGGCTGAATTTTAAAAGAAATTCTAACCTATTCAATGAATCCTGAAGTCTGAAACCTGAACAAGTCAGATATGATCAGAGTATCAGCTGTCAAATATCATGGTACGTTGTTCTGATTGTTTCCAATAACAATAAACAGTCTCAACTATTAAATAGACTTTTAGGAATCCAAGGTAAATTACGAAGAAATAATCCTAAAAACGCATTACTGCGACCAACAATTCAGTATTGAGTATCACCCTATCAAGATAACCTAAAGTCGAATCCAAGTCTTCTTTACAATTCAATAGTCCCTGAGAATGGTCTATTCAAATTAGTTCCTTGCTGCAATACCTCCTATACTCAAGTGACTCCAAGCATCCCACTTACCTTGGCTGCAGTCCTGTTCCAGATGACGACCTTGTGCCCTGAGTTGAGCAGGTTCTTGACCACGCCGCTGCCCATGATGCCCAGGCCGAGGAAGCCGAACTTCATCTGGCTGGCTTGGATGTTCTTCTCCAGAAGGGTCTCGGACACGTTCTCCAGGTCCAGCGGGGGAGTGTCCTGCGGAAGGGGGAAAGAGGTGTTTTAGAATGGGTTTCTTGTTTTAATTTCAATTTGGATAGTAGTATTTTTGTGGATTAATATTTGTTCTGTGCGGGAATCGAACCTACAAGCGCAAAATTTGATCACACAGCCGCTGTTCGCTAACTGTGCTGTGAAAACCAACAAGCGTGGGAGTTGTTCTGGTGGTCTCAGAGCTATATTACGTAAGAACACCCTGGTCGCGCAGCCAGCAAGATGTTTACAGCATTATAGTAGGTATCTCACCTGGCGTCCCGTTGGTGGCGCAACCAACCATACATTTTTGGCAGCACGACCATAGGTCGACCAGTGTCCCAGTGTATAGCAATATATGTATAGCTTTTGGGCTTCGCTTCTGAAGCTCTGAGTAGTCTGACGGTTAGAAATTACTAAGTACCCCTGTGTAACTTTTTCAATTTCATAATTAATAGTACTTTTCTGAGCTAGTGAAGTAAAATATTTTGAGGAAATGTGGACTAAATATATCTTACGCCAGTGCGAATCCACGTGAGACTCAATGGAAATTACGTGATTCCGGCAGACATGAGGTTAAAGGTTCGAGATCGCGAAAATGCACTGAGCAAACGTGATGTCAAACGCTTGTCCTACTGTTTCAAGGGCTTTAGTCCAACAGAGGAACAATGACAGGCTAACAAAATTAACAATGGTATTACCCGGCGCATCATAGGGAGACAAGAATCTATCTTGTTGACTGGGCAGTATTTTTATGCGTGTGGAGTAAGATACTCAATGTATGCAGCGAGGTGTTATGTAAACTAGGTTTACTGCTAATGCAGTAGCTACAAGTTATTAATTATATTACGTGGTAAATTGCCGCTTAAAATAAAACTTTAAGGCCACTGGCAATAGCCAAGCGGTTATGATACGGTCTAGCGACTGAGAGGTCGTGAGTTCCAACTCTATCCGTTTCATTGACGTGACGTATTTTTTTATCAGTTGGGAGGAAAACTACGAATGTGCAACCTACATTGCATATAGTCTTTAAAGTAAGATTTGGGAAATATCCTTATGGTTCTCCTTAACATCACGCTATGACCCTTAGGAGCCAAGCAAAAAGAAAAAAAGTCAGAAAGAACGCTAAGCAAAAACTAAGTAATAGCGCGGGCAATCAATGAGGTGCAACGAGGTGGGTCGGGGGAACAAGAAATTTCCCGCAGACGAAGTCGCGGGCAGAAGCTAGTTTAATATAAAATAATCAAGGTAGCTAACTAACCAGGGTGCTTCAGACGTACCATCTAATTATCGCCAGACGTGTTTCTTTTTTAATTTATTACTCCTTTCATTACGCTGGAACACACTGATTGAAAACTAATAATTGGTAGCAAGCCTTAATTGTTACTTTGTTTTTCTGTTGTTTGTGTTTTTTTTTTTTTATGCGTCATGTTTGCCGCAAATAAACGTATTTTCTTTCTTTTCTTCTTTCTTTCCAATATTTCCTGAAAAATTACTTCTACTCCAGTAGTACTTCTAGTACAGTACTGGTACTACAGTAGAATAAATAGGTCATATCGAGGCTCCTCTATGTTTCGCAATATTAATTTTCCAATACAGTTACGAACCAACTATATTTAATTAAATAAAGCTCAGAAATAAAACAAAACACGCATCTATGAAATTCCTTTATTAATTAGCAAATGTAACAATGTTTTCAATTAATGCAAACACTGAAAATTATTTTACATTGAAAACTCAATCATTAAAGTAAGAGAATAGCGTTGAAATTCATGTATGATTGATGTTGCAAAGGTACGTAATCCGAGTGTGGATTGACAGAATATACTGTTTGTATATACCTAAGTATATACGTTTGTGTAGTGCATTCTCCCCCAATTTCCAGAACTGAAATTCGCTCGGACATGCAAGCATCGCTGTCAGAATCAGGACATGAGTGATTTATTGTGTATTTTGATCAACTACAACTACCCTTATGTTGAACGTACGTATGATGTTACTGCTACGAATTGGAGGAAATCAGTGAACACTGAGACACTTGTAAAGCAGCCATGCTTTCCTTTGATCAGTGCAATAACCGCACAACGATTAATTTGATTGCAAGAGTGTTGTTGCTCTAAGATGCATTTAAGTTTATAAGTAAGCGGTAATGTCTGCCAGAGGTCAAATGCCTGAATGGAGGCCTATTTACACCAAAAATACAAGTAGGGTTCAATACAAATATAAAAAGAAAAGCCCTGACTCACTCACTGGCTTATCAACGCCCAGCCATAGCCCTCGGACCTAGAACTTATGCACAGTTTCCCTTTAAGACGTTAGACATAGAATTAGGCCGGATTTGATAGACGTTTTCACGGTATATGAAATATAGGGTGGATGACGTCACTAGCAGTGCTAGTCTATACATAAAAAATAAATATAAATACATTTTTTTCTTTCTTTCTTTTTTAAATGCTCTTCGTTGGTAAGCGCATCACTTGAGAACGGCTGTACCGATTTATCTATTTTTTGGTTTAAAATGATCGTAGTTCGCAGTGCGAATGTGGTTCCTGGAAAATTTTCAAATTCGAGAAAAATTAACGTCCTTTTTTCTATGGGATTTTTGTATGAATTATTATTTTGAAAGGACAACGTTTGTCGGATCAGCTAGTATATCAATAAATTAAAAGAGCGTTTTTTTTCTTTGCAGATTGTAATTGTGTTGCTACTTTAATTAATATCTTAATAGTGTTAGGCTGGCAATCGCGACTACCCACATTCGAACTCTAATCAGTGCACAACTACACACACTGACTTCCAACACAAGCATAATCTTATCAGCTTAGTTGAAGAGGGAGTCTCCTCGCAATAAACATGGGGGACGGTTTTTCACGGAAACACCTTTTTTATACTAATGACCTATTAGTAGAGCATGGTGTTTCTGCAATACTTTCAAATAAATGAATGAAGGTTTATTAAATTAGGTCGTAGTTATGACGTTTAGAAACTACTAATATTTTGGAGCTATATTTCAGGAAACTACATTGTGTGGTGTACATAATAAAGAGTATTCTATTCTATTCTATTGTGCGAATTTGTTTATTAATAAAAAAGTTAGTCGTAATTAAAAATGTATATATGTATAACTTGAAAATAATTTTATTATAGTTTCGAAATAGCAATTTTGTTTTTAGTAAATTTTCTATATTTCACTGTTTCTTTCTCAAGTCTTCCTAGAAATCATACTAGAATCAATTCCCCTTTTTTTTTGTAAATTTTATCGTTCAAAGTGCCTTTTATGTACCCATTTGAAATAAATTATTTGACTTTGACATAGATGCCCAAACTGAGTTGAGGATTTATATTTGATTCGGCCTTTGCCAGCTGAGGGACATTTTGTCCCACAGCCGGGCGGCACAGGCCACCTGTATTTCCTGTTTTATCTACACTTGATATAAAATAAAGTCACTATTCGAGTCAGTCTGCCAGCTTAGTTTTTCTAAACTATTCAATGGACATAATTTAGACTATCTATTACGGAAGGATTAGAAAAAGGTTAAAAAAATAGGAAAAGGAATAGGCTTAATATGTGAATAATACGACAACATTGGGCTCGGATAGTAAAAAAATAATTTATGAGTTAGAATGAGAAAGAACTTACAAATTGTTCAGAAACATCGATGTTTTGGCATCACATCAGTAGATTGCACCCGTGTCGTGTGAAGCAGCTAGTAAGCGAATTAAATAATAACTAATACATTGCAAATTATTACTGCGATTTTCTGTTTTTTTTTTTGTTTAATACATAGAATGTCGCATAGATTTCCAGTAGATTCATCTTTGTATGTTTATGGTTATTTAATAATGCATGCGAGGATGGTTAAGAACTAAGTACATCCACGCTTGACGATACAGCGCACATTGGGACCTTGCTGACTGGCTAATATACTTGGCAAGGCATAAGATGCTCTCAAATATTTCATCCAGTTACATAGTTAAAAAAATTATAGTTAATCCACTGATTTCCGAAAGTGTTTCCCTGCTTCGTGCCATTGCAGCATGTTCTCGTAGGCAATAATCATTCCTGATCCACCACCATTTTACTTTTGCTGAATCGGCCAGGCAGAGTTCATGTTAGAAAACATATTTCATACTAGGTACTTGTGGTACATTTCTCCTCCTCGTCGTCTTGATCGCTTTCCACTGGCGGAGATTCATCCCATTTTACTTAATACTCAGGCCTTCAAAATATGTGGTCAACACAATCATGTTGAGATCCGGCGTTGACAAGCTCTGCCCACCGTGCGACTTCCAAGTGATGACTGGGGCTTTTAGAATAGAACTAAATGAAACACTAAATTACAACCAAATCTATGATTTATTTGTAAATAAAACAATAATGATAATTTACATAATTATAAAAGATTTAAATTCAATTTCGAAGGCGATCGATGACTGGATACGGAATCGTTGTCATAGAGTTACATACAGGTGTAACAAGACTCATCACATAGCCGTTATCTACACATCCTGAACATAAATCTAAGCTACATATTTTACCAGTTTATTTTTTGCTGGGAAACGATTTTTATTTTTGATGTGAAAAATGTTGTTTACGGCAGCGCGCAATATGACGCACTCTAAATATTGTGCTTGTGAGTGCATGCAAAGGTACAGAAGTTGAGAGGTATTACAAAATTAAATTATTACATTTAAAGGGATGGAACCTTGACCTTCAATGTCTCCCTATGCAGAAGATTCCCAGGTATAGTCCAGTACAAGATATGATCACAGTGACGTGGAGAACAAGCGACTCTCCGTTATGCGTCTTTTTACACCTGTTAGAAATCAGTAGTTTTGTTCCGTCATTGCGATTGAGCGGCTTTGCCGCTGCAGTTGCGGGCGCCTTCGGAACTGTACCTTAAACATCCATCAGGTCCAATGATTGTACAGCCAGCAACGAAAGTCTATTAACACATTGCTTTCACATACTGTTATCATCTAAATAGAAACAAAATAATATACAATGCTTTTGGGCATTTAATGTAGTATGAGATTACATTATCTTAATTTTACACCAGTTCCATTTTCTTTTCATAAGAATTGTACTCAATAATTCTGTATTAGAAAACTTCATCGTCTTGCGTTACTGACTGTGCAATGACAATTATTTTATACAAATTTCCATGATCTTTGGTTTACTTAAGAATGACATAGTACAATGATTTCATATCTAATTAAAAACACACAATATGATCAAGGACTACACTTACCTTGCTTCGCTTTCGGCAATGAAAGACGACAATTTCATTTTACATTCTTACACTTCACAATAAGTACTTTAGCATTTTTTATTTAAAAAACGCGCGCGCACGACTCGACCGCGTGTTACGCGTGGGAAGCGTTTTGCTGTGTGAACGTTTTGGTTTGCGGCTTGCTGCAGCTTGTGTCTTGGCCGCCTCGTCGGGCGGGTTGCGTTTAACGCGAGTGCTTGACCGAGTGGAGGCCTGGTGCAAAAGAAACTGTATTCGCAACTCTTCTTAACTAAACGCTGCTATTTAAACGCCAAATTGTTTAAAAAAAATGATAAATGCTCACCAAAAAACTTCATTTATTTAGGGCAATTTTTTTGGTAGGTTTAAAAAATATATTTTGGTGAGCGTTTAACTACTTAAATAATTTACAAGCCATGTGGCCAATAGGATCCCTGATCGGCAAAAATGACGAACGTCCTTACTTTGATCCCTATTTGCGGACAAATTTTAAAAATTCTTTCTTTCGTTATTTTTTAAGAAACTCTTGTACAAAATTGAGTGCTTCTAGAACCAGCGGTTTTAGCGTTGTCTGTCAGTGAATGAATGAATGAATTCAAGATTTTTATTAAGTACAATGTAAAAGTTACTTACTGGGCGCAGAATGTTGGACGGGCGGTGCAGCAAGCTGGACTTCTTGGAGAAGGAATGGTTGAGCATCGAGGGCTTCTCATTGGCTGCGTCGATATCGGTGTAAGAGCGAGACACCTTGCTCTTCTTGCGAGGGGTGGACTTGCCCGCCGACGACGACCGTTTTATAGGCTTCACCTTTGAAATGCCCAAACGTATCTATAAATATTGAGAATGGTCATTTGTGAAGTAGTGAATTTGCCGCTATGCCAAAACCCATTGTTATCATGTTTTTTACCAAGATTATAATGATGTTCAAGAAAAAATTTCCATAGTTGGGACTCAGGTCTCCTCTTTAGAGAAAGGGGGTTGGTTTTAATCCACCGCACGGGCCCAATCATCGTGATCATTCAGTCGCAATGAGGCTTGGTAAATAAATAATGGTGGCATACAATCATGCATGCTTCAGTGTTCATACACACTAGCGGCACGCGTCAATGGCAGAGGCTACTTATTTAAGGCTGCAGTCTTGCAAAATTCACTCGCGGCGAATTATTTGCGCAACTTTGTATTTTTTTTTTTAAACAAAGCAATGAAATAACATGAAATTTTATTATTGCACATAAATAACCACAATATAAGTAATAGCTAGTTATTTTTTTTAAGTTCATTTAGATGGGATAAGTTAGGTAAATGAAGCGTTAAATACAGCTCTTTCGCGCCCAACATCATTTCGAGTTCTGTTTGGGCGCTTAGTTTAGGGCAATGAAGAATTAATTTGGAAATCTGTTCAGCACATATTTATCTCAACATTCTCGTCTTCAAAATGTGCTGATTAGTTTTTTCTAATTATATTCCATTTTCTTAATTTAGACGCCACAATTTCATCAAAATTCTCTGTTTTTATCTCTTAATAAACGGTTTTTTTCATAATAACTATGCATCGTATGTATGTATTAATTAGATTATTTTAATGCCAAGAGTTCAATAAGCAAATACAAAAAAAAATAGCACCTAAATCACCTTACCCTAACAATAGTAATATTTTCAAAAGACCTACAAAAAAGGGGTTTATAAACAAGAATTGAGAGAGAAATTTCTTAGTGGCCACTGCACGGTCGGAGCGTTCAGACGTGTGGTCCACGACGAATTTTAACTGTTCCCTCTCGCTCTAACTTTGCTCCTGCTCTAACATAGGATGCGCATTGTTGTGTATCTAAAGTTGCTCTACTTTATTATTTTTTGTATATAATTTTTCGAGTTTTTTGTAAATATTTGTATATCAGTAATAGTTTTGTAAATATTTGTGTATCAGTAATAGTTTTGTAAATATTTGACTTCAAAATGGATCGTAAACGTAAAAAAAATATGCCTGTACAAGAAAAAGAAAATTGGCCTCAAACGTAGAATTGATGAAGAGAAATAGAATCCAAAGGTAAGTAGAACTGCTTGCAGTATTCATGTTTAGGGCCTAACTACAAGGTCAAATTAAATTAGCTAGCGAGACTCCACAAACGTGATGGATATTGATATCTCAACACGATGAAACAGATTTTATCAACTCACACTTCAAGTAACAATACTACCAGCGGTCATTGGCCCCAAAAAAATCATCAAATCTTTATTTTTTGTATTTCGTCGTGTTTAGATAATATCGTATACAGGGTCAAATTAAATTAGATAGCGAAACTCCGCAAAAGTGTTGGGTATCGATATCTACACGTGTGTGGGGGGCGTGAGTGTATGTGGGGAGGGCGTGATTATGTGTTGATAGATGTATCTGTATGAGGTATGGGGAGTGAGTGTGTGGGAGTGAGTGAGTGGGGGTGTGTGTATGGGGGGTGAGTGTGTGAAGGGAATGTATGGGGTGGGTTGTGTTTTTGGTGTTTATGTATGTATTAGATCGCTAGTCTACTATACTTTAGGGCTATTTAGACCAAAGTCGGATATCTTTTAGTACGATGATTTTTTACTAATAGGTACTTCTGAAAACTCTGTTAATAATTTATGACTTTTTTATTTTCACAGGTCCACTGCTGGCTCTCGGCAACCTTTTTCAGATGTTACCAACTTGTCAGAAGCTCGAAATAAATAAAGTAAATCGAAAAAAATAAAGTATATTATTTGAGCG
Source organism: Luperina nickerlii (assembly GCA_963855955.1). Taxonomy (NCBI): domain Eukaryota; kingdom Metazoa; phylum Arthropoda; class Insecta; order Lepidoptera; family Noctuidae; genus Luperina; species Luperina nickerlii. The sequence goes on from OY979671.1 coordinate 22,878,442, forward strand.
TTATGCGGCATTTAAGAGAGCAAATTCGAAGAAAAAGGCCAGATTTGTGGAAAGAAAATTGTTGGATTTTGCACCACAATTATGCGCCTTCGCACAAGGCCATCTTTGTAAACAAATTTTTGACCAAAAGCTCAACAAATACATGATTCGTGATTATCGAGCAACCACCTTATTCACCAGATATGGCTCCAGCCGACTTCTTTCTTTTTCCTAACCTCAAATTACCACTTCGTGGCACCGTTTTCATTCGGTAAGACAAAGGAATATTCGCGGCGAGAACTAAACTCAATTCCGGAAAAAGCGTTTAAAAATGTGTTACCGAGCGCATACAACCTGAATCTCTTCAAAGAGAGAGTGAATAGGCTTCTTCTGGGTAAGCTCACTCCATCGTCGACTTTGTCTCTGTCACCTCTGAGCTAGACTAGAGTCAAAAGCAAACCAATTCCAAATTTTAAAAAAAATATTTGATGATTGGATTATTCGTTGGCGTAAGTGTATCGTTTCTGAAGGAGCATACTTTGAAGGCGATAAAATATAAGTCTGCGATGAGCATGTGTTGGTGTCTGTGTTGTGTTGTGTCTGATGTGATGTGTAGTGTCTGTGTGAGCGATTTCATGGCGTTCTTTGGGACTAGCGCGTTTTTTTTTCTTCCATTGAGGGAATTTTTCAATTTTGAATACAACCATCTCTCTACGGTTATATTGGGGTAGATTTCTGATAATTCTCGTGGTCTTGTGGGTGTTGTCATTTCACAAAGTCTGCGGTAAAAGACGTGGTTCTTATTTCTTTTTACTTTTTTCTCAATAGGTTGAATTATATTTATGGCGGGTCTTTTAAGGCCGGAATCAATTAGCTCAGGGAGCAGACAATGCAAATAAAATTTTGTCAATGGGCCTACCATTTTGTAGTGCCAGAACGTAGGGTCTCTTTTTATATTATTCGACTTTCATTGAGTAGTCCACTCCAGCCCATACGGCATATAAGCACATATCCATCTCCGTAATGTTTAATTGGCTCTGAGTATGGAAATAATAGACGTGGTTTTTGTCAATCGCAAACGTATTTCTCCTAATGTTACATTTCCATTTTTTTTTTTCTTTTATCGTTTCTTCAGATTGCATATTTTTTGCAGAAAGTGGGCATTTTACTTCTACCAGTCCTGTTTTTCCGTCTTTGTGTTTATAAATACCATCGGGACTGGCTCCTAAATATTGGACTGTTTGTTTAATATAAAGACCGCAGCTGGCAATTGTGACGTTTTCCTGCAGAGATAATGCTTTTTGTCCATTATCTCTACCATAATAATATGTGATCGAAACTTTGGTCTATCGTCTGTTTCTGTAGTTCATCTCTTTTTTGGTCAGAAGGTTCCGTTTATTTAAGGAGTTATTTTTTTGTCATCTGAAAATCTTCATCGGTCGTAACTTGTTTTTTGATATTACTATCTAGCATGAACGAATTTATATAAAAACCGGAGGCGCGAAGGAAGAGCAACCCCCGCCAAGGTACCATCCAAATATAAATAAATATTGATTATTACTTAGTAGAGCAACTTTCCGACCGTGTCAAATATCGCTAGGTAGAATGAATGCGGGGACTGCAGGGAGCCCGGGTGCAGACGCACGGCGCGTGGACTCGCCGCACGCGATTCTTAAATTGTGCAATAGAAGACTAGGCCCTTAATGTGAATTGTAGATGGAAAGGATAGAAAAGAAGTGTTGTCAAATCGTAAGAACTTAGATTGGATTTTAATTTGAGCAATGATTATGATTTTGTCGGCTAAACATGACAATTAAACAGGAAATTTAGGACATTCCCATGCAAATATATGATAGTATGCAAATACATATATATAAGATAATTATGATGAGTAGTTTTTAATTTATCGTTCATGGAAGGATCACTAGGCAGTAATCCATCAGATTTTTTTCATGGGAACTGACCCTGACTGATCAGTCTTTCAGACCCCTTCAAACCTTTTTACATCCATTATAGTCAGCAGATAAGTCAGAGGAAAGGAATAGTCAGTCAAAACTACGTCTTCTGCCTCACCTTAGGAGTAGAGCTCTTTTTCTTCGAGCTGCTGGCTGCTGGCTCAGCGGCTGGTCCAGCCTCTTCCTCCTCAGCTGGCTTCTCATCCTGGCTCTCATCTTCCCCCATTACATCCTTAAGCTTGTTAAAGTCTTCTTCTGTATTGCGGACGTGTTCATCGAGATCGCCGAATTTCTGAACAAAGGTTAGGATTAGTTAGTTGTTCACTTTATTGAGGTGATTTAAGCGATAGGAACTAGGGCACCATATGGAAGGACAATATTTGCTTCAATAGTTTATTGTCCCATTGAGAGCTGAATGTTGGAAGTTGGTTCAACCAAGGAATAAGCAGGACGAACTCAAACTGTATTTAAAGAGCATACATTAATTTAGATCATTATTATAAGTCTGTTGTGATCTACTGCATTTTGAGCCCAATCCTTTCAACATAAGACTGAAAGCATGTTCTTTAAAAACACAGTACAATGAAGTTGTTGCAGTTGTCAGGTGCAACACGGTGTAGCCATAAGTTTTTATTTGTTGACTAGATGAATTGCCAGCTCATAAGCTCATAGGCCATTACATTGTAGCTGATATTGATCCATATTTAGACCATAACTTGTAACAATACATTTCAAAATAATTTGTGAATACTTTCAGAAAATACTTTGAAATTTATAGAAACTTTATTCATGGAGCAGAAGTTGACATAAATTACTTGCTTCCATAATTATTTGTGTGTATTATTGATTTATTCTTTAGAATATAATAGAATTCAGAATTTAAACGAAACAAAATGAGTATGTACGAATGTAGCTGGTGGTGTTCTGTAGTTTCTGCCTATCCCATGGGAAAAGGCACAAATTAGGAATGAAACAGGCCCCCTCAAATAGGTTAAAATATTTATTTAATAAACTTACCTCCGGGTGGACAATGAACTCCTCGATCTGGTTGACGGCCTCCTTGAAGGCGGCGGTCTTGCTGGACTTGATCAGCTGCTCCTTGTACTCCTGGTACGGCTTGATGTTATTGTCTTCGATCCAGGCGCTGTTGACAACAAACACTTATCAGTTTCTAAGTCATGTGACATACTTTTATCATTTACAGGGAAAATCAAAACGATAGTTAACAGCTGCGCACCACACACAGTTCTAAACAGCTTAGGGAAAGCTTAATCAGCTTATAATGTTCCCACTGCTGGGACATAGGCCTCCTTTCTATGAGGAGGCGTGGACCACAATCCACCACGCATGCCCAGTGTGGGTTGGTGGATGCCACGTCTTCGAGTTTTTTGGTCAAAACAGCTTAACTCTTCACTTGTATTAAAGGGGTCTTAACAGGAGGTAAAATAAAACAAATCAGTTAAATTAACATTTTATTATTCGAATTAAACTGCAGTCTATTCTTCTCAAGATAGGGGGAAGACAGACTGATGCACCTTACGTTTAAGGGTACACCGAATCAAGAAATGTTGCCTATGTATGTTAGGCGCCATTTTTCCAATATGGCGGTGCGAGCGGCAAAGATAAAACAATGAGCGACAAAGTGAAAATTCGAAGAGAACACGTCGAACTCAATAAAATAACCAATTTTCAAAACTAGAAAAATAATCCAGGTTCCACACCCTTTTTGAACACCATATGACTGTTCTAGGTATAAATACGATGAAAAGGGAATACAAATTGTATAGAAAATCATTTGTTTAGGATACAACTGATATTTTATGTTAATGTCAAACTATTGATAGAAAATAGATCTTGGTTTTGTAATGAAATTATAAATTATTGTAAATATTTTTTTATTTGTGACAACATACGTATATAAAATATTAGTATTTTGTGTAACGTTGTAAGTGTTCAGATATTTTTGGTTAGTTGTGTGTATAGAAATTGTTGACAAGCATCTGCTCAGATATTAATGAAGTAATAAATGTTCAGATATTAATGGTAACTTGTAGTGTATGGAACTTATTGACATTTTAAATTGTTCAGAAGTATTTGGTCACCTTGTCTGCTACAATATATCTGACGGCGACTGTACACGAAAATGTTGACGCACTCTATGTTCCTATATTAACTTGCAGAACACTTCCTATGAAACCCTAGTAGGTGTAACGCCCTACCAACATTCGCTTTACCTAATTACCGTTTCGAAACCGAAGGCAACGTTCGTCATCCATATTATACGCAAAAATCGTAATTTTATAGAATCCTCTTAAAAAAAATCTTTTTTTCCTAGGAAATTATCTCGCAAACATGCAGGCGTATAATTAAATTGAGTGCCGAGTTCGAGTGCCAAGTTTCTTCTTCAAAAGAATTCCCAGATTTAGTTTTCCAATAACGAAAAATACTAGCCTACATCATATTCAAAACTAGGTCATGCCTTTGCATGACCTAGTTTTGAATATGATCCACTCCACCCTTTGGTGGAGGTGAATATATGGAATACACTTATTGCTCCAATATGAAGTGAGGTCGCCCTGGTATTCCCAGCGAGGATGAATTCAACGCCATATATGCTGCATAGTAACCCCGTCGCTACTCAGGACACGTGAAATGAAAATACGCCTTGATTTTAATCTAGGGATTGCCTTTTCAACGTCATGGCATAAACGCATTGGCGTGCCCCGTACGCCGAAGCCATAAAATTTTAGGTTTTGCCGACTATTGTGAAGTATGAAAAGCGCTCTTATTACTTCTTCATAAAAGCGCTCTCAATGTAAAATTGATTGACGGCGACAGTCAATCAATTAATCAATATATGGACGAATACTAAAAATTACAAGGCTATTATCGTGTCGACGTGCTACTACTAAAGGATAGCTCCAAATTAGCCTCTAGAATATTAGGCCATCCAATCATGCAATACAAAGCTAGCTAAACGATGAAGGAAAACATTGTGAGCAAACCGGCATGTCTTAGAACCAAAAATTCGAAGACGTGACATCCACCAACCCGCACTGGGCCCGCGTGGTGGTTTATGGCCCACAACCTCTAATATTCTTCTCTATGAGAGGATGTGGGCCACTGTCCTAGCAGTGGGAACGTTATAGGCTGATTATTATGCTAATAAAAAGCTAGTTTCCGAATTTATAGGTCATCCAAAATATTAACAAAGAATTCGTCGTCAGATTTCTGAAGGTTTATTGTTGCGATCATAAGACATCCCATATCAGTTTAAAGCCGCTTCATCATTCCTCAAAGATGTCGGAGGTCTATTCATTCCATTATCCTCTCAGTATCGTGTTAAGCAGAGGCCAACAAAAGATTGGCACAAATTGCCTTAGTAAATTGAAGGGGAATGCTAAGTGCATAATGCATTTCGAAACTCCTAGTCTTACAACTCGATATGTATGTCCCTATATTTCTTCGTAATATGCGGGGTAATTGCGTAGCACACTATCAGTAGCAATGGGCTTCATTTTGACAGTTCAACAACATTCATCGCGTTGTATGTTGTTGCGCAGACATATTTATCGAACATATGGAGCAATGGATTAGCAATATCGTGTGTTACGCAATTAGGGTGCTGGGCTCGATTCATGGCAACTTTATAGACTGGTCAACAATATCGTGATTACTAAAAGTCATGGAACCTGCGTTACGTCACAAGGTCTCTATTAAAACCAAAATCAAACGCTTCAATCGAATGGAGGTTCATTTTGTGTCCAGACGTTTGACTTTGGGTGAAAGATTATTATTATTATTTGGTTAGACACTAGCAGCTAATTAGCTGATGCGTGTGTACCAAATAGCTTAGAGATATTTTATTTTTCCAGTCGATTCTTCCAGCAGTTGTGTGGGAGCCGTCACAACATTTTCCGGTAGACTATTCCATGCTTTTACAACTCGGTTAGACAAGAATTGCCTCAAAGGCTTTTCATTTGATCAATTTTTATATTTCTTTAGGGAATGACCACGCAAATATTTGTTGGCATTCAGAGTGTAAAGGTCTTAAAGATTAGAGAAAAGAATGAAAGCAAAAATTAACAAAAAGTGAAGCGTCTGACATCGGGTTTATAAAATCTCTGGCGCGCATACGATACTTTTAACCATCGTTCCACGTGGACGTTCAATGTAACATGAAATGACGTAACGGGGCTTTACAGACATTATATATTCGCACTGCATCACACTTTGTCGAACAATAGTTAGTTACAACGATATTGATAATTATGTTATACATCCCTGCCTATACCTTTAGAAGATAAAGGCGTGAAGATTCTGCTACGTATCGACATGCGAAAGTTAGCTTTCAAGTACTTCGCGCATTGTAGCTTTGTCACTCGTAGTTATTTAAGACGGTAGATTTATGTCAGTAACTTAGTTTTCGTCCGGCAAACGCTACACTGATGAGATAGCAATATTTGGAAGCTAAACAAGCGTTTGCCTGTTTAACTTCAGTGATTTTGCATCACAGATTAACGATTATTAATTAGTAGAAAAACGTTGCTGTCACATCCCGTACGATATGTTCAACCATTTGAACCCGGTAGAGTAACGCAACAGGTCTATTAAATGCACTGAATAAAGTTGTAGGGCAACAGCGCCATTTTAAACGCGTTTGGAGCGGGAATATGGCTTTCTTGCGAAGTTTTTTCTTCTATGTCAGTAGAACGATGATATCGAAAGCATATCCCCCTCCCCCCTTAGTGACACTAGGCATAGTACGTTTATTTACTGCTGGGTTGTTTGCGACTACATGGTTCAATGCATAGGTACCTACAGTTATGGTTTGGAGTTTGGACTGCATACGTATGGCAGCATTGATGATAAAGTCCCTAAAAGTCTCATAAATGCTGACTTTTTTTGTAATAAAGTTGTTTCTAGTTACCATAAGATAATTAATGTGGGGTTAATTATGTCTATGTTTCAATATAACAAATTAAAGATTTTCTATGCAAGTTATTATTAATGAAAAAATTGCTTCTTTTATTTTTATGAAAGTAAAAATATGAAACGAGTATTTAGTAAGAGCCGCTCCATGGTTCGCAGCTTTTCCCCGAGGCCAGATCAATACAAAAACAACATCACAGTGCGTTCTAGCTTTTATAAAAATGGCGCCCATCTCGTTCAGCGCGTACTTTTACCCACAGGTGCTATCTCTATATCTGTTGAGAGTAGTAGTGAAAGAGCAGAAACGATGGGTGGATTGTGAAAAATATGATATGACCAAAAAGGGCTTGATTACTGAGATGGTGGCTGATACAAAGAATGGAAAAAACATGTTGCGCCAAACACAATGGCATATGGTCAGGAGGGTGACGATAACCTATCAGCAAAAATGAGCAGAAAAAAGTGGTACATTATTAAACCTATTTAGTGCACAAACTCGAACTCTCAAAGCATTTATTTCAATTAAACCATTTACAGGCACTTTTGAATTGACAAGAAGTCGGTCAGTCAGAAAATATGAAGCTAGTTGCCCATTCCAAAGCGTAGTTAGGTACCTATACCCACAATGCAAAACCAGTAAACAGTAGGTACCTAAGCAAATTGAAAAATTTCCGGAGCTACGACTAAATAGTTAACTGTAATAATGACCAAAGATTAATCACATCATGATTATTTTCTACTTTAAAACTAAAACAGTCAGATGTGGCGGGTGTGTAGACCTACAAACGACCGCGGGAAGACCTAAATGAGACTCGCACATACCAGGGGAAGCATAGCATGAAGGGGGCTGTACTCAGCGGTGGTGGAACAAGGCTGTTAATGATGAGGAGGGCGGATTTTACTCCTGTTTGACGGAATAGACGGACAAGTGCTGGATCAAGGATCATATGAATGAAGGTCTATGGGAAAATGGGTCGACGAAAAATTTTAGTTAGGCGGAAAGATCTGGACAAGATTGGAACAAAGCAGGGAAGGTTGGGGTAAAGAGAAGAGGCTTATAGAGGTCTAAGTGGAAGACATACGATACTCGTCTGAATCGACAAGTATTGTTGTTTACATTTATTAAAACAACAAAATAATAATAGCCGAGATGACCTGACCCTATTTGAATAAAACCGGTAGACGATAATCCGACAATTTTGTAAGTTTCCATTATAGTTTTCGGTTTTACAAGTCGTGGGCTTGTTGGCGTTTCCCATCGGCAAAAATGACGAACTTCCATACAAACTTTCATCCCCTAGACACTTGAGGACGAATTTTCAAAAATGCTCACTTTCCTTCAGGAACTTCATGCTGTGTGTTCAGAGAATGAATAAATGAATTTAAGGTTTTTACTAAGGAGATTTACAGCAAAAAGACTCCACTGTCGTGTCAGATGGAAATTTTTCATGGTGCAGCTTGTTTATCTCTTAATCTCTCTCTAGCAAACAATATAAAACGCTTGTATCTGATGACATTTTAAAATACGCTTCCGGACACAATCTTTTAAAAAAATTATTATTATAATACTTTACGGGCCTCTGCGAGTTGGCTACGGCCCCTAGTACACCTTCAAAAAGTCCGAGACGCCAGGGTCCCCAGATTATGTCAAAGACATAATAATGTTGGTAGCACAAAGAAAAAAATACGTTGTTTTGAAATCAGACATTGTTTTTTTTTTAAATATTATTCGAGATACAACAAAAAACAGTTAATTGCAATAAGTCGTCTTTTCGCGTTTCTCATGGGCAAAATTAGCGTGGAGTTTTTGAAGAAAAAAATGATTTATATAGAGAGAAAATGTTTGTTTAGTAACTTGTGTTACCTCCAAAAGTATTTACAACGGCCGCCATGCGGTTCGGCATGGAAATAATTAATGCCACTATGACGTGCTGCGGAATGTTCTCCCATGCTTCCAAGATGACAGTTTTCAGATTCAGCAAGTTTCTGAGCTGGTTGGTTAGTTCGAACATGCCTTCAACTCATCCCATAAGTGCTCTAATGGTTTTATATCAGGGCTTCTTACTGGCCATTCGATTACAGCGATACTAACATCTTGCAGGTATTGTCGAACAATTCTTGCTGTGAATCCTTGAATTATCATGCATCAAAATGAAATCCTAGTCCACAAACTCGGCAAATGTGCCTGAGTAAAGCTTAGCATTTGCGAAACCGACTTAGCAAACGATATAGTATATAACAATATATCGGTCGCTATTTAGTAGCGCCAACCGTGGTGCCGTCACAATCACAACGTCAAATCCAGTGTTTCCTTCGGTGGAAATTCCACCCCAGACTGTCCATGACCCACCGTAATAACTCACATTCACTTCAATGGAACATTGCTGAAAACGTTCTCCCTGTCATCGGCAGACTTTCCTACGTCCATTATTGCCATCCAGCATAATCTTGGTTACATCCGTAAAAGAACCTGGCTCCATTGACGTAGAGTACAATGCAAGCGTTCGCGTGCCAACTGTTGGCGCGCCATTTCGTGAGCTCATGTCAGTTTCGGACCATTTTGGCTGGCTTATGAGGATTAGGCCACGTTCTTCGTGTGCCCTTCTAACAATTCGAGCGCAAACAGTCAGTCCATGAAAGTCTCGAAGCTGTTCTTGGACCTGTACTGAAGTGGTGACAATTACGCAGGCTGGTGGTTAAAATAAACCGATCTTGCCGTGCTGTAGTGACCCGGTTTCGTGACTCACCTGGAAGGCGCACCAAGCCGCCAGTCTCCAGGTATCCTCTTTTTATGCAAAACAAAACAAATATTGAAATAACTATTGACTTATAGATGCTCTACTCTAATCAAAGCTTGTCGCTTCTTTAAGAGCGACCAAACTCCGATTTTCTTCTCTTTATAAACCGACTTCAAAAAGCAGCAGGTTCTCAATTCGACATGTTTTTTTTGTAAGTATGTTTGTTACGCGATATCTCCGGCAAAAGTCGATTTCAAAAATTCTTTTTTTGATGGACAGGGTAGGTGCGTCAGGGGTGGTAAATATAAATTTTATTAACTTTGCTTGGGTAGTTTTTGAGTTAGTTTCAATAATACGTATTTTTGCCACTTAGTTCATTTTGATGATGTTAGAATGACTTCCTGTCACTGATATTTACATAGCAAGCAGTATTATTCGAATTGGTGTAAGGTAAGTAGAACTTAAAGTGAAAAACAAAAACGTAAAAAAAAAATTGGAGATATGTAAAAAAAAATATATTAAAACGGTGATGGGTCGAGAGAATATTCTCTCACGGAGAATGTTCTCCGATTGATAATATTCTGCAATATTGTTTTCGACGTAATTAATATTCTCGGAAAATGGATAATTTTGAAAATATAATTGAAATAATTTAAAAGTAGTGACAATTTCAAGTAACGACCTAAAACGTGTTCAATTACAAAATCGATGTCTGTTCCGAAAAAATCGTGATCATTATTTTGTTTTTAAGTGTTTGGCTTCCGGTCTAACCGGATGCAGCTGAATAAAACCAATACATATTTTATATGGAGTGATTGCCTATCTGACCTTCACAGTCCAGTTACTGGGTAATACGATACCCCTTGGTAAGACTGGTTGTCAGAATTTCGGGCTTCTGAAAACCCGTAACTACTATCAAATTAAACATTACCTTACAAAATTGTATGAGAACTTATGAGAATTTTCTTGGAAATATTCTCGCTCAGAAGAATTTAAACTACGGAGTAGATTATTTTGACGTCAACTTCGTAAAACGTTCCGATGCACTTAAAGCTATTACTATAAAAATGGAAACATACATTAGAAACATCTAATTTTTGCTTACTCCCAACAAAGGGCAAGCCGGGTGACAGTCACATCCAATCAAAAACTTAAAAGTAACCAATAGGAGACTTAAGTTGCGTGATATCGGAAACATTATTTTTTATTAGCCTATTTTGTGTCCCACTGATGAGCAAAGGCCTCCCCATTTTTCTTCCAAACCTCCCGGTCTTGTGCGATCTCCGGCCATGTTGGCCCTGCTAATCATATTGATCGTCACACCACCTTCGCCTTGGTCTACCTCGACAGCGATGTCCTGCCTCAGGCGTCCAGTGAGTGACGATCTTTGCCCATCTCTCCGGGTGCATTCGTGACATGTGTCCGGCCCACTCATACTTCAGCATTGCTGATTTTCCTCCAACATCCGCTATTTGAGTTATGGAGTGCAGCGTGGTGTTTCTGACTCGATCTGTACGCTTGACACCTAATATGCTGCGCTCCATTGCCCATTGGCAACTCTTGAGTTTGGGACTCCTGTTGTTCAGTAAGTGACCAACTTTGTACACCGTAGGTTAGCACCATGTCGATGAGTTTCCTTTTTAATGATATAGGAAGACTACCTTTCATGTGTTCTTTAAGGGCCCAGTAGGTCTTCCAAACGTTTTGGAGTCGTCTTTTGACTTCCTTATCTTATCTGTTTTTGAAAGACACTATCTGGCCCAAGTATGTGTACTCATCGACATATTGCCATGTCGATTTACCTCGACCCTAAGTTACGTGCTGTTGGTCATGACCTCTGTCTCGTATCTGTTCATAGAAAGTCCAACCTCATGACTTGCCGTGCTCGGATCTTGGGAGCGCTTCCTCAAATTCTGAAGATGATGTGGAGAATAACACAAAGTCATCTGCAAAGCGGAGGTTTGTTAGCTGGTGGCCGCTAACATGTATGCCTCGTGACTGCCACGAATCAGGCAACTTGCTAAATATCTCCTGCAATGCACTTGTGAACAGTTTAGATGAGAGTGGATCGCTTTGTTTGACACACCCACATTATACATCTAAAAACCGGGCAATTGCGTGTCGCCCACACTATGGGATTTACCATGACAGAGGCTATAGTCACACACAAACTGTGACAAATTTAACTGGCTACCTATTACAGTTAGAAAGATACAGTCCTGTGACTGACAGACAGCAAACGTTGTATGTAAGACGTTTAAAGCTGCAATAGATTTCAAATTATGTAAAAGTCTGTTTTTTGCCACACGACGACGCAAAATGAGTTTTCATAAACATAAAACTCACGCGTTCTTCCCGCAGGGGTGATTTTTTTAACTGTATTTCGTACTCGGTATGTTTTTTGATAAATAAACATTTTTTTTTTTTACTTAAATTACACGACCGAAATTGCGCTTGTGCCACAGCTCAGAATGAGTTTGACCTAATTCGCAAAACTCGATTCTTTGGCAATGCAAAATCAATAACGCTACTATAGACATCAGAGCAAACCTTAGCAAGTTACAGATGATATGGATGGATTTGCGAAGTGTTAACTATATGTTGTGACGACGGAAGTGTCACGTTCCGTCACATTCGCATCGAAATATAAAAATACCAAAATAATTCAATACAAAAAAATAGGAATTGGGTGCGCAGGCGCACGTGTTTTACTAACGGCGCAGGCAACTTGATGACCTATTCAGAATTTATTTACACAGTGTGTAGAGTTGTATAAGTTGGTAGAACTTATACAACTCTACACTCTGCCAAGTCAATGTGAGCAGACCAATCGTGAGCAAAGTTCACGATTGTTCTTGCAGGGGGAGGGAGCGGAGTTGCCATACTGAGGATTTACTATTTGAATATAACTAAAACCTTATGATGTAAGGCCAGCAAAAACAAACATTGAAATTGTAGACCCTTTTATATGATTTGAGGAATTTGGTTTTGTTTGGAAAATAAATACATATAATATTTCACTTTTATAGTACTTATTTATGGCAATGATATCAAATTGAAAATTCTGTTTATGTTTATCATGGAAATTCTACTTTTGGACATAGTTTTTAAGTTTTTTTTTTTCTGACTATGCTATGTATTTCAACTAAAAACCTTTTTTTGTGGGATATACAAAGCCATTAAGACCATATTATGTAGGTAATATGTAAAATGTTAGCATGATTTGTGCAGGGTTCCACAGTGTGAAACACGTAATGTTGATACCTCTGAGGTGTATTATCTTTGACAGTAGCAATTTCATTGTTCATGTATTCAATAGATACATAGATAGATGAAAAATTTATTCAATAGTAGATCTGGGCAAAGCAATGTGTAGAAATATTGTGTGGCAAACTATATCAAACTAGGTGTGGCCTTCCCTAGAATGGTCAAATAAAATAATACCCAACAAGGATTATGATAATCAGTTTACTGTCCTTTTCAGGTCGATTTTATATAATACTAGCTTCCGCCCTCGGCTTCGCCCGCGAGGTATGTCGATAAAAACTATCCTATGTCCTTCCCCGGGATGCAATCTATCTCTCTGCCAAATTTTATCAAAATCCATTCAATGGTTTAGGCGTGAAAAGGTAACATAAAGATGAGACAGACATAGTTACTTTCGAATTTATAATATTAGTATGGATTTGGTTTGATATTAGGGGTTGACCTTATCCTACTGTTTTAGAATGGAATATTTTTGTTTTTATTTTGCACATGTAGTTTTGTGCCCTTATAGCCTGTGCTGATTAAATAGATTTGCTTTCTTTCTTTAGAAATATTGCGTTTTATATTTATAAATACAATACATTCCATAGCAAGTACAAACTTAATTTTAAGACTCATAAAAGTTTAAGAAAATATCCTTATCCTATCCTACCCTTATCCTTATTCTATCTTATCCTTATCTCATTGGAAAAAATACTGTACTGCTCTGTCTGTCATCAAGACAATGTTCTGATTGGATTCATGGTACATATTGCCATTTAACAATTGTCCTATTTCTAGAGAGAGAAGTCTCTTTGTATTAATTTCAACAAAAAGTTGCAAAATTCATACATGTAAAAACACAACTTGGGAGTGACCTCATCCTGTAGACTGATAGTAAGACTAAGAGATACAATAGAATACTCTTTAGAATAGTTGAGTAAAGTAGTACAGAACCTATTTTAAAATGGCAACATCTGAATGTTGCCATTTTAAAATAGGTTCTGTTAGATTACACAACTGATTGTGTAATCTGTTGCAGTTATTTATTTCTTTAACTTCATATTCCAAACTTTGTTTTGTCCATTCATTTTTGTCTCTTTTTTGCTTTCAAATTAGACGGTTGATGTCGGACTGCCGCCGCACGGTTGTTAAAACCGGGCAACAGTACGACGCGAATTGTCTTATTTGAAGAGGTACGCGGTTGCAGTCCGATCGAATTTTAGTGCATAAAAACATCCACTTTCGAAGGAACACAATGAGTTCACAGCACTAGTGAACAGCAACTGCATATACATTGTTGCCGTCCCACCAACGGACATGGGTCGTACTGCTCCTGCACAATCTTGTGTTGAATCCTTTTGTATGAAAAATCATAACCACCCATATGCAGTATGATAACCGGACTGCAGCAGTCCCGGCACCAACCGTCTAAATTGAAAGCACCCTAAGAATCTGATTTGTTTGGGAAAAATCATTATCATACATGGCATTACCTCATTGGTAGATAAAAAATACAGAAAGGTACTTGGTCGGTTACTAATGGGTGTTGCTATTGAAAAAATTCCTCTTACCACAAAAATTTGAATTACTCCATGGTAATACAAAAGCATTTGTGAGTGTCCTAAAATTGGATACATCTGACTCTTTTTTAACATGTACAGGACAAAGGTAAACATAAAGCTAACCCAACAAGTGAAACCTTATCAATTATTGTTGTTTACATAAATAAAACTTTGCACTTACTAGTTATTAGTCCCGAAGAAGTAAATGCATTGTACGTTCATCGCCTTCTTAGGAGGCTTTAGCTCCGGAGTAGGAATGGCTACCTGAAAACCATCACAAACCAGAATTAGGGTCAATGTTTTCTTTCACTATTATGACATTTCTAAACTTGTTTATCAACTCTGACAGCTCTGATTACTATACTATGAGATATTTATAGTGTTTCTCCGCTTTTCTCCGGCCAATACCCTAGCCACGCAGCATTATAGCCAAGCGCTCCTAATTATCAAGAAATTTTCCCGCCCATAATTGCGTGAATCTAATCTGTCAATTCCATCAACAAATGCTCCAACAGTTGTTTACAATTTCGATTTATAGCATTTACTGATAGAAAATGAGAGTTTTATTATTTTAAACTACAAAAGTAATAAATGAGGCGTCTTACCCGGCCGGGCCAAGGGCTGAATCCCTTCATCTTGGCCCTGAAACAAACATAATTTATATATTACCAACACTGCAATCGAGTAATCAACACAAAAAGCTTTAAATAGCTCCAAATTTCAATACATACCACACAAGATCACCAAGTTTAAAACTTTCAGCCATCGTACACGACTACTCTGTACGGCTTTCCACGACGAACTAACCAAAGAGAAAATGTATCCCATCATAGAACAGAATAGCATTCCGCGTCTTTTGGTTTGTCTATGGTCGTTGCGAAAACCGTTATTTTCCGGTAGCACATTGTAACTATTAAGCCGACCCTACATGCTTGGTACTTGTCGGAAACTACAAACGACAACTAACCACAACAAAGCTGGGCGCAGGCTTCTTTTGATTTGTGAACATTTTTGTTTTACTATTTAACACAAGAAATGTTTTACACAAACATTTACACAACCTACAAGCTTTGGATTGTAAAAATTATTATTTTTATGTGTATTCCATGGAAAATGTTATTGGTTATTGGCCGTATCTTTTAGTATTTCTTCCTACGAAATGTAATGTGTTACTGTTTGTTTTCCTTAACAAATAAAATAAAACATAAAAACCGATACGCGGTCGAATCGGTAAATCAGCAAAAAGAGTTGTATCTTATGTACTACCAACCACTACAGTGGCCCATGTAGCCATTATTTTCATTTTATTATTCATTCAACAAGCCAAGGCAAACATCAAAATTATCCACACTTTTGAATTTGTTATGAATAGTGTTGATTTTATTTTCAGCTACTTGTAAAGGCTCCCCAAAACGATCAATTGCAATTGTCAATATTTACGTGATTGATACTCATTGATGAGCAAATTGATTGTTTTGAAGCGATTGACACTATGAAAATTGGGACCGAGGACCCCCATAAGACAGTGTTCCAATTTCATGTATTTATAGTATTTGACAGTTTTATTTTTTTTATTTTATCTGTGTTGTGTTTTGCTGTTTTCGTTTTCCATCAGTTTGTAAAGGCGGACGGACGTACTGCCAAAATTAAATTTTTACTTTGTTTTGAAATGAATTTTGCTTAAAAAATGTCCAAAAGATTTTATCCGCAACATCAAGGTGAACGAAAAAAACCTAAACTTGACATTAGCATATCTGATCACAACTTTCCATTGAGTCAAAACAATGAATTTAACAAAGGTAAACTTTCCCAAATTGTACATTTACTGCATAATCTTTATTAATTTAAATAAGCACAGCACAATGGATAATATTTCAAGTTAGGTTATGTACAAACTTTTATGTCATAGAATCTAACATTGATGACAACTGGGGAGACGACAATGATGACGAGATCCTACTCCTCGCCAGCCAAGCTTGCGAGCAAGCCTACAACACCAGCGACATCAGCCACCTGGCAGACTACAGTATGTGCATGAAACCAACCTCAACTAGCACTCAGCTAAGTTTCGAGCCTACTCCTAGCACTAGCTCGTCAAAAATCGAATTTACGTTCAAAAAACCGTCATTCAACTCGCCCACTTCCATATCAACTCACTTAAAAGAAAAATGCCACCGAATATCCTCACCATTACCTGGAATCTCATCAAAAGTTATACCTAAGACTAATGGACAAGCCAACATGTCAGATGACTTGATATTCAGTGACAAAGTGTTCAAAACTCATGATTCGGACCATGTGTACCGCCAACTGCTTCAGATGCAAGAGGAGAATGCCAAACTAAAGTCAGAAAATGGGAAGTTGTTAGAAAAATGTGTGACGAAGGAAGGTGAGGCATCTATACTGCGGACGCAGTTGAAGAGTTGTCAGTCTGCGGTGGATAACGCCAGGTTGGAAAAGATAAAAGCCCAGGAGAAAGTAAAGATGGAGTGGACAGAGAAGCTTAGTGTTGCAAACAGTCAAATGCATGATCTCAAGACACAGCTGGACTTCAAGGTTATTATTTACTTTATTGAATTTAATAAATGGTAATAATAATTCCTGTAATAGCTTTAGTTTGAAGACTTGTGTAGTTTATAGAAGGACACCTGTAAAGAATTAAGTAACCTTATCATTTACTTGTTGTTAATTAACATACTTAAAACGTCTTAAATAGCAACTTGAAATTGGAGTATTTAAAACATAACTGAATATGTTAATTATCTTAAAATATTTACATAAAGTAAAAGATGACTGGCTTAAAATAATAATAATATGTACGATCACCAAAGCAAATAAGTAACCAGAGCCGTCAGATATAGTTGAAGTTTAGTAAGAAACCGATGGATGCTTTCAAATAAAATTTAATTTAATTAATAGAAAACAAACAGATAATTTATCAAATTAAATTTCATTTAAAAACATCCATTGGTTTCTTACTAAACTTCAACATTACCCGACGACCCTGGCAACTTATCTGTTTTGGTGACTGTACTAGCATATAAAAAAGGAAAGAATGATAGGGCAGTACATAATTAAAGTATGTTTATTCTGCACCCTAATTGTGTACAATGCGTGCCACGAAAGATGAGACTTGACCCCGCCTCCCCCGCTCTTTCCGCCGCCCCTATGACGTCCGGTTTCGTCCCGCACTCAGACCTCATACTGCTAAAGATACCTAAAATCGTGTACCGCGCATGTCAAACCACGTGGTGTGTCAAGTCTCATCTTTCGTGGCACGCATTGTAACACACTATCAATCACAATCTGAATCATTTTGAAGGATATTACTAATCCATTGCTTCATATGTTCGAAAAATGTGTCTGCTCAACAAAGTAAATAACGCAATAAAGGTTGTTGACCTGTCAAAATGAAACGCATTGCTACTGATAGCGTGTTACGTATTTGCCCCGCTGTTGTCATGTGTGTACTTTATTTCAGAATCTCGAAATAATAAGTGTAAAGGAAAAGTGCAAGAAACTAGAGTCTTCAAAAGTAAGGCTAACACAAGTTACTGTTGGAGGAAATGACATATCACAAAGGTATGAATGGTATGACTTTTAGAATCCTTTGGGATAAATTAAATTGTAGAGGAATGGCCTCTCCATAGGCTGAGGAATGAAACTAGGACTACTCTAGATAATTATATTATAATTTTTATTAATTATTATTAGGTCTGGAGTACACAGAATGCCCACTGAAGGTCCACCCCATACAACAATAAGCTTCTGTGAATGATAATTATAATTTATTTAGCGTATTCAGTATGTTGCAGTGGTGCCCCAACTCCTGCATTAGGGTGTGTTGTTAAATGTTCTTCTTTCAATGGTCAGTTCCTTTGTTTTTTTTTTTGTTTTTATATAAGTAGTTAAATGTATTGAAGAAGGAGCTTGTGGCAAGTACTAAGAGCCACACATATCTATGATCCCGATTGTTACGGGTCGTCAGAAGCCGGCTGACAATCAGTCTTACCAAGGGATATCGTATATCCAGTAACTGGGTTGTGGTGGTCAGATATGCAGGTGCTCCATGTAAAATACTGCTATTCATCTGCATCCGGGTTGACTGGAAACCGACCTCAACATAGTTGGGAAAAGACTAGGCAGATGATGATGATGTATAGTTAAATTTTTTATATTGTTACAACAACACCCTTCGGTTCACAGGCATTACAACAAAGCACTACAGAATGATACACTTCTGACACAAAGCAAGAGAGTGAAGACAGTGTCCAACGCAGTACAGACTGATGACAAGGCACACCTACTGAAACTGAACATGACATGCAGAGCAGGTACAGTTATTGTTAGTTTGCCCTAATCGCCAAAATTAAATATTGACTGGTGTAAAGGAAGGCTTTATTGGAATAAAATAGTTTTTGTTGTGATTAGAAAATAATAGTCAAAATTTCATGTTACCTGAGTCCTAGCCTAGATGACGTACAAACGCGACTTGATATGTGGACTTAACTGCGAATTTAAATAAAAATAGGTACATTAGTTAGCTAACTATTCAATTCATTAAATTCATATCCATACTAATATTATAGATGCGAAAAGTGTGTCTGTCTGATACCTCTTCACGCTTAAACCACTAAACCGATTTAGATGAAATTTGGTATAGAGATAGTTTGAGTCCTGGGAAAGGCCATACATAGGATAGTTTTTGTCCCGATATCCCCAAGGGGACGGGATCGACACTTATGCAGGTGAAACCGCGGGACGCTGCTAGTACTTAAATTACGTACGCAATCAATTTGTAAAATGTGTTTTTGTTCCAATAAAGATTATTATTATTTCGTTATTAATAAATATAAAGCTTCTTTAAGGCGAAAGCGCCAGGGTAGCGAAAATCATTTTTTTTTTTGGTTTTTTGCAATTTGCTGGTCAGTATTAAGTTGTACGTTGATTAATATATGATTCGCGGCCGTAACAAATGTGTATTTACAGAATTATAATCATTAAAGTCATCAACACAACTCTCTAAGACCACGTAAGTCCAAAGAATAACTGTTTCATGAAATCATCATTCTTTGGAGTTACGTGGTCTTAGAAAGTTGTGTTGATGACTTTAATGGTTATAATTCTGTAAATACATATTTGTTACGACCGCGAATCATATTTTGATCGACGTACAACTTAATACTGACCAGCAAATTGCAAAAAACGTAAGAAAATTTGAATTTCGCGGGCTACCTTAGCGCTTCCCCCTTAAGCAACAAAATACATTAATCTGTAAAAAATCCTGATTACTGATACAATTTGTTATCTACACATTTATTGGAACATGCTCATTGCAAATGTTTACCATGTTTTAATGATTATTTTTTTATTTTCTGTTTTTTTAACGACATGGATATACCTAATTCTGAAATAAATTGTTACAGAACCAACAACGGACCCCTCAATCCTCCCCTACATACTAGAACCGTGCACGAACAAGCAGCGTTCCTTACTAGACTACAACGAGAAGCTACAGAAGACCACAGACCTATCACAGAACAAGTGCAGAATATACAGCACGTTCCACAGACTGCCCACAACACCGGTGCCCAAAGAGTTGAGTAAAAACAAAGTGGTGCTGAGCTGTGTATATGAAGATGTCACGAGTGTGTTTACGAGGGACAGTGATAGGATTGATGAGAGGTATTTTAATGTAAGTATGAGTGACTTTATAATGATGTTAACTTGGTCGTAGCTCGTTATTTAGCGCACCATCGCCATAACAAACCAAACAATCGGATGGTACACCACAAGCCAAATGTTTTTAAATTTTCACTCAAATAATTAATTGTTGTTTCTGTCCAATTCAAAATGCACCTTATTTGCGTTTTCATAAAGTTTATTTTGCATGAACGAAATAATCCTAATATTGAGACAAATGCTCCAGTTGAAGTGCCACGTCAGGGTACTACACAACGGCTCAACCGGTCGGAAAATCGAACATATCTTGCTGCCATGTTATTAATTGCTTTACAAATATTCATACCTGCGGTTTCACCTACATAAGTCTCTAAAAACTATCCTAATCTAGGTCATAGTCTACCCATGTGCCAACTTTCATCCAAAATCGCTCAGCAGTTTTAGGGTGAAAGCGTATCAAACAGACATACTTACAAAAAACCAAATATGTATCTTTATAATATTAATTTAGATACGCTTATTCCAGATCTTCAGCTCAATAAAATCCATACTGAATGAAACTCGCAGTAGACTGGAGACGGTATGTCAACGCGTGACGACTTCCTTCCAGAAGGAAATGGACGAGAAGTACATGGACGTCACTTCCAGTTACCAGTATGTTAGCAAACAGGATCTGTTGAGAGGCAGGTTGGTAAAGTTTAATTTTTTCGCTAGTCTTCATTACAGAAAGACATTCTGAAAATCCATTCAATATTATTGCGAAACAGCGCCTCATTATCATCTCAGCCGAAAGACGTCCTGGTGGACATAGGCCTCCACTTGACCGATTCTTTACTTCCCGCATCCAGCGGATTCCAGTGGCCTTCACAAGGTCATTGGTCCACCTTGTAGCCTTCCAACGCAATCTTCCGATACGCGGTCGCCACTCCAGAATCTTTCGGCCCCATCGGCCATCTGTTCTGCGAACAATGTGCCCTGCCTACATAACAGCGCCTACTTAGTAAAAGAACTTTACTGTGCAGTTTTTTCGACAACCGCCAGGCGGATTTAAATTCTTGAAGAAAACTCGCCATACGACTTTTGGGCCAGACAAAGTTCAGCCTAAACCGCTGCGCCTAGAAGCATCAAATATTGCACAAGAGTTCAGAGTACTAAGGAACTCTTTTTGAAAATTAATTCCCTACATATGTAATGAACTATGTCATTTTTACCTATCGACATGTTATGTCACTGAAAAAGCCATGGCTAAGCAACTTGGGGAGCGCTTTACCTACTTTTGCAATTAGATTTAACTGCTAAATATTTTCATCCCTTTCATGAAATTTCACAATTTTTTTTTTTTTGTGTATAATTTAAGAGCACTATATAAAGAAGAACAAGATATCCTATCCAGAAGAATGCTGGCGACACTAGCGTATGTACTAGACTCTTCTAGAGGAGTATTCTGGTTCTTCAAACATGAACAAATGCCGGACGAGAGTGCAGAGAAGAGTGGACAGTTCATTGATATTATCAGCAGGATATGTGTGTTACTTGACAATGCTGTAAGTAACATACCATGTTTTGTTGAAAATTATAAATATCTTAAAATTCTACAAAATTTTGTGAAAAGTCTCTAAAACCTAATGAACCTAGTGATTAAAAAATAAAGAAAGAAAGAAAATAGGTTTATTTGCGGCAAACATGACGTATCAAAAAAAAAGAAAATTTAAACAAAATAATAATTTGGGAGAAAACGCGTCACACCTAAGCAAAAAACCTTTGAATGAACTATCAATCGTTTTAAAAGTTAGTGAAGCCATTCTAGGCAGAGCGAACGCACAAAGTAGTACGTTAAATGGATGATATTGAATAAATAAATCTTATTAATAGTGGTAGTACGTAGTAGTGGAGTTTCTTGCCCATTCTTCTCCATACGAACACTACCTTTTGGAAGGGGCGACTAGAATCAATTCAATTTTACTGTAATTTTTGACGTTCAAAAGTGCCTTTAATGTGCCTATTTGAAATAAATGATTTGACTTTATAAAATGCAAAGTTTTACAAACACAAGCAGGTTAACTTGCACTTTACATCATAGCCAATTCAAAAATTGCCTTCTTCAACTACTAACCAACTTGTTACCTTTCAGTCGTGCGCAACTCTATACAGCGGCCTGCTACTATCAATAACATCCCTCATCGAAGTCCTAACGTCTTCCGAGATCGACAAATTCAAAGTCCTAGACATTATAAAGACAATACTGACATCTAGACCAATGCCATTTGTGGTCACTCATGTACTTAACTTGTTGAAGACTGTGACACTATGGGATGGTTTTATGAAGACATTCTGCCCTGGAAATGGGACGGGGAATCTGAAGACTGATTATGATCAAGGTGTTCTGCTGTATAAGAAAGGTAAATTGTACTTTTTAAAGCCTTCCTAGACTATCTAACATTAGGTCCGTGGGTACTCCGGCATAAATATCGATCCAGTGGGAGTATCGGGATAAATGTCCTAATCCAGGTCTACCCATGTGCCAAATTTCATCAAAGTCCCTTACAAGTTTACAAACAAACATACTCTGACATTATATGAATATCTAAACTAAAATACTATAGAGAAATATTAGGTTTTTTGTCATGTTTGTTATCTGTCACGCTAAATCGGTTGAATTTGGTCCAACTATAAAATATGTACAATACACAACATTATTGAGAAATGACATAAAAAAATCTTTTATTTTTTTGATTCTAATGTTTTTTCCAGATTCGTGTTTCATACAAGTGCTTCTAAAACAAATAGAAGCATGTCTAAAGTGTATGGAGAAGCAGAAACTCGTGGTTAAGGCAGTGGAGACCACACAAAACCTCATCATATTATATAGCAATATCAATGACAATTCTGTTAGCAGTTTGGCAAGAGAAGTATCTAGGTATTTTTTACTAAATAAATATTGATATTGGATTTTGTTTGAATAGAATTTTAAATACTGTAACTTAACTTTAAGTACCCCCATAACTCCTGGACCGTGGACCGATGACCTTGCGGAGGCAGGAACCCGCTGGATGCAAGAAGCACAGAACCGGTCGAAGTGGCTTTGCTTGGGGAGGCCTGTGTCCAGCAGTGGACGGCTTTTTTTTTATTTGAAATGGGTTTGCACTTGACTCTAGTCTAGGTCAGAGATGACAGAGACAAAATCTGCGATGAAGTGAGCTTACCCTTTCGGCTGAATTAATGAAACAACTCCTGTTACATGCACCCATAAGCACAGTGTTCGCATGTGCGTAGATAACGGCTATACGATGGGTTTTTTTCACCCTGTTTAAGATCATTTCGACGGGCGCAAAGTAAAAAGAGACATCTACAAAACAGCTACTTTTCAGGAGAGCGCATAATAGGAAAAAATGCTCCCATTTTGTCAATTTTAAACCAAATTTATTGAAATTTTCATCATTGCTTCATTATTTAATAATATATCCACATGTATATTTCATTTCTTCTAATTATGTTTAAATTACGAGATATTGTAGTTGTCTGCATCTACATTGCGCTTAAAAATATGACAACTGTGTTAACTACCACTTGGTCGTTTCTACGTGGGAATTCAAATAGATCTTCTCGGTTCATAATATCGCATTGTCGTCTCGTTTTGCCCAAATTCACCAATAATTTACGTCTTTCCATGTCTATTGTGTTGAACCCAAACTGTTTACTAATATGATAACACTTTTACACACACTTATCACTTAACAAACCAAAAAGAACAAAATTCGTGCCGGCCGACGTAGAACATGTCATCTGACTGATGACACAATATGACTGACCGCTGGTCCCCCGCGCGTCCCGCGTATAAACGGCCAGGCGGTAGTTATCCGCATCTACATCGTGCAATTTCACAAAACAGGCGTAGTTGTCTTCTTTTACGTGACAAAAGTACCAAAAATAAGGTGATATTTGTATTTTTGTTTTTGCTATGTTGTAGAACATGATATTTTAAGTTAGTTTTTACAGAAAACCAAAAATCTCAAAATTGCAGTTGTCTTTTTTTACTTTGCTCCCGTCGATTTCTTCCATGTACTCACGCCAGCACATCAACCTACCACAGTCAGATTTTCCCAATCAACTTTGAACCTTATGCTTTAGCGATAAAGTTGTAAATCTATTAAAGAAATCTGACAGATTGTGATAGGTTGATGTGCTGGCGTCCGTACCTACGTAAACGTGAATACGTATTTCCTAGAAAATAAGGCTTATGTATTGTCACAGGATTTCTTTTTTTTCCAAGCAAACGGGTAGCGATAAATAAGATGTTTCCAACGCCGAAAACACACACAAAAATACTTTTTCTTTGTCGTTAGTTTTTGACTAAATTAAAAGGTGTTTTGTTTCAGATGTAATTGTCATCTTGTTCTAGTCCAAGTCATGGTATACGCTTTAAGGACATGCGCCGTAATGTTGGAGAATTTTAAGCATAGTTTTGTAGGTAAGTTACAAATTACTCATCATCTGCCTAGCCTTTTCCCGACCATAGTTGGGAAAAGGGTCGGCTTCCAGTCTAACTGGGTGCAACTGGATACTAGTATTTTACATGGAGCGACTGCCTATCTGACCTTCATAACCCAGTTACTGGGTAATACGATACCCCTTGGTAACACTGAAGACTTTCGGGCTTTTAACTAACCATAACGACTCAAAGATATACAAATGGCCGGTACCAACAGCTTAACGTGATGTCCGAGGCGCGAAGGGGTCTCTATATGTAATGGATGGTCACCCATCCACGGACCGACCTCAGCAAGCGTTGCTTAACCTTATAGATTGACTCGTGCGGCTGTTTTTATTTAGCCACTATTAGTAAAAAATCTTTGATGTCTGTGTTAGGTCACAGTCGATTTTATCTGAAAATTAAAAAGTATGTTTTTATTTTATTAGCCCGATGCCTGTCGGGGGCGCGGAGCATGCGGGACGGGACTCTTGTTTCATGATATTGTGGTTGAATTTGACGAGCGCGTGTTAATGCCTAATTGAAATTTGAATATCAAGGACATAGAGGCGACACTCTATGTTCCACGGAGGAGGGGGCGGCGTGAGCGCAGGCGACATGTGGATCAGCACCGTCGAGCTGAACTTTTTCTAAAGCTCGGTGTGTCATATTATCAATCGGATACTGTATTCTGGTTTATTCCAGGTGAGAAACCAGCAAACCAGTCTTCCTTACAATCAGTGTGCCGCTGCGGCATACAGCTGCTATACCAGTGTGCCGTCCGCGACGTGGAGTTCAGTACGCAGCTGTCGCACAACGAGGGACACCTCATCGAGTTCTGTGAACTTATGAGGGGCTTCGAGCATAGTGAGGCGACCAGTGAGTATATAATTTAAAGACTACTCAAATCATTGTTTCCAATTATGGCATAAGTTCCACTTTAATAAATATCAACTTTACATCTGTGTAAATAAGGTGAATTTCAGAATGACTAGTACTAATCTATACAAATAAATAAAATTGAAGCGTCTGTTTGTAATGTCAAAATAACAGCTTTTCACCAAGTACATATATGAAAGTATTATAATCGGTGCTTATAAAAAAAATAACGATTATTACAAATTTTGTCTGTCTCTTCTGGCTAGTCTATGAAACGGCTGGACCGATTTTGACGGGACTTTTCACTGGCAGATAGCGGATGTTTTAAGGAGGAGTAATAAGGCTGCTTTTCTTTAGAAAATTAGGGTTCCGTCAAATATATTAAAACCCCACGCGGGCTAGAAGCTAGTGAAGTCATAAAAACACGGAAACTAAACTTAGTGGCATTAAAGCATCGATCACTAATAGAACTAGTTACACAGTCAGCGGCTAAAAATGTCCTCACCGAATGTCCACCCAATTCAACATTTGGGTGCACATTTAATCTAGTAGAATTCGAACGCTCCGACGACGGTAAACACGCCTCAGTGCGTTTAAAAACTATAAAAATCACACATCCAGGACGCTAAAAAAGGATGGAGTTTTATTTTCGGTAAGTATTAATATTATCATTGTATTAATATCATCATTATTAATTGTTATCACTGTATTGTAAATACTGATATTTTGTCAAGAAATCATCGTAAAAACATTTTTTTTAAATTAAGTCGTAATAAACAACAGAAGCATCTCAGTTGTAAAGACTTACTAAACGTAAATTAATCATATTATCGCATGCCAACTTAAATAAAATTGTTCGAGTTATTTGCGTTGATTCTATTCCATTTGTGGAGACGCTATTGTTTCTTAAGTTTTTTTTTATTATTAAAGTATGATTGTTTTTTTTTGTTTAATAAAACTTTTACTGTTTCTATAAGTAAATATTACAGTAACATTTAATAGATTTATGCATGTAATAAAATTAATTTGTGAGATTTTCTCCATAAGAATCGATTTTAAAATAAGGCCCCCGGTATGGAATTTTTATGAGGAAGGAAATACAAGCGACATGGTTGATCCGCTGTCGAAACCCGCGAAATTAAAATTTTCTTGCATTTTTTCGTTAAGGATATTTTTTGACATGTCATGTCATGACATACAATGTATAGCTTAAATAAATTTTTAAAAAATACCATTCCAAAAAATTCCATACCAATATTACAATAAAAAACTAAAAAATATTGAACAATTTGACTCCACTTATTCCTTGTCCTAGCGGCGAGTCTCGGTCGTAAAATTCATTGTTCTTTTTTGCCACATTGTAATTCTGACTTTAAAACGTATGAGAAGTTTTGCATGGCATTGGGTATCTAATTCTAGTAGCGATCGATGCAATAAAGTTGGAGATGGAGCGACTGCCTATCTGACCTTCATAACCCAGTTACTGGGTAATACGATACCCCGACTGGTTGTCAGACTTTCGGGCTTCTCACTACCCGTAACGACGGTCAAAGATTCACGAATGACAGCCAGGACCAACGGCTTAACGTGCTTTCCGAGACTAAGGCATTTTCAATATTGTGTAGTGGTATCATGTTGTTAGATAGGCCCCGTGCTTCGATCAAGAATAATCATCTGCCAGTTTCGTCACTAACTAACAACTACTTTCTTTCAGCAAACATGCTATCGGAACTTGCTGGTACCCTCCAGTCATCGCCAGAAGATATGCCGCCTTCATTCCATAGACAACCGTGGCTGAAAAGTTTCCAATCATTCTCTCTGGTCGACTAAACTCGAATACATCGTGATTACATGCTTCTTGTATGAAGTTACAAATTCTACTTTTAGAATAATAATGTAAATAAGTATTGTAAATAATCGAAATGATTTTGTATGTTTCTATAATTATTTAAGAAAGAATACAATTCATATTTATTTTAAACATTTATTGGTTTCGTTTTCATAAATATAAGACTTTTTACATTAGGAATGTGGAAATCAAGAAATACTTATTTGTCCTAATAATTTTATAAATCCTTAAAGTACATTATAAGTTTTTCACCTAAAAAGTGAGAGATGACTTAGCTTCAAATATACAACATCAATGATTCTCAGTTCTCTCTTATAATTTCGTAGCCATATGTAATTCATTCATTACACATACATGATATGATTTACAACAAACAAACACTGATGATATTACAGATTTCAAAGTTATGTTTCCAAAGGGACTGCATCAACATGTACTATTTTTTTAACTTAGTTCCTACTTGTGGTGAATGTTAAACATCGAGAAAAACTTATATATCACTGTACCAATACTACAATAAGATAGCATAAAGTTAACAAGCTGTGACATTCACAAGACCCCATCACTAAATCCATAGTGCCTTTAATATAAATTGGACCAAAAACTTGAACTTAGTTTTATAGAAAAATGTCAGATTACTACAAGTTTCCGAGATTACAGTGGCCACACTATGCCTCAAGGGAGAGCACTATATCTGCTGTCTCTCTCTTACATGAGTAATCATCGAGATTTTGGCCCAAATATTTAAAAAAATATACAACTTAAGGGGTCAAAGGCTTCACGGTCGACATAACAATATCTTCAGGTATATTCGGCTGATGAAAGAAGTACAACATGAAACCAGCTGCTAAAAGAAAATGGAAACCTAGAATGCAACCGATGAGAATTACAAAGTATTTTGATTTTCTTAGGGCGGGCATGAGCCAGAATATGAGGACTGCTCCGGAGACGAAAGCTGCCATCAGGACAAAGAGCCATTGGAGCCAGAATACTTGGATCGTCCATAATACGGCGACTGGAATGTATATTGAGAGAGAGTATCCATAGAGGCAGAATAGGGACATCATCGTTGGTGATTTAGCATCCTGAAAAGAGAAAAGTTTAGTTACTATTGTGATAACTGATAACCCATGCTTTTTCAAAGATGAGGCGGGGGTCTAGTCTAGACAAACAAAAATAGACGGTCTAGACTAACAAAAATAGACGGTCTAGTCTAGACAAACAAAAACAGACTGTCTAGTAAGAAATAAAAAATAAAACCGTCAAGTGCGAGTTGAACTCGTGTGGAGAGGGTTCCGTACAATGAATATTTCATCTACCATGTTTTTTAAATCTGACCATGTTTGTAGTAACAAAAAAAAATTGTAATTGAAAAACATGTTCTCCCATACATTCCAACTGAAAATGTAAGTTTGTATGCCCAATATTGAGAGATTTACCATGTTGTTTTACGACCTCAGGCTTCTTATAGGTTTTCCTGTAATATATAGGTATAGAACTATTTTCTGTATTAAAAAAAAAATAGGCTCGGTAGTTTCGGAGATAAGGGGGGGGGGGGGGTAATAGTAAATTTTCCTCTATTTTCATAAATAACTTTAATATAATTCACTAATAAAAAAAAAATTTGAGATCCTCACAGTAAGCTCCTTCATTTGATATTTCACACGGTACAGATTGCGTAACTTTTTTTTCTGTTTGCTTCCTAAAATGATCCCCATAATCAAGATTCATTTATTTACGTTACACGTCTGTGTTTGGGTCACAGAGATTCCATATTTGTACCAAATTTCAACTTAGTAGGTCCATTAGATTCGGAGCGAATTGGCTGTGACAGACGGACGGACAGACACACGAGTGATTCTATAAGGGTTCCGTTTTTTGTTTTTGAGATACGGAACCCTAAAAACAGGCATTGGAAAAGGTATCGACCCCAATGAACTGCATTTGCCACAAATAGCCGCATAGACATACATTATATTACGATATTTTATGTCATCAAAACATGTTACAACACACAAAGGTCATTTGTCATAAAGGCATATATTATGTTAGCATTTCTGTCATTAAAAAATTAATATGCCACAATAGAAACTGCCTTGTTGATACAACTGTACCGAAGTATCACATAATTACTGTCAGCCATGCAACAGTTATGTAGACCCAGCTCATGCAATAAAGTCAAATAAATTACACAACATGCATGTGTGTCAATGGCAGGAAACTAGTTTACTGAAAACAACAATTTGCCTTATATAACACTATTTTATGTACCTGATTCTCTATCTCATCATGTCCATCAGTATTCGTAGTCCACTTCAACGCAGCCCACAGTGCTAGCGGTACGAGCCAGACATAGCATGTGATGGCTGTAGCGGCAATTGATACCAAGTGGAAGTCATAGCGCCATATGAAACCTTTCTTATTTGCATTGTGCAAATAACTTGCTATGTTACCACTCACTGCTATTGTGAATATCTGGAATTATTAGGAGGCAATTTTTTGTTGTTTTTATTATTGTAAATATCAAGGTAAAAATATGCGACAAATGACAGGTTTATTTCAAACAAATAAGCATTTATTCTGTGGAATCTTTGATTACCATCAAATTAAGATTTTAGACAAAGAAGTCTTAACAACAGAATCAATACAAAACAGACACACGACTCAGCTTATTGCAGTCAACTGTTGGACATAGGCCTCCCTCAAAGTGTACCTTTGCACCCATATCATTAAATTTATTGAAAAACTAGCTGCACCCCGCGGTTTCACCCACATATGGGTCGAACCTGTGGGAAAATCGGGATAAAAAGTTTCCTATATGTTAATCCTGGTTATAAAATATAAGTGTGCCAAATTTCATCCAAATCAGCTGTTTGTGTGTGAAGAAGTAACAAATATACAAAGACACTCAACTTTCGCCTTTATAATATTAGTATCAGTCAACTGCTGGACATAGGCCTCCCTCAAGGTGTACCTCAGCAACCATATCATTAAATAAGTATTCAGCATTTATGTTTATTGAAAAATGTACCCTAATTGAAATTATTGAGACTTGTGTATTGCTGATTTTTATGTCAACATCTATTATACTGTTCACCTACCAGAGTAACAGAAATCCAAACAGGTCCATATAGATCTGGCTTTCCCTTGATTCTTTCATCGAAGTAGTTACGGGACACCTTCTGTGGCAGCACAGAGGATATGATCCTCTCCACAACCTCATTTGTGTGAATGTCAAAGTACTTCTGGTAATACTCTATAGTCCAGAAGTTGTGGTTTGCTGGAAAACAAGGAATAATAACATAATCATTAACTAATGTTTTTGCTTAAATACAATGCTACAAGCACAATACAATACCTACAGTCTGGCCGTTGAGAGAATGCATTTTTGTGTCACTGTCACTACATGACGCTGGTAGAATAGTCGACATCGGCTCAGTTGAAAAAAAAACTTCTAGGCGGGTTGATGGCAATTAAAATGGACTCAGCCCAGAATTCGGCTACATTTTTGGCGCCATCATTAGCTAATTAGGATTGGTCCACCCTAGCTCAACACAGAGAAGAGTAGAAAGGAGAAAGAGAGGCCTTTGCTCGACAGTGGGCCAACATAGGCTATAAATAAATACAGGTACCAAAAGCAAAATTCAAACAAAATTTTAAAATCCTTATACTAAGAACACAGTAAAATTAAAACCACAGTTTTACTAATGCAGTGATTAGATTAGGATCTATATAAAATCTACACTAATTGGTAGATAAACTTAATTTTAGTAGACCGCTAAGTCGTAAAATACTTTGCCTGTTTTTTCTAGAATTTTTTTTAGAATCAATGTTATTATAATGTAGGTTCTTACATTGTGGCGCAGCCTCTGGTTCATCAATCGCTTTGGGTTCTTCAAAACTATAGTTTGGATTTGACATAGTGTTATTGTATTGATTTGTGTGCACTGCCTCCACGTCGATACGTGCACTGCGATTATTGTGATCAGGCGAATAGTCCTGGAAATCCAAAAGTTCACCCGTGTTTACGTTCGCCATAATTATTTACTTCATTTAACACCAAAGTAATAAATTCCACGCAATTATAGCAAATTTGTAACTTTTTCGAAAAACGTCACATTAGTCACCCATAAACAAACTGTCAATTTTGACAAGACATGTTTTCAACAAAAGGTATATGTCATCAATTTTGAAGGGCAGATACTCTCGACGTACGCGAAAACGCAAATAACACTAAATACCGGTTTTTAATTTCATCAACTTACAAAATCCTGTCGTTATTGTGCAGCACGTAGAAGACCAAAGTAACTAACACAACTATGTAGAGTTATTATAAAATTAAATACGTAATGACTGATTTTTGTATTTAAAACAAAGACATTTAAATATATTAACCCTCTTGGTCCTCATGGATAATGATTTCAAAGGATATAATATAAGTCAATGCTCATGGACCTTTCCCAGCCAGATAGACCTAGTTTTATGTACTGATCTCCGACTTAAATGGCTAATCTTTTGAATTGCTGCGAGATTAAGTGATGGATTCGGCTTCAGTATTTTTACTTGGGGCGACACGACTGCCTCTCTTACCTCCACAACCTAGTTACAGGCAGCCCCGGATCTAAGGGGGGGCAAACCGGGGCACTTTCCCCGGGCGGCAGTTTCATGGGGACGCCAAATCCTTGAGACAAGAATTCGAAATATCGAACAAATGAAGCCTCTTTTCCTACAATATCATAGGTTTTTATCAAGTAATCGAATCTTAATATAATATGTTTGAAAAACAAACTTTTCTATTTCCATACGCCCAGTTAGTTTTTGAACATATACTACGTGATTCATGAACGCATCTTAATAGATCAAATAAATTTTTGAACGCGTGCGTAGTGTTCGTGATCTTTCAGCCAAGGGGAATCCCCGTCACATATCTATACGAGCCGAACAAATTCAAACAGTTGAACATCAAGTGACAACACTGTTTATGTGGTTGATTGCGTTTGCGAGTAATCAGCGTTAATAAAATTAGTAATTTATTAGTGAAATCATATATTATCGTAGTGGAAATCAACAATTTGCAAGTTTTTCTCAAACACTGAAGGGAGGGGGCGCCACTATCAAGGTTTTGCCCCGGTTCGAGAAAATCGTAGATCCGGGGCTGGTTACAGGGTAAGACGATACCCCTTGACATGACTGGTTAACAGATTTTCGTGCTTCTAGATTACCAATTACTGGGATTAGTCATTATACTAAGACAAGTATATATTATTTTATTTAAAAGGTACACCAACGACTTATCCACTAGAACTATTGACATAAGTAGTAATAAATAATATATGTATTGTGTTATGGTGAATTAGTCACTTACAGGCGTACACAGCACTTACATAAAAAAATAGTATATTATATCCAAGGGTAGTAAAAAAATCGGGTAACTCGCCTACAAAGTCTTAGTTAAGTATTTAATTTTGCAAAGTAGGTGAGGATTGTGTGAAATTGATGGTGACAATGCATTATATTGTACTCTGTTGGTGACAACACTTATTATTTTCTCTATAAAAAAAATATTCACCAATCGCCGTTTCTCATTGTAAAATCTCCATGGCGTTTACTTTGTTACCAGATTGCAACCCTCGTAACATCAAAAGGTACGCACGATTACACATCAATGTACGAAAAACCTATACAATGCGAGGTCAGCTAAAACTGGAAATATAATAGCTTGAGGTCATGATGTGTCACCGTGTGTCGATACAACTTCCATACTTTATTCACTAGATTTTCCCAGCGGCTTCGCTTTGTGTATGTCGATAAATATCCTACGGGAACACTAAAATTATTAAAAGTATGTACGCTATGTGTTAGTTACGGTAAACAATGTATAGGTATAGCTATTCACAAACATTGGAAATGGTGCACCAAATCGGACTGTCGAAAATGAATGCTATCGGAGGAGTTCTATCTAGTTGTACTCAGTATAAGATCAGTAGCTACCTGAAAGGTAGATACTTAAGGCGGATGCGGATCATACGATCCTATGCAAAATATTG
Organism: Luperina nickerlii; assembly: GCA_963855955.1. Classification (NCBI taxonomy): domain Eukaryota; kingdom Metazoa; phylum Arthropoda; class Insecta; order Lepidoptera; family Noctuidae; genus Luperina; species Luperina nickerlii. Next base: position 22,911,782 of record OY979671.1, read on the forward strand.
TAAAACAATTTAAAAGAGTAACGGTGGAGTTTCTTGCCCATTCTTCTCCATACGAAAACTACCTTTTGGAATGGGCGACTAGAATCTATTCTATTTTGTAATTTTTGACGTTCAAAAGTGCCTATTTACCCGACTATGCCAGAAGGAGGGTTATTATAATAGGAGGGTTAATAAATACTTTGACTTTGACGATCTGCTCTTGGCCATTTTCCAGCTAGATGGCGCTGAAGTCAACATTTTTAGTTTATTTTCTTTTATGTGTAATTGGCACATTAGTAAGTAGTAGAAGTGGTTGACGCGGTTATCGGACATTATTTTATTATACACCGCCAACCCTATATTAGCCTATGCGGGATACAACTGCACCAAACAATACTTCATGATTAAATGAAGTACTCTCACTTTTTAGAAGAACAAGTCTAAATTGCCGATGAAACTTTCCATTCTAATATTTTATAGTCGCAGATCAAAGATTTTCAGTTCAAGATGTTCAGTTACACTGTTGTGAATTTGTGAACAAGCTAAATTATAAAGCAAAAATTTTAGCCCTTTTATTGCAAAACGTCGGTAATTACTATTTCATTAGAGTTTTAAAAGATGTGCTAAGTAATGATAATTGTCAAAAACATTTCATAGAACTCCTAGCATAACTAATCAACAAATTAGCTTACTTATCAGAAAAGGTGAATGTAGTCCATAGTTGGCATTGTTGCGTGATATTGCAAATCATCTAATCACCTACTCAGACTTATTAGACACTAAATCATTGTAATTAGGTACTTAATCACTTGTTTTCGAATCATTAGAAGACCAAACAATTAGTTATGGTACCTATCGTATTAAGTTGTACGTTGATTGATATATGATTCGCGGCCGTAACAAATATGTATTTACAGAATTCTAATCATTAAAGTCATCAACACAACTCTCTAAGACCAAGTAATCCCGCAGAATGACTATTCCATGAAATCTTGACATTTTGGGATTATACGAACCAGGTTGTATTACTGATTCTAATGATTATGATTCTGTAAATACATATTTGTTACGCCCGCGAATCATATTTTAATCGAAGTACAACTTAATACTGACCAGCAAATTGTATATTTAAGACCTTTTATGTATACCTATGTTCACAAATAAGGATTGATTGATTGATTGAAACAAAATATTGGATTTGAAAATCCAAAGATTTAAAAGACAGAAAAAATAGTTTAACAACGAAGTATTTATGCAAGCGTACAGTAAATGTGGGATACCTCTAATCGCAACCAAATTTAGCTGTACCTTAGGTATGCGCGAGACTAGCGTAGGTACAATGCGTGTCACGAAAGAAGAGACTTGACACACCACGTGGTTTGACACGCGCAGTACACGATTTTAGGTATCTTTAGCGGTATGAGGTCTGAGTGCGGGACGAAACCGGACGTCATAGGGGCGGTGAAAAGAGCGGGGGAGGCGGGGTCAAGTCTCTTCTTTCGTGGCACGCATTGTATCTTGATACGTCATGCATGGTGGCTTTCTTGTTAGTCTGGCAAACTCGCGTCGAAGCTTCATTTTGCTGGCCAGCGGACCTATTGTATATAAAAGTGTAGCATGTTTTGCGTTTACAAACAGATTTGTTTTAAAAATTGTAATTAACATGTGGTTATCCGATAACCTTTACCTTTCTACAAAACAGTTTTGGCTTAGAACATGAAAATGAAGTGGTGGCGCTAGTGGACGAATAACTTCCTATTGTGAGTTGTTATCCTATTTTTAACATTCAACTCGTACCAAACTACAGTTTGAGTAGTAAAAATACACTGTTCTAGATGCTCATTATCTCCAAAGTAGGTACGCATGCAGAGATAAGCAAATAGTGTCTTCGAGCGAATTACCCAGAAAGAATAGTTTTCTAACATATATGGTTGCCATCTCGACATCGTTTAACGTTTTTGTGAAATTAAATAAAATGTAATAATTCCCATACAAAAAATATAAATATTTTTTTACGAAACATTTGAGGTACGACAATATTTTTTTTTGTCTTGTTTGTTATCACTGCCACAACACTAGAAAAAATATCAGCACTCTAGTCTAGGATCAATGTCCATTTTCTATTAAATAGGGACCAGTGTCCGATAGTTGGCACACCTCTATATACTCAATTTGAATCATATAAAGTTATACAATTCCGATTATGGATAATTATCCATAATCGGAATTGTTCATGAATGAATCATTATAATGATTACTACTGGAGTTGGCTTAATATCGGAATTGCATTAAGAAACAAAATGTGTTACGCTATTAGGCTGCAGGTTCATTAAAGGTAGGAAAGGAAATAAATCAATTATTACGTATTATAATGATAACGCCTGCACGCCATCTAGCGTTCTCATCTCTAAACTATCGCAATCATGGCGCTTGAGTTTGCTTGTCATTCATAACTCACTCACGCACACTAGTGACCCAAGCGTCTAATTTGGTCTGGATTTCACGATCGTTTTCCTCAGTAAATAATGTAAGTTATTTCCTAAAAAGGTCGATCGCCGGGACATTTCATTATAGAAAAGTGATAAAATGATTCGTTATCAACAAAGAGTGTCTATGTTTAGCGTATAATATAATCCGCAAGAAAAATGTGTGGACGGCCCATCGAAGCATCCTTTTTGACATACATACGGCGACATGGAATTTCAATCCTTGAAATTTCATTTCAAGTCCATATAACTGACACATCTGCCAGAAAAAAAAAACTGACCCGTCTCTCAACTCAACGGATCTCTCTGTATTCTATTCTTTTAGAACTCGGACAAAAATGCTACGGTACTAAACTAATATAATGGCAACCCCAGTTATTGTAGTCTGTGGGCAAACTGGGCAACTCTGAACTCCCATTATTCACGATTTTACCAAGTCGTCGTCGTCGTCGTCGCGTGGTCGCCATTTTGTTTGCAACCATGGAATATACTACTCTCTAACGAGAGGCTTGCAATAGTACTTCGTTCAACTTCGTTACGTCAACACGCATTTTGTGTCGGGTCGAAGAAACATAACTGCACGTGATTTAGTAATAATAAATGTATTCATTCCATTTGTACGTGAGTTGATTGCAGTAATTACGTGTGTCTATCGTCCGCAGTGCTGTGATATACGCGATAACGTAAGTTCACTACGTGTTCATTTCTAAAATCTCGCCATATTGGTTATCCACGTAACGAATAGAGATAAAAGTGAAGCATTTGGTTATTTACAGTGATGTGCAGTTGAAGATTGTGCTTGGCATGGTGACATCAACGACCACGGTCGTCATTCAAGATGTCAAAAGAAGTAGCGGAAGAGTATGCGTCGAGTTTGGCGGACCTAACCGTCAACAGCAAGCCGTTGATAAATATGTTGACGATCCTCGCGGAAGAGAACATCGACCACGCTGGGGTTATCGTTGAAACAGTGGAGAAGCATTTGGAGAAGGTGAATTTCAATTTTTAAAAATTAACACGTGTGAGGTGCCGCAGAATTTATGCCACAGTCACGTGAGAGTCAGGGGAATAATGGGAAAGTGTGCTCAATACGATGACGCGCGCTCCTCGTTGCGTGCTTTACGTGTTTACTATGACAAGTGTGACTAATTCGGCCTCGTTGTAATCAGTCGAAGCTCTTAACAGGTATCTCCTACCAGATGTTCCAATTTCACAACATTACCTCAAACAATGACAGCATTGGTCATACTTATAAGTTTCTGTAAATTGTTTTAATAGATTCCAACAACCTTTTGAGACAATTGGCTGCCTATCTTTGATGTTTGCACAAGTTTTACCATACATTTCTAGTAAGAATGTTGCTAGGCCCATTGTTTCAATACTGATTTGTTATTGATTCATAAATGATTGAATATTCAAGTTGTAAGACATACACTTGAACTTCTTGCCTACTTTAGTTTAAAATGTTGCATAATTTGACATACATTCATTCATTGTCCTATTAGTCTCACCGCCAAGTCTTAAACCTTAGAATAGAATAGACTATCCACCACTAAGATGACCCACTGACCAACTTTTATTTTGCAAATATGGGTAACAAGTGTTAAAATACATTAAAGCTCGGCCATATTTTAACATTCAGCAAGCTAAATTTATGTTATTAACAGTCACTTAAGTTTAACCAAAAGCCAGTAGGCCAGATCCATCAATCCAGAGTAATTCAGGCAATTCTTTTCTCTGATAAAAACTCAGTCACATTATTATGTTTTGTTTATCAAAAATTCACATACATACACTTACAAACCCTGCGTTCCGAGTTCGGAAATAATCAATTAGAGCGTGCTTAAATCTGTACCGTATTAGAGTATGCGCGATAACAATGTCCTGTGAATCCAGTGTTGCAAACCTTACCAAGACCTTACATAAAGCAGCAGATCAGACTTAAAAAAACAGCAGAAAACAGTAAAATGCTAACTTTGATTTCAAATTCAAAAACTTTAAGACTCATAGTAACGTTGTTCTTAAAACTAAGTGTTAGTAAACAACACGATACAATGGCAAATGTAACCACCATATCCATCCATCCATATATTACCATCATATCTGTATACCTACATTATGGGCAAATAAATGATTTCTATTTCTAACTGACAGCAGTGAATCATATACGGACAGTCCACTCTGTCGGCAATAATTTTCAGAACCCTGTTGGGGCTGGCCATGACTCGAGCCACCATCGATGCTGCACGTTTGCGCAATATTGTGTAAAACACAAAGTCTACTACTTTATTAAAATTGAAAACACAAGTACATAATCATTATTATTTATGTATTGTGTTAAAAATACGAATAATTGATAAATTCTTAGAAATATTCTTACAAATAATTTCATTTTCAATTTCTCTGTCTTCGATATTTTCTGCCTAGTTTTTTTTTATTAAAATCATACATACTTTTACGTTAAAATGCATTCCTTTATTTCTGTTTTACTATGTAATGTGCCTTTGATTTTTGTCATGGACATATTATTTCTTAGTTTAGTTTTCGAAATGTTTACAGCTGTTTTGTTAGACATATGTAAAAATTAATTCAGATACATGTATGTCTGTACATGTATCAATCATAAATCTGTACATGAATTAATCAAGCACATCAAGCTACCCGAAACTAAAATTTTCCCAATCAACTTTGAACCTTATGCTTTAGTGATAAATTTGAAAGATTGTAGTAGCTTGATGTGCTAGCGTCTGTACATGCATATCATGAAGGTAGGTATTTTAACTGGAAGTTTTATCGTTTTAGACGAAATCTCCAGTAAATATATCACAGTAGAAATTGGTACTTAAACAGAAAACAGGGATGACATGGTGAAAACAGTAAATCTACTGTTAAAACAGTAGGGTTCGCAACACTGCGTGAATCGTCATGATGACGTCATGGCGAGCGGGCGTTCTGAATTGTTGACAGCTCTCAGCTGTCATAGTCCGAACTCATGTGAGATGATGTGAGCGCTGTGAGCGATTATAGCTAATTCGGAATGCGGCCAAAGTGCTAACTATAATAGTTTAATCACAATTGTAGCTAGTCTTGATAAAAGGCATAATAATAGCAAATTATGGAACTCACCTAGATAACAGTATTTCCTTGTAGACTTGGCAAATGTCCAAATTATGAAACTTTGTAAAAGATGTATGATATTACTTTGAAACGAGTTTGGGTAACATTTATGAGATTTAAATCTATAGCAATCATGTTATTTCTTGATGCAAACTTACAATAAAAAATTAGGAGATACCTGTATCAAAAGATAATGACAGATAACACAATCTGCCTTCAAGGGTATGTAATCCTTATCTTTTTCAGTTGTATATTCAAGAAATTGTTCACAATAAAGCTTTTTGAAACTGAATTCTTATTTATTTTTCACTAATTAATGATTAAAAAGGTTGATAAAGCAAATTCTTGTCTTATTCTATCCCATACCATTATGAAAAGTGGGTGCCAACCTTTGAGGGACGACGCCAAGTGTGTACATTGCCAGCCTGGTGTTTGGGACTAGAAGTTGTTTTTCCTCTACACAGGTACAACCCGACATCAAGCTGCCTGTACTGTATTTGGTTGATTCCATTATCAAGAATGTTGGTGGAGCCTACACTTCGAAGTTTTCACAAAGCATTGTCAATATGTTTACACGGACATTCAAACAGGTAATTGTGAGTTAAATTGTCATATTTAAATGCTTTGTCAATTTGTTTTAAATATTGTGGACATTCTCTAATATGAAATGTTTTTCACAGGTTGATGAGAAAATAAGGTCACAAATGTTCAAGTTACGAGAGACCTGGCATGATGTGTTCCCTGCAACAAAGCTGTATCAGCTGGATGTGAAAGTGAACTTGATCGACCCAGCATGGCCCATACAAGCACAGCCGCAGCAGTCAAATATCCACGTAAATCCAAATTTTCTGAAAAAGGTGTTTTTTAGTTGATTATTGTTTTGACATTGGTTTAGTTAAATGTGTTAGCTTGAGGCAATGTTTGCTGTTGGTATGAGGCTATAATAACTGCTAACTGCATAGTATGTCCATCAGTAATCAGTATATTATCATTTTGTATGCTATAATGCCCACTGCAGTATTTCCATTTGTCAGTATTCTGGGATCTCATGCTTTAGTATACTGCCTTATTTCTACCTTATTTCAATTACCCAGCATGAATTTGACCCATACCATATATAGCCATTATTAAATGCAACTTGTGGTTGAGATATTCAAAACATCTATCATTTAAGAATAAATGCAAGCCATAATAGCATTTTCATGAATTAACATAGTGTGAGTGGCGTGATGATTTGAACTCGTTCCTAGCCGACTGGACGGAGAAGGGTCAGCACAAGGAAAGGTAGAAGAATATGGGGGAGGCCTTTTCCCAGCATTGGAACGGTATAGGCTAAATAAACGTATTTTCTTTCTTCTAATGGAAAAAAAAGTGTGAGTGACAAGACAGATTGGCCATAAGATTCAACAGCTGTGTATAGGGAGACCTTTGGCCAGCCATGAGTGCCATGACCCAAGAATAGAAGAAAAAACAAAAGAACACCACTATGCCTTTCTAATCTCTTGTTCTTTCAACAGAATGTGGCCACCACCAGTACAACGGTTACGCCATCGCCAGTACCAGTCCCATTAGTTACGCCTGAGGAGGACGAAAAGATGAGGAGCATCCTCGCGAAGAAGGAGCAAGAACTCATCATGCTGCAGAAAAAGAAGGTAGAAATGGAGCTAGAGCAGATGCGGCGGCAGGTTGAGATTCCTGAGAAAACAGTCATTAAAAAGGTAAGATTTTTCTATACCTACTAGTTTTTAGCCACGGTTTGTCCCACTGCACTGGGACAACAATTTTTAGGTTTAAAAAGTGACTATTACTTTCCAGCGTGTATACAATCTTAAACAAAAAAATTACATTGATCTGATTCATTCCTACCTGAAAGAAGACCAACAAGTTCGCATACATATCGATTTAAACTTTATGTCTATGCTCTTAAATCATACATTGCACGATCGTCAATTCTACCTTCATACCGTGTTCCGGTGTTCTTCAAACTCAACGTTACTTAAAATAATGGGCATCTTTGTTAAATTCAACGAAAATAATGTTGTTATGCTGTAATTAAAAGGGATTGATGATTTTTATATGAACCCTGGCATACCTAATGTCGCGCCATTTTTTTTGTTAGACTTATTTAAATTCGAGAATGTGCAAACTGCGCTCTTTCATATCATACCCCAAATGTTCTAGTAGCCTCACTTCGAATTTTCCAGACCCCCTTCCAGTCCCTGTTGCAAAAATTTATTTTTATTACTTTCTTATTTGCAAAATGGTTGGGCAAACGTCATCTAAAACTATTCTAAATTTCAAGTAGATAGTATAAGTAGTTCTTGAGATATCCAGCTGTGACAGACAGACAAACAGACTGAGTCTCACCATAAGGGTTCCGTTTTATCATTTTGGTACGGAACCCTAATAAGAACAAACAAACCCCATAAAGTAACAGATTTCCGAGATATTAATGTTCAAAGTTGATCACGTTCATCCACATTTTTTAACTTGATGCATAGGTTTCATTCGCGGCCGCTATTTTGAAATAAAATCAAAATGGCGGGCAGTTAGGAATGCCACGGACCTTCAAAGCCCTTTGAAAATATCCATCTCAATTGCATTTTAAGTAAATAGTTGTGTATACTGGAAATAAGACTAGATAGACGCGCTTGTACAGTGTTTTTGAAAATCGTAATATATCGTAGAAACAAATTTCTTGCCAGGAATTCATTAGTGATTGGACCCAAAACGTAATATGTAACACATATCTACTTTTCTGTACACAATGAAGCTTGTAAACACTTTTAATTGCTTAGCAATTTAGATAATTACTTTGTACGTTAGTACAAATAGCTCTATGGTTTCATTGTTAATAAAGAATGTATATTTAGAGTTTAGACCAACATTTTTAGGCTTTAAAGTCATTACAGTAATAATAACCATTATGCACGAGGAATATAATAATTATGCCATAAATAACTACTTGCAATCTGTGTTTTCCGTGCGTAATTAACATTGTTAATAAATTATATTTCCCATGCATATCAATATTACTCATTTCTTTCTTCTGTCTATGGTTTCGAATCGATTGTCGCATTGTCTGACAAGTTTATAAAAATAATACAGTAAGTACAGTACTTAGTATCCAATCCACTCTTCCGTAAATTCAAAAGCGTCGTGTTTATGTTTCCTAATAATCATCGTTTTCTTGTAAATGTTTATCTCGCTGGTATGATAAAGCACGTGTCACAACACAGTTAACTGCCTCATCTAACATAAGTTGCGAATGAGACGTGCTATGCTAGTGCACACTTTTACAGTTCGTTGAGCTTAATACCGCAAACTGATTATAATATACTTTATCAACTGTTGTTACTCTCAAGTGGCGTGAGGAAAATGTCGTTAGGAAATTATTGAGCACGAAGACCAAAGAAACGATGGATGAACTGTGTGAAACATGATATGTCTAGAAAGGCGGAGACTACTGAAATGACGACTAGTACGGAAGAAGAAGACACGTTTCACCGAGCCCAAATAAATTGCGATAAGGGAGAGAGAATTATGATTTTACTCTGAACTAGCGATAAGTTGCTTTTATTCAAACCGGAGACATTTTCGGAACAATAACCTAGCACTACTGACTTCTACTAAAATAATAATAATAATAGAAAGAAGTTTGCATAAATATAATTGACTACCAGAAATTAACTTAATACATTTGACCTTAAATCCGTTTTCCCAAAAAAATTTTTTTTCAGTTTCTATGCCAAATTTTAACTTCAACACAAGTGACACGTCCTCTAATTCATATTAATTTAGATTTCCACTACTAGATCAATAAAATAATATTTACAAGGGGCCTTGGGAATGTCCACTACTTGTTTCTATTGATATGTCCTACAACTGTTATAAAAAATCTTTATATCGAATTTATAAATAAAGTATAATATTAACAAAATAATTCTTTGTGTCCCGGTTTCTCTGCTAAATTTGATCAAAATCGATTCCGCATTTTATCTCTGCAATACATACACAGACAACAGACATACTCAGATTCGCGTTTATATAATTAACGTTTGTTGCGAAGTTGCTGGTTCAAGATAATTGTATTCATGCAATGTTTTCCTTAAGGTAATTCTTGGAAGGCAAACTGGTATTTACCGTCACAATAAAATTCTAAGTGGCAAGAAGAGGCGTAATTAGGTGCTAAAAACTTAACTCTAAACATTTCACTTTTCATTTTTAATATTTGCAAAGATTCTAGCCTATTTTGCCGCAGTGGACTGCAATAGGCTGTGTTGATTAGCCTATTTTCTATGTTTTCATGGCTTATTATACACAGTTATTTTGCCAGATAAGTAAACATCCTATAGTTTGTAGATGTTAAATGAAATTTACTGTAATTTAAACCTTATGATAATGTTTATAAACTACATAACGCGCTTATAATGTGCTAAATTAAAATCAAAAGTCATTTATTCAAACTAAACGTCAAAATTATACATATAAGACAGTCCCTTAAAAACGCCCGCCCTTCATCACTTTCTAGTATTAGCTAGAAAGAAGTGCAACAAACTCCCTAGCAACACATCTGTCTATATCAACTCGTATCTGGAAAATTGGTAAAATACTTTTATCCCCGAATAATTGAGCAAGTACTAAGCATTACTTACACGATTCATGTTTTATCTTTATATCGCCTGTCGTATACAGTACGCTTAACAGACGACACTAATTTATCGAAATTATTTCTCAACCTTGTACGAAAGAAGCCCTGTTGCGACATGGCAGTAACTTGTACAAGACTATTCTAGCTAGAACGATGTTCAAGTATGAAATTCCACTCAAATACAGATTGGCAGAGAAAGTTTCATGCTAATGTAAACTTGGATATCTATTATGCCTATGGAGGCAAATAGATATCCAAGAGAATCGTTCTAAAATACAGGCCTTAAATACACACCTATACATAGTAAAACGGTGAAGGAAAAATCTCGTGACCTAAGAAGTATATTCTCCGGCATGTCCAAAACCAAAATTCGAAGACATGTGACTTCTACCAATTTACCCGCACTGGGCCCGCGTGGGGATTACGGCCCACTCCCTCTCACCGAGAGGTGGCCTGTGTCCCAGCAGTGGGAACGGTGTAGGCTGATTATGCGGTGCATAGTATAAAAGAGTATTCGTTTCTCTGTGTGACCTGTTAGTTCTAATAAACTACACAAGGGATTTGGATGAGGTTTTCACCATCATTTAAAGAAGTTATTCTGGAAGGTTTGTGTAGAATACTTCAATATTTAACATACCTATATATTATTATCTTATAATAAAAATAGGTATGCTTAGGTTAAAAAAAAGTAGCAAAGAAATCTCGATTTTTGACATGTCGCCACATCAGTACATTACAACTTGTCAAAAATAAGTTAAGACCCCTTACTGCCTAGCTCACTACTCTTTGTAACGAAGCCTTTTTAAGTACTACTTCCTGTGTTAGATGTAATTTGTAAAAGCTATAGAAGCGTTTGACAAAGTTTATGGATAAAGTGAAGAACACTGTTTATTTAGATATAAATAAAACGAATTAAAAAAAAATTCCTGCTCCATACATTTGTATTCACATAATGTAAATCGACAAAAGGTAATGTAAGTACAATGAGAGGTTAACAGTGTACAAAAATTAAGCTTGTATATTTTAGACTAGCTGTTTTTTGCGGTGTCACCCGCATGTCTCGATCCCGTGGGAATATCGGGATAAAAATTGTCCTAGGTGATGGTCTACCCATGTGCCAAATTCCATCCAAATCCGTTCAGCCGTTTTAGCGTGAAAATAAAAAAAAAAAATTTTTCTTTATAATATTAGTTTAGACGTGATGATTTGTCTAACAGCCAGCGGCATTATTGTTACAGGTGCCATCAGTACCAGCCACAAACAGTAACTCTAACAGTGTGCCGGCGCCACCCGCGCAGCCTACGGCGCCGGACGCGAGCAGCGTGCGACAGCGGCTCGGACCGGTGAGTTCAACACTCATCATCTGTCTAGCCTTTTCCCAACTATATTGGGATCCGCTGCCAGTAACCGGTTGCAGCTAAATATCAGTGCTTAACATGTAGTGACGGCCTGTCTGACCTCCACAACCCGGTCACTCGGTAACACGATACCCCTTTGTGAGACTTATCGACTACCCAATTTCTACAACGGCCTAACGTGCTCTATAAGGCATGAAGGGGTCTCAGTACGAAATTCCGCCACGGACCAACCTCGGCAAGCATAGTCTAACCTGATCATATCTGAACCTTAAGTCCTGAGTGGAGTTATACGATTACTGAGAAATGCTTGCATTGACTGGATAGGTCCATTCAAAATGTGGTTTTTTCCTCAAAAGACCATTTCAGACACGGATCTACCGATCTACATGGTCATCACATGATCTGACCAAAATTATGTCTGGACTTTAAAACAGACTTGGACCCTGAGTTTGTTTCGCCATTTCTTCACAGCGGTAGTCAGATAGGAAATGTCGACTCCATCTAGGTTATTTTTTTAATATGGTTTGTAAAAATGACCGATATCATTTACAGATTTACAGACAGATTACAAAATAAACTATTTTATTTCATTTTATCGATCGACCCGTCCGGTTTTCTTTTATAGCCACGAGCCCCGCTACATGTTACAAATTATGTATCAAAAGTATTATTCTTATTTTGAAGAGCAAGATTGCATCATCATTGTCTTCTTTTACAGCCCGTGAGCAAGTCGGCCGGTCGCATCGCGCCCGTCAGCGCCGCGCTGGCGGCCGCGCGTCGCGACCCGCGCCTGGCGCGCCGCGCGCCGCCCGCGCCGCCCGCACCCCCCGCGCCGCCCGCGCCGTCCGTGCCGGCCGTGCCGCATGCGCCCGTCGCCGCCGCCATCGCGCCCCACGTCTTCGACATCAAGCCGCTCGAGCGCGTCACCAAGCGGAAGAACGTCATCACCATAGACGTTCGGCCGGACGGCGACGCCGCCAGGCCAAGGGACCCGCGGCGCCACGACCCGCGCCTCGACAAGCGAGACCCGCGCCGAGCCCGCGAGCGGAGGCGTGAAGAGATGCGTCGTGCTGAGATAGAGCGCGACTCGACTAAACCCGAACCCGAGCGCGGTCCTCCCACGCCGGCGTATGTAGACAAGATGCCCGACGCTAAAAAGATAAGCAAAATGCCGCCGATACCCAAAATCTCTCGGCCTCAGGCGAAACGAGACGGCGATGCCGTCCCGGCGAAGCGTAAGCGAGACGCAATCCGTGCCGAGCGCAGGCGGCGGCGTGACGAGGAGGCTCAGAAAGAGCCGGCGCGCGCCAAGGCCGTACTCCCGGCGCCGCCCGCGCACGCGTCGCCCGACAAGGAGTCGGCGCAGGTGGTGACGTTCAAAGAGCTACGTAACTACAACAAGGAGCACTACATGCGCCGCAACCGACAGAAGTCGGACAGCCCGGAGCTGCCCGCCGCGCCCGTCCCAAGTAAGATATCCCTCTCTGTAGCCGCGAGCGCCCAGACCTTTGTGATACTAGATATAAGCCGGAGCGTGCATACGCTTGTTGTGTGGAAAATAAAATGTTTTTTAACTCTTGAAGTATTCATATTGACGTGTTTTCTACGGCGCTTCTTTCTGTACCCTACTTTACACTGGTCTAGTTCCAATCCTAAGTTATCTGTGTTGACTATCGAGAGTAAGTTAAACTTAAATTGGTTATTCAGTATTCATTGCACTTAAAAAGTGCCCTTAATGTGCCTATTTGAAATAAATGATTTGACGTTGACTTTAAGTTTTACTCTAGTCATTGATCAATTACATTTCGCAAACTGATCTGAAGATTCAATGCACTATCACATTTTCTTCTTGGTGTGAGACAGTAATTTAAAATGATTTTATTCACTCTTGCAACTTATCAACAAACTACCATTTAGTTTTTTTTATTTTTATAAAATGGTATATATCACGAGAATATTGAAAAGCCTTGAACGAACAACATTGGAACTTCATTATCAAAACATTGAAGTATTTTGGACAACATTAATGGAATGTGGACACACTCTGAGGACATCGTTGGACGTGGACGAGCTGAAGTATACGTAAAAGGACATAACGATGGACAGTGCTCTGCCTGCATAAAGTGATATCAAACTCAAAACTTATTTCTAGCCGTCACATTTTTCGGAGGACTTATTTTATTGTCTTCATCGGAAACTAAGGCATTTTTTAAAAACAAAAAAGTGTTATATTTTTGTGGATTTAGTATATTTATCATGCACGACATGAGAAATAGTAAAAAAAACAGTGGCATAGGAAACTAAGTGAAACACGTGAAAAAAGAGTATACCGTAAGTATATTCATTAAACGTTCATTTTAATTACTGGTGAGTTTTGTAACTTTTGTTTAAATCTAAAAAAGTTTTTTTGTTCGAGTATTGAACAAATGGAGTACATGCTTCGCTCAATCTGTCGTACATAATAACCAAGTAAAGATGACAACAAGCATTTCGAACGGTAAGCTGCGCCATACGATTTGGTATTTCAATTTCAAGCGTCCTCATTGGTAGGATCATTTACTATGGCTGTCGACTTCTGCGGCGGACGTGTATTTCTGGAGACGTATGCCTTAACATGTTCGTCTAAAAATTAGCACTCCATTTGTATGCTACCCTGTGGCCCATCCAGTAGGTTTCCAAATCTTATTAGGCTCTGGATGAATTCTGCTTTTAAACCGGCCAAGACTTCTTATCTACTAGATTTAATACTCACGGCCGATTTTTCTTCTTGCACTGGATTTTCGACACTGCATTACTGCGATTAAAAATCACCCGTGCTACCTGGGTTTAGCATGCTTGCATTGCGCTATTTAAATAATTACTTTGTAAACTAAATTCACACTTAATTGTTTTATTAGCTGTGCTGCCCGCGGTTTCACTTGCCTAAGGACGACAATATACACAGAGATAAAAAGTAAAGTAACCCATAGCAGTGTTCATAATCTCTTTTTCATTTCATCGCCACTTAAGCAGTTTACTACTTTAGTGAAATGTATTCGAAATTGATTTTGAGTGACCGCATTTGTAACAAAAAAGGTGCTAATAAGTTTTCGGTTGCAACGGAATTTGAACTTTGTTAGGTATGACATTCAGGTTGTTGTTCTATAACTTGAAAATTATCTCAAATTCCTAGCTCTAATATACAGGGTGATTGGAAGATGGGTGTAAAGCTTTAAGGGGAAGATAGTACAGACAATTTAGAACCATTTAAGCCATGGTTGTCTTAGACGAAGTCTTATCAATTTTTTTTTTACCATCATCACCATCAGTGTGTTAGTTAAAAGTAATCACAGAAATTAATGTCATTAAAAATATATTATTACCTTGGATATAATCTTCTAATTTGTAATAACTATGCTTGTTTACAAAGTGTAGGTACTTTTATTAACACATAATTTTATTGTAATCACAAGGTATTTAGTTGTAACAAGGAATTTCTCAGTAGTAGCCCGTAGACTGGATTTGTGCCCCATTGATGGCAATAGGGTCGCCCTCTACATGGGACTTAAGGGTCTTACAGGACCTAAACACAAAAAAACGCAGGTTTTAGAAACAATAAAAGTATACGATCGACTACAGTAAACAAAATCAGAAAAATATATGATATTTTTCAGGATATATGCCAGGTAGATAGTGTGTTGAAAACATAATACAACTAATTTGATATGATAGAAAAAAACATGAAGATACCTCTAAAAACTTTCTTTTTACAATAAAAATCATTCTAATATACATACAATCATTCTGTTTTTTTATCAAATTATTCTACAAGCATTATACTAAAATACTATTGTTTGAATTTAGTAGTCCTATTTTTTGTAATTAAATAATTCTTCATATTTTAATTACCAGCGTTATTTCATGGCGCTTTCTTCTATGCAGTCCGACAGTGACCGCGCTTTAGGTCATGTAAGCCCCTTGACCATAATTGGCAAAATGTGCGTG
This sequence comes from Luperina nickerlii, assembly GCA_963855955.1. Taxonomy (NCBI): domain Eukaryota; kingdom Metazoa; phylum Arthropoda; class Insecta; order Lepidoptera; family Noctuidae; genus Luperina; species Luperina nickerlii. The sequence continues at coordinate 22,927,357 of OY979671.1, forward strand.
TACAATAGAAACACCTCTGCCTTCGGGGAAATAAGGCGTGATGTTGTGTATAACTACTTTAAATAATCTGCAAAATGTTTTTGCTATTTTATTTTTATTTCTAGTATATAAATAATGTCTGTCCTACTTTCTACTGTTGCGCGCCTAAATTAATGCCTGGTACATGGTGACATTAGTTACCACTAGCATGGTGACATTAGTTAGCCCTAGGTGCTACGGCTGTGGGGAAAGGGGCTACCTACGATCCAGTTGCCCTAAGAGAACTGCAGAAGAGGAAGAATTGCCTATCCGTCAGCGGCCAAGGAGATTGCCGGTAGCACGTGAAAAGGAAGTGGTACCTGTGAGGATGCTCAGGACAGACTTCAGCAACGAGTGGAAAGAAAGCCTACATCGTGTACAGCAGGAAGATTCGGACATCAAGCCGATTCTGGAGTGGTTGAAGACCAGAGCTCCTCAAGCCCAGGTAGAGCGACATCTCAGCGATGAGTTCGATCACAAAAAGCTATTGGGCCCAATGGGACGGCTTGGTGATTCAGGATGGAGTCCTGTGCCGTAAATGCGAAAATGCTCGGGGAGACAGCTGTCATTTGCAAATGATTGTCCCTAAAGCTCAAATACCGGATGTTCTACAGCTGTACCATAATGGTTGTTCAGGAGGTCATCTGGGAGTAAAACGGACTCTTCTGAAGATACGAGAACGGTTTTACTGGGTCCACTGTCGGGACGTTGTCGAGGATTGGTGTCGCAAATTTACAAGTTGTTCAGCTGTAAAGGGACTTCAGACTCGTAGTATAGGTGCATTGAAATTGTACAATGTTGGTGCACCATGGGTGAAAATAGCCCTTGACGTTGCGGGGCCGTTTCCGGAAAGCGAAAGTGGTAACAAGTATTTCATGGTTGTGATGGATTACTTCAGGAAGTCTTCGCCATTCCAAATCAAGAAGCTTCGACAGTTGCAGATAAATTAGTTCCTGAAGTCTTCTGTCGTTTTCGTGAGTACCTTTAGAGATTCACAGTGATCAATGAATTTCGAGTCCCAAATATTCCAGGAAACTTGTCCGAGTTATGGGTACTCATAAAACAAGATCAACTTCTTACCACCCACAATCGGATGGAATGGTGGAACGATTTAATCAGACATTAGAGAGGTACCTAGCAAAAGTCGTGGGAAATCTGCAACGAGATTGGGACAAGCACATACCACCGTTTTTGTTGTCATATCGAAGCGCTGTTCACGAAAGCACATCGGTGACACCAAAGCAAAGTTCGGAAGAGAATTACGGCTGCCTCAGACCTGATCACCGGAATACCACCTGATACCCCACGCAGTATAACCGATTATGCAAATGACTTGCGGAACAAAATGACATTTATGAGCACGTCAGACAATCGGCCCAGCAAATGTCTGAAAAGATGGAAACCCGTTATGACCGCAAAATGAACAATAAAGGTTTCGACGAAGGTTCACTAGTGTGGTTGCACAATCCAGTCCGCAGCAAAGGGAAATCTCCTAAGCTTCAAGCTAAATGGGACGGACCGTATCGGATTGTGACAAAAATCAATGACGTAACCTGCCGGATACAGAAAGGTACAAGAGGTACTTCTATGATCGTCCATGTGATCGACTGGCGCGTTATTATGGGGCCGATAATGCTCGGGACGAGCACGTCTTAGGAGGGGGCAGTGTTTCGCGCCACAATTAATGCATGGTACATGGTGACATTAGTTACCACTAGCGCCATCTAGTATCAAGTAGCAGAACTAGTAGAGTCAAGATCCTTCTAGAAATTTCGACGCTAGAACTTACTAGAACTTTCGAGAACTATCGACATCTGTTCAGTCGGGACCAGTATGTACTCGAACATTCTAGAAGTTTCTACAGTAGAGGGTTCTAGAACTCTCTGAGGCACTATATAAAGCCGGTAGGGGCCGCGAGAGTCAGATTGGATAAAGCGATACAAGCGAATACATCGAAAGCGATCTACAAGTGCGACTTCTGCAATTGTGTTTTATAATTGGTGTGTTTGAGTTGTTATTAGTGTTGTTGATTAAAGTGTCATTTTTGGTTATTAAATCGGCAGTTTTTATTGTCACGAACCCCAAGCTCGTAACACTACTAATATTGTACCTAAACGCAAAAGTTTGTGAGGATGGATGGATGTTTGTTACTCTTTCACGCAAAAACTACTGAACGGATTTTGATGAAACTTTACAGTAATATAGCTTATACATTAGATTAACACATAGGATAGTTTTATCCCGATATTCCCACGGGATCGAGACTTATGCGGGTGAAGCCGCGGGGCGCAGCTGTAGATTTTTTCTTACACACATAATACTTATTTTCAAAAATGAATTGAATCCTGCCGGGTACGGATACTGGATAGTGGGTAAATATCCGACCGGGTACGAATGAAAAAAAAATCAGCTTTGTCTGGATGGCAACGCATTTGCGATGTGGGTGCACCGCCTGCTTGTTTGTCAATCAATATCTTAAAAAAAAGTGCGCTTTTTTTAATGCTTAAAAAGAAGGAGGTGAGTTTTTTCTATGCTACAATGTATTTATATTGATTTGTTTGAGATTTCTGTGCTAATATTGTAGTTTAAGCGGAATTTATTTACACATGTCCAATGTGTAAATAAATTAGTTCACTTATACAAATCAAAAACCTTTTCTGTATTTAATAAGCTGGATTATATAACTGTAGGTATTCTATTCGACTGGCGCCAGTTTGCCAGATGTAGGTATGGTATATTTCCGTGATTGTCGTCATGAATCCATAAATACAACAGACGGAAGAGCATTTCAAATTTTTAAATACTGAGACTATTTGGCTGAAAAGATCTGCGCTCATCAAGAAGTGGCACCAGAATAATATTTTCTTTATTTTTAACCGACTTAAAACGGAGAAAGGTTGCGTATTCGAAACCCGTTTTATTTACTGGACTTGGATGTTTCATATAAGACACTATTAACGTTGAAGGTGATTTAGCTTGTAAGGTATAGGTACTTACACAGGAACAGTTTATCATTAATCTACACTATTTACTGAATAACTAATTCTTACTCTCGGTTGTCACTGGATATTTCTTAGATTTTGCGCTACTTCCCAAAACAACTGGTCAAAAATGCTGCCACCTGCAAAAGATAGCAACTGCAAATTTGACTTGAATGTAACTTTGTTGAGATTTGAAAGTAGAACTATTTTATAATAAATAACTAGACATAAAGATAACTTGAATACCTACATAAACATAGAGAAAAGACTGTGCTGTGATTACAGACCGAATAGAGACAAAGCTAATGTACGGCCAGTAGTTGTCTCTTTCTAGAATTCTGATTGGTCCAATGAACATTAATGTATAAACTTTCATCCTTGTAAAATATGAGTATAATCTTTGAATTTTAATCGATATATTTATTAATAATCAATCAAATAAAGCTACCAAGACTTAGTCCCGTTTTAAAGTGAAAAAAAATCTTTTAATAATATTAAATAAAAATATGTTTCATTAAGTATTCTTAATTTAAAAAAAAAATTGATATAACGAAACCTTTACTCTCGTATCTAAGCCAGTAAAGTCTAGAAATAATTATTTTTAATAACATATAGAAATAGTATTTTTTCTATTATTAGTCACTGTCATCATCTGCCTAGCCTTTTTCCAACTATGTTAGAGTCGGCTTCCAGTCTAACCGGATGTAGCTGAATATCAGTATTTTACATAGAGCGACTGCCTATCTGACCTCCACAACCCAGTTACTGGGAAATGCGATACTCCTTAGTAAGACTGGTTGTCAGACTTATTATTATTAGTCACTGTATTAACCTAAAAATACTAGCTATATTTAATATTTTATTGATTCATTCTAAAGAAAACCTTATTTGACTAGCTTGAAGTTTACTTTTGTTTGCAATAGGATTTCGTTTAATAATTTATTTGAAACAGTAGAAGACATTTTGTTTGAACTTAAAATCGTCGTAGCTATTTAGATTTTAACTGTATAACCTATGGCCATGGCTTGCAAAAATATTGTAACGTAATGTTTGTTTTTTTGTTATATTTACTGTGATTGTGTAGATATCATTTTAATGTCGACACTGATATAGAAACACAAATATTCAATTTGTTACCAGTTTAAGTATAAGCCCATAATATTTAAATGTAACTAGATATAATAATGAAATAAGTATAAAAATCTCAACACAGTTACTTACAATTCACACAGTTTGCTTATCACTTCTTCAAAGTACAAAAATTCTTGCGAATCTATACATCAGAAGACCGTACCCTAGTTCTGAACAAAATATTACTACGTTAACGAGTATCTCTGACCCAAATTCGTCACATACTGAAGTGACCTACAGTGGCATTTATATGCAACTGTTTAAATAAATAAATGGATATAATAACACATACTAAAAGAGACTCGCACTAGTAACTTCACACAAGTGCATTTAATAAACCACTACAAAAGATGTCGCTTCTTGCATCACATGGACCGTCATATCTCGCCTTGTACTGCACCGCGAAAGCTGGGTCAACAAGTAAAAAAGGGTAAACGGTACAAGGCAAAATAGACCTTTAACACATAATTAATCATAGTCATAAGACAAAGTCGTATTTGCAGGTGCTCCAGAAGTCGTGACAGAGACTAAGGATGTAGATCTTAGGGTTTTACCAGCCGTGGTGACCGAAACTAAAGCCGCCACAGTTGCGCCGAAACGACCCTCTACGGAAGCAATTGAGGTTAAATCCAAGAAGAATAAACTGGATAAGTTTGATGTGTAAGTATTTTTGACCTTGGAAATTCCTTCTTTTTTGCTATACTTAGTTCATATTTTTGACTTATTCGAAGACAACCCCTTAAACTTTCAAGCGCATATCTTCATCTATTTTAACATGTTCGCCCCTTTTTTTAATTATGAATTAATTAAATAACCGCTGTTTCATATCAGCTCGTAACGCCCACCTACTGACACCTGCGTCCAAGTTGCAGTATAGCACTCTCCACTCTTTGCTCGATAATTATTAACTTCAAAATATCAGACGAATGCAGAATAGCAGACGCGATAGTGACTAATTTAATTTATACTGTATCCGACTTCAATATTGTCCTCGTAAATACCTATTTGATGATTGTCCTCGTCCTTGAGCACCTTTTTCTCCATGTCCTTGCTGATATCTCGAATTATTAGAATAGTTACTTCTTTGTCCTTTGTTATTTGACTTATAAATAAAATACATGACATCATCTGGACTTGATGAAATTAAACAGTCTTCATCCTTTACGGGCTGTATAGCATCCTTTAGCGAGCTAAAATTACGAGCTTTTTAATAATAAGATGAGTAGGAACGCATGACCTTGAAAAGTTCTGAAATGTATTTAGTCGCAGCCATTCGTAGTTTCGCGTTTTCTGTGATCCTATTTTTTAAAACAAATTTTATTAATAAATCCTTATCAGTCGCGTTAATCATATCTGAATACATCTCAATACCAACTATCAATCGTTTCGTTACATTCTCCGTACCTACTATCCAAAACAGGCAATAAACTACGAGCCGTTTTGAAGTCGAACTCCATTTTATCTATTTTAATATTTATAGGTACTTACAGAAATTTTATTAATCCCCTCGTAAAGTTGTCTAATATTTTTAAAAATATTTGATGCTGATGATATAATAATCTTGGTATCCTGTTTTATTTCAAAAGCAAAAACAATTCGCTGCTTTTATCAAAAATATTTTTCGCTTCACTTAATTTCAATAGCTTTTCCTATATATCTAGATTTTCCCTTTTTAACTATTTTCTTATTTCCTTCAAACTGTTAGATATAGTTTTCAACCAACGTCTCGATCATAATCTAAAAATTATTTCGTTAAGTAATAAAATCAATTTCATTATTGTACTAACTACGTAAAAGCAAAAGTGTTAAATTACTTGCACCCGCGAAAGAATATCATACGTTTTCATATTTGCAGCACAGTATCAAATTGCATGACTTTTGTACACGATTCTAGACAATTTACCGTAGAACATAATAACATTAAAATTGTAGATGTCGATTCTATTTTAGAACTATTTAAAATTACTTAAAGTTCTTAAAGTCGAATACTATTTTGAATTTTCATTCGCGATATTTAAAACACGCATCATCGATTACTACACGTTGATAGTTTTCACTTTAGTATATCGAAGGTAACTCACTGTTAAGGTGGAAAGCATTGAGCATTATGCCGCAGCTTCTACAGTCTGCCGTCCCCGTAGTGATGCGCGAATACATTGGATAACCTGTAGACCAATTTCGTCCTGGATCCACCGCTGATGGCACCTTTTGTAGACACGTACCAAAAAATAGCAGACTACCACGATAAAGATAGCCAGCATTATATAGACGGTGATGTTCATACGCTCCACATGTTCACCGACACCCTTCAATGTTGCTTCGTTGTTCCCAGCTATGTTGATGTGTGATGAACACTTCTTCTTTTTCAACCGCAGACCGACACATTTTTCTTTTGATAGTTGCGTTTTAATTAGCTACCGAATAACGTAGCCCGTGGCAGGGTCGCCATGAGATTTATGTAAAAAGGTTCAGGTGTAAAATAAGAAGGCTACTGCTTGGTTCCCATAGGAATAATATAAAGAATCTAAATTATACATTAATGCATAAAGTATTACATAGCGCTACGTAATCAATAACATGAGACGTTAATATAAAGGAGCATACCTACTTACTAAATAATATAAAGGAACATACGTACCTACACTTCACCACCTCTCCATGGTTTTTAATATGTAGTTTCTAATACCACATAGCAGTCAACCATAATCAACAGAATCATCGCTGAAAGTCGCCACCATCATTGCTCCAGATACCTCAACACTAAATAAACATATGCTTAACTTAATCTATTACCTATTTACCAATAACCACCATTCAAGACAATTAACACATGACACATTACAGATTATTCGGCAATGAAGACGTGGACTTACGCCAACTTCCCCAAGTGGATGAGTTGAACGCGCCCCCGCCCCCCTCCATCACTTCCTCGCCCAAGTCTGACAGCAAGCCTGATGAAATCGACGTGGCCATGGCGTCACCACCAAGCAAGGGCTCTCCCAAGAGAGACTGGAATGAGGTCAAGAAGAGAGATGATAAGAAAACTCCTTCTAAGCTAGACCTCGTGAGGGCCAAGTTTGCTGAAGTGACGAAGGGCAAACAGACTGATAGATTGGGAAGACCGCTGCTGTTTAGTAAATCACCTAGTAAGTACTGTTTTTTTATTTATTTTCGTGATGCCGGGGTTATTATTTATTTTAATGTTAGAGATAGGGCTGTAATCGTGTCCTTTAAGTATATTGCTGGACATGTTATAAATGATACTTAAAGAATTTTACTGTTCACGATGTTCAATTATCGTTTTTTTTTATTTTATTTTAGGTATTGAAAGAGAAAGACGTCGCACAATGAGTGGCGATGACACAGACCTCAGAGAAGAAGATGAACTAGGCTTCGTTGAAAACAAGAAATCCATCTCCATCATCATGTCACAAGCCAAGGAACACTTCACGGACGGACAACTAGACAAGAACCAATACAACACGCTAATGTACCAGATCATACAGCTCAACGAAAAGCTCAAACTGAAGGAAGCCAAACAGAGAGAGTCCCTAGAAATATCCAAGAGAAGGCTCAAGACGCACATGTTGGAGGAAAACCACAACAACAAAGTTGCCAGCCCGAAATCCTCGCCAACTGAACGAAATCGATTCGGAGATATCGATGAAAGAATCACCCCATCTGTGTTCCCAGACACGCCGCCTGACAGCCAGGGATTGATATCCACAGGGGCTGATTTAGATATGAGAGTCAATTCTGACGGCATAGATGGGGTTAAGAAAGGTTTACTACCCCTCCCGCCTGTCATGCCAATGTTCCCTTACCAAAAAATGTGGCGAGGACCGAGGCCGAGGGGTGAAGAGTACGGACCCAGGAGGTTTAGGGGTCCAGCACCACCGTTCTACAGAGGAAAATTCGATAAGAGAGGCGCTAGAGTTCCCTTTGAACCTAGAATGCCAATGCCTCCTTTACCTACCCCCAAAATTGGAATGTGTCAAGGAGAATGTCCTTTACCACCTTATGAAAGAATCGAGTCCCCGCCGCCTTTAGGCGCACCGGGCTTCGTCATCCCACCAACAGACTTCAATGTCATAGAATACATAGACCAGGATCCCTTTAAAACTATCCAAATTGATGGCGTCCCGAGAGAAATCAGGTTCTACGGTGATACGGGCGTTATAATGTTAGACTGGGACGATCCTAGGGAAATCAAGTTCTTGCCCGGATGTAGGAGAATTACGTTCGATAATAAAGACTCGATCGTTCTTAATTTCAATGAAAATTATAAGCAAGTAGAGATAGATGATCAAGTGTTTGATATTAAATTCGGTGCACCAACTAGAGAGCTGTACATCAACGGTCGATGGTACGAGTGTTTCTTTGGGGGACAGCCTTTAGGAGTAATTATAGACGGGAAACCGAGACTGGTACATTTGGAAGGCCCGATGCCACAAGTTGACATCGGTAAAGCAAAACGTACAGACCTAATCGCCGGGAAAATCAACCTTATTGTGAACGCCACACAAATGCATCCAGTATACTTGGACGCGAAAGTGCAAAAGATCTTAGTTAACGGACAATTCTTGACAATTCGCTTCGTCGACTCGTTTCGAACCGTTTTAATAAATGGACAGCCTTTCAAAGTTGAATTTGGTGATCTTCCTAAGCCGATAGTGGTTGGCAATGAGAAATATTTCATCAGGTTCTCTGCCTTGCCTCGGAATATCAAGCCTGGTCACATTCAGATCACAAATATGGAAGGCGTGGGTTTGCCTGTAGTGTCACACGTAAAGAAGTTGGAAGATGTCAAGGAAGAAGATGTGAATAATATGGAAGTAGATCAACAGGAGCCTGTCAACAGGTCGATCAAGACGCCCAGTCCGGAGATCAATCCAGAGAGCTTAGGTAAGAATACATTTCTTAAATCTTGAACGACCAATCATTATTCGAAGACATTACAGATTTGTTTAATAGTAAAATCATCTGAACACCCAATATTATGACTTAATTTTCGTCTTGAAACCCGTTAAAAGTCCGAATCAAACTTTATGGTGGATCTGAAGTGCGCTACTCGCTGCGCAGTACCTCACCACTCACCCGCGCTGCGCAGTACCTCACCCCTCAACCCCGCTGCGCAGTACCTCAGCCAACATCCCCGCTGCGCAGTACCTTACGCCAACCCCGCTGCGCAGTACCTCACCTCTCGTCCGCGCTGCGCAGTACCTCACCCCTCATCCCCGCTGCGCAGTACCTCACCCCTCACCCCCGCTGACAGGTGAATTTGTTACTGCGCAGCGACTCTCATATTTCGAGCCGCCATAAAGTTTGAATCGGGCTGTACTGTTTTATCGTTGTATAAATCATGTTTTAAGAATCTTATGGCTAAACACTATATCGTAAGATACAGATTAACCTTCTTTAAGAAGCATAAACAGCTATGTACAAATTTAGCAACAATGGTTACTTTTATTCTACTAACCTAAAAAAATATAAATAATATTGTAATTCTATAAAAATATAATGAGATCAGTTTGGTGTTTCCTATATGACTACTGATGATATGAGAAGAAAGATTAAAACAAAATCAGACATAATCTTGGTTAGGGCATATATATATGAGGACTAATAGGACCATGCAGATTAGTGTTTGAAGATGATCAATCGCCGTCATACTATTTCTTGTACCTTTTTGTAATTTTTAATGTAATTCCCTTCTCATTGCTCAGGTCTCGACATGCTAGCGAGCGTGATGCCCTCAAGCACAGTGCCAGCCTCTGATTCAGACTACAGCGTCGCCGATCCACTATTCTCCAAACCAGAGAAGATTCCTGGCTTAGAAACGCCTTCAGATGAAAAACCACCTGCCCTGCCGCTTCCAGAGCTACCTACTATTAATGTCAAGGATTTGTTTGCGAAACTAGTGGCCACAGGGATAGTGCAAGTGAAGGATCAGAATGGACAGGAGGACGCTAAGGTGGAAGAAAAGACTAAGCCGAGAGAAGATAAGAATGTTATCCATAGAGTTGACTTTATGAGGATCGAGACGTTCAGAGTGTGAGTATTCCTTTAATTTTATTATTATTGCTTCTAATGTGTGATACTTGGTAGTGATGGACCGAATACGAATAATCGGCCGAATGTTCGGTTAAAAGTTTACCGAACCGAATATTCCGTTCGGATTAGTGATTGTGCTACTTCATATTAAGCTTATAGACTTATAGAGGTCACCTTAGAATATTATTTTTCGGCATTTTTGCCGAATATTCGGCCGATCCCTAATACTTTGTTAAATGATAGAATTTCTTTCCGTTTTATAAGAGCCTGACAGTATAATCACGTGCCCTAATAGCATCAGATAGACCATTCATTTACATATAATTAGGTGGAAATTCTGTCACACTTGTTCCATCAACCTGTGAGGCTGTTGACGTCAAACTATTAAATGGCACAATGCGCTCACATAATACTAATAACCGTTAATGACGTTTAATTTATAGCAAACATAAAACAAGGTTTCTGTTCGACTGTTTTCATAACGAAACTATCTCTGACTGTAGTACTAACTACAACCTTGTAACAACACGACTTATATTGTTAATAATTTATTTCTTTATTACAAAAAATTAAATAGCTAGCATCTTTATTTCCCCCTTACAGCAAGCAACCCGGCCTGGTCACCCGTCTGTACGGCGGCATGCAATGCTCGGGCTGCGGCGCGCGTTTCCCGCCGGAACATACCGTGCGATATTCGCAGCATCTCGACTGGCACTTCCGACAGAATAGGAGAGATCGAGACTCGGCTAGAAAGGCACATTCAAGGCAGTGGCATTATGACCTGTCTGACTGGGTGCAGTATGAGGAAGTTGAGGATTTAGAGGAGAGAGGTGAGATACTTCATCACTTAATGGTAACATCCGTTTAATTTTGGCTTTCCATGTAAAATGGAAATTGTTTATATTGTCCTTAGGCTAGGCTTAAACCCATACTTTAATCCAGTATTTTGGACCATTCCTTTTTAAATTCCTTTCATGACATTTATTGTAATTTGCCATAACTATCTGTTCATCGAAAGGCGAGTGACGATCTTCACAGCATGCAGCAGATAGAAAAGAGTAACCTAGACTCGAGTTAAATGGCGTGCTATAAGAAACTCTATAGACAGTATTTCAAATCAAGGTATTACAGAATCCTGGGTCGAAGGAGTCAGGTGTTCAGTAGTGGATAGATATAGAGTCCTTCTGTGTTGCCTGTTGATGATGATTACAAAATAAATTAGAAAATAATAAGGAAACAGGTCACATTTCGGATTTGCTCGTTTGATAATCTGAATTGCAATGTAATGCCCACAGAAAAGAGTTGGTTCGAAACCGGCGGCATGGGGGGCGGCGCGGCGCCGGACGCGGGCGAGGCGCCGGCGCCGCCCGCCGCGCCCTCGGCCGCCGCGTCGGCGCCGGCGCACCACGCCTGCGCGCTGTGCGGCGACTCCTTCCAGCAGTTCTACAACGAGGACAAGGAGGAGTGGCATCTCAGGAACTCCGTCAAGCACGAGGAGGATTACTACCATCCGCTGTGCTTTGATGATTATAAGGTAAATTTTAGTAGTCTTGTTAAAAAGAATGTTACTCGATCTTCTAAAATTTATTGCCCTCGTGATTTCAAATATTCAAAAAAATCTCCAGATTTCATGAACTTTCTGATTATCTGATACCTTTTGACGCCTTAACGGCTGAACGGATTTCACTGTATTTAGCACACAGGTACACCATGACCTGAGTTACGATAAAGGCTACTTTTATCTCCATATTAGTATCGAGACAAAAGAGTTCACGTGGTAATTATACCACGTGAATTCTTTTATCTCGATAAAAAAATAAGATAGTTTTTGCCTGCAGCTTCGACCGCATAGAGGTCGGAAATTATTCCGACCTCTATGCGGGCGAAGCTGCAGGCAAAAACTAGCTTATTTTTTATATTCCGATAAATAATAACCAAATTCTCCCCTCTAGGCATCTCTAACTAAAGCAGAAGAAGAGGAGCCGTCACAAGAGTCGTCGGATGACGTCACACCCATAGAGAAAGCAGAAGAAGAGGCCATAGAGATCAAGGACGTGGAGGACGACCCCCCGGAGCAGTCTGACAACGAGTCTGTGGTCGAGGTCGTTGAGGATGCCAAGGATTTGGATCCGGTTGAAGTGAGTACTTGTGGATATTATTATTTAGGTGTTACATGTTTTTTTAAGAATATATTGTGTGCCTTTTTAATCAGCGCTAAATAAATGTATGTATTTTCTTTCTGTTTTCACATTTGAGTGTATAACAATAAATAATTTATTCTATGAGATTTGAAAACACTAATGGATCGGAATTTATCGCTAATTATGCCTCAATTATCCACTTTGAAGGGTGTTGTGATGCAACTTGGAAGACGTCTATGTGCAGCAGTTGACTGGAATCAACTGAGTACTTAGATGGATTTATAATCACTTTTCATTCTTACTTTACTGACATATGATCCCCTCGCCCCACAGATCGACGAAGGCGAAGAAGACGACGTGGTCTTCAAAGCGGAGCCCGTTGAAGAAGTAGTGGTGGACGATGATGTGGACACAGACGATGAAACGGCCGCCGAGCGCAAGGAACGCGACCGGCTCGCGGACATCGACTTCAGCAATATCAGGGTCAAGCAGGAGCCTGTTGATCCTGGTGAGTTATATGCTCTTATTGTAGATGAGTTCAAGAGAAAAAGGTTAAATGTATAAATCTAAAGAAATAGCCCCACGTGTCTATTGATGGCAGCTTGCCAGACATAAATGGAACCACTTGTTCCATTTGTGACTGGACAACGGACACAAAAGTATACACGCAATCCATCCTTAATATTATAAATGCGAAAGTGTCTGTCTGTCTGTTACCTCTTTACGCTTAAACCGCTGAACCGATTTAGATAAAATTTGGTATGGAGATAGTTTGAGTCCCGGGAAAGGACATGGGATAGTTTTTATCCCGACATTGCCACGGGATCGAAACTTATGCGGTTGAACCCGCGGAGCGCTGCTAGTATTATTATATACATACATAAACTCCCGCCTTCTTCCCATTAGGGTAGGCAGAACCTACAGAACGCCACCTGCAATACTATTACTTCGTTCCAAATAGTTTTTATCAGAAACCTTATATTCATTCATTCTAAATTACGAACGCGCTTCATGGAATTTTATTCACATTGACAAAAGGTTTTAATTGCAATGCCTTAAATTTCCGCTGTGCAAATGGCTCATTGCAGTAAAATTATTGCTCTGATAAGTGTCTTGATTTTAACCAGTATTTTTGTTAAACTATTACTTTCTTATCTACAGACGACGAACCAATAGTGACAGCCGAGGAAGAGTCGATCCAAGCGCGCATAGACAACACGCACGCCACAGTGGAGTCGTCTATCGACGGCAACTTGCAACTCGACGCGGCCAACGCGCCCGCCACAGCCATCCCTCTCGGCGGGATACGCATCAACATCTCCAAGTCTTTACCAACCTTCGTTAACAACCAGGAGGAAAAGACGCTAGAGGATATCAGCGCTGATGATGAACCTTTACCACCTGGTGAAGAACCAGAGATGGAGTATAGTCTAAAGCCAGGCTTGGAAGACGTGCAGTTCAGCCGTCAACCACCGGTCAATAAAGGCAATGAGCTGTCTGGGCTGTGCTCTATTATGTAAAGTGATGTTTGTTTCTATGTATCCAGTCCTTAGTAGATTAACAGATGAAGTTAAGAAGTTTAACAGATTGTTAGTGATTAATAGCAGCTAAATTGATTGTCTATACTCTATATGGTTCGTGTTTCTCAATTTTAGTATTTGTATACTCGCTAATGACTGGACCCGTCTGATTAAGAGTCTTAGAAAAAGGCTTTTAGTAAAACTAACTAATTTAGGGCTGATTTTTCCAACGCCAGATAATTTTATCGGAGGAATAATTTTGAATTTTTAACAGTTCTTCCATACAAAAAACTGTCGGACGTCAATTTTATTCCACGAACAAAAATATTCGGTCGATTGAAAAATCAGCCGTAAATCGAGATATGTTTGGCGTTACCTACATAAGGCATGTTTTAGATTTAAAACAACCTTGAACGGTATTCCATAGACTGATAATAATTATGTGTAATCAAGCTTAGCTTAAATAAAAACCCGGATAAAGAAACGCGCCATTTTAAGTTAATCAAACGTTACGTCGCGTATCGACCAATCAAATTCAATCAATTGTTATAAATTTATAATTAATCGGTTGGTTTATGATGACTGAATTAGTTGGTGTATTGTTGATTATGGTTATGTACGGATGGTGTAGGTCATTATTAGATAGAGTTTTATGGTTCTAATTTCCTATTACAATAAGTTGGGGTAGTGAACTTGTTTTGTGCATTCATTGTGGAGCAAAATTAGGGGATTAGTTTGATTGCAGTATGGAATAAAATTGTTATTGTATATGGCCTAAAGATAGTTAAAGAAGTTCCTGGTTTAGGTGCATATTTGTGTTTGGAAGCGCACCAAGGGAAAGAATTCTAGAGTAGGGCAACATTCATCTGAAATATCTTACTCATCGTAAGATTTATTGTCGCCAACAATGGATGCATTTTAAGTTTATAACCCGTTAAAGTCGACGAAAAACTGACGAAGACCCCCAACAGTTTTATTTCTAGTAAGTTATTATTGATTTTAACATTATCATTACATTTACCATTTATTATTTACCTAACTGTTCTACTTTTCGTCAGTGTTGCGCTGGCTTCTTTTGAGATTAACGAGGCTCAGAAATGTATGAATATCTATCGAATACATCACGTAAATGATTGTATGTATAAAAATATTGAATTAATTACCTCATGAGAGTTTTAAATTGCTATTAATATGTAGCCAATCGTAATGAAACTGAGTTTCATTGTAACTTGTGGGATAAATATGGAAAGGCATTAATTAAGTGTTGCTGATGGTATATAAAATGTCTTTGTATTTTTAAGCTACTACTACACAATATGTATACCCGTAAATCTGCCACTTATGTAAAAATGTATCTTTGTCTTCCTTTATCTCAGTATATAAACTAGTTTAACCTTCCCTAGCACATTCTTAGAGAGTTGGTGTCACCCTTCCATGTGAAGCCACGAAAGAATTGTTAAAACGAAATGTGATATTAAACTTAAGTTTACGACTTATTTAACTAGGAACGTGCGTTTTGTTTGATGAATTAATTGTGTATATCATGTAGTAAATGTAAATATTGGGTCAACCTGTGTAACTGTCTGTAAATATTAGGATTATGTGTAAGGGTACAAATTGTAACTGCGTTTGTATGACTTTGTATAACTGATGGATGTGTAAATATTTAATTATAGAGAATCTCTGCGTTTGAAGGGTTTTTATTATCTTAAGATATTATTTCTTTGCCACATCAGTGGATTTTCCCTTTTTTTAAAAAATCTTTGAAAAATAACTACAAAAACATTTAATAAAAATTGCTAATTTTAAAAAAAGGTGTTAGTTTAATTTTATTACTTACTTTAATTTATGGTAATCGGAAAGCTCAAATCCTTTACCTAATCTTTTCTCAATCAACTCTCCTTTCACTATCACAAGGTGAAACTTTGATCACAATGGTTTGTTTGTTTAGTTTACAACTCTTAAATAAATGTTGACATCAACTTTATTTTGTGTTTAATTTTACCCTACACTGAAATACATATTTGAAACCTAATTATTGTACTAGATTTCTGCTAGAAGAACACTACATCAAATAGTGGAAAAAAGAAACTCGGGAATAATGATTTTTATTATTATATACTACTAAGGTATAGCTCCATAATTTACAATTATCTCACGAATTAATGTTTAATCATAGAATGCCAAAACATAAGCATACTTTATTTTCTACATTACATTTCACAAAGTTTACAGAGATATCATCGTAATCATCATAAAAACGTTTTTCCAACACTGCTAATATACATATCAGTCAATATCTCCTCAATAATTACATTGCACTGCACACTTATGTTCAAACAACATTATTTACACAACAACCATAACATGTTAGTCTATTGTAGGTGATTCCATAGAACAACAACTTATCACAATCCTACATATCGCAGTTATGTGGCCACCTAGGAAAGGGCAAAGTATCCTTAATATTATTGACATTACAGATCACTTGTAGTAACCTCTCTAGCCCAAGGCCGTACCCTCCAGTGGGAATATTACCAAACTTCCTCAGATCTAGATACCAATTCAGTCTTTCTGATGGTAGTTTTGACTTGAGCTTATCAAAGTTGTCTTCTCTTAGGCTTCCGCCTACGACTTCACCTGTGATAGGTGTTAGAAGGTCCAAAGCATCCACCTGAAATAAATTAATTATGTTGAGTTTCATAGATAAAATAATTATAACAAAGCTCTGCCGGCCTACCCTCCTGTGAAAAAGTTTATAAGCTTGTGCATATTGGTCATTATTTTTATCTAGTGATATTTTAACAGGAGGACTATGCATCTCCTTACTTAAATCACAATATATATAAGGAAGAAAAATATGGAAACATCTAAAAAAAAAACCTTCAAATTGGGATGCTATCAATTACCTTTGTACTATCTTCAGAACATTCCTTCATATAAAAGGACTTCATATCCTTAGGCCATTTCACTACAAACACTGGCACACCATTGCAATGTTCCACCAGAGTCAACTCCTGTTCCTTATTTATGCCCTCATCAGTCAATCTTGATCCCTTCTTAAACAGAATCTGTCTAGCTTCATCATAAGTTAGTGTTACAAACTCCTTGGTCGCCCAACTAGGAGCTTTGTTGTCTTTGTCAATCAAGAACAGATCAGCCTCATTAGTGTTGCGCGTCTCAATGAAAACATACTTTAATAAGTCTTCTATTGCTCCCTGTAACTGATCTAGAGTTTCACAGAATGCTAGTTCAGCTTCCAGCATGTAGAATTCTGATAAATGGAGCCTGGATCTGGAGTTTTCAGCTCTGAATGTAGGGCCAAATGTGTAGACATTACCCATTCCTCTACAAACTGCTTCTAAATGCAACTGTCCAGATACTGTTAGGAATGTTTTTGAGCCAAAGTACACAGAATCTCTGTCTTTACTCTCCTGCATCATAGCTTTGACTGTCTCTTCACTGTCTGGCTGTATCTTAAACACTTCTCCAGCGCCTTCACAGTCATTTGAAGTAAGTATAGGTGTGTGAATGTTTGTATAATTATGTGCAGTAAAGTAATCATAAATATGCTTGGTAACAGCACTTCGTATTCGCAAAATGGCAGAAGTATAGTTGGTTCTGGAACGTAAATGTAGGTACTGGCGAGTGTATTCTGGTGGATGTGTAGTTCTAGGGTTAAACGGGTAACCATCCAGTACAACACAGGTTCCTAGCACTTTAACATCATCTGCGAGGAGTTCTAACTGCCCTCTTGGGCTTTTTGACAGTTTTCCAGTAATATGGACCGAACAACCATACGATAATGAGTCTGTTGTAAGGTTTTTCGGTATAACTATCTGTAGTCTCTGTGCGCAAGATCCATCGCTCACGTCGGCGAATATAAGGTCCTTCTGTTTTCGCAAATTCTTCACCCAACCCTGAAACATAAGAATAAATTTAGCCATTGTAACTCCTTTGCTCTTTTTATAGGTTTTCAGTAGAAAAATAGGTAACCTTTATTTCGGTAACATTGCCGACATTCGGCTTTTCTAAAACAGCGGCTATGACGCTGTATTTTCTGAAAAACTCATTACTTCTTATAAAGTTTTTCAGTTTACTGTAATAACTTCTGTACATCGTACTAAATATTTTATTTAAGAAAAATATTTTTTTGGTTATAAAATGAATAACAACAGCTGACGTCTGACAGCTGTGGATTTTTTTTTTTTAAAGGCTAAGGTCTGAGACCATGCCGCCTAGTCATCAGTTAGCATTTTTCTTGAGTCTAACATGACATTAGAATATGGGTGTACACATTCTAATGTATTAGGGAGTATTTGGCAGCAAATGCATCGAATCAAGTTTCCCGGTAAACTTCGCTGAGGTAGCCAAAACTACAATAAAATTCTCAGCTCCATTTTACCGGGATCGCGTCTGTTTCAATGATTACACATATTGTCCAGTTGCGCAGACACTTGAGATACAAAACTACACCAATTTTACATCACAATATCCACTAGGAATCAATTTGCGAATAATTAAAACAGCCAAATAGATAGACTTCACTCGAAGAAATCCCGCCAAAAACTCTGACAGCTGTGGATGGATTGGTGTCAGTCAACAGCCAGATGGACCTTTGCCCACTTTTGTCAATCACACATTAAAAAAAAAATCCTTAACCCTCTATTGCATAGTAAGCCATTTATGGCTGTTGAAATTAAATATTTTTTTCTACTCTTAGTTTTAATAATAATTAATAAATCTTGTTAGGGCTCTATCAATCACTTGTTCGTGGAATGGAACGTATTTTTTTTGTGTATGGTTAGTGCCATTTGTCAAGATAATCTCACTTTTTACCGGCGTGTGCGCAGTAAATGGACGAGGCGATTTCTCGTGAGACTTTGATAATCAACAATTATTAGAAAAGGTAAGTAATTTGTGTGTAAAAAATATTAAATGTACTGTTCAAGGGTTCTATTTACTCTAACTAATATGTTTTTCACTAATCTTAGGTTTTTCTATTTAATTTTCTAAATTTTTCACGGGAACCATTTTTGGCTTTGTATGCATTTACGGTGTAAAACGCTTTAGCCAGAAATGGCTTTGCATGCATTCACCGATGCTGATTTCTTTATGTCCTATCTTTTCAGAATACTTCCTTCACGTTTTTATGGCACTAATCGTTTCACTAAATCTATACCCGGTGATGGTTCCATTAGTGATGACTCCGCACTGACTCCGACGACGACAACATTACGCTTTCTAACCTTCGCTTACCAAACTCCCGCAAACAACCAATCATTATACCTGAATCCGATTTGGATACTTCCGATGACGAGAACAATATTGTTAATCCTAAGAAAATAAAAACTATACAAAAGAAAAACCTAAAAGAAAAGATTAACTGGAAATTTGGTAAAATGCCTGCATATGATAGTAATAACTATAAATTTACTGGTAGCCTGGATTTACAAGAATGTGTTCAAATGCTTGATTCACCGGCTGATTTCTTTAATTTTTTTTTACCGATGAGTTTCTTGATTTCATAGCTGAGCAGTCTAATTTGAAATCTGTACAGGTCAATGTCAACAAGCCAGCAAATATCACCAGATCTGAAATAGAACAGTTCATAGGAATTGTAATCTTCACTTCATTGGTCAGTCTGCCAGCGTCAAGGAGATATTGGTCTACTACTGTGGGCCAGAATCAAGTGCATGAGATAATGACTTGTAATAGATTTGAAACCATCAAACGATTTCTACATCTGAACACCTGAACTGGTTTTTTTTTTTTTTTTTTCAGGATGGGAAATCATCAAATGACTCCTCCCGCTCTGGGTGGAGCGGAAGGGAGTGTCAGACTCTTACTGACTAAAACCCACCCGTGTTCCTTCCTTCGCCCTTTATGTTCCGGGCCAGCGGTAACCCTTTCGGACAATCCCGCTGACCCGGCAAACACCTGAACTGGTTGACATGTGCATTGTAAATGCGTGGTTGTTGTGGCGACGTAATAATGATGGCATGTATATGCCTCTGTATGACTACAAACTCGCCATATCCGAACATTATAGAAAGGCAGGTAAAACCATCACGAAGAAACGTGGCCGACCCGCCACTACCGGTACTCCTGTCCAAGGTACGCCTACTACAAGCAGAACTGCTACGCCTACAGGTCGTAACGAATCTCCAGCACAACCCGTCAAAAGAGCACGTAAAGCCAGAGTTCAAGAAGTTCCATTGAATTCAGTGCGATCTGACAGAATCGACCACTTTCCATTGCTTGATGAACGTCGTCAGTTGTGCCAAAATAATTGTATGTTTCGATCGTACATAAAATGTGAGAAATGTAACGTTCACTTGTCTCAATGAGAAAAGAAACTGTTTCAAAGACTTTCATGTTGTCTAAAAATTGTATTTCATGTGCATAAAAAGCCAGAAATGGCATGATCATAGAAAGTGCTAAATGCACACAAAGCCATTTATGGCTTTTGATTTTATTTCTTTAAGTAAAGTACCTAATTTTTTTTTTCGTTATGTAAGTTCTTAATTAATCCCAATAAAGCACAAATAAGGCAAAAAAAAATTTTTTTCTTTAATTCCTGGTAATTCATGCAATACAGGGTTAAATGACTGCATTTTCTACTCCAAACTAGTGACGAATAACATCGGTTTTCGCAACTCGAAACTAGTATGCGTAGCTGGCAAGTTTTTTTTAGCTGTCAAATGTCATTCGGCAAATCATGCATGTTCGATTTGTTGCGCTGTGAACAATTTGTGAAATTTATTTTAAATATTATAATTATTTAACTGTGTTTTAAGTAATTAGTGTAGAACGTAAGTATACCAGAAAAATAATTTTCTAAAAAAGTTTGCTATTTTGCCATGAAAACTATGATGACACTAATAAAGTACTATTGTAATGATTTAGTTAGAAATTGATGATCGAAACTGGTTTTCCGAGTTATTGCGTCCTTGGTCGTCGCGTTATGTTAATACGGACACATGAGTCCTGAGGTTTTACGTTATTTTTAATTTTTTGTGAAGTGTCCAAAAATTTCATGCATGGCCTACTGTTCCACTTTTTTTCCTCAAAAAAGTCTTTATAATGGCACTTTCTACTTTGGTCGTGGTCACGTAAACGCATTGAATCGGCGCTTAATTGTGGTTTCGATGTTCCACTGTAGCCAATATAAGAATGTGTAACTGGATTTTTATCTATTGTTATCTGATAAAATAAAGTCAAGTGAAACTACTAGTTTTCAAGTAATTCATAACTCTGTGATAGTGACACGGCAACTTTGTGGTTACTATTTTCCTTTTGTGTTTTATTATAAGTTGGTGTTCTATTTCCTAACCAAGTTATTTAATGAGTGAAGCTATTAAAAGTGTGTTAAAAAGTTGTAGTTTTGCCACTATTTTAAAATAAATACCTACATTCAATTAAAAAATCGGCTACTGCATGACATTTATTTACTTGAAAGGTTATAAAAGTTCATTAAAGGTAAATAATTAGGTATTAAAATGTTGCATGTATTTTCAGAACAGTGCATTTCAAAATAACTTGGTAATATTAAATAATCAAGTAGTTCACTTTCAATTATATTAACATAAATGGCATTGGCTTAAACTAATCAAGGAGCTTTTGTTGATTTTTCTTAATACCATACTATTTTTGCAGAAAATGGCAGAAACAGAACCCCAAGCCGGAGATGCAGGACCCCCCAAGGGAATGCCGGCTTTGAAAGCCCACGTAAATGCCAACAGAATAGACGTAGCCCTATGGGCTATCCGAGTACTGACTGTGCTCTTCACCATAGGATATGTACTGCCTTTGTTTAACAAGTAAGTGAAAGCTTTCATATGATAAGTTTTATAGATTTATGTATGACCAAACAGATTTTTAAGATGATTTTACTATTTATTCTTGTTGTGTAACGGAAAAAGATTGAAAACATATCAAAATACTTAGTTACTGTTATTAATAATTAGGTTCCTAAAGTTAGATTTGGAATTTCGTAATATTTTTACATACTGGTGCAATAAACTCTGAGTCAACACATCAACAGGTGTGTTTAAATCTGATTTGATGTTTTATAGGGCTAAATCTGCAATAAACAAGAACAAGCATCTGTTTCATTCTGGCAAGGTTATAATTGTTTTATTTTTATAACAATGGATATTAGGTGTAATTTCTCTAAGTATTTAGTTAAACAAGGTTACCTTTGTTCAGTAATTACGACAATGAGGATAAAAATAACACTGAAGTCGATGACCTTGACCTCTTTGTTACAGAATTAACAGTTCAAAGATTTTATTTTCTTTTTTTTTTGGTTCTTGGCAGCTCTGGACAGAAAGAGATAAAAGGAGAACAGTGGGATATTAATGGCTAATAAATAATAACAATAATTTTCATAACATGTTTATCTTCTATTTAAAAAATATTATATCCTAGAAGGAAAAAGCTCAAATTACAATTGGACAAAACTTCCATCTTAATGCATTGTTTATTCATGATTTGTTGGCTCAATTGCAGAAAAAAGTATCATTAAATTAATATACCTATATATCGGTGGGAACCAGAATAAAATGTGATAAGTCAAGTAATCTCTGAGATAACATGCCAGGCAGACATTGAGAGTAGAATTTACTGTTGATATATGCGGTGATAAATAAAATGCTGCAAAGAAATCTTAGACTTGGTCTTTACCAATAATTTTAAAATATATTTTTTTATTCACAAATCTTAGTAAGTGATTCTCAATAAGGCAAAACCAACCTTGAAATACATTTAGCTTAACTGTAAGTAACACTTGTGCTGCTCAGTAATTATTCCAAAATTATTTTTTTAGTATGGTACTCACAAAAAAATAATATAACCCTGAGTAAAGTGTTTGTCATCACATCATTGTTCAATTATTATATTAACCTTTGATGTTTATGGTGGAAATTACAACTACCTAGTGTATTAAAAAAAAGTTTGTTGTGGTTCAGAAAATGGTTAATAATTTTTTAAAGATTTTATTTCATTAAATCAAACAAATTGATTGTTTGTTTAAAGATTTTATTTGAGTCCCACATAACTGCACCTGCACTATCTCCCCGTGGTAGTACAGAATGCATGAGCATTTCTCCAAGATAAAGAGAAAATGGGTGTACTTGTATAGCGCGAACAGGGATAATCGTCGGTTGGTGCCACATTTCATTGACCTGCACCCGTTTTTTTACATAACATACTACCTTGTCTATTTTTTTGCTCTAGTCGTTATCTGGCTGGTCCTTATTATTTCAATGCGGTGCAGGAATCTTTCTGGTCCGGCTTTAAAAACAAAAAAAAAAATATTCGAAAAAATATAAAAATCCTACATTTACGTCGAATCGTCGATCTGTATTTTTTTATGTATTCATTTATTCTGTATTCAAATAAAGAATATTCCATATTATTTTGCTGTTGTCCTAACCCTATCTTCCCCCTACAGCCCAGTATCAGCCTTCTACAAGGCGCTGCTGGCGAACGCGGCCACATCAGCGCTCCGCTTGCACCAGAGAATCCCGGCGCGCGAAATCTCTATCTCGCGGGAGTTCCTCGCCAGGTTCTTCCTAGAAGACAGCGCGCACTACCTCTTCTACTCGCTCATATTCATGAATGTGGTGCCCAACTTGTGTATCCTTTTTAAATATATGGTTACCAACCAAAAACATTACCCTCCTAGGGTAAATGAGACTTCAAATAGATTGAAGTACTTCAATGTTTTATATTCGTTGGTCATGATTGATCCGTCGTTTAGTTAATGGTCTTTACCTAAGACGTTACATATTACGGTAAAAGTCAATTGAAAACCGCCCTTACTGCTACGACAGAAAGGCGCAATCCGTGTCAAACTGTTTCCATAGATGTGGGGTTTTCGGTAGCCTACAAGTCTACGAGACAAAGATAGTGTCGGATTGAAGGAAATATTGGGGGTACAATGTAGTGGAACCTTTTGCTGGCAGTGTTTATGTAGCTAGTAGTCTGGTTTTACAATTGAGAGGTCTTGAGTTTAAAACGTCATCCGTAGCACTGTGGTGAGGAATGCACTATGAGCAAAAGACTGATGTACCCAAGTGGAGGACAGTTAATCTTAGAAAAGACGTAATGAAATATACCTATGTTATATATGCTAAATGCCTTCTTATAATACATTTAAATAACTTTTACTAGGTAAATGTTTTCATTAAAAATTTCGATTTATGTCGTAGTAGCAAACTTTATTCTGTAACAGATATTTATTCACATTTGTTTGAGTGGTTTGTACACCTCAAGGTGAGCGCCTACGTCATAATTCTCATTTATCTGTAATTAATTGTAGCATTACGTAAACTTTCCTTATTAAGTTCCCTCACGGAAGAAGTTAGCTAAGCTTAGAAGTTTGTTAACCGACTTCAATAAAGGAGGAGGTATATATTCGACGCGTATTTTGTAAAATAATTTGTTTAATTTTTATCTCGCGTTTGGACTGTATCTCTCCTGATGTTGATCGATGAGGCCATGGGCGTACCCGGGGGGGGGCAGGGGAGGGCAGCTGCCCCCCCTTGGAAATCTCGCAGAACATGTATGAACTCGCCTAATTACTAATTAAAGTGAGATAACGGAATTAATCCAAGAAGCAGAATGTTTTTATCCGAAAGTGAAAACAGCCCTAGAAATTTTACTGGCACTGCCATATTCCATTCCATGGCTACTCTTGAAAGATCATTCAGTACACTCAGACGCGTGAAAACGTGGCTGAGATCAACAATGATTGAAGACAGGTTAAATGGACTTTGTTTTCTCAGTGTACATAAAAAACTTCTAAACAGTATGGGCGATTCTTTTACGGAAGACGTTATAAACCGTTTTGCAGAAGATCCTCGAAAATTACTTTTAAAGTAGAAGCGATTTAAATTAAATAAAAATGCATGCATAGTCAAATTTACTTTTATTTATTTAACTACCTATAAAGCAGGATCATTTGCGGCTGTTTGCCCTACACACTACACTACATACACCTAATGATTCATGTAGGTGTATTTGTGTAGTGTGTATGACAAAACAGCCGCGGACGATCCGACCTAAAAAATCTGACTTGCCCCCTCCTACGCCAGAAGCTGGGTACGCCCATGGATGAGGCAACCACTAGTAATTCTACATAATATAAGTACCCCATTTCATGACTCACACTTTTGATTTAATTCTTAAATATGTGGCTTGCCGTTATTGGCACTCTTGCTTTCACGTCTGACTAAAAATATTGTCGTTTTAAGAGTAGGAACACGTCAACATACATAGTGCAACAGGTGAGGTTCAAAATCACGACCTCTCGTCCGCCAGTCCGACACCTAAGCCAGTGGACTATTCATTGTGGCTAATATCTGCTGAACATACACAGGCTGGCAGGCATATTGACCCGCACCTGTTACCATGGATTCAATACATGATTCTGAACCGCGTTGAAATTTCTCGTCGTTTAATTAATAAAAATTGCTGTTCCGTGCATTTGACCGCGTAGGTATTGCACTTTCCCATGAAACAGCCGATTTTGTTTTTGATAACCGAAGAAAAATTACTACGCTGGGGATCGAGAATCATGTGCAGAATTCATCGTTACAGTTAGCGCGTTGACAGCCTGCCAGCCGGTGCAGGGCTTCTGCTAACACCGGTACAATTAATTACTAAACAACAATGTGTAATTTTGACATTTTATTTTTGTTAGATTCGACCTTCCACCTTTTGTCTTATTGTAATTGGGAACAGGTTTCTTTATAAATATAATAAATTAATGAATTCTACATAATTATAATATATTATATTCAAGCCATTGTCATGTCTAATGGAATGAATAGATTAGTAAATTGAATGTATTGAGATTATATGGGATTAGAGTTCAAATATTTAAATATTAGAGGTTCCATTAACTTAGCCATTGCACTGGTGCCTCGGAAATTTGCACGTAGAAACAACATAGTTTTGTTTTAAACCACTTTTTCTGCCTGCCCTTGTGTCACATAATTATGAGGTCTCCGCAAAAGGTTTTTGAAGCAACTTAAAACTTAATTTTAAATAATTATAAAACTACACAACTTTGTTAAAACAGTAGTAGTAGGTAGTAGAAGTAAGTTTTTGAAGTCTGTTATTTTTCTTTTAAAAATTTTATTGTTTTTATTTTGGTTTCATAATTACCCAAATCAGTTGAGAAATGCTGGAGATATGGGACAACACAATTAAGGGCTAATTTTTCAATCGACAGATAATTTTTATTCGTGGAATAAAATTGACGTCTGACAGATTTTATATGGAAGTACTGTCAAAAATTGTAAATTATTCCTCGAATAAAATTATCTGACGTTAGTAAAATCAGCCCTCCATTTTATATCCTATTGATGACAATTAAACTTAACGTAGGGCAACATCTCCTTTATTTGAATTATAGGAATGTATTATCTACCAACTTTGTGCAAACATAACACCTTGACCAGCACACAGTGATCCTGACGCCAATATTCCTGTTCGCGCTACTGCACGCCGCGTCCTACTCGCTCACCATTCTCGATGTAAGTACACAAATATTATTAAAATTATAGTTAATCGTTTACTTCCTCCATAACATGGTTTGTACGTGAAATGTAAGGGGACAGCGTGTTAAGTGACAGACGTTAAATTTTTAACGAGTGATTTTAAATGACACGAACATTTTTGTATGACTCGAATGAAATAAAATTTGAGTCATACAATTATGGCTTGCGGTTTCTTTTCGAGGCTGTCTAGGTGGTTCAGATTATGCTTGGAAGATTATAGAAAATCTGTCCATAAAACGAGTGTAAAATACCTAAAATAACGCGATGAAAGCGTTGAAGGAGTTACTTCAAACTCAGGTCCCTCGTGCTCGGCTATGCCAACTAGAGAGTTGGTCTAGCCGAGCGTGATGGTCCCGAGTTCAATTCTCAGATCGAGAAATGCTAAAATTCGTTTTAATAAAAATTTGTAACAGTCCAAACTTTGAAGTTAAATATCAACTAGTTCGCTCCAAATTTTATGGAACTGAAATCCATCCTATAATATTGGCATACTGTTTATGTATTGTATATCCTCTTCGGCCCGGTTTCTATTACCTGCCTATATAAGTAACGCCTACGTAGTGATGTGAGTGGTACGTTACATCTATCACAATTATCAGTAGGTACCGCGACCAGACCTTGATCTTCATCGAATCATAGTCACATAATAGGTATATTAATAATAGATTCGCCAGACATTGATTATATCAAAGCATTAGCAGCGCCTCGCGGTTTCACTCGCATAAGCTTCGATCCCGTGGGAATATCGGGATAAAAGTATTCTATATGTTAATCCAGGGTATCAGCTACCTCCATACCAAAAAAATATCAAAATTGGTCCAGCCGTTTGTGCGTGAAGAAGTAACAAACATACAAACACACTCATAAACTTTCGCCTTTATAATATTAGTGTGATTATCGCACCATACTATTAATAGAGATTTAATAGATTTTCCTTCCATTTATATCGTATACTTTTTCTATGAGTAGATTATTTAGATAATTATGTTTAATTGTATTTGCTACAGTAGTAAACCTTGAAATAGAAAAACGGTTAACTATGCATACAATCATACTCAAATAAGTACAAAGGTGCTCATAAGAAGTTTAATGAGTATTTATATATTTAAGTAGGAAAAACTATTATTAAAATAAATTATTTACGGAATTATTGCAGTTGAGGCATTTTTATGTTAAAAATGGTGCAAAAATGATAATGGAATTCGGTGTTCTTAAAATTCTTTAGATTAGAATTAAATATATTGGGAACAGACAAAGTATTGAAGTATCTAAATAGCTTTTTATTGACTGATACTCCATCAATCAATGAATCATTTAAATATATAGAATGAATCTGACCTGTTATTCGATGAACCAGACAAAGGCAATTCATGACTATAACAGATACATGCAAGCAACGTAAATCATTTGTTTTGCGAGTTAAATAGACAATTTAAATACAAAATAATTTGTCAAGTCAGCTTCTATATTCAGAATAGCTAAACCGTGGCTAAACTGTTTAAACGTTCTTCGCTTAAACGGGAACGTAGATAATTTTTTATTCTTTTAAGTAGGGATTTTTTTTAAATTTCTTCATGCCTAGAAAGTCAAAAAGAAAGGCGCACAAAGCTGAGCGCGAGGTGCGGCTTGCACCGCCCCGGGCCATGGGCCCTTTCGGCCCTAGGGTAAATACGCCACTGCCTGTAATGATACTAGTTAGTTACATAAACGTAACATCACGCTTGTATGAGATGGGTTAGACAGAGGTGCACTTATAGTACACCCCAATTTTGCCAGTTATATGTTTAGCTAGCAGCGCCCCGCGGTTTCTCTCTCATAGGTGTCGATCCCGTGGAAATATCGTGATAAAAATTATCCTATGTCCTTTTCCAGGACTCAAACTATCTCTATACCAAATTTCATCTAAATCGGTTCAGTGCAGCGGTTTAAACGTGAAGAGGTAACAGACAGACACACTTTCGCATTTATAATATTAGTATGGATTCCCATGTAACAGGGGACGAGCCTATTGCCAACAACCGGCCACAAATCTAAACTTCGGGCCGCTTTTGAGAAATGTCATATGGATACACCCAATAACACTGCCCCACCCGCGTATCGAACCCAGGACTTCATGCTCAGCACTAACGCTTGCGTCCACCTAGACCTACGAGGCAGTCGACTTGTTAGTTATTATCAGGGCGAGCGAAGCGAGCCCTGCTATATCCCACAACCTGAGCATTTTGTGGTACACTTTACGGAAAAACTATTACGCCTATTGATTTGTGCTTTAACATAATAATTTCTATTTATATGTGTTATCAGTAAAAAAAATAATTACCACGCAGAAAAACGACGCGAGCCCTCACAAAGCTCTGCTTTTAGCTAGTTATAATAAAATGTTATGATTGAAATAAATGTATGTCATGTCCGTGTGTTGGTCCGTGGACGGGTGACCATCTTTACATACCGAGACCCCTTCGTGCCTCGGAAAGCACGTTAATCCGTTGGTCTCGGTTTGACATTCATATTCATGGATCTTTGACAGTGGTTACGGGCAGTCAGAACCCCGAAAGTCTGACAACCAGTCTTACCAAGGGGTATCGTATTACCCAGTAACTGGTTTGTGGAGGTCAGATTGGCAGTCGCTCCATGTAGAATACTGGTATTCAGCTGCATCCGGTTAAACTGGAAGCCGACCCCATTATAGTTGGGAAAAGGTTAGGCAGATGATGACGTATGTCATGTCTGTATCTTTGTACATTCAAGTAATCCGGCTGGAATAATAAAAGCAGCCAATGATACAGTCTTAATAATATACATTCGAATGGTAACTGGCACTGTCTGTTAGCTTTTCACGCTTAAACCACTGAACCGATCGTTATAAAATTCGACAGATTGAGGTAGCCTGGGACCTGGAGAAGGACGCACGCTACATATTTTAATTTTGGATCGCATGCGAAGTTGCAGTTTACCAGCAAGTTCCTTTATAAACTGTATGTTAGTATAATAAATACGTCGATTTACAGATTGGTCGATACAAAGTCAGACAAGACCACGCACAACGGTTCAAAGTTCAAGCATAGCAATTATATACTTATGAATTAACAATGAGAATGTTAAGATTAAAACCTTGTTGTGTGAGAGAGTTCACATTAAATATCTCTTTTACCCGACTGTGCGACAGCAAAGAGACTGTTATGTTTTTCACAGACACAATGGTAACATAAACTTGTGAACAATTATATTATTATAGGAATTGCAATTAGTTATCATTATAAAATGAAAGCGGTACATTTAAAAGTTAGTTATAACTACTGTAACACGTCTGTTACTATTCATTAACAGATGCTGCGGTAGTAGTTACGGAAATCACAATCTTGTTATTACAATCTAAATATGTACACTTACATAATGTGTCTGTTTGCTACGTTTTCACTGCTAAACTGCCGGATGATTTTCATGGATTTTGGCAAAGGAGTAGCTTGTTTGATACTACTGAAGTATGTAATGTTTAAAATTGCATTCGTTAAAAAATGTAGCTGCACATAAAATGTGAATACTTATCGTAGGTACACTACACACAATCTATACCTACCTACCAAATATCCATTAGACCATGTAGGACGTTGGGACACGGAACGTGATAACAAAGCAAACAACAATCGTATTAAAGAAAGAAAGAAAAATGTAAAATCTGTGTATTAATGTAATATTAGACAGGTCTTACTTATTGTCCAATTTCTGCCCTAACACTAAGCGAAACGTAAATGCAGCCAAATGTTGTTGTTATATGAGCGTGCTGTTGAATTTTAACACCGAAAGTTGAACATCAAACCGCGCGTTTTTATTTAAGTATCGTATCCTAGTGTTTGTAAAAACAGGCGTTCGACTATTACTTAGAAACTACGCCTGACGGCGCCTACAACGCAACGTCTATAACTGCGTTATCAGTGACTGGGCTGGAGTGGCAGCAAAAACCCTAAGTGTGAAGGGTAAAGAAAAGAAAAAAAAATAGGTTTATTTGTCACAGAAACACATACACAGAAAAAAAATACGTTTTTTTATGTGATAGAATAGCAGAAAGACTGCGGCGCCTTCAGACTTTAGACCCTTCAAATCGGCACACAGCATTTTAAGACAAACATAATAATGTATTTTTCCTAATGCTTTCCCTCATTTTGTCCACAGACCCTCGGCCAGAACTCCATGTGGGTGGCGCGCCTGCTCATCTCGCTGGTGGAGTTCCAGTCGCGCAACATCCTGCGCGCCGCCGCGCTCGCGGAGATCATTCTGTTCCCGCTCGTCGCCATCATGGCGCTCTTGTGAGTATACACCTACTTTTCTAAACATAGTATAAAAAAGTCGCATTTCGAGTCTGTTTGACCACTTAGACCGTCTAAACCACTTAATGGATTTTGATGCGGTTTTGACCATCATTTGAAGTATATATTCTGGAAGGTTCATGTGTAATATTTAATTTAGATATACTTAACACAAAAATCGCGATATTTTGACATTGCCGCCATTGCGCACATGTGAAGCAAAGACGCTGTTACTACCAAGTAAATGAAATAACCTCGCCTGTCATACACGAGGCTGTGGGTTCACATCCAGGTGAGTGTTTATCTTGGACATCACTGACATCGGTGCAGGAAAACATCCTGAGGAAACCTGGACTTATAATTAGTATAAGCCTGAAATTGCTAGATTTTTAATGAATTGATAAATGCCTGTGCCGTCTTTGAATGATAAGCGGCCTTTGCCCTGCAATGCGACAATACTAAGCTGGTATAATTTTTTATTATTTAATGAAATGATGCCAACGAGCCCCTATTACATGAACTGGGCGTTAATATGGTCTAAGGAACTTTGGAAAGAGGTACACACACACAGGTTTATAGTGACAGAGAGCGCTCTACCGAGACGAACTTTATGTGCCATATTGAACGCGTACTTTTTCATCGAGCACCGTTTTTCTAGCTTATCATGATGATTATTATAATCTCGCTAGTGTGCTGACACTAGGGAGCAGCGGCGAAGGTACCATACAACTCGACTCCCACCGGCTTCCCTTCGAAAATTCAGAATGATGATGAATTGACTATAGTCAATAAAATATATATATAATATATTTTAATCATATCATACTGTATGTATTTAATACACCATAAAATTAAAACATTGCAAAACGCCTGCACATGCATTTTTTTTTGCTCCGACCTACCTCTGTCAGAAATTCACAATTCGCCACTGCTAGGGACCCGTTTATTTTAAATTATGTGGTAAAATTATAGCTAGTTAGGGTTCCGTATCAAAATGGTAAAACGGAACCCTTATGGTGAGATTCAGTCTGTCTGTCTGTCACAGCTGGATATCTCAAGAACTACTAATACCTACTACAAACTTGAAATTTGGGAATAGTTTTAGATGACGTTTGCCCAACTATTTTGCAAATAAGCAGGACATAAAAATATATGTATATTTTTTACAACAGGGACTGGAAGGTGGTCTGAAAAATTCGAAGTGGGGGTACTAAGTCATGTGGTATCACATGAAAGAGCGCAGTTTGCACATTGTCAATCATTTTTTTCTTTTTTTTAGGCCGCACAGTTTTCGACTTTTGATGAAAAATGAAAGAAAAGAAAAACCTGAAATTATTCTATTTGATAGTTTATGTAAAGATTACAGGAAAAATAAAACGAAGTCTCTAAATAGCACACTTTTTCAGAAATCATCAACAAAAGTTACATTAGTTCCACTATCAAAAATATTGTTATTGTCATTATGAACGTGATGCTGAAGGCGAAAACTTCTAATGAAGTTGAGGAATGTGTCAACAAAACAACTTTTAATATGAGTGGAAGTGCGTGCCCTATCTAGTATTTAACCTCATATTTACGTCTTGTTGATAATCTTGTCCACAGCGGTTACTGCGGGCTGCTGACGCCCTTCGTGTACTACTACTTCGTGACGTGGCGCTACGCGTCGCGGCGGAACCCGTACACGCGCAACACCTTCCGCGAGCTGCGCGTAGCGGCCGAGCGCGCCGCAGACAAGCCCGCGCTGCCCTCCGCGCTGCGAGCTGCCGTGGCCAGCGCCGTGCAGCTCGTGTGCCGCATGGCGCCGCCCATGGAGCACGTGCAGCAGCAGTGAGTGCTTATAGCTGTACGATTCTTTGTCGGAATTAACGCCGCCATCTTGTTTTTTCTATGCATTTCACAAAAAAATTGTACAAATGTTTACCAACAGCGACCCCGCGTCAACGTCATTCCATTCGGGCGCCGAAATGTTGCTGGAGTGTATTTTAGGAGTTTTAATATTTGTATTTTTTTTAACGGATCCTGATTATGGTTATGCGTGGCACCCTCAGTTTTAGGATTCGTCCAAAATGTTTCGGACATGTCCAGCCTTTTGGCGTCCCATTGGGACTTTCATTTGTCTGGATTTTTTGAGTTCAGGAATTTTATCAGAAAGTTAAAAGAATTTAAATAATATTAACAAAACTGAACTTTTGCAAATGTCTCCACCCCAGCCACAAACTAATATAATGTTTGTAATAACTTGATTTTGACACGTTTTATTTTTGTTTTCAGGTAAATAACTCATATGTAAGGTTAGTTAAGGTGAACAGAAAACTTTCTACATCACTGTCGTTCTTTTATATAAAAACAACGCAAGTGTGCCGTCTACACGTCTGGATGTGTCTTATGATTTAGTGTACTTCAGTTGCGAATTATTTGACGAATACACAGATTGTTAAACGGGTTACTACAATATTTTAAAATAAAGGTCAATTTAGAGCATATTTTTCTGTACTTATGTATTTAAAATAATTTTTGTACAGACGCCAGCACATCAAGCTACTACAATCTGTCAAATTTCTTTAATAGATTTTCAACTTTATCGCTAGAGTATAAGGTTCAAGTTGATTGGGAAAATTTGACAGTTTCGGGTAGCTTGATGTGCTGGCGTCTGTACATTGTGAACAAAATCTAACTTAAAAAATTGCCCGTTATTTTTACTATAAAATTGACAGCTTGATAAAATATTATTAGTCAAAAAATAATAATTCTGTGAAGGTCAACATTTAAAGGCGAACAAAACCCGCGCTTTTGAACATCACTAAACGTAAGAACAAACTATCCAAACCATTGCAGTACAAAAATTCTACTTATCAGGCATATTATTTAGCTATGGCAACCCTGAAATGAAAGAGTGAGATTACGCTTTACCACAGCTCAACGCTAAAAAGTGACGACATGCTTGCCATCGCTGAATAATCCACACGTACAATGTATTCCAATGCATTTTATAGCATAATCTTTTGGTTGATAAATAAATCGGTATATTATATTGTAGTTAGAAGATAAACTTTATGTATTTAAGTTTAATTTCTATTTAATGTCGGTCCAATTTTATTTAAGACATAAGAATGTTGAATGTTTAAGTTAGATTGATAAGTGATTTATTCAATTAGGTTTTTACCATCGAAACGGAATTGTCTGTCAGTATTTTTTGTCACAATGGAATTAATTTGTCGTTGGGCTGAGGACTTGAAGACTCGTGCTTGCTGAAAGAGCTATTTTAAAAATATACCATTTTATATAATATGTTACGGATCATTCAATTTGTCTTGTTCCATTCTTGTCCAATCATGGTCTGTTGATAATTCTCATTAATATTTAAAATATACAGACATCTCAACAAGCACATAATTATCTCTTTGGGATTGAAACTGGTTATAAATATTAACATTTAAAGTTACATTATTTTTGTGAATCGTGTATTCCTTATTATTTTGGTTATGTTGTGTATCGCCAGCGACATTTTTGTATTTAGCAATAATTTTAATGCACTTGGTTTGGGGTGAATGTAGCAGGTTTTTAAATAAATGTTGGTATAAACGGTAATATTGTTTTTTTTTGTGCGGAAGCCAAATCCTCAGACCATATTCATGAATTATTGATGCCTATCCATTTCCGTAAGTCTCTGTTAAGGGCAATCAAAGGGGTCATCCCTAAATCGGCCTTGGAATACCACGAGTGGGTGTAATAAAGGGGAACACAAAATTTTTATCTAGAATCCCAAGACTCCGAGATATTTGCTTAAAACTGAAAAGGGTTTTTATCCTCCACTCATATCAGTAACTTCATCCATTCAGACGCTCATCTGTTTGCAATGAACAAGCAAAAAGGAACAGGTGCGATTTCTACGCGCGCGCGTTGCGTACGCATCGCTCCCTCTTTAGAAAAACATTGGAATTAAATGCTTCTCTTTTGAGGGAGCAATGCGTACGCGACGCGCGCGTGAAACAAATCGCGCTCGTGTAAACGCCCTAACGCGTAAAGACGCTTGAAAGCCGGGTTTTTTTTAGGACGGGAAATCATTTAATGGCTCCTCCCGCTCTGGATGGAGCGGGAGTGTCAGACTCTTACTGACTAAAACCCACCCGTGTTCCTTCCTTTATGTTCGTATGTAGCCCTTTATGTTCCGAGCCAGCGGTAACCTTTTCGGACAATCCCGCTGACCCGACAGGCTTCGGCCCTGACGGGCCCCTTCTTTGAATTTTGGGTACTAATTTTAACTTGCAGGGTACTAATTTTCTATGTAGGTTTGAGGAAAGCGACAAGTTTCTCTAACTTGGAATCAACATTCAAAATCGTGGTCCTGCTGAACAATTGCGAGAAAGTTATCATCGTTGATTTCTCGGTAGGTAAATACAAATATTACAGTTCTGTTTTTTTTTTACGAAATAAATCACATTTAAGGGTACTAATTATTTGTATACTTAGAATAGCTGTTGCGTGGGCCCTTTTTCGGCGCTCATGGTGGTCCTCCTGAAGGGAGCGTGACTACCGCAGGACCACCTTCAGTCTATCTTCTCGAAAACTACTAAGGTACCAATTTTGTTGTTCGAGTACTAATTAGTACCAATTGGGTACTAATTATTTACCAAATATGGACGCGATTGGCGTTGGTGGTCCGGCGGTAGTCCTAGGGGCTTACTCTCCAAACTAATTTTATTTTAATTCCAATGAGATGCCAATATGATTCCAATGTTAACTTTACAGTCACGTGATTCGGTACTCTTGAAAACAATATTGTCAACAATTACCCCACGCCAAGCCCGAACCCAATTCCACTTAGTTCTCCAAAATGGACACCCAATCTAAAAATCATTTGGCGCTAGCATCGAACTCAAGAGTACGAAACGCCACAATTCCAATGTCGATCTATCGGAATTATATTGAAGAGTATAATAAGCACCATGGACATGAGATTTTATTGAGACGCGCCGCGATTTTTTTGAAAAATTCCGGTCACGCACCTGTATTAAATAAAAATCATAGTAAATACATGATTTTAATAAAAACGTACTTAAGTAATTTTTTATTTACTTATACCACTACTACTACTACCACTACTACTTTAGGCCCATATTTTTGGTTGCTAGCAACCGCATGCAAAAAGTTGTTTTTTCCAGCTATTTCGCAATAAAATTGTTCACACGTCACGTGTTTATAGTTATATTGCGTAAGCGCCGCCCGCGCCCCGCGCCGTGCTCGCACTTGCGGTGTGCCGGTGTGCTTGCGTTCCGGGACTTCCGGGCTCAGTGCGTGCGGCACCCGTCGCTTGAGCGGGTGGGACATGCAAGTATGACAAAAATCCGGTCTGACGTAAATCCGGGCGGAGTCCGGTCTAACACGTAAAAATCCGGTCTAGACCGGCGTTATCCGGTTAGATGGTAACCCTAGCCGTGACGCTTCTCTAGCCACTCCTTAAAGAGGGGTCTTATCGCCGCTATCGTGGCGTGCTCTTGAAAGGCGGGTTAAGCACCTTTCAGCTTCTGCAAGGATGGATGTCGTATGCGAAAAAAGAAACAGGTTTTGTTAGATTTTTTTATTAATTATTAGCTTAAGACCTAAGCCACGGGTGGCACGGGCTGGGGCAGAGGCGCAGGCGCAAGGGAACGCACGTCGCTTGTGGGCTCCAGAGGGACGGGCTCGTCCTTGGGCTCAGTCACCAGAATGTGGTCAGGCTGCGGCTTCTTGGGACCGTTCTTGCCTGCTTGATCCCATGGCAACATAATCTTGACCTGTAGAAGAAAGTAAATGGGTTACTAAGACATCTAAACAAAACACTTTACCACATTTTGCTCACAGATCTTGAAACATATCACTCTTTCAGGAAATTGTGTTCACACTGCAGGATAATGTTGGTACGTTTTAGTTTTAATCTAAAAGTACAATTTTAGAGAGAAAGTGTTAGATGAAAGAATTAGAGCTGATTTTTTTAATTTTCAATAGCTTTCGTATAGAAAATATATCAAACCATCATATATTTTATGCTTTAGATAAAAGTTTTCTGACGATTGAAAAATTGGCCCTAAGGATATATTTTACATTTTCTTTCATGATTACCATGGTAAAATGAACAAAATATAAATGTCCAGCTTGCACCGTACCAGAGCCTGTACAGACAAGCCCTCCAATAAACAAGCTGAGTCAATCTGCCACAAATATTAGACCTCTAGCCATTGAGAGGCTGGAAATCCCTGATATTGTGGCGCAAACAAGTACAACAAAATTCGAATTTTGCATTAGGTT
The DNA here is from genome assembly GCA_963855955.1 of Luperina nickerlii. NCBI lineage: Eukaryota > Metazoa > Arthropoda > Insecta > Lepidoptera > Noctuidae > Luperina > Luperina nickerlii. Next base: position 22,964,363 of record OY979671.1, read on the forward strand.
TTTTCTTAAGTCTATCAAGGCACACATCCACAGATTTATTTAATTATAATACGTATTACGAGCGCTTAAAATAAACAATTTGGAGTATTTTCATTATCGGATTAAATCACAAGGGTAATTCCAGTAACAGTACTGTTGAAGTTAAGTTTCGAACAAAACAACGCTTTTCGTAAACTGCCACTGTCAGATACACTATCGTCAACTTAGCACCACGTGAGCGCATTCTAGTACTACGCGCGGTTCAAAACTCAAAGATTACAAGAATAAAGTGTTGCATTCATTACAAGAATAAACTTGAACTACACTGCAACTTCACCACAACAGTGTCAGCGCGTCTTGAAATTACGTGAATAAATTAGCCTACAGGTTTTGTTTTCACCTTGATTCCGAGTACTCCTTGTCTGAGCAGCACGTGTCGTGTAGCTGTGTTGACGTAGTCGTTGCACGGGTCACCAGAGTGGATCATGAGACCATCCACGAACTTCATGGACTTGGCACGCTGACCACGCAGCTTGCCGGAGACCACTACCTCGCAACCACGGGCACCAGACTCCATGATGAAACGGAGGACACCATAGCATGCACGACGCACGGCGAGACCTGGCGGAAGTTGATAATATTGATTTAATAAAAAAATTAAAAGAAAACCTTGTTAAGAATTTATTCTGTAGTAAGTTACAAATTAAGTTTTTTTTTTTTTTTTTTTTTTTTCTTATGTTTTCTGCAATCAGTCCCTGGACTATGAGCAGATTTGTTGTTGGATTTGATGGTGCAGAGTGGTCTCTCCAGCGAGATTTCCCTCATAATACTTCATGGCAGCATGTCCTAGTTGCCTAGTTGGCATTGGCTAGGTCCACCACAGCTAACCTTTTCAGCCGCCTTTTATGATCCGGCTTAGTGAGCGCTTTCGCCAAACGATTTGGATGATTCTGAAGGCGTGCTCTGTAGCGTTCTGCCCAGTTTTTCACTTCCTGATGCACTGTGTTTTGATTAAGATATTCATGCACCTCGCAGTTTCTTGTAAACCATGGTGCATTTGTGATGTTTTTGAGGATGACATTTTGGAATCTTTGGAGCATGTTAATATTAGAGACACTAGCAGTTCCCCATAGTTGGATGCCATATGTCCAAATTGGCTTTAAGATGGTGTTATACACCAGTAGTTTATTGTCTATTGACAGGATAGAATTTCTTCCAAGGAGCCAGCATAGGTTCCTGTGTTTGATATTGAGTTGATTTCGCTTGGCTTGAATATGTGTTCTCCATGTAAGTTTGCGGTCAAGGTGCATGCCCAGGTACTTCACAGAGTCCTTATGTGGAAGTTCGTGATCGCCTAGTCTCACAGGTGGACATATACCTTGTCTCAGACTGAAAGTCACATGGGCTGATTTGGATGCACTTGCTTTTATTCGCCACCTCTTTAGCCATTTATTTATGTCATCTAGACTACTCTGAAGTATTTTAGATGCAACTTCAGGGTCTTTGTGGCTAGCCAAAACGGCTGTGTCATCTGCGTAAGTTGCTGACGTAGTATCCGGAGTATGTGGCAGATCTGCTGTGTATATAGTGTACAACACCGGTCCCAGCACAGAGCCTTGGGGTACTCCTGCAGTTATTTTATGGAAAGATGAGGTAACATCTCTTTCCTTAACTTGAAAAGTTCTGTCGGAGAGGTAAGATTCAAGCAGTTCGTAGTAAGTGTGGGGTAAGGATGTTTTGATTTTACATAGTAACCCGCGGTGCCATACCTTATCGAAGGCCTGCTGAATATCCAAAAATGCAGACGAGCAGTATTCCTTATCTTCCAAAGACTTTCTTATTTTGTCATAGATCCTGTGGACTTGTTCTATCGTACCGTGTTTCTGCCGAAAGCCAAATTGATGGTCAGGTATGATAGACCCATGAAGTAGTTGTGGTAACATTCTCTTCAGTAATAGTTTTTCGAATAATTTAGATATTACAGGCAATAAACTAATGGGTCTATATGAGGTTACCTCATGCTCTGGTTTGCCTTCTTTATGAATCATCACTATTTGGGAGACTTTCCATAGAGCTGGAAAGTGTTTTGTTCTTATTATACCGTTATAGAGTGCCGCCAAGAATACAATTCCTTTCTTTGGTAGTTGTTTTAGGACTTCTTTAGTAATAAGATCGAAACCTGGTGCTTTTTTATTTTCTAGTTTTATTATCTGCCGAAGTACTTCCTTGGGAGTTATAGGTCGAATGGGTAGATCGAGTTGGTACGGCTGATTTAGTATGGCTTCAATATCAGAGTCGTCAGAACCAGTCTCTGCCTCGTTTGGTGTGAACACGTCCTCTAAGTGCGTTGCAAATGCATCTGCTTTCTGCTCGCTAGTTCTCGCCCATCGACCATCATCCAATTTAATTGGCGGTTTTGAATATTGTGGTCGGTTTATGCCACTAGTAGCCTTCCATAGGGAATAGTTTGTGGTCTTTGTAGCTGTCAGGGACTCTAATTTTGCTTTTAAGGTTACATTCTCAGCTTCGACAATAGCGTTTTTAAGGTCTACAATAGCTTTGTTCAGAGCAGTCTTGTCTTCTCTGGCCCTGGACGTATGCCAAACTCGTCGCAAACGTCGCTTTTCCTTGATTTTCATTCTAATTTGCCCGGGGATAGTAGGTTGAGAATGTTTGTTCAAGATCTCTGGAGTTGATTGCCAGCACGCAGTCTGTATAGTATTTGTCAGGTATTTAGCTGCAGATTCAATATCATCTTTTGTTTTAAGACTTATTTTCAGATCTAATTTATCTTCTATTATTTCCTCAAAAGAGTCCCAATCAGTTAAGTTGTTGTATAATTTCAGGTTGGTTTCATAATGCAAAATAGTTGTACTTATAGTTAGTAGTACCGGCACGTGGTTCGAGGAGCCATCTAGGCAGGAGTCTACCTTAAAGTATAAACTAGAGAGTCCTCCAGTTATAAAAAAGTCTATTAGGTCTGGAAGCCTATTCGGATCGCTTGGCCAATGTGTTGGTTCGGCTGTAGACAAGGTACGAAGGGGGTGTTTGTCAATGCACAATTTGAGCTCTCTTCCTCTTGTGGTAACCAATCTTGAGCCCCAAAATGTGTGCTTAGCATTCCAGTCGCCTCCAGCTATAAATCTTTTTCCGAGTGTAGCAATGTAATGTGAGAATTGGTGTTCTTTGATCTTGTGCTTTGGCGGGCAGTAAACTGACGAGACATTGAATCCTCCATTTTTGTCCTCAATGTTCAATGTTGTCGCTTGGATATGCTCTGTTCGATAGCTGGCAAGTTGGTGGTGTTTCACTGAGGACTTAATGACAACAGCAGTACCTCCGTGAGCAGTGCCATCAGGATGGTCAGTTGAATAGATATTATATCCAGGTATTGTGACTGCACTTCTGCTGGTAAAGTGGGTTTCTGATATTAATAGGATGTCGATGTTGTGGCATTTCAGGAGTAATTCCACTTCGGATTTGTTGGGTGCAAGGCCGTTAATGTTCCAAGTCCCTATACGTAGGTTAGTCATCTTAAAAGTTTTTCTATAAGCTTTGTCATAAGCCCCATAAGGGTGCTTATTTGTTGTACTAACATGTCAATTTTTTCTGAGTTTTTAATAAGTAGCTCCTGGACTACATAAGTTGGCTCCACGTTTGATTGACGGGTTTCATTCGTTAAAACTTCCTTGTAAGTCTTTTTGTTGGCTGTTACATTCTTTATATTATTATCATGTAACTTGCTTGTATTTCCATTTGTTGAGTAGTAATCTTCCATCGTTTTCTGGTTATTTTCTTGGTACTGTTGCTTTGTCGGTGCTTCCCGCCTATTACTCTGTTTTCGAGCTAGGATTTCTCTGTACACTTCACACCCCTTATAATTAGCAGGATGGCTTCCCAGGCAGAGTGCACATTTTGCTGGGGTATTTCGGTCTTTTTTCGGGCAATCAGCTGTTTTGTGGCTTTCTGCACATTTGACGCATCTATATGGCCTCATGCAGTTGTTCTTCGAATGCCCATATTGCTGGCATCTTTGGCACTGGATAATAACCTTGGATTTTCGGGGATCTTCTATTTTAACATGTTGGTGGTATACATACTTAATTTCTTTCACTGCTTTATTGTTTGGCCCAGGTTCAATATTAATAAAGAATGTCGAGGTAGGTTTCTTCTCAGGCCCTCGAGCATTGACAATTTCGCCTCTCACTTTATTGCCTGTGGCTTCTATTTCCTCAATGATTGCGCTATGAGGGGTCGTGTAGTGAAGATTTTTAACGACAATCCTATAACTTTTGGTGTTCTTTGGGGTAAAGGTGTGGCCAATAAGGCCTTTTGCTCTTATTACTCCTATGACTTTCTTGTATTCTTCTGAGCAACTTACAAGAATACGTAGAAGATTTTTATTTGCAATTTTAAGCTTAAATTTGCTTTTGTCCGTCACTGTCAGTAGAAGTGTTGTGAGTTCATTGACATCTTCAATGCCATACAGGACTATTGGCGGTGGTTTGTTCAGTTTAGGTTTGGACACAGTAGCATAGTCCTCTTCTGTATCTAGTGGTAGATCACTGAACCTATTTGTAGTTGGGGTGGTCACTCTAGATGGGGACTCCGTAATTCGCTTGCGCTTTTGTGGGGGCACTCGCTGCCAGGAAGGTGGTACTGGCATAGGATCATCGGTGGTAGATATATGGCTTGTATGGCCTGGTTGATATTCAGTAGTGGCAGGTTTTGGGGTATTGTTCCCTTTCTGACTGTCGTTATTAACATCGGACAGAGATGACGATCTGGGTCTGTTGAACAGACCAGGATGAAATATTTGTTGAGTAAGAACTTTATTGGGTGCGTTTGAATTCATGATGGTAGTAATTATTGAATAATTTTGGCAACACTACTTTTCCATACGTCAGATGACATTTTTACATTGACGTCGTAAAATTAAAAAAAAAAAATAAAATTGGGGGTGGTTGGAAAAAATCTTTGAAAATTAGATTGTCACTTATGTGTTTCGATCACTGTTTTTGTTAGAATCACTTAGTTTTTTAAGCTACAAACAATTGTACACAGTTTTCACAGTTATAAGTTCACTTTCACAATGTTTTTAGGCATAAACTCGCGGTCTAACACACGAAAGTCGCTTATTTCTCCAACAGCGCGCCTACGCGTGTTGACAGTTGACACTCCATCATATAAATAACTTCACGATTTTTTTACACAATTTACGATTTTTAGTGAATATTTTAATATAAAAAAAAATAAAAACATTTTATTTTCGAATGGTAATATTTTTTTTAGCATGTATGGATGCTATACTATTGCGGGTTAACGGGAACGCCCTCTGTTAGTTAACATACTGTATATACGTACTCATTGCATTCAATCATTCATAAAAAATTAAATTATGCGCTTTGTTGCCACTACGCGCCAATTTCGCCTCTAAATGCTATACAAGCGCCATCTCGCTCAAACTTAATCTGGCTTTTACCTGGCTTGCCTTTCCTTTCTGTCTTGCAGTTTTTGCCTACAAATTGCTATAGAAACGTTTACATTATTTTGTTGATATTGGTAAGTACATAAAACACAGATTTCTATGAAATGAAAAGGCAGGCTTTTGACAGGCATTATGTTGAGATGCGAAAGCAATGCACGTGTGCATTGCCCTAATTTTGACCCCTAGCCACGCCACTGTTTATGAGCAAGAACTATGTAAGCATCACAGAATGGTTAGAGATTTATGATGCTTAGATTTAATTATTATTCTTGAATAATTATACAATTTTTAATACAAATTAGTTTATAGATTCAGAAATTACAGTAAAAACCAAGTAGTAGTATTTGCCACAGGGTTAAAACAGCCAAAACATGGGTAAAAACAAAGAAACTAACCTCCAATGAGTTTGTATCTGAGCGATTCGGCCTGCGCGATGGCGCACAGACCACGGGTCGCCACCTTCTCGGCGTACAGCTCCACCGACTGTTCGGGGATGTTGAACCTCTTCTGAACCACGGAGGTCAGCTCACGGATTCTTCGGCCCTTCTCTCCGAGCACGCTCTGTGTCCTCGTCGCCATAATGATGATCTCCGACCGAGTCGGAGTGACGCGCACCTCCACACCGGAGTAGCCATCCTCAGCAAGCTCCCTGGTCAAGAACTCATTGAGTTCCGCCTTGAAAACTCCGTCTCCGACGAACTGCAAATTCACCGAGAGGTTATGTTTTGGTCATCGCATTTTTTAACGGAAACTTGCCGAACACACCGCTGATATATGGGGCACATGATTATTTAACAGATTCGGCGCAAATACATTACGGTAAATCAAGACACAAGAGAAACAACAATCCCAGTGCAGGTGACAAGTACTGGAATATCCACTAACATCACAAGTTTCACAAATATATGGGACCCATTATTTAGATTTATAAGCTTTTCAGTTATCGTTTAACGATTTTTATTATGTATTTCAGTAATAAACACTCATTTGAACGTACTTTTCGCTTTTTAGAAATGTTGGTCACCGCCATGGTTGCAACGGGGGAGCGAAGGAAAAGGCAGGAAACAGATTATACAAACGTCAATGTCAGTTTTAAGCTACGTACGTTCGGAAAGTAAATTGAAACGTTTATAATCGATTGGTGTTGTTTCGACTTTAAAGAATTGAATTTTATTTTTCTTTAAAATAAAGAATAATTTATAATAAAGCGATTCACCGTGATTTTAAAATAAACCAAAGGTGAATTTTCTCTAAGCGGAATTTTATGTATGTATGTACGGACGCCAGCACATCAACCTACCACAATCTGTCAGATTTTCCCAATCAACTTTGAACCTTAAACTTCAGCGATAAAGTTGAAAATCTATTAAAGTAATCTGACAGATTTTGGTAGGTTGATGTGCTGGCGTCCGTACACACCGATATAATATAAACCATAGACAATAATATTCTTAATGTACGAAAAACCGATACAATGCGAGGTCAGATACTGTGGTCAGTTATAATAACACACGTAGTATCTCTAAGTACAGTGCGTGCCACGTAAGAAGAGACTTGACACACCACGTGGTCTGACATGCGCAGAACACGATTTTAGGTATCTTTAGCGGTATGAGGTCTGAGTGCGGGACGGGACCGGACGTCATAGGGGCGGCGGAAAGAGGCGGGGGAGGCGGGGTCAAGTCTCTTCTTACGTGGCACGCACTGTACTCTGTGGTTATAACTGGATAAAGGTAATAGGTAATACGGGCTGGTGTCCGCAACTCCACGTCAATGCGCGTATTTTGCGTACGATAATATAACTGAATAATTTTATAGCTTGATATGTTGCCGTGTGTACAGACGCCAACACAACAAGCTACCCGAAACTGTCAAATTTTCCCGATCAACTTTGAACCTAATACTTTTGCGATAAAGTTGAAAATCTATTAAAGAAATTTGACAGATTGTAGTAGGTTGATGTGCTGGCGTCTGTACAATGTGGTAAAATTATGGATGTTTCCATCTAACTACTTTATACTTTACCTACCTGTAATTATCGTACGGATACGACAGTACGGCCATAACGGTCTTTTAATTATAATTATAATATGATTATATTACTGTTTTGCATTCCAGCAAAACTGAGGGGCAATTCTACTAATTTTAACAACGTTCACAGTCTGATCTGTCTCAATCTGTCAAAAAATACTTCAAATTTCCCTACATTTTGACAAGTTTTTGATATTTCTTTGTCGCTGAGATGAGACTGCGACTAGATTTTGAACGTTTTAAATTACGAGAATTGGCCTTCAGGTATTATGTGTGAATAAAACACAGTGTTGCTAGATGAAGAAAATTATGTAAATCCGGTTTTATACCGGTCTCTCTCTCACACCAGCATGCGTCCTTTTCTAATCAAGAAGGACGCTTGACGCTTGAAGGCGCGAAGATGTCGAAGAAGCGAAGATGTTTTGATATGTCTTAGTCGTACTTAATTAAGAATTTATAATTATTGTTTAGAATTAACAATCATATAACTAACGGTGTATTTATTACTTTTTATTTCTGTTTCTGATTCATCTGCAACAAATTCCGATTCATCTGGGCACATAATATTCGAACGTCGATATCTTGAAAACTTTATTATAGAAACGAGTCCCTCATTCAAATATATGTTATTTGGTATACCTTTTTTCATATGAACATGTGTTATGTTACGGCCACACTACTGTGATATGCCAATTATTATTGCCATAACTTCAATAACGCTTAGGTGTAACCACGATTTATGGTCATAATTTTACAATGCCAATCAATAATTATGGCAAATAACGGTAGACAATAGCTCCAGCGGCGGTCTTTTTTCGCACATCAAAGAAGATTACCGCAGTAATTATTGCGTTTATGGCCACACTACCGTTTGTCCAGTGTGCAACATGAGCTTAATGTCGAAGCACGTATCGACCGACATGGAGTGGTCAAATGAAAAAGCGCTCGAATTTTTGGAATTATTCCAATCCGAACCGTCTCTTTGGGATACCCGACAAAAAGCCCATAAAAATCGTAGTGTACAAAATGATGCTCGGCGTCGGATCAAACAAAATTTATCATTTCCAAGTACAATAGATGATTTGAAGAAGAAAAAAGAATCCTTGATGAATTATTACCGAAACCATCTAAATAAACATAAAAAATCATTACATCATCATCATCATCATCCATCTTGAATAATGAAATTTTTATCGCCTAATTTATTGACATATCTAGGTAAACTCTAGTGTAACCATACCACTTCACGCAGTAATTTAAACGGTAATTAAATGCTATAATAGGGATGTTGCCTGGGTAAAAATAAATCGATTCGATTTAGTCCCTCAGTAAGATTATTAAAATATATTGAACACGTATTTTTTGTTTTATCAATTAGATAAAAAATTACAAAGATATATCACATCAAAGTTCAGGAGTGGGGGGCTTTGACGTAATAACGTGCTAAAATTTGTAGCACGGCGTGACGTCATACGAAATTTCCAAGCGCTGTATCTTCGTAATTTTTTGTTTGCCAGACAAAAGAAAAAATACGTATACAATATTTTTTAGTAATCTAACTGATGGACTAAATATATTTTCTTAGTCAACTACCCTATTATTGCGGTAACAACCCGGTAGAACGGTAAGGTAGTGTAGCCGTAACATTACAGAGCTAAAAGTGAAATTATATTTTGGCCATATGGATCAGTCGAAGAATCAAATTTCGAAGAACTATCCTGTACCCATCAGACTGAATAAGTTGATAGGAAAACTTAGGTAGCGATAGGTTTTAGGCTACGTAACACGTACGCATAGGCGCTCTTTTTAGCGCGATTTCAAAGTTTAGGGAGGGCCAGTGCGCCCGCGAGCAACTTAGTTGCCCTGCAACTTTTCTGTCTCTGTCGCTGTCTCCTCGCCAAGATTTGGACGATGCGCACACGGTAGCGACAGCAAAGCTACTTTTTCTTAATTTTGCGAAATAAAAAAATCTGACGTCGGGCGCGGTTGAGCGTCAACTGGCTGGCCGGCAACTTTTTTGTCGCCGTGCGCGCACTTGCATTGCAACCAATAGACGGGTGACAGTTGCGTCACGGCCAGTCTCCAATCCCGCGGACAAAAGTCTCCCAGCTGTAGCGTCGCTACATGCGCGCATTTTCATACAAACCCGTCGACTTAATGTGAGAGACAAATTAGTTGCGGAGACAAAAGTTGCTCGTGGGCTCCCTTAGGGATGCACTCTTTTGGATTCCCAACGCTCGGTTCGACGCCGAGATTTAAAATCCAAAGCACGGTCAAAAACTTCGCGTTAACAAAAGCGCTAGTGGTGCTTATGTAGGTTTAGGAAAGTGGGAAATAAATAACAATATTTTTATTCAATGCAATTTATTCATTACTCAAGATCTTTTCATTACATACAAACGCACCATATACTTAGCATAACAATAATTTATTTATGGACTTTATTGCCCTAATGTGTAAAATATTGAAAGAAGACATGTCATGCAAATTAATAATCCTGCACAACGAATATTTAATTTTACATATAACAAACATTTAATAAGTTTAATCAGTGGTTAGTTGAAAAAGCATGTGCACAATATATAATTACAATTTAAGGATCGTGAAACATTAAATAATGTTAATAACAATATTGAACATGTTTAACGAACCTATTATCTATTTTAGATTAATTATCTGTGGCCCAGCGCGGGAAATCAAAATGTTCTTGTATCGATTTCGTAATTCGTTCTAACTTCAAAACATAAAAATTAAACTTTGACCAAAAGTGCTCTGTGACTTTGACGATTGATGTAAAACAACGAGCATACAATATTGTTAAAAAAATCGATTAAAGTGTGTCTAAATTCTACAACAAATTGCACCGTGTTTATTTCTAGGTGCTAAAAGAACAAACACTAAAACTTAACGTTTTCATAATCACTTCAAACTCTACTGGGACTATCAAGGAGAGAATTTCAAGCTAGCCAAGCGGGACTCGTGGTCTGTAGCACTTGAATTACATTTATTTACTCACCAAAACAACAGGGATACTCTAATCCTTTCAAAATACTTATTAGAAATGCCGATCGCGTTCATCAAACTAAGCCTACTGCGAAACTACAATTCTAGAAATTCTAAGTCTATTTAATAACTATCGTACGCTCAACAACTTGTATAGTGTTAATTATAAGGTTCATTACACTAGGCGATACTTTTGTAAGGGCGAAGGCAGTTGGTAGATTTTTGTTATGTGTGTTTGACGCAAGAACTATATTGAAAAAAAAAGCTAAAAGTAGTTTAAAAAGGTAATCCTAAAAAAATTAAAAGAAGGTAACAAGATTTGTCAAATATTTGAATTTTCTTTTGTTAACGCGTGAAAAGCGTGATTATGCATTTTGAAAATAGATGCGATAAAATTAAGGTTACCATACAAATTGAATAATTTTAGCAACTTTTACAAATTACAATGCTTACACTTGATGTAGCTTACATTTAAATGGACAGTGATCATTATCATACAAGGTGTACTTATCCTACTAAATAAAAACGTTATTTTTTATTCTAATCCAACATCCACGACCTATAACTATTTAATCTTATTAATAATGGACAGAATTGCGTGTAGCGTGTTTTTGATAAAAACAAACGTTTAGTGAGAGGCGTGATTTAGATGGTGAAGGATTTATAAATTGATAGTGCCAGGGATAGTAATATTTTGATGTTTTAAGTTGGTCACACTGAATTTGTAGTAGATTCCATTTTTGTACAGGTGTTGCGAAAACAGTTTTCTACAACTATTGCCTTTCGCTTCCCAAACCCATTAACAGCATTATGTGCTAGAATACTGTAAGAGTATAACAGAATCGCACTGGTAATAATGGGTGATAGATAAGGATGGCTTCAGAATTTAAAAAAAATATAGTTTAAATTGCATCTAGAACAAAATGATTTGTCTACAATAAGCATAGATAGCTAGTGAATATTATAATAAATAGAAGGTACAATCTACGTGTAACTGGGTACGCTACGACTACAGAGGGACGTGAGTTCAAGGGTTCAAGAGTCATTTGTACAATTATCTAAAACTACGTGAATAATTCGACTATAGAATTTTTCTAGAAAAACATTTTTATCTAAGACTAGAAGAATCCTCTTTACGGCGAAGTTCTGTTACCTATCTTGTTCAAGTTAAGAAGTACAATGCGATTTGTTACCGTTGTTTGGGTGAATCTAGCTGGTAAGGAGGAAGTTCGCCTTACTATTGAAGCAAGTTATGAATGAACTATTAGTAGTTTTGTAATATATAATCACTGATCTGTCTCTCATATTGTTAACCTTAGTTTTGGCACAGAGATAGGAAAACGACGAGAAGAATAAACTTTCGTATGTCTAGGAGTGCATTTAAGCCTAAATCACAGAACGGAAGGAGCGGTGACTGCGTAGTGATGCAAAAATATAGTTTATAATTGATTGTATATTAAATACAATGTTACACGATGTATGCGTAAAAAACTATGTTTTTTGTAACGTTTATGTGACGTCATTTAGCCGTAACACAACTTTATTTAGCATTACATTACATTAATATAATCTAAACTCGTCCTAACGTTATATTGACATAGTTTAATTAGCGAAAATGACTACAGTATTGGCACTTTCGCGCTGTTGCTACACATCATCGAGTACAATAATGCTTTATTGATATAAACGCCTCCAACAAAGCATGTCGAGAAGCACAAAGCAAGTCGTATTTGCACTAAAATTAAATAACAGGCGTCTTACAAAATGCGAACTACTAAAATCATAGCAATCAATGGTATAAGGGCAAAATAAAAGAAACAAAATAATTCGCTATAACCATTTAATAAAAACCAAAAATTAATTACAACAACGTGAATTTTTTATCATAATATTCAAAATTAAGTACTTGTTTACCCACCACCATTAAAATAGCACAAGAGTGAAAAGTAGGAATGATTCTAGTAATGTCTAATTCTGGAATGGTAGAAAGAGAAAGCATATTGAGTGCTTTAAATATAAATTGAAAATATATAAGGAATTTGATAGGTAGCTAGTGATTCATATTTAAGAAAGTATTGCACTTGTAAAGTCAATGAATAAATAACATAGATTTAATCTCAAAATATTACATTGGAAAAATAAAAATGGACGTAATTTGAAAGGAGATCTTAGTTAGTTACATAAATAAAATAAAGACACTATATTGCGTTAAATTAATCAACTTTCACTATGGCACTACATAAATAATTTCTTGTAAATTAATTGTTTCATTTAAGAAAAATAAACTTTTATAATACATAGAATACTAATAGGTGGACCTGGGTTTGGAAGAATAAGAAAGCAGTAATGACAAGAACCTGCTTTGAATTTGTTCATTATATTCCTCCAAACCATGGGCCTACACTCTGCTATACCATAAAAAAACTTCTACAATAGCATTTTTATATTCCACATTGGCAACACTGAGGTGGTACAGACAAAGCCAGAAGTGTGGCAGAGTGCTTCACTGAAATATTAGTATAGTACAATGTTACGACTTCATTTTTCATTTACTTAAATAAATAACAATTGATTAAGTACCGATAAAATATAATTATTTATAACTACATTATCTTCATAATAGAACAAATCTTAACAAAAAAGATCTTATTATAATAGTAATTTGGTAGTAAATTGTATGGAATGGTTTGAAGTCGTCTCATTTTAATGTCTTAGCATTTTAATACACTTAATTGTTACTGAATCCATCATCATAAAAATCAATGGAATGTCAATGCAACTTAAAAACTAATTAAGTACTTACTTGCCGGTTGCCTAATGCTTTTATTATCCAATATAGCATTAATGTGTCGAAATTTTACAACCCCACAAGATTTTTAATCATTTTAAATTTTGACAAGTGTGGCAGTTTAAACTCGACTTTAGCTGCCATTTAATTTAAAATACATACAATACTTTTTATATTAATGCCACTGTTCCTTACAATTATTAAATTACATTGTTTTGCTTCTAAATAGATGATCATCAACGCATCGAGAATGTGATCCCGTTTAATTAAATTAGTTCAGGTTGAGCAGCATAGATCACTGAGCTAGAGAACCTCATAATATTTGTAGATGGGCTGTTTTATAGTTAAAATTGTAAAGAACAGTGAATATTTAATCGTAATAGCAGCCAAATTACGTTCTATCGCCTACTGTGAGCGTAATATCGATACCTAGATGCAAACGGTAAAGCCGGAGACAGACTTGTAACACCCAACGTGACGTGACACTACAGTTCGGGTTGGGTATTGCAAGTGTGTGGTGGGGCTGGTAATTGAATTATGTGTCGTAATAATAAGTAAGGTACCGCGGGGCTCAGTACCGCTGCTGGTACTCGTGGTGCCATCTGTTGAAGTCTATATGGAACACAACCAGGGAGCCGTTCTCCAGACCCGCTAACAGGAACCTGGAATGAGTAGTGTGCAATTATTATTACGGATATAGTTAAGAACTTAGTTTTGCACAGATGGTGAAAATAGAACAATTTTCCCATGGAGATGTATGGAAGGAGACAGGCTGTAACGATCCCTAGTAAATTGACAAGGGCAGGAGGATGACTGAATGTGGAAAGAGGCCAACTGTTGCAGCCTTTTAATGGTTGGCTGTTTATACTCCAAACTTCATCATTTTCGGCAGACGAAATATGTTACCATAAGAAACAACAATTTGGTAAAGAGTCATTCCCTCGTACAAGAAGAAAGACACGAGTCCTACAAGTGAGTACTAACCTACTGGTTAGTTACGTTGTGTTGTGAAGAGTTAATGTGAATGCTGATAGTGCATGGCACCTAGATACGTACTTCTGGTCGTGCGAGAGCGCCAGCGCCGTGACGGGCGCGCCGGCGGGCGGGAAGGCGTACAGCGGCGCCAGCGTGAAGGCGCGCCACACCTCCACCACGCCCGCGTCGCCGCCGCACACCAGGTACTCGCCGCAGCGGGACAGCACCAGGCACTGCGGGTGTGAGTGAGCAATGTAACACGTACGGACGAATCACAGGCTTGTAAAAAAAAAACCAATTAATCCATCCCATAAAATCTTTTTGAATTGCCCTTCGATCATTAAAGTGGTAAATGGTTTAATTGAAATAAATCCTTCGAGTTTACAATGGATACGGGACCAAGGTAAACACCCCGTGGCATTCCATCACTGGCTATAAAAATAAAGTAGATGAGCAACATATTTTTTCTACTATTTTTCATTTCAATTGAGAAGGATATAATAATGATGATTGATTGTATAATAACACAAAAACCATTGCCGTGAATCAACTACATTAAAAGTCGCAATATAATAAAAAAAACTAGTCAAGAGCGAGTCGGCCTCGCGCACTGAGGGTTCCGTACCATCATGTTTTTAATTTGTCATCGGCGAGGCCTATATTCGTCAGCAAATTTTAACACTGTGCACTGCGTTGTAGAATATTGCAATTTTATGTCAGTGCCATCTCTTGACTGATAATGGAACTAATGTAACTTTTGTTGATGATTTCTGATAAAGTGTGCTATTTAGACTTCGTTTTTTTCCCTGTAATCTTTACATAAATTTCTATCACACGGAATAATTTCAGATTTTTCTCTTTGCATACTTTAGAGATAAGGTGGAACGGTACTTTTTTTTACATTTGTCATCAAAAGTCGAAAACTATGCGGCCTAAAAAAAAGAAAAAATGTTTGAGAATGTTTTTTAGGTAGTTACATCTCCCATTCTATCTATATCTATACGATCTATACGACCACAAACCTGGAAGTTATCATTATGCGTCTCATGTCTGAGTCTCCTTCCATTGAGCGTGAAGGCAGCGAGATGTCCCTTCGCGTAGGCCACGACGACCACGCCCTCGCGGGACAGCGCCAGTTGCTGCGGCCCGCACACGCCCTCCGCCGCGGTCAGTGCTCGTAGGATCTCACCGAATGTCGTATGGATTAGAACTGGGCCGTCTGGAAGAAAAAAATGATCAGAGAAATTTATGTCTTTGAGATAATAGAAAAATAAAATATTGTCTCTACAAGTTTCCCTAACTCGTAAAATAATCATCTCGGTGTGTTCCAAATACTTAAATACTTTCCACACCTTTGGAATTTTAATTCTGGTTTATTTTCAATTTATATTCCATCACATGACACGGTCTCGTCTCATCTCATCTAGTCTCGGTATGGTACTTCATTCCATAAATCTGACATGAAGACTTTGGCGGTAATACTCGCGTACATAAGTTGCGGATAAGTTATTCTTAGCTTTGTAACTGATACTTACTACGCCTGCAAACAAACGTTTCCACTTTAAAGTTAAATCAAGATGAATACTCACTGACTGACGAGGATATAACCAAGCCCAGTTCAGCGGATACTAGCACTCCGTTGATAGGCGCGTCGTGTCCCGTGAGCGTGACGCGCGGAGCGGGCGTCTCGCCCTCGCCTACGATGCCGCCGTGGCGTGCAGACCTACGGAAATATAAATATTTTATTACATACTTCTCAGGACCGCAAGACAACTAATTGCCATAGTCTCTCTATTGTGAGTTGACGGATTTTGTATGGCAAATCTGTCAAAAACTCGCAATGGTCAATAAGGTATCCTGTCAATGAGCTTACCAATGCCACAACAAGACGGTGCAGTCTTCAGAGCCTGACGCGATGTAGCAGTCCGAGGTAATGTTGCACTCAGAGCGACACACGCACGTCACCACGCCGTAGTGACCGAAGATTATTTGTACTATTTTAGCTGTTGGAGGAAACATTTGTTTAAGATTGCAGAAGTTTTTGGACTATTTTCGCCACATCAAATTGAAACAAAAAATTAATTGTCATTATTATATTGATTGCATTATTATTATTTATTTTGTTTATAGATCATTTATTCGAAGTTCAGTATCAGTATTTTTATAGTTGGATATGCCAGTCATATGGGAGCACATGAAAGAGCATCATATCTAAGCTCTCAACCGCCCTGAAAAGTCATTGAATGCTGTCGCTGTGGCCGAAATCGGCTAGAAGGCATCGTCATCATAATAATTTCTTTTATTGGCACCAACTTTTGAGACATGGTACAGTCTACTACCTACATTTATGTAGATCTAAAAATCTTAGAAATATTAGTTTTTAGCATATCTTCAATAACTCACCAGTCTCTGTGCTGAAGACTCGGAAGCTGTTATCCCAGAAGCCGGCCGCGATGAGGAAGCGCGAGTCCACGGTGGTGACGAAGCAGTTGCTGCGCGCGCGCACGCGCTGCGAGAAGTTGTCGCCCAGCTGGCGCCGGGACAGCGCCGCCGCACCGCCTGCCGCTGGGAATTCAAATATTGCTTACAATCATTTTTCTAAAACACATGAGAATAAATTATACAACATCAAACACCCATTCTTGTAGTAGTAGGTATCGCTTCTGCTACGTCGCGTTGTGTTAAAATCTTTGTCGTGTAGTATAAGTTGGTAGGTCAGTCAAGATTTTGTTGCCATCCGAATTGCACAGATAGAAGCGTTTAACATTTCTTCATAAACGTGTTTAGTAAAGATCTGTTACCCCACACGGGGTCCATGAGTAGCGGATGGTGCGGGTGGTGGGTGTGGTCGGGCGCGTGGCGCGGCGCGTGCGGCGCGTGCGGTGCGTGCGCGCAGCCGCCGCCCGCCCAGCGGTGCGCCGCGAAGGCTCGCGCGGCGCTTACCTGGACATATTAGTCGTATGTTACTCAGGATACTCAATGGTTGCTGTAGAAATTACCAGGCGAAAAATATATGAGGTCATAAGATAAAGAGAATAAACTATTATATTTTGTTTATCTTTTAGCTGGAAGGTAAATAAAGGGTTCAGTGGTGGTATAGCATTTATACAGTTATACGAGTAGGAGGTTTGAGTAATGCTCCAATTTGAATATACAAAACAAATAAAGAAAACTGAAATGTTGACTTCAGCACTATGTAACGGAAGAAGGCCGTCCCCGGGTAGGCCGTGTCTCACTCTAATAAAACAGGTTTAAGCTTAGTATTTATTAGAGGGCAAAATAGGCCCATACGCAAAATGCGCGCATTGACGTGGAGTTGCGGACACCAGCCCGTATCAACTATTACCTAATTAGAGGGCGTGAGTACCATACACATTTTTGATATCAGCGTTTTTGTTTTGAAAACATCTAGTGCAATATTAATAAAAAAAAACCGGCCAAGTGCGAGTCGGACTCGCGCACCGAGGGTTCCGTACAAACCTGCAAGGTTTACAAAGTTCGTTCATTACGACAATCGTGTCATAACTATGGTATTTTTATTGCAAAATGAAATTCATAACATTACAATGGGGAAAGATGGAGGAGCATAAATTTAAGACAAAGATCTCTTTGCTCTCTGTGCTGTAAGCTATTGCTTCTTACCAAATTTCGAGATTCTATGTCAACGGGAAGTGGCCTTTAGGTTTTAATTCCCTTGCGTGTAGTTGCGAGTTTCAAAATATGCGGTATCAATGGTTGTACTTTTGCGTTTTGCGTTTTTGCGTTGACTTAGAATTTTTTTTTTTCACGGGTTAAAGGCAATTAGATCTAAGTATTTGATATGAATTTCAACTTGATAGCTCTACGCGTTCATGAGGAAAAAAGTAATAAGTTTATATTTATTAAAAAATAAATATATATTTTGTAATATAACTAAAAATTTAAGGTTTTCGGAATTTTTCCTTTATTTGTGCTATAAAACGTTGCTTCAAGCCAAATTTCAAGATTCTAGGTCGACTGGAAGTACCCTTTAGGTTTTGATTCCCTTGCGAGTACTTGCGAGTTTCAAAATATGCAGCTTAAATTGCTGTTTCTTTTGATTGCGTTGACATAGAAGTTTGATTTTGTTACAACTTAAAGGTATTATAGACCTGAGTATTTGGTAAGAATTTCAATTTAATACCTCTACGCGTTTATGAGGAAATGGGTAGTAAGTTTAAAATTATTAAAAAAAAAATATTATGTGATGTAACTAAAAATTTATGGTTTTCGTAATTTTTCCTTTATCTATGCTATAAGACGTTGCTTCGTACCAAATTTCAAGATACTGAGTTCACGGGAAGCACCCTGTAGGTTTTGATTCCCTTGCAAGTGTCGAAAATTTGCGGCATAAACGGCTGTATCTTTTGATTGCGTTGGCTTAGAAGTTTGATTTTTTCACAGCTTCAAGGGACAGTAGACCTGAGTAATTGATAAAAATTTCAGCTTCATACCTCCACGCGTTCCTGAGAAAAAGGGTCTTGACAGACGGACGGACGGACAGACGGACAACAAAGTGATCCTATAAGGGTTCCGTTTTTTCCTTTTGAGGTACGGAACCCTAAAAACCATCAAACTTACCGTAACAACAGCAGGCATAGCTAACTGAGGATAAGTATTCGCCGACACATGCACCACAGCCGCGTTGGACGGTAATTTCAACCTCAAGCACACGTCATCAGGAGCGGCTGCGAACATCAGCGGCGCCAGGTGCATGGTGGAGGCGCGCGGCGGGTGCGGCTCGCTCAGCAGTTGCGCAGGAGTCTGGCCGAAGCTTCGGATCTGGTCTTCTATGGCGGCGCGGGTCACTGGCTCTGTGATCTGGTCAAGACGGACCCCGCCTTCGTAGGTGAGGTAGTAGAATACGTTCGTGGCGCGGACCGCTTCGGGACCTGAGAAGAATGTGAAGTGTGAAACATTGTAAAACCCAATTTATTTTCAAGAGTAACCATGGAGTTTCTTGCCGGATCTCTTCATAGGAAACGACCAATACGAACCGCTTCTGACGTTTCATAATCATCCATGTAGGTTTATGTATAATAAAATATTTTGAATTAGGATATAATTACCTATTACAAAGATATGTATGTTTAATGTTGGTCAGAAAAAGCATCTAAGGAGATTCGATTTTGCCGTCGAGGCTGTGACGAATCATGCCGACCGTGTCAAAAGTACATTTAACCGAAACGAGAGCACCTATAACCTGCGCTATTCACAAATCTTTCATCAAAAGCACTTACCTCTCTGCTTATATCCGAATATGAGATCGATCCATTGATGCAGTTGACAGCTGACGAACTCGGACTCCAGCGCCATGCGGTTGATTCGCACGAACTCCTCGGCGGAGGACGCCCAAGGCGGCAGGATCACGTCACCAGAAGGCGACTCCGGGATGCCCAGTCGGAAGCCTGAGCTGTTCACTAGCATCTCCGGCAGGAAGAACAGCTCTGGTATTAGTTCCTGAACAAGTAAAATAATATGCGTAAACTTACTGGTTTGTGCCAAAATACCAAGATAGCACTTTTGCACTATATTATGTATGATTGTAAACTTTTAATTTCAAGTAACTACACAAGTAACACACTGCGGCCGCTGGTTGAAACTCATTATCATCATCTGCCTAGCTTTTTCTCAACTGTGTTGGGGTCGGCTTCCAGTCTAACCGGATGGTTGAAACTGTACCTAGGATCTTTATACCTTATAATGATGATAGTTGAGCGATACGCAAGAATACGTAATAATAGAATTTATTGATGATGAAATTAATTGAATGATAATGAGTGCACGCGATTTGAATGACATTTGTGTTACCTTGTATAATTTAAGACCACAAGAAGGTTGGATATTACAGGGATTGCAAGCTTACAAAATAACTTAAAAGTATTTTTCACTCGCGTTTTGCCTGAAATTGAAGAAGAAATATTCTGATGTTGGTTTACCTTGACATCAGAGGTGTCTCGCTGGCAGTTCTTCCACGACATGGCGATAGATGAGAATAGTCTGTTGGGATGGTCGAATTTGCCACCCTGTAGTGCTAGGAACATCGTCGTCATTGGCTCCTGGGGAGGAAAGAAATAAGACGGATTTGTATCGTGTTGTGATGTTATTAAAACCTAATTGGAGATTCGATTTTAATGGAGCAGGAGTCGGGCGGACGGTTCTTAAAGAATAAAAGTTTTTTCAAGCAAGCTCATATCAACTTTCTTTCTCGTCTGTTTTTTTTGTTTTTAAATCTATTAATCGCTAAGAAGAATAATCTTTTAACAATTGAAATAGAACTTCATACAGGCTGAATTTGAAATCACTAGCTTTCTCAGGAGTTCTTTCTAAAACACTGTGTATTTTCCCCTAACGACATCAAAAAACACATTCTATTTCGACCTCCTTTTAACATTTTTTTACCTTTTTCTTGTCACATACAATCCCGCGCCGCTCGCGCATCTGTCGCGGCGCGTCTCCAGCGCACGAATGTTTTGACGCGCACGCTTTTAGTGCAGACGACTTAATGCACTCACTAATTTACTATGATCAGCAAAGCGATGCTCTTGCTGATGCTCTTTGAAGATTTCCTTTATAGCGCCCACAAGACCATTGTTCAAAGACTTAGAGACTCCTACTTGAAATAACTAGTCGACGACTTGTAAATTTACGTGTTTAAGATAGATGGATCCATTAGAATTTCTTGCGATTGAAGTCACAGAAGTGAACGATATATGGTTATAGCATTCTTGCGTTTGTGAAGTCCTAGTACCTTATTAACTCGAATCATTGTCGCAAGTAATAAAACAGTGAATAATAAGTGCATATTACAATGTATGACCTATTTTAAAATTTTCCAGTTTTAAATGCTTTAAGGAAACAGACACGATACTTTTTGATCGATTTTAAAATTATATCGATGCTGCATCGCGTTTTGGCGAACCTGTGTTCGGTTGCGGTATAAAGATTGAGCACCGAGCTTCTGAAAACCGACTCAACTACTAATTATTGTGTCTGATATGGCTTAATAACTTATTTGTTTCTAATCATAATAATTAAGTTTGCTGGTAACACTCAATGCCACATGTGATGCAAGTAAAACTAATTACAATACAAACAAACAGTCAGACAATACCGAATGATAACCAGACTTTAACTATTCAGCAATTGACGCATTAAACAGACCGTGAACTGTACAAGATAAATCAATTACATCGTTAGAATATTATTAATCTAAGATTGAAGACTAATCGTTGACACTGCTCAGGCTAATTGATGGTTTTTCTTTCTGATTTTAATGATGTCCTAGAGATGCACCTACGTACTTACGATCGAATCATCAGATCGAATTGGACAAGTAGAAATGGCCCTTATAATGAAAGTCTCATTTAGATACCGTAAAACGGGGTGAATAGGGATGCAGGGGTGAATCGAGATGAAACTTTAAAATGAATTGTAACATTGAAATAATATACAGTATGTTAACTAACAGAGGGCGTTCCCGTTAACCCGCAATAGTATAGCATCCATACATGCTAATAAAAATATTACCATTCGAAAATAAAATGTTTTTATTTTTTTTTATATTAAAATATTCACTAAAAATCGTAAATTGATACGTTAAAGAAACACTCTGTACACGCGTACTTGAAGGACAGCAATGTCGGAATTTATTTAATTAAATAAATTAGAATTAATTAAATAAATAGAGTATCAATTTACGATTTTTAGTGAATATTTTAATATAAAAAAAAATAAAAACATTTTATTTTCGAATGGTAATATTTTTTTTAGCATGTATGGATGCTATACTATTGCGGGTTAACGGGAACGCCCTCTGTTAGTTAACATACTGTAGTTTTTTGCCAAAAAGGACTCTAATGTGTTTACTATATTATAATTAACGATTATGTGTCTGTCTTGGCAACAAACTATAATACAACAACGTTAAAATCCATTTTAAAGTTTCGTTCCGATTCACCCCTGTATCCCTATTCACCCCGTTTTACCGTTACCTATATTGCAGGGATGATTCAGGATCAGTTTGTGATATTATTATAAAGGACTACAAAATATTTTATGGCAATCGTTAATAACTGAACTCACACCTACAGTGTATTTCTAATACTTTGCTAACAGACTCGGAGCCAAGAATAATGCTTCAAAAAAATTAAAACACCCAATTAAGTAGGTACCTTCATTATTTACATTTCAAGCGCGAATTCTGTAATTAGATTCGCACGGGTGACATTTAATTCTGTCGCCAAATGTTGGGTGTAGCATCAAAATTTATGTGCCGTTTATTGCCATAAGTCATACACGCGCTGTTACTGGCAACACTCAATTAGTATTTAATTTTACATTCAAATGTGTTGCCATACAAAGAGGAGACGCGGTTCAATTTCAGGGCACGTAATTTAACATGTTGATTATGTTCTGTCCTTTTATAGACTTATTTGTTTTGACTACACATGGATGCTCTAGTCTGTCTGTTTATATAAAATGGTAAACTGACTGACTGAGTGATATATCGTCGTATCCTACGAATAGTGCCCTAACGAACATAGGGGCTTTGTTTTTTTATTGCAAAATTCGATTCTGCTCATCATACCACATATAACCAGTTCAACAGAACAATTAAAAACGGTAGAGGTTATCAAATAATTAGGTTATCTAAAAAGCCACAATTTTAAGCATTACGTTTTCAACGAAGAATAAAGCCACAATCGCCGTCGCGCCCTCTTTCTTCGCGAGTAGTGGGGTGCGCGGGCGCGGGGAGAGCGTGCTAGCGCCACTCGGCCACTAGTCGGCGGAACGCGGAGATCGTTAGCTGCGGCGAGTGTAATCTGATTTTTAAATACATATATAACATTTTTGCCTATACTACTAGTTTAGTTATAGGTACATATCAAATTTACCGTAATATCATAATATCAACGAGTTTGTACTTAATTAAGTCATTCTAATTACTTATTAAATTTTCAATATGGGGTACATAGAAAAAAACCCTCATGGTGATTGTGGCCGTGTTCTATGGAATGGCTAAATTGCGTATGTATAGAAGAGACGAAGCCCTAATTACGTTTATGTCTTTCTTCTATGTTCAAATTATGTTTTTGTATTTTATTCTTTCTTTTGTTGCATTTGAAATAACCAAATTGTTATTTTAAGTAAAATATATTTTACGTTCACATTATCTTACCCTTCTGTACAAATTTAAACACTGAATACACAATTTCCTGCTTTTTCTGGTTTGGGGCTTAAATGCACTTAGGTTTTTTTTCTATTGCTTGAAAATTGATATAAAAGCATTTGTGGCCGCATAATTGAAGGGTTAAGAGGACAAAGGTG
The DNA here is from genome assembly GCA_963855955.1 of Luperina nickerlii. Lineage (NCBI taxonomy): Eukaryota > Metazoa > Arthropoda > Insecta > Lepidoptera > Noctuidae > Luperina > Luperina nickerlii. The sequence continues at coordinate 22,987,975 of OY979671.1, forward strand.
TTATCTGACAAAGTCAAAAAATCCGACTTTTTTTGCATGAATATAGGTTTTAACTGAAAAAGTCGGATTTTTTGACTTTTTCAGTTAACACCTTTGTCCACTTAACCCTTCAATTAGCATTGCGCAAGAAAATTACAATTACGCTTATTTCTTTATTTTACCTTTTTATGAGGGAGACAGTGTCCATTCTGTTATAGAAGGAGCTTCCAGCAAAAAATCTATTTATACTGCAGTCAATGGATCAACCTAATCAGATGGGCAAAAACAACAGGAGAAACCTATAGGGTAAAAGAAATGACCTTGGAAAATATTTATAATTATCGTAAATTACTCAAAAAAAAAATGGTTAAAGAATGATGATGGTGAAAAAGTTGAATGGAATAAAATTAAAGAAGTGCGAATTAGTAAGGACAACATAAACGTTCTAAAATATAAATTTGAACTGGATGAGGATTACAAAAAAAATCACTACATTAAGAAAGGGTACTAGAGGGAAAAAAACTGTAGTTTCGGAAGTCACGCCAGTAAATGGATTACCATTAAAAATCAATTATGACCTTATGTCAATGTGTGAGGCTAAAATTATTCCAGAGGAATACCACACATTTTTTAGAAAATTGCCTCATTCATGAGCAAGCTGGTAATGCCAATATTTCTGAGAGTTCTGACGAAGAAGACGACTGAATGTGAATTTGACTGATTTCGGATGTGTTAGTTGATTTTAAGTTATGATTTTGATAATGTGCAATTTGATTTTAAAGACCGATTTGGATTTTGTGTAATTTGTTTTTAGGGCTGATTGTGATTATGATTACGTGTAGGTAGTTTATTATTAATAATAATAATTTTATTTCAAGTAGCTCAAGACTCATTATTAAGCTCTGATTATTTAAAGATAAAGGTTTGTTTTTAAACATTAAAATAACCGAATCATTTAAAAAAATACAATTGTTTGGTTTATAGAGTTATAAGAACTATATTTTTATTTTGTTTTTTTAGACGTTTTATTATACATGAATAAAAAATACTCAGATAATATCTATGTTATAGATATTTTTTTAATGTATGAAAACACTTTTTCTTGTTAATATCAATTCACTTGATATGCTTAAATATTTACCAAAGCAAATAGGTATAGTTAGTTAGTAAAGTTCAGATTTTGTTTCGAAATAAATATTATTGTAATTCTATAATTATTTGCTTTTACTACATTCACAATAACATATTCCCAGTCATGGTAAAATAGTTATTAAACACGAATTCCTATGACATAAAAATAAATACCAGCATCAGAATAATAAAAAAATTACATTATGGCGATTGTGGCCTCGTCATTTCCGCAGATAAAAGGCATAATGTAACTTATTGCTCAAGTCCAGCCCTAATTCGCATTAACACAACAGAGAATAAGGATTTATGGGACAAAATGCGTATAAAATATAAAGATAATTTATTGAAAATAATCCTAGCCGAACCTTAAGATACCAATACACATTATATGAAATCAACAATACATATTTGTTCATATTTAATTTAATTAAACAGAAAAAAGTGTCTCCTGAAAAGTAGCTATTAAGCAGTTACGCCTCTATTCGTAGGATACGACGATATCAGAATAGCCCAAACAACTGGACCTGAGACTTGAAATTTTGCACATAGATACTTTATACAATGTAGGCATCCACCAAGAAAGATTTTTTTGAAATTCCACCCCTAAGTGTTTGGCCAGACTGGCAGCGCGGGCGTGGCGAACTCAAACATATGAACTTCCTTTGAGTGTCCATATGGGCACGCGGGCGCGATGAGCGGCGCGGGCAACTCACACCATATCTCGTTCATACAAGTGGCCGCATGGGTGCGCGGCGGCCCGCGCGGGTACCGGAGTTCTCCAACTAGTTCGAGTTTTTTTTGTAAAAATAAATCTTCATCCATATTATATTTTGGCAAACACTGGACACGACAACACGCAGAACGCAGCCACACTCCACTGCGGACCCGCGCCCGCGCCCCAGTCTGTCCAAACACTAAGGGTAACTACATCACACTGGAAAGTTTGATAGACGTTTCGTAGATGTTTCGATTTTTAACAAGTAGGTACTTACTAAACATACTGTAGAGGAACTAAGGCCACTTGTGCATAGCTTTTTGGAATCGATTCCTTACATCGGGTATCTAAAAACCCGAATTGGGAACGCGTTGTGAATTGTGGCCCACTCCGACTCACAGAGAGAAATCCTGAGTCTCAATAGTGAGCTGGTTATGTATCAAGTACCTACGAATAATGGTCAAAATTATTTCTCAAAGAATGTACTTACAATGCGAACTAGCCAGTTGAGCACGAAGGCAGCGGTGGAGTAATGAGTCCCGTAGTGGAAGGGTGGCGTGGACTCATGCTCCCAAGTGTTGTATCGCTCCTCGAAGTACGCGCGACGGCTTGGGTTCAAGGCTCCGATAGGCTGAAGAAAAACAAGAAATATTTAAGCACCATGACGGAAGTAGAGCTACGAAATGACTGAAAAGGTTTCTCGAAAATACCGCTTTGTCCCATGTCACACAGAAAACATTTCAACGTCTTTTCAATCAGGTTCTAAATATCAATAAATTGTGTTGCAAATTGGATCCGAAGTGTCCATCTTATTATAAGAATCAGTTAATTTTAATATCGATTTAATTCATCACAATTAGTGCCGTATTTACGCTGAAGCTTTCTGTGTGCACCAGTGAGAAAAGACCTTGTAATTGAATTAATGTGCGCAGAAGCGACGAGGTCCCGTTGGAGACGAAATCCCTTCAGAATATTTCGTCATATCTCGTGCAGGCGATGTACCAGGCAATCATATCGTCAAGGCGTTAAGGTTATGATTACCTTGGAGAGATCCCTGTAGTTGGAAGGCTGGCTCAGGTCCAACTCTTCGCTCTCGTAGTTCGTCAGGATCCATGGGAACACCGGGTATTGGTTTAGGTCGTTGTATGTTCGTCCTGTGGACAATAAGCATTATTTAGTATTATGTTGAAATAACAGTTGTTGGGTATAACATTCATAAATTATAATCATTTATAAATATATCTAATTATATATATTGTCCGTGGATAATTTTATGCCAAGATTACGGGGTTATATAATTTAATAATTAAAACGGAGGGTACAGGAAGGATGTAGTTCCACAATTATTAAAAGTTAATAACTTTATAAAACAAGATAAGTAAATTATCTAAGACTAGTCATAAAAAAAGATGTTATTTGAATTAATTTAATGTAACTACCTAGTATGACACCAGCCAGATAGGCGCGTATAGCAAACAATTGAAACCTCAAAACTTTCTAACAATTTTGGGCAACGTCACTAGGTCGAGTTTCCCCTTTGACAATGGGTTCAAAGCATGGCGCCGACCTCGCGCCACAGTTGCGCAACAGTTTGCCAATCATACTTCGCAAATAATTTGTTGATGTGACACTTGAATGACTAAGGTATTGACCCTATTTATGCCTACTTGTATTTCGTACTAACGATATTGTTTTAAGTAACGCTGATGACGAAATGATAACAATCAAATTGTTTGCATTGAAAGCTACGCAAGTTCGCAGTGAACCGAAGCGGTCAATGTTTACAGCATTTTTCACGCGTAAGAGAATCGATACTGAGAACTGAATGATTAAGGACAGATTTCTCAACACTATTGTTTTAGGTCTTTCGGTACAAACATTTTTTCTGGAGCTATTTATAAAACTGCAATGATTAAGATGAGTGTGGTTTAAACAATAAAAAGTCCGACGGTTCCGTACCTAGTGTGTACTGTAACTGCATAACTCATGTAGGTGTTGTACTAAGCAATTATACTGAATGATACCTCTGCACAGTGTTTGATTTCACTCAAAACATTTCCCTATGCTGTTTATCGCATATATCGATCAAGAAATGCATTTTAAACGCAAGAGTAGAACACCCACGTATGTAGTTCAAATACTTTTTGTGTTATAAAAATAATTTATATTTCCTGACTTTCACCTAGAAAAAAGATTACATAAATTCTGTAAGCGTATCTGATCAAGATATTTTTTATTGATTAATATAATTTGATAAAGGATCTTTAGGCGCATATTTTTCAGTTTTTATTTTTGGGGTATCACCTCTGGTTACCGTAATAAATATAATCTTTATGGAATAATATACAGTTTTGTAATTAAGAGAAAAATTTAGTATTAAGTCTGACTAAAATGAAAGCTCAAGTTGAGTGACAGCCCTAACACTATATTTTGAAATTCGGTAACTCATTTAACGCCGCGATAGTGCAACGTGAATTTTTTATCAATAATAGACCTAATTAAGGGGCTTACAGGACCTAAACACCAAAAACGCAAGTTTTAGAAACAATAAAAGTATATGATCGTCTACAGCAAACCAAATCAGAAAAATATATGATATTCTTTAGGATGTATGCTAAGTAGTGTGTTGAAAACATAATACAAATAATTAGATACGATAGAAAAAAATCATGAAGATACCTATAAAAACTTTCTTTTTACAATAAAAACTATACTGAAATTAATACAATTATTTTGATTTTTTTTTCAGATAATTCAACAAGCAACATACTAAAATACTAGTGTTTTAATTTTGAGCCCAAACAATAGATTTTTTGTAATTAAATAATTGCTTCATATTTTGCTATAAATTACCAGCGTTGTGTCGTCGCGCTTCTCTTTATTTTCTATGCAGTCCGACAGTGACCCCGCTTTAGGTCATGTAAGCCCCTTAAGAGCAATCTTTCAATGCCGGTCACAAGTCGCAGTTTTGAGTTTTTTGGGTGAAAAAAAATAAAAGCATAAAACTGAATAAAAATTAATAACACGGTAACCAGAGGTGATACCCCAGAAATAAAAACAGGAAAATATGCACCTAAAGATCCTTTATCAAACAATATTAATCAATAAAAAATATCTTGATCAAATACGCTTAGAGAATTTATTTAATATTTTTTCAAGGTGAAAGTCACGAAATATAAACTACTAGCAGCGCCCCGCGGCTTCACCCGCATAAGTGTCGATCCCGTGGGAATATCGGGATAAAAACTATCCTATGTCCTTCTCCGGGATGCAATCTATCTCTCGGCCTTTTATCGAAACCCGTTCAGTCGTTTAGACGTGAAAAGGTAACATACAGACAGACAGACAGACCGAGTTAGTTTCGAATTTATAATACTCATTAGTATGGATTTTTATAAAAAAAGTATTCGAAATACACACGTGGGTGTTCTAATCTTGCGTTTAAAATACATATATCTTGATCGATTTATGCGATAAACAGGGGAAATTTTATGAGTGAAATCAAACACTGGAATAAAAAATCTAAAATAATATGAAGTTTAGTTCATGTAAAGTTAGATTTCAGACAAAACTAAAGACACACAGTAGCCGTAGTAGGTACCTCTCTATCTAGTTAGTGAAACATTTGATGCAAATATGAAATAAGTCTGTATTTATTCTACAGTTTTTCAACTAATGCGGAGTACGTTGACGTGACTTTTTAGGTATTTTTCTGAATATAATAACAACAATGTGACGACAGGATCACATAAAGAGAAACATGTATGACGAATATGCCACGTTTGACAAACAACTGGACTATTAAAGATGGCAGTAGGTATCTCTGAAAGGAGCATTTAATCAGCGACCACACTCTATTAGAATATAACGAGACTTCTGTCAATAGATAGGTTAATTAGTAATTTATCTAGATATCAGGAAATAGGTAGGTAAACAGTGCGTGCCTCTCATGTGAAGGCAATCATACTGATTTATTGTGATTTTAATGTTTTGTTTACTGGACTCTATACAATAAAGATTATAGCGGTACCTATCGATATTTTAATAGTTCATCATATTTATAAACATTTAGATACTATATGAGATAGCACAGTCAAAGATATATAAGTACATTTATACGATGCAAGTTTCTTAACAGTGGCATACAATATAATTGAAGCAACAAATGACTTGCATCGTCTAGACACTGTTGGTAGACGAAGCAACTTTAATTGTTCCTTCAACATAGGGTACCTATGCCACATGCAATTAAACCGTACCATGTAATCAAGCTTTATTTTTATAAAGTTCCCTCAATATTTGTGTTCTACTTATAGACAACGTTTAAGCACCTATTTTGGTGAGCCCTAATCTGTTTGATTGAAGGAGCCCTATGCAGGATCACACTGATCTTTCACATGTTTTATGCCATAAATCTCCAGTCACAATAACCGCAGTTAACAAAGTCGGTAAACGCCTCGTTATCGTGAAAGTGGCTATAAATATCAATAGAGTAACAATTGCACTGAGGAAAGGGTTACTTCATCTCTAAACAGGACATCAGTCATCGGCTGTAAGGAGGTAGCCACTGTAGTCATTACAGTGGCTACCTCCTTACAGCCGATGACTTTCAGAGATTGTGGACTAAGTGAGAAGATTAAAGTCCTACTGCCTCGTTGGTCTAGAGGCCGCAAGCGCTACTGCTTAGCATGAGGCCCTAGGTTTGATTCCCTGGTCGGGAAAAATGTTGTTGCGTTTTTCCAACAGGAATTTCTCAGTAGCAGCCGGAGGCTGGACCGGTGCCCGGCTGATGGCAATAGGCTCGCCGCCTATTACATGAGACTTCAACATAACCGGCAATTACAGGCCTGATGTTATGTTATATGTTGTGTTGTTAAAGTACCATTTCGGTCTCAGCATTTTAAAAGATCAATGGGTGTTACTAAGTTCTTTACGACCAACTTTTTGCATTCGTGCAAGTAAATCCATGGAAGGAAGTCTATTTAATCGCAATCAAATCTCGTGCAAGTAGAACGGAGAATTTGATAACATGGTGTTGCGTATTGATGATCTTGTTCTAAAAGGATGAAAGCTTATTCATCTCAAACGTTTTGCTAACTCTGGGACTCATTGATAACCTTCAACAGCAGTTACGAAGCATCTTTTAACAATTGAAATATTATCTCTACGTCGAACAAAGTATGGTTCTAAGTTTGTTAAGAAACTTTTTTGGAAAGTTTTAAGTTAGAATATGACAATCATAATGTAGGTGCACCTGTACACGGAGACCAGTTCCAGACCAAAGCCAGGCTTTATATATTTAAATAAAAATAAAAGAAACCGCATCAAATTGCAACAAATTAAAGTAATGTTGGCAAAATTTAATGATTTAACTTACGAGCAACTAGCCACATTTTAAACTTATGTCAAAATTATATCCGGTTTGGCTGACGGGGAATATTCGCTACATGGACTGGTAAACAAACGTTAGTTATATTCTAAACGCCCTTCTAAAGGTCATTTGTATATTCCTGCATCAAAATAAAATACATCGCCGGTCTCGATGTAAATGTATCGACGATCGCTTATCACTGGCCTGTGACCCCATCGTACAATTATCATTATATGCGTGTCCGTTGCTATTGTTGTAGTCACGTGGTCACTTTTCCCGTCTGCCAGGCAAGTCGGCTAGTTAGTTCAAACGCCTGCCAACTTTCGAGACAACCGCATCTCTGAACAATGATTCTTGAATATAGCCACGAAAATAAAAGAAAAAAATTGCAATACCGTTGAGCAGTGACACAGTGAAGTGAGAGTTGGTTCCGCGAGTGAATTATTACAGTTACGTTATAGATAACAATGTTACAGTGAGTGAACAAGACTGAACTAACTGTCAACATGTTGCTGAATAAGGCTGTGGAGCTACTGAAAAGGTTGGTGGCGCCTTCCTTTTATGGTATCCTGGTAGTTTGACTGAAGGGCGCACATAAATGGCGCAAATATTCAAATAATAATAATAGGAAAAAAGTTAAGTTTTATTATCAAACAAAAATAGTAGTTCGAATCAACTAAAATTGTATCTGAAATATGTGAAAAACACCTGTTTTTTTTTTGTAAAATGGGAAATCATCAAAAATGACCCCTTCCGCTCTGAGTGTCTGACTAAAACCCATCCGAGTTCCTTCCTTAGCCCTTTATGTTCCGGGCCAGCGGTAACCCTTTCGGACAATCCCGCTGACCAGCAATAAATTGTTACGTTATGACATGAGTGTGTCATAGGCAGTGAAAAATACCATCAGCAATTCTTAGAAGGAAAAACAATGTCAATGAACGATATCCTTGAGTCATTTTGGCACACTCATATTTTCCCTATTACTTAGTATGTTAGGAAGTCCATAAAGATAAGCTATAAGTTTTACATTTTTAGCTCTCCTTCCAGTAGAGTAGACTAAAATAAGTAGATAAGCCGTCAAAAACCGGTGTAGATAATAATGTTCCGATGTTTGAAGTTAAAATTGTAGCAAGTTTGAGTGAAAATCATGAAGTAGGTACAGTCGCCGTCAGATATATTGTAGCAAACAAGGTGACCAAATACTTCTGAACAATTTAAAATGTCAATAAGTTCTATACACTACAAGTTACCATTAATATCTGAACATTCATTACTTCATTAATATCTGAGCAGATGCTTGTCAATAATTTCTATACACACAACTAACCAAAAATATCTGAACACTTACAACGTCAATCTACTGGACTGACTGGACTAACCACAGATAGTCAAGTCGATAGTCGTTTTTGGTTCGTCCTTTATATCACGCAGTAACAAATTAGGTAAGCTCAATGTTTGTCTGCTTAGATACACTTCACGTTGTAAGTGTTCTGAGGGGCAATTCTACTAATTTTAACAACGTTCACTCAACGGTCTGATCTCAGTCTCAATCTGTCAAAAAATACTTCAAATTTCCCTACATTTTGACAAGTTTTTGACATTTCTTTGTTGCTGAGATGAGACTGCGACTAGATTTTGAATGTTTTAAATTACGAGAATTGGCCTTCAGATATTTTTGGTTAGTTGTGTGTATAGAAATTATTGACAAGCATTTGCTCAGATATTAATGAAGTAATGAATGTTCAGATATTAATGGTAACTTGTAGTGTATGGAACTTATTGACATTTTGAATTGTTCAGAAGTATTTGGTCACCTTGTCTGCTACAATATATCTGACGGCGACTGTACATTACTACATACATTATTACTTTATGCACATAACGTTTGTCAAAAGAGCAAAATTCTCAACAAAAAAAACCTATAAAAAGATACTTTCATGGAGTAAATGCACAACATTTTATTTCAAGAAGACTTGATGAAAAATGTTTTCGACCCGCGGTCAATAACCTTATCCATTTCGGCGCTGTCAATTGGAAGATAAAAAATCTGACATAATCATAATTATCTCTGTCAAATCTTGGTCTCTTGGCAGCTCTATTAATTATGACACTTAACTTGTTTACAAAATGAGGGGGTTAAACACATCGCTAATCCCACGGTGTTTAAAGTCTGTAATCACCGCTCCTGCTGCCGGTAAGGAATCTTATCAGCTATCAAGTAACGGATAATTGCAGGCAGTTGCATAAATATTTGCAATAAGAACCAATTATGACATTATGTTAACTAACTTTAAAGAGAACAAATTGAGATAATAATAATAGCTAACAAATATTTATTACGGTTGCTAACGTTGTGCTAAGCATAGTTAAATATTTAATTGGGCTCAAAAAGGAAGGAACCAGGATGGCACAATTTGCAAGATGAATAAAATTCATTCGCAACAACCACGACAGAAAATGTTTTAATTATGTAAGTGAATTGCAAGTGAAAGTAAAGTCACACAAAAGACTGTGTTTTGTGTTAAGGCTCGTACACAAAGGCGCGACGCGACACGCGACACAAAGGCACCGCTCGTTGCGCGACTTGCGGTGCCTTTGTGTCGCGTGTCGCGTCGCGCCTGTGTGTATGAGCCTTTACGCTTTTGATGCCTCTGCTATCCACAGACTAATGATCAACGTTCAGTTTGATCGTAAGTGGATTTGTATTGTTTTGTATAAGGGGTTGGTGTGCGCAACTCCACGTCCCGTATTTTACTTGAATTTACGTAAGACGTAAATACTCGTGTAAAGTGCTCACAGTATTTCGAAGCTTAGTGCTGGATGGCTAAAACACAAGCGGTTTCATGAAGATGAAGACCCAAACAGAATATAATAGAATACCCAAACAGATATAATAGCGGCCAGATTCCATCAAATAAAGAGTACAAGAGTGTAGTTCAAGAGTGAAGTTTCCGGTTTTCGATATCTAGCTTTAAACATTTATTTTTCATTACAATAATTGTCAATTATACTTGTAGATTGGCTCCTATACCCAGTGCATTTGCATAAACCACTCAGTCAGTAGTTACTTTGCTAGTTGTGTTTCAATTACAACACACAGAGGTATAGATTACGTTTATTATGGTGTTGTAAACAGGCGGCAATCGAGGGCGGCTGCCTGAAGTAATCAGGTGCTAACAGCTATGGTCAACGGACGGCATAATACTTGCACGATTCTGATGAAAACTGTAGTGGTAATGTTAACGTAATTCTTTGATGTTAGTTTTGATTTTGAGGAAAAAACAATTTAAATTAAATACTAGCCTAAAATTGCCTCACTGGAGGATAAGGGCCGTTTTATTGGTCCTGTCTCATTCACTTGGTTTTGGGATTTTTAGACCTACCTAAGTCTAGGCATCCTTATCGTTTTCCTTTACCACATTCTTACCTCCAACATTAACCTAGAAAGTCGAAATGACATTGGAAAAGTCATTGGTACCTACTTTTCCATTTTTAAATCATGACCCCATGGCCCTTTATCCCTACAATTATAGCCTGTTTAGTATTTTTTAAGTTGTAATACGATAAGTGTAATTTCGTACAAGTTACCTACCTGCCCCATACCTTGTGATTACATAAATATCGATAAATACTGAATAAGTGAACATTGTTATGAACTTGACATAGCAGACAGGGTTTTAATAAGTAACTGCATATTAAATGAATTAACAATGACGGGTTATTTGCGTGCTCAGCTGTTAACCAGTTAATTAGTTGAGGAAATAGACATACATGTTTGTAGGTAATAGCGTGAAATAAGGGTGTATTATGTATGTTCAAGATTACGTATATGTTAAGTAATAATAATCATTATCATCATCATTTCAGCTGAAAGCCGTCCACTGCTGGACAAAGGCCCCCAAGCACTTACAATTTGACCGGTTCTGTCCTAATAATAATACTGAGAGAAAATATCGGGAGAAAATATTGAGAAAATGAAATTAACCGATGACTTGGAGAACTCGGCCTTCCAACCGTTTGATGTCGGTTTAGACTTATTGAAACTATCAACATAATTTACGAATACTTTACGAATTGGCAGGAACGACGCGCAAACTGTAACCAAGAATTTAGCACAAATGATTCTGAACCCCCCGTAGTAGTGCGTAGAAATATAACGTCAGTTATAAAAAAAAATCTGCTGTGTCATACAAAAGTGCAATACCTATGTATGCGGCTCAAAATCATGTACTGAATCCATGAAAGGACTAACAGGTTGGGCGTCGGATGTCGCTGTCACCCTGTATTCGTGAAGATAAATGACTCCAATATTGCACACGGTCCAACAGTTTCTAAGCAAAACCTACATTTAAAATTAAACATGGAAGATATTAGGTCCCCACCTATGAAATCAGCGTTTTGTATAGAGAATTTTAAAGAAGTTGCTTTTTTCATACTAACATTTTCTTAATTTATTTAACAACCATTAACATTTTCTTAATTTATTTAACAACCATGAACACTAATGTTTTAAAACTTTTATGCACTAATGTTTAAAAACTAAGATAACGTATGCCACTTAGATTAAGCGACAAAAATAAGTTTTGGCTAAGTTAAAACAAATACATAGTGGTCATTTCTACTAACAAAAAAGGAGTCATTTTTAAGGTATTTTTTATGTTTAGAAAACTATATGTACTAAGGTTTTTTTACTATTGGTAGTTGTCTATGATGCTTATAATCCGATAGAATATCAAGCAATTGATGAATATTTTAAATAATAGAAGTGACGGTTCTTTATTTGTGAGAAAAAAACGCCAATTTCATAGGTGGGGACGGGGGACCCAATATAAATATATGCTCAATTTCGGAGATGCCTTAGATGGGGAAGTCGTTAACCGGGTGTTGTGGCTACTAAACCAACACAGCAAACTTTAAAAATAAACCAACCAATGTTACAATCATAACTCAACAGGTGTTGAGAATATCACGCCGCGCCGGGCGACCGCGGGGAGCAGCGGTCGCGGAGAGGGGCTCGACGTGCGGGCGCGCACCGGCCGGCACAGCACTGCGTCATCGTCCACGCTACGGAGCGCTTGCACCTACCTTTTCTTAACGTTCGCGTTCGAGTCGTATTCTTTACCGTTTCATTCTTGTTAACTTATAATAAATGTAATACAGTCCACTATAATCGAGTTCACCGTGTTTTAGTCCTCGTAACACCAGGAGGATACTACCCCATTCTTTTCTAACAGGATTATCTGTGTACATAACTAAACATATACACAAATACATCAAATAAATTGGAGCAAACACATCAGTAGGTCATACAAATATTTGTGTGTGTCCCTAAGTACGGAAGGACGGAACCTTGGGCCGCTGTGTTAGTTAGGACCTAAGGTTTTGGGTACCCACTGGGCACAAAAGGTACAATGGAAACGGAACTGATGGTTGATGTCTACTGGATCAAATGTAAGGCGGGTAAACACGCGCGCCGTTTGCGAGTACTACGCACCGATCCTTTCTGAAGAACATCCCAATTAGGTCAAGGGTCTAGGGTTTACACTCGCGGCGTTTCCACTCACACCTGCCTTGTAAATACCTTTTTTCAGTCGCCTTTCACTGATCTCAACATGACCAAACCGTCTAAGCATAATACTCTTTTCAATTTTTGTCAGTACCTACTTACATCATCTTTTAAACCTCACCGTAGTTTTATCACATCACTCCCCTATTACAAGGAACCAGTAATTACATAATATCTGGCTGTGGGTTAAGGTGCAATATTGTACGTGTTTCCCCAAAAGGAAATACATACATATATTGTGTTACTACGAAAGAGGCTTTTCCTGTCCATACTTTTGACCTGAGGGGAAAAATATGGACAGGAAAAGTATTTTTCATTTCTCATACCCGGAAAGTAGTGTTTGTTTGATTCGAATAGCAGGTGGAAGACGCTGCTTTCCACTTTTGGGCGGGAAAGACTCATAGTAATTGCTTCCCTCTCTAGGGCGGGAATGAATTTAAAACATAGAACCAAATTTGGTTAGGTAGTCAGCTACGAATTTTTTTACATAATTAAGAAAAATGCTGCGGTTATGTGAGTGTATAAACAGAAAGTGTGAATTAAAAAAAAATACCTACGGCCCACGGCGGTGACGCGGTGTGTTCCATATTTAAAATTTTAAAAAGACTATAGTAAAATTTGGCGGGATATTAACTCTGTAAGCTTTACCGAAATTAAAAAACTTGGTTTTATAGACTAATAATATTTGATTAAAAATGCGTTCAAGAGATTCTGAAATTTTGACCCCAGATTCGGTTAAAGACGAGGCAAATACAGTAAACGAAAATCTTTTGCCAGAAATTTGAAAAGAAAGATACTTAATACATACAATGATTTTATGAAGTGGCGAGCAGACAAAAATATAACAATAATTTTTTTAAACGTTCGCATACTATTCTCAGTCTCAATCTGCAATCAATTTCCCTACAATTTTGTCAAGTTTTTGACATTGATTGTCGCTGAGATGAGATTGCGACTTGAGTTTGAACCTTCTTTAAGCACGAAAATAAAATTGGCAAATAGGATGTAAATGCACACAACACGGTGGTCTTTCCAAGACAAACGAAGATGAATGCAAACAGTAGTAATTGAGTATGCACACGTAACAATAATCGTGACGACGACGCGCAGTAATTGATGCACCTGCGCTTACAAACGAGGAATTCCTGCTCATCTAGCCGTGGCAGGCAGATTGGCCATCTTGAACATTATTGTATGCTAATGAAGTACACTCGGGACTATTATATTTTGTCAGGTATTGATTAAATTGTTAATTGTCATTTATGAATATCGTTTCCCAGTCAACAACAGCATTCTTTCACAACATTCTTGATGTATATCGAATTTTCGAGTGCGTTATGCTAAATTGTTTTATCTTTCTAGAACAGTGGACTTTTGTTGAACTTCTATTTAATTTGGTCATCTTTTCATATACATATATTTTAACCTTTAATATGACTTCCTCAGAGCACGTGGTACCAGGAAAGCATAACACATGAGCCAGCAGTGGCTCAGTACGGTAGTGACCGTACCCCGTACCGTGACCGATAGTGATCGGCGTGCATGTGACCGATAAATTGGATTAATAGTACCGTTTGCACCGACAACTCATTTTCTAATAAACGCTATAGTTATTGGCAAGTATTGTCATTCAGTCAGTCGACTAGCAACGCTTGTTCCATTCCCACAATTTAATTTGATGACATCCTTGATGGTGAAGATTGTAGGCTATAAAATCAGTGATTTGGTACCAGGGTTATGGAAATGGGATGAGATTTGACATTGAGATACTTTTTATGGAATTCAGTGGGCTTTGGATTGAGCTTGTCCTGATGATCAGGTCCTTAGGGAACATGGACATACACCATACCGCATAAACACTTTTTGACGTCCTAAAGATGTGCTAAGAAAAGTGAATTCGTAATTTTTTTATCTTTCATAAGTCGGTGCAACTTGGAGGTGACCCAGTAGGTATTAGACTGGGTGTACCTATCTATTTTTAAACAGTACAGACTAAAAAAATGCACAACAAAAACACAAAATAGAGAGATTAAGAAATATTTTTTTACGCTATTTCTTTTTCCATTTGCAATTCAATTCAAATAACATAATCTGGTCATGGCCACCTTCTAAAGTTTTATATCGTTCATAAAATGCTTTTCAGTTTGCAGAATGGTTGATTTTTATTCCTTTTTAGGGTTCCGTGCCTCAAAAGGAAAAAAACGGAACCCTTATAAGATCACTTTGTTGTCCGTCCTTTATCTCGGGAACGCGTGGAGGTATCGAGTTGGAATTAAAACCATATACTCTGCGGTCCCTTGAAGCTGTAAAAAATCAAACTTCTCAGTTAACGTAAAAAAAAGATACGGCCATTTATGCCGCAAAAAACGTATATTTCGACACTCTCAAGGAAAACAAAATGTATAGGGTACTTCCCGTTGACCTAGAATCATGAAATTTGGCAAGAATGGCAAGAAGCAAGGTCATGTAGCACAAGTAAAGGAAAAAATCCGAAAACCGTAAATTTGTAAATTTTACATTAAAAAAAAAACAATCCCGTGATAAACTATTTACATATGTACCTACAAATTTTTACGGAACCCTCGGTGCGCGAGTCTGACTCGTATTTGACCGGTTTTTTCTATACAATTGGCTGAAGTTACATGAGCGGTTTGTTCACGTTATGTCATGGAGGCTGAGAAGAGTGTTATAACACCCAGGATCTTATGTAAAACATATGTAATAGTAGTAGGAGTAAAAAATAAATGAGGTTTCTCAAGACTGAAACTCGCTGAATCAGTATTTTAAGTTTGTTTGTCTCGGTGTCTTGTTCAGAGTGCTTGATTAAGCAAAAAATAAACGACATCTCCTGAAATACAGGAATTATAAAAAAAGACACTGAAAACTTATTACATACCTACAATTAACGGTAACGGTATGTACGTTCCGAAATATTATCTACATTATGACCAACTAATGTGGGTGATGTGTATGTGCACAGTGAAACACCAGATTTTGCGAAAGAGTGAGGGATGGGGAGACGTACGCGATACGTCCGTGCGCAATCTTTCGTAGAGAATACTAAAAAAACTGTTTGGCAAGTAGTTTAAAGTTCCGGACTATGTAGAATGATTAAAACTAGTTTCTATCCATTAGATATGGTCAGTTGGCTAAGGAAGGAACACGGGTGGGTTTTAGTCAGTTAGTCTGACACTCCCTTCTGCTCCACCTAGAGCGGGAGAGGTCATTTGATAATTTCCCATCCTCAAAAAAAAAAACTCCTTTTATCACAATCTTTTAAATTGCATCCAAAGTATAAAATAAAAACCCTTATCAAACGAATGGAAAAGAGGCATCTGGTATCTTCAACCACACACATAGGTAAAACATCAGACAAGACCATAAGTCCTCATTTAAACAATCTGAAAAAAATCGTCCAAAGAATTCAGAAGGTCACATCAATCAAAGGATCAGTTACATAAATGTTGTAATTGCTCTGTCACGTCTTCAAGAGATATATTTTTTGCACCATTACTAGGCTTAATGCCAAAGTCTTGGCAGAATTCAATAATTTAACAACAAGACAATACTTTAATCTGCGTATTATTGTAAGTATTATGGCAGGCGTTTTAATAGTATAAGTAGCGCCATCTAGGGAGAACAGTTGGAATTATATTAGACGAAGGCTTACGAATATTTTGTGATTTTTTGTCGAACGATAGGGCTTGAATCAACAATGTAATTTGCGACATAAGCTATCTGGAGCACCAGGCAACTAGAATTTTAAAGGAGTAAGCGTCAGGGTACTTACAACCTAATGTTGATATTGAAATTGCAAAATACGTAAGAAAAAACGAATTTCGTGACCTGCCCTACCTTTGCCTTGATGTTATTATTTAACTGAACGTCATTATTGAAAATAGCGTTACGATAAATCTATCTTAGTTAAAAATATTAATTATAAATGTTCTTAAATTGACTGACTTTTTAACTTTAATCATGATTTATCCTCACTCAAAAAAACAATTGGCGTGTTAATTAGACATTTATCAAAACCTCTCAAAATATTATTGCACAATATTATTTAAAATCAAGTCAAGACCAGTTTTCATAGATTTAAATCTAACTAATTAATACCTACATTTAAATCTATGAAAAGTTGTCCTGTGAAATTCTTTAGGTAAGATCTAAAGCAATGCGTGCAGGCAGATCTAAACAGTTAAAGGGAAGATTTGTATATTATGTTAGTCTGCAGTCTGAAATGACTTGCGTTGACATTTCTGTAATTACCACAAGTTGTTAGCAGTTGTTAACTAGTTGTTAGCTTGCTTGGTGAAGTGGTGAGATGATGTAGGTACCTACGGGTTTTCCTTTATCATGCTTTATAATTACGGTTACGTAACTGTACGGGTTTGAAGTTCAAATCAAAGATCTTTTCTTATTTCTCGACACCTTTTCCATACATAATTGTTGTTATGTCGTGAGCTTTCATGTATTCATATTCTTCGTGTCTAATCTAAGGTTACTACAGCATCAGGGAAGCTCCTCTAGATATAATTGAAAATGCCCCGTTTCATATTTGACTTCGACCACTTTTAGAAAACTAGATACAGCTATGGGACTGGGAAATCCATATATTGGGTCGTGAGGAAATGGGAAAGAGGAAAAAGCAATAGATCAAATCAGGATCTTTCTGTACTTATTACTTTCCCATACTTATTAAACTCTAATACTGACCTGCAATAGTGTTGAGGAACATGAGGTACTCGAAGTTGGAGATCTCGCGGCGCTGCCACTTTTGCGTCATGTTGGAGTTGCGCATGAGTTGCCGCGGCGACATCATCGACGCACGTCTGAAACAATACAAATATTCCTTATTAATAAACATAGAAATATAATCCACTCTGTGATCTGAAAGAGTAGTAAGTATAGTACGACGTCGTTGATAAGGTACGTGGAGTTATTGACACAACTTTCACATATCGACGGCGAAGTGCCAATACCTCCTAACTGATTTTTTTTTTGAACAATTCACTTTTTTTTCGTTTTGAATTTAAAGGCGTTATTCGCATGTTTTAGTGAAATCGCAAAGTGTATTTTTATTACAACAACATTAAATTAAAATGTGGAAATACATATTACCTCCCAACTAAAACAACGTGTCTATTTTTGAACGTTTTTATCCAGTATGTGTAAATTTTTGACTTTGTCAGTTAGGAGTTATTGGCACTTCACCGTCGATATGCATGAGTGATAGAAAAGTAAGTACTAGTAGAACTTTTCCTATAACTCCGTGTGACATATCAACAGCCAGGTACGACTAAGATTATAATATTTTAATCTTGGTTTTTTAGCGAGATCCACAACTCAGCTAACCTTTAATCTCAACTACCTAAAATAAGAACTATGAATAAACATGAAACACTTAAAACATTATAGGTACCGGTGCTACTTATAACCAATATCTTCTATATTTTTAGAATGGCGTATACTTTAAATTAGATAATTAAAACTTCACGTGTTTTTAACAGTTTATAAGAGTTTTATGATCAATTTGTAGGCGTAGACCCATCAAGAGATGCTTTGTCTCAGTTCGGTGGATAGCCACAGAACAGCCGCGATTTAAAGATCGTTCGCAAAAAATACGTTATCTTGGAAATTGTGACCCATATAAATGTTGGGTAATTTATTTGGGTTAACTCGACTGTGATACTTGCGTCCCTCTAAACTAGATGAAGATATTTGGTCAGTTTGCTTTCGAGCATTGAAAATGTCACCCTGCTCGCAGCTGTGGGTGTTGTAAAGGTTACGAAGAACTATGGTGAGAAGAAGCGCAGTAGTGTCCTCTAGACTGCTGTTAACAAGTTGGAAGCAATAGCAGTCTTAAGCAGAAGAAACAGAAATTGTTTATTCTTCACAAATTAGACGTACATTATAAAATAGACGTAAAATACGTACACTTAAGGCCAGCGAACTTTTACGGAATTTGTGATCGTTCCACACTTACAACCCTGTGTTATTTCTGTTAGCAATGTGAAGGCGTTACATAAAAGTATTAATTACAATAAATAGATCTTTGTCAATTTGTGACAGAGGCTTGATCGTAAAAATGCTCTAGTTTTTTCGGGGTAGCCGGTTTTTCGAATTTATTTAGGTACCTTAACATAGAACATCAAAATGGACAGACCATTTTACCATAATTTGTTGACCATAAAGCTGGTCAACAAATTATGGAAATATGGGTGTCCCGTAATTAATGAATAACCTTTTTATTTAAAAAAAAACACTGGCACTCCGGTAGTGCCGACAGAAGTGAAAACTTGAACAATTACGAGTGTATTTTGTGAATCGTCTTATAAACAAAACACGCGTGTTAAGGTGTGTTCCTTATTTTATAGGGTTTTTTGCAAATCAGGTATGATGACCAAAGTGACTGGTTTATTCTTCTCGTGAAAGGAATTTATTCAGATTTACAAATCGTGGTTCAGCGCCATCTCGTCGTTGTTGGATGAACTACGTAGTTAGTACGCGAGGCCTACGTAGTTAGTACGCGAGGCCCTCGTAGTTCTTCCCGATGTGCATAGATGGCGCTGTCCTCAACAACGCGCGTCACGTCTTACGAATTTTCGATCAGGGTCACGTGACCTGACGCGAATTTAGAAGTTTTTACCCATTCCAAAAAAGTACACAGCGCCGCTAAAGAAGTTTTCACTTCAAAAAGGGGTTATTGTACTTATCATTATAAACAACTTTTACTACGGGACCAAAAATGAAATCTCAAAAAAAAAATCAGTTACAGCAGTACATTTATGTTCGCATTACTCGTCATGTCAGGAAACAGCTAATTCTTTTTTCGCGATTTCAGGTTTGGTCCGATAGTAATAGTTGTTCATAATGATAAGTACAATGACCCCTTAAGAGGTTATCTATTAATTACGCCAGACACCCTGTGTAGCCAGCTTGATATTGCATCATGTAGCAATATGTAGTTAATTACATTAAATCGGTTGTTGTGCACAATTTTGTAAGGACTTCCAAGAAAATACAGAGTAAATTGTTGTAAAATGTCCTGTGTGCACGACATTTTCTTTTTCTAGCAATCATTATCAACAACATTGGCAGCCTTACTCCACCCACTGCTGAGTAATAAGCCCCCCATAGGTCCTCCATTTTGTGCCATGTCCATGTGCCATGCTTCCCTGGCCTGTGCGAGTCTCATCCAGGTCATTGTCACTTCTAGTAATGCTGTTTAGTTATCAAGACGAATTATAATGGTAGGGTACACAGTTTGTAAATTAATGTATGAATAGAACTATGTGCATAAAGTTTATGCTTTGAGGACAGTCATCAGAATCAGCAATGAATGTTAGCTTTTTAAACTTTTAACAGTGGGACAAAGAGAACTAATGTGAATATAATATAGTGACCTTCTTCGATGCGAAAATATTAATTAGCTTATATTTAATTTTATTTATTTCAGGCGACGCAGGCCCATAGATAAATACCTTAACCTAAACATACATATTTTTGTTATAAAATAGTACTTCACTTCACTAGCTTGTTCTTGTGCTGTTCTGTGGTACTTGTCCGCGGAAGCGACGGAACACCACGTCCTGCGGCCAGAAGTCTTCTTCCATGACGACGGGCAGATAACAATTCGGCACGCGCGCCACGAACGGCTTGAAGTTGACGTAGCGGTGCGACTCCAGTAACTGCACCCTCGGCGTATACCTCGTCTTCTGGCGCACGTACTGCACGATGTCCTCAGCCTTAGGGCTGATTTTACCCACGTCAGATTTATTTTATTCATGGAATGTAATTGACGTCTGACAGTTCTAGTATGGTAAAACTGTCAAAAATTCAACATTTATTCTCAGGATAAGACTTATTCTAAGTATAAATGTATGGTGGAATGCACCCTTACTGGTGTAGTGTAGGCGGGAGATGTATATCGGTGTATTCTGCTTTGCGGCGCGCAAACTGACTTCAGGCTCCGTAGGAGCTTTGCCGCAGCGGTTCTTGTTCGGTCGCGATCGGCGCTTCCTCCTTTGCACCGTCACGAAACCCTCATCATCAGTTCTATTCGGTGCTTTTCTGACATACGCTTCATACTTGGAGCACCTGGGGCACTCGCGGTGACGCTAGCGGATTCCTTTTGTAAGGGCTTCGCCAGGGCTGCAGATACTGGCAGCGGGACGGGGCTCGGGGCTCGGGCGGCACTGCGTGGAGAAGCCGCGATGACGGCTAGCTAAGATATAGCTAAGTATTTTATTATTATATTACAATTCAATATAGTTTTTATCATATCTTGTCTGGTTTCAAATATAGACGAGCAACGGCCGCAGCAGCATTGCTGGCAACAGACATTAACCAGCTTTTTAAAAAAGCGTTTTGTAATAAGAATTCGTTTTTTTTGAGTTCGGTCTGTTGAAGGTGGAGCTTTTTGGATAATTTATGTAGCAACTACACAATGTGATCATCAGACCTACCTATCTTTAATGATTAATCTAATAATTTCTGCGTAACTTAATTTGAACACATTAACTTGCTTTAATTTTTTTCAAGAGTATGGTTTATGTACCGAATAGTTTTTATAGAGGCTGTGTTAATTAAAAATTGAGATACATAGTCATGTAATTATCTGAATCTGAATATAGTTATGTACTTCTTGGATGCCGTTGACCCAGTGATCTTGACCAAAAAATACTATTAACATGAGGAAGTTAATATAACTGCATCGTAAACAGTTTGAGTCATACGTTGAGTAAAAGTTACGAGTAACGCACTGTCGATGGTCGGTCACTTCCGTATTATACATATATATGTCGGTCAGCTGCGCGGGCGCTGCTCTAGTATTGAACTGTCTGTCAACTTGTGTTTGTAAAGAGCTGTTCTAAGAATCTTTATCTGATTTCTTTGTTGGAGCTTGATAGGAATCTTGATAATGTTTGTAATTTATAATGTTCTCTTTCCGGTACAAAGGTGGTAGGTAACTGAAGTGTTTTTCTGCTTCATTGAGCTGATGTTCAGAAGTCAGATGGTTAGCAGACAATTTTGTTTCGTAATCAACTGTGTCAAGTCTTGTGCCCAATCCAAATGTATTTAAATTAATTGAAAGCTATTTTGAATAAGTAGGTATTGTCACGTGATTACCTCCTTTTGTAACGTAAAGCGATTACCAAACTACCAATTAAACAAATCTGCAATATTCTTCAATTAATAATACCCAATTGATAATACCCGTAAGGCGGTGGTGTATGACAGTTTTGCGTGTAAACTAAGGCCTTGTACACACATATCGCTCGCTCACAGTCAGCCGTCACAATCAGCAGTCAGTCGGTGGCGGATATAGATAGCTCTTTCATACATTTAGAACCTGACGCTCACAGTCAGCGGCTGACTATACGTTTAGTGTGAACGTTGCCCAACTGCGGGTGGCGCCACGTGTTCTCGCTAGTATTTGAGATCGGTGTCAGGGTCGGCGCGGTTGTCGACCTGCGCCGCTGCGTCTGCGACTGTGCGGCTTGCGCGCACGCATGATTGTGAGGTTTTCTCAACTGTCACGCTAATGCCTATAACGGGTGTAAAAAGACGCTTAACGAAGCCGGCAGTCAGTTGTTCTTCTCGTCACTGTGATGTTATTTTTTTAATTAGTAAAACATACTAGGGAAACTTCTGGTTACGGAGATATTGAGTTCCAAAAACATGTGATGTAACAAAAACCTAATTAACTTTAAATATCCTCATGACACAATGAAGGACAAAACGAAGGTCATGGCAAATGCCCATGTACTCGTAACACCCACTCTCATAAAGATCGGAGACGCTACACTCGAAGTCGTGGAAGAGTATGTTTACGTAGGACAAACTATCCAGTTAGGTAGGTCCAACTTCAAGAAAGAGGTCAATCGTCAAATCCGACTCGGCTGGGCAGTGTTCGAGAAGCTACGCAATATCTTCTCGTCCCACATACCGCAGTGTCTCAAGACGAAAGTCATCGACAAGTGCATGTTGCCAGTGATGACATATGGCACTGAAACGTGGTCGCTCACAATGGGTCTTACTAGAAGGCTAAAAGTCACCCAAGGGGCAATGGAAAGGGCTATGGTTGAAGTTTCCCTGGATGATCGAATCAGAAATGAGGAGATCCGCAGAAAAACCAAGGCAATCGATATAGCCCGAAGAACAATTCTTCGGGCTATATCGATTGCCTTGGTTTGCCTTGGTTTGGTTTTTGGTTGCCGAAAGCCGATGGGGCCGGAAGGACTGTTATTGATACATTTCTGCTTGACTGCGTTCAGAAATGTCTTAGGATCGATTTTCACGTTTGCAATTCAATAACATGAAAAATGAGACCAAAATTAAATAAATGTGTATTTTATAAATATTTGATATTTAGCTAAGTACCTAATTTATACCTTCGAACCATAACAATGTTCCACGAGCTTTGCTTAGATAGCTTTTACGACTTCTTATTTAAACAAAACTAATACTTAAAACAGTTACCAAAACCCACAAGCTTCTGAATGTTTAAACACCATTCATCCAATTAGGAATTACCAAATACAGACAAAATAGCAGACAGAGGTCTGAAGCCCACCTGTTGTATAATGTATGCTGAACAAAATAGCAGACAGAGGTCAGAAGCCCACCTGTTGTATAATGTATACTGAACAAAATAGCAGACAGAGGTCAGAAGCCCACCTGTTGTATAATGTATACTGAACAAAATAGCAGACAGAGGTCAGAAGCCCACCTGTTGTATAATGTATATTGAACAAAATAGCAGACAGAGGTCAGAAGCCCACCTGTTGTATAATGTATACTGAACAGAAATATTAATAACTAGCTTTTGCTTCGCCAGCCTGGATGTCGAACAATATCCCATAGGAACGTACAACCAGGATAAAAGTACCCTACTTTCATTTCTTTTCTTTTCTCTTTTCTTTTTTTTTAAACAATATATTATTTACATACAAACTCTATTGGTTTACGCGGCGCACGCTTGTTAAGCTCCCAGTCGATATGATTTTTTCCGACATCTACAATCATCGTCATATTTCAGCCAATTAACACAAAACCGTAATGAAATTATACACCTGAACTTTCCTCATGAATCACTCCGTCTATTGATGAAAACCGTAAGATAATCCGTTCGTTACTTTTTGAGTTTATCTCGTTCATACAAACAGACAGACCGACGCGGCGGGGGGGACTTTGTTTTAAATATGTAGTGAATAGTGATAGCAAGAAATAGCGCTGAGATCAATGAGTGGGTGACCAATTAATCGCGATACCAGAGTACCGGAAGCGGATGAGGCCGTAAGGCCTTACCTAGTAAATAAACAATTACCTGCTAGGAACCACGAGTTAATCTATTATATTCGCGATTCTATGAATTATTATTCAAGCTGTTAATATATATTTGGCGGCATCTAGAGAAATTTATCGTATTTATTTATGGGCTTCTACAACAGAACTTAAAATAAATAATGCCTTATTGTTCATTCTTATGTGAAAGCTAACTTTTGCAATGATTACTTCACATTTTGAGGGTATAATAATGACTTTAAAATAATTAAAACGTCGCAAGTGTGCAAGTAATGCACCATTGCTGTACCTACATTTTTCTAATCTGACCTACATCTAGCGGGAAATTGAGAAACAAACAATAAAGTTTTCTCTTAATCTCCGCGTTGGCAAACCAATATAATTAAATACAATAATAAAAGCATTACATTGCAACATTAATAATACCCTGTTGTCAGCATTACAAATGTCATTAATAACCATTTAAAAAATCTTACGAGGTGAGGTAAACCTCTGTGGTACCTTGTGACCCACGCCTGACCATACTTTTGTTCCGAGTTCAATTTCTGACCAATCAGAGAAGGTCACAGATTATGTAAAGACTACCGACCTTTATAGTGACCAGTCCATTGATACGTTGCGAAATTTACTACATATTGTTATTGTTTTTGGCCAAAAATGGCTTCTCGACGGTGAATGAGCATATTCACTTATTGTTGTATGGTCAAAGTTTATGATCACGTAATAGTACATTATGTGCTATGTTGATCATTATACTCGAGGCGGTATTATTCGATGGCGATAAGGAAGCCGAGCGTATAATGATCAATGCACACGCGTTTCATACAACGTTTTTCAACACACTTGCGAGGAAAAAACCAGACTTGATTGTTAAATATTAACTTGTATGGAAAATGGTGCGCTGGTTTTGTTTTTCCGCGCGCCGTGCTAGCCAGCACTAGCGATGCGCGCGCAAGTGTAAATAAAAGCACTGACAACAGACCGCTAAACAACCTATAGAAAAAATATAATAAACACAAAATAATGTTTAGACTGATCGTAGTGTTGTCGTATGTCAAATTGTAGTTTAGTTAGTATGGAATTAGAAAGTACTATTGGCATAGAGAAATATATGTTACGGGAAACGTGATTAACTGGGCATTATTAATAAGGACCGGCCATTATTAATTATGCCCAAGAGCGATGGGCAAAGTGATTAATTTATCGCTTTGACCGGCCATTATTAATAATGCCCGACGGCCCGTGGTCCATGTAATAAGTCAGTATTTGAGATAGCTTGAATTTATCATTTGGACTGGGCAGTATGAATAAGTCCCTACTTGTAGCCGGGCAATGTGATAAATTGGGTTCCCTATCCATTTGCATAAAATTTTAAGACCTATTATAACTTGGCATACTTTTGTTTGTTCTAATTATATTTTCGCATAAATTATTTACGCATAATAGCTTACGCATAATTTTTTACGCATAATTTCTCTAATCATAATAAAATTCTAAAGCATACATTTTTTAAGCATAACACTCTAAAGCATAACTTTATTAAGCATAACAATAATAATAAGGCGTAGTCGACGGGGCCCCCTATTTCTGTCTGCAGGGTTTAAAGGAACCTAACACGAAGGGGATGACGGGGGCTCGTTCGCTCGCTCCGCTCGCTCATATATTATCAATACATTTATATTATATTCGCGAATCATATTTTGATCAAGATACAACCTGACACTGACCTGAAAATTGCAAATACCTAAGAACATTTGAATTTCGCGGTCTACTATTGCGCATTCACCTTAAATTGTCCATGGTCCCTACATATTCACCTTAAGGTAAATAAATATTAGTTCATTTTGGGACCAAGGACAATACAGACTATTTAAAAAAAGTTAAAAGATGGTTCGCGGATTTCTTTTGGCATGATGATTTCATTTGTCTCTTTGATGAGATTAAAAAAGCGCGCATCTCCGACTAGTATAAAATAGTTATCTGTGGCGTTATCGCACTAGTGGAATAACATAAAGAAAAAGCACGCGTTTTTAATACACTGCATTATGGACCTAAAAGCGGTTCAATAAGAGCCACTTTACGAGCAAGTGTGTTGAAAAATGATTTACAACTTATTTTATTGATAAAATCACCATTGAAGTTTTATTTGTATGTGTGAAATGCCGTAAAAATAAGGTATCAAGGTATTTTGCTTCGTAAGATGGATGTTGAAGACCTTTTTCCATCTTGATTCAAGTTTAAAATCAGAAGGCATGATATTATTATGCTGTAATCTCTACCTACACTTATGTAATATTACTCGTTTTAATAGTTAAGGGACCATGTATTAAGAGCCATACACAACGGAAAAAATGGAGAAAAGAGTTTTGAGAAGATGCCTTAATATCGAAAACCATGTTTAACGATACGGAAACAACTCTTCCCACATTATCTTGAACCATTTTCGTACACAAGCATTTAGCTTTGTCAAAAATGTTTCCCTATCAAGATAAATGACTCCAGAAGCACCCACACAAATAATGTTCACACATTAATTCGCATAATTATGGTCAAAAGAGATCCACGAATTTAATGAAATATGTGCTTTCAGATAACGTCTTAAAACGTCATATAAGATTGGATGGCGGAAGTCTCTTATACTAACTTGTCACCCCTTGTAATAAACTGTGATTCAGAAACAGAAAGGCCATTTAATTTTAGTGTACAAGGCACTAAAATTTTGGTTGGGTTGACCGCTGTTATATTTCAGCCCACAGAGCTAACATAAGATTGAGTTGTAGTTGCACCTGCGAGAATCACTGCTCCACAAACAATTGGAATCCAATGTTCACATAATCAGCTTTTAACCTTCCCACTGCTGGGACACAGGTCTCCTCTCGCTGAGAGGGAGTGGGCCGTAATCCACCACGAGGGTCCAGTGCGCGTTGATTCCAACGGTCACGTTATCCTTAATTCCCATTGAAAAGACTCTGCCTTATAAATACTGGACTGCCTCGTTAGTGTAGTGATCGGTCGCAAGCGTTACTACAGGGCGGAGCTCCTGGGTTCAATTCCCTAGTCGGGAAAAGTGTTATAGGGTTTTTCGACAGGAATTTATCAGCCCGGAGTCTGAACTTGTGCCCGGTTGATGGCAATAGCCTCGCTCCTATTACATGGGACTTAAACATAACTGGGGAAATGTGGGTGTACTATAGCTACACGTCTGCGTAACCCGGCGGGGATTAGAGGCGTGAAGTTATGTTATGTTCCTAGAAAATAGTTCAGTTACAAAAATTAAACAGCTTAGATTATAAGCCAGTTCCAACAATTATGTGAAATAATTGTTTAGAAATTCACGTCTTAAATTAAAAAAAACATCGCAGTTTGTCAATCCTTCAATTTCGAATACTGTTACTGTCAGCCTGCATCATCGCATTGATGTGCAAAGGCCTCTCCCCATGACTTTCAGCTCTTTCGATCCAGGGCTAAAGTGGACCACTGGTCGTCTGTTTTGTCCAGCTCGTTCCGCCATCTTCACAGAACGATGGTTCGGCTGTTTGTACCCCTTGCTCCGTGACGTGCCTGGCTACCGTCCTCGTCAGGAGTACCACTGGAGCTGCCGGGCACTTGGGGCCTGTTTTTATTTATATTTGTCATGAGGAGGGAAATAGGCAGTAAATCCTCCACGCTAGTCTAATGAGGGTTAGAAAAAAACGTTTGTTAATTTCGAATAGAGACAGCATTTTCGCACTGTAATCCTACATAATTCAGGTAATCATGTCATCATAGCCAATCATGATGAGAGCAAGAGGGGGAGCGGGGAGGGGGAGGTGGACGTCGTCGCATGATTGTCTCATCGACATCATTGTTTACTTTCGTATACCCGCTAAACAATTTTTTATTAAACAATTTTTTCAGGAAATTGTAGCATTGTCAACCATGAGAATCATTTTTCGTAAGACAAAAAATTAAAACCAGACTGTTTATTCAATTTTAGCGATTCAAGATGAAATATTTTTAGAATTTTGGTCAAATCGATTTAGTTTGACCGAAAGGGTGACAGTGGGTGGGTATAGTTGCGCTATAAATAAGACGTAATAAAGCACTTATAAGTCTAGTAGGAAATAATAACACTTCCTATCGAAAACATTCATTTATCATCCGAGCGGAAACTTGCAAGTTCGACTCGGCGCGCATTCTCGACAGAATTTGCGAATGAAGATTTTTAAAAAGAGCACGTACTTTTTCCTAGTTCTGCTATTTTTTTTGTTTTTTATAAATGAATAGTATAAACTAGTTTAAGCAGAAGGATTATGTACGGATCGCAGCAGGTGGCATTTTGTAGTTTCTGCCTACCCTCATGGGAAGAAGGCATGATTTTATCCATGAATGTATATCTTATGTATAAAAATCTCGTGTCACAGTGTTTGTTATCGAACTCCTCCGAAACGGCTTGACCGATTTTTATGAAATTTTTTGTGTATATTTTATAGGTATGGGAATAGGTCGTAGGCAATTTTTGATACCCCTAAGTGATAAGGCCACCCTTATCACTTAGGAGTATCAAAAATTGCCTCCAGATCCTCTCCAGATTTTTTTGGAATAGAAACTTACACGAGTGAAACCGCGGGGCGCAGCTAGTGTTATAAAAAACATATTTATGTGTTTACAGTATATGAGTAAGTTGCTCTTTATTTTATGTAAAGTATAAATTGATTGTTTCTGAAATATTTTTTGACATTGATTGAACTAGATCTAATTATATTTTGTACGATTAAACTGAATAAAGGTGGATGACCGGTAATAACAAATCAGTCATTATTTACGCTTCAACAAATAGTGAAAAGATAATTATTGACGTATTAATTTCATTACCTACCTTTAAAAAAGGTGACTAACGCCCAATGAACGTACCTAGACAAGCATACAATTGTAACGTGTAACTGTAGTTAAGTATTCTCGTGTATTAAACTTGTTTTAATAACATTAATGGCTGACATAATTAGTATTCAACTATTTATCTATACTACGAGTATTCTCTATGTTGAATTTAATTCAGGAAATGATTAAAGTACTGACAACCAATCAGTTAATCTTCATTCGATACATTAAATAAGAGGTTATGTTTCAAGACTATTGAGTAGCTTCTATAGACGCGACAAAGTCATAAAGTCGCGAGTGTGTACCGGTCGTTAGTCTGTGAGCCACAAATTGGCCGAGCGATATGTCACACATGTCCGGTAAACATTGACATTGGCAACTGTGCGCTCGCGCACATTAATCATAACGTGTTTACATTTTCAATTGTGTATTTTATGTTTTTTGGCCCGAAGATATTTAAATGATATAATAATGTATTAATGATAAAATAATATACTTGAATAGTTACAAAAAAGTAAATAAAAAATTGCCACACTTATGTAGTTTTTTCGGAGAAGGCACAGAACAAAAAAATGTGGAAAAATATGGGGGAGACCTTCCCCAGTCGTGCGAAAATATAGGTTGATGCAAAAAATATATTTTTCAAATGGTAAAAGAGACATAACTATACGGGGGTAAGTCGACGTAGATCCCGAATCAGGTAATAGGCCAAGAAAAATATTTAAAAAAATCTAAGTTGTGTATTTTTTAAATTATTGGCATTTAAATGTCACTTTTTACCCAACCAAATATTCAAAATTAGTACTTTACCAAACTTTGACTGTACTGAAAAAAAAATGTACTATGCGAGTTTGGCAAGTAACATTAAAAGTTGGCAAACAAGCAATCCAAAAATTTTTTTTTGTTTATTGCAAATATTATTTTTATATTTTTCTGATACTTATTATGACTTTGGCCTACTACCCGATTTCGGCTAGACGTCGACTGTTATGTTTTTATGTGCAAAAAAAACCAGCGTTACTTGAAGAAAGACGTAATATGAGAAAGACTTGAGATACTTTTCGATCCGGAAAACAAAAAAAACTTTCCTACGCTCAGTACCTCTACCATGAGTAGTTATCGAAAACTTACTCGCTAGCGTATTAACGTGGATCGAACAGATTTCGATAATGCTTGCACCATGAGTTTTACGGCGTCTTACGCAGGCGCTAAGGTAAACTCGAAAGATCGTGTCGTATGTAACGTTAAATTCAGGAAAATAACTTTACAAAAAGACAATAATACAATGAAGACAGTGTGGCACAATTTTTAGAAACTGCACCAATCCTGTCGCTTCTGCGCTAAGAATAGCCGATGCATTTGTCGCATGGAGCAAAAAGTTGTGTGATCCAATCTTCCAAAGAAAGATACCTAATTGTTCCGGGTCTGGGTGTTTGTGCACGTGAGATTTGTGTTTGTAAATGTACCCACGATACAGAGGAAATCCTAGTGTCCAAAGTTTAAAGAAAAAATTGTGTAGTTAGTTGGTACTAAGTATGTGTTTTTGTAAATTTTTGTGTTCCTTATTTTGGTAAATATGCTGCATGTTTCCATGTAATAATAAAATAAATGAAAAGGTTGTATCCGTAAATGTCTTTTATTTAAATTTAAGTTACTATTCATCACAGAAAGCCCCCTAGGTAGCTGCGTAATGCCCCGCCCGCTGGTAAGCTAGAATTTCATTTTCCTGATATTTTGGCTTGAAATTCACGTTGTTTACGTCATTGGTCTTCAAGGCTACTAACATATTCTATGCTAAATAAGCTCTTCCAGACATTATTTTTACTCAAAATACTCAAAAACGTATATAATTTCAATGTAAACATATGTTTCACACGTCAAAATAGTGAGTGACGTAACTACTATCGTAAGCGTATTTTTCGATAGCGTCTTTCAAATTAGTGACTCATGGTGCCGTTTTGTATGGTGACAGCTGAAAAACGTTAGTGACTATTGAATAGATTCCGTTACGTTTCTTACCTATCGAAGTCTATAGTGCTCATGGTACGAATTTTAATTCTTTCTGTGACCGCTAGGGGCGCTGTAGAATATTTCATACATATTATTTACGGAGACGCTAGCGAGTTTTGGCTGTGAAAACTCATGGTAGAGCTACAGATAGAGTTGCAATTTACAATACGTATTTACAAAATAGAGCTGATAGAATGGTTCCCACGAGTAATTAGCCACGTCTTAATTAATTGTTATCGACTTGTTTAACTTTAACGCGTTTACGAGTATAATATTTAATTATCACGAATGAGCAATGTTACGAATGATAAATGTTTTAATTTACAATGTGTTTCTGGCAATTTAATGGATGTTTCATAGTAAACATGCTCGTAATTTGAACCAGAGGAGGTTCATTTTG
The DNA here is from genome assembly GCA_963855955.1 of Luperina nickerlii. Lineage (NCBI taxonomy): Eukaryota > Metazoa > Arthropoda > Insecta > Lepidoptera > Noctuidae > Luperina > Luperina nickerlii. Next base: position 23,019,317 of record OY979671.1, read on the forward strand.
ACTGTGATTAATGAACTATTCTGTATCATTTTCAAATATTTCGGTTCTAAAAATAACACACTAAATACAATTCATAATTGTTATTAATTATATTCATTAATTAACGACTTAAATTCGGTAATTGCTCAGCTAGGAAACGAATTCCTATTGTTTTCCTAGTAAGATAAAATTGTTTAGCCCACCGGAACTGATAAAAAACAGAAGTTTATGGCAAGACGCTGTTTAGTTAAACTGTCTGTACTTGAGAATCTTTGTTTTTTTTATAATACATATATCAACTGTTTTGGTTTACACTGCATGTGTAAAATAAAAATATTTATGTAAAGAATCATCATTAATGTTTTTATACACGCTTGCTTGAGCTTTATAGCTCAACTAGAATGTCCTAATTTCACACTGCTTTGTCACAAACTATAAATATTATCTCGTAGAGCCGTTTCTAACAGAAATTATTTTCGATTCTCGGCGTAAAATAAAATGATAAAAGTCAATAAAAATCGTGACATACTACTACTGTACGTAACAGTACACAAGTCAACATTTACATACAAGTAATCAAGTATCTTTGATGTAAGATCAACGCACTTCTACATGTCATTAATAGGCACGATCTATTGTTTATCACGACCTGTGTCAGGGGGACCTTCAATGTCGCCCCCTACGATAACTATAATACGACTACTGATCGAATTAAACGGGAATTACGAAGCAGAGATAAAGTTCACGATTCCGGCAGGAATTGTTCTATTTATGGTCTTGTAATTGTAACTAACCTAATAGATAATTCTTAGTAGTTGTGAAGTGAAGGTGGTAATGGGTAATAAAAAGTGCATGAATAGTTTTATAATGTCTTGTAAATTGTGACTAATTGTTTGATGTTCAAGAAAAACTTACTTGAGATTTCTTTAGTAGGTTTGTTTAAGAGAACAAAATGGAAGAAGATAAATTTTGATTTGACATTGTAAAAAGCTGAAAAAGAAAGTGTTCACTTTTTGTCATGGACCAATACATTTAATTTAAACCAAAATTATCGAGTATAATTCCATTCAAGAAAGGTTGAAAGGTATCAAAATACTATGCTATATCACCCCTTTTAAATTCCGCCGGAACTAGGACACTTCATGTCCTGCACAGTTTACACTAATTAAAGACACTTCATCCCGAACCATTACTTCTTATTAGCCCGCATATACATAGCATTATCAGCTGACCAAGGCAATCTGTCGACCGGCAGGTACCCGGCAGTTCCTACTTTTACCGATATCACTTAATATATAGGGTCAGAAGATACTGACTGAGAGTTGCGACCTTTTGTTCCGGCGGATCGGATTACATGTCTCGATTGTTGTTTTTTTTTTATGGCAGTTTGTTTTTTTTATGAGGGGTTGAACTTAATCATAAACTATTAAAATACATAATATGTACTTATTAAGAACTCCGTAATTTAAATATTTAGTTGTATAGTTGTTGTTTTGTGGTAATTAATATATATAGGTCTGTAATCTTTAATACACGGTGTAAAGGACATCGACGCGCACACTTTTACATTCAGTACATGATTCTAAACACGTGGTGGATTTAGATTCATGTACTGAATTCATGATGACAGTTTATTTATAATTCGAATGTCTCAATGCAAAAACATGAAGCATCTATTCCATTATAGTTTACACAACATGTGTTGTGCACATAAATGTGTCTATATGTCTTCATAAGATTCATAATAAATGTCCAGTTGATTACATGTCATCACATTCGCCTGTATTACATAAAGGCAAGAAAAACAAAACTTCAGCATCTTTTACATTTTACATTGCATGTAACTAAAGCATTTGCAAAATAAGTACTTAATGTTAAAAAACTGAACAAGCACGTTACCGCAAAAAAATTATCACACCGTGAAAATAAATAAATTAGGAATATTGACAAGGCAAATAATAGTATTTGACCACATCACTATTCCAAATTGTTATATCTACTTATATTATATTTATTCTGTGGTTAAGGGCAAGAAGCGTCACTATTTACTTAGTGACGACTGGACTATAGATCACGAGCACAGTACACAGTAACAGTAATTTACATTTTGTTAGGAGTTACAATATTTGAATAGGTAGTAATCGTATTTTCCGAATTTTGTGTTGTCATCGATGTCGATAAGTTTATGTGCAAACGTTCTGCTTTGTGTATGGTTACAATTTATTATGTATTTACTTGATTATGGTGGTAATTCTCCTTACTATTCTAGTTACTTAAGTTATTATCCCAAAAAATTTGTTACAGCTTGTTAAATATTGGGCTACAATGATTTATGTCAATCGTTCGAATTATTATGTAAAGCAGCAAATTTAGGCTGAATCTATACAGGAAAATAACAAAAAATATTGACGAATGTTTCATAGATTTTACATATGTAACCTCAGCCTAGATATAAATCAATCAGGTATAGGGCGACGGTTCAAAACTGCTGAATCACATGCGACCGCAGACCGCACGTCGAGCTTTCAAATCAATTGTTGTTAGTGACAAACGCTTGATTCACTGCAACGCATAATAAGACATGAATCGGCAAGGTTATGCAAAATATATTCGTAAAAAGATTTACGACTTGCAAGTAGGAAAAACCCGGTTTATCGTCATACAGGTAAATTGGATTAGGTACTTATTTTTCGATTCAACCCTATATTTTTCATTATCCTTGTTTAATATAAAATTGCGTCTGTTCCACTAACATAGTCAGTACAATTTAATTCAATTAAAATTACAACGATATTTTATAAACTGAACCATAAATTATAATACCAGGATCGCAGAACAAAATATGAACGTACAAAGGTTATAATAGCCGAGCTATTTATATTATTTTAATAACAGTATTGCCCCGCATTCTCCACGTTACGGTAACAACCCGTAACTTCCGTTTTCCGTGTACAGTTATAACTTTTGTTCGTGACTGTACCCGCTGAGATTGTCCACATTTACACTCTCTTGTTGATAAACAAAGATATTGTACGTCATTTTATTTACAAATAATTATATTTATTAATTGAGAGCGGTGACTTACAAGTTGTAGTTCGTAGGGTCGAGCGTCGACAGGTGATGTACTTGGTGCAAATTATTTCCTCACCACTGCTCTAAAAAAGGATTAAGGAAAACATCGAGAGGAAACTGGCATGTCCTAGAACCAAAAATTTGAAGACATGTGTCGTCTACTAAACCGCTCTGGGCCCGCGTGGTGGATTACGGCCCACTCCCTCTGATAAGCACAGGCATCTCTTAATAGGTCTCTCTTAATGGAACACTATAGGTTAATTATGAATATTAATAAGAACATTATATAAAATAACTGATCAACAATTTTACTAACCACTTAATCAAGTAGTGTTCACTTTAGGTAGGTATTAACATAGTTGCGATTTGAATATATCTACAAAACTGGGAAATCTACCTTTTAAACCCAAGTTTGGCTAAAAAAATTGATCAACAATTTTACTAACCACTTAATCAAGTAGTGTTCACTTTAGGTAGGTATTAACATAGTTGCGATTTGAATATATCTACAAAACTGGGAAATCTACCTTTTAAACCCAAGTTTGGCTAAAAAAATAGTATAGAACCTTTAAGTGCGGTAGGTATTTAATACTATTCTTTTAAATCTATATATATAAAACAAAGTCGGGTTAGTTACACCATTTATAACTCAAGAACGGCGGGACCGATTTTTATGATCTTTAATTTGTTGGATTTGTCTCCACCCCGAACAGCAGAATAACTGATTAAAGCATGGGAAAAATTCACGAAAAAAATATAATGAAGATAATTATTTTTCTTATACATTTTGTATTTATTGATTCTGAGATGGTTCGAAATTCGCCGGGTCGGCTAGTATTTCTATAAAGTAGATTGAGGGGTAAGTTACACGTCAGAATATCAACATTATTTTTTTGCAACAAAGACAAATAGGAACTGGAGGGATGACAAACAAATCATTGTGTAAGATTGCATTGCACTTGGTGGAATTTTATATCAATTACCAGTAACACATTAGGTATAATTAATTTACTAAAGAAAACCGGTATAATGAAGCTAATATTTTTAATTGCGAATATTTTTAATTGAACAGTGTTATAATATGTTATAATAGGTATAGAAGTGAAGTGCAGCGAAACGACGAAGTAAAGCCATCATCTGTTAATTGTAGAAAAATCTTTGCCATTCCTAGACAAATGACTTTTTAAATATGGGATTGATGAAATACTAATTAGCATCTTTTGTTAATATAATAATGCATTTTTACCCTAATCAAGCAATACATCCATTTTAATATTTAGATAAGTAATATTCTGTAATTTGTTGTAACTGGAGATTTATCTGTCTCCTTTTTAATTTCAAAAGTTCATGCTTATTTGGGAAACAAGGCGATTCATCAGCTTATTGCTTTATATTTCTAAACTATCTGCTCGCGATTTCGTACGCGTGAAGTTTCGTGTTATAAAACATATCCTATAACACTCGGCAGTAACTGTACTTCCCATTTGTGAAAAAAAACAAACCGGAATCGGATCAGTAGTTTCGAAGATTAGCCCCTACGGCCCCTACGTACAAACTCTGAAATTTTACCTCTTTATAATATTAGTATAGATAACAAGCGAGTGCATGGACCAGCGTCCGCTACCGCACTAAGAAAGGCGACAGTAACATCCGCTATATTTGATCTATAATATGATACTCCATCCTTATGTCAAGAACCGCAGCATCTCAGTTAGCAGACAAAATATCCTTTCTTCTACGACACGTGTACAATAAATATGCACAGACGATCATTTATTTGATTAATTGCGTATAATACTGATAGTGAACTCAGCGTAAGATAAAATGATTTAACTGAATAGATGGTTTTATTCAGGAGGTCTTGAATTTAGGAGCAGACTGCTATGAAAAAAGGGAACCAAACTTGAAAAATTGAATTTCTTTTAAACAGGGAACCTCAGACAGAAAGATATACCCTGAGTATACTGTTAGCCTGCATCATTCCACTGCTGGGTAAAGGCTTCTCCCCACGACTTTCAGCTTCTTCGATCTAGGGCTAAAGCGGACCACTGGTCGTTTGTAACCCTGGGTATACCAGATAATATTTATTTATTTAGTATGTACATATGGTGGACTTTTTACCAGTTAACCTTTGGTTGAAAAAGAAGGTTATGTCACTCTTCCTCCCACATCTTCCAAGGGGCTTCCACAAAAAGAAAGTGCCCACAAAATGTCCAGTTAAATTCCAGTAAATTGATTAACATAACAATCAGAGGAATGCTAATCACGATCGCGACAGATCGCATAATACTGCGTTCGCAATGTAGTTTCCGAACATGTAAACAAAAACAAGTTTTAGAAAAAACAACTGTAATACCTACAAATAAGGTTCAGTTTGCGCTACAACTTCATAAAAAATATGCTTTTATGACATGTTCAATAGTACTAGTCAGTCTAAGATCAACTTAATTTACACTATCATAAAGCTGATATTTGTTTAAGTGGAAATAATATCAATTGGAAACAAGGATTCGAATAGACTTTACACTGTCAGCCGTATCAGACAGACTGCATACTTTGTCGATGGGATTAGAGGCGCGCATTATTCTCGCCCTACTAAGCAAACAATGGAGATGGTACGTCTGTCAATTACGTAGAAAGTAGCCTTGATTCCTTGTGTTGACCTCAAGAGGGTAGGGTGTCTTATCTTGTGGTTGACGTATTTGTAGCAGTTAATTACAGCGTAAATATTGCAACTAAAGTTTAAAAATCGACATAAGTACGGTCTTGTAATGAACAGACCAACCTGTCATTTTTTCTACATAATGAGAGGAAAAATAAAGTCATTATTTATACATTATGCATACATTTTTTTTTAATGTTTATCCACTCTAGGAATTTCTCCTGTATTGTGGGTGCATTTACAAACATTTAAACTCAAATACACAAACAGCAAGACCCGGAGCAACTACTTGTAGGTCATACAAATATTTGTTCCATGCGGGAATCGAACCTGCGACACGCAGCGTAGCAGTCAATCGGTTAACCACTGCGCCAACCGTGCCGTCGAATCGACAAATGTCATTATTTAAATCGGTTAAGTCAAGGAAATAGGATTCTTATAATTTAAATAGTTTTGGCGATTGGTAATCAACTCAGCTTAATGCAGTCCACTGCTGAACATTGGCCTTTCCCAGGCTGCGCCACAATATCTTGTCCTCTGCCTTCCGCATCCAGTCTGTCCCAGCCACCTTCATAAGGTCGTCGGACCATCTAGCTGGGACGCCCCCCACGCTACGCTTGTCGATTCGCGGTCTCCACTCCAGGACGAAGTTAACCGGAAAAGAACTGGAGTTACCGACATAGCTTGCAGAGTAAGTAAGCTTAACAGGCATTGGGACTGGCCATGTTTGTCGAAAGACCGAAGGCCGGTGGAGCCGACGAGTCCTGGATACGATTGGTAAAGTCGCCAAGAAATTTTGAAATCAACTTCATTTTCATCACAATATTATGCTTGTAGACGTCTAGTTCTAAAAGTACTTGTAAGTAATAACCATGTACCCGGGAGTATCGTAAAGATAAATAATGATTTAATTCACTAGTCAAAGCTCGTAACGATTCATAATTAATTATATCTTAGTTTCAAAATCAAAAGACATTATAATTAGTCGTCTAACACGACACCATATGTTAGCTTTTTTAGCTACGATTTTTTAAACTCTAGAATATCCTTTGCTAGCGGCCCGTCTTATCGGTTATTTTATCTCAGTTATTTTCCCTGGTATGGTATACATTACATAACACATGATTAGAGGATTAGTGTCGCGTGCCCACTTACTGTAAAGAACAATCACGAATGGTATAAACTGTTCATTTTCTCCGCTGTACGAAAACGCAACGTATCATAAACATTTACAAGTAAATGTTGAACAACCCAAGGGTTTTCCTTTTACATGATATTTATTGTTTTTCTTCCTGTTCATGTAAAACTTAAGATTCTGTACTGTGACCATAGGCTGTGCTAAGGATAGGCAAATTGAAGAAAAAAAAAATGTTTAATTCCACTAAAAATACGACTCTTATTATTTATTCTACTAAAGCGAAGGAGCATTTTACAAAAATCATAAAACTTCTAAATATTATCACAATAATAAGGTAGAACTATGTATATTCTGTATACAAAGAAATTAATACAAAACAACCGCTGTGTTTCATAAGCGTGTGAGCATCGCATTACAAACCGCAACACTGCACCTGGATCGATCTTTTACATAACAAGCGGAAACTATTTTTATTCACCTATAGAAGATAACTGTAATAATACATAGCAGGTGGGCTCCAGAAAATACTGTAAAATGATAGGCGCAAAATGTTGCGTAGCAGGACCGCTACGGTGCTACGACTTAGATGTTCCCGTGGAGTATCGGCTACGAAGCTGCTACACGCGTAGCCCTTCCAAGGAAGCTTGCTACGACGTCTTCTGAGGGATTAATGGCATGTCGTCGTTCTTCTTGTCAGAAAACCAGAAGAATGTAAGAAGACAAAAAGCTTGACAATACCGAATGTAGGAAATGTTTTATCTCTAAAAGATCGTGTGAAGGTATTTTACTTACGAATTTATTAGGGAAATTTGTGCAATAACGTGCATATCGTCTTTGTAAAGTGGGAGAGAAAAATATAAAAAGGGTTATAGGAGTTTCAAAGAAACCAACCTGCTAACTGCGCTTTGGTACAAAGTGCGAAACTATCGGGCACACTCGATAACATGCACGTGCGTTAAGGTAGGTATTTCTAAATAAAAGTCGTAAATATATTTCAGAGGAAGAATGTTCAGTCCTTTGTAATGTGCATTATTGACCTTATTTTCATTCGCATTTGATACTTATCTAGATTATACGGTCTAATACATAGTAGATTATCATTCCGTGTGAAGTCAACTATACCATAAAATATATCCTCTAGTACTCGGCAACAGTGTAGCTTCTATCAGTTCATTTTTCCTGGTACTTGTTGACAGCCCTACTACACTGTCCTCCCATACCTATAAACACTGTTATTTGTAAAAGCCAATTAATTATAAAAGAGTAACCGTGAAGTTTCTTGCCGGAAAATCTCTCCATAGGAAACGACGTTGCCCATGTAGGTTTATGTAAAATAAAATCTTTTGATTTTGATCAGTGAAATAATTTTTGCAATCGGATGAGTAACTTTGCAGATTACCTTCTACATCCAGACTTACAAACTTAACCTCTTTATAATATTATAGTATAATAAATAATATAAAAAAACTCAGACGTGATTTGACTTGAATACGCATATTTGACAGAAGAATATTAATTTTATAAATAACTTTTAGTTGAATTTCCTTCGTTTCCATTGTCAACGATTTGCCAATTTTTTTCAGGAAATGTCTACATCATGGTCGCTTGGGCATTAGATCTTCATATTAAGATAAAATCAGTGCCTATACCTAATGCTGGTCATTTAACAAATAGTATTTTGACCTCTCTCGTCAGGAAAATGTGCGCGAGGACTAACTGGGCTTCTCTCGATAGTAAATAGTAACAACATTAAATTTTTTGAGATTGCTTACTAATTTTGTTTATGACTGTACTTCAAGTATTCTTTACTTCTTCTTCTCTTCGTTTAATGGCTTTTGCGGAAAAACCACCACAATTTAGCCAATGTCAAGTGTAAAAATGTAAAAATAGTATACTCGGCAACGTTGGACGGTTCAATCAATAAAATTCTTCCAAAATCATTCGTAATCTTTGGCAGCCATCGTAATGGCTGCCATCGATCGATCGTTAAAAAGTATTCTTTACATAGGTAAGTCAAGTTTTGTGACAGCTGTCATTCTGTAAAGCATAGTGATGGGACGACTTATCAAAACAAAATGATATCGATAATTTTATTTTGATTGAAGTAGTTCCGTGTGTTGTTAGGGCTAGTCTTTTTAGGTGAATACTTTGTTTAGATTTTTTAATTGTTGGTTGGATTCTATCACACTTTCTTTGTATAAGCTTCAATGTGGAAAATTATCGATAGGTACCTACATGGATTTAATAGACATGCACGTATTTAACGGCATTTGCCTTTTCGTTAACCTTGTTACCACACAATTAAGTACAGACGCTAGCACATCAAGTTACTACAATCTGTCAAATTTCTTTAATAGTCTTTCAATTTTATTGCTAAAGCATAAGGTTCAAAGTTGATTGGGAAAATTTAACAGTTTCGGGTAGCTTGATGTGCTGGCGTCTGTACATACTAAACATGTGACGAAATGCTATTTCCTTGAAGTCTAGACAAGGATATGTGATTTAGGTTCAGTTGCACTACGCATTATTGATTGGCTTCTTGCAGTAATCTCTGCATATGCTATCAGCCGCCTTCACCGATGCAGGCGGCTGAGAGGCGCAGAACTAGAGGTCTACCCTTACTATGAACGTATTGAGAGAATAAGCTCTACTTTGTGTAGTTACAATTGAATGCGGTCATCATGTTGTCTTCAATTTAGCAAACATTTCTTCAAATGAGGTCTGTCAGAAAACAGGGTTCATTCTTCGTTAAAAAAAGAAAAAAAGAAAGAAAGAAAAAATATTTGTCGTTGTTTGTTTGTTGGATTGATTATGATTGTACCTACAGGCATTTTCTGCGTTTCGACCTCAACAAGGAAATTTAAGGGGGCACTAATACAGTTACTTCGTTATGGGAAATGTATATCATGGGGAAATCCCGACCATTCGGAAGTTGGCTCACGTGCAGATTCCCATTACACATCGATATAGATTTAGAATTGTTTACTAATACAATACAATGTTTAATTAATAATTTTTATAATACCGAACTATTCTAGAAGCTGACTACTAAGTAGGTCCCTTGGGAAAACAAATGTTTGCAAACGTCACGGAAACAAAAAAATTGAATTTCACAGAGAACCACCATACATGTTTAGGTAGACATAAACACCACATCGTCGCTAAATTAAACAGGAAGGTTAATTATAACAATCAACACGCATTTTGTTAAATTTATTTATAAACATCTTGTTAATTTCCTATATTTCGTTCTGACACATCGAGCAATTCGTTTCCGGAGCACCCACAACGAGCTCGTCAGCGAGTCCGCAGTACTATCAGCATTTGGCGCACACAGTAAAAGTTATGACAACAATAATGCGTTATAAAACACGCGGCGTCAACGAAAAGTCGCTTCAGTTGGTCCGAGCAGCCGCAAGGTCAAGAGCACGTGGACTATTTCGAAAACAGTCGATCGCCGGCCTGAATCGCGATGTGACATACCCACTAGCAAAACAAATAATAAAAAAATAAACCATAAACGTATTATTAATAAAATAACAATTTGACAGTTACTTTCATAATTTAAAAACTTGTAACGTTGACGCGTGTGTAAGCGCACGTGCGGGTAAAATTAAAACTGAGCTTCGCGCGGAAATAGTTTTTACGCACAACGACTTTGTTCAGAGGAAACGGAGTTTGTGTGGAAATATATTTTGTTAACAAGAAAATAATAATATTATAAACTGTATAAAGTGTGCTGGATAGAACGGAATTCAAGGAGCTTCGCGGAATCGGGCTTTTACTAAGATACGGAGTAAGTATTTTATGTGAAACTTATTCAATTATTGTAAATACGTACTTATATATTTTTATGTGTTTATGGTATTTATCTCGCGCGTTATTGAAATTATTTAATACTAGAAATATTTTGTAGTATTTGAAACATTCCGGAATCCGGAATATTAAATTGTTTAGAAAATTAAATGAACAGAAAAAAACTGGTTCCTGAAGAAAATAATAACTCAATACAGACAATGTTATACATTCCCAGTCTGTGTACACAAACCAGACAAATGCACTGATTGTTACTAGTAAGTATTTACATAGGTATTGCAAATAATGTCAAAGAAATAATAGATATGTAATTGCATTGTCTACTGTATCAACAGAAAGCTGTGAAAAACCCATTTATTTTAATATAATTAAAACAAAAGAATCTGCGTAAAAAACACCGTTTTAGTACAGATGACCAATGTCAAGATAAATAGGAGAATATTGAAATGGGTACTAGATTGTTTAAAATACTATGAATATAGCTTAACGAAGATTTCTTGAACTGCGAAAGTTTGTAGGAGTTATTTGAGGAAACACGTGTTTGTGATGTTTTTAGGTAATAAAGCTCTTTATCGCTGAACTCTGGAGTTGATTCTTGTAAAATGTTCTACAATAGTATTATACGGAACGTCTTCAATTAATATAGACTACAGTTCTGTAGAATATTATTTTATAGATATTGATAAACCTCGCGTATTACGTGAATGCGTGCGCAAGCGCAGCTAAATTTTGTGCCTGCGTTCAATGAAATGAAATTGATTTGCCAGAATATAGGTGCTTAAATGATATGGTAAAATAATTTTAGTTTCACTATATTCGACTTATCAGTCGTGCAAATATTTTTAGTACATGCATAATATTCATCATTCATTCTTGTCATAGTTTGAAAGGTTAGGAGAAAAACAGAGATGAGGACTTTTCTGATTAGATGCTCTTTTTCATCTTGTAATCTTTCATGATAAAAAAGAAAATAATGAAAATAATGTTCGTACTGCAGTTGTTCAGTGAGAGTATGAAGCAATTTCATTTGGAACGATTCATCACGCACAAGTCGCCAGTCACGGGTACTTGATCACACAACGATAAACAACCATTTTCATTTATTATTATTGTTTTATATTCCACTTCTGTTTGAATGTAATGTTTTGTGATACCAATTTCCGGTTTCAGCGTTATTTTGGAGTACTCTGATCTAAAAATGTTTTGCAGCGCGTGTCAATATGAAAACGGGAAGCTAGTTTCAACCTAAATTAATTCTTTTGATGCTTGGCAAGAGCTTAGCATTTTAAATGTCGTTCACAAGTAACCCATATAAAAAATAAACAGTTCTTGACCTGTTTCATTTTTGTCGTTCAGTTCCAAATTAAAACCTGTGTAGGTATAGGGCTCATACATATAGTTATAAATATAAGAATTGCATTGTATTGTATACCGCAGGCTAGCATCCGTATCTCCACGTCCAAAGCGCGTATTTTGCATACATTCGTATTAAGTATATTGTCCAATCGAGTTAATGAGTCAATTTGTGAAACTCATTTATTTGCATGTTATAAAGTTTTATTAAGTTTGGTGACGTGTTTATAACAAAGCCTTTTTTTATTTAATAGAGTTTTACGAAATAAGAGGAAGAAAATGTATTATGGAGTTTCAAGAAATACCTAAGCGCTGTTATCATCGCTATTCCAATAGTATTCTAATCGAAAATATACAGTCAAAAAATGCTTTTCTTATTTCGAGACCATTTAAAATATTGCTCTTTCGATCCAGGGCTAAAGTGGTCCATTGGTCGTTTGTTTTGTCCAGCTCGTCCTGCCAGACCCCAGAGCCGGCAAACCCCGTAGAATGCTTCGGGGTCTGCCGCGACGCCTTCTACCTGTGTCAGGGCTCCACGTGGTGGTAATTTTGGCCCACAGCTCATTGGGCATACGGCAGACGTGACCAGCCCAGCCCCACTTCAGCTTAGCGGTTTGTTGAGCAACGTCAGTAATCAGTGTTTTGGAGCGCAGTGTGGTGTTTGCGAATATGGTCTGTCAATTTGACGCCTAGAATACTGCGCTCCATTGCACGTTGGCAAACCTTGAGTTTGGACTTTTGAATGTTTGTCAATTATTTTAACCTGGCTCAAAATACTTCAGGTAAAAAAATATAAAAATACTTATGTATAAGCATTTAATTAATAGAACGCAATTGATTAATTGGTGCACTTTATCTATTCCTGGGTCCAATAGTGATGGTGATAGAAAGTTGATATACAAGTACATGATAGAGATATAAGTCATAATATAATATCAATGTGTACCTACAACGCTTGTAGATAAGCAACAATGTAAAAATCTTGATATGTAAATAATATAAACTAGAGCATTATATACGTCTTATGTATGATAAGTCTATTGTAAAGTGATGTAGGTACGTTTGTGCATGTGTTTGTGCTAAAACTGTGTTGGATGTCAAAGAACAAAAGCGGTCGTAGACGTAGTATTATGGAAATTGTAATTAATTAACAATACACCACACACTACACCGTCTACATTTATATCTGTAATTCTTATGGTAGAATAAAGAGTATTCTATTCTAATGACAGAGTTCGTTGAGAATACCTATTTGAAGTGCACATTTGCAATTATTAAAAAACAATACAAAATGTTTAACAACTTCATACATACTGTTTTAAAAATAACCTGCATCCACACGGCCGTGTCTTACTGACGAATTAATTTCACTTTATTCATGAACTTGTAAAACAATGTTACTTAAGTTTGATTTCATTAGCTTAGCATATCTTTGAATGAATCTCGTGTAAGTTAGGCGGTCAGTAGGTGCTTGAGAAGAGCTGATAATCTAGAACTCCTGTGTCAAAAATTAGGTAAACGATCGTAAAAAATGAGATAAGTGCTGTTTACTAGAGAATTATTTACGCTTTCGATACGATATAGAGGTACGGCAGAGTCTCGATTTTCGCTTTGATAAAGTGGGAACGAGGTCTCGCATTGTTTTCTAAGGTGACTGTTATATAGCATTCAATAATAAACTGGGTTTAGAATAATGCCATTTTATAGATAGTTCATTGATTTCATTCAGCAAGATTGGCTTCATTCCAAATTTGTTCCAGAAAAAGAACGTCTGGTCAAGATAATGTAACGATGGAATAGGTTGGCTATCATTTATTTATTCTATAAGGAATAATAGCATCATACATATTTTGCATACATACCTAAATAAATTCACGGCTTCTTACCATGCATGGAGAGAGCAACTACAGAACGCCACCAGCTACGATCCTTGGGCAGAGTACAGACGAGCAGCACTTTGCTGTCGACAGAGGCAACTGCAGCTGTCGGCATTAGTCGGCATTTGCCGTCGACACGTGGACAGCAAAAGTCGACACGTGGACTGCAAACGCCGACCAATGGCGACAGCTACAGTATGAGCGCAGCGCGCGCGCTACCTCGTCAGTCGACTCCAAATAGACTATAATAACGTTCGCGGTGCTCTACAACAATGCTGTCGACATGGAGGGCAGAAGTCGGCATGTCGAATACTGGAGAAGTTGCTTTTGTCGACGGTAGCAGTTACCTCTGTCGACAATTGAAGTTGGCTCTGTTTACCATTACAAATAGTTAATACAAAAATACAATTGAGACTTTCAGATTCAGAAAGGCACCATTATTGAAAAGAAAATCTAGTAAGAAAACTAACTATTAATAATTTCCCCATAGTTACAAACCATGTTGTTGTTACTGCTTAATAATTAACTATACGATAATTCTCACAGTTTATCAATCAGTTATATGCTGTGTGTACTTTATGTAACATCTATAATACTCAACAATACGTTAATATATCAAGACTCTATACAAAGGATGACAATGTTACACGCTAGAAACGTTAAATTATTCCACAGACATTAATATCGAAATTATTTTGTGAAATAATGTCAAACTGCGCATTATATCGACGGAATCGTGCAACTTGCTTTGTAACAGGGAAAAGTGAATTTGGAATTTTCGAAAGAATAAATATACTCAGTAGTAGCCTACAGGTGCCCGGAAGTGTGACTATGGCCTCGTCCCCTTATATGGGACTTTTCACAAAACTGGTGAAATGTAGATGTAGTACCTGCTCTAGACTTCTGTCTACTCTGTCGAGAAAAACAGGCGTGATCCTGTGTCATGTTCATCTGGGGACATTCAGGTTAATAAAACGAAGAGTTCAAGTTTGACTAAAATGTTGTGTGTTTGAAAAGAAACCGTAACGTAAATCGGGCAAGCATCCGTTATTAATCACATTGCGGGACTGATTGGATCGAAGTATTAAGTATTTTTTAAGTATTTTCTAACTGAACAGACAGCTGTGCTGCTGGGGAGTTTGTTGCGCCACTTCTTCTCCCCAGCGAAAGCACTAGGAAGTTGTGAAGGGCGGGCGTTTTGGGGGACTGTCTTTTGTAATTTTGACGTTCGAAAAGTGCTGATTCTCAGCCTATATAGTTTGAATAAATGACTTTTGATTTTGATTTTGAAGCCTAAGGGCGAATTCCACCAAACTTTTATACATAGAATAAGTTTTGACAGTTTTTCCATACTAGAACTCAATTTCAGTCAATTTTATTGCACGGGATATAAGACATCTGACTTTGGTGAAATTAGCCCTAAATAGCATAATGCAGATCACCCAGATTTCATGTCCCAATTAGGTAGGTTTTTTTGCCAAACCTGTGTGGATGGCCATTATTGGCCAAGTGGCCTGTAGGCCAGTAATTGAATATGCCTATAATGTAGTGGCAAGCATCTCAGTTGCAGTTATCTAAATAATATCTACTGTTACGAGTCGAACAATAGAGAATGGTGATTGTCCGTGCTCAGCTGATCATTCATATTTTATACCGTTGTATTTTGATGTCGTACATCATGTGGTACTAAAATAATTTATCCTTTATTACCGAAATATAATTTAATGGGAACATTTTTAATAGTTTCTTTTCGAATATTTTACTGTATCAGACTTAGTGTCACTTCTAGTTAATACTTAGTGGTATTAACTAGAAGTGAAATTAATTAATTATTTGAAAAATTACTAAATTACATAAATACTTAGTGGTCGTTAGTAAGTCATTTTACCAATAAGTATAATGAACAGGAATCAAAATTAAAAATGACACTACAATGTACTTACACTGACAAGCATGTAGTGTAGTGTTTAAATAATTATTTATATATTGAAAGTAAAATATTTAGTTTCGTGTGGCGCTGATACGACATGTCTGGCTGATTCACCCGTACACCGCATTCTGTTATTTTTCGTTGTTATCAATATATTTTATAATAATATAAACACTCGTTAATCAGTGCATACTTGTTGCAGTTGTTAGAAATACTTGTTCACTGATGTTTCTAAGAAAATTTTATACTTGTAGAAAAAGTCCCGTTAAACAATGTAGTGTGTCCTTTTAGAGTTTGCAGTAAGTAATAATTGTATCGAGTAATCGAGAAAGCTGGTAAAGCATAAGCATTGATATTTTAGAATCGACGAAAGTGAGCAACATGTACAGACGCCAGCATATTTAGCTACCACAATCTGTCAAATTTCTTTAATAGATTTTCAACATTATTGCTAAAGCATAAGGTTCAAAGTTGATTGGGAAAAGTTGATAGTTTCGGGTAGCTTGATGTGTTGGCGTCTGTATCTATCACATAATTAATGTATATATCATTGCTTAATTTTCAATTATTTAAACTAATTGTGGTATAGTCATTTTATTCTGGGTCTTCACTTATAATTATTAATTAAACTAAACAAAATACATATTGTAAAACATTTCAAAAGAGTAACGGAGCCGCCGTTACTCTTTTGAAATGTTTTACAATATTTTGTTTAGTTTAATTAATAATTCTTGCCCACTCTTTTCCATACGAAACTAATTTTGGAAGGGGCGACTAGAAACAATTCTAATGTCGACGTTCGGGAGTGCCTTTTACGTGCCTATTTGAAATAAATGGTTTGACTTTGGCTTTGAAATTAGAGCAGTGTTAGGACTTTAAAATTCAGGAAATATGTACAGAGAGAATCCAAAGTGGTAAATAATGACGTTATATGTATCAAAGAAAAAAAAAAGATAAAAAATAAAGCATATCCTCCTTTGATAACGATCTCTCCTTTCATATAAGTAATGTGTTCAGCAAACACATTGGAAACTAACGACCCCCGTGTCAGATAACTAGCACGCAATATTTTATTTCAATCATACATATCAGAATGGCAAATTGTCATATTCAAAAGTTTTCTAGAAGTTGCTCTTTCACATTAATCTATAAAAAATATTTTACGTGACTCAATATTTGAACTCTGTTGTATGCAATGATGAAAACACGAATTCAATGGCGATCTCGAACGATAAAGTTATCTCAGCAGTTTTCACTTTTTAGGACTAAGATTTTTTGGTGATTCAATAAAACCAAGACCGTAAAATAATGGCGACTGGAGGCAGAATTTTAAAATGCGTATTGATCGCATTTACGATAAGAGTAATGTTTTGGACACATAAAAATAAACAAGTAAATTTATTGAGCTGTTTGCCTACCAGTGGTCCAGACAGAGTTTAGGATACAAAAGTCTACCACGAGATTTATCTCGGGCCTCTATCGTATAGATTATAATCGATAAACGGAGAAAACCTATCTCTCTACGGACTGAAATCAATAATTCAAAGACTGATTCGTCAGTTGTTTACATGTGACGTCTGTACATACACTGTTATGTATCCAGACGAGTACTTGTGACATAATCACTTTTAATATAGATAGGAAGTAATGACATTCTCTCCGTGTCGCCCGCGCAGTTCAACAGTCTTATCAAAAAGAATACAACAATAAGAATTATTCTTTTGAAACAGTTTGAATAGTAGATCAGTGATGAATGTCCTAATATATCTAGTGTGTGTGCTATTGTAAATATGTAAAATTTTAGTTGAAAAATAGCAACTTTAGGATGAAAGACTAGATCGAGTACTTTGTGCGTCGTATATTTATCAATGGGGTAAGAATTCTGTCGTCGACCATTGTTTGAAATTCGTCACCTGTGTCATCTTTCTTTGTGTAATTTCTTGGAAACATAGAATCTCATTTACCTACGTCAATATGACGTAAAAAAGATTGCTGAGCTCTATGTACGTGACCATGTGGAGTGCTTTAGGCTGGGCGTGTCATTTATATAGAACAAAGGGTTAGTTTTAGTATAATATTAGGACGCTCTAGTTAGTATGAATGTCAGGCATCGCTTGCGCATAACTGCATTGTAATGGCACTATCAAAATAAATGATTTGCAGAAAAATGCTGTTTTTAACACGAAAAAGGCAATGTATAATTATGCATACTATATAAATGACTACTGAATTTGGTAGTCTAGTTCTTCTATTGTTAATCAACAATGATAAAATGGGCGCAGTAAACTAAATACAAGTAGGTACTTACAACATACATTCAAAAGAATTGAAGAGAACGAAACAGGTCGGAACAAAAAAGGTAATGGGCGCAGGTCATCGATGTTACAAGCTCAATCACAGAACGAGTCACAAACACATGAGACCCATGTTTAATTGTCTAGTAATCGAACGAACATTAAGAAGTAACGCCATTTTACTATAATGTAGATAATACCTACCAGCTTCTGAACAAGAAGTTTCAATTGACATTTCAAAAACGAACTGTCTGAAAAAAAAATGCATTTTCTAGACTACATATGCATAAAAGAATTTTAGAAAATGTCACAAATCGTGATCGCCGTTTTGTGTACTATTCGCGAATATTTGTCAATAACATTTTATTTCGTGCAAACTGTGTGGTAACCTGAGAAATAAGTATCCATGAAAAAGCATAGTCAATCAATGATCATCCTTTTCAGCAAGTAGGTTCAGCGCTTATGACCTGTCGAACAAACAGATTGAGATATGTCGGATATCTTATCATCCTTATCTTTATTTTCTACTGTATTTTGTCGAGGGAATAGAGATTTATATCTTTCGAATAAAGTTACATCACGCCTGTTAATCTCCGAAGTTAATTACGCCCGTTATTTTTAGGTCCTTGTAATAGGGTCCAGCCAGCCACGGCGCTTACTAACATATCCCTAATGGAAAAATCCTATAAAACTTCGCCTCATCCCATTAACCAAAGGACCCAATAATCACCAGTAGTATCTTCCGTACATATTCCTAGTTAATTGTTTTCCCTTTTATCTAACAAATGTGTTGTATTGTTCCAGAGGCGCTCGCGGAGCGCGCGCGGCTGCAGGCGCGGGCGCGGCGTGTTGGGGCGAGCGACGCGCGCGAAGCATGCTCACCAGCATCAAGGGCTTCTGGAAGGTGTGCCGTTATGGCGACCTTTACATGGTAACGTATCTACTACATGATATACTTGCACCACAAATCACAGTAAAGCAAGCAAGCAAGTGGGCCTAAAACTGAACCGCTGATGACGCCTCTGTGACAGCTTACAAATTATGAAAATATATAGCTTACCCATTCGATAAATTATAGTCCCAACAGTACCTACCTACGTCATTATTGCGGCCCGCACCACAATGCAGTGTGACATATATTTCCTTACACTTAGCAGTCAATATTTACGAAAATTCGTAGTGAGCAAGCTATCATAGGTACCTACTGTGCTGCTATTGTAGGTGTTGTTACGCTTATTTGTTATCCTTTTCAAAGAAAATGGACCAGGTGTTGAGTCTTTGGACAGAATAGGATGATCCTTTATTCGGCAGCTATGTTTTTCTGCTACCAACGTAGATGGACAATACGTATGACATATTCCACTTGCTCAACAATTATTATTATTGGAAAATATTATCTATAGAAAATGACATAGCAACGTGGCATTGTAATGAATCCCGCATAGCTGTCAATTAGACGACCGTTCGTATCAATTACATTTTTTATGAATCTCTAAGGACTGCAGTGAATATTTTTATGAAAATACAAGTTGTAAGTCTCAGTGTTGAGTGTTGACTTTATGCCTCGATCCTGGCCTTAGCCCCAGGGTCCTTTAATCGATATCTGAAAGTGTGGCGAGTCGTGATGACCCGCTACATCTCGATATCCTTTCAAATATCATGTTCTAGTTTCGTTTACGTTCATGTCAAGGGCAAGGTGAGATAAATTTATTTGAAAATACAGAATTTTGCAATTCAATACCTAGTCGTCGGGTTTGGCAAGAACAATCGTAAAAGGCAATTATATAAGTCAAACGCCCACTGAGTATCGTGTATTACGTTCGACGACGCAGTTTCACATATAGTTTGGTAATACTTTGATCATACATTAGTATTTCAGTGTTAATACATTTAGCCGATAAATTGCACGACAATTATACGAAGTAAAGATTTTAATTAAGATAAATTTTGCAGGACAAGTACAAATAATGTCAACTGTAATATTGAATGACAATATATTATATTCACATTCATTTCATGATTATACAGGTAGTAAGTACAGACGCCAGCACATCAAGCTACTACAATCTGTCAAATTTCTTTAATAGATTTTCAACTTTATAGCTAAAGCATAAGGTTCAAAGTTGATTGGGAAAATTTGACAGTTTCGGGTGCTGGCGTCTGTACAACAACTACATTTATTATAGTTTATTTGCATAAGTAGGTACATATAACATACATTTCTTAGTTAATAGTTCTAGTTTGTATTGCATATCGGAAAAGATTTATTTGTCTTGTATTTAGACTAGGTAGACAAAACTAATTTGCATAGGATATTGGTACACCTTTCTTTGGTTACTAGGTCAACAGGGAAATATCGAAAATGGACAAAAATGGGCCAACTTTATAATTATTGTGTCGTTACGGAAATCCGGACCGGTTATGTTCCGGAACTATAATAAAACTTAATAAACTTTTGAGATAATAATAGTGACAGAATTAACTTCAGATTAATTTCGGATAGGACTACCAGGAAATCATGTACACGAAGCGGTTCGCTCTCGAGCTTCACATTATGTTAGATCATCGGCCCACGATCAGTGACGTAGCTACGGATATCTGGACGACCAGTAATCCTCACGAGACTTGGACATAACATGAACAAAACTAGTTTCACACATGTTCTAGAAATATTTGATCTTCAGCAATTAAAGACTATACTAATTTACGAACAAAAATAACAAAAGTGTTAGTTAACAGTTCTATTACGAAGAGGTTTTATGTTTGTTTGCTATTATTTTTCTATATCGACAAAGAATAATGTTTAAGATATCTAGATTGTTTTTCTGTAGTTGACAAATAAATGAAGAAACTCCAGAAATTATTTTACACTTCTCAAACGTCTGGAAAACTACAATAGATAACTGATAATGTCAGCCTTTTATGATAATAGTGTTTTTATTCCGATAATGCTATGCATTCTATAACAGACAAGGAGTTAAATAAAAATACATTCTCGAATACAAACGGAGAGTCATTTCGACAGGTGACAAAGTATAAACATTAGCACGATATTAACTCACCGATTGAAATTATATACGTGTATTGTATTGAAATCATATACATGTTTTTATATGATCATGACGACATTTTTTTGGTTCTTCATTAGGTGTATATATGAGAAGACCTCGAGGTCTAGACAATATTCGTTCAAATCTGTTTCAAGACCGCTGACCTTTTTAATTATAATAGCTTTATTGTTAATGTTTGATTGAGGGTATCAAATCAATAATAATTAAATTAGAATCTGAGTGCTGGTAAACAGACAGAGATGAGTTGCTGGGGAGTTTGTTGCGCAACTTCATCCCAGCTAAAACACTAGGAAGTGTTGGAGTGCCCGGCGTTTTGTAGCTTTGACGCCCAAAAAGTGTTGATTTAATAAGATTTAATTAATTAATTTCCTCATTTAAATGTACTTAAACGATTTTTGATTTTTAGCATAGTCACCTACTAACTCACATACAAAGAGTTCCCTATATTTAAACACGAAATTATCATAACCTTAAAAGTATCATGATATTGCACATCAGGTTAGCATAAATATCATAATTGCAGACACTAACAATATGGTTACATAAGAGAGCGGCCGTGAGGCGGTTAAGCCGCCGAGGTTTGAGGCTGTCCGTTCAAGTTCAATGACGCGATTCGTAAACGAATGAACGCCAACAATGGTGCGCCGGCGCACCGAATTACACGCTAATTATGCACCTATTTAACTATAAGTGACGTCATAATAGATGGCAAATGGGCTACCTAATGTAATAATGAGGTGCATAAATGGCTTTTTTAGATTACATTTTTAAAAAAGATAAACTGTATCTCTCAAAATTAATAGGTATTTCATTCGACTTCTATTTATAGCAGAGCAGATTACTAATATGAATCGAACAAAAAATATTTTACTCGCAAACTGTTTACTTCCTGTTATCAAAATGGTAACGGAAAACCTATATTTTGGTCTACTTCCTAGTAGCGAGTAGATGGACATATCACAGCTATAAATATACGTATATGTAGTACATATAGTACGTGCGTAGTAACCAAAACGCCAATGAAAGTACATAAGTAAGCGATAATCAAGGTGATTTAAATCTGTCTTTATTATTTAATTGACGGAACGGAAGCGGAAGGAGAAACAGCGACATTTTATGCCACACAAGAAACCGTGTGTTGATAATAATTTGATAGCCAGAACAAATGAGAAGTGTCGGGTCGAATAGGTTATTTAAATAAAGTTAAGCGTAGTCATAGGTATATTAAAAAAATATATACGAGTACGCGGCGACTTGAGAACCTCTTCCTTTAGTCATCTGTAAAAAAATTAAACAGGTACTTGTATATTATTTACAGATAAGACAATTTTTGTTAGATCAGATGGTGTAATCACACTAATATTAGTGACTTTCGCCTTTATAATATTATAAAGGCGAAAGTTTGTGAGTGTATGAGTGTATGTGTGTAGCTGACACCCTGGATTAACATATAGGCTACTTTTTATCCCGATATTTCCACGGGATCGAAACTTACACCATGCGGGTGAAACCGCGTGGCGCAGCTAGTATTATTATATTTTTCATATTATTATATATACCTATGTTTGTTTACATAGTTGGGAAAAGGCTGGGTAGATAATGATTATATGTTTGTTTTTTATGAACTAATGGAATTATTGTTCACAGACATCATCACATTAATGTCTACCTATTTGTTTTATTAATTTCTTGAACCGTTTGTTTGTGGGTTTTTACATATTTAAAATTATTTAAAGTAGGTGATCTCCCTTTATTTAACGCTTGATTAAAAAAAATGTAATCAATCAAGCTCTGACTAAACTGGTATAAAACACTAAGAAATATTTATAGAAAGTAATAAAGAAAATACATTTATTTAGCACAGACTAAGAGACACACAATACACCAGATAGATAATAGTCGTACATCAAAAAAAACTGATAAACTTATTTTTTGGAATATTTTTGTAACGAATTTCTTTAACGGAGCTTGCGGTAGGAGTAAACTCGTAGAAATCGTCACGTAACGAAAAAGCGTTATGCCACCTAAATGCGACTTTTATTATTTAAAATAGAAATAGCGAGAGAGAGAGATATATAGTTTTCATGGTTTTCGAGGGTTTTGAAGCTAATATCGAGATCAAAATGAAAATCCAAGATGGCGGCTGAGAAAATTTCAATATTTTCGCAGCCGTCATCTTGGATTTTGAACTTCGTCTCCCGACCCCACACGTTTTTATTTCGACTTTCGTTACGATCATAAATCAGAATTTTGACAGAGGTCTGACCATCGATCTTTGTCCAGAGATGGCTTGCTCTGATATAAAAAGTTTGAACTGATTTCGATTTAATCGCATAAGAAACTCAACCTACCTACTGTTCTGTTTATTTACATTTACCGAAAACCAGCATATTTATATTGATATTTAACTTATCCATTGTCCACAGACATGATCTTTTATTTACTGGGGTCATTCCGACCGTTGTAATATGTATTGAAATGTATTATCGACCGACTGCAGAACATGAATGCCTAGTACAATTATGCGAATTTTTATTAAATTAACAGTTGGGTTATTGAATCTTGTCGACATTAATTAGTACCTACGATAAAATGTATTGGATAAGTATTAAAGTCAACGGAAATAACGTAAAGAATCCGTAGATTTTGTACTTTGTTTTATGTGGCCATCTTACTTTATTTCTAGATCACTGGGCACTGTACAGACGCCAGCACATCAAGCTTCCCAATCAACTTTGAATCTTATGCTTTAACGATAAAGATGAAAATGTATTAAAGAAATTTGACAGATTGTAGTAGCTTGATGTGCTGACGTCTGTACAATGACACATGTAGCTCATTCATTGAGGTGAAACACCATGTGTATATCTCTTTACTATCGATACATTATTAACTTACTATAAACTAGCGACCGGCCCTGCTTCGCACAGTTTATACATAACTACGACTTGAGAACACATCGAGATCCATCCTTATTATTTGAATTTTCATATTAATGTATAATAATACAAACTGCCTTGCAGTGGGACAATACAGGCTAGTTAGATTAGATAGATTACACATAAACCTTCCAGAATAAATTCTCGAAATGATGTTGAAAACTGCAACAAAATCCGTTGCGTAGTTTAGAAGAACAACGCGGTCACACAGGCATACAAAAAAAGCTTTGTAAAGATGTTCTACAGAGTTTTTCAATTTGATATAATTGAATTATTTACAATTCAAAACAATTATTTTGTTCTGGATTAAAACAATATGGTCTGATTACCTACATAAATAATATTGTTTTATTAAGAAAGAAAAAAAGGTGATGTTTATGGTGCAATTGTAAGCCAAATAAAATATTTAAGTAGTTATAATTTTCACTCAATTATGTAAATAATCTTAAGAAAATCTGTCTCATGCTTAATCATAGCCATCATAGCTTTATTATTTTTTGTTAGCTTGCATATATTTTAAACAACACCTTCTGAATAATGTTGACACATAATAATATGTGGTTCCTATTCACTATTTAGCATACCATCAACAAAAAACCTTATTATATCATCCGTGTATCCTACCTAGAGATTTTTTGCGACGAGCAACCCTGTATGAAAAAAATTAATTAGAATATAAGTCGCTGACCTGTTCACAAGCCAAATCATTTGAGAACGTGGGTAGTTGGGTACGAATAATAGGTAATAGATTATTTTGGGTTCACTGCCACTGAAAATACTCCTTAACTATGTTTTTGGCTGAAACCGCTATGTGAACACATGAAATAGCTGTTAAAAGTTAATGATGAAATTAACGTGGTTTTATTAAAAACTATGACCAGAATGACATTGCTAATAGCATAGTGATAGGATGTAACTGATTTCTTTGACTGATTTACATTGTTATTAAAACTTACTGAGAAACATGCTACTGGAAGCTCTATGAACATTTTTATTTTCATTATAGAAATATGAAAAAGCTTTTAGATAAATAAAAGCTCGCAATAAGTTCACAAGTACCAGGCGCACATAAGCTTCCAAGAAGTATCTACAACTAGAGCTCGGAGTAGTCAGAGTGAAGGCAACACAGTATCGGCACGGTCAAGGTTGCCTACATGCGGGTTACTACTCTACCACGGTGTCTTTGTCCACATCCTTCCGATATTATGCGAGCCTGGTAAATGTATTGCAGAATTATAGATTGATTGATTACATAATCATTCAATAATTATTTTGTGTGCCTAATAGAAAGATAATAAATAGGTACTTAAAAAAAAGTCATACTTAGAAATTTATTCAAAGGAAACAATACTTTATATTTATCTTTTTTTTGACAGTCATAATTTTGCTACGCAAATGATATTCATAGTTGAATTTAAATTAGAATTATTAGAACAACCTGCAGTATTAAAATTAGATCAGGGTTCAAGACTATATAATTTCTAGAATTCACGGGAAGTCTGTGTATAATGTTACATATTATAGAAAATGTCCCCCGATAAACTGTAGGTGAAAAACATACATGGCCTTACGTTCACTCAGGCTGTTATCGAGTTAAAGTAACTGGAAATGTCATAAGGATTAATAGCACTGCGGAGTAATTGCGTAACACACTAACAATTGCAATGTCTTTTATTTTGACAATTCGACAATATTCATTGCGTTATTTAAACGGTTGAGCAGACGAATTTTTCAAATATATGAAGCAATGGATTAGGAATTTCCTTCAAAATCTTCCGAACTGTGAAAGAAAATGTGTTACGATTACCTACGCAATTGGTGTGCTGGTCAATTTTTGCGATCAGCTTTAAATATTCTCCTAATCACTAACTGGTTTACTAAGTAACCACTGTTGCACAATATTAACATTTGGAAAAAGCCAGCCTTTAAAAATATTTGTTATTTTATTATGTAGATATATATTCGGATAGAATACCACGTTTTCTATTCTAAATATGTTATTCTAGATCGGTTTGTTCCGCTACAAAGCTAATTTAAACATATTATTATGCGTGTCTAATAAAAATGCACGTGAACCACTGACCTAAGATTAACAACGAATTGAGACATTTATTTTTTAATGACGGCTCTTCCATGATATCTTTATTTCATTATGGTGGGTTATAAATATATATAAATGAACCGCGGAACGCCCGCAGAGGTCAGTACATACAAGGCATTAGGTACAATAGCCAGTGGGAATGTATATTGATACAGACAAGTATTTCGATTCCATCGGAGTTTCCTTCACCGTGAGTATTTTTTGATAGAATGCAAAGTTGGCCCTTAGAGAATTTACTGTATATGTATAAGTATTGTCATAGTAAATCAGTAATGACTTTGCTTAATTAAACTTTGCAGTATCCAAAATAATACTGGAAAGCTTTAAAATGATGTAGCTTTTCCATTTTATGAAAATTTTTTTTAAGTAAAATAGTTTTATTTCATAGACTCTTTTCCAATGTTTCAGCACGCGTGTAAAGCACGTGCACAGAAGTTAGTTATAACGTTAGGCTCGAAACCATGGAAACCGTGTGAAAATATGTGATCAATCATTTAACAGACAAGTTTTCAGCAGTAGTAGATACGTCATTCATTGAGTGATTTAACTCAAGTTAGCGTCAACACGTCACGATGTTTGTGCGTTCCTACTTCCTATTTATATCAATAACTGCAGCTGTTTTGCCTTGTGTAAATGAAATAGCAATTCGTTGCGGGCCTTAGTTTAAGTACGCTTTAGTCATGTGTTAGGTAATCTTTTACCGCTAGCTTCTGCACTCGACTTCGTCCGCGTGTAATTTCTTGTGTCCCCGATCCACTCCATAACATCACATCACCACTCGCGCTATTTTCGCTTAGCCGTTCTATATGACTTTTCTTTTTATTCGGCTCCTAAGGATCATAGCGTGATGTTACATAGCCGATAGCATTCCTCAAGAATTGGGCTATCAAATGCAAAAATATTTTTTCAAATCCGACCGTTCTTTCCAGACCGTGTTAACACGCATTAGCGCGTTCAAACAAACAAACAAAAAATATTCTTCAGCTTTATTGTATAGACAGTAAAATAATAGCTGCTGTTCTTTTTTCTACAAACTGAACATTAGAATTATTTTTTTTATTCGTTACAAGAACCCACAGTGGGTTCTTTCGACCTACTTACTGTAACTTATCAATTTCAACGCATCTTTGCGTGTCTTTTAGTTTTCGTATTCGGATCGAAGAACCATGTTTCATGATTTAGTTATTTACGGTAATTAAGGTCCATTCACATACGACAGAGTGATGGTCGTTAGCGCAATCATAAGAATCGTTCGCCAGTTATATTGTTCCGGTAGTTGACTGCCATTTATTGACCAATTACACGCATGTAAACTGATTCTAATGTGCTTTGACATTACAGGAAAAAATAACAACTATGCATACGAAAAATAAAACAAACAAAACAAGTGAAAAATAACTTTAATTTCGGAAGTTGGTGTCGTTGGTTCTGCATTTTCATTTTTTGAAACCGACATTCGAAATTAAAGTTATTTTTCATGTTGTAGTGTTTTTTTTTAGAAGTCTGTTGTTTTTTTTTTTTGTAAAAGAATTTTTATATTTCACTTTTTAGTTGTACCTATTTACCCCACACAAATTCATATAACAATACTTTCTATGTGAATATCAGTGACAAGAAGCTATTGGACACATCTGGCTACAGGCGTGATGTTATGTTGTGACTTGTGTTAGTGCATACATATGCGATAGCAGCACTCGCTGTTGATTTGCTGGCATTTATTTAAGATTTCCGTTGTCTTTCTCCGAAACTCATCGTCAGATCTTTACGAAATTTAAATGGGACCATTTCGGAATAAACCTCTTTCGAACAAAAAAGAATTATACAAATCCGTCTATTTAAGACGGAGTTATGCCCGAACATACATAAAAAAAATATATACATATATAAACATCCAAATTGAGAACCCCCTCCTTTAAAAAAAAACAAAACAGTTTCGTAAAATGATTAAGACATAGTTTACATTTAATGGTATACAATTGTAGGCGTTCATGAAATTCGAGAAATACCTGAAAATGGCTTTTTCATCATTCAGCCTATAATGTTCCCATTGCTCCGCACTCCCTCTCGCAGAGAAGAGGCTTGTGTCCTGAGTGGGTTCTCACACGTGGGCCCAGTGCGCGCGTTTTCGATTTTTTGGTTCTAGGACGTGCCGGTTTCCTCACGATGTTTTCTACACCGTTTTGAGAGCAGTGGTCATGAGATTATTTACACAAAGTAAAGCCTGCTTGGGATCAGCCCCACGACCCACAACTCGTAACCCAGGCGTCGGTTCGCACTCAGGTGTCAGTTCGAACCCAGACAGGCGTTTTTTCACGCTACATTTAACAGTCTTGCAAATTATTAAAATAGATCACAACAATACTGTGAGCAGAAAATATAGTTTTCACTTCTCATGCTCTGAAAGTGCTTCTTTGTGCAGGGTATAGGCTGCACAAAATCGAATTTTGTGCACAAGGGCGTTAACGTATCTACTCATAAATGTTTTATATTAAGGCAAAGAAAATGAGCCATACAGCCAAATGCAATAAGAAGTTCATAGATGAATTTGTTATTATATAATATTTACTTTAATTTATTTGCCTTATGTGTTTTTTAAGATATAATAGATATTAAAATTTTAATTCAAGTACGGTAGGTTAGTTGATTTAAAAAAATTATTATTACAAAATTAATTTAATAGTAGGCTGTATAGGTCTGCAGCCTTAATATCAATGTCGTAAGATTAAAAAAAAATTAAGCGGCGGGAAACAGCTCTTGTTCTTTTTTCGTGCATTTATTAATTTCTTCAATTTGCTAAAATTGTTAAAAATGACCAGTGAAGAAGAGGATTTAACAGTCTCTCCTAATACGCTTATGGAAATGAATGCACAGAGAGTTGTGCAACAGATATTACCGCCAAAGTCTCGGGAAAAATATATCAAAGTTTACGATAATTTTGTAAATTGGAGAAAAGAAAAACTAGTAACTACGTTCTCGGAAAGTGTTCTTTTGAGTTATTTTGATGAATTATCCAAAAAACTTCAGCCGTCTACACTGTGGAGTATATATTCCATGCTGAAAGCAACATTACAAATGAAGGACAATGTTAATATACAAAATTATTCGAAGCTTACATCTTTGTTGAAGAGGCTTTCAAGTGGGCACAAAAGCAAGAAAAGCAAGGTCCTTTCAGCTAATCAAGTGGAAACCTTCTTAAATACCGCTCCAGATGAAACATATTTGGCCACAAAAGTACGTAATACACATTCCTTTCATATTTTATTGCTCATATACCTATTGCTCTTTTGTTCTAAAGTGTATAAAAGTTATTAATTTTGTTTTAGGTGGCACTTATATTTGGTATAACCGGTGCGTGCCGAGGCATTGAACTTGCGAACATTACCATAAAAGACGTAAAGACGGACACGCTTTTGCAAGCAATAAACTTACCCGACACAAAAAACAAACGGGAGCGAACATTTGTTGTCAAAGGCGATTACCTAAAAATAGTTAAAAATTACCAAGCTCTACGTCTTCAAAACGTGTCGACTAATAAATTTTTCCTCAATTATCAAAATGGGAAGTGCACTAAGCAAGTTATAGGACGCAATAAATTTGCAGCCTTTCCCAAACAGATCGCAACTTTTCTAAAATTAGAAAATCCCGAAAATTACACGGGTCATTGCTTCCGCCGGACCTCAGCCACCCTTCTAGCAGATTCGGGAGCAAACTTAACAATGCTGAAAAGACATGGCGGGTGGAAGTCTGATCAGGTTGCTGAGGGATACATTGAAGAATCCGTACAGAACAAAAGCAAGATTACCGACCGTATAACAGAAGCCATTAATTTAATCCCAAGCGAACCCGTCCCTTCTACATCCAGAGATTCCTTGTTGTCGTCAGAGCCATCTTCTCATAATATGCCATCTTCTCACAATATGTCGTCTTCACAAATTCAGAAAAATACCGTTAATATGCCGGGAAAAACAATTTCCTTCAGTATTCAAAACTGTTCTAATTTTACTTTGAATTTTAATTAAAGAAATGTTATGTTATACTACCGTTTTATTTCCTCGCAATCGAAGTGAAAAGCAGAGTTTATAACTCGTCCACAAAACCATTTTTATCCTCGACATTACTATCAGCCCTCGCCTTCGGCTCGGGCTGCTAAAAATCTCGGATAAAAATGGTTTGTTTTGTGCACTTGTTGTAAAATCTACTACTTATGAAAATTATCATCACATTTTATTATGAAAAACGCCTATCTAGAACAGACAATAGAAACAGTACGACAAAAAGTACAAATAGACCTATTACCTCAAGATTGGTAGACAATCGATTATTAATTAGTGTAATGAGTGTTCAACTACCAGGGAGACAAGGAATGTATGTACCGCCTAGTGGCGCACGTGGCCACAGCGGCAGATTATAATTTTCCTTTCAGTGCACGTTTTAAGATAAACATGTGTTGACGATTACCTAGTCACTGTTGATGTTTTGTCGCTGTCTTTTGGGACAATGTTAATGTTTATTTTTAATAGATAAAAAAAAAAAATTATCATGTTTACAGAGATTTTTAAATATTTCAGATATTTTTACAATTTTCTTTCACTCATTAATAATTACAGTCGAAAATAAGGGAGTTTTCATGAAATAGCCAGCTTGATCAGTTTTATTGCACAATATTACAATTTTAAATTTCGTGAATATTATCGAGTTTTCAGCTTCACGAATAGTTTCAACAGTAGTTTGTTTCCTCATGCCCCAACACCAGTATTGGGACAGGCAGTAGTCTTAACGCTCTGATTATTTGATTGCTTGTCTATCGCCACAAACAGGATGGCCTCTGTACCGGATTCTGCCACTTCCTAGTTAATAGCATTTGTGCCATTATCGACTGAATAATGTCGTAACCCAAAAGATAATTATATAAGACTTGAGTAAGTTTATGAGAACCTAGTAAATGACTAGTTCGTATGTTTATTTTAATCTTTAATGTTGAAAATTGTGTAGAAACATGTGAGGTGAGGACTGCTGTTTGCGCGAGCAGCGGACGTTAGCGATACCTTCTGCGATAATTTGATATAATTACAGAAGTATGTAATGGAGTTATTATGACGGTGTATTATTGTGACAAGTTGGCCAGTTGAGTTAAGAACAGCGTAACTGCAACGCATGTGATACTGACTTGCATGTTGGGTTGTGTTAATTTTACCATTCCGATAATTACAGTTGACGCATACACTAGGTACCTTCATTGAATCAATGTTATCATTGGGAACATTTTTTTATTTACCACATAAATGAATAGCTGGTGCCACAAGCTGTAGATACATAACATGTATGGTTATGTAAAGCTGAAAATGGTCGTAATCTTTTATTCGTGGAATAAAATTGACATCTGACAGTTCTAGTATGGTAAACCTGTCAAAAATACAAAATTTATTCTCAGGATAAGACATTCTAGGTATTAAAGTTTGGTGGAATGCACCCTTAACAGTTTAATGGATGTACTAGCTTAGATTGATAGGGAAACCGTATTTAGATTATTGATAGACGAGTGATTAAACACTCATGACGCAATGTTATGATTAATATCGACAATATTTTCCCACGTATAATCTATTTTAATGTCTTAACATATTATCTTCACTAAAAGTATTTTGAAATGTAAGCCCTAAGAATCACCCGTAGTTTTACATAGGTATCCATTATTGTTGACTTTTACTTTACCATGAGTTTATATATTCCAGGTGCTGGCGGCGCTGGCCGCGCAGTCCATCAACATATCGGTGGGGTTCTGCCAAGGCTTCTCAGCGGTCCTGCTGCCCCAGTACACACATGAACACGTCACGATTTCGTATGAGCAGAGTTCATGGATCGGTAAGTCAAATTTTTCAGAAGTATTAAAATGCATAAAATACCGATTAAAAACCAAAACTGTAAAATTTCTTCTTACAGAAAAGTTAAACACTCATCATGCTTATGACACTGTCAAGGCACTGTTTATATAACTGTATTTGTCATTATGTAAATCGTGTTTGTTTTCTGAACAAATGTCTTTTATTTATAGAGTGCAATAAGCGTCATCGTCTGAATACTATTGTAGTTACAATGTGTTGATTAATTACACAAACTATGTCCACGATGATTTGTGAATATTTGTTCATTATTAGCAGAAGCAGCTATCTGTCAAGTTTGTCTTAAAACATCACATGATATACATATAAAAAAAACAATGCAAACGTTCTCATTGTCTAAACAAAAAGCATTTCCTAAATTTTAATGTAATTTACGCCAAACAATCATCTTCGCGCACCTATCTCATTATGCACCTAAAACTATGCTAATGTTGTCTTTAGTGCTAATCATGGCAAAGTTTAAGAGTACCTTAGCTGGGGACTAGTACTTAGTAGTACCTTTCTGTATACAGGGTCACATTAAAATAGATGGACAAATTTTAACACAGCGCTCAGTACGTCTAACTAAAGATCCAAGCAAAAAAAAACACTGATTAAAGTGATTTAATTTGACCTAAAATAATAAATTGCCGGCACATTAGTGTATTTTCGTTAGCTGATTATTTTTCTTGTAAGTATCTATGCGTTTTTCTTATATATTTTTTTACCATCGTCCTTATTTTGGTGGTCTGAACGATTTCTAAAAGTTTGTCCATCTATTTTAATGGGACCTTATATAAATAAAAAATGTAAACAAAGAGATTGAAAGTGACGCTACCGGCGGCCGGCCACACTGAATGGGCTGCTAAAACAATGTTTACATTTTATTTCGGGAGTGGCGTGGCGGCCGATGCCAGGGCGACACGTGAGCTAGCGCAATGAGGACGCTAAAAATAATGTTCTGTTACACGGACACGTTTTTATGAAAGTGAATCGGATGCTAGGTACAGTCTGTGTCCGAAACTACGTCAAGACGAGTTTGAAATATAAAATATCAATGTTTTGATCATAACCAGGCGTGACCGAGGACGCGCGGACCAGAGGACCAACTTCAAATTAATTCTGGTCCTTCATTCCTACAACATACCAATACAGTAGACAGATATTATCAATACAATCAAAGCAAAATTTTGTTGACGTCGCAAATTAAATATTAACGCGAACTGCCGACGTGCGTAAACGAGATAGCGTATTCAAACACATCATTTGTACTAGGAGATAAGTGACACGAGGAGGTAGGGTCGTAAGCTTAGCGCCTTATGGCGGAGCACGCATGAATGGGAAGTTATGGTTATGATGCGTTCAAGGAACTGATCCAGATAAGGTTTGGCTTAACATGAGGTTCGGATGCAAGATTTAGATAAGTTTGGTAGTAAAGCGTGGTTTAGAGCAGTTGTGGCTATTGATATACAAAAACAACTAAAATGTTGAAGATAAGGAAGTCTGGAAATAGTATCACTGAAAATGTCTACCTCATAGTGTTTCTCTTGAAACAATAACAGAAGGTTACAAAATCAGAATTTGTCATAATTAGCATCTGTATCTAACCGCCATTATTTCTCCTTTGCAGCGAGTTTGGGTGTGATATCAAACCCCATCGGGGCCCTGTTAGGCGGCATGATGGTGGATGCTGTGGGCAGAAGACTATTGCTCCAGTCTATTGTGCTGCCCAACCTGGTCGGGTGGCTCGTCATCGCCTTCTCGGAGACCTACATCTTTCTATGTATTGGAAGGTTCATCACTGGGTTTACAATCGGTGAGTTAGAATTCCAATAGCAGTTGATTCCTTGATTTTGAGTAACGTACTTTTTTATATGAAAATGATTTCTAACTAAGTAAGAATAGGAAAGAAAATATATTCAATTGAATTTCTGTCCCGTAAAAGCATATCATATTTAGATTGGTCATAGATTGTGGCATCACGAAAATCCATTGGAATATAATACTGATTTAAATAAATAGCAGAAGTCAGCTTATCTGAAACTGCAATGACGAAAGTCAACGACTGGTGAAAATTGGATGACTCACTAATTGAATCCTAGACAAACGAACCGTGGCAACTTTTCACGCTTTAACAGCGTTAATAATGATATTAACTGTTCACATTGCAGGCATGTCAACGGTCTCCTATATCTACGTGGCAGAGATTACGACACCAGAGAAACGTGGAGTACTCAGCGCTCTCGGACCTGGCCTGGTGTCCACCGGCATCTTCATCGTCTACTCCCTGGGAGCCTTCATCCACTGGAGGAAAGTCGCGGCCATCTGTGCTGGAGTGTCCCTTCTAACACCGTTCCTAATGTACTTCGTCCCAGAGTCGCCTCTCTGGCTAGCCTCAAAAGGGCAGATGAAGGAAGCGTACAACGCAATGTTCTGGCTCCGGCAGAACAACAGCACGGCACAACAAGAGCTGATGGAGTTTACCAAAGATAGGAAAGTAGGAGAAACCATGACCTTCAAGCAGAAACTCAACCTTTTCAAGAGGAGGAGTGTCGTCAAACCGTTCCTTCTACTCATCATCTTCTTTATATTCCAAGAGATGTCTGGCATCTACGTCATTTTGTACTACGCTGTAGACTTTTTCAAGTCCGTAGGGACCAGTGTCAATGAGTTCACGGCTTCCATCGTTGTTGGTGGAGTGAGAGTATTCATGGGCGCTGTGGGAGCATGTCTGATCAATAGCTTCAGAAGAAAAACCCTGGCGGCCACCTCAGGCCTGTTGCTAGGCGTTGCTATGCTTGGCGCAGCGGTCTGCGACAGTGTTAACGGGCCTCCTTTAGTAAAACTTGCGTGTGTATTACTGCACGTGTCATTCAGTATGGTCGGGTTCCTACAGCTACCGTGGATTATGTCCGGGGAACTGTACCCTCATGACATACGAGGAGTCATGTCCGGCGCTACGTCGTGCTGCGCATATGTCCTCATCTTCTTTAACATTAAGACTTACCCTCAGTTAGAAAAAATGTTAACGAGCAACGGGACACTGTATCTCTTCGGATTCTGTGCTCTCCTGGGAGCTGCGTATTGTTACTTTTTCCTTCCAGAAACTAAAGGAAAAACTTTGACTGAAATTATGAGGCAATTTGATGATGAGAAGAAAGAAATCGATCCAGAAGTTGGGTTCACCACGGAGAAGCCGTGTACAATAGAAGGAAAACCAGTACAAAGGCGACACAGTGCCGGGGCTACAGTATCATTAGAAAAAAAATGGACGCAAGATGAATGCAAAAAGACTTCAGACCACCGCGAGTGAACTTCACCGTCTTATGCTAGCCTAGTACTTTTAGGTTTAAAGAATAAGTTACCAATGAATTTGTATAGTTAACTATTTTTAATATTATTTTATATTGTTTGTGAAGTTTTGTGATCAGTATTAATTAGGACGATTTTTGACGTTTTGATGATGTTACATTCCATTAGTGATAAATAATTTTAATACAAGGTGACGACATAGGTAGGTATTTAAAGTTTTGCCTAGTTTTAAGTACAAATATTGGTGTAACAAAATCGAGGCACTGAATGATTAATAAAGTAACTACTATTTTTATACCGTGTAGGTAGAGAATATTTTTATAGGTTTGTTATACTGCAATAAGCATTACTATTTATTCCTCATAGAAGATCTAGGCGTACCTAATAATATTTAAGAGCAAGAGCTGTATACAGGGTGAAAGATTGTATTTTAATATAACAAAAGGGAGGACTTAGATAATATAAATGAAGAGAAATGCTGTGATGAAGTGTGAATAAAGGAGTGACTTGTTTACAATGTTTGTTTTATTTCAATAACAGTTTACCTGGATATGATAAGATATGCACTAAATAAATGCGTCCAACGTTCAAGTGCATAGATAGCATGCACAGAAAGCAAACATAGACACAGTATCATTCATCTGTTTATGTTGTAGATGGCAAGATAAATATAGTACTACAGCTTCTTAACACTTGGATATCCATGAATGTTAAACAATAGATCATTAAAAATATTGTAATACTAGAATTAGAAAATATAGTTCTTAGTATGTACTTACATCTTTTCCTACTAATACTAGTAATTGTGTTCCTTATCTTAGATCTAATCGATTGAATGTAGTAAGAAAGCCAAGGCTCTAAAATTATAGTAAAGACATTATTAATATTAAAATAACAGATTTCTGAAGGATGAGAGTTTAGCATGCATAAGAAATATTATTGACTACGGATAAGAATATTGCGAATATAATTAATTAATTAACTAATAGTATACTATGTCCAATAAGGAGGTATCCTAAATGAGAACTCCGGTCTATATTTTTCTAAAACATGGTATACGTAGCGCCATCTATACTACAGACAGGAAACAAGAATCGAGTTTTACTCCACCAACAAAGAAGGTCACATCAAAGCCTTTTAATACAGTATGCATTTACTAGATGGCAGCACACCGATTTGATTGTCCACGTTGAAAACATTTCGTCGTCTGAGCAATATTTTGCATGAAGAAAATAGTAGTCTTCATAAAGCGATATTTTAAAAACACTGTCATTACGGTATTGGATATGTTTTATATAATAGGTTTATCTAATTTAATCTCTCGCGGTAAAATACGGTAAAAAAATCGGTATCGATAAATGTTTCGTTGCAAACCCTGAAAAACTAATTTATATATCACTAACCTGGACTGCGGTATGCCATATTTGATGCCGACTCCAACCCTCGGCAGTGCCTTGATGACCTTCTTCACGGTGGCCTGGTCGGGGAATGCGAAGAATATGGACGCTGAAACATGGAGGACACCTTATATTTTACGTGTAATAATGCGTGTGGCCAGTCACCGGAGACGGGCAGCTGCGTCGCCGGTGTGGGATGGCTCTGCGATCACCAATCCGATTGACCTGCTACACCAATAGGTTCCTCTCTGGATCCTGCTTGAATGGTCTATGCCCAGCCTTGTACTGCGATGGGCTGTCAATAATGGTTATGATAACAATGATGATAGTTTAGAAGCAGAATCGGTCCTTCGATACGCAATGCTGCCTTTATATTGTTTAACCTAATAGTTAAAAATAGTCGGTGTGTGTATTGCCGATACAATAGTAACAGAAGCTATACTTACACTTGGGAGCAAATAAATCGAGCCACTTCCTTTTTTCACGTATAATGGTTATTATTTTTGGTATTATGGAACGTGTCAATTTGAAACACATATCGCCTAAGAGATTATTTAATAACCTTTACAATGAGGGTAAACTATTGAATGATAACCTTATTGAATAGTAAATTATTGGCTCTGAAAGAAAAACGGTAATTTTGATTGAAAATTGTACGGATAAAACAGTCCAGAATAAAACAAAATTATTGTGAAAACTTCTTAATATCTTGTATTACCCCCCGTGCCCTGATGCATTCTTTTAGTCTGTTATTCATCGATCTGATCAGCGTTATGATGACACATTGTGGTATATTCTCCAACTCTTCAAGCAACACAGCAACTTTGAGCTCGATAATAGACGAAACAGCGGGAACGCTAGCTCGGACTCACCGTTTTAGCTTGTCCCATAGGTGTTCGAGCGGGTTGAAATCCGGGCTTCGTGCTGGCCACACCAATTGTTGAATCCCTATCGCCGACAAGTACTCCGTAGCGATCTGCGCGGTATGAGATGTCGCATTGTCATGCATAAACATGAAATTTTTTCCGATAAAACCAGAATACGGCATTACGTGGTCTTTGAGGATGTTAGTTATGTAACAATCAGCTGTTAATCCACGTCTACCACTTTCATCAATGACGGGGTCGACGAAGACAAGTTCCGTTTTTGCGTCTAGGGAAATTCCACCTCACATCATACAAGAACCACCGCCAAAACTCACAGTTTCTTGAATGCAATATTGGGCAAATCTTTTACCAGGTCATTTATACACTCCGTTTCTCCCGACATTGCTAAAAAGACAGATTCTCGACTCGTCAGAAAACAAAACTGACCTCCAGTCTTCTAAAGTCCAATGAATGTGTTGAACTGGTTGCGGTCATCACGTTCTGTACTTGCTTGTGGTCTGCCGGTTCCAGGTCGCCGAACAAAAGCACCAGTCTCTAGATACCTGCGGTATACCCGCTGTACCTTTGAACGACTCAAATGAAGTCTGTGAGCCACTTCACGTTGTCCGTATCCAGCCTCAAGTAAGGCTACAACTTGGGTAGCTTCCCTCGGTGTAGTTTCCATTTTATCAGTATAATTGATTACACAGACACAGATAAAGACAACAATAAAACGTCAATGTGGGTATAATGAACAAAAACCCCTAATTAACCTTTTCTTAAAGGAGTACAATCAAAATATTCTAAGCAAATCAAATGCGATAATTTTAGTCTACCCTTTAAACTTTAATTTAAAATGAAACGTTGACAACAAACTACCCTCATTATAAAGGTTAATAAATAACCTCTTAGGCTATATATCTTTCGAATTGATTCGTTCCCTAATACCAAAAATAATAACCATTATACGTGAAAAAAGGAAGTGGCTCGATTTATTTGTTCCCAAATGTATTTTTTAATACAGTTGCTCAAAAAGTGGCGTATTGCAGGGACGTATAGCGTTCGGGAAGTGGGTTATTACATACTCGTGCTTTTTTTTTACCTTTCCCGAACTCGTGCGTAATCTTTCCCAACTGTCAAAATAATAATGTCTATTAAAAAGAAAAACCAACCATGAAGTTTTTACTAAAAAAATTCATAGAAGTTTTTATGATTCATGCAAATACGTAAGTATATTTCTAAAAAGAAGCTACTAATTTGTTTCAATATCAGATTTAATGATTTGATTGAATGAGTTAGGTTAGGTTTCATTTCATTTCATCTCATTAAATTTCATTTTCATTTCATATCAATAAAAAAATTCTACTGAAGACTTGGCTGTATGGGCATAGTTCCCTTTGCCTACCAGAACGGGTGAAGAAAAAAAAATCTCTGCTTATATTTTACGGTTGGCGCCATTGGTTAGTTGAGTTTATTGTGTTTTTATTATTTTATTAAATTGCTTCATTTTTTCGCAACTGTATTAAAAATAGTCGTTCAGTACACGTGCGAAACCGTCATTGCAACTTGTTCAGACTGTCAACCCTCGCCTTCGGCTGCGCCTCGGCTCGGGTAGACATTTGTCGGAACTCTTTGCAATGACAACCTTTCCGCACTTGTAATGAAATATACTATTACAGCATTTTTTTGGTCTGCCATATTCCTTTCGATTTATCTTTGTATTTGGGGGCTTATTGCCGGCTAAAGAACCAGGAAACCAGAACTTCGCAGGTTACTTTATTTGCGTGCAGTGGGGGGATGCTGCCGCGTGCAATTACACTCGCGTGCAAACATGCTAATATTTATTTTTTAGTTGGAGGTCCGGTCAGTTAACAGTCGCTTCGTGTATAACATGCCACAGATAAGTGAGACTGGGTAGGAAACTTGAATACTCCCAATTTTTTTTTTATTGGCAAGGTCCAAAATACCTACTAAAAAGAAAAGACATTGCATGCTTTCAAAACTTAGACAGCAATAGAAAACTAATTATATTTAAAATAGGTAAACTAAATAGGTTTCACACCGAACAAACATATAGTGAGCACATTCAACAAACACAGCTATGAAATATTCTGACTTTTAACCCGAGCCCAAACTTTCAAGCCAGTTATGTATTTTATTTTGAACTTTCTTTTTCTTTTTTTTTTTTCAAGAACTTTACGATAGTCGCAATTATTATTATTATTGCGGCTGTCGTAAAGTTCTTGATAGAAAATTTACAACTTAGACTCTGTTTTAAATTCAGTATTTGTGTTATGAACTTTACAGTCGACGGAATAAAGTTCAAAATTAAAAACAGGCTAGTTGGTTTAAAAGTAGAAATGAATCTAAAAATAAACCTTGTTTTGTAATAAGGCCGAAGGGGTTTTCGAAATATTAAATATGTGGAGTTTTTTCCACACCATTGTGTTTCTCCATTGGAGACAGTACAGAAGGTGGCTTGCCTCGCTTGTTGTAGGTATGTTTCTTAAATGTGCAGCCTACTATTTATATGAGTATGGTATACTCACTCCTGCTGGCGAGGAACATTTCGATGGCGACATTCTGCAAGAGGTAACGGCGCGAGAATATTGCGCGGATCTCGCTGAAGTACCATTTGCCGTGCAGGTGCTCGCAGTATTTCAACACCTGGAAAAAAGGAAAATTAAATGTTATCAATCAGGAATAAGAAAACAAAAAATGAGGTAGTTAGGGGGATCTTTCTCTTTTCTGGGGTCTGGGAGTATGAAAAAGTTTCAGTGGTTCGTGTGATTTCAGATGCTATAGCATAATGCACATTCATCAGATTTTGATGAAGATGAAGAGTTTAATGAAGAAATTGAAACCGCGGTCCCGAGTACAGAAAAGCAATCGTTCAAAGTTGAGACATTGCGCAAAACACGCGCAAAACATCAGTCATTCAGGGTAAATTGAACCAAGCAACTTGTTTTTGGAAAACACGTTATGGGCACATTAACACCACAAGTCCTGAACAAACAAGCTGACAATTAAAATAACACGGTCACTTATCAACATTAAGACATAAACACAAGTACCTATAATAATATGTTAGTCATAAACACGTCCGCAAGATGGCGTTGAAAAACGAAAATAGCCGAGAGTTTCCGAATACCGTCGTAAACGTAAGAACGCGTCCAGTCGTAAAAAGTTCGTTAGTTTTAATTTATATGTACAATAATTGTGTAAATCAAGTGAGAGTACGTCTGGTATATTGTTTTAATGTGTGTTCAAGCGTTTTAAATAATGTCGTCGCATGTTGTTTAGACTTTTGTTTACCTATTACGTATGTTTGTATGTAGGTACAAAGGATTTACCAGACGCAAAGATTTATGAAATAGTGTCACATTACTTGTCTTCAATTTACGGTCGGCAAAAACATTTGCAAGCACGTCGAGTGACATTTCTTCCCGTGACTGAATACTGTACCAACTGTACCTTGTGTGCCTGTAACAATTGGCCCTCCACCGTCCTGTTTGATCGTAAATCTAAACATCAACAGAAGTGCAGACTTGGCAAGACGCCGACATATTAGACTCAAGATGACATGATGGTTGCAAGGAACTATCATCACCTGTCAGATTGTCTAACCCAGGTCTAAAGTGTAAAGTGTCTAAACCGGCCCAGCAGACTAATTAATTACCGAATACTTGGAGGTGACTGCAGATTTATTACCTTTTGTTGATTGAGAACTATCTGTATGCAGTGTGAGTCAATGAAAAAGAACCTAACAGCTCATATAGCAATCTTAGGCGATGGTGTTAGTAGACAATGGACATTAGCATTGTAGCACATTCCTTTAGTTAATTTGTAAAAGGGAACTGTTCTTGGTCCTTACAGTCGTCTTCCTCAACCCTGATTGCTTGAACAGTATTTTGCAGGGCTTCTATCTGATAACCGACGATATACCTAACGTTACCTATTGATTACGACTAATAGAGAATACAATAACATGTATGGAAGACATGTTGAAAAAAAATTGGGATAAAGGCAAGCGAATGATGAATATGATGATAATGTTATCTATTACAACACCCGTCTCATTTGCCTATAAAACCTCAAGACAACCAGTAATTAAAACTACATCCGATACTCCATTGTAACTACACAACAGAACAAAAAAGCGCATTCATATAAAAAAAACACCACGTGTCAGGTCCCATACAAAGAGCATGCACCATGCATGGGGTTGCTAATTGACACGCGAGATGGATTGGCGAGAGAGCTGCACTGATTCTTACGGTGTAGCCTATGGGGGCGGCCATTGTGTGAATGAGAAACGACATGTGGTACTAATGTGTGTGCTGATTTGGTTGTGTTCTGTTCGTTGGAGATTTCTTGTTGTGGAAGAGTTTAATTTGCTTTTGTAAAATGATGAATGGTGGTGAATGAATTAATATAGGTATGTCATTTAGGGAATGTGAAGCCGTTCAAGGGAAAACGTTACGCAAAGGCTTGTAGTCTAACCCCCTTACTAATAAACATATTATATCAGACTAGCTTCTGCCCGCGACTTCGTCCGCGTGAAATTTTTTGTTACTCCGACCCACCCCGTCGCATCGCATCGCCTGCCCGCGCTATTACTTCGTTTTTGCTTAGCGTTCTTTATGACTTTTTTTCGCGTGATGTTAGATAGCCTATAGCCTTCCTCAAGAATTGGGCTATCAAATGCAAAAGGAATTTTTCAAATCCGACTGGTAGTTCCAGAGATTAGCGCGTTCAACCAAACAAACAAACAAACTCTTCAGCTTTATAATATTAGTATAGATGAGTAGTTACACACCGATTTCTCTTTTTCAGTCGTAAGTAATTTGATTTTCGAAAGGAGACAAAGCGTTGTGTAACTATACAGACGCTATACCATGTTTAGTAGGAAGTGGGTAAGTATCTAAAATACATTGGATGTATTAGTAAAACTTTTCCTAATATCTTTTCTACCAAGAGATCTGTCAACTTTACATGAACAGAATAAAACAACAAACAGGTAATTTTGGTCCTTAGTTCTGTGTTGCTTACTTTCGCCTGTAACCCTTATGATGTTTTTTAATGCTCTATTAGGTACACCTCTTCAAGTAGCTAGGTACCTAGAACAATAAGCACTTAACAAACATCCCATTATCCCCTTGTTCAGTGATGTCTCTCGTATCAAGAGCACTCCAGCGCCCCTTGGCGCACTATACGTGAACTAATCACAACACAATATGACAATGGAACACCCTCTGAGTATCCTTGTTCACACCATAAACATGAATTTGTATTTAGCTGTGTGTATTCAATGGGGAGACAAAATTAGCAATGGTAGGCGAAATTTTTTTGTGAAATTGTCACCTACTAATATTTACTGCAATTTTCATTGCAGTACTTAGGTAAGTTATTTCTATAACATTTTCTAATGTTGAGATATTTTGTAACTCTAAAAGTTGGATTAGACGGCAAAGTGAGTAAGTATTTAACAGATAAGTTAAAAATATCAAAAAAGTTGAAGTTGGTCTTACTGGGATAACAAAAACAAAACAAACATCTAAAACCAATAACCTCAAAAGATTTCGTATCAAACCATATTAATATTAGGGTAGCTGGAACGCGTAGAGGGTGTGGGTGCAAACGTCCACTTCAATTGTAATGCAATTTGTCAACCACCCCTCGAACATCGGATACAAGTTCAAAGCGCCTGTGACGTTTAAATAAACAACGAGTATTGTTTTATTTAGGTTTGTATTAGTGATGTAACGAATGTTGGATTTTTCACATTCGCGAATGCGAATGCGAATGCGAATATTTATCTTCAACATTCGCGAATGCGAATGCGAATGCGAATATCTGTTACATCACT
The DNA here is from genome assembly GCA_963855955.1 of Luperina nickerlii. Taxonomy (NCBI): domain Eukaryota; kingdom Metazoa; phylum Arthropoda; class Insecta; order Lepidoptera; family Noctuidae; genus Luperina; species Luperina nickerlii. The sequence goes on from OY979671.1 coordinate 23,062,872, forward strand.
AATTCATTATAAATATATTTAATTCCTCAGATATATAAAGTGGAATGAAAAAATATACATTTAAAGCCAAAGGTTATAAACAAAATTATTAAATTTTAAATATCTAATGTATTAAGATATTTAAAGTTTAATAATTTTGTTTCAAGTAATTGTTTAGTTTTTTAGTAAATAGAAACTGTAAACTTTATTTAAAAATGGTAGTAAAGTAATAATATACTACTAAATAAATGCAAACCTTACATAGTTGTAACAAGGCTGATTAATGTTAGATTTGATCAGATCTCTGAAGTTCTTTTTTCATAAATGAGACTTTTTTTTTTTGAGGATGGGAAATCATCAAATGACTCCTCCCGCTCTGGGTGGAGCGGAAGGGAGTGTCAGACTCTTACTGACTAAAACCCACCCGTGTTCCTTCCTTCACCCTTTATGTTCCGGGCCAGCGGTAACCCTTTCGGACAATCCCGCTGATCCGGCAGGCTTCGGCCCTTAAGGGCCCCTTCGTTTAATGCTGACATCTCTTTGAGGTGCGCGTGGAACACGTACGCGCCGTCCGGCACGGGCCTGGTCCTGATCGGACGGTGAGTTACCCATTACTCTCCGCCCGTAGGCTCGCGCCTACGGTGGCCGGGAGTCGTCGCGCGGCTCCCGACGCCCGGAGCGTCTCCCGCGGCGGCTGGGACGGGAGGCTCTCTCCCTCAGCCGTCCCGCCGCCTCCTTCGCTAGTATGATTGCTTCGCAGAAGGAGGCGACTGCCCCCCACTCCCTCTCGCCCCGGACCATGGCTTTAACCAGGCCCGGACGCGAGAGGTCGCCGCTGCTGCCGATCGCCTCTACGAGGACACGGCGGTGCTCCGCCCAAGCGGGGCAGACCTCCACCGTGTGCTCCACCGTGTCCTTTGGGCGATCCTGGCAATGGTGACACCCGGGCGTTTCCTCCCGCCTGATTATGTGCAGGAACCTCCCGAAACTTCCGTGTCCGGTGAGGACCTGCGTCAGGCGGTAGGTGAGGGCGCCATGACGCCTCTCTAGCCACTCCTCAAAGAGGGGTCATACCGCCGCTATCGTGGCGTGCCCTTCATAAATGAGACTTTAATTTAGAATGTAGAAGTATGATTTAATAAAAATATTATTATTTCACATGCATGCATATAATAATTTCCTTTTTGATTATTAAAAACATTCGCTAAATATTCGCATAATTTTTGCGAATGCGAATGCGAATATTGAAAAATATGCGGATATTCGCGAATGCGAATGCGAATGCGAATATCCGTTACATCACTAGTTTGTATGAATAAATAAAAATCAATCGAAAACAGCTATCTTCCTTTATATTTTAACATTTTGTTCTGGCCTTAAATTGACATTCTGATTTTTCTTATATCTAGTATCTGTGTCCAGATTCTGCATAAGCTGATATATTTTGTTATGTTTTATTCAAATGCTGATATTCTCTAATCAATTCCTAAATCCGCATGGGAAACTTCCACACTTGATTTATTAAATCTCTACAAGTTATGCGCGAAGGTTACTAAGCCACCCCTGACAAACAATGCTATTACCACCAAGTTCCCATAACTGAAGAGAGATGGTAGATCAAACGTTCAGTTTTAGATAGGTCACGCCCGCGAGTGATCGTGCGAATATTATTAAAGGCAGTGCCAATTTTCATTCCATCAAGATACGCGAAGAGTCTGCCTTTTGGTCTTAGACGGAAGACCAAGGTGTAAAAAAAGCGACTGCCAATTTTCTAGTCGAGATTTGGAAACTGATGCTATAACTTGCAGGATTTACTTGTAATTTTTTTAACACTGTAGGTATATAAAGGATGATGTTTCCTGTTCTCAATTCTATGACAAGACCACACGGCATAACGAATATATGTTACTTTATTATAATTCTATACAAAATCAAATCGAAACATATTCGTACATGTATTTAAAGCATCCTATTCAGCGGGATGCATCATGCAGTAACATCATTAGATCATAATTGCTGCTTGTCACGACACCGAGGGACGCAGGGCGCCATCCCGCGCGGTGGGAAGCGGCCACATGTATTCCTCACTTGATTTATTTGCTATCATACCATTATGAGAGCATTAAGCGAAGTAGTAGATGAAATTATGTAGCCCATGATTTTTTTTAGTTTTGTTATGAATAGGTGTTTCCTCGGAAACGGTATTGCAATTAAATGAAAGAAAATTTAAAACTCACATTAAACGTACACTTTGTAAACAAGCATACTATAAATTAGAAGATTATATCCAAGATAAGAACGCTTGGAAACATGCTGGTCCTGCTCCATAGGACAATCTAGAGTCTAGACAAAATCAAACGGATTGCTAATTTAATTGTAAATGTATTCTTTTTTTATTTAAATTATTTAGTTTTACATTCTGTAACTAGGTACTTAACTCACACCCTGACATATTACTATGACCTTTTACTTGTAATTTTTTTTTATTTAAATGAAAATCGTTTACTTTTACCATGTTGGTAAATATGTGAGCACCATGTATCTATCAGATAATTAATTTATTTGTCATGGTTTCATTTTTAATTCTTTTACCTATTGTGGTATAGTAATTTTATTTTAGGTGCATCGTCTTCACATATTATTATTATATAATTAATGTATGCAAAATATTGTAAAACATTTTAAAAGAGTAACGATGGAGTTTCTTGCACATTCTTCTCCATACAAAACTACCTTTTGGAATGGGCGACTAGTATCAATTCTATTTGTTGTAATTTCTGACGTTCAAAAGTGCCTTTTATGTGCCTATTTGAAATAAATGCTTTGACTTTTTTTACTTTTTTTGACTTTTGGTACAGTACTGTGTTCGTTTGTTTCACTTTTATTTTATTACAAATCCGCTGGATTAATCTCACCGTGAAAACATAGGTGAAGTGAGCTTTAAGTGAGCTGTCATTCCACCTGAAACATAGGTGAAGTGAGCTTTAAGTGAGCTGTCATTCCACCTGAAACATAGGTGAAGTGAGCTTTAAGTGAGCTGTCATTCCACCTGAAACATAGGTGAAGTGAGCTTTAAGTGAGCTGTCATTCCACCTGAAACATAGGTGAAGTGAGCTTTAAGTGAGCTGTCATTCCACCTGAAACATAGGTGAAGTGAGCTTTAAGTGAGCTGTCATTCCACCTGAAACATAGGTGAAGTGAGCTTTAAGTGAGCTGTCATTCCACCTGAAACATAGGTGAAGTGAGCTTTAAGTGAGCTGTCATTCCACCTGAAACATAGGTGAAGTGAGCTTTAAGTGAGCTGTCATTCCACCTGAAACATAGGTGAAGTGAGCTTAAGTGAGCTGTCATTCCACCTGAAGCATAGGTGAAGTGAGCTGTCATTCCACCTGAAACATAGGTGAAGTGAGCTTTAAGTGAGCTGTCATTCCACCTGAAACATAGGTGAAGTGAGCTTTAAGTGAGCTGTCATTCCACCTGAAACATAGGTGAAGTGAGCTTTAAGTGAGCTGTCATTCCACCTGAAAAATAGGTGAAGTGAGCTTTAAGTGAGCTGTCATTCCACCTGAAACATAGGTGAAGTGAGTTTTAAGTGAGCTGTCATTCCACCTGAAACCCAATTCCCGTAATTAAAAACGTTTAAAATGTAGTCGCAATCTCATCTCACTGAGAATCAATGTCAAAAACTTGTCAAAAATGTAGGGAAATTAGAGGTTTTTTTGACATTATTGAAAGCTTCACCTGTTTTCACGGTCAGATTATTATTGTATGTAAAATAGAGCTGCTGAATAGGATTGTACTCCAATTAAAAGGTTAGGTTCATATCGTTATCAATTTATTACTTAAGCTTTGTGAACTTACTTATTTTATTAGCAGATGTTATCAGCCGTTTTATTGGCATTTGAAAACATGAAGGCGGTAAAACCTAGATTTATTGCAAGATAGGCATAAACATTTTATAAAATTAATAACCCTAGAGTAATTATAAGACATATTTTATAAAACCTACCAATAAAATAAAGCAAAAACTCAGAACCAGTTGCACCAACAATTAACATCTATTGCAAATAAATCTTTAAAAGAATAACCTCATAAACTTAATTTAGTTCTCTGCGGATTTTTTTGTGGATGTGGTGGACTAAGCAGCAGGTTGGGCATGCGATGGTTATCGGGCCCCGTAAATAAGGGCCCAGGCGCGTGACAAGCTCGGCCATTAAAGGCCGCGGTGACGGCCGGCGGCGGCGGCCCGAGCCCCGAGTCGCGACAAGACGCGAAAAAACGCCGCGCCCTTGCCGTGCGCCGCGCCGTGTACTGGGTGCATAATAATGCAGGTTTTTATTTTAATTAAAGTTGCAAAAAATGTGGGTGTAACACGTAGGTGTTGCGGCTAGGGAACTTTGTAGTGTTATCGTTGAATTGAATTTACAGTCTAATTATAAAATTATTATACCAAGTTAATAGGTTTTTAATAAGATTTGAATGTAATTATATCTTATCTATAAAAGTTCATGCTTTTTTTTGAACTTTCAGAAGAACTACTTTACAAGCAAACAAATTAATCGATACCGAATGTCGTTTATCCTATCCCTACCATAACAAGGTGCGTCAAAAGATAGGAAATGTAAATATCAGGATGTCACTACAGGTCCTTACGTCCGGAGTCGGACGAGTCGCTCCGATACAGTGTGTGTTATCTCTAACAGGCGAAAGGTGGCGAACAACTGCCAACTATGACTCGTCCCTAATAAACTACCAATTAACTACAAAATGACATTTTCAAACATGTTGAATTGAATTTAAATTCTATTATCGTTATTTTATTGTATGTTAATGTTAGATAAAGTTTACTATAATATACTTTTCCCCTTAAATTTTTTGCCTTTTACGATGGGTGCTTAAGTTAATGTTAAAGAATAATATAATTGAACTAATAATGAAAATAAATGAAAAGGGCGGGGACCGGTGGTGAGACAGATAATTTGCATAAATAATGAGCCGTCAGTTTATTATCAGTTGGCATCTTAAATCATGCTCTCGTGTAGATTACAAGAGCACAAGTTTATGATGTTAACTGTAACGGCGTTCTGGTTGCCGTGCTTCGTGAATAATTGTTTAAGACAACAATAGTAGATTTTATGAAGAGTTCGGGTGTATCAGCTGGGTGTGTTCCCGTGAAAGCATCGAATGATTCGACTACATTTATACGTAAAGCAAATAAAAATTTGAATTTCTAAAAAATCAAATTTTTATGAAAAATCATTGCCACTGGGTCTATACGTATTGTTTCAAGCAATTAAAGCATGAAAAGGGGGACAATAAGATAAGAAAGATATGGATATAAGATATGCTTTTTAATCAAATCGGATCCAAGACCAGTGTCGGCGAGAGAATACCTTTATGATATCTTGGTCGAAAAATAATTTAATGCATAGCTTTACTTAATAATTTACTAGCCTTAACAAGTTATTTTTCGTGTATTCAGGCTGTATATTATTCACGGCTCGCCTGTGTCTAATTAACATCAATCCAATTAGTGAGCAACTAATGTTTGTATGTGTGTATCTGTTGTACAAAACTCTAATTAAACGTCTAACAATGTTTTTCTGTATAGTTATTTGTTTGGAAAACTCATTTCTTTGTCTATTCACGGAAGACTTTTTTTACAAGGGGTATTACATTTTTTTTAAGTGCCTGGATCTTGTTGACTGGCCTACACTGTCCTCTCATGCCTATTAACACTGTAATTCGAAAACAGTGTAAAGTCAAATTATTTTTAAAAGAGTAACCGTGGAGTTTCTTGCCCGCTCTTCTTCATAGGAAACGACCAATTGAAACCGTGCACCTAGCTTCTGACGTTTCGTAAGTGCCCATGTAGGTTTATGTTAAAAAAAATGATTTCATTTTGAATTTCTTTGGTAAGTAATTGAAAGAATAAGAATGATTTCGAGTACAGGCTGGCACAGTATTTAGAAAGCGTACATAATTATGTTTCAATCAACGATAACACGACATATTAAGGGATCAGTAAAAAGCAATGACAGTCTCTATGATTTTACCCAGGTGCTAGAAATGAACAATTTAAAGAAATTAAATTGATTTGCAACCCAATCAATCCTCAACAGCGAAAAAGCCAATCCTAGCCTTATATCGTAGTTTCGCACTACGCCAGTTTCAATACATAAACAACCGCTATCCCACCATAAAGTCTACTTACCTATTTACCAAGGAAGCAGGACCTCCAAGGGTACTGAAGGTATCTGGTTGATATTTATAGCGTGGGATCACCCCCGACCCGTCGCTTCCACGAACCCGCTGGGACCTAACCACGCATCCGTACCGAAGGACCAACGTATTCAAATTACACGTGAAAAACGATGTCGTTAACATTTGTGGAAGGAGAGGCTTCCTCTTAGATGGGAGAGATACTGGAGATTTGTTGCTCAGGTAAATATTTTAAAGACTGTAGTAAAGCTAGTGTTTTTAAATGTTTGAAGTCCGAGATCGATGTTACGCTAAGTTTTGTATATCGACTACTTAATTTTGAAAAGACCAAAACACCCATTTCAGTAATAGAAAATAGTCACAGATTTTCATCTGATATCCACTAACAATATCTAGTGCCAACAAAATTATTATTTCTAACAACTTTTCTTGGAACTTCCTTTGATCATTATCTTCATTACAGTTATTTTCTTATTAACTGAAAGCTGATGCAGTCTTACAGTTGTTGGTACTAATGCAGTGTTCGATCGGGTGTCGGCGTCATGTGAGGAAGTCCAATTAAAACGCCATACATCACGCTCGTGTGAGGCGAGCATGCACCTCTATTACTTGTGATACTACTATGGGGTGTCGATGGTGTGGTAATAGGTACAGACAGCGTCAGTATGTGCTAACCCCTCAAGTTTTAAAATGTTACACATTAAATTCCTTACAAATAATCTAAAGAATACTTCAAAAAGAACCCATTGTTTCGACTCAGATTCGAACCATCGCATCACCGAACGTCGTCATACTCATACCGGCAGTTTGACGAACTAGCCAGCGAGCCCATATGAATTGCGTTGAAATTGTTATCTACTATGGTCTGAGTCATTTTATCTTTAGGTGGGATGTCTAATCGATAGATGTTATAATTTGAGGGTATCCATTAATTATTTTACTTACATACGTTGTCTTTATAAAATTAATCCATACCCTCAAGTTATAACTATAACGTTTGATGTATACGTTCACTTAAAACGGCGAAGAGTAAACGACTACGATTTATTCATTAATTTTTAAAATGATTTATGATTTTATGAGAACTAAAATAGTTGTTCTGTGTGAACAAAATGTGAGCATAAAAGGATTTGCGAGACAGCTTGGCATAGCAGTAAGTTCATTATAATATTAATTGTGTTCTCCGATTTTTTTCTTGTTGAGCTATTTGCGGTATCTTGTGTGTGGTATTTAATAACTTATTTAAAACCATTTTTTTCTATACAGAGACAAACGGTGCGCTTATGGGTGCGCAGATTTCAAGAAACCGGCGATGCTAAGACAATGACCATGGGTCGGAGAACTACTGGGATCTATACGGACCAATCTGAACATCATCTGGATATTGTTAAGGTTCACACTACACCGCCGTTTACATCCACTCGTTACAGTTCGCAACGGCATGGAATATCTCTCTGTCCACGGTTCGAAGACATTTACACGCAGCGAACATTCACAGTTATCGACCTGCAAAATATGTCTAACAGAAGAACATCGAAGAGAACGATTGCGATTTGCCCAGAAATAGCAGTTATATTAATTAAGTATGACAACAAAATAAACAACGAAGACATTTAACTCATTTGATTCCACTATTTTACTTTGTATAGCAAAATATTCTAAGTAGATATCATGAGCTAATAAGAGATGTTAATTGATTATCTATTGATAACATGTTTATTCACTTATTATGCTCATGATTGTAATCCTGCCAAACTAACTTCTAGTTCCTAGACAAGTTGCAAACGCTTCAAAACTTGTCTCTTTCGATGTCACTTGTCAGACTGTCAAATGTCAAATTTGTATGCTGAGACGACATGACAGGTCACGTGACATTTCGTTAGGTTATGTCAATCTAAAATATTTCTACCGCTTACTATTTTATCGTTTACCTTAATAGGATGCCACTTGTCTAGGAACCCAATTGTGTCAGTTGGCAAAATAGTATATTATGATAACTGTAAATAAAATTATCAAATCAAAATAAATCTTTGTTGTAAAATAAGATCATAGTTTTGTTAAATAATAGCAATAATAAATATTATTATATGATTGTTAAGGTATTTTATTTTTCTTTATTTTTTAATTCTTTATAAATAATTACTAAAACAAAATAGAAAAATATATTAAAATAATAATTATAATGAACAAAAAGCACTTTTCGTGGCTATGATTTGAACTTCCACTCATAGGCACGGCAAGCGGTCTTGAAACCTCTAGTCTATTTAGACGATGAATAAAACGTTCGTAAATGTTAACCCTATTATTGCTTGTCGTTTTCGTAATAATAAAAGTATTAACGTTTTATTGAAAAAAACAATAATAAACACAGAATTTTAAAAAATAAATACTATCTTAAACTTATTTATTCACTAAAACAATAAATTAATTAAAATAAAATGTTTTTGCAAAATACAAAAACCAACTTGGGCCTATCACGGATTTGAACGCACATGTCTTTTGGAGGGGTAAGCACTTAATGAAGCGGTGTGTACAATGTGGAGGATGAAAATATTTTTGTCAACGAATTAAGGGCTTTTTTTTAAATCCCCCTATATTATATGATTTGCTGGTAGATGATGCCTATGGTATCAAGTCCGCCTATCTACTTTTCACATAAAGTTAAATATAACATAATTACTCAACTGTCACTAATGAGAAACAATTATTTTTATCACATCTATTCAAAAAGAGCTAGTGTATTCTTCATATACAGGGACTAAAATAGCTCTTTGATCCCTAGGAACTATAAAAAGTGATTTGAATTTGGAATATGGATATTGTTAGTAAAAGTTCCAATCACCAAAGAGATCAATCACGAACATCGTATGAACAAGTAACAGGCTGTATGATAAAAAAACGCACGAGAGTCTAATAAAAAAAAATGTTTGTGAAAAAATAAAAAACGCGCGAAAAGCATTCTGACTTCGTTCGTAATTGTTTACTCATGTTAGGATTTTACTAAGTTTTATAAAAAAATCGTATGTCTTCCTCAAGTAGTGATAATGAAACTTACCTACTATTCATATTCATAAGTTGCATTTACTTATTTTTTCTTAGAGGGTGATAAAAAGTAGAGTGTCCACCTCGGGAGCAACACTATTTTAAGCTCGAGTACTTTGAATCCCTTGCTGCGCTCTGGATTCAAAGGAACACTCTCGCCTTCAAAATAGTTGTTTGCTCCCTTGACAAACAATCTACTATCTACTGTTACCGATCTCTAGTACATCCACATCTTGCCAGTTATGTTTAAGTCCCATGTAATTCATTTTCGCTTGCAGTAGTATAAAGTTAATAATTTGAGCTTTTATAAAAATACTGTCCTTCTAAAAACGAATGCTATTTCATTCGTTATTATTTCCTACGACCATCATCATCTGTCTAGCCTTTTCCTAACTATGTTTAGGTCGGCTTCCAGTCTAACCGGATGCAGCTGAATACCAGTATCCTACAACCATTTAATTAAAATAACAAACTAAGAGCTGATTTTTCCAACGCCAGATAATTTTATAGGAACAGTTTTGAATTTTTGACAGTTCTTCCATACAAAATCTGTCAGATGTCAATTTTATTCTACGAATAAAAATTATCTGTCGATTCAAAAATCAGCCCTAAATTTCATGTCGACCTATTTAATATGACACTGAAAATATATTTAAAAGTGATTTCCGTTTTAAATCTCACTTTTTTCTCGTTCCCCGTGAGTCGTAATCTCGTGGTAATCCCGTCGGTTCCCTATTTCGCAGTTAGTCATCCCGAATGGTTAATAAATTCCCTGTCATCGGATCTCTACGCTTCACATACTATTTCTGGAGTTATGGTTTTTTTAGATCCTCGTTTTTTTTCTTTAGAAGATTTAGAGGATAAATCTCAGTGTTTAACCGGTGAAAGAAACTGAATATTTATGTGTTTTTAATTTTCGGTTGTTTAGGAAATAGCTTTATTCAAAATGGTCTTTAGATCAAACAACGACCATTTTTGAGGTTCCGGTCTTTAAGTATATAAGTAACTTGGGTGATTTTATAAGTTTAATTTTTTTAACTTAACACAGACATATCTAATAAAATTGCTTCCCAATGGATTTCAAGACAGTATGATAATGAAAACATTCCCATATGAACCACCGATGAACAGGCGATTAGTTTGACAAGTTACAGCGGCTGTCAGTGTAAGGATTATCAGCTTAGAGACTGAGGCGACATTATGTTAGAATCAAACAAATATAACGAGCGGCGCATGCGGTGATCCGGTACTTAATAGTTGGGGATTTGTGACATCTCACTCGACTGATCCTTAGCTATCATTCTTAACGTATCGATTACCAAGAACGGTAAGCTTATGTGTAAGAACTTATGACGCGGACAGTCTCGGTGAGCACTGTCGGTGGGCACTCGCTGGGTTGTGTCGCTGGGTTGTGTCGCTGGTTTGTGTCGCTGGTTTGTGTCGCTGGTTTGTGTCGCTGGTTTGTGTCGCTGGTTTTTCATAATCAAGCATAATAATAAGCATAATCAGCCCATAACGATCCCACTGCTGTGACACAGCCCTCCTCCCTGCGGGAGGGAGCGGGCCATATCAGCCATGTTAGTGGATGTCACATGTCTTAAATTTTTGGTTCGAGGACACACTAGGTTCATAACTAAACATTGAAAACATTTGTGTGCTAAGTATCTAACATTTGAATCTGTTAACGTACACTACACACGATCAGGCGAAAATATATCGTGGACAACACTTGCATGTAGTTGGTGGTACATAAAGTAAACATTGGTATGAGCACGCTTATTTGTAGAATATTAATTTCTTAGGCCTAAATAAGAGACGCATTATTTTAAAAAATAGTAAAGACTGAATAACTCATAACAGAAGCAAATGATACACTTTCATCTCATTTGAAGTCAGAAACGTAACATTCAATTTACTCACGATCACATACAAACGAAGATACACACAAAAATAAACCCCGACGCCCACTGGATCGTAGCAACAAAACAAGATACAATTAGATCTGTCTCCTGCGAGCGTCACGTTCGATTACAGTTTGCGTTTACGTGTAATTCGCGCCACGTGCGTCTGCGCAGCGGAAGTGCGCCATCTGCAGACAGTTAGTGGCGCCACCGTCGCACGCGCTTCCGGATTACCGCGAATCTTGAATTAAGACGGGTGGCTCAGTGTCTAGGAATTAGTTACCTAAGTGGTTTTCAGAGTTGTCTTAACAACTGTCACGTCATATTAAAAGATGGAAATGATAAGAGAGTAAATAAAATTGTCTTTTTGAACTTCCTTTGATGTGGTACCTAGTTAGTAATGATAATCTGATGCGGTACAGGATTAAAGTACTTTGAGGGTAGTTGTCTGGAGCTGCCGTCAAGAGTCTTATTAAATAATATGGTGTTCTTAACAATGTATCTGTTCATGGTGATTGAAAGACTAGGTGCAGCAGACAGCTTCATGCTTAAAACTTTAAACACAACCACTTCAGTAAGATTTAACTGTTTAATCTATAAATATCTCACTTCCTTAAAATGACTATAATTAATTAATTACCTACATAAAAAACCTTAACCAAATAAAAAGGCTCTAAAAAGCCGCAGCTTCTCCCAGTTACCGAGTCATAAATAAGGCAACCGCCCATAGACAATCAACAACAAGTAGTCATAGATAACAGCGCAGTAAAACGCGCGCTACGACCGCGTTATCTGACCGGCGCACGCGCACGCACCATAGACAAACCTTCTACAAATTTTACGTTTCGTTAACATAGTGTAGGACTGTTTGTGATAACGCTGCTGGGTTGTTAGTGTTACCGACTGCCGTGAAGTTAGAAGGTAGGGTAATGAGTTTGAGATTTTGTCGTAAGTTCGCTATTAGTTACCTATGATGATCCCTGGAGGGCGTTGTAGGGGCGATATGGATTTGCATTTAATCGCTGAAGATTTAGCATATCTACCTACTCTTACAGTAATACATCATGTTTTGTGAAATAAAATTACCTACAGCTGAAAGGAAGTTTTCCTAACAAATTACACAAAGTATGATGGGCATTTTTGTATGGAGCCTGGCCTGATTACCAATAGAGTTCTAATGAGATCCACGAATGACAGCCGGGACCAACGGCTTAACGTGCTTTCCGAGGCACGGAAGGGTCATGGTATGTATAAATGGTCACCCATCCAGGGACCAACCGCGGCAAGTGCAACATAACCTGATCGATCGACCCGTGCGGCTGTTATTACTTAGACATAACCCCCCTTACTGTTATGAGTCAATAACTAATATTATTGAGAACTGCAGTCAACATTAGCGTCATAAACTAATAGGTACGTTTACATAATACTTGCAGTTCGGATATACATACCTTTAACCTGGTATTTCATAGCCTTCTGCTCATAATGAAAATTTATGCTTATGATATAAACTTTCATTTGATGTATATGTGGTTTTTATTGGACATAGGTAGCGGCCAAAACGCCCATCATTCTTTGAAAGACGCAAATACTTTTAAAAACATACAAATACAATTTTGAAGAACATCTTCATTACGCGCGTTCATGCACAGTGCACGTTCGCAGAAACAATTCGTTAATGATACAAAACCGGCGCAGAAACCGCGACAAAACAAAGAGATCCGAATATTATCTCAAATCTTTATAATAATTACAAGAGACAAGTGTACGTCTCAATCCGGGGACGAAGCCGATCTCCACGCATGCTGAATCCAATTACCGAGGGCAGGCGACCGAAATATCTTTGCATTCGAGAAAAATAATCGTTAAAAAACACATTACTTGTTTTGTACAACCCTAACTTTATACGTTCAAACTGAAGAGCGACTTTCAAGACGAGTGTATAGAGTCGAAATTCAAACGTAACGCTCAAAATACTTCGTACGTTTAATTCCTCCATAGGTATCCCTGATTGGGCGGAGCGTCTCCCCACTCCGCGCTCACAGAAGGGTGGGACAAATGTCAGTCGCGAGCCAGCGGTGGGGGATGACAGATGTCTGTCTGTAAACATCGTTCATATCTCAACACGATAGCGAATTCAATTCTCAATAAATAATAAGGTCCCGCCACCGACGTCTTGGCTGTACAATGCTGTCTGTCAGTATGTTTGCACACGCGTGGTGATAGAACGGCGACGAAATCCAGCGTGACGTCTCAACTGTTATTATTAAATCAAGTGACTCCTCAAATCCAAACATTTGATTTAACAGTGCTATTAACAAACCAAACGCTGTTTGTCATTATGATAGTTATAAATTCTGGTCCTCTCGGCCAAATGAGCGGCGCTAGTATATTCGTACGTGATTGCAATAACGTCTTCTTGTGAGTTAACAATAAATTGTTTTTTTTTTTTTGTTGAACAGAACGTATTATTATGTGGAGCTGAAATATTCGATCGTGTGAATATATTTTTTCGAACTAATATGTAGTAGATATCATCAACATTTTTTTTGTCTGATCTTGATGTCTGTCTACAAGATAATTCAATTATATATTTGTTTCGTGAACTAAAAACTTACTGAAATTGCTCTAAGTAGGTACCTACTGATCACCGCGAAAATGTGAAACAATATGTTTTCAGAGAATCAAATAAAATAATTAAGTAACAATGACGTAACATTAATACAATGTATTACATCTGGTGTTATTTTTAAGCAAGTTGTTTTCAATCTGATTTCCGCGGATGCGGATGGGGGAGGAAAAAGTGTTTGCTGCTGTACCTACTTACAACAAACTTGTTGCAATACCTGGAAGTCTGATGCACAGGTTTAATCCGAATTCTTAAAAATGGGGTTGGTTGTTTTGGTGGATATTAATGGTATAATTATTTTTAAATAATCATAAGGCATAACCAACACTACAGAGTTCCAACCAAATCAAACGTTTATTCAAAAAAGGGAACGGGAAAACGCACATTGCGGTCAAGGAAAAATTTGGTCCATCGTGACTAAAATTGGTTCACCATTACAAAAATGTTTTTTCATTATTGTCTACCATCTCGGTTAACATTTAACCCGATATGAGGAATTTCAATTTAATAAATAAATTGTTAACGCGTCGATAATTATAAAACAATAAAGCAATTCCTTAAGATATATTTGGCCTTTAGCTTCGGAAATACACAAAGCTCTAGGTATTTCTTTTTAATATTGTTTTGCTTTATTATGCCATTTAAATTGAAACAAGAAAACTGCAATAGTTTGGACAATAAATAAAATAATACATATACCTATTGTAGACGAATAAATGTTAAATAAGCAATAAATTGATTACAAGAACTACATGAAGGCCCAACCAATTATATTAAATTTTACTCTGCGGGTCCTAAATATACCAAGTAGGTTATAAATAAAAAATGTACCTACATACTGTATAAAAAATAAAGTAATTCAATAGAAGGGTGGCTTCATCCGTCAGGGCGTACAGCCAGCGGACATCCGGCGGAAGTAGGCGGGGCGTCGCGGCCGCCATTTTGCGTCGCACGCGCGTGCGCGCTGCCGACGGACGGCTTTATAAAATAATAAACACAGTAAGTAGAATTACGAACGGAGGCGAATTTTGGGATCTCTTTATATTCCTCAGAACACTTATGTTAAAAAATATGGTGAATATTCTCACAAGCTGGCGTGGGATTACCGTATGTTGTGGGTTCATAGCGTTATAAAGTAGTTAGTTCCTTGTGTGAGAAACATTAATATATCGTGTATGTGAAAAGCATTTATGAATATCATTCAGTCGCATCTTGGTAATATTTATTCCGTGTTCATGTTTCAAATAACCAAAACATGTAATATTTTATATTCAGTGATATTGCAGCATTTGTGGAACCATTTGAGAAATGAGTAGCGATTACCTACTCTATCTATTTTAATTTGGTAGTTTTTCACAGGTCTACGGTCTATGACTTTTCCAGTTGTTCAACAATCACACCGTATCTTTATTTTGGTTGATCTATGTTTCTGCCTGAAACATTAATTAAGTAAACACATATTTTTCATCTGGAACACTCACCAAAGATGAACTTAGATATATTTAAAACATAATCCTTCGCCTGCAAAGATTTATTTCCAAGACAAAAACCGAGCCACAAAAATAGCCAACCGTTATGGTTTAATTTAATAAAATTATTACAGCGATTAAAATTCCTTGTTATTCCAAGTTTATTTCCTTTTCCGTCTCCTGAACTATCCCGTCCGTATACCAGGCTCGCATGAATCGTCAGGAGTGAGCCGGGACGTAAATCAAGCCGCGTCGTCCCATCCATCACGCGACTCCGTCCCATCAATCGCGATGCGACCGAAATAGCCGCGCGGTGTATAGCTAAACTTGGACATCTTCTCACCTAAGGGACGCCGAGAGCATATCTAAGAGGATTGTTAGCTAGGAATGCTACAGTTTATGAAGCCCTAGAGAATGCACAAGTTATTTAAATGAGTTTGTTTATTGGTATTCAACATTCTTGCTGCTCTTGGTGTTTATGTTAGGAGAGCATTCGATCAGTAGGTAGGTACTAATACCTACTGAGAACCGTAAACATGCTACAGAAGAGTAAATGCATTGTGTAAACCATTTGACCAACCAGTTGAGTTTAAGCTTAAAGCTTAGGTATGGAGGTATTAGTAGTAAGTGTGTGGTTGTATCATGCAGTATCATCAGGTTCAACCTTTCAATACCTTTTGCACTGGAACTTTCCATATAAAGCAGGCACTTTGGACGATGCTTGGACGGTGTACCTACCTACTATGTATTTTATATTGTGACATTATTTAAGAACGCACATACCTACTTAGGTATCGTTTTAAGGTATCTTCTAGATCTAAATCTCTCTAAGAATGTCTAGAATGAATTGAGGAAGAGATAAGTAACAGATAAATATTTTTTTTTACATTTAGACACAAAGGCACGTTTTTTCTATGGCGCGGTTCATACGCCGAACTGTAAAGAAATCGAGCCGTAGAAAAAACGTGTCTGTCAACAAGCTTCCTAGTGATCCATATAACACAGACGTCATGCCTACACACGGCGAATAAACCGTCGTTTTTCACGGTAAGAAAAATGTGTGTAGGTGTAGGTACAGTCAGCAACAAAAGTCGATTAACACTTCAGTTTTTTTAATCTCAGTAATTGAGCAAAATATTTGTTATGCCCTAAATGTGTTTTTTTAGTTCTGTTTTAGCAATATCGGTACCTTTCTGTACGTTTCGGTACGTAGTGTTGTAGGTGTCACTATAAAAAAAAATATACTTATTTGTTTTAGCGTTATTCATTTCAAATAAGTAAGTACTTAGGCGTTCATGTTCTGTCCAATATCTAGACTTTAATTTCAAAGCTGAAACTCCCAAAAACTGCTTCCCTCTTTTAACAGTGAAAGCATGGTTATCAATGAAGGAATTTCAAATGTTCTTCAGAAAAGCTACAAGTACCTATCTGCCTAGCCAAAAGTGTAGCAAAATAAACAAACAAACTAGGTAAGTATCGAAAATACAGCGAGGTCATTGTGTAACACCCCAACAGTACCAATGGCTTTAATATTGACAGTTCAAGAACATTCATTGCGTTATGTAGGTACTCTGTCTCTGTCTGACTAATTTTTCGGACATATGAAGCAATGGATTAACAATATCCTTCAATATGATTCAGTGACAGTGTGTTACGCAATTAGGGTGCAGGAATGTAAGTATCCCGTAACTTAGCAATCGAACACAAGGACCAAAACAATTTTTAAAGAAAATGTTAGTTTTTTCTGGAAATGAGTAAGGTGAGCAAATGATCATTTTACATAACAAGTCCTTATACTTACCACTGAATGCAGACATTCACTAGGGTGTCTATGTTACAGTTAAAATGGAGAGGACTGACGGCAAGTCTATTTTTTTTCATTTAAATTCGATATTAATGAATCACTGTATCTATTAACTAAAAAAATACTGGGTTATGAATGTATTAAAAATCTAAAATAACAAACTTTATTTAGTAAACAAAAAACTGAATTCACAGAGACCATTCATCCATGTAATTCAAAGTTTAGGAAATTACTCAAATATCTTGTTAGGCTGCCTATTCACAACATCCTGGCCCGCCTAAAATTGAATTAATAGGCCCAATTAGAATCAAGATAACAAGCGACTATAAAAAATATCCTCATTAATAGAGCCAAACTTGTTACTGCTACCGAATTAACGAGCGCCGAACTAACGCAATCATGTAATTACGGACACCTCGGCTACACAGCCAGCCAACACCAGTGGGATACCTACAGCCTCGCGGGAGGCGGGGCCTGCGACCGATCAATACGAGCACAACGCGCTAATGGTACCGAAGGGAAATAGCTGTGTCCCTTTCCGACACGCCTCACGCCACCTCCGGAGTGAACGAGACGGAATCCGACCACCTCATTCGTTGAGACGCATCCCGATGGGCGTTCTCCGGCCTTCACAGTCGGGTAATCCGACATGGCTCAGTCGGCAAAGAACCGCGTGCCGTGCGCGTGCGTGCCCGCCGCCGGCGTACGATGCACTCCGCGTAGAGACAACATATAGTCACCATGCTCGTGCCACCTGAGATGATGGCGGCGCAATCCAAGCTAGTCTACCAGATGAACAAGTACTACAACGAGCGGGTCGCCAACCGCAAGGCGCAGATCACCAAGACCATCCACGAAGTGTGTCGGATAGTTCAGGATGTTCTCAAGGAGGTGGAACTTCAGGAGCCGAGGTTCATATCCTCGCTAACGGACTACAATGGACGTTTTGACGGTTTGGAAGTGGTTTCGCCTCATGAGTTTGAGATAGTTATTTACTTAAATCAAATGGGTGTGCTGAATTTCGTGGATGACGGCTCCCTGCCCGGTTGCGCTGTGCTGAAGCTGAGCGACGGCAGGAAACGCTCCATGTCCCTGTGGGTGGAGTTCATCACCGCGTCAGGCTACCTGTCCGCGAGGAAAATCCGCTCGAGGTTCCAGACCCTGGTCGCACAGGCGTGTGACAAATGTTCCTACAGAGACTGTGTGAAAATGATCGCCGAGACGACAGAAGTGAAATTACGGATTCGTGAGAGGTACATTGTGCAAATAACGCCAGCGTTCAAATGCGCCGGCTTGTGGCCGCGCTCGGCGGCTCACTGGCCGCTGCCCGCGATACCGTGGCCACACCCTAATATTGTCGCTGAAGTGAAAACGGAAGGCTTTGACTTACTATCGAAAGAATGTCTCGCGCTACAAGGCAAGAACTCTGCAATGGAAGGTGATGCGTGGGTGTTGAGCTTTTTCGAGGCTGAGAACCGTCTCCTGCAAGGCGGATGTCGACGAAAGTGCTTAAGTATCTTAAAGACGATTAGGGACAGGCATTTAGACTTGCCCGGCAACCCTGTGACGTGCTATCACATGAAGACATTACTGTTGTACGAATGTGAGAAGCACCCGAGAGAGCATGAATGGGACGAAGTTGCAATCGGGGACAGGATCAACGGTATCTTCCTGCAGCTTATATCCTCGCTGCAGTGTCGCCGGTGTCCGCACTACTTCCTGCCGCACGTAGACTTGTTCAAGGGCAAGTCTCCGACGGCGCTGGAGAACGCCGCCAAGCAGGTGTGGAGGCTGACGCGGGAGATGCTCACCAACTCCAGAGCATTCGAGAAGCTGTGAGCGAACACTTGATGAGTGATTGTGAACGTGGAGTGTAACGCTTGTTTATTGGTCCTCCAGTAATTTTGAGTAGTTTAGCGAAGCATTTCGTGTTGATAGGCAATGTGTTGAAGGCGCACAGTGTAAAGTATACGGTTGTAGTATGTGAGCTATCTGAAATATTCCATTCGGATCGGACAGACTGTAAGTAGAAGTGATACTAATATACGCTAGGGACGCAGTTTCGATATAATATTTTTGTGATATACTGTAAATAGCTTAAACGTTGTACAATTTTAGTGATATATTTAATTTAAAATCATCGTGTATTTATTTGACTGAAATCTTATAAAGTAGGCGCATAATCTACTTATAGTTAAAAATAAATAATTTGAAACTATGACTTTACTTTGATTTGTAGACACGTTTCCCACACTAACATACACACACATCATTATAAACACATATTCATGTGATCCGTTCGAGAAAAGGATTAACATATTGCATTTCTCATTGTGAAAAGTAGGCCTACTGCCATGGCGGAATGAGCACAGTTGGTTTTGCAAGCAACTATCTGTGTAACCTAAATAACCAATCATATGCATGCACATTCCGATCATTTAGGTTTTGTGCAAGCGTTTATGTTCTGTACAATTTGCATAGGCTAATAGGTAATTACAGATTAATATAAATCGTTGATCGTGTCAGTAGATAAAATACCTTTAGATCGAATATAATCTTAGCAGTTTATACCTACTTTAGATTTCTCAAGAACGGTAACTAAACCATAAGATAACACTACAAAAACTACTCCCGTTTTTCATTAACAGATCAAGAAGCTTTTTACGAGCACATCTAAGATGACAAGCTTATCTAAACGACCGCATTTTACACTGTTACGACTAACCCAAACTTGACATTCAAATAACGATATGTTAATTTTATGGATAGGTAAAACACAAACTTGTATGGAAGGCCAAACTTTAAATGCTATCAGATATCGTGTGTCCGAGCCTACTCGCAGACACAGCGTATTGAATACCTCAGCCACAGTACCTACTACATAAAGTAACAAAAAAAGTACAAAACGTTGTCAAGTGACAGTGTTTGGTACGTCCTACGTAGACAGTATCAGGTTACAAGTCGATATTTTACATGTAAAAGTCCGTGGGCTGAGTGCGGGCCACGACTCCGCGAGCCTACGGATAGTCGGCGACCATTAATTTATACAGTGATATCTAGACGCGATACTCGCGCGAATATACGACGGAAAAATGGTGTGTAAAGGATTTTAGATGTGAGATAAAACTTGGAGAACTTACTGACGCTCTGCAAGCTTGTCGCCTCGCAGATAGCGATCTTATTGATGGAGGGATAAGGCCCGCGATGAAAACCGAATTGATTGGGGAATTACGTGCAAGTACATACATTATAATTATGTATAAAGTTAGGCGATAATCAACTGCTTATCTTGATGGTCGAGCTTTGAGTCCGTATAGATACGAGTTTACAGCCTCCGTAAGGTAGATGCGATGTTTGCGAATCTGATGTTTGCATAACGTTGGTATTTATGTACCAAAACGCATCTGGCTAGACTGGACCCTATCAAGCTGGGAAAAGGCTCGCCTGATTGCACAAGATAAAATCTATAAAATATTCCCATACGCTTCTAAAAGCATGCATGTTGATACTGAACCTGTATCGAGAGGGAAATGTAAACGAACTCGCATCAGTACCTACACTGTCGAGCTTCAAAAAGGGGGTAATAACAATAAAATCAATAACCTCAGAACATAATATTATTAAAACAAACATTAGTATAAACAATGCCTTATCAAACAAACCGGAGCGGTCGCTAAGTGTCCACAAACCAGTTTGTTAGTTGGTCACCCTACGCCGACCAACGCCTACGCTCCGCGCTCGCATTTGTTTTTAGTTTTTACTTGGCCGTACAAACAGACGTACGGACACATTTATAAATAAAATAACCTTAGAATAAAGAAATAAAGTGAGCTTACAGGCCTGACACGTGAGGAGCAGGCGGAGTTGTAGTTTTTCGACTCACACTTCAGTTTTTCGAAGACGATATAGGGTCCCTTTTGCTGTTTATCGGGCACAAGTAATACCTCAGACGGGAATGGCAGAAGACTGCAATAAACTGCTGTTGAGGAATAAGATCTACATAGACTGTTCAACTTGGAGGATTAGGTCTTTAGATCCGCAATCTGTCACTGTGTTCGAGGCCAAAATACCAAAGGACCAATGTGTCCTATAAACTAAATGTAGTCAGAAAATTATAAAATATAAAGAGCACTTAAAGGAACGAATACATCTGGTATTTTGATGGTGTTACAAAAATAGAGGAAGGGTTTTTTATTGGCCGTTGAGTGGCGATACTTACTAAGCTGTTGATGATATTACTATTACATTATGATTAACTATTAAAGAATTTATAATTAAGGGGCCGGCGAACTACGCATGCAAATGCGTAGTTCATACAAACGTAATGCCAAAATAATTTGTAAATCTAACATATTCTTAAGGTAGTGTGTATTTATTCCGATTAGATTACAGAATTATGTTTAATATTGTTACTTTGTCAAAATTTGAGTCTGTACTGACGTCGAATGAAAATGATAATCGTAGTTTTCATTTCGAAAAACAGGACAGTAACAAACAGTTTTTTCGTATATAATAATCTAACTGTTATGCATCAAAATCTCAACGGATTGATAAGCAAATCTGATGTATTGTGTGTAAGTATAGAAAAATCTGGGATAGAAGTTGATATTTTGTGTATTTCAGAACATAATATGATTGACTCAGACCTTTTGTACCTAACCATACCGAATTACACTTTAGCGGCAAGTTGTAATAGACATAACAGAAATGGAGGATCGTGTATACTTGTAAAAAACATTCATAAATGTAAAGTTCTTCAAGATTTAGTTAGCCTTAGTGTTCCTAATGTAGCGGAATGTTCCGCCGTTGAACTTCTGAATCATAATGTGGTGATTATATGTGTGTACCGACCTCCAAAAACTACACAAAACGAACTTAATACATTTTTTAACATGCTTCATACAATCCATTACAAATTACGCAATCGAAAATCAACTAAAACGATTATTTGCGGTGATTTTAACATTGATTTGTTAAAAAGAACCTCCAGTTCTTTGAAACTTATGCATATAATTTCCAGTTTTGATATGAAAATTGGCACCTACAATCCAACAAGGCCAAAGAGTAACTCTTGCATTGACAACATTTTCCACAATATTAGAGGTAGCAAATGTGACGTCATTGATTTAGGTATGTCAGATCACGCGGCACAATTATTAAAATTTCCTGTTAAAAAAACTTGTACTGTCAACTTCTGGTATACAAAAAGGCGAGACTTTAGTAAAGAAAACCTAACTAAATTTAAAGAATGTTTAATGAACTTAAGTTTTGATGATGTATACACAATTAATGATCCAGAGGTAGCATACAACTTATTTTTTGAGCATTATAAACTTTTTTATGACCTCTGTTTTCCAATTATAAAAATTAAAAACACTATTATTAAAAAACCTAAATGGCTATCTAAGGGAATAAGCCAGTGTTGTCGGCAAAAAAGAAAACAACTATGGCAGTATAGACTCAGTCCTAGTGAAGACAAGAAAAATGTTCTCAAACAATATAGTACTCGTCTCAAAAAAATTGTAAAACTTACCCAAAAGTCTCAGAATAATTACCTAATATCCAATGCAGAAAACAAATCGAAAGCCACATGGAAAATTATAAACTCAAACAAAACCCAACTTCCAAAAGAAAATATTAATAAGATAAAAGTAAACAATCATACAATATCAGACCCACGAACAATTGCTGAAGAATTTAATAATTATTATATTAACTTAATAAAACCAATAAATTTACTCAATAATAATAATTCATCAGTTGCGGACAATTTTAATAATAATAATCCTAATATAAATTTGACATCTTTCAATAACAAATTGACATTACCCAGTAGCTCATATAAATCTTTGTTTTTAAACCCTGTAATACCTTATGACATTAATATTATAATTAAATCACTTAAAAATACTAGAAGTACTGGTTATGATGACATAACAACATCCTCAATAAAAGAAGTTGCTCCAATCATCAGCCCAGTACTCAGTCACATATTTAACTTATGTATTGAACATGGTGTGTTTCCGACTAAACTTAAAAAATCCGTAGTGAAGCCACTTTTTAAGAAAAATGACAAGGAAGACATGGCATGTTACAGACCAATAGCACTTATCCCTATTTTTTCCAAAATATTTGAAAAAATAATATATAATGCAATTAATACTCACTTAGAGAAGTTCAATCTATTTGCTAAAGAACAAAAAGGTTTTAGGAAAAATAAGTCGATTAATTTAGCAATTTATGACCTTTTAAAAATAGTATATACTAATATTGATAAACATGTTCCTGTTTCTGCAATGTTTATGGATATGACAAAAGCATTCGATTATGTGCACCATGAAACTCTTTTAAACAAATTGTACAGTTATGGAATAAGGGGTAACGTCCATAAACTTCTGGAATATTATCTAAATGACAGATATCAGGTTGTAGAAATAAATAACATTAATCTCTTAAATAATACCGAACAAAAACTTAAGTCCATGCCCAAAAAAGTACTATATGGAGTGCCTCAAGGTAGCGTGTTAGGTCCACCGCTATTTTTGATCTACATTAATGATCTGCCTAAAGTTTCACAGCATCCCATGATCCTTTTTGCTGATGACAGCACAGCCATCTTTACAAGTCAAAATATTGATACTTTTGAAAATTACATAAAATCTACTCTTTGCAATATAATTAACTGGTTGACGGTTAATAATTTAATTATCAATTTGGAAAAAACTAAATTAGTCAATTTTGGTCGTAACAATAAAAATAACAACTTCAATATTCATTATAGTGGGACGAAAATTGAACAAGCCAGCTGCGTTAAATTTCTAGGGCTTTGGATAGATAATAAATTGACTTGGCAAGCACACATTGACACAGTATGCAATAAACTTAATCAGTTCTCATATGCTTTATATAAATTATCCAAAATTGTTGATCAATCAGTTCTTTTGACCGCATACCATGCTTATGTTTCGTCGACACTGAGATATGCAGTCATATACTGGGGCAATGCCACTAATAGGGATTTAGTGTTTAAAGCGCAAAAAAGGTGTATACGTGCGATTGCCGGTATCCGTGTTCCTGATTCATGCAAACCATATTTCAAAGAATATAAAATTATGACCTTTCCTGCAATTTATATTTATGAAGTAACCGTGTTTATAAAGACAAATGAAAATCTATTTGATAAACTCAAATCGAGAAGATATGCGTTAAAAATTTCTAATGTACCACATAAAACGGCTCTATTTAACAAAAGCTTCTTTGGCATGGCATCAAAAATATATAACAAAATACCTATTGACATTCTGAGCACTAAGGAACTTCCAGTATTTAAAAATAAATTGCGTAAATTTTTAATTGAGAAAGCATACTACACGATCCAAGATTTCTTGAATTATTGACTGAATTGTTGACTACGTATTAATTTGACTGTATATTGATATTTTGACATTTATAATAACTAAATTTGACATGTAAAATAATTTTAAATGGAACGCCACTACGTAATTATTGTATGCCTATTAGGCAGGACATATTGGAACTTTAATTTATTTTTTTTAGACCTGTAACTAACATATGCCCACAATAAAATATTTTGAATTTTGAAAAAAAAAAAAAGAATATCTAGGTTTGAAAGGACTCTGATATAAAGACGAGATATGACGAATTTCAAATTTCTATAGAAAACTTATTTTTCTCATAACTCGTCTTTAAATTTGTGTCCATTCAAAATATATATTTGGGAACCTAGATATTCTGTCATCCAATCGGAATAAATACACACTACATTAAGAATATGTTTGATTTAAAATTATTTTGGTATGACGTTTGTATGAACTACGCATGCTCCGCCGGCCCCTTAACTGTTTATTACCTACTGAATGAGTTGATGAAATGTTACAGGTCAATTATTAATAACTAGCTTCTGACCGCGACTTCGTTCGGGTGAAATCTCTTGTTTTAGCATAAAATACACTATGACACTCAGCAATAGTGTACCGTAGTTTTCTATCAGTGAAAGAATTTTTGTAATCTGATCGGAGTATTTCCACAGATTACCGTTTAAAAACATAATGAACAAAAAATCCTCTTTGTAATATCAGTTTAGATAGTTAAATTCTGCCATCGATGCCTTGACCCTCGATGGTATGTTAGAGCCAAAAAATCTAAACGACAAAAGAAAAAAAAAATAGGTAGGTACCTATGGCAAAATGGTAGATTACAAAAATTTTCGCTGGACTAAGTCCTAATCAATCCTAACCAAAGTTGTTTAGCGGAGGCCTAAGTACAGCAGAAGACGAAAGCCGTTTAAGGGCTGATAATAATTAATTAATTTCTGAATATTTATCGTAAAAATCATCGTCTACTCGATTCGATTAAGAAAACGACTTCATAGCTTTAATTTAGTTTTTTTCTCTACTTGTTTTTGAATGAACTTGATGACACGTTAAAACATTGTTAGACAAGGCAAAACGGCATTATATTTTATGCAATTAAAAAAGGAAACACTTGAAAAAAAAACACAGCCAAGTTCGTTATGACATCTAGGTGTGAGGTTAGATAAAAAAATTAGAACTTACTTGCATTAGCGATAATGTTTGCAATTGAAATTGTTCTATTAAGCCGTTATTTATTATTTGTATTTATCTTTAGTTATGGATAGTTATTAACATTTTCTACAAGGTGATAGTCGTACATTTTTGCAATAATTAGACACAGAACAATCCGCAATAATTAACGACCTTAATTGTAATAAATAGTTAACTAATTATAATAAATTGTTAACTAGATTGTTACAGTTGGTGAAACTCAAGTTATTATTACAGCCAGTATAAAGTTTTAAGTGATGTTACTTTTTGCAATCATTTATTAATTAGCCACTTTTTTACGTGCGCTTTATGAAAGAATTTAATAATAAAGTGGCTTTTATCCTGATAAGAGGTGGCCTTTATGTTAATAGAGATTCAATCAATCGATTAGGTGTAAGTACTTTGTGCCATTTATTTTACACCTTGGCATGTTAAATTGAGATAACTACTGCACAAGTAGAACATTCCCATGTTCTTCTTCTTAGCGTGTCGATGGCAATCTGTGTACCTACAGTCAGCCCAGAATATGACTACGAGCTTGGCACCTTCGGTAGCTTCCATCAACTCCTGTAGCGTGCAGACAACAGGACACGCTGGCCATTGTACAATTAAACATTCCTATGTTTAGAAGTGTATAGATCTAAAATGTCGACAAACAAGGATTTTTAGAAAAATGAAAAGTTTAAGTTGGTATTTAAAACCAGCACCCTGAATCTCTTCACGAACTTGGCTCAACTTTTTCTCATATATTTTTGATCACTTTAATATCCTTGCAGCTTTATAAATTACAGTGGGCGTTTAGTTTTCAATAAAACACGCATTATATTTATAATGAGGAGGCAAAAGGGGGCGTCGCAGGCGCCGCGGACGTCCAAACAAATATTGACGTAGGCCCATTGTGATTAGCGCAGGAAAAAATGGTTCGACAGTAGGAAATATTGGAGAATTAAATATAATATTTATGATAAATGTTATTGGTTAGCCACGGGAAAGATTTTGTTGTGTAAAGAAAGACGGTGAAACGTAGGTACATATTAATTACGTTAGGTAGGTATAGTAGTTTTGTTGTGTCAGAAAATATAACAAAATATATTCAGTTGGCCCTTTTAAAAATTCAAAATGACCCCTTTTATCTCTTAATCCAAGGAATAATTTTGATTTTATTTAACAGATTTTTCATATGAAAACTGTCAGACGTACAGACGCCAGCACATCAAGCTACCCGCAACTGTCAAATTTTCCCAATCAACTTTTAACCTTATGCTTTAGCGATAAAGTTGAAAATCTACTAAAGAAATTTGACAGATTGTAGTAGCTTGATGTGCTGGCGTCTGTACATTTTATTTCACGGATAAAATATAAATAACCTTTCTTTGAAAAAAAGCCCTAAGAGGGTAAATAAATACATAAACTGTAGAAACTCTACTTAAAGTTTTATTCAGGCTGCCTTCATGAACACATCTAGTCTTTCATGAGGACTACCTCCGCGTCTCCTAGGACTATAATTTTTACTTACATTGTCAAGCTCGTCTTCTTAGTCTTTCTGTTTTTGATGATATTACGAATTTTAACGTGAATTTCAAATGATTCGCAATTAGCTGTCCTAAAGCGATAATTCAAAAATTTTAATCAATTTACTTTATTCGACTATGCAAAAGAATGTATCTCAGTTCCATTATGTATATCAATATGGATTATGGATATTAATGGATCTCTCAATTCTCCATTCTTCACGTGTCGCAAAGATAACTCACGACTAACCATCGAGTACTTCAAAGCTGCTAGTTGAAGCCACTTGACGTCAATAATTGCTTATTATGTACCAATTAATGATACCAGGAGAGCATAGGATAGTTGGTGATCGATTACTGAGGATTTATAGGGCTATTAACACAAAGAAATATGGGCACACTCCGATTTATTTTAAAGGTTTTGAATATTTAAGTTGTGGGAATTTAATTAGGGGAATTCTTATGAATTCTGAAAGCCGTTTGTTGGCAGGGTTTATGTAATTTTTTTGGGAAAAGGAAATGTTTCGCTGTTTCTAGAACTGATTCGAGAATTTATTGTTATATTTGGCCATAAATACTTACTTACTTTTTACAATTAAGGCTCCTGCAAACAGGCTCGGCACGCGATATAATCGCGCGCTACACAAAGCCACCGCTCGTTACGCGACTTGCGGTACCTTTGTGTCGCGTGTCGTGTCGCGCTTATTTGAAGGAGCCTTTATACTTGGGCTAAGTGTACGAAATCCGGAAAAGTCTAACAAACGCGTAGAAGTTGTTTAAGGTGTTGTTTGGTATGACAAGTTAAAATCTTAGACATCTAAGTGCCTAAGTAACGAAGTTGCGATTGAGATCGGAAATTCACACAGTGTCTGTGGCTTTCAGGATTCTGGTGTAGGCAGGTGTGAATAGTCTAAGTATGTCTGGGAGACGTCACGCTTCCATAATATTTTAACAAGCGCTGTCAACATCACGCAACGAGTTAAAGCTTATTAAACGCTGGTTTCCGGCTGTAATCGTTGACTGCCTTTTAATATT
Source organism: Luperina nickerlii (assembly GCA_963855955.1). NCBI lineage: Eukaryota > Metazoa > Arthropoda > Insecta > Lepidoptera > Noctuidae > Luperina > Luperina nickerlii. The sequence goes on from OY979671.1 coordinate 23,091,049, forward strand.
CTACGCTACCCTTAAACAGTGTCATTAAATTAACACTCTGTATGTACCGACAAACCATGGCCGCTTCATATAAAACAATCTCCATGTTCCCTAAAACATTCGATAGTTTAGATAATAAAAATGTGCATCAACAGTTTAGAAAGATTAGTATGCGACACGACGAAACGCGGCGACGCGCGGCGCCACCTCCCGACACACGACAATAATTCAAATAATACCGCTACAATACGTGACTTTCACAGTTCACTATTAATATGCATTAATATGCGTCATAATCATACAATATAATGAAGCCTATGTATTCTACAAGAGTGTTGTCTAAGCGTTTCTTGTAAACTATTTCCTATGTAAATGTGGTAAGAAATGTGGCGTCTTGTGCGATTGCGCGGTGTGGTCTACGGTTGCGGGCTTGTCGTAAGTTCATCTGATACAGATCAAGATGGTAGCTTGGACTACAAAGTGATGTTGGCATAACAAGAGAAGCAATTTAGAAATGAGAACTTTTCGTAGTATGACAAAATCAGAAGAACAGACTGGCCAATTTGTCACCTCTGGAAAAGTTTCAGTTAAATTATACGGCAAGTAATACCCACCGAATTCTGTTCTATTTTTAATTTCTGGTGGACACTGCATGCTTAAGCTTACCTTAGCATATATTTGGAAACAAGCTCTTGATACTGTTACTTATTTTCAGCTGTATTTTTCAGATCTACGACATAGAACAGATAAAACGTTACTGAAATAACACTGAAATTATATGTAGGATACAGAAAAATCCTTGAAAAAGAATGAAAGTTCTCTATATTTTATTTTTGTTAACTTTCTTTGTCCCACTGCTGGGCAAAGGTCTCCCCATCCTCCAGCCAATCGGTCAGGAACCAGTCCAAATCGTCACGTCAGCGTATCTTAGGCCTGCCTCAACAAAAGCTATGTATTTATCAGTAAGATATGACAGAATTCACACTAGAGCAAGTCCAGCGAATGACTCGTAGCAGTTAGCATGATTGTGTTAGACAGTGTAACGGCTCATTGAGATGAAATATTGTACACAGATAGTGATCACAGAGGAGAATTTTATGTGGCTTTGTTTCGATTCTCATCTATTTAAATTATTAAGCGGTCCATTGCACACTACAAAACGTGAGTGTTAGGAAATGTATTGTAATGGGAGCTTCATATTTCTGACTTGCCGACTCATACACAATTCAAAAGTGCCTGTAAATGGTTATACATAATACAAACTATGCCTATGGTCATTAGTGGATGTCTTTCGGCTGATATGATGATGAAAGAATCTCAAGATGCTTTAAAGAATATTTTAGCTTCAATAAAAATACCTGATTAACCTCTAATTCAAACTAAAGCTGGCGGGAAAATCTTATTTAAATGGTAAATGGTTGCTGCAAGGAAAATAAGAAAAGCCAGCGATGGGAGTTTCCGCATTTACACGGCTAACGTCTCGCTTATGAAAGCTGAAACAATACTTTCAGCTGACTGAAGCATAAGCTTGCATCATACCCCCCAACTGTAAAAATGTTTGTTGGACAGAGCAATCTTCTTTACACCAAATATGAAACGTAATGATAAAATTAGGTAATACGGGCTGGTGTCCGCACGTCAAAGCGCGTATTTTGCGTACGATGATGAAATCAGAAGTTGAATAAATTAAATACCCACAAGAAATAGGCGCCTCCTGCCACGTGAATAATGAAGAATACGCAAAAATTACCTATATAAATAGGGAGGATCTGTTAGGAGTATTAGGAGTCTAGAATGCAAAAGAGTTAGCGGAAAACAGATGACCCGGACCTGGAGCCCGTACATGTAGCAGTACAAAGCGGCTCTGTTCCACGAACACGGGAATTCCTAACAGTACTAGCACTTGCATATACAACGGCCTATCTTTTCGTCTAAACCCGCCTCGCAGCACCAGGAGCCCAGGACTCGTGCGAAACGCAAAATTTTCACGTTGCGATTGCAGAACGAATGCGCAAACGCGTTCACGGCGACAAATTTCAATGTAATCTGTATAATATTACAATTTGCTGGATGAATTATTCAATATGGCGGACGGGGCACGATGTTTATTCGATTATAGCGAGATTTACATACATATTTATAGGTAGGATATGTGCGAGGTTGTAACCTGTTGTCATATCCATAATTTGAGCTACCGTGCACGCTGACCTGCGGGTTGAGTCTGACTCAGGCGCCATGTTTGATCAGCTGAGGGTTATTAGGAGAAGGACCTGGAACATTTAAACAGTTTGTATGCGGCTAGTAATGTTCTGTAAACACGCGATCAATTCGGGGGTTTATCTATTTGCTTGGTTGTATTTTAAATGAACTAGTTGTTAGGCATATTCTAAAGTGATTATATGCAACGGCTATGATTGCAAAAAGGTAAACATATTATGATCTTTAATTCCCACTTTAGCCCTAACTAATAGCGAACTTGTTAAAGATTTGTGTTTGTTTAATTTTACTGCGGAATGGCTCTTGACCTCAATATCGCCTGATGGAAAGCAATGGATAAGGAGATCGTTTCGTCGTTTAGCAAGAGTGAATACTCTTGCCTTGAAGGCAGACGAGTTATATGAGGAAGGGAAGAGAGAAGCTGGCAGGGAGTTCCACACTTTGGCCGTGCGCATAATAAATGTGTAGGAGAAGTGCTGAGTAGGTATGACTGGTCGAATGCTCGGGATATCAACCAAGTGCGGATGTTACCCTGCAGTATGTTTGGTAGTCCGGTAGTAAAAGAGAGATGGTGGGATCAGGTCTTGGAGCTCCCGCGCACATCCTCCGAAGTACAAAATTTGACGTTATATCATCAATGAATGCCCCGGAGCTTTGTACAGCGATGGCAACACCATGATCAATCTTATCAATAGACGCCAGCGATTCAATAGATACCATATAAATTTCATGGAACTATCAGTTCATATATTTCAGAACATTGCAACTTATTGGGTGGCAAACCCTCAAACGAGGACATTACGACTTGAGTTATCCAAAGGGACCATTTTACTGTGTTAAATATCTAAATATTGCAATATCTCACAGGTACTGACAGTCAAACCCACGTTTATTAAGCACTCGAGCAATTTATTTACCTGAGCTATTTTGTATGACACTTACAGCGATAGTTATTTAATGAACTCGTAACATTTGCGTGCTTTGCAATTAGACTGTTATTTTATACAAACTTTAATAGGTAACTGGATATTATTATGATATTGTGTATGTAAGGATCAAGACATGAAACTTAAAAATATTCTGAGATTATAAGTTGCTTATAGGATTCCATGCTTTTGTTTCTACCCTAGTACCTACGTGCCAACTTATTTATTCATCATAAGCAATATAATTTATTTCTGCCACGAACTTAGGTACAGACGCCAGCACATCAAGCTACTACAATCTGTCAAATATATTTAATAGATTTTCAACTTTATGGCATAAGGTACAATGTTGATTGGGCAAATTTATCAGTTTCGGGTAGCTTGATGTGCTGGCGTCTGTACCTAAGTATTTTCTTTAAGTTTCTTGAAGAGGTCTGAGATTAATTATTGAGCGCAGACCACTAAGTATATCTTATTGTCATCCATTCAGGATTATGGTCTGTTTATAAAGGGCAAAAAGGCGAGTACTCATTTTTGAGCCCAACACCATTTAGTAGACTTATATTAAGTACACACTTAGACCTAGCTGTCGTTATAATTTCACTAAGGGCGGATTTTTCCATTGTCAGATAACTTTTATTCAAAAAATAAAATTGACGTTTGACAGTTTTTGTATGAAACAACTGTCAAAATTTCAAAACTATTTCTCGAATAAAGTTATCAAATGATTGAAAAATCAACCATAAGGCATCTAATTATTTACAGCAGTATTCCCAAGAACGCTTAAAGCACCACATCCACATAGCAACAACCTAACACCATCACAAGTGAACATTATTTTCAATAGTTAATCTCAATGTCTAGACAGCCAAATGTATTCTAGTATTTGTAATACAATGACTGAACACTAAATCAGCTGCAGAAACCAGAAGACCTAGGTTTTGAATACTGATGTCACCTCAGTGATCAGCCTTCCGACAGTCAGATGCAACAATACGGGGCAGTACGTACCTATATAGGTATATATGTAGTTTAATCAGAATCATTAAGAGACATACATATGTCTCTGAATGGGCATCAGCCTCATGAACATGCAAATAAAATCGTTAAACGCAGCTACGTTAGTTAATTATCTTAAATCGGTACATTTTGTGGTTAAAATGGTCATTCCAACTTTGTAGCTTTCATTCGTATGTATGTAAAGATGGAGAACACCTTCATTGCTTAATTTTAAATGACGGGAAAATATGAAGAACTAACTTCTGCCCGCGGCTTCACCCGCGTGGACGTCGGAAATTATCCCACGGGAACGTGCTACCGGGATAAAAAGTAGATTATATACCTTCCCCAGGATGCCACCTGTCTTCTTGCTAAATTTAATTGAAATCCGCTCAGTGGTTTAGGCGCGAAAAGGTAACATACCAGAGTTGCTTTGGAATTTATAATTTTATTATGGATTATAATATAACCCTCTAAGTAATTAAGTTCACAATATAAGATACTAGCTCCTGCCCGCGACTTCGTCCGCGTGAAATTTCACCCTCTTCCCATTCTTCCTCTTAGGGGTGGAATTTCGAAAAACCCTTTCTTAGTGGATACCTACTCTTCACAAAGAACACTCCCTCCAAATTTCATGTCTCTAGGATCAGCGGTTTAGGCTGTGCGGTGATATATCAGTCAGTCAGGACTTTAAATTTTATATATATATATACTCGTAGTTTTCTTGTCCTAATGTTCCCAAACGGGTGGGTAACAAGCCGCGCAGTAAGAAACATCAAAGAGTCGACTGGGCAAATAGTGGTGTAACCGAACGCTGCGTACATCGCTTGATATTTAATAATTCATCCGAACAGTTTGGCCGGTCGACCGTGTAATGTGTTGCGACGTGTGTGGCGCGGCGCACCTGTAGCGGAGAGCGATGAGCGATAAGCATAGACGGAGCGGACAGACAGTGCGACACAGACAGCGGCGAGACAGTGCAGACTATTTGAAAATATGGGTCAACATCATGAAAGTGCATTGTTTTCATGAGAAGAAGGATCATTCGTGACAAAAGGTACTAGACTACTGAGGAAACCAGAAAAGAGATTAAAAGTAAAATAGACGCCTAGAAGTCACTCTGCACTTAAAAAAAAGCGATGAAATCGCCTAGTGATGATACCTAAATCACGTAGCTTACAACTGAAATGCGCACTGATGATCTTTCAGCTGGAATAAACCACCGCAATTTTGATTTTTCTTCGCAGAGTTCAGTTTTTCCTTCATTCTTGTTTTTCCTTCAGAATGAACGTACCTAAAAGTTACTTTGTTATCTACAATCGCTTTCAGAGGAGCCCTACGCAACTCATTGGTGCGTAAAATATAGAATTTTGTACAAAAACGGTTCTCTTTCAAGATGTTATTACGGTCTATTATGAATAGAGAATAATATTTACTTGTATAGAGTGCGTCAAGCCGAGCATGTGATACACAATACAAATATGTATGTTATTATTTATAATTATTATACATAACATACATCAGCGACTTCCTTGATGTATCGGACTGACGTTTATGTACCGACGGAGAATATACAGGGTGAGTTGTTGAGAACGTAAAAACCTTTGGGGTTAAGACCGACCTGTACGGAGCATGGTCCTCACCTATTGTTCTAACTTGTTTAAGTAACAACTTAAACAAGTTAGAACAATAGGTGAGGACCATGGACTTTAACCTAACAAGGTTAAAGTCATATTCGCAGTAAAGTAAGTTCTATTACCGATATGAAGTTTTATTATCGATATGAGACACTGACCCTTAAAACATAGAAACATGAATCAGAGTTGGCGATTGGAGTGGCCGCCTACTGCCCAGCTACCCATGGTTGGTGGTTGGTGGGCCCAACTCATCTAACATAATATATCTGTAATATTTTTACCTTTGTCATCGACACGCAACGAAGAAGAAGTTCAAGAATTAGGATATATTCTGTAAGTTATAAATAAAGTACTTCATGAGCAATTATGAAGTATTTATAATTAGAAATTGTTGTGACGGCTTCCACCCTGAACTGCTGCAAGAACCGACTGGACAGATTAAATATCTCCAAGCTATACGATACACACGCATCAGCTAATTAGCTGCTAGTGTGGCTAACAAAATAATGAATAAATAAATAATATGTAATTAGAAAAGTGCGTGCCTGCGTGGTAACGAAATAGGCTTTTGTTCAGTATGTAGGCAATGAAATTATTATGACTCAGATTAATAAAAATATTTTGTACCAAAGGACCAATTTTTATAAATGTGTCGTCGGCCTGTTCAGTTACCCGAGTCTACTGTACCTATACTAAAAAAAAAGTCAACTAAAAAAAGGTCTACAAGTGCTACTTAATCAGAGTTATGTCCTTTTAATACAGTTTTGTTAAAATATTCGCTACGATAACAGTTCCCCGATGTCGCAATAACTACGCTTAGGACGCCATTGTGTGATGTTTTATTTATTTCGTGATATTGAATTAATAACAGATGCTATGTTTTATATAAATACGGCAATAAATGTTCTACTCAATTATCACTCAAGTGCTTACTTGCATTGCCTAAGTACCTACGGTTTTATATGTAAAAGTATTTATGTAACTACTGTGCATAGCCTGTCGAATGTCATTTATATGTGCTCTACATTATCCCCATTTCAACGTATTATATCAGATGAATTACACACCGGTTTCTCTCTTTCAGTCGTCAGTAATTTGACTTTCGAAAGAAGAAGACAAAGCGTTGTGTAACTATACAGACGCTATACAACGTTTATTAGTAAGGGGGTATATGTACAATTTTTATATTGTATTGTACTATACTAGGGAGGGGAAGAGAAAGTAAGCCAAACCCTTGAAAAGATGGCAGGTTGCGGCTTGGTGAGGATGGTTGGAAAGACTTGGAATAGACAGGCATGGAACAGAGAGAATTGGAAGAGTCCTTTCCCAAAGGGTATACAGACACTCAGAACTGATATTAAACGTTTTAACTGCACTGAAAAAGGCTATAAATAAATAAAAATGCTATATTGTAAGTTGGAGATTGGACATAAGTTTTATTTTACGAAACCTATTCCGCGTCGACTGTTTAGCATTTTAACTATATTCATGGCATTTCAAAACAGCCTCTAATGCCCAAGTATTTATTTGTTAAACCTTTTGTACTTTAATGAATTACTGAACGACACGCGAAAAAATGTTCGGTGAAATGATTAGTAGGAGAGTGGTTATTTTTAAAGTATATCTATATTCGCCAAAACGGCTGTCGTTAGCAATTTGTTCATGCCAGTAGCTGACAGAATTCAAAACAAATTACATACTAATAGTTATACAAAATGATTTATAAGTACCTTGGAACTTATCTCACAAACAAATTAGACAGCTTTCAGGTACCTAATTATAACTATGCTGAATAAACGAAATCAAAACAAACTCCAGACGTTATTTATATTGTTTTAGCGAACATTTCGGCAATTTGAATACAAAGTCGAGGTTGTAGGCCGTTCGCAAACTTTTTGTGGCCGCACGATAACGCACGTCACACAAAAAGCTTTTCTGTGTCATTCGATGAAAAAAATATGTAAAAAACTCGCAGGCCGTCAGTGATGCATCCGACGACATTTTTCAATATCGAAACAAAAAATAGGTAGAAAATAAGGTAAAAATAAATGATATCTCATACCGGACGATGGAGCTTTTATCGAAGGGACAACTTTTTGAATATTCGCAAAACTGAACGGGTGTTTTTACTTAAAAATATGTCTTATGATATTAGTTATTTTTACAGAAGTACGATCGGATGGAAATATTTCTTGTGAAGTTATTTTCGTTTTAATTCAATTTTATTTTAAAAAACGAATCGGTGCAAAAGGATAGTCGAAAATATAGTCCCATCACTATTCAAATAAGGTTCGAATTTCAAAAATAAACGTGATTGTTTCAAGCTATTCACGCATGGCTCGCAAGAAAGAGAGAGTTAGAATGCGGCCAAGTGCGAAAAGGACAGGAGACGCTATGATGGACGGGCACCGTCCACTGCTGGGACACCGATCGTAGCTCACGACGTCCCGCATACTTTCTCATCGCCGTACACCAAAATAAACTCTAAACTTTTTATGCGTTCCTGGTATATTTAGATGATATTGTCGCTGCGTTTTCCAGTATAAAAAAAAAGTGTTAAGTGGATGATTTATATTAAGTGCGGCCCGTTATGGGCGGCTTCCGGCGTAATTATTTACTAAAAGAGTACGACAGTGGCGTTCTGAAACGTGTGACCTCTATTATGACGAGACACTGACAGAATAATTCATGTATTCTGGATGGCAGCGCGCCCTTTGTCGGTGCAGCGGTGCAGCGGTGATGGTAAAGGGCTATGTGAGAAGAGTTCCTAAGTAAACAACCAGAGTCTTGATAAACGGCAGCCATTATCCGAAGCGGCTAAGTTCTACGCGCACGCGCATAGTTTTGAAAATCGTGTTACCGCTAGTAAAAACGTTATGTTCAAAACGTTGTGTTGCACATATAAGTTTTAGTAACGTTCAATGTAGGGAGCATTGAACGTTGAAAATTTACTAAAAAAAAAACAACGTTACAGGCGAGCCAGGCGTCATAATAGCTGCTTATAAACATTAGGTATTCTGGTTAAAATTCATCGAGAAACATCAAAGGTTAGATGTTTTACCAACATTAATTCAGTCTGAAATTTGAATTCAATATACATAATTAAATGAACAATAATCAGCATAAGCCTGCCTGGTCTTCATAATAATCTTCAGGTATATTTTTTCAAGAAAATCACTGTTAAATTACGATCGATTATTGCATATAAACTCGTATAGACGCAGTTATTGAACGAGACAAGCGCTTGCGCTGATTAATTACGCATTATCGACGCATGACTGCACACGCATACATATGCATTGCTCTGCGCAAATACGTTAAAAATGTGCATAATGTGCAATAATGTGTACTATGGGTTTTATTAATTAATAGGTTTTTTGTTTCTCTAACACCTGATAAGTCAAGAATTAATGGAGCATTTTGTATATTGCTGGTAGATTTGTTGATTCAGATTCGATTAGGTAGAGCAAAATCTTGTAGGTTTGGTAAAAGAGAATTGTTTTTGATATAATTTTATGCGTAGTCACCAAAAGTCTTATTATTTCAACTTTGAATTACTGTAGTTATTAGTATCTATTCGTAACTGACGTGCTTTCCGAGGCACGGGAGTATCACAGCGCCAACTTACAAACTCCGGGCTGTTACTGAGAAATTCCTAGTGGAACAACCCAATAACACTTTGCCCAATCTGGGAATCGAACCAGAACCCCCGCGCTCAGCAGCCGGTCCAGCGCCTCATCTCTCTCCGGCCGTGTCGGTCCAGCGCCTCGTCTCTCTCTGGCCGTGTCGGTCCAGCGCCTCATCTCTCTCCGGCCGTGTCGGTCCAGCGCCTCATCTCTCTCCGGCCGTGTCGGTCCAGCGCCTCATCTCTCTCCGGCCGTGTCGGTCCAGCGCCTCATCTCTCTCCGGCCGTGTCGGTCCAGCGCCTCATCTCTCTCCGGCCGTGTCGGTCCAGCGCCTCATCTCTCTCCGGTCGTGTCGGATTGTCGTCCCACTGGACTATGTGAGTGAGTGTACCTGTGTCTGCGCACACACTTATTCACTATAATATTTCCTTGAGAATGGCTGCCGTGGCAGAAATTCGGTCTGGAGACATATATAACTTGTAACAAAAAAAATACACAAATACAGTCGTTACAAGACAGAAGCCCGAAAATCTGATAACCAGTCCAAGGGGTATCGTATTAACCAGTAACTGGGTTGTCGAGGTCATATAGTCGCTCCATGTACAATACTGGTAATCAGCTGCATTCGGTTAGACTGGAAGCCGACCGCACCATAGTTGGGAAAAGGCTAGGCAGATTTGAACTGAAAAAAATATAACATTTTGAACACATCTGATTATTGTGGAAATGTATTTCATTTGTTCTTATTTTTTCTTTGTTTCTTTCTCCATTAAGTATAACTAAATGAAGAAGTGGCCACCCTCTCTGAGAGATTGGATTGTTAGCGATCATACACTATTAGATGACGATAGAAAATTGTCGAGAAATCTATCTAAGTACCTATTTTTGCAAAGCATTATGCAACAAATTCACTTAAAATATACCTACCTTCCATAACAAGAAATTATGTGAATTGTGAATAATGAATGAATATACGAAATAGGATTTAAATCAAAGATCGTTATTTATTGAAATTCATATTAAATTGGCCTCTCCTTAGCTACAACCAGACGCCACTTAAAGAAATACTATACTTCATATTTTATAAACACGTGACACCTAATTCTAAATTTATTCATATAGGTATAGAAAAAATAACGAATGTCTATGTAAAGCTTATTTACTTGGAATTAAAGCAGCAGTTTAAAGAACATGGCTATTTTATCACCGATCCCAGTGTTAAGATAAGAATTATGAACAAAATGGCAACTCCGAGACATTAACCTTAGTTCAGATGAGCGAAAAATCGCCTCCTTATCATTTATATGTTCATTAAAGTTATATGAGTGAATATTTTTACGAGCTTAAAGTGCGTACCTAAGGGTTTTATTATTTTTTGACTGCCGTTTTTATGGTTTTATTTTCTTTTTAGGAGAACCAATATAAGTTTTATTATATGGATAATGATAGAGACGCATGAAGTATTATCATCATGCATTATACATGGATATTGTGAGCATATACTAAATGTATTTGTCATTTATTATCAGCTAATAAATAAATTAGCATTAATCCTATCAGCGACACGATGCAGAATAACTGTGAGCTACATTTTTGTAGGACACTGTCATTACCGTGCTAATCTATCTTCATTTCCTAGTCGTGTAACACCTGATTATCTTCAAACTTTTCACACAACACTTCAGATGTTGAGGACTTTTAGAAAATCATCGCTTCGTTTACTGCAACTGCGAATTTACGATTAGATGAATTGCACTTCCTTTAGCAATGATTACGCAATCGGTGAAGATTTGACTGTGAAGACTATGCTTTAGTTTTCTTCCTTATGTGTTTGAATAAAATGCTTATGTACGGAATAGACATACATTTTAGATGTCAAAAATATACCTACATAGTAGGTTTTTTTAAACAAATTATACTGAGTCTGGTCCAACATTTTATTCGATTTGTGTAAAACTATAATTGGATACATCGTGTTTGGCACTTTAAATTAGCGCCTATTACATAAAATTGGAAAGATTTTTGAATATTTTAACCTTTTAGTTTAACTAAAAGGTCAAGAGTTGCAGCATTCTAAAATAATAAAAGGTAAATAGAAGTCAAATAAATGGAATAGTATTTAGCCAAGTTACAATGCCAGCTCGAGTTAGGTAATTAATAAATTATATCTTTATACTCGTATTATAGATACCTATTTTTATTATGTTACTTCCTAATGTACCTATGTTTTATCATCACGTTGCACGTGTTTCTAAGATTGTTGTGCCATCTGTCACGTACTGTTAGTGTACCGGGCTACCAGTGTGGAGGCGTAATGAGAACTAGTGGACTGCTTTTAGCCATAAATTCGGTTTTTTATCTGATAGAAAGTGACGAAGTCTGCTTAATTAGTCGTGTTATAAATGAGGAAACAACTATAAAATAACGATTACTATTTTTTAATAAATTCTTTGTTTTTTAATGAATTTGTCATGTAAGTTCTCTGGATGTCGAATAAAGAAAGCATACGTTTAGAATTTGTTTTCTAAATCTATAAGTACTAATAATAAAGCTGAAGAGTTTGTTTGTTCGTTTGAACGCGCTAATCTCTGGAACTACCTTTCGGATTTCAAAAAATGTTTTTGCATTTCATAGTTAAATTTTTGAGGAAGGCAGTTTAACATCACGCCAAGACACTTAGGAGTCGAGCAAAAAAAAGTTAGAAAGAACACAGTAATAGCGCGGGCGGGCGATGCGATGCGACGGGGTGGGTCGGGGGAACGCGGACGAAGTCGGGGGCAGAAGCTAGTGGCGAATAAAACTAAAAGCTATATTTGTGTTCCTACTCTATACTAAAAAAATGTCTTCTAAGTGGACACTTCAACTACAAGAATCCAGGAAGACGAAGATACCATTAACTATGACGACACATCTGAACAAAGACGATACGATGATAGGTGCAATACTTATCTCTAGAATCATTTACCTTGTTTTCAAATGGCACTTTATTAATGAATGCGATGCGACATTAGATGCGGCTGAGTCACGGCCGGCCTTCGACTCTGTAAACATGCCAATACTGTCCAGATGCCAGCTCAGATGAGTATACTATTATAATGCATCCACTATTGACTTGCTCGTGTGTTAGCAGACGCTAAAGCGTTTTTTTTTTTTTTTAAAAAGAAATTACCGCGGACATGGGGGTCCGCGCCATTGTTTACAAATTATTTAATTGTTTACATTATTTTTTTATCATTAAGAGAGAGTTACTGAACTCCTACTTTGGACACTTATTGTTAATAATCTTACATTCTAACTTATAATCTACGTGAGTCCATCCTAGGTATATAAAAATGTGTTTTTTTTTTTTTATTATTATTATTATTCATTTATTTATTTAGTATCTTATTTTATTACATTTTTAAATATTTCTTAAAATATGAAAATAAGTATAAAAAAACATTTAAAAATATAAAAAATAGTTTTCCACCGGTATCGGGACCAGGGTCCAAGCTACCGGTGGTTAGGGCTCCAGAGACAGAAACCTCCTCACAATGCGAGCCGTATCGAGGAGTACTGCCTTCTGAATCAGGCCCTTGATCCAACCGCCTAACGAGAGCCTCGACAGATGTTGATCGAGGCTTTCGGCTATAAGACCATTGGCCGACACGACAATCGGCACAATGATAGCCGAGCTCACACCCCACATGTCAACAACCTCGTGTGCTAAGTCGAGATATTTAATTTGTTTCTCTTTCTCAGCTTTCACGAGGTTATCGTCATGCGGAATGGTAACATCGACAATCATTGTGCGGCGCGCTAATCGATCTATCACCACTATATCAGGCTTATTGGCAACAATAGTCCTGTCAGTAATGATAGATCGATCCCAGTACAACGTGACATGGCCATTTTCAAGAACTGGGTCGGGCACATACTTGTAATACGGTACCTCAGAGTCCACAAGCTTATATTTCAAAGCAAGTTGCTGGTGAATAATCCTGGCCACTTGGTTATGCCTGTGCAAGTACTCGCCGTTAGCCAGACGAGAACAACCAGAGACTATATGTCTGATAGACTCACCCGGACGGTGGCATGCCCGACACACGTCAACCGTCCCGTCCCTCATAATATGTCTCCGATAGTTATTCGTCAAGATAACTTCGTCCATAATTGCACAGACGAAACCTTCAGTTTCCCCGAAAAGGTCACCAAAACGTAGCCAGGATACGGACGCTAAGAAATCTACACCGGGCTCATGAAGAGCCCGATAGAAGCGTCCGTGAAGCTCCTTGCTTTGCCATACCTTCTTGCGGTCATCAGTAGAAAGTACTACAGGTTTGCGCCAGTTCTCTTTAGCCATGGAGAGCGGGGTGAGCCCCTTGTCCACTGCGACCACATCACGGTGCATACCCACTTCGGCGTTTAAAAAATATTCCCTGAGACTGCATACCTCACGGTTGTGGAGGGTCTTCGCATTTAAAAAGCCTCGACCCCCGCACTTCCGCGGGATATACAGTCTCATCACCGATGATCGTGGGTGATGCATCCGGTTTGCGGTCAGTAGTGTACGGACCCTTCTATCCAGGGCGTCGAGTTCGGTCTGAGTCCATTTGAGTATGCCAAAAGAGTACATCAATACCGGCATGACCCAACCGTTGAAGGCGCGCACCTTATTTCCGCCCGAAAGAAGACTATTTAATACCTTCTTCAGGCGACAAAAGAAGCGCTCCTTCAACGATTGCTTCATGTCAGCATCGTTGATGCCTAACGCTTCCGACATACCCAAATACTTATAGTTTTCGGATAAGGAGAGGGATCTGAGGCCGATGGAATCCGAGAGTTGAATTTCCTCGGATTCCATAATCTCCCCTCGCTTTACATGCATGACTGCACATTTGTCCACACCAAATTCCATCCTGATGGCGCTACTGAAAGTTTCAGTTACCTTCAGTAGCTCCATCAGACGTGATTTGTTGGGGGCAAAGAGTTTCAAATCATCCATGTAAAGGAGGTGAGATATGACCTGACCACCTCTCCTCAACCGATAGCCTAGACCTGAATCCTCCAGTAGTGTACTTAGAGGATTCAGGGCCAGGCAGAACCAAAGTGGACTCAAACTGTCGCCCTGAAATATTCCCCGTTTAATCCATACAGGCTCATCATTCCCCTGGATCTGTCGACATCCTGGATAACGAAGGACCGTCTTCCATTGCCCCATACACGACTCAAGGAAGGTGCGTAGAGTTGCATCTATCTTGTACAACTCCAGCACCCTCATGAGCCATGTATGTGGCACCGAGTCGTAGGCCTTCTTGTAATCTATCCAACATGTGGACAGATCCTTGCGGGATTGACGAACCTGTTGGCTAATGGCCATGTCTATAAGGAGTAGCTCCTTAGTACCGCGGGACCCATTCCTACATCCATTTTGAGAGGCAGACATAATCGAGTTACTCTCAATGTGCGTATTAATTTTCGCTCTCAAAATGGATGTAAGAAGTTTATAAACCGTTGACAAACACGTGATCGGTCTATAATTCTTGGGTTCCGCGGGACTACCTGATTTATGGAGCAGGTGGGTGACGCCTGTTGTTAGAAACTGCGGTAGCGACCCAGACTCTAAGGATGACTGGAACTGCGATGCCAAGTAAGTGTGTGAACTAATTAGCCATTTCAGCCAAAAGTTGTGCAGTCCGTCCGGTCCCGGTGATTTCCAATTCGGTAACGGACGGACCGCTCTGGCAACGTCTGATGGCGTAATTAGGACTGTATCCATTTCTGGTATAGTCTCACACACTCGCTTGACATCCTGCATCCAGTCAGCCTCAGTGTGACTGACGGGCACCGACCAGATGCTGCACCAGAACGCATTTGTGGCGGCATCATCCGGGCGGCATACATCTGTCACATTTTGTTCAGGTCGCTCCCAAGCTCTATACACCCACCTTTCATCACTCTGGAACATGCGATTCTGCGTGTATCGATCAATCCGCCGTTTATACCGCCGAATTCGGCTCGCCCATGCACAAACTTTTTGCTTCAGGAAGTCGATGCGCTCTGTGACACAGGATATGTATTCTCGAGGGCTGATTCCAGTCCCCGAGAATGCCTGTCTCACAAAGCGCATCACTCGTGGTCGTGTATTGCCCTCCCTGAAGCTGTATAGTTTGCCGATGAGTACCCTGGTCCCATCGATACGACGCTCGATCCTGTGCTGCCAGGCTGGTACGGCTAGTTTTGGTCGAGTAGCTCTGTCACAACTTGGAAACTTGACGTTAGCTAAACGACATGCCGCTACAGCCGCACAATACAGGATCGAGTGTGTATCAACGAGATCCTTGCTACTCTCGAAAAAATTTTTGAGCTGCAAGTCCAAGGCACACACCAGCGCCCTATTTTTTTTGTGCATGGGTAACCGCGGTAATCGGGGTCTAAGTTCGGCTGGAGTGAATCTATACTCGAGAAACGCATCCTCCAGGGCGCTCCTCAGTCGAACATTGCACTGGCTACTTACTGTGTCAACCCTATCATCTTCTTCTTCAACATGATTGGACCGCGGCGGGATAGCATCAATAGTTGATGCTTGTGCCGCAGTTTGTGCCGAAGTCGAAACGATATGGTTGCTCAGTACCTCTGAGCGCAGCCTATCAAGTGCGATGTCGTCCAACCTGTGATTGCGTTGGATGACCCGCACCTGATCCGACAGTCGTTGGGCCGAAACGTTGACGGTTGGTTCTAGTTCCTGGAACAGAGACAGCATCCTAACGCGGTACGCAGTGAGGTTAGTTCCCCCCTCTGTAGACCCGTAATATGCGCGCATGACGTTCTCGTTCATAGACTGAGTCCATCTCATGCGCTGCACACAACCACCGGTAGCGGGGACCCGGCTCGGGGCCGGATGGCCCCTAAGTCCCAAGCTCCTCGGTGGCCGGCCTCTCCCCTGCCGACGTACGGGTGTTGGCGACGTCGGCGGGGAAAAATATTATTATTATTATTATTTAGGTTTTTGTTATGCATGCTCATGCAGACGTTATTTGCTTTTTTTTTTTTTTTACAGTTACTACACAGTCATTACAATTAATTTCTTATTCTAATATGTTTTAGTTCCAAAGTTTTACATTATTGTTTATTTATTTATTTATTACAGTTACAAATTATGTCATATTCTACAGATTGGATGCGATTTCTGGTATACTGATTAGGTTTGGTTACAATACTTCTTAATCTAAATTTGGTCTAAAGTTTTACAATGTTTTTTATTTATTACAGTTACAAATTATTATGATAATATGTTTCAGATTTGATACGATTTCTAGTATATGGGTTAGGTTAGGTTACAATACTTCTTATTTCTAATAGTGTTCTGAAGTTTTACAATTTAGTTTACTTATTTATTTACTACGGTTACAATAGGTATGTTGGTTAGGTTTTGGATGCGATGTTGGGTTGGGAACTTGGGACTTGTTCGGTGGTGTTTAGATGTTTTGGTGAGGCTTTTTGACCAGGGACTTCGCTAGCCTGATCAGTGAGTCCACGACGTCCGCGTCTCGGTGTTGTATGGCCATCTTCATATTGTATTCGATGACCGTTTTCGTCGGCGCGCCCATCGCTCTCTTTGCGAAGCGGCCTGTGGCGTCGTCGGCGTCGTCGGTGTAGTAGACGCAGCTGACCGTATGTCTCGACACCGCCACCACCGCGTGGGAGATGCTGTCATGGATCTGGAGCCTCCTGGACTTGGTGTTTATGATGATGACGCTGTCGTAGGTCAACCCCTGGGCTTCGTGTATGGTCAACGTGCGCGAACCTTCGCCAGACCCATATCCCTGGCTCACAAGAGAAGCTTTCTCCTCCTGCGTGTGAACCAGGAACAGGGTGTTTTGGGCGGTGCTTGGTATTTGCGCTTTCGTATAACCCATCACTCTCAGGGAGTGGACCTGCGACAGCGAGGACTTGGAGGAATATATACCGGAGTATATATCGCTCAGTGCGTATGCCACGTCCATGGGATTTCGGTGTGTGCAGAACAACTGCAGGGTGATGCCAGTCACCAAGTCTGGACGGGTATACCTTAACTTGAAAAGGTTTTGTCTGTCCAGGAAACGCTAAAGCGTTTCATCCCTAATTGGTTTATGTTATCGTGGCGTTAGATCTATTTAGTAGCGATTCTGAGTGTAGAAATTTTGGCTACATAGCTATAGCAATTCTGAGTGTAGAATTTTTAGCAATATTTGGCTAGTATAGGTGGTACCTACTTGTTTCGCAATATTGTTCTATTAAAGAAACCAAGAGCTTTTTGAAGCGTTATTAAAAAGAGTCGGTAAACCAGTTTTCAACCTAATCTCTCAAAAAATTTTTAGTTTGAAATTCATTAATAGCTTTTCCTAAAAAGTTGTCCAACATTTTTCCACTGAGAACTCTATCGGGTAGGTCATGTAGGAGATAAATGTGTGTGATAGGAACACTAATAATTTACTGCCTAAATATTTCTTAAGGTCAAGGTAAGCTACAGAAGGTAATAAATTATATATTCCACAGCGATGTAATTCTATCTCCATTTAAAAAGCATGGCGTCGCTGGAGGGATTGTGTCAATTACTATAAAGATCATCAAGTATTCAACGTAAAGCACTCAGTTATGTAATAATGTTCACAGCGTTGTGGGAGTGAGTAATATCATAGAAACATGATCTAACAGGGAACATTACCAGCGAGTAGTAAGCGAGCCGGTGCTATGGACTTGTCCGTTTTATGGGATCTTGCGGGAAGGCCGGCGCGGCATGGGGTAGGCGCCATCTGTACGGGGGTTCCATTCCACCGTTTCTCTCTAAACACTAATATTATATTTTTATTCGTTTCCTATCTAATCTTACGTCGTAAATCTTGACATTTTGTTTATACGAGATTGTCCCGTGAAGTTTTTTTAATTATCGCCCCAATAAAATGTTGATAAAAGCCCCTAATGCGACGTTTTGTTTCTGCGAATTCATTTCGGCGGTCAACGTACAAGTTGTTGTTTTATTTATTTTGTAGAAACGTGTGTTTAAAGACAACTCGATCATGAGAACAATGCTGGTTTTACTCGTGTTTTGTAAGATTTATGGCTGATTATGATTGGAACAATAAATCCAGATATCTAAGTATCCTAATAACATATGAAACACCGCGAGGAATTAATTATATTCATAGGTAGGTATTGTTGTATATTATGACAAAAGTGAAAATGTAAAATCATAATAGCTCCAGAAACAGTTTTATCATTTACTTTTTTCTATTATTTCTTTGAGATTGAGAGCGAAATATACGAATGTTATGAATTCGGCGCGACTGTAGTCATTACTGGTGGTGATCACCCGGCAGTGAACTGTTTATTGTTCTTGTTCTATCATAAACATGGGATTCTTGCATGTTTGCTTAGTTTTTTTTTGTTTTACAAATTCCAAATGATTTTCTGATTATTTTGATAATTCTGTTAAATGTCTTTTAACTACATAGGTTTGGCATATGATCAAGTTATTAGTACCTACCCTGTTTAGAAATTATAAGTAGATAGGTATCAGGAAGATTAAAACTTACAGTGGCAAAAAGTAAAGTGGAACTTATGAATATGCAGAAGGTTGAAAACAAAACTCACTTGTCTAACGTTAAGTGGACCAAAATACTATTAGTAGATCAACCGACAGGTGATGTCCAAAGTTTTGGAAAATCTAAACAGCTTCTGCATACAAGGAAGACATAATTATCAAGTACCTACCACAAATCAAGAAGGAAATTAGACTACCAGCCTGCATAAAATATAAGGCGAATAATAATCTTAGGTATTCCAAATTCCATTTGGAAAATAAAGATAAAGATTATTAGCAAATATCTCAAATCGTTAGCGCTATTAACGTCAGCAGTTCCGTCCGCATAATAATATTTAAATCAAGATCCAGCATATACACGGACGGAAAAAATTATTGTGATCTCGTCAGTGTAGGCATACAAACTTTTTTCTTGAGGGGTGGAGCGTAATGAAAACAAATGACAGAGACCCACGCGCGTCCCATAAAAAAATCAATTCATGGTTGCACGAAAATAGTAGCACTGTATTGAATTTAATATCTGAGAGCATTTTAGGGTTTTTTATTTAGTCGACAGACTCACAGCGGCAGCAGCGCTTAGCAGCGTGAAATACGACTGTTTGGAATTAATTTGAATATTTTAGAATCAGCTGTTTTTAATACATCGACGGCAAGTCGGCTAATTTTAAAAGGAGCTTTTCCTCGTAGTGTACCACGAGCATTTCGATACAAGATAGAGCACAGCTACTGTGTGTGTATCATTCGGAAGACATAACTCACCCACACAACACACTATTAGCCGGTGTTTGACACAAATCCCATGAATATGTCTCATTTACAGCAGTGGCGAAAGTACCAGGAACTCATAGATCTAAAGTGGATATAATTTACAACGTCGCCTAATGGAAGGAGCACATTAAGCGAGCATCTTTAAGCGTTTACGTATTAATAGAATAGAGGCAGTGTACCGGGAGCCAGGTGCTACACTTGGGAGGTAATTGCTTAATAGCCAGCGACTCATTAGAGGGACGATATTTTTAAAGAAAGCCCTCTGGGTATGATACAGTTTGTTGATATAAGCTAGTCAATTTTTAATGAAGTAAAACCAGCTCCATTATTTTGTGCATTAATTTAAAACGTTATGACATTCATTACTATCGCTTAATTGGTATGGATACAATGATCTAATAGCTACAATTAAATATTCTCTAGCAAACATGCCTGGAGAGATGACTGCAATTTTCCAATTCGCTTTACACCTAACCGATTCTAACCCATACATTGTATCGTTCCTAGATGTTTATGGACTCCTAGTAATCCCGCCCTAACTTCATCAAAGTACAAAGCAAAAGGGTTAGTACTACACAGAGCACTCTGCAACCCCCAAATTATTTTCCGAAAACAAATTAAAAAGCATAAAACACGATTCAGTGTTCACCTCGCTTAACCCTTTGCTGCGTCGCAATAAAATTACTCTCGTGAATTAACCCTTCCCCCTTCGGAGTAAAACACATTTACTTGCAAATCGACCCCCGAGCTTTTAAATTATGATAGATTGGCGGCTAGTGACAGGAATCGTTTGGGTTTTCGTTTAGCAAGCACAGAATGGGTGAAAGAAAACATTTTTGCAAATTATCAGAACTTATTTGGAAGGCGGTGGAAAATGTTCATTAAACTCTGCACCAATCTCTCTCATGGGTAATTGGTGAAAAGACACATACCTACAATTTGACGAAATTCTTTTCAACTGACTGTCCGTATAGGACCAAAATTGTGAAAACCGCGCCAGCTGTTCCGACACGTGAAATACGCACAGTCCCGTTTTAGGTACACCTGTACCTACTGTATATAATATTTTTTCATTAGGAAGCCAGTGCAAAAACCTACATCCGCTTACGGTAATGTGGAGAGCCCTCGAGATGAGATCTACATCCCAGGGGGACGCGCTTCTGATCTTCCATGCATCTTCCCCAAATGAGAACTGCAGGGCTGTCCGGAAATAATGTACGTTTAATTTAGATTTTAGTACTAAGGCTACGAAAGGTGTAGCAAGAAATGTTGTGATGTGTCTAATTACCTTACATTTTGACAAGTTTTTGACATTGATATCGCTGAGATGAGACTGCGACTAGATTTTGAACGTTTTTAATTACGTGAATTCGCCTTGAGATGTCAAACCTTACATTTTTTTCTAATAATTTATTTTAACCTCAATACTTCCTTCCACACATTTTTTGCCAAAACATCGAACGACAAGAAAGCTCGTAGGTAATGGAATATTGTGAATATGATTAAGCTGTTACAACCACAACTAGGGTTACCATATGACAGGCGTTTGCCGCATTTGACAGGCATTTTAAGGTTTAGACAGGCGCGCGGCCGGCATTGGTCTGAGACAGGCATTTTTAAATTTCGCGCCCGCGCGCGCATCGCGGTTGCATAAATGCAAGCGCGCGGGCGCGAAATTCATGAAAATCTGCCAGTTTGTGTTCTCTATTTTGGCACACAATGCGAACGTAGAACGCACGTTTTCTCTCGTCAACGCCCAGTGGAGTAAAGAAAGAAATCGGCTGACAATTGAATCAGTAAAAGCAATATTGATTACTCAGGAAAATTACAAAACTGTATCTTGTGAAGATTTTTACGTTTGTTTTAGAAAAGAAAGAACTATTAAAAAAAATAATGTCCTCTGACAAATATCAGTAATAAATAACCGTCTTCATTATTATCTGTTGGCTTTTACTTATTACCTACAGCGTTTTGCTTTAGACAGGCATTTTTCTGAAAATTCAGGCATTTTAGGTACCATAGACAGGCATCCCTCTATTTACATATGGTAACCCTGACCACAACTAACTTTTATCTATAGGCCTATAGCACAATCATTGTCGAAGTGTGAAAAATTGTAATTACTAGCATTTGTACTGTATAATATCTTTACAATTGTTCATGAAAGTCATAAGTTAAAAAGTGAATAAAAATGCGCATCTTGATGGCCCTACAAAGCAGGCGGGTTGCACACCGAGCGCGCTCACCCTGTATGTTTTGACTCCGCCGTTTCCCGCGTATAAATCACTTGCTTAATGTATCGAAATGACGCACCAGTGCACAGACACCACTGTGTGCTGCCATTCTTACTTATGCAACATACGAAATTGCACTCTGTTTCTTAGTAGGTAGACTTTAATTCGCAACTTTTTGTTTAAGATTGATATGCAGGTTTGGTGTCTGGATTTTAAACCAAGTAATCAGGGAGTAAGGTCTGAAATGCTTTAAATTCAAAGAGACGATTGCAGTTTCATAGAGTGAGAGTATAAGTACATTAGGAGAAAGTCCACCAGAGGACGAAAAAACGTAGTTTCGGCAAAGAATAGAGTTGAAAATAGTTTGAACAACAGATTTTCAAACGCAAATATGGGCTGGTTTACACGTAATCCACATGAAAGCTTTCGGATTAGTGTTTGATGACATCATTATTTTTCAAATGACGATCGTGTTGCGATTTTCCCTGCCCTTAAGGGATCGGAGGGTGGAAAAATATCGTAGTGATTTATTATCAAAACGTAAATTGGGGAAAAATTTGGTATTTCTTGAAAAAAAGTCTAAGCTTTTAGGAAATTGGTTTTTGAACTTTCAAAAGTTTTACAACAGTTACCCTCTTCAGGATTAATATAGCCAGATTGGTTCGCTTGCAGTATTAACTAAGTAAGAATAGTTCTAATTAAATTGTAGTAACTTGCAATTTGGAATTAGCAGAATTTATCATTTTATGAAATTATTTTCATTTTACTAATTATCTATTTTAAATTTGGCTTTATTAAGGTTTTATTACATAATTAACTCTATTTACTTTGGTTATATATTATTTACACACTAACTCTATAATAGAAATAAAAATATTTACAAGTATCAAAAAGGGTTACAGGGCGTCGAAAAATTCGTCCACATCGCTGTCAACAGGAAAAGTGCCCAGAAGGCTGACAGCATTGCCACGTTGGATAGCAATGCTGATTCAAACAAATTATACATAATCACACCAAAAATTAACAACGAATGAATCCCAATACCGCATTAAACAGCAAACATAAATAAAAAACACCGGTGGAATTATTTCCTAATAATTCTCTTAAATCCTTAAAATCGCATGGGACGTGCCAGCCCTATGATTATTCTGCCAAAATACTCTATTTTCAACCTTGTGAAAAATAAAATAAGAGTGTTAGCGTGTGTAAAGTTAAGTTGATTTATTGCACAGTTCCCTTGTTTCAATTTTCCAGATCAGCGGTCCCTGTCGGCCTGAGATTGGGATTTGCGCGGACAGAAGCGCACATGTTGGGATGTGCGCGTTTCCGATCACCAAAATTTTGATTATTATGCCAGGGGAAAGTAAGTGCCTGGGGAATGTTATTTCTATGTTTTTACTCCACATCACTTTGTTCGCCAACAGGTACTTCTACGATTATACGAAGAAGAAACTATAAAACATGTATGTATTTTTTTATTACAAATAGGCCCGCTCTTGTTCGTGGTCTCTAATATCTAATTAAAGCATCTCTGACTAAGTAAGGTCCCTTACTACCAATAAAAAGAACATTTTAAATTCACTTGGAGAAGTTCATAATAATCCCTAGTTTACTATCCAGTGGAAGTGTCCTAATTTATTAATAAAGCAATACACAGCGGGTACATCAATGCCCACCGGTACATTACTTATCCCGGGGGCAACATCCCGGGCGTCCCGGGTAATCCCGGGGTCTCGCGGGACTCGTAACTCGAGCGCATGGACAAATAGATACATTTGTACACATACATTACAATATGTTAAGAGGCAACCCTACTGCGACGTGCTTGCAAATATGTTATCCTATTTATGCGTGGTGAATATTAGGCAATGTGCAAAAAGCGAATTAAATAAAACTTTGTAAGTTTTCTATCATTTGCAATCACATCATCTGCCTAATCTTTTCCCAAAAATTTTTGAGGTCGGCTTCCAGTCTTACCGGATGCAGCTCAATACCAGTATTTTACGTGGCGTGACTGGCTATCTGACCTCCACAACAAAGTTATTGGGTAACATTATACGCTTTGGTAAGACTGGTTGTCAAACTTTCCGGATTCTGACGACCAGTAACGACTGTCAAAGATAGAGAGAAGCTGCTGCCCAACAGCTTAACGTGCTTTCCGAGGTACGGAGGCATCTCAGTATGTAAAGATAGTCACCCATCCACGGACCGACCGCGGCAAGCGTAGCGTAACCTGATCGATCGACCCGTGCGGCAGTTATTACTTAGCCACGGGCCCCTCATTAATTTGTAATATGTTCATCCAAAATTTGCAGTATTATTTCATCCAATTAATAATTGGTCTCTGGAAACTCTACATTACACACTTCCAGGTAATCGAAAAACTTGTTCGCTTTTCCGTCGTATCTGAATATTTTAAAAATATTAATCGATACAAGTCATGTTACGGAGCCCTAGATTTGTTCATGGTCCTTCGAGCCGGATGATGATTACTTAATGTAAGTCAATATAAATATAATCTTATTTGAACTACTTGTCCTTTACA
This sequence comes from Luperina nickerlii, assembly GCA_963855955.1. Lineage (NCBI taxonomy): Eukaryota > Metazoa > Arthropoda > Insecta > Lepidoptera > Noctuidae > Luperina > Luperina nickerlii. Next base: position 23,115,542 of record OY979671.1, read on the forward strand.
AGATCTTGACCACCCTCCTCACCGCAGTATCTTCCAAAACAAACAATTCGGTTTTCATGCCGAATGCCGAACCTTACCAAATCTCTATCCATAAAAATAATATCACTTACCTCCCGTCAGCGTTATCGCCCCATCTTTCTTCCATACATACCGTACACTATCAGCGATCATCTTACTAAGTCGTGTGTATGTCTGTACGTCTGCAGTGAACAAACTCTCGGGTTACATCAACACTTACCTGAAAAGATACAAACAGATAGGTTACGCACCGTTGGGAAAAAAATACGAGGAATTTATGTGTGAGAATGGCGAATTTTTTGTAATGTATTTTAGTAGCGTTCGTGATCTTTGTCTGTTTGGTCTAACCTCTGCTGGACAATAGATTTTTACTTACATAGCGATCACATACTAAAGAGCTTGGGAAGAGGCCGAACCTAAAGTCATGAGATTCTTAGGTCAGTCTACGAGTTTAATAATAATTTTTTAACAATTTAGGATATCAAGATAAGATAGGATCATGCTCAACGTAGGTATGTTGGCCTGTAAGAAAATTGCTAAAAACCTGCTGAGTATTCAAGTTAAACAAACAGGGGAGCACAAGCCTGAGGACGTTAAATAAAACACCAATTTTGCTACAAGGTTTGACGTGAACAATGTCATTTCTTGAAGTCTATAAACATCGCGTAACTATGTAAACAATTCCACTATCTCTCGCCTTTGTTACCCTGGTACCTAACAAGCTAATTCTAACACGTCTAATAAATAACGCGATTACATTAATTGTGGCTAGTTATCTACACGAGCTACTATAAACACACAGTTTTATGATCTGAAGGAGGCTGCATTCAAATGTGTGAGTATTTCGGTGTTATCTTCAAAACATTGAATCTTTAATTGATGACAATTTAGTTAAACTTTAACTACGAGTTGGGCGGCTGTGTAGAGGTATCAATAATATAATAGTAGATATTTATGACTGTCTACTTTAATAAACTTGAAATACAACGAAACAAGCATCAATAACAAACACTGTTATGAGATGAGAGATGAGATCTCTCCGGATATTATTAAAGATATTTCTCAATACAGCTAGATAACATAAATCTCGAAGGCTTATAGTTCATTATCTTTGTCTAACAATCACCGCTGAAAAGACAAATAAAATTATTTGGACATCTCAAAGTTCCCCAACTGAGTTAATCTCCATACAAACTACACGAGCAAGAGAGGTAGCTGTCACTCTCCTAGACGTCCTCGAGGCACCCACATAAATAATGTCAACAGTCGGTGATTCAGAACAATCGATGATCCATGATACCGCGTCACCGACCACTCACCGCTTCCACGATCCAAAAAATACATTGGAAACACCACTCCCGAGAACACAGCACATAAATATATCAAATGAAAACAATAGGGCGACATCAGAGATATCGCATCACACACCACGGATCCACGGACATATTTCAAAAACCGGAGATAAAATAAAAACAAAACGAAAAAAAAAACAGTTGAAAAACCAACAACGAAAAAAATACGTGACGGGCATTAATTAAAACGGACCCACGACCAGGAATTCAGAAAAACAAAGAGGTTAAACAAACCTTCGCAGTGGGATCCCTCGCAATGATCATCATCTCACATTTTTAATCATCGGACATAAAACCTTTTTTGTCGATGGAAAACTGACCGTGCGCAGACGGATTAGAGATGGGAGTGGCGTCATGGCCGATACTACATTTATCGACATAAAGAGCTGTTGAAAATTATTTTTTGGTTGGATTGTCACCGTTGTTTTAATGGTATTACGCATTGAAGAAGGGTTATCTCTTCGATCCGATCTCTGGGTCCAGGTATAAGACCAAGATTGATTGGACACGACCCGACATTTTTACGTCCGTGCTCTCGGGTGTCGTCGACTCCGTTGTTAAGGAATAGGTTATTAAATTAGTGGTATCGATCGAACAAAAACTCGTAATTATCGCGGCCGTATAACCAAATATGCATCATCATTCTTTTTGACGTTTTGTTGTTGGTTTAAGTGAATGAAATGTCAAGATAATTGATTTAGACGCTGCTGATTGTGGGCTGGCTCATGAAGTCATGACATAATCTTGTTTTGGCCAATGAAGTAACATTTGTTATTAAAATATACCTTTAGAACTTGTGATATGAGGAGGTTTGTTCTGCGGTAAAAACATTGATGAATTCGTTTATAATTTCTACGAACACTTTTTATACATTCTTTGTGCAACTCTTTCCACAAAAAGTCCGCCATGACATTTATTACGATCAATTATAGTAGGATTTATAAAAGGATTGTAGATCATTATGCGGGGCGATAGGATCGCGTCGCAGGCGCAACACACAATGGTTGTCAACACAATGTCAGGGGACAGCCAGGGGATAATGACAAACGCGCACAAAAGCACAACGGCGCTTAGCGGTTGTTCAGGGGAAACTAACATACTTGTATGCTTTATGAGCGTTATAGAGTACTTCAATGTTTAATAGAGCTTTGGAGGATGAATATATAAGTATGTATCTGAAAGTACTCTAGTTTGCTCAAAAGATTTTATTGGCCCAGTTCTATTTGCTACAAGAATAATTTATTTTAACCAAGTTCTGGCATCAAAGTGTCATCATCAATACTAGACAAATAATAAAAAACATTACAAACAAGAGACCAGCTGATCCGACACTCGATCCCATCTGGATAAAGCAACAATGCCATATTACATTACCGACGTTTATCTATACAAAAACTGTACCAAAAACGGCATTGCTGAAGGACTAACAATACTGAATAGAGATTTAAGAAGGGATTTGGATTCAAAGGGCCGTCGAGAGCGCGCTTTGTTTCTGAGAGCCTTTTAAATTTCACGTCTTGAGGTAACTGGACCGTGTTGAGGTGGGGTGCCGGTGTGAGGAGTGCGCGGTGTTGGGCTTATTTCAAATAAACCATTTACAGACACTTTTGAATTGTCAAATAGTCGGTCAGTTAGTCATAAAGTTGAAGGTTTCCATTCCATTCCAAAACGTATATCTCTATGGACAAGAACGGGCAAGAAATTCCAAGGACACTTTTAAATCAAGATATTACAAAATTCTGGGTACATTATTCTTGTTGCTTCTACAGGGTGTGGCGTAAATAGTGGTCCACCGTTAAAGATTTGATATACCAATTAAATTACTATAACATATTATTACAATTTAAACAATTTTAAAGGTACATTTTTTTTACAATCGCTCTTGTATTTGCATGATAAGTTAAAAATTAGGGTTAAAATCGAGAAGATTTACTTTTTCTTCAAAAGCTCTACATTTATATAACAAACCATAATTTTACACGATAGCTCTAGTATTCAGCAGAAATTAACAGAAATCAAAAAGAAAAATATGGTTTTTGTTGAAACAACCAAATTTGTAACAAAGGGTAGAAATTTGGTATACAAAGTTGATACGACAGAGGGGCTTTTCTTTAAACTGCCTATACTAGATACCATTTTCAAGCTCTGTACCAAAAATCAATTAAATAGGAGCAGTAGTTTAGTCACAAATGATTTTTGAAGTTTTTGCTACGTTTGAACACGATGTATATTTCCTAACAGCTGATTATCTCATACGCATAGGTCATGCACCTTAAAACGATAATCTGAGTATAAGATACATTGTTGCCGCACAAGTACAACCAAATATTTCACGAAGCAATAAATACACACACACTTGCACTTTCACTATGAGAGTGACAATCATAGCAAAACCCCCGCGCCTTTTTCCCGCGCGTAAAAGGAATAGAAATAGGTCAGTATGTTGCTATTGCATTCTAGATCCTTGGGAATTTGCTAAAAAACTTTCTTTCAGTGGACAGTGCGCAAGCGTCATCCACTCGGGACGTACGTTACGTAATACGGGAGCCCCCCGCCGCCGCGCCTTTATGTTTTGTCGAACTCGCTGACAATAATTGTGATTTTGTTTTGTTATTGTGATAGACACTAAATAAGTTTAACTTGGGAATATTATTATTTAGTGTTAGTGTTTTTTTGTGTTTGACTGTTTTTATTGTGATAGGATACGTAATTAAACGTTGGTTGTGTGTGTGTGTAATCATTAAAGTGTTCAGCAATGCCTCGTGTAACTTACACGGCGTCAGAATACACTTACATGATTTTAATTTACGGTGAATGCCGTGGAAACGCAGATTTAGCTCTGCGAACATACCGAGAAAGGTATGGTGACCGGCGCAATAGCCCTAGGAACGCCGCGCGCCGGCACCATACAATTGGCAGTACAAAGATTACGGGAATTAAAGTGCTTAGCGACGGACAGTGATTTAATAAATAACAATATTCTCCGTCGGTATAATTTGTGCATTAATATGAATCGAGGACACATCGAGAATTTAAAAATTTTGTGTTTTTGTGTGTGCGCGTACTTAACAACCAGCCGGGCGCGGACGGCGCGAGCGGTCTAAACCGCCCGCCCCCCGCGCCCCCGCCAAGAGAGATAACACACACGCACACGCGCTCCTGCGCGACTTTGTTACCTAGGCATCTAACTAAGGTCAGTCAAATTTATTTATAAAGGGTGGTTGCGTTTCACTCTGACTTTAAGCTATTTAGTTTGTTTGAAAAAAAAAAAATCTCATTTTTGGCGCTTTCTATTTTTGTACTGTATCGAATTAATACTATACACGTATAGTATACGTAGTGTAATTTAATGCCCCTCTGTCATATCAACTCTGTATAAAAAACAAAAACAATATATTTTCTGAACCCTTGGGTAAAAAAACCGGCCAAGAGCGTGTTGGGCCACGCTCAGTGTAGGGTTCCGTAGTTTCCCGTCCGTCACAATAAGTGTTCCCACTTACGAGTTTAAAAGTGGGTATCCATCCATCGTATACGATTATACTACAAACAGTCCAGAAATTATTTTATACAACTTTTTGTCTTTTTTGTACAAAAACTGTTGTTTCCATCAAGTTCAAAATAATTTTCCTAGAAAGTCCTTATAAAGTTCTACTTTTCAGATTTTTTTCATATTTTCTAAACTTATAGTTCAAAAGTTAGAGCCCCCCCCCTCTAACTAATAATACTTATTATACTAAACAAAACTAATAGCGTTAACAAATATAAAATGAAGATTTTTATACAGAAGATAACTGGATATTGAAGAGTCCCAAAGGCTGTTTTAACTCTACGGAAGGAAATCCGCCGCAAAGTATAGCTTAGGTTATACTCGTATTCAACATAAGCATCGCCATTGCAGTACATATTATAAACCTCTTTGATAAAAATATAAACGATACAAATCTAATCAAAAACTGCGTTTTGTTAATTGAGCCAGTTTTAAAATGGTGCACATCATTAACCGTGTTGTTTTTGCACACTGAAATTCCCAAAAGTCTTGAAATTTTTTCACTCATCATACCTAGCCTATTAAAAACCCCTTTTTTAACCCTTGAATAGTAGCATTATCTAGTGGCGCTTAAAAAATTTCAGTAAAGATATATGTACATATATTCACAATAAAGTTACATGCTCAATAATAATTCACTCGCCTTTAACATAATCAGCATACCAAAATTCAATAATATTACTCCGATAATATTGCATGGTGAAATTATAACTAGGCCATAATTTCATAATTTCTTAAATGTTATTTGCAAAATTATCTCCATAAATGTACGAAATTAATCTAAATACTAACTGAATTTGAACACTTTCAACTGGTTAAAAGAGTTGTAGGGGAGAGGGGGGCATGACGGGGACGCGAGGCACGACCGGGCCACCCATACTTACAAAAAACTATACGCTCTAGATGTGTTTTGTTTTCGCTATTAGGTAGCCATTTTGTATCTCTCTTTAGTCTGACAGTGACCGGCGACTAAACTGTACGCGTTTGATTTTTAAAACAAAGAACGATTTTCAACGACATTTTATGTAATTTTGAGTGACTACGAATACGCATATAAAAAGGTAAGTGTTAATGTCGCTACTATCATGTATTTATTTGTTTTTGCAGATATATTACTTATTGATATGTTTTGAACAAAAATTCTCTAACCGTCACTCATTTTATTTGGTTTGTTATTTTAAATAATGTGAGAATTGGGGCATAACGGGGACATCGCTACGGGGTACGATGGGGTATTCCGTTATGCCGCGCAACCGTTGTCCCCATTATGCCCCTGTTTGACTCCACTCCACTCTGTCTGAATGACCCCAAGTTAAAGAAGAACTCTAAGAAACAGAAGACCCAAAAAGCTCCCTCTGATGTAGAGAATACCGACGAGGATACCATGTGCCTGTACTGCCTTGACGTGAACCACACTTATTTAAAGTCTTCGGAAGGTTGGGTGGCTTGCCAACTATGTGGACGATGGGCTCATACAGCTTGTGCTGGTGTAGACGACGACAATACAGAAGAAATCCACATCTGCTTGTACTGTGACGCAAAATAAATACGTACCCCATACTGCCCCTACCCTGGGGCACGATGGGGTTTTCATTATAGTTTCCAAAAATAAAAATTATAACGTCATATGATTATTTACATCACCAAATTCTATGCCAAATGATAGTCCAATAAGTAACGGAAGTGTTGTATTAATAAATACATTGCGTTGATTATTTTACTGTGTATTTTCCTTAAAGTCCCCATTATGCCCCCCTCTCCCCTATACATTAGCTGTTAAAAAGATAGATCAGTTATTATAGACGATATATTAAGCTTGTTTTACATTTATTCAGCTACTATGTTGCGATTATATTGCTATTATACAAATTAAAGCACTTTATTTTGTGTCCAAATTGCTTGAATAATATCTGTGTAAGCGCTTATCCATACATTAACCAGTCAACTATCCATGGTTCTTACATTTACAAAATTGAAAAATGCTTCCAAATTATACAAAACTAGTTTGCAATTTATTTAATAAATGAATAAAATTTCACTACACAGGAAGAGATATTTAATATTGAAGTATTCAAGAATAAAAACTTGATTAAATAAAATAAAATAAAAATAAACATTTAGTTCGTAATGACAGAAAAAATAAAAAAAGGGAAGCATCTCTTCCAAATGTTAAAATTTCAACAAGTGAGCCCGAGTGCCTGTGGAGCAGGACCAGCATTAAGCCAAGCAAGCTTTGCTTTATTCGAATGTGAGTAAAGACCAAAAAAGAGATGGAGAAATGGTGGAGTGAGACTGATGATATGGCCAGAAAGGGAGTGAATACTGATCGTGATATTATGACACTTGATATGAATATTCTATTATCCATGTAAAAATGTAGAATGGGAGGAGCTATGCTGCGCTGATTCCAAATTAATTGGGATACGGGTGAACGGTGATGATATAAAATGTAAATGTTTGGAATTACGCATAAATGATACATAATCATTAAAGGACAGATAATTAAAGAGAAATTCACCTTTAAATATCATGAAGGTGGCCCTAACTATATTACGTAGTTACTCATAAGAAAGTATAAAAGTTCTGAAATAGTAATTTCTTATCTTGTATCACTTCCCGCTGCCAGTACCACTCAACCTTCCTTTGGATTTAGCGTACTCGGAAGGCTGCAGCGGCGTCGCTTTGTGCGAGCCCTAAAAGGGCGTGTGATTGTAGTGTCGAGTAATGGCCACTTTTTGCGCTTGCGCTGTAAAAAGTCGGCGCTGCATGGAGCGCGCGTGCTTCGCCACAATTTAACGTATTTCTGCTTATAGGAAAACATTACTGAACACTTCCTGATATATATTTGTTAAAATATAATCTATGTGACGTTTTGATTGTTACCTCACTTTTATGCATGGTATCTAAAATTATTGTTGAAGTAACAAAATAACATAACATATATTAACATATATTTTTAGTTTTGGAAAGGACTGGTTTGGACCAAGATTCTGAGATAAAGAGACTTACTAATTTGCTTTTCGTGATATTTCTCGAAGGGTTGCTCACGCGCATAAAGGAGTGTTCGTAAACTAGAAGTCAGTCACGATTGGTGTTCGATTACTATCGTACACTTGATAAGTTGTTGCAACGCGTTGCTGTGCGATGCCAACATAGTTGATAATAGTTGATACAACGCAAGTAATGTTTTATGCTACTGTGGGTGAACTGTACAGCGTGTTGATTGATATTGGATATAACTTTTATGATTCAGTTAGGTTATGGCAATAAACTGAGTGAAAAACGGTGTAATTATGTAAGAAACGTATTAGGTATTAATCATATAGTAAGGGTTTGTTCTTATATCTTCATGGGTAATAATAAAAGCTCCGACAAAAAAATAAGAATTGTCCTTACTTAAAATATTATATCTACTGCCTAAAATACTAACTTTCCGACTACTTTTGTCCGAATAAAAATGACGAAACGACCGAATAAGATACTGAAATCTTCGATAAATAAGCATGACTGTTTATTGCTATATATACTTTTCTACTAGCTTAAATTACGTTCTACTGAAAACTATGAGTCTCTAATCAATCACTCTAATTCTCATACGCTCGCTCTTGCATTCTATGTCGACGTAGCCCCGCATCGCGGGGCTCCTATTTCTATGTAAAGAGTTTAAAGTAACCTAACCAAACCTAAGCTCGTTCATAAATATGTTGTCGGAAACTTAGTATTTTTGTCGGAAGTTTAGTATTTTTGTTTGACCACAGATCGCCGGAAGTTAATTTGTTTTTCGGAAGCAATATTATTTTCCTATCTTCATTTGGCTCTAGCAAACACAAAATATGAGGACGTGTCCTGAATTCTGAATTCTGGGATATTTAGCATTGGCATTATTGCTGCGATTAGAAGTCGACGTACACAGTGAGTGATGAACTGATGACCAATTAAGTACTACATTTTCCGTTCTAGCGGCCATCAAAGTTGTGTCCGGGTGGCCTATCCAAACCAGAGACCACACGCCATCATAGAAAGCATAGTCAAATATGAAACTCGATACCAGGAAAAAATGAGTGAGACGAGTGTCTCAAATGATGAAATTCACTCTTTCGTAATAAAATGTGCACTTTAGCATAATAGTGTTGTTCATCGGCGCGTAGCTCTCGATAGTGGAGTCGATAAGTGACGGTGACAAAGGTCGGCTCAGACAAAGCGGCCTGTAATCAAGATATCAGGCGCTGTATTAACAAGTCATAAACTAATGGCGGAATATCTAAACGTATTCATCGATATACATGCTGTAAATAACCTGTGCTGAGAACAGTGACTGAATCCATTTTCCTTTTCTGAAAAGTAGGTAAGGACACGCGTTTGCAATGTGACAACCTGCTGCTGAAAATAATTAAAGACTGCAACAAAAGTCTAATCTTTGCGATATTTATTAGTTACCACTTACCAATCCACACAGAGACTTGTACGAAAGTCATATCATTGCCATTTATTTTACTTGGTTGAGTCAAGATTATGATAGATAAGTTAAACAACGAAAATTTCAACTTGCTTTATAAAAATCAATGACGATTTACGATAAATCTCGCTGATTGTTCATCTTTTGTACCTCTAACTACAAACGCAACGTGCATGCGTCTGCGCAGCGGATTAGTGCAAGGCAGCGGAGCGCACGCGCGCACCAGACCCGACGTAATGCGCGCGGCGCCAATCGGCCACTAATCATTTACATTTAGCCTTTTTAGCCTAAAACCACACAAAATCATCTCCCTATTTTATGGAACTGTTCAACCATAAACGGAGACGTCTGGGATTGTACCGGGATCTTATAATGACTGTTTTAGTTTTGCAAAATCAAGTCTGCGAAATTAGTGATTCTGATTTCTTGAATAAACAAGACTGTCTGCTTTTTTTGTTTGTATTTTTTAATTGCCCAATTTCATCACTTTGTAAATATTTGTTTACTAAGGGCGAATTTCACCAGACTTTTGCACCTAGAATAAGTCTTATGCTGAGTATAAATTTTGAATTTTTGACGTTTTTCCATAGAAAAAATTGAACGCACAGTTTAATATTTATTCAAAGCAAGTTGTAACATTACCTATGTTTTGTAGCACAAACAACTCCATAGTTTACCGGGTCGCACTTCAAATCATTGTCAAAGTATCATGTGATCGTGGCGTTTTATTTTATACGTTTTGGAAGACATTAACGTTGCGTATCGAGTTACTCGCCGGTATAATAGAGCGTGGCCCGTGTTTGTGTAGTATTATAGTAAGTATAGTTACTTCTCTGGTGGCCGCCGGTTGATACAGGTCAGACTGTGGGCGGATGTCTGTACTGGCTCCGATTCTTCTTCTTTTCGAATGGAAAATTTAATTACTGTCACAGTGCTTTTAATAGGTTAAATTTTAAATGGTATATTTTTTTTGAAGAGTTTTTGCTCCAATTGCGACAACAAATATCTATGTACCTAACATAGATATTTTATTGAATAAGAATATTGAATAAATGATATAAAATCTCTGATTTCATGAGTATCTATGGATTATTTTATAAAACGATAAGAAGTCTTATTTGTGTGCATATTAGAAATAATACCTAAATCCTGTTTTACGCTAATGTTATATGTATATGCTGTACTTATTAAATAAACAGCTAAGTCAAGAAACTTTTATAAACGTATTATAGAGAAAAGAACTAGCTTCTGTCCGCGGCTTCGCCTGCGTGGACGTCGGAAATCATCAGAAGTCGGATAAAAAGTAGCCTATGTCCTTCCCCAGGATGTCATCGATCTCCTCTAATTTTATCGAAATCCGTTCAGTGGTTTACGCATGAAGAGTTAAGATACAGACTTACTTTCGAATTTATAATAAGGATTAAGTATGGATTTTGTAAATTCCTAAAGAATTAAAACTTATGGCTTCTTAATAATTTAATTTCTAGTAACGTAAATAGCGGAAAGGTGATAAGATCAGGGTATAAAGACACTGTCTAATTAAAGAAACCAAACAAAACTGAACAGCACATAACTACACACAATTAATGACCCACGTTTAGTTTCCCACATTCACGATACTCCACAAACCTTCTTTGAGATCTAAGTAAACGACATCCGCATATAAATTAAAGCTCCCCATACATAATTTACAGTCTATGTTCTAATTAAAATCTTGTACTATTAAAGAAACTTGCGACGCCGGGTAATTTCTGCTATAGAAAAGCGCCCCGTTGTGATTTTAACGTTCGAGAGTTCCAGCCCTTTATCATTAATCTGGATACCAGTCGATAAAACCGTAGACGTACGAGGCGGTAAAATCCATCGACAAATTTTATGTGACATCACTACTCGCCATAGGGCGTCGTAAGCCCCGCCCACTTGCGTACGTAGCTCTGTAATGAGAGTGCGTCCCTTTCACTCACTTCTAATGCATGACTTCCATTCATTGATTACATACTTTTGGACTTAATTGTTATAGTTTAATGCAATGTCAAAACGGCGACGTATTGAAATCTAAAATGAAGAATTAAAGTAAAAAAAAACATGTTATGTTTAATCAACAACAGCTACATTAATTCCAGCCCCGATGATAAGGTTGTTAATAACATCATTTATCAATTTCCATAATTAATAGTGTCAGTGAATCTAATTAAGTTATTATACAATGTACTGTAGCCAGTTTACTGGGTCAATATTTAAACTTGGTGCGGTGACAATTTATTTATCAGCATCCTAAGAAAAAATGTACCCCTAGAGATATTGCTAAATACATAATTTTGAGTCGTGAAAAAGGCTATACAAAGATCAAGTCTAAGCGTAATAAACTTCATAAAATAAATGAAATTAAAATCAGTTTATGTAACAGATTTTTAGGAAGACAGCTGCAAGCTTTTATTTCTTTCGCACCGATTAGGCGTTGACAGCTGCGGTTATTAAATCATGTTCCGTTGAGTAATCCCCGGGATTAGTGCACGCTCAGCGGAATCCCTGTGACATGACAATTTGTGCCTCAGTCTGCGAGGTTAAGCAGAAAGATTACTTTAGCATGGTATAAGACACATTTGTCAAATGTAACTTCCTTTTTACTGAGAAGGATGTGGATTTGATGAACCGTTTTGTAAATTCATGGTCTCAAGCTGGCGGTAGTATAACCATGTAGCTAATCATATCGCCGAGCTATCTCGGACGTTCTTTAACCCTTAATAACTTTATGCGGTAAATTTCTTATTCCCCCAACCCACCCCGTCGCATTGCATCGCTTGCCTGCTCTATAACTTCGTTTTCGCTCAGCGTTCTTTCAGACTTTTTTGTTTTTGCTCGTCTCCTAAGAGTCCTAGTGTAACGTCAAGTAGCCTATAAGCCTTCCTCAAGAATTGGGCTATAAAATGCAAAAATAATTTTTCAAAACCGACTGGGAGTTCCAAGGATTAGTGCGTTCAAACAAACAAACAAAAAAGCTCGAATTAATGCAATGGCGCAACCATTAAGCTAGCAACATACACAAGTAAGAGGTCTACAATCCAAAGTAAATGTTTTAAGAAAACTGCTTAGGCAGCTAAGACTTCCACGCGAAAACTTAGGTATAGGGTTTGGGTCAAAAACTCAAACGGACATTTATAAAGACTCATCCATTGAAAGTCATGGTTCATAACAACAAGGAAACTTTCTTTGCTGTCCCTATGCATTCTTTTACAGGGCTATTTTCTGCCTCAGTATTCACGATTTTTTTCCCTAGCCAATAAATTTATAGGGACAAACCGACAGACCGGCAACTATGCATAATATTAATCGGAAAGGCATCTAAATCCTATTTCACGCACCAAGAGAGCAGCCAAGTGCAGGAGTATTCGCGGGCGTGTCGGATGACGGCGCGTGGCGACGCGTGGCCTGGCTTGCCAATTCTGCCGCCCTGGTGAACTTACACAATGGAAGCTGGAGTCATTTGCTGCTAAATAATTACTAATCTAATGATGTCATGATTAAGGGGTAACTTAACGCTAATCAAAACTCCGTGTCGGTTTTGGGAAAGTTCCGTTTGTTTTCGCTTAACTTAGACTCATCAGAGGGGCAATTCTCGTAATGTTTAGAACGTTCACAGTCTGATCTCAGTCTCAATCTGTCAAAAATCCCACCTATAATTTCCCTATATTTTGACAATTTTTTGACATTTGTTTGTCGCCGAGATGAGACTGCGACTACATTGTGAACGTTTTAAATTACGAGAATTGGTGTTCAGATATTCTTATTCATTGTTTGCAAAAGAAATGCTTTTGTTTTTCTTTTTAAAGTTATCAAATCCTGACCCAGGTAATTCACATACTTCTAAAGTTTAGTGAAACGGCGGAAATCTAAGCCACTGGGGCAGTTTAAACAACTAACTGAACTTCAACATTGCCACTAACGGCTTGAAGTCATCAGCAGATCTATTTGAAGCTGAAATATCCTCTTGATAGAATTTCAATCAACAGCGAATAACACTCCACAGACAAACAAACACTGCCAAGAATGCACTTGGCAAGTTAATTCGATAAGTATAATGTAATAAAGTTCAAATGAAAACTAATGTCAGTGCGGGAGGCGGTCCCGAGCACAATCTAATTTGTGTCCCCCGCGCATCTATAGTGTATGCTGCAAGGGTGTAAACATGGAGTTTTTGCACTTTAGTTTCGATTATAAGTGTTATTTGTGTTGTTTGAACTAAAAGCGAATTCAAACCCGACTGAAGCAGATGGAACGTTCTAAGAGATCAGAGAATTTTCTGTGAAATATTTTAGAGATTGCATCCCTATGACATCACCTTCGTGGTTTACTACTTCTCCATTACTAAGTAAAATAATATTTTACATGTGGAGTTCAGCCATAGATAGACCCGGAGCGAAAGATTGAATAAATCTTACTTATCTGACATACTCGTACAAAGATTTCGAAAAAGCTTTCATTGCCACTGAAATAGATTTGAGGAAATATGAAAGCAATGAATCTTTGCCAAACCCAATTACAGAAAGCTCTCCAAACAGAACAATGGCAAGAAGTGCAAGAACACAAACAAACAATCACCAGGGGTGCAGCAGTAATGAAATCCAAACTCGATTAGTTGGGGGGCTAATGAGGCAGGGGTCGTAACGAGATTACACCTCCGGAGAGCTAAAGTGATTACAAGACAACCCTACCGGCCTGCCCTCGATGCGACGTGATGATTTGTGAGACAACACACGAGTGGGATGCTCAATTAGTTATTAATGTTTACTTATGATATTTTTCTCTTATTTGGGAAATTACTGACCATAAGGTAACTAAGAATCAATAAAGGCAGAGGTCCAGAAACTGACACAAAATCTTCTCAAAGAAAATACGTATCCTGCAGCTACGTTTAAACAAGAACCACGGTCTAGCTATTTGCTGTCATTTCGAACATCATTGTTTATTTCTTCTTTGGTTGCTTCATTATTGTTATTAACTATATTATCTTTACAGGAGCCATCTTACTTTCTGTTCTGTTCTGTTGTTGTTTCTGTTAAAACCGAAATGAAACATATCGTGATGCAGTCACTCATAAATATAACCTCCAACTCGTTTTTTTTCTACAAATCCCACGAGCTCTATCTTACCCCAGGACCTGCCTGTCTACCTACCCCCATATAGCGATGTTGATGGATGGTAATAGTGCCATAAGTAGCGACGGGAGGCGATCGTTTGCGGGCGGCACAGCGGTACGCAATGTAATGTACTTCCTTAATAGACTTACAACGTGACTTAAAATGCATGTATGCAACGTTTACACCTGAGTTAAGGTGCCTAAAGACACACTAGTATGAATAAATGGTAAAGCTACTCTACTGCAGTTTCAGTTTAGCTCAGAAATAGATTGTAGGCAAAATATTAGGACTGTGAATTCCAACATAGTCTTTATGCCTAATTTTGGCGATGAGCATTCAAACGCATTCAGATGCTGATACGACCAAATATTCGCTGAATCGAGAATGACTGATTGATACTATTTAACTAGGATGAAGGCATGTAACTTATCCCTAGCCTATGCATTGTTACTTATGTCATAAAATTGTACTCCTGGATTTCTCCCCATGTCCTAAACTAAATCGCGTGCACAAAAAAAAACACTGGCACTCCGGTAGTGCCGACAGAAGTGAAAACTTGAACAATTACGAGTGTATTTTGTGAATCGTCTTATAAACAAAACACGCGTGTTAAGGTGTGTTCCTTATTTTATAGGGTTTTTTGCAAATCAGGTATGATGACCAAAGTGACTGGTTTATTCTTCTCGTGAAAGGAATTTATTCAGATTTACAAATAAGCACACAGGATAGACTTCAGTTCGTGGTGTTGGTCGCGGCAGTGGTAAGAGAAGCAAGCCGCTCGCATGGAGCTCGTCGTCAGTTATATATCCGTGGTTCAGCGCCATCTCGTCGTTGTTGGATGAACTACGTAGTTAGTACGCGAGGCCCTCGTAGTTCTTCCCGATGTGCATAGATGGCGCTGTCCTCAACAACGCGCGTCTTACATTTTACGTCTTACGAATTTTCGATCAGGGTCACGTGACCTGACGCGAATTTAGAAGTTTTTACCCATTCCAAAAAAAGTACACAGCGCCGCTAAAGAAGTTTTCACTTCAAAAAAAAGCTGCCAATATCGTGCCGACTTTGTACCTAATTTAAAATTCAAGAAGACCTTTAAACAGATACCCTAAATTATTAAAACAAACAGTGCCTCAGTTGCGGCACACCACAAAGGGTCGTATGCGCTCGCGCAACTTGGCCGCGTTGATTTATCAATCAATTGAGCGCATCGTTAGTGCGCCGCGGGCTGTGCGCCTTTTGCTCAGCCGCCGATACATGCAGCGTTATGTACCCCTAGTACCTATAGCTACAATGGAATATTGATCAATGGGTTCATAGCATTGTATTTATGCAAACCCTCATGGGTATATATGTAGCAGGCAAATGAAGTGGTATGATATGCATAGCGTTTTGAATGAAGACTTGGCTGAATTAAATCTTCCACAGGACATGTTGCATGCAGGCAGGAGTTGAAGATAGGTCCTAGTAAAATGATGATAAGGGATGATTTATGGAAACGAGAAATTTAGAAAGTTAGTGAACAGCAATTTCAGCTCTCAGCAACTAGAACACACCGACTTGTTCAACAAATCAATGAACATTCAGCAACTGGTTCACAGTTCGTTTCACATCGTACGGATCTTCAAACCAGCTTGAGAATCAATAACAAATGATTGTGGCACAATTCTGAGAAATAGAAAAATGATGATATGTTGATGTTTGATGTTGATCCAAGCTCTAAAACAAACGTAGAGCATTAGATGACTATGATCGTTGACGCTGCGGTCACGCACAACTCTCGGCCATGATTTATCGACGCCCTGCGCGCGCGCCGCTCACTGCCCCTACCTTCTATAAATTATTATCGGTAATGATCAATACGAGTGATTTATTATTACGATAAATAAATCGATACGCGCCCGAATAAAATATATATCATAGCGATTGAAATCGATAAAAAATATACGATTTAGCATAGACAGCTTAATGACGATCACATGTTGACTTGGAGTATTCGCAAGTCTGGTTTACAGTAAACCCATTAATCACCGCATATTGGAAAAAATATGTAGAGAAAAATGAAACTAAAGAAGAAAGCACAAAGAAAAAATGCACGAATTACAAGTAAGTCTCTACCATGTCTTATATCTAGGCACATTTAAAGATCAAGAAGACACATGTTTGGTCTAGAATTTGAACATCTATGGCGGGGCAGAACTGACAGCAGACTGCAAACATTGCACCATTTTTAGCTTAATAGAACCCTACCGAAAAATTCGAAGTAGGTACAATGAAAACCACTTCAAAGTACACCGGTCAAGCAATTTTGGAGATTATAAGTAAGTATACATAGTGGACAGCAGTGGTAGTAGTGTTCATATGTAGTTTCTTCAGAAAGGTCAGTTGCGTAGTGCTCGCACCCGGCGTGCGTGCGTGACCAGTAGCCTTAGTGTGAGTTTTTTCGACTCACGTTACATTACGAGCGCGTTAGAATTTTGTATGGGAAATTAGGTTTATCCTAGTGACTCTAACGCGCTCGCAATCGAACGTGAGTGAAAAAACTCACACTTAAGCCTCAGATGTATGAACGTAAACGAGGCAAAAGGAGTATGTAAGGATCGTAGCAGGTGGCGTTCTGTAGTTTATGTACCTCCATGGGATGAAGGCGTGAGTGTATGTAGGTATGTATGTAAGTATACATACAGAAAGAGCCGGCTGTTGTGAAACAAGTTAAAATACATAAACCATCAATTCATACAATTCATTTCACAAAGCTGGCCCACCATTATAATTTCCGTACGTAAGATCTTAATTTTTCCCGAAGCTAACCTTGGTATCCACAATTATTCCTATTTCGGGGTCCAAAAGAAACCACATTGTGATGATGGTCGTTTGTTCGACCGAGGTATTTTAACGAGTTGGACGCTGGCACGTCCTCGGACGCGACAATGAAGCGATTACAGCCCGCACCTTGTTTTTGTACCATAAGGGAAAACGCGTGATGATACAGAGAAGAATTATAAGTGTCGCTATATTACTGTGACGAATTTCTGAATGGTTTTGTTTCTGAAAGCTTAAAATTCAAATAACGATGGAATATGGCTTTTCCTGTCCATCTCTACTGGCTTTTTCCAAGATGTTGATTTTTTGGTTACAAAATAGGTACTATTGCTTTATATACAAGACAATATGAGACATTTTGCTGTAAGAAACGCAATAACATAAATCCCGTGTTTAATTTTCCGACCATGGAGGTTTTTCCACTGAGTGAGCGCGGGTCCAAACTTAAGGTAGTAAATAGTGGTTACCGGGCAACCGTTGTGTTGTTAGTCCGCGGGTCTCCACAGCCTCGTAAAATAAATCGTACGACGGTCGCGATACCATCTACATCCCGTACGTTTCTATGGTAAAAATGCAATGTTTTAATTCTGAGGAGCTTCGCCGGGAAACACTCCGATGCGGAGGGCAGATAAACGTCCGAGAATATCCCAACTTTTTATTTTTCGAAATATTCGAGAGACGGCCTTTTTTAGTTCCTAAGTTATGTGGACGGGCGCGGTAGTAAAATTTCATTGGGTATTCGAAAATTCCGAGATGGTGAAGATTCGAGGGTTTGAATGTTGAAATGAAGCCACTGCGCTACTTTATTGTACTTTTAATTATCGTTAAAATTGTAATTATTGCTGTTAACTTAGGCGAGATAGTTAACGAGTGATATATTAATTCAAAGAAAGCGTCGGCTGGTAACTTTATTACACTAGGACAAATTCCTTATAACCAACAAAAAGGGCAAGTTGAATCCATTTAACAAATTATTTAGTTTAAGTAACTTGATTCCAAAACTCCAAAACTTTTCAACCTCACCAAACGTCGCAAACGCAGACAAACATCGAATCTAAGTAAATCAAGTCATCGAAAAAAGTATATACCTAATTTAATTGAATCTAAAACGTTACCATGTCAACTACAACATCAAACGAGTAGTAACAATCTCCCCGACAACCATGATAACGAGCACCGCGGTCACTAAACAGCATGTATGAGATAAGAGCAGATACAAGTGATGCTGTATGCTCTGCTGATGATGTCAATTACAAGGAACATGACTGGAGATACGCTTGTTAGGAGCCGACGATGATTCGGTGGTTTTGGTAATTGAAGAGCATGTAGTTTATGAATGACTGTTTGTTATGTCAACATGTTTTTCAGAATGTAACTTAAACGTTTGTATAAGTCTCAAGTCATGGTCCCGTATTTTAGAACAATATAACTCAAGCATAACTCTCTCAAGCATAGCTCTACTCAAATAATATCAATGCTTGAGTATGGAAAACTGTTTGTATTAAATAGTAACAGTTTGAAACAGTTTCATGATCCATGTTACGCAAAGCTGCGTTTCATATTCTGAGAATCATTCTGGTTTAGAAGCGCAGAAATGCGACGTTTTGCAGGTGATTTTGAATTTAAACGGTTATGGCAAACCTCGCCTACACCAACAAATAGTTAACAAAACTTATGCTAATCCTATAACTTCACCCAGCCGAAGACTTGTGTATACCATTACACGTCTCTATATAATCTCCACATATTCCCAGTCCATAAACATGAAACCTCAAACAAATATTACAACAAAAACATGTCTGCAGTCCTATCCACAACTCATAACACATTACTTCTCAAGATTAAGATGCATTAACTACTAATAGATTCAACACGACATACGAGTGTTGCCAGAGGAAAAAAAAGCTGTTGAGGAATAAAAATCCGAGTGTAGTGGAGTAGTTGTTGAGACTTGAGTCCATACATAATACATGATGGACATGTGTCGTGGTGATTGGCTTGCAGCTTGCAACACCGAGCGGCTGTTTTTACTGAAGACACAGCGAATTCCTAAACCGCGTTATTTTCTTGTGACGCAGCATTTGAGATGTTTCGCTGATTGTGGACACCGCTTCATTATTCGGGTACGATGAATCGGTGTTTGACAATTACGTGGGTTTTTCTTTCGTGTTCTCAGATTTCGAGATGGTCATCGCGTTTTTGTAAAAACTCTGTTACAATTGGATTTTCAGGAGCTTTGGAAATGTGGCCATAACAAATTCACAGTGTAACAATTTATGTGATGACAGAGACTAAGATTGTTTACTTGTCATATTAAAACTGCAGGCCCTGAACAGCTTTTGCTACTATCAAAATTATACGAACATCCATCAATATTTATTTTCGCTTTTTATGCGCTTTCCGGCCTATTTGCCATCCTGCATCGACGGAGATCATCAATATTAATCACGCCTAAATAACTGGGCACATCCAAAAACGTTTGAACTCCTAGTCGATCCATGCCTAATCAAATTCCTACACGCTGTGACAAAAACCAGGCATTCATAAGTGGCAAGCATCACGCTGTTCGCGTCGTGGTCACCGACGACAGACGGTCACGGCAGACAACAAAAACAACTGCAACATCACTTATAGTATTTATGCTTACTTACACTTTACTTTCATCACGCATAATACTATTTATCATTACTTACACTTTAATACTATTTATCATCCTTTTTATTTGTTTATATGTTTACATAATACTTTTACTCAATTTTCATGTTGTGACACGTCAATTGTCAATCTGTCAGTTACTTTTTAAATGTCTTTCTGGCTTAGTCTATGGTAATTACTCTTTGGTCTAAATAACTTAAATTATTTTTATCAATATGTTTAGCTTTTGTATTATTAAGATTATTACGATTGTTTAGTCTAAATAACTTAATTTTAAATTAGATTTATAATATTCTTTACGCACTCGTGGATATGTCTTGGCCGGATACACTTGTCAGATTAGATGATGGCCACATAGAAGAAAACTGATATTTGAAAAAGGAAGACTACTTAGAAACGAGCTCATGAACAGCTGGAGGCTGCGGGCATTCGAGTCTTGGGACTGAGACATTAAGCATCAGAAAACTGCTTGGTTTTGCTGTGACATCTTGAACTGCTTGGTTCTGCTGCGACATCTTTGACTAACCCAGGGGATCCAGCTAAAGATTCCACCTGGGACCTTCTACTTCTAATCTTCGCGAGCTAACCACGTATAACTTGTTACCCTGACGCCTGATACCCGTTCCTACAGTGCTGAGCTGATTTTATAACGTGAACTATAAAACTCCAGTGAGTGCGCGCGTGTGTGAACTATAAACTTCCGAGAGTGCGTGCTATTTAGTATTTTTATAACTAGCTGTTTTTATAACTTTCTGTATTTTATCTTCCCTAATAAAAATTATTGGACGGTCTGCTTACCCTCTATTTTAAATAAGGTAAAGATCATTACAGTTTGGCGCCACAACGTTAAAATAACTCGAACTCACCCCCTTTTTCTAAATTCTAAATAAAACTAGCACTAGGTATCTATTTTTGAACTCCTTATTTGGCTTAGTCTTTTGAATACTAACTAACTTATTTTTCTTCTTCAGCTCTCTTCTTGAAGACTCCTATATTCGATTCAACACTTCTTCATACTGAACATCATCTTATACTTCATTCTCATACATCCCACTACCGAAAGGTAGTTGGCATCCATTCTTCGCTTGTCAGTGTTTTTAAAACCATTCGTGGTCACTTACAAGTTGGGGTTTGGCTTACTCTACGACGTACTATTGGACAATATCCCGTAGTCGTTTCCTCCTACACTTAACTCTTTACCAATACATCACTACACTGCACCCCACATACTTGCACACTACAGCGTTTACCCATTGGTAATCGTACTCATTCTTCGCTTGGCGTGTTTTTAAAACCACCTCGTGGTCACTACCAAGTTAGGGGATTGAGACACTTCACGACTGAAACAGGAGAATATCCTGTGGATGTTTATTCAAACCTATACATCTACACAACTCCTATAACAAATACTCCACTATCCTCTTAAACACTTATTATATAATATATTTATACTTATATCTGGGAATCATACCGAAATAAGTATATCGTGGGCTCTCAAATATTTTTCTAATTGTTATTGTTTGACATTGGTTGCTAGGTAACTAGCCTTAGTGCATTTGCATTGAGTATTAGTCTTTTTGCGCGGTGGCAAAAGTAGGTACTAAACTTTATGCGTTAGTTCCGAATTTCACCACTAATGCAAAAAAAGTTTTCATTGGTTTTCGATTTTTATTTGCTGTAGATTGTCTTACTCTTAAATTTATATACACTTTTGGACCGTATCCAACACTCAGACTCTTTTGACGTTTTACTCGGAGCTTACCGACTACTGTATTGCGGGAGCTGCCCTGACGTTTACTCGGAGCTTACTTACTGCTGCCCTTGACGTTTTACTCGGAGCTTACCGTCAACTGTATTACGGGAGCTGCCCTAGCGTTTTTTTTTTGACTGCGGTGTTGCGGTTCAGACCTAACCCTTCTATCCTTCCTCCCCTCTTAACTCATAGCACTCTTGAGACGACACTTGAGTCCTTTCTAACATTCGAGTTTTCTCTAACTCTGACCCCTCTCTTAACTCATGACACTCTTGAGATGACACTTGAGTCCTCGAGTTTTCTTTGACTCAGATCCCTCTATCCCTCCTTCCCTCTTAACTCGTAACACTCTTGAGACCTTTCTAACATTCGAGTTTTCTTTAACTCAGATCCTATATAGACTCGCATATTTTTATTCTTTTACACTCGTTTGCTATCCCTATATTTGTACTTTTTTTTTCGTATTATACTATATTCATAACTCATCCCTTTCTTCTTTCCTTCCTCTATAATAGAGTTCCTTTTGATTTATTAAAACTCTATTTGTTTTTTTTTTTAATTCATTCATCGGTTCTTAAACCAATAAAAGATTAATTTTAATCTTTCCTATATATCTATTCTTTTCTACAAGTTAGTACGATAACTTGTCTATTTCTATCAACTCTAAAAGTTGATTGGAGCGGTTGACAACTCCATATAAATAAGCCCTTGTTAACTATCGACTCTAAAAGTTGATTGGAGCGGATGACAACTCCATAAAAATATGCCTTTGTTAACTATCGACTCTAAAAGTTGATTGGAGCGGATGACAACTCCATAAAAATAAGCCCTTGTTGACTATCGACTCTAAAAGTTGATTTTCTGTCTATCGACTCTAAAAGTTGATTAGGAGCGGATGACAACTCCTTTAAAAATAAGCCTTTGTTAAATCTTTATATTTTCATCTCATTAGTGGTTTTAGACGCGAGCGGATTACAACTCCTTAAATAAGCCTTAAAGTTATGACTTATCAGGTTGAGTAGTGATCATTGAATGTGAATCCTACCTGACCTAACTTCGTAAGATGTCGGTGTGTTTGAATGAGTTATGTAAGTTTTGTGAATGCTGTAATATTTTAACCTTAGCAAAATTTTTGTTCTAGGCCAAAAATTTTCTCGGGGTCGTTGGGGAAATATAGTATTTATGCTTACTTACACTTTACTTTCATCACGCATAATACTATTTATCATTACTTACACTTTAATACTATTTATCATCCTTTTTATTTGTTTATATGTTTACATTATACTTTTACTCAATTTTCATGTTGTGACACGTCAATTGTCAATCTGTCAGTTACTTTTTAAATGTCTTTCTGGCTTAGTCTATGGTAATTACTCTTTGGTCTAAATAACTTAAATTATTTTTATCAATATGTTTAGCTTTTGTATTATTAAGATTATTACGATTGTTTAGTCTAAATAACTTAATTTTAAATTAGATTTATAATATTCTTTACGCACTCGTGGATATGTCTTGGCCGGATACACTTGTCAGATTAGATGATGGCCACATAGAAGAAAACTGATATTTGAAAAAGGAAGACTACTTAGAAACGAGCTCATGAACAGCTGGAGGCTGCGGGCATTCGAGTCTTGGGACTGAGACATTAAGCATCAGAAAACTGCTTGGTTTTGCTGTGACATCTTGAACTGCTTGGTTCTGCTGCGACATCTTTGACTAACCCAGGGGATCCAGCTAAAGATTCCACCTGGGACCTTCTACTTCTAATCTTCGCGAGCTAACCACGTATAACTTGTTACCCTGACGCCTGATACCCGTTCCTACAGTGCTGAGCTGATTTTATAACGTGAACTATAAAACTCCAGTGAGTGCGCGCGTGTGTGAACTATAAACTTCCGAGAGTGCGTGCTATTTAGTATTTTTATAACTAGCTGTTTTTATAACTTTCTGTATTTTATCTTCCCTAATAAAAATTATTGGACGGTCTGCTTACCCTCTATTTTTAATAAGGTACAGATCGTTACACACTTAGCAATAAGATGAGAAGGCCTACTCTAACGAAGATCAGAAACTGTCATGTGTCATCTACCGCAGGTGCAAGCAAGGCTGTTAGATATCCATATCGATTAAATAAAAGTGTGGACTGCTCTTCAGTTGATTAGGCCTATTTTTCCCTAAGGCCTGACCCCTTTGACCCTAGGACAGGCAGCATCGATACCAGGATGAAAGTATAGCGGAGGAACAGGGTGTAAAGTCTCAGTACTCAACCTTCATAGAAAAAAGAGGATCCTCCGACCAAAGGGGTGTTGTGTCTGGTGGGCTACTGCCTGACGTGATGTCGGGATGTTGTACAATATATATGCCAGTTGTGCGGTAAACTCTGCTTGCGCGATGCAAGATTTTGCGTGACGTCAGTGTAACGCGTAGTTCGCGTGTGGTTGATGATGAGATGCCGCCACAAGAGGACTGTGTCTATAGTTTTCAACTTGCTGGCTAAAGGCAAAGTGTTTGCAGTCATCTCAATCAAAGTGGAAATTACCAATTTATTGAGATTACTGACGATGATGAACATAAGGCTATAATCGACTGAGAAAATTTATTCAATTACAGCATCAAATCGACAGAAATACAATATAGTTTGAAGAAGGTAGACAGACGATGTATTATAATAAGTGTCACTATTGGATAGTTCACCAGTAGCAAAATGAATAATCGCAGATAACTTTCATGAGGGTTTTATGGCGAAAACCATTAAACTTCTGTGCTTATAATTTTAGTGTAAATAAGAAGAAACACAATGGTCCATAAATCATAGGACACTTGTCACCGCAACCATTGTGTGTAGTCAAGTGGTTCCATTAGCGAGCCGCTAATTATATCGTGTTCCTTTAATTGTTCCATACTTTTAATACCAAAGTTTTGGAATCAGCGAAAGGAAGAGGGAATCTGTTTTTGTATCGTAAGATATGGCGTTGGTAGTCGGCATCAGTGTGGAAGAGATTCAGAGGATCTATTTGTCAGTTTCTTATTTGGATAGGTTAGCTGTGGTTTCTTCTATGCAACTAATGATATTAGCAACATTGTAGTAGTATTGTATCCATACATCATCGTTTACTATTTCATGTCAAGAAAAACGTGGGGTTCAGTAATATCTGTTTACTATTGGAAAATATGCATATTTCATTTTAGGATAAATTGTCCAACTTGTGTTTACGAGATTAACGCCTAGCTTGGCTTCGCAGCGTCACTCACATAGAACAAGACGAAAAAGAACTACACAAAACAAGTCCTAACTACATCTGTGTTTGTTAAGTCATTCCTTGTTAGCAGATGCTCATTTGAGTCCTGGACGAGTGGCCTTTTATTAAACCCTTTGTAAAATGGCTTCAAATAGTATGACTTTAAAGACCGTAGCAGTCCCTATCTACCCCACTATTTGTTAGCCAGACCTTCGGTGCCCCTGGTTTGCGAGTCAGGCCGCGTAGGCCCTCATTTGGGGCGTGCCATATAAGGCAGTGTGCGGAGCGACGTCTCGGGCGCGCGTCACCTGCGACCAAGCCCTTTTTGTGCGCCCGCGCCGTCAGCCGACACACTGCAGATTTACTGCCTGGATATAGCGAAGATGTAGAGCTACTGTATTATCCGAGGATAAAAGGTACCTACAGTGAAAATTTCGGAATTGCAATAAACGTTATTTTACAGGGAAGATATAAACTGACTGCAAAATGGCCGTCATGGACGTTCCCTGAATTTCATTATCAATAGAAGACATTAGAAGCATCTTAAAGCTGTGCGCGTTTGTTCTAAATATGCATTATGAGGTTTTCTACACAGCAAATAAATACAAATAATAACAATTCATAGGTAAGAAGATAAAACAAGGATCATGGCCCACATTTTCAGTAAGACAATATTTTAACCTCTTCATCAACAAACACTTTCTGCGGTTACAAATTGTGATAGACTATTAATTTTCGCTATACCCCTATTGTCTGGTCTACAACAATCTGAGTAAAGATAGGATAATAAAATATCTTCAGAAAATAATTGGAACAGCTCCTATCAAAACCATCACTAAAAACATTACTGAAACCATAAACTATCCATGCATAACCATTTACATAAAATCAAATGAAGGCATTTCCAGAAAGTTTAACTCTGCCCAGTGAGTCCACGTGCCGCCTCACTCCGCCGAATATGGTCTCGTTGAAACAACAGATTTTCTTTATGGTTCATTGTGACATTTTTGTCAAAATTTTAATACGACGAATAAAATTGCTTAACGGTTTATAAATATCAGCTTGGGAATTGTATTCAATCTTAAGAATTGTGATGCTGTACAAAGAAGCACTGCTTAAGGGCCTTACTCTCGTTTAGTACCGTAACACGGTCACTTTATGAAGCTTATAACTTATTAACGGTTTGGTTAGAAGGTCTGTAAAAAATATATGTTTGCTATAGATTCATGTACAGCATTTTTGAAACAGGGTTTTTTCATAAAGCTAATACTTTTGCCTTAAAAAAATATTTACCAAAACGCTATTTTGGCTAATATTTCCTTATAACTTCTAAACGGCTTTGATGTTTGGAAATATTTTTACACTGAAAAATTGATGGTTAGAAGTACTACATATTTGAAATAGCGTTTTTAAATCAATCAACAGTTGCAAAGACAATGCCCCATTTTGAGATAGAGCTTCAGAGGTGCTCTGCGCGGGCGCGGGCGGCAGTCGTGCGTTAGCACTGAGACGGGGTGGCTGTGTCGCTCGCTGCTCCGCCCGGCTATCGATCGACTACGCGCGTTTGGCTGTGTTAGTGCAAATATTTATGAACGAATTGTATCAGTATGCGTTTATAGACTAGCTCGCTGCAGAGGGCCCATTTCTATTGTCCGCGTGGACGCTTTATTAGTGGTGCCATTTCTAAATACTGTTTTTGTTTATATTGTTTATTTTGTAAATATAAGATAATTTGTAAATAAATAAAAATGCCAAAGCAAAGCAAGTCAAGAAAAATACTTTTTCTCTACGACGACGCACCGTTTTATAGATATTAGCGAAAAACTCAAATGTGGGAATTTTTATACCCCCCACTCCGGCTCACCTCCTAGACGCGGGGACTTTTAGTACCTACCTATGTTCACTCCCTAAGCACTCTGAACAACTTTGTGAAGAAATCGCTCAGGGCCCAGCTCACGCACTCTACACCTCTTATCTCTATCTCTTAATAGTTATTCGTTGAGTGGACTAATAAGTATCTATCTATCTATACGAATAAATAAAATTGGAGTGTCTGTTTGTAATATTAAAACAACCGCTTCTTACTAAATGCATATGAATGTATACACGGTAGGTACAGTCAACCTCTAGACGTCCACTTACACCGCAATGACCATTATCGCCTGCGCTATACGAGCTGCGGCGTCTATACACAATGCGCATATTTATCCGTGTGAGTGATGCTCCAACGCTAACAAATTAACATGCCGTGTAGCATCGCTACGAGTAGTTAAAGATGTGGTCAATGCTAGACAAGGATGACAATATCAGTAACTTGTTTTTTTTATCGCCGTCTGATTATTTTTTTCATAGTAATGCAAAATTTCGATAACATAACATAAGTAAACATTAGCTAGATCGGTAACGAGGCTGCACTCGCTAATGTGATCGGGATAGATGTGAGTTCAAATCCGAGTTGGGCCAGTTTTTTTTGAAGTTTTATATAATTATTATTATTATGTGTTAGTAATTTATTTTTGTAAATTACTTTGAACAAATAGATATTACAATAAAGGTAATTTATTATTATAATATGATAACAAATGAAATAAATTTTGATATGGTAACATTGTAATATTTTTTATACATAAGAAATCCTTTACACTTACTTAATGTTATTATTATAGTATTGAATGTTAAAAAACACACCTTAATTACTAAATAACGGAAACAAATAAAAGTAAACAACATAAACATAAAGCAAAGTAGGTACATAAAAAAAAAACAATTAAAAATAGAACAAAGTATACCAAAAAAACGAAATAAAAATAAAACAAGATGTCTTGATTGACGCAAAGAAGATCCTCCGACTGGGATCGAACCCACGGCGAGAAACCTTAACCAGGCACTATGCCCCGAGACCAACTGGTTACTTGTATCCCATGGCGAATATGTTGATCACTATTTCACGACGAATCGAAATAAGGCAGCTTTATCAATTGAAGCCGGAATACTTATGCCTGAACTATAAGGTTTTAGGTTATATATTATGGATATTATGAAAATTCTGATATCATTTAAGAGGTTACAGCTTAATTATTCATTTTCTCAATGAAAAGAGGATTGAAACTTAACCTCAATATTACAATAATATAAATACTAATTTGGTAAGTTACGACCACTATGTCCCCTGACACAAAATTACCCTACCTGTTTAGGATTTTTAATATTTCGTGTGACCTCCGTTAGCCTCGATACAGCTAATGAGACGTCGACGCATAGACGCTACAATATTTGCACAGATATTTTTGCCGCGAATAGTGGAATAATTTATGTGAACTAGTAAAGTAGTTAAAAAATTAGGATAGATTTGAAACAGAGTGAACTTAACACTTTGTTTGAAATCTACCCTCATGTTTTAAAAACGACGCTAAGATTGAAAATAATTGTAAAACAAAAGAATCTTCGTTTAGTTGTGGAATATTTAACATAATTATTGGTTAGCACAACTCGGCATTCTAATTTCACATGTAATACTTAAAAAATATTTTTCATGTTTGATGTGAGACTCGAACCCGAACGTTCGCCATGCGAGGCACAGTGCTAGCCACTTTGGCCACCGTAACGCTTACGAAACTTTTTGAAATTTGTAATAACAATCATGTTGCCAATTTGTAGTGTTGTCAAACGTTCTTATAGAAGAAGGTCATAAGTACTAATATTGCTATGCCATAGTTTTGTGAGATTGCTAGTCGACTTCTGACTGTTAAATTGCACATATACCAAAATATTTTTTTTTACAATTTTTGTCTGTCTGTCCGTCTGTCGTCTGTTTGTTCCCGCTAATCTCTGAAACGGCTAGACCGATTAAGACGGGACTTTCACTAGCAGAGAGGTGAATAAGGAGTTACTTAGACTAGGTACATTTATTTTAGAAAAAAAAACAAAATAGGTTCCTACGAAAAAAAATTAAAATCAATGAAATGAAATATTGAATAATATTCGATTCAAATAGGGAGGTTGTATTATACTCCGTTTAATTAGGTACTTCCAAATGTAATCAAATCATAATAAAGAAACGGAGTATAGTTATGTTTATAAGTGGATCCTATACGTGAAGATTCCTTAATCTCCATAGAAATTGATTGAATAAATAATATACTTAGTGTTTTTGTTTAAGAAAATCGTACACCAAATATTGTATATAAAAAGGCTAATACGAAAAACTAAAAATAAATAATAATTAAACTAAAAATGCAAAAACGATCAAAAAGAACTAAATGGAGAAATATTAGAAGAATTTCATTAAAATTAGCATAGGTATTTCTTTACGCGGAATACAGAATTAATAAGTTATCGTAAACTCTGCGAACTCAACAATAACTTTTTTCTTAAATTCCACGCGAAGTCGCGGGTAACAGCTAGTACAAAATATATCAGTCTTGCATTCGCCATTCCCTTCTGGAATCGTAGGCAAAAATGGCGACCTACGTGCGGCATGTCTGCGCCTCTGCATATTCTTTGATCATCGTTTTAGTGTAGCGCGCCACTGCAAGCATCGGGAGTAGGACGCTTAGCTCCGCCCATATGCACAAGGTCAGTGAGCCATCTTTACACCTTAAGGAATATCGTTAAGGTATAATTTTATGGCCAAGCGAAGCATAAAGTTGAAACTCGAGTTGTTTTTGCTGTTTATTGTTTTGCCAAAGCTCGCTTTAATTGCATGATTGCTCTGTGATTTACATAGATTCCTTCACCAACAAGGATGACAAAAAAAAATCACCCATAAATAAGGCTACCTACTTAAAACCATTTAAAATCTCCTCTATAAATAGCCATAAGTAATTGCAGCTATTGCCGAGTCAAATCCATATTTCAACGCGAATTCAATAAGCAAACGCAAGTGATTCACAGCCAGCCATAAAAAGAGGCCATAAATCCACAGTTTGTATGAGATCGCGTGATCGCCCAGTATTTAACTTAGGGCGCCATGATAATTACAATCAATAATCGCTTACACGATATATAAACTGAATAGCAACTATTAATCTGATGATTTCGATGTACTCTGAGCATTCCTTACGCATTCCGATTACCATACAACGGATTTGTTGTTCAAGTGAAATTAGTTCTTAAAGTTTGTGCTATAAAACATGGAATTGCGTGATATTTTTCTGAGTTTGAGGCGTTTGATTCAATGGAAAGTATCGAGAGCTAACTGTGATAAATAAACTTTAAGTAGCTCAACTGCGGCGCGGGGGAGAGGGACGGGTGTATTGGGTTGAGTGTGAGAGTGAGTGAGACGGGGTATTCTTAAGGAATTAAGGGGATGAACAAAACAAACACTGGGCGACAATTACAAGCGCCCGCGGTGAGCATGTCGCCGACGACACGCGCCGCCCGCCTGCGCCGAATATTTACCGAACGCAGACAATAAAATACCATTCATATATTTATTTTTATTAAAAAAAAGAATTCTCTTTATGTGGACAATCAACGGAAACCGGACGAAGTGCTCATGATATGAAATTAATATGCAAGCGACATTACATGATGCTTAACTTTTCTTTTTTAACCGCTGGAGACCGGTTGTTAGTTCTTAGATAGGTACTCGAAATAAAGAACCAACATACTGTATTTTGCTGTTAGTAATATCTAGGACAATATTATAATTTTCTATAAGATGCATAAGTATGTAGATACAGCTGGTTTGTACAAACCAATCATTAATTTGATAAATGACGCATTATAATATCTGCTAAAAATAAAAGGCAGTGGGCAAGTTCTGAGCATTACTCACAGATATATTAGGAGCACGGCGCGGGTCAGAGGTGAGCATTAATATTCAATGAGGCTAATATCTAATATGAGTGACCGATCGATCGGCTCCCAGTGTTAGACATACGTGGGACGTGTATCTAGTTCATAAATTAGGCTTTTTAAGTTTAAATGTCCATATGATCTAGAACTCTATTGCTGACGTAAATTATTTTTAACTAGGTGCGCCCCGCGGTTTCACCCGCATAAGTTTCGATCCTGTGAGAATGTCGTGATAAAAAGTAGCCTATATGTTAATCCAGGGTGCCAGCTACCTTCATACCAAATTTTATCAAAACTGGTCTAGCCATTTGAGCGTGAAGAAGTAACAAACATATATAAACACACAAACACACACACACACACACACACACACACACACACACACAAACTTTCGCCTTTATAATATTAGTGTGACAACGCCTTACTATAACGCCTATATTGCATTTATAATAAAATATAACGGTTAGAAAGAAACTGACCTAGAAAATGACGAGTAAACACGACCAGTACACACTGCTGATCACACTGATGATCGTAAAGCATAATGTTCCCACTGCTGGGACACAGGCCTCCTCCCAGTGAGACGGAGTGGGCCGTAATCCACCACGCGGGTGCAGTGCGCGTTGGTCGTATGATTGTAAAGGATATTAGATAATTCAAACCGTAATTTAAGTTCAAGCATTCTGCCTCATCATCATCTGCCTGCCTTTTCCCAACATGTTGGGGTCGGCTTCCAGTCTAACCGGATGCAGCTGAATACCAGTATTTTACATGGAGCGACTGTCTATCTTACCTCCACAACCTAGTTATTAGGTAAGACGATACCCCTTGGTAAGACTGGTTGACAGACTTTTGGGCTTCTGACTACCCGTAACGACTGTCAAAGATCCACGAATGACAGCCGGGACCAACGGCTTAACGTGCTTCCCGAGGCACGGAGGGGTCACGGTATGTAAAGATGGTCACCCATCCACAGAAAAACCGCGGCAAGCGTAGCTTAACCTGATCGATCGACCTGTGCGCCTGTTATTATTTAGCCACGGGCCCCTTCTGCCTGCAAGGTCAAATTAGAAAAATACGAAATTTTATTCCCAAACAGAACAAAATGCTACACTTCCGTATTCAATGCTGAAAACCAATCAACTGCCTTGGAAATTCAGTTCAAGATGTGATAAAGCTATTATTCTCCAATAAAAAAGTAGCCAGGCTTTCAGAAATTCACAGCTCGTCCCGTCCTCCAATTAGGAGCGCAGCGCTACGTAATAAAAAATAGTGGGACAGTACCTAAAGAGGATGAATTTAAAAACAATACCCACGATTTGCGAGGGCAACAGCCGGGGAACGCTGCATAAGGCATTAATCGTCGCCTGCGCGCGGATTCCGCGAAAACGGCCGATATCGCACGAAGCATCTCTCCGGGACACGGACCAACCGTGCCAAAAAGTTAAATTAATTATAACACAGCGTGGGTAGAATGGTCACGTAGGTTTACAAGGAGCAAGGAATCAAGTCCACAAGCTATTTCTAAAATATCGCCTTAGCATACTCATATGATAATTTCGAAACCACACCTATTCACACACAAAACACTAACAAACTATGGCCCTTAGTCTAAAATAAAGTTTTATTTATTTATTTGTAATTCCCAGAATCTAAAAGACTTCATAAACTCAAGCAACTTCAAATAAACTTATCTTACGACTGTATATGGAATGATTAGCACACTAATTGATCTTATCCACATGTTTAACGTATTCTAATTGAGGTCTGATCCGAGTAGAACTGACCTCTTACTGTGCGGGGAGCGACGCAGCGTGTCGTCATCCTACGCTTGTAGTCTCAAACTCAAAGCATTTATTTCAATTAAACTATTTACAGGCACTTTTGAATTCTCAAGAAGTCGGTCAGTCAGAAAATATGAAGCTAGTGGCCCATTCCAAAGCGTAGGTACCTATGGAGAAGAACGGGCAAGAAACTCCATGGACACTCTTTTTAAATTATATTTTACAAAAATAATAGTTATATCATTACTTTTGAATTTAAAATTATATAATTTGAGCGCGATGTAAAAAAATAAATCTTCCAAAAAAAAAAGTCTTCCACCAACCCTAAAGAAGGAAAACTATATAATTACCGACGAATTAGAACGATCTTCGGTCCATTATTCGTTGCCGTAACGCTTAACTTTTTTGCGAACCATTCATTAGACTGTTCACGTAGAATCCAACGCCGATTCACATTCAAACTACATAGCTCGTCTGCTTCACTTATCGAGTTCCCACGACTTGCTCCAGCTACTTTTTATCAAACAATGCTTTCACACATATAATAGAACCAGCTAATATGTGTAATAGGGCATCGCGATATTACGAACACGTTTCGAATTCGTTTGTGACATTCCGATGCGGTTTGATTGGCCGGCAGTCGATATAAATCAGCGGTTTCACGTCAGACAGAGCCAGTATTTTACTTAGTAGATATCGACAGATGCACATTTGTAGGTACACTTTCTGCATAGGAGATGTTGGAGATGTCGGCTGCAACAACCTGCACGCGAGCTATGTTGCTCTGGTATGCCATTTGTTATTATTTGCATCTTTTGTTTTCTAGGAGAAGCTATTCACTGCTGGTGCTGTTTTTTTCACTAAAATATTATGTATCTACGGAATTCTATTAGAGTTTTTCCATCTGGAGTTATGCTATTAAATCAATCAGATGTTTAATTTAATCGGATTCCTGTGAGCACTCAAAGGCGTCCCGCACACGAGGGGTTATTGAATAGCTAGCTACGCACGGGCCGCTCACACACGACGAATCACGCAAAAACTATAATTAAGAAGATGCTCGTTCATTTGTTTCTTATCATACCACTTCCTGTTAAGGCACAGCTCTTAGGGGAGAGTTTTCTAGATGATTTAGTTGATTTCATATATTTTATTGTATTTTGAAATTAAGCAAACAGAATATTTACTTGTCCGAAAGCATACAGGGAAATTAATTTGTGTTGTTGTTGTGTTGTTGTTTAATTGTCTTCAATGTGCCTTTTGACTTCTTTGACCTGCTTATTAGAAAACATAACTTTTACCAAAGTCCTGTAAGATTACGGATAGTGTTAATAAGCTGATCGATAACAAACGATGATATCCTTTTCCTACATCATAAAACTTGCCCTTAAAAGAGCCGTTACAAAAATAATTTCTAATCATT
The DNA here is from genome assembly GCA_963855955.1 of Luperina nickerlii. NCBI lineage: Eukaryota > Metazoa > Arthropoda > Insecta > Lepidoptera > Noctuidae > Luperina > Luperina nickerlii. Next base: position 23,149,529 of record OY979671.1, read on the forward strand.
GTCTATAATTAATTAATCACTATAATTATGCTTCTTGTCGACAGATGTGTTATTATTTCATCATAAAAACATAATATTAATTAATAGTCGTAAATAATAAGATTTTTTATGAGCATAATTATTTACATTATGATTTTATATTTGTAAAAAAAAACCATCCTGCCCATTTTAACTTCATTAGTAACTATGCTGGTAATTAAATCAACCAACACTATTTATGTAAGTTAAAATTAGGTAACATACTTTGGTCTTTTATTGGATATATGATTGTTGCTCGGGAGGTCAACTCCCGTAGTTAAAAACGTTCAAAAACTAGTCGCAATCTCATTTCAGCGACAATCAATTTCAAAAACTTGTCAAAAATGTAGGGAAATTAGTGGTATTTTTGACAGATTGAAAGTGAGATCAGACGTATCTTAAAATGATGAGAAGTGCACCTCAGTTTCATATAATGGATTTTCCATCATCAAACGTACAATTACAAAGGACAGTTCCCTGAATTAATTTCTCAATTCAATTATAAAAACCCAACATTCTACTTCATTCGACTACAATGAATTAGGGGTAGGATATTAAATTACCATAAATTAAAATGCCGAAAAACAAAAGCGGAACGAACGCGAATGCACCAGGCAGGCATAAAACAAAAGGGGTTCGGATGGTGGCATAAATCAAAATGCGACCGTTTGTGAAGAGGAAGCGGTCAATCATCCCCCTTCTTATAAAACACACAATGTGCTATGCTAGTTGCCGGGTTTGGCTGGGTTATGAAGTAAGCGGGAAATAGAACTGAGTTTTATGAAATCTATTAAAGTTATGCACGAAATAATACAAGAATACAAGTACCTACCTAAGTCAATAGCGTGGGGATTGGCTGTAGTGGGTGCAGTCGAGCTGTGGATGATGATGAAGCAGATAACAAGAGTTTTACAGGCACCGTCAGTACCTACTTATTTTTAAAAGAGTAACCGTGGATTTTTTTGCCGGCTCTTCTCCATAGGAAACGACCAATTGGAACCGTGCACCTAGCGTCTGACATTTCATAAGTGCCCATGTAGGTTTATGTAAAATAAAATATTTTGTTTTTATTTTTTACTTATCAATTTCTGGAAGCACTGTAAGTAAACCCGGGCCTTTCCTTTTAATAAGTTATTTGCCACAATAAAATCGATAAGTATTCACACTTACAAAGTAAAAATGTATCTCTTAACGATACAGGCACATAGCGCGTGTCGTAACATAAAAAGGTCGTATCTGCCCGCTAATCTAATGGCCCTATTTGACATTATTATGGTACACCACAATGACATACAAAACACCTTTTGTGGTTAAAAGAAATGCTCTTTCTTAAATAAACGTTTGATTAGTATTAATAAGGGAAAAAAGAACGTTTATTTTATTTCAGTTTAACGAGGTGAAGTAGTAAGGCAGACACGTTTTGCCGTAAGCCTCGAGTTTCCAACGCACGTATAAGGTAATATGATAATATTCATTAGACTTAGTTGCGAAACTACATTCAGTCTGGCGCACACAACAAGGGCACAAGGGTTAATGAATACAATGATAATAACCAACGATATACTCATGCAAATTGACTTCGTGGCCCATAAAAGGATATATATTCTACTTAAAGTCTACCTTTACTTAAAACAAATATGCCACAAATTTAATTTTAATTCAATTATATAAGGTGGAAATGTACCAGGATGTTATATGGAGTGAAGAGTTGTTAAAAACGCATCAAGCGTCGGTTTACTGGGAGCACTTAGACTAATCGACTTTTGGAAAATGTTCTACCGCCTAACGAGCTTAGTACTCCCAGCCCATCTATAATTATAGATATTTGACCAAGTGATATCATTAATTAACATGATGAGGTAAACTACCTAACAACTTGTTTGTATTAATAAGTAAATTGGAAAATGAAAACTCTTACAAGTGAATGAAAACAATTAGAAGGGTGGATTCATACTTCCATGCATGTAATGTATTGTAGAGTCATAAAGAGAGCAACTCGCCATGCAAAACCGTATAAATCTCTACATTTTAATAGACCATACACATGATACCATTTGGAGCTTCTTATTGCCGACTCAATAGAAAGCCAGCACCTATAGTTTCATGACAAGCTCAAATCAATACTTTGTGCAAATTCCCTGATCAATGTTGGAAACAAACCTTATTTTACATTCAATTAAAAATTGGCAGTCCTATCTATGGACCTAAGGCCCAACTTCGATAATTTCCACACTTATCTTGGAATATTCAGCCTGTACATACTTATGACGTGTACATGTAAATACGCGAGTGACATAAGGACTGAGGAGGTAGACGAAGGTACAGTCGGGCTCATTAGCAACGTTATCAAGCAGGCGCGGGCCGCGGGCGCTGCGCATAAAATTATGCCGATGCATTAGTATGAGGACTGGCTTACATGACGATTTGGAGTCTTATTTGCATGTAAAAAGAAATTTTTGAGAACTCTTTGAAGCCTGATGGGGACTACAGGCGATGTTATGAGTATTTAAGGCTTGATAGCAACTGTAAGTAAAATAGAAGCTGGCTTGGGAGAATGAATAGTGGCAAAAGAGAGGAAATCCTGCATTCGCCAGGGAATGGAAGGAAGCCGGGGGAGGAAAACGGAGGTTGCTCAGACCAAATTTTTCGATGTGCCGAATAATATCATCATTACAATGAAAAAATACTTTTTATACTGCGCAAGTTTCTTGGTTCAATTACTAATAGGTATGATTATCTACTTTTTCTACAAAACAAGTCCAGTGCCTGTTGCCAGACATGTAAACCTAGCACGGTACAATCGCATATAGCGTTGCACCGGATGGATGTATGCTTTTAGCGAGGGCCGCGATACCGACGAGTTTCGGCGACATCAGTCGATAACGTACGACTTACGGTCACGGCGACACGTACGGCGGATATATTTAAACCATTGCGCGATAAAAGTCCCGGCTCAGAGCAAATATCTTGTTTTTATTGCAGACTGTACTTGTTTATTTGCACTCTACGTTTTTTTTTTATAGGGAATTTTAATGTAGGTATTATTTTATTCAGAGGATCGTCCAAACTTTGCGCCGGCGCCGTTTGTACCTACTATTATGGCAATAATTTTAACATTTAATAAACCTTTTAGAAGACCCTTTTATAGGGACTTAATGTTGAGAATATGATTGTTCGAAACTTTATGTAATTAAAATGTTTTATGAAAGTAAATAGAGTTCTGAATGGAATTAAAGGTTGAAATTATGTGATAAAAAGTCGGTTGATTTTTTCTTTGTAAAAAAGTTTTTATTTTTCACTTTTTGGTTGTACCTACCTACCCCAAACAAATTCATATAACACAACTTGCTATGTGAATATCAGTGATAGGAAGCTATTGAACACATCTGCCTACCCCTTTAAAGGGAACAGGCGTGATGTTATGTTGTGTGATTGCGTAAACAATGCATACATATGCTATAGCAGCAATCGCGATCTCAGCGACTCATCATCAGATCTTTACGAAATTTAAATGGGACCATTTTGGAATAAACATCGTTCGAACAAAAAAAAATTGCAAATCCGTCTATATATGAGGGAGTTATGCCCGTACATATATAAAATATATATATATATATATATAAACATCCGAATTGAGAACCTCCTTTTTTGAAGTCGGTTAAAAATAATAAATTCAAGTGAAAGATTTATAAAAGGAAAGGTTTTATCTCACGTGTTAAAATACTCATACAAATTTATTCATTGCAACAGAAAGTTAAGATGACAAAATATTGTGTGCATAATGGATTCTAAACAAACAAAATTGGCCTGATCATTTTTGGAACTAACGTGGTCACAAGTAATTATACACATACAGGGCAAACAGGGCACCTCCCATTTTGAAATTGGTAAAATACACAGCATTCTCAAAATTGGATCATTTATCTCAATCCACGATCAAAACTTCATTCAACTCATTCAAATTCCACTCCTATTAAAAAATCATCAGCCCTTACAAAATGACCCCAAACTTCAATAAAATTAAACCCTTCCATTGCCTCGATATCATTACACCTTAAAACAATAAAGCATGTATTACTGTGCGCCCGCGGCTGGCAATATTCCCTGCCTGATTTATCGAGCCTTGCTTTTGTTTACTCAGTCTCATTGGCGGGCTGCACCGTGTAATTAATATCAACGTTAAACGCAAACGTTTATTTGTTCGATGTGCGCAAGAGTCGATCGCGAGGGCTATTGTAATAGACGTTGCGAAGTTCGTTTGGTCGGTTTTTATGAGGGATAGTTATGATTGTGGAGGTGGATGGTGAGACTTGGAGCCTGGTTAAAGTATGATTGTCAAGTCGTTTAGTACCCAGGTATGTGTTGGAGTTAGTGCCTGACACTTCAGATCTCGGATCTACAAGACAGATGACAGCTAGAAATACAAGTTCATGTTTGAATGTTGTGTGTAGTAAAGTTTTAAGCTCAGCAAAGTCTCATAACATCTTTATCTCGTGCTTTGTAGGTGTCCTAAAGAGCAATCACCCTTCAAAGTAGTAGTGCATTGGATGAACACAGTACCCCTTCCCCTTCGTCTACCAGTATCGTTGCCTGATGGACAGGCCAACTCAAAAGGTTCGGAAACCTGCCCTGTTAGACTCGGTATCATCTGTATGTGACACTTGTCTTGTCTACCAGCATGACAACACCCAGTTCGATTAAGCTAAAGTTCAAGTATGTTTCTTTGGCAGTAATGTATTCTGATGGGCTTTCAAGGCTTATCATTTGATGTATCCCTACGCTGCCCTTTTCAAACAACAACATCTGAAGAACAAAGTCCCGTTGCACAATTACCGCCCACCTCGCGATCCATCACCGCATCCTTAGCTCGGCAATTAATATCAATGCATACAGCGGTATACTGGCGAATATCTCGATAGTTGGGAACCAGCCGAGTCAACAACCTGCGCACACGTCACTTCGCTCGTTTGCCCATCACTCAGAATGTTTATTTTTCAATTTAACCCGTCAGTGGCGAGGCCGGGAGGGCCCCGCTGAGTTAGGGCCGCCACACACCGCGCCGACAGATTACGGCGTGCACAGCGCCGCCTACCGGCTCCGCCCGCAACTGCACCAACCCTGAACCACTTGGCCCACTTGCTATTAATTGCTGGTTGTGGTTATTAGTTGATTAGTACGTTGGGTTATTTATTAGATTTGTGTTAATGTTAATATGTTGTTTGAACATCCATTTTAAAAGCAACGATTATAGTTTATACGATATTAATCTTATTTTATTATTGTTTAGATTGTTTCCTTGACAGCTGATGTTTATAGGAAAGAAATGTATAATTATAGACATTCATGAAACGGACACTATTTACTTAGTACTTTTAGTTTGTATTATTAAATATCCTGTTAAGGCACTACCTCGAAATAAAACGACGTATGTTCCAAAACGAATTTACTCTTTTTTAACAAAAAAAATGATTAAATTTAAAACTACTTTGAGTATACTTTTGATATGATAATTCTCTATGTATTAAAGTACATTCCATTGAATAACTCTTAAGCGTTACGTCGCGATGTCTGAAAATTGATACAACTTTGCATTTTTTTGTATTAAGAAAAGATCATTGAGTCGTGTATTCCTTTTACATGATACTAGACCAAAGAGTCAAAAAACATATACTAAAACGTTAAATCCCTATTCCACATACTTAAAAAGTTACGCGAAATAGAAAAACCACATTTTTTTTCAACATATCACCATAACACCAGCAGATATACGAGTACTCATAGCACAAAAAATAGCAAATAAGTCAGCAGAAAAGTAAAACATTAATTTCTACCATTCGACCTCGATTAACTCCCCAATAATTCAAGACCACCTCTATCAAAAATAGCAACCAAATAAAATACACAACGTCACACAAAAAGTCAGTGCGAAGGTGGGCAGCCCTACAAACGACCCGTGGCATACAGGCGTCGAGACCTACAATTAGGGCCGGCCAACAAGACCACGACCGAACGCCGCTAATACGCACTCCACCAACTAGTTACACACACGCCAATCTTATTAGCACACAACATGCGCGAAAATGTTCCTTTACCACCACGGAACATGGCCTTATCAGTCGCAGGCAGAAGTTTGAGGGTTAAAACATCACTATGATGCTTTACCACCTTATTACTGCTACCAAGTTGACCAAAAACTGATCTTACGAGTCTAGCAATAGGGGTGATGTCGAGTGTACAGTGAAATTGGTATGTCAGGTATGGGAAAATTGTTCTTTATTGTTTATTGGCTCAACCATTCATCAATGAGTTATTACACCGTGAGTAAAGTAAAAATATTGGGTGAAAATTGATTTTTCACAAGACGGATTGCACGAGACGTGCTTAAATCATCAGGTTCTTGGTTCAAACTCGTATGTGTTGTGGACTTGATTAGAATTGATAGGATGGAATTCTGGGGAATTGGAATTAGTGGAGGAAAGGCTTAGCACCTAGAAAGATTGGATATACTCAGCTTTTTTTAGCATCCTACTAGTAATTGCAATATACGATATTTTAGAAGTGCTATGTGAGCAAATTAATATATTCTAAAGCTTTGAAGACCATAAATAGTACATTGTAGAGATAGCAATGAAAGTTAACCACGTTACGTTCAACATAATATACCTAGTAGCTTAGGTATCAACCTCTGTCTATCTCTAATATCATCACAAAATCTGGCCATATCCAAATTTAAATTTCGCCATATTTATTCAATCTTACTTCATGACTGAGGAAAATGTGAAATGAATATACGGTACTATTCTACAGATCACGACCACGATCTGCTAACTTTGGATGCTCTGGTACATAACCCCATCGAGTCACACCTCCTTCATAAAGTAGACCACGGATGATGGGTGTGGACCACACGTGTGCCTGGCGCCGTGATGTGTACCAGGCCCACACAGGCGGGAGGCGGTAGCCACCACTCTGTGGTTAACGTAGCGGAGGACAGCCGCAGGCGATGGTTGCGTTGGATTGCGGGAGCGGGTCGCTCTTAGTTGGGCTGCTTTATTGGGTCCAGTTTGCATCTTGAATCATTGGACACCTAGGTCGACCCGAATCCGACCAAAATTATTGCCACAGAGCCCGAACTGTTTTTCTCCAAATCACGCAATATTGTATTAACAATTAAAGAACTAACTATCTACGAATACCTTAATATACACAATCGCGCCTATTTAGTCTGTTGACCCTCTACATCCGCCCGTGCCCGTTATACATCAAACATTTAATACTATATTAAATCTTGTCTAAATTTTTATTTCCCAAACAACATTAATCCTACCAGTAACACACCGCGCGTCGCAAGCAATCATTTTCACAAGATATACGGGTTTCTGACGCGATGATCGCGATTACAGTGATTATATAGCTCCGTGCGTGGTGGTACACCGGCCTATCATCCCAAGCGCGCTTTATTGAAAAATTAATTTACTTCACTTATATCGCTGACATTTTTATAGGTAATTAATAGCAAGGTAACGGGATTCGTTTCGCTTGATGTTTAATTACCGTGCGCTTTCATGTTTGCCTGGAGTTTTAGAATGCCTAGTATAAATTGGACCTAGCGTTTAACGTCAGGAGTAGGTACTATGATACAATCTTTTATAATCAATCATAAGTAGGTCTAACTATTCTAACGAATGGATTCTAAAGAGGAACAGCGGGTTAGTTGCGTAATACAGTAACAATAGCAATTGATTTCATTTTGACAGTTCAATAACATTCATTGCGTTATTTACGTAGTTTGCAGACAAATTTTTCGAACATATGATGCAAGGGATTAGCAATATTCTTCAAAACGATTCAGATTGTGATTGATAGTATATTACGCAAATTTGTAACCAGAACCATACAGAAATCTATGCAGACAACGCGCTTATTAAAAGTTAAAAAAACAGTTCTGAATTCTGTTTATCGTTCCATCTACAGTCGTCCTTGGAATCGTCAACTTATAGCTGGACCTGAGGTTTCCATCACTACTATATTTGTGGGCACCAAGTGTAATGATTTCCTGTCAGTCTGACAGCGTGTACCAACATCAGGGCTTCAAAGCACGTCGGTGGGTACGTGCCCGAAAACTACGTGACGATGCATATTCAACGTAATATACAAGTTATGGATTTTTAGGTAAACAACTTCAAAATGTTTATTGTAAGTTTAAGTTATCAGGTTGATGAAATACATGATATTTTCGATGTTGGAATTATGACAGAATAGGTACTTGCTCTCTCATGATCATCATGAAAATCTGCTGAATAAAGTCAATCCTTTATAAGTGCATTTAACTTTGTGATGTTCCAAAAATGGCAAAGTCACAATTCAACGATAAAGCCATAACATCCTTTGTGGTGACAGAATTGGGCATCAACACCGCTGTTTACAAAATAAAACGTTATGTAAAATATCTTAAGCGAGAATTAAGAGCACTGTGTAAGTGTATAGTGGGTAATTAAAACTATAAATATAAGGAGAGAGTCACAAGACCATTTAAAAGTAAAATGGCGCTTGCCAAGGAATGTTGATACAATACTGTGTCAGTGTTAATTACTTGTTTTGGTTGATACGCAATTATTGCTCTCTACTTGGGAAAATGATTGTACATTATGTTTGTACTTTTGGAATCATGTCGCGGTGGTCTTTCCACCTCATTTTTGAAGTGAAAACTTCTTTAGCGGCGCGTTGTACTTTTTTTGGAATGGGTAAAAACTTCTAAACTCGCGTCAGGTCACGTGACCCTGATCGAAAATTCGTAAGACGTAAGACGTAAAACGTAAGACGCGCGTTGTTGAGGACAGCGCCATCTATGCACATCGGGAAGAACTACGAGGGCCTCGCGTACTAACTACGTAGTTCATCCAACAACGACGAGATGGCGCTGAACCACGGATATATAACTGACGACGAGCTCCATGCGAGCGGTCATCATACCTGATTTGCAAAAAACCCTATAAAATAAGGAACACACCTTAACACGCGTGTTTTGTTTATAAGACGATTCACAAAATACACTCGTAATTGTTCAAGTTTTCACTTCTGTCGGCACTACCGGAGTGCCAGTGTTTTTTTTTTTGTAATTCAGCTTAACTAGCTGCAGTCTACCCCAGAGTTTCTTAAGTCAAATTGAATGTAAACTTCTATGCGCATCCATTCCCTTTGTTGTGTTTGATACCTCCGACTAGGTGTTACACGTGGCGGCGAAGTTAGGCTAGCAATATGTTTTGACATATTTTAGGGTGTCTGGAGACGATTGGTCCATTGTGACCTCTGTGTTCAATATCAGAGTCACAATCTTGTCTTCTACATACATACATAAACTCACAACTTCCTTCCAAATTTCCAAGGGGTAGGCAAAAACTACAGACCTTTTGCTTCGTTAACGTTCATACATCCAGTCATACATGGTCTTGTTTTTTTATTTTCAAATATTATTTTTATTGAATGCATGTTCTTGCTTCCACACCATCTTTGTTTAAATATGTGATGCAGCACTTCCTTCAAAACTTCCCACTGTAATATTCCACATAAAGGCATTTTAATTTAACGTTATCATGTTTTCAATTAAAACAAGAGTAGGTACCACGACAGCTGCTTCTCATAACACCCCGTGAGATTATTCTATCTTTTCTATAAATTGTTTACAACATATCATTATTAAAGCGATTTTAATTACGATAGCTTTAAGTAGCTTTAATTTAACACTTCCATTAACTTGTTTATGGCATTCGATATTGTTGATACACTTATCCTAGATAATTGTAATAAAAGCTAGCTATTTGTGGCGATCATTAATACCTTATTAACACCTGCAACTATGCTTGCTTGTTTGGTTGGTGGGCATCAAACTTAAGTCCTCTTAATGAATAGTCCCTTACCTACTGCATTTCGAAACTCTACGCCTGTCACTTGGTCTGTCTACTATAAGTTAGCCTTATTCCACCCACTTCTCTGTATAACTCTCCTTCGTTGTGGCATGCTTCCCTGGTCTATGCGAGTCTCATCCAGGTCTTACCTGCGATTTTGTAGGTCCAAACTGCAGGCAAATCCGCGAGTTCACGTCATAGTGCCTTACATATAGTAGCCCTGTCAGTTCATACGACGCAATAGGTATACTGTAACAAGTCAGTTGTACGAGAGCTAAATTATTTGTTTACCTCTTTAGTCGGAATTATAACCTCGTTCCAACACATTACACGCTTTTTTGGACGTTTGCTGAGATTTATTAGCATTTTCTCTGAATCAGCAGAAATGTACCTAATGTTAAACATCTTGTATTTTATTATCAGTATGTTTTTAAACTGCAGTGATGGAAGGCAAGAAACTTTATTTTTAGGGTATGTAAGTAGGTACCTGGTAGGTTGGTAGGTACATGGTGCAAGGACTTATAAAACTAAACTTACCTGTTTTGTAGAAGCTCGAAATTTTTCAGGAAAATGGTCATGAAATCAAATGACTTACCTGAAAAAAAAAGACATTGTTAAAGATGCGCTTTATGGTTTTATAAGTTTCTCTACAGCATGAATTTTCAAAAATGGCTTGATTGAAAGACGTTTTGTTACCAACGCACGTAAAGTCGCAACAATAGGTTTTTCAAAGGATAAAGTTTCGTGTGAGAATAAATCCGTGTCAATCATAAAGAAAGTCGAACAGCCATATCCTTTTAGTGCCGACGCTTAACTACTCGTGTCCCCAACAAATATCCGCGGAAACTGTTGTTAGTCACATAAACGAGAAGTATGTGAGAATGTCGTGACTCCGTCCTATTGCCGAGGTGCTACGGACCTTACACACGCACGTTAAGAAAAAGTAACCAAGACGCACGTGTTACTCATCAATTAAAATCAAATTAACAATTTGCCTGTCAAAGGCAATTTTCATTGTCCAAACTAGGATAGATACACCTATTTTTTAGCCAATTGATTTTAAACTTTGTGTATGTTATGATAAGATGCAAATTCTTTCGTCAATGATTCAGTAGCCTTATAAAGATGAGTGGCTAAGCCAACAAATTGCGTTGGACACTGGCCGCCTATGCCTTATTGTTTTTTAATGGCTCGTCCCGCCCCCGCCGTGCCTTCATCATCCATCATCCTCCTTGAACATCCACTTTTGACGTTTTTTCTTAAAGTTGTTCAAATAAAAAAGAGTCGAATTCCCCGCGGCGTTCACTGACATTCCTTAGAAAGTTAAAACAACATATAAATTAATAAATGATCGTAAAGGGTTATCGGTATGGTTAGGATAGCGATTATTCGATACCGATTAAAATACTATTTAAAGTTGAATTGAGTCTGATCCATATAAAAATATGTCTCACAAGGATGGAATAGCTTTCGTTTTCAAACATGTTCAGTTTGCTAATCGTGGTAGTTACTCAGTTTTTTTTTATAAGATGGATGGCGATAGCGTATCTGCCTATTCGACGTGCGCTGGGCTGATTAAACGTTTCCTTATAATAAGCACATTTTAAAATAATATACCAATATTTTGTCATCCCTCATTTAACCAGTACAAAGGTGACCTATTAAATATTCCACTCAGGACAAGTGTCCCGTAAAGTTGCTATCAGTACTACAATCGCGGACAGTTCGATCGCCCCATCTGCCGTCAATACCACACAGTACCTATACGTCATGGCCTCCTGGTAATAACTTACGTGTCTTTAATAGTAACCTATGTAAATTCGTGTCACCCTAATGAGACGTATGGGGCGTTCAGTTGGGTTTTGAAGGGGTATCGAAATGAGTAAATATATTAGGGGCAGATAAGTAAAATGACAGAAGACAGAATTTGGTGTTTCAATATTTTAGGCTGTGTGAATAGGTTGTATTTCAACTTTGGCTGATATTATGTTTGTTTTCTGTGCGAGGCCTCACCATTTTTGAAAATGTATATTATCTACTAAAATGACGAAAAAATAAACTAAATGATGATTTCCACCAAACGGCTCGCATCGCATCGGATCGGAATGGATTTTACAATCTTTAAACGATATTAAATCGTGTACACAGTACCTATTTAAAGTCCATATTACCAAGTCGCGCACAACAGCTTGACCGCAGGCATCTTCCGCGACACGCGATCGTAGCCGAAAGTATCCTGCAACGCGCGTACGGCTCCGTTCGCCTGTCATCGTATCCGATCGAATCCTTTCGGCTGTCGTCCAAATTTTTGTTTTGTGTTTTATGATTACTTTCTTCTTCTTTTAATGCAATAGCCTCAACTACTACGTCAACTTCAACCATTTTCGAAAACTACAACACGTCAACACAGTAGGAATCAGTACTATTTGACTAGGCGCATAAACGGATACCTTCGCAAGCGTCGGTACGGAACCGATCGTATGCGTCGACATGCTGTCGGACGCGATCGGCTGTCGCCGCATCCGTTCGTATCCTTTCCGATCCGATGAGGTGCGAGCCGTTTGATGGAAATCATCCTTAAGTTTAAAACAAACTGATGTAATACTTTGCAGTTTGAAGAAGACTATCAACACCTAACAATTTTATAAGGAGAACAGATCCAATAGAAACCAGTAAGGAAAAAATCAACACGACCCAGCGTATGTTAGGGATCAGCTGACGAGCAAGGGTCACGAAGAGCTCCCGCCCAGAGCACGCCCGCCTGAACCGGCCGGGCCCACTGAATAGACACGGACAGAAGATTCACAACAAAACGCTTAGGAACTCACATAATTTTGTAGCTACAAACATTATGTCTAAGTAGTGAGTTATAAAAAGGGCATCTTTATAACACAAAATGTTTGGGAAATGCCGCCGCCGCCCGTTTGATCGCTTTGGCCGAATGAAATTTTAGGAAAATATAGTCTCGTAGAAACATGTTGATCGAAAGGCTTAAAGTTAAAATAATGGCCAGTGATCGTGCCTAATCCACGAATAGAGTAAGTGGAAGCATCATGCTTGGAAACTAAACGAGGATAGAGTAAGAATTGATACAGAGTTTTAAACATTCTTGCACGAAGTGCTAAGAATCATCCACTGGATGTGTATTCTATGCTGTTATGTGTTTTTATGCGCATTGCATTGAGTTGAGCTTCTCTTTCATCTATGGCATGGTGTAGCGCCGGCGCTATTTGGTTGGTCCACCTGTCAGGATGGCCAGTGTATTGAAAGGAGCCAATTTTAACCGTTTATGCTTATTTTCTAATTAGGTGGTCAATGGTTTTGTTGAGGTGGTAAAGTATGAATGTTTTAAGGTTCTTCTTGTTCATGAAGTCCACCTAATGAAGAGCTAAATTATGCAAGAAGAACAATATAATCAAAGATGGTTATAAGTTATGACGATCGTAAGAAAATTGTGACATTATCACCTTGTTTGGCAAAACCCTATCTTCCACGTGCAGCCTCTAGCTAGTCGTCTATCGCAGTCGACTTGAGGTAGTCCCTAATTTTTTCCCAAAACTAGACTACCTACACAACAACACACGGAAACATAGACCGAATGTAAAAAACACAATTTTCTTTTCCAAGTAAAGCAGCTTGTCAATTCAGGAAGTGCGACTGCGACACGTTGGAATTCCGCCTATGTCACTTCTCATAAGCGAAGAATTTCCCACTAGGTCGTTTGCTGGAAGCGTCACAATAAAAAACTAAACGTTCAAAAGCACGCTAACTAACGAGATCCCAGCAAAGTTTTATTATTGTTGTATAGCGGCCATAAAAATGGCGCCTGTCGAGCTTTTATTGATCCGTGAATGGTCGACGAATGGCCCCAGACCTCTGTTACGACCAATCTAACCAATATCAATTAGCGATGTTTGATATATTTGAAAGGCAATAAATTAGTTTTCAATTTGCGTGGAATCTTTAAAGTGTTTGTTATTGACACCTGAGGTACTAGGACGCCATGACTCATAAGAGAATTAGGAATTCCAGTATTTCGCCAATGAATTAATTGGTCACCATGTAAATTACACTTGACTTAAGGGGTTCGGCGGAATTGCATCGGATGTTGGAATGTTAAAGCAATTACTGTCCAAGGGCTTCCACTACTGACTTTAGTATTTTTTGTAATGAAATAAGTTACATATTTACACGGTTCAAAAGTAACAAGATATGTTTTATTTGTTTGTCATTAATCGCGCTGCGCTCACGCATGCCGTATGATTGACGCACACCGCCGCCCGCGCAACGTTTTACATATAAATTACCAATTACAGACCCCTCACAGATTTCACAGAGTAGCAGAGGTGGCATTTTTACGATATTTATACTTAATGTGTATTTATTCAAACATATATTTTAGAAAAATGCCTATTATATTATACATTTTTTGTAGGCGTAGATAGATAATGAAGACCGGGTTTTTAATCGACGTGGACATTGACATTGATATTTTGTATAGTTTGTCGGTAAACTTATAGCTTCGAATGCCTAATTGGGCTCACACGCTCTGTATAGGAAAGGAATGCATCGTCCAATCAGAGAAGTATTCAAATATATGTCATCATTTATATCAAATCTAAAGACAAATTAGCTTTGGTAACCATTAATATCATTGAATAATTAAAAAAAAAAAAAGAAAAAAAAAAGAATAATTAACTTCACCTGACTTATTGTGTAAGACCGCCCGTGCGTCATCCCTTGTAAAATTTCTACATTCATATCAGATCTGTAATATTTATATTGTACATAATAACGTGTACATAAACTATTCTATTATGTTCAAATTATAATTTTACAGTGTGGTTGTTGCAACGGTTGTAGTACAACTTCAAGTCATCCCAATTCCTTTTCATAACTAATACCTACTTAGTTGATGGAGTACATTTTCTACGGGCACAAATACACTATCAAAATCGATATACCTTGTAAAAATCAGTGGTAATCTATACATTGTAAAGCCGCCTCCACAGTAACGGTAGCCACTTCTAATAATGAGTAATGAGCTAGAAAGAATGCAGGATAACAACTGACGGGCAATTGATGGGAAGCATACCGCCGCAACGCTTCTGCCCGCCTGGTAACATGACTAACATGGTGCATTAAATAGACACTGTTCATTAAATTCCATGATTGATTTTGTGGCAAAACCAATACAGTAGTCGCTACCGGTATGATTAGTAATTAAAATACGTCTAATAACACTGAGATAGGCAAACAAGTTGCGCACGACCGAGCAGTCCGTTTTAATGAGTTGACATTGAGAAATGACTACCGAATTGTGAATTAGCATAACATTCGAATAAGTTCCAAGATCAAGATTCATTCATATCGGAATTTACAAACTGATTCGCAAAGCTTTTAGAATTTAGATTGTTTATTATAATCAGAGAGGACACGGTAGAGTTGAAAAGATAAATCGCTCGACGTGTAGCTAGAGGAACTAACTGCTCGGACTACGTAGTGTGGAGGTATTTCATTTTAATGTTCTTAACAACAGCAAATCTTTCAATCAGATACCAAGCAATCATAGGATAGCAGGTATGGTGGGTAGGCAAGCAGGGCCCACCCGCCGCGCGGCCGCGGGCACGCACGCGCTCTCGCCAAATTGCCCAACTGATGCAAAATACCCCTCGAGGTTAAAGATTAACTACGATAACATGGCGCGCCCCTCCAAAATTCAGAAACGTTTGAAAGTATTTGTGTAAGTATTTACAAAGCACCACCAACACTCACAACGCATGTGTGTGTAATGCAAAAACCGTCAAACAAAAACAAATCCACGGATATGTTGCTCGACTAGTGCCGTCATTAATCGCTCATTATTATTAGTATGGCGCTGCACTGAGGTATTCTATGAAACGAACACGTGCGTTGTCTTGCGCGGTCGGCTAGTTATGATTAGTTGACCAACAAATCTGGTAATAAGTGAGATATTACGAGTACCGATTGCACAAAACTATGAATAAATTTTATTGTGTTCAAATATTGAAATTTAATTTACTCTAAATCTAATATTTTGATGTTTAATGTTTTCAATAAAATGAATGAATGAATGAAATGTGACTCTTATTATTTTTATACATATTAATAATTTATGACTGTTTATTATATTAATCATTAATGCTTTATAAAATAAATATTTAATAAATGAAACCTTTATAATATATTTGTAACACATTTATTTTTAGTTACTAAGACATCAAAATCATTAATTAACAAAAATACGTAATCATAATTATTATAAAAAAGTACATAATATACATTATGGTCCAAGTGACAATGAGGGCATTATTCATACTGCCCGGGCGTTATTAATAATACCCTCATTAATCACTTGGCCCACAACGTTTATATAAAATAAAAAAATCTTAATTATCTCTATTAGCACTGGAACTAAAATTTTGTTCATCGCTGTCATAGAAGCTTGATGTGTCGTTTTCAGAATCTGATTCTCCTACGTGAATAATAAATTCTTGCTCGTCGTCGTAGTTATCCCAGTATTTGGATTCCGTCTCCTCCACATGTCTGCAAGTGTTGGTCCACATTGTGCAATCGATCATGTCTAGATCTTCATGAAGTAATTTCATTATGGATGTGTAGTTATGGTCTATATTTTTGTTTGCGACATAGTTTTTTAACACTCCCCAAATTTTCCATGACTAACTTATTTTGCAATCAGTACTTTCGTGTCACTGAGCGATATAGTATCAACAACTTGACTGTCTCAGACCGCTGCCGGCCTGCTACTGAAGACGAACACTTACAACTACATACAAAAACTTTCGTAAGGATATGGCTAAACACATCGAAACAGTAATTTGGAGGGGCGCGCCATGTTATCGTAGTTTATCTCTACAAGGTCTCTAACGGTTCCTTTCATGATAGAGCCTCTTGTCTCACACACTTCCTGAGAATCATAGCAAAATGTTGCTAACGGTTGGCACTAGCTCGTGGGCAGCAGCTGAAAATCAGCGTCAGGTGGTGCACTTTGTGTTGCCATCTGGCATTATGCTGAGCTGAGGCCCTTTTGGCATTATTATTTTTAATCATTTTGAATTTGTTTTGTTTATTTTTAAGGTTTTTTTTTGACAAATACACGCAATTTTCTTTCTTTCTTTCTTTCACTAATATGTATTTGTTAATTTTACTTGAAGCCGTCTCATTTTCATATTAATATTGGTTAGACGGACAATGTTCTGTGAAGTCGAACATAACGAGAGCTTTATTTCCACCGGCATCGAAATTGATTGTGAGAACATTACGCACGCAAGAATGTCACACCGCCACATAGTACCAGTTCCCATATTCCAGTGACAATTTCCTGGAACATTTAGCATTACACTTACAATATCGTATTGCTTTCCTATCACGTTCAAAGATGACTTTATTTTGATATTGCACGCTTGTACTTTATCACCCATTGTCTTTTTTATTCACACTCCTACGTGCCTCAATGTCGGCGCCTGAAGTTTGTACATGTTTCACTCAAATACATGTTACATTGTCATTCGGAAGAGGTGTATGAACTGTGAAAGTGCGCTTTGAATGAGTATCTCACGAGCTGACGGGGCTGTATCGACGTCATCATGTCACTCACAGCTCCGGACGTTGAGCAAACTTTAATGAATTTCGCAGCAATAGGTATCGAAAACTTTCATGGACAAGGTAGCGAGCGCATTATTGCTTACTACTTGCTAAAGGACATACAATGCAAAGTTTCCTCCGAAAACTAACGACATCTATACTACATATTATAAATTCGAAAGTAACTCTGTCCGTCTGTTTGTATGTTACCTTTTCACGCCTAAACCACTGAACGGATTTCGATAAAATTTGGCAGAGATAGATTTCATCCCGGGGAAGGATATAGGATAGTTTTTATCGACATACCTCCGCGGGCGGAAGCTAGATTCTGATAATTTATCAATCGAATGAGCAATCTAGGGGTTTGCCTAGATAGCAGAATCCATTTCTGACATGAGGCTGGTTCATTGCGCCATAACAAAATATCACAGCGTAGAGAATGTCCGCATCATGCATACTTCCCCGATTCAATTTTATAAAATAAACAGAGAAGTGTCACGGAGCAGGCCATAACGATTCTGTTTTACTGGGCTAGCGTGTTCCACTCGAATAACGTACGAGCAGATAGGGCCCTTTTTGTTTTGCTAAACGAGCAAAGTTGCTCGCGTGTCGTCGACGTCCTGCGGTCGGGATATTTTTATCCTTACTTGCTTTATGTGTCAGTACCTAATCGATAGAGTAACCTTGGGAGCCAGAAGGTCATCCTGGCCAAAATATAATATATCATGAAATGTCAACGACATAAACTTACGAGCCCATTAAGCAAATCTCTTAAATTTATATGAGTGTTATTTATTTAACTTATAAATATTCAAAAATCGGCTAGAAATATTAGGCATTTGTGTTGAACATTGTTTGAATTAATGTGACATACAATAAATACTTCGAAACGCGTCAATACATGCATATTATTAGTTACCAACGATCATAAATCAGGAAACGAAATCCCAGAAGACACATTTGAAGTCAATTCATATCCTAGTGTAACCAGGAACATATGAGGAGATTTTTTCGAATAGTTTTTCAGTGTAGCGTCAATTAGGAAACGTTCTGTGAGATCCGCCTCGACGTTAGCGCTCCGTTGGCGGCAATTAGAGCTGCTATGGCGCCCGCGGGACACCGCCGGATGCCCGGAATGTCTGAACTCCTGGCGCGGTATGCAACCCTGGTAATTATTCTCGGGTGATGCACGGTCTATTGCTCCTGGTGACTAATTAAAAACAATTTCCGTGATTTATTTATTACTGGTCCGTTATTTATGAGTCACCCCAAATAGAGCATCAGTTAGAAAGATATTTCATGATTTAACAAAAATAAGTTACACGTCTGATACTACGAGAGTAGCAAATTTAGGTTAATTCCTGCACCAGAAAATGCAAATTTAATCCTTGGTCCTAAACAGGCAAATATTTCATTTTAAATATTTATGATTTACCTTACAAGGCATATGTTTTTTTAAGGCATCTTACCATCTAAAAATGGCACCGAGCATTTAAAATCTCGTAGATACGTCAGAAGCTTTTAGCTTGTAAAATTACAAGCTAAAAACTTCTGCAAATGAGTTGGTTCAACGATGCGGAGATATCAATCAACGCTAACTAACCTGTGCTAAGTGGTTTATCTTCAAGTGCAAGGTAAGTAAATAGTTGCATGTTATTTAAGTGTTTTTCCTATCCAAGTAAATCAAAGATGCTAATCTAAGCACAATATCAAGCAACAAGATACTGTCCCGTACAATTAAACATGAAAATCATAAGAACGCAAGATATTTCATACAGTAACGACTAGTGATGAGCAACGCTATCTATCGATAAATCGGAGACGCGCAGCGGGGGCTGGCTTATCTACTCGACATCTGGCGCCTAAATTCTTACATGCAACGTACACCGGTTGTAAATAAGGCAGGAATCGCCACTGACAGACAGACCAACGGAACAATATACATAATATGTACCACTGTAGTTATCCTAGTATGGATGTGGCCAGACCAATTTACAATCAATAAACGGTTTATAATAAATCACATAAATAAAAACGTTTAATAAATCAACAAACTGTCTGAGCCAATTCTAATGAACATGGTGTTTATTATTCCTATGTTTATTGTAAAATTGAATAATTAATTATGTATTAAAAAACCTGAAGAGATGAAACAAAAAATCGAAAACAGACACGGAAATCCCACTATTAACAAAGTTGACACGACACAGAAAATTATATCTCATTTAAAAAACCTTTTATTACAAACCTTTTATAGGTTCAAAAACTGAAACGATCCTAGTGCCAATACTTATTTACATACAAACTAATTATTTGCATAGAATTTGCAAACGCTTAAACAGCATGATCTCTAAAATCCTAACGTCAGCAAATCCTTATCAGTTTTCACAATCAAACATTAAATAGAATGTTGGAACGACAGGTAGACACCGAGACACAAACCTGCACTTTCCCACACCTTATAAATAACTACTCTAACCGCTTAGCAACAAAGTTCAAAGTACTTTTGACATTGGAATAATAAATTTGAGGAGTATCATGACACGTGTCAGTTTCGGTGGGAGCTGTCAGAGCGGAGTAATATATTTATTTATGTGCTGTCGTGGCTGCCGTGTAGCCTCTGTCAATGATGACGTGAGAACGGTACCGGAATGCTTCCTGAGAACCTATGACGTGCTAGTACTTTCGCCTTACCTGTGGTTGATATAACCCATATAAATCATTGTCAATGTTGGAAATTAGCACAGTATCCTACACTGAAATAAATTACTTTTATCAATTAGATTTTAAAATGAATGAGCAAAAAAAAAATAACGCCATAAAAACCGGCCCTATTTTGCAAGGGTAACCTTCAATCAGAAATGAGTCAAAGTTCAATATTGTTATGTGCATACTAGGCCATTCGATCGGTACGTTATTGCAAATTAAACGTCCGAGCGTGGCGGTAATCATATAGGATTCACATATAGTATGTTATGTATTTAATTAGGTACTCGTAATTATGTGGATCAATGGCGCTCTACTCTAACTGTGCTAGTGTATTGGGTCTGTGTAATTATTATCCTTCCGTGCTAAAATAAAGTAGATATTGTATCAATGTAGTTTTCATGAATGAGAAAATTATATGGTAGTTGTGCTAATTTATACTGTGTTAATTTAAAAAGATTTTATTAAATTCGGTGTTCAGCAAACTTTTTGTTCTAGCAAACCATGCTTTAAAATATTCTCATAAATTTCAAATTAAATTAAAAATGCACTTTTCTAAGAACTATCTGAATCTTTTTTTTATATAAAGGTCTTAGATTAAATTATTCACCACATTTTCCCATTGCCACCCAGAACACAATTTCCATTTACAAAAATGTGAACTAAAAAAGCAGCCATTAATTTATCAAAAGTTTAATTATGAAATATGCACCAATAAATCGTTGTCGATGTTACGAACGACAGGCATAGCCGGGATTCCGACTGTATACGTATTTTTTGTCCCTCTCGCACCGACTATAAACACGACACGGTTAATTAAAACGGTATATTAGCATAAACAAATAAAATGCCCCATTACGAATTCAATTTACAATCTTTGAAATCGGTTAAATTAGTCGCAGTAAATAATATCTCGGATACAGTTTCGATAATAGCGTTGGGGCGCGAGGTACGAGCGGGGCGGGCTGCGACACCTCACTAATATATTTACAGGCATTGACTATTCAAGACATTGTCATCTTCAGTTTAAAGAAGAAGCTAATCAGTCCTTATTTTAACATGATTTTGTAGAAGACAAGAATGGATTTTTAGGCAGGAAAATAACCTCTTTGTTTTGTCAATGCTAGTTCCCGGCTTATTTTTGAGGAAGTAAGTTATGGTTTTTTGCAATGACCTTTTCACCGTTTAATAATAGATACATAGATCAGTGGCGGTACTTTCATAGAAGCAGAAAATCCCGGCTTGCCCTAATAAAATCATAATTCACAACAACAAACGTACTTAAACCTATCTATAAAAAATATACTAAAAAATACCAGTCAAACATTCGCAACACACACGTGTCATAGGAATAATAATACAATTTCGAAATCCGAACTTGCGCGCACTAGGCTAGTTTTCCAGATATACGTACCTACTCATTGAACTCAATCATTCATAAAAAATTAAATTACGCGCTTTGTTGCCAAACCTACGCGCCAATTTCGCCTCTAAACGCTATACAATGCGTTCAAATGCGCCATCTCGCTCACACTTAGTCTGGCTTTTTACCTGGCTTGCCTCTCCTTTCTCTGTCTCGCAGGTTTCGCCTACAAATTGCTATAGAAACGTTTACATTTGTTGATAATGGTAAGTACATAAAACACAGATTTCTATGAAATCAAAAGCACTCAAAAGCCAGGCTTCTGAGAGGCATTAAGTTCGCGCAAATGCACCGCGTTGACCCGCGTGATGTGAGTTGCGAAAGCAATGCACGACGCACGTGTGTGGTGCGTTGACGGGACGCGACTCAGTTTGTTATTGTTTTGATGTTATGATTTTGAATACTTTGAGAATTAGTTTTATTATTTAAAAAATATATTGATTCTGGCGATGCCGATGTTATTCTCTATGATTTTGTAAAATGGTGAATGAATATAGTGTTCTTCTATCATTATGTGAATTCGGAAACTGTCATCGAAAAGGTACGTAAATACATTGAGTTTTCTGCAAGTTTTCTGTCAATAAATAACTCTTTACTTCACCGTAACCAGTATTAAATTACTGTACGTACTTCTCGGAAATAAAAATAAGTATTTTGTTAGTCAAGAAGACAGATTAAAATAAGTACTACTCATTCGATTGTTTATTAGGTATGAATATGACAAACATAGGTAGCGGTAAAATTTTCAAATGACTTTAAAAATGTAATGCATAAAATAATGCGTACGAGAAAAGAACAATAAATCGATAATTTGGAGGCCATCTAGTGCATTTTGATTGAACAAATTTTGCATGTGACAAGCGAAATGAAAAAGACAAAAAAGTCCGGCTAAGCGCTGTGGTTATGACATGTGTATTCATTAATATAGATGGCGTTATAACAATTACGTACTGATGCATGAAATATGTAGTAGGTACCTGCTCTTCGTATTTTAAAGGTTTTCTTACCAAAATTATAATAATAATGTTAGTACTACTAACAACGATTAACAATAAGAAAATCAGCCAATACCTCAGTTGGCCGTTTTTTTATACGTTGAAAATCTGTGGGCTTGCCCTAATTTTGACCCCTAGGCACGCCACTGACATAGATGTATAGATATATTTATTTGTATGCTTTAGGGCTGGTTTTTTAATCATCTGATAACTTTATTCGACGAGTAATTTTGAAATGTTGACAGTCATTTCATACAAGAACTGTCAAACGTCAATTATATTCCTCGAATAAAAGTTATCTGGCGATGGAAAAACCTTAGTAAAATTAAGCTGTAAGTACTAAAACTGTGAGATATCTGTATCTATATTAGGAGAAAAAAATTGCGCCGCAACCCGCTGTACCTTGTACCTTAGAGCAGATAACATGTGGTGTAACGTCGCCCGAGCAGTGGATCGATGCCTTCATTTAAATTTGGTGCGTTGAATATGGTAAATAGTGCAAATTATTAATTATACGCTTATTTTATACAATTAATATTGTATTTGATTGATTCACTACCGGTCTGATACTTACATAATTTAATATTTCATGTTGTGCAGTGAAGCCGAATCTTCTTTTAAGGATACTGGATTTTTTTCTGAATACGCGTACACAATATCTTATTTTGACAGTTTTAAGCAAAATATTATAAGTTTATAACCAACACCAATATGCATTTCATGTCATAACAAATAATGTTATAGTTAAAGCGAATTTAAAGTAGTTTGATTTACTTTATAAGATGCACTAAGGTGTATCTTTGCTATCATAGTTAGGTAGAGATAAACTACGATAACATGGCGCGCCCCTCCAAATTACTGTTTCGATGTGTTTAGCCATATCCTTACGAAAGTTTTTGTATGTAGTTTTACTATCTATTTTATAGTTTTACTATATATTTACTATCTATTTGAATCCCGGACGACGAAACATGAAAGGACAAATATCTACATGCACGTAAAAAAGCAAACTATTATCCAAGTAAATTTGGTTACAGGTATGTTAGGTATTTAGCTTTACCACCAGTACCATCACAGATGTAACGTCAATCACAATCCCAACTACGAATTAACAGTAATTACACTAGCCCAAATCAAATGCGTGCACAGGTATGCTGCCCCCCCCCCCCCGTGGGTGCGCACGCGGCGCTCGACGGGGCGCCATTGTCCCGCTGTCAGGCACGAACGGCGCCCCACACACCGAGCCGGTAGGCACGACCTGGCAGGCGAGGTATCGATAGTGCTAAGTCAACCGCACATTACAGCCGCAGCACAACTCATTTTCATATAAAAATGCGGCCCGCCTATAATGTGCGTTGGTTTATAAGAAATGTGCAGGAAGCAAGATTTTTGCAGAGCATTGCGTTGTGTTGCGGCCCGCTCCAATGTGCTCTTGCCTTTATGGTCAGGTTCATATCTCAACTAGCTAAGATAATTTGGATCCATGGCAGATCCCGATGGCAACGTTATAGGTACAGATCATATATCAGGTACATGGATTAAGACAATATACGCGTTAGGTAAACGTTTAAAGCAAATTTTAATGATGTGCTTAGTCATGTTCATGTTATACAAAATCCTGTCATGTGTTGAGAAGTAATGGAACTTCGATCAATTTAATATAAATAACCTTCTTGGTCCTGTCAATGGCTATTTTAAACAAAAATATTTAAAAAGCATAGGTAGAGCTACTTAGGGTCCCACAAGCATATTTTTGAGAATCGTCTATTTATTGTTTGATCATGGCTACGAAGATGAAAAAACAAACACGCAATGGTGTTTAAATACACAGAATTAACATGTAATCGTAACACCATCTATTTTACTGTTCTTGTCAACATGTACATTATTAGTTTTAATAATATGTAAATTAACTAACAATAAATATTAAAATAAAATTATCGACGGCGGGCAGCACTATCGTGGCGCCTGTTCGACAGCGCACCGCGGGGACGCATTGTCCGCGCGTCTAAGTGCCTCATATTCGGTTACCCAACTATATTACACGGCTATACGCAATATCGATATCTCACACAAAACAAATCACGAACATCCTTACTCATAACAAACACAAACCATTTTCAACTTTAGATTTTGTAAATGAAGGTCCATTTTTGGGTGTGTGCAAATTGGGTGATTATGCTACTTAGTTTGAAACACAAAACGATATAATTTTCATTTTACTACTCCTTGAATACACAAGAGGTTTAATAAATAACGAAACAAAGCTCTCACGTCGCACCTTATTTGAAGGCAGTTTTGTCAAGCGTTTGTCTCAGCTTCACAAATAATTTATATTATTGTGCCATAGATTCGGGAGAAAAAGATATATTTTTATAGCGGTTAGCGTAGCGCAGACGATTTATCGTATGGTTTTAGTTAATAAGTTATAAAGTTAATTTATATTATAATTATTGTAACTTGTTTAGGTAGGTTACTATTTATCATTTTTATATTTTGTTTGTATGGGTTAGGTTAGTGAAATTAAGAAAAACTAAGATTAAATTAGCAATAAATATTGTTTTTTTTTGACATTTCTTCTGAGAAAGCTACTTGGCTACGTAGTATGGTAGCTAAGGGGACTACATAAGAAAGGTAGTCAAGCTTGACTTCGGTCATTCGGATTGGCTGATTTAACTACAAAGAAATGTTAAAGGATTTTGATAAGGAAACATCATTATGATAGTTATCTTTCAAAGCACTTTAATGTGTCTGACAAAACTGTGTAAAACATAACCTTTCTTAATTTGTTGATATTGCAATCTTGTTCACCGTATTAACACTTACCTAATTTCTTATATTTAATTCCAATTCTCTGAATGGACTCTACCCGTGTCGGTTCAATAAACATAATAATGAACATCATACAATTATTGTAAACAAGTCCCGAACAATGTTGCGGTGCATTTTATTATATTTTACTGGAAGTATCAGGTAACGAGCAATCTCTTTTATCGCGTAATTTTATACTTAAGCCTTTATCAATTACTTTAAAATGCATGACAAAATTCAACTTTGCGTAAAAGTATAATGAAAATTTCTTAGCTAAAAGAAGGTCTGACAACTAAGCTAAATATTTTCGTGATAGGTTATCGTCAAAAGGTATAGTATTTTTATCTCACAAACCGACGCGCGCTTTACTGGTATTTTGGGACGGGCTGCAGATATTGATTCTATCTTCGTTCTGCAAAAGAGAGCTGTCAGAGCCATCTACAAGCTCAGCAGACGCGAATGTGTATGGGAACTGTTTAAAAAAATTAACATCATGAAGGTTCCTTGTTAATATTATATAATAAATTATATATGAAATAATTATCTATGTATGTACGTTCCAAAAAATCTACAACATCTTTTTAGTAAGATAAGTGACAGGCATAATTTTAACACTAGAAATAGGGACAAATTAGATCAACCGCGTTTCAGATTGTCTAAAGTAAAAACTTCTTTTATGGGTTACTGTATAAAATGTTATAATAAAATACCACTCGATATTCTTCAACTAAATGAGAAGAAATTTAAAACATGCATTAAAAGCACACTATGTAGACAAGCATATTATAAGTTGGATGATTATATTGTTGATAAAAATGCTTGGCTTAATGCTGGTCCTGCTCCACAGGCACTTGGGCTCACTAGTTAAAATTTCTATAATTGGAAGAGGTGCTTCCCTTTTTCTTTTTTTTAGTGTTTCTGACATTACGAACATAATTTATTTTTATTTTATTCAATCAAGTTTTAATTGTTGAATACTTCATTATTAAATACCTCTTCCTGTTTGGTAGTAAAATTCTATTAATCTCTTAAATAAATTGCAAACTATAGCATATATCATAACATATAGTATTGCAACTTGCCCGTTCTTCTCCATAGAGATGTACGTTTTGGAATGGGCAACTAGGTTCAACTTACTGACAGACTGTTTAATTTTGACAATTCAAAAGTGCCTGTACAAGGTTTTATTGAAATAAATGCTTTGAGTTTACTTGTGGTTACCAAGTGTGCAAACACACGTCTTCACACAATGTGTGCGTGAAGACGAGTAACGTGAGCATAACATACATAACACATAGCATAGCATAACAACATAACACACACACTTCGCCATCATCTCGGACGGTAACGAGAGCCCCTGCGGTTATGCACACATCCTCAGCGTGTATACTTGGTAACAACAAGAAAGCCGCGCGTCGCTTCGTGAGATAAAAAAAAAAAAAACTATAGCGAGTGGGAATCGAATGCCAGGACATCTAGCTTACCTATCAGCGATACGCTTATGAGTCACTTCCGAACATTAGTGGACCGTCATTATAAACACATAAAATCTTGTAAAAGCATTACAATTAGAAACCTACCTCAGGTTCAAAATGTGTCCGACGTAGGAGCACGTCAATTGTAAACTTTTCTTAAAAACACTTATAAAAAATAAGATAACGTAAAAAACAAGGCGCGGACGGCTACGTCTGCGGTAGTAAATTCATTAATTTAAAAAAAAACCTACCTCAGGGTCAATCTTCTTATACTCGGGATCCTCTTCATCCACCTCAAAGTACAGTTCCGTGGAAGTCAGCGACACGGTCCCCGGCGCCACCAGCCCCGGGGCCACCAGGCGTGCCTTCGTGCTTATGTTCACTGGGCCTGCGGAGTGTCACGAGTCAATGATACCCGCCGGTCTATTTTGTAACAATTTCATCGTGAAAACTAAGGTGAAGTGTGTTGTCAATAATGCCAATTAGGTGGAATAACATTTCACTTCAACTACAGCGGTGCTATTCTGTAAAAATCTCACCGAGAAAACTTAGGCGAAGTGAGCGTGAGTGAGCTGTCAATAGTGTCAATTCTTAGCAAAAACAAACTCGCAACTTACTTCACCTAAGTTTTCATGGTGAGATTTTTACAGAATCGCCGGCTAGTACACCTCTGCCCAACCCTTTGAAGAGACAAGGTGTTATATTGTTAAACCAATTAATTTCTCAGCATATCATCAGTTTGTCCCATCGTATGGTATACATGGTCAATCTCCGCAGTAGCGACGCCTGACGTAGAATTGAATGCAACGCACACAAACGATACTGTTCAAGTATTCTGATCAGGCGTTGAAAATTAGTTAGAATCAGTAGGGCGGAATCAAAACAAATAGGTTTTTATGTCGGTCTTAGATGAATACTGTGCTAAGAACGAGGACTTTTCATTCAATTCAAATAATAAATGGGTTAAGTATTCAATTAAATGAATCCGATGATATAGGCCATTTTAGTTTTATTCGATACCAGGAAAACATAGAATGCAGCAGTTCCCCCAGCAGGACGCGCTTACCCGCCAGGTCGGCGTCCAGCTCGCGGTCGTCCAGCAGCAGCTCGGCGTCGTCCAGCAGCTCGGCCGCGCGCTTACCTGCCAGGTCGGCGTCCAGCTCGCGGTCGTCCAGCAGCAGCTCGGCGTCGTCCAGCAGCTCGGCCGCGCGCTTACCTGCCAGGTCGGCGTCCAGCTCGCGGTCGTCCAGTAGCAGCTCGGCGTCGTCCAGCAGCTCGGCCGCGCGCTTACCTGCCAGGTCGGCGTCCAGCTCGCGGTCGTCCAGCAGCAGCTCGGCGTCGTCCAGCAGCTCGGCCGCGCGCTTACCTGCCAGGTCGGCGTCCAGCTCGCGGTCGTCCAGCAGCAGCTCGGCGTCGTCCAGCAGCTCGGCCGCGCGCTTACCTGCCAGGTCGGCGTCCAGCTCGCGGTCGTCCAGCAGCAGCTCGGCGTCGTCCAGCAGCTCGGCCGCCGCCAGCGCCGCGCCACGCCCCGCGCCTCCCCCCGCGCCGCCTGCTGCTATGCGGGAGTGCAGTTCTTCCGTCGCCTGTCACCGAAAAACTAATACTTAGAAAAATCTTCTAGTGATATAGATTTTTGAATATATATTATTATACTGAATAGTATGTTTGTGTTTTATACGTGTATGACCTATTTATAATTCATATTTTTTTTTATTATTGTTCCTCTCAATCAAAGCACCTACCATGCCATCTAATTTCTTCACCATTTTGATTGACTAGTAGAGAATCCCTGAAGCATTACGTCCGCTTTTGTACCTTTTTTCGTGCAAAAAGTTTGAATAAATATTTTTCATTGTTACTGTGCATCGATCATCACTAATATGTTACTGTACGAAAAAGAGATAAAGCTATTCAGGTCAAATATGTCGTTTTCGCCATACCTTTTAGGCCTCGCGACAAAAATGATAAGTGCACACTGACCTGCAGCATGGCGTCGTGCGTGTGCGCGCGGGGCGGCGCGCGCGCCTGCGCCGGCGCGGGGCGCGGCGCGCGCGCGTCGGGCACCAGCCGGCGCCGGCGCCGCGCGTCGTCCTCCCACGAGTCCAGCTTCCAGAACTGGCTGCCACTGCTGGCCATCCACACAAAACTAATCAATACGAAATACTCCAAACCTTTTACTTCATACGTACTACAAGCAACTGGGTTGTGAAGTAAGGTAGGCAGTCGTTTCATGTAATATACTAGTATTCAGCTGCACCTACTTAGACTGGAAGATGACCCTAACATAGTTGAGAAAAGGCAGGCACACGGTGACTTATACGCTGGCAGAGTGTGCCGCTTGGGAGGAGCCGCGCCGTGCCCTCATCTCAGAAGTAGGCAGTGACCTCTCGCTGCCGGCCGTGGTCGAGTCCATGGTCGACAGCGGGGAGTCCTGGGACGCGGTGGTTTCCTTCTGTGAAACGGTCGTCTCGCAGAAGGAGGCTGCGGAAAGGGAGAGGGAGATCTCGTCCACTCACCCTGCCCGCAGCAGGCGCACCGGGCGTCGGCGGAGGGCGAAAAACGCCCTCTTCCAGCCCCCCTAAACGGGTCCAGGGGCGACGGACTCGGGGACGTCCGTCACCCCCCACACATCAGGACCCGAGGTGGCGGCGCGATGTGTTCCACGCGCGCCCCTCTTAGACGTCGCGGGGGGAGTCAAACACCTCACTCCCCCCCCTGACCAGACGGGGCCCGCTGCGGCGGGCCGGCACCAGCCGGGGGTTGCGGAAGGATCGTACGTTCCCGCGACCCCCGGCGTAGGTGTGAGATGGAACACCGGGGTGGTTTTTAGTCAGTAAGAGTCTGACAGACCCCGCCGCCCGCCCCAGGGCGGCGGACATCACCCCGGATCAAAAAAAAAAAGGCACACGGTGACTTGCTATGTCCACAAGAAGAAAGAGGAAGAAGAGGGGCCCGTGGCTGAATAATAACAGCCGCGCAGGTCGATCGATCAAGTTAAGCTACGTTTTCCGCGGTTGGTCTGTGGATGGGTGACATCTTTTCATACAGAGATCCCTCCTTGCCTCGGAAAACACGTTAAGCCGTTGGTCCCGGCTGTCATTCTTCGATCTTTGACAGAGCCCAAAATTCTGACAACCAGTCTTTAAAAAGGGTTACCGTATTACCCAGTAACTAAGTTGTAGAAATCAGATAGGCAATCGCTCCATGTAAAATATTGGTATTCAGCTGAAGCCGACCCCAATAGCTAGACAGATAATGATGATGGCTTCTTGTCCACTGTACAAATTAAAGGAGGAGGGAAATTCTGGGCCCATCAGTTAACTAGTTGAAATGTGTATTAAAAAAACCGTTATATTTTTCTAAAGTAAATCACTAAATATGACAGGATAAAACAGGCACTCGTTAGTTTTCTTTCGTTCCGAGTGCGCACGTATTTTCCATATTTTATTGTTTAACCCCACGACCTCAGGGCACGCCACGATAGCGGCGGTAAGACCCCTCTTTGAGGAGTGGCTAGAGAGGCGTCATGGCGCCCTTACCTACCGCCTGATGCAGGTCCTCACCGGACACGGAAGTTTCGGGAGGTTCCTGCACATAATCAGGCAGGAGGAAACGCCCGAGTGTCACCTTTGCCAGAATCGCCCAGAGGACACGGTGGAGCACACGGTAGAGGTCTGCCCCCGCTTAGGCGGAGCACCGCCGTGTCCTCGTAGAGGCGATCGGCAGCGACGGCGACCTCTCGCGTCCGGGCCTGGTTCAAGCCATGGTCCGGGGCGAGAGGGAGTGGGGGGCAGTCGCCTCCTTCTGCGAAGCAGTCATGCTAGCGAAGGAGGCGGCGGGACGGCTGAGGGAGAGAGCCTCCCGTCCCAGCCGCCGCGGGAGACGCTCCGGGCGTCGGGAGCCGCGCGACGACTCCGGGCCACCGTAGGCGCGGGCCTGCGGGCGGAGAGTAATGGGTAGCTCACCGTCCGATCAGGACCAGGCCCGTGCCGGACGGCGCGTACGTGTTCCACGCGCGCCTCAAAGAGATGTCAGCATCAAGGGAAGGGGCCCGCAAGGGCCGAAGCCTGCCGGGTCAGCGGGATTGTCCGAAAGGGTTACCGCTGGCCCGGAACATAAAGGGCGAAGTTAGGAATACGGGTGGGTTTTAGTCAGTAAGAGTCTGACACTCCCTTCCGCTCCACCCAGAGCGGGAGGAGTCATTTGATCATTTCCCATCCTGGAAAAAAAAAACCCCACGACCTCGGCTTTGCATATTATAAAGGATTATTCGACGGATGCACTCCATGCATAAAACCATTACACAACCGAAGCCATTCTAAAATATTTCGCAAATAACATCAAAAAAGTACAATGTTATAATATAACCTCACATTTACTATAGTTCATATAACTTGATTCCTGGATAGCCATATTTCACTAAATTTTCAGTGATGCTTTGCTATTATATCCTCTTACAAATAAGGCTAGTTTGATTGAGTTAACACCTGGGCCCAGAAAACTATGGCGCCCTTCCTTTCTCCTTTCCAATTCATAACAATGGATATCAAATTATTAGAAAACATTAAAACCGTCAAATCTATTGACTGCTTATATAGTGACTATAAAAATGTCTCATTTGAATAAATGTGTTAACTTTGATTTAGCGGTTGCAATCTCACATCCTGGCTCTTATGTTCACCACATGGTACAGTTTGCAAAATGAAAACAGCAAAGAAAGAGATCGTTATACAGTTTCTGGCCAAATATTGGCACACCCACCCATCTACCTGTTGAAACGAAGCTAATAACTGTATGTTTAATCGAAGTTTATGTATGATCAGTTCCGTACCCGGCATGCGGCGCGGCGTGGCGCAGCTTGTCGAGCAGCCGCGCGGCCGCGCCGTGGTCGCGCCGCCGCGCGGCCGCGATGAGGCGCTCGCACGTTCGCTCTTCTTCTGCTCGCTCGGCGCTACTCGTCGCACATAAGCACTGCGTAAAGAAAAAATTACCGTCGATTTACACCCTTTGACTCGCTCATTTAAAGACAGTATTGCGACATAAACTTATAGCAGGCAGGATGGTAAAACATAGCAAATTGTTCATTTCAACCGATCGGCGACATTGTCTCGACGAGCATGTCATTTCCTGGGTTCATTGACAAATCATCAAAGTAAATATAAAAATAAATATCAAAACATAACCTTGTCTTTACTGTCGCGCAGTCGGGTAAAAACAGACAAGATCGTTTAACCTGCGTATTAGTTAATATTGGATTGGATTCAGCACGCATCCATGCTTTATTTCCATGAAACCCCTTCTTAGGTGATTTTATTATTCAATAATTGTGAAATCTTACCTCAAAATCTGCATGTTTCAGCACATCATCAGCCCTCATCCTGTTCAGGATAAACTCTGCTTCATTGGCGACCCTCACGATGTGATCCCTCATAGCATGCGACAGCAGACGACCCTCATTGATCAGCTCGATGAACGCCAGTCCCGCATGCTTTTGTAAGGAGTTCTGCCACTCCTGGGAGCAGAGCAGCATCACTAGTTCCACTACTGATGTACTGGATTTGAAGGTTTGAAGACCTGCAAGAGGAGGTAGGAGAGTAATTAGTTGAAGAAGTGTAAGAGTTATCACGACCGTGATCGCTACCGACGTAGCGGTCACAATGACAACGATGCGGTAGTGTGTTAATCTAACCCATAGCATCCACCACACGTACATTTCTTCTAATAAGAAAGTACTGTTAGTTAGAACCACATTCAAAGCCCATTAAGTTCTAATAGCTTCTACATTGCCAGCTACATAGTTTAAAGCTTTGCAAAACACCTTCTGTTAATAGAATTTACACCTTATTACATGTTATCGATAACGCATGGCCGACCACCTAAAGATATTTGCACTCTCTCTCTCTAGCGGTTAGCTGTCAAATAACGCTACAATCCTCTGTCATAGCTTAATATTTACCCTGTTCTTATAGCAAAGGTAATAAGCCCCGTCTTTAATATCCAAATGTTAGTAGTTCTTTTTTAACCAATTTCCTCACTATCAAGTTTGTCTAAAGCTGAGCAACTTCTCCATTAAGAAAATAAGAACCAAGCATGATAAGCGCACTACCATGCCTAATACCGGTCTACCTTTACCCTCCATTAGCAGCTCCTGTCCGTGACTGCCCACCAGGGTCTTGGAAAGGAAAGGAGCAAAGTCCAGCATGATCTCTCGGAGCAGTGGACACACGGGCCCGAGCGCTGTCTCCAGCTTGTGCGTGAGGGACGCCTCGCGCGACACGCCGTCCGCAGACATTGTGCTGTTCATTGCGCTAAGACCGGCGAGGGTTTCGTTGTCCTGGGGAAATGGGGTTTTAATTAGGGCTAGATATTTAATAATTAATGGCATTCAAAAATAAATTCAAAATGAAATGCTACTTGGGCTTTTTTTAAACTTTTAAGTACTTAACTTATGAACGGACCTAGCCAGCTTATCAAAATAGTTAGCTGACTGATCAGTATAGGAGTTTTCATAAGTTGTAATACCATTTGGCTGTCTCGCGTAACATTAACAAAGTCTCAAATAGCACACTTCATGATTACATGTCTGGCTTGAATCGCGCTAAAAACCATATTTAATTTCTCATTTCCAGTTGTAACATTTCGGTTCTGATTTAAACCAGTTAGAATTGATTGTCATAACTTACTGGATTGTCATAACTTACTGGGTGTAAATGCCTCTGCGCTGCTTGTAGATTTCTGTTCTGATGCCTCTGTGTGAGGTGGTGATGTGACTCAGAGTTCCGCATGTGAATTTGTTTGTCTATGTCTGGAATTAAATGAAACACAAACGTTGTATTGTTTGATTTATCAAAGAGGCGTCAGGAATTCACTCTCATAGATTAAACTTTCAAATAAATGACTGTGGTATGTTTTTTTACAGAAATCCTGCGTGTTTCAGTGCTTTTTCCACTTGACCTTAATTATTACCCTTACTGAATGAATGTTGGCATTCAGTCTTGCTAATGCTGGGGCTACATTAGCGGGCGAAGATTCGTGTCAAGTTGGCGCGCTAAAACATCATGGATGGGTATACACGTCCGTCCCGCTACAAAGTCTGAACAACACTGAAGTAAAGTAACGTAGGTGTAGCCACCCAAACCCAAGCGAATATTGTCACGACAAATCACTTTGATGCGCGCCAGTTTACCGACAGTGCCCCGATAGTACATCGTCTTCGCCCGAATACTACGCGTTGCAAAGACTCATCACGGTAGCCCTCTATGTAGCCCCAGCAATAGAAAGACGTGTTACATCATAAAGTATAATAAGCATCAAAGTCATAATTACCTTCGTGTATATTTCCTTCATGGTCGCGCGTCCTGCCAGTGATGGTGGCAGGTCCCCGCTCTCCGTCCTCGTTCAGGTTCACGTCAGTCCATGATTCATCGTTACTCACCTAGGATATTGCAACAGATTGCGATTTATTCTCTTCTTCAATATCATAACGTTTTATCCTGGCTAGATACAGGATTTATTTTTAAGATAAAGGTGTCAGGTATGACTGTTGTCCAGCAGTGAGCAGTGGAGGCCCAGAAGTAACGGCCGCGACTATTGGGAGTTGCAGGGTCGCAGGTTCGCAGTTTCGAACCCAGATAAATGGTTTACTTTGTGTAAAATATTTCAACACCACTGCTCTCAAAACGGTGTGAAGGAAATCATCGTGAGGAAACTGGCATGGCTTAGAACCAAATTAATATTCGTAGACGTGACATCTACCAACCCGCACTGGGCCCGCGTGGTGGATTACGGCCCACTCCCTCTCAGCGAGAGGAGGCCTGTGTCCCAGTGGGAACATTATAGGCTGATCTAGTTGTCCTTTTAAGTAACAGGACTGGCATCAATCGAAGCGACTTGCAGAAGAATATCGTCATAACTTAAAATAATGAGATTTCTTGGTGTAGCATCCATTACCCGTTATGTTCTTGATTAATAAGGTGATTTACTCTAAAGGGTATGCGTGAGGCACTAAAATAAACCAAACATTTCTTTGCCTTTGTTCTCAAATTAGAATAACAACTACCCATACGTACCGGATGCTTATTATCATCGAGCGCGATCTCGCTGGAGGTCTCTGGGTCGTTGTTTGTGGTCTCGTTGGAGTTCAGGTGGAACGAGCCGGCATCCTCAATCGAGTCCACGCTCTGCAGACACACACGTGTGATACAAACAGTCGTATGACACGTCTACGAAACTCCTAACACCACTAAACTGCTCTATACATTTAGAGGGACACACTAGCCATGGATTATTTAAGGTAATCTGCAATTAGTCTATTTTAAAGTTCGGGAAATTCTAAACAATTATCTGTTATGTCTTATTTATAAGTCTAACATGGGATATATATAACACGAGAGCGACTAGGTCACTAGACTAGTTTTGGATAATGAAAACTAATTTGGGACTTGGTCTAGTGAAACTTTTCTGACAAATAATATATTTCGACTTTTCCACAGTACGGAATTCAGATCTTACCTTTTATAACTATTTTAAATTAAAATTCAGTGTAATTAATCTACTATGTGGTGAAAAGAGAATGATAAAAAAAGGTGGACAATACAGTGAAAACCATGCTTTAAAAGAATCCAGTGAAAAAGCAAGCAGAGCACACACATGCTGGAAACAAACTTATATTACAGAGTGGAAAATATTTGGAAAGAATACACGAAACAACGAAATTTTTGACAAGAGAATCAGAAATGTAAAATTCCCATCCCCGTTTTGATTTTATACATAAATATTTGTCAAGCATGTTTCTTTTAAAATTATAATAATTACAATATTTATAATAGATTTACATTATACATATCATAGTGTCTGGTGCTTAGTGCTTAAATATTTTGTGATTTCTTCGTCCAGAATATCATACAAGTGAGCGTAGCTAGCCTATATTGTGTAGTTTCATTAAAATATACATATTATGTATGTATTGTGGCAAGCCGGTGTAAATCTGTGTACTTGATTGGAACTGGAACTAAGGACGCCATTTTATAAATTCTTTTTCAGAATAAATTAAATGGCATTAAGATTAAAAAATATTCATAATATTTTTGACATTAGATGGCAGAAACACATTTTGCGACAATAATTAAAGTACCCGGATTACAGAACCAATCAGGAGTGTCAACACTAAATTCCATGTTCACACAAAGTCAGAATGTGTACAAACCAAATTGACCACCGACACCGTTATCCCAGACAATGTTTTGGACCTTGCGGTTGGAGGCTTACAAAAGGACAATAACATTTATTTATTACTTACATTAAATTATTAACCAGATAAAAGATAAATAAACTTAGAATATGTTGCCAGATCTGGGTTTATAGAAGCGTAACAATTCTAGCAGAGTTTAAATTCCTCTTGAATTTTATTTAAATATTAAAATTAAACAGCAACGAAGGGGCCCCAAAGATCACAGTTAAAGAGACGCAGAAACTAAAGAAAGAGATAGAGCATTGGCCGACTCCCCACAGAACTACTAACCTTGGGTTTGAGCTGGCTTTTGATTCGGAGGCTCGACTTGAATAGCGGCTCTTCCTTTTCCGAGGCTGGGGACAATTCCGGCTTATCGCTAGGCTTTGCTTTCTCTCCAGTACTAGGCTTCAGTTCGTCAGTAGTCGTTTCTATTTTCGCAACACCCTCTTCTTTCCCATCCGTCTCCTTTATTAATTTTATTGCAAAAGCAAAACAAAACAAATATAATGAAGCGTCCACGTATTACATAACATCTTCCACATTTAATGTTTCATTCAACATATATTTTATAGCGACATCGAAAACGAAAACCAATCGGCAAACAGAAAATGAATTTGCCAAACTGAATGAAACTGATGGCTACTCGACTAGAAGGAACGGATTCTGAATAGCATGCGCGCAACGCTAAGTACATCCTAGGTCTAGAACTAACCTTTACGCTACTTACAATACAATTTTCTTACTTTTCATGTAGGACACCTAAATTGGAAGAGTTCGAATATATTGGAAAAACATGCTATGGAAAGAGAAATTTAAAACAGATCAATGTCATCAAAACTATTCCTATGGAGGCTAAATATAAAAGCTTTAAAAATAATTTTGAAAAGTTACTAATTTCGGTAACAAAACATGGATGGATGAGATAAAGATAAGCTTTTATGTTTAGCGTCAATGTTTACTAGTAATGACTGTTACTGCCTACAGAGTATACTTCAATACTCACAAAATTCTCAAAGGTAAAAAAGAAAGACAGGGGTCTATCAAAATTCTTGCATGCAATTATGATCCGTACACAAACACGATTCGGTCTATATTCGCATACGAAATCATCCACTTAGTATCCAAAAGTTCTAATGATCTTACCTTCATTGATGGCGAATCCAAATCGTTTATTGTAGAATTATTCTCATCGACCACAATCATGGCATACTCCACGTCATCTCCATTGTGTTCTATGGGGGACATAGAAAAATCATTGGTTAGTTGTTTATAGTAATATGTTACGTCAATAGAGACAACATCGACAAAGCTTTGCCTTAATAAAGCGAGGGGTCAGGTGTCCTACATTATATTTCTGGGATACTCCTGTATTTACATGGAATTCTGTACAAAGCAGATTATTCTTAATAGTTACTTTTATATTTAAAGCGCATTATGTATCACTATTGGCCGTTACAAGGGAATACAATTCAACGCCAAGTCTACAAATACATACAAGAATGTCATGCGTTGCCCTCAGTAGAGGATCGCACAGAATTCCGGACGGTTACTACAACCAATTATTATAATTTTATCTTAAATCTTATAGGTACATGCTTCTTAAAATTTATGGATTTCTCAATATCTACTTCAAATGATGACGCAACTTAAAGAAAAATGGAAAATAAAAGAAGCGGTGCCTCAGCGGTGCAAAGATTTACATTGCTTTGTCTTTGAAGACGAGAACATTGAAAAGACGAACAATGATTTCGAAGATTATAATAAAGACATTGAATTTACATTTCAAAAGACAAAACATTGTACGCGAACATCGACCACGTATTATAGTATTTTGGGCGTCCACATCACAATCCTATTTGAATGTTGAACGAACGAGAGAGCAACGGAAACCACTATGAAGCGTGTAAGCGAAACTGAAGCTCGGAGATAAAATAGTGTTGTCGCTCTGGCGTGCATTCCTATTTATATTTTATGTAACACTCCGACTGACATTCGAATAATATTAGTGTTCATACGAAGATAATGGGAGAAGTGAAAGAATTGTATCATTATAGAAAATAATAGTATACTCCAATCGATGCATGCCACTAGGCTACTTTCTTGGGCCTATATTTTTTAAATTTATATGTATTTCGCGATTTGCGCCTTTTATAACTTTTTTAGCCCGTAACGCGAACGCCAATAGTCGTCGGCCGCGTTACCTGCGCTCGCGCGGTGGTAACTAGCGATGCGCGTGTGTGCGAGCGTGTTATTGTTAAGGTGTTGGGCGCAGTCGAGCTTGCAGTGCGAGTGCGCGCGGTGGGCGGGGTGCGCGCCCGGCAGGAACTGCGGGAACACGTGGTGCGACCACTGCGGGAACAGCGGCCGGGAGCCTGCGCGGCCGGGACGCGGCGGGACAAGTCACAACGCACGAGACGATGTGAAATACAACATGGTACAACGACGATAATAACATATATGAGATTAAGAAAATAGGCAATACGTAAGGCGAAATAGATACATTTGCATAGAGTTGTGTACAACGTAGAAAGGTTCAAGATACATTATATATATTAAGGGAATATTTACAGTTGGAAGAAGGAAGGATAAGAGGAAGCGGAAAGAAAGTTAAAAACGAATTTTGTTTGCAATAGTAAGAAATTAGATCGTTAGACATCGCGATGTTTATAATAGCAAAGTGATGTGCGGTTCATACAATCGAACGACCGATGCAAGTCAACCAGTGGCAGTGCCGCAGTGTAGTAAATGTAGACGATTTTACCAGTGTGTCCCAAATCGTGACGCGTATATCAAGCGGCGTGAAAAAAGGAGAAACGACACAATTCAGATATACAGTCTATTAGTATCCTTTGAACTGTCGCTCTCGAAAGTATCTACACCTTCTATATGGCAAGTTTGTAGTAATATCACCAGTTTGATCTAAAATTTTTGTGAACCAAATTGTTAATTGTTCACTCAACTATTGATCAACCAACTGATGTTACTCTGTGCGCTATTATTCATACTTCCGACAGCGACAACACACAATGATGATGACTGTGACATTTTTAATATGATAACCAATATATTTGATATAAATATGTTTTGTATTGAGTGCGGTAAAAGCATATAAAAGAAGCAAAAATAAATAGCATACAATTAATTCATATCTAATAAACAAACCCGATATTTCTATATTAAAGAAGAAAGTATACTTTTAATAATATTTCATACACAAAATATTATATCAAGACAGATATTTTCTACATACATAAATACAGTTTATTTCGTTGCATTTATATTTTAATCAATTTTGATAATTTTTTAACGTTCTGGAGGTTTTCTGGTCTAAAGATCAAACAAAATTGGTAAAGAAATATAGAATAAGGTCATATTATATAGAAGGTAGATAGAATAGATAGTCTACTACATAGCACAGTGAATGCTCGACATAACAGTGCCTCTACGTCCGCCAGTTATTGTGGGAGAGAACATTATACGTGGGTATTTGGTATGTACAGAAAAGATATGTAATTAGATTGAGAAAAATAAGTATGTATACTTGAAATTAATAGAACTGTAAAATAAAAGAGATTCTGAGACCACCAAAGGAATGTGGTTATTTCGAATATCAGAATCGAAACAAACAAATGGAATTGGACTTTCATTAATTATTTTCCATGTCCAACTTACTCGAAAGTGACTTTCACAAATACAAGTAGGTACTTATATTTAAAAAAAGCGTGCATAAACTATAATTATATTTCTTTTAGCAAGTCCAAATTGTGTGAATGTGTGTTTATTTTAAATGAAATGATATAATCATCTAGCGGGCCGCGGCTGGGCTGCAGCCGACGCGCGACGTACCGTGCGGCTCGTGCGCGTGCGCGCGGCGCGGCCCGTCGGGCGGCGCGTGCGCGGGCGGCTCCAGGATGTCGCGGTACTTCGACACCATCAGCACCGAGATGAAGTACACGATGGCCAGCGACAGGAACTGCGCCTGCTTCGTCTCCTCCTGCCAAACCGATAGCGTACAGATCATTTGCTACCTCTTGTAACCACCCAACACCATGAATTAATATCGTTATCATACTTCACGACTACCATATTTATTTATTCAGATGAGTTACTTTTAGATTAAATATAAACTAGAAACCAATCAAAAGCTAACCTTAATCTATTAATACGAAATAGACAAAGTTCTCATCTGAATATAGGTTACTTTTATAAGGAAATAGGTAAAACGATGTACACTAGTTTCAACTTACCACGTCTCTATAAATCACAGCTCGAAGTCTATTCACATCCATGTCTTGAAGAAGTCTTTCGGGGTCCTTGACTGGGCTTGATGCGTCTGCTAAACTCGCCACCACGCTCTGGGGTTGTAAAGGAAGACAAAACACGTTATATCTATGAAATAACAATAACAAAAACTGACACGAAAAAAATGGTTGGTGCAAGAATGAATAAAGTGTACTAGGAGACCACGACCGTTGCAGAGGTATTTAAGGTAAAAGTTGTATGTAGTAAATAGAAAATCAAGTAGAAAACATCGGTAACATGCAATAGAAAAACTTGTGAGAGTAAAAATAAATGTTGAAGCGTGTTCTACGTTATTTTCTTTCAACATGCAATGTGCTCGAATCTAATTTATTATAACGCAGTGTGTTGAATATCATTTAACTTAAAAAATTATTTACCAAATACTTTTTTGTGAGCAGTGCAAGGTGTTGAAAGCTGTCATTAATATCGGTTACAATTTTTATACCAGGATATTAGAAGGGACAAGGAAGTTCTCAAGTTAAATTAAGTGCAAGTCACCAAGCTACATAAAACTCCTTTTGTTAAAAGGCCCTTTGTAAATGTCTTACAAGTTACAAGTTCGTGATTGGCTGTTAACATGAATAGTGTAGCTTGCTCACTGGCGATTGGACTAATACTGATATTGGTTCCTGACGTAGGAATGAAGTTTTGAAGTTTTAAATTATTGTGTTCATATGTATTCCTGAGGAAGTGGGTGGATCAATTAACTAAGTTCGGTGTACAGGGAGTTCATATATGCCAAGGGTTAGTTTGAACAAAACTAGTTTTAACTTTGACATTTACTTTATCTAGCAAAACTAACAGATGGGGAAGAAACGGTACAAAAAGTACCAGGGGAGCCGAAACGTGAGAAGGTGTGTGTGTCTGGCAGTATTTACCTTGGGCTCGGGCTCGTCGTGGCGCGCCGGGCCGCGCGCGGCGTAGCGCTGGCGCTCCTTGCACTCGAGGCAATTGCGCACGGCGCACGTGCACACCTACGCACAACACACTCGCCGTCTACGCCTAGCCGCTACACGCTACGACTCGCTAGAGACTAGGAAGTGGTAGCCGTACACGACATCGACCGTACTCCAGCATTTTATGTTGTCTTAGTATTTTCGTATTGAAGAATGCACCCGATATAATTTCAGATATTATCGATATTTTATTGTTTCGTTTCATTGATGGTCATGGATCAGCGTGGAGTCGGTAGTTAGTCCGGGGGGACTTGTTTCCTACTGGAGAGTAGTAGGAGTTCATAAAACTCAAGAGTACGGCCAGGAAAAATAGAACTAAACTATAATAAGAAGAAATATAGGATCTACTTTTACTTGATCTAAGACAGAATATTCAATCAGCCTATAATAAAGAGAGTAACTTAGTATGATTTCAAGAAGTCATAATTTCTATACGTCTATGTATTATGAAGATGGAAAACATTACTAATTCTGTCACAAGAAATCTAAGTATTATCTTGGAAAACTAAAACGGATGATACATTAACTCAATACTTTATGAAGTAATTGATGGTACACAGATGAAAACGTAGTAAAGTAAACAAACATATTTCTCATGTACGTTGTCTTATTTTTTGACCTCTAATATTTTCAATAGCACCGAAATTGACACCATACCCTTAAAATTTGGCCATTTCAAACACCATAGGCCAAAAAACAACACGACTTACGTTCCCGTCCCATACAAGGCGGCACTCACCAGGCGCAGGCACTGCCGCAGGATGCCGCCGCTGGACATGTTCTTCTCGGCCTCCAGCTCCGCGAAGTTCAGCGCGCTGGCGAAGATCAGCACGTCGGCCATGCTCACCAGCCGCTGCAGGAACGTCACTGCCACTTCCACGGGCATGCCTTGTGTAGGCTCTATTACATCTAGTTCATTCTGTAAAAAAAATATTATTTTGACGTAACTAAAAGTGAATAGCAATGATGGATTCACAGCGCAATTTTTTCGTACATATTGCGTAGGAATTGAGGGTACAAGGAAAAGCGAGCCTTTTGGGAATCCAATAAGAAAAATCAGTATTCCAAGACCCTAACAGGGTTCATAACTTCAGGGTTCAAACCAGGCCCCTCTTTTCCATTGGGCACTCTGGGCAAGTGCCCAGGGCCCCGCGATCTTCGGGGGCCCCGGCCTGATGCTCTCATAAAAAAAAAAAACATTATTTGCAGCCACGTTCCATTCTACGCATTATTAGTAGGTACCCGATTCAATGAGAAAATACCTATGTGATTTGCAGTGCGATTTACAATAAGTTTCTAGCCTCCCAGTTATGAAACATTAAAACCGAGTACATCCCGAGGACAGACGAACACATACGAAGCGGGTATTTTTTTAATCGTCTTATAAACAAAACACGCGCGGTGTCGCTTACGGTAACAGTGGCGCGAGTTCAATGGGTTTTTTCCCATCTCAA
This sequence comes from Luperina nickerlii, assembly GCA_963855955.1. Taxonomy (NCBI): domain Eukaryota; kingdom Metazoa; phylum Arthropoda; class Insecta; order Lepidoptera; family Noctuidae; genus Luperina; species Luperina nickerlii. The sequence goes on from OY979671.1 coordinate 23,192,432, forward strand.
AAAATGCCCAACGCGCCTAAAGAAGTTTTCACTTCAATATTAGTATGTTTCTCTTATTGTCTCTTATCTAGACAGGGGCCCCGTGATCCTTATGTGCCCAGGGCCTCCAATAGGTTAAAGACGGCCCTGGTTCAAACCCACAACTATCAAAAATGTTAAACAAGAAACAAATTAATTAATAGACACAGACTAACAACAACATTAAAGAACACACAAGTTTTGTGTTGTGATGTTGCGTATTGTTGGATTCATCCTAATGTGTTCCCACGAAGAGGACTTACATTGGGCGAGGTCGCGGACATGTACACACTAAGAGCACTTACATTGGGCGAGGTCGCGGACGTGTTCACATCAAGAGCACTTACATTGGGCGAGGTCGCGGACGTGTTCACATCAAGAGCACTTACATTGGGCGAGGTCGCGGACGTTTTCACATCAAGAGCACTTACATTGGGCGACGTCGCGGACGTGTTCACACCAAGAGCACTTACATTGGGCGAGGTAGCAGACGTTGTCACACCAAGAGCACTTACATTGGGCGAGGTCGCGGACGTGTTCACACCAAGAGCACTTACATTGGGCGAGGTCGCGGACGTGTTCACACCAAGAGCACTTACATTGGGCGAGGTCGCGGACGTGTTCACACCAGGAGTACTTACATTGGGCGAGGTCGCGGACGTGTTCACATCAAGAGCACTTACATTGGGCAAGATCGCGGACGTGTTCACACCAAGAGCACTTACATTGGGCGACGTCGCGGACGTGTTCACACCAAGAGCACTTACATTGGGCGAGATCGGGAACGTGTTCACACCAAGAGCACTTACATTGGGCGAGGTCGCGGACGTGTTCACACCAGGAACACTTACATTGGGCGAGGTCGCGGACGTGTTCACACCAGGAGCACTTACATTGGACGAGGTCGCGGACGTGTTCACACCAAGAGCACTTACATTGGGCGAGGTCGCAGACGTTGTCACACCAAGAGCACTTACATTGGGCGAGGTCGCGGACGTGTTCACACCAGGAGCACTTACATTGGGCGAGGTCGCGGACGTGTTCACACCAGGAGCACTTCCATTGGGCGAAGTCGCGGACGTGTTCACACTAGGAGCACTTACATTGGGCGAGGTCGCGGACGTGTTCACACCAGGAGTACTTACACTGGGCGAGGTCGCGGACGTGTTCACACCAGGAGCACTTACATTGGGCGAGGTCACGGACGTGTTCACACCAAGAGCACTTACATTGGGCGAGGTCGCAGACGTGTACACATCAAGACCACTTACATTGGGCGAGGTCGCGGACATGTTCACAACAAGAGCACTTACATTGGGCGAGGTCGCGAAAGTGTTCACACCAGGAGCACTTACATTGGGCGAGGTCGGGAACGTGTTCACACCAAGAGCACTTACATTGGGCGAGGTCGCGGACGTGTTCACACCAGGAGCACTTACATTGGGCGAGGTCGCGGACGTGTTCACACCAGGAGCACTTACATTGGGCGAGGTCGCGGACGTGTTCACACCAGCAGCACTTACATTGGACGAGGTCGCGGACGTGTTCACACCAAGAGCACTTACATTGGGCGAGGTCGCAGACGTTGTCACACCAAGAGCACTTACATTGGGCGAGGTCGCGGACGTGTTCCCACCAGGAGCACTTACATTGGGCGAGGTCGCGGACGTGTTCACACCAGGAGCACTTCCATTGGGCGAAGTCGCGGACGTGTTCACACTAGGAGCACTTACATTGGCCGAGGTCGCGGACGTGTTCACGCCAGGAGCACTTACATTGGGCGAGGTCACGGACGTGTTCACACCAAGAGCACTTACATTGGGCGAGGTCGCAGACGTGTACACATCAAGACCACTTACATTGGGCGAGGTCGCGGACGTGTTCACACCAGGAGCACTTCCATTGGGCGAAGTCGCGGACGTGTTCACACTAGGAGCACTTACATTGGGCGAGGTCGCGGACGTGTTCACACCAGGAGTACTTACACTGGGCGAGGTCGCGGACGTGTTCACACCAGGAGCACTTACATTGGGCGAGGTCACGGACGTGTTCACACCAAGAGCACTTACATTGGGCGAGGTCGCAGATGTGTACACATCAAGACCACTTACATTGGGCGAGGTCGCGGACATGTTCACAACAAGAGCACTTACATTGGGCGAGGTCGCGAAAGTGTTCACACCAGGAGCACTTACATTGGGCGAGGTCGGGAACGTGTTCACACCAAGAGCACTTACATTGGGCGAGGTCGCGGACGTGTTCACACCAGGAGCACTTACATTGGGCGAGGTCGCGGACGTGTTCACACCAGGAGCACTTACATTGGGCGAGGTCGCGGACGTGTTCACACCAGGAGCACTTACATTGGGCGAGGTCGCGGACGTGTTCACACCAGCAGCACTTACATTGGGCGAGGTCGCAGACGTGTTCACACCAGGAGCACTTACATTGGGCGAGGTCGGGAACGTGTTCACACAAAGAGCACTTACATTGGGCGAGGTCGCGGACGTGTTCACACCAGGAGCACTTACATTGGGCGAGGTCGCGGACGTGTTCACACCAGGAGCACTTACATTGGGCGAGGTCGCGGACGTGTTCACACCAGGAGCACTTACATTGGGCGAGGTCGCGGACGTGTTCACACCAGCAGCACTTACATTGGGCGAGGTCGCAGACGTGTTCACACCAGGAGCACTTACATTGGGCGAGGTCGGGAACGTGTTCACACAAAGAGCACTTACATTGGGCGAGGTCGCGGACGTGTTCACACCAGGAGCACTTACATTGGGCGAGGTCGCGGACGCCAGCAGCGGCAGCAGGCCGCCGCACGCGATGATGAGGTTGTCGGCCAGCTGACTGATGAGGTGCACCGTGTTCACCACGAAGATCGCGTTCTCGCTGCTGTTCACGAAGTCTATCACCGACTTCGTCGAATGACTTCGCCATACCTGTAATTACAATTGCAATTTTAGTAAAAAAGGTACCTATATAAAATTGTATTGTTTATCACATCTATTCAAAAAAGAGCTAGGGAATTCTTTGTAAACAGGGACTAAAATAGCTCTATAATCCCTAGGGACTAAAAGCGACTTGAATTTGGAATGTGGATATTGTTAGTTCCAATCACCTACGAGATCAATCACGAACATTTTTTTTTTTTTAACTTTGCGAACATTGTGTGAACGAGTAAAAGGCTGTATGATAAAGAAAAACGCGCGCGAACCAAATCAAAAATAAAAGTTTGTGAAAAAATAAAAAACGCGCGAAAGGCATTCTGCCTTTGCTCGTAATTGTTTACACAAATTAGGATTTTAGGAACATGTCTGACGCACTTAGGAGTGTGTCTTCTTCAAGTAATTGTATTAAATAAATAAACGTACTACCCTTATTCATAAGATACACTTACTTATTTTTTCATAGATGGTAATAAAAAGTAGTGTTCACTTCGGGAGCAACACTATTTTAAGCTTGAGTGGCTTACTTTGAATAACCCCTCGCTGCGCTCGGGATTCTACTCTAGGATCCTTCGCTCCGCTCTGGATTCAAAGAAACACTCTCGCTTTCAAAATAGTTGTATACTCCCTTGGCAAACAATCTACTGTTTCATCCCATCCATTAGAAAAGAGGCGAAGGGATAAGTGCGAGCAAAATGGGTCATTCCGTCGCACTTAATAACAGTGACGAAATGACTTTTGAATTTGGAACACTATTTAATAAAAATGAAATAAACGCAATTCGCTTCGATAAAGTCCTGGCCGGTAATAAAAAAAGCGCGCCTGCCGACGCGGCATTGGTTAACCAAATTAAAAAAAAATACGCAGGAACTTCTTATTTGTTTTGTTATTAATTAAGTACTTTTTATCAAAATACGCGAGACACTCACTAACAAAAAAAGGTATATTAATAGGTAAATATTTTTGCCTGCCTGCTCGAAAATGTCAAATTATATGTCAAGCAACCTTAACCTAAAGTGAGTCATTAGTGGCCGGGGGCACAGCCGGTCAATAATGTTGTACTGGATTTCATTATGACCCGCTGGTCAATAATGTGATTTGAATTTGGAATCTCACATGCTCAGCTAAATTGGCAGTATAGTACTAACAAACACCCTTTGGTGCCAGAAAGAGGAAAGCTATTCTCGATACCCTTGCTACGCGTGGATGATATTCTCGATTTCCTACAAAATCATAACGACTGCTTCTTCATATCGTTGCCATGTTTTCGAAGACATATATTGTAAGAATAATTAGATAACTACGAACCATTTTTTAAAAGGAATGGAAGTGCATACAACTAACTAGTTCTAAATATGTTATTCTTACTGTTTGTTTATTTAATAAATACTTTGTTTTTCGTACTATGGCTATTATTTTCTCACAGTTGGTGTAAAAAGTAGAGTATCCTCCTCTGGGCTAAAGGTGTCTTTGCCTTGGGCTAGCTTGAATCCCTCGCTGCATTCAGGATTCTTGTATAAACTCCCTCGCTTCGCTCGTGAGTTAAACTCTTAATTCCCTCGCTGCGCTCGGGAGTTAAATCCCGAATCCTTCATTGCGCTCGAGATTCAATATGACGCCCGTGACATAAGACACAACTTTAGCCCCTCGGTGCATAATCTACTATTATTAAATCTTCTCAAAGTATTCTCCACTAGCCTCTATACAAAGTTTCATGGAACCAGTTTTCGAAAAACTTTTTCCAGTGCGCCGCAGACAGAGGGTTTACAGCCTGCTGGAATGCTGACAGGGCATTTTCCGCCGAAGAAAATTGTATCCCTATGAGCTGATTTTTATTTTCGGGAATAAAAATATGTCACACGGTGCTAGGTCAGGGTTGTAAGGAGGGTGACCCAGAAGTTTCACCGACGTGCTGTCCAGGAAGTCCCTCGTTTTGAGCGCGGTGTGCGAAGGCGCGTTGTCGCTTGTTGCTCACAACAAAAAAAAATCTGCCAAGCATTTGGTAGTATACCATTCAGTGTTGATGCTTCTTTGGTTCCATAAAGGAATTGACACCAAGTAACAAATCAAATTGAAAAAGCTCGCGATCAAAATCTTCCCCCGCTTCTAGATCGCTTCACTTTGGTAGGCGTTGATTCGTTTTGAAACACCTAAACCGTCGACTGGCACTTTGTTTCTGGATCGTATTGATAAATCCAAGACTCATCACCTGTAACACGCCGAGGTGAGCCTCCTTCAAATTTGTTTATCATATCACGGCACCTTTCCACCCGGGCCTGCTTCTGAGCATCAGTGAGGTTGTACGGCAACCAGCGTGAAATTATCCTCCTCACGCGAAGACGCACTTGTAGAATTTCGTGAAGGCTTTTTTTTTTTTTTTTTTCCCGATTCAACCTGCAGTATGTGCTGAATCTCTTGATACGTAACTCGCCTATTTTCTTGGATTAAATTTTTCACTGCTAGCACGTTTTCTTCCGTAACAGCCGTCAAAGGGCGACCACTTCTTTCTTCATCCCCCAAAGTCAGTCGACCGCGCTTGAATTCGTTATCCCAACGATACACGGTTGCCTTAGAAGGCCATTCATACATGAATACCATTTGAAGTCTATCGTACGATTCGTCCGGTTTCAGGCGACACTTGAAATCGTAAAAAATCATAGCGCGAAAATGTTCCCGGCGCAGATCCATTTTTTTAATTAGACACGATAATTTAAATTAGCTCGCAAACAATGTGGAAGAAAATTTTGAAATTGGAACGTAAATATTTTTACTTTCATATTATAATCATATTTTCAAAATAGATTATAACTGTCCAGTCTCTCATACATAAAAAAAAATCGCAATACTTTCTGAATGGCCTGACATAACAAACAATTTTAATTTGATTCACATTTTAATAAAAGATGAATTCTAGCAGTGAAATATTAATACCACAAAGTGTAAAATTAAACGTACAAACTGTCATAAACAATTTAAGTTCTACCAAACAAATCGAGAGAAATATAAATATACGTCACTACTAAAAGAATCTCTTATTTATTTTTTTCATAGAAGGGGATGAAAAGCAGAGTGTGCCACACGGTACCAAAATTATTTAACCTCGAGTGACGTAATATGAATCCCTCGCTACGCTTAGAATTTCTACTCATCGCTCTCGCCCTCAATTCATTATTTTGGTCCCTTATGACACAATGTACTATTTCGAAACAGTTATCGAGGACAGCATGTGGAGAAAAACGTTGTTGACGACTGCGAACCTTCAAAAAGTGTTTTACAACAAAAAGTATGTTTATCCGTAAATAAGTAAATATCATGGATTTTACTGTATTAAACACAAATCAACAAAGATTTATGCTTTTTCAAAATGTAACGTATAAGCTAAAAGTATAAGCTAAGAACAGAAGACTTACTTGAATATCAGTTTCCAAGGAGAACAGAACATCTGAGAGTAATCTTTGATGTATGTAGGACCAGCGGAACTCCGGTATCCTGAAGGGTGGCCGCGTGGGGCCGGGGGAGAACATGGGGCGCGAACACTTCGATGGTCGCTTCGTTTCTGGAACAGTGGGAAAATCAATAAACTTAGAACATGGATTGATTACAAAAGTAAAAAATAATTGCAAAGAATAATTTGTCAAACAAATTACAATTAATTTACTCTGCATTTTATCTAACCGTAGTTTTTCTGCAAGCCAGAAAAACTCGCTGTATGTCGTGAATTGTGATTGGTTGACCAAACTAACACAAACTCGATCCTAATTCATTGAAATGAGATTTTGACAACCGTATTATATAATCTATTACACACACACCTCGTGCCCACGTCATAATATGATAATAAAAAGTAATAGGGCGGGCAATTGGTAGTCCAGTTTCAAGCAAGAGGCAATCTAGTATTATCTTTTAAATGTGGCACTTACCAAAATGATTAGAATCCACTTGCGTGCTCGTCGAAGCACTGCGGGGCCTCTTTGGTGATGATGAAGTGTTGGTACCTTGCGTGGCAACACCCTCGCCCCTATTGCTGTCTTGCTTCATCTCACTGTCACCAGGCAAGCTTACACGTCGTTTGTCCTTTTCACTCTCGTGACTATCGTCTTCACTATCAGCCTCTTTGTCAGCTAAGAGTATGCTTTCGCTGATTGTAGAGATTGGAGGAATCTCTGGTGCTTTCTCTTCTTCTTCCTCTGTTGTCGGCATGTCGACTCTTTGGCTTTCATTTTTCTCATTCTCTTCCGTAACTTCATCTTGTCTTTCTATATCTAGTTTCTCAACCTCTTCAGTTCTAGAATTGACTAAAAATTCACCATCAAGAGGCAATACGTTGCCCTCATGCGGGTGATCGGAGGGGATGACCCTCTGCGGACTGTTATCGTCCGTCGTAATATTTTCACTATCTTGCGCAATATCTTTAGTATCTGTTTCAACGTTTATACTGCCTAGTTCAACGTTTTTACTACCTGACTCAACGTTTTTACTATCTGACTCAACATTTTTACTACCTGGCTCAACAATTTCACTATCAGCCATAACATTCTCACTACTACTTTCAGCAAATTCAACATTCTCACTTTGTATCACAACCGATGAAATTAAATCCGTAACTAAATCATTAGCGATCGCCTCTGCCGCTCGCTTCTCATCTACAATCTCTTCGATTTCTTGTTCGAAGTCATCTCGGCCGTTGGGAGTATTTCCTTCAGAATGTAGTCCTCCAGATATCGCTCCCGAGTCCGTGTCATCATCAGTCTTTAACCTCACAGTTTCGAGCGCAATGCTCAGTACATCGTTGACGATGTTGATGGCGACTCGTTTCGGGTCGTCGGGGTCATCGTCTGATTTATCTAATGATTTCTTTGGACTTGTGGCTTCGCTAGGAGTTAAGTATAAGTCTGAGCGGTCCGAGAGTTCAGATTCCCGTTCTGTGACAACATTTATTTCTGCGACGCGTTCCGGACTTGCCGTCTCACTAGCAGATAAACTTGAAGGGATTCCCTCACTGCGATCAGTAGCATCGTCTTTAGAAACACCATCACCAACATCTCGTACAGGGATATAATCTAGGCTGCCTTGCCTCGTTAAAGGCTCATCACTCTTCTCAAGCGTACCAACACCGGATTCCGGATCTTCTAGCAGCTTAGTATCTTCAATAATAGATCGTACGAGTTCATTTTCGGGCGGCACTTCACTCGGCGACACTACACGTTCTACGTCATCGGTAGGGGTTTCAACTTCATCGATAGCATGTTCTGTTTCACCGTCTACACAGCGCACACCTTCATTCGCGTCATTAGTATCACGTTTGGGAGAATGCACTTTACACACTTCACTGTACACTGCGTTGTTAGTCCTGTCTGTGTTGTCTGTTTGCGTGTTACACCGGCAATGGTCGAGGTCCCTCAGCGATAATCCCGCGCCAATCTCAGTCTGCGCGGCGTGGTGTAGAGGCGCAGCGTGCTGGTGCGCAGGCGCGTCGCGCCGCTCCCAGCCGCAGATGGTGGATATGGGGCGCTGTTGCCGCTCCGCCGGGTCTGTGATGTTGTCAGCTCGCCGCTGCTCGTAGTGCTCGTACATTTGGGCGAATTGGAGCTTGAATTCTTCGTAGGATACCTGAGGGAGAAGTGGAGTTAGTAATTTGTCAAAAATAAGTAGCCGCTTTCGTTGTGTTAAGAAGTCAACCACATATATGAATTGTGTCCCAACTCTGTAGTAACACATAATCCGGGACTTGTATATCTTCTCCATAGTGAGATCATTATGCCCTGTAGCCACACTACGGTACCTTAGAGTGCACGATGGCCAGCGTGTCGACCCACACGCGCCAGCCGCCGTACTCGTGCTTGATGGCGTGATGCAGTAACATCCGGAACAGAGAGTACACCATGTCGGAGATCTTCTGTTCTTCTGCGTTCTTCGGGTGGATGTATGCCATCGCTATCAGCCATTCCTGGTGATTTTAAATTAGAATTTCGGGTATAAATAATCATGTAATCAAATCAGAGTATCCAAAGTGGCAAATTGGCATCGATTGACGTTTTCTGATCTATTTGTTTACATTTTTACCAGATACTTTTGGATCAGACCATACATAAACTAGGGTAGCATGATTGATGAGGGAACTGACCTGCCACACGGACATCTGTAGCACCGTCCTTCGGTTCTCCCGGTTGTTGCTACACAGGAGCGTCATGTCCGATAGGAACAGCTTCTTTACTTCGAGCAGCTGTTCCGTTTGCTTTGATTGTCTGATTAATGTGGCTACCACCTTGAGGATCACTGTAAAATAACATTTGTTTTAATTAATATTTTTTCTTGTCTGCTAGTAATAAACTGCGGTCAGTGATCATCTGCCAACTGGTTCACGTATTAGCATTCCTATTATACAGCTATGAGGAACAGGGTGTAAAGTTCACTCATACTCTATAGAAAAGGGAGGATCCTCCGACCAGACGGGTGTTGTGTCTGGTGGCCATTGCCCGATGATACATGTCGGGACGTATTATATATGCTAGTTGTGCGGCTCTGCTTGCGCGATGCAGGATTTTGCGTGACGTCAGTTTGATGCGTAGTTCGTATGTGGTGATGTCGATACCGAAACACTATCATAATTAGGTCTAACATACCAAACGTCTTAGCAGGAATAGCAATAGGTAGACATTTTGAGGCTGATATTATAGTTACACAAAATATTCTAGTAGAAAAATACAACAGTGGAAAGGTACGGTCAACTGCACGTCACACCTGCACACTGAGATAGGGCTAATCAAAAATAGGCAATTGTAGCTAATCATCTATTTAGCCCGTAATGCCCCACTACTGGGCAAAGGCCTCGCTTTCCATGTCCCACACATCTGTCCACAGCCGCCTAACATTTCTGAAAACGCGAAGAATTCTCAACTGAAATCACCCTTTGTCTCGGTTGCGTTAGTTGCAATGAAATGCCCGTTTCGTCCTCTGTAGCAGTCACATCAATTAAAGTTAATAAAGAAGAGGTCTCACTGGGATTCTCGAGCCGGAAGTGCGGTTGCGGCTCAGGATGACTGGTGTACAGTATCTGCTGGCCGACGTGCTCGGTCAGCAGCTCGTACAGCGCGTTGTACACCGGCAGCGCCAGCCCCTCGCCGCACGCGCCCAGGCGCGTCGCCAGCAGCGTGTACAAGTTGTGAGGCGACATCACGTCGTACTTTCGTCTGAAAAGCAGAGACCAACCATAGATGGAAGAAGATATATGAGAATAATGTTGACTTTTTCTTCTTTTTCCCTAGAATTAATTTTATTATCTTTATAATTTCAGCGTACAATAAAGTATATCCTATCTCATCATCATCAGCCTGTAACGTTCCCACTGCTGGGACACAGGCCTCCTCTCGGTGAGAGGGCCGTATATTTGTCGAATTATTGGTTCTAGGACATGTCCTAGAACCAATAATTCGACAGGTTCATCATGATGAACCTACGACCTACAACAAATGATATTATACGTAGAGAAAGGTGTAGATAGTTTATAAGAGCTCAGCAAGCGGCACGTTAAAATGTAGTCAAGGTACCTAACTGGACCTCAGTGTCGCGTCGTCGACGTTAACGGATGCACTTCACGTACAGAGTGCAATTAAAAGTAAAAGTGACCCAAAAACACCGAAAATGCCGTCGTGTGTTATGAGATATAGCACAAAAATTATACAATAAAAACTTCTAAAACTCAAGGAATCACATATCATTCGTAACATATAGGTATTTTCAAAAATCAAACATTATATTCGTAAAATATGGCGTCAGAAAAGAATAGACGTCAAATAGGACGTCATTACAGATCATAGAGTAAAATTATGCCTAAGAACAGACAAGTCAACCTGACAGTAGGTAGGTACAAATGGTGGCACATTATTTATACTTAAATACCTACGTAACGTAAAAACGTAAAAAAAAACGATAAGAACTGATATTATTTTTTTACAAAATCAACAATACTTTTTTCACTTCTCATGCTCTGAAAGTGCTTCTTTGTGCAGGGTATAGGCTGCACAAAATCGAATTTTGTGCACAAGGGCATTAACGTATCTACTCATAAATGTATTATATTAAGGCAAAGAAAATGAGCCATACAGCCAAATGCTATAAGAAGTTCATAGATAGAATTTGTTATTATATAATATTTACTTTAATTTATTTGCCTTATGTGTTTTTTAAGATATAATAGATATTAAAATTTTAATTCAAGTACGGTAGTAGTTGATTTAAGAAAATTATTATTACAAAATTAATTTAATAGTAGGCTGTATAGGTCTGCAGTCTAATATCAATGTCGTAAGATTTAAAAAAAAAATAATTTCCTTCAGTATTCAAAACTGTTCTAATTTTACTTTGAATTTTAATTAAAGAAATGTTATGTTATACTACTGTTTTATTTCCTCGCAATCGAAGTGAAAAGCAGAGTTTATAACTCGTCCACAAAACCATTTCTATCCTCGACATTACTATCAGCCCTCGCCTTCGGCTCGGGCTGCTAAAAGTCTCGGATAGAAATGGTTTGTTTTGTGCACTTGTTGTAAAATCTACTATTATTTACCTACCTACATTCAATGCAATTTTACTACTTTATTACTTTTACTACCTACATGAACCCATGAGTGAATCGCATTTTTAGCCATAAATCACGGTTTGAGGTAAAATGTCATATCTGATTATTATTCTATATTATTTCTAGTAAACGAGATGACGCACTGTCGCTTATTAAATTTGTCTCTTTTTCGCCCGCGATAATTGAATCATGCCATTCAAATTTGACGTCTAAACGTAATGTAGTTGTGCTATTGCAATATTAAGTTATTTATGTGTGCGTTAGTGTGCTGTTTCGGAAGATCGAATGTTATTTAGGTAACCTATATACACCTTTTTACTTATAATATCATTGCCTACATCGGGTAAGTCGCGGCCGTTACCACTTGGCCACCACTGCTCAATATATCCTTTCTAAGAGAAATAGGTAACTACGTTGTCCCCTCTCCTGCAAAAAGTACTTTTTAATACAGTTGCTCAAAAAGTGGCGTATTGCAGGGACGTATAGCGTTCGTGTCAAAATAATGTCTATTAAAAAGAAAACCAACCATGAAGTTTTTACTAAAAAAATTCATAGAAGTTTTTATGATTCATGCAAATACGTATACATATTTCTAAAAAGAAGCTACTAATTTGTTTCAATATCAGATTTAATGATTTGATTGAATGAGTTAGGTTAGGTTTCATTTCATCTCATTAAATTTGATTTTCATTTCATATCAATAAAAAAATCTACTGAAGACTTGGCTGTATGGGCATAGTTCCCTTTGCCTACCAGAATGGGTGAAGAAAAAAAATCTCTGCTTATATTCTACGGTTGGCGCCATTGGTTAGTTGAGTTTATTGTGTTTTTATTATTTTATTAAATTGCTTCATTTTTTCGCAACTGTATTAAAAATAGTCGTTCAGTACACGTGCGAAACCGTCATTGCAACTTGTTCCGACTGTCAACCCTCGCCTTCGGCTGCGCCTCGGCTCGGGTAGACATTTGTCGGAACTCTTTGCAATGACAACCTTTCCGCACTTGTAATGAAATATACTATTCAATCTCGTAAGGGTATGAAATAAGTAAGAAAAGCTTATGTCGTGGTGAAAATTATTAGCAGGTCAGGTGATGGAGACAAGACTGTCCAGGCTTTTTTAGCTCACCCAGCTAAAGAGGCAGCGTTTACATTTTGGGGGCTGTCTTTTGCGTTGAAAATATTACGAAACATAGAAAATTGTACAGAAAGCTGAATTACATTAGGAAAATAATATAAGTACAAAAGCAAGTTTTCCTTAAGGGGGAAGCGCTAAGGTAGCCGGCGAAATTCAAATTTTCTTACGTGTTTTGCAATTTGCTGGTCAGTATTAAGTTGTACGTCGATCAAAATATGATTCGCCGCCGTAAAAAATATGTATTTACAGAATTATAATCATTAAAGTCATCAACACAACTCTCTAAGACCACGTAACCCCAAAGAATAACTGTTTCATGAAATCGTCATTCTTTGGGGTTACGTGGCCTTAGAGAGTTGTGTTGATGACTTTAATGATTATAATTCTGTAAATACATATTTGTTACGGCCGCGAATCATATACATATTGACCAACGTACAACTTAATACTGACCAGCAAATTGCAAAAAACCTAAAAAAAAATTGAATTTCGCACGCTACCCTGGCGCTTTCGCCTTACAAAATTATAACGTAGATAACATGTATTTACTTGTGTGTGCTTCTACTGAGGAAGAATCCTAGTAGTTTCAGTGCTTGTAGTCTGATTAGTTGACTTTCTGATGACAATAGCTTGAAGATTGTCCTGACTCCACCCTGAAATTAGTAAAATATCGGATTTAGGACTTGTGAACATTTCCGTAAGGGGATGTATGAATGAATTGAAAGGTTAATTGTTTACCTTAGCATCAAAAGCGGGCACCATAGAGCTTGGATGTTCCGACATCAGTGATATTAACATTTGTAAGACGTCGTGCAAGTTTTCATCCTGAAATAAACAAAAATACGAAATGTCAAACTTACAGCCATGAACCGTGACCGTTACAGGAAAATGAATATACATTAATTATAAGGCTTTTCCGAAAATTAAACCTTTTTTCTGTATTTTTTCCAATTCGTTTAACGTCTCAATTTCGCACAAAAGTACTAGGAGCACATACCTCGTGCATGGTTGTCAAATAGTTGAGTATGGATTGTAGTTCGTCTTCTTTGACTCCGTTACCGATCATTATCAGTTGTTTTAGGAAAAGCAGAATGTATGCTCGGATGGTGAGAATGTCCTTGTGGGCTGGCCGAGGTCCTTCTGAAATTGAAAATTAACAATCTTTTTCTAATTGTTGGAAAAATTAAGAAAATCCGATCCCTCAAACGGGTTATTTCAACATGTTTCTATTTAAGGCCCCGGGGTGTCATGGCCTTCGCAACCCTCGGAATATTTAGATAGATTATGTGTTTGCTTATAATATTATGCTCCGTCATGTCATTGAAATTGGAACAGTTACGTACATTTGAATAAGACGGATTTGTTTAATTTCCAGAACGAGAATTATTTGTCAACATCACCCATTCTCTCAATTCACAGAATTAAAATACCAGGTTGAATTCTTACTGAAACATAATTTATGGATGACGTCCTTATGGCTTCATTTATAATAAAGAAATTGTAATTAGAACAGTTAAATTTGAATAAGACGGAATTGTTTAATTTCCAGAACGAGAATTATTTGCCAACATTAGTCATTCTTTCATTTCACAGAATTAAAATACCAGGTTGAATTATTGCTGAAACATAATTTATGGATAACGTTCATAAGGCTTCATTTGTAATAAAGACCGGTCCAAGAGAGTTCATATTTAATAAATTCATGCTCTTCCAAAAAGTATCTAATTACGTAGTCTCCTCGAGGTACCTGAATTATAAATGGCGGGAGCGCAATGTCCTACTTTGTACTTACCTAATCCCTTAGGCGTGATTCCGCTCTTGGCTCTTGGGTTTACAACCCAGTAGTAGAACTTCAGCGTGTGTACGGTTTGTAGGACAGTACTGACTCGCCTCACACTGCCGTATATGTGTGCGTCTGCTAAGAAATCCGTGGCCAAGTAGCAGTACAGCCTGGCCTGCACCGCGGCCGGCGTGTGGATCCACAGCGCGGGGTTGAACAGAATGTGGTCCAACAGCTGCCAAGTGAGAAAAGATTGGCAGAAAGACTGCGGTTAGCATAGACCTTTAGCTGTCCGATGGTTGAAAGCGTATTCTCTCTTGCTTGTTTGCCTAGTACAGGGTAATGCCTACGTATTATCAATACAATTACATCTTGCTTCTAATTACGTACCTACATAATATTTGCCGTTTACAGCTATTTGGTAAATATTGCAAGGTCTTGTGTCTACAAAATAAATAACATAGAAGCTCTTGGAATAAAATAAAATACTGTTTATTCGAAACACGGTTATACTTATTGCTTTGTCATCTGAAAAATAAGATTCGAGATATTTTAAATAATGGACGTTACTTGGCTGTGACAGGGTTTCATTTTTACTGTAAAAAGCATTTGTGCAGAATAAGCTGAGGTAAAATAAATATCATTTGACATAATATTTAGTTCCATTGTGTTCATAATAGCTATTGTGTCCACTAACTAACCCTCACAATGCTTTACTTGTATAATATAAATAATTATAAAATGAGGTAAATAATACGTGTAAAATTTATTAACAAAAATTGCAAGCGCTGCCAGGGTTCATAGATCTGGGGAAGCACTAATTTTACAAGGGAATGTGTCAAGTGTGGGATTAGGGCTAGATATAAATAAATAAAATACTCAAAGGCTTCAAATCCGCAAAGTAATATAGTTTTTATACTTTTTTAAAGAATTAAACTCTTTTAATTAATGTCTAATGAATATGCTGAATTATTTTAACAATAATCCTGAATTACCTTGCACCTATGTTTTTTTTAATTACAATATTGTGAATTAGAAGCCAAAAAATCGGGTACCATCAAATAATATAAATACTGATCAGAGTTGATAGTACCCCTACATCTCTGGATGAGAGTGGGTGTGCAGAAACAACTGTATGAAACAGTCGAGGTGAAGTAAGCAAGAGGAACATGCGCTAACAACCATCGAACAAATCACTTGGGAAACACATCGTGACCACGTGCGGTAAGGTGTTCTATTCCATCTCGATTGGAAATATTCCACAGCATAAAAAAGTACAAAGGATCTCTTTGAGTTGTTTGTAGGCCTGGTACTCACAAAGAGGTTACGCTTGCAAATCGACTTCTCAAAGTCCTTTGTGCAAGTCATTAAATATGTAACAATAAACAGAATAAATATTTCCAATCGAGAAAAAATCCAGTAAGTACAAAATTTACATAAAGGACGGGGCACCAGTCACACTTAAAATAAACCTGCCGATACAAAAGTGGGAGTGATTGATTGTTGGTTTTATACAAATTAGCATCCGAATTTAGCCTTACAACATGTTTGAATAACATTATTTCAATTTTCTTTTAAAAATACTACGCTATTTTTCGAAGAGGTGACTTGAAGGTTTCTGAATTGAATACTTAGAAGGAAATAATAATGATGCTACTGACTACAAAATTTATAGACGTAAGGCGTATTAGCTTCCGCTACGAGCTATTAGAACAAGCGTGTTAACTCAAGCATATTGACAGGCTCGTTACCAGCGCCAGTGTACGAGACGCTAAAATGTACAAAGGGAACCCAGCCGCTTATCGCGTGTTTGTTCCATTAACTAATTGATTTGTTTAATTTAATTACACATGTTTACAAGCCCCTGAAGCTGTGTAGTATGTGGCGTCGTTTCGATATGTGCGGTGGATTCTGGGACTTTCCATGAAATTGTAATTTATATGTTTGTTTGCGAAAAATTGCTGTATAAAGGAGAGAAAAATAAAATTAAATTTTAGTTTTATTGTTAATACTTGCGGAGCCATAGCTGATGTTTCTATGTGTGTTGTTTTGTTAAATATAACTCAATGAAAGTCAAGAAAATAGAATTAGGTTTGTAACGAATAGACAAGAGATAAACAACGACCCAATATAAATTACCTTATGAAGGCAATTTTCTTACTTGTTTATGGGTTGTTGTACCTTTGTAGCGCGTTTTAAACGAGCTGTATTAGGGTAATATCCGACGAATTAATCTTGATGTTTCAGTAAAACGATAAAAACAAAATTTATTGCATTAATTTCGAGAACAAACGAACTTGGACGAAATAAAAAATTAGTTACATAGAATTTGGGAACTTTTATAAAGTAACTTCATAAAAATAACAAGATATTATTTTCGACTCTTTTACTAAAATTACTTTGATAAAATCTTACGAACAAAGAGTTCGTTTATGTAGGTACCTACTAATAAAAGTGCTGAACACAAAATACTAGAAAACATACCTGTTTTAGTAGCAGATCGGAATTGGGGGAGCAGCAAGTGACAAGATGTTTGGTTAGATGGAGGAAGGAGGCGAGCGTGTCGGGCGTGAGGTGGTCGCGGCTGCAGCGCTGCAGCATGTGCGAGATCACCAGGAACCCGCGACACTGCAGCATGTGCTGCTGCACCGTGCTGCACGACTCCACCAGCGAACACACGAACCCCAGTAGCTTTGAACTGAGGAATCACGAAACAATAGTTTTAAATCTTGCAGGCCCTGTGATTTTGGTCGCAAAGCCTATTAAATGCACGATGCTATCTATATAAATCGTAGACAGAGAAACTAATAGACGCAGTGACGATTCCTTTCTCACTTACACAAGAAAGAGAGCGAAAATTACGCTACCTACGAATGTTTTAGACAGGGATACAATTATCCAATTTTTTGTGTTACCGGTCAATTCAATGTCAGCAACTCAAATTGCGAAACTAATTTTGACACTTCCTGCCCTCATTGTGTTTGATGTTCAAGTTTTCCTTATTTTTATGTTATAAAACGATTCTAATCCAGTGAGAAGACCGAGAAATTATCTGTATAGGATATCACATCGACGATTATACAATGGTGCGTTGTCGTGTTATTTCATGTAAAAGCTATAGTGAGAAGAAAATTGCCGGTGTGTCTTTTCACGCGTAGGTACCTAAGTACGACGGTTTTGTCCCAAAATACAGGGTGTAAGGGAAACGCTTCCGAAAACCAAGACAGGTTGATAGAGCTAGTGATTCTCGATACGATATCATAAAAAAATTTGAAAAAAAATAATGAACCTTTTTTACCTATTTTTTTTTTTGCATTTTTCGTACACTGTGCTGCATGCTGTGAGAACAGTTAAATTAAACCATTATTTGCAATTAAACACATTTTTTTTCTTTACAGCTCTAACAAGCAATGTTTTCGTAAGTAAATATCATCTGACGCTTACGCATGACCTCGAGTTCAAAGAGCGCGCGCGCTCGCCGACAGCCGCGCGGCCGACGACCCCAAGCATCGATCACTAATAAAACTAGATACCCAATGCCATGCAAAAGTTCTCATAAAACGGTCGCCAATTTGTATTTACCAATTCTAGTTGAAATAAATATACGTCAATGTAAATTTAACCTTAAATGCAACGCTTAAAGTTGTATTCACAAAGCTATTACGACCGGTGCTCGCTTGTCGACATACATCAAAACTAGGGATGCCGCGATACGCCTTTTTGCCGATACGATACCGATACCGATACTCTTATAAAAATATCGGCGATACCGATACCGATACGCTTACTGAATTCAAAAAGGAAGGTAGATTAAATAAAACACAATTAATCAATAGTTTTAGTAATCAAAATTAACATTTATAAGATTTTTATGGAATTATCAATTGTCGAAAGGACATTGCTCGTCGTCCATACATAGTTGGCCTAAGATCCAACAGGGAGGTGTATTTACTTTTTGGGTTTTAGATAATGTATATATTCGATTGAACTTAAATTAAAACAACGGACACTTTTGAGAATTCAGAAAAAATCAAAACACTTTCGGATTTTGAGGTTATAATTACGTCAATAAAAACATTCGGTATGTAGCAATAACAGAAGGCGCGCGCCAAGTGACTTTACTACCAAATGTCAAATGTCATCTGTCAATTCATCAATTGTCAGTGTCCATATTATTGCTCGTTTGACGTTTCAAACAGCGTTCAATCGAGTTTTTTGATAAGCCGTATTATGGTTCCGCGTCATCATAGCGGACGTGTGTAACTAAAAACCATTATCGTATATCAAGCGTTGAGAATACTGACGCTTGTCTGTGTCAAACTCTTATTAAGATTGCTGTTACAAAGACTTGGCTGTATGAGCTATAATACCTTTGCCTATTAAAAACCTCAAATTGAACCAAAAAATAATAACACCGATGATTATGACGGAAGTGAATACTTTTTAAAATGTTTTCGAAATTAAGAAGTGTCCGTTCTGTTAAAATATTTTTAATGTATATTATTAAAAGAACTAGTAATTATAGTAAATATTTCATGCGTGTTGATTCATAGGCCATTTTTTACAATGTCCTTTCAAAGTGATTTCATATACCTAGCACAATTGTGTTTTGAAGTTGACATGACTACTATTTATTTTATTTGACTTAAACGACTAGTTATAAATGACATACAATACACAAACAATTACGATATGTAATTCTTAATCTTATTTGCATGGAAAAATACTACGCGCAACAACATTCAACCTAACGAAATGGGATAGATGTGCGAGTGCGAAGCCAAAGCGGGCGGGCGAAACAAAACACTGAATAAAGCGCGGGGTTTCCCCCCCCGAGCAAACTTAGTTCGTGCCTCGTTTGCAACGAAATAGACGGGACAACACGCGCGTTTACATTACATTTTTAAAGCGCGAAATTTGAAAAGTATCGTTGAATCGGCCATAAAAATATCGCCGATACCGATATATCGGCAAACCTGAAGTATCGCCGATATATCGGTATCGGTATCGGTATCGGTATCGGATGCATCCCTAATCAAAACAAATTCAACCTTACGTAAAACGTTTTAAAGTCAGAATTACAATGTGCCAAAAAAGAACAATGAATTTTTCGACCGAGACTCGCCGCTAGGACAAGGAATGAGTGGAGTCGAATTGTTCAATATTTTTTTGTTTTATGTTATACCTATATGTATACATAGGTATGGAATTTTTTATTTAGGGTATTTTTTTTCAAACATATTTAATGTGATGAAATACACAACAAAACAGAAGCGCCGTCGCAGATGTAAAGTGTTGATATTTTCGCATTTGATAAGGGAGATAAAATAAAATTGTAATGTACACTTATATGGAAATATTGTAAATAAGTGTAGTAAATAACAAAGAATTGAAATTCGTAATAATAACCATAACAAAGGGCAAAAAAAAAAAAAAAATGTAAAGCTTAAAAATTAAAACATTACTTTTATATAAGTGATTGTAAATAAAAGTTTAAAATAATTAATTATAAATAAAAATTGTATAATAGCCAGTGTAAACAATAGTTGTGTAATATAAGTACATATATATCTGCAAATAATAATTTAAAAGTCATATTCGACGTTATCATCGAATTGTGTCTATGAATACGTGTATTAAAAGTGTAAATATCAGCCATGTGTTTGTAAATAATATCTGCATAATAACATCTTTTCAAATTCAAGTAATCTGTGCATGAAAACACTAATAACATGCTGCAAGCTAACAGTAATTGATAAAGTAGCATAACCATTGACCAATATAATCAACATTCTTAAAATATATTTTGCTTAGTGTTAACCAATGCCGTTGAGCGCAAGATAGATTCCCACCCGGTCCCACAGGCAACACACACCTGCCTGTGACATCATTATATATAGCACAGACTATAAATAATCCTAGTGCAAAATAAAACAAAAAAGTGATCAAAATGTTAACATCCACAGGATAGCAATAGGTAAACGAAACAAGTTTACAGAACACGTTCGGATGTGGTACAAACCGACCATTACCCAAAAATCCTACAGATATCGTCTTCACACCTAATTCGTTCTGCTTTTTGGTGATCTCTGCGAGCTAAGATTCTCCCCTCCCATGTTCATACGTACTTCCATTTGTTCTGACTCCCTGTCTGACGATAGTGATAAAATAACTGGCGGTTTGTCCGAGTTAGGCGTTCTTTGACATAAACTCGGTGCGGCGCGGCCCGGTGATGTCAAGGTCAGCTGTACTCAAACCGCGACGGACCCGGGCTGCGCGCAGTAGTGAGTTGCGCGTGGTGCGCCTTGCGAAGTGCACAGAAATACACCGCGGTCGCTGCGCAGCGGAGTCAGCAGAGATATCGCCGTCAGAAGTCTCTACTCGGTTACGGCGCGTGGATCCGACTCGCTCGGCATGAACTACGTCCTTTTCATCTTTAGCGACGCCAAGCTTTATGGCAAGAACCCCAACAAGGTGAAGGACGCTCTCGTCCTTGCACTCTGGTATTCCGGTCACCTCAATGTTGTTGAGCAGGAGTTCCTGATCGCGCTCGTTCAGTTGGAATTTCAGTTCAGCTATTTCAGTTTTCTAATTGATCCCTCTCTGGCTGTACTTTTTGTTTCAATTTTTGCTCGAGGGCCACCCACCCGCTCATCAGAGGTCTTTATGGAATCTTTCAGTTAAGCCATTTCCGTGCGAAATTATTGGAATTCCTGCATCAGACGAAACTCGGCACGCAGCTCCTCTTTAAATAACAGCAGCTCGTGTGCTAAGTCAGGGGAGAAAGTAATCGTAGCGTTCAATGCAGTGCTGTTTAATGAGGGTTTTCGTGAAAATTTACGACACCAGTTGGCACCACTGTGACAAGAGGTCTTCCAATATAAAATATATGATGACGTTCATCATTCGATTCATTCATTCGTTCATCATTCAGTCATGACTAAAGAAAATATAGGCTCTTTGACAGATGTCTGACCTGACGTGTCAGTGTTCCACCTGGCGAACGTCATTTCAGAAAACCCTCATTAACTGCTCATGTCCATGAGCTCCTCGGAGCTATTGTGCTCCCCTGCCTGGGCAGGATCCGCCCTACCTCGAACCGGTGTCTCCGTCTTGTTATCCCTGACCAGTTTTTATTTGCACTCAGGGCAGCACCATGTGGATGCAATTTCAAGCGCGATGGTAAAAAACTTTGCACTGGCTGCATGTAGCGGCCTCTATCGGCGACAAGAATTTGGCGCAACCACCGCATTTGGCTGCAGCCTGCATGGTCCACTTCGTTCGTAACTTAAGTTACACTAATCGATCTCGCATAGGCGTTCCGCGCAGTTGCAATAGATGGCGCTATTTTGAACATATGTGAATTGTGGTTTGATGGGAGTATAAGGCTGGCCGCACACGCACGGTTTCGGATTCGGAATTCCGTGAGATTAGCGCAGACGTTCGGTTTTTTGTATAAGGAATTTTATACGACCAGTGCCTTCAGAGTCACAGTCGTGAAAGCTCGTCATCATGGACGACGACGAATTGATTGCTATTGCACTTTTACTGATGCTTCATAAGAAGAAGAGGAATCGTCATTACTGGGTACATCCGTTGAATACTCAAAGATTAACAGAAAGTCAAATTCTACATCAAAAGAGCAAAAATGCGTTAATTATCAAAAACTTCCTTACAAATCTGCTCCCAAGCCAACTCCTTTATGTCTCTATTGTGGTAGTCCACATTGTTAATATCCCATATACATGGAAATTTTTCTACGGACATTATTAAATTTTCGACCTCACACATTTTCTAACGTAAATAAAACTAGCACGAGCACGATACACGTCCACTTGCAACAACGCTAGCGCGAGTCTGAATCGAATTTTCCGTTCGTGTGCGGCGGCTGAGCCAAAATGTACGAGATCGCTGCGTTCGGGAAGACGTCATTAGGTTTTTTTCCGTTCTAACAACCCGAACGCACGGGGAAAATTTCGAAACGTTTTTTTCCGTCCGGAAAAAATAAGTACGTGTGCGCGTGTTTGAACATTTTGTATAAAAGAAGAGCATTCAGGTTTCCGAATCTGAATTCCTGATCCGGAAACCTAATCAGGAAACCGTGCGTGTGCGGCCAGCCTTAAGCGGCTGCCCCATTTCAAAACCTAGAAATTTTACAGGAGAGCGCATAAACGCAATATTGGTCAGCCTATGGAATGTATTTTTTTGAATTGGTTAAAGTGACTTACTAGGTTTTAAATGGTCACTAGGGAGTGAAAGGTGCACTTACTAGGTATCGATGTTTAAATATACATATCTCCTTTTATGTAAGTTTAAAACGCTGGTGTTTTTGTATTTGGTAGATACCTTCTAGGTTAGCAAGATTATGCAATAAAACGATTTTTGTAAAAAGTGTCCCTTGCTAGGTTTTGAAATGGGACAGCCGAAAGGTTTGTTAACCCCTTGTATGCCGGGAGCGTAGATCTACGCGAGACACAATGGTTTTTAATTGTTTTCTGTAATTACGGCATTCAACCGACACTGGGGTAAACAGAGTTTAAACACACTCTTGGGTGTCACTTCTCGACTAGTTTTTAAGTATATTCACTTAAATGTTTAAATATTTTTAATATTAAGGGTAGATATTGATCACTGTTGTACAGATTTAAGTTAACACAATAATTACTATTTATTATACAATATACACTGCACTTGCGCACTAGATAACGTTTCGTGTCCTTAGTTTTTGTATGTAGAAATTTTCTGTATTATAATTGTTCTTATTAAATGGGTTACTTTATTTAAAACACTATAAACCACACCAAGGTGTATCGTTTAACTAGACGTCCGTGACGTCGCGTTCGTGAATTAATTAATCAATGTCTTCGTCAATGTATTGTAAAAGAGTTTTTTATAGAACATGGTGTTTCTTACGATCATTCTCCTCTTGATGATCATAAAATCCTTTTAATCAAAGCAATTACCATGTAATACCTTCAAATTCGAATTTACAAGTTTACAAAACAGCTATCAGAGCCCAAAGAAAAAGTAAGAAACATGTTCACAAAATTAACATTGTTTCGCAATCAATAATGTGTTTTTTTAAATTATTTTGAGTGTGTAGTATTAAGTTGTATAAAAAGTCAAATGTTAAAAAATAATCTCGTTTTGTTTTAATTAAATCATTACATTAACAAACTATCTCTGTCTCGACCGCGGTTACATAGTCCCTTCATCTATTAGTTTCTCTGTCTACGACATAAATAAATAAATAAAGTCCTCCAGACCGCATTTCGGCCACGGGCGGCTAATGTCAACGGAGACTATCCTTCGACGCGGGAGATATTATAGTGCAGGCGTGTGCGTGCAGACACAGGTGCACTCTCTCTTCCCTCACTCTCATAGTCCCATGGGACGGCAATCCGACACGCCCGGAGAGAGATCAAGCTACATACCTGTACCTCGGAGTTCATAAATACCTACCTATAAACAGTCTCACGAAATCATAGCAAATGGAAAAGTAAAAACAATTTTATAATATATTTGCTCGTAAAGGGTCTCTTATTTCACCAATTTCAATATCGTAATGTATCTCATTACGTACTTGTGCGGTAATGTAAAGTAAATCGCAAGGTTTATCAAGATGCTCCGTCAAAACGAACGGTACTTTTTTAAATCTTAGCAAATAGTTTTTATTTCAGAAAAGATGTCAACATTTTATGAATAAAATTAACTTAGGGAGATAAAATATAATAAATAAACATTTAATTCTTTAATTTAATTAATTTTGACAATAAATTACAACCATTAATATCTGTAACAAAAACAAAAATATTAATTTACTTTATTAATAATACTGGCTGTTTTGTGCCTATGCCTGAAAAAAAAAGCGCATCCGCGCGCGCATCGCTTATCTGTTAAGGCGAAAGCGCCAGGGTAGCCAGCGAAATTCAATTTTTTTTAGGTTTTTTGGAATTTGCTGGTCAGTATTAAGTTGTACGTTGATTAATATATGAACCGCGGCCGTAAGAAATATGTGTTTACAGAATTATAATCATTAAAGTCATCAACACAACTCTCTAAGACCACGTAAGTCCCAAGAATAACTGTTTCATGAAATCATCATTCTTTGGACTTACGTGGTCTTAGAGAGTTGTGTTGATGACTTTAATGATTATAATTCTGTAAACACATATTTCTTACGGCCGCGATTCATATATTAATCAACGTACAACTTAATGCTGACCAGCAAATTGCAAAAAACGTAAGAATATTTGAATTTCGCGGGCTACCTTAGCGCTTCCCCCTTAAGAAGTAAAAATTATTCCGCGCGCTTTTTCTTTTCGCTGTACTTTTTTTTATTTGAAAATGTCGTCAAGTAATAATGAATTTATTAATTCCTCACCGCCAGAAGTCTCAGAGGCAGCGAAAAAGGCTACTCTAAGCCTCTTGCCCGAAAAATCGACCGATAGATACAAGCGTATCAAAATTTCATCATATGGAAAACAAGCAAATATGCAAATTCAGTCCGAGTTTTATTTATTTCCTCGCAAATATGTTATAAAACGTCGTATGACATACGTGCGCTTTGATAATTACAGCCTCTGCTTTCTTTTAGCCCTCGTCTACGGCTCGGGCAAGCAATATCGCCTCGGCTGTAATTTTCAACTTACCGCACTTATATCATAATGTACTATTCCAACAGCAACACTTATCGCGATACAGATTGTGACATGAAAAATTTACCTACACCGTTAAAGACGTATCCCAGAAAGCAATGAATCTCTTTTTGAGTGTACAAATTATACATTATTCACTCTGGGATAATGTCCCAGCTATTTCCACGGAATAATGACGCGGTTCGTAGGTATAATTCTGTCATAAAATATATTTCGAATTATCTTTGTGGAAATTCGCGACGATCATGAGACGTCTTATTAGATGATACGAGAACAGCTAACCCTGGTAAATCTTATGCATAAATGTAATCCTATGTACCTTTGATGTGTTGGTACAATTTTGATGCGCATGAAGGTTTTATTTATCCGGATTCCGCCGGCCGTGACGCGGGTCGTCGAAGGCGCCGCTTTGAACTGTTAGCGCGGCTGTTATCATACGCTTCAACCTACGTCAATATCAAACATGTACCACCGACATCAGCAAATAGCCACTGTATACCTTAGCACAGATTTTTGTATTCATGTGCTTTAGAAGATTCCCAGTGAGACCATTTTAAATAAAAAATGCCTACAAAATTATGCAAAGGTTTTTTCTAATCAATACCTATCTCGCAGCGTGTACTTGTTTTTTATTTCTCGAAGGGAAAATAAGCTCAGTATCGCTACATAATCTGGTACTGGCATTAACTCAGTAATAGGATTACGTCTAATTTAACGCTAAAAACTCACAAGGGGACATTCAAAAATTTCATTTTAAAATGTCACTATTTAGAATTTTACGCAGATCATAATAAGTAGAATAGAATACTCTTTATTATGTACACCATATAAATTACAGGCATAAATATAGAAACTGTACAAAGGGTGACACAATGAGCGGTTTTATCGCTAAGAGCGATCTTTTAAAGACAACCTAAGCATCACTTCTGAAAGGTTACCTATCATAAGTTCGAAAAATATTTGACCGAATTTCACATAAAACTTTTCAACTATTTTCGTTTCGTTTTTTTTTACTTCATTGAAGTCACGTCTGCCACTGTATCAGTTGACCTATTATAAATTCGATTTTTTTCGTTACTCTGACGTTTCATTTGATCGAATAACTTTTTGCCGAAGTTACACTTACCCGAAATAACATATGTTCGAAGTACATATTATGTTTCCGAACATTCATAATACCACTGTTTTAATTACCATATTTTCATTTCACCAAACGCCTAGAAAGTTTGTGCGCACAGGATCCCAAGTAACCGGCTATATATTTGTGACCCAATAATATTCCGTAAAAAGTTGTTACGGTGTGGTGAAAAATTTTTTTTTATAAATCGGTGAAATATAGTTCGGTAAAATAATACCTATGACACATGATACTTCGGTGATCTAAAAATATGTCAAATAATGCATATAGCAAAAAAGACGTCGGTCAATAGTTTTCGGTAAAATGAAATTAGAACAAAAAAAATCGGAAAACTGATCGGTTCCCCTTCTGAAAACATGAATCGGACTTATATAATTAATTGATTTATTATCCGATCTTATAACAGCGGGTTTGTTAGGGAGTGCCATCAAATAAATCTGATGTTTGCAACCCTTTAATAATTCATAAATTTGAAGGTCTCCTCATTAAAATTAATGTCACGCCTGATAATTTAATAACCGCCCTTCGTAACCCTATGCTAATATAAACTGTCGCCGCACAATGTCGCTCATAAATCTATTCCGTTAAGCGGAGTAGACACCAGGCAATTAGGAGTTGGTAGAAGTTAGTTCCCGAGTCGTATTACAGAGTCGCTTCTGGCCGGTGTGGAGTTGGAGGGCCGACTGCCGGCGGACAGTGAAAGTGCATTTAGTCAACTAACGCGCCCGAAGCCACTAGGAATATTAATGAGTGGCTTTGGCACTCGCAAACGCTCGCTAAGCCAATGCCAATGATTTAGTTCTGGAATTCCGGCCAACTTTATTTCGAGCCTAACTAATGTGCCCAAACTATGGAGTAACTGGGAGCTGAGGTAGCAATTTGTTCAGGGGACGTTCAACACTTCCTTTGTTTCAGTAGCGCACTGAATCAATTCACGCAAAGTTTTGTAATAACATTTTAGGCAGTTGGGTTTTCTGTCAACTTACTCCAGTTTGGAGACACCTACTTACGAGAACTTTCAGCATTTCAGTAGCAGGCACATTGTCTCACTGAACTTATTATAATGAATTATTACCAGGATCACATACCATAGCATGGGGTCTCTCTTGGGGTCTGTGGCGGGCGCGTCGTGCGGCAGGTCGAGCTGAGCAAACAGTGGGAACAGAACCTGCACCCCGCCGATAGAGTTTAGTGCGCTGTGTATTGAATGCGTGACCACTGCTTTCACCTCCTGTGAACACATACAATCAAGTTATCATCACCTTCAGTGTCTGTCAAGTCTGTCTAAGTAAAAGCAAGGTAAACCCTGCTTACAGAAGTCAGAGCCTACCCATAGTGGATGTAGGCACGCTTGGCGAGGTTGGCCGCGGTTCCTTTGTTGCTGAAGGATAGCTTGTTATTCTCAAACATAAAAATATTCAAAGTATAAAATAACTGGAACTTGAATAATTTCAGACCACAAGTTGAGAAGGGTGTAATCGAATGCTAAGCGAATCTCGCTATAATGGAGCATCGATCGGATGCGCGGTCAGACGGAGAAAACTATCGATAACTTTGTAACTCACAATTATGCTAAGTTACGTTTCATAGCTTATTTACATTCCACTGGCTAAGATTAGGTAGTTCCTAACTTTCTCGAGCAGGCTACATCAAAAGTTCACGTTAGTACTGGACTGGCTAGATCAATCGAGTTTTCGTTGAAAACAACCTACAATAATTTTATCATAGTCTGTTGAAATTTTTTCTAAAAATCCATAGGCGAGCAATTTTAATAAAGGACAGCCGTAAGGAATCGTGATAATAGGCTGTTCACAGCGTGGTTCAATAAACGGTTTTTTTTTGGGAAATCTACAAATGACCCCTCAGTAAACGGGTTAGGTAACATTACCGTTATGAAACGTGGCGACCCTAATTGGATGGATGTGGCTGAAATCTATCGCGTGCCGGAGTCGTTACATCTCGATATAAACCCGTTGTGAGGGTAGCGTAGAGTAATGAACCTCTTTAATAGCAATGTAGGTAGGTACAAAGAAAACTTGGGATAAGGACCTTTCTGATAAACCTTACGAAAATAACAATCTAGCAGTCTACAGAAACGAACTTATTTACAACAAGTTTAGGGCATTGACGAGTGGCACTATTAAATTGAAGTACTGGTTTCAGCGTAGACATTTCAACCTACGCCTAGGCATTTAATTACTTATCTGGGGAGTCTGGCAAAGACGCTAATCAGCATCGTAGATACTTTTTGGATAACAATCTCTGTTTGTTTGATATACAGAGACGGTTATGTTTCCTTGTTACTGTAGTGCCATAATATTTATATTTAACTTACCTGAATATTTCTAAGTTTGACATCATTTACCTGTAGCATCAGTGCATGAGGCGTGTGTACGAAGTACGAGACGTTTCCTTTCGGAGCGGACTGGAGACACAACTGTCCGTCAGTAGCTACCGGGTTGTACATGAACACTATCCCTGACGACAGCTTGCCGTCGTATAGGACCTGGTAACACGAGGAATCAATTACATTTCTGTTCGTTATTTATGTTATAGACATGTACACGCAGTGCGGTGTGTGAAAAGGTAAGGATTTCAACAGATTTCTTAAGCAAACTATACACGATCATAACCTAGAATACTCTCTTGAAAATATCTCTTGGAATAATTTTTATCACGGATCTCTGTGCCAAGAAAGGGCTAAGCAAACAATCGTATAGAGTTTGCTTTAATAGCTTTTAATTAATTAAGTTCAAGGAATTATAAATCTACAGTTACAAACAAACATAAAACGTTCATAAACATTCTGGAGGAGGACCCAAAATCATGCAAAGCTTTATAGCGGCCTGCTGTTACCACTTTACCAGGATAGCATCAACCACACGAGGTTCACAACAAAAACCACACCAAACCATACTTTCTTTATAAAACCTGTTTTCCAAATATGAAAATTGTGGAAAATTCTCGCAATAATTATGAGAAGACGCGTTTAGAAAAATTAATATTGAGCGTCGCTCAATATACTTGGCGTATAACGTTACAGCTAATGCGTTTACTTCCGTATACCAGGAAAACAGCCATTATGAGAAGTCCGTAATAATGCACATAAAACAAAATAACGATCACATTACTGAAAGTAACATGGGTCAGATGGAAAACCTGCTAGGATTTGTAAGTTACAAGTTTCTTATATATCAAAAAGTATTCCAAACTAAATACCTATTACATTTAAGGGGCTTACAAGACCTAAACGCAAGTTTTCGAAACAATAAAAGTATATGATAGACTACAGTAAAAAAAATCAGAAAAATATATGATATTCTTCAGGATATATGCTAGATAGATAGTGTGGTGAAAACATAATACAACTAATTTGATACGATAGAAAAAAATCATGAAGATGCCTCTAAAAATTTTCTTTTTACAATAAAATCCATACTAAAATACATACAATCATTCTGATTTTTTGTCAGATTATTCTACAAGCAACATACTAAAATACTAGTGTTTTAATTTTTTTGTCCAAACAATAGATTCTTTGTAAATCGCATATTCTTATTTTCGAACAAAATTCGTGCGCATGTGTGCGTAAACGCTGTGTAGCGACACTACCGGCCGAGGCCTGATGCTATACGGACGTGTCGCTCTTTTCGCCGCAATATTTCCGCCAAGATTGTTATGTTTTTGTAAAGTTTTATTTGTAAATTCATTGTTTATTATTATTTGCATAATCTTCTTTGCGTAAATATTTTTATTTCGTGTAAATATAAAATACTTTGAAGTTAAAATAGCGTAACCTTGTTATCAATTATCATTTATTGTAAATATGAAGTGAAAAATTCCGTTCGGACTACAAAACGTTCATATAAAACGCTGAACATATTATATATATATATACGAAATTAAAAAATAAGAGCATTTTATTATTATTGAATATTTATTTTTTAACAATAAAACTATGAATTTAGAAACGTCTAAGATAGTGCAGTCATGACGCATATACGCATAAGCTCAACTTTTTCGACTACATTCGTAACTGTTACGTTAGCGTATGAGGCCGACGTGTAGATTTGTATTCAAGAGTCCCCGGGTTCGATTCCCAGGGATTCTCTAACCGAAGTTTTCTTTTTAAATGTATTTTGAATTTATATATATTATGTATTTATTATTTTTTTATAAATAATAATTAAAACGTCTACAATGTAATTATCTTTCACAGGAGAAACACAGTCGTAAATATCAACACGGAAGTTATTTCTAATGCGAAACTACAATAAAAAAAAAACTAAAAGCACCTAACTTATTGATATTGGGCATAACGAAATAACAAATTCATCTAAAAATTGCGATGAAAATTATCACAAGCAAGATTTTGGTTTTTATTATTAGGTATTGATTTCGTTTATAATAAATAGATTCATAATATTATGTATGAATGTTAGGTACCTATCTTTGAGGCTGTTTACACATTATGCCGCAGCTGCAGCGGCACCGCCACTGCCGCGGCGCCGCTGCATCAGTCACCCTTGGATTTGTATGATGATGAACACACGGCGCCGCGGCGGAGGCGACGAGTTTTGATAAAACCGTAGCAATACTCGCCGCCGAATCATGCTGCCGCCGCCGCGGCGCCGCCGTGTGCAAGGGTTCATGCAAATCCAAGGGCAACCAATACAGCGGCACCGCGGCGGCGGCGGCGCCGCTGTATTATATAATTTTTTTTTATAATGTACTACAGTCGCGCGGTACGTAAACACGCGATAACCCCTCCCGCCTACAGTATTTTAATTTCATCAACCTACTTGAGTTTCTTTCTAGTTTTGTGACTGTACCTACAGTCACAAAACTAGAAAGAAACTCAAGAAGTTAAAAAAAATATTTACCTATAGGTATAGGTAAATATTTTTTTTAACCGACTTCTAAGAATGAGGAGGTTGTCAATTCGGATGTTTCCATTTTTTTTTATGTATGTTCGGACATAACTCCGTCATAAAAATATGTAGATGGATTTGCAAAATTCTTTTTTTGTTCAAAAGAGGTTTATTCCGAAATGGTCCCATTTAAATTTCGTAAAGATCTGATGATGAGTTTCGGAGACAAACAACGGAACTCTTCAATACATGCCAGTTTACCCAATCACACAACATAACATCACGCCTATACCCTTTAAAGGGGTAGGCAGATGTGTTCAATAGCTTCTTGTCACTGATATTAACATAGCAATTAGTGTTATATGAATTTGGGCGGGGTAGGTACAACTAAAAAGTGAAAAATAAAACTTTTTTACAAAAAAAAAACAACCGACTTCCAAAAAAAATAAGTACTACAAAGTGAAAAATAAAGTCTTTAATTTCGGAAGTCGGTGTCAAAAAACGAAAATGCAGATCCAACGACACCGACTTCCAAAATTAAAGTTAATTACTTTGTGTTGTTTTTTTTTTAGAAGTCCGTAGTTTTTTTTTTTGTAAAAAAGACTTTTCATTTATAAAATAGAAACACGTTGTGAATGGAATAGAAAGAGTTCAATAAAAATACATGGTCTTTTTGATCAATAGATTTAATTAAAAAAACTTATTGACGAATTCAAACAACCAAAAACAGCACAATATAGTCTCTTTGCCATATTATTAAGTAAGTACTTGTACTTATTTCAATGAATATTTGTCACAAATTGCACGCTTACTGCTTACGAAACCGTCACACCGTCCGGCGTCCACTCGTCACTGCGGAGCATTCGAGACTGTTTGTTAACCGAGTGTAAACCGAAATCGAGGCGCGTAGGTATGATTCGCGTTCCGACCGTTTTTATGAAGATAGAATACTGTATAGATAAAAATACCGTGGCGGGCGGTGCGCGGCGGCGCTGCCGCAGACACGGCATAATGTGTAAAAGGCCTTACTTACTTGACAAAGGAGAATGGGTAGACCGTACCCAGACACAAAGTTAATTGCAGCATTATGAACTATGTTGATCTTTATTGCCCTCATGGAGTAGTTTGCTTAATTAATCCTAAGACAGCATGTCTGAATTCACTTGGAGAAAAAAGTTATGTGAGGAAATTGAATTGATTTATTAAAAGGAAATATTTAACCTATCCTTTCAAAACTTATTGACCTGCTAATGATGGACACTTTTTGAAATTAATGAACCTGTAAAAACTTTTTGCGCTTCTAATGATGCACTTTTTTAAATTATTGAGCCTCCTTTTAACTTAATTTAAAATAATTAAAAACGTAATTTAAAATCTTCTATTTTTTTCATTTTATTATTGATGAATGGGCGGCCCGCTTTTGACCTCGATCACGCCTGATGGAAAGCGATAGATGATAAGTGATGATATGTGATGTTATTTTTTTTTTATAGATTGGAAACAGTGGTACCACAGGAAGATCACGATTGTGAAGTTATTGATAAAAGTACATATTCATCTAAACGTGTACTAGAAGAAATAACGGAATAAGAGCTTGACCCACCTCTTTTAGTTTTAACGTAACTCCAGAAAAACTTCGGATTATTTTTGAGTTCGTTTTCCAATCGCTTCATATAATTGTTGTAACAAAGTTTTGCTAGGTCATTACAGCGCTTAGTTATAATCTGCAGTTCAATTCTGTCTAAAGGGTTTTTGTAAATATTGTGGCGATTTCTGATCTTATTTTTGCAATTAAGTAATTTGATTAGATCTCGATTGAACCATGGTGGAAATTTACTTTTTTTTGGCACTCGCTTAGTTATAAATTTTTCTATACCTTCCTGAATAACGTCATAAAATACCTCCACCATCTCATTAACTGCCTGCTGTGCTTCAAGTAACTCATCCCAGTCAGTTTCACTCAAATATTTCCGAATTGGTATGTAACTCGTTTTTCGGAAATTAGGTCTACCGCAGGTAGTGTTATATGGGAGTTTAGCTTCCTTATTTAGAGAAATCATGATATCGAGGGGTGGATGATGCTGGTCAATATTAGCAATCGGATCCTCACTTTGACTCACTTTACACAATGAATGGTTACATAGTATAAGATCTAAAATGCGGCTTGAAGCATTACATACATTGTTAAATTGATTAAGCCTATTAACATACGTGAAATCTATCAAAGTTTGACTTAAATTGGACAACTTAAGGCATTTATCAGAATTATTGACTATACTTCAATCGATATCACCGATATTGAAATCACCTGCGATGCAGACATATGATAAGTTTAACTGTTCAAACACTGCATTACATTTGTCCAAAAAGTGTTCCAAGTACGAGATACGTACAGGTGGTGGCAGGTATACAGAACAGAGAGCTGCCCGACGTACAGATCGAGCCGCAGGTAGATCTAAAATTACCCAAAGGTCTTCACAATTACTTTCAAATTGTTCTGCTCGTTTGGAAATTATAGATTTTTTTACGGCTATCAAAACACCCCCACCTTCTTTACTACTCTGTAGACAAGAACTTTCTCTGTCCCTTCTGTATACAATGTATCTGTCGTCGAACAGCTCGCTGCTCAGTACGGTATTATTAAGCCAAGTCTCTGTAAAAATGATAATGTCATAGTTATTACAGCATACATTACGAAAGATGATAATATGCGTTTTTGTTCTCACGCCTCTACAATTCTGGTAATAAATTTGTAAATTATCGAATTTTGTATTATATTCAAGTTACAATTACATGTATTTTTAATTTAAATATAAAGTATGTTTTTTTTCACGTCAACTTATTTAGGGACTCTAGATTCTTAATGAGGATATGTTCTGACCCATCACTTTTCCTGACGAAGATTCTACCATTTCTAACCCAGACGAATTGATATCCTTTTTCTTTTGCTTGAAGTCTAGTAGCAGCATGCAGCGCTTT
Organism: Luperina nickerlii; assembly: GCA_963855955.1. Classification (NCBI taxonomy): domain Eukaryota; kingdom Metazoa; phylum Arthropoda; class Insecta; order Lepidoptera; family Noctuidae; genus Luperina; species Luperina nickerlii. The sequence goes on from OY979671.1 coordinate 23,226,544, forward strand.
GTTAGAAGGAGACAAATGTTCTTGCACATATATTGGCTTCTTTTCACCAGCCAGTCCAAGGTCCGCTGTATTTAGTTTTTCGATGTTATTCTTGCCTTTATTGTAGTTAATGACAGAAGCCAAGAGCAGGTCACGAGTTCTTGGGGAGGCCAATTGGACTACGATAGAGCGCGGGCGGGCACTAGAATTTTGTAGTTTGGCTACACGGGTGCAATGATGGATATCGGTATCGCTCAACTTGCATCCAACGACTGATCCTAGTTGCTTAACGACTGTATAGAGATTCTCCTGTTTATTTTCGGGCAAACAATGAACTTCAAGGTAAGTCGAACGTGCCTGTTGCTCCAAATAGTTGATTCGCTGGCCCATATCCGCCACTGACCTCTTAAGGTTAGTATTTTCTGTCTCTAAGTCTTTTACTGAGACTTTCAAAGCCCTATGTTCAGACTGATATTCTTCAAACTCCTGTATGTGAAAATTCAATGACGCCGTCATCTCCGTAAGTTCTTTCTTAATCGGTTCAAGCTCTTTATTTACGACATTGAGTATTGTATTGATTATTTGACGAAGCATAGAAGCGAATTCAGCCTGTATTACTTCCTGGAGGATATCGCGTACATCATCACGAGTCACAAAGGTTGCTTCAGGGGGCGGGTTCAAAGCAGGTCTCTTGTTCCCCCTAGAGGTGGAGACATTACGGGTTGGAGTATATTCCTTTTTGGAGGTATTCGAGATGTGACTCCCGCAATTAGAACACCTCCATTTACAGTAGACATCCGTGTCCTTGGAAACTTCCGGAAGAGACAGGCACTCAAAATGATACAATTTATTGCATTTGGAACAATTAATCGATTTTTTTCCATCCTTGCTGTCTTCATTAGCACAGTATCCCCATAATGATGTTGACGAAGCCATTCCAATTAATAGTCAGTCTCACAACAATTCCAATGCCGAAATAATTATTAAAAAGAAAAAAATGTATACTGTTCCAAGCACACTATTAAAGACCCCTTCAATCTTTGTTGGTAAAAGTGCACTCTAATAAAGGCCCTGCGCAATACAACGAGCGAACTAACAGCGAGCTCGCGAGAAGAACGTCGTATGCGCCGTGCTATCTGCGGCGCTTACGCGTTTTATTATAACTGGTGAATTACTCCTGACGGTAGATGAATAACTATTTTGATACGTTTGTCTAGAATTGATACACAAAGCACTAAGTCTAGACCCTTTCGAAACAAACCTCTTTCGAACAAAAAAAGAATTTTGCAAATCCGTCTATTTATGATGGAGGTCGTCTATATAGGACCCGAACATAAATAAAAAAAATAATAATAAACAAATCCGAATTGAGAACCTCCTCCTTTTTAGAAATCGGTTAATAATTTTGTTGTCATAACTACTTGTTTCCGCGTCATCTATTGGAATACTCGGGCGTAATCGTAAATCGTATGCTGTATGTCATAATTGTGATGGGCGTCGTCGTTAGATGGCGTACGCGTCGATTGTGTATATGTGTGCATGCGTTTCTCAAGGACAACTTAGCTCTACTAGTCCTCTTAACAATGATTAACCTTCAGGCGAGTACCGTAAAGTCCCATACTTTTAAAAACACAAGAAAAAAAAAACACATCAACTGTTAGCAAAAAGTAGGTACTAGGAAAACATTTTTTCATAAACATCTACAAAATACTAGGACAGCATAAGCATAAAAATGTAAGCGTCGACCGCATAGTGTCACCGTGGACATTAACCACGAGAGGACATCACCTCTAGAGAGATGTGACCACTAAAAGCTATCCAGAATGTAACCCTCGCTAGTGAAACAACGCGATGGTGTGACACGTCGACAGATTCGAAACAAGCTTAATTAAGGCAGTGATTTCTTGAAAACGGTCAAAAAGTTTTTTTTTAAAGCAGAGTATCTCTTAAACCGTAAATAATTTTGACAAAAATAAATTTTATTTTTAAGTCTTATTTTAATACAGTGATGAAACTCAAATCATAATCAAACACACATTCATACATCAAAAAATCTTCAAATACACCTCTTAATTGTCTTTAAAAGCAGCTTATCCCTCCTAACAATTTTAATTATAATTAAAAATATACCATTAAATTTATAATGCCAAACTGCATTCAGTGATGTATTATTTATTATTAAATGGTTTTTTTTAAATAGATACAGATAAGAGAAGCGCGATGATACAACGCTGGGAATTTATTGCAAAATATGAAGCAATTATTTAATTACAAAAATCTATTGTTTGGACTAGAAAATTAAAACACTAGAATTTTAGTATGTTGCTTGTAGAATAATCTGACAAAATCAAAATGATAGTATGTAAGGTTTTTATTGTAAAAAGAAAGTTTTTAGAGGTCTCTTCATGATTTTTTCTATCGTATCTAATTAGTTGTATTATGTTTTCAACACACTATCAACCTAGCATATATCCTGAAGAATATCATATATTTCTGATTTTGTTTACTGTAGTCAATCATAAATTTTTATTGTTTCTAAAACTTGCGTTTTTTGAGTTTAGGTCCTGTAAGCCCCTTAATGGAAAACCTATCAAAACGTTCTATCTCAGCGATATGTGGACTAAAATGTTTTGGATGATAAATGATGTGTCGCGCGTGGGCCCGTTGGCTTTAGTTTTCGTTATTCCTCTACATAAAAAAGCCGGTCAAGTACGAGTCGGACTAGCGCACCGAGGGTTCCGTACAAATTTGTAGGTATGTAAATAGTTTATCACGGGATTTTTTTAAATGTAACTACAAATTTACGGTTTTCGGATGTTTTCCTTTACTTGTGCTACATGAACTTGCTTCTTGTCAAATTTCATGATTCTAGGTCAACGGGAAGTACCCTATAAATTAAAAAATTCCCTTGAGTGTCGAAATATACGGTTTTGCGGCATAAACGGCCGTATCATTTTTTACGTTAACTTAGAAGTATGATTTTTTCACAGCTTCAAGGGACTGTAGACCTGAATATATGGTTTTAATTTCAACTCGATACCTCCACGCGTTCCTGAGATAAAGGGTCTTGACAGACAGACGGACAACAAAGTAATCCTATTATTATATTGGTATTGTATTGCTATCGTATTGGTGCTCCTAACACATTTCTAAATATGTATGTACATCAATATGAGACGGAAGAAGAAAAAAGCTTAGAGTACGAGAAGAAAAGATTTTGAATCCCCTAATATTCCTAAACTTAACATAGTCAAGCACGGTACCTGCCACATGTCAGTGAAAATCTGTTGATGTAAAATTATTACTTTACAAAAGGGTCTTCAAGGCTAAATTGAAGCGTTACCTACTGGAAGGTTGCTATTATTCTATTAATGATACAATTTAAATTGTAAACATAAATATTATACTAGAAATTTATCATGATTGTTAATTTTGTTAGGTACTATTATTAGTCAATCTTCTATTGTTCTGTGGGGACTGTGTCTTACGTACCCATCCCTTGCATAGTTTTAAGAATGTAATATTTTTATAGAGGGACTTATTGTATTCTTTTACATTCATGACATATAAGTAAGTAATTGACATTGGACATCTGACATTGGCTATATTTAATATTTGTAGCAGTATTATTTTAGTTATTTAAATGACATTTATTTATTATTATTACTCTTCCTCATAGTAATTAAGTGGCATGTATTTTATTGTTGTTTCGTTTTCATTTTTTTGTATTTTTTTAAGTTATAAAATCATTTTTAACATTCGACACAACGTAAAAATTGTTATGAATGAATGAATAAATAAAATAAAACAAATAAACTATAAGGGTTCCGTTTTTTTTCCTTTTGAGGTATGGAACCCTAAAAAACAATATTTCCATTTTATGACCTTTTAAACAAATTATTATTTCTATATACACAAGTCCCGGGGTTCAGTGGCTGTAACGAGACTACTCACATACTAGTCTCGTTAAGGCCACTAAGCCACATTTACCGAATCCAATTCCGCTTAAACTCAGTTAAAGCCAGCTAAAACTAATTTTAAGTAATTCTCGGACAGTGGGATTTAAAGTCGCACGTGCTATTGGTTCCGGTGGGTTTCCAAAGTGAATCCTAGCTGGGTTGAAGTTTGCACAGTGCACAGACGTGCATTACCGGGCTAATCTACGTCCCGTCTCACCGGGAGTGCACTTAAGCTTTCTCTACTTTCTGGGCGCCTGGTGCGCGTAATGAGATTACGTGTTTTGCGTTAACAAGTCACTAAGTTTGCTGTATCCGGTAATGATTATTTGACGACCACAACCAATGAGATAATTGTTTAAAATCTTCAATATCATTCTGTCAATATCTCCGCAAGCATTACAAGATGTGTGGGAGGGAAAACCTTTTCAAGTAAACAGTGTTTACTAATAATAATAAGTCTATTAAAGAAAGTGCTTTTTGCTCGTAAGATCAAAATAACATGCATTTTAAAAGGCTTTTAAATTAAATAGCATTATAATTTATTCAACAAAGTATCATAGCGTTTCTATTAGCTTTTACAGGCGACTCTTTCGAGTGGAACTTGAGTTTTCTGCTATCTCGTAGAACGGAACGTGCTTACTGGGGTTTAAAAGAGTACAAAGCAAAATTCTTGAGTTAATTCCTTTATCTTAACTACTCAGGTAAAAGTGGTAAATATTCTAAATCTGTTTGGCGTTTAGAATACATAACAAACTGTTTAAATTAAATAGATGGGCTAATCAAAGTGAACTAACCCGTGACAATTCAATAATAAAAGGTTACATGTCTATTAAACCCAACCCAGTCGTAATTATTGGATTTCAAGTAATTACATAAAGTTAAAGAGCCCGCATAACTAACTAGTTAAGTAATCAAGAGTATCGATCCTTCTAAATGGCAGACGTAACTTACTTTTAAAACTGAAGCCTCAATTAAAACTTGTAATCGTCTTAACACCTCCAGACGGCATTGGCAACCCTCGATTATCCTAAACTTGTCCCGAGAGTAATAAACCGAGATGTCACTTTACAAAGTCAACGACAGCTATCCATTACAAATATTTGACTAAGACGGAATAAGCTTCGACTGTTCAGTCTCCCAGTCGTTAATCATAAACTATTCGCGAAAGACAATAAACGTAAAAGTAGCAGTGCAATGAACTGGCGTAGTTACAGCTGCAGTATCCGGGTTTATCGCACAACTTGCAAGTTATGACATGCTGGTGCGCAAGTGAAAACTTTTACACTTAACAGAGTGTCTTTGACTTAGTTAACATGAATTATGTCTCTGTAAGAACTTTAAGTGCTAGAGCGTTCTTTTATAAAGTTCGTGTTTGAAAACAGTTCCCGAGGCGGTGAGTAACATTGGCTGTGGCAACAATTTCTGCAACGTTTTGCAATGAAAAGATGAAAGAGCCATTGTTGTCTAATCAATCGCTTGTAAGATCTTTTGCTGTTTCTCTTTCCTTCCGCTATCTACTCTATTTTTCATGAAATCAAGTATACCTATGCAATCAAAGTCAGTAATGTAGGTACTTAATTTTCTAAGTAGGTACTATTAGGTATTCTTTGATCTTATCCTAAAGACTATCTGCCAAACCAGCTATTATTCCACCTTCAGCAAACAACATAGATAATATCCTTACACCAACTTTGTAAGTTAAAGTAAATTCTGCGAGGAGCGTGCAAGAGCAATTTAATATTAAAATACATAAGACGAGGCAAAACAGTGTCGGACTGCCGTAGCCATCTCGTTACACAAGATTGTTTTCCTTTAAAATGCACTACCGCTAGGCGATGCACGTGAATGCCTGACAGCTGGCTGGATGCGACAAATCCTTTAAATTATTCGTTCCTAGTACGTTGATAAAATACTTGCAAGTTGTAGCGTTATTTATTGCAAGAGAACTTGTGTAGAGTAACTTGTTGTTTGCTCATTGGCAAGCGAATTTGTTTTCCCGATTATTAATTAAACTTTTCGGGAAAATATCATTTGCATTTTTACATGCAAGTTTATAACTTTTGTGAAACTTACAGATAAAATGAGCGAGTGAGAAAACCACATTGTTTGGTTATAATTGTGCATTTGACCACAACAATCGTAATTTCGTTGGCCTTCGAACAGACACTAATCAATTATACTAGCAGAGTACTTTACATCGTAATTAATTACTAAGCATCTGCACACCAATTGATTCGCAATTGAATGTGATTAATTGATAACCGCAGAGATATCAACGGCTTAATTTCACATTCAATTAGTACAGCATGGGTCAGTGGGGTGATGGGGTCATTATTTGGTTAGGTTACCGTTAGTGCATTACATTTGATCCCAATAATAGGATGATTATGCTTCAAAAGGGTTCTAGCTTTAATACGTAGTGAATTTAATTAGCGTTGGTTGCTTGGTTCACAAAATACATTAGCCCTCATTACTCGTTACAAAAACTAAAAAAAAAGCTTGAAATCGTTTGTTGGATTTTTATTATGAGTAAAGTCAACCACATCAAAGCACACAGAACAATTTTATTTTGACAGAGTTTTTATGACGTACATACCTAACATTAAGGGCGGTTTTCCTACAGCAAGTGTACTGCTGTTTGATTGATTGTACATTGAAAGTGTCCCTCGGGGAAGCATATTAGGACATTCAATTATTCAATTTAGATCGTCAATATATGTGAGATTTTAACTGGAACATGACAACAATAACATACCTAATTGCTGTAAGACTGTCGCTCTTTAAAGAGCGGAACTAATTCAATTCCTTTTCAAAATTGTTCACCAACTTCCGATCTTGAACAACAAAATAATTCCGTGCACAACAAGTGTACCTACTAGAGAACTTTACATCTTTGTCGGGTGGCACCATAGTGCTGCCGGTGTCACAAGTTAGTCCCGCTTCTCAATAAAACTAGAAAAATAAACTTGGTAGAACACTGGAATGCTCAAGCCTGTCGCTCAAGCGTTCCCCCCTCAACCTCTCTATAACAGAACTATATGGTTTAAAACTCATACAGAATAAGATGACGGAGAAGGTACTTATACTATACACATATGTACAGTACAGTCTCGAGCATAAATAACTTACAATTTCCAGCATGTAAAAACGATACCAGGACAAATGGAGTCCTCGTATGTTGGCCGATTTTTGTTGGCGCTTGCAAGAGACCAGCCTCAAGTCAAATTACTCCAGAAAATCATAACTCGAAAAGTTTAACAATCATATTTTCAAGTTGAATTGTAAGTAAGTAAAGTGTTAGTATTTTTTATTAAATATATTGTTCCTGTCACAACAAAAAAGGATGCCAAATTTTTTCTACGCTTTTTTGTCCACCTTAGTAAATAAAGTAAAGTATGGCAAAAAAGTTCAGGTTCGTCAGTGACCAAATCTTTCGCTTGTTTCACTCGTCGTACAGCGGGCAAGTCATGGCGGAACTACTGCGGCTTCGCAGCCATAGTTTCGCGTCAAAAGTGTGATACCCGCCTCATCATCTACCTAGCCTTTTCCCAACTATGTTGGGGTCGGCTTCCAGTCTAACCGGATGCAGCTGAATACCAGCTGTGTGTGAAGTGTGATACCCGCCTAGTCTTAAAACCATATTAAGAAATAGGTATGTTCTCAAAGTTGCAATCGTTATTCCACGAACATCTCGCGTATACTCGTTATTCAACAATTTAGGAGGTAGGTAAATGCTCATACAAACGAGCGGCCGGCCGCGTTGACGGGCCGCCTTTACCTCTGCCGTAGACACGTGTCGCTCGTCTGTATATGCACACTAAGATATCTGTGGAAAATTCTACCCTTAAAATCACTTTTGGCCTGTGCTCTTTATAATTACTATATGGTATAAGTTTTTAGTTTGCCAAGTTCTCAAGAGTATGTTAATTATTTAGTTTTCGTGCATACCTAGTGAAGAGTTTCTACATAAACTCCCGTGCGGCTTTCGGTTTCACTACTTCTATGAGTACAGGTGCAAGTATAATGTATGTCGCGAGCTTCGTTTCAAAGTTATAATCAACATGTAGGTACTCGAGTATAGAACAATGGGAAGCTTTAGTTAATATTTAAGATACAGAAATCGATGTTGTCAATAAGAACTTTCACAACAAAGAATTGATTTATTTTTGTGAGACAGCCCGTAATTAACATTTTATATTAGTTTGCAGTCTTATCGAGTCTCATTTTATGCTCGAGAGAACTTCATCCCAATTGTATTGGTTCTAGAAATTGGAGACACAAACCTTAGTTAGGTTTAGCTTAATGTAGACAATCACAATGAGGTCCCTGCTCAGTCGAGATGCGAACTGAATAATTTATTATTTTCCTTTTGACTAAGAAAGAAAAACAATCAGATGTCCACATCTGACTAATTAGGAATGCCAAATGCGCGCCACAAAATATACCGACCGAGATAAACATTACTTTGCGATGATTAAAACCCTGTGAGAAAACGTTTTTAATTTGGTAAAAAGTCCACTGACTTTTTACCAAATTCAAAACGTTTTCTCTTATTTTTGAAAGACAGTTTAAATAATCATAGTATCAAGTTGGCAGGTTTCATTTTCTCATACGAAGTTGGAATGTGTGCTAAGGTAGCATAGACAGATTAACTACCTTTTTCTGTAAGACGCAGACAAAAAAAATATAGATTTTATATTGCATCGTGTCCCTCCCTACAAAAACACGCAGTAACAAATACCCCCATAACAAACAGACTTCATTTGTAGGCTTTAGCCTACAAATGAAGTCTGTTTACTGAAAACAGGGTTTTCAAAATAAACCTTCCGTCAAAATTGCACATAAAATTCCTTTTACTGCCCCTAAATTTTACGTGCCAAGTACATTCTCATTACGCAAGTTGTTTTATGACGTCACACTAGAAAAGTTATATGGCTCAGTGCGAACCATAAAGCTGCGACGCGAAACGCAAGGAGGTTGAAAGGTTACACTGGCCCCGCCAATAAAGTGTTCGTTCGTTGCCTGTAACTTTCCTTAACTTACGAACCGTGTGCAAATATGCGCTCCTGGTAAAAGTATTTGCTGAGCGCTTGAATATTTGCAACATTTTTGTGGATGTTAAAAATAAAATGTACAGAACGAAGGATTGTATTTTCGTTGAATTTAGAGAAACCCGAATTATTAAATCTCTACAGCGTATCACAGAATGTTTGATGGTGGAAAGTGGATAGATTGTTCAGTTTGATGATCTGTATTATATAATTATATATACTTACTACACCCTTAAATATATACATTTCTGATACATGCTGATATAATATCAATCTATTATGTAAAACCCGGCTAAATATAGTTTGGCTGTGTTCAAAAGGCTTCACCGTTGAACTCACGACCTTTCCATCACTTACGCATTGGGCAATGTGGGTTTTAATGACAACGGTTATGGCAGGTCCCCGTCGGACTGCCCAAATAAACGTTCAAAATAAACATTTTGTTGTCGCTTCGTAATTACGGCTCCCTGACTAAATTAAACACAATTTTCTTAATTATTTTGAGCAAAAAAGCGAGATACTCTTAAAATATTCATGAAGTTACGTTTTCAAGTAGCAGTGTGACGGAACGCGTGAATATTAGTCAAATTAGTACGCCAAGAAAGATGGCGAAGCTCTCCAAACTCATTATTATCTCTAACTCCGTCACAATTAATAAAAAAATCAATTAGGAAAGTTTTAATTGCATTCCCGCAGCAGCAACACTTGTAATTTTTCTTTTTCGCACAACTTTGTCATAATAACTATGAACCCATCATGGTCAGCGGAAAATAGGATTCTACTAGTTGGTAAGTATTTTCTATTTATCCTGTCTTATTTATAGTACTGTATAACAATTATTTGCTCGTTAACATTTCACAACATAAATTCAATCTCTTTCATCATATCCTATAACCGAGTTACTCCGTGAATATTTAAAGTCATTTAAAAAGTAGTAATAAGCGGAAAGTTACTTCAAAAGGCATACAAAGTACTTCATTATCTGAAACACGAGCGACGTCTGAAAGTCTTAAAAACTCGTTACAGATTATCTTGATATTAAATATAAGCCGAAGTATTTAAATATCTTTAAGGTTTAATAACTGGAATTCTTAAACATAATAGGGATAAAGGTATTTTCGAGTTCATCTTTGTAACAGCAAGACAAAAAACCCTATTGAACAAGTTCTGTTTTCAAATACGAAAACGACGCGACGTTGACACAAGTGAAACAGAATTATTCATCAGGGTATTCTATACATACCAAACAAAGTAATAAAAAAAATTAAACCGACTTCAAAAAGAAATTAACCCAAAATTATGAAATAACTTTAATTTCGGAAGTCGGTGTCTTAAGATCTGTATTTTAGTTGTAGTTTTTTGCCACCGACTTCGAAATTAAAGTTATTTCATAATTTTGAGTTAATTTCTTTTATAACATATTTGCTCGTAAAGGGTCTCTTATTTCACCAATTTCAATATCGTAATGTATCTCATTACGCACTTGTGCGGTAATGTAAAGTAAATCGCACGGTTTATCAAGATGCTCCGTCAAAACGAACGGTACTTTTTTAAATCTTAGCAAAGAGTTTTTATTTCAGAAAAGTAGTCAACATTTTATGAATAAAATTAACTTTGGGAGATAAAACATAATAAATAAACATTTAATTCTTTAATTTAATTAATTTTGACAATAAATTACAACCATTAATATCTGTAACAAAAACAAAAATATTAATTTACTTTATTAATAATACTGGCTGTTTTGTGCCTATGCCTGAAAAAAAAAGCGCGAACGCGCGCGCATCACTTATCTGTTAAGAAGTAAAAATTATTCCGCGCGCTTTTTCTTTTCGCTGTACTTTTTTTTATTTGAAAATGTCGTCAAGTAATGATGAATTTATTAATTCCACACCGCCAGAAGTCTCAGAGACAGCGAAAAAGGCTACTCTAAGCCCGAAAAATCGACCGATAGATACTTACAAGCGTATCAAAATTTCATCATATGGAAAACAAGCAAATAGGCAAATTCAGTCCGAGTTTTATTTATTTCCTCGCAAATATGTTATAAAACGTCGTATGACATACGTGCGCTTTGAAAATTACAGCCTCTGCTTTCTTTTAGCCCTCGCCTACGGCTCGGGCAAGCAATATCGCCTCGGCTGTAATTTTCAACTTACCGCACTTATATCATAATGTACTATTAAAAGTCGGTTTATTTTTTATAAATAAGGTACATTTTTATTTCGTAATTTTTTAGTTTTAAGTAAAAACTGGAATATTTGTTTTGTTGTAAATATTGCACTAGAATTTGACCAAGGTTTTGAGATGTTTTTCCTTTGACACTACATCCGTAGCTCGTATCAACAAGCCAGGCCGTCACACTTACACGTATTAGTCCATATCTTGAAAATTACTGAATCGATTTTGATGAAACTTGGCTTACATTTACTTCAACTTAGGGAACAGTTCCCCTAAGTTGAAGTAAATGTAAGCCAATAAAAAAATGGTCACGATCCGTTATACATACGTCTATAAAAATTTTTATATTTGTTTGGAAGCCCTAATAGATTGTCATATGTGAATATAATGCATTTCTAATAATATTACATACATACGTGTCGAATTGATAACCTCCTTTTTTTTGAAGTCGGTAAAAATATACCTGAATTTACAGTAATAAATGGTGACTGGGGCGACGCGAGCTTACCTATGCTGATATTCTACATTTAAAGCTATTTCTGAAGAACATTATAAAATCATAGACAGTACCTACCTAAGTAATTGTTAGTACATATGAAGCTCTATCCGAAGCTTCACTGAAGAGTGAACAAACACGACATTTACAAAGTATTTATTCACTGAAAGACAAGATCAGATTAATCCGTCTCAAGAAAGTTTTTCGAAGCAATGTCCTCAAAGACCTTAAACGATTCAAGAGCTAAGTAAACCTGGAAATTTTCTGGAGAGTTCTATTATATATAAGTTGTACCTTTAATAGAACTGTAGAAGATTTCATCAAGTCGAATTATAATGAAACCGCAAGAGGAGGGCGGCCATTACGAGTCGTACCAAATGGCTGACCCTTTGGTTCTCACTCTCCTGGTGAGCCGGGCGGTAAGTGCGAGCCTAAAACTTGGCATATTGTGAATACGGTGAACTTGTGCGAACGACCGCGGACGGCGGCGGCTTGGTTGGTGCCGGCCCTTTGGTGCCGCACTGCGATACTGCGGGGCACACTTTACGAAAATTGCTCATTTGCCATTCTAAATGTTTGTGAATTGATATTACATGCGATGCAAATGGAGATTGTGTTAACAGTTAGATAGCACCTTTAAGTCTGTTTCCCATTTATATGAGGCGTTAATATTAAGGAAATTATAATTCGTATGCTACTAGGGTTTTATTCCCGATAACCATATAGTTAAGTTGTTCTTCTCCAACTACATATCATCATTGAAGGCATACAATTTACTAATTTAAAGTCTATTTCCAAAGGTGGAAGTAAACATGAAACAGTAGGTACTACTAGATCCGAACCCTTATTTATTCAGGACTAATGAGCCCTGAACCTTACCTGAAACTTTTACAATCCAGGGCCAATAAATAACTTTTGAGTCGAGTTTAGATTTAGCGAAGCGTGTAGACAGGCAAGCCAGCTAAACCGATACGTCCGTCCGTGTGTACACAGTGCGATCTACTCAGTCCACACTGTTGTTCACAGTTCTAACTTTAGATTAATATCAAACTAGAGTTTAAAGTAAAGTCGGATTAAATCTGTTGATTTAGCGAAACCAAACATACTTGTAAGAGACAAGAATGTTAGTCCACTTTAATTAAGTCCAAGTAAATATTGAGCGAAGTTATAACTTATTTTAGAATCATTTTCATTAAATATTAATCGTACAAACACTGCGACATCATGAAATTTGCAAATAGATTTACTTAGTGAGTTAAGATAAAATATTTGCGCAAATCCTTTAAAATATCAAGTTGAAAATCTTTTGATAAATCGAGCGATTTAGCTAATTTCCTCAGCAAATCGCATTACTTTAGCAATTTCTAACAATCGAAGAAATTAAGTTCCTTATTGTTGGCTCGTTTCCTTCTGTGTGTTTAATTTAATTTTATTCATTTTAGGAATCTGTTTTAAAGCGGATATCATAATAATGGTTAATATATAACTAATCTGTTTACCACAAGAATGTATTAAAGTTAGGTAGAGTTATATCATTCCATGCAGTTTCTTGATTAAAATCTGTAAACCCAAGACACCATCAGGTTAGTGGAAAATGTAGAAATGTAGATTCCGGAATTCCTTTTACAAACAAGATTAAACCCGTCTAGAACACATTCATCAGTGGGGCGCCTTACGTCGTGGACGTTCTGCGTCGGATCGTGAATGAGTTCGCCGTAGCGGTCCACGCGGACCTCCATCGACGGCAGCGGCGTGTGGCACTCGGCGTCGAAACGAAACTGACCCTGGCACCACACATGAACAGGAAATGGATATTACACAGTGACACTTTGTACAGGAAGTGCTCGGTGATCGTGGCGATAAACGTATTCACAAAAGCAGGACAAAACAAAAAACAGAATATAAGGGCAAGCGGCGCGGCATGCTTACACGCTTGCATGCTTCAATATCTACGAGCATGGACGCATGCGCGGCGGCCACCTCGCGCGCCTCGTCGGCCATGCGGCGTCCTTGAGGAGTCGCGTCTTCTTTCACAACTACGCATGCTTCTTCTTTTTCTGCGGGCTTAGTATCTTCTTCAGCGGAAGCTACATCAGGCGGCTCAATCTCAGGAGTTTGGGGGGAAGTTTCGGGATTGGGAGGAGGAGGAACATCAGCGTTCTCAAGCTTGGGAGCGGTCGTCTCGCTCACCCTTTTATGATTCTCCGGCAAACTGATGTTGCATTCGTTGTCGAAACGGAATTGACTCTGTTTCCGAGGTAAGCAAGAAACAAATGTAAACATGATATATTAAATGATGTGTTCAAAAATTCTTTAAATAAGATATTTTTATCATCTTTCATTGAATAAGACTTATTTAGACTGATAATTTAGACAAGAAATCATCTAAATAGATAAAGACCCGTAACTTAAATATGACTCACCTTATACCCGGGCCCCAGCCTGTGCATTGCGCAGATCTGGTGCGTAGTGAGCGCCTCTCCGAACAGATAGATGGCGGCCATCTGTCCGCAGAATACTCGCTCCTCGTCCAGCTCTGCCGTCGCACCGATGTAACACTTGTCGAAAGGCTGTTGAAAAATCAACACGTTGTATCAGATAGTCTAGCTTTTCTATATTACTTATAGGCGGGTGCTACTTTTCTGTTGTTGCTCGCATATACATAAAATAATTTGACAATAAGTTTTCACAACTTAAAAACTTGAAGAAGTCAAAGAGTTATTATTCAAATATGTATGTATTATTTAATATTCCACAAATACCAAATCAAACCTAGTTAAATGTTATTAAAATTGAAGCAAAAGACACTTCAAGTAAACTCATCTTATCCAAGTAACTTTCGACAGCTTCTCCTTAACTACAAAATTAGTTAAGAAGCACAAATTACTTCAAAACATTAATTTTCTTTCGTAGAATATTTCGGCAAAGGCGTTTGAGATTGGAAGGCATTTCATATTCGCCGATATTTCAGCCAAGATCGTAGTAAGGTCGGAATTGAATCAAAACTTATTGGTGGACGAAATTCCTATTAGAGTAAGCAAATCAAACATTTGTGGCAAAAGTTCTCTAATACAAAATGAAGAGTAAGGTTACCGCGAAGTATTTATCGGAGGAATTTGGAGCCAACAAAGTGAAGCAAGTTTGCCCTAACTGATTGAAACCCACTGTCAGACTGTTTATGTAATACCCGCAGATACATAAGACCACTAAATACATAATCACGGTACGATATTCAATGAAAACGTAGCTACCATAATGAAACTAAATGAATTTCATAATGAGAACACGATGGAACTGATGCAACTATTTGCCAGTTATGAAAATGATTTTTCACACCACCAGGGGCCCAATTCTGTAACTTTAAGTTAACCAACACGCCATTGACACTCTATCGACACACTACAGACATTATGTTGCCACTGTTGCAAATTTGGCATTCTGCAAAAACTTCAATGGCGTTTCAGTGGTGTCTCAGTTCAGTAGTGTGTCGATTGTATGTCGATAGTGTGGCAGTACAATAGTTTTCAGTGTTGCTAACGAAAATCTACCATGCGACCATAGAGGTCACCAAACCTACCACTTTTTGAAATCCTATTTTTATCAATTAAAACTTTATAATAAGGGTTTTTTAATAATCTAAAAACGTTTTATTATCGAAAACATCAAATTTCACTAAAAAGAAGCGTATATTGTTAAAAAAAATAAGATTTTTATCACGATAATTTTTAGTCTATGCCTTTCTGAAAAAAAAACAGCATGTGTGCAATTCACACGTGGTAGAAGTGAAACCTTCAAAAACACTGTACAATGCTTCCTATCTCATTTTCTCCCACGTTAAATCTTATGAATTTACATGTCTCTTTTTATTGTCACTTTTTCGTTTCATAAACTTTCAAATCACAACGATGCTAAAGAACATCCATCCATCCATCTATCCAACCAACTTCACACTTGCGTATGACAGTCAACTGTGGGTACTTACCACCTTTATAATAATTACGCGCCGCACTATGTAGGTATAGAGGTATGAGGAACAGGGTGTAAAGTTCACTCATACTCTATAGAAAAGGGAGGATCCTCCGACCAGACGGGTGTTGTGTCTGGCGGGCAACTGCCCGTTGATTCATGTCGGGCCGTTGTATCTATGCTAGTTGCGCGGTAAACTCTGCTTGCGCGATGCAGGATTTGCGTGACGTCAGTATGACGCGTTGTTTGCATGTGGCGTTGTAGATACCGCTACATCGGTACCATTTTGTTGAAACTCAGATGTGTCTTCTCGACATCCGTGTGTCACTAACGGGATGCAGCAGAATACCAGCGTCAGGTATTGTACCTGGCATATGCTGAGATGGACTCCCATTTGGTGCAACCATGAGACACACACCGCCAAGTAGTGATCAACCGTTATAGATGTGTATCTATCTATCTATCTGTCTGTCTATCTGTCTGTACGTCCGTCCGTCTGTCTGTCCGTCCGTCCTTCCGTCTGTCCGCTTGTCCGTCCGTCTGTCCGCGGTCCGTCCGTCTGTCCGCCCATCCGCCAGTCCGTCCGTCCGTCTGTCCGGCCGTCCGTCCGTCTGTCCGTCCGCCCGTCGGCCATTCTACCCGGCCGTCCGTCCATCCGTCCGTCCGTCCATCCGTCCGGCCGTCCGTCCATCCGTCCATCCATCCATTCATCCATCCATCCATCCATCCATCCATGTCATTTGTAATAATAAAATACAAAAACACTGTATAATGCTTCCTATCTCATTTGCGGCGCTGCACTGCCGCAAAAATAAACGTCGTCGGTCGGCAACTCGGCACTATAAGCCAATGCCAAAATACGCCACCGCAAAGTATATAGAGAAGGCCTCATTGTGGCGAAATACGTCCACTTTATTAATTGACTACGTAAGACGCACACACACACGCACATAATTATTTTAATTTAAAAAAATAAACAAATTGAAACAAAACAATAGCGAAAAGAGGTGTCGTTGTTCAATGGCTTCATAATGGCGATTCGATGGCCAAAACACTATTCAAACACGATAGACACAACTGTCAAATACACTTAAAAATATTACAGATTACCGTAACTTTGGTCATCACGAAGCCATTGGCACATTATAGTGGACCAGACTACCAATTATTACAATAGTCTTACTATGGCGATTCAATGGCACTACAGTGGCAAGTCAATGACCATAAATATTTTGTAGAATACCGAATGTCAATGACTATTCTATTGAGACACCACTGACACACTACAGACACACTATTGAGAAGTTGGTTATTTTACAGAATTGGGCCCCTGCTCGCTAACGTCAAATTATATGTCGTTCAAACCTAACCTAAAGCAAGTCATTTAATTTAAGGCCTAGGAGTAGTTGAGCCAGTACATACTGACTGTGGTTCTGCTAATTTACTCATTGCTTCATCGTCGATTCCAACGAAAAGCTCTTTCTTTATTTCTTTCTTCTAGGCTCTAGCCGGTATTGATATTGTACTGAATTTCATTATATTATAATGTGATTTAAATTTGGAACGTCAACTGAGAAAAACGTCGTCTGCCTAGCCCTTTCCTAACTATTATATTTTTGTCTCCCCCACGTTTTCTCATAACACATTTTTTGACATTGGCAGAATTGTCAACATCGGCACTATTGCCACAGAGAAAAATAGAAATGGAACTATGTTGGTTGTATTTTACATGGAGCGACTGCCTATCAGACCTCCACAACCCAGTTACTGGGTAATATGATACCCCTTGGTAAGACTGGTTGTCAGACTTTCGGGCTTGTGAGTACCCGTAACGACTGTCAAAGATCCACGAATGACAGCCGGGACCAACGGCTTAACGTGCTTTCCGAGGCACGGAGGTGTATCGGTATGTAAATATGGTCACCCATCCACAGACCAACCACAGCAAGTGTAGGTTAACCTGATCGATTGACCTGTGTGGCCGTTATTATTTAACCACGGGCCTCTCTCGGAAAAAGTATGGAAACATTAACCAAAAAAAAAAATTTTATACCTATTATTGTACAGGTCGACCAAAGAGTTCTTGCCTCATAGGTTTTAGTCGCCGTCGACGAACAAAATGATCGGTTTCTGTGACGCGTATGGGTCCCACGTTTTGTTGGATTTGAGCTGACGCTCCATTGCCATTATTTATTGTGTTTTTGATGAAAATGGATGAGATTTGATTGAAAAAATAAAAAAAAATCCGACAGGCAGTAGGTATGTTATTTTAGTTCAATCTCAGATTTGATGCCACCAACTGTATCAGACTGCTTGAAAACTGAACTAGTTTTGAATCTTAGTTGCAGTCGGTAGTATGTTATATTTTTGGAATGGGCATTGTTTATATTTTTTTAAATGTTGTAATTGAAAAACCATTTCGAGGAATAGCGTTATTGATCATTACGGACTAATTAATTATAATGAAAAATAGTCATATTTTATTGATATTTTTGATAAAATACGATTGACCTTCTTTGCCCTTTAAATTACGTCGGCTTTGGCCGTACAGTTTTGTATCGTTACCTCAGAAAAAAAAAGTAAGAGGCAAGTATTGTCTACAATCTGTCAAATGTCAAATTATTATAAATATGTCAAAAATATAAACATCCTTGTTTATATCTCATTACCTACATTACATAGGTACATTATTTCAACACTCGACAATATTTTAATATACTGGAAGAGTTATGGAATACAGGAACTGCTTTGTTCCAACTTGCAGCAATAATAGTAATAATGTCGCCGCGTGCGTTATTATTCTATTTCTAAGTCGCCGCGTCGATTGTTCTAGTGACGATATAAGAGAGTAGTATATTCCTTGGAGGAAACTTACACATAAAAAAACCATTTGTAAATAAATACGCTCAGATAGGATTCGATTATTTAAAACGTCTATTCGGCCTATTGACACTTTGACAGATGTGAGATTGTTGACGTAGTGTTGACAGATTAAAATATTTAATTATGTACTAGTAAGGCAACGGCACTTAATCTTTATGCCACTGATGACGTCACCTACCTTAAAACTTAAAATATTTTTTTTTTAAATAACTATTGAGCCAATCATCAAAATATTCAAATTAGTTTCTCAAAATGCTCTAAATTTTCAAAAAATAAAATAAAATCTAATGGTTAGAAATTTTGGACAATCCCCATTGTCTCTTCAAACCATTTATTTTGAGCCCCCACATAGTAATGGTACCTACTATTTTTTTTTCAAGACCCTTCTTTGTCATCGTCTAAAATCCGCCATTTTGATTTTATAAAAACAAAACATAGCCTATAATTTCCGCGCGACCCAAACGAGTCGATAGACTCCTCATGTATTAAAATACATCCAACCGTTAGGATGCTTCGAGGGTATAAGAAATTCCACATACAAAGATACATAGTTAAGTACGCAAAAAACAACCCTGTCCTGACACGTGGTCGGGTAAATACGAGTAGTATATGACACTGCATATAACTAGGTATTCCCCGGTTATTTAACAGTTTCATAAACTATTAATTAGATAATCGAATTGGTTAGTACTCAATACAATACTCAATAAACGTATAATAAACGTATTTTCTTTCTTCTTTCTTTCTTTCTTTCAATACTTTTATTGCATTCCACATGTAGGTATTCTTAGGTGGTAAACTTATAGTTAGATCATACCGACCCTGTCAGGCAGTAGATGCGAAAAGTAGAGTTTCTCCTCGGGGATAAAGGTGTCTTCGTCTTAGGCGAGCTTGAATCCCTCACTCCACTCAGGATTCTAGTCTCATCTCCCTCGCTTCGCTAAGCAGTTAACTCAGAGCTCCCTCGCTAAGTTTGGGATCCCAAATCCTTCGTTGCGTTCAGGATTAAAACTAGCGTCCGCGACAATAAGACACCACTTTACCCCCTTAGTGAATAATCCATACTGAATATTATAAATGCGAAAGTGTGTCTGTTATCTCTTCACGCTTAAACCATAGTTTTATCCCGATATTCCAATGGGATCGACACTGATGCGGGTGAATCCGCGGGGCGCTGCTAGTCTACTATAATAGTGTTTTGGGAAAAGAGATTTTTCATTGGATCAGTTTAATTAAACCCAAAATGCTTTGAGATTATGACGGTGTTTATCAAAATGTTTAATTAATATAATGCCAAACAGTTTTTTGTTTCAAATGAACTGAATCAATAGGTATTTAGTTATTTCAGAGTATTTAGGCAAAGGGTCGTGCCTGAGTTAGAAAATTGTGAACGTAAAATTAATTTTGGCCAATAAACTGAAATAAGCTGAAGTAAATTTATATAAGGTACCATACTGTTAGATATAATAGAAGGTCACAGCTTCGGCAACCTTTTCCTAAGACCCACAGGAACACTCTAATATTTCTAAATTAATAAACCTTTTCTAAGTACCTAAGTACTTACTTGACATTTGGAACGCATGTAGGCATTCGCACATGTTAAAAAGTTCGACAATATTGTACGAGCTTATTTATAGAGCTAAACAAAAAAACTTTTAACAGGAATATGTTGGAAAATGCTTTGGGTAACAGAAACTTCTATCTACATCAATTACAATAGCGTATAAAAATAAAATTAGGTAGGCTATATGAGGATAATGAGGAGTTGAAGACATTGCGCCTTAGAACAATAACAAGATATACCTAGCACTCCATAGTTCTTCTAAACAAGTTGTCGGGACTATTAAAGCCAACATTAGGTAACTCTACAGCAGGTTCAATACACAGCGATTATCGCGCGCGCAGCCTATCGTTAGGCAGTCGCACACGCCCCGTTATCCCCAGCTCTGTGCACAGTAATGGCATGTAAATTCACATTTACAGCTAAAACACTCGTGTTTAGTCATAAATGGTATTTTTGAGCGGCACGTGGTGGTTTAGCGCCCCCGATTTTCGTAATATCGTTTGAAAGCGCGTTGCTCAAATCTCTTTTACGTGTCAAATTTTATTCAGTTTCAGGAATTTTGTAAAAGCATTTTCTTTTTATTAATTTATATTTCCGAGACCGCTAAATACAATATTATTTTTGTAGGTTTTATTTAACTAAGATTTTACATAAATAGAACTTCAAAGTGACTGAATTAGAACCTTGACTTCAATGCCATTATTAGTGGCCATTCTGTCCATTATTCAAAGGGTCTAATTCAGTTCTTTGTTAGGCGGAATTTATATCAAAGAGTATTTTTTCTAACAACTCTTTGGTTTCAGAATACTGAATTGATAAAATAATTCGGCCGTTGTAATGCCGAGGCCTAGAATATAAAATTAATTTTGTATGAACGTGACCTCTGATTTTAATTCTCTTTCTTATAAAGGTCTTTCAACTATTGAATTTTTTTAATTGACTCTGCAATAATTTATTGCTAAGGTATAACGTGCCAACACCCAAGCTCATCTCGTCACACAGGGGCATATGACATAGTCCTAAATAATTAGTTTGTCTTCATAACGCTAGACAAGTTCATTTTGCAGCAACTATGCGTGACCACGTCCATGCCTCAGTGAATATTCATAGGCATGCATGAACTAACGCCAACTTAATCCCTCGAGCGCGAATGAGAACACCAGAAGAACAGGAACTAAATGGAACTTCACAAAACAAATAAAGGAAGAATCCCAATCAAAACAATACTACAACACTGGCTGTATGAATTCGCGCACTTTCAGTCTATAATTGGCTGCGTATTTTTTTAATCGGATTACTTGCAGCAGCATGGAGCTTTTGTAACGGCAACACAAAATTAATTAATGTAGCGGAACGAATATGGACGTGAAGGTATTGATAGATGATTCTGATGAAATGGGGCTTTATTTCCACAACCATAATAAAAAGGTTGAAGGCCAACATCGGTCATTTGGGCCACTATTGTAATAATATTCGGGACTCAATCCCTTGTGGCCAGAGGCGGCGTAAAGCGTGGGCGACGTGGGCCATCGCCTACGGCCTCGCTCTCCTAGGGGCCTCGCACGGACTTGCACCTCGAAGGCAGGACAAGCAAATTTATTTATCGCGTTTAAAACGACGAAAAGTTTTATTCGTCGTATAACTCGTACCAAATTCTTTTTAACACGCTTTTATTATCTTCACTGGTAACATACTAAAAATGTAAAAAAATCTTAAAAGTATTATAACCTACTTCTAATAAAATTGTCGTATCGAAATGAAACTTTATATGCATATATGTAGTTCGGAAGAGAAAACTATAAAAAAAAAATTATATCCGTTATTCCCTGATCAATTACACAGGTTGGCAGGGACATCGACCGCAAAAAGTAACCAAAAATCCAGCACATGATTCAAGACTAGCTTAGAAATTAGTCGTCAGTTATTACAACAAAAAAATTGCTAAAACCTACCTACGCGAGTACGAGGCCTACGTGACCTACGCGGTCAAAATGCATGAAACAGCTAATAAAAAAAATTACCAATGAACTTTGGGTTCAGAATCATGTACTGAATCTATGGAAGTAGTGCACTGATGTCGTGTAATTTTAGCCAGGAGGTGGATAGTGGAACTCTTCAGTGGCTACTAATAAACCCTCGAGTTTGGGGACATATGATTCGTTTGCACGAGTTCAATATATTACATTTGGTGTCGAGCTTTAAACACTTTCAATGTTTCCTACCTATAATTTATGTATTGTATAGTCTTTTTGTAGCTTTTGATTGTCCATAATAAATAAAAATTAACAGTTTTTGATGATAAATGATTTTATTTTCTGTAAATAGGTTTGCACAAACACTTTTACACGTCAATCATAAATTTTTTAAACTAGATGAGGTCGGCGTTTCCTATCTGACTACTCTGAGAAGAAAGGCCGAAACAAACTCAGAGGTCATAGTCTCTTTTAAAGTCCAGACATAATCTTGGTCAAGTTATATGAAGACCATGTAGGTCGATGTCTGAGATGGTCTTTTGAGGAAAGAACCACACAGATTGAGAGGACCTGTCCAGTCAGTGCACGCATTTGTCAGAAATCATGCAGTTCAACTCAAACGATTCGACGAACAATACCAAAGAAAGGACATTTGGGTAGGCCACATAAATTACTCAAACTGCCAGACCATAGAGAGAATAATAAAAAATATAAAATGACTAAAATAAATGACCCACATCGTCTTCACATTCACAATAATTAAAATAATGTAATACTTTAAAAAGTAAGCAAATGTCAGTTTAAAACAAAAAAAAACATTAATGTCAATGTGTATATAAAAAAAAAAACATCAAAAACACTCAAAATGCAGAAATTGGAAGCAGCTCAATCCCAAGCCTTTGTATCCTCAATATAATCTTTAACGGTATAAAAGGTTTTCTGGCACAACTTACGTTTAATGAACGATTTAAATTTATTAAGGCTTAGATCTTGAACGTGGCTTGGTAGTTTATTATAAAAGTGTAGGTATACATTGGCATCTGAACGAGCCACCTATTTTCTTGAGCCTTGTTGTAGGTACAACATAATTGTGTTTGTTTCTAGTATTTATGACTTTTTAATAGTATATTTCATTACAAGTGCGGAAAGGTTGTCATTGCAAAGAGTTCCGACAAATGTCTACCCGAGCCGAGGCGCAGCCGAAGGCGAGGGTTGACAGTCGGAACAAGTTGCAATGACGGTTTCGCACGTGTACTGAACGACTATTTTTAATACAGTTGCGAAAAAATGAAGCAATTTAATAAAATAATAAAAACACAATAAACTCAACTAACTAATGGCGCCGACCGTAGAAATATAAGCAGAGATTTTTTTTCTTCACCCATTCTGGTAGGCAAAGGGAACTATGCCCATACAGCCAAGTCTTCAGTAGAATTTTATTATTGATATGAAATGAAAATGAAATGTAATGAGATGAAATTAAATTAAACCTAACCTAACTCATTCAATCAAATCATTAAATTGATATTGAAACAAATTAGTAGCTTCTTTTTAGAAATATAGGTATTTGCATGAATCATAAAAACTTCTATGAATACTTTTAGTAAAAACGTCATGGTTGGTTTTTCTTTTTAATAGAAATTATTTTGACAATTGGGAAAGAGAACGCACGAGTTCGGGAAAGGTAAAAAAAAAGCACGAGTATGTAATAGCCCACATCCCGAACGCTATACGTCCCTGCAATACGCCACTTTTTGAGCAACTGTATTAAAAATTGTTTTTCAAATCCATTTTGCGATACCAGAGGGCCTCGCAAAATGTATGTTGCCCACATGAAATTTAGGTCTTGCTCCGCCACTGCTTGTGGCACGCGGGCACGGTGGCAATCAATCTATGATTTCCATTTGATTAGAGTACCGATACAAATTCAAGTTAGCTAATTATGTTTCGATGTTATTTATTTTGTTTATTTATGAAACAATATAAACTGCTATCAGTACTAAAACTTATGATAATTAAGTAAAGTTTATTTTATTTATTAATAACCAATTTATATTAACAGTTTGCACCACACATAAAAGTAAGAAATCAATATCTCCAGACGGTAGAAGTTTTGTCAAACTCTTAA
Source organism: Luperina nickerlii (assembly GCA_963855955.1). Lineage (NCBI taxonomy): Eukaryota > Metazoa > Arthropoda > Insecta > Lepidoptera > Noctuidae > Luperina > Luperina nickerlii. The sequence goes on from OY979671.1 coordinate 23,250,724, forward strand.
AACTTGTATTACTATGAAGTCCGCATACATCCGCAGGAATTTGCATGGCATTACTTGTAATAAATTGCTGCTAACGACACGTACGTGACGACTCGAACGCACAACTTGTCGCAAAGGGGGTGTTCGCCGTAGATAACTGAATGTATTATGCTAAGCCCATATAGAGTTATGAGCACTTGGTACTTGAGGCTGGATTAGGGATACCATTTAACTACTTGAGAAACGCCAGATTACATGTAAGAAATATTCATAGGTTTATAACTAAGAACATAGCATGAGATTCAGCTGATTTTAAAGCTACAGATCTTCATTCGAATCGCATTAACAATTCTCAATCCACTGGTTTGGAAAATTTGCCTTTTCAACAACTAGACTACCACAATGTATAATGGATATGGATAGATTGTAAATTATTAATATTGATAATTGTCAACATGAATTTCCGTGTGGAGACTTTGAATACGTTTTGGGACTTACGTCGTTAGTGGAGACGAACCACGCCATCTCTGTGCTAGATGCTAGCTGTCCGTTCACCAAGCATTTGATCTCGCTCTTCGTCCATCTGTTGTATATGTACACCACCGCTATCGCGTACCATCTGCACGGAAAATAAAACTTTATCATTCTAGTTCAAGAGCTTATTTTGACCCTCAAGCATTCGTTTGGATAGGAGTCCCAAATCATGAAATCCTTTCGTTTCATCATCATTTAACTTCGTCATAACGATGTAAGTTAGTAAACAAGAGATCGTTAATTATCAATTATAAATCAACAAGGCATGCGTTTAGTTACGATTTAGATGATTCAGTTCAACATTAACCGGTTGAATGCCGTAATTACAGAAACAATTAAAAAGCCATTGTGTCTCGCGTGGATCCACGTTATGGCAAGCGAAGAGTTAAAGGTTGAATGCAGATTTGTCGAACATTTTTGTAAAATACATTCAAATAAAGGAACATTTTTTGCACTTAATCAAGTGTAGTGGAGTGTGTAACTTTGAAAATGTTCAGTCTACTGTAATGCTCTGTTCAAAGAGTTCAAACATGTTGAATGTTCTCTCAAACAAATAAAATTAATAAAACATTTGTTTATGCGAGTTAAGCTGTTCCACATAAAAACTCTAAAATTGATCCCTGTTCATGCACTCTGCTAATAACTTCTCTTAGCGTTCACAGAGGAAAATAATGAAATAAAAGTAACTGGATAATTTTTGGGCCAACTTTTAGCACGAAAGCCGACCGTCGTCATAAACTGACTACACAGGAAAGTTTATTTATACTGCTGAAACTTTTTCACTGCCCTGATTTAGTGTTTTGAACAAAGTTTTAAAATTTGATAGAAGCACGTTCAAATATTAACCGCACCACAACATTCAATAATTTCGTATTTTTAACGATTTTGCAGTATTACATTCGGGTGTTTTGTGCCTCCTGCCAATAACAGATAAGGCAGACAGACTCATAACAACCGCACTAAATATCCCAAAACTGGTGACGCAACAGCAGTACTACTGTGCTACGGGAATGGCTTTGCTCGCTCAATACCTCACTGAAGGTAGTCATCAGTGAGTGAATATTGGCTATCCTTTTGTGCCCCTTTTATGAAAAAGCAACCAAACTATTGAAGTTGTCTGAGTAGGGAGAACTTACCTTCTGGGTTGAAATTCGTATTTGACACAATGTTGAAACCCTTTGCCCCGCACCTTCATTGATGTGAGAACGAGACAGTTGCCGACGAAGTGTGCCGTGTAGCCCACGCCTTTACTCGTTTTGAAACTGTCGCGGACAAATTAACAAGGTCAGTTAATTAAATAACACCTGCACTAAACTTTAATAATCTTATTCAACCACTAATCTTACATGAGAAGCAAAAATTATAATCGAATCATACACTCCAGATAGGGCTCAGTCAGCATAGGTATGCAGCATATCATGATCTTCAAAGTAGACGTGGCGTGTGGCGAACTCGCAATTCAATTATCTCCGGACACAAACCGAAAATGATTTAGCTTAGTGCCACGATAGCAGAGCACAACCGAAACTACACTTGAAACGTCCGAGCTCCACTCAAATCAAATGAAAAGTTGGGAACACACAGGTGCAACCGCGGTCTGTGGCTACACGCGATTTACGGAATACATTTGGCATTCGCACTGTAATACGCTTTTAGTACAAATTGACTTGATATTGCCTATCTAACTCTTCCCAAATTAAATTGTTATACCTTGTACTAGAATTATTAAATGTTTTCGCACCAGTAACTGTGTTTATTGCCTCGAATATTATAATACCAAGTGGGGCGGTAACGTGTTACGGCTCCTACACACAGGCGCGACGCGACACGCGACACAAAGGCACCGCTCGTTGCGCGACTTGCGGTGCCTTTGTGTCGCGTGTCGCGTCGCGCCTGTGTGTACGAGCCTTTACTGAGAATGTTGGGGGAATATAAAAACTTAATTTGGTGAAGGTGTGTATGTTTTTTTCGCGTAGGGGTTATGTTTGATGTAGGGAGTTTGATTTTCAGATCTAAATTAAAGGAAAAAATTTTCCTTGTTGCCATAACACGTCATGCCTCATTGAAAATACATCCAAGATGAATACAGAAATCTTAAGTTCTCGCTATGTCTGTACGAACTGTATCTACATCTGTTCATTTTACAAGGTTTTGGTCTTATCGTAGAATCATAATTACCAGGAGTCAATAGTGACATAGTTACCAGTATAGATATGGTTTCTCCCTCTCGATGTTGACGGAGTTGATGGGGTCGAGCCGAAACCACGTAGTGAAGGTGAACCCATTCTCGTACGGCCACCTGGCGAGCGGAGGCAGAACTACCGCCTGCAATACAAGAACATCATACAGTAGGCAATATTAATAGTGGAATAAATAAAACTGTTTTTTTTCTAAATTACTCAATTGAGGAACTTCTGATTAAATTATAACAGATAAGGAAACATTAGTTGCCCAACCTGTGAAACCACTAGATCAATAAGATAGTCAGAAAATTATAATACTTTGATTGAATTAGGCTTATGAGTTGATTACCTATAACAGTGATGGATCGCAAACATTTTACTATCTTTGAAAGAAAAATATTTCCACCACGTGGTGTTTCCATCAAAGTTGTAAACTAAGAATTATATCCTCAATGCAATGATAAAGCAAATACTTTTAACTAAATTAGGTCCCAATTTAAATACATACTTAGTAACTATTTGTGTCCTCTATCTAAGTAGATATATCCACTCAGAACACTGATTTTCTTTAAAATCGCACATAAAAATGTGGAATCCAAAAGAGCGAAACTTGGCAAGTGGTGCGGTACTCGGCAGTAAAAACTTATTTTATGCTCCGATGGAAGGCCAACACAGGGATCTCTTGTAAAGGTTTCTATCGAGATATCGTCTCAATAAAATCTACATATATAAGCTCCTTTTATCGTCACTCCAATCTTCCATTTCGTATGTGTATCCAGTATAATATACAAATGTTCACCAACAAAATAAACAAGTTATTTCCACCTTTTCCACGAATTACAATATTATTTGTAAAGATTAGTATCACGACATGTTATTAGGCCTTAGTTGAGAAGATTTACTGACCAGGATAAAAATAAAGTAGAAGGAGATTACATGAGGCTCGACTCTTTAGTGGCAATAAGCTAGAAGACGCCTGATACGAACATAATATAAATGGGTTCATACGACACTGCACTGATTAAACTTACTATGTCGTTCTAGCTCAGGTCCATTATGAGTGAGCTAGATTAATTTAGCTTTCCAAGTTATTGAGTAACGGGTAATTAGAACATATTATGAAGACAGGGACGTTGAATGTAAGTATAGAGAAATTATTATAATTATGATTCGCAAACTCTAAAATAGTTTTCTAAACTTGTAATGGGGATCGCACGGTCGCACCGGACGGGAGTCATCAATATCACTCGCACACAACGCGAACGCGTACATGACAAAGCGCGGCAATGTGTGCGACGAGGCGAGCAAGCGACGCAGCTGCGCAACTGGTTCGATATGCGTCACCAGCGTCACAGACCGGTTGGAAATCAGTAGCGCGGGGCCCGCCGCTGAGATCACTTGTGGGTTGCGTACCGGTCCGCGATCATGGCGCGCGATAATATGAGCGAGCAAAATATAAATATCCGATTCGTGAAAGAGGTACAGAAATATCCGTCGCTATACAACTTTGAGTTGCCTTCGTACACTCGGAGGGACATCAGCGACGAGGCTTGGGAAAATGTGGGCAAAGCTATGAACATGACACGTGAGTAAGGTTATTAGTACATATTTTCGCCGCAGTGGCGCTAGTTGTATTCTCGAACATTCGAGACCGAAGTGTCCTTCACGCCATCTCGAGAACGGTGTGCAGCAGAAGTCAATGTTTATCAACGTTTTTGCCGTGCAAATACTTAGAATATTATCAAAAAAAAATCTTTTACACAGAATTATGCCCTTTTACATAACTTTGTCATGATACAGATTAGTTTCTAACATTCTTGTTTGTAGGGTATGTTCATGATCATGACACATTTTATTTCTTATGCATTAAAATATACGTCTTCAAACAAATGTACTACCTACATATCACTGTTATCTCGTTTTGTGTCGCGATAACATCGATAGTGTGATACAACGCGCGGCACCACGCGCTCACAATGTTGTTTGTTGTGAATTGTAAATGCTATGCTCACACTTGGCGCGGCCACTCGGCGCGTATCAAATACACCGGTAGTGACATTGAACCGCCCTCTGTAACGTCGCCTATAATCATAACAATATCAATAACATTATTATAGTAGGGATTTAGTTATCTTTTTATCCGTGTATTGTTATAATTCTTACACAATGTTATAATTAGCGTTTGTTTACATATCAACGACTCACAGATATATTTAAACACTAGTTGCGCCCCGCGGTTTCACCCACATAAGTTTCGATCGCGTGGGAATATCGGGATAAAAAGTCTATATGTTAATCCAGGGTGTCAGCTACCTCTATACCAAATTTTATCAAAATTGGTCTAGCCGTTTCCGCGTGAAGAAGTAACAAACAAACATACAAACACACACACACACACACTCACAAACTTTCGCCTTTATAATATTAGTGTGATAATATAGCATCAGGCTCAGGCGTTGAGCACATCATATCGCCAGTTATGATAGAAGTACAATATTCGAAAGACGGGCTGCAACTAAGATTTTTCTTATGCGAACCCAGCTGTAGGTACCTACGTTAAAATTCCTTACACAGATAGCATTAGTACCTAACGAACTGATATATGTATAGAAAAACGACTACTAATATAATTAAAAAACAACTTTTATTAGAGAGTAGAGTTAGCTCATGATGTTTTGTCTGTAAGGAATTAAGAAATCTTCTTAATTTTTTTTTTAATGTTCGGAACTTAGCTCGACCCGGGTATCGAACATAAAGTAGGATTGCGCGTTTAGCATTCCTTTGCTTCCTAACTCAGCCGACGTTTGCGAGTCTTGCGACTACGCGCGACGATGTAATCTTACAAGGAAATACAATATAACGTTCTGTTTTCAGCTTCAGCATGCAGAGAAAGATGGAGGAATCTGCGAGCAGTCTTCATGAGAACCATAAAAGCTCTTCCGAAAGGCTCCACGGGGAAGAAGAAACCATACTATCTATCAGAAGTGATGCAGTTCGTCATACCGTTCATGAGACCCGTTGCAAAGGCAGAAGAAGCAGCCAAAGTGAAACAGAAAATACAGGTAAAGGCAAGAGAAGAAAGTAAAAAACCTGTACAATTTGAAACAAGTTCAGCTGTACAGTTTCAAGTTGATCAAATTAAAGAAGAGGCGCCAGATGACGTCTCAGATGATTCAAGCGAACAGAGTATTGAAGAACAGAAGGAAATAACAGCCACGCGGAAACGGCCAGTACAGGAGGAGATGCCTCACAGTATTAAAATAGCTAAGATAGCGCAGCCGTCTTCATCATCAATGACACTTGAAAGCGACCACGTCAGGTCTTTCCTTAACAGTCTCTTACCTGAACTAAACGAAATGAATTCTGCACAGTTCAAAAACTTTAAAAGGCGAGTTTTACTACTTATTGATGATATCGTGACGGAAATACCAGGGTCTCCGAGGAGAACCACTGATGACGAATTTATCATGTAAAGACTAGAATTGTTTAACTAATTAGATGATTAAAATAATGAAGAAGGGCGTTGAAGTCCTATCCAGTTAGATTTAATATTTTCAATATAAAAAATCTTGAAGAAATACAAAAAAAAATACATTATATATATGAAGTCGTTTATTTTATTTTCCTTTTCTGGATACATCATGTAGCATAATTGTAACTTACGAATCTGACCAGAACCAGACTTGTTTGATTGAAGAAAAGCAATGTTTCACGAATTGTCCCGACTTATATATCTCGCACTATAATATTTTCATGCATTGCTGTTCCTGTTTTTCTTCGTCAAAAATTTAAATTGCCTTAGTAAAGGAGTCGAACAGGCAATTGCGAGGGCTAACTAAAACAAAACGTTATGCTGGCATACTTCCAAAAGTTCTCGTTACAGCGCATTCACGTGAAATTGCACACCAGTTAAAAACGTTAGAGAGAGGCTTGGAACTCGACGTTATAACAATGATAGAAAGTAGCAAATCACTGAGCTTCTTAATTAAAACTTAAAAGTAGATTCTTTTAAAGAATTAACAATTATTCATCCACTGTATAAACAAAGTAATGTAACATTTTCACTAATGATTATTATGAATTTCAGTATATTGTGTCGATACGATGTTCATTAATACGAATGTACAATAAATATATTATTTTCCGAGATCATTCTTACCAGGATTCCATAAGCGACAGTAGTTGAACACGATGTTTTGTTGCGCCACATGACATTATTATACTCGTAGCACACGCTTGGCCAATGAAAAACCCTTTTTTTATTTTGACGCGTATTTATATTAAAAGGATATTTTGCTCGTATTTATCGAATGTCCTACATGTCTGGGTAAAAAATGGGAACACAATGTATTGACAGAGGTTACAGTGAAAATTGATTGGTGTTCATATACGTCGACTCTTATATTAGAAGCCCGTTCCCAAAAATATGAAAGTATGCTGTCATATTTTTCCTGAAATTCTATATTGAATTTATTAGATTTGAAGTGGTGAATTATAAGCTACATTTAGTTCTCCTTGATCGGTCAGTGTGACCAACGTGAATTTTAGGTTTTGCTTAGCGCTGGAGGGTAAAACAGGAGAATTCTCTTCTATGAAGATTTACATAATATCATCTTAACAATACAACAATAAAACTGTAATAATACATCTTAGCTTACGTACCAACATACTTGTATGGATCTCACACCGTTCAGATCATGTAAAGTACTCGTTCAACAGCCACAAGCCAATAAAATGTAAATACATATATGTACCTCGCTTTCTGGATACATTCATACACCCTACATATTTATGTGTGTCAGTGGTGCACAATATAAATGAAATGATTTCATTTCGCTGCGTCGAGGGTTTAACCTCAGAAACCTTGCCTCAAGAAAACTATTTTCCAACAACTGGAAATGTTTCCTTAGGTTTTAAGCGGCTTCTACCGCGCTCGGGAAGCAATGTAGCTTGCAGTTTGTATTTTTTTCGTTTGGCCTCAGCTTTGTGATGTTTTTACTTTTTGTGAATTCTATTTCCTAGGAAATAAATTATTCATAATATCTATAAATACTGCAGTAATACACACTGCTTTGTTTACTTACTTACCTACTTATCGTCGACCGCAATCAGCGTATTCATACAACACACACAAAGCTTATTTTTTATTGACACGCTTAAAGGCTCGTACACACAGGCGCGACGCGACACAAAGGCACCGCTCGTTGCGCGACTTGCGGTGCCTTTGTGTCGCGTGTCGCGTCGAGCCTTAAATCATGCTTAACACATGTTCAACGGGTTCTATGTATAATAATTACTAATGCAAGTGCTAAAACACAACTTTCCAGGAGAGTGATGTAATATTTTAAATATTTGTATACTTTAGAAAAAATTGCGTTAAGTAGGTACTTGCATTTGTGTAGCTTGTTTTTCTCAATGTATTAAAACACGTAAACTGGTACAAACAACCACTTGTGCCAGTTTTCGAGTACTGACATTTGTTTTAAATTATGGGTAAATGAAGACTTCTTGCAATTATTAACACCCCCCCTCCTCCTCGTCAGCAAAAGTAAACAAAGCACATACCACACTTACGTAAACATTGGTACTTACATGCATTTTTCAATGTGTTCTGGTTTCTTTATTGATTCATGAGCAGCAATTAAGACCTATTCAAACCTAAGCGGTATTCGCTGCCGCTGTGGGTAGAAGTACATACCGCACGGGTTTCGCTCTCTCAGGTATTTAGTATCAAGTTCCGCGGTACCTCTACCCACAGCGACAGCGAATACCGCTTCGGTTTGAATAGGCCTTATATGCGTTTAGTTTTCAAGCATAGACAAGTAGGGTTGCCATTTATGTGATCAAAGCAAAATCGACAAAATTTTGTAGAAAATCCGAAAAAGTAAAAAAATAAATACTGACGTAATCACCGTCCAGACCCCCCATTCCCCATGTCATCAAAAATAAGCAAAGCAAAGACCCCCCGCCCGCCTGTAGTGATTACGTAATACTTGAATGGCCCTTTGCACCAATATACTAAGTAAAACTACTTGTAGGTACCTGATATCAAGGTATTACTCTCATAAGCTTGATTAGTTTTTGGTAAAACAAACAAAATTTAATAAAAAAAAAAAAACAAGATAAAGGTTTATTCCAAATAACTGTGAGCGCGTACTTATCAACTACTTTACCATCTAACAATAATAAAACACAAAATTAATACATAATTCATCTTAACTTACTTAGGTATCAGTTTATTAGTTACTAATTATTTAGTACGTCTTTCAGACATTATTATCAAAATAAAATTGTGTATAGGTATAGATAGCAATTAGCAAGTAAATATATATTAAACAAAGCTATTTCCAAATAATGTTCTCAAAAGAATGGCTTAGCCAACTTACAAAAAAATTATATTCGTCACTTACGTTCTGTATAATTAGTTAGGTGCTTGCTTATTAAGGGGCTTACATGACCTCAAGCACTGTCGGACTGCATAGAAAAGAAAAAAAAAAGAAGCGCGATGACACAACGCTGATAATTTATTGCAAAATATGAAGCAATTATTTAATTACAAAAAATCTATTGTTTGGACTAAAAAACTAAAACACTAGTATTTTAGTATGTTGGTTGCTTGTAGAATAATTTGACAACAAAACAGAATGTTTTTATGTACATTAGTATGGTTTTTATTGTAAAAAGAAAGTTTTTAGAGGTGTCTTCATGATGTTTTTCTATCGTATCGAATTAGTTGTATTATGTTTTCAACACACTATCTACCTAGCATATAGCCTGAACAATATCATATATTTTTCTGATTTTGGTTACTGTAGTCGATCATAATACTTTTATCGTGTTTGTCTTTGTATTTTAATGCTTTTGATGCAAAAAAAACAGTTTTCTTCATTTTGCTGGTTGCCAGTCGACGTAGGACCCGCCGTATTTATCTAGTATTAACCTACCAAGCAAGCACAAGCGGCTAAGAAGCGTCAGTTCGCCGTCAGATCTCCGGATAAGTACGACAGAGAGAAATGGACCGGCCCCGGGCGGGACGGCGATAAATAAGGAAAAAACGGACACAGAGATAGCCCAGTATGTCACGCGGATTACGCCGCCCGGCCCGTATTTGAATAAGAATTGCCAATAAGGAGGGGAGGGGACGCTTAAACTGCGCTTCTAAAGTGTCCTACTACCCTAGTATCGATCTGTTTAAGCGGTGAGGTTTTCAGCAATGCTGGAAAATAATGAAGTGGCGATATGCTTATTACTTGTATGATGTTACGATCAAAGTTAGGGACGGATAAAAGGATGTTGTTGAAGAAGAATTGTGAAAGACATAATTCGTACCAACTTTTCCTTACATGTTATGGTTTCTGATGCACTTTGCTGTTCTGAAATAACGACAAATGTGAGTCCATGATTTTAATTTAAGACCACCGAAGCTGCGATGAACAAGATAGAATTCAATGCCATTATTATATTATACAATGTGCGGGTGCTCCTTTCATGGTATCGTCTTTTTCGCAAAATCAGAAATATTAGGTTACCGCAAAAATCTAAAGTTACCTACTTTTCTTTTGAGGGGTATTTCATCAAACCGAGTTACAATTGTGGCTTTAATCCAAGAAAAATTTCTTGGATTAAAGCCACAATTGTAACTCGGTGGCGGGTGGCAAGTAAGTTCAAATTCGTTAAAAATCTCCGAGGAAATTCTTACACAATACATTTTTTCCTGGCTTCAGAATGCCCCTCGGAGGCTTCTCCATTACCAAGATGATTTCATTAATGCTCTTTAAAAAATCTCCGAGTCTGTTGTTTAAATAATTACCGAGTCAAAGGTCGAATTTTAATTTGCTCAAATCACGATCCGGGAAAATTTCGAAGAAATAATAAAACGCCCTTTATTTCGTGAGCAGATGGATGAGAATCCCGTCAAAAGCATTTTGCAGGTTAGGATAATGGACAAATCAAGGTCTGAAGCAGGGCGCAGCTGGGGAAGGTCCTTTGAAATACGAGCTCTGTTTATAAATAAAAGTGGTCGGTAATAGCCAGCCATTTCTCTTCATTTCGTTTGAAATATATTGTAGGTTCGGTAGAATGGGCCGTCAGGTGGCGTGGCGGTGCACAGGGCACAGGGCGCCATCTTGTAAAATTGGAACATATTTCGGTCGGTATTAGGGACTGCGTTTTGTTATTAGATAAATAAATCGTATTCTTGTTCCTGGTCTGCCTTTTGTTCGCGGCGAGGGGACGATTTATTCTAGTTATGTAAGGGAATATAAATTGGAAGGGCGCACAAATAACGCACATTGTTTGCTGAAAGAAGAAACAATATTTTGGTATATTATCGAATCAGTATTGTGTATGGAGTTTGTTTAAACTTTAAACCATTACAATATTCAAGTTAGTATTATTTATTGGTTACCCTTGCAACACCAGCTAGTCTAATCAACAATATATTCCAAACAAAGAAAATAAAGTTCATTAAATAATAAAATATTCCAAACATACAACTACAGTGGGCCGTTTCAGAACTTCAAACTCGTGTTTGAGAAGTCTGATGTAAAGTTCGTCAAGTACGTTCGTTCCGATTCCGACTGCTCGCATTATTCTGAACATATTTAAGTTTATAGAACTCGGTAAGATTCGCCTCGAGTCACGTTTCAAACTTCACTACAATAAAGATTGGAGGAGTATACGGAATGCAAAAAAATCCTGAATAACTTAGGTATGTGTTGGAAAGTTCTTGAATGAGTAGGTAGGTGTAGTGGAGAATCGTTAATTTTCCGTCAAATTTACGTTGGCGGGGCTGCTAACATTGGTTAATTAAGCTTTATATGCTATTGGATGGTTCTGCAAGATACCGTTTATTTCAGAGAACAAGGAACTCTGTGGAGTCAGATAAGAGTATTAATCGATTATTATTAGCAAGACAGCTACAACTATCATATCGCCTACGCGGTGATAAGTTTCCACAGTAATTATATTAACAACATCGTCATTAAACTAATAACTATAATATTCTTTTTTCCCGTGAAAACCTGTAATTGGCTTTATGTCTCATATACTATTGTTATGCTTCTGTTATAGCTGTTGGTTCTCCTGTAAATAAATAAATAATGCAAAGTTTGACGTACAGTCACGAACATAAATATCTTGCACTTACACAACATTCAAAAGTGTTCTTTTCGTGAAATTACGATTATAACTTTGACATAACGACGACGGCGAAGTGCCAATAACTCCTAACTGACAAAGTCAAAAATTTACACATACTGGATAAAAACGTTCAAAAATAGACACGTTGTTTTAGTTGGGAGGTAATATGTATTTCCACATTTTAATTTAATGTTGTTGTAATAAAAATACACTTTGCGATTTCACTAAAACATGCGAATAACGCCTTTAAATTCAAAACGAAAAAAAAAGTGAATTTCTCAAAAAAAAATCAGTTAGGATAGGAGGTATTGGCACTTCGCCGTCGAATTAAGACATAATATTTCGAGAATGCTATGTTCGTAACACTACACAATTTATACCAACACTTTAGGAGTAAATCATTTTTGAATCTTGCGAAGTGTAAGGTATTTATGCTCGTGACGTACTTATTTCTCATACTCATTACAGATCTATTGTTGTTCCAGTCAACAGTAGGTACCTAATGTTAAAGTAGCTTACGTTTCGCTTCTACGCTTATTATTAATTTTAATGCAAGCGCAGTAAATACTGACGCCGCGTGCCAGTGAAAGGTAAATAAATACATTTACTATAAATCCTTGGCAGAGGCAATGCTACTGGTAATATTAACAATGCAAACTATTCTTTCGACTGGCTATTTAGCAGGGGGCGTAGCTCAGATGGTAGAGCGCTCGCTTAGCATGCGAGAGGTACCGAGATCGATACCCGGCGCCTCCAATTATATTTTGTCTACCGTTCTCACAAATTCAAACCCCCTTGCCAATTATCAACGTAAACACCGAATGTTCCAATAACACAAAGAGCAGCAATACTAAATAAAAAATGTGTAAATAATTACTGATGTGAAAAATTATCATCGGCGCTGCCTCCAATTACCATATCGCGATTGTTTTAATTGAATGCAGATTTACTCGCTCAAATAAATACACAGAAATACTGTTTCGGGTAACTTCTGTAAATGACACTTTGCTTATTGAGCAATCTTATTGAATTTATTTGCTTGTTTGTTTCGGTTCACGGAGGGTTCATTAAAAAAGGGTCTGCTACAATGAATATTGGAACACGCGAGTTTCCATTGGCTGTACCTGTGCCACTAACAACACTTTGAAATGGGTTGGACCGTAATATAATTCCCGTAATCCCACAGGTAGAAATCGGTACAGCAACCTCTTCCGATTTTAGGCCAGCTTCATTCACGAGCCATAATATTCATGGTCATTTTCAATAAGTCGAGTCACACAGTCCCCGGGCGATGGGCAATTCTATTATAAATAACAATGTGAACGTACCGATCCTTTCCGTCCGGGGAAGCTGAAGAACACGTCCGGTCCGTTCCGGTGCGGCATCTGCCGAAGCACGTTCAGCAGCTTAGCTGAATGCCGGGGCTGCAACACACACAAATTTTATTGATTCAAATACAATAGAAGACATACATTTTATAACAGTAAAGAATGAGTGGATAAAATATTATACCATTGGGTGCGTTATAAAACCTCAGAAAGTGGTCTTTTTAAAGCATTATACTAAACGTTCTACATGAACATTCCTTTTATTTAACAAGCCATTCAATTTTCGCTTATTACCAACGAAATGGGCTCGAATATGAGCTACATTTTCAAATTTCACAGATAACAAAGAAAAATCCCTTTCATCTTAAAAGTTTTAAAATACTACGACATAAACCCTCATGATATTGGCAGTAATGGCGCCGATAAAGGAAGCCTTGCCAACTCAGAAATAAAAGGAAAAATATTTTAAAGCTGCCAGACAGTTTCACAAAAAAATATTTTAATCTTGACTAGTTCGTTGAATTAATTACTAGAACGTTGCTAATGACTTGCTTTAAGTTACACTTAAGGAGCTACTTAGTAATAGATTAAAGTGAGGTAAAAAGGACAAGCGATTCTCATTCACAAGCAAACATAAACACAAGTAACTGTGCCGCTTGTGCCGGCTAATTACCGTTTTACCACACTGTCTGTAAAACGATGCAAATTTCAAAAGCATTGGCGGTGCGGCTAATTGCACGTTTGGCCGTAGCCTTCCCCATTTGTCCGCGTTCTTCTCGTATCCCTCTAGTTTATGTTGCCCTGGTCGAATTAGACGGTTTTTGCGGGGGCGGTTGCCAGGAATTTGCGTTAAGAACGCTTTCAGTTCGGAGTAAAACTTTGTAATGACATTTTTAAATATGAACGGAGGTAGGAATGTTGTTTGTAAAGCAATACATTGGTTGTACAGATTAAACGATGCAAATTTTTATATGTGTTGCAGGATAACCCCTTTCGCATATCTACATAAATGTAGGATATAAAAGCACATCCAGCATATTCATTAACGCTACCGCTAAAGCTTCTTTATTTATCTCTTGAAGTAGAAAGTAACTTGACTTGTAACTTAGAAGTAAGTTTGAAAAGCAATAAAAGCCGTTGTTTCTCTCTCTGGCGGTGTTGAGGAAAGCGGTTGTCTCGAGTAGTCGCTCAAGCGTGGACGCTCCCGACTCCGAGCATAGGTACTTGAGCCGAGATGCCCCGGAAACTATCACTTATTTCGTAGGCGGTTTCTTTTCTTTGAAACAAGTTTAAAGTTAGACTGTTTACATCAGGAATACGCGCTATGTGAGAATGGGAACATCACTAGATGTAGTTTTAATGCTTTAATCGCCTGAAACATTTTTTTGTGAAGTTGAAGTCGTTACAACTTCATAAATCGTGACTAGGTACGCCCAGTCCATAAACGGGCGTGGGCACGGCCCACGGCCGTGTAAGCTGCCTATCATTTCCTAGAACACTGACCTTTTGAAAAAACATCGAATTAAGGAAGGCAAACACTAATCTATCACAGGCTTCTTGGAAATAAGTGCGAAAATTAAGTTTCTCCTTACCCATTTCCCGTTGATCGCTTTCATGGCACTGAACAGCTGTTTGAGCTCCTTGACAGTGACGCTATAGCTAGCCAGGACTCCCAGCATCTCGATGAGCAGGTCTGCAACAAAAGACAATCACATTACAATGCATTACATACAGTAACATACAGACCAGGAATACATAAGACTGGTGCAACGTTTACAACTAACGCGGGTTCTCAAAAGGTTCGCGGATGCGAAAGGGATTATTACTATGTATAAACGTATACGTAAAGTCAAAGTCAAGTCAAAGCATTTATTTCAAATAGGCACATTAAAGGCACTTTTGAACGTCAGAAATTACAACAAATAGAATTGATTCTAGTCGTATGTATTAGTCCATAATTTCTTTCCACCCTAGTGAAAGAATAACTATTTTACTTAGTATGCATGTGTTTATACTGTATGTGTATGATCTAATTTGGCATAGAATAGGATATTCTAGTACAAATAGACAGATTTATTCTGTACAAGAGGCAATTAAATCATGTCATCAGATTATGGACAAAGGGGGCAATTTATTTGGTTCAGTTTAAGGAATGCCTTAGAATTAAGACTGGAACAAATAAATTGCCCCCTTTGTCCATAATCATATTTATTTGATGTAGTTGTAATGAGTACTACAGCAAATAAACATAGATAGTGAACAGTGGTCAATGTTTTAGTCAATTTTGTGACACTGAACATAAGTTAAAACTAAAATAGTCAATAGTTTCCTCATTTTAAAGTTCGATAGCACAAACAGGAATCGTGTCACGATATCTTCTGCCAATCACGATGACCTTATTCAACGTTCAAAATTTTGTTTGATATCATTATACACACAAGAGTAGGCACAATTAGTGACCAAACAATGAACCTCATTAACTCTGTCATGGTGTCCATTCCTAAAAACTATAACAAATACTTTAAGTTTCATCAATATGTATTTAGTACTGAGCGTTTAATTACGTTGTCAAACTCAGCACTCGCTCCGTTGTAAAATATACAAGCAAATTGAAATGTTCTAGTAATTAATTCAAATTCACATTATAAATTCAAACGAGAGCGACCGAAACAATGCAATACATGTATGTGTATAGCTAGCTACTAATAGCCAGCTATATTCATGTGAATGATGACTCACTAATTAAGATTAGGTCTGCAATCGACCCCAACTCCACACTAGTTTGATCCTAACATAGTTCGTGAATACATAAGTCTGGATTTCGGGGTTTACGTTCTATAGCTGATATTATCACTAATTTGCTATCGCCGAGACAGGTTAAATTGATAGATTACACTAATATAACTCTAATTTAATTAAATATTTCTAAGGAATGTAGCAAACATTCCTTAGAAATATTTAATTAAATTCAAAAAAATTTAATTAAATTCAATAAAATCTATTCGACTTAGACTGTGATTGACGTTTGTGTCAAGTTTCTAATAATTAATGAATTAATAGGTATTACGAAGGGTATTTCATTGTCAATAAACAAACACCTACGCACGTTTGTCCTTTTTAACCAGGGTGCCATAGATATAAAGTTATGTCAATTCCTACTTAACAAGAGCCGACAACAAACAATAAAATACAGCGAGGCTTAGCACTAGTGCATAGCAGATTTCAGCGATCCACACTCCGTGGACTACATTCTGGTTCATTGAAAATAACATTTCATTTACAAGTAAAATCCAGAGCTTATGATGATAAAAATAATCTATTTTTTATCTACGCCTTTATACGAAACCGCTTAATAAAATATTGCGTTATAAACGTTACTCTTTATAGCGGTACAAACGATTTGTTTGCAATAAAATATCTGCAACTTTTCAGCCCAATGTATTGCCCATTGGTGTACGCCCCATTAAGTTAATAAAACCAACAATATTATGTATCTACTATGTATCAATATTATCTATCTAACTGGGCTCAAAAACGATCGTTACTCTTTTGATTCTTTTATTGCCAATCATTTAATAATATGTCTTGGAAGCAATTTTGATAACGGTAAGTAGTAATGAATAATTAATTGTGTAATAATAGCCAGCATCAACAATGCATTCGAAACCTCCGTGTAACCCATGGGAGCCTGATAATCACATTGCGGAATCCTCTTACAGTTCCCACGGGAAATGATAGGGGATGGTCTTAGTCCTATCAATGGGACCACACGGCAAAGTATTGAATATTAATTTTGCAGGAAATTGCCGAAACCACAGCCCCTTGAGTTCGCACACTTAAGTTTCAATCGCTTGCCTGTTAATAAATAAACAGTTTACCGCCTATATCTCCGCAGTTACGCAGTTATTCGAAACTGCTCGAATGAATATTTGATCAGGTATTTGAATTATTCGGATTACTTTGTGAAACAACTGTAACTTAAAAAGTAAAATGGGTACACATTTTGAATTACATAAACTGCGAGGTAACTGCGTGACACAATCACAGTAGGATTAGCTTTCATTTTGATAGTTCAACAACATTCATTGCGTTATCTTACGTTGTTTAGTAGCCACATTTTTCGAACATAATGAAGCAATGGATTAGCAGTATCCTTTAAAATGATTCACATTTATTGATAGTGTGTAACACAATTAGTGTGCTGGCATACTATGTCGTCAGGTATTAACACTCTGGACTTACAAATTGCAGATCTACCATTTGCAGCAAGTCAAAAGATTCGCAAGGGCAAAAGTTCTTGATATTATGTTCATTACGCCTCTTTATACCACTAGAGATAAGATCTAGTGCATGACATTTATTTAAAATAATTTAAAGGCTTCTCATGTCTCAGGCTGCGGCTGGTGCAAATTATGCCGCTTGAAAATACCGCGGGTAGCGAGCGATGCATTTACTTCTTCAGCCGTGCTCACTCATGTTTTACCGACAGTGATGAAATTTCTACAATTCTAATGAGCACTCGTTTATTTACAACTTTTACAAGAGACGTCATTATTGTAACTTCTTTGAAGTCACTTTAATTGTAAATTAAACGAAGGCTATGTTTTCCATGTACGAGTAGCTTCATGAGTATCTTTTTGGAACGGAGTTCCTTAACGCGGCTTACTGTCGAAGTTGACTGCTAGAAATCGTCACGTAAGGGAAAAGCGTTATGCCCCCGCCATGCTACTTTCTCTCTATCTGTCTCATTCTACTTTAAGCGAGTGTGTGTGCGTGCGAGGATAGCGTAAGGAACTTCGTTCCTGACCGCACTCGTTTTTTTCTTAATATCATTATATTTTCCGTACCTTGGTAGAACAATTTTTGCAAAAGGTTTCATTAAACAGGCCGTGAGCGATGCCTGCTACTTCCTACAATTACTAGAAATGATATCAAGCTGCAGATATTATTATGTAACGTCCCTAGAACTCCACTTTTAGAATCAGGTAGGTATCATAATAACACAACGTCACAACATTCAGTGTCGCCGTCGTCAATCTGTTTCTAAACGTGTCCCCGGAGTCGGACTCGTATCAATCATGTTCCCTTTACATTCAACTTTCATCACTCAGGTAAGTCACATGAGCTTTTTAAAAATCACCTAACAAAACAACAATGTGGAAAGTCCATCTGTCACGTAATGGCCGGCGCATTGTTCTCGGGTTAATCCCGGGCCGCGTCGGTAGCTAATCCCGGCGTAATTCCAGCACAGTCCGGGATTCGCGCTTCCCGGAGTCCCGGCGGCGTCCCGGTGCTCGCTACGCTGTTGCCCCGGTTAATGCTATCCTCGGGATATTAAAATGATTTTCGCGATTATGCTTTCGAAATATTAATGGAGATTTTTCGCACCAGTTCTCGGTGGAAAGTCATGTTTATGTTACTTTTATAACCTCAGTTTAGTTTAATGCTAAGTAAGGCTTCGCTTGGGTGGCATGTTTATGGTATGTCTTGGGAATAAAATAATTATTAAAAATAAATAATAGTTGAATAACCCAAAATATGTACCTACAGTATAGCTATGTATACGTAGCTAGTGCCAACTAGAACGGATCGAATTTATGTAATTACACAATGCTACATGGGCCAAGACACAATTCGAAAGAAAATTGTGATGCTCCATTTTATTCACGCGCGCCAACGACCATTGACACACGCTAAATATGTAAAAAGAAAGATATGGATTTTTCGAAGTACCTAGGTAATTTAAAAAAATGGTCATCACACCTCCATTATCAATGAACGAATAAATAAAACGAACAAAACGCACGATAGAAGCAAAGCCTTGATTTGCACCAGGCAAACATAATACGGCAGGTGCTTTAGTGGCACTACCTAGCTCTAGTGGTATAGTGGCACCACCAGGCTCTAGTGGTCTAGTGACTGAAAAACAAACCGTGCAAGTACTCTTAAATGCTTTGTTCGATCCAGCGGGTTTACAATCAACGTCAAAATGCACCTATTAATTTGTTGGCCAATGTCGGACCACGCAGCGCAAATACAGATTATAATGAAGCTTTCGTACTTTGTTAAATATTTCCCTTCGACCAATTTAATTTGGATATTACACGAACTTAGTGAAATTAAATCTGATACTGTATCAGGCAAAATGAATATGATTTTACAGAGTGCTTTACTGGAAATATGTAACTTGCTAATTAAAAAACGTTAATTTTCTGATATTAAAAAGTTTATGCTGCACTCGTGAAAATATTGCTTGTTTTACTAAAGCAGTACGATTTACAGTGTAACTTTATTTTCAGCACTGGAATCAATTAATAAAATTGCTGGTATAAAAGTTACATACATATCCGTAATCAGCAAAATTTGCTGATTACGGATATGTATGTAACTTTTTAAAGCCCAAAATCCGAGTTATTGCACTTATTGTAAGTGCAGCAGAATTGAGGAGGTATTCCACTCAGAGCGCTGATTTCAACCGCACTTGGACGAACGGCACCTGAGCACTTCCACTACCCGCACTGAAACAACATTTTGTATAGTGCAAAAATAAATTATTAAGATCATTGAAGTATCATTTCTCTTCCTCATCGATAGTGTTTATTTTAAAAACCCCTTCAGGAACAGTACGATAATTGATTGCCTCCCCGCCGCCGATCGCACTATTACAGCCCGTCCAGTCCAGCTCATCTTAAGCACTCTGTCAGGTAAGCTATTACTGAGTTCCGACACTATACAAACGGAGACTTTAGAAGCAGCAAAATATGATCCTAGTTCATATTTTAAGGCAAGTCTAGTTTATTTAAGGTTTATTTAATACCAAACGGGATAGGTGACAAGAAACAAAAACATGGGTTTTTTTAAAGAGATAACAGCATGAGTAACTGACGGCTATCCAAAAAGGGAAGTGGCAACAACCGTGACATGGAACAATCGTATACAACGAGCTCAGGATTAGGACAGAGGTCATACGACGACAAGATATAGCAAGTCACAACAGCAGCATGGATTCACCTAAATGGATTAGTGCCTTTAGCAATGTTTGTGACAATTTAAAAAAGTAAATGCATGCAAGCATGTTAACAAAGTAGGCTACTAAGAAATAATGTGACATAAGAAAGTCGCGTATAAATTGCAAAAGAAATCCAAAAAGATTCCAATTGGAGGCGCCGGGTATCGATCCCGGTACCTCTCGCATGCTAAGCGAGCGCTCTACCATCTGAGCTACGCCCCCTGTTGACAACTACCACTAATTTACCGTTGTATATTGTGCAACGCATACAGTATATAATGCACAAGGTGATATAAACCAGACCACGACGTGACATTTCGTCACACGACTACTATTCGACGCACGCGCCCGTGCCTTTCACTTTAGAAGTTAGTACAACCAAGCAACTTAAAACAATGAAGGCAGTGCTCGATTCATGTGATTTCGACTATATTGAATGATGGGTGACCTAGTAACATTGTCACAACATGATAATATCTGGTCAATCAGGGAAGGAATGTAGCACACGCCGCTTTTCATCTTCAAAATAAACTTTTTCAACCTTGCAAGCAAGGAAACATATTGATTCTATCTGACTACTAGTCGATTATCTTCTCTACGACATTATAAATCATGATTTCCCGGCGCTGATTCACCATTTACTTACATTTAAAACTAGGAAGGGCTCGTCGACCGTTAAAATAATCTAATCAGGGTGAGGTTTCCTTCATGTTCTACCCGAGTTTAGGTTGTTTATGGCCTGGGTAAGTGATTGCAAACGCCACCTATAAAGATGAATAGGTCCTTAGGGTAGCCCACTGCCCCAAAAGGTCACGGGCCAAATTGTAAAGCGGTGTAAATTATGAGGAAGACTTGTCTAAAACAAATCCGTTCCTTTTAGGATGTTTACTGATGCTATGTTAGATTTTCTTAGGTATATGATTTTGGGAGATAAAAAAACTAGAATTATTCAGATTACTAAAAATCTGTTGGAGGCATCGATCCCGGTACCTCTCGCATGCTAAGCGGGTGCTCTACCATCTGAGCTACGCCCCCTGATACAGTCACATATAAAAAATCATTCCTACATTGCAGTTCAAGTGCTTGCGTTAAATGAAATTTGACGTCATAACAGACGTGCAAAAATATGTTGTTTTACTGCGTTTATTAATATGAAGGGGCACTCCGTTTAGATTAGATTATCGTTACTGCTGTTTGACTCTTTCCGACGCTTTCCAACGTCTTATTAAAAATGTAAAAACAAAAAGTCTTGCCTTAGTAACGTTGCGCTCTCCACCTTCACAGGTTACGAACATCTGTCAGCTGTCATGTTTAGACCAATAAAACCCCATGGGATTATGATACCCTAGTATTCCTGAGAACGTTATTCAACCCTTTTTAAGTTTCAGTGAAAGTAAAAATAAACAGAATTTTGTTATCAGATTACCAATTTTTTCACAATTGATTTTTACAGGGAGGTACCACGTCCCTGTAAAAATCAATTGCTTTCTTGGCTAAAAAAAGTTATAACCGTCATAATTTAAGTTGCTTCTCTTTTGTGCAGGGGTTGGGCTACAGAAACCACCCCTACTTCCCGCAGGTGTGGTTCAACATCAATTAACGCGTGGCATTGAACCCTTATGGAGACTATAAAATCCTGGTATTTAGGAGAAACTGTTGGAACCATTCACCCCGTAGGTACATTACATCACCAACTGAAAGCCAAAAGAATGCCGACAGATATCCAGATGTGTTCTGATATCCCAGTTGCGTTGGGAATAAGAAGATTGATAAATTTCTTGACATGAAAATATTAAATTTTCTAAAAATTTTACCGTCATCTAAGTAGATGACGGTAAAATTTTTAGAAAATTAAATATTTCCCGGCCAAGCGGCCGGGAACTTAATTAAGGTCTTTTGAAAAAAAAAACTTTATATCAGAATTTCAACCGGATTCTGTTCTCCTGGCACGCGTGAGAATTTAAAAAGCTCCCTGAGATTTTACGTTTATATTGTGCGCGCGCTCAGCCATTACAGTATACATGCGTGCCATTGGACTCCTATGGGGCTATACAGCCCTGGTATCTATGAGAAACTATTGCGACCCTTATTAGCACATAGGTATTTTACATCCCTAATTTAAAATCAAATTAATGCCAACAGAATCCTGATTTGTTCTGAAGTCCTAGTTGAGGTGGAAATAGTAAGATTGATAATATTGCTTAAGATGAGAATATAATATCTTCTAAGAATTTACCCGTCATCTTAAGAGCGTTACTCCAGAGCGGCGCGCCTCGTGTTTAGGTAAATTTACTCACACAGCTATACAGTTAAACGCACACACAGCCGTCTGTGTTGGAGCGCGTATCATACACCGCTTAGAATCATCTTGATACTTAGCCAGTTTTTAGTTAGTAGGGAATGTTTTCGTTTTCCGTAAGCGGGGATTCAGTTTTTTGTTTATTGTAATAAATGAGCAATTAAATTATTATTAGTTAGGTTAAAGTAAATAAAAACAATTTCGTGTAAAATAAAATCTTAATATTTGTTGTCTCTAAGTTTCATGGACCTAGCTTTTCGGGGATCAACAATTTCGGGTATCAGGCATTTATTGTAAAAGCTGACTAGCCGATGTTCCATATTTTCGCTCCAAAATTTATCGTCCCTGATTATGTTTTCAGTCTTCAATTTAAAATCTTTGCCTGTCCACACAGCAAACAGACAGTAATTTCTGTTAGTTATATGCAGCTGCCCCTGTATCTGATAAAACCAGTCATGGCGTCGATTCACAGATCCATCTATTTTCCAGAATTCAATTTTTTTTTGGCTAATAGCAAAATCTGCCTCTAATCCAAATGCCGAACTAGGACATTTAATTTCGGTAATGCCATCATCGTCGATTAGTCCATCCGGCGAAGCACCTGTAATCATAATAATTTGAAACTCAATACTCTAATTACTTCTTTTTAATAGAATTTAAGAATATAAAAATAAATTGTTTGTTAGAAAAATCTAAACTTGTACCTGCAACTGTTCTATGGCCACTTTTTCGTTTACTTTCCCATGTTGAATACTAGGGATATGGTCCAAGGAATATGAGTAAAGAAATTGTTTAACCAAAGGGGCTGGGCTAATAGTCGATCGCCGTTTGCACACTTTACAGAATGAAGAGGCTGTCAATAAACAACGTCGTAGCTCTAGCCAAAGTGCACTCTCTGTCTGACTGAAGTACAGTATCCCTTTCAACTTCTTGTCTACTATTTACCTATAACATAAAATTTGGAAATATATTTTTAAGTCTAATATTATCAGAAACAATGTACAACATGTATCTGAACTTATGAAAGTATACTGTAAATACGCACTTGTTCTTGAAGGTTCTTGTTTTATTTGTCCTAAAATATGTTTATAAAGACCAAGTCATTCTTACAAGATTCCCTGCGTCAGGATCTTGAATTGAAGCCGTTTCTAATGCCTGCAAGTTTTCCTGAATTTCCAGTGTTTTATCACTGTCTTTTTCATTTTCTTGAGTCTGAAAATAATATGTAGAGTATAATATATAGTGACACAAACCGTATGCACCATGACAGGCGATCGATTGTCGGCTTAAGATAGCACATAACTAACAATGTTTTTTTTGTGCTAAAATATGTATACAAATGACCAAGTAATTCTTACAAGATTCCCTGCGTCAGGATCTTGAATTGGAGCCGTTTCTAATGCCTGCAAGTTTTCCAGAATTTCCAGTGTTTTTTCACTGTCTTTTTCATTTTCTTGATTCTGAAAATAATATGTAGGGTATAATATAGTGACACAAAAAGTAAGCACCATGACAGGCGATCGATTGTCGGCTTGAGATAAATAAATAATGAAGAAAGGTCTTATTTAGTTTTGGTTTAACAACTGCTCAATCAAAACCAAGGAAACACGTGTCTGCCGCAGCTAGTAAAATATAAAGTAAAAAAATAAAACTTACAACAGCATTTTTATTTAAGTCCTGGTTTTGAAGTATTTGAACTTCTCTTTTCTGCCTATAACAACGAATTGGATATTAACTTTATCTTATTACTACTGTGTTTCATAAAAATATCCAAACAAAAAGTAATAAAAAAAAAATTACTTCAAAAAGTAGTAAGTATATTGTTTCTTATTACACCTAATAAAAATATATTTTTTATAAGTAGAGAACCTCGGTAACATACCTTTTAGCTTCATTAGCCTTGGCCAAATTTTCGTTTTTTTTTTGTTCCCATATAGCGCCTTTTGTTAGCCATATCTGAAAAAAAAAGTAAAATGAAAACATACATAAAGAAGTCTAATTTAATCTTTCCTAAGTTAATAGAACACCATTACATTAAAATATGTACTCACCAAAGTTTTGTAATATAATAAAAATATATTATAATAAAACGTATCAACATGTCCTAGTCGCGCTAAAAACTCGCGAAAGTACGATAATATTTTACGCGACTCGCGGCTACGGGAGCGACACACGTCCTACCTCTGAAAGGCCTCGGCCGGCACTGAGCGCTGGCGTGATTCCGCGCCGATTATATAGCTGCACTAAATAATTCATAGTAAAATAAAAAAATAAGTTATTAAAAAAATATTTGTACCATGTTTTAGAACGTAAAGTCTTCGTTTACTAGGCCTAAAATAACATATAAATATTTCAGATTTCATCCTAAACTAACGCGTTTAAAATATCGAAAAGTGGCTAAAATTGACACTTTTGAATATACTTTTCTTGAATGAAAACTTACAGTAATCGTTTTTTTTTTTCAGCCATGCACTAATAAATGCTATTATTATTTATAAAGCAACGTTGTTATAAGTTTGTCGTATATGGTTTTACTAATACCTTACATTTGCGTAGACCGTCGATCGCTAGTTTAAAAAAAGGCTTGCATAAAAACTGTTCTAATAAGAAAACTGTACGAATAAATGAAAATGTTTTTCAGCCATGCACTAGATTATGAAATTCCCATTAATATGACGTCAATATCTTATCTATAAATTAAACAGATTATGGTTTTATTGTCCGTCGGAAATCATCAATTTTGACTCCAGCGTGGCTCTAACGGATCAACCCTCTTAATGTCCAGTAATTTAAGGCCTTTAAAAAAACTACTTGAGAACTTCAACAGGGTTGTGTGCTCCTGGTACGCGTGAGAATTTAAGAAGCTCCCTGAGATTTTACGCTTAGGGGTTGGTGCACGCGCACGTACCGAAAGAATACGTGCATAAGCGTAAAGCTTTCTAACCCTTTAGATTTTGTTTTATTAACGTACGACCAAATTATGCACTCAGGTTGTCGAAGCATATATTGCCAAGCGATGGAAACTAGATAACACATTTTACTCAACCTCATTTCATCACAGTATGTGATATAAACTATTGGAAAATGGGCTTCATGGCCACTGCGGGTTTTCTCAAACTTTTCAACATCAGAGACGTGAAAATATTATAATTTCAAGCCTCTTCCGCGTCAAGTCATGGTAACAGCCAGACATTGCACCTGCAGCATCGCATTCGTACATCGGCACGCGGCGCGTTAAATTAAAAGTTTTCCACTTAAATTTTCCGCCAAAGAGTTGTGAAACATTTTTTATTTGACGTGAAGGCAAAGAACTCTTTATTTTTTATAAAACTTTCTAAAGTATTCAGGAATCTGTTTAATTTAGCATTATGTTTGGTCAACCCTTATTTTTAAAGGGAAGCTGCAGAGTTTGGTATACTTTTATAGTTATTTATGAAACTGTTGTATATTAAGGGGTAATGCCTCGTGTGATAATAGTATGACATGAGTGTTTTAATACCTAATTATGTACAGTTGTATACAAGACTTTATCTACACCCATGATATGAATCCTCTATAAAAGGTTCTGAAACCATAGGGTGTTGAGCGGTTTTGTAAGAACTATAGGTAAATTCATGGAAAGTTTAATTGCTGAGTATCAAAGCTTGTATCACTCATTTTTGTAAACAACAAAGTAATAAATTTTTGCAATACTAATATCGAACAAAAACGGCGGGATAGGATGTCAATTCGAATAACCTATAAGTTTTTTTTAATTAGTCGCGCTGTGGTAGTGAAACGCGCGTGCATGACAAAGTTCTTTTTAACTGACTTCAAAAAGGAGAAGGTTCTCAATTCGACTGTAAGTTTTTTTTTGTATGTATGTTACGCAAAATCTCCGGCAATTTTAAATCGATTTCAAAAATTCTTTTTTAATGGATTGTTATGCCTCAGGAGTGGACCCATATAAATTTTATTAACTTTGCTTAGGTAGTTTTTGAGTTAGCTTCAATAATACTATTGTTTCCACTTAGTTTATATGACTTCCTGTCACTAATATTTACTTTTTTTTTTAATTCATAAAGATACCACGAATTGAGTAGTGAGAATGTGGCTGTTTGATGAGTAAGGAAGGGAACGAAAAAGCAAAGGAGTTGCATAATGAGGTTTAGTACAACATTATAACACTCATAATCAGCCTATAATGTTCTCACTGCTGGGACACAGGCCTCCTCGCACACACACGCGCGCAACAATCGTTTGGATGATATTATGGTTACTATGATGTTGGCAATAAGCTAACTTTTGCAGAAACTTTTATAGAGGATTTATAGCATGGCTGTAGATAAACTTATTTATGTTTGGCATTTTTTTTAAGGCATTCCTGTTTTTGTTGGGCTTCCATCAGCATGTGCCACCAAAACAGCCCTTATGGACCCATGGTGCCTTGGTATCTGTGAGAAACTATTTAAAAGCTGGATAAAAGACAAACTGCAAAGTAACATTTACAATTTGTGCTAAAATAAATTCCGGACAATTTCTTGATTCCTTATGAGACTCTAATTTTCTTGGGAATTGCAAGATCGAACAGATCTGTTACAGAGAACCTTTCTGAAGGTTATATTACAAAAAAAGCTGTTATTTATATTCGTAGAGCGTTCTCAACAATCCCTCAGGTTCTTACAAACATTTTTAAACGTCTACCTGAGCGGTTATGATTTCCTGGTACGCGTGAGATATAAACACACCCCGTGTGATTTCAAGCTTGAGGGAGAGATGTCAGCTTCCCCTTTACTTTGTTTAAAAGATGATAAATATTGTAAATGAATCCCACAGATAAGTACATAAAAGAGTAAAGGATGTTTAAAATCCCCCTGACTACAGAAATTATTCAAAATTACATTTCTCATGGCTCTGGCAGTCTGGTAAAAAAAAATAATACAGTGTTAAATAAAGTGAATCTAAAATAAAACACTGGAGGCGCCGGGTATCGATCCCGGTACCTCTCGCATGCTAAGCGAGCGCTCTACCATCTGAGCTACGCCCCCTGATATAAACTCAAGTGAATATCACGTTCCTATAGTCCACTACTGCAGCACGCAATGCTTCAAGCTATTAAAACTAGATCAAGACCACACTGAGTAATACTTTCACGCACATTTAATGACGCGCAACGCATAAAATGTTCTCCATTAAGACGTAGACGAGGTTAGAGTACTTAAATCAGTCCAATTACGAATCTAATCAGATTTTCACTTCTTAACCCGATTTTCCAGTACCTCCACAGGTCTTTAGAACTTCTAACGACTGGGACCCCACCCTGTTTTAGAAACAATAATCATATGTTTATACTGAAGTCCATTCGGTATCCTGTACCTATTTGCATCTGTTTGATAGAGTGGGACGGTCTTTTCAATTATTTCTACCCTAATGTTTTAAGCAGCTTTAACGCTATGAATGAAATTCGAAACATTAATTTTTGTCGGTAAGTGTGGAAATACCCTGAATTTCGCACTCTTCACAGAATTTCTTCGAAAACCACCCAAGCGCAGCCGCTGCACCTGCAACTACTTCAAAGTAGTTTGATAGTTGTGTTTAATTAAAACATGTGTTTACCATTTCTGGTTACATGAAACTTTTATTTCTCTTGACTGTACTTACCTGTCAAAAAGAGTAAACCTAGATAAAGTGAATAAGACAGAGATTAAAACAGAAGACGAACTAGCAGGGGATCGAGGAGGGGGGGGGGATGGAGGGGGTTCAGGGGATCAGACCGGAATAAATCAGGTATTTAATAGGAGGGAACAAAAGTTAATTATTTACTATTGTCGAGTTTCATAGAAGGGCTATGAATGAAACTAATTCGTATGAAATCCTGTGAATGTTTTATGTTACACCTAAAGATCAAAAGATTCCTAATGTGATTCCCTAGTCACAGAAAAGGCGTCTTTAATGTTGAAAATGTATGTAAATGGTATGGTTAGCTAAAAAGTTCGGACTACATGACCTAATTATAGCGCGGTCACTGTCGAACTGCATAAAAAGAAAGAGAAGCGCGATGACACACACAACGCTGGTAATTTATTGCAAAATATGAAGCAATTTATCTATTTACAAAAAAAAAATATTGTTTGGAATAAAAAATTAAAACACTAGTGCTTCAGTATGTTACTTGTAGAATAATCTGACAAAAAATCAGAATGATTGTATGTATATTAGTATGGTTTTTATTCTAAAAAGAAAGTTTTTAGAGGAATCTCCATGATTTTTAGGGTTCCGCAGCCAAATGGCAAAAAACGGAACCCTTATGGATTCGTCATGTCTGTCTGTCTGTCCGTCGGTATGTCACAGCCACTTTTTTCAGAAACTTTAAGAAACATACTGTTGAAACTTGGTAAGTAGATGTATTCTGTGAACCGCATTGAGATTTTCACACAAAAATAGAATTTGCGCAAAATAGAAGTTGCGAGTTTGCGCGAGAGACACTTCCAAAGTGGTAAAATGTGTGTCCCTGTAAATTCTAAAATAAGAGAATGATAAAACTAAAAAAAATATACGATATACATTACCATGCAAACTTCCACCAAAAATTAGTTTGAACGAGATCTAGTAAGTAGTTTTTTTTAATACGTCATAAATCGTAAATCGGCGTTTTATGCCTTGTGGTACGGAACCCTTCGTGTGCGAGTCCAACTTGCACTTGGCCGGTTTTTTTCTATCGTATCAAATTAGTTGTATTATGTTTTCAACACACTATCTGCCTAGCATATATCCTGAAGATTATCATATATTTTGTTTACTGTTATGTAGTCGATCATATACTTTTATTGCTTCTAAAACTTGCGTTTTTTGTGTTTAGGTCCCGTAATCCTCTTGAGTAAAGTAGCCTGTGTTTTCGAAGCTAAATAAATGACACAGGAGACAAAAATTTTATAAAAAGATTCTTACTGGAGGCGCCGGGTATCGATCCCGGTACCTCTCGCATGCTAAGCGAGCGCTCTATCATCTGAGCTACGCCCCCTGATAGAAATCGAATCGAAAGGAGGTAACGCTCAGACAGTCCAGTGCATCGTTACGTATTGATCATGGCTACATTAATTGCGTACTATACGTGCGTTTTGTTTCTTTAGCCAGTCTGATTGGCTAGCGCTGTGCTTACGAACTTTACCGTCCAATTAAAATTAGTTCAGTGTCCTGCAATGGCCAGCACATTAAAGTCTCATAGATTCGTTCCCTTCTAGCATTTCAACTGAAGAAAAACATAGCAGTTTCTTTCTTCTTAAAATATATCGGTTATTTTGTTATAATAACAAAAACACTGTTTCTCAGATATTAATTACCCTCAAAACCATGCAAAATACAGAAACTACAATAATATTTGTACGCGAATTTCTTGTTATCAAATCTTCTATTCAGTATCTACAAGTTCCTTGTGTTTTTTCAGGAGAAACTTGTAGAGAAACTATGTTCAAGTTGGGTATGACTACGGTCGAATGATTTCAAACGTAACACACAAAGATGAACGGCTCCCAGGAGTTGCTCCCAGGATGTTGTGGACTAAGAACAGCAGCACAAACGGAAATTAAACCATGTTTTACTTTTATTTTTAAATTTCATTATAATTTTAATTATAAGAATTCTATTGTTTTTAGTTTTCACTTAATTAGTTATTTTGTTAATAAACTTAGTTTCGTTGTCTAGATAAGGCTAACTAGCTCAATTGTACCAATTTCAACTTCTGTTATTTTATTCCAAAAATTATCGTAACTATTCAATGGTGCATAAACGGAAATCATACCAACTGTTATTTTATCTTCTAAATCTCAATTTTTATTTTATTCTTTGATCTCAGCTTCCCTTAATTAGTTAGTCTATTTATTTGTACATTTAGTTTTGTAGTCCCGACGAGGCTACTACTAGCTTAACTTTCGCCAATCTCAACGTTACTATACTTATTTTGTATGAAAAATTATCAAGATGCTGTACCTATGTAATGGTGCCCAAGACACAGGCCGTGCCTAGTTTGGGACCAACGATACCTCCATATTGTAATTTTGAATTCAGAAATAAACGATATTAATATTAAGTTAATATGGTGTGAATGTAACGTCAGTATGGGCTAACATAGGAGTGGGTTGTTTGTTTTGGTTTATTGTGCTACTCGGGACATTCCAAGTAATGACTAAGGGGTATAAAAAAAGCTTATATAGTCTAGTTTAACTATAAATAGGTATTAAAGACACAAACTACAATATTATTGTTAAAAACTTAGAACAAATATTTTACTGATATGTATTTCAACCCATATTCTCACATTTAACTAGTTGTTGTAATTTAGTTTTAACATAAATGTCGATCCTCTATAGTTTCAGCTTTAGACACGTATTGTTTTATTTTGGTGTAGCTGCAGTAGTTTACTCAATAATAAGCTTTAAGTTGGAAATAGCACGGGGCGCTTGCCCGGAGAAATTCCGATTGCGCGGCTGGTTGTTCAACGTTACTACAGCGGCGGCGCAGCGTGGACGTTTGAGTGGCTAATTGATATGTCAAATGTTCAATACATAAAATGTATAAGTATTGAACATTTGGTTATCGTAGTCGACGCCGGAAAAACCAGCTCCTGTTTTTTCCGAAAATAGATAATAATAATAGAAAAGAGGGCCCCGTGGCTAAATAATAACAGCCGCAGGTCGATTGATCAGGTTAAGCTACGCTTGCTGCGGTTGATCTGTGGATGGGTAGCCATCTTTACATACCGTGACCCCCTCCGTGCCTCGGATGTACGTTAAGCCGTTGGTCCCGGCTGTCATTCGTGGATCTTTGACAGTCGTTAATGGTAGTCAGAAGTCCGAAAGTCTGACAATCAGTCTTACCAAGGAGTATCGTGTCAGTAAGTAACTGGGTTGTGGAGGTCAGATAAGCAGTCGCTCCATGTAAAATACTGGTATACAGATGGAAGCCGACCCCAACATATGTAGTTGTGAAAAGGTTAGGCAGATGATGAGATAATAATAATAAAACAAAACAGTCTAAAGGGGTATAAGTTAGCTGAAAAGTCGGATGGTATCCCGTCATTTAAAATATGTAAGTCATTACAAAAAGTTACTGTAGCCCCATGTTAGTAGACCTTCGACGCTTACCTTTGGTTTTCAAAGCTGTTCAATATCCAATCAAGTTAAACTAAACTATAGGAATTCACCGAAATGAACCAACCTTCTAGGAAAAGGAAACTTCTATCTAGTTTCAAAAGCAAATAATTATTAAGTTTACAATGAGAAAATATACCTGTTTCAAAAAGATTCTTATTGGAGGCGCCGGGTATCGATCCCGGTACCTCTCGCATGCTAAGCGAGCGCTCTACCATCTGAGCTACGCCCCCTGTTGAAGAAATAAACGAATATCATATCTAGGTAGTCGACTGCGAGGTATTACGTATGAAACAAGGTAAAATTAAAAGCATTGCTTCATTGCCACCGACCACTTTACCAACATTGGATTCTCCCAAAGGAGATGTGACACCACCCCTTTTTAGCTCTAATTAAATTGTTTGATGTTTCCAGGGACTATTATTTTCTTGAGAAACAATATTAATCATGAAAAAGATTTTTCAAAAGGATTCCTCAATTGGAGGCGCCGGGTATCGATCCCGGTACCTCTCGCATGCTAAGCGAGCGCTCTACCATCTGAGCTACGCCCCCTGATAGTGGAGACTGCCAAATAATCGACTGTATTCGCCTCAGATAGTAAGGTAAGTAGCCTCGTTTTAATGTAAGGACATTGCAAGCAATTTGGAACATGAATGCTATAACCTTTCACTCGGAAAAAAGGCACGTTTTAGGTTGCCCGCACAAGTCTGTTATATCACGTACTATAAATTACTCTGATATGCCACCGGTATTAAATCGGGTTGTAAAATACTACACAATCTTAGTAATAAAGATTTTAGTTAAGATCAATCATGTGTGTACAGTCAGCCTCAAAAAGATGTAAAAATATGCAAAAATTCATTTAATTGCGTACAATCTTTGTTCCACAATATTGTATCAATATGTAGCCACAAAACATATACAAATATTAACACATTGGGTACTTAATTGTAGCTACACATTGATACAGTATTACGGAACACAAAATGTAGACAATCAAATGAATACTTGTCGATGTATATATCTTTTTGAGACTGACTGTACGCCGAAATTATTGCTATATCAAAGGTTAGTTATTAATATAGACAAGGAATTAATTGACTAAGGGCTTATTTTTCCAACGTCAGATAATTTTATCCGAAGAATAATTTTGAATTTTTGACAGTTCTTCCATACAAAATCTGTCAGACGTCAATTTTATTCTAGGAATAAAAATTATCTGTCGTTTGAAAAATTTGCCCTTAAGAAAATTACGAAACTAATGTAATAGAAAACTAAAGTAATGGAAGGTGCCATAATTATGCACCATAATGCTGGCACAGAAATGACTGTGTGCTATACTCATACAGGGTGGTTGGTCAATCCGAAGGTACACAACTTTAAATTAAGATCATTTTTTTACAAGTAAAAATTACCAGATGTATTTCCATAAATATATAATACAGGCTTGGCAATTTTGTATGAAAATAACATCCGCCAGATCTGCCCCTTTTACTGGTTTCAAATGCGATCACTTTTCATCATGGTGTTTTTCCACCAAATTTTCGCATTTTTTATTAAGTATTCCACTATCAGAGTCACAAATATTCGGGTTTTTTGTGTTTAAAATAGACCACGACACGACTCTTTAGATAACCCCCCAGATCTGGTCAATTAATTTCAACATTTCTTGGAAATCAACTCAACAAAGGTTCTTCTCCACAATAGCGAAAATTGTGTTTATGACACAAATCCTCTGTGCTTCAAATGGGATTAGTTAGTCGTAATGATTTCTTGAAAAAATGGGTCGTTTCTAAATCCGCTAAGGAACTTTAGGATATATAACTCAAGATAATGCGGTACTCATGGTCTTATAAATGGTGTATAACTAGCCACATTTTAACTAAATAGTGGATACTTTTCAAAAATAAAACCGTAAAAGGCGCCAAATGAAAATGGTAGCCAAAAACGGTTGTATACATTCGGTTTGACCCTATACAAACAATAATTTCCATAGCAAGGGAATGTGAATAAACACAATGCCTTAAGCTCCATTTAGTCTTAATCCAATTTCTATATGCGACATAAATGTCTAGGCTAATAGTCTAGCGACTAGACATTACTACCAAGTTTAAA
This sequence comes from Luperina nickerlii, assembly GCA_963855955.1. Taxonomy (NCBI): domain Eukaryota; kingdom Metazoa; phylum Arthropoda; class Insecta; order Lepidoptera; family Noctuidae; genus Luperina; species Luperina nickerlii. Next base: position 23,284,437 of record OY979671.1, read on the forward strand.
GTGGCAAATAGCGAAGAATTAGTCCAGGCTCAGCATCATCATTCAGCCGGAGATATGCCTTCCCCAAGCATTGCACATCGACCGGTTCTGTGCTTCCCGCATCCAGCGGATTCCCGCGACCTTAACCAGGTCTTCGTTGGTCTCCCTTCTCCGACACATTCCAGAACTTTTCAGCCCCATTGGCAATTCTTCGGGCTTATGGGTTACCTTGATTCTCTTGAGAATTTCGTCATCGACAAATCCTGCCATTTCATAAAACGGACAAGCTGGTAGTTTGTGTCTTCTTAATCTACCAACCTTACAGATGAGAAAATATACTTCTTCCTAGCGGTGACCGGTGGCAAGTAATTACATTTAGCCGAGGTGTTTCTGTACTTATATTCTTCTCTATTACTTTTACTTGGTGAAACCTCGATAGCTCGTGTTGTAAGTAAAGTAGGCACTGTTATTCGGCCGTGATGAAATTGTAAAACACGTTCTACAACTGATTACGTAGCACTAAAAACCAAAGAATTATTTTAATAAGAATGCTATCAGGGGGCGTAGCTCAGATGGTAGAGCGCTCGCTTAGCATGCGAGAGGTACCGGGATCGATACCCGGCGCCTCCAACTATTCTAAACACGGTTATTTTGAAAAGTTTTCATTTAAATAAGTAGTGAATCTAATTAGAATCATTTTCCATTTTTAAATACTTGTTGATGTTAGTGTCTAGTTTTTACTCTTATAAGTTTTGTGATGTTTTTGTTTTTGCAAATGTTAGCTAGCTCGCAAATGCAATTCCATTTACATTTTACATTTTATTTATATTTTTCTCATTAAAGATGACCAAAAAGGTTTCCCACAATATCTATATTTGATGACGTGTGTATGAATTCATTCCTGGACCTTTGATAATAAAATTATGCCCGTTTTCACCAGTAGCCCCTAAAATTTAAGTGTCTCCTAAACAAATATAAGGGGCACCTAACGCAAGTTTTGATTTCACCAGCGGTTAAGTGACACCTAAAGCGTTAAGGGGGCCTTATAATTTAGGGGATGAATTGCCGACCCCGTAACACTTAGGTGACACATATTTTTAGGTTATTTTGCAACCGACCAAGATTACTCTTAGATAAACGAGCTAAAAATGGATAGTGACCACGATGAATATGAAGCTTTAGAAGCAATTGAAGATATAGAGTTAATAAATAACCGAAGATTGTTAGGGCGACCTCGTATTTACCGTGAAAGATCGAAGGATTTTAACAAATATGATGACAAAGACTTTTTCATAAGATATAGGTTATCTAAGGAGAGTGTTTTATTTATATTGCAAAAAATTGAACATTTATTAGAATTCCACGAAGACAGGTAAGTACGTACCTTTATAGTGAAATGGGTAAAGTGTCTAGGTACTACTACTTACGTGTAGGTAACCTGCTACCTACTTGCTTAATTTTGTGTCTGTAACTTTGTACTAAAATACTTGTATCTTATTTACAGAAATAAATCTGTGGCACCGATTAACCAACTACTGTGTTCCCTTAGATTTTATGCGACAGGCAATCAATTATTATCAATAGCAGATCTAAACGGCATCAGTATTTCTACTTGCAGCCGAATTATAAAGAGAGTGTCTGAAGCTATTGTGAGTCTGCGAAACGAATTTATACAATTTCCAGACACTCAAGAAGACCAACAAATAGTAAAAGAAGAATTTTACAGAATAGCTAGATTTCCGAATGTTTTAGGATGTATAGACTGTACTCACATAAAGATTCAATCGCCAGGTGGGGTTATCTTTTCGTTTTCTGTTTTATTTAGTTCTATGACCCAGAAACTTAATTAAGTACATTTTTTACCTACCTATTGTAAATTTTAGGAGGAGATGATGCCGAACTATTTCGAAACAGAAAAGGCTACATGTCTATTAATATGCAAACAATAAGTACTGCAAAATTGTTGATAACTGATGTGGTGGCACGCTGGCCGGGATCAACTCATGATGCTACTATTTACCAAAGTAGTCGTAGGTATTCCAAGTTTGAAAGAGGTGACTACAGAGGAAATTATTTGTTAGGAGACAGTGGATATCCGTTAAAGGTAAAAATAAAACTAATGATTTTATTTAATTATTAAAGTGAAATTTATTAAGTAGGTACTTATATTAATCCTTTTTTTCATTTTGAACCCCAAATAAATTATTTAAAGAGAAGCCTCCACCTGAAACAAATAAAGGATTTATTAATAAAATTTCTGCAATATTTCAAAGCAACTGATAAATTAACATTATCAAAAACCTGCCATTATCAAAAACCTGCCTGAGGCCAGTGAAATACAAAATGTATGAAGTCATGATTTATATTTTCAGAGCCATCTTCTGACTCCATATCTAAATCCTGTAACCCATGGTCAGGAAAAGTATAATGATGCTCACATCAAAACAAGAAATGTAGTCGAGCGGCAATATGGAGTCCTGAAAAGACGATTTCCAGTGCTAGCAGTGGGTATCAGACTGCGATTGGAAACATCTATCCATGTCATGTTGGCATGTTGTGTTTTACATAACATATGTATAATTCGTAAAGAATGTGAACCTATAAATGACGGCTCTATTCCAAATTTAGAAGAACTAATTAACAACGGTCAAATTCCCCTTCCACCGATTACCATTACTGATCCAGTCTATGGATTCCAAAGAAGTCAAATGACTCAATACTTTGATAGTCTGTAATTTTAAGTTTAAGTATGTATAATAAAGTAAATACCTCTTATTTGATCAAAAATTGCAGTTTTAATTTCTACTTCTTTGGCTGCTGCTTGCAATTGTAAATCATACAATTTTCTTTTGAATTCTAACTCCTCCCTCAATATCTGTTCTTTAAGTTCCTCCACAGATTCCTTCCTTTTATACACATTCTGTATACTGCAGGAAACTGACGAAGTTGCCTCAGTCCGCTCATTGATTTTTGATATCTGTGGCCGCCTTCGTGACCACAGTGGTGTTTTATTAATAGGCAACTTTTGAAGTTCTTGTATGTTCTAAAAAGTAAAATAAAAATAATTATGATTATGTATGTACCTGTAGATGAATTTATGGAAAAAAGTTATAAAAAACACATAAACAGTATTTTCTACTTACATCAGCCTTAGGTTCTTCAGCTAAGTTGTCATCAATATTGATACACTCATATATTTGTGGCTGGGTCCTATATGATATTTCTTCATTTTGTGTCTGAAAAATAAATGTTTCCATAAAATGTAGACAATAAAATCAACAATTTTAATATGATGAACAGGTTATAAGAGCAACATAAATATACCTCCAAGTTTATTGGTGCTTCACTTATTTGCACATTTGCTTCATCCGCATTTTGCCACAAATCATTTTGAGTGCAAATAACTTTTACATGCACCTTTTCCGTCTCTGATCCAGACTCAGCGTCACAATCTGGTACCCCTAATATTCCTGTGCACCCTCGGCCAAGAATAGAACACACCTGTTCCAATACAGGGTCAATTTTTAAAATTAATGGACCACCTCCGGTCTGTGTGGTGTTATTTTTTATTTGAGCATAATATTTTTTGCTCTCGCTTTTTAATTTCTCCCACATTTTCATCAAAGACTCCTTGTTTCTAAAAAAAAAACACAGATCTAACAGTTAGTACCTAGGTTTTAAGGTTAAATGGTGTTTGTTTACTATGCAACTTTTATCAAATAAATCGTTAAGAGTAATCTAGGTAAGTACAACTTATGAAACAATATAGGTACTTAGGGAAAGTATATTTCTCATACCTGTGTGTGTTTGATGTAGAATTGAATGAATTTGTTATGGCTATCCACGCACTGTTTTTAGCCTCATTTGTGGCCCCATCTGTCTTTTTATTTAGAATAGTTTCTTTGTGATGGAGCAGTAACTTTATCAGCTTATCTTTATCTTCGAGTGAAAAATTTTGTCCACGTTTCCTCTTTTCTGCCATTATTCTTAGTAAGTAACAAAATACTGTAAACTTATACCAAAGAAAAACACACGCAATCACGCAAGAACAAACAAACGAAATGTCACTCATGTGACTTCAAAATGTCACTGCGACTTTATTAGGCAATGGCATACGCCATACAGCCAAAAAAAGTAAAATGTTAACTTTCTATTATTTTTCTAATATATAAAAGGTGCAGACCCTACTTTTTCTAAATAAACTAAGTGAAATTACGTGTTTTTTCTTGTTTTTTAAGCTAAATATCAATAAAATCGTTTACTCGAATAGTGTATCGATAAACGTTTCCGCAGTACCACCGAACTATACGTCACCTAACTAAGGGACCCTTACATAGGTAGCCCTTAGGACGGTGAAACAGAATTTAGGTAAGGGGATGATTTGAGGGGTCCCGTAAGATAAGGGCACCTTACTTAGGTTACTGTTTAGGGGCTACTGGTGAAAACGGGCATTAGAGTCCTATCTATCTGTAGTTCGTATGACAGGTCAGGATCCCATCGGGACCCATAAAAAACTACACGGTTACATAGACATCCCTCAACACTGTACGCGAATTGGGACATTATAAGTCATCAGGATAACAACTACAATTTTTTAGTGATATAACAATAAAAAATATGTTTCTTTTAAGGTCACGCTTGGGTTACGGATCAGTTCTCATTGCAACTAGGGCATCAAAATACGCAAAGGGCAAAATGGAATATGAAATCAAAACAATTTCCCACGATAAGGAGGCAGGCATGTAGAGAGTTTTGGTTAGCAACACGTGTTTATATATAATCAAGTTGATTATATAAAAACACGTGTTGCTAACCAAAACTGGCATATCAGAAGTCACTGTTCTCATAGATACTAGAGTATCATAGGTAGAAAGGAGGGTTCCACTTCCGACGAATTTTTTGTCTCCAATGGCCAAACTGATACCTGAATTCAAACAAAAAATTGTTTGCAAAGGATATTAATTCATTCAGTTTAGCTTAGAAGGAAGGACAACAACGATATTAATTGCGCAAGCGGCTAATTCCCACGAAGAAGCACACTTTCTCACGGCACGTATAGCGATTATTTTTGTTAAACCAACTAATGCCCGGTTTCTGAGGTACTTTTGTCAGTGGTTTATCTATCCATTAGTGCTATTGGTTCGACAACTTGTGGAAGTGCGTTTCCGAACACCGCAATGTACGATAAACTCCGTTTAAACTCAAGTTAACTTAACTGACCAATGTTCGCCGTTTATCGGTTCCATAACTATATTTGACGTTGCATTTCATAGAAAACTACATCAAAAACGTGTGTTATGCCCGGTTTCTGAGGTACGAATTTTATGTACGAAGGTATGAAATTAAATTGCGTGTGAAAGATAAAATATTAAAATATTTATATACATATTATAATTATACAGTAAAGAATACAATGAGTGTTAGAATCAGAAATAGTTCACATCTAAACTAGGATATCAGAAGAACTCAGAAGGATTCTTACTCAATGCAACGTAATAAAAAAGTCAGGAAAGAGAATCAAATAAAAGAATCTTTTGATCTTGGCAAGTTATAGATCAGTGTTCTCATAGTTACTAGAGCATCATAGTTCACCATGTGATTGTAACAATATGTTTTTATGAATTTCTTACACCGTTCCGTTCGTATAATCTAATTCCCACCAAGAGGCATACTTTCTCACGACGACGATGTAGTAGGGAACAGTTATTTCAAACAAACCAAAAATAGTAGATTGTTTGCCAAAGGAGCAAATAACTATATCGAGAGTGTTTCTTTTAGAAGGAAATTATTTTTATAAATGCTCAAATTATTAACTTTATAATACTGCAAGCGAAAATGAATGGGCATTGTTCATATTTTTTTAATGTTGTAATTGAAAAACCATTTCGAGGAATAGCGTTACTGATCATTACGGACTAATTATGAAAAATATTTATATTTTGTTGATATTTTTGATAAAATACGATTGACCTTCTTTGCCCTTCAAATTACGTCGGCTTTGGCCGTACAGTTTTGTATCGTTGCCTCAGAAAATAAAAAGTAAGGGGCAAGTATTGTCTACGATCTGTCAAATGTCAAATTATTATAAATATAAATGTCAAAAATGTAAACATTCTTGTTTATATCTCATTACATTACATACATTATTTCAACACTCGCCAATACTTAATATATTGGAAGAGTTATGAAATACAAGAAGTGCTTTGTTCCAACTTGCAGCAATAATAGTAATAATGTCACCGCGTCGATTGTTCTAGTGACGACAGAGAGTAGTATAGTCCTTGGAGGACACTTACTCATTTGTAAATAAATACGCTAAGATAGGATTCGAATATTAATATTTGACGTCTATTCGGCCTATTGACACTTTGACAGATGTGAGATTGATGACGTTGTATTGACAGATTTAAATTTTTAGTTATGTATTAGTGAGGCAACGGCACTTAATCTTTTATGCCACTGATGACGTCACATACCTTAAAAACTTAAAATAATTAAATATTATTTTTTTTAAATAACTATTGTGCCAATCATCAAAATATTCAAATTAGTTTCTCAAAATGCTCTAAATTTTCAAAATATAAAATAAAATCTAATGGTTAGAAATTTTGGACAATCCCCATTACATGGGACTTAAACATAACTGGCAAGATGTGGGTGTACTAGAGATCGGTAACAGTACAAATAGTAGATTGTTTGCCAAGGGAGCAAACAACTACATATTTTGAAGGCGAGAATGTTCCTTTGAATCAAGAGCGCAGCAAGGGATTCAAAGTACGTCACTCGAGCTTAAAATAGTGTTGCTCCCGAGGTGGACACCCTACTTTTTATCTACATGAAAAAATAAGTAAGTGCAACATTTGTAAAAATATAATTTAAACTCCATGGACACTCCATGGAGTTTCTTGCCCGTTCTTCTCCATAGGTACTTGCGCTTTGGAATGGGCAACTAGCTTCATATTTTCTGACTGACCGACTTCTTGACAATTCAAAAGTCCCTGTAAATGGTTTAATTGAAATAACAGCTTTAAGTTTGAGTTATGAATAAGAATAGTACCTACGTTTATTTATTTACATATAATTACATGAGGAAGACATACTCATTTTTATAAAACTAAGTAGAATCCTAATTTGAGTAAACAATGACAAACGAAGGCAGAATGCTTTTCGCGCGTTTTTTATTATTTTACAACCTTTTTTTTTTAATATGGCTCGTGCGTTTTTCGTTCCTACGTTCGTGACTGATCTCTTTGGTGATTGTTACTTTTACTAACAATATCCACATTCCAAATTCAAATCACTTTTAGTCCCTACGGATTAAAGAGCTATTTTAGTCCCTGTTTACGAAAAAAATACTAGCTCCTTTTTAATAATGTTTTAAAATAAATTGTGTTTATTTTTTTTATTTATTTATCATTTATACAAAATACATGATTATTTATATTAAATAGCAACCAAAAAACCACTAAGGTTTAAACTTGTGCTATCACGAGTCAGTCTCAATCAGAAGTATGTACCTATATATATACAGTGAAGCATTATATATGTATGCGTTATTGTCCATACTTGTACAATTACTAACATTTTTAGGTCTTTATATACTCGTAGTTACAATCACACACACCAGTCAGTCATACACTCCATGCAGTTCACACCACAACTAGGATATCAAAAGTATACCTATCTATTTTGTTTTGTGTCAGAAGTCATCAGTCTCCTTAGACACAAATAAATGGAGACAACGTAAAAAGTCCGGAATATGGAATAACGTCATGGCAGAATATGGAACACTTTTCTCACAGTTACCAGAGTATCATAACTTACAGAGGTTTTACTACCCCAGATGTTTGTTTTGACACCTCTCAGCTGAGGTTCCAACGAAACATTTTTACTATCATAATTTTCATTCATCACTGCCTCACAATAGTAGGTAGATACATACATAAATATCTACAGATCCAATAGTTATTTTAAGTAGTTCACACCTTAACTGGGATATCATAAAAGTGTGCAGGCAGTAACAGGCATTCATTTTACAAAGATGGGTCTAAAATCGGGACATTAAGGAACATGGATCGCTGTTCCAACTTTTACCAGGCAATCATAGTTTACTACAATGTGATTTTTGGGAAATGCATGGAGCAATAAACATTGTTGTGTGTTACAACTGCAGAACTATACGGAAGTTTAATTGTAATAGTTGTTCTGATATTAGTTCAGTTAGCGCGGAACACAGTCATGTCATGGACATAGATTTACAATGCCTTTGATGTTCAAAATAATAATATACTTATGAGTACTCAACTTACTTTCTAGAAAGGTACGATTGGATTAAGTAGTGCCACCAAGTTACTTTTTATAAATAATTCTTGCTATTTTGAGACATTAACCAATAAAAATAAGTTTCATAAACCTGGCTGCAATAAAAATGCTATTATCATCGTCAGCCTAACCAGACATTGTGGGGCTCGATGTAAGAAAACTGGGCCGCGCCTGTCACTACCACTCACTTCGGTAGGCCTGCTCTAATATCTTGGAAGTAAACATGATCTAAGCAAGCTGACTGTTGATAACATAGTCATTATTAATGCTGAAGTTCAGTAAACTAATCTAAAAGTGTAATTAAGTAACTTTTAATTGTTATCAGAATCAGAAGGTATTATTATTTCATCAGCGGATTACCTGTACCAAATTCTTAACGAACGAAAACCTTTTGAAAACGAATTTAGGTAGGTGTACCAAACAGAGAGGCTTAGACATAACATTACTTCCTATAGCCGCTTTTAAACGCAATTGTTGTTTTCCATAAGATCATAATCAGATTCGAAAATTAATTACGGGCGAGGTTCTATACACACTTACAGAATAGTCACTTATAGCGTTTTAGCGTGGCCTACAAATAAGTCTTTCAGTAAATTCGAAAGATTTGTTTAATTTGTTAAAGGTAGATTCTAGGTCTAGGTTCTAAAGGAACGTTTAGGGTGGGCAAGCTTCCATGATGATAACAGTTTCCGTTGCGTGTTATGTAGACGAAATGATTGATTCAACACTGATAAGTATAGTAAGATCTTGGTCAATAAGTCATGTTCGGTAGATTTGCTGACCTTGCATAATTAAACTACTGGCACTTGGTAATATTTACTAATGAGAACGTATTTTTTGTTGTATTGACATCAGGGGGCGTAGCTCAGATGGTAAAGTGCTTGCTTAGCATGCGAGAGGTACCGGGATCGCTACACAATCCTTTTCGTTGTTATATTTTACTTCTTTGGATAGGAACAAAATTTTGGAGATAATTGAAAGAAATGCCTTAGCCGTAATTTTGCTTAAACAAAGGGTTTCAATTTGGGGTATATCACGGACTAAAATATCATCGGTGACTAAATTCACCAGTGCAATACAGTTCTCAATTAGTTTTTCATTGCAAAATGATGCTTTTTAAGGTCTTAGAAGAGCGGTGTCCGCCACATGGCGTCTGCAATTTACCGGCGAATGACGTCACTGAAACGTCATTTAGGAAAGTAAGTTAGTGTCTTGCCTGCCATCTTTGCCGCTCGAGAGCGTTTTTGACACCGTTACGTCAAACCGAACTGACCAAAGATAACACTTGCCCTCACCGTACTAAGTCACGCGAAAAAGTGTCCATACCGAGAAGAGGAGCTTACATACCTACTATTAAATAGCGTTTTCATGACAATCAAGTGTCAAAACGAAATAGAAACGCGACAAATCTTACGATTTAAATGTTTGCCGCTGCCATCGCTTTCGTGAAAACCGTCACTGCGGCCATTAGTAATACCGTAGTTTTAAAGAGAAATTACGCCGGATTCAGTTTCAGGAAAAAAAATCTCAAGGGAGTCCCATTATTCCCAAGGAGATTAGTGTATCAGAAGTTACAAGGAAAGGGATCAAGGTATCACGTGCATAGGGTATAATGTGAACCTGTACAAAAAATTCTTTGGACTCGGTTTCAAAAGGGTTGAGATAGATTTCTCACAGTTACTAGGGCGACACAGTGCTCATGGAGTCATAAGACTTCGACTTTTGCCTCGTGAGCTTCTACAGTGGAATGTGGAAGACTGTCGTGCATTGCGTGACTTGAAATTAGAGGAAATTTAAGAAACAGCAGTGGTTGGGTTCTAGCTATCCACACAATAAAGTAGATAGTGCGTCGTTTATAGAAAAATCATGGCAGGTGTAGAAAAATATGTAACTAATATTTTTTGCTCCATCCAGTATTGGATTCTAGTTTACATATCCACCCAGAAGGCCCTGCAATGCAATGCCTGGTTGCAAGTCTGCAATGTAATGCCCATAATTATGTATTGATGACATGACATTCGTTACACCTAATAATTATAACTGAAATCATAATTTATCTCAGTAACTAGTTAGCGTACCTAATACACAAATGTCTGTATCACCCTAATACACACTCATTTCAAGCTCGGGACACATTGACCCCGTTTGCATGTAAAGGTAACATGGAAAGAACGAGCGAAATGAAGGGAGAGTGGTACTAGGTGAGCATAGGAATACAATAGGTGGCGTGCACTGAACAGAGTACGTGGAAAAGACGTGTCCCTTTTACGTGTTTTGCAACCTTATGACCTGCGCTTTTGAGGCCATTGTGACATGCGTCATATTCAATATTATGCTGAAAATTAAAATTTGAAATTGGTCTCAACTTAGTTTAGTTGTAGTACGACGGGTTGGTGTCCGCAACTCCACGTCCAAGCGCGTATTTTGCGTACGGTAGAAAGTGCCAAGTCAAGGCCAGTCTAATTTTTGCTTTTAGAGAATAATTAGTATTTAAATTAATCTTCTTAAAGTTACTTCTACAATAAAGCACCGTAACATATTTTTATACTGCCAAAACCAGTTATATACGAGTTCTTCTTTGTTTAGGTATGAACTCTTTAATCATAGCAAAAGTTCAAAGTAGGCATAAAAATAACTCTATGAAAGAAAACATTATTAAATAAGCTTAAAAGATGGGATAACAAATAAGACGCCATAATAAAATACAAGAATAGCCGGCTACGTATCCGAGGAGCACTTTAACTACGTATGAGGGTCTGATATTATTCGACACGAGTCGTTCAAGAGTTTACCATAACGGATATTGTTGAGAATAACGAGTTTTTTACACAAGGGGAAAAATTCATAAGGAAAAAAATAAGCCGACGATCAAATTATTTCTGATTTTTCACTACGTTGAATCTTGTGATTTTTTAATGCAAAATACAACATAAATGACCACCTTAAACGATTTTTAAAGAACACTTGTTTCCAACGAGATTTAGTTCATTTTTTTATGTTTAAATTATTGATGCCCCGTATATTTTAAAATTAAGAAGACGTACTTTTCTGAAATTATTCTTATAATTTCTTAGTATACTAAGGCATTAGCACGCCACAAGAGGTGTTCAAACATCGCAAGAATTTATTCCGTCCCTTTCTTTTTTATTACTCAATAACAACAGGTGCCGCAGCAGTCGCAACGTAAACTAAAAGGGCATGAAAATAGAACTTAAAGTCACGAGCAAAGCACATACCAGGGCCGACAATTTTGTTGAGGTGTTTATCATAATAAAAAGAGCGTGAAGCAATGGAGGGTTAGAATTAATTAAGTAGAATGGGCGGAGTCAAGGACTTTTTCATTATAGGCCCTTTTTTAATCGGCACCAGTTGTAAACTATGCTATTTAACTTCTCACCTTTACTAGGGCAACATAATATGTAAGGGGAGTTACATACCAGCGACGACCGTCTCCGCTCGGGGTAGCCTCTGCAGGACATGGTGTATGAGGCCGACGTCGGTACAGGCTTGAAGGTTTCGCACACTCTTGCGCAGAATTGCGATAAAAACAGACCATATTTCCGCCTGCAACAATTATAATTTATCAATAATAATTGCATAATGGACACACACAAAAAGCGAATTTTCTTATACACATTGAACAGATTTGTTAATTGTATTGAGCCACTTTTCACTCATGAATAGAAGAAAAACGATACAAAATATAACATGAAAATAAAAGGGATGATTTTAGAAACAATCCGGGGGAGTTAAAAAGTTTGAGTAAGCCAACAGAAGCTGGCTAGCGTATTAAAGCATAATCCACTTGCCGCGTTTATTCGTCCATACTAACGGCGCGCATCAAGGCAGAAATTTTCAATTTCAAAGCTTTCTGTTTAATAGAGCCTGCAGTGTAACGACGCAGCGACGGCATGCGAAATATTTTTAATGAAATTCTTTTCTGTTTGCGCTCTCGCGGTACTGCAGTGCTGGTAATTTTAATTTTACACAACACTATGTGCCTGGCTTAATTTGCTCTAATTTACGCTAATGTAACAGGGATGTTGAGTTGCACGGCTGGGGAAGCACGAAAACATTAGCCGGGCCTTTGTTATTTCAGTTAATGTTTAAATTAACCGTTCCCTTTTTACTTTCATTAGCAACCGCAAATAAAATTCAAATAAACCCCTTTTATGAAAATGAATGAATTAACTCATAAATTGAAGTTATTGTGAATTAATTTTCACTAAAACAATGGAATGGATTAATTAAAAAACCTTGTTCACACGCACTGTAAAAGGGTTGCGTTTAATTCCCATCGGTACTAGGGCAGCATTAATACGTGACAGTGTAAAACATTCCAAGGAGTCCACAAATTCACACAAGCATAATTTTGTTCCCAGATGTATCAGCGCAACATGAGCGCGGCGGAGGTCCCTCACACACTATGATGTTGTATTTTTATTTTCAATTGGGTCTGATACTTTGTGTCTTCGATCGCTATTATTGATCGAAGCTTTGTGTATTATCAATAGTGAGTTGATTGCAATTGGAGAGTAGTTTTATTTTATCTTATGAGTTATTCTTACAAATAATTGTGTAATTTTTTTGGAGTTATAAAAAATACAGGATATCCTATGTGTACAGTGGTACTACTTATCCCAATTTTTATTTATTTTTTGCCTTGTATTGACCCAGGGCAAGGAAAACTATAGAAATGTAAAAACATTACCATCTTTGTGTGATATATTGAAAACAACAGGAAATCTGTTTTAAAAAAACATCCAACTTCGATAACATCCATTCATTAGACAAAAAAGAGAAGTTGGTCAAGTGAGCAAACACTTGTTGGAATACTTCGATTGCTTCGATTAATAAATAGTTCTTTTGATCATTATTATGTTCACGTGCATATTACATATTGTTCAATTGTTCCTCTCGCATGCGAGAACAAAACAAACCCAACACTGGCGGTACCGGGGCAGCAGACAGCATAGTGTACTTGCATTACAAAAGCCCCTCGTAGCTAACGAGACTGCTTGTAATTATATTACATTCTTCTGGCGTTAGCAGAACGCAGAACAATCTCAGTGAAATTACAAGTTCAGTGAGAATTCTCGCAATTCACTGTGCGAAGCGGGGAGGGTATTTTTATTTCTGCAATTCCTTAGGCCGGCCACTTCATTATTTTGATTTCGACCCTGATTATGCATAATTATGAGGAATATGAATTCATTTAATGAACCCGCTTCCATTTAGTGAATGGTTTTTCTTTTGGCTGTTGTAAAAGTTTTTATTCGAGAATCAAGATTAGTATTTCGTAGCCAAATAGCAAAAACGGAAGGCTTATCGTTTTTTCATGAGAGGAGGAGGATGAGGAGGAGGGTAGATGGCGCTGTGTCTAGCCAAACGTTGAAACAATCGCTCTGTTATTAAATATCAGTTAAAAATACTATTTGTGCTTTTAAGTGAATAAAAATAAGTGTAATGATAAAACTTCACCTAATACTAAAGTGACAGTGTTATCCACGGATTTCATACATAAACTGTGAAGTTAATATACAAAGTTGATACGACAGAGGGGCTTTCCTTTAAACTGCCTATACTAGATACCATTTTCAAGCTCTGTACCAAAAATCAATTAAATAGGAGCAGTAGTTTAGTCACAAATGATTTTTTAAGTTTTTGTCACGTTTGAACACGATGTATATTCCTAACAGCTGATTATCTCATACGCATAGGTCATGCACCTTAAAACGATAATCCGAGTATAAGATACATTGTTGCCGCACAAGTACAACCAAATATTTCACGAAGCAATAAATACACACACACTTGCACTTTCACTATGAGAGTGACAATCATAGCAAAACCCCCGCGCCTTTTTCCCGCGCGGGAGCCCCGCCGCCGTTATGTTTTGTCGAACTCGCTGACAATAATTGTGATTTTGTTTTGTTATTGTGATAGACACTAAATAAGTTTAAGACAGTATTTCTTTTTTTATTGTGACAGGATACGTAACTTGGGATTATTATTATTTAGTGTTAGTGTTTTTTTTTTGATTGACTGTTTTTATTGTGATAGGATACGTAATTAAACGTTGGTTGTGTGTGTGTAATAATTAAAGTGTTCAGCAATGTCTCGTGTAACTTACACGGCGTCAGAATACACTTACATGATTTTAATTTACGGTGAATGCCGTGGAAACGCAGCTTTAGCTCTGCGAATATACCGAGAAAGGTATGGTGACCGGCGCAATTGCCCTAGGAACACCGGCACCATACAATTGGCAGTACAAAGATTACGGGAATTAAAGTGCTTAGCGACGGACAGTGATTTAATTAGAAAAATAAATAACAATATTCTCCGTCGGTATAATTTGTGCATTAATAAGAATGGAGGACACATCGAGAATTTAAAAATTTTGTGTTTTTGTGTGTGCGCGTACTTTACAACCTTACCTAACATAAAATCCAGCGCGAGCGGTCAAAAACGGCCCGCACCCCGCGCCCCCGCCACCCACCCGCCCGCCACTAGATCACACACACGCACACGCGCTCCTTTGTTACCTAAGGAAGGTCAGTCAAATTTATTTATAAAGGGTGGTGCGTTTCACTCTGACTTTTAAGCTATTTAGTTTGTTTGAAAAAAAAAAAATCTCATTTTTGGCGCTTTCTATTTTTGTACTGTATCGAATTAATACTATGCACGTATAGTATACGTAGTGTAATTTAATGCCCCTCTGTCATATCAACTCTGTATATTATACTGTGAACAATAAACTGTGCTTTAAAATAACAAACTCGACCATAAAATAAACAATAACAATGAAAATAAACTAAAGATTGCAATATGTATAATATTCTGTGACTTAATTCAACGAAAAAGTGTGAGAAAAAAACAATAACAACATAGTGAAAAAGTGACTCACAGTGATTTGAATTTAAACTGTCACGCTGACCTGCTTATTCAAAAGAAAAAAACATCTGCTGCAATAGGTCGATAAATTTGGTATGTCCAAGAAATGTCCAGTTGGCGCGATAGCTAACGCTTCAACTTTTGCAGTTTAACTAGCCTCACACGAGTGGCCGCGGGTTCAAACCTCAGTGACTGCATCACTTTTCGTAAGTTCCAAAATTCATACTTGGAATTTATAAAGAAACTAGTATAACAATATTGCAAGATGGCAGCACTAGTAACATGTCATAAATGTAAAAAATTAGTAAACATAAAAAATACTGCATTGTGTTCTGCCTGTGATAACCGGTACGAATTGGATTGCGATGGTTATCCAGAACATACGTATCGCCTCAAAGACGCGGAATCAAGAAAAAAATGGAGATGTAAGGCATGCATTAGAAGCAAAAAATACGCTAATACCGACTGTACACCCAATATTACCGTGAGAAAAAAAGTAACATCGACGAAAACATCCTCACCAACGGAACAACCACAAAGCACTAAGGATGTAGTACGTGATGATTCGTTCAAACGTCAATCTACGGTTCAAAATACTGCAGATTCACTTGATTCCCACATATTGACCGAGTGTGAAACATCTATTGAATCGCATAGTACTCCCAACAAATTGTCAATGAGTGTTGACGGTACTGTGTCTGACTTAGTATCCGCCTCAGAAATGAAGGAGATAATTGCACAGCTCACATTAAAACTTGAAATTACCGAAAATGAACTAGGAAATATACTGTTGGAAAACACTGATCTACACAAGCAAATAAACAAGTTAACTACAGAAAACAACACATTAAAATCTTTATGTCAGTCGCCCTCCATATTTTCAAGTCCGGGTCCAAACACTAAGAAAAAGAGGCCAGCTCTGTCAACTCCATACAACATACTTTCTACACCATCTTCTTTACCATCGTCATCCAGAAAGTTGAAATCCAAACCCAAAGACAACGCAAATGGGTCATCCCTGGAACAAGAAATCGTAAACTTACAGCAGCAATTAAAGGTAGCACAGCAGGAGATTGCAGCTCTCCATGAACGCATCGCAATCATAATGCAAACTAGTTACAATGTCTGTGAACCTGCTGTAAGTCAAGAACTGAAGCGAGACACTGTGACCATCGCCACTGCCAGTGCTCAGACATGTGATGCCACAGACGGGAATAATATCCACGAAAGGAAGATGTTTATCTTTGGTACTCAGCGTTGCGTCGGACTGGCAGCGGCCATCTCACACTCAAGGACTAATACGCAGTATGAAAAATACAGACTCGTCGCTCAAACTAAGCCAAATGCGCCTAGCAACGAAATTATAGCAAACTGCAGAAATACTAAATTGACTACTGAAGACAAACTTGTGATATGCATAGGTGAAAATGACAACAACCCTAACCTGTTGTTGTCTCAATTGCAAATTGTATTAAATACATTTATAAATAACACTATTATTGTGTTAAATGTCGTCAATAACATGTACCTCAATGTCCGTAAGTTACGAGGGGCGTTCAAAAAGTAATGAGAATAGCTATGTTAGAAAATGAATTTATTTAATATTATTTTATTTTTCGACGTAATCAGCCTTTAGGTCAATACATTTAGCAGATCTTTTTTCTAGAGTCAAAATTCCGTTTTTAAAAAAATCTTCATCTTGAGTACTTAAAAAATCGTTTACGGCGGCCTTCACTTCTTCGTCATCTTCAAATTTTGTGCCTCTCAAGTATTCTTTCAAACGCGGAAATAGGTAGAAATCACTAGGGGCCAAGTCCGGTGAATATGGCGGATGATCGAGGGTCTCAAAGCTAGCATCTTGGATTTCTGCCATGGCAACTGCCGACTTGTGCGCCGGCGCGTTGTCTTGATGGAACAAAACTTTTTTCGCGAGTTTTCGTCGTCGCTTTTCAAGGATTTCCTGACGTAATTTTTTTATTTGTTTTGCGTAGACATTTCCTGTGATAGTGGCTCCAAGTTCAAGGTATTCAATCATTTATCAACCCCTGGCTTTCCCAAAAAAACTGAGCCCATGATGGTTGAGTCTCGAATTTCTTTGGTGTGGGAGATGACGGTCTTTTCCAGGATATTGATTGTTGTTTCGTTTCTGGATCATAATGTTGAAGCTAATGCTTTTTTTTCATCCATTGTTACGAATCGAGCCAAAAAAAGATCAGGATCTCGTTGAAACAGTCCCAATGAGCTCTTTGAAATGTTGAGTCGCGTTTGCTTTTGTGCGTCCGTTAGCATTCTCGGGACCCAACGCGCGGATATCTTTTTCATTACTAAGTGATCTTGCAAAATGCTATGCACACTACCAGTTGAAATCTTCAACTCTTCAGCTATAAAACGGACTGTTACACGGCGATCATCCCGAACAATTTTTTCAACTTTTTCGACCATTTCCTGAGTGACTGACGTCGAAGGGCGATCCGAGCGCGGGTCATCTTTAACCGATGTTCTACCACGTTTAAGCTCTGCACACCATCGAGCCACTGTGGAATATGGAGGAGCAGACGCCCCCAATGTCTCACGTAAATCTTTAAAAATTTGTTCCGTAGTAAAATTTTTCAAGCAAAAGTATTTTATTACCGCACGGATTTCAATTTTATCCATTTTTAGCGAGAGTTATCGACACGTCACAAACAAATAATTAATACAACTGACACAGACAAGATAGAAAGCTAATTATTTGAGGGTGTTATGACAAAGACCTAATCTTTCAGTGACAATAAATTCTTTTTCAAGTACCCCCCATTACTACGTCATTCTCACTACTTTATGAACACCCCTCGTAAACTACTCTATAAAAAATGTTTGTAATAGTTATAAAAATTGTCACTTCGTAAATCAGACATCCACGAATCTATCCGATGTTTGTAAGTCGATAAATTATCTTATAGATTGTTGTGATTATAGTGATAAGTATTTAAATCCGAGCGAAATACGAAAAATTATAGCGAGTAACAAATCAAGTTCCAAACTAAACGTACCTACAGATAAACCCAAAAAAGGGACAATCCCTTACTACTTTGGTCGTATTGAGGGTACAACGCCCCACGAACATAGTTCCTCTTTGCAACACAACTCAAAAGGACAAATAGGGACTATACCTTATTACTTTCCTGTTTTAAATAAGCGTGACCCTTTTTTTCGTATCTCAAACTAATAAAACACACCAGTTTAGAATACTCCATCAAAATATAGCGAGTTTATTATCTAAAAAAGAACTACTAGAAATTACTATTCAGGAGTTAAAAGAATCGAATAATGATCCAGATGTTATATGTTTATCTGAAACCTTTGTAAAAAAAGGTTATGAACATTATGTGAAAATCTGCAACTATCAGTTGGCTTCCAATTACTGTAGAGAAAAGCAAAGAGGTGGCACATGCATATTAGTGAAAATGAGTTTACTTTATAAAGAGCTATCATTTGTCAAAAACTATGCAGCTCAAAACACGTTTGAAGCTTGTGGCATAGAAATTATAAATAATAAATTAATAGTAATACGTGTTTATAGAACACCACAATCTGATCCAAATCTGTTTTTGACAAAATTACATAATCTTTTGCACGATTTGTTAAATAAATATAAGTCCAAAATAAATATAGTTGTTGCCGGTGATTTAAACATAAATACTCTAAAAAAAGGTAACATCACAAATGGATTGCAAGATTTATGTAACAATCATAATTTAAAAATCCATATCACTGTACCAACTCGAAAATTGACTTGTATTGACCATATTTTAAGCAACATTGCCAACGCAACTGCCACTGTAATGCCCTTGTATCTGTCTGATCACGACACAGCACAAATGATAAGCTTCCCAATCAAAAAGAAACAACAGAAATCAACAATATACTATATTTATAAAAGAGACTATAACGTAGACAACATCCGAAAATTTAAAGAATGTCTGGAAAATCTTTCTTGGTCCGATATTTATCTCAAAACTGACACTAACTGTGCATTCAATGATTTTCATGAGCTATTGTGTCTGTTGTATGGTCTCTGTTTTCCTAAAGTAAGAGTTAAAATCAATAGTAATAAGGAAAACAAGCAAAAGTGGATAAGTAAAGGTTTGAGACAAAGTTGTAAAACTAAACGGAAGCTACGGTATGGATATTATAAAAATAAAAATTTAAGTAATAAAACTAAATATAAAAACTACTCCAGTCTGCTAAATAAATGCATTTATAATTCAAAAAAGAGTGCAAATATAAAATATATTCATAATCATGATAACAAGTGTAAAGCCACATGGAATGTCATTAAAACCGAAATAAGCAGTACCATTTACAAAGACAACATAGAAAGTATTAAATTCAATGAAACAATAACTACAGACCCTGTACAAATGGCTACTATATTTAATAACAATTATGTTAGATCAACGCATGTACAAGGGAAAAAAAGCATAAACCAAAACCGCTTCATAAGTACGAGTGTCAACTCTATGTTTCTTAGACCAATGGAGGTTAACGAGGTAAGACAGGAAATAATGTCTCTGTCCAACACTAGGTCGGAAGGCTATGATGAGATTAATACAAAAATCGTCAAAGCCTGCTGCAACGAACTGACTGGTATTCTGACGCATTTAATAAACATGTCATTTTCACAAGGCACCTTTCCTGAAAAATTAAAACTGTCTTTAATAAAGCCCTTATTCAAGAAGGGAGATAAATGTGACATCAACAATTACCGACCTATAACTCTTATACCCATATTGTCTAAAATTTTTGAAAAATGTATGCTTAAAAGGTTAACTGACTTTTGCAATAAATTTCATATTATAAGTGACCAGCAGTTTGGATTTCAAAAGAATAAGTCCACATCGTTAGCTATTTTTTCCCTCATGCAAGCTATACTTTCAAATATTAATAATAATTATATAACTACAGGCCTTTTCTTTGACCTATCGAAAGCCTTCGATCTGGTGTCACATGACATATTGCTACAAAAATTGGAAGCTGTTGGTATTAGAGGACCGGCACTTCAGTGGCTGTCGTCCTATTTAAGCAATAGAAAACAATGTGTCATCATCAATAAAAAAAATGAAAATAATGTAGTAATATC
Source organism: Luperina nickerlii (assembly GCA_963855955.1). NCBI lineage: Eukaryota > Metazoa > Arthropoda > Insecta > Lepidoptera > Noctuidae > Luperina > Luperina nickerlii. The sequence continues at coordinate 23,304,757 of OY979671.1, forward strand.
CTATTCATCAGAATATAAACATAATAAATATGGCGTTCCACAGGGAAGTGTGCTGGGCCCAATATTGTTCCTCATTTATATCAATGACATCATAAAAATAACAAACCATAAATGCGTATTATTTGCTGACGATATTTCCATTATAGTGACATCTAATAAAAAACTAAATACCATTTCAGAACATGAACTTGACATTAATAATACAATTGACAAATTATTACATTGGCTTGACATTAACCATTTGATGATAAATTTAGACAAATCTGTTTACATCCAATTTAATCGATCAAATAATTCCAAAAATGACATTAAACTCAATATTAATAAAATCAATGAAGTAACGCATACCCGATTTTTAGGTGTAATAATAGATAAAGACATTAACTGGAAAGAGCACATAGACAATGCTAGCACTAAAATTAATAAATTTGTTTATGCATTAAAACAAGTAAAAAATGTAACTAATATAAAAACTGCTGTAATGTCATACCACGCGTACGTCGAATCGTTGTTACGTTATGGACTAATAATGTGGGGTAACAGCACTGACTTCCAAAGAGCATTCATCGCTCAAAAAAAGTGCATGAGAGCAATTTGTGGACTTAAGCCCGACGACTCATGTCGACCAATATTTAAAAACCTTGGTTTGTTACCGTTACCATCGCTCTACATTTACGAAATATGTGTATTTGTTATGAAAAATAAGCAACTATTTAAAACTGCAAATGATGTCAATCCTCGGAACCGACGAGATCCATATAAACTAGTGTTAAATGATTTGCCTAGAGTGTCTAAGTACAATAGTAACTGCTTGGCAATGTGTGTGCGCATTTATAATAAAATACCAAGGCATTTCAAAGCTTTAAATACAAAATTATTTAAAATAAAATTTCATAAGTGGTTACTCGAGTGTAGTTTTTATAGTTTAAAAGAATTTATGGATATAAAATGTTGATGTTTTTAAAAAAAAAAAAAAAACGATTGTTGTTGCTTGTCCTTAAAAATTTGCATGCTATGTTTTATGCTAGCTAAACATGCTTGTGCCTCAATTTGTATTTAATAACCTTGTATACCATGTTTTACGCAAATAAATATTCTATTCTATTCTATTCTATTCTATTCTATTCATGACCGTCTGTCTGTTTTTCCGGATGACACACAACCATTTTACTCGGAGACTATTGGCACTGTATCGATGAAAATTCGAAAAAGGTGTATAACGAAAGAAGGAAATAACGAAAAGAACATACGGCTGGGGGTTGTAGTAACCGAGGGATGAAATCAAATAATTCAATGCACATATAGTGTGGGCTTTCGAAGGATCCCATAATTAGTAAGATGATTATATTAATTCTTAGTGACTTTTTAATTTAAGTCAATAGTTGGGATGTTTTCGGTTATAAGCCCAGAAATAACTTTGTTTTTCACAGTTTCTTTCAGAATTAGGTACTTACATATAAATATAAACTTATTTTTGCTGTCGATAAAATCAATGTGCAACCCATGTGAACCCTTCACTGTGCGTGGTCGACACGCACTTGACTTGTCCTCTAATGGACCTTCCGTATACTGAAAAATTTGGTTCATAAGTTAAAAAATACAGGGTCGAATTCAAAAGGCACACATGGCAGTGCCAGTTTGCAGGTGGTTTGCCTGAAATGTTTGCAAAACGTAAGAAAATTAATTCATAAAGTATTCAAACCGCCGACAAACTTGTAACTCGTAACTTCGCAAGCGCAAAACATATTGTTTCGAAATTAATAAAGCATTTGTATTTGATAAAAACATTTGTAAAGGAAAACAAAGTTTCCTTAAAACATGTCGCACAATAATGAACCGTCTCGCCAGACGAACAAACTTTTCACTCACTTAGCGCGCGCGGCAAACTCCATACAATGAGTACGTGCGGGGCGAATGTGGCTGCGTGTAATGATATCCGGAGCCTTACTTCATTATCAGATGAAACTCGCTACATGCCTCATCAACGTCTCGCGTCTCATGTTTGCTGACTAACGAAAGAACTTGCCGACTAGGAAGAAGCAAGGAATTTTCATATTGTGCGAAAACGTTCTATTTACATGATGTGAAAATGCGAACATTCATTAGATACTTAATTATACGTTACATGAGTAATTTGCGTTATTAGGTTTTGCAAAAGCAACTAATAACGAATATTGCTTGAAAAACATAAAAGCTATTAATTTCCCACCATGACTGCCACAAAAAGTCTAATAACAAGGCTAATAAAATCGTTGTGGAGCGCAAGTGTTGCCTAAAAACCATCGTCTGAGGGCTGACACCGCCGCCGCCGGTGGTCCTCCCCCACACGTCCATAAAGAAAAACTTCTCATAAGATGACTCGGCGGATTCCCGCCACTCAGGCGCGGCGCGTCGTCCATCACGGCGTGAGTGGCAGGCGCGCTCTGAGATCCTGGTAGTGTGAGCTCCGTATACAAGTGATGTATCACTTCATTAGTCTGTGTGTTAAAAACACACTCCTCAGTCTAAAACAATGGGATTGTTTGGCACAAACATGATCTTTTGTTATTTTCATTCCTTCCATTGAAACTCTATACGCAATCCCTTTTCTGATTTATTTATAGGATTAGGAATTTTGTTTGCAAGTCACGAGCCAAAAGCAAATCAATGGTAGAGCTGCTGCCATTTCTCTCAGTTCTACTAAATACGCTGCGTTCTTAAAAGTTGCCCTTGATTTTCTAAATGTGACTGGGAGTAGACTGCAAGTAGGTAAGGTGACAAAAAGCAACAGCCACCAGAAATTGTGTTAACAAAATGAATTCCCACGATTTCCAGATCAGACAATATTTCCAATACTCATAAAACAACTTCCTGTGCAGAACCACAATAAAAATATGGTACAGAATTATTATTATTTTCAATCTTAAACAGTATTCTCTTCAGTACAATCGTATTGGATTCTATTCAAAAGGAAATCTACTGATGTAGATAAACAAATACACAAAACGAGTTTACTTTTTTTGTCCGGGACTTGTATGAGAACCAAACGATTTTAGAAAAATATTCAGTATCAGCTTTCTTTTGTAGAGGATTTTGAACATAACAAGCTGAAATTTATGACAATTTGACAAGCGGCAGACTGGCTGTTGGGATCAAGATCACCTTTGTCCTTTTGCTTCATGGTGTAGTAAAACTACACCGTGCAAAGACAAAGACAAGTGTTAGTAACAGGAATACTAGGAATGGTAATCAAATAATACACACTACAGTAACAAGAAATTAAATCCAAGAGGCAACTACAAAGTTTTACGAGTTTCGGCGATTCGGATGTCTCGCGCAATTGCCTAAGTGGTATTATTACCTACAATTCCATTAAGAAACAGAGAGAGAGAGAGAGGATGATGATATTACTCATACAGAACTCTACAAAGTTAACTAATATAAACATCACAAATTAATTGAACCTATCAAAACGTTAAGGGGACTAAATGACCTAAAGCGCAATCACTGTCGGACTGCATAGAAAAGAAAGAAGCGCGATGACACAATGCTGGTAAATTATTGCAAAATATGAAGCAATTATCTATTTACAAAAAATCTATTGTTTGGACAAAAACTTACTACACTAGTGCTTTTGTATGTTGCTTGTAGAATAATCTGACAAAAAATCAGTATGTATATTAGTATGGTTTTTATTGTAAAAAGAAAGTTTTTAGAGATATCTTCATGTTTTTTTTCTATCCTATCAAATTAGTTGTATTATGTTTTGAACACACTATCTACCTGGCATATATCCTGAAGAATATCATATATTTTTCTGATTTTGTTTACTGTAGTCGATCATATACTTTAAGGCATTATAAAACTTGCGTTTTTTGCGTTTATGTCCTGTAGTCCCCTTAACGTAAATGGCTTTTCAGTTCGGCGCACACCTCTCAGTATTACCAGGAGGTTATGATGCATAAACAGGCCTCGAACACAGCACGCGGCGCTGATCCATATTTATGCGATCTAATGCACGACATCAGTCGCGGTGGCCAACTGCTAGTACACCAAACTAGCCTTTGTCAGTTTGGGATTATTACATCATACAAATCATAATATTCTACAGACCTATTTAGATAGGTCCACCACCAAAAATGTCAAATAATTATTGAAAACAAAATAATTCAATTACCTACAATTAAATATTGATTAAAAAAAGTATATCTTGTTTCCGCCCGGGATCGAACCGGGGGCCTTGTGCGTGTGAAGCACACGTGATAACCACTACACTACGGAAACTTGAAAACAAATGGCAAAATACCCAATCACTCTGAATTAATCTAGAGCAACTGCAAGACAGTTAATAAGCTGTTGTAACTAGATAACAAGTTTAATTAATGTAGAGCAACTTTCACTGCGAACATGACCTTGAAGTTTGGACAATACATTGATGTGTACGAGGAATACCTTGTTTGTAAACGTTTTGATTTGATTTTAATTCACTAATGAAGTTTTATCTTTGAATTAATAATTATAACTAACGAACTAATAATACACTGCCGGCTCCTAAATCGGGCCAACGTGCATTTCTAAGTCTATAGGCCTAAAACTTCAAAATAATGATAAGTCATAGAAAAGTTTTTATGCAGGTTTGAAGCTGACATACTGGCATCATATCGGTATCACCGTTCTAAATTTGAATTGACGAATTTGATAAAGAGAAGAAAATTTGAATTTGGTCGCTCTTAAAGAAGTAAAAAGCTTTGCTTAGAGCATCTATAAGTCAATAGTTATTTCGTTATTTGCTTTGCATAAAAAGAGTATCGAAATTGTTTTTCCTTATTTCTTAATCCTTCTGACGTTCAAATTATGGATACTGCAAATGAAGTAGCCGCAAGTTGTGGCACTTCTTCAGCCTGGGCTTAGTCAGCGAAACGAAACTGCACCACTTCATGCAACTCGTTCTGTCGTTCAAAGAATTTACCATCGACACCTGGGTCAGTCACCAGATCGAACTAATCAACCAGATCCAGAAAGTTTGCATGAGCTAAAAACTGCTATCTTGGAAGCATTGAAGGACATTCCATAGCACGTCATAGAGGTAATTTTAATTCCATGCCGAGCCGCATGTCTGTTGTCGGAAATGCTCTTGGACGTAACAAAAGTTTCTATCCATACTAATATTATAAATTCGAAAGTAACTCTATCTGTCTGTCTGTATGTTACCTTTTCTCGCCTAACCACTGAACGGATTTTGATAAAATTTGGCAGAGATAGATTGCATCCCGGGGAAGGACATATGATAGTTTTATCCCGATATTGCCACGGGATCGACACTTATGCGGGTGATAGCGCGGGGCGCTGCTAGTACTAAATAAACGTTTTATTATCTATGTCAACGATTGTTTTTTCAAAAATTCCACGTTGTTTTTTTCCTGATAAACGCGAGAAGACGGCTTATTGCAATTAAACTGGTTTTTTTAAATATTTCGTTTTCTAATTTGGAACAATGAAAAACGGAAAACATAGCTTCAAAACCAGTTTTTTTTCTTTGCAGTGTCATTATTTAAAAAGATAGACCTTTAAACAAACATATTCAGGGTGGCTCGGTTCTGGTGTCCGGGAGTGTATTAACCCTTAATAATGATAGTCTAACTTCGTGTTTGTTTCAGAACGGGACTACCTGTTGATGTTACAGCAAGTGAAATAAAATTTAATAGTAACCGTCGAAGTACGTAATCTTGTTAAGAGCGTTTACGCCGCACGGTATTTCATAAAAACTTTCAAGCCCTTGTTTTTCGAAATGAATGAACCGATTTTAATTAAACTTCATACGCATAAGCAGGATACAAAGGTCTAAAAAGTTACTTAAGAACTTCGATCAATAATGTACTAAGAACATTTTCGAAATGTCTTATTCAAAAAAATTTAACTGGAAATCTGTTTCTATGGAAAATTTAAAATCGAAATCGAAAATGTTCTTAACTTTTTAGACCTTTTTAGACCTCCTGCTTATGAAGATTCATTAAAATCGGTACATTTATTTCGAAAAACAAGGGCTTGAAGGGTTTGTATAAAATGCCGTACGGCGTATGCTTTGCAAAGCATGGCGCTAAGGACTTTTTCTGGAGTTTCAGTCAACTACTGCGGCGAAGCTCAAAAGGAGATGGAGTTTAAGTGTAAACCCGAGGTTTTTTCTTTTAATTAATTAGGACAAATTTTACCAATAAAACTGATCACCTCAACTAAACAGCGTTCTAGAGCTGACAGTATCATTAATGCTTCAGAATATTGACTCTGACAGTTCTTGAACGCGGTTTATGTGTGCTGATCGCGTTCAGTTTCATTAGTGTAATTCGCCCTTAGTAGTCAAACTAAACGTGTTAGTATTTGGGATACACAAGTTTGAGTCAGGGTGCAGATAAGGACTTCGATTCTGGCGTGTATGGAATGGGGGATTTGAGGAGATAAAAAATAAATCATCAAAGTTTATAAGCAAAACTGAAAACTAAGTTCGCTAGACGCGCGATGGAAGAATATTTCACAGTTTTGCAAAACTAACATTTTTCTTTCTGTCTAGACAACATGCTTTCAGCTGTCAAGTGTGTGTGCTGTGTCAGTCAGTGTTTTCCTTTAGCTAGATTTCTAAAAGCATAACTTATTGGAGAAAATATATTGAAATACCCCAGAGAATAGGTTTTGGTTTCGACCCAGTTCCCTTGTTAGTTACATTTTTAAGTGACCTAAATACGTTCGGCGTAGGTAGGTTACCGTATATAAATATGACATGGGTTTAACAAACACAGACCTCCTTTGGGAACGTCATTAAATTAATATCTTTTTTTAGCTCAAACGTTTGGTTATCTAAAAGTTACCCCTTTCAATAAGATCGTCCGCGTTACCAAGATCGCATAGCCAGCGAGGAGATTGAACCCCGTTAAGATGCGCCGAGGGGACGATGACTCACGGATTGCGCTCCCTTTGCCGCGTTGCTATCTTCTATCGTACCCATCCTACCTCTAATAAGACGGTTATTAGAGGTAGTGAATGTTTAAGTTTTCATACACGTAGACTTTCTTTGGTATATTTAAAAGAAAAGTCCGAAGTACTCGTAGATAGAGACCTTACATTTTTACGATAACAATATAATGCTGGGTAGAATGTAGTCCTACTATACTGGTTTAAAAAAACTCACAAAATGCAAAACAAGTACCTAAAGGGTTAAACTTGATCTAAATTCATACCAAGACGACATGTGTTAAAGGAGGCATCTCTAATGGAATTCTTATAAAAAAAAGAAACGCAAAGGAAGGATCTTCGTTTCAACAAAAAATTCTACAAAAAATGTATTCAATCCTCTTTCCCTTTCAGACTTATGAATAAGGCGTGTTATAAGAGCTGTGGTCCTTTGCACACGCTCTCAGGATACAGAGGTGCTTTCTGCCTGCTGCCCTAGTATTTAAAGGACGTTAAATTTTAGTCTCGCCCTCTTAAAATGGCGCTCGCTTGAGTGATAGCAGATTAAGAACTGACAAAACGCCATCCGTCATCTTCGGGCACTCATAAAGATGACGGATGGCATTTTGTGTTCTTTTTTTTTGTTTTTTTTTTTTTTTTGTGTAGTAATTAGTACTCTTTACTCTTTAGGTAGGTACTAGGCAAGTACTAATTTCTGATGCAAATAATAATATAATAAAATATGTACCTGTAAGCTGGGTGGACAGTGATCTAGGAGTTCTAACATGTGTTGAATATTCTGCGCGTCCTGTATCACGAAATTCAACTCCATGTCGAACTCGCCCCCCACGAGCTGCGAACAAAAAGAAACATTATTAATAAACAGTCAAAACACATTTCTCGATGTTATAGGGTTTATCGCTAAATAACGTTGTTGGACATGGTACTGATAGTCGGATTCTTGACACGTTATTTGTCATGACACGGGAAACGAGTCATTTCCCGTAGATTCAAATTCTTTATTGCGAACTAAGTATACTTACAGAATTTTGAAGATGTTAACAATAGGTAGGTGCAGTGCCGGATTAACTCCTAAGCAAATTAAGCAATTGCTTAGGGCATCACGTCTCGGGGGGCACCATGAAAACCAGGCGCGGTCCCAGGGGGGTCATGGGAATCATGACCCCCAAAATCATTCAAGCTGTCGAGAGCCTGAATGATTCACTTACTTGTCTCACTAATTTAAAAATGTAGGTACAGTACCCAGCGATAAATATTGCACATCGACCTTTGGAAAGATTCGATCGATTTTCGAGCTCGCTCTTGCATTTTTACACTAAATTCTCATAGCTGCTTGTGCTTTTCTGTATAAGTCGATGTAACTCCTAGTTCTGTTTGAAAATGTAAAACAAAACCTAAGGCGACCGAGGCGAGTTGTTAAAATTGTCAAGCTCGCTTCGCTCGCTATGCTCAACCTACATAATGTGCTGTTATAAAAACCAACTATATATCAAAAAATGCTGCGACTAATTTAGCAGCATTATTAAGTAATACCCTAACCCCCCCCCCATGTAAAAGCTGCGTCCCTGTATAGCATAATTAAATAATGTGGAGCTGGAGATGTAGGTATATGAACATTAACATAACATGACTTTAATCCCCGAAGAATTAGACAGATTATGTACTACACAATTATAGTAATTACACCCATATAGCGCCAGTTATCTTTAAATCCTAATGACACCAACCGGACATAAAATCCAGACTTCAGGCTGCTTCTGAGAAATTTCTGATGGAAAACCTAATAACTAAACAGTTAAAGTCAAGTCGGGTGAAGACCCGACCTGGGAATCGAACCAGGAGCTCATGGTGAGCAGTAACGCTTGCGACCGGCACCCATCCATGGTGACCCCCCCCCCCCCCCCAAAATCGTGGGTTGCGACCGCGCCTGCCATAAACAGCACCGAAAAAATATTTGCTAGTACATAAAAGGCAAGGCTGTTCGTCAGCAAGATATTACAAGACCCAAAAGTCACTCTTGAGACGTGCGCTAATCTTAATAAACCGCATGTCGATTTTTTTTGAAAAAATACGTGGTGACTAATGGGTAGGGGGGCCCACAGGCGTGGATTGCTTAGGGCATCAAGGAGTCTTAATCCGGCACTGGGTAGGCGCTTAGAACTTAGTTGCCTGTTAAGGCATAGCAATTTAAATGATTATAAATATTAAAAATATAAAGGTACATATACATACTCAATATTACAGTTATACAGTTTACATTATATTAATAATCATTATTTCTTATAACTGATATCACATTATATTAAGTATCACAATCATATTTTTCTTCAAGGAATTCTCTTACAGACTAATATGCCTTTTTAAACAGGAAGTCTTTTAGCTTCGTTTTAAAAATACTAATTGAATGTAGTTTCTTATTGTCTATGGGTGGTCTATGGGGAAATAAAGTTGGAAGCAGGCGGGACCCATACCATTTTTATTAAATTTTTAAATTCAAATGGTGCTTCCAACTTTTATTTCATTTAAAATGGGCTTGTTTTAAGCTTTTCAGTTTTTTTAACTTAAGTTTTTTACCGCAGCCGGGTTTAAATTTTTTTAAATATTTTTTTTTTTGTAAGATTCATTTATAGACTAGCTGCGCGACCTCGGTTTCACCAGAATAAGTGTCGATCCCGTGGGAATATCGAGATAAAAAGTAGCTTATATGTTAATCCAGGGTGTCAGCTACCTCCATACAAAATTTTATCAAAATTGGTTCAGCCGTTTGAGCGTGAAGAAGTAACAAACATATAAACACACACACATATACAGACTCACAAACTTTCGCCTTTATAATATTAGTGTGATTATTTATTGTAAGCTAATTTATTAGTAGAGGTAGGTAGAACTAACGAACTTTTTCGGATTAAACGTCAAGTTAATCGGCTTTCCCGCTCGGGTTTAAAAGTCCGGTGAGTTTGGCAGGGTGCAGGCCCGCCCAGAGGCTACATGGCCATGGAAATCTACACTCCGAACTCGTGTTCGAGCTTTTACGTGTCAAGCTTTTTTTAAGGGTAAAATACCCAAAGATTTTTTGTCTCATCAAAATTTTACATAAACTTACAAGTATGAAAATAATTTTTATCTCAAAAACTTAATACTTAACAAAATATATTTATGGCATTAAATGAATGCTGTACATAAAGGTTTCAAAACAGATTCCTTAACAGAACGGCGGGTATAACTTCTATTTAATACGTACTTACAAAGTAACAAAATTACTTCTACTTGACCTAGTAGAGCTCGGCTGGGTGCTCGTGAAAGGACATTGTACGTGTCTTTTGGTTTCACCCATTTTTTCTATAGATAGATCATTTTGTAACCGAGTGAAATATCGGCTGTATCTTGAAAAGCTCGTCACAATGGGGTGTTGTCCCCGTCGCGTCGTGTTCGACGGACATTCAATTTGCGCGATCGGCCAATCGCTGTATAGCTTCCTCTAGCCTGGTGCCCGGGCCTTTTGTGTTCCTCACAATGGCGTAAGCAAAGAACATGAAAAATATAGTCGACTAACAAGCTCTTCTTCCATGGGTTTCTGAGTTTTCTCACATTGCACGCTCTATTTTATCTTTTATCATTGTATTTTGTAAAATTAATTAACAAAATATAGTAGGTGCAGTAGTTATACTTGATGGATCCTCGTTGCGGCCAAGGCTAGTATATTACTAAAATTTTCTCAAATAATGCGCGGATATCCAAACTAAATTAATTAATTATAAAACCCTATAACAACTCTATTTGCAAGCCAAATCTTCAATCTATTTGTAAGGATGTCACCAAAATCTGCCCAAACGAAGTACTGAGGTACACTCAGTGGCATAAAGTACACTAGATTACACTATTACAATGAATAATATTGCATTTATATATTTTTCTTATGGTTGCTCGGGGATGAAAATAAAATATTATTATTATTGAAAGTGTCTTTGACATATCTCGGGACCCTGGGGTCCCGGACATTTGGAAGGCGTATGAGGGGCCGAAGCCAACTCGCAGAGGCCCGTTAGACGTTTTCTTTTCAATGAAATGAGGCACCAACCGACGATTATCCGTGTTCGCACTATGCAAGTGCACCCAAGGACAACCCCCGGTTGGTGTGGGACTATTGCAGGATGTGGAAACAAAGACATTAGATTACAGGTTTGAGTGGCTAAAGTGAACTGGTATGGAGCTATGGAAAGACCCCTGCTTGACCAATGTTTTATATAAATTACATAGATAGTATTATTATAAGCCAGTGTTGTCCCATTGCTCCATAAAGTAGCACCTTGCATAGGGCGGGGCGAACGGGTTTACGGTGAATATCACTATCTCGCTCTACCGTTAGCTGGTATGTATTTTGTTATGGTGTACAGCGCCCTACTGCAAAGCCGTTAACAATGGCGTTTCACCCCTATGGTGTTGCGGTACTAGGCGATCATAAAATAGAGAAGGTTACATTTCACTATGGGGTTGCGACTTGTCACTTGATCAAAGCGTGTCGTTGCATAGGGGCTGCCCGCTGAGCGCCGCTATTGCATGTTTTTGAATAAGTCCTATCAAGGCATTATTTCAGAAAGACTGTAGATAAATTATCGGAATAAAATTAAATATTGAGCTATGGAAACAGTCACGACTCAATGGCCGTTATTACCCAATTTGCCCATACGCCGAGTCGCCGAACACACACTCGAATGAACACTAGTACCTGATAGCTTGCATTATTCACATGGGTTGGTACATTACTAGAGAACCATGTTACTTAGGAAGTGACTGTCGTACCGTGTCAGTTTCAGTATCATTCAAATTATAAACTGTGTAAGTATAGTACCAAAGATAAGGAGATAGTTGAAAACATTATTTTAAAGTGTTGTTTTTAAAAATAACACGCTATCCAACCGCGCTGAACATTAATTTTCGTTCAACAAAATTCACGTGGTTTAAAATCGCAATTAATTTCAGTGAAACATTCCAAATGCAGACATTAATCATGTTATTTCAATGTTTAAGCTACACTGAATTAGTTTTCATGTAATTTCATTCAAATTCTGAAACCACACAAATTTGGACGGAAGATTCTAAATCACTTCGCTCTCTTGGAAGGGAAAACAACATTATAAGGTATACCTAGCTAAATAATTATTTGGACGTCGACACAAACTTTTATTTTTCGTGCTCTAGAAATGTGTTTTTTCTTAAGTGACGTGACTTACATTGCTATTATAAGCGCCTTAACAAATGTTGACAAGACGTTAAACGCAGGAAAATGCGTAAGCTGAATGAAAAAAACCTTATTGAGATTGAGACCTTAGGTAAGCGGGGTAATATAATAAAACTCTTGATCCAGGAGAACGGCATATCATAAACTCCCTCGAGGAAATCATCCGACAAATCTCTGAACTTTCCAACGAGGAGAAAGCGCTCCACTTAACCGTAAAGTGCTGACGTTAAAAAATATGACGTCGATAAAAAGTGTGCGATCTGTGCTGCCAGCGCCGGCGGTGTGATCGCATAGTCCGGCAACGGGCGGCGACTGTCACTTACAAACGTGATTATTGCCGGTAGCCAGTCGGTACGGGCGAGCGACGGTGGCGGCAGGCCCGGTAATTTGATTGCTTGCCCGCCGGTTATTATTGCCGGCAACCCTATATCCGGACAGATCCGGTTATGGCGTCTAATAATAACGCTGGCACTCGTCGCTTGTTATTTCATTAGTATCTGTTGGGACTGTCACGGCGAGCCTGTGACGCAGGTAGGCACGACGAGGGTTCGTTTGGGATGCTCCTAAGCTTATTATGTTTAGATACGATTCGCATTGCTTTAAAACTACTCAAAAGAAAATAGGGCATACCCAGTTTTTAGGCTGTTATTTAAAAATATTAATGATTAAGTGATTTTTATGAATAGATATGTTTGGAGTAGAGTTTTGAAAATTGTTTAAACATAGTCAGTCAATGGTAAAATTTGTTTATTTTGATCGATTTACACAAAAAGCACTTGTAAGGGAAATAAACTCAAAATAACTTAGTTTGTCGCCCATTTCCTGCAACCGTTTGATGATAAATGTTATAGTTAGCAGTGAGTGAAGCCTCCTCTGTTCTGTATGCACGCTCTAAGCCTATTTAGTACGCTTTCAATAAGATGGGTAACATTTTGTTCCGGAATTCGTTCCCAATAGTTTTAGCGCGTTTGTTGACTGTAAACATGACTGTAGTTTACTTAAAGGCTTCTTTTCAATTGATCCCAGAAATGCTCGATGGGGTGAGGTCGGGACTTATAGCTGGCCATGGGAAAACTGAGATATTGGCCTCAGAAAGTGCTCTTTGTGTGGCACAGACCGTATGCATGCGAGCATTGTCATTCATTAAAACAATGCCGGCGCCCACTCTTTGCAAAAATGGGATGACATGAAGTTGAATTAACTGCTGAACGTATCAGGCGGCGGTTACAGTACATTCATCCAGTACTACCAGCTTTGTTTTGCCTAAAAAGCTTATTCTCATCTATACCATAACACTTGGACCCCCAAAACGGTCTGTTCTATGGATGCTTGGTTCTGTAAAACATTCACCTTGTTTTCTCCACACGTGGACTCGTTTATTATCACTGAAAATCCTGACCCTACAGTCTTCTGTAAAGAGTACATCCCTCCACTTATCTATTGCCCAGTTCAAATACTCGCGAGCGTACCTGCTTGGTGGGCCCTTGTCAGTTTGAGTCGAACAACACTCACTCGGGAACGATGACCTTGTGGAGACGATTACGAATGGTTTGATCACGGACTCTAGTACCAGTAGATTGCTGCAGCCGGTTGTGTACGGCCTGGGCGGTTACGGTACGCTCTCTTTGCGCAGTTAACCTGATGTACCGGTCTTGGTCTGGGAAGTTGTGGCTCTAATTCTTCCTGATGCAGGCCTCCTAACTACACTCTCCCGTCCCCCGAAAGCATTTCCACACGTTTCGGATAACTCGTCGCGATACACCGAGAAGTATTGCTAATTTGCTACAGATCTATGAGAGCATCCCCCCCTGAAGCATAGCAACAGCTCCTGCTGCGCTTTCCATGTCCATATGACGACAAAAACCAGGCATAGTAACACCAAAATAAAAAAGTCTGTGACAGAACGTGACGTCGTGACAGAACGTGACGTCGAACGTGACGACTGTCCGTCTGTCACCAGGCTGTATCTCATGAACCGTGATAGCTAGACAGTTGAAATTTTCACTGGTGATGTATTTCTGTTGCCGCTATAACAGCAAAATACATACAACAAACGTATTTTTTTCGGCGTTTTTGTCTTGTGGGACGGAACCCTTCGCGTGCGAGTCCGACTCGCACTTGGCCAGTTTCTTTATTTTTTATTTCAACGTCAATCGGACTGAGAACACCAACACAAGTGAAAGAATTCGTACAACTATTTTTACAATCACTTCACATATTTTGACTACCCATTTGAATTCGACGCTAAAATTGACACTCGAAACATTGTAATGGACCCATAAACATGTCAAAACAAAGTTTAGTGCTTTACTTCACAAATGCTTACTTAATTATTTGTTCTTATACAAAATACTAAATGAACTTAGGGTGGGCCCTATTTTGTTTTGAGTAGTTTAGATTTAACACTTCTAAAAGCGACTCAGAGAAAGTTGCTTATCGGTGTTGCTGACGTCTTAATTTAATTCTGAAATTAAGTTTCATCCGTAGCTTTTGTAGCGTGAAATAGTATGTAACAAGTTCAAGTGAAACGAAATTCACTGAACATTTCTGGCACACCCTTGACAAAAATGGTCCTCAAAGTTTTACTAATGTGATGGCACTAAGCGGTTAGTTTGCGAAAACAGTTACCCAACCCGTGTCCGCGTGAGTTCACTGGAAGGAAAATATTTGTGGATTTCTGTGCGGGCGCGGCGGGTAGTCGGGTAGAAAGTCAGAACATAAAGCTGTAGGTAACTCGAACACTCGCATTAACATTCGCTACGGTGTAATTACGCGGAGTGGACGTCTCCTCGCGGTGCTCGGGGCGCGCCCGTAGGGAAATATTCCGGACGGCTGTATTAAAATGCGATGACATCACGTATCGCTGCTGAAGCCTATGCACGTTTATTTTCCCCCTTAAATTTCTAAATGAGAGAGAAGCTTTTAATAATTAATAGGGATTTATTAGTCCTGATTGCAGTTTCCACGATATTGCAATTAGCTTCTGAAACGAGGTGTATTGGGATTTCATTATCAGTTTAATGAAAATAATTGATTCGCTGTAATAGACTTAACAGAGTTATTAATTTAAATTACATTTACACCTCACCTCACAAAAAATCGTTTTATGCACCTACCTACTTTATATTTTGCGACTGTAAAACTTGCCTATTTTACTATCGACTAGCAGCGCCCCGCGGTTTCACCCGCATAAGTGTTGATCCCGTGGGAATATCGGGATAAAAACTATCCTTTGTCCTTCCCCGGGATGCAATCTATCTCTCTGCCAAACTTTATAGAAGTCCGTTCAGTGGTTTAGGCGTGAAAAGGTAACATACAGACGAACAGAGTTACTTTCGAATGTATAACATTAGTATCATCTATATACCTATAAATAAAACAAAGTCGGGTTAGTTACACCATTTCTATCTCAAGAACGGCTGGACCGATTTTTATGATCTTTGATTTGTTGGATTTGTCTTCGCCCCGAATAGCAGAATAACTATTAAAACATGGGAAAATTTCACGAAACAATAATAATGAACATAATTAATTTCCTTATACATTTTGCATGGAACGGCTTTTTTATTCGGAGACGGTATGAAGTTCGTCGGGTCAGCTACTTGATACATATAAGGTCCAAACGATATTAAATGTCCTGGATAAGTGCATAGGATACTTTCATCTCGAACAAGTGAGATATTTCCAGGCTAGCGTAGTCCCGTGAACAGCTACTAAATGATAAAAATGAGGGACCGTAAAAGCTGTCAAATAAGCTAAATGTGGGGTAAACACGAGAGCTCAAAAAGGCGTGCGCACACGGCATTAGTTACGGGATACAAAGTGGCCGTAAAATCTCACGCAGAACAGCCCTGTGATAAATTGTACGAGACAGACTTCAGACACGGTACAAGTTACACTGCTGAAGCTGTGTTACGAGTACGTTTACCTAAGAATTTGGAGAGAAAAGCGAGCACACAAATCTGTACCTAAATCAGTAGGGATATGCATACCTACTTAGTTTTTATTAAATAATTGATCTTTAATAAAACCACCTGGAGGCTTACTCTTAAAACTAATTTTAATTCCAATGAAATGTCAATACGATTCCAATGTTAATTTTACAGTCACGTGATTCGATATTCTTGAAAATAATATTGGCACCATTAGCCCAGTCATTTTAGGCATTTTAAACCCCAATCTACGGAAAAATTCCTAGTGAGCTGAATTTTTGTACACACCTTTATTACGACGTTGTAATGAAGATGTGAAAAATCGACATTAATATCGTGCCGGCTAAAAGAGTTATAAAGGTCAAAAGGTCATGAAAATCAGTTTTTTGCAAATATCTCGTGACCTATTGCTCGGACGTCAATACAGGTCATTATAAAATTGTTTGTCGTGAAATTATCTACAAAAAATGCCTCTTGCAATTTTCTGTAAAATTAACCGTTTTTGAAGTAGAGCGCTGAGAAAGCGACTAGAATGCACTTACATACAGTATTGTATACCGTATACCAAGGCGTAAACTCTATTGTTTTTTATTTATGTTTTTAAGTATCGTAAAAACTTCTATCTGATATTTGGGCGTTTTGTGAAAAGTATACTTATATTATAGAGGTTTGGAACTTAGTAAAATCTACTATATATTATACAAACGACCTCCGGCTTTTAAACGACGCCGAAGAAGAACCGAGTACATCAAAATCTCCGCGGAAGAAAAGAATTAGAGCTTTTGATTTAAAAAAAATATGTTTATTTTGTGGAGAAGAAGCGAGTGAAGAAGTTGAGAGAAAAAGAGAAATAAATACAGACGCGTTTTTAGAGAAGTGAGACAGTAGCAGGTATAAAGGGACGGGTCTTGGACAATAAAATACAGAACATCTGCCAGCGGAGGTCGTTTGTATAATATATATAGTATAATATATATAATATGTATATAATATATATAAGTATTATTTGTGGAAGAGAAAAAAAAAATAAAAAAAAATAAATAAACATTATTATTATTATTATATTATTATAATATATGTAGTAGATTTTACTACGTTCCAAACCAAACCTCTATAATATAAGTATACTTTTCACAAAACGTCCAAATATCAGATAAGAGTTTTTGAGATACTTAAAAACATAAATAAAAAACAATAGAGTTTACGCCTTGGTATACGGTATACAATACTGTAAGTGCATTCTAGTCGCTTTCTCAGCGCTCTACTTCAAAAACGGTTAATCTTACAGAAAATTGCAAGAGGCATTTTTTGTAGATAATTTCACGACAAACAATTTTATAATGACCTGTATTGACCTCCAAGCAATAGGTCGCGAGATATTTGCAAAAAAGTGATTTTCGTGACCTTTTGACCTTTATATCTCTTTTAGCCGGCACGATATTAATGTCGATTTTTCACATCTTCATTACAACGTCGTAATAAAGGTGTGTACAAAAATTCAGCTCACTAGGAATTTTTCCGCAGATAAATCTAAAATGACTGGGCTACATTGAAATGAAATTGACATTGCTCCGCCATTATTTTGTTACACGTGTAGCTATGTTACGAGCTGTAATAGTTTGGTTCAACTCATTACGATAAACCGGTAGGTAATAGGGCTTTAAAATGCTTTATTCTTTAAATAACAAGGCTAATAAATAAATATGATATAAATAGTTCTTGAATTGATTAATTATAAAGTATTAAATTCATTTGGGCGTAAGAAAATGATTAAAATCATAAAATTAATCATGACTTTGGCTTCATGCGGTAGGATCGTTGCCTACACTACTAAAAAAAAAGACAGCGTGTAAGTTCTCCAATTTCAAACATAAAGTCGAGTGGTTTTAGAAGTTAATTCGTACTACAAGTTTGTTTGTTTATGACAATATTGTTTACGTTTGGTTCTTTTTAGTAAGAAATATTTACTGTCCGCTAAGGTAGTTAACTAAATAGTATTACAGTTTTATACAAATGATGCCAAGTAAATACGAGATAAGGAACTGCTTTATAATGTTTTTGTAACGAACGCCGAACGTGTTTATGTGAATAGTGAAAATTACTGAGATAAAATTACCAGTGAAGTGATAAATAAGTTAGAATATGTAAAAGTAATAGTTAGGATAGTTAAGACCCTAAAGTACCTAGCGTGGGAGTCGATATGTGCTACTACTGTTTTACTGAGTAAGATTTTTTTTCTAATTAAATTTTAAGTGTTTGTATTGTTCTAATTGGCTTTGTAACTGGTTTTATTCTTAGTTTTCGTATTAGAATCTGATATGAATATTTAACGTAGAATTTTTGATAATTTTAATGTACGAAGAAAACTGATAGAATAATTACGTAACTTGAAAACGAGTTTTTTTTTTTTTTGTTTATAGGAATATTTGCGAGATTTTAGTGTCAAATGAGAGGATTATATTTAAAACTAGTTTGAATTATGTAACTCGGTTTTATAGATAGAAAGAATTTTGTATAATGAAAACATGCTGAACTCCGATTTTAGTAAGCTAATGTTCTAGAAAGTTTTTATTGTATAGAGATAGGATAAAAATGTTGTAATGTAATACGAAAGAGGAGTAAAAACCTTGCTCCCTCTATAATTTGCTTTAAATTCGTATTCATTCATAGAAAACGCTTTGTCCGTATAAAGGCTCCCGCAAACAGGCGCGAATCGCGCGC
This sequence comes from Luperina nickerlii, assembly GCA_963855955.1. Classification (NCBI taxonomy): domain Eukaryota; kingdom Metazoa; phylum Arthropoda; class Insecta; order Lepidoptera; family Noctuidae; genus Luperina; species Luperina nickerlii. The sequence goes on from OY979671.1 coordinate 23,323,591, forward strand.
GACATAAAGGCACCGCTCGTTGCGCGATTTGCGGTGCCTTAGTGTCGCGCGCGATTTTATAGCGTGTCGCGCTTGTTTGAAGGAGCCTTAACGCATCATCTGACGCTCATCTCGTCTTTGTTTCAGTTGTTTTTTTTATGGGAATTACGTAAAACATATATTACTGCTTATCGTGCCATATTATACTCTTATAACCCACAGAAAACCACATAAAACGCAAAACAATTTCTAAAAAGTTTCACTTTTGTTATTGAAATAATCACAATCAACAAACTATCCCAACGCAATATTGACGCAATACACCGCTGTCAAAATACACTCAAGAGTGCCGTTTACCCCATGTCAAGCCCGATCTCAATTGCACGTACTTCCCAAAAATGGACATGGACACCCCAATTTAAAAACCATTTGGCGCTAGCATCGAATTCAAGAATACAAAACGTCACAATTCCAATGTCCATTTATCGGAATTAACCTCAAGAGTAAGCACCCTGAGCTGTTGAAATAACAAAAAAAAAAACTATGTATTTTTTTTATTACGGCTATGTACAACTTTTTTATAACGTTGTAGTAAAACAGGAGACACGTACAAAATAACTTGGTGACTTGGACCAGGCAACTATAAACTATTACGATCCAAATGGGACGCAAACCTTTCTGCATCCGTTCGTGAAACGGCCGCATAAACAAATAAACGTCCCGACATGATGACGTACGGTGACGTCGTATTTTACTAAACCAAGGTATAAGACGATTGTCGTAAAAGCCTCGATAGAATTGCCAGTGGATTATTTCGGAAGCCTAAACAATGCGAGATTTCGAGAACCGTTTTCGGTGAACGAGTCTCAATTACCGCAAATTCCACGTTCAACTGGCCTCCGCTGGATTTAGTCGTTGGGCTTCCTTAGGGATTTTCGAATAAAAAAAGGTTTTGCGTCAATAGAACGTGACCATTATTTTGCAACAGAATAATCTCCTGCGATAGAAAAACAACTAAAATTCAAAGATCTTTTTAAAAGATTTGACAACCCTCGCAATAGTATCTATCTACATTACAAAAGGTAGGTATCTATCTACATTACAAAAGGTAGGTATCTATCTACATTGGGGGATAGCTTTTTTGCGTAGTACCATGAATAAATAATATGACCTGCAATGGTTTAACATGGGCAAAAGCCGGATGTAACAATACATCGTTTCCTTATCAATGGGATGAAAAGGAACCAGTTTTAGGCCGTATGCTTTTCAAAGCCCCTTTTTATACATCGGTCAAAAGTTCTAAACGCAGGAGTTTATTTTAAAATAGGTACTGTTGCGTTATGGAATCCTGGTACAGGGATTAGATGTTGCTATTTAGAATTCACAGAAATGAATAGCGGTACCGGGGCATACAATAATGAATCACGCATTCACGCATGATTGCCAGTCTGAAATGACAGATGATGATGATGATGTCAGTTACAAAACACTTTGGTGGTAAATTAAATCAAATCAAAAAATTACAACGATTAGGACCATTACTTCGCGAAGGACCGCAAAGGATTAAATGGGTGATCACTTTTACTAGGCGCACAGTAAACCAAAGGTACATTAAATATCCCGGCATTCCCGGCTGTTTTTCTTTATAGGGCGAGAATGAGTTGCCTCGGGATTATCCTAAAGCATTATCGATTCACATGGACACTAGGCGCGCAGTTGTACGAAGGAGGTTTTATGTTCCTCTGACCTTTTATTTTTTAGATCTCTAGAGATTAGAGTACTAAAAAATAAAAGGGTCGAGTCTAGACTCTTTGAACGACACATTTTAAAACAATAATGAATTGGTGGGTTAAATAGAGCATATAGCATTTAAAAAATGAGCAGGACGTCTGTAATACAATTTTCATTTCTCAAACTCGGAAAGTAGTGTTTGTTTGATCCGAATAGCAGGTGGAAGACGGTGCTTCCCAACTTTGGGCGGGAAGAACTCATAAAATCAAAATCATCAAAGTCAAAATATTTTATTTCACATAAACCTACATGGGCACTTAGCACACTTCAGAAGCTAGGTGCACAGTTCCAATTGGTCGTTTCCTATGGAGAAGAGCCGGCAAAAACTTCACGGTTACTCTTTTTAAAAACAATTGGCTTTTACAATGTTTTCAAATTACAGTAGGTATGTGAGGACAGCGTAGGCCTGTCAACAAGTACCATGTACTTGATAAAATAAAAAATGGTCTACAGATCTAAAGTCTACAAGGCCTACAAAGTCCTCACATTTACAAAATAAGAATCTATCAAAAGGATAAATAAAAAATAAAATATAAAAACCTACTAAAACCAAGTGATATGATTGCTATTACAACCACTAATAAAGAGGTGAAAAATCAGAATTGTCTGTATGTATGTCAAATAATAAAAAGATTATGTCACAGAAGTATGTAAAAAATAAATAAAAAATAAACATCGTAATTTGAGAGCAGTTAATAGACATTTACATAGTTATGCCGTTAATGAGGTGCCAGGGAAGCCACATGTGCAGAAGGAATTATTGCCAAACTACTTTGTCTTCATCGTAGTCTGTAATCTTATAATATGTTTTTCTGATAAAGACACGTTTCATTTTGCAATTTTCCATCGCTAAGTTCTGTATCCGGCTTTGGCAACTTGTTATAAAAACGGATGCTGTTTACAAGAAATGACATGCTAGTTTTAGTTAATCTAAATGTAGGTATCACAATTTCATTTTTACTACGTGTATTTATAGTATGGAAATCGCTTCTTATTTTGAAAAGTCCTAAGTTTTTGCGAACATACAAAATACTTTCTAAAATATAAAGAGAAGTCAGAGTTAGTATATCAAATTCTTTGAATTTGTTTCTAAGAGACTCGCGAGGACCCATTTTATAGATTGCGCTTATTGCCCTCTTTTGTAAAATGAAAATTTAATCTACGTCAGCTGCCGATCCCCACAGCAGAACACCATAAGACATAATACTGTGGCAATAAGCAAAGTATACTAACCTAGCTGTGGCTATATCTGTCAACTGCATTATTTTTCTTACTGCATATGCAGCTGAACTTAATCTATCTGAAAGAGCTCTAATGTGTGCGTCTCATTGTAATTTTGAATCTAAAGTAACTACTAGAAATACAGTTTCCGTAATAACATCTCGTTTTTTGCCATCAAGTTTCAAATTCAGACCCACTTGAGGTACATTTGGTAATGAGAACTTAAGACATTTAGTTTTGGTCGCATTAAGTAAAAGATTATTAGCTGCAAACCATTTCGAAAGAACAGCCAGACTATCGTTGACATGTAAGACATCCGTATATTTTCTATGTATTTTAAAAATAAGGGAAGTGTTATCAGCGAATAAAATGATATCCGATATCCATAGTAATTCTTCCCTCTCTAGGGCGGAAATGAATTACGAAATTTTTTACATAATTACGTAAAACGTATGAAAATTGATTCCTATTCGATATACTTATTCCATTATTTACGATCGACGTACAAAATTGATTAGATTTGTGATATGGCCGAGGCACTGCAATATTTAACTTACTTTCGAGTAATATTTTATAATTTTTATTCATTTGTTTAGGTATATCACTAAGTTATTAGCAGGCAATGGCGTAATTACTTTTACTTATTAGATATTTAGAGAATTTCCTTGCGAAAATATTATCGACAGTTTCTTCAAAGGTAACAGACCTCATTTTACATTAAGTAGGTAATAGGAATAACATGGTCATACAAATACAATAAAAATACATACATACAAAACTAACAGCTTCCATACTCAAATACAATGTAAATAAAGCTACCTTCACATCAGAGATATTAAAAGAACCCTTGGCCTCTAGTGCCGCCACTCACAAAATGTTTGCGAAAACTTAAAAGAGCCATGAATATGCAATAAAAGTACCAGGTTGACATAAAACGCGGAGGATGGCAGTTCGCAACAAGGGATGCTGGATGCTGCACTAACCCCTGCGGTTAGGGGCGGGTAGTCGTTTGAATGGAGCGTGGGGTGCAGATTTATCCCCAATGTCAACGTCAGAGGACGCCGGGGCTCGTTAAACATTTCTTGCCGACTATTATAATAAGTTGTGTGCATACAAACGAGTGGTATGAACTTTCAAAGCGATTTGTTTCAAAGGATTCTTTGTTTAATCGTTTGTGTGTAATTATTGGACAGTGCAGAAAATATTCATTTCACTCAAGAACAGAACACAGAGTTGAGCGTGTATAGTACAGTACACTAGCAAAAAGTTAATTTAATAACTATTAAACCCATGGAAGTTTTTAAGAAGCTTTTCCTAGAGGAACAAGTAAACACACCCCACGTTGACAAACTACAGACAACACCATCATAAGTCGATTCCATTCGTTCGTGTCTCAATTACTTCGCCATGCACGCCAAAATGATTAAAGACACAAAAACAAGTGCCTCTGCCTATAACAATTTATTCCGAGTCGTTATGGGGATGATTGAGGTGAAGGGCAGCGCGGTAACCCTTCAACTGCGCCCATTAACGCCAGGTCAATGAGTTCCGTCGTTTATTAAACGACTTTGATGTCAGCTCTGCCATAGGTAGCAAGTTCCCACGGTTTAGAGTATACGTAATTTGACCAAAATTGTGAAGGATAGCACTGAAGGTTTGTTTGTAGAGAATTCCCTAAAATTTTCATATAACATAAGAAAATGTTCATGTTGTCGTGACGTGACGTAACGTGCGTGACTGACATATTCCTGTTTACCTAAATAAGATCATATTTATTTTTGTTTCCCTACAGTTCACTTTACCTTGTCAACAGCTGCCGGCCGTTCTAAAAACACTATGTAATATTTATTACAACAGAACCATCAATCCCCCTGTGGGCAAAAAGTAGCTCCGCCCTATTAGTTTCACATCACTTTGCCGCTTATGGCAGCCAAGTAGTTTTGAACGAATGCGTGACGTAACATTGAGGTGTGATCAAAAACTTTTTAAATTCCGCGCAATACTATACAAAAATACGAGTTTTTCCCAACCTACATACAAACAGGAATAAATAATAAATTCCCTGAACGCTACACCAAGTAAAAATGCATGTACGAGCGCCATTACGTAGATAAAAGTCGAAACGCTTTCAACCAAAATGTCAACTGACAGCTAAACTGAGCATATTTTCTTCTGTTACTGTTTCCTGTTATCGTTATATCTTTTACCAGAGTCGAAGATATAATTTGCAACGGGTGTCAGAAATAAAGTAACATCAACATCGTGTTTTCTGATCATTGCTTGCTTCGATCAATAATAGATTGCTTGTACCTAACTGTTACCACTCTATTTTGACGTCAATGTGGATAAGATTGGCAGTTTTCTACTTCCGGCCTGGGTATGCGGCAATTCTCTTTTGTGCCACTATGGTTTTTTTCTTCCTTCTAAAATAGGCCACCCAAGTTCCAATCACGTCGTACCTTTCGATTCGTTCCAATCAATTTAGATGTTAGTTGTCGTCGCAACGTGGACGTCAACGGCATCGTGTAGGAGCGGCCCCGACGCGACGGAGGCGGGAAACAGCCGGCCGGCCCGATAAATATCTCATGAATAAGAATATTGCATTACGTATTCCCTACGAGTGTTCCCACGTACGGCGACTGAAAACTAATTTACTTTAAAGAGTATGTTTATAGGCTTCCCTATTTACAATATCGAGGCAAATTCAATTCTTCATGTAATTTAGTAATAATTTATCTTTATGAAACACAAGTTTAACGAGCTAAGTCGCATAACTTTGCAAGTCCAGCGTATAACCAACCAACATAACAGTAAGCTTCTCAATTGTTGTGTTGTCCACACTGAGTTATACTAGTACGTAGTACATTATAACTCAATGGTTGTCCATTGAATACTGAGCTCGACCGAGCATACTTCATGAACATTTAAATGTGCTGATTATGAATACCAACGAGATTTAAAATTAAATTATGAAAATAACCAAAGGGCAAGTTTGTTCAGAACTACATTGTTGTTTTTATCGCAGCTTTTATTTATTCTACGTCATATTAAAAAGAATACGCTGAATGGAGTCACATAAGTGCTCTTCAGCGCAGCCCCATTCAGTTTATCATTGTGGAATGGTTTTATAAAGTCACACTAAAAGCTCTAAAGGAGTCGCGAAAAATCGTTTATTTTTTTTATCTCTAGAAATTGATTTTCGCTGAACACTCGAACAAACTAAAAGAGTACTTGACTAACTTTCTAATATAGGTACATGACCAAACTTTGAACAACCATTTATCAATAGACAAGTAAGTTCTAGCATCTATTAGCAGAGCGCGCAGATTAATTATTTCATTTGTAAGCATTCCACGGATTAATATTCACAGAACATTCCAACTACGAGGAGCTGACAACAATGAGTGGTGAAACTAACATTAGTTCGAATTAGCTTCATGATTCTAAATTACACGAAGAAGAAAATAACAGGCAAAAGTCGCAGCGTGTTCCTAATTTACGTCATTATAATAGGGCAAAAAGTAGCCTCGCTGGGCAGAGCTCAATGGCTGTTGTATTTTTTGCTGGAGAAACTTTTGGTGAAGATGAATAGGGCGCTTAACGTTAAAGAGCCCGAGCTATTTCATGATGGTTGCGCATCTGGTGTCCGACGTCAGACGCAAAAAGGAAGATTTTTTTATGTATTTTTTGAATATGTTGGAAGAATTTCAGTTTCCTCCAAGACCAAGGAATCATAAGTCTAAAGGATCCTGCAAACAGGCGTGACGCGCGACATAAAGGCACCGCTCGTTGCGCGACTTGCGGTGCCTTTGTGTCGCGCGCGATTTTATCGCGTGGGGCGCCTAGCTGTTTGAAGGAGCGTTAAAACGTTGTAAGTTTAAAGTTTGTAACTAATTAATAAAGTAGGTACTTACTACAGGATCCGATCCTTGTACGGGTGTTGCTAAACTCCCCAAATGTCTAATAATTAAACGGGCAGTCCTGTTGTGAGGCCCTGGTGGGTGTTACCCTGAACGGGATAACGGCCTGATGTAGTTGTTGTACCAACAAGATAACTATCGACTGAGGATCATTCCAGTAAAGCTGATAGTAAGGGACAGGGGATTAGTATTAGCAAGTAGGTACACGTATCAGAAATCGCGGCTAACACCCACTAAACACAGTTGATATTATTCAGAGGCAATATAATAAAACATAATGAACGTAACATATTACAGGATAGTAATAAGTGTCGTAATTATTTGTTAGTTTGGCAAAATGTGTTGATTTTCTATATTATATAATACCGTAAAACGGGGTGAATAGGGATAGGATACAGGGGTGAATCGGGACGAAACTTTAAAATGGATTTTAACGTTGATGTATTATAGTTTGTTGCCAAGACAGACACTTAATCGTTAATTATAACATAAGAAACACATTAGACTCATTTTTGGCAAAAAAAAAAACTATATTATTTCAATGTTAAAATCCATTTTAAAGTTTCATCCCGATTCACCCCTGCATCCCATTGATGAACAATCAGATGCTAGGTTGCTGCTAGTTCGTAACAAATCTCTTTGATTTTGTTTCTAAATACATTTGCTATTCCGGCCTCGGCACCTCCCCATTTCGGCCAACTTTTTTTGGTTGTTTTCATTTCATGAAATATCGGTGAGAATATAAACAAAAGAGAAATTCGTTGCCTTTCTTTAATTTTGTGAATAAATGAACCTTTTACAAGTCACGTCTGTTTCAACCAGTCAGCGCAAAAAATTAAAATACCCTGGAAAATGAACCAGAAACTGAAAAGCCTTTGATAAGAACATTTTGTTTTCACTGTTTTAGTCTGGCAACATGTATTTTATCATTATCCTGCCTACGAACAAGCATCCTTTTACTGAGCCTAGTTAGTCCTACAATTATCAAACAATATAAATAGCTACTTATCAATTTTGAACGCATTAACTAAATTCTAAGTTTTCTTGTAAAATTTCATTGACATGAAACTTTAGTTGAAACCTAACTTCAAAACCAATTTATTGATTGATTCTCACTTTTTTTTCTTCATTTCCACATTTCCAACACATCCAGAATTTGATTTTTAATTTTGTCTCACGTTGGCCAGAGTTTACGAGGATAGCTCATGCCGAGGCGTAAAGCTTTGATATTTGACCAGTTGGAAGGATTGGAAGCAGGGATGACTGCTAAATCCGTGTTACAGATTTTATACACATAGATAATGCCAACACGATCATGTTAATTAGTCAGTTATTCATTGCCAAATTTGTCATCAGCCAAAATATCGTTTAGTTAGTAACATCTATTGAAGGGAGTTACTTGACAAATTACGTTAACTGGTTACAAAACTTTAGGTAAAGTTAGTAACAGTCTTAATAACTTTATTTATAGTTAAACAAAGACTTACGGAATCCAGGTCACCAGGTGGCACGGACGCCATTTTTAACACAACTTCAACAAAGTTTCGGCGACGTTTTCGGTGTAAAAGGAGGAATAATAAAGAGTTAAGGATATAACGGACTGAATTTTGAGAAGTTTTTGAAAATAAAAGGTTAAATTCCAATAGACATGATGGCAACTAGTGAGTAATTAAAAAAAATAAAATTAAACAAAGATGCTTCCCAATTAGAAAGATAATCTACTAAAACATGCTGAATTGCTGATACAACGATGTGATGAAATTTAGTTTGAAATTACAGACTCTCCATTTAATTTTAGTTGTAGATTAAATGAAAAGTGTAAAGCAGAACTGAAGCGAAAATAATTTTAATATGATAACAATTTTCATTTTGTAGTTACACAAACTGCCTAACACCGGGCCAGTTTCCCCAAACCTATTTCCAATTTCCAGCGAGATTGATGAGCGCCGCGAGAGTACAATTTAGTTGAGACACGCTTGTTTACCGGCCGCCGTTGGAAGCTCTCCCCAGACGATATCCTGAACATTTCTTACAGCCTCATGTAATTAAATAGCCTTAAACACGCTTTGAATATATTATTTCTTAGATTAATTTTGTCTGGGCCTCTGATACTATTAAGTTGAGGCAAAACGGATATTTTAATGAGAAGAAGATAATAGAATAGAATACTCTTTATTATGTACACCATATAAATTACAGAGATAAATCCAAATGACAAAGCAAACAAAACTTATTTTGTAGATTCCTATAAGACTCGACGGTTAAGCCTATTAACACTAATCAGAATTAGCTAATGCAATCATCAACTCAGAAATTCAGAAGCAGTCGCAAAATTAATTATATATTTAATAGAACTCCACCAAAACTGTCGTATTTCGGCGACCCAAGTCATAGACAGATAGACAAGTGGGCAAATAAAGTGGCTCGGTGTCGTGAACAAAAGGGAGGTAGCAGCCCTTAGCGCCACTCCCGACAGATATTATGAGACCTTTATTATTAACGACAACGCACAATTTACTCCCGCAGATTTCGACCCTCCACTATTGTCGTAATCACAGTAAAATACCGAATCCTGTATATGAGTTCCTGGTTAAGGTGATTATATTGCCTTTGTCTGTTATTTTAATAACATCGGAAATAAGGACTATGGTTACTTATTTAGCTATTTTGATTTTATTTATTTTGACAAAAAACTTATAATTTTGTATTAGCGGACGGCATCTGCTACCTGCAAATGAAATGTAAAGCAGACAACATACATAACAAGAAACAACAAAGCGGCAATAGATAAACACAAAATAAATTGTCAACAGAAGTCCTCATAACCCGACTAACCGGTTAGCCATCCAATAACGTAGGATTCGCGTTAGTAGTTAACTGTCACTAATGACACAATTACTTTTTCTTTTTTTATCGATCTTTTAGGACACAACTAAACTAAGGCAGTTAATAATAAAATTCAGGAATACCTACCAAAACCGCCTAATAATGAAAAACGTGTGCGGTCGGTGGATCCCCGGCCCCGGGAGGAACGAAGTTCCTTACGCGGTATTCGGACGTACACTCATTCGTATATAATAGAAAGAGACAGAGGGGACGGAGAGAGAGAAAGTATGAATTTAAGGGGCTTACATGACCTAAAGCGCGGTGACTGTCGGACTGCATAGAAAAGAAAGAGAAGCGCGATGACACAACGCTGGTAATTTATTGCAAAATATGAAGCAATTATTTAATTACAAAAAATCTATTGTTTGGACTAAAAAAATAAAACACTAGTATTTTAGTATGTTGCTTGTAGAATAATCTGAAATAAAATCAGAATGATTTTATGTGTATTAAGGCTCCTGCAAACAGGCGCAACGCTCGACGCGAATCGCGCGCGACACAAGGAACCGCTCGTTGTGCGACTTGCGGTGACTTTCTGTCGCGTGTCGCGTCGCGCATGTGTGTACGAGCCTTTACATGGTTTTTATTGTAAAAAGAAAGTTTTTAGAGGTATCTTTACGATTATTTTCTATCGTATCAAATTAGTTGTATTATGTTTTCAACACACTATCTACCTAGCATACCTATATCCTGAAGAATATCATATTTTATACCTATATATTTTTCTGATTTTGTTTACTGTTATGTAGTTGATCATATACTTTTATTGCTTCTAAAACTTGCGTTTTTTGCGTTTAGGTTTTGTAATCCCCTTAATACGCGTTGGATTCATTTAATTTCACTTTTAGATTTAGCACCCTTGAAAACCATGAAAACGACACCTCTAGCTAAAACTATATCTCTCTATATCCCGAGAGAGATAAGTTTTTCGTTACGTGATAATTTCTGCTAGTTTACTCCTACCGCAAGCTCCGTTAAAGTACTTCGTTCCGATAGTTCATGAGCGTGCTTAGTTGGTTGTCAATATAAATATTCCGAGACTTTTAGAACTCTTTCTATCGGCTTGGCCAGCATTGGGTAAACAAGACCAAGTCATGCAAAAATGTTCACCGTACGTTTTAGCTGTATACTAGAGCAGCAAAAGCTAACAAGAGTCAATTGTAGGCGGCCGGGACAGCTTCAACAATGGCGTCGCGCCGAGAGAATTAGTTCGAGAGGCCGCACGTCCCGGCCACTTTGTTGCAATTTGCGGCAATTTACTGCTACTATTTCGTAACTAGGCTTGTCCGGGCCTTCATAAAAGCTATGTTTTAAGTCATAGTCGTGGGATAACGTGGGATAATGTGTCAACTTATATTATTACGAAAAATTTCCTCTTCAGGCATTTTATCATCTGAATCATTTTGTAATTACCTACCAAACCAAACCAAAATGTTAAATTATTTTGAATTCTTATAAACACTTTGATTATCTAACTAGAATCTAATTAGTCTGCTGATAAGTAAACAAAAAGTAAAACTTTTTCATAATCTTGGTAAAATAAAGAAAAAAGAAACCTCCCGTCTCGTAAAAGTCCTGATTGCCAAGTAATGTTTTTCTGAGATTTTTCCGCAGTCAAAACCTAATGAAATAGAATATGTATGAGGGATTTACGTTAAAAAGCTAATCTGTGAGTCGTTGTTCAAATTAGCGCGACCAGTAAAACCTCGCGCGGTACACAAGTTATTGTGTTGTTTGTGCACAGTATTTGGTCATTAGCGGCAATTTGTTATGCTACATATTAATTGCATTACCTCCGCGGTACGGGAAGCTAAACTGACCAGATTCAAGAATTAAAACAAAGTTTAAATGTAATAAAAGTTGAGTCAGGCCCGCGAGAGAAATCCGTTAATTAGTCGCGATCTGTAATTAGTGGTTGGTCTGGCGCAAAGAGTTGTTTGCTGTTAAAGAGCCGCTGTCATCCGCTCGTAAACGTATAATCTCGTCCAATGAGTCGGGATTTACGATAATTTAATTTGGGGAGCAAACGAGGGCCCCTATGAGGTCGGGATAACAAAGGTGTTTAATTAGAGCACCTGGTGTTGCCACTACAAGTTACGGACGTAATTGGTGGGGTCCATGTAGGTCTGCGAAGCCAGGCAACCTGCTGCATAAGAAATACAACTGTATAAGTGTATTTTCTATAATCAGGTTAAATACATGTTGCAGTTTGAATTGAGTGTTGATTAAAACCCGTGCACTGATCTCAAGTAACAACAAATAATTTTGTACACGGTGGATCCGTCCGAGTTTTATGATTTAATTACTCGCGTTAGCTTTATGTCAAAAACGTGCGAGGTGAAAAAATAAACCGGTCAAGTGCGAGTCAGACACGCGCACCGAGGGCTCCGAACTTTACGGTTTTCGGAATTTTTCCTTTACTTGTGCTACATGCAGTGCTTTTCGCCAAATTTCATGATTCTAGGTCAACGGAAAGTACCCTATAGGTTTTGATTTCGGAACATATACGCCCGTATCTTTTGATTGAGTGGACTTAGCAGTTTGATTTTTTCATTGCATCAAAGGATTGCAGTTTTGAGTATTTCATATTAATTTCAACTGGATAACTCCACGCGTTCCTGAGTAAAAGGGTCTTGACTGACGGACGGACAACGAAGTGATCTTATAAGGGTTCCGTTTTTCCTTTTGAGGTAAAGAACCCCAATAAAAAGAGACGAGAATAAAGATCACAATGATTTTGACAGACTTGTCAATGGCAGTAAACCAACAGTAACCTAATAAGAATAAAGATCACTGTGATTTGTACAGTGATGCAAAATCAGAGGTAAAATAAAAGGACTGCAGAGTTTCACAACAAAATACACGCGACAAATAAGGATAATTACGCTAGTTGCGGTTTTTTTTAATATGCTTGTAAGTTTATAACCTTGTGTACCTTGCGTAGGGAAACCTGTTCAGGTGGGGATTCATAGACGACTCCGCCTTGGAGTGTAAATGTGGTGCTGTTCCACAAACGATGGGATACTTAATATCGTGTCCTGTCAGCTGCACGTTACACGAACTGGGGGACGCTGGTGATGGTGCAAAACAAGTAGCCGAATTCTGGGCCGAGTCCATTTAGATTGCTATCGACACGCTAAGAAGAAGACCTTGTGTACTTAATTTATTATCTAAACTTCATAACATGATGACAAAGTTTCTTGTAAATAATGTGAGCCTCACGTGTGTTAAAATAAATCACACACAAAAGCACCCTGATAATGAAAATTGCCAAAGAAAAAAGGCAACACGAGACCAGAGAGACAAAAAGTTAATGAGCCAAAACATTACAAAACAAAAGAGTTATAATAACATTTCGTATGGAATACTAGGACACCTTAACTAAAGGAGATTTTTTGTATGACGAAGGGCTGGAGGGGCGGTGCGCCAAGGACAGAAACAACAAATAAAAACTGTAGTATTCTACATAAACGGGTACGCCTTAAAAAAAGAGGCCCCCACTTGCATTATTCATACGGATGCTAATGGAAATGGCAGGTCTTAAAACTGTAGACGTAAACAATGACCAACTTTATTGTTTTTGCGACTCAAGGAAAGCCTGAGAGGACAATGTTCCCTGATGAAAAATTTGCGGCATAAAATGAAAAGGGAGTGCTTGTAGTCAATTAACAAATCCGTTTGCGCATTTTATGACGAGCCGGGACAACGGGGAAAGCCGTGATGTATTTCATTGAGTGTTTACATTGTAATATTGACAGTATCGTGCTGTTTTATTAACAAATTGGTAAACAAACGTTGTCGAACTTTGAACTGGAATTGATAACAATATAACATGAGAGTAGAAGGGGAGTTTTAGCAGTCAATTAATGGAGTGTATGTGCTGATTGTTATTTTCGAAATTTATATCAACAGAATTTCCAAGAACTTGGGACTTAGATATACATGGTTCTAATTACCATTTTCGATAGAATGAACGTGCGGAGAACCGCAAATTGGTTGAGGTCTATCTCCTGCATCGGATTGTTTGTTAGTAAATTGATTGATTGAACCATTTCCAATGTATCTATGTATCTTCGTACGCATACTGAATGTAGGTAATTAGAGTAACATGGTTGAGTGCGGTAGTAGCAATGACATCAGTACAGAGCACGACATGTGTACTGATAGGAGATCGTCTATCTAGTATCTACAGGGCGATATTGTCGCATCAATGAACCGACACTATCATTAGTCGCGCGTGCGATTAAGGGCATTCATTGTCAGTCGATTTATTGCACATAACTCGAATGAAACAAAGTTCGCCGGTTAGTGATAGACACATAAAATAAAACCATAAACACCAAGTAATTAGCATGGTTGAGTTCTTCATTTTTAACTCCCCGGGAAAGTCTGATACCCTCTTAACTACGTTCGCCCGAGCGCATCCCCCAGTGGGCACTTAAATGCATTCATAGAAAGAGGGTATTTAAATGTCTGCCTGTAAAATCTTCTTCCAAGGAAAAGCGCCTCTACTGGAGTTTCTTTTTTATTTTGTACGTTAAATATGGAAACGGAAAAATGATTTTCATTTAAGGGATCCTAAGCTGTCATTCCTTAATTAAATATTTGTTGTGGCCGGGCTCCTCTCATAGTATTCCTAGCTTTCAGGGTATATACATTTCTATAATGTTAACCTTTGAATAAGTCCAACTTGCGACGTCATATTTATGTATTCGAGTATTAACATTTCAAGAGTTAGTTAGCTGTACCTAACTACTACTAAATAAAAGTTCCGGCGTTCAAATAAAACGTTAATAACAATTTCCACCATTCCGGTTGACATTTAAGTAGAGCAAAAAGATATCGGTGCACCAGGCGCGCAGTAATAAGAAGCGGTGAGACGCTTGCGGGCGACACCATGCAATATTGATGCGGCAGACCAATAAAGTATAATAAAAATAATAAGTTTATTTCTCTCTCCCCAAAGGTTAGCTTATAAATAACACCTTAGGACTAAACCATACATACGTACAAGACAAAAGCTCCTTTGCGAGAGACTGGAGTCCGTGCTAGGGAAACCCTGTGTTACGGATCTCCAGGTTCCCACCACAGTGTAATAGGTGTTGTGTTTTACATTGCACAGATTTTAGGACAATTAACAAACATTATAAGGTGTTGGCCAACAACTGGGTCCACACAAAAAGTTTACATACGCAATAGAGATAGAAAAATTATGTTGCTGTCTCGTTTATTACTGCATCTAATAAGTGTGTTCTGCTCTCACTACATATTTTTTGTAACTTGTCTATTGCATACTGTGTGCGGGAAGATTTTAGAGATATGAAATTGACCCTTGACTTTGTTGCAGACTTTACGGCATTTTAATAGCAAATTGGCTACTGCATCTTCAGTATGTTATAGATTGCCTGCGAGCAATTTATTTGAACTTTCATCAGAACTCCCCAATTCAGGCATATAGGTCAACATGCAATATGTAATATGTATTTTAGTAGCAATATATTTCAGACAATAGTCATACATCAGTGAGTGGGGCATATTCGCAGAGCTCCGATGCATACCTTCCATATTAAATAAGCGAGTGCGCGAACAAAGGATTCCGCATTGTCGTGCAATATTGACGGAGCCAACAATAGTTCAGTACATAAAGCGTCCACTGCACTGCGGTCGCTGATAAACTGCTTTTTAAGTCGCACAATACGAGCTATCCCGCCGCGAGCCGCAAGCACCGAGCACCTGACAACCACAGAAACACAACTAATGAACTACTATTAAAGTAGGTTACGAGAAAAATTGGATTTTATACAAGTTAAATTGTTTTATTGTTCTTGTAATGAAAAGAGGCAGAACTTGTTTTTCCCTCTGAAAATAAACAGTAAACGCAAAGAGACCGTCTCCTTTCTAAACCTTGCGTGACCTCTCAAGCTCCGCTAATGAGACACAATTGATTTTCTATTGTATCGTATTACATAGGATACACGCGGAGATTGACGGGTTAATTGTATCCTCAAGATAATGATTTTGCAGTGCGCCACAAACGCGATAGATAAAGCTAATTCGAACATCCAAGAAGCTAGTCTGACAGAGACCTTCATCAACATCCTCTTATTTCTGCGATCCCGGTAGTTGTCAGCCACAAACGCGCACAAGCGGAGCGAGCACAGTGGCGCATCCGGTCCCGCGGCCGTGCCACCTCCGGCCATCAATAAGGGCGGCTCGTATCCGGCCCGGACGGTAAACACCATCCCGTGGAAGGCGTTTCTGGATTGTTAAAATAAAATGTGCAGAAGATTCAATCCTGATCTGGCGACACTGAATAAAATGATATTATCAGTAATACTCAGACGCACAGTTTCAGAGAACATCACTAAAGAAGATAATTATGACGTGACGCGCCGCGGCTCCGATCCCGAATAAATTGGGAACAACCAAGGGCAGATGACGACAACGTTGAGTGTAAAAATCCAAACATAAGAATGACATATGCAGTTGGTAAAGCTAGAATGGTCACAAGTTTCGACAGATTAGATAAAACGTATTCCATGAACCTATTGTATTTGCAAAACATGTTTGGAGTGGATCTTTTGTAGTTACTTTATCTTGTTTGTACCTCCACCAACTATTACGGTTTTAATGAGGGTTCTACTGCCCAGGATAATGTGTAGCAGATACCTTTGATAATACCGAGATAGCTGTGACGACTAATATACATAGCCCATGTAGTCCTGCCAAATTGTTTTACTAGTTTCAGTATAGACAGTACCTATAGATAAGCCTCCGATTATGATCGTTAGACGAAATTTTACGTAAACTAATAAAGCTGCCAACAAAATGGCGCCGTCCATAATTCTTGGAACCATTTCATAAATGAATTAATGGAATTGAAAGGCTCCGGGAATAAAAATATTATTCTCGGCGAGTACGGGGAATGAAAGGATATAATTATCAAGAAATTGGTTAACAGTAACTGTTCTATTTATGCTCACAGTCCACTGAATGGCAGCATGGTGTGTTTAACCGGTTGTATGCCGTAATTATAGAAAACAATTAAAAACTATTGTGTCTCGCGTAGATCTACGCTCCCGGCATACAAGGGGTTAAAGTTTCAGGAAAAACATCTGTGTCATTTACAGCAGTTATACAACAAACATTGAAAACAAAGCAAACTCCTCGGCCTACAAACACACACGAATTTAAAACTCAGCGCAGCGTCTGAACGGCAGCTATTAGACGAGGAAGTCGTCGCCGGCGCCGGCACCGCGCCCGGCACAGCGGCACAATGGCGGCAGAACCGTTTCCGCTTCCGTCGTGCACACACACGTCAGTTTCCGCCCATCAATAGAGCCTCCGACAAAGATCCGCTGTTATGTCTTTACGGAACATGGGATTTAACTCTTCGGTAGAACATCTACAATCAAAGGAAAAAAACGAGTAGTTATATATTTTATGTTAGGTAAGTAAATCTGGGTTACGTCATCTGGGCCAATAATATAGATACCAACGTTTTCGAAGCGCTATACTAAAAGTAGCTTGGATCGTCCTGCGAAGTTTCACCTGTCAGATTACGAAACAAGGTCCCTCAGAATACAATAAATATCTCTTCGTGTCGAAGTATTCACAGAATCAAAACCTAGGTGAAAGGGAGTACGGATAACATTTGCTTTATGGATAGTTTGTTCGAACTTACCAGATTTTTATGAGCGTCAAAAAAAGGCTGGGATGAAGTGTACTTTGGGGTCGTCTATTTTCTCAGGATTGTATTCGATGTTTTCATCTACAATATTATCGGCCAGGGTAACATTTATATAAAAAACGAGACTCTCTTCATTCCACCACTATCCGCACCGTTATGAACTAGATACGAGTAGGTCATCGCTGGACCACACCAATAAATTTTAACACTAACTATGAAAATAAAAGAAGGGTTCCATAACTATAACTGAAATGATCCACATAAAATAAAAGTCGTGAGGACAGAGCAGTTGTTTCGCTCCGTGAGCTAACTCTGCTTTATTGCCACAATCGTAACTTTTTACAACTGGATTGCCGCGATGCATAAAACACCAGTGAAGTCACAAAATCGATCAGGATCGCACAAGCTTTGTCGGCACAAAATCCATTTAGCCACCAAAGGATAAAAATAAAGCAGTAACGGTGTCACAGTTATAGAAAATAACCAAGCCGGAATGTTCGGGGATGTTTTCAGATGTGTGTGCGGTATAGCCGCCATGTGCGGAACTTTTTAGGCATTCAACCGCTGAAAGCCGGACGCACCTGTGATATGGCTCGTGGCCTTTTGACACGGGAATCCTGTTGGATTGTCGAATACGTGAAACCAGTGCGAGCTTCTACACTCCTGGTCATAAAAGTTTTACATTCCGTAACACCGATAGATTTTATAGTAGCTATTATAACCTCTGACTATTTTGCACTGGATAACAGTATTATTCCTAAAATCATTATCTGGTTTCTCTCGAACAGACTCAGAGCAACTTAAAGGTTTATTGAACTGTTTATATTGGTCTGTATAAATCAAAATGAACCGTCTTCTTCTGAACCTCACAAAGCACGTTTGTTAAACGACGGCCACGAAATTACTATCAGACATTGTTTACGATAAAGCGATCCAGTAATAACAGCTCATTCCGCACGTTCCGAAACTATCAAGTTGCAACTATTCAGTTGAGAAACTCCATTAGGGGAGGGGGGGCCCGACTAAGATGACATTGTTTGCGCTTGGATCGAAAATCGATAGTGTCCGGTTTAACACCGTGCGATTGTCGAAGATAGATGTATTAGTGGGCAGCAGCAGGCATGCTTGAAGTGGCCGCAGGTTATCTGTGCGGGCGCTGGGACTTGATTGCCACCGAGATTGTTACCTACATATTTGTGGCACAATAAATATTGACGACACTGTACATTGTTGATTCATATAGAAACAGGTTGAGACAAAAAAATCGAGCTTTTAATATAATAAAATAGACTTGCTCCCTTAATGTTAATGTAGCGCCAAGGGAATAGTTGACTAGTAAAAAACATCTATTTTTATACTTAGCATATTTTCTCAAGAGATAGTTAAAATCCGTTTGCCCTGACTCAACCTTCGCCGGATCTGTTTTCCAATAGTCGGGACGGACTCCCGTCTCAGACGATATAAATCTTTTTATACATCTTAATCCTGACGAATTTGTAGTTAGATCTAAGAGCACTACTGCGATTACATTTCAAAAGCTTTTAATAAAAATATTGAGGCTGCCTTAAATAAGACAGATTTATGATAAATCTGTCTTACTTAAAGCACATTAATGTGGCGTATGATATAAGGATAAAATATGAAATAACAGTCAAATATATCTGTTTCGGAGCTCATTTAGCTGTCACTGCATTCGTATAGTAAATGATAAATGATCGTCTCCTTGGTCAGGTTGGTTGGAGGCGAGTATACTAAGGGTCACCCTGTGGTAGATTTGGACATGCGGCAGAATAGGATTGAGTTTATCTGTTAGGGATTTCTTAGTTAGTAGCCCATACACATAGAAGTTTGCTTGATGTACGCACTGTACTGTACTGTGTTTGCCAGTGGCACCACGAAAGACAAGGATTCTGAAATGTATATAGTTTTCACGGAGATTAATACACGTATGTCATAAATTCAATGACTGCTAATGTAACAAAAACTCCAAGGAAGATGTCTTCTAACAACAGTCGATTAAGACAATTGTTAGACCGGGAGATGATGACACATTTTGGTTGTGTTGCACAGAAAATGTTCAAATGTTGCATACAATTTTACAATTATTTAATAACATTGTACGTATATCACCCACTCTACAGGTATGGCATTATAACAATTACGTTTCTAATCATAAAAACAACTACTAGACCAAATTTTAAGGTGAAAGAAATGGTTTCAAGAATTTAAAAAAATGACATGTTTGACCCCGGTATGACGGGTATTTTGGACCGTCGGAATGGTATGGCATGGTGATTTTCGTACAAGATTAATAAAAAACAATTGTTCAAAAAAATCGATTTTCGAGCAATTTCAATTAATTATTCTGCAATTGCGTCCCGCGCACCACCGGTAAGAACATCATTTTCCTCTCACTTATTACGTATATGAACCCCCCTGACTTACCACAATGTGTCATCATCTCCCGGTCTATGTGTACCTATACCGGCGAGCTACCAGGATAACATATCATGATATCAGTGAAGAGCGATGTTAGAGCTTAAGCGCGCGCCAGTCAGGCAGCAGCTGCGACGTAGCTCGCCACAAGCCAATAAACCTGACGTCACGACCTAAAGAACTGCTCTCTTACGTTCATTTGCACCTTATTTGCTAGTTAGTCGGGCGTCGGGTGTTTTTTAGACTGTATTAACAATTTGTTAACATTTTACAGGTTTGTCTGAAGTGGCTTGCTATTAAAATGCCGATTATTCAAGAAAGGTTTACTTAACTCTGAAAACCTCAGTAGCTTAGTTGAAGTAGGCACCAAATTATGTAACTTTTGTTTTAAGCGCAGATACTTCTTTGAACTTTTCTCTTTGAAATAAAGACTTTTACAAACAAGTGAAAGCTTTTTAAAACTGAAACTTAATATTCGTTGAACGAGACCAACGCTCTGTTTAGTCTTAAATTAACATAAATTCTTCTGGTCGTGAAATATAGGTACAACCTTTGCTCTCGTAAACAAAGCGATCTAGACAAGTGAAATTAATAAACTCGAACATTAAAATTTGTCTTGTGTGTAAATCTCCAACACTTGCGTAGGTTATTATCCTTTATGTAAAGTCCTCTAGAAAACTTACGATCCAAAAACCGCATTTGTTCTTACCTGAAAACAAAAAACATTTTAGATCATTTCGACATTTGTAGATAACGACGGTATTAAGAGTTTCAGCTGAATACTTTTTATGTCAAATATAATCCGTGTAAAACATACGGGGCACTAGGCCAGCATGACTGCAGGGGATAATCCGGATTGTCCCAGTGTCGTGTTTTCTGGAAACCTTCCAACATATGGCAGCGAAGTGCATACCTCGAACCTTGATAATATCGTACAAATAGCATTTTGAAACAAATATACTCGTAAAGAAGAAAAAGAAGAAGAAAATACTAGATTACTTACTACCGTCTGCTTTTAAAAGTGCAATTCTTTCCAAATTGCAGTTTAATAATACGATACAACCTGTTTATTACGTGAAAGCTTTCTGTATCCTCTACATGTAAAAGAACATCTCCATGTAACCGAAAGACATATTGAAAACATCGATTACCGCATGATTTCGTCGACATAACCCTCGAAGATTCTCGTTTCAAATGCTTTCAATGCAAAAGCAAGGGATTCTGCGAACACATCTCGTTCTCTAATACGCAATCCGGCCGCGGGGCATCTGTAATAATGCACCATATAAAAAGGCATTAGCATTTTAAATGACGTCGTTACGCACCCAGGGCCGGACGAATTTTATGTTAATATCTTTTTCGTTTCCCTCTCTAGTAAAAATAAGTGTTGGGGAGATCATTTTTTAATTAATCTTTTGACCGCCACAGTCATGTATAGAATGTGCCCAGTACGCCACGGTTCGACTACATGACAGACTTTGACATCGAGGACACATTTTTGACTTGTGGCGGTCAAAAGGTTAAGGAAATATTAAAAGACAATCTCAGTACAAGGCAGAGAGGAGTAAGGAATGTGCGCGTGAGGTTATAGCGCAATTATCAAGGAGCTCGACTAATTTAACAAGCGTCTCATACCCGCAGCAGAGCCACAATTTACTAGGAGCCAATAAACGCGGCAGAGGCGTGACAAGCGCTGTGAATTATGCAGCCACGTATAGAAGACTTCTCCGCGGAATGTCATTGTGTGCTCCTCATGTTAATTTAATTTAGCTGCGTAGTCAACCACCGCGTAATGCTGACGATATTGGCTAAATCAACCCTTGCTTGCGACGATTCAATTATTCAGATAATTCTATGTATGTTAGTCTGTCACTAGGGATTAATTTGTAATTGATGCTTAGATTATTTGGTGACTTTGACATTATGTAGATTAATTTAAGGGTAAACAAAACATGTTGTCTTAGTTTAATTGCTAAATGTCATGACGCCTAGATACTAGATAAATGGGATTAAAACTAAACTTAATAATAGCTTTATTAACTTGTACCTTTGTTAAGGCCCCCATTTTTTAAAATAGTACACTTTTTCATACCATCGACTTCGCCCAAACAGGTGTTTCAAGTTGCGAACATGAATGAAATCAACAGCAACGCTAATCAACGAGGTTTACAAATGACGCGCGAGAATGTATTTATCTACACTAGCAGCGCTCCGCGGTTTCACCCGCAAAGTGCAAAATGCGTGGGAATATCAACTATCCTATGGACGATATGCGGGTCATTTCTTTTTTCTGTTTTCCTTCTTAGTTATTTTAATCATGATCTGGCAGTCTGAGTAATTTACTCGGCCTACCCAAATGTACTTTCTTTGGTATTGTTCGTCGAATCGTTGACCGCCTCAAGTTCTGAGTTGAGCTGCACGATTTTTGACAAATGCGTGCACTGACTGGACAGGTCCGCTCAATCTGTGTGGTTCTTTCCTCAAAATACCATTTCAGACACCAATATACATGGTCTTCACGTGATCTGACCAAGATTTTGTCTGGACTATAAAAGAGAATGTGGCCTCTGAATTTGTTTCAGCCTTTCTTCTCAGAATAGTCAGATAGGAAACGCCGACCTCATCTAGTTTAAAAAAAACTGGCACTCCGGTAGTGCCGACAGAAGTGAAAACTTGAACAATTACGAGTGTATTTTGTGAATCGTCTTATAAACAAAACACGCGTGTTAAGGTGTGTTCCTTATTTTATAGGGTTTTTTGCAAATCAGGTATGATGACCAAAGTGACTGGTTTATTCTTCTCGTGAAAGGAATTTATTCAGACTTACAAATAAGCACACAGGATAGACTTCAGTTCGTGGTGTTGGTCGCGGCAGTGGTAAGAGAAGCAAGCCGCTCGCATGGAGCTCGTCGTCAGTTATATATCCGTGGTTCAGCGCCATCTCGTCGTTGTTGGATGAACTACGTAGTTAGTACGCGAGGCCCTCGTAGTTCTTCCCGATGTGCATAGATGGCGCTGTCCTCAACAACGCGCGTCTTACGTCTTACGTTTTACGTCTTACGAATTTTCGATCAGGGTCACGTGACCTGACGCGAGTTTAGAAGTTTTTACCCATTCCAAAAAAAGTACACAGCGCCGCTAAAGAAGTTTTCACTTCAAAAAATATGATTGACGTGTAAAAGTGTTTGTACAAACCTACTTACAGAAAATAAATCATTTATCATTTATGTCCTTCCCCGGGACGCAATCTACCTCTCTGCCAAATTTCATTGAAATCCGTTCAGTGGTTTAGGCATGAAAAGGTAATACAGACAGATAGGCAGAGTTACTTTCGAAATTATAATATTAGTATGGATTGAACACAGCACAAACAGTTCGTTTTCATTACCTGTCCATTGTCAGCTCCGGCCCGGCTCCAGCCAGGAGTGCGAGTGAACACACTGCTAATATCCTTACAAGCACATTAAACATTAACTTTGTCGACCACAGTGAGTTTGTTTTTTTTCCCGACATCCTTCGGAAGAATCTTAATGAGTCGACGAAACTTTTAATTAACTCTGCGCGTTTAAGTATGCTTTAAATAAATTACTTATACAAAATCATAAGCGGTGTTTTGGGGAGCTCAGAACTGGGCTCAACTAAAAAGTTTACTTGCAATTTTTTATCAATTTAACAATATAAGCCGTGCTACTTATTCTTGAAGTTTACAAAAGATAAATAAGTATCTACTGTTCATTATGGACAGAACAGTAACTAGTGTTAACTTTATCAACATTTATTTAATGTAATCTCTCGTGAGGTCTGTCAAGACTTTTCATTTAGGTAAAAAAAAAACCATTTGTTTTAATAAATGAATTTTGTGACATGATAGGTACACACTAGATTTTGCATGTCACCTACCGTTTTTAGGACTAGACAAAGATTTACAGACCTGAAATCTTAGTAGGTACAAACAAGTAGGAGCATTTTAAGCTGATGCGATCTGTTATTATAATTGTGTTTTACAATGAGCAGACAACTATAAAAAACATAAAACACCAAGACTTAAATAGACATTGTCTGAGGAAAGTTCTTTCAAAACAAAATAGGTATCCTATCGACTTCATTGGCCTAAACACCAAGGTTAAATTCCTGATTGACTACTGTGTAAAACCGTGTCCCGGTGTACAACAATGTTTCTAGAGGATTACACAACCAAATCTACTTCAAATAACATCTAAGAAAACAACGATCAGTTTGAGGGCGTGGAGGGCGGCACAGTGGCGTGACTCGCAAATATCAGTCAAAGAGTGAGGCCCTTTGTCGCATCCGGTATTCATGCAGGTGGCTCGGTTGGCTACCAATGTACGCTCAGCAACAAAAGTTGTTTAACACTTCAGTTTTTTAATCGCAGATATTGAGCAAAATATTTGTTCAAATGTTCAAGTACAATGCAATTTTAAACAAATATTTTGCTCAATAACTGAGATTAAAAGAACTGAAGTGTTAATATTTTGGTCAATACCTAACTGAGATTTAAAAAACTGAAGTGTTAATCGACTTTTGTTGCTGACTGTACCCAACTGTGGGACAATTTACTTTGCCACGTGGCCATTACGGCTGTGGCCTAATATTTGTGCTATGCAGTCATTTTCTTGGACCGGTTGGAACTGAAAACAATGAGACAATTGTTTGAAAATTGGCTCATGATGAATAATGAGCTGCTATTTATCACTGTGTGAGCAGAAGGAAAATCAGTATCGAACAACGAGAACAATTTCTTAATTTTCTAGGATGAAAAGAACGACAGCAACCTGGCCAATAGCAACACACCGGCACCGGATCCTATCTCGTATAAAACTGCAAGAAGGCCCAAACAAGTGATCGACTAGATGCCAGCATTATTCTTATACAAATTTAGGGCTTTCCTTCACAGCTTTCGTGGCCCTACCGTAACCTACCTCTTTCCTTTAAGACGTGCGTATTTTACTGTAAAAGGAATTCCTTTCGCAGGCGACATGTGTCACACATGACGCGACACATGTCCCGAGGGTCGGCAGATTGCACGTGCCACTTTACATCTTATGGTTTATAAATCATTTAGGTACAAAAGTAAAATGTATATATTTTTCTATATTTTAGTTTGCGTATAGTTTTAGTTCAATTAGGATTTAATTTTGTTATTTTTATTAATTAATTAGGTATTACTTATTATTTTAATTTGCAACAATAAACACTTTTTTAGGTACAGGTGGTATTTTCAGACCAAAAAACTTTTTATTCTGAAGCATGTCATACAAGTTAACGCGGTATGTATTAATTTTATTAGGCGAAATGTGTTGGTTCCTCCATATTTCTTCATTTCTTTCATGAATGTATGTATATTATATACTTTTTATATCAAATTCAACAAGTGGTATCTCATTTCTAAAACATTTGTTACATGATTGCACATTCCTGATTTCAGAATAATTATAAGCCTCTACAAAACATTAATGAACTTTGAGGCTTTCATCTCTACAAACACTTAGAAACATTTAGAAAGCTATTACACGAATAATAAGCACAAGTATGTAATATCAAGAACAATCAGTATCTTATACTAATAATAAAGCTGAAGAGTTTATTTGTTTAAACGTGCTAATCTCTGGAACTACCAGCAAGATAAGAAAAAATATTTTTGCCGTTGATAGCCCAATTCTCAAGGAAGGTCTGGCAAAAAGGAAAAAGTCTGAAAGAACGCTAAGCGAAAACGAAGTGATAGCGTGGACGGGCGATGCGATGCGACGGGGTGGGGCAGGGGGAGCTAGACATTTCACGCGGACGAGGTCGCGGACAGAAGCTAGTGTCTACATAATAAGCAAGTTAGTTAGTTCTGTCTCGTTTCTAATCTATGAGACGTCTATCTAACTCTCACAAGAACTCTGACACGTATTAATTTCTATGACAAAAACATAGATACTTGGAGCAAAGACAAGAAGTTTGCTAACTACCCTCAAACTTCAGGCTAACGAGGGAATCGGGTTACTATGTTGCGGGAATGCGATCTACGGATATAAACTGTTCATATATACCGGTATATCATAGTTTTCACTGAGAGTGCCTACCCTTCAAATAATATGACTACGACGTTCAGATTTAGGTACTACCAAATAAAAACTTATTGTATCTGGCTGCTCCAGATTTTATATTATTTTTGAGAAATGAAAAGATTTTTCGAAATAGAATTGGTAAAAGAAAGTAATTTTCAGGAGAAGTCAGTGGGTGGGTTTACCATATTTTTAACCCCGATCACCGATTCTTTTCAACCAAAACATAAAAATACTTCTATGTTTTGATTTAAAAGTATCGGTGCCTGAAAAATAACTGACAGGCGCGCCATTTTAACTTTGACTCAATTTGGCAACGCTTCGGCAACCCTTTGTGTTGCAGGCATCTGTCACTTTTCATCAGTTGGGCTGCCTGCGTGTTTCAAAACATCACATGATAAAATACGACAAAACAACATGTTTCGATATCCACCTAATTTAGAAAGGTCGTAATCTAGCCTCAATATTTGAAGATACAAAGCCTAAAAACAAACAATAACTGTCACAATACTAAACATGACCTTTCACATTATAACATAAATATTCCACATGGCAACATTTTAATTAAAAGTCCTCTTACAACAGATTCCTATCAATGTTATTAATGAAAAAAGTATGTGTAACTTTGTGAAAAGTTTCGCGCCAACAATTAATATGGCGTCCGATGAGACTGTTTAACTTTGTCCGCATTATCGTTACCTACATGTTGGGGAGCGTGCGGTCTGTGGGTGAGATTATACTGTGTGTTGTAGTTTCGATGGGACTTATTGACTCATAAATAATACTAGGTATGTTTTTGTGTCAAAAGAACCTGCCATGTACAATTTGTGCATTGTTTTGTGAAAATCCACTTGAAATGAATTTAAAAAAATAATCGCGGCGTTATTTGTTAAGAAGCCGGTACTGAACTTTACTGAAGACGTAGAGTCTAGATAAATGAAGTTCGAGCCTATTCCTGGAATCATTATCCTGTCACCCCTAAGCAAATAATTAAGTGCAATGAATAAACTAGGCATAGCAAATCATATGGAACAAAAACATAAGAACATAAACATACGACACATGACATTATTAATAAGTCCCCACATCTGATACCGAAGTGTTTATTCGGTTAACTAATTGAAATGATTGAGGTCAGCCTGCCCCTAGAGGTGTCCTACGTGAGAATTTGGTTAACTTACTGAGGGGTAGGTCTTACTAAATAAATAAAACAATGATTTTAGGGTAATCTTAATGCCAAATTACCTTACTGAACAAACAACATTTGATACGAATAAAGAATGAATGTTGAATGAATGGATGTCGTGATACTGAATAAGGGCCTGTGGTTTTCCAAATGACAAAGAGGAAAACGCACAGACTACTAAAAGACAAAAACAAATAAATCATACCAGTGATATTTGTATAGAGAACGTTACAAACCGACGCAAAGTACTGTCAATAATGAGCGGTATGTTCCACTCTAGTGATATATTGACGCAGCTGCCGAGTGCAGAGCACACAGGCCGATACTTAGCGCAAACAGCGAACTTCGCGATACCGTGACTGTTTGTACCGCCGCCGCACTATCTGATGCTGCCGTGTTTCACTTATTAAAAGATAACTCGAGATTTGTTGTTTAATTGTTCTGTCGTAACAGCGAAATGTTGATAAAATGGGTAACGTTGTCTTGATTATTGTTATTCTTGGCACAAATAACATAGAAATGTTAAGTTTAAAGTGTCCTTGTTATTAAATGTTAACTGAAACTTTAGAGTAATAGAAAGGAACAGGTCACTAGGTATTTGATAACACTGTCCTAAATTCTTAAACAAGGATAAAGTAAAAACAAACTTACTTAAAAATATCCAATTGATGAATTCACAGACTAATTCTCTTCGTAATAGATACTTTGAGCAAAGTGTTTGTAAAAATTACTTTGAGTCGTAAAAGCTTTAGCACACGAGTGTGACTAGGGGAGCAGAACAGGCGAGGATGGAAGGACCTTGAGGTAGAATTTGTTGGTGTATTGTTCGCGCCGCGCCCCATTCCGAGCGGATTATAAAGTTTAAATTGGTTTACGTAGGCATCGCTGGGAAGGAAGCAATCTCCGTGCATCGCCATGACGTGTCACAGCAGGGCGAGGCCTAATCACTGAACCTTTCATAAAAGTAGACATGGAAAATCAAACATTTGGAAAAGTTTGAAGGTGTATTTATTCATGTTATGGAGAATGCATGAAAAAGAGAGCAAGGGCCTATGTCCAATGAGGGTCCGAAGGCTAAATCATGATGGAGAGGTGGAAAACAAGCTACTGATTGAGTAAGAAATAACCGCCATAGCGTCACCTGTACCAAACACCAAAAGGTTTGCCGATGCATTGCTGTCCTTACAATGATGAGTACACACAAAATATTAGCATAACACAAAAGCATAATTAAATGCTAAAAAATTAATTGCTGTCCTTATAGACGAAATGGGAAAAGTTTTCAAGAAACTCTGCAATGTTGCTTGGCGTTAGAATTTGGGACAAACTCTTTCACAATTATGGGTGCACACAAAAGACATAGCATAACACACAAAAGGACAATTAAATGCTAACAAATTACAAGAATATACAGGGTGTTTGGAAGCTGAGTGCAAAGCTTTAAGGGAGTTATTATAGGACACCCTTTACAGCATTTTGAGCTATACACGTAACTATAAACTAGTAGTCAAAAATAGCATAGGTACTTACCAACTTTTAACTGGAAAAAAAACATACTTCCTTTAAGACATGTATGGCTCAAAATGCTCTAAACGGTGTCAACTATCACCCCCTTAAGGCTTTGTATCCAGCTTCCAAACATCCTATATAATAACAAGGTGCCAACATACAAAAAATAAAAATGAAAACATACTAAAATAAATTAAGTGACACTATGAAGACATGCGTCACTTTGAAAATGAGCTCTACTGCTAATATGGGAACGTCAAGGATGGAAAGCTCTTTAACTTCACTTTCAGTTACAGAAAAATAAAACAACAGGCATCCAATCACATTCACTTCGCATCTGTTATCAAAGCTCATGCTGTGGTTGGCCAAAACCAACCACAGATAAGAAATTAGATTAGACAACTGATTAAACCGAATGCAGAAATCGGATGTTTTTTTTTTCGTTCTAGAATCAACACGTTTTAGCACTCAGCCCTATGTCACAACGTATTTTGTTTCGTCAGATTTGCGTCTGCAAGAATAATTTAGAGAACGTGAGACGTGTTCCACCACCTCAAGGGAGGGGGACAGGGGAACACAGTATTACCTCCGCGAGAAAGAATGTCATTGCATGGGATTACACGTTGGCTTTCCACGTAAACGTTCTTGTGGTTTCTCATTTAGCCGCGTATTACATTGCTTGTTTGCAAATTTAAAGCTTGTTTGTGGAAGGATTAATATTTGGTTTTTGTATTAGGGTTGGCGTTTATGTTTTGATTTTGTAATTTTAGCAACGAGAAAATAAGTGTAGCTGCCCGCGGAGAGACTGAATACAATTTCAAACTGGAATTTAGTTTCGTTTCTCGTAATCGTTGACTTCCTCGATTCAACTATTAAAACGCCCAGGCTGCTTTTGCTTCATGCACCCTTGGATAAGCTAATCGCATTCAAGTCATAAGACTTCAAGACCTTCGGATGAAGTGTAACTGTTTGTGAAGAAAGCTAAACACCACCTTGGATGTGTACAACTCCTAACTATAGGTGTGTCATTAATGTTTGTTTTGATGTTATCGTGTCACCTGCTGATCCCTCCGTCTACAGATTTGTTGAGTCATACTTGACAGTTAGTGTTTTTTTTTTTGTTTTGACCCGTTTATTAGTGCAAGCTTAGTGCTGGGACATATAGGTCCGTTATAGATAGTTTGAAGAAGGTTGACAGTAGCGACGACATAAAAGACAACTTTATAACGCGAGTGCCTCATAAACAACTCGCATGTTCTATATTTGGAATTCTTGGGACCTTGATATTGATACAAAAAATTCACTATCATAGCTGCTTCTTTATTTTTATCTATACATAATATAAAACAAAGTCGCTCCCGCTCCCTGTTACCTTAGATCTTTTAAACTACGCAACGTGTTTAATGCAGTTTTCACCAATAGATAGAGTGCTCCAAGAGGAAGGTTTATATGTTTAATATATGCATACTCGTATTATAGTAGAGAAAAGCCGAGAAATTCAAAGCTTTGTAATGTGATGTCGTAACAAACATATTTACATTGAAAACACTGGGAGGGACTTGCGGCTCAGTAACAACAGCCGCACGGGTCGATCGATCAGGTTAAGCTACGCTTGCCGCGGCTAGTCCGTGGATGGGTGACCATCTTTACATACCAAGACCCCTCCGCGCCTCGGAAAGCGCGTTAAGCCGTTGGTCCCGGCTGTCATTCGTGGATTTTTGACAGTCGTTACGGGTCGTCAGAAGCCCGAAAGTCTGACAACCAGTCTTACCAAGGGTATCATCGCATTACCCAGTAACTGAGTTGTGGAGATCAGATAAGCAGTCGCTCCACGTAAAATACTGGTATTCAGCTGCATCCGGATAGACTGGAAGCCGATCCTAACATATTTGGGAAAAGGCTATGCAGATGATGAGATGATGACATTGCAAACGCTGGCTAAACCTTACGAGATAGATGAAATTAATGTACTACGGAATTGTATATCTTAAAAATATCGATAAAAAAAAGTCCACGATGGTATGGATATGTTTATCGCCTAAGGATAACCCACAGTAACCATTTTTATCTTTTACATATTACAAAAAAAATATGGGTTATTTATGGTTTAATTTATGGGTTACCAAATATTTTAAATAAAACAGTATTATTCCTTATTCAATTAAATACATAAAATACGATGTGCATTTCATGGAGATCAAAATTGCTCTTTACAGCATTTCATTAAAATGAATATCTTAGAAGATATCAGAGATTTGAAAAGCGGGGGCAGAGCGGCTGGTGGGGCGGTGCGAATTTCGCTGGGTCAGCTAGTTTATTATAAAACGGAATCACGATGAGGCAGCCAGCATTGAAGCTGGAAGCCATTTCTTTTATTATAAAACGGAATCACGATGAGGCGGCCAGCATTGAAGCTGGAAGCCATTTCTTTTATTATGAAACGGAATCACGATGAGGCGGCCAGCATTGAAGCCGGAAGCCATTTCTTTTATTATAAAACGGAATCACGATGAGGCGGCCAGCATTGAAGCTGGAAGCCATTTCTTTTATTATAAAACGGAATCACGATGAGGCGGCCAGCATTGAAGCTGGAAGCCATTTCTTTTATTATAAAACGGAATCACGATGAGGCGGCCAGCATTGAAGCTGGAAGCCATTTCTTTTATTATGAAACGGAATCACGATGAGGCGGCCAGCATTGAAGCTGGAAGCCATTTCTTTTATTATAAAACGGAATCACGATGAGGCGGCCAGCATTGAAGCTGGAAGCCATTTCTTTTATTATAAAACGGAATCACGATGAGGCGGCCAGCATTGAAGCTGGAAGCCATTTCTTTTATTATAAAACGGAATCACGATGAGGCGGTCAGAATCGCAGTCATTTCTTCCCACCACTTCTAACGTTTGAGAAAAACTTCAAATAAGACTTTTATCGTGGAATAAAAGTAATGTAAGTCATATTCATAAACTACGTAGGTATGTGATTATTATATTATAGAATGATGTAACTAGGACAGACTATGTGATTTGGAACCTCGTTTGTAATTTTCTGTTTTCACAGGCTTGCAGAAGGCTCAAATAAGTAATAAAAATGAGAATTATACCTACAAAAAACTAAAAACTGAATTCCATACTAATTTAACTGAAATTACCAACTATTTAAACTTCGTAGACAGCTAGAAACTCCGACATCCGTAGCAATTCGCGTAGCTTGCCTGCGTAGCGATGTAGCGTCGTAGCGCACAGCGCTACGACTGCTACGAGCGAGGAAGGTGCTCGGCGTGACGTCACGCGACGCCGCGACGTCTGGGCGCCGCCCGCGCCTTCGACTACTGACTACATACTGAAATGTACTACAGTTACAGATGCTAAGTTTAACTGGGCTTTGGTAGATTTTGGATATTGTGTCAAACACTCTTTCTCTCTTAAGTTTTATAATGAAAAAGCAATATTTTTCAGTATAAATGGAAACAGCATTTCTAGTTTATAGTAATTAGCGTGTAATAAATAAACTCATTTGTATTTAAAATCGTGTCGCATCGCATGTAACGTAGAGTGGACTATTGAGGTAAAACTACATAAACCATGTTTGTACATAATATGTATCCCTAACGCAGGTAATTGATTGGTGACAAACTATTTAAGCTTCGCATTATAAATAACACCAGATTTTGGTAATTAGTAAATACTAAATAGCTTGCACAAAATTACGTCATGTTACTAGTAAAGTAATATTAAACCTATCTCTATGAATGCTTCAAAAGGAATGCCCGATTGATTAAGTTTGTACATAGTTTCAAGTACTGGTGCACTGTGATTTACTATGTAATCAAAGAGTCTTACTACACACATCTATATCTTTTTATTGACCTATTATCGTGTTAAGCAGACTACATGAT
Organism: Luperina nickerlii; assembly: GCA_963855955.1. Taxonomy (NCBI): domain Eukaryota; kingdom Metazoa; phylum Arthropoda; class Insecta; order Lepidoptera; family Noctuidae; genus Luperina; species Luperina nickerlii. The sequence continues at coordinate 23,356,176 of OY979671.1, forward strand.
AGTCCGATATGATTACATTCCCACAAGTGACATTAACTCCAGCCTCTTCAACAATAAACCACAACTCAGTTATACATATAATTAAACTCAACAGTTCTGATCGAGCAATCATCAGTTGATTGTTACGCCGCTCCATTCGTATTATGAATTCAATAAAGCCTTTCGACCTTCAAAGTGTTTTATCAATTCCATTTTAAAATTTCATGGAGCAATAAAATCCAATAAGTTGTTGGATGACCCTCAGTAGATCGGAATCTTATGATTTATCCAAGATCTGCAATAAATCGAGATAAAGAGGGTTCTGACCTTAGCACCAGAATGAACACCAAACAGATGCCATTTACTGATGAACTGGTGAATAACTAACAAAAAACAAATCACACTTATTATGGGCTCAATAACAAAATAGGTTTATTTTAAAAAGCAGTCGATATAGCAGCACGGTAATAATATGCATACAGTACGTCGTCTTCATACAAACGGACGAAACGCGGGCTATACCTACGCGCTTCGATCTCCGTGTGCGTTCAGGCGGCTCGGAGTCGCGACTGTGCCGCAGTGACGAACGGACGGTGTGTTGTTTTTTTAACAATAACCGCGCGATTTTTTCACTAAAAATAAGTTCAAGTACATATTTAATATGACGAGTAGGCTATATATTGTGCTGTTTTTGGTTGCATGAATTCTTTAATAACGCATCCAGAGATAACTTTTTTTAGATTACCTGGAAACTCTGAAAGGTAAGACTATAAAATAATTTTACTTACTTGTAGGTAGGTACATAATGTGCGTCTTTTTAATGGATAAGTATTTCATTTTATCTCCCGAAAAAAAGATGTCTGGATTAATAAATGAAGTGAATAGAGTAAAGGAAAGTGATAAACACGAGTGAGGTAGGTAGTTATAGGCGGTTCATGAATCATTAAACGGACCTACCGTTTACGCTGGTGTTAAAACCTCGGGGCATGTGTGTTTTGTTAGTTTGTATAATTCCAAGTAAAGACGTGGTTTTTATTATTAATAATAGTTGTTTATTGTACTGTGTGTATGAATAATACTAGAAAAAAATTGGTTGTCTGTAAAGTCGATTTACGGACGATAGTTTAACGTGACAACATCATAACAAAACATTAATGAAATGATTGCATACTTTTATGAATAAAATTTAATTATTTTTATTGAATTACTAATATTTTGTATGAATGAAGGAGAAGGAGGAAAGAAGGAGGAAAGAAAGGAGGAAGGAGTGAAATGAAATCTACAATTTAATTGATAAATTTGCTTTTATTTGCACTCATTAATTTAAATATGTTTATTACTTCAATGAACAGATTATTTTAATTATAATTTTTATATTATACATGTTTGCTATTTAACTTCTTCCAATCTGTGTTATTCTGTTAAGGATAGGACGATGATAGGAAAGATTAAAAAAACATTAATATACAAATTTTGAATTTTATTTGTAGTTCTTGAACGTTTGATTTAACTATAATAATAATAATAATTTAACATTTGTTTAAAAATACACATGAACAAGTTTTCATAGAAATAAACTGTAATCAGATTAATGTTAAATAAATGGTTAATTCGAAATGACGAATTATTTTATTATTTATGTACACACAGTAAAATACAATAACAAAACTAAATGGAAACACAAAGTAGGCAAATGTAATTAAAATGCTGGAGGCGGGCAGCCCTATCGCATGTTTACGTACCGCGCGGCTGTAGGCATTTAATTCAAGGTTACGGCCGAGATACAATACTGTATGTCTTTATAATAGCAGCTTATAAAAAGCCACACGAAAAACATAAAGTGTAAGGAGGTAAACAATAATATGTTGACACTCAATAGCTTCTCTTATTAGCTTGCTTTTTGCCCCTGGTACCTAGCAGCTTCAACAAAGAGCTGTTATCTGGTATAGTTGGAATTCCTTTGTATTTTTGCGTCGAGATTGCTTGGCGCGAATAATTCTACTAATGAAAAAGTTTAACGACCGCGAACGCTCACGACTGAGGAATCTCAACCTGACGAGCTGCTGGGGTTTGAAGAATGATTACCTCATTCATAAACAAATTATATGGACGGAGACGAAAACCCAGTGTCAAGGATTCCTTTGATAGTAAAAATAAGAAGATAAAATTCTAGCTAGGTATACAATCCAATAGCGACCACTTTGAGAGTATCATCCACTTTATACATTGTGTTTCTCGCACAAATTCCGACATAATTTTTAATCCGACTGCTTCAAATATGGTATAGCTTTCATGTCCCAATCCAATTTCAAAGGTAAACTATAATCTATATAAAACTAAAATTATAAAAGTTGGTATCATTTTCAGATGTTCATGTAGGTAACAAACCTCTAGAAAATAATACAAAACCTCGCCACGAGGGAGTTATAAATGCGCAGCGCTTATCCAATATGCATCGCCGACGACCGGGGCAAGGTAACGATCGTCTCGGCAAAAACGTTCACACCTGCCACTGCCACGTGACATCTGAGATGATGCCATGGAAATCCACCCCATAAAAACGTTTTCCATAAATAAACCCTTTCAAGGCTCTGTTTTTGCGATGCTTCTCGTGTTACTAGTAACGGTATTATAAGTGGGTAAGTATGCATTCACGTTTGGGAAAAGCTTTGATAAAACTTCTTGACTCGTAATGCGTATTAAGTTTAAGCGATCAATACCAATTGGGTACTGTATGTTCAGCTTAGAGACCTGTTACCCAGCTGACATCTCAAAGTTAGGGAGCTATACAAACAGTAACGTCTCGAGACGAACGTGTCTGTTGCCCAGCGGCTTAACTTAACACCCTCCTTGCGTCATGTCGCCCTGGTACCCGGTGCACTGAACCGTGTTATTCGCTGTACAGATTAATTCAAACCCATTTCAGGAAACGAGAAAAGGATTAGCAGAAATTAGATCTGTGAGATTTATTTTAATATCTGCCAGACTTGTTATTTGTTATTCAGCTTGCTCGTCGTTGTTTAAGTTTATGTAGAAACTAGAAATCTAATTAGAAATTAATCTTACTGGAATAACACAATCCACTGCCGTTTCTGTTTCAGTATTATCGTAATAAGTGACTGGGTGTGAAATAGAGGTGAAAGCGGTGCGGTTCGTGGGAGAACCAAATTATATTACAAAAATAAATGTCGCCGAACAGTTGAACACCGCACACATGACAGAACTGCCTGCAAACATGCAGCTTTCAACGATTCGACACACGTTCGTGCCGCATAACATATGAATTGGGTATGAAACGCTCTTTATCTTATCGCCGGACTAAAGGGTAGCTGAAAAGGATTCTTTATTTAATGGAAAGCATTATTTTTATCGTATTAGCAAAAATTATTACAATACTGGATTTTGTTAAACATATCATAAATCTTTGTAAACCGCGGCGGGTTCTGTGCATTATTTACACCAGGGAAACAAAAGGGTAAAGTATTTAAGCTTTCTAGTTTGGAAGGGTTTCCCGAAACAAGCAAAACCTTGTTTGTTCTGCAAAACTCATAGGAACTGAAACATCTATCGATCATTAGGGGTTGGGCCCGGGTCCGAAGCTGTTTTAGATTGGTTAATATGTTGTGGGCTTCTGGTAGTTTGTGCGAATTTACTACACTTGCGTAACTAAAATCTTGCTTGAAGTGAAAAGTGTGCATGCTTGTTTTGTGCATCATTAGCCCAAAACAGTTTTTAGAGGTTCATTTATTTACAAAAGCGCACATCATTAGATGGTCAATAATTTTTTATAGGATCATTTAAATATTTCGCATACCAAATTCCTTTCGAACAGCATAAAAAGTGCATTTGACTCAATCTATTTTTTTTGTTGGTTTTCCTGTTTTAGGCACTAAATGTATTCAAAATCATATTTAATGTGCATTTTTCTATGCAGAAAGCTAAGTAAAAACTAAGTTTCCTATCAAATTGCATCAATAGTAATAAAAGTTGGAACGTTTTTTCAACAGTGTCTCACAAACGGGGAGTTGTTCAACAAAAGACTCGATTCAATAAAACCCAACACATAAAATCTCCAAGGAACAATAAAAGCTCAACTTTGTATTCTTCCGAACATACAGTACAATTCCCTCAAATAGCCCAAGTTTTTGTAAACGTGCGTGGGAATCGTACACACGGTACGATGGCTGGTGGAGATAAGTAATGAAAATATTCTTGAAAGTTTTTTAATTATCACGACGCGTGTGGAGTTGGACCACTGTGTACACGTCCGAATCACGCTCAGATGAGCACAGGTTCTCCTCACATGATTTACGTGTATTGTTCAAGGCTGAGAGCGATAGTTCCGGGGCCCGGGGCTTTCACTAAATGAAACGATCTACTTGTTACTGTGCCCTGAATTCTTGGTATATGTCAAGATTGAGTTACGAGCAGGCGATACGCATAAACATAACACACCAACGCACATTTTATGAGTGACGAATGAAAATCTACTCTGCCATAAATTCGTAAGACAGTCAATATAAAAAAGACGATATAAATAAATACTTTTTTTACGACGACAACACATAATATAAAATAATCACGGTTCCATAAATATGTTATACAAAAGGCATCGATGACACGCCACTAGCGATCCTATGGCGTGGTATTTATTATTTTTATTACACGACATGTTATATTTTCATGGATTTTACTCAAATAATTACAAAAGCTAGCAGCAGTCACGGCCGGATGCAGCTGAACACCAGTATTTTACATGGAGCGACTACTTCAAGTCGCTCCATATAAAATACTGGTATTCAGCTGCATCCGGTTAGACTGGAAGCCGACCCCAACATGGTTAGGAAAAAGCTAGGCAAATTGATTGATACACAAAAGCAAAAAAAAAAAAACACTGGCACTCCGGTAGTGCCGACAGAAGTGAAAACTTGAACAATTACGAGTGTATTTTGTGAATCGTCTTATAAACAAAACACGCGTGTTAAGGTGTGTTCCTTATTTTATAGGGTTTTTTGCAAATCAGGTATGATGACCAAAGTGACTGGTTTATTCTTCTCGTGAAAGGAATTTATTCAGATTTGCTCGTCGTCAGTTATATATCCGTGGTTCAGCGCCATCTCGTCGTTGTTGGATGAACTACGTAGTTAGTACGCGAGGCCTACGTAGTTAGTACGCGAGGCCCTCGTAGTTCTTCCCGATGTGCATAGATGGCGCTGTCCTCAACAACGCGCGTCTTAAGTTTTACGTCTGACGTTAGTACGCGAGGCCCTCGTAGTTCTTCCCGATGTGCATAGATGGCGCTGTCCTCAACAACGCGCGTCTTACGTTTTACGTCTGACGTTTTACGTCTTACGAATTTTCGATCAGGGTCACGTGACCTGACCCGAATTTAGAAGTTTTTACCCATTCCAAAAAAAGTACACAGCGCCGCTAAAGAAGTTTTCACTTCAAAAAACCACTAAGTTTTTTTTTTATTTGACTATGTTTTCTTTGAACTAAAGTGACAGAAAACATCTTGAAGAAAACGTGACTTATACGGTCTTGTCGCCAAGATTAGCAACCGATCATGCTGATAATACGTATTATATCGATCATCTACGTCTACCGTCCTTAACGCCAAACTTTCCTAATACATCAAACATGGACGGATATAGGGCAAACATTCTTCCCGCGCCGACGCGACACTTGAAAATTAATTCATCAGTTTAAGTTGCGTTCAACAAAATTATTCGCTTGTTACTATTGACACGTCATCAGACTTGCCACAACTTGAGATTAGTTAGCAACAAATTAGTAATAAATCGTTTTATGGAGGTAATTTGATTTGCAAATGTTTTACTGGTACCTGTATTTATTTGCGGTGATGTTGATATGAATAGTTTGAGTACGATCTAGAATTTCATTGACATTATGATCCTGCTGCAAGCAAAAACCTCTATAGAATGTATTAATTTGTGCTAAATCGACAGTTTTACTTTTATGAATTTCCAAGAAAATGTTAAGATGTATTTTCAGTGAAATGTATCGATATCGTATACCTATAAAAACTCAGTCACAGCAACTAAAAATAATTTTTCATTTTTAAGTAATGGAAAGTAAATGAAGTATTAACCGCATTTTCTATTTCGTAATACCTACTTACGAGAACGGTAGGTACCACGTACCTATAAATATGTAGAACATGCAGTTGTAATTCCATATACCAGGAGTTCAAAGGTCATTAGGAGGTCTTAGTTGTAAGTCTTGAAAGCCAATTCACTAGCGCTAATTGAAAGCTACCCGACCAGTCTGGCGTGCAACGGCAAACAACTTTAAAGTTGAAACTGTTAGACTCAGAGGCAGATAAATGTTCCCCAAGCCGAGTGCGATTGCCAACGGCTAAGAGCACACAGAAATTGATAGTTTCGGTTCCAGTGAGCTTTAGTATAAAATTTATTTATACGAACGAGACGCGTGTATGTGTGTAGCGTAGTCTCCAGCTAAGTCCAAGCTGTACTATAATTTAAATACGATTGTATTGCATTGGTTAGTTTATGCTTGTTAAAAAAAGTCTTCTCCTAAAAGATTTCACAAGAAGACTTTTTGATACGTCCACTATTTATCAAAACTTCATATTGGGTTAACTCTATATGACCAGAAAGTACACTGATTGCCATCCTGTCAGGTAACATTCTGGTCCTTAGGTACCTAGTATGTTATTTTAACATAGAGGCAACATTATGTGATCGAAGTTTTATACATACGTATGTATTCCTAAGTAGCTACGTAGGTAAGTACTAAAATAGACATTATTTTAAAGTTCAGCCGTATATATCAAAAGGGTCTTTTACTTGAAGTGCCTCTTTCTGCTGAATAATTTAAGATAAAAAGGATGTTGTTTACTTATGAACCAAGAATATAAGCAGGTCATAATAAATGTACAACACAAATGGAGAATGGGTTTCGGTAAACCCATAATTTAATCAGCAACAAAGCAATGGACCGTATCGTTCCTGTGTAATGTGCAATATGAAAGCGCGAGTATAATGTGCCACAAAAACCTTTATACCAGGATAGAATAAGTGTGACGGGTATAAGATCACGCGCGACTATTGTTTGCGAGCCACATAAAATGCGCGAAACAACAATGGAACTCCTTAAAAAGCCCGTAAATCTGAGTTGATGCGTGCGCCGCGTTAAATAAAGTCTAGAGAGACTTATAGCACGTGAACACCTCATAAAAATGGTGATTTTATTGGGGTCGCACGTGTTGCGGAGAGGTGAAAGCTTACTAGCCAGGTGGATGGCACGCGATAAATAATAACGGGCAACACACATACATGAAATTTCTGAAAACCTGGCTTCGGCTTGCCACTAAAAATCATTATTCTAGACCTAGGATTGACTGACGAAAAAGCTTAGTTATGAGGTGTTTTCAGGTAAAATTCAATTTAAAGGCAGCCTTAATTTCACTTAGAAAACTCATTTAATTACTGGAATGTAGCTTCACTAAGATAGGTTGAAAGAATTCGTTAAGTTGCAGTTTCAAAGAAATAAGAAGAAACTAAGACACTAAACGCCGATTCACGCGCTCTAATTGAAACAAACTCAGCTCAAAGTTGTTCGTTCACAAAGGCGGATGCCGACTGCGACTCAGCAAAAAGCGGTGCGGCGTGGTTCCACGTAAACCTTCATTTTGCCGCATTATACCCGCCATGATTTACTGGAGCGAATTTTTCGCGCCCGCGACCCCACTTCGTCTCGTCTGATAGTTGCTGAATCGAATATTACACTCAGATACCAACGCGGATCGGAACCGTTTTGTCTGCCGCGGACCCGCGGTGCTCTCGCACCCTTATGAAGGAGACCGCTCAAATTATACTGACCGAGCTCGACGCGACAGTACAAAATAAAAGAAAATTATCGTCCATCTCCGAAATGAATACTCCCCGGGGTAGTAGCGAATTATCTCCATAAATAGTGTCAGAGGATGATTTATACAAGGTGTCACAGTTTGAGAGGCCGCAACGTGACAAATGAGGTCCCGCCGCACCACGCGGCACGCGGTAATCACAATTTTACACTTAGCGCCGGGCTGAGGCGGCTCATCTCGAAGCACCATGTAGATATATTTTCATTATCCTTCACGCAAACAACTTGGTACCTCATTAATGTGCGGGGTGAGAGACGGCCGATATTGAAATACTTGTTTTTGTAGGTGAAATAGTTCGACGGGGGCAGATGTTACCAAAAGTATCTCCTTTAAGAATTTCGTTAAAACGAAGGGCGTGCGCACTCAGCTGTCAAAATTACTACTCGCATATGTCAGGTAGGTGAGTCTAAGTTCAAGCAATATTGTTTTGTTCATTCACATGAGAATATCTACAGAAAATTACTATCAACGAACGAAGGGCGATGTGAACCGAATTTGTTATTATTGTGTTCACCTTCTCGACATGTGACCCCTTTATACGAGTATCTGTTTGACGTATCTTTATCAATTGCTTCTATCGCGCTTGAACACAGATTGTGTGGTTATCACAATTATTAGACCAAGCCACATGATAAATAAATAATTAAATTATCTAATTAAAACTTTCAAAGGGGCAAAAATTAAGGGCTTAGGGCACCATGTAATCTCAAACTTCTTTTCCTCTCATATGCAGTGGTGGTCGATCAAATATTCGCGGCACACACAGCCGACACTGCAGCACACCTGCGAGCTACTTTCAGTACATTACAGTCCAGCTGCCGCCAACCTTCAGACTCTCCCAATTGCGATTATTTCGCAAACAATTCGTATTTAAGGGGCTTACATGACCTAAAGCGCGGTCACTGTTGGCTAAGCTATTTCCAAATAATGTTCTCAAAAGAATGGCTTAGCCAACTTACAAAAAAATTATATTCGTCACTTACGTTCTAAATTTACGTATCTGTATAATTAGTTAGGTGCTTGCTTATTAAGGGGCTTACATGACCTCAAGCACTGTCGGACTGCATAGAAAAGAAAAAGAGAAGCGCGATGACACAACGCTGGTAATTTATTACAAAATATGGAGCAATTATTTAATTACAAAAAATCTATTGTTTGAATTAAAAAATTAAAACACTAGTGTTTTAGTATGTTGCTTGAAGAATAATCGGACAAAAAATCAGAATGATTGTATGTATATATTGTATGTATGGTTTTTATTGCAGAATAATCTGACAAAAATCAAAATGATAGTATGTATGATTTTTATTGTAAAAAGAAAGTTTTTAGAGGTATCTTCATGATTTTTTGCTATCGTATCTAATTAGTTGTATTATGTTTTCAACACACTATCTACCTAGCATAATATCCTAAAGAATATCATATATTTTTCTGATTTTGTTTACTGTAGTCGATCATATACTTTTATTGTTTCTAAAACTTGCGTTTAGGTCCTCTAAGCCTCTTCATAATTTTAGCCGAAAGACGTCCACTGCTGGATATAGACCTCCCCCAAGCACCTCCACTTCGACCGGTTCTGTGCTTCTCGCATCCAACAGGTTCCTGCGGCTTTCACAAGGTCTTCAGACCACCTTGTGGAAGGCCTTCCAACGCTACGCCAAGCCTCTTAAGTAAAGATTATTTAGTTATAAATTGGGAAATAGTAAAGACTATTTATTGTACTTGATTTAATAAAAACAAGATGTGTTTTATTCAATTAGTTGATTAATGCTTATTTGGTCATATCTACAGCATGTCATAAAAACAAAAAAAATAAAAATAAGCCAATATATCAATCGTATGAAGGACAGAATGAAAACACGACCAGAGTTCATACCCTGCCAATGAGTGCCTAAGGTCGACGAAAACAAAATGAACACAATTCGGGATGGAAGGACCACTGACATTTTTTGTTGATAGTTGTTGTCAGGTGGGAGATTGGAAAATAGTTTCAATTGTTTACGATTTGTAAAACTGTATGTATTTTATAAAAAAATGGAATGTAGTTCCACACACCACGTCATCTCCAAAATGCAAATATATTTAAAGATAAATTCATAGTTATTATTCTTAAAGTAACGGGTGAATAAACCTTTTGAGTCTGCTCAGTCTACAATTGATACGTATATAAAAATATATATAACCTTTGAAGAGTAATGTTTTAAATTATGACGTTAATAGCTGACGATTAATTAATCACAGTCGCTTTTTAAAAGTCACTGAGCTCAATCTTAATTACGTGAATGATTATCCAAATCCCAGATATAAACATGTTTTTTACAATGAATTGGCAGAAATATGAATTCCGAATAAAAACTTGCTGAAATATTCAAGTAGCTGATATCCAATTATTTTTGGATTTATTAACTTGGAATATTGTAAACTCGGATTGGAACGTGAAATCTTATTCTACGCTTTAAGTCAGTTCGAGATTGAGTATTTACTTTTGGCGAAACGTAACATTGTTTATACCACAACTTTTTAGCTTTTGCTTCATTTCTTTACCCCACCGGAAATCGATTTTCTTAAACTAAGTTGTATTTTCGAGGTTTTAGATCTTTGCTTATGCCATCCCAACCAACATTTTGACGCTAATTTCCACCTCTGTTATCGTTTGTATTGGTTTAACGGGTGTATAAAAGCGCCCAGTAAAACTTTTGTTTATTCAATGGTCATGACTATAACTAAATAACTCATCAAGATGAGTAACGGTAACAAGAAGACATAATATGACTAAGGTAGGTATAAAAGATAAAAGCTGAACCACAGTAACACAAGGTGTAGTAACTTCAAGTAACAATAAGTACCTAAGGTTATAGTTGGATTTCTAATAAGTCTCACTATTTTCAAGTGTTCTTAAAGAGTGCTAAGTAAATGTTTTATACCACCTATCTTGCCTAGGAAACGTATTATTACTTAAGGAGGTATAAACGGTACAGTCGCAACCATCATAGCACCTGCTTTTATAAATTCAAGTAACAGAAATTACTAAAAGTAATATTATAGTTTGTTATAACTCTTTCTACCGACAAGAGCTCTTGAAAATAGTTAGCAAAATATTTTTACCACCTACGTTGCTATAAAAGTATTAATTGCAACTTATTTACAGCTACTTAATTCAGTAATCAAAAACCCCTATTTATGATAGCAATTGGTATTATGGAGTTATTTTTAGAGCCCTAATCGTTACAGTGGGGTTCAAATTTACTTAATATGTTATTCTAAGCCATAATAACACGGAATTTAAACATTTAAAACCCTATTCTGGTATAACAAGTGCTACAATAGTTCTAACTACAGCCCATCCAGTACTTCTTGTTCATTAATAGTAATAATAGGAACCTAGGATAATAAGGAGTAGACACCATTTTAAATCAAACATAACCTAAAAATAAATCAGAAAAAAACTAGTTTAAAACTCATATTTTGTTTAATTTTCTCATTTTAAAACGCAAAATATTTACTACAATACACAATGAATGTAAAAGACAGAGCCAATATCCTGTTTTTATCTAAATTTAGATTGAGTGTATGCCCCGCATGATAAAATGCAATTTATTTTTACTTTAAATATCACTTATTTTTAAGGCCCTGCAAAATTGAGACGCAAAACATATATTATTTTCTCAATAAAGTAACCCTCGCAATAAATTTTAGCCATGTGATAAAGAAATCAAACTTCACTCATCGAGATATTGACAATCCGTAACTTGAAATTCACTTAATTTCAACTCCTTAGTTTGCCATCATTTTTGAGAAATAAAGTAACACTTTTGGAACTAATGTATATGCAAAACAATAGAAAAAGAAAACACGCTACAGCCCTGAGTTGCTAATCAACACTGATCAAGATACATAAAGCAAATCCAAGAAAAAAATGGACCTAAAAAAGAACTAATATGTTACTATAAAATTTATACCAGTAGACTTCAGAACTTGTGTACCACCTATAGTTTTTATTATAACCATAATACAGACTTTAAAGTGCTTGAGGTAGCTAGATTTATATTATACCACCATTATAGATACAAGAAATTGTTTGCCACTAACGCCACCCTATAACTATTATGTAACTCTCAGTGTTAAAAGAGTGAGCATTAAAATTATTATATTACTTATAGCGCTATAAGACGTGGGCCCAATCGAGAGTTTGTAAGGGGTTAGAGCGTGCTCTAACACCAATTGCTAAAACCATTGTATCACTCTTGCATGCCAAATTCACTTTTAAATAACTCTTTTATCACCAATTCTTATTACCAAAATGCTAGTTGGGATAGTAGTACAAGAGTATTGACTCCCGCCTAATCTGTACAAGTTATTGTCTGTCACGAGCGTGGCTTAGCAAACGTTGCGACTAGGGCTTTCAATACCGGTATTCCGGGATCCCGTAATACCGTGATCACGGATTTTATTTTGGCTTTTTACAATACCGGTATTGACGCCCCAATACCGTGATTACGGTATTACAAACATTAGGTCTGAAAATTATGTGTTCTTATTCTCACACTTGTTTTCTTCAGCGCAAGCGTCCCGCTGATATCTTAAGCTCACCCTCCCGCACCCCGCCTGAGACAATGCCCGAAATCGAGCTGTATTTATGTGTCGTTTTTGTTATTGTCAGTCAGTTTCGCAAAGGCGACGGGATAACGCGTCTATAATTACCTACTTTTACGTTTTTTTACTGTTTTTCAGAAATTATTATTAACGCTTGATTTATTTTGTTACTTGTTTAGTTTTAGATTTTGATTGTTTTTTTATTACATAATTTTTAATAATGTTATTAAAATGATTGCTAGCTACTTAGCTAGTTAAGCTATACTTAACTTACTTGCATTTCTACAAATAATGATACCTAGATGATTCTTGATTTGTTTTTTTACTTGTTTAGTTTTAGATTTTTTGATTGTTTTTTTATAACTTAATTATTAATGTTACTAAAATGATTACCAAATGATTGCTACTAGCTCTAGCTAGTAGCAATCATTTGGTAATCATTTCAGTAGTCTACTACTACTAGAGAGCTACTTAAATGTAAGTAAGTAAAGTATACCTTAACTATCTAGTTAAGGTATACTTTACTTACTTACATTTCTACAAATAATGATACCTATATTGATTTTTACATGAGACATGATGACATTTAGGTAATAATAAGAAATATATATTTTTTAATATTGTGCAAACAAAGTCTATGTGAAATGCCTTTTTTTTTCAGGATGTGAAATCATCAAATGACTCCTCCCGCTCTGGGTGGAGCGGAAGGGAGTGTCAGACTCTTACTGACTAAAACCCACCCGTGTTCCTTCCTTCGCCCTTTATGTTCCGGGCCAGCGGTAACCCTTTCGGACAATCCCGCTGACCCGGCAGGCTTCGGCCCTTACGGGCCCCTTCTTTTAATGCTGACATCTCTTTGAGGCGCGCGTGGAACACGTACGCGCCGTCCGGCACGGGCCTGGTCCTGATCGGACGGTGAGCTACCCATTACTCTCCGCCCGCAGGCCCGCGCCTACGGTGGCCGGGAGTCGTCGCGCGGCTCCCGACGCCCGGAGCGTCTCCCGCGGCGGCTGGGACGGGAGGCTCTCTCCCTCAGCCGTCCCGCCGCCTCCTTTGCTAGCATGACTGCTTCGCAGAAGGAGGCGACTGCTCCCCACTCCCTCTTGCCCCGGACCATGGCTTGAACCAGGCCCGGACGCGAGAGGTCGCCGCCGCTGCCGATCGCCTCTACGAGGACACGGCGGTGCTCCGCCCAAGCGGGGCAGACCTCCACCGTGTGCTCCACCGTGTCCTCTGGGCGATCCTGGCAATGGTGACACCCGGGCGTTTCCTCCCGCCTGATTATGTGCAGGAACCTCCCGAAACTTCCGTGTCCGGTGAGGACCTGCGTCAGGCGGTAGGTGAGGGCGCCATGACGCCTCTCTAGCCACTCCTCAAAGAGGGGTCTTACCGCCGCTATCGTGGCGTGCCCTGCGCTGGGTTGCGACAGTCGCTCTTTCCATGCCGCCATGAGATCGCGCCGGAGGTCCGTCCGCTCCGCCGCAATTTGCTGCGGAAGCGGAGTTTCCCCTCGGCGTAGTGCCTCCGCGCGCCACTCATACAGGCGCGCGAGGACTATCGCCTCCAGATCCCATCGCGGCAGTCCAGCAAGGAGGCTTGCCGCCTCGCCCGAGATCGTGCGGTAGCTCCGGATCAGCCTTGCGGCTACCACCTTCTGGGGCGCGTTCAAATAATGTGCGGCTCGCCGCCGCAGTGAACGCGCCCACACCGGGGCCCCGTATAGGGCCATGGACCGCACGACCCCCGCGTAAAGCCTCCGGCAGGAGGCGTTTGGCCCCCTCAGGTTGGGCAGGAGCCGCTTGAAGGCGGCCCCGGCCCGTTCCAGTTTGGGAGCCAAACGTCGGAAATGCATGTGAAATGCCTTCCTGCAAAAAGAGTAGATTCAGTTTAAGTTTTCATTATGTTCCTAATTCCTAGTCCTACCTAAATAATCAACCAATACCAAATTATTATAAAAGAATTAAGAAAGCTATGTATAACGTATTTATTTTAGTATTTTCAATAAAATAATAAGAACAATACTGATTTGAAAATACAAAAAGGAGTATTTAATTGGTTTTATTAATGTCCTAATTGAACTTGCGTTCAATACCGGACAACCGGTATTGATACCGGGATCACGGTATTGACTTTTCCAATACCGGTATTGATACCGGTATTGAAAAAATCCGGTATTTGAAAGCCCTAGTTGCGACACTCGGTAAGTCACCGGCACGAGATTACGACCTTCCGCACGTGTCTGCATCCTTAGTACTCTGTTTCTTACAGCTAACTTACACACGTACTTAGCAGATTTATGAATCTTCAACCTACACAAAGACATGTTGTTTTTTGTATTTAAATATAACGAATTTGATTTATCTCCCATAGTACTGATTTGATTAATAATGATATGTTGATACGTGTTTGGAATTAATTAAGATGGCGTTAAATTAATATCTTCTCTTGGCATTCCGGTTACAAGCATTAATTGTCAACAGTGTAAGACTTGACACGTACTAAGCAATTACGGGATGTAAATTGTGTGTTCGACAGATAAGTAGTTTCTAAACAAAACAAATCACAAGACAACAAAAACTAGGCCACCATCTCAAAACTACAACTACAGAATTCCATGCTCAAAAATAGTACGAAACTCGATACGACTTGACATGCGGAGTGCGGTTTACAATTTATATGGAATGCAGTGTAGACATGCGGTACGCTGTATATATGCTGCAAGAAGCTGCCGTGACATCGCGCGACCATCGGGGTCCATTTTCACGAGCCAGCGAATGCAATTCCCGGGATCCGATATGGAATGGAACGACACTTCGATACGGATGACGATCGCTAAACGGCTTTGAAGAATATAAAGATATTTGCCACGGAACGGATCTCAATTTAGCATTATTCTTGGCGTGGAATTCACTCGATATTATATCATACGGAATGGGATGTGAACGGCTGATAGATTGGCTTTTTCGTATTTCGGAAAATGTATTAGACGTTGCTTATGGAATGCCAGCTTTTCTACAAAACCATATTTCCAGTTTGAAAAGTCCTCGTTAATAAAGTATGCAACGTTTATAAGAGCAACGATTTAAAGTAATTTCAAAACACTTACCTATTACAATAGCAATGTTCAGAGCGATCTTGTGATAATAAACCTATATCACAAAATCGCTCTCCATCTACGTAATTATCGTTAAGTTTTGAAGTGCAACTCATTAAAACCTAGTCTCTGAATGAAAGATCGCATTATTAATTAGCATTAGCATCTGTCACGAGAATTATGTCACTGAGTAAAACAATACGCAACAGAGGGGGGAGGGGGGAGGGGGGAGGAGGAGCTTCGTCTCCTATTTCGAGGCATTCAAAACAATTGTGTTGACAAAAAATATTTTACACAAAATAATATTTGTATACATTTTCGAATCACGTAATTATCTAAACGAGATGATAATTTTACATAATTAAGAAATTACATTTTAAATATTGGAATTAGGTGTTTTGTGCATTCAGCATTTTATAACGAAGGCAAAAATCACGATATTGAAACAAGAAACCAATTCATTTCCGCTGATTGGCAACGATTTGAATATCCTGCTAACAAGCTCCGACGAATAAAAACAAAAAAGCAGCAAGCGAAGGATTCTTTACAAAAAAGTTTATCTGAAATACATTCCATTTGACTGGCTCTCCATTCAGAAGATTTATACAAACCTGTAGGTATACTTAAGATTTTCTTGTTTAATAAAGCGTTCAATCACGTCCTCTGCCGGCATTGCGAAGGTAAATTGATACGAAATAACGTAGGTAAACGTATATCCATAAAGTAAGTTACAATAAATTCTATCTGAAATATACACATAGTAGTCGGCAGGCAGCCCGAGCGTATAATTCCGTAAAACTATGTAAGTGTCGCTCCTCGCGGGACCGTTTAGAGACAATCGCGGGCGGGTATCGCGCTCAGCGGCGATATCGTTTCGCGTTTATTACGCCATGATATTCCCTTTATCTCGGCCGTCTCGTTACGAACGCGATCCACTTACGATACGACAATCGCGAGTTCCTTCGCAACAATTCACATTATCGTAAATTTAAAGTACAGACATTTGCAATTTATGAGATGCGAATTCCGAAATCGTCGCTAATGTGAACATTACTCCATTGTATTCAGGACTATTGTACCTCAGAAGTGCGACGTCTACAGCTTATTAATTAATGTTCTTCTTAAATGTAATTCTCATTTGTCTCGGACACATAATGGACAGTTTTCAGAACTTACATGTGGGATTCACAGATTTTCTTTTATTTAACATTACACAAAAAAAAAATCCGAATACTCACAAAGTATTTATGAATCGTAAATTTAGCATACCTACACTCTGTCCACTAGGTTATTCGTTTTTTGACAGCTGCCTTAGAACGTGACTATTCCTGATTACGTAAAAGTTAACTTTAAAATGCGTAATAAAATAAATATATCCATATAATCTGCCTTATCATATTAAATTAACTTATTTATGACTTCTTAGACATACCTTACGTGTAACAGTTTTGACAAAAAAAAAATGTTATGCGTATTAAATTACAGTCTATCGTACTAAGTGATGGGATTGAATGTAATCGCTTCAAATGAATATAACGAAAATAATCATTTTATATTATAGGTAAATTATTTTAATAAAAACCTTGCATCCACTCAAATGTGTTAAATATTTTCTTGGATAAAGATTTGCCACCATAAACAAGATGTTATTGTTTTATTTCGATTTTAAAACTTTGACAAAATGTAATGCATAAAAAACGTTGTTTTAATAAATATGTAGTCATCATTTCATCTGCCTAGCCTTTTCCCAACTATGTTGGGGTCGGCTTCCAGTCTAACCGGATGCAGCGGAACACCAGTATTTTACATGGAGCGACTGCCTATCTGATCTCCACAACCCAGTTACTGGGTAATACGATACCCCTTGGTAAGACTGGTTGTCAGACTTTCGGGCTACTGATGACCCGTAACGACTGTCAAAGATCCACGAATGACAGCCGGGACCAACGGCTTAACGTGCTTTCGGGAGCACAGAGGGAAGATGGTCACCCATACACGGACCAACCGCGGCAAGCGTAGCTTAACCTGATTGATCGACCCGTGCGGTTGTGCGTGTTGTTATTACTTAGCCTGTAGTAAACCCCATATTCATGTGTATACACTACAACCCAATGAGGGTTTTCTGAAATGACGTTCGCCAGGTGGCAGCACTGACACGTCAGGTCCAGACATCTGTCAAAGAGCCTATATTTTCTTTAGTCATGACTGAATGATGAACGAATGAATGAATCGAATGATGAACGTCATCATATTATATTTTATATTGGAAGACCTCTTGTCACAGTGTTGCCAACTGGTGTCGTAAATTTTCACGAAAACCCTCATTGATACGGCGAACTAGTGCATACTTTATTTTTACGCTGATTTCCGCTATAAAACCCACAAAATTGAAATGAAATTAAACAAAGCGGCTACTTTATATTGTTTTGTATTTAATAATAATAAACACAGGCATAGTTCTTTCTTCAGGACCGTGTTTTCCAGATTCTGAATTGTTTGTATAAAATAATGACTGTGATTTTTTAAGTCAGTGCATTTACCAAACGAGGTTCTTCTCCGAGGCACACACACCAGGCTCCAATGAGACCGCAGCAAACACATTCACCAGTAGGCACAGTTTACATAGGACCATGGATCGCTAAATTAAGCACAAGGTCGGTCGAACAAAAACAAGAATTTGATTAGTATTTCACCAGTTGGATCAAAGTTCAGTTCAGAATACAGATGAGACACGCTGTTTGTCCATAAGAATATTGTTGGTAAAACTGAGAACAAGTAAATACAAAGGCGAGTTTAGTACCAGAAAAACATAATATAAACATACTATCGATTAATGGATGTTCTAAGAAAGTACTTGGTAATTTTCAATTACTACTTAAATCACCCCAAAAAAAATCACGTACAAGGGAACACAACAAGAATATTAGAGATTTAGGATGGCCGGCACTTTACGTGTTTACCCGAACAATTAAACAAAGTACACAATGGAACGTGAATGTAAATGTGTTTCAGGTAATTTTTTTTGGCTGAAAGACCCTGCTCAGTGCCTTTGTATAAATAGCTAAGATAGTTTAGATAAACAACTTACATTTAGCGTTGGTGTAGTGGTCGCAAGCGCTACTGCCAAGCGAGCATAAGGTCCGGGGTTCAATTCCCGGGTCGGACAAAGTGCAATTGCTTCTAGATTTGAGTCCCGGTTGATGGCAATAGGCTCGCTTCTCTTACGTGGGGCTTGAAACTTAACTGGTGAAATGTGGGTGCACTATGACGTACGCCGCTAACTACTCCTTCGAGGAAAACAGGTATTTATTGCTGCGTCAGGGTTGTCCCCGGAGAGCATAAGCAGGGGACGGTAACAAAAGTATAAAAATTACGCTTGTCACAGTCAATCAATTGTCGCTAACACCGTATGTGTGTAACATAGGAAGGAACAAATTGTTTCCAAAAACAAAAGTTAGTAGTTTTATGCTCTCCTTGCACGTTGACAAACTTTATTAAGTTGTCTTTTACGTTTGTTACATTATCAAAGCCGTTTAGTACCATGTTAGTCATAGGAAAAACTATTAACTGTTTCTATTCAGCTCGATATAGGTATCTCGTAGTTCACTAAGTGTCACGCTACGCGCTGAGCTACGCCGTAGCTCAGGCTACTACGACTACCTACCTAGTCTCAACTGCTGCGGATGTTGCAGGTGGCTTTTTAGTTACACATTTTTTGAAAAACAACAACAATCAACAACAACCATTGATTAATTATAAATTTATCTTTTGTATGACTATTGATAACACCATTAAAATCTGGCATTAAAAGTTGAACAGTAACACAAGTTTTAAACTACCTTTCCATTCACAACGTAACATAAAACAAACTTCAATTCTCACTGAAATCGAGACTAGTATTCAAAGTTATTTTCGACAGACGGCCGTTTTTTGCCTAGTTACCGTTAACGTCGCTTGCCTAAGTTTGCCCTGGGATAGACTCGCTGCACATTGTTATCTGACTTTTGTGACTGTACAGTGTTCAGTTCTTGGATTCCCTCTGTAAAATTGTGAAATGCTGAACATGGTAAGTTTGTATCTCAAACAGTGTTTGGTAGTAACAACAAAGCAAGCGCCCGTTTTCAGTTGTAAACATCACTTGTAAAGTGTGCAATTCTAATCCTAGTCGACTTAACATCTTTTGAATAGGTAAGTGTGCGTTGACTGTTTTTGACGTATATTTTTTAACTTGTTACAAGCACTATCCATTACTTCGAATGGCTATATGTAACATGAAACTAATATTTAACAACCAAATAAAAAATCCTGTACAGAAATCCAAATGTAAGTTGCTCTCATCCGTGTCAATAACCACACGCATTCACAAGTTACAGAACGTAAACGCTTTATTTACCTAAATCTATTTACACGCAGAGAATAACAGGTGAAATTAAACATACAAACTTGTCAGTATTCATTTGGCTCACGCATATAAAACATATTTTTTCCATAGTGAACAAAAGGGTCTGGTTCCATTGATATTAATAATTTTCCTTTTAGGCCGCGTGACACGTTCCCACCTATAGATATAGCTACCTGTATGCGTATGTACTTGTCATCATCGGAGATGTCAGGTGCTACCTTAGTCCCCCCGCCTCCCAGCGTCTCCGTGCCTCCTCCGAATGCTCACAAATTAGCCACGAGCCACTGGGTCCCGATGGGAATCCGTCGGCTCGCAGCCCCTCAGAAACGACAGTGAAATAATAAAATTATTCATTACTGTGTATTTTATTCGTTAGAATACGGTCTTACATAAATAAGAAATGTTTTATGTGGTCGTATTAAAATTTTAAATGGATGGTGATATTAGGCGTTTTTATAATTAGGGAAAACGAGAGACAAAACGTTATTCTTTGTTGTTTTTGAGACAAATGTAGTAAACAAAAAACAAAGGTACTGCTGAGTGTTCGAGTCATTTGGAAAGGGATTGAGTCTTTTGTATTGCATGTGGGTTGTATAGTAACTTGTTACCCTTTGTTGAACTCCTTCAAGTTGTTGAGCGCCCGGTACAGTGGGTTGATACGCTCCCTAAGGAGATCCCAAGTTTGTTTTGGGCCTCATTTTGGGTTTGATTCAGTCAATTGTTTTATTTCAAGCAAAAGCTCCTAAATCAACACTGTGATATCGAGAAAAGGGGCTTATTTGATGAATTGTTCATAATGAATGTATTTCATTCACATTACAAGACGAAACAGCGGAAACAGACCAAGAGTACTTGATCAGATATTTGGTCAAATCCACGAATTTAGCAAAGTAAAATTGTTCAAAATATAAATATCTCGGCAAGCTTATCGAATTTGCGTCAGTGTCGATTGGAGTATAACCGAGGTTTCCGAAAGAGAGCGGATTCGTCGCCTTTAGCGGGAATCGAATTTAGGACCCCGAGCTACCTAAATTGATTTACCTTACCCTTCCAACCAACCGCGGGGTTGCGCGGATTTCATAAAATCTTAACACAAATCTGACTCTAGCGTTGGAATATAAATATAAGGTCAGATTTTTGTGGTTTAAGATCCAAAGTATTTTGCGTTGTTTAAGCATTTTTTACACTCTGAGGAATGTTTGAGGTGATCAGCAATCACCACTCAAGAAATGCTTTCTACTTATGACGGTTCCCGAAGCTGTTCAAACTACACTGGCACCAACTCAAACCGGTAATTAGATAAGTACATTCACTACTAATTAAGCACTGCAAATCTGCAACGCTACTAACAAGAACATAAACATTCATCCTAATCCTCGCGATCTTTACTGACAAAGGATACAACCAGCATTCACTGAATCCTTGCCGTGCATCATATGAAATTATTATGCTCGGCAAGGATTCAGCGACTGACACGTGACACCAAAATCTTTAAAGTCATTTGGGTGAAAGTAAACAACTCTCCAGTCAGCTAAAAGCCTGGTACTGTGAGATGCGTTCGGCACATCATTATGTTCATTGACCACCATTGTAAATGTATTTGCCTTGTTACAGCTTCCGGCAGCGAACGATCATCGCATTGTTTGTCCGATGCTGCGCGCTTTCTAATTACCAACATGCATATATTGGATACGAGCGCTAATTGCAAGCCTGTGAGCGTTTGAATATTTTGTGAGGGAATTGGTTTAGATACCTGATCGGATATTCTAATTAAAGTTCAAACGCTCACAGGTAAATTAACTACTGTGATGAGACCAGAAATACGATTGCTGATCATTATAGGTGAGGAATGACTGCCAATCTTGAGTCTAACTCTCAGCTCATAATCATTAAGTTTTTGGTGATGTGAACTGGCAATATAACTCATCAAGTAACTACTTATTAAAAAACTATCTTCTGCCCGCGACTTCGTCCGCGTGAAATTTCTTGTTACTCCGACCCACCCCGTCGCATCGCATCGCCTGCCCGCGCTATTACTTCGTTTTTGCTTAGCGTTCTGACTTTTTTCTTTTTGCTCGGCTCCTAAAGATCATAGCGTGATGTTAAATAGCCTATAGCCTTCCTCAAGAATTGGGCTATCAAATGCAAAAAGAATTTTTCAAATCCGACTGGCAGTTCCAGAGATTAGTGCGTTCAACCAAACAAACTCTTCAGCTTTATAATATTAAGTATAGAAGTATAGATAAATTAAGTATAAAATATAGCAAAGTTAAACCAATCGTATCGTCAGCTTTATGCTCCATAAACAACAATAAGAAAACACGCGAGTTAATCGTACGTCCCCGTACAAAACATCTTGTAACACTTTATCAAGCACTCTTGCTGTTTACCGCGAGGGTAAGAAGCGCTATGTTACAATACATTTAACAAATGCCGTGTATTTCAGCCGGAGAGTTAGCAAAGAATGCGTTTTATGTGGGCCTTTCCGACCGATTAGCTCCAGTCGATCAGGCTGGGCGATCGATAGCTATGACCGATGTTGCGATCGGGGTCGATCGACCGGTCAGGCTTAACGATTGCGTTTGTACGTGCCTAAAGCTAGTGAATTTGTAACGTGCCAGAACAATCACGCGTCGTATAACAAATCTGCTCGAGGGAATCAATTTCATTTCTCTTTACTTTCCGGAATTTATAAAATACACTCCGAAATACTTGATTCAGGATAAACCGTGTTGCATCAATACTCGACTGTCGAGTGCATGCCATTGTCGGAAATTAAAATGCGTGTTTATCATTGTTCATGTAATACGCGAATAACTCACATGTACCTACCTCTGTTAGTTTATTTATGGTACATTATTTCATGTGTTCATTTGCATCTTTCTAAACGAATATATATGTTCCGTGGTATTTCCTCTCACAGCAGTGAGTAAAATGTAAATTCCGAGTTGTCTCATAAATAAATGGTTCTGTGTACCAGATAGATCCGTATTTGGTCCCGAAATTCAATCAGATATTCTCCAGTAAATAATGAGAGAGCAGGAGTCGCCACGCGGTGTGGGGCCAGAGCGTCGCGTCACAACGTACAGCGGTCGTGGCGCATTCGTTAGGGAGGGAACACCGAGAAACTAAATTATTTTCCTGCTCAAATCAGTTGAGCTGATGAAGATATGAAATGCTAGATTTTGCTGACAACTCATGGTTCGTAATATCCTGCGATAAGCAGTCTGGTAGGTACTGCAGCTATAAGGTTTTGGTTTATTCTTGTTTACAGCGCATCATCCGCCGATTTAGTGTCCGTATCTCAGTGAGGAACGTTTGTCATTGGCGGCAACCAGCGCCACCCGGCCGAGGGGAACCCTTTGTTTTCTAAATGAACTGTTGCCACCCACGACTCCCTGTCTCTGACTCTGATAAAATACTTCACCCGATTTAAATGGGAATTCGGGATGTCTGCGGGCAGCCGCGATGAGAGCCGCGTTCGGACCGCGGTGGTCGGTGTCGGATCGACGCGCAAAAGCTAATAAATTATAAGAATGTTGGTGTTTAGTTCCAAACAGATTCGTTGATCAAACGGTGAAAGAAAGAAGAAATAGACGGCAAGTGGTCCAGCCTGCAGGCAGAACTAATCGGGAATTGAAGCACCTTCAAGTCGCTGAATTTTAATTTCGTTTTATTTAACGCATAATGTCTGTACTGTTCGATCGATAACACTTTTTCAAATCTCCCTACTACACAAGCTTTAAATATTTAAACCATGCGGACCTACATAATTTCAGATAATTGATGTGCAACATGAAATTAAATATAATAGTAGCAGATTACACGGTGGCTTGTAGATCACGTCGGTCGTATGTCGTCGGCGATTGCTCGCGTTTTACGGGCGCACGCTGGGGGTTGAATTTTAATGTTTTCCAGCTCAACCGACCGGGCAATACTGTGTTAAATTTAAATGTTATGGTCGGTGCTGTGCCATACGTAGCGGTGCCATGTTGTGTTAAGAATAGCTAACCTCTTCACATAGGGTCTCCATAAAAACAATTCGATTCTCGCTTTCTCCCTGATCTTTGCAATTCCCTTGATAATCCGGAAATAATAAGCGTTTTATATGAAAATATCTCGAGGGCTTCGTGTAAGTCTTACTCGTATTTCATTCAACACAGCTTTTAAATGTAGGTATGTGAAGTTGAAATTGTTGAGAACAGACAACATATGTTTTGGACACTGGTAAATAACTTACTAACACTCAATATAAAGAAAACAAAACTTATAATATTTTCCAAAACCCATTCCCAACCTAATTTTGAAATTCCACACACGTAAGAACCATTTGAACACATCACGCGAAGACTGCTCATGCGATTGTATTAACCGGACACAATCTATTCATTATATACGTATAGGTCTACTCATTGACGAAAATCTATCATTTAAAGCCCACATTCAATTTATTTCTGGCCAAGTAAGGAAACTTATACATATAATAAAGATACTAAGAGACCGCACCCCAAAAGACATCCTGCGAATGGGTTATTTCGATATAAGCCAGTCCAATAAACAATATGGCGTATCTATTTGGGGTGGAGCTGGGAAAACAATAATGATTGAGCTTGAAAGAGCCCAGAGAGCTGTTATAAAAGTTCTCTTAAAAAAAACATTTTTCTACCCCACTGACATCCTGTACAAAGACTTTCAAGTTCGACGTGTCCGCCAACTATTTATTCTCAATGCATACCTACGCATACACAAAACCCAAAAAATTCGAAACCTGATTAAGTACCACTCATTGACTTCCAAACGTGTCTTTCACATCCCGCCACAACGATCCACATCTCTCCTAACAAGACGCTGCTCTGCCTATCTACACACTTTTGTGTATAACAAGGTCACCAGCAGTTTGCCTTGTGACCCAAATGAACTCTCCCTCTCCACATGCAAAAATGTTGTCAAACAATAGCTATTAGGTCCTTCATACGATGAATCGGAAAACATTTTCACTTCACTCAACTCACACTCGGAATCCTACGCCCACTACAGACACTGAGCCCTACACACCACATGTGCACACACTAATACACCTACACATACACACTACACGCGCACACACTAACACACCCAAGTTTTCATTGTTTAGCATTTTATTTTTGATTGTTTAACATTTCATTTTTAATTGTTTAATTTTATTAATTTTAGGCTTTGTTCAGTGTAATTTAAGCTTTATATCTATTTTTAATAATTTACGATTTAAGTTTTACTTTCACTTTGATCTCAACATTTAATTTAGTTTTACATAATCGTTGCAATTACTTACCTATTCTTACATAAACTCCAGTGGTAAATAGCATTATGTATCAGAACTCTGGTCCCCAAGATACAGGGGCCGCCTAGTTTGGGGACCGCGCCGTAGAGATCCAAATGATGATAGCTAACAGTTACAGACCGACGTTAATTATTATTATAAGGTAACAATTGTAACATTGGTTCAATAAAAATAAAAAATACTACGTTAGCATTTTACAAAATAAATACGAACCCTTACCAAAAAACTGAATGGCTCCTTAACAATCTAATTCCGTTTGTAATCTTAGCGATTATTTATCTCGATCTCGTCTGACAGGTAATTACGTCATCTCTCCACTTGATAAGAATCGAGCAAATTTTTAGGCGCAGCTTTTACGAGAGGTTATATTTCACCGGCACGCGCCCGTACGGACAAATCGCAGCTACCATTCATTGCCCGGATTAATATGTCCGTGGACCGCGCCTTTATTTTATTACATTTTTATTGTGAAGATATATCGCACGGCCAGCAGAATGGATTGATCAAACATATTCGAAAATAAAATATTACTGGCTAGTAACGCAATGATTGCTTGTAAATTTTATTATCGGCCGTATCCATTTTCAAACATTTTTATTTCAATAAAATTATGCATAGACGCCTTTATTCAAGTCTTTCATGTAACTGCATCTTATTTTATGACGACCCCTAAAATAAAAGTAAAAGAACACTATCTTTCCACTTTATCATAGTTGTGTATGTATTTATTATTGTTTTTCTGATTACGTTTTAATATTTATTAACATTCTAGTGATATTTATTATAGAAGTATGTATGTTTATTTGTATTTATGTAAGTATATTCTTATAATATTTGTTTAGTTTTATTAAGTGAATTGTTTTTAGATTAGATTGTATGTATTATTTTTTGTCTCCTTTACTCTTTCACACGCTGTCTACATCTCTCTATTTATTGTCCTATTGCAGGTATGCTGGAAGAGATTTCTTATGAAATAAGCATCACCTTTGTACCTATTTTTCTGTTCTATTTTGTATCTGTTTATATATGTGTGTACATAAATAGTAAAATAAATAAATAAATAAAGATTGTAAAAATAGTAAATATTGTTTTAATGACACGTGGTCAATAGTTTTATTTTTACGCAATCTTATCTCAACAATATTAATTAATATGAAATCATTTCGAAAATTAAGTTGATTGAATATCTTTAGCTCACAATCATTCTATAACACAGAATCCATAAGATGTTGTTCTTACAACAACTAAACTAACTACATATTATGATCAGCTTTGTTGGGTAATAAGATATAGAAGGGTAGGGCCTCCCCTACCCTACTACCTGTACCCGTGGCGCGTCAGTATTTTGGAGTTTATTTTTTAATTTGGTCTTTAAGTTTTTTTCACCCGCTGCCACGGCTCTTGGTACCTACAAAATTACCAATTTCTAAAAACATTAAGATTAAAAGCGAATTAATTTAAATATTTGACACATTTCATCCTACGTAAATATAATAAAAGTGGATATCGTTAACGCGTACTCGTTAAATTAACTCGATAGATACCAGGGGCGGTGAAGCGCTGAAGCGGTGAAGATACGGCAATTCAATCACGCGGCCATTACGCCACACGTCGTCGTCCCTAGTTCGCTCCTCCCGCCCCTCGGGCGATACAAGCCAGAGGGTGTAGATTGGGAGCCCTTGTGAAATTGCGAATGCATCTCCGTACGGCTATGGTGTTCTGGTACATTTATTGCATATTTTTGACTTTTATTTTGGGGTTCGATATGTTGGCGTTAAGTAATAAAAAAATGGTTTGAACATCAAAATAGTAAGAGTACCTATGTACTTCCTGTCTTGGTCTCCCTGTTGATGTATCTAATACTGCTTATCGTAGGATCTATCTTTATATGGATTTTATCTTAAAGGTGCAGTGTGTAGGTATGGTTCTTACCCATAGATATCAGAGTTCTTACCTGATAAGAAATAAAATTGAAATTAATAGATGTTTCTCACTTCGTGGAAATCTGAAGAGACAAGTAGTTAGCTGCCACTTTCAAACTACGTGAATCTACTTATGAAAGTTGAACACTGGATATAGCATCGGTTGAGTTACTTCACAGGTGCTATTGTTTTAGAAAATCTTTTATCATTCGTTCATACAATTTAGTATACATATATAATTCCAAATAGTAAATATAATTCCAAATAGTAATATTTAACTTCGATAAACACACAGAAATCTTGATGTGTTGACATGTCGCCATATGAGTCGATTGCATACGTGCGAAGCATGAGCGGGTCACTAGTTTTAGAGTGCGTTCTTTGTTACGCCGATATTAAAAGAGCATACAGATAAAATAAATGGCTACCTATGGCAAGTGAATCATAAAATGTTTCGGTTGTATTGGTACCAGGGCAGCAGCATCACGTAACAATACCGCAGTGCAGGCGGCGAGCGCGGGCGCGGCATGTGCGCCGCTGGACTGCACAAAACTGTCCCGGGAATGAGACCTTTTTTTTCTTCTCACAAAAAAAAATCTCTTTTATAGTTTTTCCTTTTATGTTGTTTCGAAAGTTAATTAAAAAATCTTTGTGAGGTAACTGTAATGAACTGAAATGAGTTGCTTTGAGTTATACAATTTTGTCTAAAGGCTCCTGCCACCAGGCGCGACGCGCGACGCGAATCGCGCGCGACACAATGACACCGCTCGTTGCGCGACTTGCGGTGCCTTTGTGTCGCGCGCGATTTTATCGCGTGTCGCGCCAAGGAGCCTTAACACAATAAAGTTTGTACAAGCAACTTTTCTTAGGCATGGAAAACGGTCTATTGTGGGCGCTGTAGGCAGTTCTAAAGGTGCGATAACACCAGTGTGCTGAACTGTGCGACACTGTAATGCACAGTGTACGACACAAACGTGTATTCTGGTCGACTCACTCAAGCAAACAATAACAAATTGTGCGAACATTAGAAATGTTCGCGCACATCTGCATACTTTTTTACGCGCACATATGCAAGCAGTGGACTCGCGTCGACGCGTACACATTTGTTGTTCGCGAACTCGGTTTTGATTCCGCTACCGGAGTGAAAACATTTATTTGTCCGCGCACATTGCCCCGATTAGACCTTAACACACGAACCTCCGCCGGCTCGATACCGAGGCCCATCGGACCCAAAAATGACGACATACGACACCCTACACTATGTAAATATTTATTATGCTACCAATCAAACCTTATGAATGTACGTTAATTAAGAGAGTTGGATAAAAAACGCATATGTCAACGCAATTAAATATTTCATATTTAGCGCGCAAGTTTATTCATTTACCTACCTTTATTCGTTGAATTGTTTTTGGAATTAATCGTTTTTGGAATGTAAAGGTACGATTCCTCCAAAATAGTGTGCAGCACATTTGTTCACAAACATTTTGTGCAGAACTACAACAGTGCACGTCCTGAGCTGCAGATCCGATAGTCTCTGTTTCCACCGACAAAGCTGTGCGTAACTTTTGTAAGCGCACAGTGCACACTTGTGCACGAACATGATGTTTACTGAGCAGAGTTTTCTGCCTTCAGTTGTTACAACAAAATTGCGCACTAAATATGAAATATTTAATGGCTTTGACATATGAGTTTTTTATCTCTCTTAATTAACGCACATTCATAAGGTTTGATGGGTAGCATAATAAATATTTACATAGTGTAGGGTGTCGTATGTCGTCATTTCTGGGTCCGACGGGCCCCGGTATCGAGCCGGCGGAGGTTCGTGTGTTCGGGTCTAATCGGGGCAATGTGCCCGGACAAATACATGTTTTCACTCCGGTAGTGGAAGCAAGACTGAGTTCGCGGTTCGCGAACAACAAGAGTGTACGCATCGACGCGAGTCCATATATGTGCGCGCACAAAAGTATACAAATGTGCGCGAACATTTCTAATGTTCGCGCACAATTTGTTATTGTTTGCATGAGTGAGTCGACCAGAATAAACAATTGTGTCGTACACTGTGCATTACAGTGCCGCACAGTTCAGCACACTGGTGGAATCGCACCTTTACGATAACAAAAATAAAAATACATTTGGGTATAATATTCAAACATACTTCGACAAACAAAGGAATACAATGTTTATATAGGCGCGGGTTCAGAGACTGAATTTAAATGAAACCCTGCGGACGTCACTTGTTAAACAGAAAATTGAAGGAACGCTCTAAATGTCACTGATCCTGCGTGTGCAATATAGCGACGGTAATAAAAACGTTGTAAACAGCCCGAGGGCGGCGGCGAAAATGAAAAAGAAACATTTAGACGAGCTGTAAACTGCCGACTTTTTAATTTAAAGATCGTAAAATAAAGGCGTTCTCTACAGACTGTTATTAATAACCTTTGTAATGAGAGCGCGTTCCTCGCACAAAAACCTTGTATAATAAAAACGGGCTTCAATATGTAATCTCGACGGACAGAAGACGACCCTTACGTTGAAACAGGGTCGCCAGTTTCGTCAGGAAACATACATAAACAAGTAGGTAAAAATAAAGTTACGATTTTGGGACTTCGCATTGAAGGCACTAAAAGCTAGCACATCTTCGTTAATAACTAATCATAAGTAAGTCTTATTTATGTTTCTGTGCCCAATAGACGTTCATTAATCATTAATATTGTGTGAGGATTTTTTGTGAACGACGTAGGAAACTCTTTTCCGTGTTTTTGTGTCACTTATGGCGCGTTGTGTCAGGAAGGCCACAAGACGCGAGCACCGCGCGGGTGTCATGCGGCGTGACGAGGGTTGACGACGTGCCTGCTGCTCAATTGCGAGCAATCTCTTTTACGCCCCTGATTTCCTGGTGCTCACAATCATGTTAAATTACACTAATGTTGATTTTCCTCTTATAAATAAATCTATATATATAAAATTCAAAGTCCTGACTGACTGATATATCAATGCACACCGCTGGTCCTAGAGATATGAAATTTGGAGGGTGTGTTTGTGAAGAGTAGGTACCGTACCTATCCACTAAGACAAGGTTTTTCGAAATGCCATCCCTAAGAGGGTGAATGGGGGGAGGATGAAATTTCACGCGGACGAAGTCGCGGGCAGAAGCTAATCAAAGTTATAATAGAAACGAAAACTGATAAAGAAAAGTGATAAACGTAGAAAAGTGATAATATGTTGCATAGATATCGCTATCGAAGTGATTCAGTAATAGAAACTTATTTGAATATTTTGAATTCGCGCTTTAACAAAACGTATTAGCAAGTTAATAAAGCAAAGTACCCACAGATAAGTGAACACGCTGTAGTCGGTAGTGTAGGGCCGCGAATAAAACAAACAGGTTCCCTCGTTTCTGTTTCCAATTATTCAGAGTCGGCGTCGTATCACGACAAAACTCATCTAACTTTCGGCCGCGGCGCGAACGTCGCGTGCAGATGTGAATAATTCTACGAATTTCGGTGAAATTTCGCGAAAACTCCTCACGTTATGAAGTGACAAGTTTTTTCGCTTCTATAGAATCTCTGGTGTGTGAAGAGGGTTTAATTTTATGTTATCTCGAGTCGAGTGTTATCGCAGTAATTCATTAGTTCTTCATTGGGAGTGTTTGTTTTGATTATATTTCGCGGAGAGAAAATTTGTAATTGGGTTGCAAATATAAAGAAATAACAAAGCTATTTTTCCGCGCAACGAATGAGAAAACGCGATTTGTAGTTAGGCAAACCGAACGAGAAAATGTTTTAATGAAAATTGCAGCAAACAGAGTAGAGAACAGACAGGAAGTATTAGGTGTTTGTGCATGGGGCGACAGTTAAGATATCAGCCACTTGTCGTGGTGTATTTATTTGCGGAAGGCGCATCCGGCACGAGCCGCCGCCGACGACGAGATTGAAAACAATTTCCTCGACGACAGATGTCTACGATTCTATCAATACATTGATGTATTTATTTACGTTACCTCCTATTTATTGCTTCTTTTCTTTTTTCCCCCAACATTAATCTTTTCATTCCACTAACGATCGATACTTGCCGTCGAAGTCGGAACTTTTAAACGGGGAAGTCAGTTCTACGCTTCATTTCCAAGTTTTCTTACTAATTTGTTTTCTTTTGAATTACCGATCCTACTTTCGTTTACTTGGCAATAACGAAATACGATTACCGTCTGCGACTCCTTATCAACACTCGTTACATTATTGTGAGTGTCATGAATCAAATACAATATAGGATTCATTCTGGGACTAATGTTATTATGATGAGAATCAACAGTACAAGAAGAAAGATGTCTGACCGCTCAGAGGCGCGTTTCTTGTTGGCGCATAATAATTCTGCCCCTAAATGAAATTAAGACGGTGTCGGCCGAGATAGCTCTGTAGCCGAGTGTAGCCGTCGGTACTTGTACAGTTATACACAAAATACACAAGCTCGTTTGTTGGGGACTCCTTTTCATGCTAATTTAATTTGTCTCCAACGTTCAGAGTATTTTTGGCATGACTTTATATTGCTCCAATGTAAAAAAACAGGAAAAATATATTATTTTCACGCACTCCTCTTTGTGGCAGTCGGAAATTAAAGAATATATAATTAGAAAATTGTTTCTATATCCTTTTATGCGTTTGTAACTTATGAAACTGCAGTGGCGAAGGTTCCATACAAGCCGGTTTCCACCGACTTCCTTTCAAAAATTCAGAACACAACCACTCCATAATAATTCATCATTGAAATATAATCATATCATACTGCCTACAGTATGATATGATTATATTTCAATGATGATGATTTTATGGTGTATAAATACTATATTTAATACATCATAAAATTAATACATTGCAAAACGCCTACATTAAATGTTTTGTCTTTCTTTGCCAACAACAAAAAAATTTGCTCTAATATAACTCGTAGGGGCCGCGGCCTGTTGTGAATTCAATTTGTATAGAAAATAAACTTGTCATGACGTCACTTCAGGTCACGTGGCTTGGTAATTTTTGAGCGCCAATAAGCCGAAAAAGATCGGGTTATATGAGTGAAAATGCGTGCGCGTGAAAAAGATGGAGCAATATCGTCATTCGGTCGGTTTCGTGGAATTCCGTAACACAATCGGGACGGAGTTCGGACATCGGACAATTTTATTCATGTTGTGTTTTGTGTAGAACATTATTTTAACGTAATAATTTGTTTACACTTCATCATTCTCCTGCCCCCATCCCAATTTATTTGTGGTCGGCGCAACATATCTTTTTTTCCATACTTCTCTACTAGTCGTCATCTCAGTAGTCCCCCCTTTCTAACCATATCATCATTCACACAGTCCATCCATCGTTTCTTTGGTCTTCCCCTACTCTTATAGCCATCGACATCTACATAATAATTTGTTTACACTTGTGTAGTTAATTTGCATTTTGTTCGTTGTTTTGGTTCACTGTACCTCAGGACTCATGGCTTGCAGGCTTTGGTTTGGGATCTCCTAAGGTGGGCTGCTTGGAACTTTTTTCTTCTGTAGGTGGGCCTGTTTTAATGTCTGTTTCACTAGAGCATTCTTCCCTTACACTTGGGAGCGCCACTTTGCTACTGCTTCTGTTAATTCTAGTTAATCAACTGTCTCCATCAAACGTCTTGTCAAGTATAGTGGCATAATGAATAAAGGAAACAAAAAGAATATATACACACACCCTAATTTAATTATCTAACCTATTTATTTTATTCATTATAATCACGATGCACTTACCATTTTTTTTCCTGGTCTGTAACTTTGGTTCTCCTTTGAGTCGCCAAGTTTATCATTTCATCATTTGCATAGTTTGCAACTTCTAAATTTTTAACACTAATTTGACAAACACCGTTTTACAAAAACCACTGGTACCTACACAATCTCCCAATTCTGTTCGTATTGGATAATGTACTCTGTGCCCGACACCTCTAATTGGACCATAACATTAATTATATTATAATGCACCATGTTAATTGCTAAATAGTACGTTCAGCAGTAAGTCAAATCTATAGCCTTGTGAAGTTGTGACAGTTGCGCTCGCGCACAGATATTAATAACAGGCCCGGAATGTTACCACTTGATATATTTTATATTTCACTAGCGACCCGCCCCGGCTTCGCACGGGTGCAATGCTGATACTAAATACACTACAGAAAAACTGTGAACGTTGTATATCAAAACATAGCGGCCCGCTCCGGCTTTTTTAGGCTGAGGCTACAGTAGGCAGCGATTTGCGATGCGACTGGAAGAGCGAAACGAGAAAAACATGGTATGGCTACATTACAAGCGAAAAAAAAGCAATTTTCTAATAAATTCGCTTCAATTTCGCTCATGTTGATGTAGCCGATGCCGTGATTTCAGTAATGTTGTTCCTATCGCATAAAGAAATCAAAGATCGCTAGCAATTTTGATGTTCGGTGTAGCCATATACGTGAGCATTTATTTACTTGTTTTAATCGCTCATGTGTCGCAGGTCGCGTCGCGGCCTAATGTAGCCTCAGCCTTATAGGCACGCTCTTGCCGCACCGGGCGGCCGGCCGGTACCGCCGCAAACGCTACGTCCCGCAATTTTTAAATCTGTAATATCTTCGAAAATTTTCACTTAAATCATACGGTGTAAAGGGCCATATAGATCTATATTAAATGAACAATGTATTCAAGGTATTTAATTGGTTAAGGATTAATGCTGTATTGGTTAAAATCGCTTCGAAAATTAGCCATTATTTGTCGTAAAAAGTAAATGACAAAAAAAGTTATTGTGGGTTATCCATAAGAGATAGACATATACCATCACGGACTTTTCTGTAGACCTTTTCAATGTGTACAATACTTAGTACATTATTTTGATAAAACTCGTAGGGTTCCGCCTGCGTTTGCAATGTAAGCGGAAAAAATGTAATTATTTACGACATCACATTAGAAACCTCAAAAATAACAGTACTTCTCCACTATTTAATGGATGTTATTATACATATAAACCTTCCTCTTGAAACACTCTATCTATTAAAAAAAACCGCATCAAAATCCGTTGCGTAGTTTCAAAGATTTAAGCATACAAAGGGACATAGGGACAGAGAAAGCGACTTTGTTTTATACTATGTAGTGATGATAGTGAAGTGATTGATGTTCATACCATCTTTTTGTAATGTATATTTTATTTCTTATTTTGATTGTTGTTTTTATTTATATCTGATCGTATGCTGCAATGGCTGACGTCAACTCCCTCTGTCGCCGAAAACCAGCGCTGGGGCTCTGTCTCGTATAGAGTGTTAGCATTATGCTGAGCGATGGCCGTTTTGCGTAGATGTGACGCATACTTTCTCGCAAATTGTTATTTTTTTTGTTTGTGTTTTTATTTTTATGCGTCATGTTTGCCGCAAATAAACGTATTTTCTTTCTTTCTTTCTTTCATTGAATGTATTGGTTTATCAGTTGGAAATTGTTTGTAATAAAACAGTGATTAGTGTTTAGTATTAGAATTATAGTTTGTTTTGTGTTGTGCTAGTGAAAGTACGTTGTAATTAGGTATTTGGGGTAAGTAGATAGTTAATGGTGCAGTGGTGGCCAAGTGGTAACGGCCGCGACTTACGAGTTGTAGGTCGTAGGTTCGAACCCAGACAGACGCTTTACTTTGTGTAAATTATTTCATCACCACTGCTCACAAAACGGTGAAGGAAAACATCGTGAGGAAACCGGCATGTCCTAGAACCAAAAATTCGAAGACATGTGACATCTACAAACCCGCACTGGGCCCGCGTGGTGGATTACGGCCCACTCCCTCTCGCTGAGAGGAGGCCTGTGTCCCAGCAGTGGGAACATTATAGGCTGATGATGATGATGAGATAGTTAATTAACCGGTTGTATGCCGTAATTACAGAAAACAATTAAAAACCATTGTGTCTCGCGTAGATCTACGCTCCCGGCATACAAGGGGTTAAGTTAAAATTACTTATTTAGAGTAGATTTGAAAAGTAATCATTCGGATGGCATTATTCGAGCAACATGCTTTTCAATGTTAAGTTTTAAAAAAAAGAAACGCGTAAGTAATTGAGTTTGACCGTGCCGTGTTTTTCTCAGATTCTAGTAGTTTATGGAATAAAGGGGTGTCATTTTCGCTAATTCACATGAAGCTCATACCTTAGAAAAGTAGATCGAAATAGGAATTTAATGAAACGGTTTATTGAATATTTTTGTGGCATTTTTTTCTGCTACGGCTTACCTCTGTCATAAATTCACCCTTCGCCACTGTGAAACAGTTTCTCTTTTTCATAGATAACCCTCAGAGTACCTATGTTTGAAAAGAGAAACCGTTTTATTCCGCCGATTATGAAACGAACAATGTTAATCAGAATTCTATTAAAAAGTTTTATATTAAAAAGCTTATCAAAAATCAAGTTTCTTATTAAAGTGTGTGGAGGTGGAGAGCAGTGAAAGGCATCGTTATATCTACGATAAACGGTGCTTCATGGAGCATTTAGCCCCGAGCAACCGACGTGGAGAAACTTTTCCAATTTCCAAAAAAAAGTTTTTAAATTCTGCAGCATCCCCTTGCAGAACTCAGGTGTTGAGCCGCAGATCTAATCGGATTAAGTCGGACAACATGACTGACACGAAGATTAAACTAAACAAATTAAAAAGACAAAGGCTTAATTTCTAAAACGACTTTTATAATTTTCGTCATAAAGTATTCAGGGAAAATATTAAAAGGATTACCTATCACAATTTGAAAATTCCCCAAACCACATGTAATCACATCCGAATAACGTGGCTAATTTCGGTATTCTATTAATATACATGTCCCGTTGGGTTCCACGCACAAATAGCTGTGTGAAAAACGAACAATCCAAAAAAGCTATAGGTGTTGCTAACGCGTGTGCCGCACCGCGACAAAAACATGAGCCCGTGAGGAAAATAAACCGAAAAATATACAAAATATGCTGCGGCGAACTTGATGATATTAAAAAGCGAAATGTAAAAAGTAAAGGCTTGAATTTGTTTGTTGTTTTTGTAATATTTTTCCTTCATGAACTGAAACGCTTCCGGTGGTAGGTAATATCTACCTCTGTATTGCATTACGGACTGAAACAATGAACGTGTCCAAATTCTGTGGAAAAATATTTAACGTCGCTTTACCGCACCGAACAAAATGAGGAAAACGTAAACAATGCAATCCGACATGGATTGTCTTTTTAGGGTTCCGTACCAATATGGTAAAACGGAACCCTTATGGTGAAACTCAGTCTGTCTGTCTGTCTGTCTGTCTATCTGTCACAGCTGGATATCTCAAGAACTGCTAATGCTATCAACTTGAAATAGTTGTAGATGACGTTTACCCAACTATTTTAAAAATAAGAAAGAAATAAAAATATATGTATATTTGCAACAGGGACAAGGAAAAGGGAAAGGGAGTCTGAAAAATTCGAAATGGGGCTACTAGGGCATGTGGGGTATCATATGAAAGAGCGTAGTTTGCACATTCTCAAACATTTTTTCTTTTTTTAGGCCGCATAGTTTTCGACTTTTGATGAAAAATTAAAAAAAAATCAACGTTTCCCCCTCCCCTTATCTCCGAAGTTTGCAAAGAGAAAAATCTGAAATAATTCTATGTGATAAAAGTTTATGTAAAGATTACAGAAAAAAAAAACTGGCACTCCGGTAGTGCCGACAGAAGTGAAAACTTGAACAATTACGAGTGTATTTTGTGAATCGTCTTATAAACAAAACACGCGTGTTAAGGTGTGTTCCTTATTTTATAGGGTTTTTTGCAAATCAGGTATGATGACCAAAGTGACTGGTTTATTCTTCTCGTGAAAGGAATTTATTCAGATTTACAAATAAGCACACAGAGCTCGTCGTCAGTTATATATCCGTGGTTCAGCGCCATCTCGTCGTTGTTGGATGAACTACGTAGTTAGTACGCGAGGCCCTCGTAGTTCTTCCCGATGTGCATAGATGGCGCTGTCCTCAACAACGCGCGTCTTACGTTAAAACGTCACCCGTCGTCAAATTCGTAAGACGTAAACGTCTTACGAATTTTCGATCAGGGTCACGTGACCTGACGCGAGTTTAGAAGTTTTTACCCATTCCAAAAAAAGTACACAGCGCCGCTAAAGAAGTTTTCACTTCAATAAAACATGTCTCTAAATAGCACACTTTTTCAGAAATCATCAACAAAAGTTACACTAGTTCCACTATCGGCCAAGAGATGACGCTGAACTAAAACCGCAATATTCTACCCCGCAGTGCGCAGTGTTAAAATTCTCTAACGAATATAGGCCTCGCCGATGACAATTTAAAAACATATTTATGATGGTACGG
Organism: Luperina nickerlii; assembly: GCA_963855955.1. Taxonomy (NCBI): domain Eukaryota; kingdom Metazoa; phylum Arthropoda; class Insecta; order Lepidoptera; family Noctuidae; genus Luperina; species Luperina nickerlii. Next base: position 23,393,746 of record OY979671.1, read on the forward strand.
AACCCTCGGTGCGCCAGTCCGACTCGCTCTTGCCCGGTCTTATTTTCTTTTACAAAGTGAGAGGAATTTTACCAATTTTGAGACAGCTTCCCGATTCACTGAATAAAGAATGAACTTTAAACATCTGAGTTTAATAGTTAATTTCATTATGCAGGAGCTAGTGAAAATCTATAAAGCTTGCCTTATTTTTTTATTTCAAATGCATGTTTCGGAATTTCAAGCTGTGTTCTATCTACTGATAGAATACGATTCTTGCGATAGCTTGAAATTATTAACACTACTGTGTTAATAATGAGAACGAGGATATCCACTTTGAAACAAATTACTAAGTTAATCCGATGGCTCTTAGAGCTCTTACTAAGCCAGTGCTCCATCCAGCGGCACCGACCAAATAGCTACCAAATATCCGAAATACACGTTTTATACTCCTTTTTGTAAACGCTTTTCGGATTCTGGAAAAGCAGCGAAAACGTAAATGGAACGAAGTGTTTTGATTAAACTTACGTCAGACAGAAAATTGTAAAGAAATGTTTTGTTGTTATTGCCAAAAATGTATTCAGACGATCCGAATTAGAGCTAGAGTCGTTAGATTCTACGACGCCATAAAAGTAATACAACTTTACGATTGCTTCAACGATGTTCTTTGTAGTGTAGGTACGACGACCTTTGTTATCAATGACAAAGGCGTTGCCCGGACCAAAATAAACATATACCTTTCTCATTTATAAAAAACACAGTGGACTCACTAAATTAGAATTGAAGACTTCTAGTCGGTTTCTCAGATGTCACGATAAGTCTGGGAGCAGCGTGCGGAGGTCTCCGAGCGTCCCTTTTTGTCTCGGGCCTCGTTACGGATATTGCTCCGTAATGTAATGACGATCGATTATTCAGATTCCGACTTTAATCTCGCCAATATGTCGACATATTGAATCACTGTTGAGAAGGGATAATCTTTACGCATTGGAAGCAAAAGTACAAAGGAACTATATTTAGCAAACAATAATTCTAGAGTAGTGTATTTGGAATTTATTGTAGCATTTTCGTATTTTCGGGCAAACTCATCCTTTTATCGCCACGTTACTTCATGAAAAACATTTTTTATCATCCTTTCACGGTTTGTTATCTGTGCATAGAGATAATTACTGTGTTGTAAAAAGTTTTTTTTTTTTTTTTTTTTTATTTATTTAATGATATCAAAAGTACAGAGGTGTAACTTAAATCTAAACTCGCCAAACTTTTACGTTTGATGGCGAGAGGCGCTCTTTTACATAACGATGCACCACCTTATTACATACCTACTACTTATATGGTTCAATCTTATACAATGTAATCTGCATTCACGATTTTTTGCCAAAGATGTAATCAAAATATGAGTTTATGGCAAAATAACTTTAAACCCTACACAATATAGTTAGTTTACACTACATATATTCAGACATTTTTACAACGTTTTCAATAGTACTAGTCACTGAGATTAACTTAATTACCATTTAAATACAGTTGATATTTGTTTAACTTGAAATAATATTAATTTGAAACATAAGTTTGAATTGACTTTATTTAGTTAATGTTTGCTATCCTGTATAATGTTTTTCAATTTCGTTTTAAGTGATCCTTTGCTAATTTTAACATTTTCTCTTAATAAATCTATTTTATTAAACACTTTAGGTACCAAATACTTAGATGTTCTCTTACCATAATAGTTTTTTACCTGTGGTTGGACCAGTTTGTTCTCTCTAACCCTACGTGTATTGTATTTATTTTTAACATTAACTTTATATTCATCGGTAAAGTAAAACGGCACGAGCGAATAGGCTTGTTTTAAAGGGATTACATTCAAAAAGCTTTTTGCTTCGCTTCGCACAATTTCCCGGCGCTTTTCAACGAGATTATTTACTGCAAGAGGCCGTTTACTAATTAAATTTAAAAAATCCCTAATACATAAATAAACTAGTTATGTATTTCTCTAGTGAAAAAGAAAGAAGCCCACTATCCCCTCTTCTTTGATTAGATATTAGAATGTCAAAGATTCTCACGAATCAAACTTTTAAATTGGTAGGTACCAAAACGAGATCCTTCATCCGACAAGTATTATCGCTACGCCAACTCAACCCTTTGCCGCGTTGTAAGATTGTCAACTGATTAAATAATTCATTTGAGAGTGTAACATCTAAGAGAGGCATATGAGCTCCCGGTGAGCAGTGCGGTACATTTAAGAGTGGTCCATTAATCCCGCATGGACGTCCCGGAGCTCGGGACATGTGTCCTTATGCATAATTACATTGGATCCCATCCGTCTCAGTCTCTCCGTCCGCGGCCGCCACACTCACCACAGACGCAGGTAGTACCTACACGTATCTACACACGTACGTATGTGCCGAGATAAAGGACATGTTCTGCACTCAATTAAATGAATCTACATAGTTAGATCTGGGACGGGTGTAATGCTGGAATATTCTGCTTTATTTTATTGGGCTTGCGGTACGAATAAAACGTTTTTTGATAAAGGATTTTGGTTAGGTCCAGATAGTGTCACCAAATCTCTCTTATATATTTCTATATCTCTCTACCTACATCTACATCAATTACTTTAGCTTGCTTAGACAGAATAATGACTGTCACATTTGCAAGTGAATTATTTAAATGTTGAGTTAAAATTTCCGTGTGACCCTGTAATCACGGCTCAGCGGTCTGTCATTACAGTGTAATGAAAGCTGTCATATGAATTCATGTTACCACGCACTCTTACGTCATCGTTATGACAAGTTGAGTGACGCCACCAACCCCGTAAAGCTTTCAGATTAAATTAAAACACAATCAAGTAAATGACTCCCAAGCTTTTAAAGTAACAGCGCTTAATCTAATAAAATACACGAATACACTTATAAAATCCCGTTCTACTGAGGGAAGTTGTTTAAAAAAGTACTGTTTCATAATTAAATCAAAAGTTTTTAGGTTAAGCGGATTGGTTTGTTTTTAAGCAAAGTTTGAATGAACGCCTTATTGGTTGGTGGTAAAAGTGGTATTTTTAATTCGATTGTTTTCTTTTTACCGTTAAAAATGACCTCACAGTTTAACGTTTATTTGAGTGCTCGTTAAATGAAAACTCGTTAAAGCGATATAGACGTGAAAGTACGTTGTTCGAATAGATTGTAACATAGACATTATTATATTATACTACCGTACTAATATCATTGTGGTCGTAACTTGTAATACGAAGAGACTGCTTATGTATCTCACGAGTGTATTAACCAGCTGTTTCCCAGTATTATGAACGATGCAATTCCAGCTTACCAAGACAACATAACGAAAAGGAGACACGCTTATATTATGGTCAATAGTGGTGACCATAGCCCCAGCGTGTGTAACACAAGAATAACAGTGGATAGCATTGGCATTAGGGGTGCAATAACACTAAACCAACACGACCTAGTTGGAGCAGCGAAGCACAATTAAACTAAAAGACGTTTCGAAAAACAAACAGCCGAAAAACGTAACGAAGCAATTACTGGCGGCAAACGAGCGCCATTTTGTCGATGGAAACAGAGAAAAGAAATGGCTTCATTAAAATCTTCCTCTTTTTTGCGAGTGGACAAACAACATGTACGTGTGTAGCTATCTAATATTCATGTACCTATATGCTGTTTTGGTTAGCAATGGCCTCAAACAGAATATTGAAACTTGCCAACTTGGATAGAAAAGTAGATATGGAGCGAGTGTTTTGGGAACTAATCTTGTATAGACTTCAATAGACGACAAATTGATAAGTTTATCCCATATAACTTTATCTTAGACAGATTTTACTCTCTTAATATGTGCTTAGATGTGATCACTGAAAAAGTCTTTAAACTACAGCGCAAAAATACGTTTCTTTACTTAAAATTAGTAATACGACCATGAATGAAACGACACAAGAAGCTCTAAAACTTTGCCAAGTGGATCCTCAGTTTAAAGGGACTTAGCTACAACTGTAAGACGGAGTTAGGGATTGGGTAAACCGCTGCCAGACATCTGTAGCGGAGACGTTAGCCAGCTAATGTGTGCGAGTTAATTCCACCGCAGATAATGTTACATGCAACTTTAGCGAACAGCGATACGGATACTAATCAAGTTTGTCACAGCCAGGGGTTACTATAATTGTATCGCAGCGTGAGCTAAACGTAGCATGCACAGTGTTTATTTAATTAATGAAACAAATGTGTATGTCTAGTAGGATTAAGGCCCATTTGTACTACTATCACCAAATAAGTTAGCGCTGAACAAAAAAACATTGTTCTGTTTGTATCAATCGTTTCAAAAATATTTAACACTAAACGCATTTAGTGATTTGTACTGCAAGTGGGCCTAACTAAATGTTGTAAATTAATTCCAATCTGCTACACGACAATATGCTACATGACAATACGTTACATGACAATAAGCTACATGACAATATGCTACATGACAATAAGCTACATGACAATATGCTACATGAAAATATGCTACATGACAATATGCAACATGACAATATGCTACATGATAATATGCTACATGACAATATGCTACATGACATACGCTACATGACAACATGCTACATGAAAATTTGCTACATGTCAATATGGTATATGACATACGCTACATGACAATATGCTACATGGCAATTTGCTATATGTCAATATGGTACATGACAATATGCTACATGGCAATACGTTACATGACAATAAGCTACATGGCAATATGCTACATGAAAATATGCTACATAACAATATGCTACATGATAACATGACATACGCTACATGACAATATGCTACATGACAATTTGCTTCATGTCAATATGCTACATGACATACGCTACATGACAATATGCTACATGACAATTTGCTACATGTCAATATGGTACATAACATACGCTACATGACAATATGCTACATGACAATTTGCTATATGTCAATATGGTACATGACAATATGCTACATGACAATACGTTACATGACAATACGTTACATGACAATAAACCACATGGCAATATGCTACATGAAAATATGCTACATGACAATATGCTACATGACAATAATGTAAATCACGAATTTTTAGCAGTTTTACAACCACGATACTAAGGCAAAATAAACTATACGGTGGTTTGCGAATCCCGAAAATATCGCCTTAATTTGTCGTAACACGCACAGGTTTAGGAGAGGAGATTAATAATGAAATATTCATGCGGAAACAATCTGCTGATGTCAGGCGGATGGACAGAATCGATGGACCAGTCCAACGGGACCCGGCCACGTTACAATATAACTTCTATACCTTTGGACGATCAGTTTCATTCGCACGCAAAGCTAAAAGAGAATGGTGGAATATTACAAATAAGGGCGGCACATATCGACGTAACACGTCTCCCATAACAATAAGCATACTTAATCTAAATGACTTGGATTTGTTCGACATGTGAACTTATGGGGCGGTGGGGGGGCCCACTCGTGCGGTTGTGCTGATTGCTAGGTTTTACCCACGCTTCAGAGGCGAAGGAAGTTATTTTACAGAAAGTCTTTTGATGCAGGAAATTGCTGAAGTATAATAATAAATCAGGTTCCAATTTTCTTATTTTTATCTTACGTTTGAGGAAATATCAATGTTGGCTCAAAGGTAATAAAGTTAATTTAGTGAAATTCGATGTTTTCGTTCGATACATTTGAATCAGTGTATACTGTAGCAATCAGTAACACAAATATTATTACCCACCTTCCCCTCCATGGCAGTAGTGCTTCTCATTTATAACATTAAATTACGCACAGGGCACAAATGGCACTCGTGAAACAACTGTGAGCCTTCGTTAGTGAGTATGGAAAAACTGGTGGTGATATAAGTCGGGTGTATCAAACACGAGGGCTCGTGGCACTTACGTGGAGGGCCACATCGAGCGCTCGGGCCAATTAGGGCTCCAGCCAGCGCGAGAGGCTCTTCACTTGGCCGCTTAGCCTCCAAGCTTCTCCAGACGTGTACACTTAATCGCCAAGTTTATTATACTTAAACAAGTGAGCGTTCTCACAACATTGTTTGACGGCCACAAACTTATGGACAACATTTTCTTCACAAGTCGGGCATTTCATGACGTAGATGGATCGTTAAACCAAAATTCTGGGGAATTCTTTGATTCGGCTCCTCTACGGGCGTCATGCCAGTAATGTCGGACATGTACGTTTTATTTCTTATCTTGTCCCGTCTCTATGTAAGCCAATTGATTAAATAAATAAACCTTAGATTTTTTGCAGTTAATATATCCATTGAGTATTAATTCTTGAATATTTTATTGTTAAAGCTATTAAATAAACAATTAAGAATGTATGCTAAGCAGCAGTAAACAGTGCACTTAATGCGGTCATTGCTTATGATTTAATTAATGCAAACTCCTTTGGTACCTCTGACCCGGTTCTAAATAATTTAAATATTAATCACAAAATTATTTACCTTTGAATAAAACTTAAATGATGCATTGAAATATGTACATTACATTTAGCTCTAAATGATGATGATTCATGATTCTTTACGAAAAATCATATGACAAAAGTAGAGTGAAGAAATTAGATTTATTGTACAAATTAAATCAAAGAAAGGCCCGTCACCGCAAATGACATACTTTACTTATGAAGATGGAGTCGAGGTCGTGAGGAGTGCCTACACTGCCTACTGGAGACAATTCGCACTAGATGGAGATGACTTTCAAATATTTCAACGGTATCACATTGCATATGACGCCACTTGCGTCAGGGCGCCTTATATTTGGCAAATAGATGAGACAGCTACGAGTATTTATTAACTTGTAATAACACTGTATCTTCCCGTTCTACGTAAACAGCTTTCGCTTGTGAAGTAACAAAAAGTTGAGTAACTTTACTGACTTCGTCTAATCGTAAAATAATTTGGATAAGCTTTGAAACTATCGCTCGATAAATAACAAATAAAAAACGTGTGCGGTCGGAGAACGGGCCCTTCAGGAACGAAGTTCCTTACGTGATATTCGCACGCACACACTCTTGTATATAAAAAAACCTGTGTGAGGAGATCCACGTCAGAATAGTTTTTAGATACTCTCATAAAGTTGTCGCCATCTTGCATTTTCATTTTGACCTCACTTTTGGCTTCAGCTTTCTCAAAAACCATAAAAACGATACCATAATGAAAACTTTGAATATTTCCGCATCCGCCATCTTGGATTTTCCTTTTGACCTCATTTTAGGCTTTAGCACCCAAGAAAACCACGAAAACGCCACCAATCATGAAAATTTTGAAATCACATCCGCCGTCATGGATTTACATTTTGACCTCGCTATCGGCTTTAGCACCTTCAAAAACGATGAAAACGATACCCATGATGAAAAATTAAAAAAATTTCGCAATACGCTTTTTCGTTACATGACGTTTTCTCCCAGTTTACTCCTACTTCAAGCCGCGTTAAAGAAATTGGGTCCAATATTCGACCAATTTTACTGTTTGTGTTAGCCAGAAACAAGAAAGGAGAGTAACTGACCTAAGTATTTAAAACGCATTCGTGTATAAGGACCATTTCACTAAACTGTTCTAGCGCAGAGATCAGAGCGGCCATTCATCAATATTACTGGTGGTGTGTTGTCAAGGATTATAGCACCGTCCCCCAGCTCGCACGACGCGACTGCCGCAAACTAAGCGCACTGCTAATGGGATCAGCCAGCGTTTTCACACTATATCCGTGGCTGTTTCGACTACGTTTGCATTATTCTCAATTCTGTGAATGTATCTCATTGTTTCGTGATTTTCATGAGAATATTAATGTAGAAAGCCGAGATCCTGAAAAATACCGAAGGTACACAAGTTCGTTGTCGGTGATATATCAATAATTAATTCAGGTTAGTCAGGGTAGTGTGGCGCAGCCTGGGAGAGGCCTATGTCCAGCAGTGGACTGCGATAGCCTGAGTTGATTGATTGAATTCAGGTGAGGGATGTGAGCTCTTTGACGTTCAATTTTATTCCATACTTTTGTTTTCTCTTGTATTTTTGAAGAACTTTGGTGTAGTACTCGCAACAGGCGTGAGTGTATGACCAGATGTATGAACGTCAAAAGCAAAAGCTGTATTTAAGGACCGTGGCAGGTAGCGTTCTGTAGTTTCTGCCTACCCCTATGGATAGAAGGCGTGAGTTTGCATTATGTATGTAATTTTGTGATATTTACGCTATAAATCTGTGTATAAAGATACTAGGTACCCTGTAGAAGTCATAGTGAAAGTCGGCGGGGCGAGGGCGCGGAGGGGAGGGGGCTGCGGCTGACCGGCTTACATATCTCGATAACTTGTCACATGGAGCCGTGGCCGCGCCGGCGTCATGATGAGTCGCCGAGTTTATCGGAGCGAGTCTGCTGGAAGAATTGATTGAAAGTTAACGCGCCATGATTAGTGAAAGACCACCGAGACCCGAACGCTGAAATAATGCCCGACGTTGGTTTATGAGTCCAAATCTATCACTTCGAAAAACGACTTTGCGATGTGATGTGACTTGAGGAGCTGTAGAATCGAGTTGATTTAACAACAAAATCTACTAAATTCTGTACACATTGTTTCAGTGACAAAGTCGAGATTCGAGAGTGGTACTTAAAATTCCATCCAAATAGAACTAATCAATAGTACCTGCCAGTTCGCTTTAATCTACATTTTTTATTAAAATAAAGTACAAAATTTAAGTAAACTCCTGTGTAACTTTTCAATGTAATTAAATTAATTACCTTAATTGAACGCCAAAATGGATCACCGTCTGCCTGAACGACGCTAGATGCGACATGCTTCGATTGAGCGCACAATAAATTATGGCTACATTGAGTTCAAGTACATACATATATACATATGTACCTATATGAAAATATACACCTTTTCTTCGACACAAATTTCCAAGAAATGTTTACGGAAAAAGTAACGAGAAAAGCGTCACGTATTTTACTATCCTAGCAACAATTACGAACACTTACGCAACTTGGTAACAAAATCTATATATGTATATAAAACAAAGTCGGTTTAGTTACACCATTTATAACTCAAGAACGGACCGATTTTTAATTATGATCTTTTATTTGTTGGATTAATCCTCGCCCCGAATAGCAGAATAATTATTAAAACATTGGAAAAAAATCTGAGGCGGTACGAAGTTCGCCAGCTCAACTAGTAAATAATAAAAGTGATCCAAATGTCTTTCATAATAATTCCACAAAGGCACAATAATTATTTAAAGATTATCTATTTATCCAAAACATGATTTAATTGTGTTATTATGTCATTACGCCCACCTGAGCAGATACCAGGACATTAGGAAGCTGAGGAAGACTATAGAACGAATTGGGTACCTACATACAGGCACAGCGTAACACGCCGTCCCTCATCAAAAAACCCTCATCACCCGGTACAAAACCGAGCAAATAACCCGAGACCACTTGTGGTTATAATAAATATATGATATTCTGCGTGGTTCACGTGTAGCTAGTAACCAGACATGATAAAGGTTTAGGGTTTGCGTGGACCGTAATGAATCATAAACAAAATTACCTTTGGACGACAATGAGATTTGATTATTTCAATTTTATTCGGAGGCAATAAAAACAAATCATACCTTTGTGTAGGTTCGCGACGAAGGCACAAACAAAATAAATTGGTTTGCGGTTCCACGTCCTCGCATTATATGATTAAAATGTAAAATAGGTTTCCTCTTGGAAAAAATGTTCGCGTAAAACATAGAAAGTAGATTTACATTAAAAAGTTTGAGCATGTTGACGCGGACGTCTCTGAGCACGTAAACTTCACATGTTGTTGCTCCTGGGCTCCCGGGAGCGCGCAGCTAACGAGAGTTCAATACAACATAAGTATGAATCAATTTATCAACATCCTGCTGACGGGAGATATTTGTGAAACTGCCGAACACGAGCGAGAAGAGCTGAGCGGCTAAGTTTGTGACATAATAAAAGGTCGAGTGAGCCGATAATGAAGTATTCTTATTTTTACGCCATTAAACCGCTCGTGTGTGGATGATGATAAAAAGTTACTCAAGCATCGCTCAAAAAAGATTTTTAAGTGGAATAACGATACTATAAAGGGGATGGTGAAAGCTCTACGTTATTCAGAGGTCATAAAGAGCCTAAGTAGGTAAGTAGGTAGCTGGAATCCTTAGAAACATATGTATTTCATGTGTCATGGTATAATAAAAGTCATTTCTCCCGTATACTATTTCTGGTTTTATTTAAACTGACAGAATACACAGTTAGATTATTCAGTACAACAAACCCGCTTTATCTCGCCCGTCCCGCAGTACTGCTGACTGTATGGTGTAGATAGTGTCGACATGGCAGTACTAATGGTATTGCTACAGGCCACTCCTGACGAACGAGTGGCTAGTGTTGTGACCCACACAAAGTTAGCGGGGTGCACAAGTGATGTGACAGGGTGACATATGTTCTGTCCTTATGCACCGGTGGTGACAGGCGGGGCCCTCGAGTTTATGCTCACATATTGACGTAGATTTTAGCCTACATTTGGCAAACTGAGTTTTTTGACGAAATAATATTTCTATGTGCCAGACCCAAGTTTTCCCAAATTGATAATGAAGTAATGACGTCTTTAATCTCATGTAATCACAGCATTCAACTATAAGTGCAGGTTAATCACACAACAAATAAATACTAGAGAAACTAAGGTCCGCGGAAATAAGGACCAAAATAATGATGTGCGTGAAGCTATAATGCCAGAACTATAATTCTGATCCGCATAGGGATTGTACATCTGCAATCCGTCTAGCTAACTCAATAAATTCACGTGAGTCGTTTAATAGTGATACAGGCTGATATTCAGGTCGATTCCATGGAACTTGTCGCGTGTCGGCCGGTTCATTTGGCTGGATTTATCTTCTGCGCAATAGGCCCAGCGCCGCCGCAGAGCAATTACAGTCGTTATGCAAATTTCCTGACACTTGGTGCGATATAGTAGCTTCAATTTTAAATATTGATCTATCATTTAAACGATTACCGATTAAACCGTATCGTTAACCGATTAAAGTTATGTAATAACGTTTGAAATACGAATTTTATTGTAAATAATCCTGGGTCAAAAATGAACATACCAGATATTTGATGGATTTGTATATTACAAATCCATCAAATATATCGTTAACCGATTAAGTTATGTAATAACGTTTGAAATACTAATTTTATTGTAAATACTCCTGGGTCCAAAATGAACCCAGGATTTTGTAATATCTTGATTTAAAAGAGTGAGTTTTGGAATGGGCAACTAGCTTCAACTTTCTGACTAACTGACAGACTATTTAAATTTTGACAATTCAAAAGTGCCTGTACAAGGTTTAATTGAAATAAATGCTTTGAGTTTGAGTTTGAACATACCAGATATTTGATCGATTTGTATATTACAAATCCATCACATATCTGGTATTTTTCGGTTTGAAGTAATGTGGCAACACTAAAGCTCGTACTAGCAAATAGTAAACCACAAATAGACGCATGAACTCCACGATGTGATGATGTCTGGGAAATCCCGCAATAACCGCGCGGCATCATACAAATCCTTCAATGAACAAGTGACAAACAAAAAGTGCGCTCGTCGACAAACAAACAATCGTAATGGAAAACAGAATTAAGACGAAGTGGCGCAGCGAGGCTCGTCAATCACCAGCGAGAGAGAAGAGTTTACTGCTTTTGTCAATTCACTCGCTCGTTACCTACTCACTGTGTCAGCTGACTTCATGAGTACAATAATATATAGGTATACTATATATTATCAAGAACAATCAACACCTCCTCAACACCGACTATATTGTGGATTGCATTTTCTGGTCCTTCCGAAAACTACCTAATATGTACTTAATTTACTAAAAAGTTTCAAGACATAATTCACGGAAACGATTAACAACACTTTATCACCAACATCATCCTCAGAATATTGAGCTTGATGCTTTGTAACAACACTGTTGTTGTGGACGTTAGAGAACACATTGAAGTCGTACATGTCTTTTACTTCACGGTGCTAACGAAGGCAAACAAGTAGCTAATTATGTTTGTAGTGCAGTTGTTTACAACTAAGTACGTGTCACGAACAAAAGGTAATTAAGGCATCATAAGGAGCAGGAGCGGTGCGCACCTCTAAGGCGACAGTTACTGTTGTGAATGTCAATTAAGGAAAGTTTCGCAATATGGTGCGAGACGTGAGCGTCGCCTACTAGTCGATAATGAAAACTTGCCATCACCTACCACCGCGTTATGAGTTCCTGATACAAGGTAGTTTCTATGCTAAAAAGAAACAGAAATAACTTATTATAATTTTAAAGTTATTATACATATACAGGGTAATTTTTTTAAGTGTGCGTGGATGGCCATATTCGAAACTATGAGGAATGGCGAAAAGTACTCAAAGGAGTCTCGTGCTCGATTTTGATGAAAATTAAAACTGCATCATTGGATTTTTGAAAATTCAATACTTCTAGCCAGGAATCGAACCCATTGATTTTGATTTAAAAAAAAACACACGGCAACCGTTAGGAAAATGTTGGATTTTAATAAACTGCTTCTTATTTTAAAGTATTCATACCTACATTACGTGTACCTTGTTCGAAATGATGCTCATGTATTTTTGTTTTCAAAATCAACAGATTCGATTCCTGGCTAGAAATATATTGATCCCAACAAAAACAAGTTCATGTAAAATGTCGCCAAGACGAGTCCACATATGGCTCGCACTGTCAAAATTTTATTAGATCTCATGTAGAACCAAGCTTCTAACTCTACACGCCCTAACTCTACAAAGCCCTAACTTCACAACCTCTACACCTTAATCAAAATATAAGGCTTGGTCGTTTCGTTACTACAAGAACAATTGTCTAACAGAAAAGTAATGAACAGTGAATAAATTTTTCACCATACGCCCATGAGATGGTAGCGAAGCGGCCAAGCCACATATTTTAACTACGTCGTAGAGTTTGTGAAGTTAGTGCTTTGTAGAGTTAGGGCGTAGAGTTAGAAGCTTGGCTCTACATGAGATCTGATAACTTTTTGACAGTGCAAGTCATGTGTGGTCTCGTCTTGACAACATATTATATGAAAATGTTTTTGGTGGGATTTCACATCTTTTTGTAAGTTGCTTACATATGTATATTATTATTTATAACAAGAAGTCCCTATATCAATTTTCAGACATCGAGCATCAAAATTTGCGGAAGTGTCATACAAACTTCCATCCCCTAGTTTAAGGGGTTGGGGGTAAAAGTTCACCTGTATATAATAAATTGTAATATTCTGCACACAGACACAGCCTCAATATTGAAGACCACGTTAAAAAAGTTGAATGAAAATATTAAATAAATTATGATTAATACTTGTAACCCCATAAATCGGTGGGTTAGTGAAGGCGATCTATCAAGGGAACCGTTCCTCAATTACATGGGACAACATGACTGATGGGCGTACCCCCGGGAACTTGCTACAAGAGACGAAAAATATTCGCTGAACGCTGAAAAAAATTTAACGGAGATTGATTTAGAAAGAACACTCGGCACTCGTTAAAGAAAGGTCTTTTAATTATATTTTTTTAAATAAAGGAAATTGTGAATGTGGAAATAAGAAAAACAGTCTTTGCCAAGCAGTGCGATGTTGTTAGAGAGAGAGAAACAGTAGAAAAGAATAATGAAACGAAACGACAGATAGATGAAAACATTGATGGTTTTAAAAATCTTCACCTAAGATTTTCATCAGACTATTTTTCAAGTTGATAAAAAATAAAACGAAGACATGAAAATGTTAGATATTTCATAAATAAAGTTATTTTACCACCAGACAAGTATTAATGAGTTGAATATCTAAAAATCACCGGCGCGAATTAAGCCTCTCACTGGAGCGACGTTTTCAGTTAACCTAATTTCATTTATACCAAATCAGCCTGTCAAGTATAATCTCTACTTGCGTACCACTAGAAATGCGGTCTAGATTTTGCTAAACGTTTTTGATATTATATTTGATGTTGATGCTTTTCGTTTTTCAGTCAGCGAGGGACCTCGTTGGAGTAAATTGTTGCCTTTAGAGGAATTTTCCGGCAAGAAGTGGCACATAATTTATGTAGATACACATTGTTTTATAGAAGCTTACTAACAGGCGAGTATGTGAATTCGGAACTCGAAATAATTGAAATTCAATCAATCAACTACGTGGGCATGCCTGCGATTCGCGATTGATTGTGTCAGGAGCGCTCGGGTCCTAGGCCTTGATGCACGCCGGAGGCTCCGGCAAGCCGCCAAAATAACGACGAGCCGAAGCCAAGAATCAATTTGCAGCAGGTTAAAACTTGCCAAATTGGACAATCGCCGTATGAAAACTAAACTGGGTTTTCAACGGTTTGCGAATTTTATTCAATTCAGCTAACTGAGCTCCCTAGGCAAAGCTTTCGGGAATTTTAATTTTTTTTGTTTATTATTAGCATAGACTACATGTGTAAGTCTACTTGGGTTGCTTTATATTTCAGATAAAATAGAACATGAATTCGGTTACTTATGAATAATGTAATGTAGACAAGTAAATATGTTCCGTAATATGTTTATTAAAATACGGGTGCGTCTCATATCTATACTATATAATATTATAAAGCTGAAGAGTTTGTATGTTTGGTTGAACGCGCTAATCTCTGGAACTACCTGTCGGATTTGAAAAATTCTTTTTGCATTTGATAGTAATATTATAAAGCTGAAGAGTTTGTTTGTTTGGTTGAACGCGCTAATCTTTGGAACTACCAGTCGGATTTGAAAAATTATTTTTGCATTTGATAGCCCAATTCTTGAGGAAGGCTATAGGCTTAACATCACGCTATGACCTTCAGGAGCCGAGCAAAAAGAAAAAAAGTCGGAAAGAACGCTAAGCAAAAACGAAGTAATAGCGCGAGCAGGTCATGCGATGCGACGGGGTGGGTCGGAGTAACAAGAAATTTCACGCGAAAGAAGTCGCGGGCAGAAGCTAGTCATCATATAAAGTTATTTGGTATATTTTCATTTCAAGAACGTTTGCAAGATATAATAAACGTGAGATATACCAACTGTTGATATCATTTCATTACATAGTAACATTTATATTCTCTAAAACTTATTTCGTATAACGTTATTGGATATAACGTTTATTTAATCGAAAATCATTAAAATATACATACGAGTATATTGATACCGTCATTATGGTTAGCATCCCGATTCAGAGCAATCCGTCTCTGATTTAGGTTAGTGTGGCTTCGTGGATTAAGTGAATATGTTGTGCTACAAAAGTTAGTGACAGAAACGAATCGCGGCGGCCCACGAGCTGAGGAGCAGGTGGGTGTAACCCTCGCCGCCGCGGCTGAGACTAAGCAGCAGTGGTGAGCGTTAAAACCATCTGCGACGATAAGCTCACGTAGGGCCGCCGGAGCCCCGGAGCGCCGCGTAGCAGTGACAGAAACCATGCCTGCTGCATGTTGCATGCTGCATTCTTTCTTGCATGCATGGTTCATGGTGTCATTAACACCCCGATTCAGAGCAATCCGACTCGGATAGTTTATGTAAGAAGGGTAGCGTTATTTTTTTATAACCAAATCAGTTGTCAGGTTGTATATACATATATTATATTGTCGCTCTAATGACAAGTCTTATCTCATTTTTTGGCTGATTTGGGTTGGCACAGCTACATTGTTCTGTTCGTGATTCTTTACATTTCGTTGCCTTTCAAAATGGTTATATTTTGAGATCCAAATAACATAGAGGTAAGACGGTTAGTGAAAATGTAAAGAATCACGAATAGAGGAATGTAGTTGTCCTAACTCGGATCAGCTAAAAAATTATAAAAATGAGATGGGACTTTTAGTCATGCGAGCGACGATATTAGACTAAATAGGTTTTATATCTTTTCAATGGTATATCAAACGATTTTATACTAATTGTCTGATCAGCTTATAGAAATTAGTTACGTTAAAATTTATTAATATTAAATGATCATTATATCAAATAAAATTATGTGTTCAGTTGTTATATCTTGTAAATATTAGAGGTTTTGTAATTATATCATATATTACTTACCCTTAAAATACTGATTAAAAACAATTCACATTCATGTTGAAGTGTAGTGAAAAGCTAATACATATTAACTTTCTGAAATGTACAAAATTACTTAGTAAAGTAAATGTAACATTAAATTTAGATTTATGTAAAAGTGAAACATTAAAAAAATATATCCAATCGAGTTTATAAGGAACAGTAACAATGATTTAAATTTATACAAGTGCCGACAGGAGGGTAATTATAGAACTGTTCTGAAAAGTTCGTGTAGACACGTTAAAATTTAATTACCACCCACAAAATAGGCAAACAATAAACATACTTCCTAAATATTTGATATTTACTTACGCAAAATATAAATTAACCAGTTATTACACTCACTCCGGAGCTACGAACATCGAAGAGCTGAAATTATTAATATCTGAATGGTGCTAAAATGATACCGCGGGGAACACTAAAGTGAACCCTAAGTGAATGGCAGTAGATTCATTTTGGAGGAAGTATTTTCAAACAGGCCGCGTTTGATTGTGAAGAACAAGCTTTAACTTCAATAGTCTCGTAATATTGCAATCCGATTGTATTGCTAAGATACGAATGCGGTGCTCGAGCATGTATCAAACATTGTTCACTGCGGCGAAAACACACAAATTAGAATCCTAAATCAAGGGCCAGAGGATTCGATAATACTGTCGCAAATCCGATCTAGACGTCTATGTTCTTTTATTTTCCGAGTACGTCGCGTATGCGGCAGAAAAAGCAAACGATGAGTATTATGCGCGCAGTCACGAAACATAATAGTTCTATACAGCGATGCAAATATTTGTCGTGTCAATACTATCGCGGCGTAACAATGCAATCCACTCGGCGTCGATGCAGCGGGACCAAAGCATTCTCACACATCATTAACTATCGATGCAATTCGCATTCCCCTACCTACATATTTGTACCTAGAGCGAGAAGAAATCTCGTTTGTTTAAAAGAAATACAAATGTGTCTAAAATAAAGTATGATAAACATTCTGTGTTTTTAGAGGGTTGCGGAAAAAGTACAGGAAAACTGTATGGACATAAGAAATGTCATCAATCTCGTCCCTTTTCACTTAGTTGTACTGCGGTGCTATTCTGTAAAAAGATCACAGTGATAACTTAGGTGAAGTGCGCTTAAAGTGAGCTGTCATTCCACCTGATGCTAGGGATTGACACTATTGACAGCTCACTTTAAGCTCACTTCACCTAAGTTTTCACGGTGAGATTTTTACAGAATAGCATTACTCTGTTGAAAAGACGGCGAGTGGGCTCTGCAGTGCCCCGAGACGAGAAGACCGGTGGCATCCCGCCAAAGCATTCAGCCACGGGATTGAAACAAATTCGATTGTAACGATCCATTATAAATTAAATGACGTAACACACGGACAAAGGAGCTCCTAGTTTGCTGGTACTAAATTAACAATCCAAATAGTTTTATTGCGCACGATCGAGTTGAGCGACGGATGATTTGATTACAAGAAAGAACTCACGTCTCATCAGATATCTAATTTCCGGTATGAAGTAGGAAAACGTTCGGTAAACAATGAGTTAACCCTCGCGTTATCCTCGCAGACGAATCAAGTGGAGGCTCTGTGCTCGGCGGACAGCGGTCCTTGGTGTGGCGGCTGTGGCGAGAGAAAGGGAGCCACTCGAGGGCAGTTAATAAACACTCGTCACAGCGCTCGCTCACTCGGCTTTTTCCAATTTGTTCGACAAATAAAAGTCGCCGGCTTGCATTTAGCAAGTAACCGCGTACGTCCGCTCTCACACCTGATACGTATTTTTATTTTGGTTACAGTCAAGCTAGCTGCGAGTTTGCACTGTGTTAGTTGAGGCCTAGTTTTTTTATCTCTAACGTTTTCGTTTTGGTGCGTCACATGGTAGGTAAAGAAATAACTGTACTAAAATATCCCCAATAACCAATAATACATTACCAAACACCGTACAGATGCGAAGTCAGAGCAGTATGTATGTGTTTATTTACCTGAAACAGAAACAAAAAATATTTTTTAATTGCCATATACAAATTGCAATTTGGTAACGAACTTAAAATAAAATATTGAGTGGGCTGATGGGTATTTAATTTGAAACTGATAAATTGGGAGCAAGCACCAAAGTAACATGATAAACTAGATGTAGATATTATGTAAAACATTGGGGAAGTTTGACAACTTATGATAAGTTTATGTAGGTGTTCCGTGTCGGATTCTGCCCGGTCATCATAACAATCTATTGACCGGAGATTGGAGGTCGGGATAGAGATTTTCTTGCAACCCGCCGGCCGACCCTTACATTTGTGTAGTATAATTATGCAATGACCCATACAAATTCCCGATATTATGTTGGTATCTATAAACTCCTAGCTTGAATATGTTGTTTTATTTAACTCCAATACAGAAGGTTTTTTATTCCATTATTACATAAACATAACAATATAATTGTTGACGAAAAATTCCACCATCTTTTTGCTAATCTTATGATGGATATTATACAAGGATTACAGAATACAAGGATTTAATCGGCACCATCGGGCGCTAGTTCATTAACTTTAAAATTGGTTCAAGGGAAGTTATCGAGGCTTTTAATTATTCATACAAGAAGGGTGGGTCGGTTTGGACCAGGACTTTATAAGATTCGGCACGTCGTCGCGTCGTCGTAAAGACGAGTTGAATCAATACGCAATCAAACTGTCGGCCGCAGAGTTAGCTGCAAATATTTTCCCATTCACAATTGTGGAAGTTGGTGAGGCCGCGGGGCGACGTAATTTGATTTCGAGTAACGCCCTAAATTATTTATCATTTCCATTTCTGCCTCTAACGCCTCCACTTCGATTAAGAGTTTGCACTCTCTACTATTGTGAGCTGCTTAATATAGACCATTCTCTTTGATCGTATTATGATTAATTTCGGTGACCTTTGATCGGACCACAATCGCTTTTAGGTTCTATTGGTTTTCCACATATTTGTTTTGCTGGTCGAAGTTAGTATAAACTCAATGTATAAATATATTTTATTAGAAATAATCATCTAGAATTCACAGCCACCCTCTAATTTTGCTGAGAAAATGAGATGTGAATTCGAGAAAAGAATGTAAAATAAAGGAAACAACTAAATAAAAAATAACTATTCCAAATAATAAAAATGTAACTATTCCATTCTAATCAAAGCAAAGAGGCTGGCGTGGGCTCATTGACGGGTACTGAGGATCTACACGAGATCCACAGACTTTTTTCACTCTATGCATAAAACATGAGCATGATTACCCCACAACCTATTGCTCGGTTCTAAGAACTTACTTCATACATGTAAATGTTGTATATGCTATCTTAGTCCTTTGTCGAAACAATCGTAATTCGATCAGCCTTTAAAATAACAAAATGTTGCTTACGGATCACCTACATAAAACTAACAACTAATCGAATATTAAGGCATGATATGTTTCCTAAGTATGTTTATTAAGTTCTTAAAGATATAGGCAAATTCTGACTTCTAACTTGGTCCTTTGACGATAAGTTTATTTTTTCTTTCGTTTGAAAGAAGACTTTTTGTAATTCTAACTTTTTCAACGATCTGAAAGAGATTTAGTGATTATATATTTTTGTGTTGCTCGTTTTATTAAGTCACAACATACGCACATAACTGCGAGTACCGAGAGTTTCTTCCAAGAAGTAAATACAGCTTGCCATGCTTGGATAGAGCTCAACAAACAGTAGACAGTTTTGAATGAACTCATTCTGAAAATATGAACAAATCCGTATTATAATATAAAACTTCATAGGGTTAGGGAATATTAAACATATTTTGGCGGTTCATTGCTCGGCACAGGGGTACCAGAGCAGCATGAAACAGCAGAGCGCCATTACTGTGAACAACGGTACAAACATTTGTAAACAGTATAAATGGAGGCGGAAGCAGAGCTCTAATGTCACCTATTTATTTACTTGCGCGCCTCGAGGCGCTGCCTGTCGCCCGCGCTGCTGTTCGGATTTCCCATGGGGCCCCATTATTATTACTTCGATTCAAAAAGGATTTATTTTCAATTTAATAGGGATTGAATGCAATATGCTACGACGCGCCTTGTATGGGTAATAAATTCTAAATGTTTATGGTAGTCTTTCAAACGTATCCCTACAGGAGTTTAATGAGGAAATAATATTTTCCTTATAATATGGTCAGAATAAGTTTGGGATGTCAACGCGATGATGACATCTTGATATTTCACACGCATAACCAAGGAAACATAGAAAATAGCAGGGTTTATCACATAATTTATTTAAAGTAACGTCTGGAATCAAAATCATCCTTGTTGACCCACTAGTCAGCTTATGTCCATTATTTTTGATCGGAAGTCTTATAGAGGTATGAGGAAAAGGGTGTAAATTTCACTCATACTCTATAGAAAAGGGAGGATCCTCCGACCAGGTAGGTGTTGTGTCTGGCGGGCAACTGCCCGATGATTCATGCCGGGCCGTTGTATTATGCTAGTTGCACGGTAAACTCTGCTTGCGAGATGCAGGATTTTACGTGACGTCAATATGACGCGTTGTTCGCATGTAGGCGTTGTAGATACCGCTAGTCTCTTTTTAAAAAAAAACATTGTCTGCTACTATTGTAGTCATATTATACAATCCAGTTCCCAGAACTTTTTTTTATTTTATTTGAAATGGGTTTGCTCTTGACTCTAGTCTAGGTCAGAAGATGACAGAGACAAAGTCTACGATGGAGTGAGCTTACCCAGAAGGAGCCTGAGTCTCTCGTGCTGTCAAACCTAAACTATGCGGACGTAGTTATTGGCCCTAGACTACTGGCAAGAACTGATCGACTGATCCAGAGGGTGCAAAACGCCTGCGCGCGATTCTGCTTCTCAATCCCGCCAAGAAGTCACGTAACGCCATTTTTCAAATAACCACTCAATCCTCAAGATGAAGTCACGTCGTAAGTTGCATTTGGCATGCCTACTTTTTGGAGTAATAAAGTACAAGCAGCCGTCCTACCTGTACAATAAACTGAGCTGGATTGCTAGTAGAAGAGAATGCGCAAGTAGGCAGTGCTCGCAGCAACTCGCCACTCAATCACACAAGACAGCTGCTTTCAGGGGAAGTTTTAGGTATGCTGCATCTAAATGCTGGAACAATATTCCCCCGCCGATAAGGAATCTTAAATTTCTTGGTACCTTCAGAGTTCGTATACGGCAGTTTCTTATCACCTCGCAGAAGAATCTAGGGATGACTGCTTCGAACACATCTATTATATAACTGGCTGTTGTGTCCTTCCCGAATCAATTTGTCGATTTAGCGTATCATTTGGTTACAACCTGTGAGCAAAGGTATAGTGATTGAGTGGTTTGTGGATCTTTTGTTGGATAATAGTTATAATAGTTATAATACTTACACATGTTATTTACCTATATTTATTTAAACGCATTTAATTTTAATTTTATCCTAGCCAAATTGTTGTTTTATTTTATTCGCACCTACGTCACTATAATTATAATATTATTCATTTACACATTATATACTGCATATAACTTTATAAATAATATAATAATCAAGTAATCAAAACACAATACTAACACGCTTACGAACAAGAACGTTTCCCAATGCAAAACTTATTGTAGAACACATAATTTAAAGTGTCGGGTATACTTACAAAACTTCACTCTGCACTTAACACCTGTCACAACACCAATTTATTTCGTCTTCTCAACGTCCGTGTGTCACAGCAGGGATCCAGCAGAATATCAGCGTCAGGTACATTTACCTGACACATGCTGAGCTGGACTCCCATTTGGTGCAACCTTGAGACACACCGCACTGTGTATGTTTCGTTATTAATTTTATTTTAAGTATTCGTCATAGTGTCACTTTTATTTCGATGTGTTTATTTTTTGTTTCTCTATCGGCACCTTGTTTTATAATCATGTGGGTAATTTGGTTATTATCTAACATTGTACTTTTGTGTGTTGTGCTGTCTTCTTGTATGTGCCAAATAAACGGTTTATCTATCTATCTATCTATCTATCTAAGCCTGTTCACTCTTACTTTGAAGAGATTCGGATTGTATGCACTCGGAAACACAAACGCAGGTAGAGAGTTCCACTCTTTTGCTGTGCGCACATGGGCGTACCCAGCTTCTGGCGTAGGAGGGGGCAAGTCAGATTGTTTAGGTCGGATCGTCCGCGGGTGTTTTGTCATAAACACTACACAAACACACCTACATGAATCATTAGGTGTATGTAGTGTAGTGTGTAGGGCTGTAGTGTATACAGATATTCTTATGATTTGTCTCGAGCGCACACGTCACAAGGTGCGGGCTGAGTGGGGGGCATTCGATGCCGAACCGCCAGCCCGCAAGCACGTGGTGGTGCGT
Source organism: Luperina nickerlii (assembly GCA_963855955.1). Classification (NCBI taxonomy): domain Eukaryota; kingdom Metazoa; phylum Arthropoda; class Insecta; order Lepidoptera; family Noctuidae; genus Luperina; species Luperina nickerlii. The sequence goes on from OY979671.1 coordinate 23,416,199, forward strand.
AGGCGAGCCGAATACTATTTAAATATTGTATAGCTGAACCAGCTACTACATTTGGCGACGAGGACAAAACAAAAAACTGTAAGTAAAGTGATCTAAAAAAAAAAAAATAATAATAATAATAATAATAATGTGACTGTGGCGAGATTATAATCATGTACTAATAGAAAATAAAACTTAACTATTACAAACACTGGAATGATACTATTATGCCACAACACATTTTATTTCCTTAGCTTCATGAAATTGTTTACCTAATGAAAACAAGGTACCTACTTAGGTACTAACATTAAACTTAAAACCTTAACTCTGCTATTTAGATGCTGAAGTTAAAACGTTAATCGTAACGGTGCAGTAGTGGTGACAACTGATTAATCTTTTATTTAAGTTGTTTAACATTGTCAATCATTGTTGTTTACGCAAAGATGTGCTATGAATGACTCATTACATCGGCACGCCGCGCGCTGCCGAACGCAGCTGTACTGGTAACTTATAAGAATTATCAATTTGTATTTGATTGTTATACGATACGCTTAATAAACATTTTGACTTAGTATATATAGGTACATTTCGCCATTTAGTGCCTACCTACCGCCTACTGGGTTGGCAAATGTACCTAACGCATACAATTTGTCAATCAGTTTAAACTGCTAATATTCAAACGGAAAAAAAAAAGAGTAATGTAGGCATGTTTACAAGTGGGTGCAGACGTTAAACTGTTTACCTACTTATCAAAGTACTCTGTGCTAGTTATTTAAGGAAGGATGTACCTAGATAATATTATCCTATTGTATACCTAGGTAAGATTTTACATAATAATATACCCAATTAGGGTTTATGGTTTCAGTAGTAAATACTTTTTAGTGCTGCCTATTATAACCTTAAATAAGTCGTTTATTTTACGACTTCCTTCAGTAAATAAGTTGAGGTATGGGTCACGATCGCCTAGTCACACAAAATTTGTGTATTAGACACACATTTAATGTGTGTGTAGTGTCTTAGTTGATTAAATTAGCTTAAAAACATCATGTTTAATACTATATTGAAACTATAGGCAGAGGTCTATTGTTAGTAGGTATTTAAACACTTTGGAATACTTAGGTAGGTACTTCAAACACAATTAATGATTGGTTGGTGACGGAGTGTAATAACCTACTTCCACGTAAGCTGGCGTGGTGGAAGCAGCCTGCACTGCTAGTCATTAAATTGACTCAGTTTTACAATGTTCAAAGGATCACTAATTGACAACATGGGTAGGTATAATACATGTGGCGCCATGGAAACGTTGTCATTGAGTGTTAAAAATAAGCAGTGATATCTGATCATTAAATTGATATTGGAACTACAATAAACTGGTTGTTCCAGGGCATCGCCATGTCCCAACTCATACTTGAGTTTAAATAAGCAGTATTATCTGATCATTAAATTGATATTGTAACAACAATAAACTGGTTGTTCCAGGTTATTGCCATGTCCCAACTCATACTTGAGTTTAAATAAGCAGTATTATCTGATCATTAAATTGATATTGGAACAACAATAAACTGGTTGTTCCAGATTATTGCTATGTCCTAACTCATACTTGAGTTCAAAAAGCAGTATTATCTGATCATTAAATTGATATTGAAACAACAATGTTGGTTGATTCCAGGTAATTGCTATGTCTCAACTGATGCTTGAGAAGTTCGACTGCGAAGGAGAACCTTCTTCGGTTGGAGCTCGATGGGAGCGTTGGAAACGAGCACTCTTTATTTATCTCGAAGCTTCTGGTATCGATAACAGTGAAAAGCAAAGAGCAAGCTTATTGCATTTTGGTGGTTTAGAATTACAAGAAATATTCTATAATATACCTGAAACCAACGTATCTGGCACAACTGAATCAGATATCTTCAAGACGGCAATAAGTAAACTTGATGCCTATTTTACACCGAAACAGAGCAAAGTTTATGAGCGTCATTTATTTCGTTTAATTAAACAAGAATCTAATGAAAAATTCGAAAAATATCTAGTTCGCTTGAGACAACAAGCCGACAAATGTCAATTTAAAGATAAGGATGACCAAATTATAGATCAGATAACTGAAAAATGTACGTTACAAGGACTTAGAAAGAAAATATTGCAAACAGGAGATTCTATGACATTAGACAACATAATAGCTGAGGCAAACGCCCTCGAAGCAGTTAATCGGCAAATGGAGGATTTTGGGGATGGTACAAGAAAAAACATAGATATAAATAAAGTGGATTCAAGAACTAACAAAAGAAGGGACAAAGACAATTATAAAACACTGTCATCTAAATCTCTTTGTGGTAGATGTGGAAGTAAAAACCACGGCTCCCAAGACACAAAGTGTCCAGCTCGGGATAAAGATTGTTTAAAATGTGGATTGAAAGGGCATTTTAGACAATATTGTAGAACTAGACTACCACTAAAAAGGAAAAATGAAATGAATAATAACACAGAGAGTAAGAAATTTAAACCACAAAAAGTAAAAGAAGAGCCGAAACAATCAAGTAGGCGGGGAGATGACATACATTACGTTTTCAGAATAGATGAGGACAGCGAGATAGAATGTGATATAGGAGGGGTAAAAGTTAACATGTTAGTGGATTCCGGATGCAAATGTAATTTAATTACAGGCAAAACATGGCAAGACTTAAAAAATAATAGAATACAAATAAGTAATCAGACTAAAATCCCGGAGAAAACATTTTATGGATATGGAAGTAATGAACCTTTAAAACTAATTGGAGCTTTCGAAGCTGATGTCAAAATAGGCGACAGGTCTGAGGGTGCAACTTTTTACATAATAGAAGACGGAACCAGGAATCTTTTAGGGAAACAGACAGCTATGAGTATGGGAATCCTCAAAATTGGACTCCAGATTAACCAAATGGAAACCAAAAAACCATTTCCAAAATTAAAGAATATTCAAATTGAAATAGCCATTGATGATAGTGTACAGCCAGTTTCACAGCCACTTCGGAGAATCCCTATACCCCTTGAAGAAAAAGTTAATAGTAAAATCAAAGAACTAATAGACAGAGATATAATTGAAGAGGTCCATAGCTCCTCGAAGTGGGTATCTCCGATAGTACCTGTCTTAAAAGACAATGGAGAGGTACGCCTATGCGTGGACATGAGGCGAGCTAACAAAGCAATTTTGCGGGAAAACCATCCGTTGCCAACAATGGACAAGCTGTTACCTAAAATGAAAAGTGCTAAATTCTTCAGCAAATTAGACATTAAAGATGCATTTCACCAAATTGAATTGCACCCAGATTCTCGTTTTATAACCACTTTTATTACAAGTAAAGGCCTTTATCGATATAAACGACTAATGTTCGGTATCACATGCGCTCCTGAAATCTTCCAAAAGACGCTAGAGCGTATCCTTTTAGGATGTGAGGGAACAATCAATTTTATTGATGACATTTTAGTGTACGGGACAAATAAAGAAGAACACGACCGAAGATTAAAGAAAGTAACAGAAACTTTAGAAGAGAATAATGTGGTGCTAAGAAAAGACAAATGTTTATTTGCAATGACTGAGATACAATTTCTTGGACATGAATTTTCGGACAAAGGAGTCAAACCCTTACAGAAATTTGTATCAAGTATCCAGGGATTTCGACCACCTAGTAACATAGGCGAGCTTCAGAGCTTCCTGGGTCTTATAAACTATGTCGGGAAATGGATTCCCAATTTAGCGACCAAAACTGAACCTCTCAAAGAGTTACTTCGAAACAAGCAAGGCAAAGGATCAGAAATTAGTAAATTCTGGGGTGTCAAACAGGATACCGCGTTTAATGAGCTAAAGTCGGATCTATCCTGTATTCCTACCTTGGGTTACTATGATGTAAAAGATCGGACAGTGGTTATAGCCGATGCTAGTCCAGTAGCATTAGGTGGTGTCTTGATACAGATAGACCACAAAGAGCCAAGGATTATTGCATATGGGCATAAGACATTGACAGACTGCGAACGACGATACTGCCAAACAGAGAAGGAAGCTCTGGCATTAGTATGGGCTGTAGAACACTTCCACGTTTTTCTGTATGGTAAGGAATTCGAATTGATAACTGACCATAAGCCACTTGAGGTCATATTTGGACCCAAGTCAAAATCATGCGCCAGAATAGAACGGTGGATTTTACGACTCCAGACATATGCATTCAAGGTCATATATAAACCAGGCAAAGAGAATATTGCAGATTCTTTATCTAGATTATGCAACTTAGAGAATTCATCGGTAAATGAAGTCGAAGATTACGTCCATTGGATTGTGGAGAAAGCTAAACCTACTACCGTGACATTAAAAGAAATTATAAAATATTCACAAGAAGATCAAGAGATTATAAAGGTTAAAGAAGGTATTTACAATAATAAATGGGACGATGAAGTAAAAAATTACAAGTTCTTTGAAAATGAGCTGTGCTTTTATGAAGGAGTTCTATTGAGAGGAACTAGGATAGTAATCCCAAGTGAACTACGGAGTCAAGTCTTAATGGCAGCTCACGAAGGTCATCCCGGCATAGTCTTAATGAAGGCTAGATTGAGAACTAAAGTGTGGTGGCCAAAGTGCGATAAAGATGCTGAGACTTTGGTTAAGTCTTGCAAAGGATGCACACTTGTCTCAGCTCCAAATCCACCAAACCCTCTGAAGAGACGAGAATTACCACATGAGCCGTGGGTAGACATAGCTATAGATTTAATGGGACCACTTCCGAGTGGGGAATTTATATTGGTCGTGGTGGATTATTTTAGTCGATATAAAGAGGTTAAAATAATGCGAAAGATTTCCAGTGCAGATATCATATTAAATCTAAAAGAAATATTTAGCCGTCTTGGAAACCCATCAACAATAACTGCAGACAATGGGAAACAATTCTGTAGCGATGAATTCAAGAGGTTCTGTAACGAAAGAAACATACTTTTGTTTAACACCGTACCTTATTGGCCACAACAGAATGGTGAAGTAGAACGCCAAAACAGAGATATATTGAAACGCTTAAAAATCAGCCAGGCTGAGAAAAGAAACTGGAGGGAGGGTTTGGAGGAATACTTGGTTATGTACAACAGTACCCCACATAGTATAACGGGGAAACCTCCGGCAGAATTATTTTTCAAAAGACAATTTCGTGACAAAATCCCAATGGTTAGTGACATCAACCGTCAACTGGAAGACTCGGAGATAAGAGATAGGGATAACGAAAAGAAACAGTTCGGAAAAGAATATGCCGATAGAAAACGAAAAGCAAAACAATGTGATTTAGTACCGGGAGACAAAGTGTATTTGAAGAATATCATTAAAGCTAACAAATTAAGTTTAAACTATGACCCAACTCCTCACACAGTTGAAAAAGCAGCAGGAGGAGATGTTGAAGTACGAAATGATTCAACAGGACAAGTGCTTAGGAGGAATGTAGTACATCTGAAAAAAATTGAAGGTCAGTGGAAAATTTTGAATGATAAGGAGCCTGAAGAACTACACTTAGGAGATACGTCTAGTCCGAGCAATTAAGAGGAGGTATAACTTTATTTTTGAAGGAAAGGAAAAGGAAGGTGCCGGACATAATAAACAAAATAAATAAATAATTAATAATTTATAATTATATTGATTATATAATGGAGTTAAAATAAAGAATTACTTGTAAGGATTGATTAGAAAAAACAGATTTTATGGAGATGCCTAAATTGCGGCTTACTTAGTTAATAAAAAGTTAAGATATTCACTACAGAGGAGTAATATCAAGTAGACTACTTGTAACTTAATAAATACTAGATTCAAAATATAAAAAAATATTATTTATTCCTAAAGACCCTTAATATTTAATACAGGGGTATTTAATAACGGAAATAAACTAAATTAAAATAAGGAAGGGATGTAGTGTATACAGATATTCTTATGATTTGTCTCGAGCGCACACGTCACAAGGTGCGGGCTGAGTGGGGGGCATTCGATGCCGAACCGCCAGCCCGCAAGCACGTGGTGGTGCGTAGGCGAGCCGAATACTATTTAAATATTGTATAGCTGAACCAGCTACTACAAGGGCAAACAGCCGCAAATGATCCTGCTTTATAGGTAGTTAAATAAATAAAAGTAAATCGACGGCGAAGTGCCAATACCTCCTAACTGTTTTTTTTTTTTGAGAAATTCATTTTTTTTCGTTTTGAATTTAAAGGCGTTATTCGCATGTTTTAGTGAAATCGCAAAGTGTATTTTTATTACAACAACATTAAATTAAAATGTGGAAATACATATTACCTCCCAACTAAAACAAGGTGTCTATTTTTGAACGTTTTTATCCAGTATGTGTAAATTTTTCACTTTGTCAGTTAGGAGTTATTGGCACTTCGCCGTCGAAATTTGACTACGCATGCATTTTTATTTTATTTAAATCGCTTCTATTTTAAAAGTAATTTTCGAGGGTCTTCTGCAAAACGGTTTATAACGTCTTCCGTGAAAGAATCGCCCATACTGTTTACAAGTTTTTATGTACACTGAGCAAACAAAGTCCATTTAACCTGTCTTCAATCATTGTTGATCTCAGCCACGTTTTCACGCGTCTGAGTGTACTGAATGATCTTTCAATTGTAGCCGTGGAATAAGGAATTGCCAGTAAAATTTCTAGGGCTGTTTTCACTTTCGGATAAAAATATTCTGCTTGTTGGATTAATTCCGTTATCTCACTTTAATTAGTAATTAGGCGAGTTCATACATGTTCTGCGAGATTTCCAAGGGGGGGGCAGCTGCCCTCCCCTGCGCCCCCTGGGTACGCCCATGCGCATTATAAAGGACATTTGAAAACGCTTAGTGCGAATTGGTGGAATAGCAACTAGGCAGGAGTGGTAACTTGCAGTGCGTCTGGATGTCCGAAGGTAGAAGGGGGCCGGTGAAATGAGGTTGTGGAGTTCTTGGGCACACTCACCGAAGTACAATCTGTAGAAGACCGACAAGCAGGCAACCTTGCGGCGATGAGCCAAGCTGTGAAGCTTGGCATCCACCAGTTTTACGTCGCCAATAAGCCTCTTAGCTCTGCGTTCCACCGAGTCAAGCGCGGCAAGTTGGTATTTTGCTGAGCCATCCCAAAGGTGGCTGCCATACTCCATGCAGGATCGGACTTGTGCTTTGTAAAGGGTTAAAAGCTGTCCAGGCGTAAAGTATCGCTTCACCCTATTAAGGATGCCCAGCTTCTTGGCCGCAGTTTGGGCTTTGTACTCGATGGTGGCACCGACGTTGAGACTAGATGTCAACTCCATGCCCAGGAGCTCGAGCCGATCTGTTACAGGAACAGATGTACCCCGAAAAGTAGGAGTCTGGTCAAAACGACTCCTTTTGGCGGTAAAAACACACGCCTGTGTTTTGGTGGCGTTAAAAGAAACCAAATTGTCATCACCCCACTGGGAGACAAGGCTTAAGTTCAAATCTGTCCGCTCCACCATGGCCTCTCTCAAGAAACGTACTTCGGCCCCGCTGGCCTTTGTGCTGGACAAGTATCTCTCTGAAATAGTACTGTCATCTGCGTACCCAACAATACCAGGCTGAAGTAGGTCATTGATGTGCAGCAGGAAAAGAGTTGCAGAGAGAACAGGCCCCTGAGGAACTCCGGCATCAATAGCCATAAGGTCAGAGGAGCAGCCGTCAACGAATACTTGGATCGACCGCTCACTAAGGAAGTCTGATATCCAGCTATAAAAATCAGCTGGGATGCCATAAGCAGGAAGCTTGCTGAGTAGACCGGCGTGCCAGACCCTGTGCAAGGGCTTCGAGATATCAAGCGATACAGCAAGTGCTTCGCCGTGTTTCTCGATGGCTTCACCCCAACAGTGCGTGACATACACAAGAAGTTGACCGTGCCCGGCGAAAGCCATATTGACGGTCACTGAGGAGATCATTGTCTTCAAGGTAGGTCATCAACTTACTGTTCAGTACCCTTTCCATAACCTTGCATAGAATGGAGGAACCCTTCTTATCAAGGGATTTTTATTTTTATTTGAAATGTCCACCAATGGTACGTATCTTTTTAACAGGTATATAGGTATTAAGTTTTATTAATCATTAGCTAATGTGGACTTGAGGCATTAGACAACCAGCGGGATTGTCCGAAAGGGTTACCGCTGGCCCGGAACATAAAGGGCTAAGGAAGGAACACGGGTGGGTTTTAGTCAGTAAGAGTCTGACACTCCCTTCCGCTCCACCCAGAGCGGGAGGAGTCATTTGATGATTTCCCATCCTGAAAAAAAAAAAAAAAAAAGGCATTAGACAAGATTACATTATTATGTAATTCATAATTACCATGTCATTTCAAATAAGTAGGTAATACGACTTTGTGATTACTTAGAATGTTTTGGTGTAAGCATAAAAAATATTGTAAGTTACACTTGGTATAGCCATATTTAAGCATTAAAATGTACATATCATAAACATTTTTAATTTTTTTAATTTTGACCATTTAAAAAAAAATCGCAAGTGATGCCGCAATATTAAGTATGTCAAAAATTCACAATTAAAAAGTACTATAACAGTGTGCAAGGACATAACGGCCAACCTTGCGATTCCAGAGATATCCTCATTTTTCATGTCAGCTCCATACATTTTTTTGTTATAAAAATTATAACTCTTCCATTTGTGCACACAATTACGTATATGACATTTTATAGAACAGTAATGATCGGCAGAAGTCATTTCCAACAAAAAAAAAAACATTTAAGACATCGAGATCCTATGTCTTCTACAGCCGATTTTCGATCCACCGTGCGCCGTCTGCGTTAGCGCGCGTTGAAGCAAACGTTCAATTTTTTTCACACACTTTTTGTGCGGAGCGGCGCGGTCCGGCGCGGTGCGGTCTGCCCGAATTACACGGATTTTTTGTGCGCCGGACTTTTTGCGCGTCGTGTGCGTTACTGCATATGATTGCATAGGTTCTATTTTCACAGACTAAAAAGTGCGTCACGGATAGTCTGTCGTCTGCGCTGCACCTTAAAAATAGCAAGCATAGCATCATGACTCATGAGACCACTGACTACATACTTATAGCCCATTTGGCAAGTCTTTGAAAAAGCTTAAAGGGCGGGCTGTTATTCTCAAGTTGAGTATAAAAGGGGAAAAGTTTTCGCGGAGTCACACTGTAAAAACAGCCTTGGGCTAAGTTTCTCTATCAGAAGTAAAAAAAACGCCAAATCATTCCATGTACCTTCTAAAGTAACAGCAATTTGTTTGACATTTGATCCACAGGGAGGCGAGCTCGTCTCTAAAGGCCCTTGATTGGAAATATATAATCCGTAATTACGTGTTTTTAAGTGATTAAAAAAAGGAAGATTTAAGAAAATCCTTAATGAAAAGTATAGGATGTGTTCAAGGAAGGTTTAATTAATTAAGTACCTTCATCATGGTACTTTTACATTTCGAGTTGATCAAGTCATTTGTAAACCTAGCACGAACCTCAAGCAAAATACACTATTTTGCAGTCACCACTAACGCGTTCATGTAGACTTGTATAGAAAATTTGAAATTGTTACAGCGCAATCGCAATGTAGGTATATTTCGACATCAATTTGACAAATGTTATAGCACTGGCAAATGAGAAACACGTTACAGCATCCAAACGTAGATCCAGTAGTAAGTGCAGCACTATTTCATGAATAAAACACGGAACTTTCGTTCGATCCGCTCATGTCCTCCACAACATTCCAGGTTGCTCAATCAACATTCATGTTCAGTCTACGAAGACAATATAATAATTGATGAAACTATGAAGGAAATATTCTGAAGATCCCAGTAAGACATGCCGTCGGTGAGCGAGGCGGCTAAACTTGGCACAACTAGTTAACATTCCGCGAATACCTTATCATAACAGAACTACCGCGGGATGAAGGCGCCCGGTGCAGCTTTGTGGAAATATTTGTTTACTTTACAGGCTGGACTAGGAAGAGCTAAGTTCCCCTCCCGGTGGGTTCCCGCATTGTCGAGGCGGGGGGGCTCAGTAGCCGTGGCTTGGTCACCCACGGTGAAGCGAAAAGGAGTCCGAGGAGGTGCCGCTCGTCAGGGCTTTTGCCGATAAGCCGACGACGTAGCGGCCAACAAGTAGGTTGCAGTTCCGCTTGGGCGACATCGCAACTGGGGCGGGCCGCGACGCGTTGTCGTATGGGAGGCATCGCGGCTGAGGGTTCGAGGCCGCGGCGGGAGAGGAGTGGTGCCGGTATAGCAGTGCGCCGCTCTCCCTACCTTCCGCGGCCTTGACGGGGTCGCCACCGTCTCATGGCGGACGCGGTGGGGCCGCAGGGGAAGAGGAGTGTTGGTATGACGTTGGCAGCTCTCCCTATCCTCTGCGGCCGAAAATTGGCAGGCAGCGGGGCCAATGACCTGACCCGTCGCAGGAGGACCAAGGGCGCCCGACACGGGGTCGTCTGGCGCCCATGTGCTGGTTTGGTCCCTGGAGTGGTCACGGCGTGATATGTGTTCTGGCGCGCCGGTGATGGGTTAGGACTCCTCAGAGGAGGGTCCAGGGACGGACAGCCGCGGCGGGTTCACGGATGACGGCACGGACGCGTGCCCGTGTTCCCGCCGTAAGCGGCAGAGGAGGACACCGTGGAGTTTTAGTGGGTTAGAGTCCCACATAACTGCACTATATCCCCGTGATAGTGCAGAATGCATGAGCATTTCTCCACGTAAAAAAAAGGAAGAGCTGATTTCGTAATAATTATGTGTGCTTTTGAACTATTCAAGCCTTTACCAGTTTGTGATTTAATGCTTAATTTGTATGTAAACGCGTGTTTATAACGAATAAATTATCTATATCTTTAAATAGACTAACATTTCTTCGTATAATTTAAATCAAAGTGATATGCACTGGGGTATTTCGAATCGTGTTCGTGTGTGCGTCCAAAGACAAATCACACTTGAATATACAGCCACAGTCAAGCCAAATCATTGAGCCACTGCGTCAATTGATCCGCCTACAATTTAGATACAGCCGCTGGCAAAATAACCACCCGCGGCTACCCGTGCGAAGTGAATGTATCTCCATATTTAGACAACACACATAAATAGAACAAAGCTATAAAGCGCGAACTAATTTCAAATACCTATATTTTAGCATAAATTAACAACATTAAAGGAATATGGAAGCTACTGAAAATTAGCTATGAATAAAATTAAGATTCGACCTTTCACAACAATATCGTTTACGTGACGTGTTTACGGTCTGTCAGAGCAATTACCTAGGAGGCTGGATATATAGAGCCGAGCGGCGGAAGGGTTGCCAGTAATGGGAAATGAAAAGAAAACACCGGAGGTAGTCGCAAGTGGGGGTGCTAATGGAGGGCAACCCTTCGCCAACACAAGGAGCAGGCGCGCGAGAGTGGCGCGGCTTTGTGATGTGACAACACATCGGCGCCTTCCACCGTCCATAGTGCCACCAATCTGACGTGCCACGCACGAAATGTTTTACTATTAGTCAATTTGTTCCGATCGAAAAATTCCGTCTCCGAGGGAGACTAAATACATTAAACTATGTTCGGAAACAAACGTGGAAGAATTGTATGGTTTCAAATATCACAAACTTGGGGCGAGCTCGGTTATTTTCACTTCCCCTTGATAAACTTTCCGTGTCTTTAACGTCAAGGAAAATTCCCACAAAGTACAAAATGAACCGTCATTAGTTGATTATATTATTAACGAAGGTACCAACAAATCTTCCTAAATCACGATCTTGAGCGTGTTACTTTACAATATTATCTATCGACTTTGAAGATGTTTAATATTTTGGTTCATTTCTGATAATTCTTAAGTTGGGCTACACGGGGTAACAGTCGCTTCCGGCAGTAGCTACCCCCCTCGCCCCCGCCACCCTAGACACAATGTTTTATTCATAATCTAAGAACTCCCAAAACACCGATTTGGCCGGAGTCCATTAAAATCCCGTTGGAGTGAATTTAAATTGTGCCGAGCCAGTGTCATCCGCTTGCTACAGACGTAGGTGCGAAACCATTGAATTGGCCAGTTTCTTTTCTATTTTTCGTAGCGTTTTTGCCTTAGTTAAAAATCAGAATTGCTAATTTGCTTCGGAGTATCTCTTACGTACTTAATATTTTCGACGGCGACAGTATACTAATTGGTATAATGTCTGCGTCATCCGGGTATCGTAGTCAGCTCCGTACTACCTTACTGTCAACTGTCAATCCATATACTATAATATTATAAATTTGAAAGTAACTGTCTGCCTGTCTGTATGTTACCTTTTCACACCTAAACCACTGAACGGATTTCGATAAAATTTGGCAGAGAGATAGATTGCATCCAGGGAAGGACATAGGATAGTTTTTATCCCGATATTCCCACGGGATCGAAACTTACGCGGGTGAAACCGCGGGGCGCTGCTAGTATTAAATAAATATAACTACACAGTGATTGTGCAACAGAATAGTTAACAGTAAGAAAAATACCTTGTGAATTTTGTATTGTAGAATAAGAACTACTTATTCTATATTAGAGCTGAAAATATAAAATATCAACTTAATCTTTTAATTGACTAGCAGCGCCTCGCGGTTTCACCCGCGTAAGATTCGATCCCGTGGGAATGTCGGGATAAAAACTATTTCATGTGCTTCCCCAGGATGCAATCTATCTCTCTGCCAAATTTTATTGAAATCGGTTTAATGGTTTAGGCGTGAAAAGGTAACATACAGACAGACAGAGTTACTTTCGAATTTATAATATTAGCATGGATATGGACTAGCAGCGGCCCGCGGTTTCACCCGCATAAGTGTCGATCCCGTGGGAATATTGACATAAAAACTATCCTATGTCCTTTCGCGGGACTCAAACTATCTCTTTACCAAATTTCATCTAAATCGGTTCAAAGGTTTAAGCGTAAAGAGGTAACAGACAGACATACACTTTCGCATTTCTAACACTAGCAGCGCCCCGCGGTTTTACCCGCATAAGTGTTTGGCCAGATCGGGGCGCGGCGCGGGGCGGGCGCGGGTTCGAGAACGCGCGCGGGCTGTCTGTCCGCACTGGAGCGCGGCTGCGTTCTGCGTGTTGTCGTGTCCAGTGTTTGTCAAAATATAATATGGATGAAGAAGACTTATTTTTACTAGAAAAAAGCTCCAACTAGTTTGATAACCCCGGTCCCCGCGCCGAGCAGCCCGCGCCGCTCACCGCGCCCGCGTGCCCACTATGGACGCTCAAAGGATGTTCACAATTATGTTTGAGTACGCCGCGCCGAGCCGCGCCCGCCCCGCGCCCGCGCTTCTAGTCTGGCTAAGCACTTAAGTGTCGATCCCGTGGGAATATCGTGATAAAAATCAACCTATGTCCATTCCCGGGACTCAAACTATCTCTATACCAAATTTCATCTAAATCGGTTCAGCGGTTTAAGCATGAAGAGGTAACAGAGAGACAGATACACTTTCGCATTTATAATATTAGTATGGATAGTATATACAGGGTTATTGGTGAAACATTAACAACCTCTTAAGAGGTCATTGTATTCATCATTATGAACAACTTTTACTATGGGACAAAACATGAAATCGCGAAAAAAAAATCAGCTGTTCCCTACATTTTGACAAGTTATACGAACATAAATGTAGGGAACGGCAGATTTTTTTTTCGCGATTTTAGATTTGGTTCCATAGCAAAAGTTGTTCATAATGATGAGTACAATGACCTCTTAAGATGTTGTTCATGTTTTACCAATAACACTTTATAGTATGCATAAATAAATCTCCTCAACTCTCATACAATTTGACAGTGTTTATTATTAACGCATTAATCTACTAAATTAGTAGTATTCAGTCATATTTTATGTGGACACATTAAACATTAGGATATGGAAATCATTCTACCTACGACTGTCAAAATAAACATTAACACAAATAATTATTTTTCTGCTTTGAATATAATTTTTATACATCTAAAATTGTTCTTATTAAAGACAACTGAATATTATAAAAAGCAGACAGAAGTAATAAGTAAAGTCAGTGTGCGAGCAACATTGTGAAAAAGAAAAAAAAACTCGCAAATTAGACAGAATTAAAGAAATGAAGTCTCTCTAGCCGCCCCCCCGCCGCCGCCCCTTTTATAATTTTAATATGAACAACCCTTATTATGACACCATTATGGTATCAAAAATAAATACTTGTTTCAATTAAAGCCTATTCAAAAAGCTTTAGGCTCTTTACAGCGCCGTTACTTACTTGAGACGAAAAAACATGGCGGCTCTCGTTAAATATGTACCAAGGAATCATGAAGAGAGTGAAACAATGAAATATTCAAGTATTCCAGCGTGCGGACCCCAATTGGAATAATACAAGATATGAGGCAACAGTAGTCCAAACCGTAATTACTTTTAGCTCTCATCATGTTACTTGATGAATTCCTAACGAACGCTTCTTATTGTTTACGAATTCCGTATTTCTGTTAGTTGTAAGCCTGACGTCTGTTTAGAGGGCGAAGAATAGCTCTTTTACAACGCTAATCATCTTTTTATTTGCCTACAACTTTAATATATAAGAGCTTATTCGAAATTTAACATCATATTTTATTAAAAATCCAACTCATGTCTAAAAGTTGTCAATTATACCTCCTACGGTTGAAGCGTAGAGCAAATAAATAAGTGCGGAATCATTAGGTCTAAATTAAAAAAAAAAGTTCCATGCTGTGTGAAAAGCGGGTGCCTACCGTAAATTAATGAGCTGGCCTTCGCAGTGGCAACTTTGTCGATAAATCAACTAAGTTCACTCGTATCTCATGGCTGTCACTGAGCGCTAAGTATACAGACGTACTTGTGTCGGTCGACGAAACAAACGTATTTGTACTGAAGACAAGAGTTGCTAAGTTGTTTAAGAAGCTTATATCCACAGCCAAAAGTGATCACAATAAATAAACATAGCTACAGACTATATAATATTACTTTCTGTAACCAAAGCGATCGTCCGCAATAGATCGGCAAACACTAAGATACAGATAATACTTCGTCTTTCTGCAACCCTAATAAATGTATGTAATGGTGAGAACGTACAGCACGTGACCACTTTACCTTATTTAATTGACCTTGTTAAGTAGGTACACGTTATCGAGGAATAACGTGTTTTTTGTTACAGACCGAGATATCTACCTGTTCAGACTATATTAACTGTGTCACGTCTTTGCCAGAATCCCTAAAGCAATGAAGACTGAAGGGTTAAGTAACAATACAAGAGTAACATATCTTTTTCATTCCAAAATAATGAAAATGTATGAAGTGTAATAAGAAAAAGGTTCCATTATTATTTATTGATAAGCTCCAGAGCAAATAAATATGAATACGTGAGCTTGACTTAGATCTCAGAAATATTTTAGTGCAATACGGTAAGAGCAAACATAAATATTATTCCGCATAAAGGAAAGTACACATACATAACGCCATTCATATTAGAAAAACATCTCGTGTGATGTTCGGATATGTCTTGTAACTTTGTGGTCAGTTCTCAACGGGAAATAGTCGACTAATGCTAAATATTTTACAATACTAGAATCATGGCACTACACTAATTTTCTAAGAACACTCTGCCATTTTAACATCCGGTTACTTAGCTAGCAGGAGTGATTCCCTGACCCTCAAGATACTGTGTACCCCAAATCTAGGGCGAGTTCGTCATTAATTTGGTAACTATACCAAATACTACCTCTGCACTGGATAACCGTTGATATTATCTATCAACCTATGTATTACCTTATTGCGCGGTTGTCAATGTCAGAACGCGCGGCTGTAGGCTGTCCAGTGCATTAGGAGACGGACATATGTATGTATTGCTGTTGCATCTGGGCTATGCAAGGCCTCACATTATTGTTTATGTTGTGTTTTATGCGTTTTATGTCACTTAGATAACCTCATAATTCATGTTTCATTATGACACGCATGTCTTCACAAACTCTGCCCGTAAACCACTGTGATGTGTTGAGGTGCCCCATATTCTGCCCCCTAAACCGTTCCTTGGTCGTGGGAGCGGGAATGAGGCTGGATACGTCGCACGCGACTTGCTGCTTTCGCACTCAAGTGATATGCGCACCCTATCGCGCCTTCCAAGGTTCTACGTCCCGGCTTCTTCTGCCAGACTTCTACGGCCAAGCTTTAGGTCCAGGCTGAGGGCAGGGTCTCTTCAATCGCTACACGCGTAGCTGATCTGCGCGCTGCATGCGTAGGTAAACTGTGCGCTGCATGCAAAACTGGACCGCGCGCTACCGCTGACCGGCCTTCTGCACCTGTGCCGGCAAGCCTGCTCCCCGGTGTCCAAGCTTCTGCGTTCCGGGAACCAAGGACGGTACATCTCCCTACATACACGTGCTAGTGCTCAGAACGATAAGTGTGTCCTTATCCGCGACCTAGTCTACTACTACGTATCTATGTAAGCCTACTATGAGGATGATACGTATGAACCTTGCTTGTGTGTTTCTTTGATCTAACCTAATTGTTAACGGCCTGCGCAGCCTACCTGCAAAGCCCTGGCCGTTACAGTCTGTCACGTAATATTATGCTTTTAATCTTTCACAATTTTGTTGAGGCACATTTCATGCGGTGCTTGCGAGTCGCGACCACCGACAAAGTTCACTTGAGGAAATTTTTCGATTCCTTTGACTGTTCATTTGAGAGGAATGCGCCAGTAATTCAAATTACCCATTCCAGATACTTACTTCGTTCGACGTATTTAGCTTCTCAATATTATGTTAAACATAAATATATATTACATTGGGACAGCATGAAATATCGTTATGAGTACCTACCTGTTTGTACTTATGATATAGCGCTGATTTCTTTCAATCCTGGAATCTATTTTATCTTTTTGTGGTATAAAAGTTGGCTACAACTCTTAAAGCCATGTCCGTTCTTCCAGCATAACGAGTCACTTGCATCTACAGGCAGAGATAGATCTTGCTCTGCCGTTAGTTTACAATCATGGCACAGAGTTCAACCGCAATCGTGGTGTGCCCTGCCTACGTAATCGTCATCAGCGCACTTGAGCCCGTTGCCAGCACGGCTATTTTGACTCCAGCATCACATTTTCCCTGATATAGAATATTTTTCCACAAATACAAAACACAAGGTCGTCAAAAGTTATGAAAATATACTGGCAGTCGGAGAATGATGGCGTGCTACTGTATTTTCGCCATTTACAGAAAATTACGAATAAGATTTTGTTACCATATACACATATCTCGCGCACAGATTTTTTATTATAATTATTTAGGTATTTCATTTCTTTGAAACGTGTCTAAAATCCAAATATACAAGATCAAACCTTTGAAGTATTCTTAAAACAAAAACGAGTACCTAGATACATAAAAACTATTTTTTGTAAGAGAGTTTCTGATTTTTCAGCAGGTTTTTGCTAATTGAAACCTAGCCAACTGACATAATATCTAAATAGGTGTACGTGTGAGTCCGAACAGGCAACTTTTGTCCGAGGTTTTTGTTAGAGTCGTCGATCCAACACCGAAACAAGCTGTAATTCAACAAAGCTTTGATCCGGTAGTTCGCCGTACGTTTTTGAAAGGGATATTCGTTTGCAGCGCCGAAACAGCGTCCGATTGAAAAATCAACAGCACTGCATGGAATTTCACAATCGTGACAACATTGAGCGAACTTTGACGTTGGGATTTTAAAACATTTTATAACATATTTGCTCGTAAAGGGTCTCTTATTTCACCAATTTCAATATCGTAATGTATCTCATTACGCACTTGTGCGTTAATGTAAAGTAAATCGCACGGTTTATCAAGATGCTCCGTCAAAACGAACGGTACTTTTTTAAATCTTAGCAAAGAGTTTTTATTTCAGAAAAGATGTCAACATTTTATGAATAAAATTAACTTTGGGAGATAAAATATAATAAATAAACATTTAATTCTTTAATTTAATTAATTTTGACAATAAATTACAACCATTAATATCTGTAACAAAAACAAAAATATTAATTTACTTTATTAATAATACTGGCTGTTTTGTGCCTATGCCTGAAAAAAAAAGCGCGAACGCGCGCGCATCGCTTATCTGTTAAGAAGTAAAAATTATTCCGCGCGCTTTTTCTTTGCGCTGTACTTTTTTTATTTGAAAATGTCGTCAAGTAATGATGAATTTATTAATTCCACACCGCCAGAAGTCTCAGAGGCAGCGAAATAGGCTACTCTAAGCCTCGCCCGCAAAATCGACCGATAGATACTTACAAGCGTATCAAAATTTCATCATATGGAAAACAAGCAAATATGCAAGTTCAGTCCGAGTTTTATTTATTTCCTCGCAAATATGTTATAAAACGTCGTATGACATACGTGCGCTTTAAAAATTACAGCCTCTGCTTTCTTTTAGCCTTCGCCTACGGCTCGGGCAAGCAATATCGCCTCGGCTGTAATTTTCAACTTACCGCACTTATATCATAATGTACTATTATCCTGCAGGATTTAAATATGATAAAGAAACCACACAATGAATTCACGCAGTTCAAATGTAGGAGAAAATGTCAGAGAGCGTTGAGCGAGTACCAGGTGAACAGGAACTTAAAAAGCTTAACTCAATTATGGCCGTTTGGAACGCGTCGAAACGCTTGTGGCTTCACGCTTACTTGCTCAAGAATCTCTTTGCACGTTTATAATGTCCAGACTTTTCGTCTTTATTCTGCACTTCTTTGAGATTTCTTGTTCTCTATTAAATATAAAATATTAATGTACTAGAACATTTACTCAGAGATTAAAGTACGGTAAGAAGATTTATTTATAAGGTGTATTTAATTTCAGATGAAGTCTTTCGACTTTCGTATGTAATTATTGCCACCTCTCTTAAGAACATCAACTGATAATGCTGCTTGTTGGAACCTTTGATATCGTGATTAGAGAAGGTTGTAAATAAAATGCCAGTGTCCGGTATATAGTCTATTGACTATAAATTAGCACAGAGACCTTTTTTACATAATCTATTCAGAACACAAGTTATTGCTACGGCGCTGGGAAGACGACTGCCGGCTACACTGTGTGCGTGGGGAACATTGCATTCAAGATTATTGCTACCTGTAGTTCCTACAATGCTATTTTTCTGAATTTGGTCTGAAAATATTATTTTATTTGTCTACCGACATAAAAAATTTTCTAGCGTGTGAAGTTATCAGAATCAAGAATATTCCTAAAGATGCTGGGTGTTAAAACGTACAAAATTTTATCATAGATAGGAGCTCCGTGCTTTTGTTTGAATGAATTCAGTTTGCAACGCGGTACTCATGAATAAGGCAAGCGGAAACAACGTGTAGAATTTACATTCACCGATTTCCTCCAGTGCCCTACTTATACAGTATATAACATGTAAGTATATTTAGAACGAAGCCTAGAATATTCTCCTATCATAACGATTTTCGGAAGAAAACAGAGGCAAAGTAATAGTGACTCCAAGTCTCAGGTTAATATTATGTGGACCCCAGCCAGGAGCGCATTGAAAACCAGCGGTACAAAGGGAAGGGTCTAATATGATAAAATAATCCAATACGAGACAATATAGACGTGTAGTTACTGTCGAAGGATTACTCGTGATATAAATCGATTGTATTTTAGTTAATAACGAGATATTATTGGAAGCCCGCTCCAATGAATACACGTGATTCCTGACATCGACGGATGTAATTAACGATATTTAGGTGTCAGCCTCCGTCTGCGCCTGACAGGTGTTGATATGAAATCATAAATGTTATTGTATACGTGTATAGAACGGAAACAATGAAGTCGTTTCACGTTTTATTATGTAGAAAGTACTGTCTTTATGAGTCCTTCACAGATTAATAAATATTCAGCGAAGTAGTTACCTACTTCATATTGCTTTTGGAAAACGTCAAGAAATGTGTTTAACTTTTAATTATAGCCATACACAAAGCTTACTCGTACATATTCATCGTCCATTATTTCTGCAGCCCAGAGATAGGTACTTGTCTAAAAATACAGTTGAAAGATACAAACAGCGCGTATTATCCTAAAAACAATATTATCTAAATAGGCGGAATTAATGCCTCGGGTAATTTCTTCGTTCATTAATAACTGACAAAATTGCTCGCCTCTGCTAAGCTCCTTGTCTCGCGTACTAGTCTGGGCTCGGGGTCTCGGGACTCGGAGCCCGATTCCCGGTGAAATTGGACTCAATTCTACTAAACTTAAAGCTCTAGGTTGGAAGATTATTTAAGCACATAATCCTCCTTCCAAGACATTTTCTTAGGAATACGTAAAATAAATACTCTACACAGTTTGAAATCGTTTTCAATTATGAACTGATCGCTTGTGTCACCTTAAATCCGAACAGAACGGATCATTTGGCTTCAAAGCAAGCATGACAGAATTATCTTCACAATATAATTAATCTAATTTATGATTAACGATACCTATCAAGGTACCTTACTATATATTTTGTTCTGAGAGGATTTATACTCGTAATGAGCTTTCGTTTTGTATGTCAGCGGGTGACAGCAGACCAACCCTTTTCGTAACGCTCGTTATGACGCTGCTGTCGGTGTATTTGGGGAAAGCACATTTTGATACTCACCGAAAAAGCCTTGAGAAAAACGAGGCACTGTATGATGCCCTCCATGGTATCTCCGGTGAGACAGAAGGTGCCGGTCAGGTGCCTGCCTTTTTTGTCCCCTATAGCGGGTGCGGCAGCGAGGCTGGCGTGCACCAGGGCGCCACGCGGGCGAGCGTCCCTCGTAGCCCCCAGCACGCCCGGCAGCGGAGCGCCTTCCATGAGCCTCGCCAGCGGGTCCATGCCCGCGAGCTAACAAACCATCGCACTGGTTGCACCTTAGCACTTATCAATGTAATTAACTATTCACTTTTAATAGTTGAAACGTCACAAACCTTTTTTGGCTTTTAGCGGATAAAACAATTTTTAATTCATGATCCGTGATTTTTTGAATAAAAGTACCAGATTAACAGAACGACAGAGGAGGTTTACGGACGTGTAATGACGTCGATGCGCGACGACACGGACATGACCGACGGCGTGATGGTGCGGGCGGCGCCGCAGAGGCTCTTGCACTCCTCGCACTGACACTTCTGATGCTCCGGCTTCCAGCACTCACTGTTAAGCAGTAACGTGACGAACGTGTAAATCAACACGGCCATTCCAACTATTATGTATACTTCCATGCTGCACTTACACTTTTTTGGCACACTATTTGGCACGAGATTTACCTGTCAAGTTGAATTTAATAATCACGTATAATTGTGGTATTACAATTAAATATCAGTGGTGTTTGTCGTCCGTATTTATATGTATGCCCAATTAAATGTAGTTAAGCGGAATATATTAATAAAATCGAATTTGGGGTTGCTCATTTATCATTTTTAACGGCATTTGTAGGAAACAAACGGCGTGTGGCGTCCAGCATTTATGTTAGCGCTCCGATGATTTACATAGGACGCGTGGCGCCGCGCTGCCATTTAAATAGAATCATTCCAAACATCGGTGGCTGTTTTGCATGCAAAACTGTTCGAAACATTTTACACACGAACACCTTTTAAATTGATCAAACAATACAGCGTAATTTGTTTCGAAATCATTTCTATCATTACATTTTTGCTATTCAGAAATTATATTTGATAAAGGCTCTTTAAAATAAATAAATAGCCCTCATCAAATACACATTCGTTCTAGCATCAAATAAATAATTTGTTGAATACGAGGCGCGCGGTTCCAGCAAACAAAATCGATGTCCTCATTTTGTATAGCCACAAAAGCTCTGTGATAATGATCATATAGATGTAACCGTGTATTGTCGGCAGGGCACAGCGTGTCCGACGATGTACCGACTACCTATGCACTCGGCGGAATAACAACAAACTCATTCCCGACTGATTGGCGTCATTGTGAGACGGGACCGCGGGATTTTATCTCGTCACGTGGCGGCGTTCAATCACGTCGTATTCAATCGAAGGCACACACACATACACGAGTATGCGCATACCTACCATTGTGTTATATATTAGCTCGTATCCGTGGGCTCGACGCGGACGATTCCTTAAAATATGTTTCGCAAAACCGACGTGACACAATTTTCAAGTTTTTTGATGATACAGCTACGTTTTAGTTATTTCAACGTGTTGAATTACTCGCTCAAATAAATATTATTTGAGGGACTGCTGAATAAGATTAACATTATTTGTAGTTATGAGATTGACATTATACGTAGTTACTGATGAATAAGATTAACATTATATTATTTGTAATACCTACCAATAAAATTAAAAATACATTTATTTTGTAACCGAAAATGATGGAAAGCACTGTACTCACTGATGGATGCTTTGTCTATGGGTAGAAATATACACCCAACAACGAAACGTAATAACATGTCTTTGTTTTCAGAATCAGAATTGGCACAAAATAATCGAATTATTCTAGTAAAATTGATTATTTCATTTACTTACAATTTAATCTAGTAATTCCAAACTAGTTTATAACTGATAATTAATTTAATTACTCTTTTTAAACAATTAATGGATGTTATTTGCTAATGATTTTAAGTGCGATACTTATCGCCAATTCCTTTTAAAAGCGGGAATAGAAAAATATAAATATTTCCACACTGTTTCATTGTCATTATCACAGACAGAGTTTTATTTAGCTCAGACCTTTAAAAGGTTTATTTTTGCTACCTATTTGCATAAAACATAAATATTGTAGGTACTGAATATACTGTTATTGCCAGTAAATACTGTTAGCTGCATTCGGTAAGATTGGAAGCCGACCCCAAAATAGTTGTGAAAAGGTAAGCGAGATGCTAACATCATTATTTAGAAAGAGAAAGATACTTTTACTATCCAGGATACCAGGAACCATTTTTACCATTTATTACTAACAAGCAAATTTTTTCTACGTAGTTTCATTTTGATGAGACGCCCAACTTTGTCTCTTACATATCAGTTCTCCATTGTGGTAGTTTTAAATTTTGCGTGGTTTCAATGTCTTTTCAGGGCAAAACGAAATTCTAAGAATTGTGGCCAGAATATGACGTTTGTAGGAAAAGATATTTATAGAGATGGAGGTAGCGGTCCGGAATCCCAGGAACCATTTTTACCAATTATTACTAACAAGCAAATTTTTTGTAAGTAGCTTCATTTTGATGAGACGCCTAACTTTGCCTCTTACATCAATTCTACATTGTGGTTTTTGGCATTGTGATACATATATATATTGACAAGGAACCGTCATGATGTTAATTTTTTTAAACAGTTCCCGCAGCAGAGGTTTCTTCTTAAAAGAAATATAGAACTCTGCACTAATGAAAAGAATTCTTCATACAAAATATTACCATTAGTCATACTTAGGCCCTGAGCATTTAACTTGCTAATACAAGTAATATTAAACTTATTCAAATTACCCGATGTTATTGGTCTAGTTTGAATCTGCACTTTTTGTATCGGTGTGTTGAACTCAAAAGAAACGGTTTGACCACTGTGATCAGATGGAAGATAATTTACAATGACTCTATCAAATATTTGCAGCAATAAAAAACATTATCAATAGATGTTGCAGTAACCGTAGTCATTCGCGTTGGTTCCACAAACACATTTGACAGATTGAATGATTTAAAGAGGCTTAACAATCTACTGCTATTTGAATTATTTTCCTAAATATTAATATTAATATTAAAATCACCACAAATAATTACTGATTTATTACCAGTGGCAAGTTTTCCCAATACATCTTCCATTACTGACTCAAATATAGAGTAGTTTTTATAGTTTGGAGGTCTGTAAACGCACACTATAAAATGTTTATCTAGCTCAACACAGGACAGTTCGATGTTATGTTCCATCGATAGTTCCACTATGTCTTTATGAGCCTTATATTTTAAATAATTTTTAAATAAAATTAATCCAAAAACCACCACGCAGTATGGATTTTCCTTTAAAGCAACTGCCTACACTATGGTTCTCATAATTAATCAGCATTCCATAACCTTTCAACCAGTGTTCAGTAAATAACACCAAACATTGTTTTTTCTAAAAACAATTAAATTTCTAATAATTTGGAAGAAAAACCTTGAATATTTTGATGAAACAATTTCAAGGAATTCTGCTTATTACAATTAACTAATTGAGAGCTAGAAGATACCTTGTTGTAGGTGAGATTAATAATATTGTTATTGGTACCTTCTGTTGTCTTACACGTGACGTGGTGGGGTCGAATGTTCGATGTCTATTTATGATCGCAATTTGACATTGATAGATCCTTTATAGCTTAGCAGTAAGGGCGTTTTTCGCAGTTCAAGCGATGCTGCGTGCGGTTGACTGTACCTACGTACCTCATGAGCGCCTGTAAATATGAACGACTCGACACAGACGACGCGTGTAGTTTATATTAAATTTATTTATATAATAATGCCACAGGCATTTTCTACCAGTCAACCTTTGGGTGATTCAGAGACAAACAGTGGTAGGTGCTATTGTGAAAAATTGAGGAATGAATATTTTTAAATTACCCTATTAAAAATATACCTAATTATATATAAACAAAAATAAATACACGAATGTACTAAAAACAAATAAGAAAAACAATGAGAAAACATAATTTATTCCGGTCTGATCCCCTGAACCCTCCCTCCACTACCGCCCCTCCTCGATCCCATGCTAATTGGTCTTCTGTTTTAATCTCTGTCTTATCCACTTTGTCTAGGTTACTCTTTTTGACCAGTAAGTACAGACAAGCATTACTGTTGTGATGATACTGCCAGCTTCTTGCGAATGTGCTCGCGAACTTTAACTTTAAAAGATAATCGGTTGATTGCCATTATGATTTCCTGAGGGAGCGCATTCCACACATAGATAGACTGAACTAAGAAGGAAGAGTGAATGAAGTCTGAGCGGTGACGGACATTGAAGGAGACAATAGTGTGAAGAACGTAGGTTTCTATTGCGGTTGGCGCAAATGTACTGAAAGTGGGAGTCTAGGTAAGCAGGGGAATAGGGAGAATCAAGAAATGAAAACAAGGTGGTCAGTGACCCCTGCTCTCAGCGCTGGCGTATATGGGCAACCACTTTAGAAGCGACCGATGCGCAGAGACATGATCATATTTACGCAGATTGAAAACGAATCAACTGCAGTTATTGAGAAGACGGTCAAGTTTATCGAGGAGATCTGCATTCAGGTCATAGTAGCACACATCACCATAGTCGATGATAGGCAAAATTAACGACTGCACAAGCATTGTCTTTGTTCTTGAAGGTAACAGATTTCTCAATCAGTACAGAGCCCGCAGCGTTCCAGTAACCTTCTGGCTTACCCTAGCGACTTGAGTCCGCCAGTTCAGGGTACTATCGATCGTCAGTACCAAAAGAAACGATCGTACCATTTAAGATTATCAAGAGGTAACAGACAGACACACTTTCGCATTTATAATATTAAAGTATATGGATGGATTTTATTTATTTATTTATTATTTCAACATTAATTGATTCTGAGGCGGTAGGTACGAAGCTCGCCGGGGCAGCTAGTACATAATCATTAATTAATTTGGAAACGAACTGAACAAAGACTCAAACGGTCAAAGCCCAACTTGTTTCGGAAATCGAACCTCAAAGCTATACGATTATATAACAAGACGCCGGATCTTTCGTCTCTTTAAAAAATATTCCTTCTGTAAGATTTAAACCCGTTTAATCTTGTAATGTAAGCCCTTTACAAATTTAACTTTACCCAAACTTTGACACAAGTAAGGTCAAGTGCTGTTTACCTTTTGAATTTCAGTCCTGGCCTTCCCGGCCTGAATAATATTTGCTCGCAGGAAGATTTGCACAGTGAGCCAACTTGGTTTGTACAGACGCCAGCACATCAAGCTACACCTAACCTACACCTAACTGTCAAATTTTCCCAATCAACTTTGAACTTTATATTTTAGCGATAAAGTTGAAAATCTATTAAAGAAATTTGACAGATTGTAGTAGGTTGATGTGCTGGCGTTTGTACATCCAAGCACTTAGGGAAGCTAGTTCTACTCTGAATTACAAGAAAAAATCCAATTGAACTAAAACCGTTTAATAAAGAGCTTAGATAATAGGTTCCAAGAATTTCCCCAAGAATCACCCCCGTGCCGAGCTATCCGACAATCTTTGCAAATCGTGCAATTACGGAATTTCAATCAAACATCTAAACGGACCTATAGGTGTTCAAAATCGGACCCTATTATTGTACAACAGGGTTGACATTAAGTTGTTGCGGTAAGGGTAGGTAGTCCGAGTTAAGCGCGTTAAGTTGGGGTACTTTATGAGTACAATGTTAATGTGGTGTAATCCGCGCCACTGTGATGTAGATTAGTAGTAATGCTCGTCGGGCGGCGCTCGGCGGCACTCGGCGTGATACGAGATAATTAATGTAGTTGCGGCGTACATCGATGTGATAAATAGCGTTCGTTTTGTGTGAGGCGAGCGATCCGTCACGGCGCACGGCGGCGGCCCGTCTCCGCTACCATTAAGTATTTATCTCACACGCCCGCGGCACTGCGCTCTTAACCTACAAACGGCGGGCGTACCGCGTTGGCGTAAAATAAAATATGTATAACTAATACTCTCCGGATGGCAAATATTGTTACACGCTTGAATAATTAATTTTACAAAAATGTGAGCGTGCAGCAGAATGTTAAAATTCAAAAATAGTTTCAATTCGGTGCACATCTCAGTCATAAATTGTATGAAGGTACTTATTTCATCGTTGAAAATATAAATCGAAACGTAATTTTCCGGTTGGAAATATAAATGACAAGGACTTGGTATACAGGTGGCAGGGACATAGACATACAAACTGTAATTATGAATTCAGCACATGACCAACCTCTAGAGTAGACATTTTTCGTCGGTTATAAAAAAAAAAACTAAAACTGCAATACCTGCGCGGTCAAAATGTATGAAGCAGATTTTTTTTTAAACACGTAAAGTTTCAACGTAGTTCAGAATCATGTGCTGAATTGACGATTACAGGTTGCGCGTCAAATACAAAATCACTACAATACAGATTCCAGTGAAGCTAAATAGTTAAATTCAGGAATTATTTGTGCGAAACAAAATAAACCAAAATTTATAGAAAAACAAAAGTGGGAATATATTGCAGTCCGCGTACTCGTTTGTTTTGATCAAGAAGCATATTACAATGTAAATCTATAGAAAAATCTGAAAAAAGGATTTTTATAAAACAGTGATGATGTGATAACATATTTTTCCCCTATTTATTTTATTTTATTTTTAAGTTAGAATAAAATTGTAAAATTAATAACCCATGAAACACGTGTTTATGTGTCTCTCACACCTTTATGCAGCTCATTCTCAAGTCACGTCGAATGTGTATTAAAAACATGTTGGTAAGCGCGCGTAAAACTGAAGTGATCGTAAAATGATATCATTTACTTTGATAACGCTAAGGACGCCGCCCCGGCGCCGGCGGCTCCCGCGACCTGTTCCTATAGCCAACGACTATAATATAGCCAGGAAACACCGGGATCGGGTCGCGGGATTAGTAAACAAACAGACGGACTCGCATTAACATTTTAGTGGGATTACGTTTCTTGGGCTGCAGACGCGCAAATGTTGCCAACTGCTCGCAACGTGCTTGTGTTAGCATCGGGAATTGTTAACGCTTCTTGGATTTGAAGTCGTAATCTCATATCGTTCTAGATAATTATTAAGGTTGTACTAAAATGAATTTCTAAAATCGATCTATTCTTAGAAGAAACTAAAAAGAAAACTAATTCATGTCGTCTGCAAGGACCAGTCGCAAACTGTCACAGGAACCTAGTTTCTTGTACAAGACAATATACACTACCGTCCAAAAGTTTGGAAGCACACCTGATTTCAAACAAAACAAAAGATTGCCGACTCCCTGCGGTAAATAATAGCAATAAAATAAAGTTTTATGACCTTTTGTGATTTTTTAACACAAAACAAAAGGATTACTAGTGCATATTCCTTGAGTTTTAACAAATTCCTGGATTTTGACGAAACACGTGTTTTATTACTTCATCCGCCGGGGACTTTCTTTCATGCATTGATGCGGTTTTATTGAAAATATTTTGTAGTTTTATCTTTTTTGGACCTTATTTAGTCACACTTGAGCATTAGAACGCGAAGGTTGTGATATTAACATCGTCTGTATTCAAAAGATTTCGACTACTTCCTTGACCGTCTTTTTTTATTGAAAATGGCAAAACGCAAGCAAATCACACTTGAACAGCGAAGCGCTATTTGTACTCTGCGTGAGGAAGGCTACAGTGAACGCCAAATCGCAAAAAAACTCGGAATTTCTTGTAAAGGTGTCCACTACACCCTCGCTAGAAAAAAAGAAACTGGCAAAAATGAAGATAGAAAAAGGTCTGGTAGGCTCAAATCCACTACAAGTCAAGAGGATAACTTCATCAGAGTTCTTTCTAAACGGAATCGTCGCTTAACTGCACCACAAATTACCGCATCTCTGAATGAAACGCGAGGAACACCCGTGTCAATAACAACAGTTAAAAGACGACTACTGTCTGCGGGGCTAAGAGGTTGTGTTGCAGTTAAAAAACCAAAACTAACAATTCGGCATAAGAAAAACAGACTAGAATGGGCAAAGGAACATAAAAACTGGACAATAAACCAATGGAAAAAAGTTCTTTGGAGTGACGAATCGAAGTTTCAGATTTTCGGGTCCAATAGACGTGTTTTTGTGCGCCGATCTAAAGGAGAGAGAGCTTCAGAAGCTTGTACAGTGCCTACTATCAAACATGGTGGTGGTAATGTCATGGTTTGGGGGTGTTTCGGCAACAATAAATTCGGAAGTCTTGTGAGGATAACCGAAAAACTAAACAAGGAACGCTATTTGAAAATTCTTAAGGATTTCGCCATACCCAGTGGACTGAATCTTATTGGTCCTGGGTTCGTTTTTCAGCAAGATAACGACCCGAAACATTCGAATTTAATTTAATTTTTATATTACTTATTTAATTTCATTGTTGTAGAAGTGTGTTTTGTCTATTTTTTTAATTCTGTATCAATAAAAAAAATTTAAGATGGCTTACTTTTATTTTATTTGATTTTATCTTGTTGCTTCCAAACTTTTGGACGGTAGTGTAATGGAAGAAAACAAGCGCTCGGCATGAGATAAAATAACAAGACAAACAAACATGGTAGTCCTAAGCAAACGCTGGGCTTGCGGGCGCGTGTCACCACCGGCGGCGCCTGCGTCAACATCAACACTGCTATTGTGTCACGCCAAATTAACTGTATTATGCCTTTAAGAAAACCAACGGCAAACACATGACAACCACTGACACATAAATGATAAAATAATAAATGATTTATTTTCTGTAAGTAGGTTTGTACAAACACTTTTACACGTCAATTCTATTTTTGAAGTGAAAACTTCTTTAGCGGCGTTGTACACTTTTTTTGTAATGGGTAAAAAATGTTAAACTCGCGTCAGGACACGTGACCTGATCGAAAATTCGTAAGACGGATGGCTGTAGCCGGTAGGCCGCGCGTGTTTTGTTTATAAGACGATTCACAAATTAAATACACACGTAATGAGGGTTTTCGTGAAAATTTACGACACCAGTTGGCACTACTGTGACAAGAGGTCTTCCAATATAAAATATATGATGACGTTCATCATTTGATTCATTCATTCGTTCATGATTCAGTCATGACTAAAGAAAATATAGGCTCTGACAGATGTCTGGACCTGACGTGTCAGTGCTGCCACCTGACGAACGACATTTCAGAAAACCCTCATTGTTCAAATTTTCACTTCTGTCGGCACTCCCGGAGTGCCACTGTTTTTTTTTCACTATATGAGGTCGGCGTTTCCTGTCTGACTATTCTGAGAAGAAAGGCCGAAACCAACTCAGAGGTCACAGTCTCTTTTAAAGTCCAGACAAAATCTAGGTCCGATCATGTGAAGACCGTGTATATTGGTGTCTGAAAATAATGGTCTTTTGAGGAAAGAACCACACAAATTGAGCGGACCTGTCCAGTCAGTGCACGCATTTGTCACATAGTACTCACATTCACAATAATTAAAATAATATAATACTTTATACAGTAAACGTACAGACAGCGTCAGAGACAATGAACCCCACCATAACTTAAAGATTAAAGATTGCCCGAGCACGCTTGGGCCCGCGTGTGTCACGTGAGCCTTGAGCAGCTCCCTCCCCCAGCTCCACCCATCTCTGCCCGAACGCATCCACCGATCCGCCTCAAATATTATTTGCAAGTAATTTATATGGTGTTATTTCAGCTTCTTTCTGGCCGAACCGTATACCAAGAATAACTTACAAAAAGACACTGCGTGCGATTAAGATACGAATCCGCGTCAACAGGCGCCAGCCGATCATCTAGAGCGTGCCTTATACCACTAGGCTATTGGCTCAGTTATCAACCTCAACGAAAATTGGAATAGCATTACTTCTTTTATCGAACAAGGTTATTAACGGTCTAATCTAGATATTAAGTTTTAAATTCCTGTGTCTTGTTTCACAAAATGCAATACGCAACTCCTCAATTAACTAAAAGATAAGGTTGAAATTAGCATAGATTTCTTGTTAGGTTGAATAGAATGTGTTGATTCAGATTGTTGCACTACCCTAATTTTACTTCAGAAACTTAACTGCTGTATGAACTGCGAGTTAAGGTTGAATTTAGCATACTTCTTCGCCTTATTTACTAAACTGTGATTGAGGGTATAATCACTTTTCAAATTATTTCGTTTTCGTGCCGATCCGCTTGTGTGTAATTATATTCATCGTAATATTATCCAATTTATTTAGTTTTTGGCCAATTGATTCTATTATCCGATGGTATGGTTCGATTAACAACTTTATTGAAGGCTAAAATTGTTGTTCTGTGGGAAAAGGAACAAAACATAAAGAAAATACAATTGCACGAGATATGGGCATAACGGTAAGATTTACGTTATTCTTACACATATACCTATTTATTGTTGCAATCATTATTAATGTGTATTACTTACAACTTGGATTTTTTTATGTATTTCTAATATTATTATTTTCATTTCAGAGAGAAACAGTTCGTAGATGGATACAAAGGTATCAAGCGACGGGTGATGTGACATGTGATCGCCAAGGCCATCGCCCAATTGCTTACACTAATGAATCGGAGCGATAACGTAATATTGTGAAAGTTCACTCAGTGGCACCCTACAAAACTACACGTTCAAATGCTGACTTCAAGAAGTGATAGACAGTGACGCCCATCCTCTCTGTTATTAATAGGCAATTTACTCGGCAGATTGATCGTGTAACTTATCTGATAAAATTGCATTGTAACATAAATGAGCAAGTGTTAATAATTCCCAATATTTGTGGGATCATCTCTTAGTTAATCAAAAATAAACAACCTTTATTATATCAATCCAGTTACTCTTGTTTACAAGTAGTCTTGTAATGTGTTAACGATGCACCATCTGACCTCAC
The DNA here is from genome assembly GCA_963855955.1 of Luperina nickerlii. NCBI lineage: Eukaryota > Metazoa > Arthropoda > Insecta > Lepidoptera > Noctuidae > Luperina > Luperina nickerlii. Next base: position 23,447,669 of record OY979671.1, read on the forward strand.
ATATTTTTCTAATGATGTGTTAAATAAGGTTTATCCGAAAATGTGATAAAAGAGAAAGATGTATATTGCTATACTGTTATAGTTTAGCATGTTAGTTCTTCATCTGTAATTCAAAGGCACATATGACAACATTTCATTTTTTAACCAGGCTTTTTTTCGATAAGTTCATACAGAGTAAGTATAAAAAAAATATGTTTTCACAACTTTAAATAAATAAATACTATTACTTATTGTAGTTATGTTTCCAGAAATATCTATAAACGAACCGTTATTTAATGTTAAACGTTCTAAACCTCATCCAGGGTATCCATTTTGTGTTTAGTTAATATTCTAAGTAAATAACCCCAATTTAACACAGATAGAAAACTGTATACTCAACCAGGAAGTGGATTCCATGAAGTCCTAGAAATATAATTAGAAAAATATATGAATGTTGTTTATGCAAAATGCCTAGCTTTTATTACAAACCTCCATTTGATTTTTTAAATAATAATTAACGAAAATCAATTATTAAAGAAACTAAAAAAGATAATAAGGGTAAATAAATAAAATAAAGAAAAAAAAATCTTCTCATCCGCGGATTTGAACTCGTGATCTCCGCATTGCTAAGCCGCAGTGTTAACCACTAGACCAACACGCCCTTTACGTTACATTACAAAAACTTTAATAGGTTTGATGTCATTACCAAAGGGGGTTGGGTTCCTTTTCTGTGAAGCTGACTGTACATGTCATTGTTTAAGTAAATAAATATTTAGCAAAAATAAAGTGTAAAATAGCAAAATAAAAAATAAAGACAATATTCACTGTCTATACCCATTGGAGCAGCTGAATCCCAAACCTTTTTGTCCTCAATAGTCTATTTTTTCTTTTACAGTATGCTTTATGTTTTACTTTTTTTATGTGTTTTTTTATATTTTGCAATAGGCTTTTTGGCATAGTTTTCGCTTTATAAAAGAACTAGCTTCTGCCCGCGACTTCGTCTGCGTGAAATTTCTTGTTACTCCGACCCACCCCGTCGCATCGCATCGCCTGCCCGCGCTACTACTTCGTTTTTGCTTAGCGTTCTTTCTGTCTGTTTTTCTTTTTCCTCGGCTCCTAAAGGTCATACCGTGATGTTTAATAGCCTATAGCCTTCCTCAAGAATTGGCCTATCAAATGCAAAAAGAATTTTTCAAATCCGACTGGTAGTTCCAGAGATTAGCGCGTTCAACCAAACAAACAAACAAACTCTTCAGCTTTATAATAAGTATAATATAAGTAATGTAGGGACACATTGTATGTATGTAAGGCAGAGTGCAAGGTTAGCAAATTGTATGTGCGCGTGATGTATGCATGGAACGACCAGTTACTGCGCACTGGTTCGGGCGAACGGTTCTCTCTCTGGGATCACGCGAAATATACTCGGTCAACATAACCCGATTTTCATTGACTCCAGAACCCCGATCCAGAAGGAGCGGTACTCAAGTAGGGATTACCGTGGACACTCATCCGTGTTATATAATCCCTAAAGTGGTGACCCCGATAAAACTATACACGTCTTACAATATAATAGTGCGCGTTTATAGTTCTTGCCACGTAGTTACGAACTAATTAAAAATGATGCAACCAGTGTTACCACCGCAAGCGATGGCATCAACACAGCCAACCACGCCAGTAAAATCCGAGGACGGTGATTTATCACAAATCACCATCAAGACACAGATTCCTGAGTTTTGGGCAGATGAGCCACGGCTATGGTTTGGTCAGTTCGAGGTCATAGTCGCAGACCAGAAAAAAGGCGAAAAGGCGAAATTCAACTTGGTGATCGCAAAGCTAAACAAGGAAAATGTACGACAAGTGTCAGATCTAGTGCTGGAACCACCTGCAGACAAACCTTACACAGTGCTGAAAGAGCGACTACTGAGCGTATACGAAGAATCGGATACACAAAGAATTCGGAAATTGCTGAAAGAAACAGACCTAGGAGAACAGAAACCATCACAACTACTGCGAAACATGAAAGACCTGGCTAGGGGTAAATTTCCAGAAGACACCCTGCGCATGCTATGGATCGGACACCTACCAGCGACGGCACGAACGGTGTTGGCGGTGAGCGATATAACGGACCTGAACAAGCTGGCAGAACAGGCAGATAAGATCATGGAAACAGCAGAGCCGAGGGATGCAATTTCCGAAGTCGCTGCCAACTCTTCCCCGTCAAGCGCAGATTTATTGATCGCAGAGGTATCGAAACTAAGCAAAAGTATCCAGGAAATGCACAGAAGCAGTCAGAGGGAAAGAAAACCATACAGACCACGATCTCGATCGCCGTCACCAAGGAGGCGTTGGAACAACTCGTCGCAACGGCGGGACAGAAGGAGATCGGCGGACTGGGTATGTTTCTACCATTTCCGGTTTGGGAAGAAAGCTAGCAAGTGCGAACAACCGTGCAGCTGGAAGAAAGGTGCGGCACCGTCAGGACAACAGGAGACGGGAAACTAGCCACGATGCAGTCAACGGTGGACCACTGCATCGACTTGTCAAACCACCGGCTATGTGTGAAGGATACAAATACGGGTATGCGTTTTTTAATAGATACAGGTGCGAATGTTTCTGTCTTACCAGTTACCAAAAAACCATATAATATAAGTGATAGTACTAATTACAAATTATATGCAGCAAATGGCTCAGAAATACAGACATATGGCACAAGAAACTTAAAATTAAATCTTAATCTCAATCAACCTTATCAATGGACCTTCATAGTAGCAAATGTTAAACAGCCAATTTTAGGAGCGGATTTTTTACGTCATTATAAATTATTAGTAGATTTAAACGCGCAAAAATTGGTAGACAAGAATTACAAATCTTTAACCAGTGGGAGCATGGTCAAATGTTCGGAACCCTCAGTCAGCATTGTAGACAGCAGCCATCCATTTCACGAGCTATTATCAGAGTTCGCAGATATCACCAAACCCACGCCTTATAGGGACGACGACACTGATTACGATGATAACAAAATACTGCATCATATCGAAACGACGGGACCACCCGTACATGCGCGTGCTAGACCCCTTCCCCCAAACAGGTATCACAAGGTGAAGGAAGAATTCAGGTTAATGCAGGAAATGGGAATCTGCAGACCCTCCAACAGCGCGTGGGCCAGCCCGCTACATGTGGTGGCGAAGAAGAACGGGGATATCCGGCCGTGTGGCGACTATAGGCGCCTGAACGCCATCACGAAACCGGACCGATACCCAGTACCACGGCTGCACGACTTCACTTACGTACTGTCAGGTAAAAATTTTTTCACAAAATTGGACATTAACAAATCGTACCATTGCGTGAAAGTCGCGAAGGAAGACATCGAGAAAACGGCAATCATAACCCCCTTCGGTCTATTCGAATTTCCGCGCATGACCTTCGGTTTACGTAACGCGAGTCAGACATTCCAACGTTTCATGAACCATACAGTACTGCAAGGGTTAGACTTTCTATTTAGCTTTGTCGATGACGTCATAATAGCCAGCAACTCAATAGAAGAGAACAAAATGCACCTTAAACAGGTTTTTGAAAGATTTAGGCAGTTTGGCATCACCATTAATCTATCAAAGTGCGAGTTCGGAAAATCTAACATCGAATTTTTAGGATATGAGGTCTCGACAAACGGTATTCGACCACTAGACCATAAAATTAAGGCGATCTTAGATTTTCCGCGACCGCAAACCGTAGAACAATTGAGAAGATTTTTAGGTATGATCAACTTCTATAGAGCAGGCATTCCAAACGCCGCCAGTCATCAGGCAAGCCTCAATGAATTTATGAAAGGCGCCAAAAAGAAAGATAAAACTGTTATACAATGGGACAGTAATTCAATTGAAGCGTTCGAAAAGTGTAAACAAGGTTTAAAGAATGCAGTAATGTTGTCACACCCAAAAGCAAATGTACCCTTAGCACTGATGACTGACGCCTCAGACACCTGCGTGGGAGCCGTGCTGCAGCAAAAAATAGGTAGAACATGGCAGCCATTAGGATACTTTTCTAAGAAGCTAACAAAAGCTCAACAAAAGTATTCTACGTACGACAGAGAACTGTTAGCCATTTACATGGCAATTAAGCATTTTCGGTATCTATTCGAGGGCAATCAGTTAACCATCTTTACAGATCATAAGCCCTTAATCTATGCATTCTCAAAACTACATAGCAATTGTGAAACGCCAAAACGAACGAGGCAGTTATTATTCATCAGCGAATTCACAACGGACATTAGGTACATACAAGGCGAATATAATGCCGTAGCCGACGCATTATCGCGCGTTGAAACAATACACTGCCCAACTGTACTCGACTTCACAGAATTAGCAACAGCGCAAGACGGCGACGCTGAACTCGCACAATTATTGAATACAGGAAACAACAACTTTTGTTTAAAGAAATATCACATTCCAAACAGTGACGCACAAATTTATTGCGAAACCTCGACCAACTCTTGTAGGCCTTATTTAACAGACAACATTAGAAAACTAGCATTCAATACAGTACACGACGTCAGCCATCCGGGCATAAGGGCAACGCGTAAATTGGTCGCACAACGCTTCTTTTGGCCAGGGATGAATCGCGACGTCGGAAGATGGGCAAAGACATGCTTACAGTGTCAAAAATCAAAAGTCAATAGACACACGGTATCGGACCTGCAACAATTCCCAGCATGTGACCGCTTTGAGCAAGTACATATCGACATAGTAGGTCCCCTCCCTACGTCGCGAGAAGGGCACAAGTACCTAATCACCATGATCGACCGATGTACGCGTTGGCCGGAGGCCATACCAGTGAAAGAAATCACGGCAGAAGTCGTAGCGAAAGCATTTTATGAGTCATGGGTTAGTAGATTCGGGTGTCCTAATAAACTGACAAGCGACCAAGGGCGGCAATTCGAGAGCACGTTATTCACGCAATTAATGAAGTACATGGGTATAACGAAAACGCGTACCACACCATACCATCCTCAAAGCAATGGCCTTGTGGAACGTTGGCACCGCTCCATGAAGTCAGCGTTGACAGCTCGCCTCATTGACAACTCGTCCTGGCTCGATGAACTGCCTACAGTGTTGCTAGGGTTACGAACTGTAGGTAGGAGTGACAATGGCGTTAGTCCCGCAGAGTATGTGTACGGCCAAACGCTTCGTTTACCGGGAGACTTCTACAGCGCCTCCCATAAACAAAGCGGGGACGACCATGAGTTCATAAGGCACTTAAAAAATACGATAAAAAATCTAAAACCGGTATCGCGGCAATTGCGAGACTCACGAACATTGTTTGTCCATAGTGACCTATATAAATGCGACCATGTATTTATTCGCAACGATGCGGTACGCAAACCATTAACACCTACCTACGAAGGCCCCTACCAAGTTATAGAAAGAAAAGGCAAAGTATTTGTAATTCAGCTACCAAACAGGAAAGCCAGTGTGTCCATTGATAGGCTGAAGCCAGCATACTTATTAAATGAAGAACGTAATGACAAACAATCAGGCACTTCTGTAGATAACTCTCAGAAAAACTCAAACTCAGAATGGAACCCAGTACCACTGTCACCGATTCCCACCGTAAATAAGCCTCAGTCAAAGACAAGTCGCAGTGGTCGCACTATTAGACCACCCGTAAGATTCAATGAGTACTGCAAATATTAATGTACCAACATGTCAACAGTATTGTGTGTGTTTTGTTTTACTTTATAGTTTTTTTTTATTGTTTTGTTTGGCGTTGTCGTAACGGAAGCTGCCGGCCCTCAGGGTGTCATTATGTTATTGCAGAGTGGAAGTTACGGCAACTACCCTGAAAACCTAGTTCTAAGTCTTCGTATTGCCAAAAGGAATACCATCAAGCCGGCTCCTGAAAAATGGATGACCGCACCCTGTAACATAACTAGTATAGAAATAATGCCGACTATGCTAGGGCAATTTCATGTAAACAAGATTGAACATTGTTTTAAATATCGGCGTGTGCAAACTTTAATACTACTTCCTTTAGCCTTGAAGCTAATGAACTTTGATTTAGCTTACACATGTACTTTTACTTATCAATCAGTAATACTTACTGCAAGAAGCACTGAGTAAATAGCATTCATAATCATTCCGAGGAGCGATACTTACGTAAAAATTGTTCAACATGGGCAAGACGTACAGTAAAGAAGAAGTCGTCATCGCCCAAAATAACGCGATAGAGTCAAAAGTGACGAAGTACGAGATCGGTTTCGCAGTCATGGCAACCGCGGTCGCGCTCATCGCAGTGCTCGTGTTGTGTCGTCATTTTCGTCATCGCGTCAAGAAATTGGTACATAAAGAAATCAATAACGCATCCGGTGTTGTGACTGTGCTGCCCGGGCGCGTGGAGACACGCAGCGTCCCACAGCAACCGCCACAAGCCAGCTACGCGTAATGTGATCCGGCCACCGTGCATTGTTATTATTCATAGTGACCAGTGCTTATCGCAATAAGTAGCCATTTGTAGCGTAAGGTTTACTTTGTATGTGACAAGGCGCAATGTTTATGATAAGTGTAATAGATGTAAGAAAATTTTTGCAAAATTTTGGGGGGAAGTAGTGTAGGGACACATTGTATGTATGTAAGGCAGAGTGCAAGGTTAGCAAATTGTATGTGCGCGTGATGTATGCATGGAACGACCAGTTACTGCGCACTGGTTCGGGCGAACGGTTCTCTCTCTGGGATCACGCGAAATATACTCGGTCAACATAACCCGATTTTCATTGACTCCAGAACCCCGATCCAGAAGGAGCGGTACTCAAGTAGGGATTACCGTGGACACTCATCCGTGTTATATAATCCCTAAAGTAATAAGTATAGATTATTATTTTCTTTGTGGTAGTTATTCGTGGTTCTGAAGGAAGTGTTATAATGTTTATAGCTTCTGCCCGCGACTTCGTCCGCGTGAAATTTCTTGTTCCCCCGACCCACTCCGTCGCATCGCATCGCCTGCCCGCGCTATTACTTCGTTTTTGCTTAGCGTTCTTTCTGACTTTTTTCTTTTTGCTCGGCTCCTAAAGGTGATAGCGTGATGTTAAATAGCCTATAGCCTTCCTCAAGAATTGGCCTATCAAATGCAAAAAGAATTTTTCAAATCCGACTGGTAGTTCCAGAGATTAGCGCGTTCAACCAAACAAACAAACTCTTCAGCTTTATAATATTAGTACCTATAGATTTTGAATTTATTAAGGCTTAGTTCTTGAATGTGGCTAGGAAGTTTATTGTAAAAAGGTATACATTGGCATCTAAACGATCCACCTATTTTCTTGAATTGTAGGAAAAACAAATTTGTGTTTGTTCCTAGTATTTTATGGTTAGCACTGTATTTTTTTAAACAGATTAATATTTTTATGTGCGTAAAAAGATTATCATAAATGTACTGAGAAGGCACGGTCATTATATTAATCTCTTTAAATTTGTCTCTGAGGGTGTCTGGGACTTAATGTATAAATGGAACGAATTGCCCTTTTTTGTAAAATAAAAATTGTCTGAATATTTCCCCACAACAGAATACCGTACGACATCACACTATGAAAATAACTAAAGTAAACTAAACGGGCTGTCTCTAAATCAGTTAAATCACGAATTTTCCTAACGGCGGCGTATGCTGCAGAGCTAAGCTTTTTTGACAATTTATCTATATGGGGGGGGCATTGAAACTTGGCATCCAACGTTATGCCTAGGAACATATTTCGTTCTTTGGATAAAAGTGGTAAGGAAATACTTGTCTGAGAATACCAGGTAAATATGAATTCGGAGAAGGTTGACATTAATAAATTTATTTGTTTATTACTTGTAAACAAAGCCGTGATTTTCAAAGAACGAGGTGGCGGAACGTAATCGTTAGCCAAAATTACAAATGAAAGTGTTATGCGCAATTTAGTTGGAAAGCCTTTTATCCGGGCAGACAATCATATCCCGGACTTTGTTACCAGATTCAGAAATGGCCGTCACAAAAGTACCCGATAACTACGATTTAAAGAAGCCGTTCAAATTATAAAAGGATAATTTCCACCAAACGGCTCGCATCGCATCGAATCAGAAAGTATACGAACGGATGCGGCGGCGACAGCCGAACGCGTCCGGCAGCATGTTGACGCAAACGATCGGCTCCGTACGTTGCTTGCGAACGTATCCATTTTTGCGCCAAGTCAAATAGTTTCATTCCTACCATGATGAAGTGTTCTAATTTTTGAAAATGGTTGAAGTTGACGTGTAGTATTGCTGGTTATTGTATTATAAGAAGTAAATAATCATAAAACACAGAAGAGGAAAAGAAAAATTTTGACGACAGCTAAAGGATTCAGTCGGATACGACGACAAGCGAACGGAGCCGATCGCGCGTCGTAGCATTCTTTCGGCTGCGATCGCGCGTCGCGGAAGACGCCCGCGGTCAAGCTGCTGCGCGCGGCTTGGTAATATAGACTTTAAAAACTTGTACACGATTTAATATCATTTAAAGATTGTAAAATCCGTTCCGATGCGATGCGAGCCGTTTGGTGGAAATCATCCTTTATTTTATTAAACTTATAGACAGTTCACTTTATTAAGTCCGATCCATGAAAGCAGTCACTTTATCTAGAAAATATCTGGAAGAAAGAAAGTATTTTCAACAAGTAAATGTTTCGCTCGTTAAATCAGCCCAACAAAAGGTAATCTGTCTGATCATCAATCCAGGCGACTCCTTATTTTAGCACCGAGCGAGAAAATAGTGAAATAACGACATCGTTTACTACAATAGTGTCTCGAATCTTAAGAAGTAGATGCTTTTTAACTTTTGTAATAAAAGTGTCACATTGTGTTAAGGACTTAGTTCTTACACAAAACTTTGTTTTAAGCCGAATGATTAATTTTGACATTAAGGCGCTTTACAAATGGAGCAACTTTAGTTGAGGTAACTATCAACTTATTTAAATTTTCCTTTAAAAGTTGCGAGTTGCTACAACCAAATAGCCCGAGATGTATGTAAGCAGCTAGTTGCCATGCAGTTGCTGCAATAATTGCTCCATCTGCAAAGCGCCTAAGTCATACTTCGAGGTTTGGCTCTCGCTTATTTCCTTCTCCAATATTGCACCAATTTAAAAGATATTTCATAAATTGAATAAGAAGGATATATACTGTGTCTGTTTATCTTTTTTCATGAATAGTTGTCCACTAGGCCTCTGTTGACAGCGCGCAGCGGTTTGAATTGGCTTTTTTTGAGGGTTCTAGTGCTTATAAAAATAATGTATCGTCAAAAAGGAAAACAGGGACATACAAGTAGTTAATATTTATTATTCTGTAAAAGATCATTGCTGGTCTTTAACCAAAAAGAAAACAGGCGGGAGCGTTTCTATGGTGAAACGACCACCCTCATTTCCACTTAAGAGGACGCCTTGGAGATATTGGCGCCAATGATCTCAATTATTCTCAGTAAATACAAAACGGATCAAAATATAAGTTGGTGACCTGAAAGTTCATGATAAAAACCTTATTTTGTCAGTTTTCAATACATGATTAGGTAACTTTTTTAACAGAGAAAAATATATCAAACATACCTCTTTTTAAAAAGAGATTCACATATTATGGGCAAACGGGACCGATTTAAGCCTCTTAATTTTCTATGTAGATGAGTCTATACATACTCTTTAAAATACCAGAAGGAATTTCTCAAATTATCGTTTCTATATAAATAAAACAACAAAAACCATTTTGTCGCTTATGTCCTTTAGTTATAAGCTAGCGCGCGTATACAATCCTCGCCCCACTCAGACTCTCAGTCCTCTCTTGACCATTGTCAGCGACGGGTCTGTGCTAGTCGGCTTCCGGACGACATTAAGCATTGCGCGAATTTATTTGGCGGTTTTATAAAATAAAAATGGTAAATAAACAAAGAAACATGTTCCAAAAGGAAAAGAAGAGCTTGTTTATTAGAAAAATGTGCAAGACGTCTATGTTTCGCCGCCGCCACGGCACACAGTGGGCTGAAATTCGTGTTTCATAGACATTCAAATCCTTTTTTGAAAGCGACGCTTTTTTATACTTGGATACGATCGGGAATACCTTCTATATACCTGTTATGATAAACTTTTGGGTTTGTAATTGCAAACAGCGCTCTTAGAATTTATTTCGAAAAAAGTTGTATGGAGTCGACACAATAAATGATGATATCTCCGTTATCGCACAATTGCGCCTTTCAAAATAACGAACAAATCCAAGTTTGTAACGATACTTGCCATGGTGTTTGTATGTACTTTCAATGATTGAAGAATACTAAATGATTTTCTTTTAGTATGCTCCTATTTATTGCGATCGACTTTAATCTATTTTCCCGAACAACTAATTTGCTAAATACCCTCTTAATTATTTACTAACGAAAACTTAATTATTCAATAGATATAGATATTCAAAAAGTCAGTAGATAGTACACATGTCATTAACAAACAATAATTTCCTTAATTTTATTGGGGATTTTGAGAATCATTAGATAATTACTATTTCTGGTAATGAGTTTTCAAGCGAATTTGACTTTCTAATATGGCGCATAGTTAATTTGCGTTAATGTCCAGTCTATACAGGGTGTCCCAGAACTCAACATCAAGCCGAAACGGGGTGACAGGATTGATCATAACCATCACGAGAAAAATCTAAAAAAAAATCTATCCCATGCAGTTTGAAAATTATGGGCATTTTAAGAAAAACCTAGAAATTTGATCAAACTGTAACAGTTTTCGGTTATTGTGGTTATTCTTTTTTATTTTTGTTCATTTGAACTTTGGAAACGTAATCCTAAATAACATTTCAAGAATCCCAATAAAAATTAATGACACAATTGCCTCAAGTTTCCGAGAATTGAGACTATTCGTTAAACTACAAATTTAAAATTTTCAAGATTCGTCGACTTTGATAGGCCCTCCTTTAAAAAAAATGTACTAGAGTGCCTTGGCAAGTGGCATTAAAAGTTGGCGCATTTAATTCTAAAATGGTACAATACTTGTTAGTTCCATACAATAAAAAAGAGTAAAAAAATTAAAACCTCAAGTAACCCGATTTTTGCTATCTCAGTTAAAATGTTTTTGATTCGCACAAGCTCTAGGTAGGTTCTTAATTTTAAGGCAAAATGATGAGAGAGATGGATAGTGGGTATGTTTGCCATGAGTGAGCGAAACAGATAGTGACGCCACTTTTATTAAAGTGAAAAAAGTGAAAAAATGTTAGTAAAATAATGAAAAATCTTGATCTAGTTTAATTTAGGTTTTTTGGAATAAAAGTCAGATAAAGATTATTACAGTAAATAAGCCCATTGAGAACGTAGCCAACCTGCATGAAAGCATTTCTCAAGCAGCTGAGGAGATCAACTCTCGAAGATATGCCCGACTAATAAGTAGATCTTTTTTAAGAAGATGTAGGGCTTGTATTGAGGCTGATGGTAAACAATTTGAATATTTATTGTAATAAAAATGTTATTTCTCTATCTGACTTTTATTCCAACAAACCTAAATTAAACTAGATTAAGATTTTTCATTATTTCACTAACCTTTTTTCACTTTTTTCACTTTAATAAAAGTGGCGTCACTATCTGTCTCGCTCACTCATGGCAAACATACCCACTATCCATCTCTCTCATCATTTTGCCTTAAAATTAAGAACCTACCTAGAGCTTGTGCGAATCATAAACATTTTAACTGAGATAGCAAAAATCGGGTTACTTGAGGTTTTAATTTTTTTACTCTTTTTTATTGTATGGAACTAACAAGTATTGTACCATTTTAGAATTCTGATTAAATGCGCCAACTTTTAATGGCACTTGTCAAGGCACTTTAGTACATTTTTTTTAAAGGAGGGCCTAGCAAAGTCGACGAATCTTGAAATTTTTAAATTCGTAGTTTAACGAATAGTCTCAATTCTCGGAAACTTGAGGCAATCGTGTCATTATTTTTTATTGGGATTCTAGAAATGTTATTTAGGATTACGTTTCCAAAGTTTACATGAACAAAAATAAAAAAGAATAACCACAATAACCGAGAAATGGTACAGTTTGATCAAATTTCTATGTTTTTCTTAAAATGCCCATAATGTTCAAACTGCATGGGATAGATTTTTTTATATTTTTCTCGTGATGGTTATGATCAATCCTGTCACCCCGTTTCGGCCTGACGTTGAGTTCTGAGACACCCTGTATACATCCAAGTTAAGCTTGATATTAGTTAAAACAAAAAAATGAAATATCATTAAAGATTTTTTTTTTAAAAAGCACTCGTCTGACCTTGTCATGGAGTATGTCAAAAAATCAAAAATAATTAATATATTAATAACCTAAGAGGATATGTGCGATAACGGAGATATCTCGCTCTCTCTCTCTCTTGCAAAAAAGGATGTGAATGTCTATGAAACACGAATTTCAGCTCACTGTGCGGCATCGCGTCTCGCAATACTTACGTTACTTATCGGGGTGTGAGCGGGTTGTGGGGCGCGCGTGCCCGGTTTTGGAATTATTGTTTATCAATGCGTCGCCTTAAGTCAATATAAAGAGAAAGTTGAGTACCTTTGAATTAGAAATTAAGCTTTTCACGGTAACTCTTTAGTTACAAGATAACGTAAGTTTGGAAGGACGTCAAAATATTGAAGCACTCAAAAACTATTCACTCAATCACAAGATGTAGACGAAATCAAATAAGATATCTGTTTACTAGAAATAACTGATACAAAGCTATCTTACATCAAAAACTTCAGACGAAATCCAAATTGATAGCTGTAACTTAATCCGTAGAGAAATTGTGTAATCTCTCAAGTATGATTCCTTTCAAGTTAATACTAGAGTTTTTCAAGTTTCAGCGAGCGCCAGCTATCGGATCCCACCATTCCCACCTGATTTATAAATCATTATGCTTTAAAATGGATGCACTAACTTTACACTAAGTTCTTGAAAAAAACCTGTATATCAAGAGTTAGGTGGGCAGAGGTAACCTTTGTTAACCTAGATGTTGCACTTATTACCTTTTCCCAATGTTCATTAGAAAATAAATGAGCTAGAAATGTTACCCGGCCGTTTCTTAATGAACACAGAACTTCCATTGACTTTCAAAGTCGACCAAAACCTTTAAAACCCTCATCCCAGTGGTAATTATATAAATATTTCGAAGCCCGATTACCCTTGCCGTTAACGCATCCAAGTACGTCTCCAATTACGGGCTAATCGTCAGCCGAAGTACTGGAAATCGATTTAATTCAAATCTCCATAGTTAATTGCCGTCCGAAAAATTCAATCCGTTCTTTGTTCGTCATTAATTGTGCGAGCCACGAGCCCCGAGCCCCCGCGGCACGATCCCCTCGACCCAGTTCTGCTGGAAAACATAATTAAAGGCAGGAACTCTAAAAATCTCCCACAAAGAGCACAAAGGCGCAGTTTTAAAACCTACAAATGACGATCGGCGATGTATGCGGTGACGTCATGCTAATCAACGTCCATACTACATGTCATAGCAGGCAGAATAACGCAGGGGAATCTTTAGGCATTGATTTGTTTGAATGGTTATGTTACGTGTCACACAATGCCACACTTAGGTTGCCACTGACTTTGGGTGTGTATTTGTTACTAAATCATGCGTTATCGGCTAAACTGATTTGGTGGTTTAGTTAAATGAACCCCGTTTGCACCACAAATCACTAAATTAGACTTGCTCATTTATGACGTAGATCGAAGGACGTACCTTACACGTTTACGCATTTAATTAATTCGTTAATAATTTATCAAAATTGCATACATTTCTGAGAACTCCCCTTATTTTATTTGAGTTAATATATTACGCTTCAGGTGCGCTGGCAGCCTGGTAGGTACTCAGCGAAAATAAACAGTTGTTTGCACTTCCGTTAATATTCCAAGTGTGTAAAACGGTGTAGATGAGATTTGTTTGTTTCCCTCATAGCCTACGTCTATCATTGTAGTATTGATCGGATCAGTATCCCTTGTTTGAGTTAAACGTTCACAATGAAACTTTACTCATATTCTAGTACAGTATGTACACAGCGACGCTTACAACTTTTCCACCTCGCTGTTTCGTCACCTCTCGTCACTCTCATCATATCTACTAAAACTTTTTAAAACTTCGTTTATCGCTCATCGAGACTCTCGTATATTTTTAAGGGATCGCTTGCGGCTGTTTTGGGGTATTTTCACTTTGTGTGGGAAAGGTTTTTGCATAGAGAGAGTTTTATCGGTATGGTTGCGGCGCCGCCCGGCTTCCCGGTACTTGCCAGGATATTGCGTCGAGACACGTGTGTGGAAGTGCTCCATCTTGGCAGCAGTCATCTATTTCTGGCACATGTAGCCGACCCGGCTCAGTGGTCGTAATCTGTCGTATTACTTTTACTTGAAATTAGTTCCTTGTTTCTAGTCATAGTTGAAAATATGCAGCGTGTTGCTGTTCCCAACGTTTAATTACGAGGAGTATTTACAAGGAATGCATACCGAGCTGTGGGTGACATAATATTTGTAATAGCGGGCGGCGCCGGCTCGTGTCCTACTTATGATCCGAGCAGCGCGGTATGAAGCACAAACACAAACTTCACCCGAGCAATAACAGCATGAGGTGTGTTTGCGTCACGGCACAACACGCTGTTTTCCATAAACACAACATTCCCCTTTAGCAGCGAGTCGAGCAGCCATTTTAGTTTATTTTCCGACTGAAGACCTTCAGCTATAAAGGAAATGGCGCTCGCAACTAACATGCTGCATTCTATTCCTGAGTTTTTATTATTTGTGGAGTAAACATAGAAAGCAGTGCGTTCTTCTGCTCAAGTTTGAAACATTCGCGGCGGCTACAGGAATGTAGGACTGTGATTCTTATTTTATTTACGTCTCTCGGTTTATGTCGTAGGATCAGACTCACAACAATATTAGTGCCAAGCGTTTTTGCTCCGAGAAACGTTTGAATTGCGTACATATTATGTAACGTATGTAGTTTTTGATCTAGACAGATTTGTGTATGTGTCACATTACGAACATATTTTTATCAACATGTAACTTGAACAAGATTTAACTTGACTTTGATATCAAATGCTCTGATATTGAACTTGATGAAACTTCACCATGGCGACATGAATTTATATCAGCCCCATAGTAACCGGTGAATGTGCGTAGACGTCTGTACAAAATATTTTAAATTCTTTTCACTTGGCGTAAAGACGATGTTCATATTCTTTTCCTCACCATGAATGCCTATTGCGTAATACTGCTTCTATATCTGTCTATATGAATATATTCATGTAGATGCATGAAATGAAGTCGATACGAAAGTGTTTGATGTAATATATCGAGGACTAACAAGTTGGTTTTGTTCGACATGTCTTGTTACTAAGTGTAGGCTTGTAAACGTGTAGGTACTAGGTTTGGTTGAACACAGTGATACGAGGCGTAAGCTATAGACGAAACAAAGTTACAAATTACAGATTTCTGTATTTACGAAGCAGTAACAATGTTATTACGTATCTCCTACGTCCGAGAATTATACGGAGAAACTTCTCTTCAGATCAACGAGATGATCATTATTGGTTTATTTGTCATTCCCATTATTTTGTAAAGTAAAACTGTAACGGTACGGTATATTGCCGTATCATGTATAAGTTGTTTTGTTATACCTTTACTTTAGGCAGCAGCAAAATAACAGGCAAAATCGCGAGTAACTTTACTCTCGCGCCGTGTCGTGTCGTGTCGTGTCGACGTGATCACGACACAAACGTGGACTATTTGATGTCACCTAACGCGCCCTGCGTGAGTGACTGAGTAGTAAGTGGTGACTAACGATCATTCACGCACTACTCTCTAGGTCAGAGAGTCGAACCTCACTTCAAGTAATCATAAGACACGCGGGAGGGCGGAAGGATCAGGTGTGACAAGTGCTAGAAAGGGGAAAATATACTGAGCATATTTGCGCTTTCACTGAGTTATATAAACACGAAGTCTACCGAGGGATATTAAAAACATTCGCGATGTTTTAACATTGCATTGTTAAAAGTCTGATGTATAAATACGTCCTAAGTAATAAGGCAACATTGCCATACAACAAGCGTACATTACAATGGACAAGAACGAACACGTGAAGTTCCATACGAAACTGATTTACATTTTCTGTTAGAAGTTTTGCTATAAAAGAGTTATTAATCTTCCTTTGTAAGGAACACGACCCGTGTCCAATTAAGAAAAATAAAATAGTAAATTCTTAAATTTTTGTTGTAATATGAATTTCTTAGACGAAAATTGTATATTCTCAGTTATAAATAACAAAATTTGTCTACACATGAAATACTTAACCAACTTTCAAACGGGATCACAGAACAAACTTTACTCGCGTAGGTACACATACGAATGAATGGAAAACAAAAACTTGGAATAAGTTTATGAATGCGAAGGAATATAATGGCAATCTCAGTAGGGTAGAGAGAGGTAGTACTCAATGGTTTCATGACTAGGATATCAACAGGGGGTCGGAAGTGGAATAGTTTGAACGCTAGTGTATGTATCATTAAAACTAGTACTTTAAAGGATGTACTCGAAAGATTTCAAAGTTAAAGGAGGTTTGACTTTGAACCTCGTCGTCAAAAGCTATAAAATTAAATGGGGGTAACACAGCACGTAAGCACGAGCTTTGTATACACTGAGAATAATGAGACCATAGTATGTCTAGGCTATCTAGCTCAAATATATAATGGTTTTCAGACTGAAATCTACGTGTGGGTACGTTTCATATATAGGTATCACACAAAAAATCCTCTTCCGTCATAGTCGCTGTAGTCATACATAAGTTATTTAGTAAATGTTTACCGAACACTAAGCTGCTTGCGAGTAATTAAATCGAGGTGTTTCTGTGATCGTGCCATTACTCTGTTCGGCAAATGCACGCTCTTTGTAGGGCGGCCTTTGCAGGCGATCGTGTAATAGCTACATTGTACTGCGAACGAGGCACTCAGGTTTATATTAACCGAGGTAGCACAGAAATGTCCGACTGTTTCAGTAGAGTTCCAATTAGTGCTGCTTGATCAATTTCACAAAGCAGACGGATTCTATTACGTTGCCTACGAAACACTGTAAATCAGTAGGTATAATAAACTGCGTACGATTTCATATTGATAATATTACTGCTACAATATTCATACGTAGCAGTGCTACGCGTCCGCTACGGCAAAAGCAACGCCTAGCGCGACGTAGCACAGATGCGCTACGTCGTAGCAATTGCTAGGCCCCTACGACTTTTCCCCATCTGCTACACTCACGTAGCAGTATCATTTAATCCATTGAATAAAACTGATAATTATTTTCAGTGAACTCAATTTAAAGGATTCATTACAAGGCCCAGACGGCCCAGACGAGCCAGATGGCTTAACAATGCAAAAGTAACAGAATGAAAATCAAAGAGTTTTCTTTTTCCATCGTTTTGCAATCACCGCAAACTGTAGCGTTTTCAATTAGGCGCTAGCTATTGGAATCTATTTAGTGAGGCGAGGCTGACGAGTTCAACTCTTTGTTTAATTTTACTTCTGAACAGTATTCGAAGAAACTAGCTCATTTCGACGGCGAAGTGCCAATAACTCCTAACTGACAAAGTCAAAAATTTACACATACTGGATAAAAACGTTCAAAAATAGTCACGTTGTTTTAGTTGGGAGGTAATATGTATTTCCACATTTTAATTTAATGTTGTTGTTATAAAAATACACTTTGCGATTTCACTAAAACATGCGAATAACGCCTTTAAATTCAAAACGAAAAAAAAGTTAATTTCTCAAAAAAAAATCAGTTAGGAGGTATTGGCACTTCGCCGTCGATTTGTAATTAATAAGAACTGTGAAATCTTCATCCCGCCTACGTACGTCCAGCCGAGCCTACGCATCGGTCCCTCTGTCAAAATTGACTTCAATATCCTACGTCCGTTAATGGAAATATTTGTGGAATTTATAATTTTGTTCGAATCATGACAGATACACAGGATGGTAAGGAAAGTAGCGCAACCCGTTACCATACTACATGATGCTGAAGCCCCATGCGTTGAATTTCGTCTGTTCTTAAAAAAGAGACGAGTCATGTGCTGAATTTACGGTTCCAGTTAGCGCGTCACGGTACCTGACACCCATATATAATACTGTAAATACGGTTTCCGTTTTAGATGAACAACAATACATTTATGAAAGTATTTCTGACATAATGGCAGACAAGATAAGTAAAAGACAAAAGAAAGGAAGTCACAGAATAATTGTTGTTCTGTAGTTATTTATTATTTCACGTGCACTATACAATACTAATATTGTGTTTGCCTACCACCATGCAATGAGCCAAAGCTGTTGTATATTTAGTGCGAACACATCGATCGTTTTGACACGTGTAACGCAACATATAGGATCGCACCTATATGTCTTCATGGCAACAACACCGTACATTTAACGATAGATTTTTGATAATTTGCATCCGAACTAACATTTATTGCGCCATCCATCACGCTCGATAAAACATTCCCGGCTTGTTGAAACACTGCGATCCGATAGAACTCGTGTCCGTTAGATACATACATTTAGCTACCTATATCAAAGTCAGTGTCTAATCTAATGTATAGACCGAAATCAAACTTCTTCTCTAAAATAAAAACACGAAGAGGTTTCGAGAAATTTGGTAACGTCAGTTCAATGGGGATTGTCCAAAATTTCTAACCATTATATTTTATTTTATTTTTTGTATATTTAGAGCATTTTGAGAAACTAATTTGAATATTTTAATGATTGGCTCAATAGTTATTTTAATAAAAATTATTTAATTGTTTTAAGTTTTTAAGGTAGGTGACGTCATCCAGTGGCATAAAGATTAAGTGCCGTTGCCTTACTAGTACATAATTAAAAATTTTAATCTGTCAACACAACGTCAACAATCTCACATCTGTCAAAGTGTCAATAGGCCGAATAGACGTCTTAAATAATCGAATCCTAGCTTAGCGTATTTATTTACAAATGGTGTTTTTTATATGTAAGTGTCCTCCAAGGAATATACTACTCTCTATCGTCACTAGAACAATCGACGCGGCGACTTAGGAATAGAATAATGCGGCGACGACATGCACGCGGCGACATTATTACTATTATTGCTGCAAGTTGGAACAAAGCACTTCCTGTATTCCATAACTCTTCCAGTATATTAAATATTGTCGAGTGTTGAAATAATGTATGTAATGTAATAATGAGATATAAACAAGAATGTTTATATTTTTGACATATTTACAATAATTTGACATTTGACAGATTGTAGACAATACTTGACTCTTACTTTTTATTTTCTGAGGCAACGATACAAAACTGTACGGCCAAAGTCGTACGTAATTTGAAGGGCAAAGAAGGTCAATCGTATTTTATCAAAAATATCAATAACATATGAATATTTTTCAAAATTAATTAGTCCGTAATGATCAGTAACGCTATTCCTGGAAATGGTTTTTCAATTACAACATTTAAAAAAATATGAACAATGCCCATTCCCTAGGATGGATATTGTTGATCAATCATCATCTGAATGCCTTCCAAACTTGACATATATGTATGCAAGCAGTGAGTACAAGAGACTGAAGAATAGAATAGAATACTCTTTATTATGTACACATAAATAAGAAGAAAAGAAGAAGATTCAATTTTAGAAGAACATTAAAGTTAAATCGTGTAACATTGGCAGCATGTCCATAGCAGAGACCGCATATGCAGTGTGGTACCTCGGAGTGTGTGGGCCTGCGCTTGATGTGACCGTCTGTACTACAGTGACTCGTGACGCCACAGCTACACAGCTTACTATGTGACCTAAATTATGTGTACAAGTTGTACAGTCACATGTAATCATAATAATAATGTTCCATAAGTGCCACCAAATTAGAAAGCGATTTCCTCAAGTATTGCCAACTTATATACTTAACTTATTTCCAAGAATGTATCCGAAAATACTTATGGATTGTTCCTTATTCATATTACACAATTGCAATAAAAACATTCCGCTAAGTGTAGGTAGGTAACTTATTCAATATGTTTGCACGTCACAATGAAAGGTATTGCCATAGTACGTGTATTACGTAATGACCCCGCTGGATAAGCAGAAGTCCGTTTGTGATCATAGGATAAGCTCCAGACTGGAGCACAAATATTTATCACAGTCATTAACTTCAATATTAGTACAAATCTTTTCAGTTGTGATTTAGTCTGGAAAGGTAAAGAATTTTGACTTTAAGAATTGTCCTGTGATTTATTGTAGTAGAAAATACTCGACCATTGAGATATCTCGGATTATTCTAGTGCCTTTTATTCAACTCCTACGCTAATAATTTCCGTGTACTACGTTGGTAAAAAATTAAAAATAAATCATATTCAGCTGTTTATAGTTCAGAAACTAAATATATATCATTAAGTCTTCAAAATTAAACTTTTACGGCCCTTGTTTATGTATTTTTACTCATTGGGACTGAATATATTTCAAAAATATAACAAGAGATAGGTAGAACGATCCAGCGATATTAATCATTATTTTTATTTGCCGTTACTCCAACAACGCCGACGGGTATACAAAATAAAAGCATATTTTCAGGTACATTGTTCGCCTTTGATGCAGCGTCGATTTGACAAATTAAAAGGTTTGTTTTTACTGGATTTTTTTTTTTGCAACATGCTTGTGTTCTTCATACGAAACAGGTATGTACATTGATAAAGAAGCTTTATAAAAACGGTAATTAACATGCATAGAGAAAGTCTTACATGTAACTGTACATTATTATGTAAACGAGAAAAGGATTTGTAAAATGCTCGCAAATTAAATACATGATATGTAGACAAATGCAGAAACATAAAACGTTGAACAGATAATTGCCATTTAATATCTTCTGTTTCCAATAAATGTGGCAATGTGATTAACGCGATCATTTTTAATGATCATAACGAATGTTTTAATTAAATAATTAATGAGATCTGTGATTTCCGAAATATTTAATTAAAATCCTATTTATTAAATTTGATAATTATCCAAAAACGTCACATATTACAATTCGTTGTACGTGATGTTAACTATTCTGTTTGTTCGTCCAGAAAGGTAAAACTATTTTATATAGGTAATAGATAGCCCGAGGACCAGCCAAAAAGTAAATACCTAAATATCTATATTTACAATTGGTTACGTACTCAAATAACTCACCTATATGTGCTTCAATATTTTCCAACTAATAAAAGTATGAAACTAGTTCAGCAAATATGTTTTTAGTTTTGCGTAGAGCAGACTTGTAGCTTATTTCGAAATGTTATGATACGTAAAGCTAGACTTTACAAAGAAATTATCTCAGTGTCCGCACGAAATCTAAACAAGTAAACAGCAAAACACTTTACTTACAATCCTGGCTCAAGGCGGAAATGCAGAGGCATTGAGCCGTCAACCTTTGGCACGTGAACCCAGACAAGGGCAGGCACTAGTATCAAGTGAATACACTCCACTTTTCAAGGATCCATTCCCGTTATATTAAAGCTATGAGACCACTTTATAAAGACTAAATATTTAAACTTTAACATCGAAGGATTTTTTACGAGAAAAATTACGAAAATAAGATCCTACTTGAGGCAAATAAAAAAATCGAGCACGAGGATTAAAGAGGGTTATTAACAATGTCTTGTTGCGCGCCGCAAATAATGCTTGATACATGGCGACATTAGTTACTACTAGCGCCATCTAGTATCGGGTAGCGGAACTAGTACCTTGGTACTAGGACCTTGACCCTACTTGACCTTTTTCTAAGTACTAGTAATTCCGAGAACTATCGACGTCGAGTCAGTCGGGACCAGTATGTACTCGAACGTTCTAGATGTTTATGTACTAGCTCTGCGGCACTATATAAGGCGGGCGCGAGCCGCGAGACATATAGTTTCGATTAAGCGATAAGAGCGATAACATCGAAGGCGATATTCGAGTGCGACTTAAGATTGATCAGTAAGTGCAATTGTGTTTCTTATTAGTGTGTTTGAATTGTAATTAGTGTTGTGATTAAAGTGTCAATTTTTGGTGATTAAATCGGCAGTTTTTATTGTCACGAACCCCAAGCTCGTAACAATTGGTGTCAGAAGCGGGGATTAAAATCATGCCGATTTTACCCAAAGACGACATGGAGGGTATCCGTACCCGGAGTCAACGCCAGCAAGAGACGGATCAGAGGCGATTTGGTGGAGCAATGCCACAGGTGTCGGAAGGCCAGCTACCGACCACGGAGGCCGGTCCGTCCACAGCTGCTCCGGCATCATCAGCACCAGATTTTGCTGCTCTGATGATGATGCTGCAGGAGCAAGCCCGCCGACAGGAGGAGCAGGCCCACCGACAGGAGGAACAGGCTCGTCGGTTGGAGGAACAGCTCCAGCGGGACAAGGAGGAGCAGGCCCGCCGACAGGAGGAGCAGGCCCGCCGACAGGAGGAGCAGGCCCGCCGACAGGAGGAACAGGCTCGTCGGTTGGAGGAACAGCTCCAGCGGGATAAGGAGGAGCAGGCGCGCCGCCAGGAAGAGCAGATGCTCCTTATAAAGGACCTTCACGCTACCTTCGGTAAAGACATGAAGGAGGTGAAGGAAAAGGTTGCTCAACATGACAACCGTCTGTCGGAAGCCGAAACACGAATCGACCAAGTGAATAATCGGGTTGACAACGTGATGGCAGACGTGAAGGAAACCGTGATGGCTGACGTGAAGGAAACCGTGATAGCTGACGTGAAGGAAACCGTGATGGCTGACGTGAAGAAAACGCTGGATTATCTGAAACTGGGTGATGGAATCGCAGCTCCCGTAGCTACAACACCTTCGCTACGTGGATTCAAAGTGCCACCGTTCGACGGAACTTCTTCCTGGTCGGCCTACAAAATCCAGTTTGAGGCTGTCATGAAGGCGAACGGGTGGAATAAAAGTCAGGCCATGACTGCCCTCACCCTGGGTTTGCGCGACCAGGCCTTAACTGTTCTGGAAGCTCTCGGTAAGGAAGTGACTTACGAGCAGCTCCTTGAGGCATTGGAGGCTCGGTATGGCGACGCTCACCTGGAACACGTGTTTCGGGCGCAGCTCAAGGATCGCGTGCAACGCAACAACGAAAACCTGCAGCAGTGGGCACTTGAAGTGGAGAAGCTGGTTCGTAAAGCTTACCAGTCCGTACCTGCGCTGATTGATGGGAACCTGGTGCAGGCATTCATCGACGGCATCCGCGACCTTGAAGTTAGAGCTGCTGTGAGGCTCGGTCACCACGGGACGCTGAAGGACGCCTTGGCCCATGCACTGGAGGTGGAAGCGGTGCGGCAGGATCATCGTTCCCATCGCGTCAGGGAGGTTGCAGCGGCTACAATTCGCAACCGCAAGAAGGGGTACAGCCCTAGGTGCTACGGCTGTGGGGAAAGGGGCCACCTTCGATCCAGTTGCCCTAAGCGGACTGCAGAAAGGGAAGGTGGCTGGACTCGAGAGGGTAGTGCGGCTAACAGCACCGCCCAGCAGCAGCAGGACGGCTTTGTGGTTAAACAACGCAGCGAGAAGTCTCTTGGCAACACAGGTGCATTGTCAAGAAGACCTTGTCCTGAAGACTGCAAGCACTGTACTAGGCAGGAAAGTAAGGAAGTGGTACCTGTAAGGATGCTCAGGACAGACCTCAGCAACGAGTGGAAGGAAAGCTTACAACGTGCACAGCAGGAAGATTCAGACATCAAGCCGATTCTGGAGTGGATGAAGGTCAGAGCTCCTAAGCCCAGGTGGAGTGACGTCTCAGCGATGAGTTCGGTCACAAAAAACTATTGGGCCCAATGGGACAGCTTGGTGGTTCAGGATGGAGTCCTGTGCCGTAAATGGGAAAATGCTCGGGGAGACAGCTGTCATTTGCAAATGGTTGTCCCTAAAGCTCAAGTACCGGATGTTCTACAGCTGTACCATAATGGTTGTTCGGGAGGTCATCTGGGAGTAAAACGGACTCTACTGAAGATACGAGAACGGTTTTACTGGGTCCACTGTCGGGACGATGTCGAGGATTGGTGTCGCAAATGTACAAGTTGTGCAGCTGTAAAGGGACCTCAGACTCGTAGTAGGGGTGCATTAAAATTGTATAATGTTGGTGCACCATGGGAGAGGATAGCCCTTGACGTTGCGGGGCCGTTTCCGGAAAGTGAAAGTGGCAACAAGTATTTCATGGTTGTGATGGATTACTTCACTAAGTGGCCGGAAGTCTTCGCCATTCCAAATCAAGAAGCTGCGACAGTTGCGGACAAATTAGTTCATGAAGTCTTCTGTCGTTTTGGAGTACCTTTGGAGATTCACAGTGATCAAGGAAGGAATTTTGAGTCACAAATATTCCAGGAAACTTGTCGAGTTATGGGTACTCATAAAACAAGGACGACTTCTTACCACCCACAATCCGATGGAATGGTGGAACGATTTAATCAGACACTGGAGAGGTACCTAGCGAAAGTTGTGGAAAATCGGCAACGAGATTGGGACAAGCACATACAACCGTTTTTGTTGTCATATCGAAGTGCTGTCCACGAAAGTACAGCGGTGACACCAGCTTTCGCAAACTTCGGAAGAGAACTACGGCTGCCTGCAGACCTGATCACCGGAATACCACCTGATGCCCCACGCAGTGTAACTGATTATGCGAATGATTTACGGAACAAAATGAATGACATTTATGAGCACGTCAGACAATCGGGCCAGCAAATGTCTGAAAAGATGAAAACCCGTTATGACCGCAAAATGAACAATAAAGGGTTCGACGAAGGTTCACTGGTGTGGTTGCACAATCCAGTCCGCAGCAAAGGGAAAGCCCCTAAGCTCCTAAGCTTCAAGCTAAATGGGACTGACCGTACCGGATTGTGACAAAGATCAATGATGTAACCTACCGGATACAGAAAGGTGCAAGAGGTACTCCTAAGATCGTCCATGTGGATCGACTGGCGCGTTATTATGGGGCCAATAATGCTCGGGACGAGCATGTCTAAGGAGGGGGCAGTGTTGCGCGCCGCAAATAATGCTTGATACATGGCGACATTAGTTACTACTAGCGCCATCTAGTATCGGGTAGCGGAACTAGTACCTTGGTACTAGGACCTTGACCCTACTTGACCTTTTTCTAAGTACTAGTAATTCCGAGAACTATCGACGTCGAGTCAGTCGGGACCAGTATGTACTCGAACGTTCTAGATGTTTATGTACTAGCTCTGCGGCACTATATAAGGCGGGCGCGAGCCGCGAGACATATAGTTTCGATTAAGCGATAAGAGCGATAACATCGAAGGCGATATTCGAGTGCGACTTAAGATTGATCAGTAAGTGCAATTGTGTTTCTTATTAGTGTGTTTGAATTGTAATTAGTGTTGTGATTAAAGTGTCAATTTTTGGTGATTAAATCGGCAGTTTTTATTGTCACGAACCCCAAGCTCGTAACAGTCTTATAGCGGCGATATTACGAAGAGAGGTCGACCTCGGGTCGGAGGGCCCGAGGTCAGCGGCTACATTGATGGAATCCCACAACATTACAGAGAGCGGGCGATACCAAGATAAAAAAGATCCCTTGATTACAACGTGCCGACAAATGTGGGGCATAACTCTTGCAGCGGGACGCCGACTGATTGCACACCAATGAAATACGTGACGCCCTAGTAATACAGCTTAGAATCGATTGTCGCCGCTAATGTAGAAAACGATTACGGCGGATTTAAAAATGGTTAGTGGTGAACTAAAACCCATTTGTAATGTATTGGATTGAAATTCTATTAACGTTTGTGACGGCCAACTTTGATTTGGTGCTTGTAAGCTATTCGCAATTTTCATTTATCTTGCCTTTTACAATTGCTCAGTGGACTAGAACTCGATTGACCGGTCTAATCTTCAATATCCTTTGTTAGTCAGCTAGATATCCGAATATTTCCAGTCGCACCCACATGGTTTGCCACCAGGTGAGGACTCACCTGGTGGCAAACCATGTGGGTGCCACCTGGACAGGTGGCAATCGGGAATAAAATTCCCAGTTGCCATCGGGTGGCGACTGGGAAGTTATTGCTCCCACTTCAAATTACTGTACACTGCGGCGCGGATCGCCAACCCCCCTCATCGTTGTCTGTCTCACGGCCGCGATGAGGGGGTTGGCAGTCAGACTTTTCCGATGCGGTTCATCCGATGGCAACTGGGAATTTTGTTCCCGATTGCCACCTGGTGGCAATGCATGTGGGGGCGACTTGAATATTCGTAGATATCAGATAGGTTTGTTGCATATTACATTATAATTATGACAACACACTTTCATTGTGTCGAGCCTTTTCAAAGACTAGTCCACAAAATCATCTAAATTGGAATGTGTGTACCCGTTTCTTATATCACACACCAAAAAGGGTGTGCAATTTTCGGGAAATCTATAGATATCAATAAATTCCCCACATTTTGTGTGCTTGTTCGAAACGAGGTCGCTCAATGGGTGTCTACCGGCAGGAGGTCGCGAATTTCGATTGACTACGCAGAGTTTATTAATCTTTTGCAACAAGCAACATTAGAAATGTAGAACTCCATGATATATGTATGTATACATTCAATTTCCGTCAATTTTCAGCGAATGCGTCTCCCTATTTTATGTGAAATCTTTTGAAGCAAAATAAAGCTGGCGACACATTTTGCATTCATACCATTTAAATCTGTTCGCCCTTCATCAAAGGAAGTGCTTTGCTAAGTATATGTTTAAATGTAGGACAATCACTGAACTGACTTGATTTAAATGAGAAATAAAAATCCAAATTCTTGTTACATAAATGATGAAAAGTCGTTACGAGCGAGCTAATGGCAAGTTTACCGAATGACTACTCTTGTACCACTTTATAATTGCCTCAAGTACAGCTAATAGGTACAAACATTCGCAAGACGTAGTGAGCTTGTGCTCGTATCCAGAACTAATGGCGCCGCTCACTCACACGACTGAGCGACACTTTGACATACTACCGGCTTATTAACAACTTGCTAATTAGCCAAAATCTTACACCTATGTGCCGCGAGACTCGCTCGTCTGGAAATTCAAGCAAGATTTTCGATACAGAGCCGAGTCTATGCTGTGTTAGGGGAGCAAGTTTCAGATCTAATACTTATTCTAATGTGTACGGAGCTAACAAATGGACACGTGGTGAGCTAAGTTTATTGAGACTAATGTGTGTCTGTTTTCTTCTTGGTTGTTACTACAAATTGTACTACAATGTGAGGAGATATTAAGTAAAAACAAATACGTGTCTTTTGAACCGAGAAATCTACTGCTCTTGTACAGAAAGGTTCGACGCCGTTGTACAAACAGTTCTCGCTGAATTTCAAGATGAAACATGTTATTTCATAGAAAGTCAAGCACCCTCACAAAATATTTATATACGTTTGAATGCCAAAATGACAAATGAAATTCGCGAAACGTCTTTCTTAGAAGCTGCGCTGCGAAGTATATTTAATCTGTCAGTGATTGACAGCTGAAGCTTGTTTTTCTTTAACAAATACTTTGTCAGAATACGAATAAGAAATGCCATACAACAATATTGACCTTCCAAGTCCTAAATCAATACAAATAAAGCCTTATGTATCTAAACATGTATAGAAATATTGAAGTAGGTATCAATGCGAAGAGTTCGGGCGCCATCTTCATCAAAGTTATCCAATAAATTATGTGAGATATAACGCAACATAACACAAACACTATACACGGATATCATAATCAATCGAAGGTAACATGATAGGACGATCTGTGTTACGTATCCTCCACAGTATCACATTGTCGGCCGGTATGGAGCGCGCGCGATAGGCGAACGTAAACACCACTGATGTTTGGAATAAATTATTCACTGTGTTGTGGTACCCTGGTAGTGAACATTCAACGTACATGACGTGGAGGTGTCGGAGGCCGCGGAAACGCGAGACGCGTACAGGCGCCGGGGCGGGCGGCCGATCACTGAAACGTCCCGGGCGCGCGTCGCCCCGCGCCCCCTGTAGCCCCCGCTACTGAAACTCTCAATTATTTTATTGGGAAAGCTAATGAGACGAGAGCCATCCACAGGACTGCTGTCCGTTATTCCCATGGTTACCGGCAAATAAAACATCGTTAGGATTACGCGGTAATTCGCTCGTATTGGCGGCGTAGTCAATTTTGGAGCTTCGAGTATATTTAAATAATATTTGAGTTCACAGACTGCGGATTAACGAAATTGCTACATATGTATTCATGTACATAAAAGGCAGCGTCGAATTTTAAATAAACATCAAAGCCCCGGAGTTATTGGAGTAGACATTTCATAAGACACGGAATGTCTTTTCAATCGGCGTTCGTCGCAGTCGGGGTGTACTTTTAAAAGTCCCCGAAGTTATTCGGTGTCCTTCGGCGGCACTTTCTTCCTTATTTGCGTAATGTGGACGTGTGCCGGGAATAACAATCTTGTCCTAATTGATAGTCGGCGCGCCCGAGGACACGGGGACATGAGGAGATCTGCAGCACTGTGTAGGTGTCGCTATAGGCGTCGCTTTGTAAAGCCCTTTTCTTAGTAGGAAGCGAAAAATTCCACATTCCCATAATGTTTGCAACTGAACGCGATAGAACCTTCCCAGAATCAGCTCTTTGGTGGCTTCTCAGTATCAATTTACAATCAAATTGGTTTACTTTTGTAAGAATCCTATTTACTCTCTAAAAGCCTCCGTCGAAGTCATTCAATTGTGATGTGACGAATTTTTTTACTTTAGCGAGAACGATTGCCATTTGACCTCGGCAGCCCGCAGGGAAATCAGATGCTCGCAATACGCGCAATCAATGCACGGGTGGACGGTGATTCTGTTCCATTACGAGCTATATGTCGGGTCTGATGTAATCTCTGCTTCGTCTCTTATGTTGATTCTCATGCGGTAGTCTCTTCTCAAACCCACAAGATCCAACCCAACTACCACTATTTCAATTATCGTAACATTATTAGTTAATGGCATCATTTAGAAGTTACGGCTCCCCCAGTCCGAATAAATTTACAATTGATTACTGTTGGATCTCTGCTCACCCACCCCTAAGGGGCGTGGGGGTTTAGATAAGACCAGGAAGTACAACAAACAGTGAGTCAACTTATACACAAAACATTCACAGAGCTCGGACAATCTAAATTGTTCGGGGACATCCGAGGAATCCAGGGATTCGCAGTCAGCGAATAAAAAAGAAATTTGGGTAGACAACAAAAGACAATAGCAAATGGTCACTCCTGCGAGAGAACATGTTTGAAGTAGGGTGTAGGCTGGCATAAAATACGGCCCTTTGGGTCGCTCGTATTCAGCTAGCATTTAGTTTCAGACCACGTGTAACATGATTGGCTATACCTGCATTTATCTAGCAGATGACGAACCTACAGTACCCGGCGATAAATATTGCACTTCGACCTTTACCTTTTTTGTATTTTATACAAAGAATAAAAATAATTATCAAAAGAAGCAAATCATAATTGTTTTAACAGCTCCTAATAGATACCGGACTGTTTGTATTTCGTGTGACAGAGATAACGCTCTACGAAGCCGAAATTAGCCGATTGTCTCTTTCCAAAGTTCGATGTGCAATATTTATCGCTGGGTACTGTACTTTTCTAGTGACCTCTATCCCTCACAAAATGATGTGTAATACTGTAAGTCGGTTTACACAAATAGTTTTACACGTCAATATTTTTAAAACTAGATGAGGTTGGTACATCGGAACATCATACAATTTTAATTCCCTTAAAGTTAGTACACGTAAATATACAATAATCTGCTATAATAATTTCTAGGATGGCAATGAGCTTTGTTCCAAACATTTGGCCTATATCTGATATTAGTCAACCGAGGATTACAGAAGCACACACCGTGCTTACCCTTGCAAGGGGAATACAGGTGTGACAATATGTTACCACAGAAGATACATTACCCACATGCCAACATCAGATTCCGTCAGACCGCAGTAGTAAGAACGTGGGCCGGCCAGCCTTAATCAATGAAGACAAACACTACTCTCATTTGTGAATCAGGTCGAGTTGGTTTAGAGAAGTCATCACTCATTATCTTGAGTCTGTCTTTAACCTAAATACATGATTCGCTCCAACTTACTTTGGAAGTAAACGCAATAAAGGTACCTAATGCTCGTTAGGTTTATGGCGGCATCGTAAAATTTCTATGGCGTTGCTCTATCTTTTTTAATACCTTCTTTGGAATGTACACAATAAGATACTTCTAGGAAAGTTATCTTAGATTTTATCCACAAACTATAAAATGCAACAAGTGCATCATCAAACTTCATCAACTGCAAATTGGCAAAAAATCTGATTTATATCAGCGTTTTTGAACGAGAGTTAAAAGAATGAAGTAGGTATACTTATTATGGGTATGGGAAATATAATGAAAATTCAATATCAGGGGTTGAAACCTGATCAGATTCCGTTAATATCAGGAAGTCGTATAATGTCGTCCTACCTTTTCGCGAATATCAAAACAAAGTTAAATCAATGTTCCGCCCGGAAGTTCATCCGAACGTTTCAGCTTCAACAACAATGTTTATTTCAGTTGTAAGATAACCTCTGTCTTAGATTGTTGATAAAATTTCAATAATTGGGAGAGGTACTTCCCTTTTTCTTTTTTTTTTGTGTTTCTGACATTACGAACATAATTTATTTTTTGTTTTATTCAATAAGTCTTAATTGTTGAATACTTCGTTATTAATTAATATCTCTTCCTATTTAGTAATAAAATTCTATTAATCTCTTAAATAAATTACAAACTATAGTGTTGTATAATTTAGAAGCATTTTTAAATTTTGTAAATGTAAGAACCATGTTTCCGTTTATTATGATTTTTTTCATGTTGACTTGAAAGAGCATGGCAGTTGAGAACATATCATGCTCACTTAAATGTCTCATCGATGGTGGCGCGTGTGTTGGATCATTCGGTTCCCTACAAAATGGTTGACCTAGATGGTGCTGATCCATGCGTCATGTTCGTGAATCGGTTGAGACTGGTCATCTCTTAACTGCCAAGGCTTATTTTTAAACTTATATTTTGAAATGTTTCTTCATTTGTGTTTTTTTTTTACATTGTTCTCACATATAGAAGCAACAATAATAATGTACCCACGATTTGTAATATCTTGATTTAAAAGAGTGTCCATGGAGTTTCTTGCCCGTTCTTCTCCATAGAGATTTACGTTTTGGAATGGGCAACTAGCTTCAACTTTCTAACTGACGGACTATTTTAATTTTGACAATTCAAAAGTGCCTGTACAAGGTTTAATTGAAATAAATGCTTTGAGTTTGAGTTCGAGTTGACATATCGAATTTAATATGAACACCAACAAATATTTTCTTTCAGTTGTCTTTTATGAGCCCCACGTGAGATTAGGGTGTGACTACTCATTACTGAATACCAAGCGGAAATAAGGTACGACTAAACGGAATAGAAAATAATGTGTACAATTTTGGGTAATGTGGTAATTATTGACGCGGTGCAGGGCAGGAGCTAGGCCGGTGCTACACTGGTGGATTCATTTACGACGACCAAGGAGAAAAGAGTTGTAGTGTAATTCCACCTTACACCACAACGGACCCGGTAGCTTAGTGAATGATAGGCCAAACAGTTACTGTAATAGTTTTAATAGTGGATGGGGTAGCCCTTTGATATAATTTAACGTCATTCTCATTTTGTATAGTTGACCTCGTAATTGCTTTACCACTTTTGGCGAACTCAAACTTCACTAAGGTTTAACCTAATTTACTGACACATGGACAAAATTGGCCTTTTTTTCCGACGTGCAATGTAAGTGACATTCAACCTTAGGATGGTAATCACGAGGTCGACTAAACAAATATAAAAGAAACCTTTTGGAGCATTTGGCTAATAAAAGACTAGACTAGAGCATAGGTATTGGAACTCAAATCGACAAGTTTATCGTCATTTGATCTACAAAATTTGGATCGCGAAAAACTTGGATTTTAACTGGGAATTAAAAGCCTTAGTCATCAAGGGTTAACTAGGTATACTATCTTTAGGTAGGACTAGCTCGGTCCTATACTGGCTAGAGGTATTGACAGGATTACATAATCCGATTATAACGAGAAACTCATTGGTTATGGAACTTCATTGGTTGTGTATCTACTGTAGGATATCCACTCAGCACTCGCAAGTCTACTTATAGACGACTGATTAATACGATGGACAGCTTCTTCCTAAATAAAAACATTGGTACGTTCTACCATCACTAATATGCAACTGCCATCCCTAAAAGATATTCCTGCACCTTACCTTACCTGCAAGATATTTCTTTAATTTTTACCAGCTTTATGTAGTCCAGGGTATCGAATAATTTACTGCCATTGTAGGTAATTCTCGGAACGTAACATGTAATCTACCGGCCACTGGTCGCAGAATGTGGAGCATAGCTATAGAACTGCGTACATTGCTGGCCAGCGACAATGGGGCACAAAGCCAAAGGAGGAATTATGTGAAGGATTACACACACACACACAGATACATACCACGACCAAATAGCTGGACACCTCCGCTCCGTACTGTGTGAGGCGGAATCATGTACGTAGTCAAATGAACTTATTGATGGATAAAACTGTTTTATGATTGTTCTATAGTAATGGTAATGAAGAACACACAATGTTTAAAGCTCTGAAGTAGAAAAGAAATGATTCGTAGGTACTTTATATTAAGCGTTCACAATTTGATACTTTCGCATCGCGTGATGAAGACACATTTGTCAATATATGACATCTTCATCTCCCTAACATATTCACACACATTTCCTCCGTAATCGATAACTTGAAAACATAATCTGCTTTACTTGTCGTACACACCGGCACTGATCAGCTTACCTTTGTGTCACTCGTTTGTGATACGGATCCGACCTTAACTTACATGAATGAATCCATTTTCAGTTTAACTACAATTTCAATATCGTGCATGTAACAAGTATGTATATATCCAAAGACGACTAAAGAAATCTTCCCTTTCTCAGTTCAATGGAGCAGAGAGGACGCATCACAATCGTAAAGACGCGCCCTATAAAATAGTTTCTGTGTATTGGAGGTACCGGCTATACGTCAGACATAAAAGGAGATTTGGATCCAATCGATTGTACATGTTTTAATGTAAATAACATTGGATCAAAGGATCTTTTTTATGTGGGTAGCGTTTGACATGCTTGCCAAGTTATATTAAGTTTCAGTGAAACCGCAAACGAAGTTACAAATGCAAAATGAAAGGGCCGATGCTAAAGTTATTTTATATCAAAGTGCTCGTAATAAGGTGTTTCAGAAGAAAAGTGAGTTTTGAATGGTTGTAAACCTCGTTGGAACTAATCAAGAGCGCCTACTTTTCACAGCCTCGTGGAGTTTGGAAAGTTCCGCTCACAAAGCTCGTCTATTTAACTGACACATTTCTGCAACGAACACCGCGCCCCGCATCGCTCGACAAACTTATATTTAACACCAAAAAATACCCTCATTTAACCACTTCCAATGAGATTAAATACAAATTGATTCGTGATTGATTTCAGGCCCGCAGATTTAAGTTTGATAGGGAGTTAATTCGACGTCTAATTGCAGGCACGATTCAGTTCTCTCGAGTTGTTTAACGACAGTTATAAGAAATAGCAGATCATGAATTCGGTTTTAGTGCTGTTGAACTTAAATGAAATGTATAATGTATTGGGTAGAAACTAAACTAAATGGTTGGTTTTAATTAAATAAAAAGAGTCCGTGTCGGCGGCACGGCCGCGAGAAAGTTGTGCAACTTTAATCCGACAGTCAAGTGATGGTCGGAATTTGTAACGTCTTCCACACTTCGCGAAAGATCCTTCATTTTAAATATGAAGGCTCCCCGAGTGCCTTTACAGAATTTATCTACGTGAGTGAATTTTATAAATTCGTTCATAACTCATAACTTTCGAGTGGTGTTACGGGTAATCCTTGACGCCTTTATGTGATGACTATTAAAAGATACGCCAACTTGGTTTAGTTTCCATTTCGCGATAATTTCGAAAATTCGTATGCAAAAAACGAAATAGGTAATTAATTTTACATTAGCTCTTCTCTGAATATTTTAACAAGTAGGTATATTCATTTTCTTGTGCGTTAAATAAATAGTTTATATAAAATAGGTAAATAGTTATCAGCGCAATTCTGGTAACAAGTAATATCATCTTCCAAATAATACCTACAAGCTCAAATTAAATAGTTTTTATACAAGCTCTTATTAAGAGTGTCTGGCACGTCTGAAACGTGAAGAGTCTACCTACCTATTATTGTTTCATAGAGCTTTTATTTCTAATAACTTTTACAAAAAAAAAACAAGTAGTTACCTAATAGGCTTTATTAAGCAAAATAAACATAGATACGATTTCATGTAGATGTACCTCTAAAATTCAACACGTATACGTAGATTATGATAATACAATCTCAGAATTTTTATTAGGTAGGTACCTATTATATCTAAAATGCGTCGTGGGCCCGCGACCTTGTTGCCGGGTGGTTTAAGGGGCTAACATCAGCTAAAGCGCGGTCACTGTCGGACTGCATAGACAAGAAAGAGAAGCACAATGACACAACGCGGGTAATTTATTGCAAAATATGAAGCAATAATTTAATTACAAAAAATCTATTTTTTTGAAGAAAAAATTAAAACACTAGTATTTTAGTACATATGTTGCTTGTCATGCAATCTGACAAAAAACCAGAATTATTGTATGTATATTAGTATGGTTTTTATTGTAAAAAGAAAGTTTTTAGAGATATCTTCATGATTTTTTTCTATCGAATCAAACTAGTTGTAATATGTTTTCAACACACAATCTACGTAGCATATATCCTGAAGAATATCATATATTTTTCTGGTTTTGTTTACTGTAGTCGATCATATACTTTTATTGTTCTAAAACTTGCGTTTTTTGTATTTAGGTCCTGTAAGCCCCTTAAACCCCAGAGACTGGACGACAAAGACACCGGCGGGCGACCACACGCGGCGCTTGGGCATAAAGGAGGCCTAATCCACTTAGGGCATCCTTGCACGTCTCACAGACCGGTTCATTATGCGCCATAATTCATTTATTAAATAATCCTTTTTGCTTTACGAACCTGGTAACTTTGCTGAAGTGATCCACATTTATCTTTTGCTTTAAATACTCCGTAACGTGGGAATAACGGTATCGGTATACAGAGTCATGGAATCGTAGCTTACAAACAGGTTTCAAATAGTCAGAATAAACAGAGTACACCAGCTAGATTAAATTTCGGAATACCGCAGGGATCAATTTTAGGACCTCTACTTTCCTTCTGTACGTAAATCGGGCGACATCACTCTGTACGCTGACGACACTTGTCTCTTCTATTTTGGACATGATTTTCAAGAGATTGTCAGAAAAGCGCAAGCTGACCTATCATCACTTAATGAATGGTTCAAGTACAATTTGCTGACCATCAACCCGAAAAAAACGTCGTATATGGTCTTTGTAACAAAAAATAAAAAAAACCTAGCAATATTAAACTATCCATAGACAATGAATCCCTACAAAAGTCAACAAACAAAAGTATTTAGGCTTAACTCTGGACCCTAGACTATCATGGTGTAATCACATTGAAAACATGCGTAACAAAATCTCTTCACTCACTGGGGCATTACGTAGACTTTCTGGTTGTATCCCACATAGAATTAAACCCATGATATACAATGCACTCGTGAAACCTCACCTGAAGTATTTAGTAGAAATCTGGGAATGTGCTGCTAAAACCTACATAAATGACATTCAAGTAATACAAAACAAACTTATTAAAACTCTGTACAGTTACCTAGTGGTAATTGTACAGAGTTTTAATAAGTTTGTTTTGTTTTGTAAAATGCATGTTTCGAATATGTACCTATAGTTGTATGTTGAATATTTTAGTGCCGTGGTATATTTGATTAGTTGATGTTAGGTAGTCCTAACATCAACTAATCTATACTAATATTATAAAGCTGAAGAGTTTGTTTGTTTGAACGCGTTAATCTCTGGAACTACCAGTCGGATTTGAAAAATTCTTTTTGCATTTGATAGCCCAATTCTTGAGGAAGGCTATAGGCTATTTAACATCACGCTATGACCTTTAGGAGCCGAGCAAAAAGAAAAAAGTCAGAAAGAACGCTAAGCAAAAACGAAGTAACAGCGCGGGCAGGCGATGCGATGCGACGGGGTGGGTCGGGGTAACAAGAAATTTCACGCGGACGAAGTCGCGGGCAGAAGCTAGTCAAATATACCACGGCACTAAGATATATACATATTCAAAACATGCATTTTAATAAAAAAAAATATATCACAGGAAACTCACTCTCAACTTACATTCAAAAAAGGAAATCACGGATACCACTTCCAGAAATCGCAACAAGTTAGAACTCAGGCCACCCAGAACCAATTACGGGAGGAAAAACATTTTATACGAAGGAGCAGTGCTAGGTATATAATAAACTGCCAGATTATATGATTAATGTAAAAAGTACAAATTATCTTTGAAAAAATGTTAAAAACTCATGTATCTAAAAATTTGTAATGAACCATGTGTACTTAATTTCTCTAGAACCCTATTTAAATATATTTTGATATTGCTCTCGTTGTATATGTTTTCGACTCACGGAGTCAACTTGTGTTCTTTATAAGAATAAATATCTTTAAACCGATTTACCAAAATAAATAAATAATGAGAGTTCATTATAATTATGTTTAATGTTTAAAATAAGGAATGTGACAGCTCCGAAACCAGCGTCGCATTTTATGTTAATATTTAATCAAAGAATCGCCCGCGAAATCCCTCCGAGACGGCTGATCCTTTCTTTGTACAGACGCCAGCACATCAAGCTACCCGAAACTGTCAAATTTTCCCAATCAACTTTGAACCACTTTAGCGAAAATCAATTGAGGACCTTGCAGCAAAAGGGAGGCAAGTCCAAGCATAAGAAATATCAGGTATTAAGAAAAAAGGTTTTTAAAAATTATTCGTTACTCTAATGTATACGAGTTATATGGTATAATATTAATATAAAAATATTTACCTACATATTTTGCTAAAGTTTTTACGGTAAATAAATAAGCTTTTGAAAATTGTAGGTGAAAAAACAGTAACGGTAAAAAGTAAAAATTTGGATCTGACTCCCTTTTTTGCTGCAAGGTCCTCAATTAAAGAAATTTGACAGATTGTAGTAGCTTGATGTGCTGGCGTCTATACTAATTAAGTGCATACTTACGACTATTTCCTTTGTACATCTTACATTTAATTACAATTGGTTTGAATGTTAAGCATGATTCGATAACATAGTGTAGATTTCTTCTTTGATTAATTATGTACTTACCTATTCATGTATGTATTTGTATTTTACTAATATGATTTGAAGAAAAATAAATGTTGGCCCTGCTGAAGCAAAATTAAAACGTGTATTGAATTTCGATTCCTAACAATGGGTGGGTCGTTTCTTCTGCTACGACGCAAACCAATGTGCGCTGGTTGAAAAGAACCGAGCGTGCGCCGCTGCCGCGTGCAGTGGCCCAAGTTACGAGCGAGCGAGATCATACATCACTTTACTTTAATTAAGAGACAGCGTGTAACCTAACCCTTCAGGGCAATAGGCGTGTTATGATGTTGGCTGTGTTCACGTACTCAGTTTAGTTACTTAGTCCTAATTGAAGGACCGTAAGCCCCCGATTTTTTAAAACATAAAAATACAAAACTAGTGAAGTCAAATTGAAGTTGGCTGTTGCCTGATTTAATAACTATAATTAGGTTCTTTGTTATTCTCCTGTTCCTTGAAAATCCTCGCCGAAGTACACGAACTTGTTTTTGTGATGAAGTTCATACTTAGAAACGCTCTTAAATTACACCAAATAGTAAAGTCGAAGCTAAAGTCGCCAAAAGCTGAGCAAACTTAAATTGGATCTCTCAAGTCCGTACTTCGTTTACGATCGACCAGGGGAGCAGAAAAACTGTACAATTAATGCACAGCTGGAAAATTGGATATTGATTCCTCGAAACGAATAACTTAGATATTTATACGAAATGAGAGGTTTATGTATTGAAGTAACGGTTATATAGATTATATAGGTTAATATAGAGTTATAATATCAGAGTAAGTATAAAAGTATCATAAATCAATATCATAAAACCATTAGGAATTTCAAATCACTTACTCCTTTCCTTACACCAAATCGAAAAATGCTTTTTTTTGTATTCTCCAAGCTGAATTGACCAACCGCGCATACAAAATTCGCGACTCAAGTACTAAGTAAATACGGAGTCGCGGAAGTGCTGACCCAAAGGACGTCTACACTCTGTTGTACGTTGCATTTCGCGAGCTATGTGCAGCGACCGCCGCGTTCGGGACACAAAGGCCTGCCAACCATGTAAACTAGTGTTAGAGACCGCGGCGAACTTAATATATCCAACTATTTGCAAATGTGCGCACGATTGCCTGTCACAGACAAGACAGCCGAGTTTCTTGGCTGCAGTGCAATCTAGTTAATTAAACATAATAACTGGGGCCTATTTTGTCTTTGTACTACTGGCACTGGATAGAGCTTTGTGGTGAGAAGTAACTTCCGTGTTTTGTTTCTTATTTAATTTTGTAGGTTTAATAGGAAGCTTCGTTGCTCTATCTTGTTGATTTATCAAAATATACCTACTTGCTAACTACAAAAATGAAGGCGTAATTTAAAGGGACTATTAAATATAAATAATGTCGATGTAGACCACAAAAGATTTGCTAATAAAATAAATTAATTAGCCGACGATATTAAACCTCGGATTTGAGACCCTTTTACGAAAACCCAGCGAATACCGAGCCGTCAATACCGGGGAAAAGGAATTCGAGGCGCTTACAAGGCTGCCGATCGGATTTAATGAACAATTAGGAACCAAGTCATCTTTTATTTATAACAGGGTTGTGAATTATAAGGATCTTCTACTTCAAATCTAGATTTTTCCGCTCGTAAACACTACGTTGTGACATGTCGTGGCGATGTCGTGGCGACAAAAGAATTAACCTTTGCACAGCGCTTGCCAACTGGGGCAGAAGCGTCGTGATCAAAGGAAACACTAGGTAGGCTCACCTCCTGCCGTGCTCTGAATGCCTGGAACGCAGGGCGAGGTTGCGCGTACTGTACGTCAGCGTATGTGGGTCACAGGGCCCCAGGGCACGTGCCATAATAATATGCGGAACCTGATCCATCTTGGAAAATATCTTACTTTTTTTGACATTCTGTCCGACCGACCATTCTCAATAAAAAGGAATTTGATGGTTGAATATCTCCCGTATTTTCGAAAAAATGAGGGTATTGAAAATCTCGCAGTAGAAATACCACACATAGTATTGCAGGGAAACAGCTAAAAAGCCTACACACATATTACCGTTTATATATATATATTATCGTTTAGTTACGTCATACATTTTCTGCGGCTGACATATTGATGTCCGTGCAATGTGTGTTTGCAAATCCGATCAATCGATATCATTAGAACTAACAAATAGGCACGACTATTGATAACAATGGATCAGTTTGTAAGAAACAAGAATGAGTTTTATAAGTTGATACACCTAACAAGCGATTAATAGACTCTTGGTAAGGATACACTTAAACAGTTCAATATTTTAGATAAGATAGAAAGATACTAAAACGATTTCCCGCGCCTCTAACAAAAACATTCCTTTTGTAACTTTTTTATATCTTGGGAAAATATTCCAAAAAAGTCTATTGCATTTTTATCGTCCCTCCGTTTAACTAATAATATAGGTACAATACAAAACTTGTTCGGCAAGTTTGGTTATCAAAGTACAGTCTACACCCGGGAGGCCATTTAATAAAGTCGCCTGTCCCTGCCCGAGGCAATGTGACTTGAATTTATTACTATCTGTACAAAAGTAAACCTAGTATTCGAATATCCTGGCAACGAGATGGTAGAGCGCTCGCTTAGCATGCGAGAGGTACCGGCGCCTCCAGGTTTTTGTTATCAGACTTTGTATATTATTTTGAGACGTTATAGTATCAGAGGTTAGAGAAGTGCGGATCTTTCATGGAGTACAGAAAATAATCAGAAGAATGACGTTGATGCCTTTCACGACGTATCCTTTGAAATCCAGATCTAGTTGGCGCCTGGCATGCATTCTAGTTGAAAAATCAAACTTGGTGTAAAATGTAATTATGTAGTTACTTCGAATACGTTGACCTCGTTCCCGCGTTCCTTGTTCTCTGCGTTTAATTAAAACATAATTATACCGGGAGACCATAATTTGA
Organism: Luperina nickerlii; assembly: GCA_963855955.1. Taxonomy (NCBI): domain Eukaryota; kingdom Metazoa; phylum Arthropoda; class Insecta; order Lepidoptera; family Noctuidae; genus Luperina; species Luperina nickerlii. The sequence goes on from OY979671.1 coordinate 23,487,991, forward strand.
AAGCAGCGCAGTCGCTAGTGAAACTTACTTGAGTTTTGAAAAGCGTCGCTAACAAAGCGTCTCGCTACAAGAAGGCTTGACTCTCCTCCACGTCATGACATCCTGGTGTCGCGTAATAATCCCTACTGTTTTCGTCATTATAGCAAAAATACAACACACGGGCTTGCCAATTTTTCAAAAGAAATTAATCTTGGATAGGTACGTGTTATACTGAATCATAATGTGAGTAATAATGTAAATGCAAAAGTAGACAAACATGAATAATAAACGATTTAATTTTTTATTGGATAGCTTTTATCCGTAGAATAAAATTGACGTCTTGACAGTTTTTGTATAGAAAAACTGTCATACCTAAGTAGTATAATTGTTACCTACACAAAATTCAGTTTCCCTTGTACTACTGCGATGATCGGTTACAAGCTTATCAATTACCTCGTTACCTTAAGTCAGTCGTTTTTACGACAAGGAAAAACAAAGGTTCACCCTTGGGGGCGTTCCGGGGTAAAACAGAATCCTGTCTGGGAAACTAATTTTAATGGTCGTAAAGGGCCTCGGGCACATATTTGTCGGAAAAACGGGAGGGACACGAGGTCTGAAGTCCGACCAAACCGCGTCATGACATATTTGCAGAATCCTATATGGGTTTAAAAGGAGACCAGGGAAGTAATTTCACAGATGTATAGGTATTATTTAAAACGAGAACACCTACCTGACAATAAGTTTATTAGCTTTAAATAATTTACCTACATAGATTGAAAAAACAGAAACACGCTTCAATTTTTTAGGGCAGTATAGGACTGAGAACAAGCTTCGTTATGACAAAAAGAATGAGCCCCAGCTTGATACGTTTATTAGCCATTTAGAGTTCCGCAAACTACCTTCCATCGTCAGACCAGCTCGAAGGTACTATTATTAATTATATTGTCATGGTAATTACATACATTAGCAAAGTTTCAAATGGGATACAACATGCATCAGAAAGAGGATGAAATTCGGATTCTTAGATTTTCTTACAAACATACATTCGGGTCAACATAATGTTTAGGGTGTATATTAAAGTTATGTACCTATATAAATGAGTCAGGAACTCATGCTACTTGAAATAAATAAATTTGATTGAATAATTAAGCGTGTTAATAAAAGAAAATATTTACAATGTTTACTGGGTTTCTATCTACAATTGCAATAAGACACTTAATTTATTGAATTAATTGACAATTATTTTATTTACTTTAAATAATTGATTACAAAGGTTACTGTGTTTGTATAGAGATCTACTACAAATCATATAAAGGTGCTTTTAGTGAGCGTCTCACATGTAACTATGATGAAACTGTCTAAATACCTACATAACTGAATGACACAATTTATAGGTAGGTTCTACTCATAATAAAATTATACTTGCGCCAGCTCTCAAAACAAGTTAACAAAAAAATTGCAACAATGGCCACAGGCAAACAAAAAACTAAGTAACTAGTGCTGGTGTAGCATGCACAAGTACCAGGGCACCAGAGATGACAAAGAGAACAAAATACCCGCCAACTCTTGAGTGTCCTTTCACACTGTTTTGTTTGTAACTAGCGGCTGCTTCATGTTTTACATGTGCTAACTTTTTATGCAATAAAACTGAGGCAAGAAGAAATGCCTCTCTCAATTTTAATTTAGAAAAGCTTTCATTAGTAAAGCTTATAGTAGAAAGATGAGAATAATATATTCAAATAAACCCTATGTTACACGGTACACATACCCAAATTCATCATTATTTTGCTAAACATTGGGCACAAACCAGACATATAAATCAAAGATTTGCCCTCACCGTACTAAGGTACGTCGCGCGAGAAGTGTTAATTAATCCTAAGCGAAGCGAATGTACACCGCGATACACTTCGCTCGAAATAGTTCTTGACACATCGGAGAAACTTTGTTGTTTTTAAGACAAACAGCTGTAAATAATGCCCTCTTGTGTCTTCAGAAAATATACCAAGAATTCCAAAAATTCATTTCATTATAGCTAAAGGTATTACTTTCAATGTGTAAGTACATTTTTGTTTTAAATTAAATATAAATTCAGAAATAAATATTTGACGAATGATGCCATTCACAAAAATTACATCCCCTTGACAACGAAATGATATTGTAGTAGTTGTCAAAAAAAACCGGTCAAGTGCGTGTCGGACTACGCACAATGAGGTTCCGTAGTTGGGATTAATTTAAGTATCCCAAAAACAAACTTAACATTGTAGTTGAAAACCATGTTCATTTCCATATTTATAGATATTCCCATACATTGATATACGTCACGGTCCTCCAACTGCAAATGTAAGATTGAAACTGCAAAAAAAATAATAATATTGTTATACTACAAATTATACTTTCGGACTTTTTCTGTACTTGTGCTGTTAGACCTTGCTTCTTGCCAAATTTCATGATTCTGATGAATATCAAAATATGTCGCATATTGGCCGTATTTTTTTATTAATTTCAACTGAATACCGCTCCACGCGTTCCTGAGAAAAAGGCCTACGACAGACATACAACGAAGTGATCCTATAAGGGTTCCGATTTTTCTTTCTGAGGTACGGTATCCTAAAAATCAGTTGTGTGACAGATGACAACGTACGCAAAATCGCGATCTTTTAATGCGGTAGGGCTAAACTTTCGATATAAGTCAATGCTATAATCTAGGTACCTAATTACATGAGTATACGTCTACCGACGGATAAAATACTAGTTGATTTGTTTCTCTTGAAATAATATTCTACTCCCTGATTTTCTTCAAAAGTCTACGTACAAGTACATACAAGGTGGCGCAAAACTAATCACCCTATCGGAAGATGTTATGATTTTTGCTAATGGCGTCGTACGTCAATCATATTTGACATTTGTGAACTAGGCAGCTGCAGTATACAAACAGACAAGCAATGGAGCGCTATACCCTCCGCAAGGTACAGGATATTGTGAAGGAAGCGTTTCCTGGTCGCGTAATCTCCCATTTTGGCGATTTGGCATGGCCAGCAAGATCGCCTTTTTTTAACGTGGAGAAATGCTCATGCATACTGCTAACAAAGCTACCACGGGGAGATAGTGCAGGTATGTGGGAGTCTAACCCACTAAAACTCCACGGTGTCCTCCTCTGCCGCTTACGGCGGGAGCACGGGCACGCGTTAGCACTCATCGGTGAACCCGCCGCGGCTGTCCGTTACCGGACCCTCCTTCTGGGGAGTACTCGCCATCACCGGCGCACCAGAGTACATAGCACGCCGTGACCACCCCAGGAACCAAACCAGCACATGGGCGCCAGACGACCCCGTGTCTGGGCACCCTTGGTCCCCCTGCGACGGGTCAGGTCATTGGCCCCGCCGCCTGCCAATTTTCAGCTGCAGAGGATAGGGAGAGCGGCCAACGTAATACCAACACTCCTCCTCCCCTGCAGCCCCACCGCGTCCGCCATCATACGGTGGCGACTCCGTCAAGGCCGCGGAAGGTAGGGAGAGCGGCGCACCGAAATACCGGCACTCCTCTCCCGCCGCGGCCTCCAACCCCCAGCCGCGATGCCTCCCATACGACATCGCGTCGCGGCCCGCCCCAGTTGCGATGTCGCCCAAGCGGCACCGCAACCTACTTTTGGCCGCTACGTCGTTGGCTTGTCAGCAAAAGCCCTAACGAGCGGCCCCTCCTCGGGTCCCTCTTCGCTTCACCGTGGGTGTCCAAGCCACGGCTACTGAGCCCCCCCGCCTCGACAATGCGGGAACCCACCGGGGGGGCAGCAAGATCGCCTGATTTAACCATCCCAGACCTCTTACTTTGGGGTAACTTGAAGTCGCGGTTTATCCCAACAAGCCTCAGACAATCGCAGCCCTTAAGGGGGAAGCGCTAAGGTAGCCCGCGAAATTCAAATTTTCTTACGGTTTTTGCAATTTGCTGGTCAGCATTAAGTAGTACGTTGATTAATATATGAATCGCGGCCGTAAGAAATATGTGTTTACAGAATTATAATCATTAAAGTCATCAACACAACTCTCTAAGACCACGTGGCGCTTTCGCCTTAAGGAGAATATTCGACAGGAATGCGAACAGTTATCACCGGAAATCTTGCGGGAAGTCATGGAAAATGCGATAAAACGGGTATAAATGGGTACAAATCAACACTGGCGGCAGCCATTTGACAGATATCATCTTTTCCAATTAACAGAAAAAAATATAAAGGTCCAAGTAAAGATTTCCATCATTCAAATTATTTATTTTTTTATTTAGTAAAAATGTTATTCAAAAACAAAATTGGATGATTAATTTTGCGCCACCTTATACTATACAATAATGTGTGAATTGCCTGTCGCAATATTTAGAAAAACATAATGGAATTTCTTTTCTATTCTTCTACATTCTACAATTTGGAACCAGGCTTCATAAAGACTTGGTATTTCTTAAACGAACGCTTGTAAAATCAATACTAAAGCTGAAGAGTTTGTTGAACGCGCTTTATTCTGAAACCACCAGTCGGATTTTTGTTTTGCATGTCATAGCCTAATTCTTGAGGAATGTTATAGGCTATTTAACATCACCCTACGACCCTTACGAGCCGAGCAAAAAGAACAAAGTCAGAAAGAACGCTTAGCGAAAACGAAGATATAGCGCGGTCGGGCGATGTGATGCGATGCAGTGAGGGAGTCGGGGAAACAAGAAATTTTACGCGGACGAAGACGCGGACAGAAGCTATTAATGTAATAAATATGCAACTGAATATTAATTGTTTCGTTAAATACTTGATTATTAGGAATCTTTCATGTTTTCAGAGCGGAGTCTACTACTAAAATGAAGGGAACATTTTACTTTTAAATCATATAAGTTCTCTCATGAGTATAATAATATTATGATGGGTGTAACTAAAATTAAGGAGTGTTTCATTCGAAGAAACGACGCGGTATGATATTTACCATAAAATATAAATTGCTTCTTAAAGGTGTTAGTCGTTACTGTTTCCCGATTTCACCGAACGTAGCATTTCTCCTATTTCAATATACTACAGTTAACATGACCCTATACCCCAGCAAGGCTTTTGCAGAGACCTCTGGTAACACGATTGCGCCCTCCCTTTGCAGAGCCCTCTAGTAAAAGTATGATGCCCTACCTGTGCTGAATCCTCTAGTAACAGTATTATCACTTCCTTTGCAGTGCCCTCTAGTACCAGTATAAGACTCTCGAAATTTCATTTTTATCAAAGCACCGCCAGCGCCATCTCTGTATCGGACCGCAAATTACTCAGTGAAAGTAGAAAGGTTCGTTTCATTGAAGTACCTCTCTTCGCCGCGAGGGGAGCAGAGCGCAGCCTCTTTCAAACGCTCTCTTACGAAGTAGTGCGGCAGGTTTCACAGAGATGGCGCTAGTCGAATGAAAAACGAACGAAGGGTTGGCTAAACCCTTGGGAACAGCCAATTTTTTAAATTTAATTGTCGCGTTTCCCTATTCAAGGCAGTAAGAATTTTACATAACAGAGGATTGTTAAATGAATATTTACATACTTTACGCGCCCTCTACCCTGAAGCGGACGTAGAAAATCACAGCCGAGGACTTACCTGAAAAAGAAAAACATCATCAGAAAACCGTTTATGTCCACACGTTAGATCAACTCTTACTATGTTTCACGACATTACAATGAATCAAGAGCAAGAAGTATGCATCCTAACTATCAATTGTTTATTATCTCGCACAAGTAAAAGAATCGGGTAAATATTGCAATTTTTTTTGCTGTAGACTAATACAAAGATAAGAAAAGTGAGTCCGTAAGAATCTATGTAAATAAACTCGTAAACAATTCTGTATCATTTTGTGACGTTAATATGAAAAACTTAGTAAACTCAGCATGAATGTACAGACGCCAGCACATTCTGTCAAATTTCTTTAATAGATTTTCAACTTTATCACTATAGCATTAGGTTCAAGGTTGATTGGGTAAATTTGACCGTTTCGGGTAGCTTCATGTGCTGGCGTCTGTACCTGCATGCTAGTTATAATTATAATATGATGCTATTACGTTCAAATGATTTAAAACATATTTCATAGTTACCAAGTAACCCAGAAACAATTAAGTGCTTAAACATATTTAGATTGAAAATGTTTACAGTCTACACTATAATAGGTTTTTACGACTCAGCAAAACATCGATAATTCTTTATTATATTCAAGTTGGATGTAATGTATCATACATATAAACCTCCCGGAATTTTCTAATTGATGGTGAAAACCACATCAAAATCCGTTGCCTAGTTCATTAGAAGAACAACGCGGTCACACGAAAGGTGACTTTGTTTTATATAGATGAATAAACACAAATATGTTGTCGGCGTCTATCAACCAACTGCAAATGATACAAGGACAACGTATCACTAATTCAGTCTTCCCCAGTGTAAAGTCAAAGATCGGCGCTAAATAGCTTTTTCCACCCTTTGCAACAAGTAAACAGTGATCTCAGCTCAATGGTTTACTGAAATTAATATTAATGAAAACGCCTTACAGTGCAAAATTAGTCGCCGGCCGTGCATAGAGCGATATTCCCTTGAAATACATTTGTCTTTGAGAGAAACCTAAATACTGAATGGGTCCCTCGTAGTGTCGTGGCATTACCTGGATTAACGAATACGTATGCCATAATAAACTTTAACTACGTTACGGAAAGTCTAGTTTTAGTTAACGTTAGGACGTGTAGAAGAAATGTCATGTATTTTGCTCAGTGGAATTTGAACGTTATAGCGGTTTGTTTTAGGTTCAGAGGTGTTAGCACGAATATGGTAAGGTAAACGTGTGAGTTGTTTGCATAATCGCAGCGTTCCATCGGCCAGGACAATAGCATCCATGTTTAGACCACACTCGGCTCAAATATGAATACGGAAGTCGCCGCACGCAACCGACAATATTCATATATTTCATAAAATTATCACAAAGCTGAACATTTCATCGACAAAAAATATTTAATAACAATTTGTGTAATTTACATTTGTTTCAAAGGTTCTTCACAGAGGAGCGGTATTAAAGTTCTTTTGATAAACAAACACAATAAAACTTTCATTTACATAAAAGCATCGCCAAATTAAACCGCTTAATAGCAGAGTATTTACAGCAATGGAATGCTGCGCAGAATAAAATTAGTATATTAGTAGGCGTAAGGGCTCTAGGTAGGAAATATAAATAGGGAACTAGGCAAGAGGTATTTTGTACAGGTTATCCACTAAGTGATGATGCTGTCCACAAAAGTGAACCTTTCACTTGGTTATGGCTTTAGGTACCTATTTATTATTTCAACAGAACAATTATAATCGTGGACGTAAGATTCGTGGTCAAATATTTCAAGACTCTCATAGTTCTAATAACAAAACCTATTCAGTATTATACATGATACTTTTCAGCAGCCATCATTTTGCAGGAAACCGGATACCTATCGCAAATCAGATAATATTTTTCAATCGCTACAGGGACTTCGCTTGTGAATTGGCAATAATGAACTTCATTATTGAAAGCCTCTTCCAGAAATGGGCTAAACGACTTGCAAATTAAATCACAGTCGAGATTTGGGGAAAATATCGAGTCTTTAAAACCAATCCGGTTAATAGTACATTATGATATAAGTGCGGTAAGTTGAAAATTACAGCCGAGGCGATATTGCTTGCCCGAGCCGTAGGCGAGGGCTAAAAGAAAGCAGAGGCTGTAATTTTCAAAGCGCACGTATGTCATACGACGTTTTATAACATATTTGCGAGGAAATAAATAAAACTCGGACTGAACTTGCATATTTGCTTGTTTTCCATATGATGAAATTTTGATACGCTTGTAAGTATCTATTGGTCGATTTTTCGGGTGAGGCTTAGAGTAGCCTTTTTCGCTGCCTCTGAGACTTCTGGCGGTGTGAAATTAATAAATTCATCATTACTTGACGACATTTTCAAATAAAAAAAGTACAGCGAAAAGAAAAAGCGCGCGGAATAATTTTTACTTCTTAACATATAAGCGATGCGCGCGCGTACGCGCTTTTTTATTTCAGGCATAGGCACAAAACAGCCAGTATTACATAATAAAGTAATTTTTTTTTTTTTGTTACAGATATTAATGGTTATAATTTATTGTCAAAATTAATTAAATTAAAGAATTAAATGTTTATTAATTATATTTTATCTCCCAAAGTTAATTTTATTCATAAAATGTTGACATCTTTCCTGAAATAAAAACTCTTTGCTAAGATTTAAAAAGTACCGTTCGTTTTGACGGAGCATCTTGATAAACCGTGCGATTTACTTTACATTACCGCACAAGTGCGTAATGAGATACATTACGATATTGAAATTGGTGAAATAAGAGACCCTTTACGAGCAAATATGTTATAAAAGATTTTTACAGCCTAACAATAGGAGTCGGGCCATTAGATTCCGAGACCCACAATCCATAATATCTTTAGATAAATCACTTGCTTGAATTGAATAGACGGTCATTAGTTCTTACTAAGTGCCACCGAAACTAAGCATACATTCAGATTTCGTTAATCGGCGAAAAGGATTACAAATACATATATGATTATGTAGAAAGAGCATAATAAAAACAAATGAAAATGTATCACTGCTGACCTGAAGCAGGACAGACTTCAGCACCATGCCGGGTGTCGTCAAAACGTAAAAGAACATTGACAGCTTCAACCAGCTTAACTGTTTCCTGTTTTAGCGAAGTGATAAATAATATAATTGGGTAGTGTTACAAAGCCGTCGGCCGGACGCGTCGGGGGCTCGGAGCTCGTGGTAATTGTGGGACTCGTTAGCGGCCTACCAGAGTCAGTTAGTGCCTGCATGATTAACACGTAGTCTTTCACTTGTCTACTTGTTCCGGACTTGGGGTTAATTGATCTGCTGATCGGCCGCTAATAGAGAACAGATGTACAGATGTTACATATTACAAGAATCTACTCTTTTACTGCATTTTTCTGATGTTTCTACGTTTTTGATAAGACTGGATACCAATTCCAACATATTTGGGGATCTTAAAAGGAAATGTTAATGCTTCTTTTTATGACGACACAGCTAAAAGGGACATTTTGTTTCATCAGCCCTGTTCATCTGACGACAGTATTAAATATATTTAGGTTTTTCTATTTTCGACACAAACACAGTCATACTTGTAGGAGGATAATTTATAAGGCTTCGGTAACTATTCTGTAATTCCAAGCGTATTTGTAGTCCTACTTTAATCAAGTCGGGACGATTTTGGGAAGGCAGGAATCGCTGAAAAACGCGTAGGTGTGTGAAGCCACGAAGCGGCGCGGGGGCGTGTAAACGCTGGGGATACGCCGTGGTGGCAATATACCAGCCGTTCAAACTCCACTGATTTATGTAGAACGAAACTTTTCGACGCGCGATTTCCATTCAGAATTTTAAAAGGGAATACTTAAAGGCAGGATACGCCAAAACGAGAGTGTATATTCATGTGGAAGTTACAAAGCAGAAAATGATGAAGGATTAACAAAAATAGCTATGTAACCTTGAACATAGGTATTTTTGTAATCCTTCAAAACTGAGAAGGGTCCGATTCAGACATAGATTTGAATAAAATGTCCAAATTCAGGTCGGTGTTCTTTGAAATCTCGGCAGGGTTTTATAAAAGGCAGGTCTATAATTTACAAAATGATAGGCAAAGCTATCACTAAGATGAGCCCGGATCTTGATACAGTTAACTCGGTTATTAGTAGATATCATTTTAGCATTGAATGAAAATAATTTTAAAAGTTGCTTCAGCATCCTCTTCTTAGTACCAATTAGTAATTATTAATGTACCAACGATAGTTTGAATCAGGAGCCAGGTGCCCGGCACGTCCCGCTCCACATCTCTGGTTGCGCGGTTCGCGGAACAAACTAAATTATTTATGAACGCGACCCTTAGGACCGGGCCGTTGGGGACAGAATGATATTTGTTTCCCTTATTTATCCGAAAGTGCCGTCTACTCTATGCTATTCTAGTATGTAGATACGTGAGCGATGGGCATTGCGGAAGCCATGCGGGACGGAGGATCGGTTGAATTCAAGTGAAACTAATAAAAAGGTTCGTCATTGTGATATGCTTAAACGTGTTTTTTTTTCTACATTGACATGGGTTCTATTCTATGGGTGGTAGGCTCATGAGATATACGTAGATATTCATAAAATAGAAAGGATAATGCAGCTATGAGAGCAATGCTTTTGAAAAAACACCTAACAACAGATAGCAATCTCAGGTAGACGAACCAACTTTCTCCATTTGCCAGCTAGGAAATTATTCATACAAAAGCTGTGTATCTAGTTAAGACAGTCATTTTGCCATGACAGTGAGTGGGCCCGGTATGCAAATGGCTGGGAACCGGCAGCGGCGAGGAATTCTCCATGGACAGGTATTTGCAGCGGTAGCTTCACACGGCAGACAATGACAGATTGCTGTGTTCCTAGTCCTGCTTCGGTTCCCATCGAGTCTAAAACCGTCATTTTGTGTGCTCTAAGCAGAATTTATGAATATTTAGAATAATAAAGCGAAAATGTTCCATAATTCGATATTAAATGAAGGAACCCCGAAATATGATAATTGGCTATCTATATGTAATAGGACGCCCGCCCACTGTCAGATCGACTTAATAACTTATCTAATGGGTTCCAGTACCTATATATTGCATGACATCCAAGATTTATAATAAATTGCCATGTTGTATTACAGACATTGACAACTTGCACATATTTAAGCGGAAGCTAAAGGGATTTCTAACGGATATAGCGTATTATTACGGGGTGAAAGAGTATCTAGAAGGGAATTCATAAGACCAAGAATATTAATCAGATATTCTATGATAGAAATGACATGTGTAACTCACAATTATTATTTATCTAGACTTCTATTTACTACGACATTTTAGTTATTGACTACTGGATACTCCTTGACATTGAAAAATGAAAAATATATAATAGTTAAATTGATTTTCCAATTTAATAATTTTGTAATATTTAGTGTTATTCAGCATGGTATTTTGATAGTAGGTTGTAATTTGTGTGTATATTTTGCATGCCCAAGTGACGGCAGAACATGGAGAACATTATCAAAACATGTAGGTATACTATTTATACCCCTAACAATATTGGCAAAAAATAAATGTTTGATTTGATTTAATAATTATTTATCTAGTAAAATTGATTCACTACATAGGTAGGTTTGAGTACCGGTAGAGAGAACGAACATGAACGTAATAATCTATCGTGAAACAAGAGTCTGACTGAAATATTCGTTGAGTATAACATACTCAACGAATATTTAAACACAGAATATACAGAACTTCATCTGATTAAGAAAAAGTCCCGGAAAACCATTCCTTTGAAGCTTAGTAATCATCACGTATCGCGATTCTTCTGGTTGATGAATGTTCTTAGTAGAAACATATACTAATAAAGGCCATACATCACGGCTACGGGGGTAGGCAGGGTAGGAGCCGGAGACAAGGAGCGCAGACTGGTGTCGCTAAATCATAAGCGCCCATTACCAAGGTATTGCCGACGCAAGGTGCAAGCGAGAGCGACAGCGGGTACGCTATTGCTTATAACTCCCACTCGGTACACAATTTTGATTATGAAGTCCTAGGCTTATTGTCCACACGTTTTAAATTAACATTATTGTGACCAGAAGAACATCAAAGAGACATTATGCGATCCGATAATTGAAATGATAAGTGAGATTTGAAGGTTTCTCCACTTTGAAACACACGTAACAAAAGACAATGGTTTGACAAAGGCACCACCCCGCTACACTGTTGCTAGCATCAGTCAGCCAGCAGACTAGTAGAAGCGCAATCAAATAAATCGTCGGTAGTTGCACGACAGTCCCTATTATTCCGGGCGGGTAGATCGCCCGCCATGCGTCACTCGCGCCCGACGAGCCAGTTTTATTGTCTCGTGAAACCTCTCTCGTCTGCAGGAGATACCGAGTTGTTTGCTTTTGGTTCAGATTACCAGTAATCGCTTTAGATGCAATCTCCGGATTGTGTTTCGTGACTTTTGAAAATGATTTTCCACTTTCGATGCGTTGTTTTAACTAAAGCAAACTTTTATACTTACACCATTTTTCTATTCACTCATCCCTGAAGGGCAAAACTATGATATATTAAGTAACCATCTAACTACCAGAAAGCCTCATGTTTTAGACCTCTGACATAACTAACGTTCGGTTAGATTCAATTACGAAAGCACAGACAAGAAAGAAACTTTAATTTACTATATAGTAGACTACAATTAACATTGTGTACCTACGATATCTGAAGTAGACAGACACTAATTAATTATACCTATCTTTCAGTCACCACTTCAGTTTAATTGGCACACATTTTCATTACTTACTAAAGTTTCTCTGGTTGATGGTAACAGTTTGACACAAAACGAAAATAATTTTCAGGAAAAAAAAAGAGGCTCAATTCAAGTATGTATTCCATTCAGCACCCTGAAAACATGTTGAGAAGGTATACAGCTTCAAAACTCCGTGAGATGAGCGAGTGCTGAAAAATTCATACAGATTTTTAACATGCATAGACCAGGGGAAGAAACGTACGAAAAGTAGGTATGGCAGTATTGACACCTTAATACATTTATATAGCTCAATCAAAAGTAGTGTACGAACGTAGACCGGCCATACCATAAAATGTTGTGTTGAAATGTTTTCAGGGGTTATTAATATTACATAATTATATTCTCTGGACCAACTAAGATGACATCGTAATTTGCACGGTGGTTTACCTTCGCCTCGCTAAGTACTTTGCCCAGCTCTCCCGAGCCAAGGGATTACACCTATAAAACACAAGGCGAGAAGCCATTCGTATTACTTCCCGCATTAAAAACTCAGCGACAAATCAAAGTGTCAAATAATGGTATAAAATTGCCAGTTTACGTCGAGCATTCGGGCCCTGTAACTTGTTTAGTAGGCCATTCTTGTTGATGACGTCATAATCCCGCGGAATTGCGATCCGGGCACGCCTGTGACGTCACTCGCCCATACATACTGGTACCAGCAGTGCTTTTCTGTAAAAATCTCACCGTGAAAACTTAGGTGAAGTGAGCATGGAGTGAGCTGTCAATAGTGTCAATTCTTAGCAAAAACAAACTCACTTCACCTAAGTTTTCACGGTGAGATTGTTACAGAATCGGCTGGCAGGGTATCTATCATGACAACTGGACGGTGTTGCTTTTATTTCCGCAACGTCAGTGATAAGGCTCTTTCGAAAGAGAAAAAAAATTGAGAAAAAAGACCTTCACATAAGTATTCCTTGTGTCCGAATCAATTCTTATGTGATTTTTCTGTTACAATGCTTCTTCTACAAATAAAAAAAACACCGTTGATATACAAAAAAAATACAGTTTAACTTATTTAATTAAAAATAATAATTTGAACAGTTTTTAATACGTAAATCCTTCAAACACATCAAACTAAAATAATTTCCACATAATAATAATTGAATATACCTAAATACTTACCTACCTACGTAATTACTACCCCACGTTAGGCAGGTGAAAACTAATGTGTTGATAAAGGGCGAGGAATTGAATCCTGAAGACAGCACAGTATTCTTGGGCATAACTTTGGATGCTAGGCTTCAGTGGGGTCCACATATAGATAAATTGTCAAAAAAGCTAAGTTCCGCAGCATACGCTGTTAGAAAAATTCGTAATTTAACTGATATAGAGACTGCCCGTTTAGTGTACTTTAGTTATTTTCATAGTGTAATGTCGTACGGCATTCTATTGTGGGGAAATGCCGCCGATATTCAGACTATATTTGTTTTGCAGAAGCGTGCTGTTCGATCAATTTATAAATTAAGTCCGAGGCACTCTCTCAGAGACAAATTTAAAGAGATTAATGTAATGACTGTGCCTTCTCAGTATATTTATGAAAATCTTTTATATGCCCATAAAAATATAAAATTGTTCAAAAAATACAGTGATATCCATAATATAAATACTAGAAACAAACACAAATTTGTTGTACCTGCAACAAGGCTCAAGAAAATAGGTGGCTCGTTCAGATGCCAATGTATACGCTTTTATAATAAACTACCAAGCCACGTTCAAGATCTTAGCCTTAATAAATTTAAATTATTAATTAAACGTAAGTTGTGCAAGAAAGCTTTTTATACTGTTAAAGATTATATTGAGGATAAAAAGGCTTGGGATTGAGCTGCTTCCAATTTATGCATTTTGAGTGTTTTTGTTGTTCTTTTGTTGTTTTTTTTTTTATATAATATACATATTGACATTAATATATTTTTTTTAAAACAACGACATTTGCTTACTTGTAAAGTATTACATTATTTTAATTTTTGTGAATATGAAGACGATGTGGGTCATTTATTTTATTCATTTTATATTTTTTATTATTCTCTCCATGGTCTGGCAGTTTGAGTAATTTTTGTGGCCTACCCAAATGTCCTTTCTTTGGTATTGTTCGTCGGATCGTTGAGCTCCTTAAGTCTTGAGTTGAGCTGCACGATTTCTGACAAATGCGTGCACTGACTGGACAGGTCCTCTCAATCTGTGTGGTTCTTTCCTCAAAAGACCATCTCAGACATCGACCTACATGGTCTTCATATAACCTGACCAAGATTATGTCTGGACTTTAAAAGAGACTATGACCTCTGAGTTTGTTTCGGCCTTTCTTCTCAGAGTAGTCAGATAGGAAACGCCGACCTCATCTAGTTTAAAAAATATGATTGACGTGTAAAAGTGTTTGTACAAACCTACTTACAAAAATAAAATCATTTATCATTTATCATTTATCATTTATCATTTATCATTTACAAAATTCTAGAAACGGTCTCTGTTTTTGTTTATTGTGAAAAACGAACGGATACTACAATGAGAACCTCCTCCGTTTTCTCGTCAGTTATAAATTACATTCTCGCGTTGCGATCAAAGCCCTTCTAAGTTATTTTTAGGTAGATCCGCCGATTAGTTTTCACATTTTTGTATAATTTGCTAAAAAAGGCCAAATGGCCGTGGCGACAGTAATTATCTCCTCGCCAGTACTGACAAAGACCCATCGGTTCCAGACGCGGGCAGCTCCACAAAACGCCACTCTTCATTAAGGCGGCCGAGACAAAGGATCTCTTCGACCGTGAAACGCTCAACACATCGGACGCTCACCGAGACAGCAATGGCCGAAACTTACCTATGAAACGATTAAAAAAGGCAAACATGTATGGCTTTGGTACATTTTGGCTATTGAGACACAATTGAATTTCTATCGTTATACATCAAATTTAGATTTTTCAACAGTTGAGCGGAATCTTGAAGTCAAGGGGGTCTATTCATAAACGGTTTACCTTATACTGTAAATTTTATTTTGAAATAAAATAAATTATAAGTAGATACCGATTTCCGTATAATCAAAAGATCTACGATTGGTAAACACATCAATAGGATCTTGAGTTTATTTTTGTAGTGAAATATATTATAAAATAAATATCCTTCAGGCGTCTCAAAATATTGATGTTAATAGTTACTTGATACCTCAGATTCGGATCAAAGCGACTTGAATTATTTTATTTAAGTTACTAAGTTTCAATTTCAATATTAATTTTCGGTTATATCTTAGTTATTTTTTACTGGTAGTTTCTGTTATAACTAGATCCTGCCCGCGACTTCTTGCGCATGTTTCGGGTTTCTGACCAACCGTGTCGCATCGCATTCACCGCCCACGTATGTATGTACTTACTTACTTCGTTTACGCATAGCGCACTTTCTATTTTTGCTGGGCTCCTAAGGCCGTAGCCTGATGTGAAAGTAAAGAATTGGACTATGAAATGCAAAAAGATTTTTTTCAAATCGTTTGGTATTTTTACACAGATTAGTGCGTTCAAACAAACTCTTCAGTTTCATTATTAGTAGGTATAGATAGATTATATACATAGTATAAAACAAAGTCGCCGAAATGTCTGTACGCGCATGACTTGCGAATGACTGCACCAAATTGGATAATTAATTTTGTTGTTGTTCGGTACTGCCAGGACAAGGTTTGTATGAAAGAAAATTTCGGAAATTCGAAAAAAAAACTGCACCCGTGTGATGCTGGGGCGGACCGCTAGTATTAACTGCCCCGTCGGTCTCGTGGTCGCGTGCGACTGCCGAGCGTGGGCTCGTGGGTTCGCTTCCCGGGTCGGGCTAAGTGTTATGAGTTTTTCCACTAGGAGTTTCTCAGTAACAGTCCGGAGTTTGGAAGTTGGCGATGTGATACCCCCGTGCCAGTAGGGAGTGCACGGTACACCTGTGTCTGCGCGCACACGCCTGCACTGCAGGCTAGTCTCCGTTGAGATTGGCCGCCATGTCCGAAATATGGTCTGCCTGAAGGACTTTATATCTTATCTTTATGTATATTATATTAAAATTAGAATGCTCGCGTTTTCTCGTTACAGTAATTTCTTTCTAAAGATTGGAAAACCTTCAGAAAGATAAGCTTTTCATTGTGGGCGATATTGGAAAATATTGCCTACATTGAAAAGCCTTTCGGCAGAACTAAATCATTGTTTGTACAAACAACATATTATTATATGCGTTGATTAGAAGACAGACGTTGTTAATTCTAAGACAATAATGAAATTCATAAATCATAACCGAGGCTTCGGTAAACCGATACAATGGATTAATGTTTATATACCCACTTACCCTTGGCGGAGGTTAAGCCTTTAGCAAATTAATACATACATTGTTATTGATATCTGCGGAACCGATAAACTAATATCGTTCTGTGGAACAATATTTTCTCATCTACCTATCAACTTCGGAAGTCAACATTTGATTTTCAACTGAGATTCACAGATTCAACTCTATAAAACTGAAATGTGTCCACAATTTATGAGAAAAGTGAAAGACGTCAAACCGTTCGTATCGTGAAGTTCATTTATATAAATATTTTCAATTGGCTGGTATGTAAGTGGCTGCGCAATATGCCCTTTGCTTGCTTGATAAAAAGCAATAAGCGTTGAGCGGCTGCGGGAATTTGCGCGCCAAACTCGTACACACTAATGGTCTCAAACAACTGCGCGGAATCGGTTCACTTTGCTGTTTTATGAAAATATTTTTTCATAACATGGGTCATGAAACAAATCAGGATTATGTGTCAGATAAGAAAAGTCGGGAAACGGTATTTCTTAAACAAACACTATTCATCAGCATCATTGCATGTGCCACTTTGTCCTGATAGGTACCGAAACATTATCACTAAAAATTATGGCTGTTGTTGATACCACTTACCTATTTTCCGTTCCTTCCGCGGCGTGATGTTTTTCTTTTCTCATAAGTAAACGTGGAAGCCTCCTCGACGATGAAACTTATTATACGAGTTAGTGTTTGTTTATTATATTACGTTAAATGTTTACGTAGGAATTAGCGCGGCAATAACTTACGTAACTGAACGAGGGGTTGATAGCGCCAGGCTTAAGGCCAGGATCTTCGAGCGTAGTAGGCATTTAGCGTTACCTCCGTCCTCGCGTGGCAAATGCCGCGAAAGCGCAGATCGAATGAACTCGCTGACCCCTGTCACGGTTATTTTTATAAGTAATAGTATTGTGAATCGGCCCTATTCTTGAAATATAGGGCTGCTCGTCTACAGTATTTTAATTTCATCATCCTACTTTAGTTTCTTTCTAGTTTTGTGATTGTAAATATTATATTTTTAACCGACTTCAAAAAAGGCGGAGGTTCTCAATTCGGATATTTCTATTTTTTTATGTATGTTAGGGCATAACTCCATCGTAAATAGACAGATTTACAATTTTTTTTTGAAGTGAAAACTTCTTTAGCATCGTTGTGATTTGAAAATTTTATGAAACGAAAAAGCAACAGTAAAAAGAGACATGAGATTTAACGTGGGAGAAAATGAGATAGGAAGCATTATTCAGCGTTTTTGTTTTTATTATTACAAATGAAATCACATTTAATCCTACGCTACTAATTTGTGGTGATGATGAAGATGAGGATGATGGTGATGGTGATGGCGATGGCGATGATGATGATGGCGATGGTGATGGCGATGGTGATGGCGATGGTGATGGCGATGGTGATGGCGATGGTGATGGCGATGATGATGATGGCGATGGTGATGGCGATGGTGATGGCGATGGTGATGGCGATGGCGATGGCAATGGTGATGGTGGTGGCGATGGTGATGGTAATAGCGATGGTGATGGCGATGGCGATGATGATAATGGTGATGGTGATGGCGATGGAGATGGTGATGGCGATATCGATGGTGATGGCGATGGCGATGGCGATGGCGATGATGATGGTGATGGTGATGGCGATGGTGATGGTGATGATGATGATGGCGATGGTGATGGTGATGGCGATGGTGATGGCGATGGTGATGGCGATGGCGATATCGATGGTGATGGCGATGGCGATGGCGATGATGATGATGATGGTGATGGTTATGGCGATGGTGACGGCGATGGCGATGATGATGATGGTGATGGCGATGGAGATGGTGATGGCCATGGTGATGGCGATGGTGATGGTGATGGTGATGGCGATGGTGATGGCGATGGCGATGATGATGATGATGGTGATGGCGATGGCGATGGTGATGGCGATGGCGATGGTGATGGCGATGGCGATGGCGATGGTGATGGATGGATGGATGGATGGATGGATGGATGGATGGATGGATGGATCGATGGATGTTCTTTAGCATCGTTGTGATTTGAAAGTTTATGGAACGAAAAAGCGACAGTAAAAAGAGACATGTAAATTCATAAGATTTAACGTGGGAGAAAATGAGATAGGAAGCATTATACAGTGTTTTTGAAGGTTTCACTTCTACCACGTGTGAATTGCACACATGCTGTTTTTTTATTTTTGTAAAGATCTGATGATGACTTTCGGAGACAAACAACGGAACTCTTCAATTAATGCCAGCAAATCAACCGCGATTGCTGCTATAGCATATGTAATCGCAATCACACAACATAATTTTTCGGTGCAAGTTGGGTGCGCGTACGTCAATTATGACGTTTCTGAATGTTGCCACTAAAAAGCGAAAAACGTTTATAGAGGATGATATTCTCTTAGCATGTATATTTCCTTTTGTTTGTATGTTTTTTTTTCTTTTTTATATTCCTATTTGTATTCAATCACGTTTTAAATTAAAATGTATTATTTTGCTTTTTGTACGCTATACCAGTAAAGCGTTTTAATAACTGGTTGCTTTAAAAATATAAATAATTTGTCATAAATACTTTTTGATGAATTACTGTTTGCTGCACCGTGCGACGTCATCACGTCGGCGCCGGCTGTCGCTGAAAACCAGCGCTGGGGCTCTGTCTTGCATAGGGTCGCAGCATAATGCTGAGCGATAGCCGTTTTGCGTGGATGTGACGCTTGTCAACCTTTTTTTTATTGTTTTTATTTGTTTTGTTCTTTTTTGCGTCATGTTTACCGCAAATAAACGTATTTTCTTTCTTTCTTTTTCTTTCTATAACATCACGCCTGTACCCTTCAAAGGGTAAGGTAGATGTGCTCAATAGCTTTGTTACTGATATTCACATAGCAAGTAGTGATATATGAATTTGTTTGGGGTAGGTAAGTACAACTAAAAAGTGAAAAATAAAAACTTTTTTACAAAAAAAAACCGACTTCCAAAAAAAAAACACTACAAAGTGAAAAATAACTTTAGTTTCGAAAGTCGGTGTCAAAAAATTAAAATATATTCTTCACGTTGTAGTGTTTTTTTTTTTGAGTCGGTTGAATGCGCCTAAACCTTTTTTTTGTAAAATAGTTTTTTGGTTGCTTGAATTCGTCAATAAGTTTTTTTTTAATTAAATCTACTAATCAAAAACACAACAATACGTATTTTAATTGAACTCTTCCTATTTCATTCACAACGAATTTCATATTTTTAAATAAAAAAACAGCATGCGTGCAATTCACACGTGGTAGAAGTGAAACCTTCAAAAACACTGTATAATGCTTCCTATCTCATTTTCTCCCACGTTAAATCTTATGAATTTACATGTCTATTTTTACTGTCGCTTTTTCGTTTCATAAACTTTCAAATCACAACGATGCTAAAGAACATCCATCCATCCATCCATCCATCCATCCATCCATCCATCCATCCATCACCATCACCATCGCCATCGCCATCGCCATCGCCATCACCATCACCATCTCCATCGCCATCACCATCATCATCATCGCCATCGCCATCACCATAACCATCGCCATCGCCATCACCATCACCATCATCATCATCGCCATCGCCATCGCCATCACCATCGATATCGCCATCGCCATCACCATCGCCATCACCATCTCCATCGCCATTACCATCACCATCATCATCATCATCATCGCCATCGCCATCACGATCGCCATCACCATCGCCATAACCATCGCCATCGTCATCGCCATCACATCGCCATCGCCATCGCCATCACCATCGCCATCACCATCACCATCGCCATCACCAGCGCCATCATCATCATCGCCATCGCCATCACCATCGCCATCACCATCACCATCGCCATCACCATCGCCATCGCCAACACCATCATCATCATCATCACAAATTTTAGCATAGGATTAAAATAAATGTGATGTCATTTGTAATAATAAAAAACAAAAACACTGTATAATGCTTCCTATCTCATTTTCTCCCACTTTAAATCTTATGTCTCTTTTTACTGTAGCTTTTTCTACTGTAGCTTTTTCGTTTCATACAATTTTCAAATCACAATGATGCTAAAGAAGTTTTCACTTCAAAAAAATATCATATTTTACATATACAATCACAAAACTAGAAACTCAAACTCATAAAACTCAAATTTTGCAATTGAATATAAACCTTATTCCGTTGTAGTAAAGTTGAAAATCTATTACAGATATTACGATAATTGTAAATTTATGGTACCGACCTGCTACTGCTAGTACTGTGACGAAAGCAAGAGAACCTATACAACTACAATATTATTCTGTCGCGTCGTCTTATAAGTGGGTATAAATACGTAGAAAAATAATAATCAAACTTACCTTATTTTTTTTTAAGCTTTGCAGTTTAATGCTGAACATTTTTTTTTCTTTCTTCTGTTTTTATTCCCCATAATTTAATCTTAATTATCACTATATATTACAACTATATTAAAAACTAATACTTAGTTTAATTATTAATACTAGAACCTAAACAATATTTACAGACTGATTTTTGAAACTAATACACAAACACGGAAATTAACAATAATATAACGTATATTTCGATCGATTAGCAGGAACGCGGCGAGCCAGCAAAAGCGACACAGGTCCTACCTCGGTAACGCCCGGCGGGCTACTGAAGTGAAGCGCGCAGGCCGCCTTTTTAGATTATATCTTGTTAAGACAATAAAAATCAGTTTTGAGAAAAATTAACCGTTGAATGTTTTACTATACATCATTGCCTATTTTTTGATATATTTTTTGCGAGTAAAAGTTAAGTCTATTTCAAATGCGACTTGAAAAACGATTAAAAACTTCGCTGTTTTCGATTTGTTTGCGATTTTTTATGATCGAGTGAAGTTGTAAATATCGTGTTTTGAACCGTTGAATAATCAAGAATGTTAGTTAAACTATGCCATATATTTTTTTCAGATTAAAACAAAGAATATTTGATTGTTTAATGTTGAATCAAAAATAGGTCGATTCCGAGATTTCCGAGAGTCCTGGCCTTAAGTCGTTTCATCACACTTCATTGGAGATAACTTTGTGTTCCAGTGATATCGAATAATAGTTGAGAAGTAATTGATCTCAGGTTTAGACGCCAAGTCCTAACCATAAGTTGTATCAATGAATGGAACAATTTGAAGTTAGGTGTTACATTAATTGAGTCAATTTAAGGGTTCAATATTAGTTTTTTAGCTCATATTTACCATGTAAAATAGCTATTTTACATGGTTCACAAAATATGACCTAAGCAAGTTATTGCACAGAGTACACAACACAGTTTTCCGTAGCGCAAACGCTCGTCAAAGTTATATTTACGTTTAAAACTTGTAGGAACACCGAGCAGAGCCAAAAAAAAACATGGAATAAATCGTTACAGCATAATATGTCGTGTGCGATGATTATTTATTTTATTTATTTATTTATTCGTCGCAGTTCGACGCGTTTGGTGGGACCAAACGCGTCGAACTGCGACATATAACGTATTATATGGACAGAAGGACCACAGAATCATCATCTGTGGCTTGAAACTTTAAACATTTTATTTTTAGTTAGTTGGATCCAATCGTCCGTTTGTTGCTTGTTAATTTTTTTTTCGGTTTGCAGCCGAGTCGTCACCTCGTTCGGAATCTCACTGCATATAGATCTCCACGCAAGCGATGCACGTTTATTTCCACTGAGCCTTCCGTACGTTGTAGTTTAGTGAACGTATCATAGAAATCGCAGCGAGACCCAAACAAGGCTGCTTTGACTTTGACCGCAGGAGGCGGTTAGCGGTTTGTTGTCTGAGGCGAAACTAACAGACGTTTGGTGAATGATTAAATCCGCCCCGGGGCGGCCAATGAATGCTCGTCTGAGTGCTAGACGGGGACACACGTGCATAAGTACACACAGGCACGTGCACTTAGGTGTCTCGTGCCTAAGTGCATGTACGAGTATGTATAGAGATAGGCTACGAGTGTGTGCTTTTAGTGAGAAAGTACCTGGCGAGGAAGGCTAATTATTGAAATTTAAAACGTTCAAAATCTATTCGCAGTCTCATCTCGGCGACGAATAAATGTCATTTTTTTTAAATAAGTATAAATACACTACAACAACAACAATACAAACAATACACAATACACACAACAATATACTTTTGACGGATTGAGACTAAGATTAGATTGTGAACGTTCCTAAAATGACGAGAAGTGCCCCTCAGATCATCTGCAACAAGTTCGGTGGCGTATCAAACCATATTACTTTGGTTACCTAATAATCATAATTATAAATATCATAGAAACTTCAAGCAGCACCATAATTTGAGTTATTCCGGTCTGATCCCTCATGTTTGCATACCGAGCATAAATTACTGGAGCGCCGTGCAGCAAAGTCAAAGTCAAATCATTTAGCAGGTTCTAAGTGTTTGGTGTTTCTTAAAATTGCTATTTTATACATCCTCGCGTCTGTCTATCTGTTTGATTGAACGCGATAAACTCAAAAACTAATGAACGGATTTTCATATGGTTTTCTCCAATGGACGGAGTGGTTCATGAGGTGTATAATTCAAGGTGTTGTTTGAATCGGCGGAAATATGACGATGAAGATGTCGGAAAAACTCGTTCCGACTGGGAGCTTGACTTCTACCAATAGTTATATGAAAACCCCGGTAAAAAGCCCGACAGCCCCGATAGTACATGCTCGTGGAATATTTTCCGACACTCACGCGGGCGTAGCCGCGGGCAAAAGCTAGTTATAGTAAAATTAAACTTTACAACGAATGCACCTTACCTAAATTAATTTAGTTAATAACATAGTTGTGTTGCAAGAACTACTCCCAGCTGTACCATCACATTTTCTCGAAACATACAAAATTTCCCGAACAGCAAGATAATCTTTCTTCGTCTCGAACCCTAAACAACTTCGCTGTAGTTAGTGCGCGGTAAAATTATCTCAACCGAGCCATGAGCCGTAACTTTTTAACCAACACTGAGTAAAACAACCTCGCTCTTGTTTTGTGGTTCCGTTTCAGGTTCACTAAGAATTGTATTATATTAAACGACTACCTTACAATGTTTTTGTTTCATAAAGGCTGTTTTGGTCAGGTGAAGATTTTCGCGAGCAGTGATGTCACAATAATCAGTTTAGTGGGTAGGAAAATATTTTGGAGTGTTGCCAAACACACGAGCGGACAAACATCAAAAGCTAGGCAGGATCCAGTGATAAAATTATTTACGAGCGTATTATGCGGAGAAATATTCATTTTACTAAATGGCTCCCGGTGTACCCACGTAACTGGGAGACTAGCAGTCGTTCTGCCGTCGAGTGCAATCGCCGTGGCCTCAAGATCGCTTGTTAAACAGTGCCCGGCACAAATCAAAATCACCTCTATTGCCAACCAACAGAATACAATTCCTCTCGCTTCTTTTTAAAAGAATAATACGGACTACAGTTGAGAACTTTCAGATTAAAGTGCTTTATTCCATTTTAACTTTTATGTAATTGTTTGAACGGAATGCTTCGCAAAAACTAATTGGGGGTATACCTACCGATTAGATAGGTATTAACTTTATTAATTAAGTAGTAGAAAATTCTACAAGAATATATTCAGACGGCAAATAGCACTTGAAATGTTATAATACTCATGTAATCAAAATAATTTGAATTACAACATCGTTTCTTGCTCCACAGAAGTGATCTCGTTATACGCGTATAACTTTCAATCAAAATCAAAAGTCATTTATTCAAACTAGGCTGAGAATCAGCACTTTTCGAACGTCAAAATTACAAAAGACAGTCCCACATAGCGCCCGCCCGCCGCTTTCTATTACGATCTTCAGAACTCGACTACTAGGACCACATAAACAGTTTAGCAGTGGTCTTGTGCGCGGAACGTGACCACTTCCACCATTTGCCGTTCCATTCATTCGTTAACCTTTTCCGAAAGATCTGCAATCAATCCCATGGGCATTTGTCAGGATTTCTCCGAGGTCTGACCTTTATACACAGAAGGATGTAAATAGGGCCACATAAACGTCATTTGCAGGCTTGTTCAATTTATTACGTGTCACGAGTTGCCGCGTCATTCTCTTGATCGCTCTCTCCCTTGAGTACATTTGATATTTTTCAAATTTTTTGTTGAAAATGTTAACTTTTTATTACGTCGCGAATCTTTAATATGAAACGATTGAGAGTATCTACGGATTCCCTAGCTAGCTTGCCTCGTTAAATACGCTGAGTTTAATGTAAGAGATAAGCTCACTATTAAATCAACTGAAAACTTTAAATATAAGAAAATTAAATATTCAGTATTAAGCTAAAAATAAATACCCAAAGTAAATAAATACCGAGACGAAGTCAGTTTCAAAATACACAAGACTCGCTAATCTGTTCTTAAAGCAGAGAGAAAATGTCTTAAGTAAATTAAAATGGAGTTCAATAAGGAGTAGGGTGCAGAGCCACAGCTTTTATCAAAGAGAATTGAAGGGAAGAAGAGAAAAGAGTACAAAAACACAAGCCCATCGCCAGGTTATTGGCTCCCTAATGAAATATTAATGAAGTTACAAAGGGCGGGTATAAATGCTCGGTCTTTATCCGAAGAGCCCCGATCAATTATGGCACCGTTCCACTGTAAAGAAATATTAAAATGCAATTTGAACTATTTTTGCTAGCTTACATTTTGTATTGTTTATGGCGGAAGCATTAGGTACTCTATCGGTGCTGAAATTAAATACGTTTTCAGGTTTGGACTCACTGTTTAAAAAAATATACCTACAGACAAAGCGTCAAAACGTTAAACATTTATGAAACAAAAAGTTGTCTTCGCATATACCTAGTAAGTAACAAATCAAAAAGTTTGAGCAGACATCGTAATAAGAAATATATACTAATGTATATGTATGTAGGCCCGTTGACGGAAAGACTAGTGGACTGTATAAAGGTTTATTCGGTGGTAGGTACACAAAGTAGCAAATATAAGTAGGTAAGTAAGTAGATTCTGAAATTATGGTGCGATCGTGGTCATGGCGGACGATGAAGTGTCGTGCGGCGTGCCCGATGGTGTTGCGTCGCCCGGTCCCCGCGCCGTTCGACGTTCATGTGTGTGTGATGTGAAGTGACGTTGTTCACGTGTGTGTGTGAACATACATTTTCATTGCACTTTTCACCAACAAAAGACCATACAGAGTAAGTAGAATGCAATGGCTAGGTACTTAGGGTGCTGTTTAGAACAGGCCTCTGTCAAAATACATGCAACTACATTTTCCTAATCCAATTAATACGTAGTGTACGTCTTGCGGATATACGTAGGTACACGTACCTACGCACGACACATCAGTCAACATCAGCCCTGAGTTAATATGAGCAGATGTGCCTCGATGCGAAATAAATCGGTGTTTCACCCGCGCCAGTGTACAGGCTCTCTCAATTCAGCTCATACGTTATTTATCTGGCATCAGGCCGTGACGTCATCCATCACGTAAAAACGGCTCGACGTTGTGTTCCACGCCAGGCTACAGAGGTACCTATCACACAGTTCTGTGAGCCTTATACGAACGGGTTGAATTCTAAAATTAGAGTTTCAGATAACGATGCATCATTATTCATCTATGCTAAATAAAAAAGCTTACGCCTCGTGAAAGATAAAGAAAAATATGTGTTGACAGTTAGCTGTCGAAGAGCCTTCAAAAGGAAGGAGGAAGTGATTTTGATTCAATACGACACGATAACCTAACGAGCCCCTATATATTCAGCAGTAGGTTTTTCTTTGGTATCAATTTAGAAAGCTTAAAAAGTACACAACTGGTATAGTTACTCATGCCCTAAATTAATTCTAAAATATGCAATCGAAGGTTTAGTTACTCTTACAATATATTAAATCTGACCTGAAGCTAGCCAACCTTAACTGAATATATCGAGGGACAGTGAGGAAGGACGCGAGCGGAAGAGAACACCGGACAAAGGAGAGAAGATTAATCCGGAAGGCGGCTGGCACAAGCCGGGATTAATCACGCCAGGTAAAAGATAGCCAATATTTATCAACCATCTGAAGATCAAAATGGCTGCCTAGGGTCTACAATACACTACAAGTTTAAGCACAGGGCACAGGGCACAGGTAACGGTATCGGAGTAAACGTGCGCTTGTTTAGATAACCTGAAAATAAATCTACCTCCATTCCTCCAACTTCGTGGAAGCCTTCAAAGGCAAGTTAGTAAGAGCAAATGTGCAGTATCGGCATTGCCACTGACATCACTAATTAATACGTCTATTGATTATGGTAATAATTCTCGATAATACAGCAATCTATTATTGTACGTTCGACTGACCAATTATATATATATAATTGTATAGCCAACTCGTCGTGTAATAAGTTCATGGATAATGGCTCAGATTACGTACAAAACTAGCCCCAACGCAAAACATGCACCAATACTTTAAATTCATATTTTTCAGCTGGACAGCATACTGGATAGTTTTATGTCCGCTATGTGTGTTCAGAATTAAAATCAAATGGACGAGGGTAGCGATCTAGTTCTGTCGCGGAACGAATCAAATAAACATGGGGCTTGTACATGAAAATTGGAATTGCGTAATTTTTGTTTGTAGCATTTTATTTTGACAAACGTCAAAACGCAACCAATGAGGGTTTTCTGAAATGACGTTCGCTAGGTGGCAGCACTGGCGCGTCAGGTCCAGGCATCTGTCAAAGAGCCTATATTTTCTTTAGTCATGACGGAATGATGAACGAATGAATGAATCGAATGATGAACGTCATCATATATTTTGTATTGGGAGACCTCTTGTCACAGTGGTGCCAACTGGTGTCGTAAATTTTCACGAAAACCCTCATTTTGAGAGCGAATTTGGAAGGAATAAAGTGATTTATGTTGTGCAATCAGAACAGATAGATTGTGAAAGGTAATATTTATTCATCTATTTTTATTGCAAGGACGTATGGTAGCGTTTGTAGTAGTTTTATAAGACCGCGATGTTCAGTTAAGGCTCCTTCAAACAGGCGCGACACGCGATAAAATCGCGCGCGACGCAAAGGCACCGCAAGTCGCGCAACGAGCGGTGCCTTTGTGTCGAGCGCGATTATATCGCGTGTCGCACCTGTTCGTAGGAGCCTTCAGTTTTATTTGAAAGGTTTCCATTCTCTGATTGAGATTACTTAATTATTCAGGGCAAAAGATACTCAATGCATACGCCTATATTTTACTCACAAAATATGCAGTGAAAGAAAAAAATATTCGTGCTCGAATTTTGTATCGCTATAAATGCTTTTGGCTGTGATAAGGATGCCATTTTCAATACCTGCACAATTGTTTAAGCTTTATAGTTACTTACTTCCTACATAGGTAAGTACCCCGATTTTGATCGCAAACTAATCTACATTACCTATTTTTATCCACAAATACTCGTAAAAGCACTCTTGTTTCTCTCCTCTCTACAAATTGAAAAGGGCTCAGATGGTAAGCGGTAGCCAATATGTTATTGAGATTTACAATTTGGTAGATTATTCAAATACTATCTTAAGATGATCCAAATTGAAAAAAGAAAGCGGGTAAGATAACAGTAAACCTGTGTAAGAACTCTCAGATGAAATTAGCATCGTAGAAACTTTTACTTTACTGTTCGTTCGCAAACAGAATTCCGAAGCAATTTTCTTCAGTAAATGGAAAAACAAAGCACATTAAAGGCCTCCAGTGAGTTCTAACGACTGAATGGCTTAGTAGCGAATCTTTTTACCGAACACTTACCACAACGAGCGCAGTTACAATCGATCGAACCTTACGGAAACCATTACAAGTATTCTACAATACATATCTATTGCCCGTTTGAAGTAAAACTAATGTTATAAAAGTGTGCATGCTGTTCGTGAGAGTTAGGCTGAGGTCAGTAATATTTGTGTAATAAAAAAGTAATTTAAAAAAATTAAACCTACTTCAAAAAGAAATTAGCTCAAAATTATGAAATAACTTTAATTTCGAAAGTGGGTGTCTTGGTAAAACTAAAATATGGTCTATATTTTAGTTTTACTTTTTTGCTACCGACTTCCGAAATTAAAGTTATTTCATAATTTTGAGCTAATTTCTTTTAGAAGTCGGTTTAATTTTATTTAAATTACTTTTTTATTTCGGAATTTTTACTTTTAGTAAAAACTGGAATATTTGTTTGTAATAAGTAGGTAATAGTTTTGTTGTAAATATTGCACTAGAATTTGACCAAGGTTTTGAGACGTAGCTCGTTTCAATAAGCCAGGCCGTCACACATACACGCATTAGTCCATATCTTGAAAATTACTGAATCGATTTTGATGAAACTTGCACTGTTCCCTAAGTTGAAGTAAATGTAAGTCAGTGAAAAAAATGGTCACGATCCGATTAATAGTTGCGGAGAAATGCGTGGACAAACAAACATAGGTAGGTACATACTTACATCTATAAAATTTTATATATTATATATATATGAATTTAATGCAGTTCCAATAATATTATATAGGTACATACGTGTCGAATTGACAACCTCCCTTTTTTGAAGTCGGTAAAAACAGCAGAGCGAGTTCGCAGAGCTGGCAACGACGTAAGTTTGTTCAAAGCCTTATTAATGGCTAGTGGACAAATCGGGTGTGGTACAAACTACGTTCACAATAGTATTTTGGACATTGACAGTTTACCAACGCGACGTGACGGATGGATGTCAGACAAACAAGGCATATATTTAGAAACTAAATATAGTCGTGAATATCAATAAAGAATCAATATTAGGGTTAGATTTTGATTAGATTATTGTAATTATGCAATATTAATTTACTCTCGCCCGTCACAGACATTGACATTAATTAGAAAGTTACATGGTGTAATGCACCGGCAAAGCATCGCTATTATTGCTGTTATTCACCGCAAGTGACGTGGGACTTGATTGCCTAATTTAGGCTTATTCCCTCGGGGTCCTACCGTAATTATTTCCACAATATATTATATAATATACAGGTATCATTCCATTTGACCGCATCGTGGAGTCCTCTGTAATAATAATATGTGTGTTAAATACATTTACCTTTGAAACATTTAGACAACAATATTAGCAGAACCCTTGGTACATAAGTAAACTACAACATTGCTTAACATTATCGGTTAGTTTTATTACAATTTTCCTTGCAAATCTCAACTTCTCTCTATCTGATAAAAATGTAATCAACACAAAACATAAACTTTACTACGTCTTCTTCCCTGTAGTTTGTGCATCCCCCGCAGAAACTACAGAACGCCACCTGCTACGCTGCAATCCTTACATGTATACTCCTTTTAAACAAATCCTCCCTTCCTTTTAAAATAAAATATACCTACTTAAAAAAATATATATAAGTAATATAACCTCAATTTCCGTCGTGATGATTTTTCAATTACAATTGAATAATATTATGCAAACAACAACTGTTGGAATAATTCAACTGCTTCTTAGAAACCTAAATACAGATAAATCTTTTCGTTACTTATTCTCTGTAGTGAGTGATTGCGTAAGAATTTCACCCGAACAGTTTGTTTACACTTTTATCGGATACTTTTGGAACAGACTTTAGGCTGAGTCACGAATTGCGTCGCAATACCGGGTAATATCTCCTTACTATCTATTTACGAAGTTGCATTCATATAAATGATTCATGCACCTAATCGTTAACGCGGCCCCCATTTCCTCAATACTCGAGTGCCGCCCCCAAGAATCCAATACACCAGAAAAAACTGGGCCAAGGTGAATCAGTTAGATTAAGATAATATCAACAACCAACTCGTTTATTAATTGCTTCTTTGCTTTTTTATTTCCCTTTGTGGAAATTATTATAAACTTTTTTATTATTATTTATTTATTAAACTTACACACACTATATTTACAGGATGACCCCAATACAATAGTAGTTTGCAAACACATAACTACCAAATAAATTGAAAAATCAACTTACGTATTAGCTTAAGTATTAAATACTTAAAAATCTAAACTTTAAACATACAAAGCACTTTACACAATACATAACAATCTCAACTTTAAAAATACAAAACTTTTTTTTTAATGCTGTAAAATCTTAACCTAAAATATAAAATTAGACTTAACACAGAAATTAATATTTAAATATAACTAACAAAATTCAACAAAACTCTTGCGAATTCACTCAAATTGCACGAATACGTTGCACAAATAAAAAAAACCCACTCTTTTTTAAAATTACAAACAGTATATACGTTGGTGAACCGTATCTAATACCCTGCTACAATTAATAAAAATAAAATGATGATACCTGTTTCTTCTATACACTTCAATTTATACGTTTTATTAAAATTATGTTCGAGCCGCTTGCTCTCGTGCTAAGTACCACAACTAAACAAGCCCCTATTGTATAGAATTAAAACTTGCGCATCGCTAACTACTCCGGCCTCTCGCCTCCGGTTAAAAAAAAAACAAAGCGACAATTAATAACCCTCAGACGAGATAAAACCGTCTTCTAAACCCTACAACTAATAAGCTCACATAAAAACACAGATAACTCAACAATAGAACAAGTTTTTACGATGAAAAACTCAAACATTCGTAGCGGGCGCTCTGAAACTGTCATCATTAATCATATTCTTTTGAATTCCCATCCTGGAAAAAAAAAAAGCCAACTACAACAAGACTTCTGTTATTTGTTTTAAGATTCGCGAGACTTTCTGAAAACTAAAAAATAGACACGAAAGTTATGATTTTGTGTCTGTGCGGAATTGTTATTAGTTTGCAACTGAGTATTTTTTTTAATGCAGTGCCCTTTAGTAGCAAGTACCCACGTATTGAAACAGCAGAACAGCATTAATGCAGTACAACTATAATTCAAAACAAACCCGACACTAGCATTAAAGTTATACCGTCCGTAGACGATGCTACGCCATTGCTACGGCGTAGCAAACAACTTCCACTAACGCATTCAATTGTATAATGCACGTTGAGATCGTACACGATACACGCGCGCATAGCCTCTATATGCCGGTAGTAATGTCATGTAATTGCATACATGTGCATCGTTGATACATGACGTGAAGTTCAGTACAGTCGTAGCGTCGTAGGATAAGCCCGTCGTAGCACATTGACGTGGAGGCGAGCGACGTAGCGACGTAGCGCCCGTCGAGCAGAAAATGCAATCTGGCGGGAATTAGGATAGACGTACAGTGATATACATGAAGCTAACTACAGAACAATATGCCGGGATGAGTGTAAGAGCTAAGTGGATGGATATATAAGCGAATTAAGTCATTAGATGCGTATGAGCTAATGACGGAATAATTCAAGATGAAAGTGGGTTTACTTGCATATCATTTCCGTTATAATGGCTGACAAACTAAGAGAAGGGTAATTAGTTACTATGCTAGACGATGAGATGTCATTAAAGCCCTACCCTGGTATCAAATATTCACCAACCCATTTATATGAAACGTAGTTCGAGTTATTTCGAGGTCTGTAACTCATTAGACAAATATCATTTACATGGCGTAATTCGCAGTAGAATAAAGTTATAAGGCATACTCGCAACTGGAATAATATTTCAGCGGCATTTGGCGTGGTGTCACGTGACGTCATTAAATATTACGATGGCTGTTAGTTATTTAATGTCGTTCCCATGCCTCCTACGCTCGCATTGTCTGATTAAACTGAACGTCATTAATCTTGTAGAAAGCGAACGATGTTTAATTCGTGGAAGATGAGTTACTTTGTGTGAAGATAAAATATTCAATGATATTCTCGGGAATTGAGGAATTCTTAAATGATTTTTAATAATTGCGCTGACCTAATCTTTGATTTATAAAGATTTTACAATTAAAACTGTAAACATGAAAAATACAAAGAGAGGACAGCCTCTTACTTTATGTAACGACCTTATGAATTGAAAACAGAGTTAAAGTCAGTGTAGTCTAAATCCTTCATTATTGAAATCTCATAATTTACAGCTTCACTCTACTACATAATATTCATGGTACCATTTCAGATTTCCAGCTTTTCTTTACTTTCTGAATTTATGTGTGCGTTCATACATATTCATTTATACCCTCATTTTTTTTTACTAATAAACGTTGTACTGCGTCTGTATACTTAGTTGCACAACGCTTTGAGTTCTTTCGAAAGTCAAATTACTGACGACTGAAAGAGAGAAATCGGTGTGTAACTATTCATCCGATATAATACGTTTATTAGTAAGGGGATGAGATTATAACGCAAGCGACGTCTATCGTTGAAAGAAACATAAGACCATCAAGCATCGCATTTTGTGAAACTCACATTTTGGCCATTTTGCTAATGTGTTGTTCATTTGTATTCTCTCTCGATGGTCTTATTTGCAACATTGATAACGTTCCGCAAGTTACCACTGCCCCAGCCACATGTTATTCATAGATTTCCATCCAATTTGTAGGCGTGTAGGTCTGGCGACCCCGCCACGGCCGTGTCTATGACGTCATGGCGGCACACGCCTAAAAGTTGGCGAGTTTTTAGCAAAGTCTCGCAAATTGATGCGTCTATCATGAGTTTGGGGTAACGAGATTCAAAAACGTGGCCCGGTTTAAATTACACCGAAACTTTCCTTATTTGTGTGAAAACACCCGCCGTATGCCTCACATTGTATTGATTTTTCCTCTAATTAAAAACGCGGTTCGTGTCAATGCGCCACTAATAAAAAACATACTCCTCCATGCACTTTATTATGGACGTGCCGATGGCTGCGTTCGCCAATAAGGCATTTTTATTCTGCGGTAGTTACAGTTCCTGAACGCCGTGAAATCAATGAACAATACGAAGTCCATATAAGTGGGACACTTACTATTTCATAGAGGTCGGCAGATAACATTACAATATCATTCAGATCATATACTTTCCAGGCTTTTCAGCAGGACGAGACTGATTGTAGTTTTATTAGTCTATTTACTTTTATCTCACGAAAAGGGACACCTTTAGATAAAAGTTTGCGTTACGCTAAATAAAGCTTTACTTGCAAAGTTCTTTGTAAGTCAAAAGCTAATGTGTACATTAAAAGCGAGTGCCGACGCCGCGCGATTTCATTTAACAAGTAAACCACGAAGTGTTGAGCACAGAACAATAGTGTCTAAGATGTAACTAGTCTTCTATTTAATTATATTGATTTAATTTTTTCGCTGTTTGCACTTTATTTCACAAAATGTTTTGAACAATAATGGCCTAGTCTACACACGATTCCTTTGCCAAGTCTAATGATTGTTTACTATTCAAAGAACTCTTCAGAACTTATTTCCTTTAAAAAAGCCGGCTAAGTGCGAGCCGGACTCGCACACGAATGGATGCCGTACTACAACAAGGCAAACATACCGACAACAAAAACAAGTTTTTTTTAATTTTATTACCTTTTGTTTTTTATTTTTTAACTTTGCTCCACACTAGAAATTTCTCCTGTATTGTGGATGCGTTTACAAACATTTAAACTCACATACACAAACAGCCAGACCCGAACCAACTAGTTGTAGGTCATACAAATATTTGTTCCGTGCAGGAATCGAACCCGCGACACGCAGCGCAGCAGTCAATCGCTTAACCACTGCGCCAACCGTGCCGTCAACGTTTCTTGTATGGACAATTGGACACCCCTTTAATTTTAAACATCTTTTAATTTCTATTATTTGTTGTTATAGCGCCAACAATACTTAATAAGACATTTAATTCAGACGTAGTCCATATACTGTTTGTAACACAAAAACCTTATAAAACTATTGTTACTATATACAAAAACAAAGCCACAGAAAGAAATAAAAATCACGAAGTGGCACCGCACAGGAGTATCAGTCAATGCCAGGCCCTGGACGCGACCACCCACAGTGTGTAGTCGCATCCAGTGCCGCTAACATCGGCGAGTCCCATCGACCCACGAACACGCTCAGAAGACTGTTCGAGCTGGCCCGCATGCGCTTCATAAGGGACGCAGAACGCTTCCGCATGATGGCATGAAAACCATCCACGCTTTTCACCGCAAACATTGCTGAACCGCTGCAGTGGCGCGGCAGCCCGAACAGCACCCTAAACGCGTTGTTATATTGTACTCGCAGAGCACTGTATGTACGCTGCGTGTACTTAGTCCACAGGCTGCAGGTGTAATAAGATTGACAGTAGGCCCTAAATAATGTCACTTTGACTTGCTCGGTACACCGTGCAAACCTGCGGGCCAGCATGTTACAGCGCACAGACAGCGCCCTGTGCTCCCTTTCCAAATCAATGTTGTCACTTAGATCTTCTGAGACCCAGTGACCCAGATATTAAAAATTTGACACTCTGTTGCCAATAAAAAGACACTGAAAATTTCAACTATCTACCTATTAATGTCTAAACACAGTATGCCAAAGGTACGCGACCGAAGTTCGGCATGATTACGCCTGAAACGCAACGTACCTCCGGCATAGTGTGTATAGACACTTATGGTTCATATACAATCCGCTGACAGGAAGGCGGACGGGCGGGCGGACGGACAGCAGAGGCTTAGTAATAATAGGGTTCCGTTGGCATGGAACCTACTGAGCCCTACAGTTCCGCCGGTACGGAACCCTTGAAACACTTAGGCAAATATCAACAGTTCCCTTAATCAGGTGTCATCCTACTAATAATATAAATGTGTAGATGTTTGGATGTTTGTTACTCAATCACGCGTAAGCCGTTGACCATATTCGGATTAAAATTGGTACATAGATAGACCATTTCCTGGATTAACACATAGGAGTCTTTTTATCCCGATATTCCCACGAGATCGAAACTTACGCGGGTGAAATCGCGGAGCGCTGCTAGTAACTCGTAATCCTAACTAATATTATAAATGCGAATGTAAGTTTGTTTGTTACCTTTTCACGCCTAAACGACTGAACCGGACAACCTGAAATTTTGCATATACGTTGTCAGGTGTACAGAAACGGACATAGGGTCTTACCGAAAAAAAGTGCTGTTCCTGAAGAAAACATCAATAGTACGTTATTATGATAATAGATAGCGCCACGTGTCTTTCGAACGGGATCGACTTTTCTCTATTGTGTTACCTAACTTATTTATCCATAATCTAAAGTGCCATAATTTTGTTTGTCCTAATCATCACTTGTCCGAATGATAACTTGCCCGAACTTAATGTTACATAATATCAAATGCGATAAAATCGAAATCCCCAAAATAAAATATGCCCTTTTGTTTGTCATAAACAGTGGTCGGAGTAGGTAGAGCTGTCTTTGCTACTTGCGACATGCGGACATAACATGGATATGCCAAATATTTCCCGGAACCCCGGGAAATCTCGGAATTAAAAAAACATTGTTTAAGTAGTTTTTATAGGAGTAGGTAGAGGTATTTTTGTTATTTGCTACATGCGGACATAACATAGATATGCCAAGTATTTCCGAAAATCCCGGGAATTCTCGAAATTAAAAAAACAACTATTTAAGTAGTTTCTTTTGTCAGTGCATAATTGGAACGTTATATTTAGATAGAAAGAGACAAAAAATAAGCGACGAAAACAGCGCGTACGACGGGTTGGCAACATGGAGCATAAACATATAAAAATAAAAGAGAGATAAATTGCTTTGTTAGAGAAAGACGAAAAACATTTTCTAAATATTAACTACAAGAAAAATAGTATGTATAGGTAATTAAAAAAGTGATCTATAAAAATTTCTTCTCTGTTTAAATAAAAAAAAAATATAAAACTCTTTACATCCTTTTTTATTCTGTATTGTGTAGGCATTTAATATTTCCTTGTGCAGTAAAGTATATTAGTATTGTTTCTAACAGTTTTACTTAATTAATTCATATTTCACGAAGCTACCTCTAACAACATTCCAGGATCCCTGTGTGTGTGTATATAAGTAAGTATACACTGTTTGGGTGCTCACCTACTACCTGTTCATAACTGCCCACTTACCCATATTAACTCACTTAAATCAATCGACAATTTCAAAATCCCGGGATTTCAAAGGCATATCCATGTTAACATCAATGTTTGCGGTCATTCACCCCAAACAGCTCTACCTACTCCGACCACTGGTCATAAATATTACAATTAATAATATACAAAAGACTTAAAACCGTTTTCAATAAAAGTTATAAGTCCTAAATACAAATTATTTAATGTTTATTTATCCTAATAATGTTTTAAGTATTAAATGCAAGCAGCATGCAAGCAAGCATGCAGCTAGCATGCAGCAAGCATGCAGCAGGAATGGTGTCGGTCACGGCTCCAGCCAGCGTTGCGGGTCTCCGGCGGTCCCACGCGTGCTAATCGTCGCAGACGGCTTTCGCTCACCACCGCAGCCTCGTGCTGGCTGAAGCCGGCCAGCCTCAGCCGCGGCGGCTTGCTCGCAGCCTCCTGCTCCTCAGCCAGCGAGCCGCCTCGCCCCTAGGCGCCTTCGCGATTCTAAATTACACTCTAGGGGTAGGGCAGACAAGACTGCGTGGAGTCGGATTTACAGCGATTCGTTTCTGTCACTAAAACCTAATTTTTAGCAAATGTTTTGGGACTAACAATTTTATTATAAATAACCATTCAGAATAAGACACATTATATAATATAATACTTAGGACATATGACTTTATTACATGCAAAAAGAGGAGATTCAATAATAAATATAGTACTCGTTATTATGGCAGAATAGAGGTAAAGATTATTATGTAAAATAAAATTTGGAATTTTTAAACATTATGGCATGGTTACTGAAGTTTATAGCAAACGTGTTATGGATAACGATTACCGGACAAACAATTTTAGGAGAAGTAAGGAAGTAGCGGATCGACACTTATGCGGGTGACACCGCGGCGCGCTGCTAGTACGTATATAATATAATGCTGCTGTTTTCGAAGAGTGTAGGTAAATATAATTATAATACTAAGCATTACTCTAATGTCGTGTTTTAGTGTTTCCTATTAACGGTAAAGTGAAAAGCGAGCGCAGCACGTTTTCCAGTCGCATGCAAACAAAGAGGAGGTGTGTGAACAAAAGCTAGGCTGTAACAAGTGTATTATTTAACAGGTGTCGAGTGCCGCCCGTTCGCCGCGTCGCTGTGTCGATGCAGTGTTTGACGTGTATGTCAGTTATGAAAGCCTGGTGCTATTCGTGTCAAGTGTGAAAACTTATAACGGGGCAATATATCGTTTGCTGTATTAACAGGGTACATACACTACATAAACACGAAAAACTTTATTCCGACAGTCACAAATACGAATTTCAAAATACCGATTTTCATAATTCCGAATGGTTCAAAATTCCTACTACGAGCTCCGATTTATCATCCTATTTTTATAATTCCGAAATTTCAATATTCCTAACGTTTATAATGACTATTCTCAAAATACCGAGTTTCAATAGATCGAATAACAAAAAGTCCGACTTAATGATAATTCGAAACATCAAAAATACGAATTCCGATTATTAAAGTACCGATTTAATTAGAATTCCGAAATAGAAACGCCTTGTAAAACTGAATAGCAAGACAACTAAATACATATTTTGCTCGTCAGAGAGAAGTATAATATGATGTTTTTATGTCCCCGCCAAGCGGGGCTCCTATTTCTGTATTAAGGGTTTAAAGTAACCTAACCAAACCTAACCTCGGGGTGCCCTTCGCTCGCTCTTGCTTTAAATTATATTTTTATTTTTCGGTCTATAGTTCCCACACTATGACTTTCCGAACTTATATTTGTCTTCCTGGTATTAATTTGAGAGCCCTGACACCCATAACACAAGTTCAATCTTAGCTTGGGTGTCAGAGTTTTATAACTCTGTATAAACCTACAATTTATAAGACTTTATAAGGGTATGATAAATCAAGTGGTAATGTAAATTGTAAAACTGGAAAATAAAGATTATTATTATTATTTTTTATTTTTCATATCTCGGGACCATGGGGTCCCGGTCCTTTGGAAGGCATACGAGGGGCCGAAGCCAACTCGCAGAGGCCCCTTTGTAAATTTTAATGAAATGCGGCGCCAACCGATGATTATCCCTGTATGCACTATGCAAGTGCAAGTGTGCAAGGATAACCCCCGGTTGTAGTAAGGCTATTGCAGGATATGGAAAAATAAAAAGTTAGACTATGGGTTTGGGTGGCTAAAGTGGACTGGTTACCAGGAACTATGGAAGAACTATGACCCCTGCCTGATCAATGTTTTATATATACACGGATAAAATGGCAGTGGGTGACTTGCACACCACATAATGGGCCCCCGGAAACGGTCGCTAGCACATAGTGACGTAGCAACAAGGGAGCAACATGTCCTGAGGTGCTTATGAGGAGTTGAGAGGTATTCCACGGCTATCAGGACAATCCCGGAAGTACGGTCAAGATCCCTACCAGCATATTACTGGAATACTTCCTTCCTCCGAGCACGTTTGCTCTTGCGAATCTCCACTCAAGCCGGCCAATAAAGGCAAGAATGAGGTGGGAGCTCTGTTCCTCGTCATTGTTTACTCCAGCCGGCCAATAAAGGCAAGCCAGAGGTGAGGAATAAGACTTCTCCCAGGAGATAGGGTCCGTGGGGTCGCTACTACCCAACAGCTCGCCACATGCTGCCTTGCGGGTTTCTGTATCTCTCTTGGTCTGGCTCCTCACGTTAGACCTGTTCCGGCAAAGTAAACTCTTCCGGCACAGGCCTAGAGGTCGGAGCACGCTAGCCCCACCATGACGTCAACGTAGAGATACGGCGATGGGGTTATTATTATTATTATTGCATCCTACGTCTGTTGCCTGTCGATCGACCGCAACCATGCAACTGATGTCACCCAAAGGGTTTGTCCTATCGCGTGTAGGGAGAACTGGTTTGGCGTAGGCGAAACTAGTTCATCCTAAAATCGGGTTTGACCAGTAACATATAAAGGAGAAGAAGAAAACACAAACAAATAATATTAATAAACAAATATTAATAACAAAGTAGCCGTTTTTAAATTACATTAAACGTTACTTAAACATTTTGAATTTATATAGGTACGTAACTGAATATTATACTAATTGAATCATTATATCATCATCATCATAACCAGCCTGTAACGTTCCCACTGCTGGGACACAGGCCTCCTCTTGGTGAGAGGGAGTGGGCCGTAATCCACCACGCGGGCCCAGTGCAGATTAGCAGATGTCAGTGATGATGTACAACGTTAAGCGCCTGTCTGGTTTCGAACCTACGACCTACACCTCGTAAGTCGCGGCCCTTACCACTTTGCCAAAACTGTTCTTGTTGTTGTCAATTGAATCAGAAACCTAATTAAAAAAAAAAAATTCTTCGAACATATGAAAATCGGAAAACAAACAAATCGCATTTGGGTAAGGCTCAAAATTTTCATTTTTGAAAAATTTCCGTTGTGCGACGTCGCACAAAATTTTGAGTCTTAACCCTATATGGATAAGGCTCAAAATTTTGTGCGACGTCGCACAACGGAAATTTTTCAAAAATGAAAATTTTGAGCCTTACCCATTTATGACTTACAGTAAAATAAATTTACTGATTTTTAATAATATACATTATAATTCTTAGGTATTATGAAATTCGAACTTTTGAAAATCGGAATAAAATATTTCGGAATATTTGAATGTACCTACCTGTATTAACATTTTACGTTTTTTTTTTTTGTTTTTACGCACGAATATTTTCAAAATGCATACGAAAGTAATCAAGGAAATGTGTAAGTTTGTAAAACTAGTGCAAAACTTGATTAAGCCCTGTCAGTAAATAATGTTGTGAAACTTCATACTAGTTAAAGTTGAGGACGTAATCGAATAATACATCAACCATTTTTCAGATTACCCAAGACACATACGAGCACATCTTTTATGGGGTACTGTGTTAAATGTTACAATAAAATACCTTGTGATATATTGCAATTAAATGAAAGAAAATTTAAAACTTATTAAACGTACACTTTGTAAACAAGCATACTATAAATTAGAAGATTACATCCAAGATAAGAACGCTTGGAAACATGCTGGTCCATAGGACAATCTAGAGTCTAGACAAAATCAAACGGGTTGCTAATTTAATTGTAAATTTATTCTTTTTTTTATTTAAATTGATTTACATTCTGTAACTACTTAACTGACACCTTGACTTATTACTTGTAATTTTTATTTTATTTAAATGAAAATCGTTTACTTTTACCATGTTTGCAAATATGTAAGCACCATGTATGTACCTATCTATCAGATAATTAATTTATTATGTCATGGTTTCATTTTTAATTCTTTTACCTATTGTGGTATAGTAATTTTATTTTAGGTGCATCGTCTTCACGTATTATTATTATATAATTAATGTACACAAAATATTGTAAAACATTTTATAAGAGTAATGGTGGAGTTTCTTGATCATTCTTCTCCAAACGAAAACTATTAAACTACCTGTTGGAATGGGCGACTAGAATCAATTCTATTTGTTGTAATTTCTGACGTTCAAAAGTGCCTTTTATGTGCCTATTTGAAATAAATACTTTGACTTTGAATATTGAGTAGGTATCGATAACACAATCCTACATAGGGGAGGCGAGTTTGGCAACTGTCCGAAAGTTTAACGAACAACTGACATATTCCAATTACAATCTTTAAAAAACAAATTTAATTTTATCACGACTAATATTATAAATGCAAAAGTGTGTCTGTCTGTCTGTATGTTACCTTCACGCTTTTTATCCCGATATTCCTACGAGATCGACACTTATTGCGGGGCGCTGCTAGTACTTAATATTATGAATTCGAACGCGTGTCTGTCTGTTACCTCTTCACGCTTAAACCGCTGAACCGATTTAGATGAAATTTGGTGTAAAGATCCCGGGAAAGGACATAAAACAGTTTTTATCCCGATATACCCACGGTATCGACACTTATGTGGGTGAAACCGCGGGGCGCTGCTAGTATAAAATAATTTATTACTTTTCCTTTCAATAAGGAGAAAGTAAATGAAAAATGATAGCGCCGTTTCGACTAATCTAATTAAGACTAATTTCCTGCCCCTGAAATATAGCAGGAAATAGGTATTTCAAATAAAATTTTACCAGATATTTTACGGCTACGTTAACGTGCAATATGGCGGAGTATCAAAAACTTGACTCTGATTTCGACGTGGAACTGCTTGTAATGATATGAAGTAGAACAAGCAGTGAAAACAAACATCGCTAGCGCTGCCTGCGACTATTACCCGCCTTCCTTGAGTACACCCAA
This sequence comes from Luperina nickerlii, assembly GCA_963855955.1. NCBI lineage: Eukaryota > Metazoa > Arthropoda > Insecta > Lepidoptera > Noctuidae > Luperina > Luperina nickerlii. Next base: position 23,529,897 of record OY979671.1, read on the forward strand.
ACGACACGTTTACAGCACCGCGACGCATTGCTCAAAGCACACCGTGCGACTTTGTGAATAATTACGAGATTCATACTCCTCAGTCCTCCACGGTGCGAATAATTTACGAGTCGGTTCTCTGGCTGCTCCGGAGTGAACTTACAATCACAGTATTCACATTAGAGTCAGCCGATCGATTCTGTAAAAATCTCACCGTGAAAACTTAGGTGAAGTGAGTTTGTTTTTGCTAGGAATTGACACTATTGACAGCTCACTCCACGATCACTTCACCTAAGCTTTCACGGTGAGACGGTTACCGAATCGCACTGCAGGTTGCAGTTAATTAAAGTTTTGCTATAGATAGCGGGCGCGTTGAATGACGCGTTCATTTAGACCAGTCTTTCTCAAAGTGGGCGATAACGCCCCCTTGTGGGCGCTGGAGGCCTAGAGGGGGGCGGTAAGGAACCCAGAAAAAAAACGGAGGGTGTTGAAGTGGTTTAGGGGGGCGATGGCTGATTTGTAATTTCATATACTTAATATTTAAAAATTTAGTGACATTAAAATCTACCTACTACCTACACAACATCGATTATTTAGTACATATTTCTGCCCTGTTTGATTGTATAAAAACTAAAAATATTTAAGATAGCTTTCGTAGGATAGTCCGTGAGCAATCAAGTTTGAACAAGTTTTTGTTAAATAACGCGATTTATGCGATCCTGTATCAATCGGCTGGTTCCGATGCCGATTGCCTATGAAGCTATCATTTAAAGAGCTGTTTCGGATTTTATTCACTGCTTTGATGACATGTTGCAGTGATTGAAACAGTCTTTCACATAAATTTCGTACAACCAAATGTCGATGAACAATGCAATGTACTGCGAGCACATCTGGAATTTTGCTTTTTAAGTACAATCTGTTTGACTCTGTGATAGAGTTCTTGCAAAACAAAGACACAGAATTGCGCGACAACCTCATCACATCAATGAATGATATCGCGTACATGACAGACCTGTACCTATAAATTATTTAAGGATATAAATCTCCAACTTCAAGGTGATAACTTGAACAAAAAATGTCGTTGCTGCTTTCGTAGCCAAACTGCTGTTACCCAAGAAGAATATCGGCAGACGTGAGTTCCACAATTTTCCCAATTTATCAGTATCCTGCAACAACGATGACTTGGTTGCCTACTGCTAACATTTGGAAAACCTCCACAGTGATTTCATAGATCGATTTCAGGACATTTTCAAATTGGAAACAGTAGACTGGGTGGTGGATCCTTTTTCAAATGTCAACACAGCAATATCATCCCAGCTGGAAGAAGAACTTATAGAACTTACAATGAACGAGGTAATAAAAATAAAATTAAAAAATGTCAACTAAGAATTTTGGCTACAAAAGCCAATCCCGCAATTGTACCCTGGATTGTGGTCGATCGTTCAACGATTTAGATAGCATTCCCATCGTCATATTTGTGTGAACGTGGATTTAGTGCTGTGGCAACGCTGCTTATCAAAAGAATGTCATAGTGGTTTTTAAGATGTGGTATAGTAAAAAAAAATTGGAGTGCCATGAAAAATAATTGATTTTCAAAGTGGGCGGCAGATGAAATAAGTTTGGGAACCTCTGATTTAGACGGTACATTTGTCAGTTCATGTGTACGTGCCGTCAACTACATATTCTACTATCCTACAGGTTGTTATACCATTTTCTCACTTGAGTTTGTGTCGGCTTCCAGTCTAACTAGGTGAATTGAGTAACAATTTATATTTGCGTAACATTGAGGTCTGAAAATAATTCATGTAAAGATTGAAAACCTCTACGTCTTGTAGAGGTTTTAAGGTAGCACCTCCTTTCATCAAAACATCTGAAAACGTTTTTCTTTGGGAACTTGAAGCTGCGTTTTTATTTGGGAAACTTTTACAACAAGAATTAAATATATTACAGGGATTACAGGACCTAACCGCAAAAAAACGCAAGTTTTAGAAGCAATAAAAGTATGTCGGAGAAGGTATGTGTGTCTCGTTATTATTGTGACGACCGAAGTATGTTTATATTATAATAGTTTATACAGTGTCGGGTAGTGGACCCGAATAAACAGTTCGTTGCTAACCACCGCCTTTTATTGACGTATCATTGGCGACGAGTACGGGATCTGTGATTTTCATTTAATTTTGTTAAAAATATTGTACATAGACTTTTCAAAAATGCCGATCGGGAAAATTGAACCGTTCAATGTAAATTCCAACCAGTGGCCAGCTTACGTTCGTCGCGTTAATCAGTATATAAAGTTAAATGACATTGACGATGACTTGAAAGTGTCTATGCTGATAACCGTGGTCGGTGAAGAAACGTATGCATTAATGTGTGATTTGTGTGCACCCAGTTATCCAGAGAGTAAAACTTATGACGAGCTAGTAAAACTGGTGACGGAACACTTGGAGCCACAACGTTCAGAGATCGCGGAGCGCCACGTGTTCAGATTGCGTAGACAACGGGCCGGCGAGTCTCTCACGGAGTATTTGCAAGCATTAAAACATCTTGCGACGACGTGCAATTTCGGCAAATGCACTTCATGTGCAACCCTAGAAGAAAACTTGCGAGACCAGTTCGTGTCAGGTTTAACAAATGACGTGATGCGGTCCAGGATCTTTGCGGAAAAGAAAATCCAGTACAAAGAAGCAGTGGAGCTAGCCTTGGCTCTAGAAGCAGCAGAGAAACATGCTGAGGTGAGCGGCAGCACCACCGTAGCGGGGACAGCGGCGGACTCAACGGCAGTGGCAGGCGGCGCGGCGGGCGAAGGCCTGCATTACGCACGCGGCGGCGGCGGACGAGCCGGCCAGCGCGGGCGCCAGCCACGCGCCGCGGGCGGAGGCGCAGCGGCAAGCAGTGAAGGCGCAGGACCAGGCAGCGGAGGCGCGGAGCCTACGAGCTCGCGCGCACCATCTTGCTGGCGTTGCGGCAAGGCGCACACGGCTGATAGATGCCGATTTAGGAACTATAATTGTGATGAGTGCGGTAAAAAAGGACATTTAAAAGTGATGTGTAAACAAGCGCGCAGCGAAGGTAGTAGGCAAAACTACGTATGCGAAGATGAGTCCGAGGACGGTATGTTTAACATCGACGTCGCAGCTCGAGGTAACAAACCATATTTTATTAAATTAACGATGGACAACATTAACATTAAATGTGAAGTGGACACGGGTAGCCGTATCTCGGCTATAAGTGAAGAAATGTACAAACAGATGTTTTCGCATAAAAAAATTGTCGCGGACAATTTATTGTTACGTTGTTACTCGGGCTCACGGATTGAGTCATTAGGTTACATTGAAGTAGATGTCTGTTTAGGGCAAATTAAAGGGAAATCATTGCGTCTTTACGTCATAAAGGGTGGCGCACGACCCCTTTTGGGACGAGAGTGGATGCGCGTTTTAAAAATAACTCAAATTACGCTCAATGAAATAATAGATGACGGCCTAGTGGCGCAATTAAGTAATGAATTCCCTGAAGTATTTAGTGAGAAGTTAGGGACTTGTAAACAGCCCATCCGCCTTCAGCTGACAGATAACGAACCGGTTTATGTGCGAGCGAGACCTATGCCGCTGGCACTCCGCGCACGAGTTGAAAGGGAATTGCAACGTTTAGAGACAGATGGAACCATCTACCGCGTAGATTACTCTGATTATGGGACTCCAATCGTACCAGTCGTAAAAGCAAATGGGGATATACGTATTTGTGGTGACTACAAGGTCACAATCAATCCCAAATTAAAACGGGATTATTATCCCTTACCGCGAATTGAAGAATTATTTACAAATCTTAGCGGTGGGGAGAAATTTACAAAAATCGATTTAAGACATGCGTATGAACAATGTTTTTTATCCGATGATTCCCAACCATATACAGCGATTACAACGCACATGGGTACCTATGTTTACAAACGCACACCGTACGGTTTATCTTGTATCCCTGAGAAATTCCAAAAGATCATGGAGGAAACCCTGCGCGGGGTGCCCGGTTGCGTCGTGTTTTTAGATGATATATGTGTGACAGGCTCAAATAAAGCAGAACATATAAAGAATCTGCGAGCTGTACTCGAACGATTACGTAATATGGGACTTACGGTCAAGCTAAGTAAATGTAAATTTATACAGGACAGTGTAAAATATTTGGGCTTCATTATTAATAAAGAGGGGTTGCGGCCGGATCCTGAGAAACTAGAGGCCATTACCAGCGCACCGAGACCTGAAAACGTATCTCAACTTAAAAGTTTTCTTGGAATGCTCAATTATTATGGACGATTCATTCAGAATCTGAGTACTTTACTACAACCGATGCATAATTTGTTAAAAAAAGAGGTCCGCTGGAATTGGGATTCGAAGTGTGAAAAGTCTTTTTTGAAGGCAAAGCGAACCCTCTTGAGTGAACGAGTACTGGCACACTATGAGGAGGGGCGCGAACTTGTATTGTCGGTGGACAGTAGTGCGTACGGACTGGGCGCAGTGCTGGCGCACCGTTACGAGAACGGAAGCGAGCGGCCCGTCAGCTGCGTCTCGCGAACACTTAATGCGCCCGAGCGCAACTACAGTCAATTGGACAAAGAGGCACTGGCTATTTTGTTCGGTGTCACAAAACACCATCAATACTTATATGGTAGAAAATTCATACTGCGCACTGATCATCAGCCGCTGACATATATTTTTGGGGAAAAGGGAGGAATTCCGCAAACGGCTGCCAGTCGTTTGCAAAGGTGGGCGGCGCGTTTGGCCGCATATGATTTCCGTATAGAATTCGTACGATCGGCGGACAATGGTCCGGCTGATGCTTTGTCACGACTACCGTTACCTCAGGAGGGTCGCTTAACGGATCCAGGAACCGTGGATTATTTAAATCTAGTTGAAGCGGCACTGCCTATTTGCTATAAGGATATTGCAAAAGAGACAGAACGCGATACGTTACTAAGTAAGATTAAAGGGTATGTACTTTTTGGCTGGCCGTCGGCCCCGAGCTGCGATGCGGAAAAAGCTTACTTTTCTAGAAGACAAGATTTCGTGGTAGACCAAGGGTGTGTTATTTTCAAATACAGAATTGTCGTGCCTCATGCCTTACAAAAGAAAATCTTGGAGGAAGTGCACGAAGGTCACTTAGGTATACATAAAATGAAAAGTTTATCACGTAACTATATTTATTGGGCCAATTTAGATAAAGATATAGAAGAATTATGTAAATCATGCGCCGCGTGCCGGATAGTTCGAGACGCACCGCCACACGCACAGTTACACCCTTGGGAATTTCCGCTGCACCCGTGGCAGCGCGTACATGCCGACTTCGCAGATTGTGGAGGCGTTCGATATTTAGTTATTGTAGACGCTCACTCAAAGTGGATTGAGGCGTTACCAATGAAAGGTACAAATGCAGCTTCAACAATTAAGGTTTTGAGAAGTATTTTCGCGCGTTTTGGTTTACCGTCGCAGCTCGTGACCGATAACGGACCACCATTTGCGTCTCAAGAATTTAAAATTTATTGTGCAAATAATCATATAACGAATACAACGTCGGCTCCCTATAGGCCGCAGGGAAATGGCGCGGCGGAAAACGCTGTTAAAACAATAAAAAAGGTGATCAAAAGAGCGTTGTATGAAAATGAAGATGTAAACGCGGCTCTTTGTAGATTCTTGTTACAATATCGAAACTGTGAGCACGCGACGACCGGGGTATCACCCGCAGTGGCACTGCAAGGGCGGCGACTGCGGAGCCGACTGGACGCACTGCGGCCGGACGTAGCGGCCACTGTACGCGCCAAGCAGGAGCGCCAAGTTGCACGCGTCTCCGGCACCGATAGACATTTTGACGTAGGGGACTCGGTATTAGCTCGCGACTATACAGCAAGGGGGGATAAATGGACCGAAGCTACAGTAGTTAAAAAGACTGGTCCCGTATCATATAGAATCAAGGTGGGGGACGAAGTAGAATGGCGGCGTCATGCCGACCAAATAATCCCAGTAAATAACAATAAAAATAGGTACTCTCTATCTCGAATGAGCGGGGTAGGGTTAGCTGTGGACGAAGAAAGACACAGTACTAACTTAGGACGTTCGGTCAATAAGGGAGCCGACGATGATCGGTATGAGGATGCATTGGGCGGTGACAGTGAGGTGGCGGATGCACCGTCAACAACCCTATCGCCAAAGGCTGATCCAGAAAAGCGGTCGCCTATACCAGAACCGACACCGCCTGGTGTATCGGCTCGAGCACTGCGTGCCTTCAATCGAGCTAAACGTTCTAATAAGTTAGATTAGATTACATTTAATTAGTTTAACTTAGTTTACGTTAGTTTAGTTTACATATAACCTATCCATACTTATACTGTGTATCATGTGTGTATTATTAGTTTCAAATAACGGTCTTGTAAGCTTAGTGAGGAGATATGTGACGACCGAAGTATGTTTATATTATAATAGTTTATACAGTGTCGGGTAGTGGACCCGAATAAACAGTTCGTTGCTAACCACCGCCTTTTATTGACGTATCAATTATCAGCCATATTTTAACTACTGTGGGCGTACTGTTTGTATGTGTTGATTATTGCGCAATAGAAAAACCTTTTGCAGTTCAAATCAGATTATAATTTCACGAACAATTTAATCACACTAGCAAATTACATACTGCAGGTACACGACACAACAAGATACGGAACGCGGGACAGTTTCTGAGCACATTTTGTTCGTACGATGTCCAAGAGCTCCACATCGTTCTGTCGAGCTGTCGTCGACTCCCACGAACTCAGGCTAGACTCTGTCTAGCGCCACTAGATGGCGCTAGCGTTCCGAATAGTCAAACGAGTGACTGGATGCGACAAGTAAATGAGCGACTACAGTAAACAAAATCAGAAAAATATATGATATTCTTCAGGATATATGCTAGGTAGATAGTGTGTTGAAAACATAATACAACTAATTTGATAGTATCCTATCAAATTAGTTGTTTTATGTTTTTCTACCGAAATAAAAATATGACGATACTTCTAAAAACTTTCTTTTCACAATAATAACCATACATACAATCATTCAAATTTTTTTTTTGTCAGATTATTCTACAAGCAACATACTAAAACACCAGTGTTTTATTTTTTTAGTCCAAACAATAGATTTGAAAATAGATAATTGCTTCATATTTTGCAATAAATTACCAGCATTGTGTCATCGCGCTTCTTTCTTTTCTATGCAGTCCGACAGTGACCGCGCTTTAGGTCATGTAGTCATGTTAAAGGAAACCCTATAAATTGTAAAAGCATTCATTATCACGGTGAGTTAATGAAGAAGCCGGAACTGAATAGAGTGGAGGCACAAGGCAAAGCACTGACTATCAGGTCTCATCTTGCTAAATATTAAACTTAAAAACAAACAATTCCTTTTCCTCTAAGCTTATTTAATAAGTTTAAGACAGCTCAAGCCACATTTTCCTCGTGCAGCGAGCTGGTTATAATGTCATACCTTAAGCTTGCAATTCCAAAGCGGCCGATAAACGGAGGTCGATGGAGGTATCGACGTTACTTACAGCCGGGCCGCGTATAAATTTACATTAGTTACCTCCCTGATCGCCGAGTTAATGTGCTGCTCACCGAGAGTAATGAGACAACCTACCATTGACGCTGATCACCGCTCAATACACTAAAGACTTGTTAGGATTGGACGAAACAAAGTTATTTGTAAGTCGTTCGGGGTACGGAATGAAGCCATTTTTTTGTATCGCCTCATCGTCATGGAATTCTGGTACCAGGATTCACCCACCTGAGTAAAAAGTAGTTGATTAACAGATAGTGGACTGTATCAACATGAATAACTTGCAAAATCCAAATAAAAGTAATTTATGCACACTAGGCTGCAGCACTTTTCGAACGTCAAAATTACATTAGACAGTCCTCCAAAACGGCCGCTCTTCACCACTTGCTAGTGCTTTCGCTGGGGAGAAGAAGTGGCGCAACAAACTGCTCAGCAGCACAGCTTTCTGTTCACTTAGAAAATACTTGATTTTATACAATACTATGTATACAAAATGTTTAACAAGAATAATATGATCAACTGTCGAGGTCGCTAGTTAACCACATATTGCAATCAACTCATTAAAAAACATTGAAATGAGTAGATTTTGTCAATAAAACTAAAATAAAATTAAACTGAATTGACTTATACAGTCAAATAAAATAAATAATTATATTAACTCATAATAATATAACCTGTCAGTAAGCTAATTCTGGAGAAAGAACTTAGACATTGTCTCGAGTTAATCAGGGCGACCAAATATTCTTATCGTTTAGTCACGGATATCGAGGGATATGTCATGGAGGGCACATGTCGCCTCCATTACGATCAAACTGACCAAAAGTTTAATTGCGTACACTCAATCAGTAGCAATGGGTTTTGTCGGTTCAACAACATTCATTGCGTTATTATTTATTTATTTTTCGAACATACGAAGCTATGGATTACAACAACAATACAACAATATCTTTAAAAATTATTCAGATTGAGATTGATAATGTTTTACGCAGTGCAGAGTTGCACGTGTGCATTCAGCGACTGTATGATCTATACTTTCTAGTGCTCGCCCCTTTTGAGCATGTGTACAATAAGATAGCACAAAAATGTTACGCCTATTTTCTTGCGTGTGTGCCAAAAAAGCATCATGTGGGCCGTATCTATTTCTTTTGTTATTGTACGAGTTTCAGGAGTGGGCAAAGATGGTGACATTTGAACTCGAACAAATATAGAGTGAAGGCATATCCCTCGGCTATCTATGGTTTAAGTAATCGTTGATGGAATAATATGTATGCCTTTGAACAAAGATTGGATTTTACTTGAGTTTTAAACGCATTACAAGGCAAATCTAGCAAAGAAGAAGGTAGCTTGTTATAAAAGGTTATACCTACCAAGCCCAACAAATGAGTTGTGAACCATAGCCGAAAGCATAGCTGGAAGCCGGTGATATAGCACGTGGTTTGCCCTTATTTGTAGTGTTAACGTTGTGATTATCATTATATTGCAGCTTGACAAATTTAAATCCAAGAGAAGCTTAAGATCATTAGAAAACGAGAAGCATGTAATAATAGGTTATCCCCGCTCCAGTGAGTACACATTGTATAATGTAAGATGCCAGCAAAATGCATCAGCCGTAAACATTTTATCGTCGAAATGATAACAAACGTTTGCCTTCGCTCAGCAGCGTCGGGAAATATCAGCTGCATCTTGTTGCACGTTTTATGGCACCAGTACATTACGAAATCATGCGTTATGAAATAATCGAACTGTTCGAACAAGCATTAACTGCTTAAAATATTGAAAAACAGCCTGTATTTTTAATCTCCATTACCGCGGCAGTTCCCACAACAATCACCTCGTTAAATATTGGCCGTGTTTAAAAATACATTCCGACAGTACTTTTGTTGAAAAGAGGCCGCGATAAGGTTTGTTTTGTGAGCCTTAAATATAGTAGAGTTGGTAACAAATTTTGTCAGCCTTAATTACACACGGGGTTACGGTTCCGCGACCGATCTCATAACCCCGCAAGGCTGACAGTTTCCCGCAGCCCATGCAGCCCACACGCAAGTACTGCGCCCGTTCAGAGAGACATACGACGGCGACATAAGTGGGCGGATGCTAACTAGTTTCAAAACGTTTTATACAAACTGAAAATGGTACCTACATTATGTAGAGCATATTGATAATAGCATAGGCTCGTCTCCTATTACTTAGCACTTAAACATAACTGGTGACATGAGGGTGTACTATAGTTACACGTCTGATAACCCTGCGGGGGAACAGGCGTGATATTATGATATAGAAAATGTCGGATAGTGACAGACAACATCAAACTCCGAGAAAAACGACACTTTCTTTGAATCCCGTTCCAATATTGGCACTACCTAATCTATGTGGCAACAAAATCCATACTAATATTATAAATGCGAAAGTGTGTCTGTCTCTTTGTTACCTTCACGCTTAAACCGCTGAACCGATTTAGACGAAATTTGATTTAGATAGTTTGAGTCCCGGGAAAGAACATAGGATAGTTTTTATCCCGATATTCCCACGGGTTCGACACTTATGCCGGGTGAAACCGCGGGGCGCTGCTAGTTTTAAAATAATTGTTTGCAAACTATCTATATACTAAATTTCATCTAAATCGGTTCAGCGATTTAAGCGTGAAGAGGTAACAGACAGATACACTTTCGCATAATTATAATATTAGCATGGATAGTATGGATAACTGCATATATCATAGGTACTTACATCCTGGTTTTATAACTGCAGCATCTCTAAACATACCTATACGTAAAATTTTAAGCTTAATAAAAACGCACGGAAATAAATTGTAAGTAACCTCTCGGGGCACATTGCGCGGAAGTTTAGAGGCAATTTAGCAAGCAACATCTCGTTTGCTATATAAAATATGTTGCAAACGTTATTATGAAGTTATGTTTTGATAAATCTTAACTTAAGGGGCTTACATGACCTAAAGCGCGGTGACTGTCGGACTGCATAGAAAAGAAAGAAGCGCAATGACACAACGCTGGTAATTTATTGCAAAATATGAAGCAATTATTTGATTACAAAAAATCTGTTGTTTGGATGAAAAAATTAAAACAAATTAGTATGTTGCACTGAAAAAAAAAGAATTGTTGAATGTACTAAAGTAGCGTAGGTTGAGTAATGAACTGCCATAGTCAACCCTTTTCATGGTTAATTTTACTATAACAAGAGTAAATTTAACAAAATCAACCAGTTCTATTTGGTAAAATCAACAATTTCGTGTGTAGGACCTATATAACCCGCGGATTTGATAAAATTTACGCGGAATTTAGTAAAATCAATCATTCTTTTTTTTCAGTGTGCTTGTAGAATAATCTGACAAAAAATTAGAATGGTTGTATGTATATTATTATGGTTTTTATTGTAAAAAGAAAGTTTTTAGAGGTATCTTCATGATTTTTCTATCGTATCAAATTACTTGTATTATGTTTTCAACACACTATCTACCTAGCATATATCCTGAAGAATATCATATATTTTTCTGATTTTGTTTACTGTAGTCGCTCATATACTTTTATTGTTTCTAAAACTTGCGTTAAAAAGTACGTTTGGTTTATTTACTCAGGAACTTGCCGAATATAATCTTATTGTTACAATTTTGAATCAATAGCAAACTACATAGATCTATATGTGTTTGAAATTGTACATGTAAGCTGCCTGTCTCATATGTCAGTCATGCCTTGTTGATAATACGCATAGTTATCTACGCCTGCTCTCCCATTTGTGTAAAGCCCTCTACGTACTATATTTCCGATCAGTCCATCCCTGCACGACGCACGGCATAAAACAATAGTGCATAGATATGCTGGCAGCAAACCATCGAGCATATCTGCTTCACTAACATCCGATGGATGGTGTTAAAGATGACACTGTCCTTCAGGATGGACAATACGTAGAGGGCTCACAGTTGGGGCTTCGAAATCATGTCAAATATGACTATAACCGTCGTTTTGTCATCTCAAAACGTATCCTTGCTACACAAAACTATTTGTATTTCACAAAGCACTGATCTTATTCTAAGCTATTACTCTACAGCAGTTCGAAAACTTTTCCGTACAGCGCAAACTACAAATCGGAGTAAGAAGCAAAGATACTCGTACATTATTCCAGACTTGTAAAAAGTAAGTAATAAATCACCCGGCTGTTCCACGTCGGCTCGCACAGCCCCTGACATGTTTATGGAGCCCTGGTATCTGTTTCACTGAGAATGTTTGAAGATAATTGAAATCTCATCTTGGGATGAAGTTGATATGATTGAGACGGGGTGTGATTGACTGTCATGGTGTTTAATAGGGTAACAAAGGTAAACCTCGGCCTGCCATTACAAGTATAACAAAGTAAAACTTTGTTCACATTTAGCATTCTAAACCCTTCCATTCGACATCAATCAAAATGAATCACCACAACATACATTATTAATCTGAGAACCACCATCAAACAACTGTAAATAAATTGATACCTTGACCTTACAGCCAACATTCCAATAAATCACTATAATACCTACATAAAGATTACAATACGAATTAAGGGTATTATCCCTATGCTTACAATTTAAAGGTGACCAAACAAATCTGACAGCCCATTCATAAAAGTTCCACTTGTCGTGACAAACCATATTTATTTATGTCTATTTTCATAATCAATCTCCTCAGTGTTCAGGAGTCGCGACAGCTTGACATTTCGCTAATGACGCCTAAACACTAGCCGGTCCTGCTCAGGAAGAATCGACGCTATAGGAAAGGAATAAAGTTGAGTGTTCTTTGTCGATCAATCAGGGTGCGTTGAAGCGGGTTTAGGGATGCCCCAACGTCCGGCTAACGGTGGTTTTTACCAGGCTCGTCCGATATGATATTAATACGTCCGGTTGGACCAGGCTTTGTTCATGTTTTTTGATTTAACATACGTCCAGAACAGTTTTATTTAAAAGTGAGTATACGCCTTTTAGTGTATTGCTTTTGTGTAAATATTGATAGCGACCTGTGTGACTGCTCTTTCAACGATAAGTAAAGCTTCAATGATTTAACTTTCGACTTCCAAATCGTATGAATTTTACCTGACCTATCTGAAATTAAGTTGCATTGAATTCACATCAAGCATGCCTTTTTCCTAGGACTCTGTCAACCCTAAGCGTGTCGAAGGCGAAAGTTGACGCTTCCGCGACATTAATCCGTGAACCAACGCGACAATCTGCGGACTCACCCTCTTAACGAACGACGGGCCGTCACTGCAAATTGTTATTCTTACTAGTTCCAACTTGCTAACAATATTGATTTTTATTTTTTAAGAATGAAAGGGGAAAAAGGGGTGACGTAATTAGATTTTACGCTGAGTTCGTAAGTCTGTATAAAAGTACTACACATTCATACATAAGTAGATAAACTCGCACCTTCTTCCCATGGGGGTACTCAGACACCACAGAACGTCACCTGCTCCGGCTGCTACATTTTCCTTTCTCTTCGATTTCGTTCGTCATCACGCACGCACGCCGCGCCGGTTGCGAGTGCGAGTACTACGCACCTGACCTGTCTGAAGAACAGAGTTGCGCTGGTTCGTTTTTTCTAGTCTTTGATTTAGTGGTCCCACGAGTAAACGTTAGCTACATAGTTTTGATTTTCAAATATCACCTTCTTATCTTAAGTCTCTGTATTGCTAGCAATTGTGGTTAATTTGTCATAAAAATTAAAGATCATTACGTAAGCAACCCGTTGTGTAAGCTAAACATGAAAGCCAGAAGTTGGCAATAAGTAATATTTGAATAAATTAAGTCATTGAGGGAGGTTTAAGGCTGAGGTATCGAGTCCCGGGTATTATTTATACGACGACTTTGCGAAACTCTTCTTGAAACAATTTCATATTGCTTCTCAGGAAACTTTGTTCAAACTTTTGTATTGAGTGATTGGGCGGCCATAGTTTTGGGTCGGATACGAATCAAAAGGTAATAATCGGTAAATACATATTATTCTGATTTTAAATTGGTCTTTCGACTTGTGTAAACTTATTCTTGATCGAGAACAATCATGAAAGAATAATGCCAATCGATAAACTTAAGATAACATAGAAGATCAACTAATAAACTTCCCTTATAACCAGCAGTGCGATTCTGCAGTTGCGATTCTGTAACCATCTCACCGTGAAAACTTAGGTGAAGTGAGCGTGGAGTGAACTGTCAGTGTCATCTTACCAGATACTAGGGATTGACCAAGCATACATTTACAAACATAATCGAGATTTTAATATTTTTTTAGCCTAATCCTATTGATATTTTTATATAATTCAAAGCTAGTATTTTAGTGGTCAAAACATTAATATTTTGTGGAGTTTTACTTACAATAAAATAGCAAAACAGAAGCGCAGTCAGAATCTCAATCCTGTTTTTTTTTATTTTTTCCCTAGTCTAGTAAGTCCTTATATAGACTGAGGCGCGAGCGCGTCACGCACGAACAGTAAATAAAATTAAAACATTCACGTTTATGACAGCTAGACTGATGAAAATACGCATCGACATTGTTTGGTTATTATGAGCAATTGTAGATCGAGTCTAGTAAAGACTGCGACGATGTTCAGCGTTGTTATTAACCCAAATCTATTGAATTAGAAGAGATAACCGAGTGTGTCAAGTCATCGAGTGCTAACGGATGCCTAGCTGACGGACCATAGAATGTAATCCCACGTAGTTTGTGTGGCGTGATCACTCCACCCGATTCACGACACTAAATGTCGTAAATCGGGTGAAGTGAAGGTGAAGTGATCACGCCGCGCTTGCGCGTTAATCACTCATTATCACATTAGAGATTTGTTTTTACATATTTAACTTTTAAGGCGTCATGTATAAGAACATTAGGAAAATGCAGTACCAACGTCAAATAAGTGCAAATATTTTATCGCTCATCGCGCGCCCGTGTTTGCACTGCACCTCTAGTAACCCTTAAATGAAGAAGTGGTTGGTGTCAACCCTGAAGTGTATGTATGGTCCCTAATAGTGCATAACGTAGTAAGTACACTCCTTTAGAATATAAGTAAGCAGTTTACATCAATGCGCATTGTAACATAAATTCACTAGATATTCATTAAAGTACATTCTATCAAGCTGGTTGTCTAATTCTAACGACCCTTGAACCCCCAACATTTCATGGCGACCTTCGATATGGCGACCCTGCCTTAGAGTCTGCCAAGGGGCAGATTAAGCAAAGTTTTCGTTGAGCGATATTCAAAATGTGTAACTCTAAAGTAGAAAAAGACGAGGTATTCGCCAATCAAAACGCGGCTGGTGGAGGTGTTGACGCCGAGGTGGTGTTGCCATGGTTACGAGATTCGAGTGGAGTGATATATGGTACATTCCGAATTGCACTGTAATCGACTACAGCGTGCTTACACCTTGACCCCAATTCTGCTGTATGGTATTTATCTATTATTCCCCGCATAATCTTACCACGCCGTACGGTTGTCAAGCGTGGTATTTTGACAGTTCAAACCGGTTTCGGTCATTGTGTCATAGAGAATACGTTAATAGCAGATGTAGTGATTAGGTTATTAAGGAATTGACGTGGTTTCGAAGTAATGAATCATTAAGTGGTCATAGTCAATTAGGGCCCTTTTCTGAATTAACGTGAACGCGATAACGATGTCCCGTGAATCGACATATGTATATGAAGTCATGGCATGTGCCATCTTGCGATAACGCCGACTACCGACCATGCCCTAAATTAATAATTATCACCGATCTTTAAACCAACGTGGCATTTTTGAAATTGTGCTTCTGGCTACAGTCGCCACTTACCAAAGAAGAGGAAATTCGTGGTGTATACACAAATAAATACTATAATCCAACCATGAGTAACTATTCAAGTGAATAGGTATATTACTGACTCTCAGCTGCCATAGTGGTCATTTATCTAAATCGGAAAGCAAATTATTCATGTGAGCGATGATGACTTAATTCGGAATGAGCCATATTTCACGCCGCGCAAGCGCGTTAGGCGCTGGCGAATGTTTTGACCACTAAAATACTAGCTTTGAATTATATAAAAATATCAATAGGATTAGCATTAAAAAATATTATTAAAATCTCTTTTATGATTGTAAATGTTTGCATGGTCAATCCCTAGCATCAGTGGGATGACACTGACAGCTCACTCCACGCAAGTATTCACGGTGAGATTTTTACAGAATCGACATGCTGTAACCATATCACCGTGAAAACTTAGGTGAAGTGAGCGTGGAGTGAACTGTCAATAGTGACAATTCCTAGCAAAAACAAACTCACTTCACCTAAGTTTTCACGGTGAGATTTACAGAATCGACCGGCTGTAACCCATTTAAATTAAAAACGCGATGATACAAACACATAAACAAAAATACCAAACGCAAATGGGTTACTCACTACTCACCACAATTTCCCAGCGACAACCGGAAAAAAACTCCGGTAATGTCATATATAAACACGATCACATTACAAAACATTCAATTTTTCCTGTCAATGTAGTAGGCTTAGCTCCTGCCGATGCTCTCAACATAATGGCTTGTACACACTCCTCTCGAGTGGATCAATCGACAAATGTTAGCTTTAATATTCACCGGGATGTGCAATAATAACTTGCAACCCTTCTGTGTCATGAACTGTCGAGAGTGACTAAATGGCTACTGTACAAATGGATACGGCTAAATAAAGTAACAACGGTCGAATATTGGACGAGTCCTTGCACACCCGATTGTCTATCATTGTACAAAAATCTAAGGTCTTCCTCGATCTTCTCTTCTTCACGAGTCCATGTTCGGAGACGGTTAAACTACAGAGGTCGTGTTAGTTATGCCGCTGTTTATGAAATGAAAACCTAAAAGTACCAGGCGGACATATGCAGCAAGACATCTACATCACATCAAACATTCGCTCTTTAAGCCGGTAAAGTAAACGGTCCCGGGCAACTGACTGTCATCGGTTTGATTTGTTTTGTGTGTACAAAAACACTTATCTATTTTCAGCTGAAAACTATGTTTGTATAGAATCCTTTGTTTACTATACCTATTAAAATCCTTTCTTTATCCTATGTTTGCGTACATGAAGGAATAATATGATCATGTATCCAAAAGATTCAATGAACACAACAGTAGGATCACAAAATTATCTAAACCACAATATTCTTAACTCTAAACAAAATAATAAACAAACCAGTAGAAACGACAAAACTTCGTTACCGATGTAATTCAGTAGGTAGCGAATTACTTATGCTATATTTTATAGATTTCAATCAGGATCGAATTTAAAGATTTCATACCATTATTTTATTCCAATTGATTTCGCAAATAATGTACTAAATAGCTATTTTTCTGCCTATTTGATATAAACGACTCCTAGGCGAATAAGTAAAAGTTTAATAATCTGAGACAATTTCACCAGTAAACATTCAAGTCAATAGCTTAGTAGCTCAGTGTGAGGCGAGTTCGTTTGTGAACTACTTACTTCATAGTTTAACGGATACGCCCTAACTGTTTATTAATCAGGGTAGGGTCCGTCTGGAGGCCACTCGGCATAATCAAAAAACAATCCGGGCAACATCTAGCCGAAACTCGCCGCACAGTTCCCACGCACCTCACCCCCGCGGCGGTCACGCGAACCGACCAATTCGCTTAATTAAAATACTTTAGCATACATACATACGTACATAAATTATTTACATATTACACCTTTACATCACACGGGTTAGCTATGGCACGGAGTCCCCCGACTGCCAATTATCTAAATAAAACGGCATTTACTTTTGTCTGTACAACAAGGCCTTTGTTTTGTATTGCATGTCAGCTAAATTAACAAAAACCGGTCAAGAGCGAGCCGGACTAGCGCACCGAGGGTTCCGTACCACCATGTTTTTAATTTTTCATCGGCGAGGCCTATATTCGTCAGGGAATTTTAACACTGTGCACTACGGTGTAGAATATTGCAGTTTTATGTCAGCGCCATCTCTTGACCGATAGTGGAACAAATGTAACTTTAATTGATGATTTCTGAAAAAGTGTGCTATTTAGAGACTTCGTTTTATTTTTCCTGTAATCTTTACATAAACTTCTATCACATAGAATAATTTCAGATTTTTTTCTTTGCAAACTTCGAAGATAATGGGGGGGGGGGGGAACGGTATCTTTTTTTTACATTTTTCTTGACAAAAATGTTTGAGTATGTGCAAACTGCGCTCTTTCATATGATACCCTACATGCCCTAGTAGCCCTACTTCGAATTTTTCAGACACCCTTTCTTTCCCTGTTGCAAAAAACATACATATACTTATTTTTATTTCTTTCTTATTTGCAAAATAGTTAGCAAGTAGTTCTTGAGATATCCAGCTGTGACAGACAGACAGACTGAGTCTCACCATAAGGGTTCCGTTTTACCACTTTGGTACGAAACCCTAATGAAGGTAAGAAAGGTAAAAAGGGGAAACTCCCTTTGGCGACATCCGACAAGAGCGCGCGGATCTTGAAGATCTTAATTAAAACTTGGAATTAACCTCATGGAGCCTTTTAAACTAGAGAACTACGCGATCTCGTACCGAAGGTTGAACGAGCACCTTTATATTTTGATAAACACTGGAGATTTCACGATTAATATGAATCGAATCCCCTTACTAATAAAAGTATTTAAATATCAGATGAATAGTTACACACCAATTTCTCTCTTTCAGTCGTCAGTAATTCGGCTTTCGAAAGAAGAAGACAAAGCGTTGTGTAACTATACAGACGCTATACAACGTTTATTAGTAAGGGGGTAATAAAGTTAGCTGGCGAGTGTCTTTTTAATAACCTCATGTTACCTAATCAACCAATGCTTAGATTCCCACATAAAGTACCGTAGTACTTATATCGTTTAATACGAAATATTTGAAGATGTAAGATTTTCGTACCGATTCAACATTCAGAGCAATTCGCGATTGAATTGGTCGTTAAAGTCATATGGCTGAACGACATATATCTGATCTGATAGCTGTTCAGCTGACATTCCTTGAATTTACCGTTGAATTGTTTTCTGACTTACCTGTAACAAAAAAGAAAAATCTATTACAAACATGTCGAAGTTAAATAGATAATCTCATTATTTTAAATGCCTAAATAACCCTCAAGAATGTCTGGGATATCAAGAGACAGCTCTATCGTTGGCGATAGAACTGAAGACCAATTGTCGTAATTTAAAACGTTCAAAATGTAGTCGCAGTCTCATCTCGGCGACAAACAAATGTCAAAAACTTGTCAAAATATAGGGAAATTAGAGGTATTTTTGACAGATTGAGACTGAGATCAGACTGTGAACGTTCTAAACATTACGAGAATTGCCCCTCTGATATCCCAAACATTTTTAAAATCTTAAAATATCTCATCCTTTACGATAAAATATGAAAGAATAGAAAACATTTAAATAAAAGCAACCGCTCGTTATTCCGCACATAGGTTTTATTCTCATGTAGTTTGTTTTTACAATAAAATGGAAGGAGTATCCGACGCTATTATTCTGCACAAATGGTGGCATGGTGGCAGACTGTCTAGGGGGATGTTAGCACTTAGTACTTCAGGGTACACACAGAAGGTACACTTCAACTACATAATAATGAATACTATGGATACCCTTAGTTTTACACAGACATTAATAATTTTATTGATGTCCAAAGTAAAGCTGTTGGCTCCCAGGACCACTAGTCTCAATTTCATGCTAATTCTGTTGGTATGTATCCCTCTCAAAAACTGTAACAGCCGCCTTTGTAGATAGCCACGCGTTACAGTTCAGTCAGGGTCCTTCTAACCGCACGTAATAGTGGTCACCATCGCTCTTAGACGGTTGCCTAGCAACCTGTGCCTACTCAACATTCTACTATGATCATTTCAGCTTGTTATATTAAAACTTGACAAATATACAAAATAGATAAAACGGTTTATTTTGAGCAATATTACTCAGTCTGAACCGTTCTTCAAGCTCTAGAATTATATCTGTTCATTGAAATGGACCTAATGAGCTCCTGAACGACTGAACAAAGTTCAGAGACAATACATGTCAGTTAAAGAACAAGTTATAGTACAGGCGTTATTGTTGATGTATCGTAAAATGAACAACTCTGTGAACTTGCAAGAAATCTATGAAGCGTTGAGTACTCGTGAGTGGAGTACAGTTGCAGTAAACGCCATCCCAGTTTTACGGTACTCATAAAAACGGGTTACGATCCAAGGGCTTACGTGCGCAGGTATCACTCAATTCAGACTGCCTCGTTCCCCGCAAACATGATACGAAATCACATAAATCTTGAGAGATCAGAATGTAGTACACTCATAGATAACAGTTATCTTTTTATAGGTTCTTTAATAATAGTCTTGTTGAAAGAAGATAAGTAACAAAATTGCGAGTAGTTTAGCGATACTCTTAAAACGCGTGGATGGAGACTTCAAACGTCTTGTGTCGAAGGGTTATTGGATTTCCAGGCAGTGCGCTAGTCGTTGCGTCTCACTTTGCCTGAAGACATACATTAGTGTATATCTTCGAAACCAAAATTCACTACACGTTTACGAATGTACATATTACGTATAATGACTTGTTCGGGCACATTATTTAAAGACCACAATTGTGCCACAAATTGGGTGTCAATCAAAGAACCACCACATATTACGATGTAAACTGAAACAGTAAATACTGACAATAGATCAACCACTGTTTTGTGCCCACCTGTCAGGTAGTCAGTATGGTTCACAACACAACCACAAAGTTATTTCTCATGTGTTGGACAATCAACAAGCCCTTTGATGCAACAGGAGACCAGGAGTGCAGAATAATCAGGCAGTAAGTTAGCAGAGCGCACTATATCCGTGAGAAGTAATTGTTTCCGATCGCAATCACTGTCGAACCAACAAGCGGGCCACCGCAGCTGTCTCACTTAACTGCATTTTGATGTTCATTTAGACACATTGTGGATCACTGAAATGAAATTCTCTGAAATAAATACTCGTCAACTAGTTCAACTATTTATTTACCTTTGCGCTAAAATTCAGCACAATTCCGAACTAGGATTCTCGTCACGGAACCTCAAATTACGCGAAAATAAAACACATTCAAACGATAAATGCAACAGTGTCTAACCTAATTTCATAACTGAAACGAGATTTTCCCGGAGTGAATCTCGTTTCCACAATGGTTTCAAAGTATAAAATTGTGAGTTTCCACTTTAATTTGTTCAAGTGTACCTTGTGAAATATTACAAACGAGTTGCGAATTGTCAACAGGCTGGGAAGTAACGAAATTAGGCCGAAGCTGACTTGTCAGAAGTATGCTAACTGCGGCGAGGGAAACTGACAAATTACGATTAAGACATGGACACAGGACAGTGATCGTTTCATTTTCAAGAATCTGTGTTTTATGTAGGATCTGATAATTTGTAATGATGCATGTCATGAAAAAATCCGTTAACAAGAACGTTCCTAACTTACCAATTACGTCTCAACAACTAGATCTCCACACAGTCAGCTAAAATATCAAAATGTTGACTCATAAAAGGGACTGTTAAAATAAGAAGTAAAGTGTAACTGAATGGCGCTGATATACATATTCTTTCGACAATTTTTGTTAACAAACGGAAACTACGTAGGAGCCTCGGGGACCAGTTTTTTTATACTCTCTAATTTATTTACCGAGTCGTTGAGTTAATTTAGGTGCGCACCCTTGCGTCGCCAACAAATTTAAAAGGACACAGGAGTGAGGAAGTCCAGAAAAGTTTTAAAAGTATCCACGTTTTATCTCAGTGTTATTGCAGTTCTTTGGAAACTGCGATCTCAAATTCTTGTCATGCTCCGAAGTTAAACTAAAAACTTTGCTTTTATAGAACAGCCTTTTAGGGTTAAACTAAAAATTATGGATTCTACGCACTAGTGGTTCTTTACCAGTTTTACAGAATGTACTACATAGAACAGACTCCGCAAGTATTGAATCACTTTATTTCGCGCCAAGTGACGTCTAGGAGAGCCCTCAGCTGAAGCGCTAAAGTTGACTTCGCGCGAGGATTACCTTGAGGTAATCCTCGCGCGGACTGATAGAGCACACAAACTCACTGGTTTGCTCATGAGTGTGCTCGGAGGGCTTTGTAGCTGTTCAAAACGTCGCTAACGAACGAACGTTCACAAAATTCATATCGTTTAAGAAATAAAGTCTCGAGAAAAATGCAGTAGGGAAGTGATCTGTCTCAGTTGCGTACAGACCGGCCCTACTTGTTAACCGTTGCGTAAATTCAGACACCATACTCTCGTTAATATATTTCCGTCACGAACTCGCTAATTACTGCTAGGGCCAGCTCCACACAGCCAGAAAAATAAATCGGCGTTCAACTAGAATTCTCATTGAGATTCGCACAGCGAAAATACTAGGACGACATGATAAATGTGGACATTAAATTCAATTTTGTGAGCTATGTAAAAGAATAAATGGGACAGTGTAGTTTATGTATGGAATCAAGCGGCCACGTCTGCCGCCTATGATGACCGGGTGTTCGTAATAGCCTGGGCGTGCCTTTCAATTCAATGCCACCGGGGCTGCTTTAAGGGCTGGCCAATCTCGGGATATCTGATATTATGTACACTTTAAATATTCGTAAATTGGCTCTGTAACGTATGACATAAAATCCGGCCTCATTTTAACGTGTATATTATATATTGTTACAAGACTAGTCCATTTAAAAATCATGTCATTCAATTATTATCATTGTACAGATAACGTTGTAAGTATTTACCATCAAATAACCACAATGCAATTGATACCCGATTGTAGGTCGTCGTACAAATCGCGAGCTTGTCATCATCAGAAATCAATTTTCTAATATAGTTTGAAACGTTAAAGGGATTCAAAGGGCATGAAATTATAACCAGAAGATACAAAAAAGCGGATCGAAATATCGTATGAAACTGATATGTTTATCTCGCACCTTTCGAATCATGTATTACCTCTGTGAAATCGAAATATTGAAGGAACGTGCCGAAACAAGGAGCTCCCTGGGAATTATTCAAATAACCTTTGACGTCTTTGAACAGCGCAAGGTTATAGTTATTGGATAATGAATTCAGCAGTCCGATCTTGACAGAATCCAAGCGGTAATTACAAATCGTCAAGTCAACAAAAAAATAAAGATATTATTTAATACTCAGGAATATAATATTAAAAGTAAAAATATCTTTGATTCGATTAAAACGTTTTTCATAAAATTATAAATTCGATTTTACAAAGACAAAAAGTAAATAAAAGAATAAGGGGAGCAGAAACTGCAAGTGTTGTAGAGGGTAGTTTGTCAGCCGCGATGCCCATGCAAGGCAACTGGAACGCTTTTGCCCGTTTCGACAGAATTAAATTAAAAATACCAGTGACAATTTTAGATGTTTGTATTGGAAGAATTTGTAAAATGTTACAGCATGATAACAATGGCAATAACTAGGTTTAACCAATGTTTAACGGCGTCGTAAAAGACGGAAGACATTTTAGAAAATGTAACGTTCATAAATCGCCTTGCCTGTGTAAATGGCCAAAAACATTAGCAAATATTTTGCTGCAGAGAAAGACATTCGAGAAATAATTTTCTCGAATGTCTTTTCTAGTAGCAAAACTGGCTAACATGGCAGCAATGAATCCTGCAAACGAATGAGTGTTACCAAGGGAGTGGTACAAAAACCGCGCATATGTGATGCGACGCAGCGGGCGTGTTTTATGTACGAGCCCCGCGAACGTTTGTTTATGAGCACAGAGGATGAGCGCTCTGGAATGATTGCGTCGTTTATGGTCTTATCATCATTTCATACCTTAAGTATCTTTGTGTGAATAGAATTCACGATGAACGTGGGCTGTGGCCTGTGGCATATTTATTCCAAAATATTTTAATTTTTGCATAAATGATTTATGCTTTGTCTGTGTATTATTAACCGAATTTGCGTTCTATGGAATGCTGGTCTATCACCATTTCTTGAGAAACGTTTCACAATCGGGACGGTGAAAAATTGATAATGCCAATTCCATAAATCGATCTAGGACCTCAAGGCTCGAACTTATCCGCTTGTTAACGAACAAGACAGATTAATTCGAAGTAACCGTATGAAAAAGGTATACTTATTAAAGTTTCGTCAGGTCGACACAATGTTGTAATCAGCGCATTCATTAGCAAGTATGAATTCCGAGATTAAAAGTTTGTACGTGCCGAGTTTTAATCCTTCTTACATATGAAATCCAAGTGCAATTAACTTGTAGGTACGTGTACTAAGCAAAAGTTAAGAATAATATAATGGCTAATTGAAATTCATCCATCGCAGTGCCACGAACATTGCAGACGTTTTATTATGATTACGGAATCCTTGCAATGCTTTCATTCTCATTTGAAAGTATTCAAACAAAATGTAAATTTAATTTGACATCTTTCCTCGAGTTTTCTTGGATATTATTTACATTAGTTTCTGTTCTCAGAACTCGAGTCGTTTCCTCTTCCAATACAGCACATTACCATAAATTCAAAACAGACCTATTTCAGGCAATAAAAGCCAGCCGCAAAATATGATAACGCGGCATTCCACCATTTACACAAAATAAACATATCACTAAAAGTGCCAAAATGGCTGACATAAAGTGACGTGTGAAAAAAAAACGCGAACAAAAAAGCCACATTGTTACCGGCAACCGAGGAAAATAAATATGGTCTACACTACACTTTAATGTTCATCAGTCAGGAAGTTCAGAAGGCTAACTCATAACAATGGCTAAAAGGAATAAAAGACTCAAGGCGCTTGTACACGGTAAGAAAATACGCCGGGCCTACGCAAGAATTCGTGTCGTAACTAGAAAATAACTGTGTACACTGCTCGCAGCGGTGCACTAAAAAAAAAATCTTGTCTGCGCAAGACACGACGCGGCGAACGTTGTTGCGGAGTGGTGGGGGGCGGAGTAGTAGGGTTGAATCCAGTAAGTTTCTTGTTTTTTGTTTCCTTTTGTTATAATAATAATATGCAATTATAATTCTTTTTTGCTTTGTAGTTAACATTTTTATAAATAAACGAAAATGATTATCAGACTTGTTATTACTTGTGCGCCCTACGCCCGACTGACGACTGCACGAAAAAAATCGTGTCGTGTACATGTTCCGATTGGTCTTGTCTGCGGAAGACACGAAAAGTTTTCGTGTGTAGAACAGACAAAATTATTGTCGTGTACACGACGAATTTGTCTCGTCTGCCGCAGACACGGTAAATTTTCTTACCGTGTACGAGCGCCCTCATGCTGCGCTTCTGGTTTGAATAGTCGTCTAGTAAGTTTACCTACCTACTGAATCCAACCTAATCGAAGACCTCTGTCGCGACTAGCTTGCTGTGTGCACTAGCGATTGAATCACACAGTAAACGAAAGAAAGCTGATACCAGTATTCCTAGACATATTCAGCGGGACGCTGTGTACTTCTTTTCCCGAGCAACCGCAAACAACAGCCAGTCAGTGCAGTGAAACTTCTACCCATACATATGAGAACAGATAACCCAGGTCACCAACTCACCAGGTGTATCTGCCCTACAGCTACACGTCCAAGTAACGAAGTAAAATAACTTGAATTGAACCTCGGGAAGTTCTCTATCGACGGCGGGCGTTCAACTAAAAGGCTTTGTTGACTATTAAAGTTACTAGTTCACAACTAAGCTAGTTCGATCGGCTTCCGTTTACACTAGTTACATGTACTGTGGAGCTTCAAGTTACACTGAATCATTATGGAGTTGGACGTCACGGTCGCAGACTAGACAGCTTTTTTTTCGAATCAATGGCTACTCTTTTAATCGGTTTTCGACCAGAAACTGGCGTACTTTGCACGTAGCCTGAATAACATTTCCGGGGTTAAAAAAATATATTGGGTGCGGACGTTTCTCCCTGTAGGTATTTCAAATTCACATTTTCGCTTCTTCGTTTAGATATCCTCTTTGGTTTGCCCTTTTCCCAATCTATTTGAGACCGTCGTCGTAGCAGTTTATATTTCAACACGTTTAAGTTAAATAATAACCACACTTTCGTTAACACTAGAGCTATGCACACACAAGTAAGTTTAACTAGCACCTTATCCTGTGTGCATCCGTCACACAAAGAGGAGCGAGTGGCCACTCCGGCCCGCTTAGCGCCGACCGCCGAGACACGCACTCACGGCGCCGCCCGCCAGGGAAATTACAGCGTTGTAGACTACGAGCTTATAACACCACTTGTTTATTAACTTAAACCCTCGCGTTGACAGTTAGTTACTGCGCACCCGACGCGAAATAAAAACGTTATTATGATTAATGTTTGAAACAAAGGTAAATATATGTAGTACGATACAATAGAAAATCAATAGCGTCTCATTAGCGGAGCTTGAGAGGTCATAATAAGGGACAGTGCAGCAAAACACCTGTGTGGCTTTACCTTGCGGTCATCAAAACTACTTCGGTCGTCTGTAAGACAGCACATTGTGACACACTTTGTAACATTTACATTTGTGCATACATGGTGTACATAATAAAAAGAGTATTCTAGTCTATTCTGTACAGAAGGCTTTAAAAGGTGTATGTTTGTTTAACTGTGCAAATTCTGAGTTAAGAGAAGTAATGTGACTGACGTATTAAGTCGTCCTAAAATAAGGCAACTTCATCCTCCAAACAGCAGCAAAGAAACTTCAAAGATAAAACGAACCCCTCTCCATTCATAATGCATTTTCCAAATAGTTTTCGTTTAAAGGGTCCTCCACTCACAAAGCCTCTGTCCACTCATTACTCTGTGGAATCCCCACCGCCCCACAGCCGCGGGCGGAACGGCTTAACTTTGTATCGGAACAACTTGTACAATACACGCTGATACATAGTTATCTCGCACTAAGCACACTGCTATTGACTTCCGAACGAAATAACACTATTATAAAGGAAGAAGTTTACTTGTTCACGCCATTTCGATTGGAGTTGGGTGTATTTTGTTTGTTTAAATGAAAGTCAGAGACAAACCATGAAGGCTCAATGAAACATGCTTGCAGAGAATCGTAATTAACCTTTTGACCGCCACAGTCATGTATAAATGACAAACCAAAATGTGCCCAGCACGCCACGGTTTCGACTACATGACAGATTTTGACACCGACGGCACGTTTTTGATTTTTTGACGTGTGGAGGTCAAAAGTTTTAAATATTTCGAATATAGCATTCAATAGCAAAAAGTAACAAAGGTATTTTCAAATGTTGTAAGCAATCAAAGGCATATATCACTTCTGCGGAATTACCAGCACTTTAGTAAAAAGAACTTCTGCTGGATACATTTAAGCTAAACGAGCAATCTCTCTCCCAAAGAATCGCCGGAGAGCATAGGAATGCCCATTTATTTAAACGAGCGTCCATTCGGGTGAATCTTTCTGATAAATCTAGATCACAGCTGTTATCTGGCAACACTGATTGCGCTTTTGAAGGCTCGCTTGGGCGTTAACAGGGATTTACACCACAAGCGTGACTCAATTCAATGGGAACTGGAAAGGGGAAAAAATTCGTACAATGTGCTTACAGACGGATTTAATAGAAATGCCTTGTAATACCGACTTCAGCAATAAATAAAAAATAAAATAAAAATAGCAATAATCTGCATAGGTACTTCACTAATTATTAAGTCGTGCCGAAACATCAAAATATTTTCCGCTTTGAACACGTTACACATTCAGATTTAAACAAAACTTGTCAGGACATCTCACTGATTATAAATCACCTCCAAACACCCACCGATAGCAAAAACGACCCAAAACTTTAGGTAGGGTGGTCTCCATCTTCACTCTCCCAGATCGACCAAGCAGATTACGTAGAAGTCGATAAAATAACCCGAGCGACGCGTAATAAGCTTCAACTAACTTTCAGTTTGGCGAACCAATTAATTTAACTAAAGTATTAAAATTCACGTGCATTAAAATTTAGAGCGCTGCTAAAAGCCCTGAGTAGTTTATATGCGCCTAGTTGACAATCCGATATGGCTCCGCGCCACCGCCCGCCGCACCGCTGCATCGCTGAAAAACTGGCGGAGTGCACTAACACGAGACGACAATTTCCGTACGCCGGGCGCAGATTACCTCCTTGGTAATTGGACTGGCTGCGTTGATAGGAAAGCGCTGGAAATGCTGTTAGTTACAATCACATGTGCACGCCGTTTATAATGTGTATTGTGTACACATCGCTAAGGCGTCTGTTCCCCTGGTACATAATCTCGCACCCACAGGCTACACAAGTACACACATTAAGTGGATGTACTTGTACGCTGTGTACGTTAAAAATGAGCGAGATGACAAAATAAAATAGCTACGAAATTATGGTTTATTCCAGAAATCCCCACCAGTGGGGATTATTTTTTTCCAGAAGTCCCCACTTGTTAAATAAACTCAGCCTAGTGGGGATTTTTGGAAAAATAAGTAACAATCCCTACCAAGTGTTGTTGTTTCTAATATGCTATGTATTTATTAGCTAGCTATTTCATAATAAGCTTAATGCAGCTATATCGAAGAAAAAACCAAGTTTACTGAAACTCCTACATTTTTTGTATGAAGACGCCCTGACCTTGACTTTTCGGAGAAAAATTACGTTAGCTTTCACTGCGCTATAAAAGAAAATAATAAATAGCTTCTTACACCAGCAGCAAACATTATACATAATGTGGTCTTATGTTGGTACTAACTACTTTTTTTTTTTCAGGATGGGAAATCATCAAATGACTCCTCCCGCTCTGGGTGGAGCGGAAGGGAGTGTCAGACTCTTACTGACTAAAACCCACCCGTGTTTCTTCCTTCGCCCTTTATGTTCTGGGCCAGCGGTAACCCTTTCGGACAATCCCGCTGACCCGGCAGGCTTCGGCCCTTACGGGCCCCTTCGTTTAATGCTGACATCTCTTTGAGGCGCGCGTGGAACATGTACGCGCCGTCCGGCACGGGCCTGGTCCTGATCGGACGGTGAGCTACCCATTACTCTCCGCCCGCAGGCCCGCGCCTACGGTGGCCGGGAGTTGTCGCGCGGCTCCCGACGCCCGGAGCGTCTCCCGCGGCGGCTGAGACGGGAGGCTCTCTCCCTCAGCCGTCCCGCCGCCTCCTTCGCTAGCATGACTGCTTCGCAGAAGGAGGCGACTGCCCCCACTCCCTCTCGCCCCGGACCATGGCTTGAACCAGGCCCGGACGCGAGAGATCGCCGCCGCTGCCGATCGCCTCTACGAGGACACGGCGGTGCTCCGCTCAAGCGGGGCAGACCTCCACCGTGTGCTCCACCGTGTCCTCTGGGCGGCAATTTGCTGCGGAAGCGGAGTTTCCCCCGGCGTAGTGCCTCTGCGCGCCATTCATACAGGCGCGCGAGGACTATCGCCTCCAGATCCCATGGCGGCAGTCCGGCAAGGAGGCCTGCCGCCTCGCCCGAGATCGTGCGGTACCCCCGGATCAGCCTAACTGCTACCACCTTCTGGGGCGCGTTCAAATAATGGGCGGCTCGCCCCCGCAGTGAACGCGCCCACACCGGGGCCCCGTATAGGGCCATGGACCGCACGACCCCCGCGTAAAGCCTCCGGCAGGAGTTCGGCAGGAGTTGGTAGTTCCTGTCGACAACTTTAATCTTAAAGATCTTTACAGCTTGCTCAAAGTAAGAGCCAAATACTCGGGCAAATACCTTATTATAGGAATAAAAATACCCCTGATTGAAAGGGATATTTACGAGGTATTCAATCTTATCCCGGTTCCACGTATTGTGAAAGATAACATGATGATGAAGGTCGAAACTATCTCTGACTTAGCAGCCATCAACATGAGAAAGGATTCGTATTTAACTGTCACAGACACGGATCTGCAGTCATGCGTATTACAAAACCGTATGACTATTCTGTGTCAGATCAGAAAGCCTATTCACCACATGAAAGATGATCACAGCCTTTGTGAGACGATCCCAGGCACAAAAGAACTGGTAAAACTAAAACAACCTCGTGCAAGAATGACTGGAGAGAGTTAACGTCAGAAAACAAATATTATTATTTATGCTGCAGTGAATGTAACATCAAACTTCTGTGTGAAAATCAAGTTCAGGCAATTAGGTTATCAGATGCTGGTCTGTTGCGTGTTGGGGAAGGCTGTTTAGTAAAAACAGAAGATTTTATTGTGTATTCGAACAAAAGAATGTCTAGTAAAATTAGCACGACGACAAAGATTATCTCGCCCGAAATATCACCAATCAATCACATAATAAATATCACTATGCCAGAAATCCCATATGAGCTTTATCCCAATAACTCAGAGAACCTCAGGCAGTTTGAAGCTATTAAGAGAAGTCTTGAGATCATGAAGCAGAGTGAACCTTTGAGCACCGATATCTCCTAACACGATATCCACCAGTATACTGCTATATATCTCATCATATCGGCAATCCTGTTACTGGTGGCAGCTTACTGTTTTAAATGTTGGCGGCAAAGGCAACGTAAAGTAAATCATTCCTCTTCTACAAGAGAGCGGTCGACAGCCTCTGCGGCGACTGCGAGGCCATCTCCACACACCGTTCCAGAAAGTGTTGTGATTGAGTGTAGTGAAATTAGGGAAAAAGGGCAATCTAGTAGTAAATCAGTGAAAAGTGATCATACGCGACTAGCGCTATCTAGTGAGTGCTTACAAAAAAAGGAAGATAGAGGTTCTTCACCGATCTTTCGTGTGTTTTCTCTTCCTGATTTACACTGTAGTGATTCTGTTTAATTTATAATGTTACTTTTATCTCATCTCTTAACATAACTAACCCTACATAACTATTTAAGTATTACTTGAATATTGTTATCACCTTGTTAATATTAATTTCATTACCCATTTAACTATACCTACATCTACTAACCTCATCTTTTTCTCCCCCGGGAGCATGTTCGGGTCAATCACCGAACAATAATAAACATGTCAGCGTAATTGCGACACCGCGCGATATGCCTTGACTAATTTATGTATCACCTAAGTAAAGTCTGTCAGTACGTATTCGGATAGCATATCGGGCGCGACTCAATCTCATCCCATTCACCTTATTCATTTTAATCGTTATCCCATAAGTATTACGAAAATACATAGTATTTTATAACCTTTAATCTTAGTTTATCTTCATCTCACCCCAACCCCGAACATTAATGTTACTGATACCTATAACGTTACTCATAATATTGTTCTACGAAAATGATATTTTATAACGTTTTCTTTTGTAACGTTATTGATATTTTTAGGTTCTAGTATCGTTACAAATTTTGGAACGTTATACGATAACATTAGTGGTAAAGGCTCCTACAAACAGACGCGACACGCGGTTTAATCGCACGCGACACAAAGGCACCGCTCGTTGCGCGACTTGCGGTGTCTTTGTGTCGTGTCGCCTGTTTGAAGGAGTCTTAACGGAACGAAATTCATTTCGTTTTCAAGTCCCTGGTCCTGGGGCATTCATGTTCTCAGAACCAGTCCACAACACACCTTTCATTTATAAACATTAACCAAAAGGTTTCACGCTTACATGTAGGGCTTAAAGGCTCCTACAAACAGGCGCGACATGACACGCGACACAAAGGCACCGCAAGTCGCGCAACGAGCGGTGCCTTTGTGTCGCGCGCGATTATATCGCGTGTCGCGCCTGTTTGTAGGAAGCCTTAAAGCAGTTTTGACTAACAATAACATCGAGAAATAATAAAGGGGTTCGCGAAAATCTATACGTAGCTAATGAAGTTAGTAATGTTGCCAGCGCTAAAAAAGAAAAAGTTCACCACGACAATCTGCTGTTGCGGCATACTTCTTCCCAGGTAAAGCACTAGAAAGCGGTGAAGGGCGGGCGTTTTGGGGAACTGTCTGACGTACAAAAAGTGCTGATTCTCAGCCTAATTTGAATAAATTACATACTTCAGTTGTGATTTGAATCCCGCAAATAGCAAAACTGAAAACGAGTCTAATCGGTGGCGCACGTTCCCGGAAAATTGCTCGGATGACGATGATGTGAACACCAAATAATCGCAGTAAAAACATACAGTGTGATAATAACCGTTAAAGCCACGAGGCGTGATGCAGGCACATTGTTGTTCATACGAATATCGCCGCGACTTACGCGATGTCGTAAACCTTTAGCGGATATCAGTCGCAGGGAGCGATACGCAATTTATTGAGGATCGCCGCGTTATTGCTAGGTGTGAACCTATGTTCTACTGATTTACATTTCGCATTACATACGGCGGATTTATTGAGTTGTACGCCAAGTGCGTCACTGGATTTCTTTTTGAGATTTGACTAGTTCAATAATGTTCGAATTGCGATGTCAGAAAACTTGATTATCAAGCAGTTTGTCACACTACGACAAATTGCCGTGTTATAGACATTTCATAGGTGACAAGGAAAAACAGTAGTGATTTGACTTTATTTACGATCAAACGTCAATTACGCTTATCAATCAAGTTCCCTAGTGTCTAAATCGTAAAGGAACCTAAACATTTTTTTTTAACAAAAAATTCATACAACACCGAAATGATATGATGTTAAAAATGTTATTCTGAATTTATTGACATCTGACATTTCACATCAACATCTACCCACACTCACGGTACAAATAAAGCCGCATATTGAATTAACAATTTTATTCACAAACAAAAACCGTGCGTTTTTCCTTTATCGGTGTAGTGACGTCATAATTATACGTGTGACGAAATAAAGCCTCTCCCTGGTTCGTAAAGCGTTATACTCGAGCCAACAACGCGACTAACCTTTGTGGATAAATAGCTATAGCTATAATTAGGTGTGTAAGCACGACGTTGCTTTACTAACTGCTACACCCGTTTGAACCAAGCTTATTCCATACTTTGAGTGGCAATAAGAAAGGAGGTCGCTCTTTAATTGCCAACAACCGTATTTTGGTATTGTACTGTATATTTTTTCATTTTAATAACACTCTAACAAGTAAGCCAGAATTGAACACTGCAAGTTGTTGGTACTTCAAAAGCACTTAATCAACGTCTTGTACAATTCAAACTTCACGAACGATGTATAACCTGTCACATAAATAGGTACCAGGATAACAGATCACAGCAGGAGGTGGGTATTGAAAGCGGTTCTTAGTCAGCGAGATGAAGCAGTCAAGTGACGGATGACCGAGCGCAGCTACCGTATAATGGGACTGTCAGATTGCCCTCGCAGTCATAATCTCGCTTACCTAATAGGCACTGAAGGGAATTGAAAGTAAATAAATATTATTATGGATAAATAATCTGGGGGAATCGCAATTAGAATGGGCTAATAAAACGGTAACGTGGTACTTGGAAGCGGTCCCTTCGGTCCTGAATTTGCAAATCTGTACCGTTTCCCTGTTTACAGAAGTTTAGGTTACCCACAGAAATGTTCAATTGAGAACTATTTACCTGCATCAAATCCGTGTGTGGCTGTAATGGGCACAAGATCAATGGGCACTAGACCTACGACGACCGTAACATCCACTCCCTGAAGCGAATAATTGAAACTGATGGTATCGTTTCGAGTATGTGCATCCGGTCAGCGTCAGACTGAGCAGGCTTAGTTACGTCGATTCAGATTTATGTATTATGTTGGTAGTTGGTAGCCTTCAGTGATTCAACAGGAATATAGAAGATAGGCACTGCTGCACATCACCGTAAAACCGAATCATAGCACAACAAAGCCTTGTATGCGGTAACCCGATACAGCATAATATGGATCAAATACGATGAACTACCTCTATTGTGTAATTACGTTAGTCGCCGATCTCTCTCGGGAAATGGAGTTATAAACATGACACAAAGCGCCTGGCGTGCTATGTTCGCCTAGTAGGTACACCACACACCACACGCCAGACCGCTTGTATTACGACCGTGTTCTGCGGTTCCGTGCGTCACATGAATGACCGACGACACGGCCTGAATCTGAAATAACCAGGCAATATTAAAACGTTAGTTCTCTTAGGGTCTAACAGATTGCATTTCAGCTGCAACATCGCAGTTTGGATGCAGTTGACTTAACTGCTTCGAAACCTAGTTATGTCAACTGCATCCACACTGCGATGTTGCAGCTGGCATGCAGTGCAAATGCAGTCCGTCTGTTTAGACCCTTACATTGTCTTTAGTGTGATTTGGTTCTTTTAGTGCAAGAATGTTTTATTGTGACTATAATATGGGCCACTTGTTTCTTCTAACCACAATCTCAAATCCAACTGCTTTATGATTTAACAAAATAATGTAAAATTAAGTTATGACCGTTTCCATTGTGCTTTAAGAGTAAAATATTAGGTCTCCGTAATGGAATCCGGCTATGAATCATGAGGATTTATTTGAAACCATTTATCAGACTCATCCCGAGTTTTATGTGCAATGCAATGCAGAAATGTTGAAATTGACATGTTATTTAACCAGTGCGTGTTTCACTGTAAATGTAACAGATGCAATAGCTATCAGAATGCTAATAAATGAGCACGCATGAGTGACACTGTGAGGCGTAAGTCTAGTCGTGAGGGGGGTATACTGGGTCTAAACTATGCTGTAAAAACCGTATCATCGTAACAAATATTATAAATGCGAAAGTGAGTTTGTTTGTTACGCTTTTACACACGTATAGAGTAGATTTTTATCCCGGTAGTATGTTCCCGTGGGACAATTTCCGACTTCCACGCGGTCTAAACCGCGGGCAAAAGCTACTAAGTCATAATCATGAGTGCATTTCTGTGATATTACGAGTCAACTACCTCCTAGACAGTTAATACCTCAGCATTGTCCTAGTAACCTACTCGTAGC
Organism: Luperina nickerlii; assembly: GCA_963855955.1. Classification (NCBI taxonomy): domain Eukaryota; kingdom Metazoa; phylum Arthropoda; class Insecta; order Lepidoptera; family Noctuidae; genus Luperina; species Luperina nickerlii. The sequence continues at coordinate 23,564,244 of OY979671.1, forward strand.
TGTGTCGGTAGTAAAGGGCGCCGCGTCTGTCGGGGCCGGCCCGTGCTCATAAAACTACACCCTCTATACCAGTGCACCGACTGCACCATGTATGCGTCACGTCAGGGGTGCCATATTGTTTGCTTCCGCAGCACTCGAATCAAATAAATAATCAATCTTATTACGTTGTTTCTTGGTTTTAACGAGACGTTTCCTACTCTTTTACTATTTATTTATATAAATTATTAAATCAAGAAAAAAAATTTTATAAGTATGTATGTTATGTGAAACATTTTTATCTATCAGTTGCAAGATAGGTACGAGTATATTGACTGACTGCTGTTGCTTTCTCTAGCTCCTGCGCAGATATCCATGTTGCAACAGCAGTTGAATTGTCAACTACTCAAGTGGTTGACTGCTCGACCAGTTAGTTGATTTTAATTAAATAAACAATAACTGCTCAAGCGTTCCATAGGTATACAATGGTCAAAGATTAACTGCTCGAACTACCCATATACTGCCGCCCTAATGTAGATCGCACTTTCGCCGTTACGTAACTTTAAAAATACACACACAGTGCTTATTGTTATATTTTTAAATAGATAGAACTCACAAAACTGCTGAAAACAACCAAACAAACGTATACAGGAATGGGCAACGTCCGCTAAAGAATATTGTTAGTTACAACGAGCACAACCGAGCTACGTAAAATTTAACTACCTACACGAAAAGCGAACCTCATTTTCTACTGGCACTAATATAAAGTTAAAATATATGGGATTCATATTTTCGCTTCCACAAATCCTCGCAATCCATGTACTAGGGTTACATAAGAATGAATCATGTCGTGCGCCGAAGATTCGCTGTGAGAATTGTGTGCGGGAAATGTTCAGAGTTCAATGAACTTTACTACAGATATGGTGGCGAGATTCCAGATTATGAAGTACTGGTGTGGGAAAAACTGATACCTTCTGTGAACTGGCGCTTTTACTAACGAAGGTAGAACTGATTGCGCTTACACCAAACGTAGGACTTTTAAATTTTGCTACCTGAAAATATTTAATTAATTGAAAAGAAGTGGGTAGGTAGGTCCTTATACCGAGCTTTCAGTATTGCAGAAACAAATTTTGGAAACGGAGAGATCATGCGCACAATAGGCCAATTACCTTCTGGAAAACCTAATTCAAAAATGAGTGCATTTTAAAGTTAGTCAAGTTTCCAATTTTCCCAAATACTTATTTTCATATCGTATGAAATAAGTAGGTACTATGCCTATTGAATAGTCATCGCAGTAAGAAGTAGGTACAGACAGCGTCAGTATGTGCTAACCCCTCGTTTTAAAATGATACACATTAAATTCCTTACAAATAATCTAAAGAATACTTCAAAAAGAACCCATTGTTTCGACTCAGATTCGAACCATCGCATCACCGAACGTCGTCATACTCATACCGGCAGTTTGACGAACTAGCCGGCGAGCCCATATGAATTGCGTTGAAATTGTTATCTACTATGGTCTGAGTCATTTTATCTTTAGGTGGGATGTCTAATCGATAGATGTTATAATTTGAGGGTATCCATTAATTTTACTTACTTACGTTGTCTTTATAAAATTAATCCATACCCTCAAGTTATAACTACGACGTTTGATGTATACGTTCACTTAAAACGGCGAAGAGTAAACGACTACGATTTATCCATTAATTTTTAAAATGATTTATGATTTTATGAGAACTAAAATAGTTGTTCTGTGTGAACAAAATGTGAGTGAGCATAAAAGGAATTGCGAGACAGCTTGGCATAGCAGTAAGTTCATTATAATATTAATTGTGTTCTCCGATTTTTTTCTTGTTGAGCTATTTGCGGTATCTTGTGTGTGGTATTTAATAACTTATTTAAAACCATTTTTTTCTATACACAGACAAACGGTGCGCTCATGGGTGCGCAGATTTCAAGAAACCAGCGATGTTAAGACAATGTCCATGGGTCGGAGAACTACTGGGATCTATACGGACCAATCTGAACATCATCGGGATATTGTTAAGGTTCACACTACACCGCCGTTTACATCCACTCGTTACAGTTTGCAACGGCATGGACTATCTCTGTCCACGGTTCGAAGACATTTACACGCAGCGAACATTCACAGTTATCGACCTGCAAAATTTGTCGAACAGAAGAACATCGAAGAGAACGATTGCGGTTAGCCCAGAAATAGCAGTTATATTAATTAAGTATGACAACAAAATAAACAACGAAGACATTTAACTCATTTGATCCCACTATTTTACTTTGTATAGCAAAATAATCTAAGTAGATATCATGAGCTAATAAGAGATGTTAATTGATTATCTATTGATAACATGTTTATTCACTTATTATGCTCATGATTGTAATCCTGCCAAACTAACTTCTAGTTCCTAGACTAGTTGCAAACGCTTCAAAACTTGTCTCTTTCGATGTCACTTGTCAGACTGTCAAATGTCAAATTTGTATGCTGAGACGACATAACAGGTCACGTGACATTTCGTTAGGTTATGTCAATCTAAAATATTTCTGCCGCTTACTGTTTTATCGTTTACGTTAATAGGATGCCACTTGTCTAGGAACCCAATTGTGTCAGTTGGCAAAATAGTATATTATGATAACTGTAAATAAAATTATCAAATCAAAATAAATCTTTGTTGTAAAATAAGATCATAGTTTTGTTAAATAATAGCAATAATAAATATTATTATATGATTATTAAGTTATTTTATTTTTCTTTATTTTTAAATTCTTTATAAATAATTACTAATTAAAACAAAATAGAAAAATATATTAAAATAATAATTATAATGAACAAAAAGCACATTTCGTGCCCATGATTTGAACTTCCACTCATAGGCACGGCAAGCGGTCTTGAAACCTCTAGTCTATTTAGACGATGAATAAAACGTTCGTAAATGTTAATCCTATTATTGCTTGTCGTTTTCGCAATAATAAAAGTATTAACGTTTTATTGAAAAAAACAATAATAAAAACAGAATTTTAAAAAATAAATACTATCTTAAACTTATTTATTCACAAAAACAATAAATTATTTAAAATAAAATGTTTTTGCAAAATACAAAAACCAACTTGGGCCTATCACGGATTTGAACGCACATGTCTTTTGGAGGGGTAATCACTTAATGGAGCGGTGTGTACCTACCTACATTAATTGCACTATCAATATCAAAATGTCACATCAGCAGCATGTATCAGAAAGGTGTCGTCAAATTGAAGGGGGTGGTACAGATCATCAAACTGAACAACTGTCAAGTCAAAGTCAAGTCAAAGCATTTATTTCAAATAGGCACATTAAAGGCACTTTTGAACGTCAAAAATTACAACAAATAGAATTGATTCTAGTCGCCCATTCCAAAGGGTAGTTTTCGTATGGAGAAGAATGGGCAAGAAACTCCACCGTTACTCTTTTAAAATGTTTTACAATATTTTGTATACATTAATTATATCATAATAATAGGTGAAGACGATGCACCTAAAATAAAATTACTATACCACAATAGGTAAAAGAATTAAAAATGAAACCATGACATATAAATTAATTATCTGATAGATGCATGGTGCTCACATATTTACAAACATGGTAAAAGTAAACGATTTTCATTTAAATAAAATAAAATAAAAATTACAAGTAATAAGTCAGGGTGTAAGTTAAAGTTATTACAGAATGTAAATCAATATCAAAAAAAGAATATATTTTACAATTAAATTAGCAACCAGTTTGATTTTGTCTAGACTCTAGATTGTCCTATGGAGCAGCAGGACCAGCATGTTTCCAAGCGTTCTTATCTTGGATATAATCTTCTAATTTATAGTATGCTTGTTTACAAAGTGTACGTTTAATGTGAGTTTTAAATTTTCTTTCATTTAATTGCAATATATCACAAGGTATTTTATTGTAACATTTAACACAGTACCCCATAAAAGATGTGTGTACCTTGGCTAATCTGAAAAATGGTTGATGTATTTTATCTTTATTTCTAGTATTAAAATTATGTCTATCGCTTATTTTATTAAAAAGATGTAGATTTTTTCTTACATACATAATATTTTCATAAATAAATTGGCAAGGTACCGTCATAATATTAATCCTTTTAAAAAGTTCCCTGAGAGATTCGCGGCGACGTAGATTATAAATGGCTCTGACAGCTCTTTTTTGCAAAATAAAGATGGATTCAATGTCAGCAGCTCGACCCCATAGTAAAATGCCGTACGACATAATGCTGTGAAAGTAGCTGAAATAGACTAAACGTGCGGTTTCTACATCAGTTAACTGTCTTATCTTTCTAACAGCATAAGCGGCCGAGCTTAGCCGCCCCACAAGAGATGTTATGTGAGGTCCCCATTGCAATTTGTCGTCTACCGTGATTCCCAGAAAAACAGTTTGATCAACAAATTCCAGTTTTTCTCCATTCAATATGATCTCCATGGGACCAACATCGCAATGGCGAAAAAATAGCAGCAGTTCCATACATTTGGGTCGAGTAGGTACTAAAATTTTGTCACGCCTTTTTGATCCATGCTGTACGAGTAGAACAGATCGTATCGTACACTGTATCTAGCAACAACGAGTATTTGTTTCACAAATGCAGTGCAGCGATACAATTAATATAAATGTGTGCACGCTGCTGCAGGGCGGTAATTAGCGGTGAGCAGTAACAGTCTCATTACTCGCAATATCGATCATTTTGTAACCTTTTTTTTTCAGGATGGGAAATCATCAAATGACCCCTCCCGCTCTGGGTGGAGCGGAAGGGAGTGTCAGACTCTTACTGACTAAAACCCACCCGTGTTCCTTCCTTAGCCCTTTATGTTCCGAGCCAGTAGTAACCCTTTCGGACAATCCCGCTGACCCGGCAGACTTCGGCCCTGACGGGCCCCTTCGAATGATGCTGACATCTCTTTGAGGCGCGCGTGGAACACGTACGCGCCATCCGGCACGGGCCCGGTCCTGATCGGACGGTGAGCTACCCATTACTCTCCGCCCGCAGGCCCGCGCCTACGGTGGCCGGGAGTCGTCGCGCGGCTCCCGATGCCCGGAGCGGCTCCCGACCGCGACGCCCGGAGCGTCTCCCGCGGCGGCCGCGACGGGAGGCTCTCTCCCTCAGCCGTCCCACCGCCTCCTTCGCTAGCATGACTGCTTCGCAGGAGGCGACTGCCCCCACTCCCTCTCGCCCCGGAACATGGCTTGAACCAGGCTCGGACGCGAGCGGTCGCCGCCGCTGCCGATCGCCTCTACGTGGACACGGCGGTGCTCCGCCCAAGCGGGGCAGACCTCCACCGTATGCTCCACCGTTTCCTCTGGGCGATCCTGGCAATGGTGACACCCGGGCGTTTCCTCCCGCCTGATGATGTGCGGGAACCTCCCGAAACTTCCGTGTCCGGTGAGGACCTGCGTCAGGCGGGGCGCCGTGACGCCTCTCTAGTCACTCCTCAAAGAGGGGTCTTATCGACGCTATCGTGGCGTGCCCTGCGCTGGGTTGCGACAGTCGCTCTTTCCATGTCGCCATGAAATCGCGCCGGAGGTCCGTCCGCTCCACCGCGATTTGCTGCGGAAGCGGAGTTCCCCCGGCGTAGTGCCTCCGCGCGCCACTCATACAGGCGCGCGAGGACTATCGCCTCCAGATCCCATGGCGGCAGTCCGGCAAGGAGGCTTGCCGCCTCGCCCGAGATCATGCGTTAGCCCCGGATCAGCCTTACGGCTACCACGTTCTGGGGCGCGTTCAAATAATGGGCGGCTTGCCGCCGATTAGAAAAAGCCCACACCGCACCGGGGCTCCGTATAGGGCCATGGACCGCTCGACCCCCACGTAAAGTCTCCGGCTGGAGGCGTTTGGCCGCCTCAGGTTGGGCAGGAGCCGCTTGAAGGCGGCCCCGGCCCGTTCCAGTTTGGGAGCCAAACGTCGGAAATGCTCGACGAAGTTCCACCGGCTGTCGAGGACGAGACCCAGGTATTTCATCGTCGTCTCGACGCCGATGTGAACCCCTCCTATCGTTAGTTGGGATCCCGATGGTGGCGAGTTCCGGGGCCCATGAAACGACATGGACCCAACTGCCGGATCCTCTCCACGACTATCGCAACCATCATTTTGATTCCTGGATTCATGTTATTGGGCATGATAGCGATTCATTGCAGTTTTGTTTGCTCGTTTCAATCGATTGTAACAGAACGTACTTTTATATTGTCGGTTTGAAAGTTGGGCGAATGTTTGTTCGTAATTACTTTACCTAGTTACCTCTTTAATAGAAGTTGTTCAAGCTTTTAAAAGACCGAATTAAAATATTACTATTATAATTATGTAGTCCATACGTTAACATTTAGTACTCGAAATAGAACTTCACTTAAATACCGCTCAGGAGGGGCAACTCGCAAGGACCGACAACTGTGTCGTGTTTGTCCGGCTGTTTAGCTACAGGCAATATTGACCGACCTTCAATAAGTACCACATTTCCGAAAAGTAAACAACTAAATAGTACCACTCAACTCGTCAAGATTGAAATCTAGACAACGATAGAACGTGTCGGAGCTTGCTAATCGAGTTAGGGCTAACGAACGAATCAATATAACTTAAAGTTACGTTATATTCTAAGGTATTTTTTACGTATGTAATCTAACCGAATCAGTGTATTCAGTGCACCAAAGCATAAAGTATAAAGGAATAAAGGCTTCACCCACGCTGGCGTAAAATGTCGCGTCACGTCGACTCGAGATTCTTTTTTTTTCACTCGCGTCTCGCGTGTTTGTAGATTTTGCGCCACTTCATAGAAAATTTACTAGGGTTAGAGATCACAAAGCGACACGTTTCGTCCGTGTGTGTGGGAGAGCCTTAAAGAAGACGTTGATTTAATGTTATTTTTTCAAGAACACGAAGTTCAGATTGCAATCATTAACAAACGTTTAATGTCAACTGTTGTAAAATGAAAAGCACTAAGCAACGAAAGAGCGTCTGTACCACCCTTCATAGAGGGCGGTTATATTCGTCTTAACGAATGAAGACACAGGTGAGCTGTCAGACATCGCGCATCAATCAGGCTACAGATTACAGATCGCACGCAACATGTCATTACGGGCCGCCACAACGCCGGTAATTGGGCGCAACCACAGAGCGCCATTATCCCGCTGAAAACGTTCAGACTGGCTGTGCCCACGACCTGTGTTTCGACATCCCTTACGCCTTACGCAATGTAAACAAAGGTAAACGTACCACTTTGAGAAAACATTTTCACTACGCGGTATATTCATTAGATACTCGAAATATGTTTAATAACTGCATCCACTACTTCCGTGAATTTAATTAAAATGTTTTCATGAACATCTATTTTCAATTCTGTGCTTTTGGTCTTCGCATGCACTTAATCAAAATATTTTCAGTGTACTTTTTAAACTGAATTCCACAACAACAGTATCGTCAATCCGTACAAATTAAGTCAGCAAGTAACGTAACACAAATTCGTTCAAATAAGTATTTCCAAGATTTTGACGCAAAGTGTCGCCGATGGTTCGCGTTGCTGATGTCATACCGCCCGAACACTCCAGTACTTAAAGTGTCTCAAATATTCAACTGAAGAGAGAATTCAGCTAAGTTTTCTTCATTTAAGCTATTCGAGAACATTAAATAAAAGGTTACGAGAGTGAAAGTCGAGTTTAAAGTTAGTTCAAAGTTTCTTAACACAAAGATTTTGTTTGAGAACCTGATGAATTGTCTTTGAAAGGTTTCATTTTCGAGGTGGGATTGAAACGATATTTCTGAAAAATTGTATTAATAATGTCTATTACGTTTACGCAATTCATCACGTCCTCAGTTTAAAATACATAGATCGTCTCACCATGTCTGTTGATTTCATGATGTATAAAGGAAGTAAAGTTAAAGAATAGCATCCCCGGAACATACCTATTGAATTAAATCCCATAGTATAGTATGAATTACATAACTGTCAAAATAAGAAGCCTTAAATTCATATAGCCTACAATCATTAAGTAAAGGTCAGAAAGACAGCGAAATAGAAAACAAAGCTCTATACCGCAAAAGCATAAACCACATTAAACCAACGTAGCGGAAAGTCTGCTGTACAATTGTACGACATCAAAATGTCAAGCACAACAACACAGAAAAAAAACAATATAGCGTAAGCGATAAAATTACACTCCCACCACTAAACCGTTTGGGTGTTTGCATACGGAACGTCTCGGTCGCAAACAGAGCCCGACAGTTCACCCTCTACCAACCCCTGCAGCTTCAACAAATATTATAAATCAACTGATATTATTAAATATTTTTGTTTCCAACTATTTGTTGGGATAGCAGTTGCATGTTCTGAAACCACGTTTTATTAATATTGAATGTTCTTGCGTTAAGCGTCTTCCTCTTCAAGGTGTGGTTGTGGTTGAAGTAAATGATAACTTCTTGGTGAAAATATTAGAAATTTGATTTATTGCAATTTTGAGTTAGTATTCGGTACAGTACTTTAAGTTTGAGATAATGAAGCTATACAGAGCAAGGTCGATTTTAATTTGTAAGTTTTTTGAAGAAAACGAGCGTTTTTAAAGTTCCGCGAAGTAGTACTCGGAAGTCTTCGTAAAATGCTCCTATTGGTGCTTCTTTGACGATTTCTTTGAGGACCTCTCATTGGCCGTCCGAAGATGACGTGCTGAATTTGGTTTTCGGTGCGAAGTAGGTACCCCAAAGAAAAGAGCGCCTAAAGCTTGTGTGATAGCAACACGCAGTTTGACAACAACATGCGTAAACATTCAATATTGTTCATTTCAAACTTTACATCCACAACATTGATCAATTCAGAACAGCAGTCAGATCAACGACCTCTAGTGCTCAGAGCCAGAGTAAGTTGCTTAAATTAGCAAAGAAGCAAAAATAAATTTAGGGTTGTAATCAAAAGCGTGCCGCGCGACCCTTACAGACTATATGAAGGGTTATACTTATAATATTGTAATCCATAAGCGTCGACGAAGTGTGAAGAGAGGGGCCCACCCAGGGGCCCGAGGGGACGCCTGCATTCTCCGCTTGTGTGGAGAGGAAATAACACTCATCATACACGCCATTATTGGCTAATGAGTGACTCGACTACTTTTGTAAGAGGATTACTAAGAAAATGGGTGTCAGAAACAGAAAGCAAGTAAATTATTGTTATCGAAATAAGTGTGAGGTCGTAGCAGTAGGAAGGGAATAAATCACCATGCGATGAATATGAAGTGCCGAGTTGGAGAAGCAAGCGAGGAGGTCGAAGTCGTTTAAGAAATTATAATAATCTTTTTACGAGCACCTTCCATCTTTCAATAAACAAAAACGCAACACTTTTAGCACAATAAATAAAGCTTGCTCATAAAGAAACGCTTATTTAACATCAAAAGAAAATAAATAAAAAATCCCAGCATCCACTTTTTACAAACGTTTTATATTGTGCTGATCTTCCTGAAAGCATCCCGCAGCACATTGAAACCGAGCGCTCATTAACAAAACGACTAGGAGCACATAGAACGAAGGCGCCCCACTCAAGTACAACCTGCAAATATGACAGAAACAAAAGCGCAGCGACGACGACCTACAAAATTATTGGACGTGTTTCATAATACAATACAATGGAATTTCGTGAGCCGGACTGTCTACGTCTGTCTCTAGTCTGAACGACTGAACAAAACGTTTTGTATTCCGAATTGTGCGGTCGGATTTCCTTTTTCTATTCATTACACGACTGCTGTTAAAAAGAAAAACTGTAGAAAAAATATAGCGAAATACTAATGTGTGTACCGTGTATTCGCTTTTATCAAAAGAGATTGATAAGAATTTCAAAGTTGACATATCCATTTCCCACCTTGCCAGCGCGCTACGCACATACGTAGCACATAACGCCTACGCCGTAGTCGTACGTATGCGACGTAGCCGCAGGTACGTAGCGTCAAAAGCACAAGTTTTCCCTGTAAATATTTGAATATCGTTGTATTTCTGCCACCCAATCCTTGAAGTGGCATTAAAGTCACTGAAAAGCGCTCCATTTTAATGAGCTTACAAAAAGATCTCAAATTCATTTCATTGAGCATTTCTCATTTTATACGAGCAGGCGATTAACTGTGTAAATATTTTTCGGAGTGACAAGCTCGGCGACCTCTATTCATGTTCTAGACCACTGAATATACTCGTCAAGTGTTTTAAGTAGACGTTGTTTGTTTCTACTTACTACACTTGTGTGATGTTCAAGCAAAACCTTTTACGTTAAGTTCTATCGTAACTGGGTTAAATTTTCTGTGGAAGCGTCGCGTCGTCGCGCGTCGTAGCGTATATTTTATTCGGTATAAGTAAAGGTCATTGGGCATGGGCATCTTAGTATGGAAACCATACCCATGGCGGACGGATAGCAGAATGTATTGTATTGACATATGGCTCTGATTTACCATGGCATGTGTGTAGTTTAAGTGTGTGTGGCATAAGTTTTCATGTTTTATAATCTGATATAGGGAAGATGAACAAAATATTAATTCATTATAATATTTTTTATTCTTCAACTTGACGTGAACAATGAATCATTAGATTATATCTAAGAAGGCAGCGGGTGCATCTGTTGCTTCTTTGTGTGTATGGTATCGGAATTTTTATTAAATTATTTTTATTCCATATTGTAAGTTGAAATAAAATCCTCTATACCGTTTATTTTTTATTTTTATTACTTAAACGATTCGGTACATTTTCAATAATAATTATATACAATGAAAGGTCACATTATTGTCTTTAGTTTAAAACTATTTTGATTAATGTCCGCCACTCTTCGCAAAGCGGGTCAGATATTAATATGTCTAATTACCTTTGTTTTAAAAATAAACAAAAATATAAAATGTCATATATGTAGAAACAGACAAAAGGAAGTAAGGATTTCCCCATATGTCTTAAAGAATATAAACATACAATACAAAACAGAACATTTGCTTACTCACTTATGTTACGTTACGAGCTCAATGTGGATATTATTTTCTATTATTGGTGATATATTACGTGACAATTCGATTATAAGTCAATCACTGCTCGGAATTAGGAAGGTGTTGATATATGTTGATGAATAAAGTGTTATTTGTTTTGGTACAGGTATTAATGGAATAGGTAATACGGGCTGATGTCCGCAACTCCACGTTAATGCGCATATTTTGCGTAAAACTGGAATAATGGAATACTGCTATGTATCATCAGATCACAATATTTTTCACAGTGGCCGTGGCTAGGGGTCGACTGGCGATGCGGTATAAATAACCTTATCGCGTCAAATTCGCCAATCCTGCACTTTACCAAGTCGGTCAATATTTGATATTTATGATCCGTTCGGTAGCTCACTGTACATTTATTTTGGCGCCCAACTGGGATTTATTTTATAAGTTGTGTTCTGGGTCTTGCGATGATTATATCGTTGGGAGTCACGGTGTAACGCAAACGAGGTTATTTTCAAATTGAAATGAATTGTAAAGCCTAGCAAACGTACAATAAAACCAAAATAAAACAAATTCCAATCTGTCATGAATGGAAAACGTGTCAGTCCGTTAACAATTTAAGGAAAAATAAAGATGAACATTATACAAATAAAGCTAAATACTCATTATGGCAATTTAAATTCAGAATGGAAACGAAAAAATCCTGTCAGTCCATTTAAGGGTAATGTAGCTTCGGCACTCCCTGAAAATGAGATTCTTAAATCGCTATTGTTGGATCTTACCCGTCGGGTCGGCGATATCGTTTACGAATTATTAACAAACATAAAACAGACAGCGTAAAAACGTCTTTAAACCCGCGTTTACCTTGAGGTAACGGATATTAAAATCTCTGTACAGTTACAGAGAGTTTAATATCCGTTACCTCAAGGTAAACGCGGGTTACATTTTGGCGTCGATTATTCAGTAATAATCAACGCCAAAATGTTAAATGAAGCATCGCCCTTCGTCTTAGAATTGACGTTTCACTTGTGTCAATCAAAGTAGGTATTAAATTCAATCGTCCCTCATTTGTGTTAGTATTTTTGTTGTTAGTATTTAGTTCGTAATTCCTAGTAGAGGGGTTGTGATGGCGCGAGTCAACACTCGAGGCGTGCCGTGGCTCGGACATGTAGTGTGTGACGTGCGCCCCGCCGATATCCAGTTAATTGAAGGACCATAGCCACGGTACTATGGCAGTAATGACCGCCACTCACCGACTCAATTACAGTTACAGTACTCTCTTACATGCTTGTCGAGGTAGATAATAGTTCAATTGTTAAATAACAGAATGTAATTAGTTTTAAATAAGTAAAGTGCGCGTTTGCGACGTCGCGCGTCGGCGTTTTAATTGTTACGAGATATTTCACTTTTAACTAAAACTTGCTAATTCAACCTATTTTAACTAAGTGTGTTATTTAAGAAACAATATTGTAATGTTTGATTTTCTTATATTCAATAATTACACAGATATGTACCTAACACACGAAACATGGAACAAATATACGTTTAAAATGCAATTCTCTCTCTATACCTACATACACCCAGCTGGTCCCTAATGAATCCAATCCTGTTATAATCAAGAGCTCGCAATAAATTACCGTTAGCACAAATACCGCAGTATTTGACTAATTGCAGCATAATCCTCAACGTTTACATGCAAGCGGGACAAGCGGAAAAATAAAAGATGGCGTAAAAAGAGTTGACGAGGCAAATTGGCACCGCGTTCATTAACCGATGTCTCTCCGGCAGGGCTTTGTTCCCTCCCCTCACAGCTGGGCCCATCCGCTAAGTAACATTTACCTGATACAATGCTTGTTCCGATTAAACGCCGGTGTCCGCTGAGCACACATTGAAAGCGATAAATATTTCACTAGGTACCGTCAATTTCGTCAGCCAGCCGGGAAAAACCGGGATAAACTGGCTTGAAAGGTTATTAAATGACCGTCTGTGTAACATATTAAATAATTAAATGAGCGTCTGTGTAACATATTAAACAGTTAAATGACTGTCTGTGTAACATAACAAATAATTAAATAAGCGTCTGTGTAACATATTAAATAGTTAAATGACTGTCTGTGTAACATGTTCAATAATTAAATGACCGTCTGTGTAACATATTAAAAGAGATATTCGGAACTTTATTGCTTTACTAGCGTTTGCCCGCGGCTTCGCCCGCATGAATGTCGGAAAATATCCCAGGATAAAGTGCTACCGGGATTAAAAATACCTGCTTATGTGTTAATCCAGGTTATCAACAATCTATGCGCCAAATTTCATCCGAATCCATTCAGCTTCTAAATTTTAAAAACTATATTTGCGGCATCAGAAGGGGTCAGATCTCGTTACTCAAAAATATTCAAAGTATAGTTTTGATTCGTTAATGTGTAATAATGTTGCAGCGACCGCTATTAGCGTTGTCTACATAGACTAAGCTACATTTTTTAATTGTTAGGTTAGGCATAACGCTGCAAAGTTGAAAATAGAATATCTAATTGGCGTTCATTTAATTCATCAGATGAAACGCATTGAAATAGCCCTGTGTCTGGCTGGCCCGACTGCCCTTTGATGTTACAGGCGACTTTACTAAGCGATGAGCAGCATCATCCATCTGTACCCTGATAATTCCAATTCCTCGGGATAAGACTGGATTGGTTAACCTGATGAGATCATTTTATTCTTTAAATAAGTTTGCGAGGCAAAGGGAGGGAGGTGTTCAGAAATATATTTATGTATTTATTTAAAACTAGCTTTACCCGGCGAACTTCGTATCACGCAAATGTATGAGAAAATTTACAATTTTTTTTCGTGAAATTTTCTCGTGTTAATAGTTATTCTGCTATTCGGGGCGGAGACAAATCCACAATTCAAAGATCATAAAAATCGGTTCAGCCGTGGCTGAGTTATAAGTGGTGTAAACTAACCCGACATTATTTTATTTATCTATACTAATATTATAAAGCTGAAGAGTTTGTTTGTTTGCAAGCAAAAACGAAGTAATAGCGCGGGCAGGCGATGCGATGCGACGGGGTGGGTGGGAGTAATAAGAAATTTCACGCGGACGAAGTCGCGGGCAGAAGCTAGTATAGAAGATAAGTCAAAATGTTATAACGTACATAGCGTAGTATCTATTGCTAACATACGAACTAATGACATGATTCTAACTAATACACCATTCAGAAGCACAAAATGATCTAAAATTCACAGTTGAGTAAAAACAAGGACACGTGTCGCCATCTTTAGCACTCTACACCATCCAGATATAACTCCACCATAACATTGCTGTTGCCAACAGCTCATATAGCATATTTAATTATTTACTCTGTTTGCACGTCGTTGCTTAGCGTATCTTTTACAATTTCATACTTGTAATATGCCGCTGCTTTTCGCGGTGGTTTACGTCTGAATTTTATGAAATTTTCCTTGAAATCTCTTTTAAAAACCAGACAGAATTGTATCGAACAGTGAGAAGTGGAAATCTCATGCTGTAAGCAAAACGGTGGAGAAAAATCCTCATTCCTCCAGCCTCCAACTATCCGAACAAGATTGGTGGCTGACACAAATCGCCCTTGGCGATTGGTTGGCACGTTCGCACCAAATATAAAAAGTTCCTCTCACCTCAACGTTTATTTTTTCTCAGCTAGTATCTGTAGGGAGGATCTTTTGTTTTTTCGGATATAACGGATCGCTGTGCTAAGATATTTGAACCTCTCAAATACAGTTTTGTTGACGCATGGGTCGAGCTTTTCCTTTGCAGTAAGTATAATTAGCGGCGTCAATATCGGTCGATATGGTTGTATTTAATAGGCACGTGCGAGGTGCAGCCGCGGTGTCCACGATGCTCCCCCTGTATGGATCTCGCACACATGTGTCCACTGACAGACACCACAACATCGCTGCGCTCTTGCATAGCTGTGTGTATTCATGTCTTCAATTGTATCCCCCGTCGTCAGAAACCTAGTTTCTGTCAGTTAATTAGGGCTATTCCTATTCAAATCATTCAAGTCAATAGATGTAATTACGGAAGAGTGCTGGCGTTTTCGTGTTCATTTTTCCTCCGGTATTGAATAACGTTTTAGGATAGTCGGGTAGTAGTCGAAAATTACGTTAATTCAAGCATTTAAAACAATAATGTAGCCAATATCGAATGACCTTTCCAGAAAACCGCCTCATTTAAATTCGTAGACCGTTCGTTCGTATCTGTTATACGAGTACGATACCAAAATTGGACAGTAATATGAGGATTTTACTATCGAGTTTCCTCGTTCAACCAGTTGTGTTTTTTGGGAACAAGGTGGGGGTCAATTTATTATGGTTTGATGCTACGTGTCCACGGAGTCTTGCCAAGAAGTTCAAACATGTTGACCGTAAACAAACCAATTACCCTAGCCGCTGTGTTTGGGGCTAGTGTTTCACAAGCCGAGGGACTGTGACCACACCCGTCAGTGCCACATCAATCAATCGCTGACCACTGCTGTACAAACTACGATACTGCCGCCACAGTCACGCCATAGTAGCCAAGGCCATAGCAGATCGATTTCCACCTTTATGACGTCTAAATAGCATATTTTATTAAAATATTCGTGTTGATATCTTGACAAATAATAGCGTTATTTTTTGACACCTCGAGTGTAATAGTAATCGATGTAGCCCACTTTGCTTGAGAAGCTGTTAGTGGCAGTTCACTGGAAAAAGATTTACAATCTGCATTTGTCTGGAGAAAAACATACTCCCCTTAGGAAATCACTGAAGGAGTAAAATCTACGCGTTCTATTCTTGTGTTAAACGGGGTAACTCCTCTTCCATGTTTTAATAGCTATTCGCCAAATGGAGCACTTTAGACAACATTTTAAGGGTAACTTTTAAAATGCGAAGTAAGCAAGTTACCTTAGATTTAGCTCTAAAAAGTTTACCTTTTAAGGGACTAATTTAATCTTTGTGTCGTTAATTGTGGAATAAGTGCAGCTAATGAATATAATGAACGCTCACGACACCGTAATTAATGAGCCATCGCAGACGTCATATCGATTCGCCTGCTCCGCCATCTACCACCAGATTATGACCTAAACGGAATGCACACAGCTAGTCATGGAGTTCCCTGAAAGAATTGTTCTTTTTTACTGAAACGCTTAAATATGTATAAAGTGCTTTGAACCAATTTGGGGGACTGTTTCTTGAAAATATTTAAGGACAGACCAATTTTGCTGTGCCATTGTTCATTTGTAAGCGAAAAGGTTGGTTTTTCAAATACTTCTGTCCCCAACCCTCTCTTGAGTAACTCCGGGATTTCTCTTTTGGAAGAGACTTATCTACTCGTACATGTGAGTGAACTTAGCAGATACCAGATCAAAAATAAATATGAGTTTTTTCGCATGCAGCTGAATTCTACAGTTCCTGATACTTTTTAGAAATAGTTCTGGCGTCTTTACCTTAAAAAAAGTCAATTGGCAAAATGATCTGCCAACTTCCCGTACCAGATCAAAAACAAATGCGAGTTCTTCTCGCATGCGTCTGAGTTCTACAGTTCCTGATACTTTTCAGGAATAGTTCTGAACTGACGTCCACGTGCCAGCAAATCATGTCAGAACGTTTAAAAAGTCGAAAAACACTATTTTTAAATGATTGTGGAAGGCTAGAACTCTTCCGTTTTTCACAGATTCGTATCAGAACTGCAATCTAGAACTCGATCCGAGTCCAGAACCCACACCCAAGTGCCAGCAGATCATGTCAGTACGTTGAAAATACCATTTACAGCTGCCCCCATACAAAATTTTATCAAAATTGGTCCAGCCGTTTGAGCGTGAAGAAGTAACAAACATATAAAAATAAACACACACACACAAGCGCGCGCGCAAACTTTCGCTTTTATAATATAGGTGTGATCTGCTGGACAATGATCTGTTAAGTTCACTCACATGAAACTTACAGCCAAAATTGGAAGGTACCTAAAAAAAAACTTTTAAGTTCTACTTTTTATTCTGCACATAGAATCTAATTGTTACAGTGCTTGGTTGGTACATATCGACTTTATTTGGTGATACATTTTCCAGTACATTTCAGTGCAGCCCGTGAGCTCGCTCGCCCCGTGTGGCATGCGCCGCACAGAGCCCATTACACGTCCAGACACTACTATCGGATATTGTTAATTAATGCATCGGGAGAGCACTTTTCGCATGTTTCTGCTTACATGCTTTCATTGAGTTTTTTGTCACGATGTTCATTAAACGTAGGAGGGTTTCGATAAATAACTTCCTTATGTTTTCTTTTGGTTTTCCAGGGATATTGACTGCTTTATGTAAGTACTCTCTAGCTTCGGTACTGTATTTGACGATTTTAAGAGTAAACTAGTCGCAAGCTCGAACTCACTGGTGGTCATGGCCAAAACGCACGCTGTCTCATCTGGCTTCGTGTCTGATAGAGCTAATATCAGTGACGAGCAGTTAGACGCTAGTCTACACGCACATCGTCTAGTTTTCACGCACAGAAAGACCGTTCCGAACAGATAGGCGCGTAAAAAAATTCGAAAAGTGCTTTGGATAATCGAGTTTTATGAAAAAACCAGTATAAATCAATTATAAATAAAGTTTATTAAACTTTTCGATAACTGAACTTTGTCGGTACGGATTTGAAGATTTTACAGTTCTTTAATTACTTATTTACATCCAAAGTTACGTTAAAAATAGCAAGAAAAACGAATCTTTGTTGGCTCATAACTTTTCAATGGTTTTTTTATTTTACTATTGTTTCCGTACAGACACAATTAGTAATAAGTCAAAACGATATCATGTTTAACTTTGGCTGCACTATGTCAAACAGTGGAGTAATACTCTCCCGAAATTTGTATGGAAAAAATATCGACTAGTGGCACCTTAAGAGAGCTTATGAAAGACGTTTTACGTTTTACGCTGAAAGACGTTTTACGCTGAAAGACGTTTTAAACTCACTATAAAAGAGGTCTGGGTTTATTTTCTGGTGGTACATTTTCTGTATCTGATGAAGTGGTCGCATATTACAAAGTTACGGAACTTCGCTACTTGATCAAAGTTTCGGAAATATGAGACTAAACCTAGCAGTCGAAGACTTTGGAACCAGATGGAGGGCTCGTTCCATTATGACAGAATTTTGAGCACCTACTTGGAAAGTAGACATTCGCCCGCAATCGACCGTTCGTGAGTACTCATCCAGCTTCATAGCATTGGAAGCTACTCACGGAAATCTTAGACACTACAACAACTTCCATTTATTTGTCTTGCAAAAGTCAAAAAGCACTAGATCCAAATCTAACTTTCGTAAAACGTAAGGTTTTTTAAAAATCAAAACGTAAGGACGTTGAAATGATGTCACAAGATTCACAAAGTACTCTGGAATTCTAAAAGTTTACTAAACATTCTTATTTAAGGCCCCCAAATGACTACTTATCTTGACATTTCTCGTGCTTTTTCAACTTATTATTTCCTGAAAATTTTTCGTCGTTGAATTAACTCGACTTATTTTTTTGTCTCGGCTCCTCTTGCTTGAAGGATCAGAATGTACGCTAATTAACTAGTTGCCTTTATATACTTTAGGACCGGAACTTACTATAATTTCTTACTATAATATATCAAAATAAAATAAATACCATAATATTTACGTGATTGTGGCGAAACTTAGGTAATGAAATGTGAGTGTCAACTATAGTTATAAGAATGACAACGAAACCTATCAGAAAACACGTCTTTTTACATAACGACTATTGGAAACATTGTAAAATCTTGTTCTTGTATTTTTTTTTTAATGTGTTATATCAAGACTGAAACATGTTTACGCTAAGTTACAATATGCTGGGAAACCGGTAAATTACTTAACATCGTTTGTTTTGGACGACGAAGGCCATGCACGCGCTAATACTTTCATAAAACCGGTAACAATAACCCCGACGGGCATAAACAATGCTGTTGCCAGCTGGATGCGCACACGCAATGCACCGGCTGCGCTGTCTCGAGACAGGTAGCGCCACCTGTCAGTGAAATCGATCTGCGATTACACACCTACACATTATCGAATTTAATTTCATGGAGCACTAAGCGGCTGAAGCGTAATTAACTCGAGTAATAAGTTAATAACATACAAAGTTCACCGTTTAACAATCGATCCGTTAAGCGTATTGACTCTGAACGGATCGATTGACTTTATGATAAACGAAGAAGAGTTTCTTCTCAGTTTCGTTGTTAAAGAATATCCAGTTTAAAACATCATAAAGGAATGAATGTGTAAAGATTCCACAATAGATTTTTCCACAGCATTCGAGTTCGAATTCCTTTACGTCTACCGAATCTATTGAATTACAAACAAAAATATTGTGTTCCTTTCATAACTGATACTCTAGCTAGAAGTCGATGAAAGTTTCGGTTCGTTTCAGCAGAACGTGCTGACATCAAGATCTTTCGCTTACGCAAGCACCGAGCTGGAACTGGGAAGGGTTGTTTCCATTAAATGCTTAGCGACTTTATAGCGAAATTTTCGAATAGAAGTGTTGTCAATTGGATATATCAGTGCCTTCAGAAAAAAAGGGCACAACCCAAATTCGTCACTTTTCAGGAGAGGCAAAATACAACACTTTTAATGTTTTTTTAGTATTTTGCAATTAAAATTATTACTTCTTTCGAATCTTCATTGTAGATAAAGAATAGCCCTATAATTTAATGGGAATCACTTCCACATTGAGTCACGCTTAGTATATAATATTTCGAATAGTTGGTGTATAAACTGCTGTTAGAAGGGGAGACCAAGTCCAAATTATGTTTAATTTTCGACTTTGCTCGTACGAATTATATCATGTGCTGCGGTCTCACTCCCTGGTAGAGCAGTCTTTATTGAGGTTTTGAGATGTATCCAGAATTTTATTCGACTTCGTTATACAAATATCAAAATAGAAGCAATTTTCTTGTACGTCGTTTTCGTGTACCCATCCGTGTGCTCTGAATTTTTTTTTATACTTAATTTTTTGACATTAAATGTATTTTTGTAACATTTTGCTAGGGGCTTTGTTCTGTATCAATAAGAATATTAATGTTTGTAAAGTTAGTGTTTTGAATGTTTTTGTGTTTTGAATTTGGATAGACGTTCTAACTTCGATGATCGGTGAGGAACTAGGTTACTTGTTTTTATGTTGCTTCTTTTTGTGTACCTACTGTGCAAATATTTTCGACACAAATGTATTTTTGTTATGAATAAATAATTTGAACTCTTCATCCTTGTCCTTCATAATCAAAAGGAGTAACAACGTTAAGGTGATTCACGATCATCTTCTCCTGAAACACATTTGCTTACCTTCAGGTAGAGTTAATGAGACTGTAAATTGCTTTCTAAAGGGTATCTTAACATCTTGAACGGATTAAAGCGTTATCGTTTTCGTTGCGTGTAAATAGACTTCGTAAACGCTATTCCATCAATATCTATTAAGATTCCGGGTATTACAGCACGTTCACTGTGTATTCGTAATTAATCATCGAACATTTTGATGTCACAGAATTATCAACCACCTGGCTATTCATTTCCATTTGGCCGTACGTATTGTATAGTTCCACAATGCGTACAGATACCTACTCTATAGTCCCACTTCTAGGCATTCTGTTTGCACGGCACTAGGTGGATTGAACGAACAGAATTTTTCAATTTCCTGTCAGTCCTAGGACGAGCGATCGACGGCGTTATTCAGAAATGACATTATTTCCACGCTGCTGGTGTAATTCATTCAGTGTGGCGGCACATTTTGCGGCTTCCGTACTTTGTGACAATTGCGTGTTCTTCGAAATGTAAGTTTTGCCAGTAAGTTTTTTACCAATTTTAGTTTTGGAGGCTTTGTGTCAGTATCTAACTGTGCAACCAAGTACACTCGTTCTTGATGGGTACCAACTTTTATTTGGGACAAAGATGACAGATTATAATGATTACGTCAGAACGGTAAGTTCTTAAAAGAGCGCTCTCGTTCTCTGGAAATCTGCATTATTACCCGACTGCGCCAGAAGGAGGGTTATGTTTTTCGAGTGTATGATAATCATAATCATAAAGTTTATTTGTAAAACATAGGTATACAATAGGTCGTACATATAAAATAGTACGCTATGTTTTGTCTTAAGACATACAAATGTGGTAACATGCAATTTAATTATGCTAAAAAAAATGTCATTAATAAAAAGAAACATTCTATTCACAAAAAAAATTACAGATGTCAAAATTTTAAATACAGCATTAATAATTTTATTATAACTCTTTATCGTTTAAAAACTCGTCTATTGTATAGTAGCATTTGTCAAGAAGAAGTTTCTGCAGTACGATTTCAAATTTTGACAATGGCATTATCTTTATGGAATTAGGAATGTTATTATATATTCTAGGCGTAATTCCGAAAAAGCTTTTGTACATCAAAGCAGTCTTACATTTTATGTCACATAACTGATTTTTGTACTGAGCACGCAATTCAGTTTTCTTGACTGCTGATAATTTAATAAATAAATGTGGGCACTATACATATTAGAAACCGCACTATTTATAAAAAGAATTACAAAAAGTGCAGTTTCTAATATGTATAGTGCCGGAAATATTAAGAGTTTTGATGATTTGAAGTAAGGCATACAACTGTCTGTGGTTTGTAGACTGCACACAGACCTAATGCAATGCTTTTGCATCCTGAATACGGTCTCTCTATCAGTTGATTGTCCCCAAAAAATAAAACCATAACGGATAATCGAACCTACTAAACTGTGATACGCTGTCAATAATGTTTCAATATTAACTTTTTTTAGTGGAGTGGAGTTTCCAAGTGAGTTTATTGTCGATAGTTATACCTAGAAACTTACTACTAGTGACCTCTTCTATCGAACAGTTGTTGTAAGTAATGGAAATCGTTGGATTTACACGACGTTGATAGAAATATTATTTTAGTTTTACTTAAATTTATTCTTAAATTATTTTTATCAAGCCACTTTATAATTTCACCTACAGAGCCATTGATTTCATTTTGGTAATCATTAGGATTAGTACACTCAATAATTGCTGTGCTATCTGCTGCGCTGTGCTGTGCTGTGTGTATAGAGAACCATTTTGTGTGTTATTGCTATTGTGAGATCGTTAATGTATATTAAAAACATTAACAATCCCACTACACTGCCTTGAGGCACACCATATTTTACATGTCTAAATTCAGATGTATATTGTATACAGTACTGATTGGGCATATTCTAGAGATTTCTGTACACTGCAATCTGTCACTGAGGTATGATTCTAAGAGTTTGAGACTTTGAGGATATTTCCTCTTATTCCATAGCCGTGCAATTTACGAAGTAGGATGTTATGATCAACAAAATCAAAAGCTCTTGTCATGTCAGTGTAAATAGCACATATTGAATACCTTTTATCTCTGGAAGTCATAATATTAGATAATAAGTCAAAAATACCATATTGACTGAAGTGTTCTTTCGAAACCCTATTTGTTCAGTGCAGAATAGTTTATACACAGCATTATATATTACTTTCTATATTATTTTTGAGAATATCGGAATTTTGGCAATTGGTCTGTAATTTTTTACATCTGTTCTATCATTCCGTTTGAAAAGGGGTTTTATAATAACTTTTTTTAGGTCATTTGGAAATGTTCCATCGGTAATGCAGTTATTAATAATGTGCGCTAGGGACGGCGCAATTATTTCCTTGACATATTTAATAACTTTTGTAGATACGCCATCGTAGTGTTTTGTAAGTCATTAATAATTTTTATTATTTCGATGTATGTAACTGGTTGCATAAATAATGAATGAGATGTCAATTTTCAAAATTATTATTATTGGTATTATCTGTATGAATATTATTTTCAATTGTGTCAATAAAGTAATTATTAAATTCATTTGCTATGTCAATTGGATGCGTAAAAGTCAAATTATCTCTTTTTAGTAATAATACTGATTCTTGGGGAAAATTGATTATCTATAAAGGAATAAAAAATCATCCATAAAATCTCGAAAAGAGTCATTCGCATCCCTGGTTTCATAAGCTTGCATAAACGATAAGCTCTTCAAGTAAGAATTAAATTTAAGTTTTCTTTCGAAATGTCTTGCTTTTTTATTTTCCAAAATTTAAGTTTACAAGTTTTGTTAACAAATTAAATTTTGTTAATGGGTTGATTATTTCAGCTCTGCAGCCTGCGCGGTAGTTATGTGCAAAGTTATCGATGCATGTATTGCTACTTAATCTGATAGGGGTATTCAAGACCAATTTTAAATTGTATTGTCGGAGAAAATATTGAAGATCTAATGTCATTTTGTTACTTTGTTAAAATCTCCACAATAATGATATTTCTGTTTGATTGTAAGCATTTTTTTTAAATGTTATCTATCCTCTCGTAAAATACCTATTGTACAATTGATTTTCGGTATTCTGTACACGCATACAATAACAATGTGATGTGAAAAGAGTTCTATGGCACAGCATTCGAACACGTTTGGCACAGTTTGTTTTGATACCTCTGGTATTTCTCTATAAAAGTTGGAAGCAGGCGGGACCCATATCATTTTTATTATATTTTCAAATTCAAATGGGTCGCGCCTGCTTCCAACTTTTATTTAAGTAATTTAAAAGCCTTGTAAAAACAAGGCTTTTAAATTACTTAAATAAAAGTTTTTAGCTTTTCATTTTTTTTAACTTAAGTACCGCAGTCGGTTTTTTTTTAATCAGGATTTTAACTTTTACTCGTATTTATTAATCAGGCAAGACTCATGTGCCGTGCCATTAACCCGTTGCGGATGGACATTACATATATTCAGGGCTCGGGTCACATTTAATTTGTTTTAAGCGACGCGCGACGCCATTCCGAGCGGAATTATTTCCGGACCACGCTAGATCACCTGTTTCTAACCACCATTGATTACTCGTGTTACTGTATTGGTATCCGTTTTAAATGAGCCTTTGTTTAATTAGGTATTCATACGATTGTTTTAATCGTTGCAGTTTAAAACGTCAATGTTAAAATCTCCACAATAACGATATTTCTGTTTGATTGTAAGCATTTTTTTATGTTATCTATCCTCTCGTAAAATACCTATTGTACAATTGATTTTCGGTATTCTGTACACGCATACAATAACAATGTGATGTGAAAAGAGTTCTATGGCACAGCATTCGAACACGTTAGGCAGTTTGTTTTGATACCTCTGGTATTTCTCTATAAAAGTTGGAAGCAGGCGGGACCCATATCATTTTTATTATATTTTCAAATTCAAATGGGTCGCGCCTGCTTCCAACTTTTATTTAAGTAATTTAAAAGCCTTGTAAAAACAAGGCTTTTAAATTACTTAAATAAAAGTTTTTAGCTTTTCATTTTTTTTAACTTAAGTACCGCAGTCGGTTTTTTTTTTAATCAGGATTTTAACTTTTACTCGTATTTATTAATCAGGCAAGACTCATGTGCCGTGCCATTAACCCGTTGCGGATGGACATTACATATATTCAGGGCTCGGGTCACATTTAATTGGTTTTAAGCGACGCGCGACGCCATTCCGAGCGGAATTATTTCCGGACCACGCTAGATCACCTGTTTCTAACCACCATTGATTACTCGTGTTACTGTATTGGTATCCGTTTTAAATGAGCCTTTGTTTAATTAGGTATTCATACGATTGTTTTAATCGTTGCAGTTTAAAGGATAAGTACCAGAACGGTAGCCAGATGCATATTTAACGGTATTTCAACAGAGCGATTGTTATCTCATCTCCGAAACCCAACAAGTTGGAAACGAAACCGGTAACCGAAACTAACCTTTAAACTGGTTTAACGGGATACAGGACCATCAAATTAAAATATTTATATTTAAAACAACAATAATTAATGATGTAAAGGTACGGTGCAGCAGTGGCGTGCGGTCTGTATAGGCAAAAAGACACTGCAGACCCTAGACCTAGTAGAACTAGATCTAGACCAGTTACTAATATTTTCAAGAATATAAAAAATATACTAAGTAAAAAATTATTCAAACTCCTAATGTAAATTAATAGCAACGTTCATAATACCGTTCGTACTACTTTTACTACGGCAGGCGTTCGTAACACTTCGCGGTGAACGCGAAAGGCAGCAAGCGATTCTGCCTACAATCCATTCATAAATGTACGCATGTAGTGGTACAATTTCGTGTCTGTGCACTGCACACAACAATGCGGTAACAAGGTCATCTCCTGCGGCAGGAAACCCAATCACGGGCCAGCTCGTGAATCGTCTTCGTATTGGCTCATCTCAAGCATTATACGACCAAATTGAATAAGTAGTTAAGTAAAATTTCGATTGACAATGATGCTATTTTATTTTTATCACACCTGCTCTGAAAATACATACTAATTATACCAATTAGAGGGAAGAAACGCCTTTATCCCGCCCTTCAAATCCTTTCATCCCAAGGTATGGAAGTTTGTATGAAAATCCTTCCGACCCAAGGGTGGGAAATATGTATGAAATTCCATTACATACCCGGTTTTTCTTTTTTTTTTTAATTTGTCAGCAGTCATACTGCCAAGAGACTTTAACTGTCTACTAATTAAATTTCAAGTAAATTGTTACTGGCCACATACAGTTTTTTTTTTACCAGTTACCAACCTCCTTGGTGCATACAGAAAATTAAAAACGAAATTATTTTTGTATATAAAACGCGCGGAATCACGGAAGAAGTGGCTGCATGACCTTATGATCTTAGCCTACTCCAGAAACGGGCGAATAAAAAATGGAAAAGCCCGCGCATTTTCGCAAAAACACATTTATCTTTGTGTTTTTTGTAAAATATGGATACTTCGAGCGACAGTGATGATGTTATCCCTAACACACCGCTAGAACTATTAGAGACGGCCCAAGAAGTTGTTGATAATCTGTTGCCGTGTCTCAAAATATCAAGATACCCGGACAAAATGTAACATCTTATAATAGCTGCACTTTTAATAATTGTACTTTTAACTAAATATAAACATTTCTATGCATTTATGTCCATAATTTTCCTCGTAGGTGTAATAAAAAGCACTATACATCCCTCAGGATAAAGTACAGTTCCATACCTCAAATGGTTTGCGCCCCTCGCAAGCTCGTGGCGCAAATGCCATAATCTCGGTATGGAACTGTCACTTTCTTCCCTCTGAAGTAATGTACTATTGTCAACGTTTTACTTGTCAAAATTTAGAGTCCATACTGCTTTTTCATTTTCTGTGTACATAAGTGTTGTGATTAGGATTAGTTTTTGCGGTGTTTACCTTTGTTTTAAAGTAATTAAAAAGATTCTTATCATCAAAATGAATTCGGAAACGCATGCAATTGTTCCTTGTGTGTGATGGATTAAAGTGTGTGCATGTGCAATCGTTACTCGGAAAGGTAAATACTTTGAGTTTTACAGACAATTAGGCCTCTGTCTCGAATTTTGCGGGCAGCGGGGCGGCAGCGGCGGCGGCGCGGGCGGTCACCGTTTGACTGGAGTGCGCCGCTCGTTGCCCGCTCCCGCGCCGCTGTTTTCGAGAACCGGTCCATTTGATTTTACGCATAAGATCCTGCCGCTCCCGCGCCGCCCGCGCGGCCGCCCCGCTGCCCGCAAAATTCGAGGCAGAGGCCTTATAGTCTCATTACTTCACCTAAACCTACCCCTGATTTATGAATCTCAAGCTGGCAGCTCCGTAGGGCTGGCGCGCACGATCGGGATCGCGATCGGGAAAAATCTTCCAATTGTTGCTTCTCACTAAATTCAGAGTTTTCGAGTAGAACATGTTAGAAAGATCATCTGTGATTTTTTTCATAATTTTCCGAGTCTTTTTTCTATAGTTTAGAGGTAGAGAACTGTGGAAAGTAAGCCTATTCTTGCTTTCTATTGTTTATAAAAAATCTTGTAATTGTTGCTTCTCAGTAAATTTAGAGTTTTCATGTAGAACATATTGGAGAGATCATCTGTGATTTTTTTCATAATTTTCTGAGTCTTTTTTCCATAGTGTAGATGTCCAGAACTGTGGAAAGTGAGCCTTTTCTTGCTTTCTTTTGTTTATAAAAAATCTTCCAATTGTTGCTTCTCAGTAAATTCAGAGTTTTCGAGTAGAACATATTGGGTCTTGCTTAAAATCTCTATTTCTAGTAAAGCGCCCGGGGCCATCGATTCGGCCCTGGCCCGATCGTGCGCGCCAGCCCTACGGAGCTGCCAGCTTGAGATTCATCCTGATTTGGGTATTTTTCAGAAATCTAAACCACGTAAATAGGCATTTTAGTCGCTCAACGTACAATACTCATTGGATTGTAGGCTGCTCTCATAACAACAAATTATTCTCTTGGTGTTGCATATTTTTCTCAAAAGAAAATACCGGGAATACATCAGGTTACGATGATTTAAATAACTTCGCTGGTGCCAGTAAAAGACATCAGAATTCTCAAAAGCACATGAACGCTGTTATTTCATTATGTAGTTTTGGTAAAACATGAATCGAAACTTCTATATCTCGTCAATTATGTGACGACATTTCCAAATACAACACGCGTGTCGATCACAATCGCGCTGTTTTCAAGGGTTAGTGGATTTTGTGTGTCATTTTCATTTAGCACAACAAGAACTTCCTTTCCGAGGTCACGTTGTCATCTGTCTGTGGTAAAAAAGCGAAGAATGAAGAGTCATGGCTGTTCACATTGTGAGTAATTCAAATTATAAATATTATTAACATCGTAAACAATTGTGTAATTAGAAATCAATCAATTATTTGTGCGCTATCTAGTGGCCACTCGGCCAGATTGTAATATTTTGCATAAAGCGACTGTTGGGGGCGAGTGAAATATGAACTAACTCGAAGAGCTCTGTTGTGCCAATAACGTTAATAGATGGCTCTTATCCATCTTATTATACGCGAAACTTATCTCGAAAATGAAAGTTACGATTTTGGAAAGGATTAGCAATACTCTTAGTAATTAATTTATATAAGAAAAAAATAGTGCTATTAAAAACATAGCTACTACTAAAACGACTCAGTCGGTAGGCTGCACAACTTTGACAGGCGATACGGTATGTTTTTTTTTTTTTAAGTATGTTGGCTTGCCCTAAGTTTGACCCCTAGGCACGCCACTGCTGGTGAGTTTTATCTTTACTAACTAGTGCAATTGCGAAAGACGTTTTTTTGAGAAAAATAAAGCTGGCTACCCTGGCATAAAACAACCCTGTGCACGCCACTGCGGTGCAGCCAGTTATAAAATAAAGAAACGGTATCTTCTCTAGATGTCGCCGAAGCCGCAAGACTGGTCGAGGGAAAAAACACTGGTTCTTGGCTGCATAGAGCAAGGTCGCGGTCAAGTACGAATGGAGAAATTATGTCGCTACAATTAGGTATAAGAAATATTCAAATAAAAAGACGGCTATATCGTGGTTTGATTGAGTTGTAATGTGCGCGTGTTTGCGAGGTTTTATTTCTTGATGGTTCGCTATACTGCTGTATTTTTGATTATCATCATATAAGTTAGTACTTAACGATTATTATACAAAGCGACCATAGACCTACATGCACCTACAGTAAACGTGCCACGACTTATAAAATGTGTTGTAAGTAGTTCTTCCCACAGAAACCTTGTCGGCCCTTTTCCTTTCCCCTCATTAAAGACTATGGCTAACGCAAATGCTGCTCGCTCGTTTTTTATTAAGTTTCATTGATTTTTGTAACAAACGTTGTGTTCCTAGTTAAGGCAAGCCCATTGTGATCGACAGACTGAATTATGAAGCAGACACCTCGTTGGATAGTTCGTAGATTACTTAATCATGATAAAAGCACACGTTGAGTGTGATGAGTTATCGAAACACTAGCCGTTGAGTTACCGAAGTTTTTATCTATGTACTAGCAGCACCCCGCGGTTTCACCCGCATAAGTTTCCCGTACGAATATCGGGATAAAAACGATCCTATGTCCTTTCCCCAGACTCAAACTATCTCTATACCAAATTTCATCTAAATCGGTTCAGCGGTTTAAGCGTGAAGAGGTAACAGACAGACGGACACTAGCGGAGCTTTTCAGAGCGTGATGCACGAAAACTGATTAGAATTTATCAAAAGGACAATGACAACAATGCAACATGATGACAATGCTGTTAAGTTAGCTGCGTTCTTAGCTGGTGGGAGGGAGCTGGAAGCTAATTAAATTTTCAAAAAAAAAGCTCTATCCTTTTTCTAAATTCTAATTAGTTTTCGAGCATCACGCTCTGTAAAGCTCCGCTGGTGTCTATCTGTCAGTTACCTCTTCACGCTTAAACCGCCGAACCGATTTAGATGAAATTTTTAGAGATAGTTTGAGTCTGGGGAAAGGACATAGGATATTTTTTATTCTGATATTCCTACGGGAAACTTATGCGGTTAAAACCGCGGGGTGCTGCTAGTACATAGATAAAAGCTTCGATAACTCAACGGCTAGTGAACGGATTGGGATGAAAATTGGCTACTTTTCATCCCGAAATAACGCCGAAGTAGCAGGCAACAGCTAGTGTTTGATAAAAGTCGTATTTTCGAAAATGTTCACTTTTCCGGAACGTGTAGTTCGAAAATGGGTAGGAATTCGAAAAAAGTGTATAAGATATATGTTGTAGAAAATTGTATTAGTTTTCATTACGTAGAAGATAATTTTCTCTACGACGCACTGTTTTAAAGATACCTATTAGCGAAAAACTCAATAGTGGAAACTTTTATCCCCCTTCCCCACTCTTGCTCACCTCCTAGACGCGGGGATTTTTAGTAAGTTTACTCCCTAAGCACCCTGAACAACTTTCTGAAGAAATCGCTTACGGCCCAGCTCACGCACTCTACTAGTATTATTCTGCAATTTACGCAATTATAGTAAGATATGTAAAAACCATGAGACTTATGAGTTGTTTTTGAGGAAAGTCGTACGTTTTACGTAGGTTATCATATGGATAAAATACGATAAGGAGAGGTCTCAAAACTTTCTGGATGATACGAATCACATTATCTGCAGTCGGTATTTATTGACTTTCCACATGATCCACTACACTGATCTGTTTTACGATGTTAAGGGCTGCTTAAATACCTATTACAGAATTGACGAGGCATGACCGTTGGAGTTAAAACTTAAAACGTGTGTTTACGACAAAACACCGCTACCGCTGGTGCAGTTTTGCGCCGAGTCGTCACATTATGTAGGTATTTGACCATCAAATTATACCTACTAGAAAATTATTATGTCGACGTCATTGAGGTTTGATGTTCTACGATAGAATCAAATTATTGATAATCGATAACATTTTAATGGATAGTTATAGTACTTAAGTATAGCCAAATAGATAGTACCTACAATGGCCACAATTACCGACCTATAATATTGTTATTTGTTAAGCGATTAAATGGCAATTGGCAACACATTCGTAACTTAGTAGGTAGGTACCTACCTACAGGACATTATTAGATATGAGCGATTCTTCGTATGCATTTGTGTATGTGCCGTGCCGTGCATAATTTATCAGTTTATCACAATTCTTTGCAACTTCCAACATTGTAGCAGCGTTCTACAACTCTGAACGAAGTTCCAAAGATTTTCAACTTTAGATTTAAGTAATGACATGCGCAGGATTGTGGGTAAGATTTTCAACTTTAGGTTCAACTAATGACATGCGCAGGATTGTGGGTAGTGATGTGACTTCCGATTCCTCAGCCGTATTTGCATATTGAAGATTGCTACTAAGTTAAATATTCAAGGTAAAACACGTCATTATTTTACGCATCTTATACCACAGTAAATGTTTAGGCATTAAATAATCAACAATACGGCTTCATAAGTAATGCCCGATTGCTTGCACTAGCCTTCTGGAGCCTTGCCGTGAAAGTATGCTCGGCCGGCAGTAAAATATCAAAACAAACAGATCGGTCGCCGGCCGCTGCCGCGGAGCTGGCCGCGCGATCCTGCGATTGACGACCAAACGCGATCGATAAAAACAATGAAAATAGACGCGGCTGTTGGCCGACTAGACGCTACTGCATCATCGCCAAGGTTACAAATAATCAGCATCAATGATAAAATTCATAATTATTCGCTACACTAACGAGATACGAATTAAAACTTCTAAAGACAGGGTCTAATCCAATAACCTTTCTAAGACGAATCTAATAAGATTTCACGTAGATGCACTTAGGCAATTATTATGCAACCGTGGAGGAAAGTGACGTGACGACTTACCAGATGCAGGACGGTGTTCACTACCTCACGGTTGGTCACCTGTCCGACTTCAATCAGCCCGATAAGAACAGCGAATTTCAGGCTATCGTTCGTCGTCATCCTGACCACTTCTTCAGGTCTCTTAATATCACTAAACGGCGGCGATTTTAAGTCCGCCATGGTTTATTTAGTCACAATTCACTGATACACAATTTTAAAATCCACTCACGACCATAAAATTCAAGAAAACATTATTCCTTCGGCTCACATGATAACACACCAAAGTCGCATTCTGCCATTTTGGATTTTGGAGATGTTGCCATGTTTGATTTTCCAGTTGGTACCCTGACAATTCTACTAAAATTCCTGTCATTTTTGAAATGGTAGAACCATATTATTGGAGCGAACGGCACACCAAAAAATATTTCTTCAAATAAACATGGCGTTTATTATGAAATTACTTTCTAAAAAACATAAATTACTTCAGTACAAAACAAGTACAAAACCGATACTAAAAACTTAAAAATGCAAAGTATGCAAATAAAACGAGTGTCGTCATTAATTTGTAAAATATCTCATATTTTATTCTCTTAGGTACTGTTTTTTCAATAAATTGGAGTGGAGGATGGAGAGTTATAATTTATATGGCAATAACTTCAGGTAGAATCAGTGTAACCAACATCAATAATACGTTTGTGTTGCTTTTTTACAAATTTTGTTATTTTTACAATTAACTGTATCAAAAATAGCCTGAATACATTGCACAATTTATTTTCTTGATTGCTCACTTAAAAAAGACGTGATTGTGATTATTGATTTTTATGTTGTCTGCTGTGAAATTGGCTACAAAAGCTGCAGAGTGAAGTGAAGCTCACTTCATGTCACTTTGTTGAAATGAAAATCAGTCAAAAAGTAAACATGGCGGCGATCGACGTTGAGCCTCAAAAAGTGAGTGAAACTAAGTGTATTTCTGTTTAAAACTAATAATTCAGTGTATTTTGTAGTAAATTTCATAAAAGAAAATATGAGCAACCATCCTAAAAATAGTAGAACGCTGTATATTCACATTTTAATAAAGAAAATTGAAGCTAAGGGCGTTGCTCTTCCGACAAAAAATTGGATAATAATGAATCCGTTGCTGTGTTTATTATCGTTACAGAATAGTAAATAAAGCATTCCTTTAGACCTGTGAACAAACAACGGAAATTGCGTTTACGGTGGTCAATTGCGTCAATTACGTTTGTTTTGCGAATGCGTCGGGTCGAGTCACAGTCACTTGGTTGTGTGAATTCGGTCAGTGTGCTGAGATAAGTAATGAATTTTAGATGGAGACGCTGCTGCGCACTCTCAAGTTGTCGGGGCACGTCGGTTTCGACAGCTTGCCTGACCAGCTGGTGAACAAGAGCGTGCAGAACGGCTTCGTGTTCAACATCCTGTGCATTGGTGAGCATAATGACTAATTGCTGTAGTTGAGCTAATCATCGTCACCCACCTACGTTATCGCTGGCATGGTTAGCGTGCGACCTCGTTCATTTACAACGGTTAATGTAGGCTCACTAATTAACGAGTTGTACAGGAAAATAATGATGCATGTAATTCTATGAAGGATGTCAATCTATGTTATTCACCACGCAGGTGAAACTGGGCTCGGTAAATCAACCCTGATGGACTCGCTGTTCAACACCAACTTTGAATCAGTGCCAAGCCCACACAACCTGCCCACGGTCAAGTTGAAGGCACACACTTATGAGCTGCAGGAGAGTAGTGTTAGATTGAAGGTATGTCGAACACTTTTGTTATTATTTTTACTCTTTATGTTCCCTTTTTTCATCTTGATAATATTTTAAATGTTTTCAGTAGTCTAAGGTCCTTTAGACTGTCCGTAATTGTTTAGTACAGTACATATAATGTGTAAAGCCTTTTAAACAATGAGAAAGGACAAATTGATACCAATTAACTTTTAAAACCTGGATATTATGTTACTTCTGTAAGTGTGTAAGATTTAATTTCAATTCTTAACTTGGCAGCTAACAATCTGTGACACCGTTGGCTACGGGGACCAAGTAAACAAGGAGGACAGTTTCAAAGCAGTAGTAGACTACATAGATGCCCAGTTTGAGGCGTACCTGCAAGAGGAGCTCAAAATCAAGCGAGCATTGCCCACTTACCATGACAGTCGACTGCATGTCTGTCTGTACTTCATCTGTCCCACAGGTGAGTCAAATGTTTTGTTTTTATGCCTTTTTTTTTCAGGATGGGAAATCATCAAATGACTCCTCCACCTCTGGTTGGAGCGTCAGACTCTTACTGACTAAAACCCACCCGTGTTCCTTCCTTCGCCCTTTATGTTCCGGGCCAGCGGTAACCCTTTCGACAATCTCGCTGACCCGGCAGGCTTCGGCCCTAACGGGCCCCTTCGGTTGATGTGTTTATGCCTGAATACATATCTTCATAGATGGATAATACTCTCAATAATGTGATAATGCAGCATAAGTTACAGACTGATATAAATGTAGAAATATACACAGTACTCTTTAAAATCCCTTATTTATTAGGCTTTACAACAATGACTACACTATTAAATAGCAAACTTAATTCTAAACTTACAGAAAAACACTTACGAGTTGTAAACAGACAGTTAATGAATATTATTTCAGATATTGAACATTCAAACATTTTAAACTTTGTATTTGTTATGACTAAAATCTGTAAAATATTAGTGTAGTTTCTGCCTGCAATTGGGAAGAACACATAAGTTTATGTTCGGATGTAAAAACCCATAGTTCAATGTCAACTATTATCACATTTAGAACCTGTTTAGAACTATTTAATCTACCTAATTAGAATCAAAGTAAATAATGTTAGGAGCATTCTGATTATAAATATAGTTATCCTGTGTGGTATTTGCATAGCATACATACACAGACAAGAGCTGATAGAAAAACCTGATAAAGTGCCTCTACCCAACAACATTTACAACAGAAAAGTAAGTTTGGTATGGTTGATGGAAGTAACTAAATCCTCTGAGGAAATAAAGTTAGGTACTTGTTTTTTAAACTTGGAAAGACATGGGAAGCTTTTATCCTACAATATAAAAAATGCAACCATAAATGCAGACAGTATATTTTTATTTTTTTTAAGACGTAAGTTTTTCGTGTCACTATATCAATATAAACGTTCACTACATATTGGTCTAGTGCAGTAGGCAGGTGGCCCACTGGGTGACATTTTTACGAGCTGTCCTTGACACGCGGGCGCTCACAAACGTACGATTTATTCAGGGCGCGCGCGGCATACTATAATGCTGTCCTCGAATTCTCTATACTCCCCACAGAGTGGGTAACGGCATTCCTGCTACAAATACACGAGAAAATAATGAATATTCATTATTTCTTTAAGTACCTACTCTTTATTTGATTTATTTCTGTTGTCTTCCTCATTTTTTTGCTGTACCTTACAAGATTACGTGTCATCTATTTATTTAAAAAAAGATCCTGTGCCCCAAGCAATGCCACTGTATCATCAACCTGTTTACCAAATTAACTTCGTTTGCATGCCCCAAATATGAGTAACAAAGTAGCACATGATAAAGGAAGCGCTTGGAATTCCTCTCCACTGATTGAAACTGCTCAAATGTAAACACGACAAGTGCAGCGGCGCGGGCGCATACACCACGACGCGACGTTGCGACGTATGCGTGATACCGGCGCGTAACTCCACGCCTAATTGACGTCCACTTGTCTTACTTGATGTTAACTAAACAGTACTCGCTTGTTGACTAGATAATTCACTTTGATTCATTAGCGGTACACCTGTGACTTTATTTGCTCTTGACTGTTTGTGTAAAAAATAAATAGTCGAGTCGTATTTCATCACAAATAAAGCTACTGGAATTTAGACATTAATACAGAACTGAACATTTTACTTACCTACACCTACACTATCTTGGTCATATTTGGCGTCTATTATACGGAATACCTCGTACACTTGGTTTGCGACCACCCTCTCACCGGAGTCCGGCGTCAAGCAGCCTGCAGTGTTTCGTCGATGCGTGGGAGTTCCAGTGCCTTAGGCATCTTCTGGGCACGCTCGTACCATCATAGATCTCATCCATCCCTTTCCATCAGACGTGAACGAGGTCATGAGCGGGCCCATTCTGCAATAAAAAATATCTGCTACTTTTTAATTGCATAAAACCCAATAATAGGTACTCAAAAGTCGCAATTTTTTCAGCATAAAACCATTCTGATAGGTTCTGATCATACAAATTCAGGCAGTCTTAACTTTCCACTATAGTAAGGCGTCATGATGTATTTGGTAGGGAAATGGCTTACAAACGTCATATAAGGAGCAGCGATAGCGGAAGTTAACGCGTGTGTGGTCCGACTGGGTCCGACGCCAAGCTACGGTGTACTATTTCTATCCATTGTCACAAACAGTTAGATTAGGTTTCATATTTTATTTTGAACTACATATATGGAAATCATAATAATGCTCTGACGAGTTTAAATCAAATAACAAAGAGATTTGATAAATGCTCAAGTTTGCAACAACTTTAACTCATTCACAGGGTTTCATGCCTGGGCAGGGCAGCTTTTTATTTCGCAAAAAAAAAAAGTCTTTCGCAATTGCACTAGTTAGTAATTTATATAAAACTCACCAGGGGTTTAAAAGGTTGTAACGTCGATTTTCCAATGATGCAAATAAAAGATTTCGGCCACCTCAAATATCTAATCCAAGTGAGTGATAATTACAGAACACGTCACTTGAAAGATATCCGATGTGGCCTTGAAAAAGGCTCTTCATGTGATTTGCATTATATAAATATATTTAATAAGTAAATAAACTACTGGTTAGCTAACAGTTAAAAAAATAAAGTTACCGAGTTACATTATCTCTTTGCTGGGTTGATTCTCGTAACTCAGGTACACATCTCCCTTTAGTTACAATTTGAACCTTTTCATTAAACGGTAATTGCGAAAATTTACCATTTTTAACCTTTTACAAACACACATTTTCAACACAAATCTCACAATCGAACAACATTTTAAATAAAACAAACAAAAAGTAATTTTAAAAACAATTCAATAAACTGATTGAAATTAGCAAAAACTCGACCTAAATATTTACCTACGTTTCAAAATGAATTAATCACAAAAAACAATCAAAATATAAACATAAGACAGCGCACTTTACATGAAATTAAAAAGCAATATGGACTCTATAAAAAAAATTTAATTTCTAAATTTTGATAAGTAAAACGTTGACAAATAAAATAGCATCATTGTCAATCAAAATTTTACTTAAATAACTACTTATTCAACTTGGTCGTATAATAATTGAGATGAGCCAATACGGAGACGATTCACGAGCGGCCCGTGATTGGGTTTCCTGCCTCAGGAGATGGCCTTGTTACCGCATCGTTGTGTGCAGTGCACAGACACGAAATCGTACCACTACATGCGTACATTTATGAATGAATTGTAGGCAGAATCGCTCGTTGCCTTTCGCGTTCTCCGCATGTGTTACGAACGCCTGCCGTAGTAAATTTAATAGTACGAACGGTATGAACGTTGCTATTAATTTACATTAGGAGTTTGAATAATTTTTTTACTTAGTATATCTATACTTCTATACTATCTATACTTCTATACTAATATTATAAAGCTGAAAAGTTTGTTTGTTTGTTTGAACGCGCTAATCTCAGGAACTACTGGTTCGAATTGAAAAAATATTTTTGTGTTGGATAGTCCATTTATCGAGGAAGGCTATAGGCTATATAACATCACGCTACGACCAATAGGAGCGGAGCATCAATGAAAAATGATGCAAAAACGGGAAAAAAATATTCCTTTTGAGAGCTTTCGTTGCGTACGCTGCGTAAACGGTTAAAGTTACGCAAAAATCATGTATGACGGAATTGTTTCCCTTTAAAAGTTCTAAAAAAAAGTCCGCGACAGCATATGTCTATCTTTTAAGGTTTACTCACTATAACCTTTTTTATGGTAATCAAATTTCTTCTAAACTAATGCATTATTTGCGAAGGTTTTTTTTATAAACATGATATTAATCCTTATCAAAATAAATACGTTATTCATCACAAGTATTTAATTTTGAATAAAATTGCCCTTGACTTCATTTGATTTCAATGAATATCTTAGGAGTTGCATAGTTTACAAGTAATATAGTCGCATAGTTCACATGTATAAGTAATAATCTTAAAGTAATGGAATATATTTTTAACCGACTTCAAAAAAGGAGGAGGTTCTCAATTCGGATGTTTCTATTTTTTATTTTTTATGTATATTCGGGCATAACTCCCTCATATAATATGTATAGACAGACGGATTTGCAAAAATTTTTTTTGTTCGAAATATTTTTATTCCGGAAATATTTTTACTCCGAAACTCATCATCAGATCTTATGAAATTTAAATAGGACCAATTTAAATTTCATAAAGATCTGATGATGAGTTTCGGAGACAGACAACGGAACTCTTCAATAAATGCCTGCAAATCAACCGCGATTGCTGCTATAGCATATGTATGCATTGTTTACGCAATCACACAACATAACATTACGCCTGTACCTTTGAAAGGGGTAGGCAGATGTGTTCAATAGCTTCCTGTCACTGATATTCACATACCAAGTAGTGTTATATGAATTTGTTTGGGGTAGGCAGGTACAACTAAAAAGTGAAAAATAAAAACTTAAAAATAAAAAAACAACCGACTTCCAAAAAAAATACTACAAAGTGAAAAATAACTTTAATTTCGAAAGTCGGTGTCAAAAAATGAAAATACAGAACCAACGACACCGACTTCCAAAATTAAAGTTATTTTTCACTTTGTATTTTTTTGGAAGTCGGTTGTTTTTTTTTTGTCAACAAGTTTTTAGTAGGTTTTTTCCTGAAATTACCGCGGGTGAAACGGCGGGGCACAGCTATTATTAAATAAAGTTACCTTTAAAACAAACTGTTGTTTGTTTGTTTGTTTGAACACGCTAATCTCTGGAATTATCAATTATTTTTGCATTAGATTGTCCAATCCATGTGGAAAGCTTAATCACGCCAGGACTCTTTGGAGCTGAGCAAAAAGAAAAAGGTCAGGAAGAATGCTAAGAGAAAACGATGTGATAGCGCGGGCGGGTGATGCGATGCGATGGGTTGGGGGAGCAAGAAATTTCACGCGGACGAAGTCGCGGGCAGAGGCTAGTAATAATATTATAAAGCTGAAGAGTTTGTTTGTATGTTTGTTTGGTTGAACGCGCTAATCTCTGGAACTACCAGTCGGATTTGAAAAATTCTTTTTGCATTTGATAGCCCAATTCTTGAGGAAGGCTATAGGCTATATTATTATAACATCACGCTATGACCTTTAGGAGCCGAGGAAAAGGAAAAAAAGTCAGAAAGAACGCTAAGCAAAAACGAAGTAATAGCGCGGGCAGGCGATGCGATGCGACGGGGTGGGTCGGAGTAACAAGAAATTTCACGCGGACGAAGTCGCGGGCAGAAGCTAGTTTTTTATATTGTTGAAAATATTAGTAACTGGTCTAGATCTAGATCTACTAGGTCTAGGGTCTGCAGTGTCTTT
This sequence comes from Luperina nickerlii, assembly GCA_963855955.1. NCBI lineage: Eukaryota > Metazoa > Arthropoda > Insecta > Lepidoptera > Noctuidae > Luperina > Luperina nickerlii. Next base: position 23,603,000 of record OY979671.1, read on the forward strand.
TTGCCTATACAGACCGCACGCCACTGATTGCTAGCCAAACGTGGACAAAACGCTCTGGTGAATGTTTCTAGTCGTCAATGGATTCATACAAACGGAATATATCATTATTATAATTATTTTATCATTATTATAAATATATCATTACTAGCAGCGCCCCGCGGTTTCACCCGCATAAGTGTCGGTCCCGTGGGATTATCGGGATAAAACTATCCTATGTCCTTCCCCGGGATGCAATCTATCTCTCTGTCAAATTATATCGAAATCCGTTCAGTGGTTTAAGGGGCTTACATGAACTAAAGCGCGGTCACTGTCGGACTGCATAGAAAAGAAAAAGAAGCGCGATGTCAACGCTGGTAATTTATTGCAAAATATGAAGCAATTATTCAATTACAAAAAATCTATTGCTTGGACTGAAAAATTAAAACACTAGTATTTTAGTATGTGGCTTCTAGAATAATCTGACAAAATCAGAATGATTGTATGTATATTAATTAGTATGGTTTTTACTGTAAAAATAAAGTTTTTAGAGGTATCTTCAAGATTTTTTTCTATCGTATCAAATTAGTTGTATTTATGTTTTCAACACACTATCTACCTAGCATATATCCTGAAGAATATCATATATTTTTCTGATTTTGTTTACTGACAGTAGTCGATCATATACTTTTATCGTTTCTAAAACTTGCGTTATTTTTGTATTTAGGTCCTCTAAGCCCCTTAAGCGTGAAAAGGTAACATACAGACAGACAGAGTTACTTTCGAATTTGTAATATTAGTATGGATACAAATCTATACCTCCTGCCAATGTCATCCGGCCCATATTATTATGACCTAAGTTATTTAATATCATCTGTTTCATTAGAATCTGTTTCTTTTATTTCTAGGCCATGGGCTCAAGTCCATCGACCTGGTGTGCATGAAGAAGCTGGACACGAAGGTGAACATCATCCCCATCATTGCGAAAGCGGACACCATCTCCAAGACAGAGCTGCAGAAATTTAAGGTATGCTATCTTGATATCTATGAGCTTAAGCAGCTTTATTTTATTTTCGTCTAAACTTGAGAACATAGCTAGTTTATAATTAAAATATTCAGTAAATTCATAAAAATGTGTGTCACCTGTCCCTGGGATTTAAAGGAATGTGCTTGTTATGCGGACTGTTTCCTATACTTTGAATAGTTCACCGGCTTAGAACTTGTTCTTATTGATGTTTTCATTTCCCCATACTCTCCAATATGGTTCTACTAGCCGTTTCGACCCTATTATCCTTAATTAATGAATACCACGAGTATAAATGTCTCACCATTGTGCATTCTTTCCTTGGTTTCTTACAAGAGCCAATATTCATCACCATTATCAACTAGAAAAACACACATGGGAATATGCAGGAGCGTCATTTGTGTATATTTACATCTTATACTTTATGTAAATCATGTCACTGCCCAGTGATTCATAAACTTACAATGTACTATTGTACTAGTGACTGAGTATAAATTACTATTACAATATGTTACTCATGTCTATTGGTCATAACTTTCTCTGCTATATTATTTAAATAAGCATAGCATGTACGAGTTTCGGGTGAATAATATAATATGTTATTAATTTATGAGTAGTGTTAGTAGATAGTATTGCAACGCAACGTTGAGTTACTGCAGTATATTTGCAAGTATAATGGTACTCTACTTCCCTTACTCGCCTTTCACTATATTGCCTATTTCTGTTTGCAATGAGCAAATAAAAGTGATTAATACTTAATCCGTTAGTGACATTATTTAACAACTAGCTTCCGCCCGCGGCTTCCGTCCTTCCCCGGGATGCAGTCTATGTCTCTGCCAAATTTTATCGAAATCTGTTCAGTGGTTTAGGCATGAATAGGTAACATACAGTCAGACAGACAGAGTAACTTTTGCATTTATAATATTAATATGGATGACAATTTTAAGGTCATGTGATAAGAAGCCAGTCAAAATACTGAGAGACCATAAATAAATGATTCCGTGCCAAATATAATATCATCATGCTCCTGCCCTTACACCAATGTATTTGTGGACGGCGCAATGTGTCTTCTTCTTTAATACTTCTCTATTAGTCGTCATCCCCATTTCTAGCTATATCTTTCACACAGTCTGTTCCATAGTTTCTTTGGCACTCTATAGGGAAAGACGTAAAAAAGAATTTAAAGGAGTGTCCATGGTGTTTCTTGCCCGTTCTTCTCCATAGGTACCTACGCTTTGAAATGGGCAACTAGCTTCATATTTTCTGACTTGCCGACTTCTTGACAATTCAAAAGTGTCTGTAAATAGTTTTATTGAAATAAATGCTTTGAGTTTGAGTTTGACTTCTTCTTGAAAGAAAAAAATCGTTAATTTCAGACTAAAGTCCATACTAGTAACACTAGTTTTTAAGCCGTGTATACTGTATACCATACACGGCTTATAAACTAGTGTTAGTACTCAAATCTACCAGAAAAACAATACAAACCATCCTCATTCATACTTCATACTAAAAATAATAGTCTGTCAAAAAGCTCTTTGCATAAGACCACATACTTTTTACTTACATCAATAAATAGTAAGGACATACCTATGTAGTTACCTAATACGTGTAGTTTTTAGCTGTAATGACATTGACAATCCTTTCAACTTCATCAACTAAGCATTCTAAATCTTTAATTGTAGTCCAAAATAATGCAAGAGCTACAAGCCAACTCGGTGGAGATCTACCAGTTCCCTGTGGATGACGAGTCGGTGACGGAGGTGAACAGCGTGATGAACTCGCACATCCCCTTCGCCGTGGTGGGTTCCACCGACTTCGTCAAGATCGGCAACAAGACCGTGCGCGCGCGCCAGTACCCCTGGGGCACGGTGCAAGGTATGGTGACACTTTCATGCTATATCTTTATAAACTTGTGTTGTTGATTCTGAGGTATCGTATTATAAGTACGTGCCCAGCCCTTACACGAAAAAAAAAAATACCATGTCACGTTTTACTGGGATTGGTCTATCATTGCTGACAGGACTATTGTCGCCAATAAACCTGATATGATGGTGATAGATCGATAAGTGCACCGCGCAACGATTGTCGATGTCACCATCCCACACGACGGGAACCTCGTGAAAGCTGAGAAAGAAAATCAAATCAAATGTCTTGACTTAGCACACGAGGTTCATGACATGTGGAATGTGAGCTCGGCTGTCATTGTGCCGACTGTCGTATTGGCCAATAGCTTAATGGCCGAAAGCCTCGATCAACATTATCGAGGCTCTCGTTAGGCGGTTGGATCAAAGGCCTGCTTTAAAGGTTCCTGTCTCTGGAGCCCTTACCGCAGGTAGTTTAGATCCTGCTCCCGACACCGGTCGACCACTATTTTTTATATTGGTAAATGTTTAATATAAGGAACAAAAAAATAAATGAATTAACCTTTATTTCAGTCCAAAAAGAATCCATACAGTAGTGTTAGTAAAGAAAACTTAAAACTAGTGTTAGTATCCAAATAATGATTAATCTAATGCTAGGTGCAACAATACAGCTACGATGTGGATAAATATAACTTGTAATCGCGATGAGAAGTTGTGTTATCAGGAATTTCGATAACTGTGATGACTGGCTACGGTGAACGCCACTTGTTAAGTATTGCAAAGGTTGTCAGAAAATTGCAATGTTGAGGTCAGAGCCGCGAACCTACTTTGCAGATCATCCTTTCTACCTTATTACAATTTAATAAACTGATTTCAGTTTTACTATTAGCAGTGATTATTTATTTTGCAGTTCATATTGATATTTTGTGTAGTACTTTTTTATGCTATACTGTCATCTTTTTTTGCAAAATATGTCCAATATGTATGTATAATTAAATTAACCACTATGCTCCTATTTTCCAGTTGAGAACGAGTCCCACTGCGACTTCGTGAAGCTGCGCGAGATGCTGATCCGCACCAACATGGAGGACCTGCGCGAGAAGACGCACGCGCGCCACTACGAGCTGTACCGGCGCCGGCGGCTGCAGCAGATGGGCTTCACGGACGTCGACGCTGATAATAAGCCCGTATGTATCTTTATACTCGGACTTGCTATTCCATTCATTAGGACACTGGTCTTTGAACGTCGCTAATTTTAGAAAATATAATAGAATTAGCACCCCGCCCTTGACGATACGTCGAGATTTCTTCATAGATTGTAAGTACGTTTAATATTTATGCATTAAACACATAAACCACATCAAAATCCGTTGCGTGGTTTAGAAGAACGACGCGGTCACACAGATCGACACGAAAAACGACTTTATTCTATTTATATATTTAACGTATTTATTTATAATCCATACTAATATTATAAATTAGAAAAGTATGTCTGTCTATCTGTATGTTACCTTTTCACCGCCCAAACCACTGAACGGATTTCGATAAAATTTGGCAGAGAGATAGATTGCATCCAGGGAAGGATATAGGATAGTTTTTATCGACAAACCTCGCTGACGAAGCCGCGGGCGGAAGCTAGTATCTATATAAATAAAACAAAGTCGGGTTAGTTACACCACTCAAGAAAGCCTTGGCTGATTTTAATGATCTTTGAGATTGCATCCAGGGAAGGATATAGGATAGTTTTTATCGACAAACCTCGCTGACGAAGCCGCGGGCGGAAGCTAGTATCTATATAAATAAAACAAAGTCGGGTTAGTTACACCACTCAAGAAAGCCTTGGCTGATTTTAATGATCTTTGATTTGTTGGATTTATCTTCGCTCCGAATGGCAGAATAACTATTTATACATGGGAAACATTCACAAAAAAAAAGAAGATAAGTAATTAATTTTCGATAATAATTTACGAAGTTCGCCGGGTCAGCTAGTCCTGAAGCTACAAGATGTACGTACGCAATTAGACACTAGTGTAAGCTACGGCTGTAATGTAAGCCGAATTTATAAGTATATGTACTTACTAGCAGCGCCCCGCGGTGTCACCCGCATAAGAGTCGATCCCGTGGGAATATCGGGATAGAAACTATCCTATGTCCTTCCCCGGGATGCAATCTATCTCTGCCAAATTTTATCGAAATCGATTCATTGGCTTAGGCGTGAAAATGTAACATACAGACAGAGTTACTTTCGAATTTACAATATTAGTATGGATGAGGTATTCTATATACCCTCGAAGTATCCTAACTGCTGGATGGATACATGAGGTGCTATCGACTTGTCTAGGGTGCGTCATAAGCTAGGTTTTGTGCTTTTATAAAATCAAAATGGTGGATTTTAGACTTCAATAAGTAATGTCTTGATAAATTTATACCCTGACCAAAATAAAGGGCTTGAAGAGACTAGACTAGACGATTCCAAAAATATAACACAGTAAAAGGTTGAAAACAAAGTAAAAGTCTGATGAAATTGATGGCATCAAACCTGAGATTGAACTAAAATAACTGCCACCCACCGCATCACACTGCACACTGCTAGAAAAGTGAGCTTGTTTTGTAATAATAATTTATAGTTACGATCGGGTTTTTTTTACTTTTTCAATATGTTATTATTCTCCTAGAAAGGGAACAATTTGCACTCGGTGCCCATTATGAGAATAGACCATTAGACTGTTACTTTGAAACACATGTCGGTTCTTCTCTCCTAAATACTAATTATTTTAACTTTCATTACAGGTATCGTTCCAACAAACATTCGAGCAGAAGCGCAGCGCGCACTTGGCTGAGCTGCAGCAGAAGGAGGACGAGATGCGGCAGATGTTCGTGCAGAGAGTCAAGGAGAAGGAGGCCGAGCTCAAGGAGGCCGAGAAAGAGGTACACGTATTGTCATCATTCAACCAACCGACGAATACTGCTGCACATAGGCCTCAAGCATTGCTCCAAAACAAACTGCCAGACCTGCGCTTCCAGCAGATAAGATAGGCCGCCCGAAAACGAACAAAGCCGTTTCGCAATGAGAGGATGTGTGTGCTAACCAATGTTGCCATTTATCTCCAAAACTACTAGTCCGATTTTGATGCGGTTTTCAGTGATTGGTTTGGATTTGATTGGTGCATGTTCTTAGATGGGTGTTACGGTGACAACTCACCAGGGGACGCTGCAGTAAACATTTGTTTGTACAAACCAATGTTGCCATTTGTCTCCAAATCTACTAGTCCAATTTTGATGCGGATTTCATATCTTTTCTTCTCTTTACGTGTATTAATGAACCTATGTATGCTCTTTAAAAATTTTAAATAAAAAGCAACATTAAAAATTTTGAAAAAACACGTCGGTTAAATGTAATTGGAAAAGGATAAAATAATTCGGGCAGTCGGGGGACCTCTTAGAATAGGTGTTCCACAGAACGGTCCCCCGACTTCCTTAAGAATTTATCTGTTTTAGTCTCGTTACATAAATTCTTTAAGTTTTTAAATAATTTTATCCTTTTCCAATTACATTTAACCGTCGTGGGTTTTCAAAATTTTTAATTTTACTTTTTATTTCTCAGTATGTTTCACAAAACAATTGCACTAAATGTTTACCTGCAGCACCAATTACTGTCAACGTTATTCGAGCACCAAAGGATCCATAAATAATGCAGACAGTGTTATTAAGTGATTTATTAATTTCTTCTTAAAATATACTTACATTATCAAAATATTCTTTCCAGTTACACGCGAAATTCGATAAACTAAAAAAAGACCACACTGACGAGAAAAAACGCCTTGAAGAGGTACGCAAGAAGATCGAGGACGACGCGATCGAGTTCAACCGTCGCAAGCAGCAGTCGGCGCAGGCGCATCACACGCTCACGCTCGGCAAGAGCAAGAAGAAGTAACGCCGACACACGCTGCCGCGACACCTGTAACGTGTGGCGCGACATGCGACTGCTACAGCAACATGCGGTAACACGATATGCAACATTATACTATACCTGGTTGTACCGACAGGAAACTTGTTTGGTAGACTGAATATCAACTTAAATTGTCTGTTTATTACGTAAGAAATGGCGATAACACGGCAAGTCTATTAAGTGTATCAATCTGCTAAACAGTTAATTCTCGTGACTGTACATTCATATTACAGTTAAATTAATGAAGTTTCAAGATAATCAGTTTTTAATGAGACTATCAGTAGTTTTAATGTATTAAAATGTCTTTTTAGCATTGCTCAATAATAATTGTGTGACAGTGTGGGGTGAAGGTTTTTACATTTTATCGCATGAAATGTAGATTTAAATATCTCAATATTCATAGGTTTCTATACTGATATTATCAAAGATTATATTTAAGATCTAGCTTGCTAGGAAGTTGCATATCGTGTGATCGCCCGAAGTTTCAATAATATTTAAAGTTACAATCGTACGGAAATCACTCAAAGGCGACTTTGACTTAATTTTTATTTACGTGCACATGTTAATCTCCTCTTTTTATTTATATCTTTTAAAATACTTTCTCCATGTAAAGTTAATAATAATGATTAATTTATAACTCATGCGCAAATTGGCATACAATGTAGATATGTAATAGCTGCCTGCTTTTATTGGGATGTTTACATAATGTGTTGTTTTTAAATACGGTAGGTACAAACCGTTTCGAACATAGATATCATATAATTAATTTAAAATGCCTAAATCATGCACTGTTAGTGTTAACATTCAGGTTTTAAATGAAATCTCAATCGTCGCATGGATTACTGATGACATGATCATCAAGTAGTTCTATAATAAGTAAGGTATATTTAAGTTTAATTGGCCAAATTATCTAATCAACTATGCGGAGTGACTTTACCAAAATGTATTAAATGAGATACCTAATAATACTTTTATTTACAAGTTGTAGGTGTAGTAGTAAGGAATACTCGAATATGATGGGACTTTCATTTGCTGCAATTCCTAGGGGCATACAAGTCATCGGTTTTAACTTTCGTGCTTGTCTGTCTGTATTTGGTGGGTAAGTAATTTAGTAACTATATGTATGAATGAAAATCCAAACTTTTGAGAAATTAATGAATTTGTGTTTTTATTTTTCTTCGCAGTGTGTTGAAGCAACATATTCGGGTATTCAGATGCGCGTAGTGTTTAGTTTTTATATAATAATAATAAACATAGTTATGTTTATATAGTTTATGTACTGACGTAACAGCGCGTGTAATAAATTGCCTATTTACCGTAGCATAAGGAAATAGCTAGAGTCGTAATAAATTATATTTACTATTGCTTGTAAACGATTCGCGCGCACTTGACGTTACTTAGATTAAACATTTTTGAGCTGTTCTTGTCGTACAGAATGCAGAAACATTTGAGAGCATGTTACATTACAGATAAGTTAAATATCGACTACAACGCCTTCTGGGTGCTTACTCTTGGATTTAATTCCGATTGATCGACATTGGAATTGTGAATTGTGTACTCTTGAGTTCGATGTTGCGCCAAATGGTTTTAAATTGGGTGTCCGTTTTGGGGAACTAAGTGGAATTGGGATCGGGCTTGGCGTGGGCTAAACGGTACTCTTGAGTGTATTTTGACAGCTGTGTATTGCGTTGGGATAGTTTGTTGATTGTGATTTTTCCAATGACAAAGATAAAACTTTTTAGAAATTGTTTTGCGTTTTAAGTGGTTTTCTGTGGGTTATAACAGTATAATATGACACGATAAGCAGTAATATATAGTGTTTTAGGTAATACTCAAAGAAAACAACTGAAACAAAGACGAGATGAGCGTCGGATGATGCGTTATACGTACAAAGCGTTTTCTATGAATGAATACGAATTTAAAGCAAATTATAGAGTGAGCAAGTATTATATTCCTCTTTCGTATTACCTAGCAACATTTTATCCATCTCTATACAATAAAATCTTTCTAGAACATTAACTTACTAAAATCGGACTTCGGCATGTTTTCATTAGATATACAAAATTCTTTCTATCTCTAAAACCCCTAGATCGATTTACATAATTTAAACTAGAATATCAGTTTTAAACATAATCCTCTCATTTGACACTAAAATATCGCAAATATTCATATGGACAATAAACCTCGTTTTCAAGTTACGTAATTATTTTACCATTTTTCTTTAAAATTCTCAAAAATTCTATGTTAAATATTCCTAATAGATTCTAATACGAAAACTAATAATAAAAACAAGTTAGAAAGCTAATTAGAACAATACAAACACTTAAAATCTAATTAGAAAATCAAAATCTTACTCAGAAATCTATACTAATATGTGGTCGTCCAAATCAAAAGGGACCTTATGGCGGTAACTAGTTTCCGAGATATTAATAAATTTGTAAAATACCTCAAAAAAATCGTTTTTTTTATTAACTGTATTTTTAAAAAGATGATTGTATTTACTACATGTAGATGTGTTCAACTTTTCGAAAAGTCAATTTAAAAAAGTTTTGTATTCATCTAAAGTTTAGTAAAAAAGGAACCTTATCGCGGCAAGACCTAACAAATCGTTTTTCTTGTAATTCAAACCATATATTATATCGACATTTTAATGTTTCCACAACAAACAAGTTTATGCAAGGATTGTAAGAATTTCCATTAGTAATAATCATAGTCAATCAAAGTATACCAGCAGTTACATAACTTCACACTAAAACATAACTTTTTTGTACGGCATACTTAAATTGCGATTTTCTCGAAACATAATTTCGATCAGTGAACTTCAAAAATTCGTAAAAAAATAACGGTAGTGGTTAGAAGGTTGGTTCTTGGGTCTATAGTTCGGTACATTTATGTAGTTTTCAGCTCTGTAGATAACTCATTTCCGCCATAAGGTCCCTTTTGATTTGGACGACCACATATTATAAAGCTGAAGAGTTTGTTTGTTTGTTTGGTTGAACGCGCTAATCTCTGGAACTACCAGTCGGATTTGAAAAATTCTTTTTGCATTTGATAGCCCAATTCTTGAGGAAGGCTATAATATCATACAGTATTTCGACTTCATACAAACGGACGAAACGCGAGCTATACCTACGCGCCTCGACCTCGGAATGCGCTCGGCATGCAGACAGTCGCGACTGTGCCGCAGTGACGAACGGACGGTGTTTTTTTTTTTTTAACAATAACCGCGCGATTTTTTCACTAAAAATAAGTTCAAGTATATATTTAATATGACGAGTAGGCTATATTGTGCTGTTTTATAATTTCAGCTCAAAGAGTCGGTATTTAAGGTACCGGGACTACAATAAGATTAATTCGAAAACTTTTTTGATTGTACCCAGCGATGATTTTGTGGAATATATAGAAAAAAATGAGGAAATATTACGAACTTCATTTAAAACCAAACATATAAATTATAAAGTAGCTGCAGGTATCTATAACCAAGTAAAAGATATTCCTTTTTCTCCACCTTGTCCATGTATCCCAAAACAATTTTTAATTAAGCTTTATATTAGAATGCGGATTTTATTTTTTAGGCATTTCGTACGTATCAGTCGAGGCGCAAATATTTTTCGGTCGCAAATTTATAAGATTTGTTATTCAAACATAAACATGGTTTTTTAATTAAATCTACCAATCAAAAAACAACACGCATTTTAATTAAACACTTCCAATAGGAAGTGTTTAATTAAAATGCGTGTTGTTTGAATACAATTCACAAAGTATTTTATTTGTTTATATAAAAAACTATATTTATTTTATTATTTATGTACCGACGCCAGCACATCAACCTACCCGAAACTGTCAAATTTTCGCAATCAACTTTGAACCTTATGCTTTAGTGATAAAGTTGAAAATCTATTAAAGAAATCTGACAGATTGTAGTAACTTGATGTGCTGGCGTCTGTACTCACAGTAAAATACAATAACAAAACTAAATGGAAACACCAAAGTAGGCAAACGTAATTAAAATGCTGGAGGCGGGCAGCCCTATTGCATTTTTACGTACCGCGCGGCTGTAGGCATTTATTACAAGGTTACGTACGGCCGAGTTACAATACTGTATGATCTTTATACTGTGGCTATAGGCTATTTAACATCACGCTATGACCTTTAGGAGCCGAGCATAAAGAAAAAAAGTCAGAAAGAACGCTAAGCAAAAACGAAGTAATAGCGCGGGCAGGCGATGCGATGCGACGGGGTGGGTGGGAGTACAGTATATTACTTGCGCCCAGAGCGCGGATAGGATCTTAACTATCCTATTCTCACTATCACTTTTAAACTTATTCTATCTTATTTATCACTTCACTGTTAGATAACTTATTCATGTTCACTATTCACATGAGCACGTTCAGCGTTCGTTATAAACACATTACTTTATAAAGAAGTTGTATAATTATCTATTTACTTAATAAATAAAGTAATTATTTCTTACTAAAAAAGAACCAAACGCGAACATTATTGTCATAAACAACCTGCAGTTCGAATTCACTTGTAAAACTACTTGGCTTTATCTTTGAAATTGGAGAACATAAACGCAGTCTTTTTTATTAGTAGTGTAGGCAACGATCCTACCGCATAAAGCCAAAGCCATGGTTAATTTTATGATTTTAATAATTTTCTTACGCCAAAATAAATTTAATACTTTACAATTAAACAACTATTTTTATCATATTTATTTATTAGCCTTGTTATTTATAGGATAAAGCATTTTAAAGCCCTATTACCGGTTTATCGTAATGAGTTGAACCACACTATTGCAGCCCGTAACATAGCTAACTTCACGTGTAACAAAATAATCGCGGAGCAATGTCAATTTCATTTCAATGTTGACAATATTGTTTTCAAGAGTACCGAATCACGTGACTGTAAAATTAACATTGGAATCGTATTGGCATTTCATTGAAATTAAAATTAGTTTGGAGAGTAAGCCCCCTGAACGCAGTACTTTTAAAAAGTAAAAGTACTTGTAATCATAGCTCTCTAGTTCTTATACATATACATTAATAATAAAATAGCTAGTTTCAGTAATGCGAATATATAAAATGAACTATTCTCGTGGCATTTATTCAGTCATTCCTACTTTAAAATTTATTTTATACTTAATTTTGAATTTTTTGTATTATCTACCTGATTGGGGTATTTAATAAATAAAGTTTAAAATCATATCATAGGTACTTTTTATTTTACAATTAAATACATAGAACTAAAACAAACAGTGACGGTCGTGTTATCACACCAGTAGCTACCTGCCTCACTTCCGTGTCGTGTCGGAGGTGAAGAAGCCCGATGATGTCGAGTGAGCCGACCTGGTCATCTAGTCGAATTGATGATATTTTCATGTAATCTTCTTCTCCCAACATAGAATATAATCAAACATAAAACCTAAAAAGTTACTAGAATCAAATGGACAAACAATTACTATTTGCCATAATATAATTAGTGATATCAATTTAGACCATATTCATACGAAGCGACATCATGAAGCAATCTTAGTCACCGGTCACGAGTCTCATATCGAGTTCGATTCAAGTTTGGGCTTGCCTAAACGCACCCTTATTTAATTAATTCCTGCACATTTTTTAGCGGTTACCATTATTATCAACGCGTGAACGGCCGCTACTAGCCAGGACTTTCCGTTTTATGGTTGTATACCAAACTGGATTGCTTGTCTTTACATACCATCACCTAAGTTCACATTGTGGAATGCAATCAATTTATTGACTATCATTATAATAGTTTAACATCAACTGTTCACAATATCTCAGGGACTTCTCTCAAATATGATTACACAAGTGAGATGGTGAATGGTCTGGGCAGTTCGTAGCACATGGGCTTGTACATCTTGTTGTAGTAGGTGTAGCGACGCTTGTGCGGCGTCACGGACGAGCGCACCGGCACCAGCACGCGCGGCGTCGCCAACTTGCGACACTGGAGACAAGGGCGGGAAACAAGTGTCAAGACGATGAAATGCGGTAGTGTTACTAGTGGGTTTCGAACAGCCTCAATACCTGTTATTTTTACAGCCTTTTTTGCAGTGCATTGAATCAAGAACTTTATTAGCAGATTGTGATTGATTTTATGTCTTAATTACAAAAACATTTAAAAATCCATTGTGGATCCACGTTCATTACTTTATGACCCTCCTCCTTTCATTAGTCACCCGAGATTCGAACCCTGGCATATGTCAAAATCGGTAGCTGGCTGTACTAACTTACCATTACAAGACAATGTATTCGAAACAAAATGTAAGTATAAAAGCTTATTGTTAAAGCTTTAGGTGATCATCAAAACCAAGTTACGAAGCACTAAGATCAACATTACCGTGTATGTTACGCTGTGGTGTCGCGGTGCGTGGATATGATGAAAGTGCACAAATAAAACAACTAAGTACATTATGAATATCAAAAGTTTATTATCAACCATACATAATTAAACGTTGGCACAGTATTGCAGATAGGTAGGTCGGCAGTAACATGTATATCACCTGTGTATATGTATATGCTAAGCTCTGATTATAATTATCATTCAAAACTCTCACCAAGTCTAATACTACTCTAGTGATGTCAATAGGACGAATAAAACAATTTCATAATTTATTGCAGCGATATAGTTAAATTATATTAAGCCTTGTATGGACTAAGAGTTCCAATTTTCGCTTAGTCGGTTACGCGTACATTGGAACGCTTAGTCCGTACAAGGCTAGATTGTTCGAGCAGGGCCATATTCTAAGGTACCTATGCGTTTGAAGCCACTGTAAAAGGTGGATCTTTTTCATTTACATACTGTTTCCCTATAAGTATACATTGCTTTAGTCTTTCTGTAAATAACAGCTTTGTCTCTCGCTCATTATGGACCATCGATTAATTATTGTCAGTATGGTGTGTCGCATTCAGGAACATTCGTACATAATACAGTTGTGTATGTATAACCCATGCTTTAAGAGCTTCTTGTTTAGAATCAATCAGTTGATACAGCATAACTTGGAAGACTATTGACTCCCCAAAACCTATCTAATGTTCTAATCCTAAAGTCCACACGATGCGGTCTCATGAGGAATGAACACCGACCCAACGTCACTAACCCAATCTAAGTAAGATTTGAAGCGTTCTTCCGAATTTCATAAGATAGCTTTCATTTAGTATTAATTCTAGACTAATAAGGATAAAGCGAATTTTAAAAATAGTTTAATTGAACGATTAATAAGTCAGTAGGTATTCATATTCACTACGACTATCACTATTCTCGTAGAGCTATGATTATGAACACAGTATTCCATGTTTAGTGTCGGCGGACTCCAATAGTGCCTATCTAGTGCTTGTATATTTATCGTCAGTGCAAAAATATCTTCTATCGATTCGTATGAAAATATACCGTGGATTAAACAACATTATTTGTACCGTGGTGGTCGCGTGAGCGTGAGGCCACAATTGTGTCGCTACCCTAACTATATCGACTAATGTGCAGCACTGAAGCCAAACAATTATGTCCTAACAAAAATAAAATAAACAAAATTCAAAAACCAAATTCTACAATAATCACCAACTTTATTGTCAAATGAAAAAAATGCGAAATTCAAAATTATATCACACACATCAAGTAAAATAAAATAAACTAAAATAATTTTCAGAAATTATAAAGATCAAAACACAATTAATAATAATTATCAAGATAAATCAGATACCATAATTATTGCAATTGGAAATTACTATAAAACTAAATCGTAGTGTATCATTATAATTATAATAACAAATTCATTATGACTAGGTCTCCCGTACAGATGGAGTGCATGAATGTGTGAATTAAATTAGAGCGACTACTTAATACTAGGAGATGTAAAAGATGAGATTGCTCAGTTAAGAGATCTAAATAATGCTTACGAGTTACCGAAACTAATTGAACTTTTTAACGATGCCTTAGTTAAGTGTCAAACTTTAAAATTAATGGAATGAACAATACGCGCGTGCACTCATTATCTGGGAGGCACCTCCCGCGGGGGGGGACTTCTGTATTTGGCTTTGATGTGCAAGAAGGGCTTCTTGGAGGAGTTGTCGTCGGCGATGGTGGCGGCCAGTGACAGTCTGATGCTCTCCTCGATGGCGGCCTGAGTCATCGCTCCGTTCACAGAGATGCTTTTGTTCAGCGGTTTGAAGTCGACGGGAGTTGCCAGACTCATACTTCTGGTCTTTTTAGCGTAGCCATTGATCCCGTTAAACGTCTTTTTGGGCTCATTGACGGGAGTGGAGGCGAGGCTTTGACTGCGCGTCTTCCTGGCGGCGGAGGTATCGGTGGGCGTGGTGGCCGCGCTGATGCTCCTGTTTTTCTTCACCTGGTTGAGTCTGTCGGTACCACAAAACGTCCTCTTGTCGTCTTTCTGCACGTGAGCTAGACTCATGCTGCGAGACTTCTTAGGTGCGTTAGGCAAAATGGTGGATGTAAGTGATTTCCTATGCTCTACAGGGGGCGTTCTAATAGATCTACCGGTCGGCGTGTTGGGGGTGCTGAAGCTGGAGGGTGCGGACTGCTTCCTGTTGCGCGGGGTGGCGGGGGACTTGGGGGAGCGTCCGTCCACTGAGTCCGCTCGCAGGGGAAGTGTTAAAGCGGACTTCAAGCTTCTGGCAGATGTCGGTTTGATAGGCGTGGAAGTGCGGCGTGCGTCGGGGAGTGGTGAGCTCTTGCCGCTGCTGGCTTTACTGGACGCGCGCGTGGAGCGGCCACTGCGGAGTTCGACTGGGGAGGTCTTGCCGCTGATGGAGGAAGCTTTGCTATCGACAGGTGAGACGGTGCCGGCTACTGAGGACTCCTTGGTGAGGGAGGCGCGACTGCTGGCGGGTGAGAGCGGCGCTGGCGCGGGTGTGCGAGGCGGCGTGTCGGCGAGCGGCACGGGCAGCACGTCGCGCCGGCCCTGCGTCACCAGGCGCACCTGGCAGGGCTCGTGGCGGGACAAGAAGTGCTCCAGCGTGTCCCAGCCGCCGCCCACGCGCACCATCATGTGGCGACCCTTCAGCAACTGGAAAAGAATTAGGAGACAACGGTAAGTCGAAGAGTCAAAATAATACATTATTTCATAAAAAAGCATTCAAAGTCTCCATCGTGTTTAACTGTACGGTTCTTAGGTCTTTGTCCTCTCCGTGATTTCCCCGTGATTCTGAACTTCCCATATTATGACTTAAGACCGTGCATTCTGAAAGTTCTCAACGTTTGAATCTAAGGAAATTATCTTTCTGTAACATAATCTCATCGACAATGACAAACAGTTCCATGTCAACTTACCCTGATGAAGACATTCCTGCCGGCGATGTTGTAGCGCCCCTCGCCGACCTTCTTGACCTTCAGCAGCTTGGAGCACTTGCCGGAACTGCAGCTGCAGCCGCGCTCCATCAGCCGGGTCACCAACTGCACCTGATCATAACAAAATTATAGGATTAAAAACTTGAATATTTCGTCATTGAGTATGATCTGCTATAAACTTGCAAAAAGAACTTCAATTTCATCGACACTTCGTCTTCCAGTCTTTGGACGCCACTCGGTCACTGCCTCAGCCTCCAGCCTGCCATTACTGCGCCTTGCCAAGTATCCTGCCCAACTCCATTTTAGTTCTATAACTCGTTTTCCGATATCGATAACCTTCGTACGTCTTCGAATCTCGATCTTTGGAACTTAATTGAATCTATAAGCCTTATATCAAGCATGGAACGCTCCTTGGTACTGTCACCCTGTACCCAGCCTCATGCGGGAGCGTCCGCGTCTCAGGCCTTCGACACTGTCGAGCATTGGGCCGTGCTCCACGCTTTCCATGCTGCCACATTGATTCCCGTTACGTGGATCTGCTGCGGGAACTTTACACCTCGGCTACTCTACAGATCCGCATGCATATCTAAACCCGTACCGATCAAGCGGGAAGTGAGGCAGGGCGACACCATTTCACCGCAACTTTTCACAGCAGTCCTAGAAGACGTCGTGAAAAGTTTAGATTAGGACTATTGCGGTGTTAACATCAATGGTGCCTACCTATCCCACTTACGATTTGCAGATGACCTTGTGCTTTTTGCTGAAAACTGCGATGATCTCCAGAAAATGTTTCTTTTTAGGTAGGACTAAGCATGAATTTATGGATAGTACCTATTCAAATCCTTCTGTTAAAGTCGGAAATGAAACGTTAAAAATGAAACGTTGACCAGCATGTCTACCTTGGCCATATTCTTTCATTTAGGAAAGAGACGACATTCTGAAATCCGCCAAAATTCCACAATGTCTGAAATCCACGAGATGTCTAACCAGTGTGTTATATTTAGCTCTTTGTTTTTTGTTAATGTCCAATTTTCCATCCAGATGACAAAACCTGAAGGACTCATCTGTAGATCTATATATGATTAATGTAGGTATTTCACAGAGAAGTTTTTCAGAAACGTTTGTCAGACGAGTCTTTATAAATGGCTAAAACAACTGCCGTGTGCAACCACCATAAAACGTTTTTTCGATCATAATTTATAGTCGTTAAAAAGTAAACGTACCCTCTTATCAAGTTCATTGGTAGGTTTGAGCGGCACGTCGGAGTCGGTGCTGGCGACTGTTCCCTCTGACTTGGTGCTCTCCGCGTCAGCGTTGTCCACCGCTAGTTGCGCTGCAAATGGTAATCAGAACTTTTAACTTTATGTATAACAGCGACAATTTCTTCAATAGAATGCACTGTTGCACTCTATAGATTATTTCGATAAATTTAAGTGGAAATTCGTGTGTGGAATAATGTATTAGGTAAAGACTTACAGTCGTTGGGGTCTGGTGTCTTAGGGGGTACTTCTATGGTAGATCTGCTGAATAAACAAAAGTTCTCATTATAGCCAGATCAAACATTGACAGACTAGAGAAAATGTTGAAAGTAGGTAAGTAGTAATTTCACTTTTGTAGTTATGTTGGCGAATTTCAAAGAAATAAGAACTTACTTTTCATCCCGTGGTGGCGGCGAGGAGTCTCTAAACTGCCAAGCAGTCGCCGACATAGCGGAGTCAAGCCCTGAATCCCGTTCCTCCAACGCAATCTCCTTCTCCAGTTGCACCAACCCTGGAGGTTCCACGTTGAACTTGGTGGCAAGGCGAGCCACCTCCAGCAGGCACAGAATGACCTGCCGCGGCTGGTTGTGCAGCACTGTGGTACCAGGGATGCATAAGTTATAAGAGGAATCTTTCTATATTTGGCCGGACCTTCCTTGCGAGACGAGCCTCCTCCAGGTTAACTAAGTTCCATTACCACGTGTGGGGTCGGGGGACCACCGCGTGCACGGACAGGAACTAAGTTCCATTTCCACGTGTGGGGTCGGGGGACCACCGTGTGCACCCGCAGGAACTAAGTTCCATTTCAGTACATTTTGACCTCACTATTGACTTCAGCACCCTCGAAAACCATGAAAACTATCGCTCTTTCTCTTTGTCTCTTTCTATTAGATACTTATAATAAAATGTTGCTTGTATACCAGTTTACTCCTACCGCAAGCTCCGTTAAAGAACTTCGTTCCAAAAAATCCAAATATATTACTGGCATGATTTTTGTACGTAACAAGTCAATATCTCACCAAGATCATCGCTTTCGAAGAGTAAGTTCTCATGAACGCCAAGCTCTCTGCAGAAGGTGATGAAATTCTCTGTGTTGTCCCGAGAGAAAAAGCTGCGACGAGCCGCGCGCTGCCAGCAGCGCCCGCGGATCTGAGGCACCGGCTAGGAAGAGGAAACCTTACTTATTATTTCTTGAGGGTTTTTTGAATCAAAACCAAAATAACAGAATGGGAAAGAAATCTATAATAGCCAAAAATACTATAGTAGCCACAGGGTATTATAATTTTATTAGTGGCCGATTCGACAAAATAGATCTAGTAGAAGTGAAAAGCCCTCTACTAGATACAAGCTATTCGAATCAATGCCCAGGTGGAATGAGTTGACATTGCTGTTTTCAATTCGGTCGAAAGTGAGCCACATTTTCACAGGACAAAAAGCTCAAAAGACGACCTGCGTTTGTGTTTCCGAGTGCATACAACCCGAATCTCTTCAAAGTAAGAGTGAACAGGCTTCTTCTGGGTGAGCTCACTCCATCGTAGACTTTGTCTCTGTCATCTCTAACCTAGACTAGAGTCAAGAGCAAACCCATTTCAAATAAAAAAAAAGACGTATTGCTTATAACTAGGTATGCATACTCACGCCTACTATAAATCCCTGGTCCAGCGCCTCCCGCGCCCGTTCGTGTATGACGGCGGCCAGCTGACATAGCTCCGCGCCGTTGTCTAGCACATCCAGGAAGTTCTCACCGGACAGATACGTTATACCTGGGAGCAACAACAGCCGGGCATTAGACACACTAACTCTAGCTACATCATGATGGAAATTGTTACTCCTCAACTAATGCTGGGTGCAAGGCTCTATTTAGCAGTTTTGGCATAGAAGAATGGTACTGATAATCTTATCTTCTGGGTCTCCTTTTTAGGCTATAATGGACAGTAAACAGTCACTAATTGGAGCTCTGCATCCTTCGTCCCGGATAATTAAGTAAAGGGCATTAGATCACCTATCGCCTTTTTTGAAAACGCCTATTGGTGTAGAGGGACAGCCAAGTGGAGCGAGCAATAACTTCCAGTGAGTTAAGTTAGTTATAAAAGATAAGTGCAATCTCGCCATTTAGTAAAGTTACAACTTAATTCTTGCACAACTCGTTTAATAAAACTTAACTACAATATATAGGATTGACACACTTCTATCTTACTGCCATCGAAGATATCGTAAAACATAATCGTCGACCAAGTCCGTCCTACGAGAGACTATGCTGGACCTTCGTAGCTTTAAGAAATTTCAGCATTTCGAATTCATCCTCTAATGGCTATTTGTCAATACATAGGTATAGGTATGCTGGACAAACGCGTCATACGTCTCTTACTAAACGTTCTTAGATATCTGCAGCATTTGCTTGTCTGTCAATATTCAACAAAAGGCATCAACAAAATGAAGTGCTTGATAGATCTTCAGACAGCTTATGTTAAATGCATTTGGCATCATTGTGAAATTCGTGAGGTTCGTCAACTAAGAAGTGGGACTCTAGATGTAATGTAGTAAGTTTACGACTTTGTGAGTGAGTTGCATGACTGCAGCGTGCAGGAGCGCGGGTTCGGGCGCAGCCAATGCACCTAAATTTTATGACAAAGAAAAACTATCTATGCAACGCCTTCACGGTATCGACTCAAAACGATAAACGTACCTAATGAATACTCACTTAATAACAGAATGATCATAGCATAGCCCCTTACATTCATATTTCCAGCCTACCCAGTATGTCTGGTTTTATATTTGCGGCTTTTCTTATATCCTTCCAAAGCGTTCACAATAAGTATTCAGGAAGTGGTGAGCCTACTTTACAGAATCGTAAACAAAAACTAATGCTCTAACGGCCGTGGCCGACCCGTTACTGATTGGCTATTGAGTGAGTACTTTTTAGGCGTGAGTTTATGTATGTATGATGAGTTTTTCTGATCTGGCATTTTAATACTCTAGCATGTCTGCAGGCCGCGGAGCGTGCCTCGTGCGTGCCTGCCCGCCATTGCGCACGTAAACAATGTGATTTAAATCTGGAAATACGTGAAACAGCAAAACAATTCAAAATTATGAAGCGATGAGTAATAAAACATTGAATGATGTGCGCAATCCTAGAAATAGCAGTGTAGCAGAATAGTGTGAGAGTGGAAAAAGTATTCTTGATCTCAGACTAACTAGGTACCAGTTTGCCTGAATTTCTTTTATTTTCATAAATAACTAAATGCAATATTTCTCCAGAATTACTGGTATTTTCGCAATTGTAAGGGCCTGCTTACAATGCTCAATTATTTCCACCAGAAACGTAACACAAAATCTGGTATCAATTCACGGCAAAATAGGCACACCATATTTGCAAATAGGTACCTATGTATATTGAGTGTGCAATTCCAACAATAATTTACGAACCGCCTAACCGGGACGGTGCAGCGGTGAACTTTCACGACGGACATAAGGCAGGGATCGAAACCGATCGCATTCTCATGACCGTATCGCTGCAGATCTTGCCGACCGCCGAGGTTCTCTGCTACCCTGGTACCACGGGACCTTATTAATCGACGACCTTTGGCCCAATGGCACTGCTTGCAGATATATTTTATTATCGGGACCGATATTGCCGACTTATTGCATGGACGTAGATAAATAGTGGGATTGCCATTCATTGATTTGTTTGTATTGACTTCAATGTATCATTGGTGACTGAACAATATCTGCTGCAAGTTTGCCATATTGGGAAATATCGATAAATATAGTAAAATAATTAATGAAATTGGATGACCGATTATCCTTTAAAGTTAAAGTTCGCGAACACAGCTGGCAGTATCATCACGACGGTAATATTTTCTCATTGTTTGTCTTATTTCTTTTTTAGTTTATTCATGTATATTTAAATATTTGTGCTTATATTTATATGTAATTACTTTAGGTATATATTATATTTATAGTTTTAATAGGTTTATGCGTATCTATATTTAAAATATTTATTCCTCAATGTTCATGATTGCACCTACCTCTGTCTTTGCATCACCCAAAGGTTGGCTGGTAGAAACCTATGCCTAGCCTATGGCATTAATTCCGCATCTGTACATTTATGTGCTTGAAGTATTAAATAAATAAATTACGAATAAGTTTCGCCAAATAAGTTTGCTAATGGTAGGTATCGGCTCGAGGCAATCGTCGACTCTTCATGAATTATTGATATACGCATACAGCTCATATCTAAGCTGGTAATGCACTGAGTGAATCATCTAAATATGTAGTAGATAAACTAAATGATTTATCACTTCGTTAGCTGCACGCTTGCTTCTTCAAACTAATAAAATTATGAGGGAAAAAGAAACCACTGTGTCTAATTAAATATATAACACCTTCGTACCGGATGGATTTCCTGTCAATTAAAAATGATGGAAAGAAAACAAAAACAAAAGTTCCTTGAATATATGTAGATAATGGCCATAAATGCTATAAATGTTACACGATGCCAAATAAAATACTTACGAGAGAGCCAGATTTTTTAGCCAAGTCGGTAGATATTAAGAGGTAGGTAATTCTATTATTTCTGATATTTTTCACACAAAAATATAAACAGAAAGTGCAGTGCAGCAGCAGATAGTTGGCAATGAAGTAATTACTATGTGCGGCCTGCAATCTGTTGGTGGAAGAATGCGAGGCGACGCAGGGAACCGGCTTTTGGATGGCCAGATACATGTGTTATACATAACGTGAGCAAAAGATAAATAATATCGATGAGCTTGTGCGGGACCACCCAGCCACAAGGAGCACAGATTTGTATTGGATATAAGGTACTAGGATCTCATAGCGCTGAGATAGTCCGCGAGTATTTTTAGTTGAAAGATATGCAAACATTTTGCATATTACTTATGTGCTGATTTTATTAGTATTCTCTTGGCTGAGAAAACTATCAAGACATCTTATAACATCCGATGCATCCTTGTGAACTTAACCATTGTTAGGGTTCCGTACCTCAAAAGGAAGAAACGGAACCCTTATAGGAACACTTCGTTGTTCGTCCGTCCGAAATTATATCAAATAGCATCCGCCCCGGCTTCGCACGGGTAGATATTGGTATTTAACAATAAAAAAATTATAAATTTTAACACGCTCTTGGCAGACTTTCCATGCTTAGAACACTCGATCAAGTCTGCTTTTGGCAAAACAAACAATCAAAATCATCCGTTTAGCTATGATGCCGCAACAACTCACAGATAGCTAGGTAGATACTAGACATAACTGTAATAGTTAGACATATGGTATCGCGGACTTTTTTGTAGATATTGATGTCCTCTATAAAACTAGTAGATCACTTTGCTCTATTGTCAATAGTTTCCGCAGAACGTACACGATATAAGGATTGTTTTGGTATTTTTTCACACCTTGGGTTACATTATCGAAGTTTTCATACG
Organism: Luperina nickerlii; assembly: GCA_963855955.1. Lineage (NCBI taxonomy): Eukaryota > Metazoa > Arthropoda > Insecta > Lepidoptera > Noctuidae > Luperina > Luperina nickerlii. The sequence goes on from OY979671.1 coordinate 23,625,841, forward strand.
GATCCCTAACTTTTTTGAAAATATTCTATCGCCTATGTTCATTAGGGATAATGGAATTTGGGATTTGATGATTCTAATGGTGAAAGAATTTTTCGAATCGGTCCAGTAGTTTCGGAGCTTATTCAATTGAAACAAACAATAAAATTTTTCCTCTTTATAATATTATAGTGTAGACGTAGGGTCTATGGTCCCTTGGAACTTAAAAAACAATCAAGCTTCTTAGTCAATGCAATATAAAAATACGGCCATTTATGCGACATTTATGTTAATAATCGCAAACATAGAAATATAAAAAACAGAACAGAATAAATCGAAACCCATACCTACTGTAGGTACTTCCCGTTGAACTAGAATCATACAATTTGGCAGGTAAGCAATAGATCTCAGAGCACAAGTAAAGGAAAAGGTTCGAAAATCGTTAATTTGTAGTTGTAACACTAGTGTTGCCCAAATGCAAGACCAAGACAAGACCTTAGCCAGTCTTGGTCTTGGTCTTGCGTCAATACACCTGGTCTTGGTCTTGGTCTTGGTATTGCGCTCTCAGTCTTGGTCTTGGTCTTGGTCTTGCAGCAAGAGTCTCGCAAGTCTTGCGAGACTCTACTACTTAGACTAGACTACATTCAAATACCTATTAGCCTATTGCTCAGGGTGGCAGGGACATCGACGCGCAACCGCTTACCATGGATTCAGTACCTAGTACCTACATGATTCTAGACCCCCCTGCGTTGAAATTTTTCGTCGGTTTTTCTTAATTTTTACGTTTTTTTCTGCAATTTTTTTTTACTGTAAACTGTATAAAATCATTATTTCTATCTGACCCAATGAGATTTTTAATTAAAAAATAATAAATTCACTTGTTTCACTTAAAACAGCAATGTAAATAAAACTCGAAAGGGCTACCTGATCAGCTGTATTGCTAAAGTTCATTTGCGAGGTCAACACTGTCTTCGTACCTACGCTATTCGCTTTCAAATGGCGCGACAAAGGGACCGCAGCGCCAAGCGGTCTCGTCGTATTATTAACGCACTTGAAAATAAACTTTAAAATTATTACAATAAAGTGCATAAATGCTTGAACCTGACAAAAAATGCAAAATTTTGTGTGCTTCTGTCTGTCCATAGGCTACTTAGTACTATTATGTATTCTGTGCCATAGGTACTCTGTGGCGGCGAATGCGGCGCTCAAACAGTGTCAAATGCTGTATTAGGTACACTTGTTGCGTCTTTGATATACCGCGGCGGCGCGGCGGCGTCTTTGTCGGTAAATTATCAAATAAGTAGGTACGTAATACACTGACCGACGAACAGTTTATTCGCGGAACGTCATATTTTAGTAATCAACCATGAACCTTAATGCTTTAGCGATAAAGTTGAAAATCTGTTAAAGAAATGTGGCAGATTGTAGTAGCGTGATGTGCTGGCGTCTGTACCATAACATCGGCTGGCTTAAAAACTGCTAATAGTACTAGACCTACTCGACTCGCTGATATTTTTAAAATTTGCTGAATAGAAGAATAATATAAACTTTGAAACATAAATACCTACATAATTTTTACCAACCTACTAACGTTAGATTTGTACATCAGACTTTTACAAGAACCTATAATGTAATACTCTAAGTAGATATACCTACAAGGTATGAAATGAACTTTGCTAGAAAGTTATGCTAGGTACATTTTTATCACATATGGGAACAAATTTGTAAGTAACACGCTACCTACCTACTTAATTAATAGTCGAAACATATAATAATCAATACAATAAATACCTTTTAGTGTTATGACGATACGGTTTTGATACTGGGGAACGTCTATCAAAATCGGGATTGAAACCAAATACCATAACGCCCAAATTTCAGTTTGACTTAACTGCGAGACGCAAGAGTCTTGCAGGCTTAGTCTTGTTCTTGCTCAAGTCTTGCAGGGTTCAGTCTTGGTCTTGGTCTTGCTACAATAAGTCGGTCTTGGTCTTGGTCTTGGTCTTGCAAAAATGCAAGAACAAGACCAAGACTGCAAGACCAAGACCGATTTTGGGCAACACTATGTAACACATAATTTTTTTATGCGATTTCAAACTATTTGCAGTTCGAGAATTGACCGTAACGTATATCGATGTATGGGTGAACATATTTATCAACTACAATGTTAATTTTGTTCTTGGGATAAATTGATGAATTTATCCCAAGGAAGTTAGGATGCTAACTACGGAACCCTTCATTGTGGTCACACTTGTTCGGTTTTTTTTTTACATCTGCTGTATTGATACTTTGTTCTTCAGGGACAATTGCTGCAATAAATCAGCAGATAGCAGTTCTAGTAGCTCTACGGACTGATATGAGTTCAGTATGTTCTGTTCAACTTCAATAGTAATCAGTTACGCTGACTTCGAACAATATTTTTTCGTTCAAACGACAACAATAGAGCTTTTTGTACTATAGCGAAGATCAAGATTACGCTCACATCACGACCTCGATACCTACCTACTCTATGTACCGGCATGCATCGATCTAGTGTGGGGCGCGACCACCGAGAAACCGAAAGGTGGTCCAGCGATTCGTACAACTCTCAGCACAGCTGATTGCCTATTATCTTATTTAAATACGCATCAAGTAGGGTTTCCACTTCTTTCGCGGTTCGATCAAGAGCAAAGACAGACAGATTAATCGAGTAGTGGAAGAAAAAGACCACATGTAAGATCTGGATTGTCTAACGTTTGCGGAAGATAAACAGCAGTCGCTCCGAAAAACAGAGAAACTTACATAAATTATGTAAAATGACGGCAAGTGGATATCAGCACAGCGGATTGAATTATGTGCATTTCAGTCAAGCGGTGGACGCCTACAAAAGAACATAGAATGAATAGTCAGACAGTCAAGTGACAACCCTACTTTACATCATCACAATAATATTTAAATCACAATACAACACACACACACACATATGTCGCAACATTTTATTTGATTTTGTATGAGCTTTTCTTTAATTCTCTTAATTTATTTGATCGGACACACACATCCCTATTGTGTTTATTATTCCAGCGTATGGCACTCGTGGGTTGCAGCTGAAAATCAGCGTCAGGTGGTACACGTTGTGTTGTTATATGACATTACGCTGAGCTGTGGCCCTTTTGGCATTATAATCTTTGTTTTCTGTTTTTATAGTTTTAATGTGTAAGTATTTATTTTGCTGTAATGCCAATAAACGCATTTTTCTTTCTTTCTAAATCTCAAATCTGCAAAAACTATGGCTCGTATGAAATCTACAGTAATGAATGCCAAATTACCACAAAAAATATAATCTATAGAATGAAATTGTTTGCCGTTTTACAATGCAACAAATCTACTACCTAGTTGTCCAACCGTGTTTGCATACTATGAATGTAAACGTTGTTTTTTATTCAGAAATGCCAGATAATTGTGTAAACGACTGGTCTGATTGTTATCGGTACAATTAATAATTAACTGCGATAAAGTTTTACTTCAATATTTCAATTCGGCGAGCGCGGCAGTACCAGGGGACTCATGTAACCGGTTCTCATGAATGCATAGGGTTTTCGCCGTAATTAGCGCGATAATAATCGAAGCAGACAGCGTCTTGCAAAATAAATAAATATGTGATAAATAACAACGTCGCCGCAGACGCAGCAAGGACGCACGTACTTATAAGTTGTAGCTACAGAATTAAATGCCATTTAGGCCAGATAATGACAGGACACACACTGAGATGATGAGCAGCAGTTGTTTACTACGACATTCATCCACTTCAAGACTATTCATTCATGGAAGCTTGAGACTGTTCACGGTACATACACAAGTAAATAAACTCACGCATCCTTCCCACGGGGCGCGGGGTAGGCAGCACGCCACCCGCTATACGACTCCTTTTACTTCGTTTACGTATGAAGGTAAAAGAAACAAAATTACTATAGGATAACAACGGTTGTCCTATATGAGGAACAAGGTGTCAAGTTCACTGATACTCTATAGAAAAGCCTCCGACCAGCCGGGTGTTGTGTGTGGCGCTGGCGGGCAACTGTCCGATGATTCATGTCGGGCCGTTGCGCGTTGTATCTATCGTCGTTGCGCGTGCAAAAGCCGCTATGTATTATTTAGTTATTTTTGGTTCTTCATGTAGTTTTAATCGTTATTTCAATACACACATACTGTATAAACAGCTATGTGATAAGTGCAATAAGTATTTAAAGAGTTAAGGAATGTAGCTATGTGATATTCATACATCGAAAGTTCCGTATAAACACGCTAAATGTTATAATTCATATAGCTCAAATAAGTTCACTAAAAACACAGCGGCTTTTGCATGCGCAACGACGACGCTATGCTAGTTGCGCGGTAAACTCTGCTTGCGAGATTTGCGCGTTGTTTGCATGTGGCGTTGCAGATACCGCTACAGTCCTATACTTATTTCAATAATTACAAAATAATAGCAATTTGACCTTTTTGGTAGTTTGACTAACTTGGCCAGAGTGATAAACCTTACATAAATAATGTTTTAGAGTTTATTCTATAAATTCCCTATTCATTTTGGTTGCAACCTCACTCACTTGAAAACAAGCAAAAATGTAGGCAGAAAACTGAATATGTATAGGCAATTAGAATTTAAATGAAAAGCTGCGTCCAACTCGTTAGCTTAGTCGCAGTATGTCATTTTGATGCCGCAGTGAGTGCTCCTATGTATATTACAAGACGATTTGCATTTTGTCAACGTATGAGCAAACATTACACACATTGAACACAATCTTTCTACATCTAAATGAACTCTCCAGAATTTTCCAAGACGTTAAACTCGTAAGTTTTTATCCCACGCTAGAGGACAATGAAATAAATAAATTCATGAATCAATAACATTCATATCGCGACTTTGCAGTCTAATGAAAAATATACTCGTACTTAGGTAATACCTACCGACTTATCGAGGATGCGCATCAAGTTGGTGAGAAAAATAGAATTAAATCCGTCGCGCGTCCTCTCGGTCCGGTGATTACACATCAAAACGACTCATTAAATCGAATCTGTAATGCATTTAATCGTAATTATTAATTTTCGCATTCTAATAACGGTATCGTAAGGATGTCAATGCTGGTGACCAATCGGGCCAGCGATGTACCTACACTGCGCCCGCGCCGATTAACGGGCCGCCAACGGAACTTCGATATTGCAATAATAATAACTCCATAATTTATAAGGTGTAACTTTGCATTCCGTAATAATTTAAGGCAGGGGATTACGCGTGGCATTGAACTTCAGGGGCGTGTTTAAGTTTAATACTGAAACCTCGGTTGGGAATATAACAAAAGTAACGAGTAAAGTTTAACTGGAAAATTGATAACAATATGAAAAGATATGCACATGAAAATTAATGTAGGTAGAACTAGAAATAAATGCATTGCATTCTCACTATTTTAAACCATTTTAAATTATTTGTAATGCTGACAAGAAAAATGGACAGTTTGCGGGTAGTGCAAGGAAACAAGCAAATCCCTCATTAACAACAATACATAACATAACAGCTCAAAAATACCAAAACGCTTAATCCATTGACTTACACCAAACGCAAAATAGTATTTAAAATATTCATAACAACGCGTCTAGGCAGCGGCAGTTCATACTGTAGATATGAGTAGACACCCTAAACAGCCTAATATTACATTAGCATTTTATGCACGCCTAGTAAAAGTACTAGGCGTCCACTTTTACTGTAATTAGGTAAATGGCTGGCCTACGTAATTTAATTTAACTTGTATCCTAGAAATTCAATTCGTTTGAGTAACGATATAGCAATTACTCCACTACGCATGACTTTATATTAACTGAACTTTCATTGAAATTATGATTACTTACGACTGCCCGAAATTTAATCCCATAGGTTTTTTACTAAATACATTAATTAGCCGATTTAAGTCATTCGTATTTAATGAATTAGCAACAACATTTTTCTGTAGACACAAAATGCACTATTTTTTTGAGACGAGATTTGACGGAAGCTTTTGATTGTGTTGATCAAGAATATCACGATCCATTTATGTTTAAGTTACCACTCTATAACAGACACTGGCGAGCTTTCGATCTTGTTATCCTGGCGATCAAAGATATTATGCCTAGGCCCAATCAGAACTGATTAATAATTTCTTAGAAGGGTTGTGTAAAAAGGGTACGCCACATGGTTCAACCCTGGGTTCAGCAATGAAAACGAATTAATTTCAACAACAAACAACAGGCAACCACATCTGATAGGTGATGGTCTAAATGTTGAAGCATTCTATGTTACAACACAGTTATGTGGTCATGTGTCGCCAGCCATTACATCGACCCGCGACGTCACCCACCCGAGACATGGCCGATCATGCGTTGCACTAATTACTATTTACTAATAACTTGCCTTACTTATGTTACGGTATCGCTCATTCATGCCCTACATTCGTGACGCTTTTTATATAAAACCATCCGTCATCGCTTGCACGGACAATTCATGAGTTCAATGAAGCATAAAACAGACATTGTGCTAATCGATACATTTTTTGCTTACGTGTTAATGTGGAAACTACCTCTGGGTTATAAAGTTCATATAGCTTTGATTGGGGATAGTAATAATTAATAATTGGGGGATATAATAGTGATGATCTTCTGACAGAAAATTAATTGAGAAGACGTGTATGTGAACGTAATGGCTGTCTCGTGCGTGTCATGTTGGTTTAAGACACAATAATCTACTATAATGCCACTATTACGAACATTATCGTAAATTATATCGTCAGTACGTAAGATAAGAGTTTTCCCAAATAGATGATAATGCTGTAACATAATTTTATTGAATTTGTCGGAAAGTCGTAGTTCTCATTTGAAGGGGACCACCCGACGTGCCCGCCATTTACAAAGTATTGTAAAAAATACATGGAGATTAACACAATGTAGATAGGCAGTAGTGGCGTCCGTTTGACGAACCACATTTAATAGCGATCAATACAAATCGTCTTGCAAATGAAGTTTTTATGACAAGAGAAGAATACCCTTCATCCATAAGGGGCACTATGTTTTATAGCCGTAATGATGATAACAATCAATGAAAATCTGCAGGAAATAATACATTACAAACGAATACTTAAATGCATTAGCCAGCCTCGCCTTACCATACAATGAACAGAATTTCAGCAGTTAACCAACCAATTGCAATATGAAACTATCTGCTCTGTATAACTAGGACTACAAGAACCAGCGGAGTTAAGTCGCAAAGCAAATCAAGCAATACACAAAACTCAGAATAATATAAGAATTTAAAAAGGAGCACTCCTTTGAATCTAATTTGTATTTCTCGTTTCAAGACCGCACAAAGGTTCTATCTGATATGAATTGATAGTTTATAACACGATTGCGCCACCTAGGACTGAGTGTTGTCGTAAATCTGCGCGTTTGTCTTCGCACGTGTGTGTCTGCTCGTGACTCGCCTGCCATGTAGGCGGCGTGAAGTGTTCACCCATCGCGCAATACTCCTTGAGCCAAAACATTCACTAGGCCAGAATAAATCGATCAAACACCAGAATTCATTAGAATTATGTACATATTTGCCTAATTTGAAAACTGGAGAAAACATGACAAAAGTCCAAAAAGAACTAAGAAGCACCTAATAAGAATTTCAAATACATATAGGTATAGATACGGATTGCAGCGCTCAAAAGTGCAGAAATAGATTTATGTTCTCTTTTTTTATTTTAAATATTTTTTCCTTTTTCGCAGTCTTATTTTTTTAAAGTATTTACATAATTTAAAAAGCTAACAGTGTTAAAATAATAATATGAACAAGTGTATAAAAAGGAAAGGAAATAACCAAAGGGCATCAAAAAATTCGTCCGCATCGATGTCAACAAGAAACGTGCCCAAAAGGCTGTCAGCATTGCCACATTGTATGGCAATGCTGATTCTTTGGTCTAAAAATAGGCCAGTCCTCTGGCACGTGAAGAGTCGACCAACCGCCTAAATAAATAACATTTTGTTACTTCTGCAGACCGAGGAATTCCAAAATTAAATACATTTTAACATAACTAAAACGGTAAGAAAAATTATTCAAAATATTTTATTAGTTAACGCCTATAGGCTCTTAATCTGATAAGGTAGAAAAAAAATTATAAATATTGCTTCATAAACAGCATGTATAATTACATTGATTCCATATCCACCTACATCGAAGCGTGAATTTGTCATGGACGTAGTAAAGTTAAGCTGCTAATTATCAGCACATCTTATAACGTTGTCCGCTGACTGCCCACGCGGCGCAGGCGCAGGCCGGCTCTCGTCAGCAACTACACAAAAACCCGCGTGATCATATATGGAAGTGATGATACAATCACTTGTCGTACAAATTGTGCTTTAGTATTACGATTCCTTGGCCCTGTGTACTATAAATATATTTCAAGAATTTGGAATGGACTTAATCGCATTTTGACTTGAATTGATTGATATTAGGTACCTTTTATTCATTTGCAAAACATTATTTTGAACTCCAAGTCACCTCTGTTGATCTTTGATTAGAATAACAAATGGCAAGAATAGCTGATGTAGTCTAGTTTATGGCGTGCTTCTAAATATAGAACTTAATAATATGTAACTATGTACTCCCGATTCAGAACTTGTTGGTTAACTTGAATCGCGACGCGACGCGCTACGAGAGTACCTACATGTAATGATGAGGTACATGGTAACATCCGCTGAACCTAGTCGTCATTCAGTTCGCAGAAACATTCATCGCAGCATTCTCACATTTAAAAAGTTATCTTTGACCATTTTGATTTACAAAATTTCTTTTGGAAACTCACATGGCATTTGTAAGTCGGAGAAACTCATAAAATTACAATTTTGCACGGCGACGGGCGGTCGCTCTGCATTATATGTATAACCCATCCAACCGCGGGTTTATCTAAATTCTAAACACTGTTTCTGTTCGTCAAGTTTTCTACTACACAACTTTATTACTGTCAAGTTATCTGAATGGTGATAGTTTAATTGTTATGATCCGCGTCAGTATCTCTACAAAATGTAGTGTGACTTACCTATTGTCTTATTGATCCAGTCAGCCAGGTCCTCCTGCAGTGGGTACAGCTGTCTCGCCTGCGAGTACAGTATCTTCTCTCTGTAGAAGTCCTCGTCTTCGGAGCACGGCGTCTGCGCCGCCAGCGCACAGTCCGCGCGCTCAAAGCTGCTGCTCATCTTTCTATTCACTACGATGTCTCCGTGACCGATATGGCGTTCCTCTTCTTCCTTCCCTCCTTCGAACGAGCTCCGGATGTACTCGAAAGCATTTGTCCTCTCAAAGGCATTAAAAATTCTATCAAAGTTTCCGCTCAACGGCCTGTCGAAGCTCTTGGGCTCCACGGAGGTCGGCGAGGTGACCGGCCCCCACGACGTGCGGCTGCCGATGGCAGTCGGCCCGCACCGGTAATATGCCATTGTCAACGCTTCCCTGCAACAAGGATAATACAACAGTGAACATCGGTTCAATTTCAGATAAGACGCAGCCAATGTATCTACTTTGAACTGAACAGAAAACAATGTTAAGAGTCTATATTATGCTGTTTTGGTGATATTGGGCGATCTAGATATCGGTATCTGTAAGACTTGAGAGTTTGCTATTTGGACACATTAAACTTGGACTTATAATCTTTAAATTTGTAGAAGCGAAAACACGATTGGATAAAAAAATCTCGATAAAAAAAATTACGAAAAAACCTCGTTTTGCACTTATTTTGAGTTAGATCTCTGAAACCCTATGGAATTTAATGATGATTTTTAAACTAATAGATAGGTAATAATATTATCTCAAATCGTGCAGAATTATTTTTTTATTTTTCTACTCGTTCTCCTCGTAATTAGCAATTCAGTGATTTGGCGCTTGCGTCATTTTATTCTAAGCGAGCATACTCTCTTTCTGTCTCTTGTTTTGCACGCGGTAGTAATAGCGCTATCCTTTTCAATTTATTCAATCAGTCTGCTACGGCATCTCTTGGAGGACGAACCTATGTTTGGCGACATTACAGAGAGAGGACTATTTTCGACATTTTTATTTTGTTTAGTGGTAGGTATTACCTACTGTAAAAAGGAGTTAAACCCGTTTGGTGTAAACATAATAAATTATTATCATTATTTAGTGTAAATAAAGATGGGCAAAAAGAAAACTCTCGGAAAACACGACACATGGTTGGCGCCACGGAACAGAAAAAACACTTTTTTCTGTTCCGTGGTTGCCGCAGTGGCTGAGCGATCGACTGCAGTGCGATTCTGTAACCATCTCACCGTGAAAACTTAGGTGAAGTGAGCGTGGAGTGAACTGGCAGTGTCATCTTACCAGATACTAGGGATTGACCAAGCATACATTTACAATCATAATCGAGATTTTAATAATATTTTTTTAGCCTAATCCTATTGATATTTTTATATAATTCAAAGCTAGTATTTTAGTGGTCAAAACATTAATATTTTGTGGGGTTTTACTTACAATAAAATAGCAAAACAGAAGCGCAGTCAGAATCTCAATCCTGTTTTTTTTATTTTTTCCCTAGTCTAGTAAGTCCTTATACAATGTGGAACAGGAATTACGACATTAAATTAAAACGAGCACAGTACTAGTCCATCAAAACATTTTAAAACATGAAGATTAGTAGGATATGGAAAATTTAAAAATTTCAATTTTCAAACAAAATAAATGGCAGAATCAACTGCATAAAAAGTAAACACGCTTTATCTACGAAAAGTCACTGACCTATTGCGCGGCGTGGTGCGGGGTGCAGCGGGCGGCGCGGGCGGCGCTGCCGCGGTGTTGGGCGGAGGTACTTTCAACAAATCAGCTGCATAAATTCACTAAGTTGCGAGTTGTTAATTAATAAAAGATCACTGATTGAATAATTAATCACATCACAATCTTTAAATCATCAATAGTCAAATTTTCAAAGTGTCCCCCGTTGTTCATTATGCACAAGCGACATCGTCTTATTAAATTTTCACGGACTCGTCTTAACAAGTCCTCATCTGCCATTCTTTTAAGTTTGTCGAAGGCATTAATTATTTTAATTTTTAAATCGTCCATGGCATATCTCTGGATAAAAGTTGTTGAACTTTTCTGAACTTGTAAGGTCACCGGTAACCCAGGTACCCTACATGAGACGGTCAGTAACACCAAGGCGTTGCTGGCCTTCCTCGAGAAGCTGGGGTGGATCGAATAATCGATTTTCCCACCCGTACGCAAAATACGCGCATTGACGTGGAGTTGCGGACACCAGCCCGTATTACTTATTACCTAAGGTCGCCGTGCATGCCGTTTCAAAATTCTATGAACAGTTCTGTGACTCACTTGAAACCGCAGCGCTGCGTTCCGAAGGCTACAAATCGGGTTGTTTTCAAAATGTTGTAATATCCGGTCCTCGATACTTGAATTTGAAGACACGCCCTCTCCTTGAGGAACCAAAGGCTGATGCTCTCGTAACCTCTGAACGGCCAGGGTAAAAACACGGCCATTGATAGGGCACGTTTTTGTGTTACCATATCTCTCCCGATATGTACGCAAAGCTAAAGCCGCATTTTGGTGACATTCTCCGTACGTAAGTACCATGTCGGTGTACTAGGCAGCTTATTTGAGGCATAATTAAACTAAGAAACTTACGAACCTAACCTAAATCACAAAACTTATAGCTACCTAATAAATGCCTAAATAACTTAAGTACTAATATTACACTATCACTTAACCATAAGTCACACTAAACTACACACACTATGCACTAATCCAACTATCATAAATCGTCTTTAATCACAATAACAACTAAAACTTTTCATAAAATAACGACAATGCGCGCGCGGCTCGTCTTGTGATAAAAAAGTCGGCGTGTGCTACCTTCAAAGGGCGCCGCTATGCACTGACTGACATAGTTACCGAGTCAAGGACTTTTTGCCGAAAAATTCCGCTCACACACACACACTCGCAATTTTCTATGCACCACTAATGCATTATTTGCGTAAGTAATATTTCTTTTTCTTTCTAATTGTAGTATTTTGCGGGAGTGGGCGGGGCGTGTCAGATAGGGATCGTATGACACTTTTCTCTGTCTTTCAAGCATCTATCTATTGCGAAGTAGAGAATAGAATCGTACGGTTTTGCACAGGTTCTTGACCTTACAATGTTTACCTATTATTACGGACTCAGTTCTACATCATGTTGAAAAATAAGAAAATGAAAAATAATTTCCTGTGGCTAAAGTATTCATTGGATTTGATTGATTTTTTGTATACGGGTAAAGTGGATGCCACTCTTTACGTGGTTTAAAGGAATGTCAATCGTCCTGCCCCACATTGTATAGACTGAGGCGCGAGCGCGTCACGCACGAACAGTAAATAAAATTAAAACATTCACGTTTATGACAGCTAGACTGATGAAAATACGCATCGACATTGTTTGGTTATTATGAGCAATTGTAGATCGAGTCTAGTAAAGACTGCGACGATGTTCAGCGTTGTTATTAACCCAAATCTATTGAATTAGAAGAGATAACCGAGTGTGTCAAGTCATCGAGTGCTAACGGATGCCTAGCTGACGGACCATAGAATGTAATCCCACGTAGTTTGTGTAGCGTGATCACTCCACCCGATTCACGACACTAAATGTCGTAAATCGGGTGAAGTGAAGGTGAAGTGATCACGCCGCGCTTGCGCGTTAATCACTGTCATTATCACATTGCAGATTGCGTGATCACTTCACCTTCACTTCACCCGATTCACGACATTTAATGTCGTGAATCGGGTGGAGTGAAGGTGAAGTGATAAGATCACGCCGCGCTTGCGCGTTAGTCACTCATTATCACATTAGAGATTTGTTTTTACATATTTAACTTGTAAGGCGTCATGTATAAGAACATTAGGAAAATGCAATACCAACGTCAAATAAGTGCAAATATTTTATCGCTCATCGCGCGCCCGTGTTTGCACTGCACCTCTAGTAACCCTTAAATGAAGAAGTGGTTGGTGTCAACCCTGAAGTGTATGTATGGTCCCTAATAGTGCATAACGTAGTAAGTACCTACACTCCTTTAGAATATAAGTAAGCAGTTTACATCAATGCGCATTGTAACATAAATTCACTAGATATTCATTAAAGTACATTCTATCAAGCTGGTTGTCTAATTCTAACGACCCTTGAACCCCCAACATTTCATGGCGACCTTCGATATGGCGACCCTGCCTTAGAGTCTGCCAAGGGGCAGATTAAGCAAAGTTTTCGTTGAGCGATTTTCAAAATGTGTAACTCTAAAGTAGAAAAAGACGAGGTATTCGCCAATCAAAACGCGGCTGGTGGAGGTGTTGACGCCGAGGTGGTGTTGCTATGGTTACGAGATTCGAGTGGAGTGATATATGGTACATTCCGAATTGCACTGTAATCGACTACAGCGTGCTTACACCTTGACCCCAATTCTGCTGTATGGTATTTATCTATTATTCCCCGCATGCGCATAATCTTACCACGCCGTACGGTTGTCAAGCGTGGTATTTTGACAGTTCAAACCGGTTTCGGTCATTGTGTCATAGAGAATACGTTAATAGCAGATGTAGTGATTAGGTTAGGTAATACGGGCTGGTGTCCGCAACTCCACGTCAATGCGCGTATTTTGCGTACGGAGTAAGTGATTAGGTTATTAAGGAATTGACGTGGTTTCGAAGTAATGAATCATTAAGTGGTCATTGAGAATTAGGGCCCTTTTCTGAATTAACGTGAACGCGATAACGATGTCCCGTGAATCGACATATATGAAGTCATGGCATGTGCCATCTTGCGATAACGCCGACTACCGACCATGCCCTAAATTAATAATTATCACCGATCTTTAAACTAACGTGGCATTTTCGAAATTGTGCTTCTGGCTACAGTCGCCACCTTACCAAAGAAGAGGAAATTCGTGGTGTATACACAAATAAATACTATAATCCAACCATGAGTAACTATTCAAGTGAATAGGTATATTACTGACTCTCAGCTGCCATAGTGGTCATTTATCTAAATCGGAAAGCAAATTATTCATGTGAGCGATGATGACTTAATTCGGAATGAGCCATATTTCACGCCGCGGAAGCGCGTTAGGCGCTGGCGAATGTTTTGACCACTAAAATACTAGCTTTGAATTATATAAAAATATCAATAGGATTAGCATTAAAAAATATTATTAAAATCTCTTTTATGATTGTAAATGTTTGCATGGTCAATCCCTAGCATCAGTGGGATGACACTGACAGCTCACTCCACGCAAGTATTCACGGTGAGATTTTTACAGAATCGACATGCAGCGCTGCGTGTCGCGGTCGCGGGTTCGATTCCCGACCGGACAAATATTTGTATTGCCTACAGGTAGTTGTTCCGGGTCTGGATGTTTGTGTATGTGAATTTAAATGTTTGTAAACGCACCCACGATACAGGAGTAATTCCTAGTGTGGGGAAACGTTTTTTAAAAAAACAAAAACAAAACAAAACGTTTGAGGGAACAACTCCGTATTCTGAACGAAAGAAAGAAAAAAGTAAGTACAGACGCCAGCATGTCAAGCTACTACAATCTGTCAAATTTCTTTAATAGATTTTCAACTTTATCACTGAAGCTTAAGGTTCAAAGTTGAATGGGAAAATTTGACAGTTTCGGGTAGCTTGGTGTGCTGGCGTCTGTACCTAACTACCGATTTATATAACGGTATCAATTCTTTTATTTCCTTAGCTACTTAGGTATTTCGAATGTCTATTGCCTAGGGAAAAAAAGTAAGTAAATGGTCTAGCGGTCGCAAGCGCTACTGCTGAGCTGTGAGGTCCTGGGTTCGATTCCCGCACCTCTGCCCACCTCATCGGGCAATACAGGCGTGATGCTTTGTATTAATGTATGTAAATTTTAAATCGCATAATGTAACATAATTGAATCTTTCCCGTACAATGAGACGCCAGCACATCAAGTTACTACAATCTGTCAAATTTCTTTAATAGATTTTCAACTTTATCACTAAAGCATAAGGTTCAAAGTTGATTGCGAAAATTTGACAGTTTCGGGTAGGTTGATGTGCTGGCGTCCGTACATTATTAATCACGCCGACAAAGTGGTAAAATAAAATCTTGAAAAAAAATTTTTTTACGCTATCGGTTTTTTTAGGTACACGTAAAGTGGGGAAGTTTTTGAAGTGAAAACTTCTTTAGCATCGCTGTGATTTGAAATTTTATGTGTTTTTGTGGATCGATGGATGGATGGATCGATGGATCGCCGGATCGCGATGGATCGATGGATTGATGGATGGATGGATGGATGGATCGATGGATCGAAGGATCGAAGCATCGATGTATCGACGGATCAAAGCATCGATGTATCGACTGATCGACGGATCGATGGACCGATGGATCGATGGATGGATGGATCGATGGATGGATGGATCGATGGATGGATGGATCGACGGACCGATGGATCGATGGATCGAAGGATCGACGGATCGATGGATCGACGGATCGATGGATCGACGGATCGATGGATCGACGGATCGATGGATCGACGGATCGATGGATTGACGGATCGATGGATCGATGGATCGACGGATCGATGGATCGACGGATCGATGGATCGACGGATCGACGGTTCGACGGATCGATGGATCGATGGATCGACAGGTCGATGGATCGATGGATCCATGGATCGACGGATGGATGGATGTATGGATGGATCGATGGATCGACGGATCGATGGATCGATGGATGGATGGATGGATCGATGGATCGACGGATCGATGGATCGACGGATCGGTGGATTGACGGATCGATGGATCGACGGATCGATGGATCGACGTATCGATGGATCGACGGATCGATGGATCGACGGATCGACGGTTCGACGGATCGATGGATCGACAGGTCGATGGATCGATGGAACCATGGATCGACGGATGGATGGATGTATGAATGGATCGACGGATCGATGGATCGATGGATGGATGGATGGATCGATGTATCGACGGATCGATGGATCGATGGATCGACAGATCGGTGGATTGACGGATCGATGGATCGACGGATCGATGGATCGACGGATCGATGGATCGACGGATCGACGGATCGACGGATCGATCGATCGACAGGTCGATGGATCGGTGGATCCATGGATCG
Source organism: Luperina nickerlii (assembly GCA_963855955.1). Lineage (NCBI taxonomy): Eukaryota > Metazoa > Arthropoda > Insecta > Lepidoptera > Noctuidae > Luperina > Luperina nickerlii. The sequence goes on from OY979671.1 coordinate 23,642,006, forward strand.
ACGGATGGATGGATGGATCGACGGATCGATGGATCGATGGATCGACGGATCGGTGGATCGAAGGATCGACGGATCGACGGATCGATGGATCGATGGATGGATGGATGGACCGATGGATGTAGTATGTTACAGTCGTTTGTAATTTCAGCTACGGAACCCACTATGCATGGCCCGACTTGCTTGGCCAGTATTTTTATTATAAGGAAACATTTGTTCTAGGTACATAGTTATTATGGTTATGTTATGAGTTTATTTTTGTAGGAACATTACTTTTTGTTATTACGGTACTTAATACGATATTTGTATTAGGTACATACATACCTTCGAATGTTGCGCGTCGCGTAATTTGTTGAAACCTTGTGAAACCACTTTGACTTTAATTTTTTTATGGGATTTTTATTGTTATTGTAATGGTATTATATAATTTTGAATATTAAATTGTTTAATAAATAAATATTGATGAATATTTACATATAATATTTTATTTCATACTAACCTTTTAGGTAAGTAGGTACATAATATATAGATTGAGTACCTACGCGAGGACTGAATAACGGATCAGACTAGATAGTCTCGAGTCCACGAAAAAAAAAAACACGAGCCTCTAAATTTCGAAACTCGCGTCTCGGGATGGAAGCCCTAGTACCTATTTACCTACTATATTGGTGGTATGTCAGTTTGTAGGTCTATGAACGGAGCTTCCAAATAATTATGTATTTACCTATACCGACAATGAGCTCGTTTGATTATAATCAGCTATGTTATGCTTTACCTACACATCGCGATCGATCCGTCGTACCAAATACTTCCGTGAATTTGAACTTTATTTGAATGACATAATTTTTTACGAATACATTTTTATTGCCATATGAATCAAGTTCAAATTCACGAAACGGCATATTCACGGCCCGTCTTCGGCACAGAACGCTGTTGATCGCCTGGGCACCGCGCAGTTTAAACTCGAACTCGACTCACGCACTCGAACGCGTTGCCGCGCGCCGCCTGCGCCGGTGGTGGCGCGCCGCGCGCTATGCCATCGCGTATTATTGTAGAGGGGGCGCGGGCGAGAGGTACGAAATCGCTCGCGTTGGGCTGCCAAGGCGCGCTCTTAAATGTAAGCGAGTAATGGATGACAAGTAAACATGAACACACAGTCATATACAACACATATACACATATGTATTAACATGATATTATTCTTAACGAGGGCTTTGATGAGCGTCATTCCACCGCATAAACGGCTGTTTCAACAAATATGAACTAGATAATAAAAGAAGTTTAAAGAGAACGTTTGGCAACCAATTTTCTGCACGAGACTAATTTGCATGTCTGACAAGGGCTGTAAAAACTAACTAATGATGAGGCGAAGGTCGCCGGCGCTCTGACAGACAGTAATTAAGACACAAAGTGATCGCTGACACAGAGATATGAACATTGACAGCTGGTAATTTACCGACAGGTTTAGGTGAATTCGCTAAAGAAATAACTATGATTTTGTTTTGATTGGACGCGCCCACTTCTCCCGGAAGTTCGTATTAAGGGGTTTACAGGTATTAAGGGGTTTACTAACCTAACCTAACCAAAACGCAAGTTTTAGAAACAAAGTACTTATATGATCGACTGCAGTAAACAAAATCAGAAAATATATGATATTCTTCAGGATATATGATAGGTGTGTTGAAAACATAATACAACTAATTTGATACGATACAAAAAAATCGTGAAGATACCTCTAAAAACTTTCTTTTTACAATAAAAACCATACTAATATACATACAATCATGCTGATTTTTTGTCAGATTATTCTACAAGTAACATACTAAAATACTATTGTTTTAATTTTTTAGTCCAAACAATAGATGTTTTGTAATTAAATAATTGCTTCATATTTTGCAATAAATTACCAGCGTGTTGTCATCGTCGCGCGTCGGTTCTCTTTCTTTCCTATGCAGTTCGACAGTGACCGCGCTTTAGGTCATGTAAGCCCCTTAAACTTTTAGATTAGCTACACACGAGATGATAAACTTGGTTTCGTAAATAAAATAAATAGTAGTCAGGGTGCGGAATATTCAAAAAGTGATTTCAGTCAGTTTTGATTTAGGCATATTGCTTGGTATCATCGGTTTATTAACAAAGGAGTTTAACAATGGCACTGTTGAATGTTTATTTTCATTGTTGCGCTGAATCATACTATCACAACCACGTTCAATGTAAACCTTCTTCATGGGAATTCTAGAGTCCTCGCGACTGTAGTGATGGCGCCGAAGTTTGGTAGATCGTCGGCAAAAAGACAAAAGGTTGGAGTCGCGGGTAGATCACACAATGTCCATGCCTCCCATATATGTATGTGCCGGTCGTGCTGCGAGTACCAAGGTACGTGACGCGAATCCCTACACGACGATATTTGGTATTGTTTCAGTTTGGGCCATGTTTCCGCCGCTACTTAATAGTAGAAGGAGATCAAACAATTTCTATTTGGCCACTAATTTAGCGACTTCTAAAACAGAAATCCACCACCAAAGGTTGCCTAAACAGTTTGGAACATGTCACCAGAATTCATAAAGCCTAAAAGGAAAGGGCATACAAGATGTGACATAGATTCCAATGATCATACCTCATACAAAATAACATTTCACAATATCTATAAATTATTCCTTCCGTTCCTATACGCATAAGTACAATAAGTGTCACTTGCAGGAGCAGGAGCATGCGTCACTTATGAAAGGAAGTCTACACGAACAGGAAAAGGAACAGAAAAATAACACACAAACATGTACCATTTTTATAGTAATTCACGATCTGAGGAAATAACTTCGTGTAGTTCACTGAGTTAGAGGTTCGTGTCGCTCGTGTGCACCTGGGTCTATGTCGGTCGTGGTGCGCCGCTTCCATTGTGCGCGGTGGTCCTTGCGTACGCGTGATCACGTCCTGGGAGCGCGGATTGGACATGTAGTCACTCCGTAAGCAATTGTACAAAATATGAACAAAATGCAGCAGCATTGAATCGAGGTAGAGAATCTAATACTGAGCAATAATAATAGTGGATTAAAAGGAACATTATCCTTGTGAAATGCAGAAATTAAGTAGATGAGTGTTTATATGTAGCAGCCAGTTAAATTGAATCAAAAGATTTTCCAGCACTAACACGCAAGAATAAAATAACATTGCCAATAATAGTTTAAACTTATTCAAATTACGTTTTCCCATGAAATTTTAATATTTTCCCCATGACAGTTAATTTATGTGAATGGGAGCAATTGGGACGAGCCGGCACCGCGCCCGTCTGGGTCGTCCCAACGGCGGCGGCGGTGCGACACGGAAACCACGGGAAAATCGATTCCGACGAATTGGGACAATATTTTGCATGTCATTACTTTATTTCTATTTCAAATTGTACCCTTTTCCAAAACCTTAGAGTACAATTTTCTTTGTTTCCTCTTTTGATGGAAGATAGATAACACGCGAGACCGGGTGCAGGTGACTTGCGGATTTCTTCAGGAAAACATGGTTTTATAACGAAAAGTTTGGTCGAAGTACACTCTCTGTAAGAATGCAGAGGAAGTTTCGCTTCAGGCCGTTTTCCTCACGATATGAATATGTAAGTACCTTAATAAAAGTTGAAAACTCAATACATTATGAAAAGAAACTTTCATGCTTTGTTTCATCAATACAGTCGAAAACATCATAAAAAGTGTTTTTGTTTTTACGACTTTGCCCTTTTGAAGCAACAATATTTAACGCAAACGTCTGATCACACTACGTTGGCAGTAGATGACGAATCGAACGCGAGTCTTGCTACGCAGTTGCAGCAGTGAGCCTAGCATCTATCAACATAAAGTGGTCGGACCTATGTTGTGTTGCCCACGCGCACCGAGCTTACGATGTAGGGCTTATAGGGCTGCCCGATCTGAAGGATGTATTTTACAAATCAATCACATTCTTTTCAAGGTGCCCAATATTAAAATGATGTTGTTTTTAACTCCAACGATTAACATCAGACGTCCATGGAAAAAAGAACAACAGTTCGGTCATGATCTTCATGTTGCTTCTTCAAATGTGGTCCTGTGTTTGTCGGCCTGTCTTCTTCACTTTCAGCTAAAAGCCATAAACTATAATTAATTTCCGATTGAGTCCCTGCACAATATATCTCCACCTAAGCAGCTGTCAGCCCTATACCGTGTAGGTCAAGTTGAGCGGGCCGGTCGCGTCGTTTAAGAAAATCGTCCATTTACGCAAATTACACGCAGACTCGAAGGTCTCCACTCCCGGCAGCTTTTTCATTACGACGCTCTTGAGCCCGTTTACACGGTTCGTTTGTGTGAAAAATGAACACACATTCACTTGAAGATGGGAAAGGATGAGCAACCTTATAATGACAAAGTTACAGCTATTTTTTGACATCTTATTACTGAATCAAGTTCAGAGAAGTCGTAATGAAAGTTATTGAGTTGAACCGAGAAATTGAAGAGGTCGAGATAAATTGCACATCATTAGTCTGACAAACAGCTGAGATACTTAACGGCCAATTCAACTTTGAAAAGGAAGAATCAATCTGATTGAATAATACGAAGAAGCTTGTCCCTCAGTGACTAGGGCTAACAGGAATATTGGAGACATCTCTCAGTGAGTGGTTGGTCGTCGAGCGGCGGCGGTGCGTTGACTCCTGTGCGCTCCTTAATTGGATAATCACATTCACTCCCGCTTAGAGCCGAGTAACCAATGCAACTCGCACATTGTCCGCATTGCATACATTCTTGCACATCTAAGATTTCAGGGCGATAGTTTCTCTCTCTACGTTCAAGTATTTAGCGTTCATTTGATAAGCCGGTTGTCGAAATGTCATTCGTTTCTTCATTTTTAACTGCGTTTTAGAAAAGTAGGAGCATATTGCGTTTGCGTCTGTATATTGTATTCGAGTGCAGTCAAAACAAATCCTGGATCGAGTTAAAAGTGCATTATCGGTAGTGCATTAGTAGTGCATCGCGGTTGCGAGCCGACGGTATCGTGTTACCGCTCCATTGTAAGGGGACCCTTATGGACTCAGTAACCGCACGGCACTCCCTGATGGAGTCGATAGTTTTCTGAGATTATGATTGCCTAATACTCGGTGTGTTGGTATGGACATAACGGCAATATAGCATGGATTTTTGGTGTCTATGGATAGTCCTCTCTTACAAAAGGAATGAGTCTACATGAGTCATAAGAAAGAGGCGGGCGGTAGCAGCTGGTAACTGGCTTTTATACCCTTTTTTGCAAATGTAAAACATGCATGTACTAAGCAGGTACAAGCCGCTCCGACGTGCCTGAAGACTGGTCGTCTGCGATAACCGCGCATGCATGAGCTATCTGCCGCGTGTCGTCGACCCGGGAAAGGACAGCTATCGACGCAGATTTATGTCAAGAGATCGCAGATACTTCAATTGATCCTGTCGCACTTAGAAAGCATTGCCAAGGAAAACGGTACTTATGGTTAATTGAACTGGATTTTGCTTTGGCTTGGCCCGTTGAGTCACCTTTTTGTATTTCTCTGGGAATTCCTTGGTCTGTAGGGATGCGTTTATGCTTATCGCGAAATTCAACTCAAAGGACCAGCTGGCGCGAGTAGTTTTGTGTCAAGAAATGTTAGCAAAGTTAAGTCGTAAAACAAAATGTTTTTCGCGTTAGGAAGTCGTGTTGGCAATATTGGGGTCAGTCCTAAAAGGTCGGCTTTACGAAAGATAAAGTAAATTCACGATGCTAAGTGATGTAGTAATGTAATTGGTCACCCCTTCAACTACATGTCCACAAGATTACAGGCAAGCAAACCAGTGTTGTAATCTTATCTCCACATAGCTAAGTAAATTATTCGCTAACGGCCCGAAATAATCATTCAGAAGAGAACGAAATGGTTCTACGAGTATGTAGTGGAAATGGCAACTTACAACTTTACAAGGAAACTTCATTCTTAAGAAGAAATTTTATAGATTGTAGAAATTGATTGATGTAAAAACTCAAGATGTAAGTATGTATACCAATTATTGCTTTTATTATTTTTACTTTCTAATACTTTTTATAAAATTGCTCACAAATACAAGGACACCATGAGCTGGTGGCGTTTCTAATGGAAAACGTGCGGAAACCAAATCAACTTCACAATGTTCAGGTATCGGTGTCAGAGTTACCGCATCTTAGCGGCATGCCGCGCAGTACCGCACTCGGTTTCTAGGCGCCTTTACCGCAAGACACATATGTATACTCGCTTTCGACAGGCGGAGTCGGTTAACTCTGAGGTTTACTCACAGTTCTCGAGTTTGGACTGTTATGTGTTATGATGAAATGAAATACAATACGTTCTATGTAAAGTTTACATTTCCATATTTCTCACATTCTAAATGAATCACAAGTCATTAGAAAAAGAAAAAGTCAACGTTCTTTCATTAGTTTTTAAATATCTATTTTCGGTCTGCAGACCAATTCACCTCATCGCAGGATGTTCAAATCATTCACGCGTATCAGCGTGACTAGACTCAGGCACCATTTTCACCCAATCCGAGTGGCTCTCTCTTGAACGCTCAAATTCCGCACATTTGTAGGCATTGCGGAGCGATCTGTCACGTTGTCCACTCGACGTTGACGCGGCGGCGCAGTGCCGATCACGTTACTGGACGTCAACACTTACACTCATTTGTAAGCCAGGCCAGTGCCCCTGCTGCTCGTTTTTATGACTGAAAGTGGGACTAGTGGATGCAGCATGTTTCTGCGTGGGTTGCGCGCGTGTTTATGGTCTTTTTCTAGAAGTACAGTCGAGTTCATTATTATATTGGCAGTGACAATGTTTCAAAATATTGTAAGCGTTATAATCATAATGATCATAAAGTTCTATACAAACTTAGACATATTAAAATGTTATATCATATAAACTGTTCATAAGTATGTTACGGTAGTGTATTCAAAAATATCTGACTACTCTTCGAAATATTGGCGCAATCTAGCATTCGTACAGCAGCATACAGCTTTGAATATTCAACTAAATGGTCTTTACTATTAAATTTATTTTTGCTTGCCGGAGCAGAAGTACAAGTAATAATGCAATGTTGCCGTTGAAGGAATAACTGATAACTTCAAATTGAGTTTGTTTCAAAGAAAAATATTACAATAGGATATACTGCTGTAAAGAGATTGTTCAAAGAATTCAAGACATCAATTCGAGACATGTAAAATTGTCAAGATTATTAAACATAGAAAAATTGCATAGATATTTGTGAATGTGTACCTAACTTTGCGCTAAATAATATGAACAAGGGATTGCGCACAATTTTTAGTCTTTGTAGCAATATTATTGATATAAAGTAGTCACATATTTATGATGTCACAGATTGTTTACAATTTATTGTAAGGCAAAGCTGTGTAGAGTGTTATGAAACTTACCATTGCCTATATATTTTTAATTCATGAACATGGTCATATTTTAAGAACTCGACTATACGGTCGCATACTTATACTCATTGATTGATGTACTTCATTCAGTGAAGAACCTCGATATTTGTAATTTTTGGTCATAACTCATTTGCATCGCTCGGCAAACAAATTTATGATCACAGTATTTTTATCTGTAGGGAGACTGGATACGGTTGAAACAGGGTACGGTTGAAACAACGCTAACAACTCGTAAACTATTAGCGATGTGTCGAGGGGTACAAGGAGTGAAAGACGCGGCCCGCAAGTCCGAACATGAATCACACTGACGCGTTGCACTTTGCGCTCTGTATACGTTTCCAGGGGACCCGCTATTACATTTTTTCGATAAAAAGTAAGTATTTTCTACTGTTTTCTTTTTCAAATTACTTTGTTGATATTAGCATTTGCATTTTTAGTGATTTTCTGCTTTATTGTTAGATTTTAAAGGTTCAAAAACCGGGATTTGTTTTTGTTTATGTTGTTTTGTCTCGACGCTATGTTTGTTTTATTAGCGGTTAAGGGGTATGGGGACGGATGCAACAATTATTGTGGGTACGATTGAATCAATGATAACCGTTGCTTTTTTCGTTGTAGATGCCCAGACAACGTATCAAAAAACTTCAAGAGGCAAGTGTGATATAACTCACTACGAAAATGTGTATGAAGAAGTCCAAAAAGGGACTTCTTTACCAAAAGCTGTAGAGATGTACGGAGTTCACCTGCTGTTCAGCTTGTTTTTGTTCGTACAGATAATTTGAGATATGGAAATCTTATAATATCATTTAATTTAATTATTAAACTGTGGTCACGCCAACAATAATTCAGTTCTGAAAGTATCAGAACTGACCTTCGACACCAGCGGACGTGTTAACTACAGTGAATCGACAGTGACGAAAATCGAGGCGGAAAAAAGGGGAAGAGAAGGGACATGCAGCACTCACCTGGGGCAGGCCAGCGGGATCCAATTTCCTTCGACTATCACACAGGAGAATTTCACTCGCGGGTCGCGCGACCAATATTTGAATATAGTTTTAGTTATTATTACACTGGGTAATCAAACACAAGGGTGCGTTTGGCGGAGCGGGAGTAGGTATATTGAATATTGCAGGGAAAGGCTCGAGATGATCCTTCCTCTTCGCGGGTGATCAGACGAAAGGTTCGTCATGCAGTGCGGAGTGGTTCGAGAGATCCGTTACACACGGGCGTCCATGTGCAATTTCTTCGTCGAACTGACAGCTGTCAGTCCTTGTTCTCTTGTTCTCCTGTTCACCTTTTGAATGATGCTAAAGCGCTGCATGTGCAGGTTGGGAAAAGGAGCGGGAAATACAAACTGCCTCATATTATTAGAGTGAATCTATCTAATCAGTGTTGGCGTTACCAGACTGATTGTTGATTTTTGAAGTGAAAACTTCTTTAGCATCGTTGTGACTTGAAATTTTATGAAACGAAAAAGCGACAGTAAAACGACACATTTTTTTACGTGGGAGAAAATGAGATAGGAAGCATTACAGTGTTTTTGTTTTTTATTATTACAAATGACATCACATTTAATCCTATGCTAGTAATTTGTGATGATGATGATGGTGATGGTGATTGTGATTGTGATGGTGATTGTGATGGTGATGGTGATTGTGATTGTGATGATTGTGATGGTGATTGTGATGGTGATTGTGATGGTGATTGTGCGTGGTGATTGTGTACTCTCTAAGACCACGTAACTCCAAAGAATGATGATTTCATGAAACAGTTATTCTTTGGACTTACGTGGTCTTAGAGAGTTGTGTTGATGACTTTAATGATTATAATTCTGTAAATACATATTTGTTATGGCCGCGAATCATATATTAATCAACGTACAACTTAATACTGACCAGCAAATTGCAAAATACCTAAAAAAAATTGAAATTGGCTACCCTGGCGCTTTCGCCTTAACGTGGGAAAAAAATGAGATAGGAAGCATTATACAGTGTTTGACAAGGTTTTTTTGTTATTTTTCTTTACGGCTCCTACACAAAGGCGCGACGCGCGACGCGAATCGCGCGCGACACAAAGGCACCGCTCGTCGCGCGACTTGCGGTGCCTTTGTGTCGCGTGTCGCGTCGCGCCAGTGTGTACGAGCCTTTATTCGTGTTAATTTGTCAGTTTAAACTAGAGCAGAAGAGCTCTTTTTATGTTCATTTGTGTTCATTCAGGCAGGATAAAATTATTAAGACTGATAGAAATGGTACCATACAAGAATTTGACTATTTCTTGTTGATTGTGAATAAAGAAACTGATTTTGTAGTAAGTACTTATTTGTTTATGTTTCAACTGATCCCATCACTGATTCAGCCGCCCCTGCTATGGGTACGGTTGAAACAGTGGCGCATTATTTTATTAAACTCTTCCTATCTAGTAAATATGGCAGTTGAGCCTCTAATTCTGAGATGCATTTAAAGACAAAAGTCTATTCTCTCATTTTCAGTGTTTTGTTGTTTGTTATTTTTCATAATGGCTGTACTACGGGCGTTCAATGCAAAATTGTTTCAACCGTACCCAGTCTACCCCAGGAGTATTAAATGCTCTGAAGGTTGCTATAGTCCACCAAGGTACTATTTCTCGACGACTACATTTACTTACACCTGCACGAGTGCGCTCAGTTAGTCAACACAGCAGTACAACACACTGCTTCGTACAACCTCACTAAAATAGAAGTAAAAAGGGCAGTTTCTGATTACCGTCGCTCGACGCACTTCCACGTAAAAATATAAATTACATTCACAAACAAACCGTGTGTAAATACACGCATTGTAGAGTTTAACACGACGAAATAGAGTTATTTTTGTTTGCTTGCTTTTTAATAGTTTCAATAGGGCACCGAAGTGGGGGAATGTGGCACAAGTTAAAAGTTACGAGAGTTCTTGAACTTATATTTATGATTCCGAATCCGATTAACGAGAATAATATAATGCTAAGGCTAATCGGTCATTTCTATCCTAACTAATATTATAAATGCGAAAGTAAGTTTATTTGTTTGTGACCTTTTCACGCCTAACCTACTGATCCGATCGTCATGAAATTTTGCATATACGTGGTCAGCGGTTAGAAGAGGACATAAAAATACTGTTCCCGAGGAAAATAACAATAACTTTCGACGGTCACAATTCCTTTAGGACGCTAGATGGCGCTACGTGTCTTTCGAATCATGATTGAAATATGACTGACTTTCTGAATAGTATTCAACAAAAATTACTAGGCTTGCATGAATTCATGATAGTATTTTAATCATTAGTATTATGCTTTTAATAGGATATGGATGAAATTTGGCACACAGATAGTTTATTTTATTTTAATATTTTTGGAAAACTTACAGCTAATCAGACACAATAGTTACTAAGTTTTTAACATGGTGATGGCCAATTACAAGTTTTCACACAAAGAATAACAATTAACTATGTACTAGGAAGCAGGTAGCAGACAGTATCACTTTCGCATACTGTGTATTCGTATATAATGCAAGGGCTATGTTATTTTGTTGAAGAAGTGACTGCAAAGAGCTTTTTTCATTATACATACGGCTCGCCCTAATCATGTAGGAGTTTTGTCTGTAAGTTGTTCTTGTTATTGGCATATACGTACAACAAACGAAGTATACGCAAAAACGAAGAACATACGCGTAGCCCAATTTTGCTCAGCAGCTCAGGGGTGTCGTTTAGTGTTGCCCAAATGCAAGACCAAGACAAGACCTTAGCCAGTCTTGGTCTTGGTCTTGCGTCAATACACCTGGTCTTGGTCTTGGTCTTGGTATTGCGCTCTCAGTCTTGGTCTTGGTCTTGGTCTTGCAGCAAGAGTCTCGCAAGTCTTGCGAGACTCTACTACTTAGACTAGACTACATTCAAATACCTATTAGTCTATTGCTCAGGGTGGCAGGGACATCGACGCGCAACCGCTTACCATGGATTCAGTACATGATTCTGGACCCTCCTGCGTTGAAATTTTTCGTCGGCTTTTCTTAATTTTTTACATTTTTTTCTGCATTTTTTTTACTGTAAACTGTATAAAATCATTATTTCTATTTGACCCAATGAGATTTTTAATTAAAAAATAGTAAATTCACTTATTTCACTTAAAACAGCAATGTAAATAAAACTCGAAAGGGCTACCTGATCAGCTGTATTGCTAAAGTTCATTTGCGAGGTCAACAGTGTCTTCGCGCTCACGCTATTCGCTTTCAAATGGCGCGACAAAGGGACCGCAGCGCCAAACGGTGTCCTCGTATTATTAACGCACTTGAAAATAAACTTTAAAATTATTACAATAAAGTGCATAAATGCTTGAACCTGACAAAAAATGCGGAAGATTGCGGGAATCCCCGCGCGGCGTCGAGTCGGCCATGAATCCCAATGAATCTAACAGACGCGTCACATGAGGCATTTTAATCATCTACATAATTGAATGACCCATTTACTACTTTTATTTTAGATTCGTCATGAGGGGATAATTATTTTTCTAAAGCTTCATCGATTTAAGGGGGAAGCGCTAAGGTAAATCAACCATGAACCTTAATGCTTTAGCGATAAAGTTGAAAATCTGTTAAAGAAATATGGCAGATTGTAGTAGCTTGATGTGCTAGCGTCTGTACCATAACATCGGCTGGCTTAAAAACTGCTACTAGTACTAGACCTACTCGACTCGCTGTTAGTTTTAAATTTTGCTGAATAGAAGAATAATATAAACTTTGAAACATAAATACCTAGGTACATATTTTTTACCAACCTACTAAAGTTAGATCTGCACATTAGACTTATACAAGTATAATAATTATTATAATACTCTAAGTAGATATACCTACAAGGTATGAAATGAATTTTGCTAGAAAGTTATGCTAGGTACATTTTTATCACATATGGGAACAAATTTGTAAGTAACACGCTACCTACCTACTTAATAAATAGTCGAAACATATAATAATCAATACAATACCTGTTAGTGTTATGACGATACGGTTTTGATACTGGGGGACGTCTATCAAAATCGGGATTGAAATCAAATACCTACTATAACGCCCAAATCTCAGTTTGACTTAACTGCGAGACGCAAGAGTCTTGCAGGCTTAGTCTTGTTCTTGCTCAAGTCTTGCAAGGGTCAGTCTTGGTCTTGGTCTTGCTACAATAAGTCGGTCTTGGTCTTGGTCTTGGTCTTGCAAAAGTGCAAGAACAAGACCAAGACTGCAAGACCAAGACCGATTTTGGGCAACACTAGTGTCGTTGGATCCGTTTGCAATTTTGGATAAAAATGCTATATCGGAAATTTTTCTTCTTACATAAAATGGAAGAACATGAAATATTCTACACCGCAAATTGTAATTAAATAGGTATGTTTTGGAACGAAATTGAATGTACAATTCGTTTTAACAGCCTGTGAACCTCGTCCTCACATATTTCCACAGAACTGATATCAGATGTGCAATGTGTCGCACCGCTATGGTCCACGTCATATTATGAAATAGTATCATTGCCAGCAGTGGCCAGCACGTGTGCTTAAAAGAAAATTGGAGTGAAAATAATCGCCAAACATGTTGCAGATTACGTCACCGTCGCTAGAAGACAGCTGCCCAAAGTGTAGACCTGAGGGATATGAGTTTGCTTGTTTCCTTGCTTTAACATAACCCCAAAAGGCCCGAGGATTATTAATTATGTCTGATGCTATGTTTGTTATATAATCATCAAACATAACCTTTTCTAAGTTTTTAACCCGTTCTGTCAATAAAGCAAAGCATTCGAACGAAATCTGATAAATTTCCGTATTTTTAAATTTAGTATGATATACTTAATGAGTATTTTGATCAACGGGTTTCTGTACCAGGGCGGATACTTCGATTGAGAAACTACTGTTTTTGTTGGTATAAAGGTATTACGTAGCCTATCAATAACAGTGTAAAAGTATGCGAGGGTCTTCTAACTGCCGACAACTTAAGTCGCTCTGACAGTCCACTAGATTAAGTTCGTCATATATAGTATTGTAGTCACTCAAGTGATACAAGAATTTAACGTAGCTGTAGGAACGAATGGGAAGACTATGCAATTGAATAAAGTCCGCAGTAATGCTTTGTGATGCGAATCCTCAGGTACAAGTGGATCAACACCAAATGGCACCAACTTGGTCATTAGATAGCACTAGGTCCAGAATCCTATCATTTCCGTTTGAATGACAGATAAACTGTGAAAGGTTACAGATATTGAAGTTACCAATTAGGTTTGTTTGGATAATGCGGGCAAAAGCTTGTAAATCAATCAATCAAATCATTCGACACGAGTTTGCAAAAGGTCGACCATTAAATATTACAATGACATTCATATCTCATCGATTTAATAACAATGCGATACAATATATTGCAACAGAGCAGAACCAGTATTCATTTTATTCACAATACAAACACCTTGCAAAATCTGTTGACCAATCATTAATCAATTTGCAAAGTTTAGGTCAACAATTGGATCAAGTACAGTCAGGGAAAATAATTGTTAAGCAAAACACCCTATGTCAATTAACCACGTTATAGCCATTTCATCATTTCATGCAACGGTCAAAGAATGACAGTTGTGATTTGATTGAATAGATATGGACAATTTAAGTTGGTTGTCAAGTTGCTTAACAATTAATTGCCCTACCTTTTATAATGTATTTTTGCAGTTCTTCATCGCCATCTCCTATAAACTTATGCACTGCCTGAAGGCGTCGCCGCAGCGGAAGCCCCCGCGCCCCGCACCCCGCGCCGCTGTTCATTGATGAGTCGAGTGCACTCTACAATGGCGCAACGCCGACGTCCCTCACTCACTGTGGACACTACTCTACGCATGAGCTGTACAAGAGCCACTTCACACAATGGAGTTAATAGCAGTCGGACAAAGAATGCGCCTACCTTACTGGGGGTGGCGAAGAAGGCCTCTTAAAGAGGTCACTCATATTTACAAAGAAAAGCAGATATATGTTCTAGCGTAGAACTAAATAATGTAATAGAACTACCGCTAACCCAATAGAACGATTTGCAACCATTCGATCAATGATTGACATCTATTTACAACTTGCAATCAGCAGTTGTAAGTGTAACAGCTATCTTCACCATAAGCACATAAAGTGACATAAACATTGTGGTCCTTATGTACAATACATCGCGCCGGTACCGCGCTTGTGTGAACGCACCTTTGTGCTGGGGTGTGAGCTTTAGCAACGCATCGTTAGCCGTGTTAGCGATCGACGGATCGACGAGTGCTTGAAGAAAGATCGCTCCATATTCACTGATGATTGTATTATACGATACGAGCAAGCGGTCTCGACTAAATATAATAACAGACAGTTTGGAAGTATTGTTTGAGAACGTTCTGTTTTAATGACCCAATTTACTTGCTCAAGGCAATGTATGATGTACTCATTTACTTAGTCAAGTGAAAAATTATGATAGTGAAGACAAAAATAAGGAAGCAAAATTAAAATAAAGACGACCAAATAAATGACTTTTGTCTAAAACAAGGTGAATTCATAATTGTTGTGTTAAACTGCAACTTAATGTTTTAAGTTTAACCAAAGAAACTATGAAACATGTTTTCAGTCACACAGGACTCCTGCTAGTAGAGTTCGATTACTTACACGTGAAATGCAAAAAGCACATCACATCGTTACAAGAGTTTCGAGAGTTTACTAAACAATTCGTCTCTGCAGTCACAGAATCATGTTGGTAAACATGAGGCAGATCTTCAAACGCCCACGCGAACGCAGTTTCAGTCGCATGCGCATCCGTCTGGCTTTCGTGGAGTGCATGGCAATGCTTACGCGTGCGTCTCTCTTAGTTATTAGGTACTAACATAGTTTTTTAAGTTCATACCAACAATAAATGTAATGTAAATGGATCATTGGTTGTCTGAATAAATTAAATTAATTATAATGCTTACGACCCGATACGTGCGTTTAAATTGAACCCAAAGTTCACGCGCACTATTAATGTACTTGCAGGAGCGGGTCATCGCTAATTATAAGAGTAGTAAATACTTGCATAACTGCTTGCATGTATGCACGATAATTAACTTAACGAAAGATTTCTAATGTTTTGTTCGATTTGGCTGTAAACTACGTATCCATCGTTTGGGTAGCATCGCTGCTGTGGTTAGTGTGGCATTTCATCTATCATCATCCCATTTGCATGGCGGGTATGGTATAATAATAGGTCACCTCTCCTCATGGGCTTTCGTATTGCATAGCACCACATTGCTGCCACCTCTTCATCAAAGCACCACTAGGTACTGGGCGCCCATAAAGGAATACACTTTACGAATGTACAAGTTATGAAGAGTGATGTGTGGCTTTTCGACGGGTCCTAAAGTGTGCTATGCCGTGGTTATATAAGTCTTAGCATGCCACAGACGCCGTGGCCCACGCCCACTCGAGCGACGTGCCACTCATGTTGTATGTAATGTTGGGCTGTATGTGGTTGTATGGGACAGATTAGGTCGACGGTAATTAGTGCGTAGGACACGTTTGGTAATAAGTGTTACAACAAATTAAGTAGAATTGTTGTTGTACATTCATTGCGTGTTTAATAGATGTTGGATGGAGTTGGCAAGTTGTATTATCGATTCAAGTGGCAGTATGTGCACATTATACAATCGCATGCGCATCATAGTAAGGTGCTGATTGATGGATGACCAGGGTTTGTATGTCATATTTTATGAAAGCTTTACGAATACTTAACATTTAACGTTATTCCTGCTAACACATTAATTAAGCTTTTCCTCAACTCTCCAATTCAATCAACTCAGCCTATTGCAGTCCACTGCTGGACATAGGCCTCTTCCAGGCTGCGCCACAGCACCCTGTCCTCCGCCTTCCGCCTCCAGTCCGTCCCAGCCACCTTCTTTAGGTCGTCCCTCCATCTAGCTGGGGGCGACCCACACTGCGCTTGCCGATATGCGGGTTCCACTCCAGGACTCGTCTGCTGCACCGGCCATCAGTCCTTCGACAAACATGGCCAGCCCACTGCCACTTCAGTTTGCTTACTCTGCACTGCAAGCTATGTCGGTAACTCGGGTTCTTTCCGGATAATTTCATTCCAGATTTTATCCTTCAAAGAGACTCTGAGAACCTTGAATTTGTGGACCAGTCCGACCGTCAGTGTCCACGTTTCGGCGCCATATATCATGACAGGCAGAACGCACTGATTGAAGACCTTAACACTTATAGAGAAAACATAAATAGGTTTAGAACAATGTTATCTGCCAGTAAGCCGCCGTGGAATGGCAATGCTGATTCTTTGGCCAAAAATAGATCAGCCCTCTGGTCACATGAAGTCGACTAACCGCTTGGCGATGTCTGGAAATACTAAGTGGGCACTCGGGCCCCATGGTCCTAGTGTTTCAACCCCAAACGGCTCAAACATTATAAGTTCCAAAGAGATTGGAGTATTTGCGCCGTTTGAGATTTTCCTAACCTGCAGCAACGTTAACGCTAACGTTATTCCGGGGTTATGTGAACAAGTTGATATGCTTGTGAGTGCGCACACGATGTGCTTACTAAGTGTCTGTAACGAGGGAAGTGGTCCACCGACAGACATTACCATACGAACTACTCTCGACACACCGAAATACGCTAACTTAGTACAAATACGTGATAATATACTGTTTCATGGAATGATGGTGTGTACTTTTGATAGTTATTAATTCTGTCAGAAAGTTATACCTAGCGTTATTACGGACAATGAATGGGCAGTATGTACTTTGTTGTGCAAATATGAGCGCTCCTAAATTAAATGGCTTTGAATGCGGATATACCGACTATAATTGTAGAGTAAAAGTTACCATGGATGTATGTTATAACGATTTACATAACAATCTTTGTAATCCCAAAGAGGTAAGCAGTCGCCCCTAGTTCTTTACTTCTATCATTCAACTGTTCTACGGTTACCCAGACCGGAATAAATCAGTGGCTTCAGTCACAATCATAATAGACTTTACTTAAACCTCATTAAAGATAAAAGCTTTGAGTTACCAATCTCCTTATTTTGGATTCTAAATTATGGACACATGTCTCATCCAGGACGAGTAACAGCTGATCTTGTGACGAGCAGCCATTATTTTAACCGATTCATAAAGTCGAGCTAGCTGCGTACATTGTTACTCGAGTGCACTCACAACACAATGGAGGGTATCATCAGTTCACAGATCATCGAGCACCGTCGGTCGCCGCGTTGGTTTTGTGCAATCAGTGGCTGGTCGAGTGATTTTGGTGTTGAAAGTGAACGCAATGGCTCCTACTGTTCCTGGTCTTCTGGTAACTGGTACCAGGATGTGCTCCCACTGGAGTACCAGTTTTTTTCTACTACAATTTTTGCTAGACTTCAGAGCAAATACACCCAATGTCATTCCCTCCCTTGCCCAAATTTCCATTAGACCATTTCACAGAGCGTCCTTATTAGTTCTAGCTGAGTGATCAAAGTGAATGTGACACCTTTGACTGGTCTGGTTCGCCTGGTACCTGCTACCTGTACGTTAAACCGATAACCTATTGGCCTCGCCGTTTAGTACCCGACGCGGCAATTGTTTTGCAAGTTAATGCTATTAAAATGGAGATTCTGTGCTGCAAACCTACTCTTGATGGAATCTATGGTTTGCGGTGAGGCGATGCAAGATTACCTACTCATGCGTATCATTCGGGGCAATGCATACGATGCATGTTGGTATCACACAAGGTCCCCTTGAATTTAGTTTCACCGTAATTTGTCTTCAGGAACGATTTTGATCTTAGCAAAGTTTATTTCTGTAAGTAATGTACCGGTAGCCCCCTGGAAGACATTATGTGAGGCCAGATGTCCGACGAAGGACTATATTTAGAAACAATTGGTCTATTAGTTAAACACATGCGTTTTGTTCCACCAGGTACGCGGCACGTCGTACGACACTCCAACACATGTTTTTTTCTTATTATCGCCATTTTTTGTATGAGTTATTGGTCGAGGAATAATTAAACTGTTTTTCGACCTTGTTACTAAGTACCTATATGAGTCAAACCACATACAGATAATCTAGACTTATTAAATATTAATACTCATACATGCATGGACGTGACAGTCATGAATTCAAATGCAACGCAATGCATTTACCAAACAAACAATGTTAATCGTGATTTAGTGATTATGCCCGAAACGACAAAGTACATTATATTTTTCTTAAAGCATTCTATTCTAATTTCTATAAACATGGGCTGACTGCCACCGCATTTAAAATACATAGCCAATTAGCCAATGACTTCCTCCTGCATAATGATATCATAGTCTTATATCAGTAAACAAGCGGAGTAATCAATGTGATTGAGCTGATTGCAGAACTGCACAATAGTGCTGCAGGTTGTAACTCAGACAGATGACTGTTTTATTGGCCATTGATATGATCATCGCGAAACTGGAGCGCTACATGGGCGGTGCTAATTAGAACATATTGTTCACTAATTGATGTGGGAGTACCCTGTCCTACTACTCGTTTGATGAAAACATTGTCAAGCATAACGTAGAACATGAGAATCTTGGCACGATCAATTCAAAACGTGGAAAATGCCTGTAGATTAAAACAGAACGATCTTGCTCGTAGTTGATAGAAAAATTTTTTAGCCTTTTATGATAATTTAATAAGAGCAAGTAACTGCAAGTATCGCTTATAAAGACATGACCACTTGTCTAGCAGTATTTATTGCATTGAAATTAGCTAATTGAATTTAATGCTTACAAACGGTACCGCTCTTGAACTATAAAATAGCGACATAAATATTTGCCGTACAAGGCAGCGACGTGACGCGGCGCATTGATCCATATCGACTCGTTTCGATACATCGTAGATGAAATGCACTCGTGCTCAGCCTTCCCCACGGCCACGTTCAAATTAGATATTCAATCTTGGATATATTGTCTAAATTAATCGGTTTATATTCTTAATCACTTGTCTAAATTTAAATTAAATCTCGCCTTGTAACATAAATGGTAATCAGTGGATTGTAATGCAATTAGCGATGAATAAATTGACATCAATATTGGTGTGTTTACTGCGTGCAGTCACATAGTCGCATAAGATGTAATTGGGCAATAACTGTTGGGTAAATTTAATCAGTTATTCGAGTAACTTAGCTTACTTAATTGTCGTGGGACGTGGGAAAGTAGTTAGGGAGCAATGGATGGAGAGGCCTCTCCATCCATTGCTCCCTAACTACTGTCTACACCAGTTTTGGATTAGACTCCTTCAACGCAAAATTTGTATTATCCGTCTGGTTGGCGTCTCCTAGTCTAGATAACTTGTTCTGAGAAATGTTAGCTATTCGCTAGATCTCATGCTTATCATAGAACAGCATGAGGTTATCATAGAAAATGATAAGCATGAGGTCTAGCGAATAGCTAAAATTTCTTATTGTTTCAAGATATAAAGAATTAAATAAAAACAGTGTAGGTAATTTAATCATCACGATAAGTTTATTTGCAACAGCGTCCACATATCACTCTTGTCCAGCTAGAAAGCCGTGGATGTTTTCAACACTTTTTCACGACTCTAATTGTTAAGAAAGCACGTAACGTGTGGCATTATCTGCAATATCTACTGTCCACTGTCCATCCACGTCCACTCTCTACTACTGAGAGGAGAGAGGGTGTTTTCTAATAGCTGTGGCTCTGTGACGACACACCGGACAGAATTGGAAACGAGACAGATTTCGCGCTCAACGTTGCAAATAGGCATATGTTACAGCACAGTGGGTATTTATTTCCCATCTAATAGGGGGGACCGGTCCGCTTGCATGTGCTCTCGCTGCTTCTTGTCACAGCTTCACTTTTCTAGAGTAAGTATAAGTATACATTAGGCTTTTCACAAATGTTGTTTTGCTGCCATGGATGGTGTTTAGATTTCTTATACGAATCAAATCGGAATATGGTTGAAATTTTCGTGACACAGAGTTCAAACCTAATAGAGTTGGCACCATGTAAGAAATACCCTACTATTACAGGAATTCCATTAAAGGAAGGCGGAAAGCTTTGGGCGTTACAAAATCCGAAGGGAAATTTCCGGAACTATCAAATTTTCGTTGGAAAAGAATGTTAGTCTTAATCAAAAACCTGTTCGATAACAGTCGTTTCAGGAGCACCTCGCAGATGAGCGGCGCGAGGTATGATGCGTGTACGCCGAGAAAGTGCAGCAGTAATTAAATTGGGCGGCGTCGCAGCCGCAGCACACTTAGCACGGAAAGCGGAACTGATGATTGCGTCACACGCTACAACATCTGCTCACACCGGGTAGGGTTGCAAAACATTGTTTAGGAAAAGTTTTTCAACATCGCACTAGACTAGGTCACCAGGCAAGTAGATTTTGGTGATGTTAATGTGGTGGAGCCAAAATATACACTAATAACTAGAGCAGTAATACGGATATTGCTTATAATTTCTCTGATGGTATCTAGAGTTATGATAAAAACACAAACAACAATAACTCATCACAGATCGATCAGTTTAATTAAACTACAAATCACTTTTGGATGACCCTAACGCAAGTAGTGAATCGTAAGTAGATGTATAGCGTCAGCCTTATAATAAGACCAAGTGAGCAGCTCGGTAACAATTAGGGAATAGCGAGTATCGAGCAAGACGCTAATTTTGAATGGAAGCACGCTATAAGGCTACTCCGTCATTTGTGAGGCTGTGTCTCCATGCAGACTTGAAGATAGAAGACTGTACCCTTCATCTATTGTGGATTCCAGATCTCTATGAAAGAATGTGAGACACGAACAGTGGTCCACCTGAGCAAATAGGCCAAGAAAACATTAAAAACAGATAATTCCGTCAATCCGCGCTAATTAGCCGGTCACGTCACAATCGGGCACAATGACATGATGACATAACATTCGTCTCCCTGTGACGTAACACTTGCCACCGGCGCCGGTGCTGACTGCTTTGATCCCTCTGACAGCCGTGAAGCGGCTTTCAATCAAAACGCGAGTAATGAACCAGAGGCATGAGCTGACCGATTCGCTTCTGTCAACACAATGGAGTCAGGAAGCGAGTCATTGGGAAATTGGCGAGTAATAAAATGTAGGGCAATCTGGGATCGGTTTTCGTAGAGTATGCACTTAAATGCCCGAAGACAAGCAAGACAGCATTAGAAGAAGTTAGCCTCAAGAAGCAGCACATGGAGGTTAACGAATAGACTTTAAGCGATACTAATGACAAAGACAAAACAAAAATCTCAGATGATGAAGACGAAACCATAGAAACAAATATAACTAGTTATGAATATTGAACGTTAATAGAATTGTCAAGTTATAACAGCTCCCCAGCAGCTACTCGTACGTTTGGCTCGAAAACTAATGAACCGGAACTAAGCTATCAAGTAAGGTATGAAGACGTTGTTAGGTGCCTTTTCACGACGATTTCCAATCTAAAACAGTACCTTAGGCAAGTACACAGATAATCGCATCGCGACGTGCGCGCGCGTGCTATTGTAGTTATGACAATAAGTGAGAGCGATACTGAACTATGCAAGTACGAAAGATCAAGAAGAACAAAGGCCTACTTTATACTGAACATAAAGTCAAAGTCAAAACATTTATTTCAAATAGGCACATTAAAGGCACTTTTGAACGTCAAAATGTTCCACTATTAGTTCTGGATCGACTGAGTCGTATTCTATCACATGTAGACCCGGAACATTTCGCAGAAAGAACTTTACAAATTATACGATCAACCCGGCTTCAGCTATAACAAATAAGAATTTACGTCGTTCTCTGTAAATTTAGAGCAGTAAATAAAGGGAGCAGGGACGCAAAATGCAAATGTGTCTCTTTACAAAATCGCTGTTCTATACTTATTTATTGTATGATAAGTGGCAGTAATCCCTCAGACGGAGTTGGTCAAAGCGTCGCTTGAGCGCCCAAAATGGCGCGGACGCCCAATGCGGCAGCGATAAGCGGATAAACTCAGCATTACCGTATTCAGGGCGCGTGTAGAAAGCTGCCCAATACACTGTGCCATTAGAATAGAACTCTCGACTCTAAAGACAAAGGCTTAGAGTACCGACGGAACTATTCGTGTTCAGTTCCGTAATAAGATCCAATTCCGCTCCCAATGGGCGCAGTTCGGAGTGCGCTAGGTTAGTTACGTAAGCGTCCTTTTTAAGTTTAATTGCAGTAAATGCAGCCGTTTGTCGCAAATAGTGGACGTTGTCACAGCGTGCAGTGTTCCCATTCTCACCGTGTGGAACAGCAGTGAACCAGGCTGTAGGTTTATGACTTTATAACAGTGTATAGTTATGTACGAGATGTATGTAGGTGAGCGTGTATAGGTTCCGTTTGTACCATATTTGTACTATATTGATTGAGTCGAAATAAATCGTTGGTTGAATGTTAAATTAAAGAAATAATCGAAATCAAAATGTATGGAATAATGTATGTTGAGTTTGACGGTCCATAATTGGTTCTTGATTTATCAGTTCCAAATAACTTCACCGAATGAGTCTCGAGCTCACTCTACCTGTGCTACTGCAGTCCAGATGTACGCTACTATTGTTCTATTGTCAGGTAAATAGTGAACAGCACGATTATCTAACATTATCTCAATGGTGGCGAGGTCGCATTCCGAGAAGGGCTCTGCTGGCCTCGGCTGACCATAGCGAGATAGTACCTAATAGTAAGCGTGGTAGCGGCTACCGGAGCACGCGCCGCTCGTTAGGTAATTGATTACGATTAGACCTTACTTTGAATGAAGTACTTCAAGTTAAATGACCTTTAATGTAATAGTCCCATTGTTTCTTTAATAATAAGGGCTTGTTGTGGCTGTTTACTTTTAATGTGATTCAGGTCTTAGCAAAGTAGAGCAATCAATTTAGGAAAGAAATTATCTGATTACGATTTTCAAGCCTCAAAAGATTGCATGCCATTGTAGTCTAAATTTGAGAAATGCATGTTATAAAAATATCTCATGAATTCTGGTCTCCAATGTACAATTTTAATTTTGTCACAATCACCCCCTTTTTTATTTATTTTTTTTCCAGGATGGGAAATCATCAAATGACCCCTCCAGCTCTGGGTGGAGCAGAAGGGAGTGTCAGACTCTTACTGATTAAAACCCACCCGTGTTCCTTCCTTAGCCCCTTATGTTCCGGGCCAGCGGTACCCCTTTCGGACAATCCGTCAGGCTTCGGCCCTGACGGGCCCCTTCAACTGATATCTGACATCTCTATGAGGCGCGCGTGGAACACGTACGCGCCGTCCGGCACGGGCCTGGTCCTGATCGGACGGTGAGCTACCCATTACTCTCCGCCCGCAGGCCCGTGCCTACGGTGGCCGAGAGTCGTCACGCGGCTCCCGACGCCCGGAGCGTCTCCCGCGGCGGCTGGGAGACTCTCTCCCTCAGCCATCCCGCCATCTCCTTCGCTAGCATGACTGCTTCGCAGAAGGAGGCGACTGTCTCCCACTCCCTCTCGCTCCGGACCATGGCTTGAACCAGGGCCGCTGCCGATCGCCTCTACGAGGACACGGCGGTGCTCCGGCCAAGCGCAGACCTCACAGGGGTAGACCTCCACCGTATGCTCCACCGTGTCCTCTGGGCGATCCTGGCAATGGTGACACCCGGGCGTTTCCTCCCGCCTGATGATGTCCAGGAACCTCCCGAAACATCTGTGTCCGGTGAGGAGTCACAATCACCCTTGATCGAGTCTCGAGAGTAAACGACTAACATTCACACTGCGTTTTTGTAAACACAAGACACTGTGGTTACTGCAATTCTTTGCTCAACTGTCATACAGTTGAGCAAAAAATTGTTCTCTCAATTGCCCCATATTCTCCCTTACGCTATTTTCTCCTCAAGTGGACCAAAATAGCTCGTAAGTACTCGGAACCCACTTTCCCGCAGTCGGCACTGTGTCTAATGCCCCTGTGTCTGTATCCCTGCCTCGACACAGGTGGAGACAACGACGTGTGTAGGTTCGTCGAACCCCAAACGAGCCTACGCAGCAATAGTAGCTGCTAACAAGCCTGCTGAATCGCAAAAATCGCAGGCAAAAATAGCGGAAAAACAGAAAGGGGGTAAACGGAGCCGGTCGAAACCCAACAAGGTTTTGAAAAGGCAGGATCCAGAGAAGGACACGTGCGACAAGGATGGTTTCATCAAGGTGGAGAAGAAGAAGAAGCAGCCTCCTTGTCGGAACTAGTGCGGCACCGCGCTGGCAGGACCCAACATGCTGCCGCGTCCAGCAATCCCGACGACGCAGCTGTACGTGTCCAGACTGCATCACTCCACGAAGGTTGAGAAGATCGTGGAGTATATGCGTGTGATGACCAACTGGACTTTGAGGGTCGAGAAGTTGGAGTCGCGTCACAACACGAACTTCAAGTCGTTCGTGGTTCGTGTTCCGACACATCATCTCGAAAAGTTTCTCAAGGAAGAGTTCTGGCCGAAAGGTGTTGTGTACCGCCGGTTTCGTGGCCTGCTACATGACACCAGTCAGCGAAACACGATGCAGACACTTCGTGTGCGTTACTTTTTAGTTGTTCGTTTTTAGTGTAATTTTAATGTTGTATGTAGGTATTTATAGTATTTCTAAGTTATATTAATATTGTATTGTATGTGTTTTATATGGGCCTTGACGCCTGAAATAAATGGATAAATAAATAAATAATTAATAATGCCTCGCTTGGGTGACAGTCAGATCAACACCTCGCATGACGAAAATGGATTAATTAATCTACCTACTTAATTATTACTGTCTCAATTATATTAATATTGGTGTAAGATTTGTGATAATTAATTAAATAGGTACTTACCTATGACTTAAAATATCTGTCTCATCCTAGGTGAACGATCAACGGTGAACTGTAACAAAAAGAAAATATACGTTACTATTGTTTATTTTAAATGCTTTTAAAACATGACGAATAACTAGGTATTTAAACAACACATTCTTAATCCAATGCTTAATTTTAATCATGATTTATTCTTCTTAAATCAACGCAAACCACCAAGCATCTACCAGGGAACCATGATTTGTTAGGAGCAACTCGGATATTGATGATCTATTTGAATCAGAGCAACCCGTGTTCCGGGGCGGGTGAGCCGGCCGGGCCGGGCGCGGCACCGCAACGTAAATCAAACCGGAGGAGCCGCGGCTTTCTCCGGTCAGTGCCTGCTGCCTGCAGATATTCACTAACCACTAATACTAATACCACTACCGATATCGTTTAAACTAATAAAACTCACGACCGTACTCTGCAGACTGCATCGCAACCTTTTTGCATGGTGGTTTGAAAATACACTGACATATTTAAAGATTCCTTCTGTAAGTTACGATAGGTTAGGAAGACGTAATGACAGTAGATGCCAAATGGGTTTGCTCTTGACTCTAGTCTACGTCAAACTCCGAATTCAATGTAATCACATTAATTTGGCCATTTTTAGGGTTCCGTACCCAAAGAGTAAAAACGGGACCCTATTACTAAGACTCCACTGTCCGTCTGTCCGTCTGTCACCAGACTGTATCTCATGAACGGTGATAGCTAGACAGTTTTTCACAGATGATGTATTTCTGTTTCCGCTATAACAACAAATACTAAAAACAGAATAAAATAAATATTTAGGGAGCCCCCTCATACAAC
Source organism: Luperina nickerlii (assembly GCA_963855955.1). Taxonomy (NCBI): domain Eukaryota; kingdom Metazoa; phylum Arthropoda; class Insecta; order Lepidoptera; family Noctuidae; genus Luperina; species Luperina nickerlii. Next base: position 23,668,085 of record OY979671.1, read on the forward strand.
AAACGTGTTTTTTTCGGCGTTTTTGCCTTGTGGCACGGAACCCTTTGTGTGCGAGTCCGGCTCGCACTTGGCCAATTTTTATTTGCCCTTGCCATTAAAAATAATGTCATGTCATAGTTACGAGGAAAATAATGAGCTAAAATACGTACATAATATACTATGAAATACCTTTCCATACTTCCACAGATATCCGTTATGTGCAGTCGGGTAAAACATCACTCTTGCAGACTCTTTTACTGGTTGCATGGTCAAAGATAGTCTTTGGCCCTGGTTCATGAGCATTAATTATGCTTATTTCGAGCAACTAACTCACTTCCTCGTACGACGATAAGACTGACCCGAACGGGGAACTTACAGGATTATTTAAATGTTTATTGCAATCGGAAAACTCGATAACTGTTAGATAACGAGTCGATATCGATTGTATGCTAATATCACTGTTACGAGAGCTTCCCATCTCATTCACTGAAGTATTTATACATTCAGGGTGTTGATGGGTTGCCGCGCTGCTGCAGTGCTTCCGGCATGGTCGCAGAGGCGGGAGGGATAGATGGCTTTCACGCTATCATGCGCAAGCAATGCGCCTCCATAATGCGCAGGGTATGCGCCAGCCCCTACAGCATCCTGAATGCTACAGCAGATGGGTGGGACAGCCCCACACTTGTATGCGCCTACATGGCACTGCGGCGTAATGATAAATATAGTTTGTGTTGATTCTCTGGTAGATTTAATATACATACTAACACTAGTTACGTTAGTAACGTTTGTATACCAAATGGACGCTAAGGGTCTGAAATGAAAGATTTTATTTTTATTCGTCTCATGACCGATTTTTACCTTTCTATTATTTTAGCAATGTTTTTAATTTCTGAAAGGAGTCACTATTTATCTATCTAAAATGGAGATTTCGTTATTAATTTGATGTTGTGACAGGATAATATTTATCTGGTTGTTTAAGATTCTTAATTTATACTGAATTAAGCAATTTGTTATCATAAATAATGTTATGTAAAGTTTGTTCAATGAGCGGAAGTTTGAACATAACTTTATTTGCTCTCCGTCCTTTTTATAATAAACTATTATGTAAATAATTATTTCATTAGTATCCGTGTTAACAGCTCTACGTATTCTATATTAGATAATACATATTGTCAAATCAACATAATTTTATTTGGTGTAGTCATTATTTTATTAAATGTAAAGTACAGTCGGCGTCAAAAAGTGGCACAACACGTTTTTTAATATTTGAGTAGCTGAAATAACGAAATGATGCAAAACTGTTAAGTACATGAAACTTTTGTAGATGGTTAATAGTAAACAATAGTAGGTAATAAACGTTTACTTTCACGAATTTTCACAAAATTATAATAATGTTGACACTAATATTATGCTTACTTGATAATTTAAAAGAATTTCCTAAACGCCGGAATTCCTATTATATCAAAGAGTCAATTTTTCAGTCAAAATCCTTTAGTTCAACTTTCTAACATTTAAACTTTCTTCTCAACACCTGCCTGTACGTTACGTACACTTAATATAAAACTGTTGGCATTGGAGTTATCAGCGACCACATAATATGAAACACATAAAATAAACTTTAATATGCCATGTTTAAACAATAATTTGCATAGTGATTGGTCGGAAGCTGTGATAAATGTCGAGTGACCCGGCGCGCGCGCCGCTAGCAGACAAATAACTAAACAAACATGCACCGCGTCCACTGCTATGCACGATACGATCACTAATATTTGTTCTGCTTTGAAGAGCCACTCTGTATGCGCGGTAGTGTTTGACGTTTCACTAATGTCAGTTGAATAAAAAACTGCAGTTGATTTACCGTTCATGAGTTTTGGAGTTGACGATCCCCTCCGATCGCGAATTTGATCGAATTCCACCGTCATAACATAACAGAAAATAGTTTTCCTGAAGTATTAATATATTGGATAAGCTGGCAAATAAATTAGCTTTGACAACGTAAGAAAAGTTAATATATTGGATAAGCTGGCAAATAAATTAGCTTTGACAACGTAAGAAAAGCTATCAGCCAAGCATGAAATACAAATCTAAGAGCTTGCAAGCCCGAACGGCCTTGCTGGCGCAGCTTGAGTCCGTAACCGCCTTGCTGGCACAGCTTGCTTAAACACGAAATAACACAAGTCTTCGTTCATCATTTTTCCTATCACTAAGTACATGCCCGAAAACAACAGTTAAATCTTACTTTTATTATAATTCACCGTACAAAAGGCACAGTTATCTAAATCGGTTGTAATGGATACAGGTACAGGCGCCGACAGCGCTGCTCGCCTTGACCGTGACGGCGCGCGTCAAGAGTGAAACCGTTGTACAGTCGCGGCCGCCGCTAACACGCACCGCGCTGCTCTGTACCGTTTCACCGGAGCCGATAGACTTTGTTGTGCTTTATCCATTATGATAGTGCTGATGTAGTCATGCAGAACTAAAACGATTTCGTACGAATGGATGGAGGAGCTGTAGGGTAGACCGAAGTTCCACAACACATTGCAGATCGTAAGAAACAAGAGATTCTTTTAACCACCATTGCACCACTGCCAATATCATAGTTAGATAACATTTCGTGTTCTTTGATCTACTTGTATAATATCTTATAATATGACTCACACACATACTACAAATACCTACATCAAAATACCTAATTCTAGCCATGAACCAATGATATTTTCTTAGAGTGGTCTAAAATCTTGCAACACAGTTGATGATTAAAGCAGAGTTAAAATATAATATCTACGTGCGATTAGCGTTCCTTGCTTCAAATCACTTGTACGAGTATATCGCAACATATAGTATGGCCCGTGCGCACCCATAGACCACAGTCATAGCTTTTAATGAGGCTTCCCTTGCTAAGATCATGACCAGCAGATGTACATGCGGCGCTAATTGCACACAACTCCAATTAACATGAATCACGCAATCGTTGATCTATCATCGAGAGACTCAAATACAATAATAAAAGTTTGGAAGACAATTGAAAAGGAGTATTTAGCATAAGAACAAAAGACACATCTAACGAGCTATGTATTGTAACAAGTTGAAGGAAAGTGCGACCCGGAAGGAAATATGTCTGAGCATGTATTCACTATGCATATGAGGCCACTTCCATCTTAGAAGTTGGTAACAGTAAGAAGAAATCTAGAAAAGCGAGGAAAAGGAAGACTGATGTTTTCACCACTGCTGAAAATATTGAACCCCAATTTTAAGATTACAAGCACTGGATGTTCACCCTTCTGTTCTCGATACAAGTGCACCAGGCGGTATTCCAATTTTCTATAATGCATATCCTAGGTATCATAGAGTAGGTATAGTGAGCAGATTGGATATAAATAATTCTCTATCGGGACGGAACCAAGTGCAACAAAAGTGTCGTAAGAAATGAAAACGGTAACTAATTGGTCGATTCCTACAAGCCAATCGAACAAGGCTTGATGTCAAACTAATTTTTCAACGACCTCCACTGGCTGTGTTTTCCAACCACAATTAATAAGCATTTCTCAGTGATTTATTTTAAGTTAATAGATATTATGCTTAATTGTTGCATTCCACTTTCATTTTTCAGCTTCAGCCTCACAAGGGATCTCTCCTCAATCATATTAGGTGCTATTGTGATTAATTCCAGACAAAGTTACACTATGCGCAACGTCTTTCATTCGGTAAGTGTCACATAATGCGTGTCACGCTTTGTATTCGTGGCCATTGAACGCGAAATGACCATACGATTACCATACGAGGCATATTAATGACGCGCGTTGAATACAATGTATTTACTACTTACTAGTACATACTACATTGTTGTTCTATTGCAACGACCTCATTTAACACTTGCGTGCAAACAAATAAATAGTTTAGCAGTTGTGTCTACGACTGTACTTTTGTGATAAAGCAATATTATTTGTCAAATTGTTGCGTGTTTGGCGAATTGTTTTTGTGAGTTGGTTACGTTTGGCAGACAACATCAAGTTTGATTGATTTATGGTAATTAGTCATTGCAAACAAAATGAATTGAAGTTTCGCATTCCATAATATTTTTTTTATGTTTGAACAAAACAAAAGTTCTTTTCATTAAAAACACATTACGAGCCATTATGGCAGTTTCATCAATTACGTTATATTTTCATTAGTACTAGCAGGTAAAGAAATCCCATTCCTCGTCTAACCTGAAAGTTAGATTCGCGCCGCGGCAGACTAGGGCCGCATAAGTTTGTAAGTTTCTCGTATAATCAAATTTCCTATATCATTGTGACAGTAATCAGTGTGGAATGATGAAGCATGTGCTAACTTAGATAACCGCCAGTAATTTTCTATAGAATCCACATTAATTGACCCTCAAGGTCGACCAGGGAACCATAGAACCGCAAGCTCTTGACGTATGTTAAGAAGTTTTCACTTTCCCCGCACGTGCTGTGATGACTTGGATTTTATAAGCATATACTTACCATCATTGATATAATGATCACAATATGTTACACATAGCACAAAGGTAACATATGAGCTATAGCATAGCTTAGGGTCACGAAGTCATGTTCTCTTGAGAATCAAATACAGAAAGTTATGAGGAGTTGTGAGCACTTGTACTATATAAAGCCTTTAATCTAAGTAAAACTAGTTAGTTTTACTTATTTACTTTGTTAGTTTTATCATAAGAAAATTTTCTTATGATAATAAAAGAAAGATTGGCAGAAGCCATTGCTTCTTAAGGCGAAAGCGCCAGGGTAGCCCGGGATATTCAATTTTTTTTAGGTTTTTTGGAATTTGCTGGTCAGTATTAAGTTGTACGTTGATTAATATATGAATCGCGGCCGTAAGAAATGTGTGTTTACAGAATCATAATCATTAAAGTCATCAACACAACTCTCTAAGACCACGTAAGTCCAAAGAATAACTGTTTCATAAAATCATCATTCTTTGGACTTACGTGGTCTTAGAGAGTTGTGTTGATGACTTTAATGATTATAATTCTGTAAACACATATTTCTTACGGCCGCGATTCATATATTAATCAACGTACAACTTAATGCTGACCAGCAAATTGCAAAAAACGTAAGAAAATTTGAATTTCGCGGGATACCTCAGCGCTCCCCCCTTAAAATAAAATTGATAATAAAAAAACAACATTTTATTTAACTTCTCAGGCTTATCCAGTTAGATACTAATTCACTATTCCAGGAAAATCAATTATAATCCCAAACTTAGCATTTCGTATGACAAAGAAGGACAATGTAAGGAAAAACATGAGGAAAGTGACTTTCTAGAAAACCACTTGCCCCGATGCCCACAATATCGTTTTCATTGTATCGCTATTGCTTGTAAATAAAAGATGTTCAATTTGTCATACTTCTCACGTGGCGTGGCTAGAGTTAATAAAGTTAACGCATTGTTCATCGTTGTCGATGGTTGTACCATTGTTTGTTATACATGCGGTATGTGCTCCTAGTAAACAATTGGACAAAATATTTATGGATATTTGCTACAGCCTGTGCCGTGTGAGTACACAAATACAAAAACTACATAATATATAATATATATTATTATATAGTTTCTGTAAGTACAAGCTAAGTAAATATTAGATTGGTTTTGAACTTGCGCAGTGATTGCGTCACACACTAACAGTAGAAACGGTTTCATTTGGACAGTTCAACAGCATTCATTGTGTAGGTACCCATATTTGCAAACCAATAAATGATTTGATTTGTTATTTGCGTCATTAGGCACACAATTTTTCTCAAACACATGAAGCAATTTCCTTCAAAATGATTCAGATTGTGATTGATAATGTGTTAAGGCTCCTTCAAACAGGCGCGACACGCGATAAATGCGCACGCGATACAAAGGCACCGCAAGTCGCGCAACGAGCGGTGTCGCGGGCGATTCGCGTCGCGCCTGTTTGCAGGAGCCTTTACGCAATCGGGGTGCAGGATGTGTTCGCCCATGACCCAATCCTTACATCCCTGTTGCTAGTCAGAGTTAGCGCTGCGCTGCCATATGCACATTATGCACTGCTACTTAGTAGGTAATCTTGCAGTTCATTCTCTTTCGTACTGTGATCCAGTTAAGCTGAGCGCGCGCTTGATAATGTCACTGGCGTCAAGGGCATCGCCCCCCGCACTAATAAGGTTAATTAATATCTTGAATGATTGTAGTAGCGCCATATTGGAGGCTGTTGCGCAAGTATTGGAAACAAGAATGTGCTAAGTAGACAGTTGTTCTCTGTAGTCATGTCACTATTCGAGATATTGGCGAAATACTTTATGGAGCATAAGAAATAATTGAGGTGGACACCTTAAACTTTCTAAAACAATAAAACTCTTTGTAATTCAGATACTTTTAAATTAATTAATTTTATTGTAAAGTCAGCAAAAACGACAGACAGTTACAGAAAATATTAATTAATTAAAAGTGGCAAATGCTTGGCTTTTGACGACTAAACTACTGAACGGAGTTCCCTAAAATTTGGCAGAGAGATAGATTGCATCCCGGGGAAGGACATAAGATAGTTTTTATCGACATATCTCGCGAGCGAAGCCGCGGGCGGAAGCCAGTTTATTATAAATCTTGGATGTCATGCAATATACACTGGAACCCATTAAATAAATTCTGCAGGGTAAAGTCTGAACTTTATTTATATATGTACTTCGGAATTTTTCATACTTAGATATATTACTTTTGACAAAGACTGACATTTCATAAGTGAAAAGGCTAGGTAAGGTAAGAATCTTTAAGTTTTTTGAAGTATGGTTCACAACTATCAGTGGTCTTAAGCCTACACAGTATGCACATTTTTTGGGCTTTAAAATCAGTTGTCCTAATAGTAAATATACTCATACCACCTGCGATATAAGTTTCTCCAGTACAGGCAACATATTTTGTAATAGGTACCTATATTATTTGACAGATCTATGCTGTATTTTATCAATTTTTATTTTTGAATTTTAATTATAGGTCAATAATCAATAATAGGTCTTGTGATTGTAACACTAGTATTGTAATAACTGATAAGTAAGCATACTTAAAACGGTTATTATTAGGTTCTATAAATTAATAACCAAAATTACGAAATAAACAACCACTTTTGCCGCTGACTGTACTTACCAATGTTGAAAAGACTAACTATCGAGTTTTGCAATTCAAAATATGGATTAAAATTTTCAATGAGCATAATGATCAGAAAAAAGTTAAAGGTACCATAAAAAAAAGGCGATTTATTCCTACCGTTACAAATAACACGGCTAAACGTAGCGGTGATCTAATTACCGCAAATCCATAGAAATAGGGAATGGAAAACAAAAAAATAGAATGTAGTTCATTTTACATTAGATCCCAGTGTTTTACGCACGTCGTACATAATTCATTATGTTTATTTATGTAATTTACGTAATCGCTCAGAAAGTGGAAATCGTAGCGAAAGCGACTGATACCGCTTGACACACAGTTCGGAGACATTTAGACTGCATCGGTAGTATTCATTTAAATAATGCAAGGTTCAATCAATTTAAAATAATTTTGTTTTGTGGAATATTTGATTAAAGAAAATTAAATAAAATCGGGCAAGTGAGTGTCAGACCACGCAGTGAAGGTTTCCGTAGTTGGAATACATTTATTCCAAGAAGAAACTTAACATTGTAGTTAAAAAACATGTTCTCCCATACATCCCAACTGCAAATGTAACTTGGTACGCACAATATTCGAATCAGAAATGAGGAGATCCGCAGGAGAACCAAGGTAACCGACATAGCCCGAAGAATTGCCAAAGTTAAGTGGCAGTGGGCAGGGGGGATGGGGCTGAAAGGTTCTGGAGTGGCGACCGCGTACCGGAACATGTAGCGTTGGAAGGCCTCCCACAAGGTGCTCCGGCGACCTTGTGGAGGCCGCAGGAACCTGTTGGATGCGAAGCACAGAACCGGTCGAAGTGGAGGTGCTTGGGGGAGGCCTATGTCCAGCAGTGGACGTCTTTCGGCTGAAATGATGATGACGCACAATATTGAGAGATTTACGATGTTATTTTAAGCCCATAGACTTCTTATTGATTTCCGGTACTTATAGATAACTATAGAACTATTTTCCCTACTTTGAGAAAAAATATCATTCCTACTACGTTTTGGAATGGACAACTAGCTTCATATTTTGTGACTGACCGACTCCTTGTCAATTCAAAAGTGCCAGTAAATGGTTTAATTGAAATAAATGCTTCGAGTTTGAGGTACATGAAAAAAGTTTTCAATTGTCTGTTGCTGAAGAATGGTTCCCTCTTTGTACACAATAAAACATCCTCCGATCGCTGTTGTTGATCGAAGTATACATCAAAGGCAGCTTGAGTTCAGTCAAAAACAAATGAAAGTGCAAACCATTACCGGTACGAGCCATTGGCCGATGAGGAAATCCTAACATTTCACGTTTCACTACAACTGCTTGCAATTAAAGTTAACCTAAAAAAGTCAGGAAGCACCGAAATAACGCGTCAAATATGTAACACGGTGAAAACCGCTGAAACTTTTACATAACTGAATATGTAAGTATACATACATACATGCATCATTATGTGTTCTTTAAGTTCACGTTGTTCCTCTGCATCGATACTAGTCAGGTGGTTTATACTTTACAGCGAAACGTATGAAAATGTTCCTTTACATACGTTCCATATAGCATTTCCCTAGAAAAGTTTTCAGAAAATTACAGCAATTTTCTTGGCAATCGGTAAGAATAGTGGTGTTCTGATCTCAAATAAAACCTTAATTGTAGGTTGATCGACAAGGGACCTTTTGGTACTACTACCTCGAAGGCCTAATTATTAAGTTTATGAGTTACAAACAATATTGTTAGTTACGTTTACGTTACAGCTACTCACGTAACTATACGATACCAAAGGGTTGTCATTGGCTCACAGTAATTAATGAGCAAGCTCAGCGGATTGATTCACCGTGACGTGAGTTATGTTCAACTCGATGTTCTAGTATGAAGCAGTATTTTATGGTAATTTTATTAAATTATTAAGTGCTGGAAATAGGCCTCTTACAGTTTGTACTGTGGTTTCATTTCATTACGGAATTAGACAGATAGGCACTTATGGAGTTAGCCAATATTTGTCAGACGCAAAGCGGAAAATACAATGCAAGCACTAAAGAAAAGAAAGAGCATGGCAGTTGAGAACATGTCATGCTCACTTAAATGTCTCATCGATGGTGGCGCGTGTGTTGGATCATTCGGTTCTCTACAAAATGGTTGAGCTAGATGGTGCTGATCCACGCGTCATAATGTTCGTGAACGGGCGCCGTCGCCGCGTCGGTTGAGACTGGTCATCTCTTAACTGCCAAGGCTTATTTTTAATCTTATATTTTGAAATGTTTCTTCATTTGTGTTTTTTTTTTACATTGTTCTCACATATAGAAGCAACAATAATAATGTACCCACGATTTGTAATATCTTGATTTAAAAGAGTGTCCATGGAGTTTCTTGCCCGTTCTTCTCCATAGAGATCTACGTTTTGGAATGGGCAACTAGCTTCAACTTTCTGACTAATGACGGACTATTTTAAATTTGACAATTCAAAAGTGCCTGTACAAGGTTTAGTTGAAATAAATGCTTTGAGTTTGAGTTTGACTAATGACACTAACAGCCAAAACAATTTGTTGGGACTTGAAAGTGCGTCAGACCGTCAGATGTAGTTTTAAGAACGTCTGACGCACTTTGATGTCCATCGCCGCTATTAACCATGCTGACTGGCAAATGCCTAAGAAACCAAGTAATTGTTTTTGCTGATAAACTAATCGACCGATTTGCTTTTGACTGTCATTTACTAACTTCATAATATTTAGGCACTCGCATTGTCACGGGTAATAATTCTGAAATTTGGCAGTCATCATCTTCACAACTAGAACTATACTTTATCAGCCAAAGTCAAAGTCAAAGCATTTATTTCAAATAGGCACATAAAGGTACTTTTGAACGTCAAAATTACTACAAAATAGAATTGATTCTAGTCGCCCATTCTAAAAGGTAGTTTTCGAATGGAGAAGAATGATGAGCAAGTAACTCCACCGTTACTCTTTTAAAATGTTTTACAATATTTATGTTATGTTTCTAATTGATGTTATTTCAAGTTAAACAAATATTTTGCATACATTAATTATATAATAATAACTAGCTTCTGCCCGCGACTTCGTCCGCGTGAAATTTCTTGTTACTCCGACCCACCCCGTCGCATCGCATCGCCTGCCCGCGCTATTACTTCGTTTTTGTTTAGCGTTCTTTCTGACTTTTTTCTTTTTGCTCGGCTCCTAAAGGTCATAGGGTGATGTTAAATAGCCTATAGCCTTCCTCAAGAATTGGGCTATCAAATGCAAGAATTTTTCAAATCCGACTGGTAGTTGCAGAGATTAGCGCGTTTAACCAAACAAACTCTTCAGCTTTATAATATTAGTATAGTATAGAAGTATAGATATGTGAAGACGATGCACCTAAAATAAAATTACTATACCATAATAGGTAAAATAATTAAAAATGAAACCATAACTTATAAATTAATTATCTGACAGATACATATACATGGTCAATTCGACTGTATGCAGTTCTTTTTGTGTAGTTATTATAATAAATGTTTGTGACGCCGACACGCGGTATCTGCGGCAAGTAAGTCGATACAAAAATTATTTTTTTTAATGGATAGGGTATGCCTCAGGGGTGGTCCCATATAAAATTTAATAACTTTGCTTAGGTAATTGAGTTAGCTTAAATAATACGTATTTTTACCACTTAGTCTATATTGATGATGTTATAATAACTACGTGTCACTGATATTTACATAGCAAGTAAAAAAAATAAAATTTTGGTTCGCACCTCTGGTTCGCCGCGGCATAAATAGATCTGTTGCAAGAGAGTCGTAGCTAGCCTCTTTTACATCGTCAAATAAAATGAGAGTCCCTGGAAGAAATCAACTGCGACTTATGCCTACGCTAATCACGTAGTGATTTCCTCAGTGCGCCACCCGAAGAGAAAGATAATAAGTGCTGCGCCCATTTATCGCCAAGTTGCGGTTTGGCCCTCCTTGAAGTTGGCGCCCGAGCCACGGACCCCGGCTTGCCCCCAGGCCCCACCCTAGGTCCGGGGCTGGCGTAATTTACTGCTTTTCCAGGCTAATTGTGTGCGATAATTGATATTAACGCCTGCTAATCACCGATGCAGTTTTTTGTAAAATAATTATGCAAAGAATCGTACGGTTGAAGCGCGTCAGTAAACTGAATTAACTCTATGACAAATTAATGATTCAATAATTTGTTGATTAAGTACCTATTACATAATAAATAGGTTAGTAATCAATAACTCATTTATTGCTTAACAGTTTTATTTATTACTTGTCAATGTTAATCATTATTACTCAATTGAAATAGATAATTAGTTAATACCAATTCTAACTTTGATGTAACACTAAGCCATCAAAAACATAACTTGTAAAAAAACCAAGTCTCGCAACTCAGTTCTTCTACCGTAAAAGTTGTGAGATCCATGTACAAAGTCGGTTAATTTATTCAGTCCCTACTTAAGGGACTTTCTGTCTTAAATTATTATCTACGTAATTAGTAATTAGCTAACCTAACAACATCTTATAGTGACCATATCAATATTAAAAATCTTTTATGTTTTAAATGAATATTGACTTGGCCATCGCATGAAAACACAATGCATCTCACAATAATTAATACATATTATTACATTCTTATGATAAGCATTTATTCTTTCATGGCAATTTCGGGCAATTTATTCTACTAATACTTTGCGGGATTTTGGTACAACTTCATAAGACATGTCCCATTCTTGCTTTTTCATTTCGTTGATTGACCATTTTACTTAAAAGTACCTTTGAACATAATGCGTTGACCATTTTACAAGTTACCTTTTAACATAATTATGTCTACGTACCTATCTACACCTATTATTTCATTATATTATACATATCGACGCCTTAGAGTGAAAACCTCGTAAGTGTAAAAGAAGTAACTTTTCAGGAGAAAGAAAGAACTGCATGCTGTAAAATTTTTGTACGGCGTCTTTTATTCAAAAAAGGAGGTCCTGTATTTGTTTAGGAATTAAACAAACTTTGTTTTTAGATTAGGAAAACTTTAAGGGTCGGCGACTGGGCGCGACGCGCGGCGCGCGGCGTGGGCTGCGCTCCGCGTTGACGCCCCTCGTCCCTCTCTTCACCTCGCTCGCCTTAGTGCGGGGCGCGTACAGTAATTCTTATTATTTAATATGGAAATTTAACCCGCTTTTATATATAAAATGCTACTTACGAGGTATTGCATTCCCGAGGTTTTTTACTCTAAGGCGACGATATACAGGTAAGGTCAATGGAGGCTATTGTAACTAAAAAAAAATATGTTGAAACTTGAACCTTCACCAAAGATGGCCATTTGACTTTATGGGGTAATCTATTAAATCTATATTATTAAGCATATATCTGAGATTACTTTCGATATAATATAATGTCAAAAAGCCGTAGGATTTGGTTAAAACCTTATTAAAAGATCCATGCGGGTAGGAAAAGTTACATTAGCCCCATGTTGGGGTAAATGTGACTATTTAAATTAACTCATTGGTTTTTGTAGCTTATATGCACACAATCGAAGCACATGTCACCCAGTGTGAAATTTACGCAGGTATGTTCTCCGAGTTGAACCAGTAGAGTCCCGATCAAACTAAAAGTTTGTTTCGTAATGTTTGGGGCTAATGCGACTATTTTCTATAGAGTTAGTGTTGTGTTGACGTAAAAAATATCGATAAATTGTAAAATGTGTAGGCAATCGATACTGATAGATACATAAGTAATATAAAACCATGCTTCGTTTATATTTTTTATTCGTAATCATCACATCAAAAATTAAAAGTTTTAGATACTTCTCAAAACATAATACAAAAATTTCTAAGAACATAACAAAAAATTATATAAAATCTTGAAGGTAACATTTTTTTGACCACGTGTGCCTTATAAATGTGAAATTATAGTAGACCTCGGAATATTAAACGTCTTTGCTGCCTCATAACTATTTAACGTTCTGCTTTTAACCAACTGAAGTGCCTCTAGAAGCTTTTCTTTTGAATAGCTCTTTTCTTTTTTTTTAATATAATATTTCGGACCATCTAAAACAAGTCAAATATCAAATTAGTTCAGAGATTTTGAGTAGTACCTATGGGTTGTTATAGTACCTACGCATGAAGTCGTGAACTAAATGCATTAGGTCGGACCCCCTATTTAACTACAGTATTTAACCATACAACAGTATTTCCATCTTGAAAGGAAAATAGATTTGAATCTTAGTTGAAATTGTAATAAAACAAATTGTAACATTTATTTACGCAATTTATCCATCGAATGGATTCAGTTCGAGAATTTTCTAAGGTATGCTGTAAATATATCGATTTACAATTATCGATATTTGACATCACTGGCTTTATTTTATTTTATACAAACACGAAGGGGCTATTGTAACCAAAAAAACTAGTCGCAATAACCCCGCAAAGAGATAAGTGGAGGCTAATGTAACTACTACATTATCTTAGGAAATATAAGATATAATATTAAAAACGTAAGTGTTTAAGGTTAAGTACTTTACATTTTCTTCGTTTCTGCTTAAAACCGTGTTTAAAATGCACGAGAAGGTTATTTTTTTGTTTAAAATTGATGACACGCTCGTCACCAAACACGTGTTCAAAACGGTGAGTAACATAAAATCTCTGTAGGTCAAACAGTATTCATCCCTCTGACGCCATCTGTTTATTATAGGTTAAACTATGACTTTTCTCCAGGCCCATAGATGGCAATGTATTTAAAAAACATTAGAATGGAAGATATCGCTGTTAGTTGCTTTAGCCCCATAGTTGCAATAGCCTCCATTGACCTTACACTGATTCATTCACTGCAAATGTAACTTTGTAATCCTATATATTTATATGGGATTACAAAGTTATTTATGCAGTCGTTGTATCTAGAAAAGTGGACCGATATTGCAAAATATTTTAGTTTTCCCTTGATTTATACACTAAACACTAATTGTACTCTAAATTTGAAGCTTCTATGTCTGCTAGAAGTGCCTTAGAGTTTTGATGATCGGTCAGTGTCAGAGTCAGTGAGTGAGTGAGTGACAACATTAAGAAACTTTAACTAGTTATAATTCTTAAATTACTGGTTCAAATTGAATGAAATTTGAAATATACCGTGTTTATACAATGCCTGCTTGGTTACTGAATTCAGGCTTCTAGCTTTATACACAACGAAGTTATAAGGGGGGGGGGTCGAAAATGACCTGAACTATTTCGAGAAAAGGATGGTATGCCCGTGCCGCTTTTTGCTCGACTTGGCGGGGGCACTGCTGTGCCCCTAAATGCAGTACCTACCGAAATAAGCTGCTGTTTAATAGTCATCAGATAAGACATCAAATGTGCGTTTGCGGTTTATATCGATACGCTAACAAATTCTTTAGCTTGGTTTAAAATCTCTCAAGAATCTGCCAACTTTATCCAAAGAATTGTCCAATTAAGTCGTCGGAGTATTGGTCGAAGTAACAATTATGATTGTGGTGGTTACTCAACGCGAATAAGAAACCAGTAATGCGTCATGATTGGCTGCTTTCTTCTCGTTATTCTTCCGAATTTCATGCTCTATGCTCGCAATTTCTACGTTTGCGCCTGCGCATTCTATTTTTTTTTTGTTTGATGTTTATAAACAAAGGTGGTCGACGGTGAAATTTTAGCTGAAATTGTCTCATTATGTGGGTAGGTACCTACTGCGCGACGACCCACAGCAAATAGAGCATGGAAATTATTTCGATTTAAAACTATTACGATGTTTCATTAGAGATGAATTATGATACAATTTCCCTTTTTACATCTAAAAATAAAACTTTTGTACTTACAAAACATGTATCTGTTAAAATCTGGAGGGTCTAAGAAATCTGCTGTTTTATAAAGGGAGCCCAAGATAATTAAGCACATACTACTACTACTTTTCTGCATTATTGAATGCAGAAAAAGAATACAGTTGCCATTAAAAAAAAGAAAAGATATGTACCCAATTTAATTTCAAAATTAAATTGGGTACATATCTTGTCCATTCTAAAGCTTATGAAGAAAAGGATCGTGGGAATGTGCAAAGCTACAATAAAATAATATTTTATAAGCACTTAATTAGTTACACGAACATTTAGTATCTACAAGTTGACCGGTATAACGATCCAGCATAATCGAGATGGTCTAACGATATGAATCGAGAAAGGTGGTCGACGGTGAAATTTTAGCTGAAATTGTCTCATTATGTGGGTAGGTACCTACTGCGCGACGACCCACAGCAAATAGAGCATGGAAATTATTTCGATTTAAAACTATTACGATGTTTCATTAGAGATGAATTATGATACAATTTCCCTTTTTACATCTAAAAATAAAACTTTTGTACTTACAAAACATGTATCTGTTAAAATCTGGAGGGTCTAAGAAATCTGCTGTTTTATAAAGGGAGCCCAAGATAATTAAGCACATACTACTACTACTTTTCTGCATTATTGAATGCAGAAAAAGAATACAGTTGCCATTAAAAAAAAGAAAAGATATGTACCCAATTTAATTTCAAAATTAAATTGGGTACATATCTTGTCCATTCTAAAGCTTATGAAGAAAAGGATCGTGGGAATGTGCAAAGCTACAATAAAATAATATTTTATAAGCACTTAATTAGTTACACGAACATTTAGTATCTACAAGTTGACCGGTATAACGATCCAGCATAATCGAGATGGTCTAACGATATGAATCGAGTTAGTATCCGACACGTGTGGCGAATGATACTGCTCTGAGAAACAAAACGGTGTTTCTCTTTGTAATTTTGTATGGCTATGTCGTTGAGGTCATGGCAGGGCGCAACGCGCGCATTTGTAAAAATATGGAGGCTAAGGATGCGACGCAAGGTTTAACAATCAAACTGACTTCTCACATTTGCTTTCGCAACATTCAGAATTAGGTACGATTCATCTTGATGCAATTAAAAACGATAATGAAATAAAAAGTAAAAACAATGTTTTTATCAATTTGACATAGGTACTTCAATACCAAGGCGTGTGTTGAGTAAACCTGTAAGTGTGATCTAGCGTGCAACATCAACATCTCATTTCGTGGCAGCCCTACTCGCCACGTTTAGTTGCGATCTCGTTACCTTCTCGATAGTCTCGCTATCACGCAATCGATACGATTCGATCCCTCTCGCCTGGCGAGCATTCTCGTCGGATATTGTCCGTCGGATCGCGTCCGTGTTGAGAAATGTTAATTATCCTTAATGTGCGTGTGTCGTGTGGGTGTTGCACATTTACAAAAATATTAGTGATACAGGTTACCTACTTTACAAACAGCATTAGGCACGAGGTTTTGAAATCGATTGATAATATTAATTTCAATCGTAGAGGTGCGCGCCTGCGCGGGCGCACTCGATGTAAGTTTTGTGGTAGGCAGGCATTGCCATTCTCATTTTGAAATTAATTGAGGTCCATTCAAAATCGATTTATGTTGTATGTTTGTTTGGCTCTTCAATATCAGCGAAGAATTTTTGTCATCATCTTTTGCAATGATGTAGAGCACAGATAAAGCACAGTATTTGCGTCTTCAACATTTATTATTATCATCGTAGATACCTATTTATTTTATGACAAGAGTTATCTTTGTATATGTTCGGAAGACGAGTATTTAAAGATGCACGAGACAAGACACGTTTTACTGTAATGCGTTAGAACAAATGACTACTTATTATTCATTAAAGGAACTCAGGTCCTCACCTGCCGCCTTCTCCCAACTATGTTGGGGCCGGCTTCCAGTCTAGCCGCATGCAGTTGTGTACCAGTATTTTACATGGACCGACTGCCTATCTGACCTCCACAACCCAGTTACTGGGTAATACGATACCCCTTGGTAAGACTGGTTGTCAGACTTACGGGCTCCTTATGACCCCTAACGACTGTCAAAGATTCACGAATGACAGCCGGAACCAACGGCTTAACGTGCTTTCCGAGGCACGGCGGGGTTTTGGTATGTAAAAATGGGCACCCATCCACGGACCGACCGCGGCAAGCGTAGCTTAACCTGATCGATGGACTCGTGCGGCTGTTGTTACTTAGCCACAAGCCCCTCATTAGTGAAACTTAGGGCGCGTTCACACAGCGACCCCCCCGCCCCTCCCTCTCCCTCCCTTATTTGATGGCTTATACTATAGTTGTATGAACAAGTTCACACACTATACAGTGTTCCGGATCCAGTAAAAAAGAAAAAGAGATCAGATAAGATCCGCTAAAAAGGATCCTGTAAAAACGGACGTACTATGTGTACGCGCTCTTAGTTACACTGAAAAAATATTCATGTAACAATATGTTATATGTAGTACTGTGATATAAGCAAGTAAGTCTATGATAATGACAGCATTGTTCTTGTTCAATACCTAACTGTGATTGGAACCGTTTGTGATAAATACAATGCGGTGGGCACAATAGCTTAATTATTTCTTGAAGAACTACACTCGCTCCCAATCCGGTTCGGCTACTCTTACAAGTTACAAGCAACCTTATTGGAGGGCAATGTAGGTATGTAAGTATGTACTATTGCTTGGATTGATTTGTTAATAGAGCCAAGCCAATGTTTCGACGTTATTTTCCTTGGTTAGTTTTACATTTGCAGTCTAAATTTGTATAAAAATACGCTCGGTATTGAAGTATATGCAACACAAATGCACAAAATTATTCAAATGCAGCAAGTTTCAGGCGATCAGAAATAGGAGTAGCTGTCTCTACCAAATGCACCAATACAATACAATGCAACTTTCTTGATTATTAAACTAACCTTACCTACTAGTCTCACGATTACCTCATTATCTCCACGATATACTCTACAGCATTCTGAAGACAGTCCATAAATAAGTGTTAATTTATGTTGTTCTTCTATTATTGTATTATATATGTCGTCGCAAGCGATTTCAAAACGGAAACACATTCAGATGCGATTGAGATTCCACGTAAACCTCAGAACAATAGTTACTGTCCTGAGACGTAAACCTACTCATAATGTTACTCGACTCTCATTGGTCGACAGTTCTGATGAGTTGACTAGTTTGTACTGTGGACGCCGTGATTTGGCGCTTCAACTTCCTGCCAAAACGTGGACAGAGTCGATACGGAATTCTAGGCAGGCATTCCTATACCTGACACGAGACCGACCAGACCTCACGATCGAACCTGTCATGTCCACCGTACAAGTCTGAGTTTCTGTATTACTACCTATTGTAAATATCTACTGTGTTACTGTGTACCTAATAAAAGTATCTGACTGTAATTCGAGTTAAACCTAAGTTTGATTGGTTTGCCCGAGTACCCAACTTTATCATGGAACCCGTACCAAGAAACGATAACGAAGATGACCCTAGTATCGTTACGCCCACGCTCCCGCCGTCATCAGTTGTGGGATCAACTCGGGCGCCTACCACCGATATTTATTGGCGTCAACTCTTCGAGCAACAGAATCAAATTACCATGCGCATGATTGAAGCCATGCAAGGAAAAACGTCGACGCCAACCTCAATCAAGCTGCCAGAGTTCAACCCGGACCTACCAGACGTCGATCCACGTTCATGGAGCTCGACGGTGGACATTTGCCTCACAGAACATCCCATGGAAGGAGGCGCGCTGATTATTTCACTAAGCAAATCTCTGAAAGGTAGTGCATCAACATGGCTTTCTCAAGTGTCTCACACTGGTATGACGTGGCCCCAGTTCAAGGACTTGTTTCTCGCTCGATACGATTGTGCGGAAACCTGTGCAGCGACTATAATTAACGCAAACAATAGTCAACAAAAAGATGGTGAAAATTTAACTGCCTACGCAAGCCGTTTGATGACGTCACTGCTAGCTAAATGGAAAGAAATGAGCTGCGAGGAGATTGCTGTATCGTATGTACTTGCTCACTTAGCTAAAATGGATAGTCGAATCAACCGACTAGCTTTTACAACTGAAATCAAAACGAGAACAAAGTTGATTCAAGAATTAAACGCATTTTCATTGAAGAGAAAACATGATCGACTCGTCGACAACTCCGTGGATACTAAACAACCAAAAGCAAGCAACACGCCGTTCCAGTGCAATTATTGTCATAAAATTGGGCACAAAGCAATCGACTGTCGTTTACGTAGAAACAATGAAGCACCTGCTACACAAAGGAACACTTCAATCACTACGTCTTCGTCGTCATCGGATGCCAAGAAGGATGTCACCTGCTTCCGCTGTGGAGAACGAGGCCACATCGCGCCTCGCTGTCCGAAGACGAGCAACACAGCAGCCACTGGCAAAACCAGCAGCAACAGCGGTGCGGCCCTGGAGCGAACAGTCAACTACTGCCAAGTCCAAGGTGTACGTGGACAGCTAACACAATCCGGTGAGTCGTAAATGTTTTATTTCGATAATGGTGCTGAGTGTTCTCTCGTAAAGCAAAGTATCGTGGATAAATTCTTAGGTGAATACGATTGACAGGCGTTGGTAACGCTCATGTCTATTGTAACGAACAAATTGTAATGTGATGTAATTATTAATGGACATTATTTACATTCGTCATTTCTTATCGTCCAAGATGAATTTATGCCGCATAACATAATGTTAGGCTCTGATATTTTAAATTATGATTTGAGTGTTACCTTGTCGAGAGAGAATCTAATGATAACAAAACCGGTTTCGTGTTTTGCCGCGGTGACGGAAATTAATTTTAATTCAATTAATAGGTACCGGCCTTTTACCCGTATTTAGAGATAGTCTTGTGCGTATCTGACAAATGTGATGGAGCTATGTTATAGCTGTGATTGTTGACCGCGAATAAGATACCTGGGGCTTTGTTAATTGGTTAATAACTTTGGGTCAATTCCTAAATTATCAGTGTACCTTATCCTCGATAGTACCTGGACTCTTGACTTGATCCTCAAAAGTACCGGGAAGTGCGTAACCACTTGAGTGCTTATCGCGCTAACATAGAATAACGGTTCATTGTTACCCGATTACGTCATCGCCCGGCGGGCGGTCGCCCGGCGCCGGATGTTTATAAACAAACCTGATTTACGAAAGATGCCTCTAAGTAGTGTTCCTAACGAGTTAAACGAAGAAAAAGGATAGTTCCTCCACCGAGTAGTAGAGCACATACCATGGCTAGGTCGCACTGTACGTACTTGTCTGTAGTCGTAACTGCAACTCGCTTGTGAGTTGTTCAGGGAGCGATTGGCAGCTGGTGGTGCAGCGGGGACCAGGGTCTCAAAGGAGACTATTGTTGTGTTGGTTTTCTAATGACCTGGGAGTCGTAGACTCTATGGGAAGTGATGTGTGTTGGTCGTATCACTTGAGGTGATGACGATATGGGTGGCATGAGTGTCACTAGCTGCTGCGGCAGCTGGGCCATGAGCGTTGTATGTGATCTACTCGTAAGTTGATGCAGTTCCTGAACAATTATTACCAAGGCTTGGAGGAATCTTTTGTTATCAATGATTGTTATTGTTTTTATTAAATGTGGTCAGAACTGGCCGAGTGGAACATGCAAAGTTTCTAAATAAATAGAGTGACAAAGGTATTGAACCTTTTGACAGCTGACGATACTGAAGTCGAGGTAGATATTTCTGAGACGAGAGAGCACGCAGCCCACAACATCGAACGAAATTCTAATTACGAGAAGTCTCGTTTTGACAGTAATAAGGCTAAATTAGTCAAATTCAATGTCGGTGACATGGTTCTTATTCAAAACAAAGAGAGGAACCAAACAAAGTTGGATCTGAAATATAAAGGTCCGTTTAAAATAACTGATATACTTGAAGGCGATCGCTATGCTTTGAAATCATTGACTAGTAACAGAACTTATAAGTATGCCCACGATCGTCTTAGAAAGATGCCTCAATGTGAAGTCCCATCTGAACTGATTGTTGACATAGAATCGAATGTAAATACTCCTACTATTGTTGTTTGAATATGACGCATAATCGTACACTAAAATGACCCTACTATTTCTTAATCAAACTGTACAGTCTAGTCGTAGTTGTAACTGCGATTCTATGAGTCGTTCAGGGCGCAATGCGCAGCTAGATGTATGGTGGCTGGGTCTCCGAGAGACTATTTCTTAATCAAACTGTACAGTCTAGTCGTAGTTGTAACTGCGATTCTATGAGTCGTTCAGGGCGCAATGCGCGACTAGATGTATGGTGGCTGGGTCTCCGAAAGACTACTGTTTGGGTCTGAATAAGACTACTGTTTTGGGTCTGAATAAGACTACTGTTTTGGGTCTGAATAAGACTACTGTTTGGGTCTCATTGAGACTACGCTGCTGAGCAGCCGGGTCATATTAGTGTTGCGTATGTTTGTGTATAATTCACTGTACAATCATTGTTCTTTATTCAGATTATGATTACTTGTGAGGTATCTTTCAAACTTGTTTTTGTTTACCTTGTGGTCAGGTTAAGCCGAGCAAAAGTTTTGCTACAAATGAGAATATTGTTACAGATACACACGAGGACGTGTGACTCGTCAGTTTGGCCGTGTCGTCGCAAGCGATTTCAAAACGGAAACACATTCAGATGCGATTGAGATTCCACGTAAACCTCAGAACAATAGTTACTGTCCTGAGACGTAAACCTACTCATAATGTTACTCGACTCTCATTGGTCGACAGTTCTGATGAGTTGACTAGTTTGTACTGTGGACGCCGTGATTTGGCGCTTCAACTTCCTGCCAAAACGTGGACAGAGTCGATACGGAATTCTAGGCAGGCATTCCTATACCTGACACGAGACCGACCAGACCTCACGATCGAACCTGTCATGTCCACCGTACAAGTCTGAGTTTCTGTATTACTACCTATTGTAAATATCTACTGTGTTACTGTGTACCTAATAAAAGTATCTGACTGTAATTCGAGTTAAACCTAAGTTTGATTGGTTTGCCCGAGTACCCAACTTTATCATGGAACCCGTACCAAGAAACGATAACGAAGATGACCCTAGTATCGTTACGCCCACGCTCCCGCCGTCATATATTTATATCGTGTCAAATAATAACTTGTTATAAAAATAAATCACAGATGTCAAAGTTAATGCTGTTTTAATGTTCAGCGGTATCTACTATTGCGAAATAGTTGAGATAGCTTTGATGGACTTGTTCATCATGTAAATACGAGTAACGTACGAATGTTAAGTAATGATGACTAATGTTAAAGTTTACAGCTTGGAGATATGTAAGAAACAGAACCGTGCGTTGTTACTCAATGGCTGTACTGTAACATGAGTGCTGCTTGTTTAATACATTTCGACAGTAAATCTATCAGTTTTATCGGCGGCCATTGTTTCCATATATTATTTATTGCCGCGACTTGAGCTGCGAGCACGCTCAGCGTCGACCTTCAAAACTTAAACATTACAATACAATCAACATTTCTCCCAGAGCGCCTTGGTTTAGCATAAGCTCCTTTATTTTATAAACATGTTGCTTATACAGCCAAGGTAAATCCTTTAACAAGGCAATCATTAATAACATCACGACTAATGCTCTCTTCTTCCGTTACTTCCATCCTGGTTCTTCTAGTTACTACCTGAACAAAAACATTGTTTGAGGGATCTACGGGCGCTTATTTCTGAACTCTCAATAAAGCAAGATCGTGGTTCCTATAAACTGTCAACAAGATGTCGAAATCGATGTGCAAGATTCGTTCCGTGCCTGTTCAGTTTTAATACGCTGTTTAGTTTATCTTATCAGTAAGAGCTGGCCACATTATATTAACTCGCGTTAAGCGTGCTGGAGCCTGGAGGTTTATTGTTATTAACTCCGCATAATTATCCACTGCTTACTTGTAGATTTATGTAATGTTTTGAGATTTGCAAACGATTTCGTCTAAGTCTAAACCTACCGAGATGAAAATCGAAATCAATGAGGGGTTTAAAAATCTAATCTAAAGTGTAATGCTTATTTGAAATATGACCAATATCCAGAAATGAAACATCCAAAGAAAGACAGAACATCAGTGATCTTATCAACAAGTTTAATTAAGTTGAAAACAAATAGCTGTAAAAAGAAATGAGAATGAAGTCGGCGACACTCCGTCTGCTAACGCAGCGGCATATGACGCAGCTGATGCACAGCTGTTGTCTGCGCCACTTGTGGGAACCAACGCATTGAAACATCCGCATGGTACCTATACATCTACACTAGCCATAAAAGTCCAGCCGTAAATCAAATGTCTGCAAACTAGCGCACACTGTACAACATTAGAGGGATGCTGGCACAAAAGACGCCAATCCGGTAATTTTATCAGTCATCAAATATTTTAACAACGAATTACGTATTGCAGATTCTGATTAAGAAAATTAATTAAGTACTTACATAACAGTTAACTATGAAACAAAATTAGGCTTATGTAAAAAAGACGGACCCTGTCAATAGACAGAACTGACCGAGGCACCCAAGAAAAGAGACTGAAAAGCCAATCATATGATTTGTATACATAAGTGTTTACTTGTGGTGTGCGTGGATAGCGTGGCTCTCGCGAGTCGCGACGTTATCGGCGCGTCCGTCATTCTCCGCCACAACTGACTGAATATTAACTCTGATAACAGCGCTCTTATCAACTGGACTCTAAATCTGCTTTCTTATAATGTTTATTGGAATTTCTTTACATTCACAGAATATATTTGATTTAACTCTGACGGTTTTTTCTCGGTCCGTGGTATTTGCTTCAGTAGGTAGCACCAGCAAGCACATTTTTCCGAATCTTAGAAATCATGGCAAGCTAAGATCAATAAAGACAAGCTATGGTTCGGCATAGCAACGTAAAATTAGATTTGTTGATATGACTATGTTCCTAGAACCCATCCAAGGAGAAGCACTATCTAAGTATCTACAGCAGTAGATCCTGACGGACGGTACGATTGATACAGTAGACTAGTTCGTCCCACGCTTCATTTTCCGGTTCGCGGTTGCTATTTGAGAACCTGTCCTTCTCCCCGGATATATCGGTGAGAATACCAGGTGACCAGGGTCACATAGGATGCAAACGACTTACAAACTTGTAGGCTTTTAGGACAATGTATGAGAGAAAAAATGTTATTTTGAACCCCGGAAAAGGCCAAAGTTGAACAGTAAAGCGTCATGATAATAACAGTGATAAACGGAGAGATCATTCGTCAACCTCTAATACATTGTATGTCTTTTTATCCTTATCTTTAAAAAGCGACACTTGAAATGAGAAAACTGAGTACCTATCTACCAAAAAAATACTTGAACTTTAAAGAATCTTGGGACATTCTTCAAAAAAGCATGCGATACGTTTTATCATTTTAGTGTATCATGCTATTATCTTGTAGTTATTAATATTGATATTAAAGTACATATTATGATATCACAAAACGAGTCAGCATTAATATATCAAATGTTATAGTAGGTATATTATTTTTGTTGTAAGTATCCTCATCGAATCTCTAGTATTCACCATGAAGACTGAATTGAAAGTGCTTCACTACTTTAAGCTTATTGGTGTACCATTCGTTGAACTCTTATTGGAATCTGATGATGATGATTTTCTAGTAAAAATTATGAAAACAGGTCATGAGGTCAGATAGGTTTTTCCTCTTGAATTAGGTTTGTTTCACCTACTTTGACTAACTTATCCTTATACTTGATCTCGATTCTAGTGGACAAATTAATTTTAATCAGCAATAGAGAACGCATATCATAACATCAATGTAGGGTATCTATTAATAGGTTTACTATTGTTTGCTGTTCACTAGATGCTAGATATCAATCACATTATAATTTTGCAAAGTAGGACATGAGACACATGTTTAAGAAGAGTTACCTAAGAATTACCTACGATTATATTGTTCTTAGTGGAATAATGACCGATTCCTACCTAATTGGCAGCTATTATATACATTATTACATTTCTATGGTAGCTATCTATGTAGGTACCAATCTACTGCAGAAATTCAGGTAACATAAATTTTCTAGCTACATTATACCTACCCAAGTACCCATGAAAAGAGGTTTTTCTTCGTCTTCTTCGTGTGCGTTGAGTTCCTTGAACTCTGTGCACGGTTATTGTTAAAACAAAAGAAATAAATAATAGTTTTATTCAAAAATAATAAAAAATCTACATTGTGTTAGTTAAAATCATTGTTATTAACAAAAATACTCACTGTTGATAAATTACGATGTAAACTTATAGGTGCCAGTCTACGATAAAATTCGTTGTTCTAAATAAATCTTAGAACACATCACTAACCACATAACAGCCGTGTTAATTTAAGGCGAGTTCACACTAACATTCTATTTGTGATCATCCCCCGAGAGGATATAAATATTGCGGAGGTTGGCGCGGTACGGAGCCAGCGACGGCGCGGCGCGCACTGTGCAGCTGTGCGCTGTGCCCGAGCCGAGTGCCGCTGTGCCGTACCGAAACTACAAGCGACATATCTGGGAAAGTGGCCGCCGGTATGCAGGAGCTAGCCAGCGGAAGGTCAAGTTCAGATACAATTTTAAGGTCAGACATTCAGGTTACGACGCAGGCTGCATATCAATCGCCGCGCCCTTTATGCTGCCCTGGTCATTTACTTACAACTTTGATTGTGGAGCATTTAAATTGCCTTCGTTAGTATTGAAAACTACATTGGCCTGCTTTATGCCTTCCAAAGCAGTCACGACATCGTGATGACTTTAAAGTTATAGGTGCACAGTGCACGCAAGAAACTAACTACCGTACAAGTAATCTGGATCATACTTAGTTGGAGTTTCTATAGCTTCTACAAATCCTTCCACACCAGCTACACCATCACTACTTAATATACTTCATTTAACACTT
The DNA here is from genome assembly GCA_963855955.1 of Luperina nickerlii. Lineage (NCBI taxonomy): Eukaryota > Metazoa > Arthropoda > Insecta > Lepidoptera > Noctuidae > Luperina > Luperina nickerlii. Next base: position 23,693,996 of record OY979671.1, read on the forward strand.
TAAGCGAATTATCTCGTATTATCTTCTTAGGTCGTGGGAATCTGCTTGGAATATAGATTAGTAATTGAATATATTCCCGTGACTATTTTCCCTAATGTGTCTAAAATAAACTAATAAAAAGAAAACGTAAATCAACTACACAACGCAAGATTTATTAAAAGAACAACGCTTTTTAAACTACACCAAAATTGGTTCCGTTAAACATTCGTCATCCACAGCATCTGCAGCATGTGAATCAATCTCGCTGTTTCTCCTCTCACTCGCACCTTTCCCTTTTGCACTGAAAGTAAAAAAGACAAATAGCATCCGCAGCGCGCAAGTCCTCACCCCTAGAGTTGGCAGACGAATTATTGCCAGGTTTGGACAATCAATATGGAGTAATGGCGGGATGAATGGAATCATGGCGGACTTACCGCGCCATAAACATTTAAAATTATGTGCATTTCCTATGGCGGTATTTCGCAGTGACTGTGAATATTTTATGGTGTTTTATTGTAGGATATTGTATGAGGTTTTTATGTATTGCTATTGTTTTGTTATCGTGTCTGTGTGCCATAATAATTCGTGTGTCTGACGTCTATAACTATTTTCAAATTGAATGCCTTGCTGTTGCATAATCTCATTCTATTTATCAAGGTAACGCCTTAGATATTGAAATTGCATCACAAGGTTAATTCGATTTTTATTTTCCTATAAAACTCTTATTTGCTGTACAACTATAAATCTTTCAATACACCATTCCCTTACGCGTGTCGCCCTAGTAACTCGCCGTCATCAAGCTATCGACCCCCGCTCTCACGAAACAAAATACCAATGTAATGAGACGAGCGCGGGCTACACCCAACTATAATCTTATTAGAGACATCCCCTAGGAAGTATAAATAGCTGTAAGTTGATAACGAATGACCCCCGGGCACTTACGAGTGGTTTTCCCACGAAACTCTGAAGAACTTTAGACAAAGTTATCGTTCAAACTTCAAGTGGTTAGTACTTGTTGTTGAAGCGATAAATTCAAGACGTTAATAACATTATATCTGATAGGTAATACTAATAAGTAATAACACTATACTTTGTTATGCTTTAGTGTTTCCTATGCTAGCGACAACTGCAGAGTATTTACAGCCGAAGACATACATAAGTCCTAATCATTTCCAAATGGTGTTATAACAAATTACACAAGAAACTCCTACGTTTTATGTGTTCCTTCGGGCTCATATAACTACTTGGATAAATGTATTATAAAGGAAATGATAACATGAACATTTTTGAGTCTGAGAAAAAGTAAGTGGAACTTTCAATAGAATATAAAGGATTGTTATGTAGTTATATCTAGCTCATATAAAACACACGACGTGAATTCTATTAAAGTTTGTGTTACTCCAAAGATACTGTTATGAGAATGACAGAACAATGTAGTAAATTCTAATTGTCTCAGATTATCTTAGTAATGGACGACGAGAGAATTAGAACTGAACGCAAACGACTCAACAGTGATATCATGTCTCAAGAAATAATTATTATTTTTATAGAAATATTGAACTACCTTATATAAAATGCAGATATTTATTGTAGACTAAAAGACATTAAGAATAGCTTAATTTGTATATCATTCGCATTTGCAAAAGTCGCATTATTACTTTTATTATGATCAGTTGGTAACCACAATAATGTAGTGTCTGAAATACAATAGGCCAAAGGTATTGACGACATTGCAGAAACAATTGAACAACTGTAGACAATCAGAAACTACGTGCACGGACGTAGGTTATAGAAATGAATTGAATCGAGTGGCTACATAATAATATGTGTTGTTTAGCACAATTAACGCCCATTGAACGCAATATGTAAATATGTACCATCTATCACTTAATTGTGAACGATTCTACTAACCTCTGAATACAGAAACATACTGCTTTCTGTTTAATCAACAAATTTAACACATATTAAATAAGCCATTAAATATAGATAGATAATATTTCACAATGTTTTAACGAGTGTATTGCATAAAAACCTAAACGCACATAATTATACGTGTTATCTATGTATCAAGGTACAGAATAAAATAGTTAGTAGGTATAAAACATGTAGGAACACTGGCAACGAACATGGGTTTGATTTCCCAGGAGACCTAGCGTCTGAATTCAAAGCCATTGCAATAAATTGATTGTCCTGGAAAAGACTGCCAGAATAGACTAAACGCAGATGGCAAAGGACCGGGTTTTATCTAATACTGCTGTGTCCAGCAATGGATACAAACATTAAAAAATTATATATATATATATATTATATATCAAAGGACACTCAGACTACTAACCACAAACAATAAAGCTCATCAAGGACCCTTGTACAATTAAGGCGTTAGAGCCATTAGTAATAACAATTGCTGATCATGTGCGACCACTTAATTAGTCGCCACAAGTCGCACATGATATCACTGATATTTCCATAAGTCCCATATTTACTGAGACCACACATGTTCATTGATAACCACGTCGTGGTGAATCATTCGTGAAGAGAAACAATACGGTGGCAACGATATCAAATTGTTGATCAAATACAAGACAAATATACTATTGTCATTACAATCAGGTGACTAGCATGATAATTAATGCTTTGAAAAACATGGAAATAATTTTTATTTTAGTCAACATATTTTGTAATGGTGACGATGATGATACAAAATGACGATTATTTTTCCGTATTTAATTTATTTAAGAATTATGAACATTGAGAGATTTACTTTATCTAAAACGTCATTTCATTTTCGAACCATGCATACCTATTGTTGTTTTTAGTGTCGTATACACACGGTTATTATCACAAAAACGTTTAACCCCACAACATCTTAAAAACGTCGCAGTACATCAGTCTCTAAAGTAAGAGCTTAGAGCAGCGACTCAGTGAGGCAGACACGACTACATGAGGGTGGGGCTAGCTCGAGAGATCCTCGACACAGGTGCGACACCTTGGCACGCCGCCAGACGCCGCCACTACAGGAAATAATGCTTCGGAGAATACCTAGACTACCTCAGTATTCGACAAGCCATTCGAAACTTTCTACGTTGTGCTTTAAGAATGTAAATAACTTTGAGTTGGTTTAGTGCAGCTGCGGCCATTAGTTCCACCCTCAGTTAGAAGAAGTTTAAATGGGAAATAATAATTTAATTAGCAACATTATGGTGTTTTGTATTGTTAAAGGTTTACCCCAGGGTGCAATATTAGGTCCTATTTCGTACTGAGTCGCCAGTTTGTACCTCATACCCAAATATGTACTTATTTGGCTTGGGCTTGCAGGTACCGCTAAATAGCAATATTTACTTAAGTACTAGTTACTTAGTTATTTTAATGATGTATCTTTATTAATGTTGTTGATTGATGATGTTATCATTTCTACTACACCATCCGGAAATGCAGTTTTGAAATATTAACTTTTCTACCTGTTAAACTCAGCTTTCAATATGTTATTAATAGCTTAAGTACATCTACAAGAGTATTTTCGTTTCTACGTGGGCGGTGTCAAATGCGACGTGTCCCGATCCCGACATATAGGTGACAAAACAAACGAATGTGATTAATATGGTGAAAGCTATCGACGAATCGGTCTCTCTCTAAACACACAAATATTTGTCAATACACAATCTAATGTGAGAACACACTTTCCATCACAACAAGTGATTTAGCGGGTACATACAAATATTAGTCTTCCGACTCGTATAAGTAAATTTTAAAATAATGATAGATAACAGACAGGTTTACTATTCAAACAGCAATGGTAAACTTATAGTTGGAAAAGACAGAGCGAGTCATCAAATGAAAATCACTTTACCGGAACCTACCTAGTTTCCTGGGTTAAAATCTACATTTTCCATTTCCACAAAAACTCCGTTTAGTTTTTGTGGAAATGGAAAATGTAGATTCACAGGAACAGCGTCCATTTCCGCGAAATGTCGTACCAGTAATAGGCTTCCAGACTGTGGTGGAGGTGCAGTCAAAAGCTAATAAAATGCAGGAGGCAGTAAAACCAGATCCACACTGTGCAGTGTACATAGTTGCATAGAGTATAGTCTGTCTAGACATGCGTGAATAGTAGCGTAAATGAGGAATGGCCAATGCGCCAACCACCGCGCTGCCGGCCGCCCGCGCCGCACTTTCCCGGTATTCTGCAAAGTGCAAGTTTACCAAAACGAGCCTACGTTTTACGCTACACTTCTCATTATTCTCTTGTTTCTAGTAATCATTTAGCTTCATTGGAAATTCAGCATTTTAGGTGTTGAGTGCTGATGTTTGCCTTTCTTGATGGACGTTCTAAGACGTTTCTAGTTAATATTGAATCTATTACTTTAGTTACAATGTGTTTAAAACAACTGTTTTACCTAGAGACGAGTAGAGATAGTTAAGGAGAAAACAGAAAATGACGTTAGGAAATAGGACGCTATTTTACGGCATTAATTTTATCAAAACCAAATTAGCCATAACAAGTAAGAATGTTTTGTAGTCAAACTACTCGGAAACCATATCCCGACGTTCATCTTTGATCTCACTGATGCATTTGACGTGTTGACTGATGTTTGCTGGTGTAAGCTCCGGTTCAAATCGTACGCCTTATAAATCCGTTTGCTAGTAGGTACGACGTAGTTCTATTTCTGTTGTTATGTTTATGAATTTTTCTAACGCCATATGCGATGCAGTTGCTTTCATGTTACGCACTTGAAAGTAAGTACTGTCTTTTAAGTTTTGTGTACGCATGAAGAATAAAACCCTCTCGCCAACAAAGTGGATCGTGAGGACGATAAACAGAAGCTGCCAGATTGCTTTGAACAAGGCATTAGCAGAGTATTGCCTCGGTATGCAATCGTTCAAGAAAATTCTATACAAATGGGCAAAAATTTCTTGATTTTATTATTTTTGGTGTCGGTCGGAAATCCTGCCAAGATCCTAAGCTCACAACTGAAGCTTGAAAAGAAACTGAAAAACATTTGCGTTTCGTGGAAAACGTTAAATTTGTGCACAGTGTGTCTGCTTAGGTGTTTGTTTCCGAATAATGTTTGCAATAGAATAACTAAGAAGGTACACCTTGACTCACGCTTGCGCAGCTGTGGCTATGTTCGCTCTGTTTTTCAGCCTTCATAAGTTCAGGTATAGGTACACTTGTCATTATTATAATTTGTAATTTATTCGCTGTACGCCATTGTGAAGTTACTTAGCGATGTTTTTAGGGTTCCGTACCAAAATGGTAAAACGGAACCCTTATGGTGAGATTCAGTCTGTCTGTCTGTCTGTCTGTCTGTCACAGCTGGATATCTCAAGAACTACTAATGCTATCAACTTGAAATTTGGAACAGTTTTAGATGACGTTTGCCCAACTATTTTGCAAATAAGAAAGAAATAAAAATATATGTATATTTTTTGCAACAGGAACTGAAAGGGGTTCTGAAAAATTCGAAGTGGAGCCACTAGGGCATGTGGAAGAGCTCAGCTTGCACATTCTCAAGCATTTTTTTTAGGCCGCTTAGTTTTCGACTTTCGATGAAAAATGTAAAAAAAATACCGTTCCCCCTATATCTCAGAAGTTTCCAAAGAGAAAAATCAGAAATTATTCTATGTGATAGAAGTTTGTGTAAAGATTACAGGAAAAATAAAACGAAGTCTCTAACTAGCACAACTTTTCAGAAATCATCAACAAAATTTACATTACTTCCACTATCGGTCAAGAGATGGCGCTGACCTAAAACTGTAATATTTTACAATGCGGTGCACGGTGTTAAAATTCTCTGACGAATATAGGCCTCGCCGATGAAAATTTAAAAATAATGTTACGGAACCCTCGATGCGCGAGTCCGACTCGGTCTAGCCAAGTTTTTTTTTTCGTGTCAAGAGCGAACGTAGCACTTGATCAAACACAAACGTGTACCCATGTACGGGACGGTGGAGGATGTTACGAGAAACAATAGAATTGCTGGAAAATATTGAACGACTAATGAGAATACGAGAACATAGCGAGTATCCGTATACACCAAAGAGTATACACTGTGGATGTAGATACAGGTTGAGTGAAAAGATCAACTGTTGCATAGGGGCAAGGGCCGAATGATCGATTGATCATAAAGGACATTGGACGTATTGGTAATTTGGTATTAGAGGGGACCGAATTTTATTCGGCACTTAAGCCGGGCATAGAATGGTTATAGGTACATATTTGTTTAAATACAGTTTATTCCGAATAGCCGGAATTAAGTACCTAAGACTGCTTTACAAAAACACTTTGGGTATTCCGTATTCCGATCCAGACGTCTTGACAAAAGCCTCTGCGCCACAACAAAGATTAACAAGCGTAACTTCGTAAGCGTATCTTCCTACGTAACCCTGGGGATTACGTCTCGCATACGCATACAAAGGGCCGAGCCGAGCACTAGCACCGTGATTGCTATGCGGCGCGCGGCGTGGGCGGCGCGTGCGTGCTCGTGCTGACGACGTCGCAGACCAAGTGGCCACACATTCATGCACACACTGCACTCGCCACGAATATGAGAGCTTCGGAGTTTAGTGGACGCTTCCGCCAATTGTGTACTAAGGATGTTGAGCATTTTGAGTAAATTGATCTCTTAATAAAGCTTTTGTCCTAGTGTTATCTTCTTCATCATCCGCTAGAATGACTGGCGATATTTGATGAGTATGCTTCTTTGAGTTAAAAAATATCTCTGGAAAATGTCGTTGCACCAATCATGCCTTATTCTGAATTGCGAGTTCTAGTAGAATCGGCAGCACGATACAGAGCAATATATCACGTAAAGTGTAACCCGCAGCTGGAGCTAAGCATGAGATGTACATTTGAATCGAAGTATGATAAGCAGTGACGCAGCTCGCCATTTACAATCAGAATAAATCAAACAGGCCGGGGGCAAGCAAGAAAAGTGTTACATTATCTACGAGTATGTATAGGTACGCGCTAATTTGAAGACGCTGGGGAGTGGGGACAGATGGTTTACGACACGTCCGGGGTACTCTTTCATGTCGTCGACACAAAATACGACGCTTTTTAATAGCTAGAGAACCCTCCTCTCGCCCTTGTTCCGCTCACCGCCTCCGCTTTAAGGATTAATAGAGAGTCCTCTGAGCCGCGGAATTAAAAATATTATTTATCAACTTATGGCCGATTCCTATAACATACGGACTGTTAAAGACTAAGATTAAGACTTTTATCTTTACCAATAATGAAGCAAAGACCTCAGAGCTTTGCATAGTAGACCCATAACTATGGAAGCAGCTATCACAGGTACAATTAGCTTACGGATCTATTTATATTTCCAGTTTGGCAACAAGAAAATGCTACTATTGGTAAGCAAAACCATCGTTTTTGTTTATAGGAACCGAGCATAAGTCATCATCAAAAAATGAAATTACGAGGTAATTTCATTCAAGTTTTTCTTTTGATAGCGGCAATTGGGCATTTAACTGATAGCTTTTTTTATTGCATTAAGCGATTGAGCTTATCGAGTCGATATAAATCATAACATAAGCATCAGGAATATCGGGATTGCTCTGATTTATTTGCAGTTTCTGCAAACGTAGCCCACAGCTCCCGGCCAGGCGGGCCACACGCGAGGTTTTATAGCCTAGCTATAAATATGTGTAAGAGTTCGACCTGTAGATACAGCATACCATGCTTCATTGCTCACAGTATAAAGCCACAGGAATACTGAGTTAGATGATCCCGGGAAAGTCGTAAAGTCAGTCTGGGAGAAGTGGAAGACACAAGGTATATTACCATCGCAAATTATTGAAGTAGGTACACGACTTATTTAAATAATTTGCTATGGTAAAGCATCTTGCAGCATAGGCTAATCGGGGACTGTTTTTGGAAATGCCTGTTGTGGAATAAGAAAAAAAAAATAAATAATGAAAAACAAAACAAAAGCTTAAGAGCTTCCCCTATTTCAAAGGACATCTTTATTAAGTGCAGTCTAAATTACCGGGAGCGCATAGACGTGGCGGTAACAATGCAATAAAATCGTTGAGTGGTGTATTGGATGACGAGGTAATTGCAGCAGGATGCGGGTGAGCCCCGAGGGTGCTCTGCATCCCGCTGCCGCCCTAGTCCTTCGCCCACCGCCGGCCACTTCATCGCTCAACACTTGAAACTTTTGTTTATATTGTGAGTATTTTAAAACAGACTGAGACAATGTAACTTAAATGTATGGTTACCGTCTCCTAATGGTTTAGAAAGTCATTTATTTATCACACCCCGTCTGTTCACGGAATGTTCTAAGAACTTAATAAACTGTTGAAAATTAAGCTTCTTGTGTGGTCTTTAGATAATGTTGTACTTAGTTCAATTTCGGCTCTCAGGTATACATTAAATAAATAAACACCCATTCGCGTAGACATAAGGATTTATAGAATAAGAATTTGTAATCGCAAACGGATGTCGGGTTGAATTTAATGACCAAAATTCGTAATGAACCATGTTAATTGTCAAATAATTTTAACGAATGCTTGGATCGTGGGCGGAAGTCTTCGTGATCGTGTCTTTATAGTTTATACCATGGCAGTAACATGATTATAAAGGAAGTTTTATTGACAAGTCTTTTTGATTTGTTTGTGTGGCTAATCTATCCATAGGTTTTGAGCATAGTCTTTTATCTTACAAGTTAGTTAGGTACTTGTTATAGACAAGACTCGTAAAGAAATAAAATTGCAACAGAATTTCAAAATTCATAAAGATTTTTTTGTGGAAATAGGGTGGGTCGAAAGCAATAAGGTTTATTATGTTATTTGTGTGAGCCACTGTTGCATTACAGGCGAATGCATGAAATAGATCGTTCAATGAATACAAGCATGTTGTGTGTATGCAGTTCTGTTGAATGTGACGAGTGATATAGACGAGTCTCCGTCGTTTCATAACTCTCCTGACACCACACTCGACTACAACATAATGTTTCAGAGGTGACTAACACTTTTTGTTACGTTTTTATTACATATGACGTTAAAAAATAACTTTTGCTGAACTTACGTGGTATTTCGTCCGCGCAGTGTGTTCATTCCACTCTGTAGTTAAAGAGCTGACAATATGCAAATAAATTAGCGGGTGACATAATGAGCACCAAACTGAGATCGCCATTATTGATAAGGAGTGGTAAAAATCTGGTTTTGCTTCATGAGCTCCTAATAAGATTTCAATTTAAAGATGAGTGAATACGCTACAGATTATAATGATATTTCAATCTGATTAGTACTTAAAATTAATTTAATTACTAATCACATCTTTATTTTAAATTGAGCATTTTTCTCTATAAATGCTCAATTTAAAATAAACATAAAAGCGACTTAAGGTGGAAACATGAGTAGGTAATCCCAGCTCTGGTGACATAAAAGAAAATAAACCATCAAGTCGTTCTATTTGTGTTGTAGTGCGACTAATTCACGGTCCGCCTGCACCGGGGAGGAAGTCCATGCCGGCGTAGGTAGTTGCCCCGACAAAAATATCAATATTTGAGCTCCTCTGGACGCTGCGCTCCGTGTATGGGCTATAGAAACGCTGGAAGGAGTTTGTGGACCAGAGGTATCGTTAATATTCAGAGCCGTCATTTAACTTTCTTGGTTGAATGGCCATTCTCTTTTTATTCATCTGGAAATTCTAAAACCCCCGCCAATAGGGATCTTTACCGACTAAAGGCCCCTGCAAACAGGCATGACGCGCGACGCGAATCGCGCGCGACACAAAGGCACTGCCCAACCAACATTTTGACGCTAATTTCCACCTCTGTTATCGTTTGTATTGGTTTAACGGGTGTATAAAAGCGCCCAGTAAAACTTTTGTTTATTCAATGGTCATGACTATAACTAAATAACTCATCAAGATGAGTAACGGTAACAAGAAGACATAATATGACTAAGGTAGGTATAAAAGATAAAAGCTGAACCACAGTAACACTAGGTGTAGTAACTTCAAGTAACAATAAGTACCTAAGGTAATAGTTGGATTTCTAATAAGTCTCACTATTTTCAAGTGTTCTTAAAGAGTGCTAAGTAAATGTTTTATACCACCTATCTTGCCTAGGAAACGTATTATTACTTAAGGAGGTATAAACGGTACAGTCGCAACCATCATAGCACCTGCTTTTATAAATTCAAGTAACAGAAATTACTAAAAGTAATATTATAGTTTGTTATAACTCTTTCTACCGACAAGAGCTCTTGAAAATAGCAAAATATTTTTACCACCTACGTTGCTATAAAAGTATTAATTGCAACTTATTTACAGCTACTTAATTCAGTAATCAAAAACCCCTATTTATGATAGCAATTGGTATTATGGAGTTATTTTTAGAACCCTAATCGTTACAGTGGGGTTCAAATTTACTTTTATGTTATTCTAAGCCATAATAACACGGAATTTAAACATTTAAAACCCTATTCTGGTATAACAAGTGCTACAATAGTTCTAACTACAGCCCATCCAGTACTTCTTGTTCATTAATAGTAATAATAGGAACCTAGGATAATAAGGAGTAGACACCATTTTAAATCAAACATAACCTAAAAATAAATCAGAAAAAAACTAGTTTAAAACTCATATTTTGTTTAATTTTCTCATTTTAAAACGCAAAATATTTACTACAATACACCATGAATGTAAAAGACAGAGCCAATATCCTGTTTTTATCTAAATTTAGATTGAGTGTATGCCCCGCATGATAAAATGCAATTTATTTTTACTTTAAATATCACTTATTTTTAAGGCCCTGCAAAATTGAGACGCAAAACATATATTATTTTCTCAATAAAGTAACCCTCGCAATAAATTTTAGCCATGTGATAAAGAAATCAAACTTCACTCATCGAGATATTGACAATCCGTAACTTGAAATTCACTTAATTTCAACTCCTTAGTTTGCCATCATTTTTGAGAAATAAAGTAACACTTTTGGAACTAATGTATATGCAAAACAATAGAAAAAGAAAACACGCTACAGCCCTGAGTTGCTAATCAACACTGATCAAGATACATAAAGCAAATCCAAGAAAAAAATGGACCTAAAAAAGAACTAATATGTTACTATAAAATTTATACCAGTAAACTTCAGAACTTGTGTACCACCTATAGTTTTTATTATAACCATAATACAGACTTTAAAGTGCTTGAGGTAGCTAGATTTATATTATACCACCATTATAGATACAAGAAATTGTTTGCCACTAACGCCACCCTATAACTATTATGTAACTCTCAGTGTTAAAAGAGTGAGCATTAAAATTATTATATCACTTATAGCGCTATAAGACGTGGGCCCAATCGAGAGTTTGTAAGGGGTTAGAGCGTGCTCTAACACCAATTGCTAAAACCATTGTATCACTCTTGCTTGCCAAATTCACTTTTAAATTACTCTTTTATCACCAATTCTTATTACCAAAATGCTAGTTGGGTGCTCGTTGCGCGACTTGCGGTGCCTTTGTGTCGCGTGTCGCGTCGCGCCTCACACTTAAATGAGGGGAGAAGATTCACAAGCGGAACGTATAGAACTAAACAAACCACATTTACGCCCGAAGCTCATATTAATATCGACGCTTGAACTCTTGAAAAACAAAATTGACGAAGCGACATAGGGCTATACAGGAGAACAGTTTAGATGATAAAATAAGATTTCCAAAACAGTAAGTATTATCAGTAAAAATCTTATTTTATCATCTGAATAATATGTTGTTTGTATTTTAATTTTAAACCAATGTGGATTTGTGGAATAACCCGAATCTAAATTTATGGGTTTTTTTTATTTAAACATTAGCTATCTGTTCTCCTAGCTGTAACGTTAGCTCTATGTCGCTTAGTCAATTTTGCCTTTCAACCTTCGATATGACGGTGCGATATTTATTTTCACAAACTTATTAACGTAGTATTTCCCGTTCTTGAATGATAAGTGTCATGATAACTCGTAAAGCTGCACGTTGATGTAATCTGCATTTTGCGTAAAAATGTATTAAGATCAAAGGTCCCAGGGCTACTCACGCGGAAGTGTTAATTTAAAACCTTTGTTCTTTGTTATTTCAAAACACCCACCACCGCGATGGCTAAACATGTCGCAGTAAAAACATAAATTGCCAAAATAATGATAAAGTCTATTCCAGTTCGAGATGGGAGGTGTTCGCATAGCGGTGCACGCGTACCCGCCCCGACCGGTCCGCTGCGCCTCCTTTTTGTCGCAAGTTGCAGTCGTCGTGTACTGCAGTGCCCGGACTGCCCCGCGACCATGCGGTACAGTACAAAGAAACTATGATAAAACAAGTGCACGTGGATACCTCACATGTTTCAAGAATAAAGACCAAGAGTATCTGATGATTAAGATGACGAAAATATTTTTTGAATGTCGCAATTTGGGAAGATTCCCAAGGAGAGGACTGACGAAGCTAGACTTTGACTAAAGTACCTAACAAACCCAAAAAGTTGCACACAATATTTTCAGTACCTACGCTTGTCTTTTATTTGGTTATTTGCAATTGTTACACTTGTGTAAGATATCATCTGTGCTAGAATTCTAAAATGTATCAGCAATATTAATGTTCGTGAATAGTGAATCTAAATAATATTCTTCCGCGTTGTGATCACTGACCACTGTGCTGTTCGGAGTGCTCTAAGCTGTTCTCTGCAATTAATGTCAAACCATGTACAGCACAGTAGCACTGCATAACACCAGAATTAATGATTGCGCAACGAGAAAGCCTAATTAATTAGTCATATTATGTTCGCTAAAAAAGTTAAAGCAGCGGTCGGTGGCGTATCGCAGAACAGCGAAAGTGAACAAATACGAACACATTAGTGATGGCACGTAATGAGCGAAAATAATACGAAGTTACAGCCGTTATTATACCAGTTTAACGTTTTGGAAAACTTTCTTTCTTTCACAAGAAACGATAAAATGAGCTGAGAGACTGTCGCGATCAAGTACCGAGGAGCGACAGATTTTTTATTAAATCAATGGCTGGAGTCGATGGCGACTGTCAGAATGTAAAAGAAAGTGCAAAACCACTCGAAACAAAAACTGTAATAAAGGTAAAAGTGAGCACATTCGTTGTATTGTAGCACTAACTTCTCTAATCCACTTGCCACATGAGGTGTGAACCATTTCATGTTTGAATGTATGAATACATTACAAGAGCATCTGTTCTTATTGGATCATTTGCATTTGATTTCCGAGTTTGTTCTGCGACTAGACTGCTGAGGAAAGTAAATAAATGATCCACTAAACACACATTTACACAACTTACTGGTGCAACACTATATCACTTCGAAACAGTTGCAAATATCACGACAGAATATACGAGTAGAAGTGGTAACAAAAACAATTGCTAAAAGAACCACCCTAGTTATTAATATCGCACTCCAAAATACTGATCAGATTTGCCAAGTTGTATTTACAGTTGGTGAACATGAAAGTGAAGTGGTAGTTGTATATTTTGTAGAAGAGCCAGTCGGTACAACGACACTGTTTGGGTCTCATTGTGATGTTAAGAATGGCTGCGTGGTCGGTGTGCGCTTAAACAGGCCGCGTGCGTGGGCGGTGAAGAAGTCATTACGTGGTGTTACGAGAGCACAGGCAACGGTTCTCATGATTGATGATCACAGTACTAAAGCTAACGATTATAGTTATTCACTTTGGTTTGTAGTCATTGTGATTACACATTATGAAGGAAGTTAATTTTGTTTTAAAATACGCCGACACCTCCTAAAGGCTCCTTGCAAACAGACGCGACGCGCGACGCGAATTGCGCGCGATACAAAGGCACCGCTCGTTGTGCGACATGCGGTGCCTTTGTGAGTTGTGACGCAGGCGATTTTATCGCGTATCGCGTCTGTTTGAAGGAGCCTTAATCCAGTTCTGTCTTTGCACTAAGAACATATAAAAATTTAAATATTAAATAACGGTTGTGTTAATTGTTCTAAAATCCAACTAACGGTCATCGCTCAAATATGCGAATATTAGATCTGTTCAAATTAAAAATATTTAAATTATCAAATATTTTGGATCGCTGAACTGCTGTCAATTATCTTTTGTTAAAACTTTGCAATCAACATGGCATGCGCTGACGCAATTACAATACCTACATACTTACAATAGATCGCGAAGCTAATCGGTACAAAAAGGTTTAAAGTATAACTAGCTTCTGCCCGCGACTGCGATTGCGTGGAAGTCGTAAAACACCACAATTTAATCCTACTAATATTATAAAAGCGAAAGTTTGTGTGGATGGATGGATGTTTTTTACTCTTTCATGCAAAAACTACTGAACGGATTTTGATGTAATTGGCACACGTTATACATAGTTTATAACCAGGATTAACACAAAAACTTTCCTGTAATACTACAATATGACAAGTCAGGACTGGTGACGCGAAAGCAAGCACGTGAAGTTGTTGTCCTGAGGTCGACACCCGCAGCCGCAGGCCGCAGCCGCAGGCCGCAGCCGCAGGCCGCAGCCGCAGGCCGCAGCCTTCAGTAGTGACTTCCCATTGCTTGCGAAGTTTTTCGTTTTTAGCGTTCCGTACCCAAAGGGTAAAAACGGGACCCCATTACTAAGTCTCCACTGTCCGTCTGTCCGTCTGTCACCAGGCTGTAGCTCATGAACCGTGATAGCTAGATATTTGAAATTTTCACAGATGATGTATTTCTGTTGCCGCTATAACAACAAATACTAAAAACACAATAAAATAAATATTTAAGGAGGGCTCCCATACAACAAACGTATTTTTTTCGGCGTTTTTGCCTTGTGGTACGGAACCCTTCGTGTGCGAGTCCGACTCGCACTTGGCTTGTTTTTTTTTATTAATGAACGCCTGCGTTCCTGTATGTACTACCTAACCTAATGGCATACCTGACTAAGGGCTTGCCATGTACACAAAACTGCGGTGCGACGTCGCAACACAAAAATCGGCGAGCTCGCACTTGGCATCGCGCATTTCTGCGTCGCTCTGAGCCAGCGTGTGGACAAGACGTATGATTTATTGTAAACAAAATGACAGAGTACCTACAACGTTGATTTTTTTATATCACTGATTGAGGAGTACCCTGTTCTTTGGGACACTAGTAACGAAGATTATAAAAATAAATTCATCAAACAAGAAGCTTGGAAGAACGTATGTAAAAATTTATTTCCAAATTTCGACGAAAAAGAAAACAATGATAAAAGTTTTCAAAATACGTCCAGTACCGGTTAACGGTCGTCGAAGGAATGGTCACCCTAGGGAGCTACTTGCCGCACGAATTCGCATCGCAGCTATTCGTGTCGCAACTTTCTGCGTTGCGAATTCGCATCGCGTCGCATCGCAGTTTTGTGTACAAGCCCTATAGCTTTCTTAGAGATTATTCCCGACAAACTGCTATAGGTAACACAACAGTAGATTGTTACAAACATACGGGATTTCTCATGATCAGTCACCTAATCATAGATAATATTTATTTTTATTATAACCAAAGATGACAGAAGAGTTTGTTTTTCTATGGACGTTTTACGAACTATCATAATATACTACAAAATGTAAAAAGGAAGTACAAAAAATATCAATTGTTGAGAATCGAACATCATAGATTTGCAAAGCAGTCGTGGAGCCGCTAAGCTACATAATTATTTGCTTTGATGAATGTTGACTTAAAAATCAGTTCTTATGTTATGTCATGAACTCATGATTGACTGTTTAGCTCCGTAAAGGAAAAGCAGGAAATTATAATTTCGGCATTAGAGACGTTCCCAGACCACAGATTACATAAAAATTAAATGTACGGACGCCAGCACATCAACCTACCACAATCTGTCAGATTTCTTTAATAGATTTTCGACTTTATCGCTAAAGCTTAAGGTTCAAAGTTGATTGGGAAAATCTGACAGTTAGGTGTAGCTTGATGTGCTGGCGTCTGTACAGTTTTGACTTCGCTACGATTTTATTATACGTGTAGATATTGCACGTGCACTGTGATCCAACTGTTCCAATCAACAATTACAAATAATTGATAATATTAAATATGTATTAAATAATTTAATTGATCGTTTTGCAACACGCACAGGCGCTACACAATTTTCGACAGTGCAGTCAAATGCAGCAGAGTTGCTGATAGTTTAGCAGATAACACATTGTAATAAGAAGGAAGAGTAGATATTAGAGAACAGATTTATTGTCGACACAAGATAACAAGCCTCATAGTACTAAAAACTCTTTATCAAATTCACGGATGAAGGAGTTCGCGGTATGAGTCGATTATGCTGTGTTAATCGATGTAGCAACGTTACAGTAAGAATCTAATAATTCTGACTACGTTTCATCATGCACAGTGCACACGATGCAACGATTGATTGCTTGTTGCACCTTGCACGTAACTACGCTGCAATAACGACACCAAACAAGTATTGTCTCTGCTAATCCATCGATGTTTGTGCCTCAAGTATCAAAACTGACAATATTTACAAAAGTTGTGTTAAAACACCGGGTGTTATTACAACAATTACTGAAACTGTGTCGATAAGCCGATATCGCTTGCAACAACAACGGTTGTCGAAGTTACTGACAGCGAAATAACATGCCGCTGAGATATCATCTTACCTTTGTTACTCACTACCACATTCTAACACATAGTTACTGCACAATCAGTGTATTTTTATATGAATTGCGTCGTTGGCCATCGATATACTACTATCAGTAGTCGCTACCGACTACTGTAAGGTTTGTAGTTAATGACTCATCGAAAATGTAAAATTAGACATTCCAAACGGGACGGATCAAATCTTGGGACATTATCTGATCTACGAATAGTCTTGGATAATATAATAATAGACAATAATTGCTTTTCAAGCTTTCAAATACTGAAATAATCGAATTTGCAAAGTCGTCTTTCCCGTATTTCTACGAAAGCCAATCCTTAATTTCTTGAAAGTCTACGCAGAATTAAGCAGTGCGTAGTTAAATTCCTGACATTGTCGCACTCCCATTACTTATCGCCTCTAGTTAACATATAAAGGCCGTCGTCGATGGTATCGTCGGCGCTTTGTCCCCGACAGTCAGACGGAGCGCCCTGCGCCACTCATTCACTACATTCTAATTAGGAAAGCTTGTTATTCATCTATAATTTGTTTGTTTTAATTAAAATCAAAACTATGTCTGAAAGATATTTGTTGTGTAATGGTGTTCATTCATTCATGGAAATGAATTAACATTCATTCCGCTCTTCTAAATGCTCTGGTCGCAGAGTTTGCATTCATTAAATTTCTTTTTCTTGTCGAAGAGACTTGCAATGCGGCTGTCTAGATATTTATGATGTGAGTGTCAGACGCCCTTGTATAGAACTCAATAATATATCCTGTGAATCATCTAGGTAATAATTCTATCGGAGATCCTTCCAACGATTACGAGCGAGGGAACATCGAAATCGAAACAAATAAAACAGTAAAGTTTCAATATGAACGACACAGTCATAAATAAATTATATATTAAAAAGGTAACAACATTCCAACTGTGCGCTGAAGAGAACACAATATTTTATGTATTCATAGCTGTGATCCCCAAGTTTGCACGGAACTTTAGGCTAGACGGCTGAATTTGGCAATAAAATATCTGCCGAATTCGATCGTGGGTCAGACAGACACAGCCTTGCCAAAACTACTTTTAAGTGTGATATTTGCTTACTAATTATATCTAGACCACAGATGGTAGGTTGTTTGCAGTTATTTATTACTACAAGTCTTTTACAAGCTGCCGCCATTTCGTGTCGTTACTTTTTTGGAGTTAAACGTTGGTAGTGGAATAACATTAGCATAAAATAAGTGAGAGACGGTACTCGTACAATCCCTCTTTGTTATGGGTTTAGAAGTTAGTGCAATGAATCCAACATCTAAAGGAATTATTTCGTCATTGCTGACCCCTCAACCATGTGCTCTAGTTGTAAGCTCATGACGGTCTTGATTATCGAGTCGACAAGTGTCACGACTCACGATCCACTTCTTGCGATAGTTATCCACTTTAAAAGAGTGTGGTCGTTGTCTAATCTGCTAGGCAGTTGAGATAACCGCCGGTCAAACCTGTCCCTTAAGTGTCCCTCCCACGCCAGCGTTGTCTCCTCTCTAGTCGCGACCACACGGAGGATATGTTCCTAGGATTAAAGAGCCCAATGTGGCATGTTTATCGTATCAAGTACAACATCAATAGTTGGGAATTTGTTGCTCTTATGAGATAGCCTATGGACGTTAGAATTGAGCATGAAAAGTCAATAACATTAAATCCTGGATCAGATTCTTTAGAAACTTTTACACTGGGAAAATAAGACCTGTGAACCAGAGTCATCAAATTGGGGACAAGAAATTATTCTAGAGCAAAGGGTGCCTGACTAACTGTTTCTGTCTGTCTACACTGTTTCTGTCCAGACTGTGCCGTGTAGACGGTAATCAGGCAGCAGCATTGGAAAATTGAACATCGATCGTGCAACAATGAAGGATGAAAGTCACACTTTCACTGCTTAAAAGCCCTTAAAGGATTCCCTTCATTTGAGTTGCTAATCCTAGTATCCTACTTCCACGCTAGTTTCACAAACTGTGAGTATGACGGATGTGTCATGTGTCACCTGCACACCATACTGACCCAAATCTGCTAACATACTTGTGGGACACGTCGCGGGCGATGAACCTCACTTGTTCTTAGATAATAATAATCTCTACCTCTCACACGACACAAAACTCTATGACTATCCTTTTCTCTTCTAAATATTTAAATAGAGTACAGGCTACACTGTTACACTTTCGCCTGTTATCTTTCGGAAAAACAACCAAACGAATGTAGGTGTGAACCTATGCCAACGGATGCAGAGGAAAGTCCAAGTCCAGTCACTGTAGTGCGATTTAAATATTCAGCCTTCGTGACCCGTGTTCGTGACGTACCTAAGTACCTACACTTTTATTGATATATCGATAGCTTGAAATTTATCGCAATGCAAATATTAGCATTAGAAATATTTAGGTTTATGTTTAATTAAAGATATTTTTCTCAAAAAAGACACAAAGTCACTTGCATGAGAACAATGTTTAAAGTAAATTGTACAAAGTTCGTCACAGCCGTGACGCGTGACGGTAGCAATTATGATACACCCATCCAATACATTCGGTTTTAGGAAGGGTGTTATTTGTGATTAAATGCAGCTAATTCAGTTTTGAATGCATTGAATGTGTGCAATTTTTTTATACATGAGGGTATTTTTATATAAATTGTGCTCCGTCAAAAGTTAACATTTATTTGCCAAACTTAGTTCTCAGATTTATATTTGCGCGGATTTGGCCGATTTCTCATCGCTTTTCTGTTCATAACGAGGCCTAGTAATTTGTTTGTTCTTGTTTCTATCATTAAGGCACCTAAATGTTTATTTCCATATAAATTAATCAAAACACATTTCGTCAAAGAAGTGTGGCTTGGTATTAAAATGCGCGGAACTGTCCACGTTGGCTGGTTCAGTCCACTGCGTAACGACTTCCGCTCCTCGCCCGTAGGGAGGCACGCGTCTCATTTTATTATAATGCGCCTTTTTAACAACTTATATTTTTGGTTAATAATAACTTAATTTAATTCTGACTGACGCTGCTGGATCAAGAGCCTGGTGAAGAATGTTGTGATCTTGCGTATTGTGCGGAAGTTCCTCATCCCGGATTCCTAGCTACAGTGTCGAAGCTAAGGATTGTTGATTATCAAGGTATAAGCTCACTGCGCGTGGAGCTACATTGGTATAAGCTCACTGCGCGTGGAGCTACATTGGTATAAGCTCACTGCGCGTGGAGCTACATTGAATACCTAATAATATATTTGACTAGCAGCGCCCCGCGGATTCACCCGCATAAGTTTCGATCCCGTGGGAATATCGGGAATCAAACTATCTCTATACCAAATTTCATCTAAATCGGTTCAGCAATTTAAGCGTGAAGAGGTAACAGACAGACACACTTTCGCATTTATATCTAATATTAAGTATGGATTGAAATTCGTTAACAGGAACAAATTTAACCAATAAAGAAAATGCACTGTAAGACTCAGAAGCTACATACAGTCCTCACACAAAAACGTCATTGAAATTAGCAAAAAATAATGAAACATTAAAACTCTTAAACGTCATTTCATGAAAATCTCATCAAAAGAACGTGATGATGGCGCTCATTTTGATAATTAATTTCAGTTTAAGGGGGAAGCGCTAAGGTAGCCCGCAAAATTCAAATTTTCTTACGTTTTTTGCAATTGTACGTTGATTAATATGTGAATCGCGGCCGTAAGAAATATGTGTTTACAGAATTATAATCATTAAAGTCATCAACACAACTCTCTAAGACCACGTAAGTCCAAAGAATGATGATTTCATGAAATAGTTATTCTTGGGACTTACGTGGTCTTAGAGAGTTGTGTTGATGACTTTAATCATTATAATTCTGTAAACACATATTTCTTACGGCCGCGATTCATATACTAATCAACGTACAACTTAATACTGACCAGCAAATTCCAAAAAACCAAAAAAAAATTGAATTTCGCGGGCTACCCTGGCGCTTTCGCCTTAAACAAAGAAGCAACAAAAATATTCGCATGAACAGCTCATCCGCCATGACAGTTAACAGTAGATAGATAATAATAATGAATGTATTTGTATATAATCGTTTATTTTTGTATAATAATGTCTGCAAGCGATTGTGTCCCACGGCAGGCTGAAGGCCGTGATGTCCAATGCCACATGACAATCAGCTCGTCGTGAGAGAAACTGCTGTTTCCGAAAACTATTAGTGTCCGGAAGTGCGCGGACGCTGCATGGTCGCATTGTATAATATGCGCCAATCGTGGCCTGCGCGGGCGCATTATTAAAATCATTTTGAAGTCAATGTTGGCGCGTTTTGTTGAGCTTCTTGGCAGATAACACCCGTTCAATTTCAAAGTTATCTTTGAAACGGATATTCGATGTTGAGATAATTTTTCCAGAGACCATAGTTATTTAAAAATTCTTGACGCTGTTTCTATAACTTAATGTTTAATAGTATTGAGCCCACCACCAGGGCTATAGATTTAGAACTTTAGTCACGAATCAGCGATCACCAGTAATCTCCATAACCATGGAGCATTTGAACTTGAACGATCAGTGTCCTAAAATAATTTAAAATTCTAACTAGCCATGTTTTACAAATTCGATATTATAAATGCTGAAGTAATTGGCCACTACGTGCCAAGCATGCACATGACGGATTCCATACAATTCTATAGAATTAAAAAACTACAGGAAACATGGAGTGTTGTATGTTTGAAATCACTAATCGTTTTGGGACAGTGGGGGGGGGACACAACAACAACAGGTGGTATCGACAGCATGGCAGAATGATATCATAGTCACGTGTTCCTAATGTTATGTGATACAAACTAGTCCATTGATGAGTTCCCAATAGCTTGTTTATTATGACATGTGTATGTTGGAGTATGATTTACAAACTTGACATCTGGTAAAATGTCTGCCAGGAACTAGACCCTAGCCCTAGGTAGTTCGATCAATGACCACCATACCTGTACCATATTTGCTATATTATGGTCTTGAGTTTTAATTTTGCCCTTTGTGGCTATAACCGCTGTAAACTTGAAGACTCTGACCTAGCCGCATGGGACTTGCGAGTAACCATGATTTTAAATTGGTAAAAAAGATTAGAAACGAGCACACGAAGATAGCTGGTGGACCGCTTGACGGATGGTACCAGCACTAGGATAGGATCCTTTTCGGTAATATTCGCATTTTCCTAGCTTCGCTCGCTACGTAACCGCAACATGTATCACTGTCAGCGTAGGAGTGTGTGGGTGAGGTGTTGCATATTCATCAGCGAGCGCCACGTGCTGCTGGTGTTGGCTGGTCGATGGGCGATGGACAGCGATGTGTACACATGGCCATGAGAGCCTTTGCCGATATGGTCGAAATTTAGCTCAATAACAACATAAATAGCGGATGGTTAGTCAAGATAAATACCAGAGCGAGGATGCGCATTGTACCTATTGAGCTGCATTTTTTGCAAATCATTTACCTACATAGAGATAAATATTATATTATTTGACCGATGCGGTGAACGCCTGGAAAGTGGCTTGCCCGGACACGGTTCAGCCTGAGAACGCGTCTTCCCAGAGACAGTGGGATGAACCGCTCTGCAGGTTGGTACGGAATAAACTTATTAATACGTCCACCAATACTGCTGAGCGTGCCCGCCTGCTGGCTGTGGGTGAATGGGAGTCGAGCCTCTGGCTTCAGGCGCTACCGTCACTCAACATAGGCACTATGCTAGGTGACACCACATTCGGGCTCTCTACATGTTTGCGTTTGGGCGCTCGCTCCTTGCGGAACTCCAAAAACGAAACTTTTTTTTAACGAGTAAAACTTGAGTGGCCATCACTGTCAATGTGGTGAAGCAGTCGAGTGCCTCAGACACCATGGCTTATCCTGCAGTAAAAGCGCAGGCCGGATAGCACGGCATGTCACCATCAATGACATCATTCGTTGTGCTCTTGTCACCGCCGGGGTGCCAGCTGTTTTAGAACCCAATGGCTTGGCACGCGACGATGGGAAGAGGCCAGATGGAATGGCCATAATGCCTTGAAAGTTGGGTAGGCTTTTGGTGTGGAATGCAAACTGTGGCGACACCCTCGCGCCATCCCAACTTCCTAGCACGGTGTCCTGTACTGGGGCGGCTGCTGCAGGAGCAGGAAACCTCAAACAGCGCAAATATAACAACCTCATTGGGAGCTATATGTGTGCCTTTTGGGGTTGAAACACTAGGGCCTTGGGTCCGAGTGCTCATCGAATATTAAGGGAAATCGCCAAGCGGTTGGTTGACTCTACGCGTGACCCTGGCTGGCCTATTTTTAGCCCAAAGAATAAGCATCCTTTTGGGCACTTATCCCATTGACAGCGACGATGTGGACGAATTTTTTGATGCCCAATGAGCTCCTGCCTTTTTATCAACTTCAAAAAAATATGTTATCAATTCGACACGTATGTATGTAATATTATTGGAATTGCATTATATTCACATAAAATATGGCAATCTACTAGGGCTTCCAAAAAAATAAACAAAATTTAATAGACTTATGTATGTATGTATGTTTGTCCACGTATTTCTCCGCAACTATTAATCGGATCGTGACCATTTTTTTTCATTGACTTACATTTAGTTCAACTTAGGGAACAGTGCAAGTTTCATCAAAAATCAAAATCGATTCAGGAATTTTCAAGATACGGACTAATACGTGTAAGTGTGACGGCCTGGCTTATTGATACGAGCTACGGGTGTAGTGTCAAAGGGAAAACATCTCAAAAACATGGTCAAATTCTAGTGCAATATTTACAATAAAACTATCACCTACTTATAACAAACAAATATTCCAGTTTTTACTTAAAGCTAAAATAAATAAATTAAACCGAATTCAAAAAGAAATTAACTCTAAATTATGAAATAATTTCAATTTCGGAAGTCGGTGGCAGAAAACTAAAACTAAAATACAGATCCCAAGACACCGACTTTCGAAATTAAAGTTATTTCATAATATTGAGTTAATTTCTTTTTGAAATCGGTTTCATTATTTTAAATTATTTTTCACTTTTTTATTATATACTTGATATAGTATATAATATATATACATATATATTATAATATATATATATGTATATTATATATATAATATATATATATATTAGTGTTAAATTGTAAAATATGCTGTTAGAAATAATAGTACATTATGATATAAGTGCGGTAAGTTGAAAATTACAGCCGAGGCGATATTGCTTGCCCGAGCCGTAGGCGAGGGCTAAAAGAAAGCAGAGGCTGTAATTTTCAAAGCGCACGTATGTCATACGACGTTTTATAACATATTTGCGAGGAAATAAATAAAAATCGGACTGAACTTGCATATTTGCTTGTTTTCCATATGATGAAATTTTGATACGCTTGTAAGTATCTATCGGTCGATTTTTCGGGCGAGGCTTAGAGTAGCCTTTTTCGCTGCCTCTGAGACTTCTGGCGGTGTGGAATTAATAAATTCATCATTACTTGACGACATTTTCAAATAAATAACAGTACAGCGAAAAGAAAAACCGCGCGGAATTACATACTTCTTAACGGATAATAAATGCGCGCGCGTTCGCGCTTTTTTTTTTTCAAGCATAGGCACAAAACAGCCAGTATTATTAATAAAGTAAATTAATATTTTTGTTTTTGTTACAGATATTAATGGTTGTAATTTATTGTCAAAATTAATTAAATTAAAGAATTAAATGTTTATTTATTATATTTTATCTCCCAAAGTTAATTTTATTCATAAAATGTTGACATCTTTTCTGAAATAAAAACTCTTTGCTAAGATTTAAAAAAGTACCGTTCGTTTTGACGGAGCATCTTGATAATGATGTGCATATGATGTGCGTAATGAGATACATTACGATATTGAAATTGGTGAAATAAGAGACCCTTTACGAGCAAATATGTTATAAATAAATTAAAGTGAAAAAAAATTAAAAACAAATGCACGACTCAGCGGAATATTTTTAGTTATTTCTTTAGATGGTTGAATTCCCTTTATTATCATTATATATAAAATATGGTAGTTTACGCACAAAATTTTGAGAAATATGCGACGATAAATATTTTTTGAGCTCTGTTTTACGATTGTTTTGTCATTATGCTATTTTATTTTTATAAAATATATTTAAATAAGTATTTTCTTTGCAAATTTGACAATAAACTCATTTTTTTCTGCCTTGTAATATGTATGAAAACACCTAACTGTGCGGAAAAAACTGAGCGTTTTACGGTGCTCTACGTTTGGGCAGGCAGCGCCTTAATAAGTTTTTTGTAGCAATTGATTTTTTCTTTGATTTTAATTAAGCGGTTATGTATTGTTTTTATTAAGCAACCCATATAATGTTAGCACGGGTATGGTACATAAAAACGACTCCACTTTTAACAGCGCGTGACCTCAGCCCGTCGTAAGAAATCGTAACACTCGTAACGATCGATATAAATCAACTTAACATTATCGCTCTAGTTTTTGTCACGATCGATCTAAGTGCTAATGGACAAAAAATAAAACATAATTAATTTCAAGGATCTAGAATTAAGTCATAACAACAGATGTTTAGTAATTAGATGAATGTCCTATTATAACGTAACATCCAGACTGTGTTCCCGAAAGTGTAGCTGTGTCAGCAACTAAGCAGACTGTTCTCCTAGAAGTATATGGCGGGCGAGGCTATTACCATCACCGGCACTGATCCAGAATTTCAGACCACGGGCTATTTTAATAACTTTTAAATAATTTACTATTCTCTAAATCTTTCAGAACATCGACGCACTCGTAATTTTAAATGCAGGAAAACCCCGTTAATAATAGACCATGTAATCAGTTTTCCAAGAAATGGATTTCTATTTTCACATTTATCATCACAGTACTGAGAATGAACGTAAATCTGAAATTCAATTTGTAGTTATTACGACTTGTGTTTACCGCTTGAAGGTACTCGGGGCAAAGCAATGACAATCGTTTTAGATACAATACCAGTTTTTGTTAGGTATGTGATACCAGGCTCTCAGAGTTAATGAAGAGGTGGTATCCGCTTGTCCAGCAGAATGGGAGCCAACAATGATGAATAAAAACGTCAAGGTCGACTGCCACCGGTTGTCGACATTTAAATTAAAATAATTCTTCACACTACCTGTTGCCTTAGTACTTATCACTGGTTATTTTTTAGGAAATTAAAACCTTGCTTGCTTAATTGAGCAAACTAATGACTATATTACATGAGTTAAGTGGTTAATTAAGCATTTTGTAAGGAGTAAAATAAGTATACCTAATTGCACTGAGTATGCAGTCATGCAGATTCAATTGAAAGTGTACGTCATAATTTGTTTCGCAATTTGCGTCCGCAAATACTGCATTGTATCCTAATTGTGGGAGATGTAGAAGATGCACAATGCGAGCAAACGCGTCAACGTGTGTAGGACAAGGAATGTGCCGCGTGATGCATGGCTGTGTGGGAAGCGCCGAACAAACACTACGATTAATTTAAGGCGCTACCTCGAAAATAAATCCGGCTGACTGATCTACTAAGTAAGCGAAAGTGATGCAATTACTTTTGAAACGCAAAAGAAAAAGATGGCTATAATGCGCGTGCGCTCGGAATAAAACGACGTATGTGCCAAAAGGAATTTAAGTACTCCTTTTTTTTAAATAAATGAATTAAATTTAAAACTACTATGAATAAACTTTGATATGATAATTCTCTATGTTTTAAAGTAAATTCCATTGAATAACTCCTAAGCGTTACGCCGTGATATCGAAAAAAGTAAAAAAATAGATATAACTTTGCAATTTTTTGTATCGAGAAAAATTTATTGAATCGTGTATTCCTTTTACATGATACTAGACCAAAGAGTCAAAAAACATAAACCAAAATGTTAAATCCCT
Organism: Luperina nickerlii; assembly: GCA_963855955.1. Taxonomy (NCBI): domain Eukaryota; kingdom Metazoa; phylum Arthropoda; class Insecta; order Lepidoptera; family Noctuidae; genus Luperina; species Luperina nickerlii. Next base: position 23,720,481 of record OY979671.1, read on the forward strand.
ATTCCACATACTTAACAAGTTACACGAAATAGAAAAACAACATTAAAAAAAACTGGCACTCCGGTAGTGCCGACAGAAGTGAAAACTTGAACAATTACGAGTGTATTTTGTGAATCGTCTTATAAACAAAACACGCGTGTTAAGGTTCCTTATTTTATAGGGTTTTTTGCAAATCAGGTATGATGACCAAAGTGACTGGTTTATTCTTCTCGTGAAAGGAATTTATTCAGATTTACAATACAAATAAGCACACAGGATAGACTTCAGTTCGTGGTGTTGGTCGCGGCAGTGGTAAGAGAAGCAAGCCGCTCGCATGGAGCTCGTCGTCAGTTATATATCCGTGGTTCAGCGCCATCTCGTCGTTGTTGGATGAACTACGTAGTTAGTACGCGAGGCCCTCGTAGTTCTTCCCGATGTGCATAGATGGCGCTGTCCTCAACAACGCGCGTCTTACGTTTTACGTCTTACGAATTTTCGATCAGGGTCACGTGACCTGACGCGAGTTTAGAAGTTTTTACCCATTCCAAAAAAAGTACACAGCGCCGCTAAAGAAGTTTTCACTTCAAAAAAAAAAATGTAGTGGGGCGAATTTCTCCAAACTTTTATACCTAGAATAAATGTCAACCTGAGAATTAATTTTGATTTTTTTTCTATTTCCATAATATAACCATTGAGTTAAAATAACTATATCAATGACTAGAACTGTCACACGTCAATTTTATTCCACGGATAAAATGTATTTTATTAAAAAATCAACCACAATGGTGTTATTTGCTGATGACACTTCCTTTATTTTTAAGGTAAATAGACGTGCTACAAATTTTGACGACGTAAATAACGCCCTACTGCAGGTCCAAAATTGGTTCACTGCTAATAATTTAGTATTAAATGGAAAAAACTAAGTGCATAAGATTCTCTTTACCAAATGTCAAGAGTAGTGATTGTGAGATAATATTGAATCATGAGAAACTAGAATTAGTCGATGAAACTGTTTTCCTAGGGATCACGCTCGACTCAAGGCTACAATGGGGTCCTCATTTACTAAGTTCAGCAGCTTATGCTGTCAGAAAAATCCGTCAATTTACTGATGTAGATACCGCGAGACTAGTTTATTTTAGTTACTTTCATAGTATCATGTCTTACGGTATTTTACTTTGGGGACGGGCTGCAGATATCGATTCTATTTTTATTCTGCAGAAAAGAGCCATCAGAGCCATTTATATTCTCCGCAGGCGCGATTCTCTAAGGGAACTGTTTAAGGAAATTAACATCATGACGGTGCCTAGTCAATATCTACGTAAACATCATGTATGTAAGAAAAAACTTACATCTTTTTAGTAAAAGAGACATAATTATAGTACTAGAAATAGGAACCTATTAGTTCAACCAGGTTTCAGACTGGCTAAAGTAGACTCATCTTTTATGGGGTACTGTTTAAAATGTTATAATAAAATTCCTCCCCACATTCTTCAACTGAATGAGACAAAATTCAAGTCTTGTATAAAACGCACACTATGCAGTCAGGCATATTATAATTTACTAGCTTCTGCCCGCGACTTCGTCCGCGTGAAATTTCACCCTCCCCTCATTCACCCTATGGAAAAAAACCCGGAATCCCCGGAACCCGGACCCGGACCCGGACCCGGACCCGGACCCGGTGGAATTTCTAAAAACCCTGTCTTAGTGGATACCTACTCTTCACAAAGAACACACCCTCCAAATTTCATTTCTCTAGGATCAGTGGTTTAGGCTGTGCGCTGATATATCAGACGTTTCACCCGCGGTAATTTCAGGAAAAAACCTACTAAAAACTTTATTACAAAAAAAAATAACCGACTTCCAAAAAAATACAAAGTGAAAAATAGCTTTAATTTCGGAAGTCGGTGTCGTTGGTTCTGTATTTTCGTTTTTTGACACCGACTTTCGAAAGTTATTTTTCACTTTGTAGTATTTTTTTGGAAGTCGGTTGTTTTTTTTTTGTTAAAACGTTTTTATTTTTCACTTTTTAGTTGTACCTGCCTACCCCAAACAAATTTATATAACACTACTTGGTATGTGAATATCGGTGACAGTAAGCTAATGAACACATCTGCCTACCCCTTTAAAAGGTACAGGCGTAATGTTATGTTGTGTGATTGCGTAAACAATGCATACATGCTCTAGCAGCAATCGCGGTTGATTTGCTGGCATTTATTGAAGAGTTCCGTTGTCTGTCTCCAAAACTCATCATCAGATCTTTATGAAATTTAAATGGGACCATTCCGGAATAAACCTATTTCGAACAAAAAAAAATTTGCAAATCCAATATGAGGGAGTTATGCCCGAATATACATACAAAATAAAAAATAGAAACATCCGAATTGAGAACCTCCTCCTTTTTTGAAGTCGGTTAAAAATATATTCCATTACCTACTTTAAGAGTATTAGGTACTTAAGATTATTACTTATACATATTACATGTAAACTATGCAACTCCTAAGATATTCATTGAAATCAAATGATATCAAGGGCAATTTTATTCAAAATTAAATACTTGTGATGAATAACGTATTTATTTTGATAAGAATTAATATCATGTTTATAAAAAAAACCTTCGCAAATAATGCATTAGTTTAGAAGAAATTTGATTACCATAAAAAAGGTTATAGTGAGTAAACCTTAAAAGATATTCCGTCATACATTATTTTTGCGTAACTTTAACCGTTTACGCAGCGTACGCAACGAAAGCTCTCAAAAGGAATATTTTTTCCCGTTTTTGCATCATTTTTCATTGATGCTCCGCTCCTATTGGTCGTAGCGTGATGTTATATAGCCTATAGCCTTCCTCGATAAATGAACTATCTAACACAAAAATATTTTTCCAATTCGAACCAGTAGTTCCTGAGATTAGCGCGTTCAACCAAACAAACAAAAAAACAAACAAACTCTTCAGCTTTATAATATTATATATAATATATATATAAGTATAGATAGTATAGATAAGTTAGGGGATTACGTCGCTGATAAAAATGCCCGGCTCAATGCTGCTCCACAACCACAACTAATTGATTAACACATGAAAATTCTGTTGGAGCTGCTGAAGATTGTAAGATTATCTTTGCATTGTATAAACTCAATTTCCTTTGTATTGTATAATTGCATAGCACAGATGTGAGTTCTATGTATATACTATACCCTATGTACATACCATTTACCGGGTAATGTGTCTTTCATTGACTTGAATGTGCCCTGGCGGCTGATAGTACGAGTATGTCATGCTCACACAAATGTCTCGCTGACGGTGGCTTGTGTGTTGGATCATTTAGCTACCTTCAAAATGGTTGAGCTGAATGGTTGATCTATGCGTCATGTTCGTGAACGGGCGCCGTCAGTTGGGGCTGGTCATCACTTAGCTGCCTCGGCTTATTTTTAATTATTTTAATTTTGAAATATTGTTTTCTTACCATTTGCTGTACTCTGGACGCTTTTAACGCGTACGTCTTTTTACATCGTTCTCACATATACTTATAAATTCGCATTAATGATGTAACTAATATTTTTGTAAAAAAAAAATATAATTTCCATTTCCAAAGAGTGTCCATGGAGTTTCTTGCCCGTTCTTCTCCATAGGTACCTACGCTTTGGAATGGGCAACTAGCTTCATATTTTCTGACTGACCAACTTTTTGACAATTCAAAAGTGCCTGTAAATGGTTTAATTGAAATAAATGCTTTGAGTTTGAGTTTATGATTTTGGTAAAATCAGTCTAAAAACAAAAGTAAATCAATAGCGGAGAAATGTTAAAGGATTAGGTACTTACGGCAATGCTAATTAACAGCACTTAGATTTGCATTAATCTTCTCTTTCGACTTGAATACCACAGAAGTTTAATTACTTGAGGAGGCAGGTCCGAGATTGTGTTCTCACTTCTTTAGATATTCATAAACGTTGCTTAAAGTTCAGTGTACCATACATTTTGTAAATAAACGATTAGGTTCTTCCCTGTAAATGTTAAATCCTACCGGGTCGTAAAGGGAACAATAAAACAAGGCATTACATGAGTTACCGTCATTAATTACTCAATTTGATGACCGCATCCAACATCTCAATACTAAGGGACCGGACACACTTGTTGGCATAAATCCAAAAATAAGATACTCGTTACACTCTACAGGGACTACTTGTAACTAGCAAGTTACTTTGCTTGTTACATTACAAGTAATGACCGAAGTTACGAAAATTATGCAAGTGTATGTGGTTCCTTAATCCTAAGTCAGGCAAAGAGTTACTTTATGTTTGCTGTAAGTTCTGTAACCTAATGATAACGAGTGTAAGAAGTTGACTTCAGTTATGTGCTCGTAGTTGCGAACGCTATCGTTAAGTTCACATTAGCACATAGTGACATAATAATACCCATTACCGTGTAATAATTATAGTTTGTTAGAAAAAAAACCTTGCTCGAAGCGATGACACTCTACAAAGTGCTGTCTTGTCTCAACTCCTCACGCCGTCATTACAAGTTACACATCGCTCGCTCATTATTAATTAAGTACTTGTAATTACCACATTATTTGCTAATCGCTGCAGTAATCAATCAATCAATATCAGTCAGATTTGTGAAACTAATCACAATTAATGTTTCACATTCATACGTTTGAAAATGCCAACATTGCCGAAGTTTAATATCGATACATCACAGCTAGCGACGGCGAGCTCGCAGACTGCATAGCGGCATGCCAACATTAGTGCCCTCATTCGTCGTGCTCCTGTCGCCTGCACGCTGCAGCCGATTGAGGGCGTAATGGCTCGGCGAGTTGGCAGTTGACACGTGATGATTAGTAGGACACCAGACATGTTGACGCCATGGCAAATTCGACGGCGAATCTTAAAGCTAACCGGTCGATACTTCGCTTGAAGACGCTGGGCTTTAACAAGCACTGGCCTTTTTGGAAAAGAACGAAGAATTTGTAATATATTTAGATTTCTGACGAGTTAAAAGTTCAACACCACTGTTGTAATGGACAGATTCCAGCCAAACGAAAAACTGCGTGAAATATGATTGTCTTGAATTTAAAAGTGTTAAATTGGAAATGAAGTTATTTTTCTTACATAATCCGTTTTAATAGTTTATGCAATAAGTTTATTAATAATTAAGTACTCTTATAGACAATAAGTGCTGCGTGTTTCTAATTGTCTTCTTAGCACTTCTGAAATATAATGATAGTCGCAAAATTAAGCATTTAGCATAATTTCGCACGGTCAGTGCCGTATTGTAGCTGCGTATTACGACTACAGACATAATGTTAGTATTCCAGAAACTTATTAACGAGTTACTGGAAGTGTAAGTACCTGTAGCCGGTAGTATACCTGGTGCGGACAAAAGGACAGTTAGCCAAACAATGCAGTACGTTGCGTTGGCGCCGGTAAATGGTGCGTTCAGTGCAGCGGCAGCGGTAGGTACCAATGTAGAACATCAATCAAGGTATCGCCATCAGAAGTTCATTACCTTGTGCCAATGTTACATAGCTTACTAATGTTACCTATAATACTTACCTAGTTGAAATGTAATAATGTTGTGTAATTTAAACATTGATGACGGCGGGTAAGCCCATTTTCGTACGAATTAGGCTGAATTAGCGGTCATTCTCGAAAACACAAATCATATAAGTAAATGACTTCCTCTTTTTTTACTAATATCCCCCTGATATCCCCCTCAATCCCAATATGTCAATTAGTTAGGTAGGTGCCTACTTAGACTCCGTTTGTTAATTTCAGTAGACATAATTTTAATACTAGAAATAAAGATAAAATACATCAACCATTTTTCAGATTAGCCAAGGTACACACATCTTTTATGAGGTACTGTGTTAAATGTTACAATAAAATACCTTGTGATATATTGCAATTAAATGAAAGAAAATTTTAAACTCACATTAAACGTAAACTTTGTAAACAAGCATACTATAAATTAAAAGATTATATCCAAGATAAGAACGCTTGGTAACACGCTGGTCCTGCACCATAGGACAATCTAGAGTCTAGACAAAATCAAACGGGTTGCTAATTTAATTGTAATTAATCCTTTTTTTTTTTTTTTTTTAATTGATTTACATTCTGTAACTACTGAACTCACACCCTGACTTATTATTTGTAATTTTTTATTTTAATGAAAATCGTTTACTTTTACCATGTTTGTAAATACGTGAGCACCCATGTATCTATCAGATAATTAATTTATGTCATGGTTTCATTTTTAATTCTTTTACCTATTGTGGTATAGTAATTTTATTTTAGGTGCATCGTCTTCACATATTATGATTATGTATATAAATTGTATGCAAAATATTGAAAGAATTTTAAAAGAGTAACGGTGGAGTTTCTTGCCCATTCTTTCTCCATACGAAAACTACCTTTTGGAATGGGCAACTAGAATCAATTCTATTTGATGTAATTTTTGACGTTCAAAAGTGCCTTTTATGTGCCTATTTGAAATAAATGCTTTGACTTTGACTTTCACTTGTCAGAATAGCTTCAAGTGCATACATATAATAAGAAAGAAGTTTTTTCATGTTTACTGTTTTTTGCATTTCTATGTTCAAGTGGCTCTCATTTCAATTAGAATCGCGTGGTATTTACGCAGGCCTTGCGAAACGTTTGTCTTCCAAGTATGTAAATAAATACTTTACTAGCAGTTTCAACTATGTTTAACCCGACTTCAAAAAGGAGGAGGTTCGCAATTCGACTATATGTTTTTTTTTTGTATGTTTGTTAGTCGATAGCTCCGGCAATTGTAAATCGATTTCAAAAATTATTTTTTAATGGTTAGGGGGGTATGCCTCAGGGTAATATTAATAAAATTTTCAAAGCAAAGTTAATAAAATTTATATGGGGCCACCCATATAAATTTTATTAACTTTGCTTGGGTAGTGTTTGAGTTAGCTTCAATAATACTGCCGGGTCAGCGGGATTGTCCGAAAGGGTTACCGCTGGCTCGGAACATAAAGGGCTAAGGAAGGAACACGGGTGGGTTTTAGTCAGTAAGAGTCTGACACTCCCTTTCGCTCCACCCAGAGCGGGAGGGGTCATTTGATGATTTCCCATCCTCAAAAAAAAAAGCATCAATAATACATATTTTTGCCACTTAGTTTATATTGATGATTTTATAATAACTTCCTGTCACTGATATTTACATAGCATTTTTTTGTAAAAGTTTTTGTCGAATATATTATAGTTTACAGTAAGTATGAATAAAGAATCCGTACCTATTAATTTCATATTATATTCATTAGGGAATTACTTGAACGGCACATTCTAGATATTGTTATGATGAAGGCAACAAAGCCTGATAGCGCATCTTATCGCTTATCTGTCATTAACAAGGTATCTTCCTAGATAACGCGGAGAGGCGCCGGCGACGCGCGACGTGACATAATGATCGATTAATCACCATAATAAATTAATTTGAATAATAATTCTTCTTTTTCACATTAATAATGTGAATGAGTTTAGCTCTCGACGGAACATCACTTTAATTTTAATAATAATAGCATCTCAAATTAAATCCGTGGGTATTTTAATTAATTTCAAATTAATAATGGGAATGAGGAAATGAATAAGTACCTAAGTGTTACGTAATCATCGACCTGGAACCTGGAACTAACATTCGCTATATTTACAAACCTGTTTAATTGTAAAAGTAGTTACCTAGCTACTTACTTATTATTAATTTAAAAGGATCAATTATATTTAATGATAAGCATTTATTTAAGTGGTGAGTTGGTTGGTTGGTTATAGGTACCCACCTACTTATTTCTACTAGATAACTTTAATGATAATATTAATACTTACAAATTATCACCATCAATTTAATCAATCCAAAATATCGTAAAATTCCAAACATGAAAGAAAACAGTACTGTTGACAAAATAACTCCGAAACCTACCCTCCAAAAGTACCTATAATCAAACTTACCGAAATGCAAGTGTCCCCGAGCGCCGAGCACTCGGTCAGCACATTTAACTGCAGTTCCACAACAATGCAACACGGTAACTATCACTCACTAATTAGTTCATTCATTCAAAATATGTAACTTTTCTAAAGTCTGCGTGAAATATTCCGACAGCGTCGCGATGTCGCGCATGCGCCTGATATCGAACGTGCGCACTCCTCGGCGGCCGCGTGCGATATGCGATGCGATCAGCGACTGGGCGGATTGGAACGGTTTGGTCGCCGCGGTCGGTTGCCGACGTCTGGCGATAGCGCGTCGTGTTCGTGTTCGTCGTGGATCTCCGATACCCTGGAAACTCCGGATACGCGCCGGGCATGGCCACGCGGCGGGCGCGGGCGTATTGCCACGGGTATTGGCCCCGCGTACCCTTCGTCCTCCCTCGGCCACTCAGTCGTAGCGGCACTATTAAAGTTTATAATCAATGGGCTGGCTATCGGGTGGTCTTGCTTTTACCGATGCAATATCGGATAAATCTGTGTCTGTGTGGTAAATTTTTAGTCATTTAACTAGGTATTTCTTATGAGCCAGCTGTGGACTCCTGACTTCCTGAGCGAGCGATTCTTGCGGGAGGCCTAATGTCCAGTAGTGGACGTCCTCGGCTAAATGATGATTACGATGATATAAGTAAGTTCTTGTTGGAAACTTGGAACTCGGAGCTTTAGCTGGTCATAGTGGTCATTAAGTTGTAGAGGAATCCACGGAATGCACGGTCAGTGGGTGATAGTCCATTTTACTTAGGTACTTACCCAAAATGTCCACAAGCCTAAATGCAAAAAAGTCGGACGACACTTTCGACCTCCACAAGTCTGTCAACGTGACGAAATAATAATCACTCCGCTTTTTTCTTGAAACTGAAACACTTGAAGAGCTAACACAATAGCGTTACGTGGAGATCTTGATCCTGACACTGCATTGTCGCAAGATGCGCGGCGCCATGGGAGCGGAAGCCGAGAACAGAGTAGAAATTGCAGTGAGTGTTGTGACTTACCATTGGACATTCAGTTGTTTCATGCTAACGTCTGATCCTTTGTGATAAGGGGAGAAATGTTACTAATTCACCTATCCTCCCTATAGCATCCCTCCGCTCCCTCCCAGTGAGGCAGTGAGGTGTGTCCCAGCTGAGGCAACATTAACAGGTGTTTTTTTTTACAATTTATTATTTATTTATTTATTCTTTATCTAAAACAGTTTACAACCAATTACAGAAATTAAAGACAGTTTACACTTACACATTAAACATTACCTAAATATAAAATCAAGTAAAAAGTTAACAACACTTTCATACATCCCTCTCACAGTACTTCTGACATGCCGACAAAATCTTTGTCCATTCATCCGCAAACAGATCGTTTGTTGAATTAGAGTCCAAGAGATCATTAAGTGCGGCCAGAGTACGTGGTGCTGGGGACTTAGCACGCGCAACTGTGCGACATGGAGGCACAGCAAACAGCCTGTGCCTTCTGCCGCGGCAGTAGTTGTCTGGCACAAAGAAGCGAGCCAGAACAGCATGTAGATCAGACGCGTCAATAGTGCCACGGAGCGTCTTACAGGCTATGGTGAGCTTGTCTTTTGCTCGCCTTAACTCTAACGAGTTATATCCTAGGCATCCCAGTAGAAATTTAGTCGGATAGAGGTATGGGTAATAGCCATGTTTACGCTTATAGAGAAACCTAAGGAACGCTTTTTGTACCTTTTCCAGTATAAGTACGTAGGTACATTCGTGTGGATTCCACACGCAGGAGCTAGATTCCAATTTGCTACGCACGAGTGCATTAAATATAATTTTAATGGCATGTGCGGAGCGAAAATCACGACAATTACGCAAAACGAAACCCAATCTTTGGTAGGATTCCTTAGCTACCTCGGTGATGTGTTCGTGGAAATAGTACAATAAGCACACCAGCAGCACTGTCACTTACAATTAAATTAAAATTGGCATTTCAGTCACCATGCAAGTAACAGGATGCATGATAATATATGATGAAATGAATAATAATAGTGATTCTCAATATATGTAGGCTAGTAAGAAAATTCCTCCAGTGTGAGTCCGATAACTTGCACCATTACTCCCACTCAAATATAGTTTCGGCTAACATACAGCCTACTGCGGATAACCACGCAGTATCTACTATTACTCCAAGAGATAATCCCACTGATGAACACTTGGCTTAGGCCCGTGCCATCAGCTATCCGGCTAGGCCGAGGAAAACAAAAATCTCTAAATAATACACAAAGCGACCAACACTTAACACCTCTTAATTTAAAAGACACTACAGAACAAAAAAATGAGAAAGTGACTGATGACAAAACCAAATGTCAAGAGTGGACCCAGAAGTCTCTACACGGAAGACATCGCCAAGATTTATGCCAATCAAATGTCGACAAAGATGCGTCGAACGCGTGCTTGAATCGAGGCGAATTATTCCCGGAGACGGAAGGGTTCATGCTTGCAATTCAGGACCAAGTAATTGAGACCAAGAACTACAGAAAATATATTATAAAGAATTTAACAACCGATATTTGTAGAAAATGCAATAGTTCTCCAGAAACAATCCAACATATCACCGGCGCCTGCAAATCAATAGCCCAGACAGACTACAAACATCGACACGATCAAGTAGCCAACGTCATACACCAAAAACTAGCCCATAAATACAAACTTTTAGACACTATAGTACCTTATTATAAATACAACCCTGAAACGGTATTAGAGAACACCACAACAAAACTATACTTCGACCGAGCCATTCTTACAGACCGCACAATTCACTTTAATAGACCCGACATCACATTAATTAATAAAATCAATAAAACTGGGTTCCTTATAGACATTGCCGTGCCAAATACACATAACGTACAGACTACAATAGCCGAAAAATTATCCAAATATACCGAACTAAGAGATGAAATAATCCGACTGTGGCATCTTCAAAAAGTCACAATAGTCCCCATAGTGCTATCTACAACAGGAGTAATTCCAAAACAGCTACATCAATCTCTTAGTTCCCTCAACCTGCCACCTAACACCTACCACCTGCTGCAGAAGGCAGTGATTCTTAACACATGCAGGCTAGTTAGAAAATTTATTCAGTGTGAATCGGACAACTTACACCAATACTCCCACTTAAATATTGTCTCGCCTACCACACAGTCTACTTATAATATTACTCCCACACTTAACCCCACTGTTGGACACTTGGCTTAGGCCCGTGCCATCAGTTCTATCCGGCTAGGCCGAGAGAAAAAAAATATAAACAAAATAATAATAATGATAATATATGATTTTGTAAACTGTGTACTTGTGTACATAGTAATAAGCTATAGAGCTTGGGCGACTAGAGGATTAAAAGTAAAGCTCAAGTGAAAGCGAGCTGTGTCAGCTGTATGTTTAGCAAAGAGTCCGATACCTGCGGGACGGTTGGTGCAGTTTGGCCGAAAGTTGACTACTTTCCTATTACCTGCTACTTAGTAACGTTGACTTCACGCTTGTGCTGGGTGAAAAGCGTCTCACTAAACATACGTCAGCAACTCAGAGCTAACAAAATAAAACAAAGTTACCAAACAAACCAGCCATCACGCAATGACGATCACTATATCTTGAACAATCCTTCCTTCTCCATCATTGTATTTTTATAAATATGAAAGAGATTTTTCGCCTTTCGTATCGTGGCAGTCACACTTCACACTCGCATAATATCGCCCAAGCAAGCTTTAATGAATAAATATTCCGTTTATCAACGCATCTGCATACAAGTTGTCGGCAGGGCGAGCCCGAGATTGCAGAGCAAAGCGCCGCACAAAGGAACCGCCGACACGTCGCGTCAAATCACCTACATTTCGCTGCAATCTTTATGAACTTATTCTGTGAGCCTCGCGGAGCCGACCTCTTGTTTTGTTGTATTTCGCGACATGATGAAGTGCCGCCTGCATGCTGATCTAGATCGCCTTGTACCTACTTAGGTACTTGTTTGTAAACTTGAACTCATGAAAAACCCAAGGTAACTACTTCTTCTACAGTCTCTTTTATTACTAAGTCTGCGGCATCCTTTAATTACTTTTTTTTGTTTTCTGAAAGCGCAAGCTAATCTGTACGATTGAATCATGGTGGTTAGTGGCTAGACCCTGTTAGACCCTAGAATAGATATTCTAGGGTCTAACAGGGTCTAGCCACTAACCGCCACGTGATACATAGATATTTATTTTACCATTTAAAGAATTTTAGGTATGTATCACGTACGACTATCAGTTATCACTCATCTGCATTCGTTTACAACAAAAAGGACCAATCTGAATCCTCCGCACCGTCGCCGCATCGCTTACGTACTTCTCCCCTGCATATTGATCACAGCTGTTCATGTTCCCGTATTCATAACTTTCATATTCATGTGTATTAAAAGCTCGGCGAAAAAGCTCTGCGTAGATTAAATTTCCCTTTCAAATTCTCATTCACATTGACCCACCCTTTCAGCAATCTATACGAAACTTGCTACGTTATGGACACATGCACTTATAATTATGTATAGGTACGTCCATACATATATCAATGTATGTAAATCGTATGACACGTGTTAATTAAGGAAATTAACCCCACATCCACGCCGCCGGCAACAGGTGCGGTGAGCAGCCCACAGGGTGCGCCGCGGTACCAATCAACCACGCTACAAAATAGATGCAGAATGTTAACTGGGGATAACGGATACTTACAATACTTTGCATGATTGGCATTATTAACAACTGGCTTAACTAAGGAACGTACTACCGGGATTAAATGTAGTTACCCTATATGTTAATGTAGTTACCCTATATGTTAATGTAGTTACCCTATATGTTAATGCAGTTACCCTATATGTTAATGTAGTTACCCTATATGTTAATGTAGTTACCCTATATGTTAATGTAGTTACCCTATATGTTAATGCAGTTACCCTATATGTTAATGCACTTACCCTATATGTTAATGCAGTTACCCTATATGTTAATCCAGCACCCTAATTGCGTAACATACTATCAATCATCATCATCTGCCTAGCCTTTTCCAACTATGTTGGGGTCAGCTTGCAGTCTAACCCACAGACTTTATAAGTCTGTGGTCTAACCGGATGCAGAGCTGAATACCAGTATTTTTATACCACAAACCAGTTATTGGGTAATACGATACCCCTTGGTAAGACTATTTAGCGAGACTTTCGGGCTTCTGACGACCCGTAACAACTGTCAAATATCAATGAATGACAGCCGGGACCAACGGCTTAATGTGCTTTCCGAGGCACGGAGGGGTCTTGGTATGTAAAGATGGTGGGTGACCATCTTTAAATACCAAGACCCCTCCGTATTAACGTATTAACCGCGGCAAGTGTAGCTTAACCTGACCGATCGACCCGTGCCGCTGTTATTTCTATCAATCTCAATCTGAATCATTTTGAAGGTTATTGCTAATCCATTGCTTCATATGTTCAAATAATGTGTCTGCTCAACAAAGTAAATAACTCAATAGATGTTATTAATCGTCTTCTCCAATGTCCCACTCACCGCACAGACTTTTTTCTTTTTTTGTGGATGGGAAATCATCAAATGACTCCTCCCGCTCTGGGTGGAGCGGAAGGGAGTGTCAGACTCTTACTGACTAAAACCCACCCGTGTTCCTTCCTTCGCCCTTTATGTTCCGGGCCAGCGGTAACCCTTTCGGACAATCCCGCTGATCCGGCAGGCTTCGGCCCTTGCGGGCCCCTTCCCTTGATGCTGACATCTCTTTGAGGCGCGCGTGGAACACGTACGCGCCGTCCGGCACGGGCCTGGTCCTGATCGGACGGTGAGCTACCCATTACTCTCCACCCGCAGGCCCGCGCCTACGGTGGCCGGGAGTCGTCGCGCGGCTCCCGACGCCCGGAGCGTCTCCCGCGGCGGCTGGGACGGGAGGCTCTCTCCCTCAGCCGTCCCGCCGCCTCCTTCGCTAGCATGACTGCTTCGCAGAAGGAGGCGACTGCCCCCCACTCCCTCTCGCCCCGGACCATGGCTTGAACCAGGCCCGGACGCGAGAGGTCGCCGCCGCTGCCGATCGCCTCTACGAGGACACGGCGGTGCTCCGCCCAAGCGGGGCAGACCTCCACTGTATGCTCCACCGTGTCCTCTGGGCGATCCTGGCAATGGTGACACCCGGGCGTTTCCTCCCGCCTGATTATGTGCAGGAACCTCCCGAAACTTCCGTGTCCGGTGAGGACCTGCGTCAGGCGGTAGGTGAGGGCGCCGTGACGCCTCTCTAGCCACTCCTCAAAGAAGGGTCTTACCGCCGCTATCGTGGCGTGCCTTGCGCTGGGTTGCGACAGTCGCTCTTTCCATGCCGCCATGAGATCGCGCCGGAGGTCCGTCCGCTCCGCCGGGATTTGCTGCGGAAGCGGAGTTTCCCCCCGGCGTAGTGCCTCCGCGCGCCACTCATACAGGCGCGCGAGGACTATCGCCTCCAGATCCCATGGCGGCAGTCCGGCAAGGAGGCTTGCCGCCTCGCCCGAGATCGTGCGGTACCCCCGCATCAGCCTAACGGCTACCACCTTCTGGGGCGCGTTCAAATAATGGACGGCTCGCCGCCGCAGTGAACGCGCCCACACCGGGGCCCCGTATAGGGCCATGGACCGCACGACCCCCGCGTAAAGCCTCCGGCAGGATCACCGCACAGACTTCATTCACTCTTCCTTCTTCGTTCAGGCTATCTCTCTGTGGAATGCGCTCCCCCAGGAAATCAGGATGGCAACCAACCGATTATCCTTTAAAGTTAAGGTTCGCGAACACATTCGCAAGAAGCTGGTAGTATCATCACAGCGGTAATATTTTCTCATTGTACCTATGTCTTATTTCTTTTTATTAAGTTTATTTATGTATTTATGTATATTTATTTGTACGGACGCCAGCACATCACACCACCATCTGTCAGATTTCTTTAATTGATTTTCAACTTTATTATATCGCTAAAGCATAAGGTTCAAAGTTGATTGGGAAAATCTGACAGATTGTGGTAGGTTGATGTGCTGGCGTCTGTACTTATATTTATATGTAATTAGGTATATATTATCATCAGTTTTAATAGGTTTATGCGTATCTTTCTATTTAAAATATTTATTCCTCAATGTTCATGATTGCACCTACCACTGTTTGTCACTGCATCACACAAAGGTTGACTGGTAGAGAATTACATTTATGTGCTTGAAGTATTAAATAAACTGTCAAAATGAAACCCATGCTACTGATGTGTGAACATACACACAATGAACAAACGACAAATGAACAAAAATTCTAATTTAAAAACTACCTATATTTCGAACTATGTATTTATTATTTATTTTCAAAAATATTCAATTTCAGTGTAAGTAGGAACAGTTTTGTATAGATTCTACAGTGGTTTCCGCTTCATTCAACAGCAACATTGTTTTTCAACTTGGCATTGTTCGTTGAACACCTTTATAGAAAACACAAGGAATGTCACTATTGGGGGAGTTTTGGAAGTTCAAAAAGTGCTGATTCAGAGCTCATTTCAATAAACCATTTTCGATTTTGAAGAAAGCTAGGAACTTGTCAATCTTGGGCATTCTGCACGTTACGATTTCGTGGCCCAACACACCCCGTTAGTTGTTGAGGGAGAGGTGTTCACGGTCGGTTCTAATAATAATATTACTAACGTCCATTACACGACTGCTGGCTGCTGGCTAGCTAATGCATTAGGGTGCAGCCATGCGGGTTGCATTGTTTATTGCACGCTTTTCATTGTCTAAAGCCGGGTATCCACTATGTTCGCGAACCTCTTGCGCTCCGCGCCCGTGCATCTGCTCCACATAGTGGATGTACGTTCCCGCTCCTGGGGCGTGCTTTGTGGAGCAGTAGCAGGAGCGCGGAGCGCAAGAGGTTCGCGAGCAACTCGAACTAATTATTGATGAATGATGTTACAAGTTACTGAAATAGGGTAGCGCCGTATTACTGACACTTCTTGTTGTCGATGTAGAATGTTTCAATCATTCAATAAATGATTGTACCTTGATTTCAGAGTTACCTCGGTACATAATATTAATGTAAACAAATACCTACAGCTTAGACAGGTAGGTAATGAATATACAAATCGCGTGTGGGTATCAGAACTTTTAATAAGTAAGTAGTTACTTAATGATCGATAAATATGATGAATTACTCCTTGATACTAGGATTTCAAAGCATCTTAGCAACATTTCCACTACTCATATTCATGCGTATGATGGAGGCGATTAGCGAGCTGCTGTAGTAAACAGGCGCCCACGCCTCCCCCGCGCGGTGCTGGCCTCCTGGTACTCGCAGCAGGAACTTAATCTAATGACACGATAATAACAATTACAACTAATAATGACCATATAATAACACTTGCTCACACCTACAGCCAGGTCTACCTGAGATAATGCGCAATATTAGATTACTACGCAGTTCTGACTAGAAGTTAGCACATTGGATACTCGAAGGTGGTATCCTGCCCATCGCACACACCACACAATACCTCGTGGTCGTGGGATGCCGATTGTTTGAAGAAACAATGCACGCCACTGCTAAATAACACGATCGGACTGTGTTGTCAAATGTTCCAAAATTGCTATGCTAGTATGCAACAGGCTACTTAGCATCGCGATAAAACGATGCATTTGCTCTAATAAATTGTAACAACCCAAACTTTTGTACTTTTCAGGAAAACTCTATAATAGGTATCACTATTTTAAGTCCAACAAATTAGTTTTCCCATAAAAGCTTCTTTTCAAAGACAAAAAATGTCGTGTTTCAGCTAAAGCGGCGGCGAAGGAAGTCGGTCAAGTGAGTGAAGCTGGAGCCCGGAGGCACGAACTGCCTGTTATTGAGAACTGGAGCGCGCCGCACGCCGCACCAGATAAACGAGGATAGACGCAAACACGGCACAAACAGCATTCAGAACGAAACTTTTGAAACTGAATGTAGGTTGAGAGTTTATAAAAACTGCCACAGGCCTGGCTGGGGCGACTTCTATTTTATGAAAAACTGACATGAGCCCGCGTGGATGTCGGAAAAAATCCCACGGGAATATATATAGGCACTACTGGGAATAAAGTACCAAATAGAGGAATAATTCCGTAATAAATTTTTGTCATACTCTATTGGTTTACGCACCAAACGGCAGTAAAGTAGCATGATTTTTTCCGACATCTTCAACAATCATCGACATGTCATACCTCAGACTTGCTTCAGACTAAGTAAGTCTGCGTGTCATGCTGTCATTTTACACAAAACCTTTGGGTGAATTTCCCAAATGGCTTATTTTTTTGTCTTCGGTGAAATTAGTATTTGAAAAAAGGAATATTGTTCTGAATTATTTTTTTTAATATTCAATAGTTAGTTATTGGGTTGTGGCAAAAATATAATTTGCCTAGGACTATTACAAAGGTAGAAATAAATACATAAACCTCTAATTTTTTCAAATCGGTGCTGTCCCTCTACTTTTTTTACAAACAAAAAAGCTTATACACTAATAAAAATAAGTAACTTAAGTATATAACTTATTCTATTTCATAGAATATTAGTTTTGTTATTAATATACAGCATATTTTATTACATAATTAACGATTATTATTACTGAGAGGCACAAACGTACTTGTCCTGCAAAATGTTCTCACATCGCTGGATAAAAGTAATTTAAACCTAACTTTACATCGACGAGTCTGACAGCGTCCCCACCCCTATTTTATTTCCCTCGTTAGTGTGTACTAGTACGCAGTCAGGATGGACGTGTGTCAAATCGCTGCATATTCCCGTCAATAACGTAAGTACGCCATTTCAGTAGCTCCCGGACAATTATTTTATATTATCGGTGGTTGCATTTTTCTAGTGTAATGAGTAGTTTTATTATTGTTGTTTGGTTCTAACAGAGGTAGTAAGTGAATTAGCTTCATTGACTGTTATTGAATTTATCCTAGATATTATGCATTTTTTGTAATTTTCTAAAAAGTGTGTTATTTCTCACGTCGCTGTTCTCATATCGCTGTAATCGGTGGTCTTTATTGCCAACGATGTGATAATTTACACCGAAATGATAAGAAAAAATCAATCGGTGTCTTATATCTAACATCGGTGTTTTGATTCATGATCAACGCACAGTTTTGTCACATCGGTGGATTGCTTTGTCATATCGGTAGATCATTTTATCATCTCGGTGAGTCGTTTTATCATATCGGTAGATCCCGTGTCATTTCGTTAATTATACAAAGAAACAATGGAACATACAAACATACATACAAACACATACATTATATACATACATATATATATATATACCTATATACAAACATTCACTCATACATACTTACCTACATAGACTGCCAAAATCTTTACCACGATACCACTGAGTAGTAGATGTATAAATGTATCATTAGGAGAGGTCTGTATTCGGTAATGTACGTCTATATGCTGAGATGATGATGGTGAGGTGGAGCAATTGAACGCATTAAAGGTTTCTCTAGAAAATATTTTTTTGTTAAAAAAATAGTAAGTACATAATAATAAATAGATAAAAAGAAAACATCATAATAGCTTAATTTTGTTTAAGAATGCCGGCCAAAACTAAATGAGGAGGAGAAAAAAGTTGCTGGAAAAGTATAAGAAAAGCTAAAATCAAAAGCGATCCTGTGTTAGAGGAGCATTTAAGAAAAGATAGAGATAGATATAGATACCTACTAACTATTTCCTTTTTGATGTTCAAAGGTGGATAGTTTATCATATCGCTGGATATGTACATAATTTCGGTGGATAAACTTATCATATCGGTGTACAGAAAAAATAATCGGTGCCGGTTTGTCATATCGGTGGAAACCAGAATTCAAATTGAATTTTCTCCTTAGTCTTAAATGATACGTTGATGATATTAAATTTGGGGATATTTAATATCCTAAAGATTACTAAAAACCTGAATAATATACAAAAAAACATAAATAAAAAAGTTCACCGATATGATAAAAAAAATGGCATTTGTTGAAATTCACCCCTTTATGAGTTTTACGTACACCGAAACCTTCCTCAAGATTCATGAATCACTTCGTTCATTGGTGAAAATGCTATTTTCTTCTGTTTGTATTTCCTGTGCGTGGCCCAAATAAAATATTTCCTTTCTTTCTTTTCTTTTAAATCTTCCTCATGAATCACTCACGTCGCGCGTCGATTGGTGAAAAACGTATGAAAATCTGTTCGGTAGTTCAGACAGACAGACGCGGCCGGGGGACTTTGTTATATAATATGTACCTACCTAGTGATAGTAATACTTAATTTAAAGGTCTTCTTCTATCGTGCGTGTCGATAAAGGTGAGGAACACATATAACCAAGCCAAATCCCATAGAATTTTAGGTGTCAGTCGATGGTAGGTAAGTAGGTGCCGATTGGAAAATGACCGTTGTAGAAAATTAGTCCACTTAACAAAGCAGTTGTAGAGTGCGTGAGCTGGGCCCTAAGCGATTTCTTCAGAAAGTTGTTCAGGATGCTTAGGAAGTAAAGATACTAAAAGTGCGTCTAGGAGGTGAGCCGGAGTGAGGAGGGGGGGGGGGGGGTAAAAATTCCCACTCTTGAGTTTTTCTTTTATCAAACACTAGCTGTTGCCTGCTACTTCGGCGTTATTTCGGGATAAAAAGTAGCTTATATGTTAATCCATGTCCTAATCTATCTACCTACCAAATTTCATCCAAATCCGTTCACTAGCCGTTGAGTTATCGAAACTTTTATCTATGTACTAGCAGCATCCTGCGATTTCACCCGCATAAGTTGCCCGTGGGAATATCGGGATAAAAACTATCCTATGTCCTTTCCCGAGATTCAAACTATCTCTATACCAAATTTCATCTTTTTTTTTCATCGGTTCAGCGGTTTAAGCGTGAAGAGGTAACAGACAGTCAAACACCAGCGGAGCTTTACAGAGCGTGATGCTCGAAAACTAATTAGAATTTAGAAAAAGGATAGAGCTTTTTTTTGAAAATTTTTTTAGCTTCCCCACCAACTGAGATCGCAGCTAAACAGCATTGTCCTATACACTTTTTCTAAATTAAATTATCCTGAAATAACGCCGAAATAGCAGGCAACAGCTAGTGTTTCATAAAAGTAGTTTTTTCGAAAATTTTCACTTTTCCGGAATTAAAATAATTCGAAAATGGGTAGGAATTCGAAAAAGTGTAAATTTGTACAAAATTGTATTAGCTTTCATTACGTAGGAGATATTTTTTCTCTACGACGCACCGTTTTAAAGATATTAGCGAAAAACTCAAAAGTGGGAACTGTTATCCCCCCCCCCCTCCGGCTCACCTCCCAGACGCGGGGACTTTTAGTATCTTTTAGTATGTTTACTCCCTAGGCACCCTGAACAACTTTCTGAAGAAATCGCTTAGGGCCCAGCTCACGCTCTCTACAACTGGTTTATTAAATGGACTAATTTTCTACAACGGTAATTTTCCAATTGGCACCTACCTACCTACCTAAACACGCACACGCACTCTACTCCTCCTTTCGGGTCATTCGTAGAGTGGACTAAATGACCGTTTCGATGAAGCTGCATGGGCTGCTGGTAACCAGTAACCAATAGCGGCAATTATTGTAAAACCACTAAAAGTTCTGAAAGAAGGAATTTTGGATTCAATACGAAAGCAATCATGCGACGTAGGGCCGTCTTTACCCGGGGATGCAAGAGGTGCGTGGCACCCGGGAGCTGGGTCTTAGGGGGCGCAAGCCAATCCTTATACCTACACGTACACACCGCTTCATTAAGTGATTACCCCTCCAAAAGACATGTGCGTTCAAATCCGTGATAGGCCCAAGTTGGTTTTTGTATTTTGCAAAAACATTTTATTTCAATTAATTTATTGTTTTAGTGAATAAATAAGTTTAAGATAGTATTTATTTTTTAAAATTCTGTTTTTATTATTGTTTTTTTCGATAAAACGTTAATACTTTTATTATTGCGAAATGTTAACCTTTGAGTAAAAGTTTTTTACGTGGATACACACAATTAAAGACTTGAACTCGTACACGAGATATTATATTGTAAAATACATGAGCAACGCATTGGCGAATATTCAAAAGTCATTCAACATTCAAATCAACTTAGACAGAATAGAATCAGAACCATAAATCAAACTGTGACTGTATCAAAGAAGGTCAACATTCAACACTTCCCCTCAATCACTGTTTGAACTCAAAGATCACCACTGGCTCAACTGGCTTAAGAAAAACCTAAGCGCAAGTTCATAACACAGAACTTATGTTTAGGAGCACACAAAGATTTAGTTAGTACATCAGCCACCATTTCCTGAGTAGGTAAATAATTCAACTTGATTACATGATTATTCACAGCCTCCCTAACATAGTGGTACCTGATATCTATGTGCTTAGTCCTCCTATGAAACACTGGATTGACACTAAGTTTCTGAGCAGACTGATTGTCATTGAACAAACCGACGATTAACCCAGAACTACCAGTCAATTCAGTAACCAAGTCCCTAAGACAACGTGCCTCCTTAGCAGCCTCACTAAGAGCAACGTACTCAGCCTCAGTACTTGATAAACTAACACATGTTTGTTTTCTGCATTCCCAGGAGATGGTGTTTCCCCCATACTTAAAAACAAACCCCGAAAATGATTTTCGGTCGCGTACGTCACCGCCCCAGTCCGCATCTACAAACCCCTCAATGTTAACATGACCCGACCTTCTAAACACAAGACTAACGTTTTGAGTTCCTTTAAGATACCTCAATACACGTTTCGCAGCCCTCCAGTGTTCCATAGTATGACACGTATTAAACTGGCTTAAGTACGAAACTGCATACGTAATATCTGGCCGTGTAAAAACACTCAGATACATAAGGGAACCTATCAATTCCCTATACGGAACATTACCTTCGCCTAACACACTCGTATCAGTAAACTTAATGTTTGGGTCCAAAGGAGTCTGGACTGGTTTGCATTCCGACATACCGAAACTGTCGAGCAAGCGCTCAATATACCTCGCCTGACAAAGCTTAAGAGTTTTGTTCGTCCTCTCACGCTCTAATGTGACCCCGAGAACATGCCGCACCGCACCTAAGTCCTTAATCTTAAATGGTTTACGTAAACTCTCTTTCAGCTCTTCAGCCATGCGTGCATCATTGTAACACACAATGAAATCGTCGACGTACAAGGCAATGTAAACAACCGACTTACCATTTCTTTTATAGAAGATACATTGTTCAAGTTGGCATTGAACAAAACCTGTCAGCAGAAGCACGTCCTTCACCCTCTGATACCAAGCTCGTGAAGCTTGTCTCAGTCCATAGACTGCCTTTTTCAATCTGTAGACTTTATTTTCTTCACCAGGTGAAATGAACCCCTCCGGTTGAAACATAAAAATTTCCTCATCTAAATTACCATTTAGGAACGCCGTCTGTACGTCCAGATGGTCTATATCGAGTTCCATGTCTACGGCTATCGCCAACAATAGTCGCAACGAACTATACCGTACTACCGGTGAAAACGTCTCAAAATAATCTTCACCATACTTTTGGGTAAAACCCTTGGCTACTAACCTAGCCTTATATCGGGCTATCTTCCCCTCGGCGTCACACTTAATTTTGAAGATCCATTTATTCCGAACCACGTTTTTGCCTATAGGACGATCCACCAACTCCCAAGCCTCATGCTGATTGAACGAATCAATCTCCACCTGCATAGCTTGCTGCCACAAGTCGCTCTGCCCTGAGCCTAGAGCTTCCTTAACAGTGCGCGGTTCAGTTGGGATCTCATCATGTGCGTACAAACCCTTAGGTTGTCTAGATCTAAGATTGTACCTCGGTTCCGGAGGTTCTACCACCTCCTCAACGCTATCTTCAAAAACCAAAGTGTCGTCGCCGCCATCATCACCGCTCGCAGACACAACCGGTTCAACATTCCTCGTTACCGGCTCTTCAGTGACAAACTCCCGAGCTGCATCACCAACCACCTCACTCTCAGGCACGCTTGACTTCCACTCACTGTTGGAATCGTCAACTTCTTCCCCTGAAAGAAATATTTCTATAGTGGGTGATCCATGTCCAGTTCCTAGCTTTCTGGCTGGGAACACACTTTCATTAAATTTGACATCACGGCTTCTTTTAATATTATGTGTCTCAGAGTCATACAACCTGTAAGATCTTCCATTGTCTTCATAACCGACAAAAATATATTTCTTACTCTTAGGTTGCAACTTATTTCGCTTAACGTCATGGATATGTATAAAGGCCTCGCAACCGAAAATCCGTAAGTGGTCATACTTTACCCTATTACCCGACCAAACCTCTTCGGGCGTTTTCCCACCTAATCTACTAGACGGAGACCGATTAATAAGGTACCCGGCAGTGTTAGCCGCCTCAGCCCACATCTTGTGATCCAAACCCGCGTGATACAACATACAACGTACCCGTTCCAAAAGAGTTCTGTTCAACCTCTCTGCCGCACCATTCATTTGAGGCGAATACGGAACAGTGACCTGATGCACAATACCCTTCTGTCTGAAGAATGAGCTTAGCTCTTTATTTACGTACTCCGTACCGTTATCACTGCGTATTGCCTTTACCTTGGATTCACATTGGTTTTCCACGAACCTAACAAAGTCCATGGTGACGCTAGCTACTTCGCTCTTATTTTTCAAGAAGTACAAGAATACTTTCCGCGAGTGATCATCCAGAAAAGTTAAAATGTACCGCTTACCTGAGTGGGACGCAAGAGGAATCGAACACAAGTCTGTATGCACCAGATCTAACCGCTTAGCCGCTACGTCACGACCAGATTTCTTGAACGGAAATCTTATTTGTTTTCCAAGAATACAAACATCGCAATTATTTGTAATTTCTGCATTCTGAAAATCAATAACGTGTGACAGTGACTTTAAGCTGTCATAACTCAAATGACCCAACCTATGGTGCCAAGACTCCTTTGAAACCTCTTTATTTACACTACTTAAAGCTATCGCGTTAGTATGCAGTTTGTATACCCCGCCATCAGACCTAACATTAGCTATACAAGATTTATTTCTAAAAATCTTACAAGTAGACTCAATAAACTCCACTCTAAGCCCTTTAACTGCTAAACTATTTACAGACAGTAAATTAACACTCATTCCCGGAATGTACATCACTTCTTTAAGAGTCAAAACATAATCTCTGAGTTTCAAACACACATTACCGATACCAACGCATTTCAAAGTCTGTCCGCTTGCCACGTTCACCTCTACACTCCTTGTAGAAAAATCGTGTATCCAGTCTCGCCGTCCCGTCATGTGACTCGACGCACCCGAGTCTACGTACCACGTGTCAGCCAAGAACCGAGTCGCGACCATCGCAACACTTTTCTGGGTACACTCCTTCTTAACGTGACCAGACTTCCCGCAGTTCCAACACCTCGGCTTCTTCTCTTGGCGCCTCTTACCAGACCTTTTCTCTGACTTATCAGCAATCAGGCAATCTCCACCTTTGCAATTATCAGACCACTTCGTATTCTGTAGCAGTTTAGCCTTCACGAAGTCACTGGTTAGGTCACTCACACTACTCTCCAAGGCCATGATCATTGGATCAAACTTAGGAGGTAATCCCTGAAGAATAATCGCCGCCAGGAACTCATCGTCAATCGGTTTATTTACAGCCGCCAACTGTTGCGACAACGACAAACATTCGCCAACATATTTGTCCATATTACCACCAAAGTCGTCTAACTTTACCGAGCACAGCATCCGCAACAGTTTTAATCTCCTGCCTATGCCCTTATCGCCATACGCCTTCTCCAGGTTCAACCAGGCATCCTTACTTGTCTTCGCAGTCATCACGTGGGACACGCATGAAGCGTCCACTGACAGGCAGATCTTAGCCAACGCCCTTTCATTCTTACGCCGTTTCAGCTCCGGATTAGACTTATCGCACTCCGGATACCCGTCGATAGAACACCAAAGATCGTCATGGATAAGCAGGTTTCTCATATTAAACTTCCAGAGGAGGTAATTGTCTCGCCCCTTCAGTTTCTCAATACAAAGCCCACTTACGCTTCCGCCTCCTGCAGACATAGTTGCCAGGTCTTGTTCGCTCATTGTATCTTAGTAAAATTCCACATCTTTGCGCACTCTGGGCCCATAACCCTGTTAACCTTTGAGTAAAAGTTTTTTACGTGGATACACACAATTAAAGACTTGAACTCGTACACGAGATATTATATTGTAAAATACATGAGCAACGCATTGGCGAATATTCAAAAGTCATTCAACATTCAAATCAACTTAGACAGAATAGAATCAGAACCATAAATCAAACTGTGACTGTATCAAAGAAGGTCAACATTCAACACGAAAACGACAAGCAATAATAGGGTTAACATTTACGAACGTTTTATTCATCGTCTAAATAGACTAGAGGTTTCAAGACCGCTTGCCGTGCCTATGAGTGGAAGTTCAAATCATAGCCACGAAATGTGCTTTTTGTTCATTATAATTATTATTTTAATATATTTTTCTATTTTGTTTTAGTAATTATTTATAAAAAATTTAAAAATAAAGAATAATAAAATACCTTAATAATCATATAATATTTATTATTGCTATTATTTAACAAAACTATGATCTTATTTTACAACAAAGATTTATTTTGATTTGATAATTTTATTTACAGTTATCATAATATACTATTTTGCCAACTGACACAATTGGGTTCCTAGTCAAGTGGCATCCTATTAAGGTAAACGATAAAATAGTAAGCGGTAGAAATATTTTAGATTGACATAACCTAACGAAATGTCACGTGACCTGTCATGTCGTCTCAGCATACAAATTTGACATTTGACAGTCTGACAAGTGACATCGAAAGAGACAAGTTTTGAAGCGTTTGCAACTTGTCTAGGAACTAGAAGTTAGTTTGGCAGGATTACAATCATGAGCATAATAAGGGAATAAACATGTTATCAATAGATAATCAATTAACATCTCTTATTAGCTCATGATATCTACTTAGAATATTTTGCTATACAAAGTAAAATAGTGGAATCAAATGAGTTAAATGTCTTCGTTGTTTATTTTGTTGTCATACTTAATTAATATAACTGCTATTTCTGGGCAAATCGCAATCGTTCTCTTCGATGCTCTTCTGTTAGACATATTTTGCAGGTCGATAACTGTGAATGTTCGCTGCGTGTAAATGTCTTCGAACCGTGGACAGAGAGATATTCCATGCCGTTGCGAACTGTAACGAGTGGATGTAAATGGCGGTGTAGTGTAAACCTTAACAATATCCGGATGATGTTCAGATTGGTCCGTATAGATCCCAGTAGTTCTCCGACCCATGGTCATTGTCTTAACATCGCCGGTTTCTTGAAATCTGCGCACCCATAAGCGCACCGTTTGTCTCTGTATAGAAAAAAATGGTTTTAAATAAGTTATTAAATACCACACACAAGATACCGCAAATAGCTCAACAAGAAAAAATCGGAGAACACAATTAATATTATAATGAACTTACTGCTATGCCAAGCTGTCTCGCAATTCCTTTTATGCTCACATTTTGTTCACACAGAACAACTATATTAGTTCTCATAAAATCATAAATCATTTTAAAAATTAATGAATAAATCGTAGTCGTTTACTCTTCGCCGTTTTAAGTGAACGTATACATCAAACGTTATAGTTATAACTTGAGGGTATGGATTAATTTTATAAAGACAACGTAAGTAAGTAAAATTAATGGATACCCTCAAATTATAACATCTATCGATTAGACATCCCACCTAAAGATAAAATGAATCAGACCATAGTAGATAACAATTTCAACGCAATTCATATGGGCTCGCTGGCTAGTTCGTCAAACTGCCGGTATGAGTATGACGACGTTCGGTGATGCGATGGTTCGAATCTGAGTCGAAACAATGGGTTCTTTTTGAAGTATTCTTTAGATTATTTGTAAGGAATTTAATGTGTAACATTTTAAAACTTGAGGGGTTAGCACATACTGACGCTGTCTGTACTATGCTATGCGTAAACTTTCTCGAAATTGAAATTAATAAAAAACTACTTACGATTAACTATGACTCAAGTCAAGATAGATTGATTTGTCTATAATACTATAGGCAAATTGTCAATCCTATCGCCTATCGAATTGAAAGTTGATTACAAAACAGACGATATCATAAAAAATATTGCCGATTTTAAGGCCGGGATAAATTTAATTTGATGTTTGAAAATGTACCTAATTTTATTGTAGAGTAAGTATTAAATAAAAAAAATAAACACAAAAATTGGGGCGCTGGCTGATTTTCGCACCTCGGCGGCGCGCGGCGCCCAGTATGGTTAAGACGGCCCTGTGACCCTGCCCCTGCGACGCCTGTTGCCTGCATTGCACCGAAATCAGAGTGGCAGTGACGAGTCTGCAATGCGGGATCCGGGACACGAGAGCCCGGGATTTGTACACCACTACAAGTTTTTAATGGCTTTGGATTCCCGCCAACCAATTAGCAGATGATACAGCACTCGGATGTGGTAGTTACAAAATGTTTTTATAATAAAATCGGACTAAATTAAGATGAAACCCTTCCGCTCCCTGTCGGACTCGGACTGAGCCAACTGAAGTGTATGTTTATTAAAAAAAAACTCTCGACTGATATCGGTCGCGGTGACCAATCTGAACGGAGTTTATCCAGGTACGCAGGATATATTATAATGCACAAGTGTGTGCGTAAACACAGGTGCACTCTCTGTTCGTTTACTCTCACGGCAATCCGACACGACCGGGGAGAGATCAGGAAAATTATGTTTTATCTTTATTATTATTTTGTAGCTTGTGAAAAGACTTGTGCAAGCATAATAATATATTGATATCACTTTTACAAAGAAATGCTACCTTAGCGCTCCCCTTAAGGCGAAAGCGCCAGGGTAGCCCGCGAAATTCATTTTTTTAGGTTTTTTGGAATTTGCTGGTCAGTATTAAGTTGTACGTTGATTAATATATGAATCGCGGCCGTAAGAAATATGTATTTACAGAATTATAATCATTAAAGTCATTAACACAACTCTCTAAGACCACGTAACTCCAAAGAATAACTGTTTCATGAAATCATCATTCTTTCAAACCATCATTCTTATTCTTCAATCATCATTCTTAAAAACCTGGGGGTAACCATGGATTCTTACTTGTCGTGCACTGCTCATGTAGCACAAGTCAGTCGCAAAGTGCACTACACGTTCCATTCGTTGAAATGTCTCCAGGACTTCTTGCCCTTGAACACCAAAATCTCTCTTGCTCAAACCCTCATTCAGCCCATTATTGATTACGCCGATGCCTGTTATTTGGATGCCACAAATAAACTTGAGCGTTTGCAAAATATATGTATCCGCTTTGTTTTTAATCTTAAAAAGTATGATCACGTCTCCAACTTTCGCAAGATACTCAAGTGGCTCCCCATTCGACTTCGCAGGAACTCTCGGATATTGTGTCTGCTATTCAACCTCCTTCACAATCCTAAAACCCCATCCTATCTGCGGGAGCGTTTTTCCTACGCCCGCCCTGCAGATGCGCCTTGCAGGTCACATCTTAAAAACCTTCTCAAGTCCCCTCCCCGCTCCACCAACTTCTACTCCTACTCCTTCACAGTGCACGCGGTGCGGCTGTGGAATGCACTACCGCATGAAATTAGGGACTGCCAAACTGTTGCAGTTTTTAAGAGAAGAGTAAAAGAACACTATCTTTCCACTTTATCATAGTTGTGTATGTATTTATTATTGTTTTTTCTGACTACGTTTTAATATATTAACATTCTAGTGATATTTATTATAGAAGTATGTATGTTTATTTGTATTTATGTAAGTATATTCTTATAATATTTGTTTAGTTTTATTAAGTGAATTGTTTTTAGATTAGATTGTATGTATTATTTTTTGTCTCCTTTACTCTTTCACACGCTGTCTACATCTCTCTATTTATTGTCCTATCGCAGGTATGCTGGAAGAGATTTCTTATGAAATAAGCATCACCTTTGTACCTATTTTTCTGTTCTGATTATTTCGTATCTGTTTATATGTACATAAATAGTAAAATAAAATAAATAAATTTTCTTTTACCGAAAGTCGTAAATGCGATTTGTTTGTTTTCCGATTTTCATACGTTCAAAGAATCAAATGCTCTTTGAGTTCTCGGTCCGAAAAACGACATTCCGATTTTCAATACTCCGAATAAACGGCTAAAATTAGAAGTCTGATTCAATTGGTAGTGCGATACTACTTGACTTCGATGCACGTTACCAACTTACCACTACCGAACGCAACGAACGCAATAGGCGACGTAGGATGCAAGAGCGAGCGAAGGACACCCCGAGGATAGGTTTGGTCAGGTTATTTTAAACCCTTTACACACAGAAATAGACATAGGACGCAAGAGCGAGCGAATGACAATACAAATACCTTTACCGTGCATCGAAGTTAAGTAGTATCGCAGTGAAAACCTTTCGTGGTAACGTGCATCGAAGTCAAGTAGTATCGCATTGACGGTCTTTCAATTCAATTCAATTCAATTTATTCCGGTAACAATTTACATTGTGTTTGAAATCATACATCTATACTTAAATAAAAACATAAAAAACATGCACATTAAAAATATTACAATTAATTAATTATGGACAATAAAAAAATAATTAAAAATGAAACGAAAATTCTATAACAAAAATCATAAAATTAAAAATAAAAACCAAAATATGAATATGTCATCTTCTACTACGACAGAAATAAAAAAGTCAAAAAGTAAAAAGTTAAAATGACAATTATGTCCAATTAAAAAAAAATCAAAACAAATAAAAAAAGTCAAAATGTAAAAAAAAAACAGTCAACATTTGAATATGTCGTCATCTACCGAATACAAACATTTGTCCAATAGGAATGCTCTGAGTTGAGCTTTTGTAAATTTTACTTTTTAAGTCCAATAGCAACCTATTAAAAATCTCCACCGCTTGATATTGTGGACTATGGTGCACAATATTAAGTTGGGGTTTTATTTTATTTTTAAAATCCTTCCTGCGCGTACTTTCCCTCAACTGCGCAGTAACGGCATGCGGCATCGCAATTTTGTAGCATCGCATTAGCATTTATCGACATTTTTGCGTCGGAATTCCGTATTCTACTCGTGTATTTGTCTTGATTCAGTTTTACAAGGCGTTTTTATTTCGGAATTCGTATTTTTGATGACCTAAAGTGGGGACTCTATCGGACAGCCGATCGATTCTGTTAAAATCTCACCGTGAAAACTTAGGTGAAGTGAGTTTGTTTTTGCTAGGAATTGACACTATTGACAGCTCACTAGTCACTCCACGAGTCCACGCTCACTTCACCTAAGTTTTCACGGTGAGATTTTTACAGAATAGCACAGCTGCATAGAAAAGAAAGAGAAGCGCGATGACACAACGCTGGTAATTTATTGAATTATTGTAAAATATTAATTACAAAAAATCTATTGTTTTGACGAAAAAATTAAAACACTACCTAGTATTTTAGTATGTTGCTTGTAATCTGACAAAAAATCAGAATTATTGTTTGGTTTTTATTGTAAAAAAAAGTTTATAGAGGTATCTTCATGTTTTTTTTCTATAGTAGGTGGGTCAATATCAACAAACTGAATATTTTTTCAATTTTGGTGGCGAAATTCGTATCTTAATACAAAAATAACAAACAGTATTTGTATTGAACATTTAATGATTTCAGATGTCTTACACAATGTTAAGGGTCAATATCAACAAACTGAATATTTTTTCAATTTTGGTCGCGAAATTTTTTCTTCAGTTTACGTGAAAAATAAGGACGGGTGGCGTGAAAACGCCACCAAAACCACCAAAATTGAGCCACCAAAATTGAAACCAGATATAAAAAAAATCTCTAAAAATAGGGGTTTTTAGTTACAATTAAATTAATATCACTGATTTATGCGTAACCCAAATCACTATCTATAATGTGTAGCTTACTATTAAAACACTTTAAAATTAACAGCAAATCGATCCACCAAAAATTGAACAATTTTTGTCCCCCGTGCCACCCAAGATGATACTTACGTTTTTGGCGGAAAATCATAGCACTAATCACACACCTGTTACGCGCAAGTGCACAACTGAGAGATGTGAAATAATAAAATGTGATTGATCGCACACGCACGAACACGAAGCTTCATTTTATAGTATGTTGAAAAAGTGCCACCAAAATTTTGATTTTTACTTGGACAAACTTTGATCGACTACCCTGTGCTTTTAAATTAGATTTTCTAATATGGTTTAATTGTTTTTAGATAATGTGTCTTAAGCATATACTAACGAATTTATTTATTTTTTATTGTACAGCAAATTGTTGCTTTGGTGAATGCAATTACTTATATAAAAAAATGGAGCTGGGACAAGCCACCTAACTTGAATTTTAAGGCGATTTATTTTTTCCCTATTTATTTAAATACACAGTTATAAAAAAAAATGTGGCCCTAATTGAAACAAGTTACGTAGCTTACTATAAAAAAAAATAAGAAACATCCTATCATTTAACACCTCGATTCTCAACGTGGACGCGTAAAATTTGCTGCTGGGATATTCACCCAGGTATCAAATTAGTTGTATTATCTTTTCAACACACTATCTACCTAGCATATATCCTGAAGAATATCATATATTTTTCTGATTTTGTTTACTGTAGTCGACCAATACTTTTATTGTTTCTAAAACATGCGTTTTTTGTGTTTAGGTCCTGTAAGTAAGTCGGACTTTTTGTTATTCGATCTATTGAAACTCGGTATTTTGAGAATAGTAATTTTATAAACGTTAGAAATATTAAAATTTCGGAATTAGAAAAATAGGATGAATGATAAATCGGAGTTGTTATATTAGGAATTTTGAACCATTCGGAATTATGAAATTGGTATTTTAAAATTCATATTTGTGACTGTCAGAATAAGGTTTTTCATATTTATGTAGTGTACCCAAGCTACAATATTTTCAGTAATCGAAACGAATGAAGAAAGATATTTGTCTGCAAACGATAGACGGTAGCTACAATCAATCGGTATTGTTGTGTGTGGTGCGCGCCCGCGACCTGCACGCCTTGCACCGCCTGCCTCTGCCTCACGTGACGGCTTGTCTGCACACGTAAATAAAGATTGATGTAACTGTAACAAGCTCGCTGAAAACACACCAGTATTAGCAGGCTTCGTGCACATAATACTGTGCTTTTATTGCTTTTGTTCGCCCTCTAGACAATCTCGTCTGGGCTAGCTCCCCTTCCGTATTGCTGAAAAAAAACAGACAACGCCCTACTAGGGATAGGTATATTTGTAAGTATAGGTATGTATGGCTGCAGTGGCGGATTTACCAACAGGCTGAGTAGGCTGGAGCCTAGGGCAGGGCGGCAGATTTTAGGGGCGGCAAAGAATGTTCAATATTGTGTAAGTACGATACGCGGCGACTTAATACCTATGTCAATGTCAAACTTAAATGCAGAAAATGTCAGTGAATGCTCAACGGGATCAATCTGAATAAAAATGCAAGTTGTCCGACTCAAACCACGTCTAATTGACTAAAATGAGAAAAGAGAAGTATAAACATTAGAATCAATAATACATCTTTCTAAGTTAGATTTCTACCACTAACACTTTTCCATAAGAGATTGGTGGTTGGTGGTAGAAATCTAACTTAGAAAGATATATTAATGATTCTAATGATTATAATTATCTAAATATGTACCTGTTATTGTCGCGAATCATATTTTGATCAAGATACAATCTGACACTGACCTGCAAATTGCAAAAACGTAAGAAAATTTGAATTTCGCGGTCTACCACCAACCATCCATTCACCTTAAAGTTCCTTGGTCATGACTAAAGAAAATATAGGCTCTGACAGATGCCTGGACCTAACGTGTCAGTGCTGCCACCTAGCGAACGTCATTTCAGAAAACCCTCATTACTAAGGCCGGTTTTAGTGCTTGACCGACCGTCGGTGCGTACGTCGGTCGCGCTTGTCATTTGTATGAAAATTCACAAGTCGTGACAGTGTTTGAGTGTTCGACCGACAGTACGCACACGTATATTGCTACTTTCCTTAGACACATTGTAGTCTTTGATTGCTACGCACTGCGTACGAGGACCGTCGGTCAAGCGCGTCCGCATGCGTGCCGT
This sequence comes from Luperina nickerlii, assembly GCA_963855955.1. Classification (NCBI taxonomy): domain Eukaryota; kingdom Metazoa; phylum Arthropoda; class Insecta; order Lepidoptera; family Noctuidae; genus Luperina; species Luperina nickerlii. Next base: position 23,753,644 of record OY979671.1, read on the forward strand.
CGGTCGACCGACGCGCTATAGATACATAACGCGTTCAGTGCTACACCGATCGGTGGACCGACCGTACGGGTGATGCGCGTATCGTCGTAAAAAGGATGAAACCTACTAGTTCAAAACTTCAATAATATTGTTTGATTTTATAGGTATCAGTCCGGCCAGTTTGGTTGATCAGGAGAGCACTGAACGTTAAAAACTGACGATCAGTTACGCGTATCGTCAGGAACGATGGTACGCCGTGGTACGCACCGACGGTCAGTCAAGCACTAAAACCGGCCTAATAATAACAGAGCGTTAGGGCGCAAGATGGTTCGGCAAATGAGCAAATGTCATAATTACCTATCTGAGTTGAGTATAACGTTATACGCATAGTTTAGGACTCATATACGTGTAAGAGTCATAGTTGAATTCCTAAAAGTTCTGCTTAGGCGCCCAACTTATAATCCAGTCAAAATAGACAAAAATAAGTCATAACTTAGACAAAATTCGCATAGAGCTGAAAATTGGCAGAGATGTTAAATACATCATTATAAATGAAATGTCAAAAATCCCCTTCGATCCTACTTCTGCAAAAAAAATTATTCAAGGTCAAAAGTACAAAATTAAGGTTTTTTCCATTTTTCTCGAAAACAGTAAGTATTATCGTGAAAATAGATCAGACAAAAGTTGTAGATCATACAATTCTCTACAAAAATGATCCAGTCACTTTTTCTCTTACGACTCACCATTCGTGAGATATCGCGGTTTTAATCATTAGAAATTTCATATTTTACATAATATGCACACATTTCCGCACCACCTATGAGGTAATGTACTTAGTACATTTTTTCTAACGTGGTTTCCCCAGTAGGTGCTGGAGATAGCCCTTCAATTAACTCCCCTTGACCTGTACATACAGCAGGAAGCGGCGCTAGCCGCCATCAGGCTAATGCATCTGGGCATATGAGGCAAAAACATTACCAGTCCACACGCTAAAATCCTGGACCGGGCGATTGAGTACCAGCCTCTCATCGCTGCCCCGTGTGACAGAACACCAAACCAACCGATGTTCAACAAGAACTACATTATACAAACAGTTCAGGAAGAAAGGGATCAGTCAGGAGTCAATGAAGTGCGCATTTATACAGACGGCTCTAAAACACAAAACGGTTCAGGTGCTGGCGTGCACTCCCTTGACCTAAATATTAACTTTCACATACCACTAGGCACACCTAGTTCGATCTTTCAATGCGAATGTGTTGCCTTAACACAAGCTGCAACAGCAGTAAAGCGCTTAGGCATCCGGAACTATGGCATTAAATTCCTATCTGACAGCCTATCTGTGCTCAAAGCTTTAGGAAGCAAACAAACTAACAATAAGCTAATTTTTGAGTGCCATCTAGCTCTGGAGAGTTTATCGACGTCTAATCGTATTACTCTCCAGTGGATCAAAGGGCACAGTGAATCTCTGGGCAATGATGCTGCAGATGAACTTGCGAAGAGAGGCTCTGATATGAGGGTGCTAGGCCCGTACCCACTTCTCCCTTTGCCTTTCTCACAATTTCGTGCGTGGATTCGCCAAAGATCGACCGAACTTCATAACAACAGATGGTCACGGGCAACAGACTGTAGACAGTCAAAATTGGCTTTACCAATGATACACCCGCGATTAACCAAAAAACTTCTCAGCCTGAGTAGGAATAACCTTAGAATAATAATAGGTACAATTACACCAGGCCACAACCTCCTTAACAAACATCTTTTTAACATAGGCGCCACGGACAGCCCCCTTTGCAGGGGCTGCCTTGATGCCGAGGAATCAGCCGCCCACGTCATCCTGGATTGCGAGGCCGTGGCTTCTCAACGTGCAGAAATCCTCGGAACAATGAGGTCGCTCCGCGAAGCCTGTGAAGCTCCCAGGAAGCTTCTGTGCTTCTGGGCGGAGCTAGGCTGGCTCTCTTAGCCAGAATCCCCACGCTCAACGGCCCGAATGCGGGAAAGGGAGTCCCATCATCATCATCATTCCCCAGTAGGTATACTCTACGATCTATTGTAATAAAGAAAGTTTGATCAGATCGTATCCTTTTAATTGAAAGAATCCTCGTAGTAATATTGCTAATGAGTAAAGTGGAATAGATTGTTTTTTTACACATGCCATTATATAAGATAATTGTCTAATTCTACTTCGACAATTATTTCTTCGTCTTTATTTTCTTCTTCTTGCAGAAGTTCGCTGTTCTAAGAAAAGGGATGCATCAATTGTCTCCTCATTAATATCATAAATATCTTCATCTGTTGTATTTCTTTCAATATAACATGTAGAAAAACAACCTATTCCACTTTGATCATTAGCAATATTACTATTCTTGCAATTAATAGGATACGATCTGATCAAACTTTCTTTATAACAATAGATCGTGGAGTATACCTACTGGGGAAGCCACGTTAAAAAAATGCGCCAAGTACATTATTACCTCATAGGTGGTGTGGAAATGTGTGCATATTATGTAAAATATGAATTTTCTAATGATTAAAATCGCGATATCTCACGAATGGTGAGTCGTAAGAGAAAAAGTGACTGGACCAATTTTGTAGAGAATTGTATGATCTACAACTTTTGTCTGATCTATTTTCACGATAATACTTACTGTTTTCGAGAAAAATGGAAAAAACCTTAATTTTGTACTTTTGACCTTGAATAATTTTTTTTGCAGAAGTGGGATCGAAGGGGATTTTTGACATTTCATTTATAATGATGTATATAACGTCTCTGCCAATTTTCAGCTCTATGCGAATTTTGGCTAAGTCAAATGTCTATTTTGACTGGACTATTATTGTTTTTAATTATACTTATAAGGTGGAAAAAAATCGTGAAGAGGAGAAAATTAAAGGAAATTTTTGTATGAAAAAAACAGCAGAACTTATTATAATTTACTTAAGGCGAAAGCGCCAGGGTAGCCCGCGAAATTCAATTTTTTTTTAGGTTTTTTGGAATTTGCTGGTCAGTATTAAGTTGTACGTTGATTAATATATGAATCGCGGCCGTAAGAAATATGTGTTTACAGAATTATAATCATTAAAGTCATCAACACAACTCTCTAAGACCACGTAAGTCCAAAGAATAACTGTTTCATGAAATCATCATTCTTTGGACTTACGTAGTCTTAGAGAGTTGTGTTGATGGCTTTAAGGATTATAATCCTGTAAACACATATTTCTTACGGCCGCGATTCATATATTAATCAACGTACAACTTAATACTGACCAGCAAATTCCAAAAAACCTAAAAAAATTGAACTTCGCGGGCTGCCTTGGCGCTTTCGCCTTAAATATTTCTGTTAAGGGCAAGCGCTAAGGTAGCCCGCGAAATTCAAATTTTCTTACGTTTTTTGCAATTTGCTGGTCAGTATTAAATTGTACGTTGATTAATATATGAATCGCGGTTGTAAGAAATATGTGTTTACAGAATTATAATCATTAAAGTCATCAACACAACTCTCTAAGACCACGTAAGTCCAAAGAATGATGATTTCATGAAACAGTTATTCTTTGGACTTACGTGGTCTTAGAGAGCTGTGTTGATGACTTTAATGATTATAATTCTGTAAACACATATTTCTTACGGCCGCGATTCATATATTAATCAACGTATAACTTAATACTGACCAGCAAATTCCAAAAAACCTCAAAAAAATTGAATTTCGCGGGCTACCCTGGCGCTTTCGCCTTAATTTCACTATATTTGGAACTGAGGTTTCGATGCAAACGTTTCGAAGTTTTCGGACGATCTCTGATGTTTACATGGAAAGTATGCCTTTTGCCCTACGTTCCGAGTTAGGGAAATAATCGATGTGAGCGTGCTTAAACCCGTACCGATTTAGCGTGAGCGCGATAACGATGTCCCGTGAATCGTCATAGATGACGTCATGACATGTGCCATCTTGCGATAACGCCGACCATGCCTTCTAATAATATCACCGAGCGCTGTCAAAAATGACAGTGTGTGTGTGTGTGTGTGTGGATGTGTCTGGCTGTGTCAGTGTGTGTTTTGTTTTGAGTTGCATCATTCTTTAAATTAAACTAACGTGGCATTTTCAAAATTGTGCTTCTGTATGACAGTCGCCACCTAACCTAAGAAGAAGAAATGTGTGTCTATACAAAGAAATACTGTAATAATATCGTTTTTACATTGAGTAAGCACTGTGAGCGCGTTCACGAGTGTTCCGAATTGTTGACAGCTCTCAGCTGTCATAATCGTAATATCTAAAACGGAACGCATGTGAGATGATGTGAGCGCTGTGAGCGATTAAAGCTATAATTCGGAAAGCGGCGCAAATGACAGTCTTTTGAATTTTTGACGTAACTGCTGTCACATTGAACACCACCGTGCCAAGTTGAAACAGTTTATAGAGTTTTTTTTTCCATGAAATCCCATAAAAGATCTTCCATCAACCGTTTATAGAAATCTTCCACCATGTTCGCCAAACCATATAAATTAAAATCTAATAATACTCTGAAGAATACTGAGAAGTAAGACCAAATCTTATGTGTTATTTTACGGACCATATTTCAGTGTGTTTTACTTAAAATTACATGTTAATTACAGGAAACACCTAGCTCAACGTATACATGAAGAGTTCCCGTCGACGACAGAGGAGAAAGTTAAGGATATAGTGTCTGTGAAGTCGAGTTGTATCTGTATGAAGTTGATACTGCACTCCGGCGATATGGTGAACGTTTACTCAGTGGACGGCATTCCCATGGTAATAGAGACGGACGAGAGACTCATACCGACCGTCTGCGCGCTGTGGAAAGTGCCTGACCTGGTGCCTGTGCTGGCTATCCATACCCCAGTACTGCCTAAGGTAAGCAAAAGTACCAAAGTACGTCTTAAGCAAAATCCAGAATATTATTTACTTTTATGAGCTAGTTTTAACGCCATGCCACCAAGACAATTAAATACAAAATGAATAATACAACACTCACTTTAGAAAATATTTTCATCTTCAGGTGCAAGGAGGTGCCCCTGTGTACCTGCCAGGCGTGTCTATACCAAGCGGCGGCATCGGGTTCCCGATGTTCCAGCGCGGCACTCTCATTGGTCTCTGCACACAAGAGAATGCAGCTGTCTGCATCATTGGACGAGCCACCATGTCCAGTGCTGACATGCTGCTCAGGGCTGCGTTAGTTATTCTTTGTTCTTACTTACATTACAGATCATTGAGCTGTCACTACTTGACTGGATCCAAAATAGGAGAATGTATGCTAAAACTTAGTTTATTCAACTGTGATAGCTTGTTTGTTAACCTTTTGACCGCCACACGTCAAAAAATCAAAAACGTACCCTCTGCGTCAAAGCCTGTCATGTAGTCGAACCGTGGTGTGCTGGGCACATTTTGGTTTGTCATATATATGACAAACCAAAATGTGCCCAGCACATACAATGTGTTTCAGAGGGGTGTGACCAAAGTTGGGGGTGTGGTACAGACCATCATATATATACCCATACATTTGGTCAAGAAGGTATTGAAGTTTTGTATGGGACGACTGATTTTTTTTTCACGATTACTGTGTTTGTCCCCAGGAAAAAGTTGTTCAGTTTGATGGTCTGTAAGGTGCATTCGGGTAATATCGAATGGTTTTCAGACAAATTGATGGAATGTGTGTATTTTGATGAACCAGGCAGAAGCAGTGGATTATAATTATGTCTTCTAAAGAAGTCATTTCGTCTTCTTGAATGTATAGCCTAGAGCTCTATTCAGAGATCCTTCATATATCGTAGTAGTTTTAAAAAAAAAGGTGTTTAAAAACTTACTTTTTTTTTCTTTGCACTAGTGTAATTTCGAATTATGTACGGGCAATTCCGAATGACGGTTAAAAGTGGATTTTATTCACTTTTGACAAAAGGTACATATTTCTTTTTATATCGTTATTATCCTCCAAAAATAATATTCACGATATTTGTCATAGAATAACCTAAACACGTTTGTGTGACACTTGTATTTCGGAATTACCCGTCGCATGGGTAAATGGTTCTCAATCTTTTAGCAGGTACAGAGCGGATATGATTCTTTTACTCACGCGATTATTCTCATAGTTTAAAAGATATTATTATATCGTAATCAAAATGATCGCATATCCTACTAAAAGTAACATTCAGATCTTTGTATGGATTTGTATGCTACCCCTTCCGATGTAGGTACGCGGTCGTGTAGCCCGACCCGGCAGCGCGGGGACGGGCAGCTTGCATCGAAAAGCTTTGCATAAAAATCCATACAAAGAGGTGGGCAGTTTCGGCAGTTGCGACTCGGCAGCGCTGCCGGGTCGCGACAAAAGGATCACTCCTGAACAAAATACAAGTTTAGGTATAACAAATCACTGTCGATACGATATTCAAATACGCGCGAGACATGTCGAGCATGCTAGCCGAGTGGCAACCGACTGCCATTTGCTTACCAATAGGCGGGCCGGCCGATCAGACCTAAGCTGTGAAATGACACCCCCCTGCTTAGGTATATCACGTTTAGACAGAATTAACCTACCATCAAAATTACCCAAATAGATTATAGATTGAGAATATTGAGAACCACTGACAATCTCCATAGAAAAGCAACATCGGCTAAATCCGAATCATTTTTGATTCGGATTTACCCATCTTCGGGTAATTTCAATAAAAACAGAAATAGATACCTAGGATGCGCGAACCCATTAAAAACTATATTAAAAACGAAAATCTATTAAACAAAAAAACAATCAGTTAAATAACTTACCAAATTTCTGAGATAACAATGTTCGTGTAATTTCCGATAACTAGAAAACGCGCGAAAAATGACACATTGACAAGTAGCGACTTGAGTCAACAGAAGCGGGGGGAGTATTAAACTGGCGTCTAGGTAAATGTTGCCACATTATAAGATATCGTCGCGTTTGGTAGGAAATTGAAATTTTCGGAATATGCCGATTTTCGACATTACCCGAATGCACCTTACCACACCCCCAAGTTTGGTCACACCCCTCTGAAACACATTGTATACATGACTGTGGCAGTCAAAAAGTTAAATATATTTATGGGCAGAAGCAAAACTAAGGTTAATGCAGTCACAAGTTTATAGAAATTTTTTCACCTGAAAAACGTAATTATATTGTGAGAACACACACAGCCAGTGAATCCCTAACAAAACACAGTGCTTGCTACATAAAGTAATGATGATTAATTATCATATTTGCAGTGGAGTGTGTTTAGAAACAATCCAAGTGTTTGGGGACCAGCTGTGCAAGGACAACAAGTTCAGTAAGATAGAGCGGCCCAAGCTCGGCCCCGCAGGCTGCAGCCAGGGAGACATCACCATAGATTTGACATCACATGTCAGTCAGGTAGGTAACAAAATTTATTATCTTATTTTATTGTTTATTTATTTACACAATAAGTACACCATCAGCAAATATAGTGTGGCAGTGTGGCAATTAAAATAATAATTAATACCAATTAACATTCTACCCCTGGAACTGTTTATTGTTTCAGTATTTAACAACATTAAACCTAATTTGTGATTATTGATGACTAGCAGCGGCCCGCTGTTGCACCGGCGTAAGTTTCGATCCCGTGGGAATATCCGGATAAAAAGTATCCTATGTGTTAATCCAGGTCTATCTATGTGCCAATTTTCGTCCAAATCTGTTTGACGGTTTACACGTGATTGAGTAACAAACATCCATTGCCGGATTAAGACTACCTGATGCCCTAAGCAATCCACGCCTGTAGGCCCCTTCTATACACTAGTGGCCTCGTATTTTGCCAAAACATCGCCGAGCGATTTGTAAAGACTGGCACATATCTCTAGCTAGAGTGACTTTTGGGTCTTGTAATATCTTGCTGATAAACAGTCTTGCCTTTCATGTGCTAGCAAATATTGTATCGGTGCTCTTTCTGCCTTATGGTGCCCACCGTGACCCATGCACTAAGCAATTGCTTAATTTGCTTATGGGCTAAACCGGCACTGCAAACATCAAACATTTTCACAAACTTTCACATTTATAATATTTATAGAATTTGGTAACAATACCATATAGTTTGTGTTGAATTGTAGATTCCATTGTTAGTTCAGTTGTTCAGTTTTCTATTTCCTTGTGTCTGTTTTCTATTTTGTTGTGTCCAAATGGTTGCAGATGACCATCCAACCGCCGCTAAGAGAAGAGTGGCCCAGCCTGGGCAAGCGACCGCAGCCGGCGCAGGCGCCGCTGCCGCCGCAAAACGAACCTAAAGTAATAACCGCGGAAGTACCACAGGAGAAGCAAGATGAGGGGGAGGCTGATGTGGACGATAGTATACTTACAGGTAACAAATCAAGCCAGTTACCAACTAGACAACGAGTGTCATCCGACTTTATACCATGTTCACCAATTCTGAACTGCCACCTTGACCAGCGCTGCAAATGATTATGGTGTTGTTAATACAAATATTTGTTTCGTTCGGCAATCGGACCCACGATCAACAGCTCTACCAAACCAGTCCTAGCTTATTTGATTATAGCTCAATTTAAAAGTGTTACTTATTTTATATTCTAGAGAACTCCCAAATAGAAGAGGATGACATCCCGACGGACATGGACGGTCTGCTGCGATGGTGCTTACTCTCATACCTCAAGCTAGATGCTAAGAACGCGGAACTGCCGCTCAAAACGAATCTCTTATACAGGTTAATATTTCGCTTGTATAGTCCTGTTTATTTCAATACTAGCTGCGCTCTGCGGTTTCACCCGCGTAAATGTCGATCCCGTTGGAATCTCGGGATAAAAAGCCTACATGTTAATCCAGGGTGTCAGCTACCTCCATACAAAATTTTATCTAAATTGATCCAGTCGTTTTAGCGTGAAGAAGTAACAAACATATAAACGCACACACACAAACTGACAAACTTTCTCCTTTATAATATTGGTGTGATTTTGATTTAGTTCTTTTACTGCCGAAAATCAGAAATAAATATTGTGAAGCCCGTACAGGGTCGCTTTAGATTTAATACAGTATTTATGTGTCCATCGTTAATTACAAAAAAAAAAGTGTAAAATAAGCTTAGTTTGGGAAGTTTTTGGCAAGAAATTACGGACTCCTATTTTGTTTTTAAAGTCAGTTGTATTTTATTTCACGCAAATTCGCGTAAGTGCTACTTTATATTGATACTCAGCAACTTTCTTTGATCTCTGTATAATTATCGTTATTGAGGAGTTCTATTGTCAGTAGAGTTGCCGCGAATACTCGCTATTATTCGGTATTCGGCATTACTCGTCATTTTTTTGATATTCGTCGAATACCGAATAATGGCTAGTATTATTCGGCATTCGGCGAATAGTCGTCGAAAATAAACTTTTAACGAACAAAAGAACTATAATCATTTTTTAAATTATTTTCCTTAATAAAACAATACACAATATCTATTATTATCTGTAATATGTGCCTGTGCCTATCATATTCATGAAATTAAATTAGTAAGGCTTTTTAATTAATATATAAAATCCAACAGAGGCAGATTGTGGTGCAAAAAAACAATTTTTTCTGCACCTTTCCAACCTTAGAAGAAATTAGAAATATTTTTAATGTGTTTAATGTTTTTTTTTTTTTATGTCGAATAGTAATGTCGAGTTATTCGACTATTCGCCAAAGTGAATGGCGATTAATCGGTATTCGACTATTCGCTATAAACACTATTCGCGGCAACTCTAATTGTCAGATCTTCACTCTATTAAATGGGACCATCTCGGTCGAAAACTCTAACAAACAAAAAATTGTGTGACATGACATACGGACGGACTGGATAAATGTTAAAAGTTCCTTTTCTTGGGCCCTTATATGTGCTACGGAACCCTAACACAGGCGAATTGAGGACTTCTTCCTTTTTGAAGTCGGTTATAAAGATGCTTCAAAGAATCCTTCAGTTATTCTTAGAAAGAAAAGAAATAAAGAAAATTCAAATTCTTCTAATTTAAATTCGGTTAAAGAGAACTGAGGAAAAACTTGAGTGAAATGAGACTTCTAGAAAGAAAATGTATATATGTATGTATGTTCTTTAGCATCGTTGTGATTTGAAAGTTTATGAAACGAAAAAGCGACAGTAAAAAGAGACGTAAATTCATAAGATTTAACGTGGGAGAAAATGAGATAGGAAGCTTTATACAGTGTTTTTGAAGGTTTCACTTCTAACACGTGTGAATTGCACACATGCTGTTTTTGATGGACTGCTTCGACCCAAATATAAGAAAAATAACTGACGAGACAATACCTTTGCGCATACACAAGTCAATAAATGACATATTTCTGTTTAAATACCATCCGAACTCATCATGGTGCAACTGGTGCAAGTAAAGAAAGCTACACTCAATTTGTTACACATGCACTTTAAAGTTAAAGCCTTGCTAAGAGAACGACAATCAAATGAAGAGCAAAATTTGGAGATCACGGAACCGGAATACCAACAAATTTTTGTTTTTCTAATTGAAACAAAAACAAATTATACTATTTTGGTCCATTTAATCCAGATTATATATGCTTAAGATTTAATCTTAAGCGTATATCTTAATACGATTAAGATCATTCAATAATTGGTTCGAAAGAAAATAATTTCATTCATACTTTGACGTTATATCTACTGACTGTCAAACCACCATATTTGTGTAAATAAAAGCACGAAGCAATTTTTTTTTTCTTTTTATAATAGCAATCCAACGCGTTTACGTAAAAGACATTACATTTTAAAAAATCTCACGTGATATTGGGGGATGGGGTTGAATAAAATCTTACGACATCTCACCACGGGGGGAGGGAGGGACAGAAAATTAAAAAAACACCTCACGTAATTTATGGACGCCCCCTATTTTGTATTTTCATGTTGACCTCACTATCGGCTTCAGCACCCTCGGAAACCATGAAAACGACACCTAAGACGAAAAATAAAAAAAAATCGCAGCCGCTATCTTGGAATTTTAATTTTAACCTCGCTACTAACTATTGGCTTCAGCAACCTCGAAAACCATAAAAACGACATCAATGACGAAAAAAAAATTTTTTTGCAACTGCCATCTTGGATTTTCATTTTAACCTCGCTATTGGTTTCAGCACCCTCGAAAACCATAAAAACGACATCCATGATGAAAAAACTTAAAATTTTTGCAACCGCCATCTTGGATTTTCTTTTTGACCTCACTATCGGCTTCAGCATACTCGGAAACCATGAAAACTATCTCTCTCTCTCTGTGTGTGTGTGTGTGTGTGTGTGTGTCATAACGCTTTTTCGTTACGTGACGATTTCTCCCATTTAACCCCTACCGCAAGCTCCGTAAAAGAACTTCGTTCGTTCCAAAACTACGCCTCGATTTCTATGACGACATTTGCTCAACGCTATCTATCGAACAAAGGTTTTAACTCGGAACTCGCTCTGTATTAATCAACTATCATAGATCAATAATTATCTAACATTGCATTCTTTATCACTCGGAACACCACATCAATAATTATTGTCTTACATTACCCTCACTTTTTATTTGAAATTCTTTTAGCGCCACTATTACACCATCAATGGAAAGCGATTTTTATACCATTAATATAGGTAATCATTAGGGATGCATCCGATACCGATACCGATATATCGGCGATACTTCAGGTTTGCCGATATATCGGTATCGGCGATATTTTTATGGCCGATTCAACGATACTTTTCAAATTTCGCGCTTTAAAAATGTAATGTAAACGCCCGTGTTGTCCCGTCTATTTCGTTGCAAACGAGCCACGAACTAACTATGCTCGGGGAAACCCCGCGCTTTATTCAGTGTTTTGTTTCGCCCGCCCGCTTTGGCCTCGCACTCGCACATCTATCCCATTTCGTTAGGTTGAATGTTGTTGCGCGTAGTATTTTTCCATGTAAATAAGATTAAGAATTACATATCGTAATGGTTTGTGTATTGTATGTCATTTATAACTAGTCGTTTGAGTCAAATAAAATAAATAGTAGTCATATCAACTTCAAAACACAAAAGTGCTCAGTATATGGAATCACTTTGAAATTTCGACAATTGATAATTCCATAAAAATCTTATAAATGTTAATTTTGATTACTAAAACTATTAATTAATTGTGTTTTATTTAATCTACCTTCCATTTTTAAATTCAGTAAGCGTATCGGTATCGGTATCGCCGATATTTTTATAAGAGTATCGGTATCGGTATCGTATCGGCAAAAAGGCGTATCGAGGCATCCCTAGTAATCATTATCATTACTTTTTTAAATAACACACACAAGTATCAGAGTTATTTCGTCATAAAGGCAAGCCTTTACGACGTGATTATTCACATAATTATATTTTAAAGATCACAATATGTTTTCGTTAGTAGGTACTATATCGCGCCAATAGATGTCGTTACGTGTTTCCACTTTGTAATAAAAAGTTGTTATAGAATGCTTGGATTATGTCTTTTGATAGACTGAAGCGATTGCTATGAAACAAAGACTAATCACTACTCCGAGTTCTACACTATATTTGAGTATAAAAATTAGGGATGCATCCGATACCGATACCGATATATCGGCGATACTTCAGGTTTGCCGATATATCGGTATCGGCGATATTTTTATGGCAGATTCAACGATACTTTTCAAATTTCGCGCTTTAAAAATGTAATGTAAACGTGCGTGTTGTCCCGTCTATTTCGTTGCAAACAAGCACGAACTAACTATGCTCGGGCAAACCCCGCGCTTTATTCAGTGTTTTGTTTCTCCCGCCCGCTTTGGCCTCGCACTCGCACATCTATCCCATTTCGTTAGGTTGAATGTTGTTGCGCGTAGTATTTTCATGCAAATAAGATTAAGAATTACATATCATAATTGTTTGTTTATTGTATATCAATTATAACTAGTCGTTTGAGTCAAATAAAATAAATCTTCCTTTTTGAATTCAATAAGCGTATCGGTATCGGTATCAGTATCTCCGATATTTTTATAAGAGTATCGGTATCATATCGGCAAAAAGGCGTGTCGAGGCATCCCTAATAAAAATGAACCATATTGGTTTGGTACTTTTTACGTTGAACCTGTTCAAATAGTTAATCTCTCACATCCAAACAGAAAAATATTCCAAAAAAATATGAAATGGCATCTGTTGGTTATCCTTTAACAACCCAACTATTTTTTTTTATATTTTCAATGTAGGTACAGAAACACCTCGTCTACAGATTTATTATATGTAATATTAATAATGCTGCCTTGCCTTAAGTATATTTTTGGATTCATTGTATGTTTCAGAAATCATTTAATAGCCATGTGTCCACCTGACCGAACTTTAGAAGTAAAGAAATCTTCCTACAAGAAACTTGGGAAATTCCTGGAAGCAATGCAAAAGGTAAACATGTTGATACAAACTTACTTTACAAAACGTGTGCGCGTGTCACACTTCGGTGTAACAGGAGGATCGCTTACTACGCATCGGTGCAATAGAAGGAACGCCGACTACAGCTGACGCCCTCCCAGCGCGACGCAACCCTGGCCGGCGGCCGACAAGGCGCCGCACTATGGAAAATAAAGGTCTGTTTCTGATTAAAAATCAATAACTTTTTTATTTCTGAATATTATGTTCTAAAATTTTGCACAAATATAGAATAGTGTATATGACTTTAAATGGAATGTAATTTATTATGACTGAATTTAAAACCATACATTAAAAAATAAAATAAATTCAAAATTATCAGAAATGTCCAATATTTATTTTCTAACAATGAATACTATTATTTTAATGTTTACAAAAACCAAATATCATATAGTACATCAAAATAAAAATCAATTTAAATAATAAAAACTAAGTGATTAAAATCGAACACAGATTAATTAATTAATTGTAATGTAAATGTTATGTAAATGTGTATGTAAATGTTATGTTATTTATACTTGATGAACTTCGGGATCTAAAATTAATTCGTTCTCTTTCAAAAGATCTAAGGTGTCTTCATCAAGTTCCTTTACGTTTTTAGTACTTATACGGTTTTCTAATGCTGGTTATGTAAGCATTTTCTAGCATGATGTAGACGAATTTTTTTATAACGAGATATCCTTATTACGAGATTCTTGCGCATCTTCCGAATGTTGACCAATATGAAGTACTGCAAAATGCTTTATGACACTTTCTCCATGAATCAAAATTTTGTGAACTGAAGATGGCATGTAATACCATTCATAATTGCTCACATAGATCCTGGCAGTCTCCGTAGCATAACTGGCAAATTTTTCAGCATTCATCATTACACCCAATGAAAGAGCTTGCAGCATTATGTAAAGTCGTTTAATCAAATTTATATCCACTCCTGTAATTTCAGCAGAGCAGCTTGCATTGTGAAAAAATCTTCTGGCAGTATTACCGTCATGCGTCATTAGAATTACCACTTAGGTACTTGTCTTGTCGATGATCATTCCTAGCTCTTCACGGAAACGCCTTTGTACCAGGGTTTTCTTCTCTTGCTTTAGTCGTTTCTTTTCTTCGCTTGTGACTGTCCATGTTTGGAAAGACAGATTATAGGAAATATGTAAAATCATTTCCATACAACGAATCCAGGCGTGCAACGTAGACGGTCCGTATTGATAAGAATCTTCATTTTCAGGCCTAGCAGTCACTTTAGTCAAATCGTTCATTTGGCGTGGAGTAGCTCCACATATTGTACATGTGGAACCCGAAGGCGTATCTGTTAATACCTGAGCTACTTTGCCATCTATCATTGTAAGAAAGAGATCATGCTTCACTTGCACTCCCTCACTTCTTTGTTAATTAATGATGGACCCAAAGAATTTATCTGACCTTTTATTTCATCCACAACAGCTTTAGTTTTCTCGGGAGTTTCTTTGCAAAGTTCTATTAATATAGGCTGGCAAAAACAAACAGATGAAGGTACAGAATTGTACCAGACAACATCACCTGTTAGCTGGTTAATTAACTTTATAGGCACCAAAGAAGTTATAAATAAATTTGCATCAGAAATTAGTTCAGACTCTTCTGGCAGTTTCTGTTTGTACTGGCTTTGACCGGATGAGCCATCACAGCCCCATTTACTGTATAAAAGTAAGTTATTCAATCCATTCCTATACGCTGAATCTATTGTCAATATTCTAGCTGCAGTGTGATCTAATAAATCTTGAAGTCTTACTATTTTTGCACTTGTGTCTGTAATTTCTATAGCTGAAGATGGTGGATAGCAAGTAGTTTTAACTTCTTGCTCTTTGTAATATGGTGGAAACATAAAACATTTTCGTTCGTTGGTTAAATTTCTCAAGTACAAATATTGAGCTTTAGTTAAATCCAAGTCAGTAAATACGCTCAATGCTTCTTCATCCGTTAACATTTTTGTTTGCCTTGCGTCTTCTATGAGAATAAGGTTTTATTTTCACTGTCAGCAAACCTTAATGTTTCCACAAATTTAGCTTCTGTTCCTTTCTCCTGTCGAACGTAACTCTTGAAGATATGCATTAGGTATTAGACGTGTTCAAATCCATATTCATTAAGTAAAATTGTATTTTTTCTTCTTTTACTGGATTCTGACAAGTCTAGATAAGATACGCACGGTCGCACGGTCTCCCACGTTTTCCAGAAGTAGATGGTGTGGAGACGGTTGTATTTGTAACGTCTTCAGAGTTCGGTAAAGTTACTGAATATTCTGATTCCAACCAATTACTGTTTTTCATTAGAAATATACACTTTTTCCGTGAAGCTTCTGTCCATCGTTTATTAAAGTGGGAATTAATATGTATGTCTTTGAAAATAATTGAGGATAAAACATAAGTTGTCTTCAGATACATAAAAATTTTCTTTTAAAACTATTGATAATGCCTCTATGCCTAATGATTTTCTTCCTTCGATATACGAAAGTATTAAACATAATGATGATTTGCTGTACTCTGGACACTTTTAACGCGTACGTCTTTTTTACATCGTTCTCACATATAATTATAAATTCACATTATTGATGTAACTAATATTTTTGTAAAACTATAATTTAAAAGAGTGTCCATGGAGTTTCTTGCCCGTTCTTCTCCATAGGTACCTACGCTTTGGAATGGGCAACTAGCTTCATATTTTCTGACTGACCGACTTTTTGACAATTCAAAAGTGCCTGTAAATGGTTTAATTGAAATAAATGCTTTGAGTTTGAGTTTTGGGAAACAGTTCCACGAACAGCTGGATGGCTCGACGTAGGCTGTCTCCGCTGATGGCATACAAGCGGACCATCTCCACTAACTCAACATTGGAGTAATTGTCCGTCATGTTGCACTACATACACGAGCGAGGAGCGTCATTTGTATGCGCATGCACACGGCTTGACGGTTTCGATTACACTGACCGCGAGGGTGCGGGTGGGCGGAGTTTAGGGAATACGAAATTATCGAATGAACGTTTGCGTTTGTTTGTGAATGCGCGGTTATAGGGCTAGTATAGACGCGCCGCGTTTTAATACGGGTCGTGTACACTTACCGACTTCCGATAATAAGAAAAAAAATACCTACTCATTTTATTATTGATTCGGGTCGAGAATCATTAGCATAGTTACCTTCTTGAATTTGACGAGGATGCAAAGCAACACCTATATAATTGACGTGTAAAAGTGTTTGTACAAACCTACTTACAGAAAATAAATCATTTATCATTTACTTTAGAATTAGTTCATGTTTTATAATTAGAATAATCTTAAGCAAACTGGGTTTTTCTGCATCCTCTGGCTCCAGTTCACATAATTCGCGCGCTCTTTGTAACAGACTGTCATAGTATTCACTAAGTTTAATCGACATAAAAGGAGTTAATGAACGGAATTAAAAAAAGAGGTTCTGTATTCGACACGTATGTAAGTATGTATAGAATAGACTCAAACTATATCCGCAGTTTTATCAAAGACTACTGAACCCATTTTGATGGTTTTTATGTAGATAGATATTTATGGCTTTACATTTGCCGTTGCCAAATTCATGCGACTGACTAAGAATGACAGTTATTGTAAAGTTTGTTTTTCTCAGTCAGTGCAAATTCAAACTCAAACTAATTCATTTATGTTGCTAACGTTCGGCTGTCTTACCAAGTGTACTGTTCAAGGAAGGCTTGCTCGAAGTGCGCGAAATCGACAAAGGAGTGGACGCTGTGGTCGCCGTCAACTTGCTGCACCCGGAGCTGCGCGCGCACCGCGTGCCCGGCGCGCTGCGCGTCCGGCCGCGCGCGCCCGGGGGCCCCGCCGGCGGCCCCGGGGGCCCGCCCGGGGGCCCGCCCGGGGGCCCGCCCGGCGCGTCCGGGGCCGCGCTCTACGTGCCGCCCGTCGTGCGCGAGATGTACTGCGTCACTGCCAATGTGGCCGATGTGTTCGCGCCGCTCAAGTAAGTATAGGTGCCACGGTCGTGTTTCCTGGACTCCTGGTACCTACAACCTGAGAGCCGACAAGTCGATGGTGAATGGTTGGTAACCTATCACCATCGTCAGCCACATAATCACCAGATAGTGGTCCAAAGCCAGTCTAATACGTCGTATATCTACTTAATAAAAGTCCTTATAAAACGAAGAATTCCATATAAAACGAAGGCGGCTCACCTTCGTTTTATAAGGAAGGATTTGTGAAAATCCATCCCTAAATGGGGCATCCCTTAGAAGGTATGGAAGTACATATCTCAATTCTGCCGATGGGAAATCCCGTCGGGCGCCGGGTTGCAGATATTTAAAGGGCACCTTATTGGTGAAAAGAGGGCTTTTGAAAATAACCAGACATTTATTTCAACTTTCAACCTATATCAGACAACGTATTATACTGAGATGAATTTAGGTTTAATTACATAAGTATCCTGCTATTAAGCAATAGAACAAAATCCGAAAGTTAATTAATCCTCTTTATCCAGGAAGGGCACAGCACTAACCGCGGGCGAGGTGCGCGCGACCCTGACGGAGTACGTGAAGACGCGCGGACTGAACTCGGCGCTCCTGAAGGGGGCCGTCACTGTGGACACGGCGCTAGCCAAGATCACCGGGAAACCTGTGCAGGTAAACATAACAAGAAGTTCAGCCGAAAATCGTAGGACACACATTTGAATGAAGTCAGCATAGTCTATGATATTAACTATTGTACAGACAATTTCATAACTAATGAAATCATCTTTCTTTTTCTTTGCTAACGCTGTATTCACCAGCCTTTACACACGATAGACAACAACGGAATAGCTAGACAATTATCTAGATTCGATGTAACCTAATTGGTAGCACCCGGGTAGAGACAACTAATAACAAGTATGAATAACTCGTAGGACGCGGTGAAGTGGGACGCGCTGATGGCGGCCGTGCAGAGCAAGATGACGCCCAGCACGGAGATGCGCTTCGCGGACGGCGGCGTGCGCCTCAGCAAGAGCCGCCTCGAGCCCGTGCGCATGCTCGTGGCCTCGCGCAGCGGGAACAAGAAGGTACGCCCTCGCTATATAGTAGCGTAGCGTGCGTGGCACCGAGTCTAGTGTACCTACCTACAGTGCGTGCCACGTAAGAAGAGACTTGACCCCGCCTCCCCCGCCTCTTTCCGCCGCCCCTATGACGTCCGGTCCCGTCCCGCACTCAGACCTCATACCGCTAAAGATACCTAAAATCGTGTTCTGCGCATGTCAGACCACGTGGTGTGTCAAGTCTCTTCTTACGTGGCACGCACTGTACTTTATGTACCGTAACTCCATCACAGCTCCGTCAACACTGAAAGGAGGACGCGTGAGCTCGCAGATGTTAAAAGGAATGGAGGAAGACCTTTGACCAAGACTAGGATAGCGCAATATAGGAAAAAGTTTGCTCAGTCATCAATAAATTTAGCTATTAGTAAAGTTACAGCGTAGGGTACAACTGTTGGGAGGCAGTCACCTCCTTCTGCGAAGCAGTCATGCTAGCAAAGGAGTTGGCAGTATGGCGGAGGGAAAGAGCCTCCCGTCCCAGCCGCCGCGGGAGACGCTCCGGGCGTCGGGAGCCGCGCGACGACTCCCGGCCACCGTAGGCGCGGGCCTGCGGGCGGAGAGTAATGGGTAACTCACCGTCCGATCAGAACCAGCCGGTCGATTCTGTAAAAATCTCACCGTGAAAACTTAAGTGAAGTGAGTATATTTTTGCTAAGAATTGACACTATTGATAGCTCACTTCACCTAAGTTTTCACGGTGAGATTTTTATAGAATAGCACCGCTGGCCAGTGGCCCGTGCCGGACGGCGCGTACGTGTTCCACGCGCGCCTCAAAGAGATGTCAGCAT
The DNA here is from genome assembly GCA_963855955.1 of Luperina nickerlii. Lineage (NCBI taxonomy): Eukaryota > Metazoa > Arthropoda > Insecta > Lepidoptera > Noctuidae > Luperina > Luperina nickerlii. Next base: position 23,772,886 of record OY979671.1, read on the forward strand.
CAATTGTAGGGGCCCGTTAGGGCCGATGCCTGCCGGGTCAGCGGGATTGTCCGAAAAGGTTACCGCTGGCCCGGAACATAACGGGCTAAGGAAGGAGCACAGGTGGGTTTTAGTCAGTAAGAGTCTGACACTCCCTTCTGCTCCACCCAGAGCGGGAGGGGTCTTTTGATGATATCACATACTCAAAATAAAAAAAAAGGGTACAACGGTACAATACACCTCCAATGAGTTATGAATACGTCTATCGTTATCCCAATGCATGGTATATGTCCTGTAAGGGAGTCGAAAAAGCAACACCTATTACCTGGAAAATTGAATAGCAACACTACCATGATGTAACGTCATGAAACACGATATTTTAAAAGTGATTTGAAATCGAAACTAAATAATTTGAATAGTTTATTAGAACTCCAACTGAATTGTGCATTTTTTCATCACTATGACATTATTAGAAATTAATGAACAGTCACCGAAATTAATTGTTAAGCAAATTGACACCCTACGTCAATTGCCATAATAATTATCGATATGATATAGCCATTTCATAAAATTGTTAAAGCATAACAGTTGTGATTTGAATTTAAGAATTATTTCAGTGGTAGGTAGTCAATTCGCTAAATAATGACTTTACTAAACACAATTTTCTGGTCACCAGGTGACGCTAGTATCGAACCTAGAGCAGTTCGGCTTCAGCCTGCCGGCGCTGAGCCACGTGTGCCAGACGGGCGTGGCGGCGTCGTGTGGCGTCACGCGCGCGCCCGGCGCCAAGGCCGACCAGCTCATGGTGCAGGGCGACCAGGTACGTACGCACGACACACCACGCGACTGCCTCGTACTAGTGGTCGCAGGTACATTATACGACTGCCGAAAGGTCGTTCCACAGTTGGACTTTTCCATAAAAAAAACTCCGTAGTAGCCTGGAGTGTTCTTACAGAACTCCGTAGTAGCCTGGAGTGCACTTACAAAACTAAGTAGTAGCCTGGAGTACACTTACAGAACTCCGTAGTAGCCTGGAGTGCACTTACAGAACTCAGTAGTAGCCTGGAGTGCACTTACAGAAGTCCGTAGTAGCCTGGAGTGCACTTACAAAACTCAGTAGTAGCCTGGAGTGCACTTACAGAACTCCGTATAGCCTGGAGTGCACTTACAAAACTAAGTAGTAGCCTGGAGTACACTTACAGAACTCCGTAGTAGCCTGGAGTGCACTTACAGAACTCAGTAGTAGCCTGGAGTGCACTTACAGAACTCCGTAGTAGCCTGGAGTGCACTTACAAAACTCAGTAGTAGCCTGGAGTGCACTTACAGAACTCCGTATAGCCTGGAGTGCACTTACAAAAACACCTCTGCCTACCTGTTCGGTGAATGCACGCGTGATATTATGCGTTATGTTATTTGTCAATGGAAGCATGCAGGATATTTTAATTTTAAACTTCTTATTTATTATCCTTAACAAATCATGTTTCTTACCTGTGAACCTAAGCATGCAAAGCACTAAGACTTGTGAAAGGTCATCGACACCGAGAGCTGCGTCCTCTGTGAAGGACGTATGACCTGCTACTTCTCTTCATAATCCATCCTAAGGTTGTTAAAAAACTTTGTTTTACCTGTGACCAATGTACACATGGACTGTGCCCTATTTAAAAACTAAACAAAGTTGTTTTATGTATGCAGTATGTTCATTACATATTTTATCTTCCACAGACATACTTCATTGCCAAACTCCTCATAGAGAAGTATGGCTTGCCCAAAAAGTTCGTGGAAGGAGCAGACAAGGCACTCAACAAAAAAAAATGATGGAACACCTCCGAGGAACGTATTGTGGCAACAAGGGACGCCGATGACAGAGAGTGCAGTGATAACCAATGTGATTACGAAATAAAACACTACCATGAGCTTCTTATTTTTATTTATACATACTTACTATTTCCTAAATCTACCCTAAACTACTATCTAGTACACACCTCAATGATGAGTTGCATCCATTTTAAACTAATCCAGTGAATTATGGCAACCAAGAAACTTAGAGTGCACACACATCTTATGAATTTATTATTTTATTATAATTATAACATAATACTTATCACAATTTAAAACTATTCTGTTACAAACTGGAAGACAGGAGACTAAAATTCAGTAAATCACTGAGTAACAGTTGATCATTAGTTACATTTTTTTCATGTTAGAACTGTAAATAAATCAATTTATGTATTTTTATAAAATAAAATTTAATTTAGTATAAAGGATTTTATATAAAAATGTCTTTAGAAAATTATGGCAAAACTATACATATCCAATTCAATAATATTTACAAGCACACAATAAAACTGTCTATTTATACATACACCAATATAAACTATTTTGATATAATTTGAAATGTAAAATGTTCATATAAAAATATTATTTCATATAATTTCACTATTCTAAGGTTAGGGTGGGTTGATGTCCGTATTTCATTTCATTTTGTACAATTACAATGTCAAATAGAAATATCTGTTTCTTACAACTTAGGAGTATTCTATGAGATACTACAGTTAAATGGAAGTTTAACACTTACTCCTAGACTAATGTTATCTTATAGATAAAACCACAACCAATACTACAACCGATAGGTTTGATACCATAGTGTAACTAATGGAATTTAATATTTTTTCCAAAATACATTTCATCAGAGATCGAATTTACAATCACAACTTTAAACAAGTAAACTAAATGCTACATCCTTATACTAGATCTTAGTTGCTGTCATAAACTTGAAGGGGGTTTTGAAGTTTAACAGAGACTTGCGACTCTTAGACTTCTTAACATCAGGAGGAGCCACAGGAGTCTGTGGCAGCCCCTGCCTCATGGAGGAGCGAGTCCTCTCAGAGATGCTGCCCTCACTCACCTTGGTGCTGCTAGACTCCATGCTCCAGTGACTCCTGCACGAGAACATGGACTGACGAGAAGTGTTGGAGCCTCTTGAAGTGAGGCTTGTTTTGGAAGGAGTCTTCCTCATACTGCTGTGGTTGTTGTTTGTGATGTCACCAAATATATTCTTGGTAGTCTTAGCATGCTTAGAGGGAGATGAGCGACACCACTGCATGGAGGCTCTCTTCTCAGAGGGGGACTTTTTCAAATCCAAGTATTTGAACTTGTTGATGTCTTTAGCCAGAGCCTCCTGCCTCGGCACCTGATACCCTTCAGTATCCACATTGTCTAGCTCATAGAATGTCAGTGTGACACTGTCATCACTCTCTGTGAATGGGTTAGTTGCTGTGAAGTGCACCTTCTTTGTGGATACGTCAGGGAAGATGTTCCGGCGCGGCATGTTATCAGCAGTGAACTTAGCGGCTGTGATGATCATGCTGCTGTCGCCTGCATCCGCCGACAGTGAACTGTCGAGATCCTCGTACGCGTAGCTCTTCCTCCGGGCGCGGGTGCGCAGGGAGCCGCTGCGGGGGCGCCGCCGCCGCGCCAGCCACTCGCGTCTGTCGTCTTTAGCCTGTGTCATCATAGGAGGCAGAGTTATGCCATTACTCTCACCCTCGCATGCTAACTCCAGGGAGGCGTTGAGTGGTATGATCTTAGTACATGGGCTGTTCACTATTTCCTTGGCTATGAGGTCCCTCTCCCTCTTGTTAAGCGACTCCTCGCGGTGGCGCAGCGCCATGAGGCGCGACATCCACTGCTGGCTCAGAGTCTCCTCTGACACTCGCTGGGGGCAGTTGAACTTGTCTAATGTGTCAGTGTAAGGCTTCCTACTTCGAGGCACAAACCCAGGTAGCTCCAGAGCAAGTGCAGCCAGTGTGGGGGACAGGGGGCCCTGTGGCGAGCTTGACTGTTCAATCTCAGTGTTTACTTTCCTCTTCGGACTGATGTTGCAGTAAATAGGGCTGTCTCCAATGTTGAACAGTGTCCTGGGGAGAGGCTCAACTGCTCTGCACAGCTCCACAGCCTTCTCTGAATCACATTTGTTCACATCTGATGTTAAGTACAATGAGTGTCCAACCGAGATGAGTATGTCATTCAAACATTTTGATCCCGTTTTAGTTTCCAAGTTCATGAGGACTGTGGGATGGTACAAAACGACGTCTGGACGCATGTTGGCGTTCTTATCATCCATCAGGAAGCTGATAATGTCTCGGAGGTCGGCACTGTAGTGAAACTCCTTGATTTTGTCGTCGGAGGCGCCGGGGCGGTAGCACAGCGTGTGGATCACGTGCCCGATCTGTCGCATCACGTCAACGGAGCCCGACGCCATTGTCAGCTCGAAACAATTGATGCGCAACTCGCCACTTTCGCCCACATAGATTGACCCTGGAGTTATGCATTTTTGTACAATGACAACATACAAATCTTCCACAGCTTTGCAGACCCGCGCCAGCTCGTGAAGCAGATGCCAGATGAAGCTCTCGGCGATGAATTTGTCGGTGGCTTTACACACTTGGAGTAATTCCTGCACGCTTCGCCACGAATTGTATTCAAGGACAAAGTACAATGTTTTTGACGGGGTGTGAAAAATGGTGTCGTAGTATCGCAACAAACTCTTCGATGTCACTTTGCTTATTGTTTTCACTTCGTTGACGACGTTTTGTATTTGTTCGTTACTGAACGCGGAGCAATCGTACGCCTTCCACGCAAATATGTTGTTGGTGACCTTGTGTCTCACTTTGTAGAACGTACCGCCGCAGAAAACGTCTATAACTTGATAGTCCTTTAATTTTTCCGCCATTTTAATAGATATTTAATCAGATTTTATTAAATTTCACATTTTGCTATCGAAACAAAGCCACTAAACGTTTGAATTTATTCGACGGTTACGTGATTAGTGATGTCCGAGGCAAGTTTAAAAAAGTCGAAAATCAGGAATGACCGTTGACGATTCGGCTCCACATTTTATGATTTTGTAGGCATAAAATAAAATCATAATAAAGATGTTGATTTTTTTATTGCTATATTAAAAACATAGTTTTTATACATTTTGTTAAAAATATGAATAAAGAGTTTGCAAATGTGCGTGAACACAAAAAAAAACAGAATCTGGCTTGTCTAGTATAATTATGCAACGCATAACTTTATAACGTCATGATAATTGTGTGACATAATACATAAATAGTACTTTAATCAGTAAAACCTCTGACCTCTCCTTGTGTCACCAGCTTGATAAAATATTAACATGAATAACAAAAGCTGGCGCTCGGCACAATCTACTGATAATTCTCATAGTTAATAATAAAATTTAATTTTGTAAATATTTTTTTATCGTATGCGCACATCACTAGTAATTTGTTCAGAAACGTTTACACTTTTTAAACATTTCGTTCAGAATTCGTATTGCCCAATTATTTAATAAAAATCTCTTTTTGAAAACATGTTTATTTCACTGTTCTTTTGTGCAAGATAAGAATTATTAAACCACCAGTTTTTTTTACCGAGGTATATTTTTTATTATTCCGGCATGGCCACATAAAAAAAAACAGAAAGCACGAAACACTATCACAGGGTTCGCGAAGTCGCGAGGATGAAACAACTCTGAAGGTAATCTAGTATATTACAAAGTACTCTGTGGTTAATCTGAAGGTGTATTCTGTCTGAACTTTTGAAGTACGTTCGGGGTAAAGAGTAAAGTAACTTACGGGGCACTCAGAAGGCGTCCAGAAGCAGATATCATTTTTTGTTCATTTTTAAGTACAAGCTTTACCTATACTTAGGATCTCCTATGAAAGATATACACAATGCATTACACATACAGCAGGCATCAACTAGGTGTACTCCTTCACTTATAGGAGACCAAAGCGTGCACAATAAAGTTAACAACTAAGCTAACAAAGTTAAAATAATAATAGTTTAGCGACAGTTTTTGGGGGCCAATTATTGAGGGTGCAAGTCCTGCTATTTTATCCATGTTCATATAAAAAATTAAATTGATCAGGCAAGGACCTTTTAAAGTTCTAGGTAACTAGTCAACTTTAGCCATCTTTGTTTCCATATCCGGCAATAGTCCTACACAAACCAAGAGTTAGCCTTTGGGTACACTTGCATGGTGCGTACAGTCAGGCCCAGGGCCCCTAGGCACTTGACATTTTAGCGCCCCAGCGCTTAAACCTAGGTTAAATGCTCTAAGCCCATTGGCGTATCTAGAGCTTTTTTCCAGGGGGGGCCTGACCCTTTTTTTTTCGTTGGGAAATCCTCATGGATCTACCCTCCGTCTGGGAAGAACGGTTATGTTGGACTCCTACCGACTAAAACCCCACTGTTCCTTCTACTACCATAAATCGGGGGCCCGGAAAATACTTGTACATTCGCCGCACCCCGACTGGTATCCCCATCCCAAAGTGGTGGCCCAACCCAAAGTGCGGACGATCCCACGACCGATTCTTTTCTTTTAGTACATTTTTCATTATTAAACATTCTGCTCCTAAAAGAGTTTCGTCAATTTGGAGAATATCCTTATAATTACTCACAAAATGCTTTCCACTTTCGAGATCTAAATTAAAAAACGCATCGATCGAAGCGGCGGCTGCGGCGGCGGCGACGCGCGGTAGGGCTCGTTGTCCCGACGTGCGCCCGCAGCCCGCTTGTCACAGTTGTCACTTTGCATTGTGACGCGAAATTCAAATGTAGATACTCTAGCCCAGGGCTTCCCTAACTGTGCGTCACGACGTCCTGGGGCGTCATTTTGGGGAAGTCATTTTGGTTTAGCAAACAAAATCCACTAGCATAGAAAATAATATCATTTTTAACCGACTTTAATTACTGTAAATAATCATGTACGCAGTCTATGCTATGTATGTCGCTATTATTCAACGGTCGTCATAAAGGCCTGCGCACACTGGGGACGGCATGGCAAGGGATTTTGCCACCGGCCAGCGCACACTAATAATGTCAGCGACCTATCAGATACCGTGGCATCCCGCGCCGTTACAAAGATATCCCGCGGCATGCTGAGGGCCAGCGCACACTAGAGATGGCAGGGTAGGGGATTTTGCCACGGCATGCCGGCACTTGCCAAGAGCAAGTGCCGGCACTGCCTCATCCCGCGAATCGCGATGTTCGCGGACTCCAGCACATACCTACCGTCGTATGCCTCGGAGTCCCTAAGCATGCCGTTTCAACACTTCCAACGTGCCGTCACCTCCTGTTGTGTCCCGTCGCATGCCATCGCAACCTGCCGCGGCATCACATAGCGTGCTCTTCAATGCCGCGAAGGCAAATCCTTTTTGATGCATTGGGGTTGATCTCTAAACATTGAAATCTGCTGTATCTTATTATCACTAGATAAGTATGAATTTATGTTGGGTAAGGATAAAATGCTCTGCCCTGCCGTCACACCGGTGTGCGCAATCGACGTTTCTAAACAGAGACTTTTCATCTTATTCGCTATCACTGAGTTACCTATTTGAACCGACTTACTTTCTTCAAACAACTTATTTATAGTAGGTACCTACTTACTTTTGCAAAAACCTACATCATTGATTTTCGCATAGCTGGTGTCGGCAGTGATTGAACGGTGATCTTTCTAAGAGAATTTTGGATGCACGAGTGAGCTAAGCTCGCTCGAAAAATTTTAGCACCTCGGGTAGGTTCGGGTTCTTTTGACTATTATTCATAGAGTAATAGGAGTTACTTTGTCAACTTATGCAAGAATTTTTCAGAATAAGGACTAACTACGATACAGAAGCAGCGAAGGGAGCTCAAAAATTTTTTGCGTCGTCTCGGGTATGTCAGATAATTTATTTACTACGGATGCTATATGTAGGTACCTACCAATTACCATGATATGAGCCCCCCCGCCCCCTTCAAAGCGCAGGACCCGTAGTGTTTGCTGTCCAGCCCTGTGCACCTGCCGTAAGCCAGGCAAGCTACCTGGTCGTACATCCAGGACTGCGTACAGGGATAATCGAATTTAATTAACGGGCCTCTGCAAGTTGGCTTCGACCCCTCGAACTCCTCCAAAGGTCCGGGACCAGGGCCCCGAGATATGTCAGACATTTTAAATAATACTTAATAATAAGTTTATTTATTTTCAATGAACAGGCCATTGAGATACTTAGAAGAGAGATCAACGAAGCAGGCAGAGGTGTAAGTATTGTATATTCATAGTACAGTAGAACACACCATAATTATTCAGTATTTTGTATTTCTATTACACAAAAAAATCTTTTCTGACAAACGTCTATCATTTTACTGGCAATAGTTATAGGAAACTATAAGACTGCTTTGCTGCTCACTGCGCGTCAGGATTGTGTTTTTAAATTTTATTTGCGTCAGGGAGCATGTGGTCACGTGTGTGCGTGGGTACTAACCATCAAGCTGTTATTCTAAGGGGACTGAATCGGAAGGGATGGGGTACAGGTTATTCAAAAAAAGTAACACATAAAATTTAAAATGTTTAATTCATTAGTGAGTATAAGCGTGTATGCGGCACGACTGACTAGCAGTTACCAAATTATATATCACAATACATGATCCTCTTCTTTCACAATTTAAATGAAATATAAAGCCAATATAATGAATACATTATAAACAACTTACGATCCCAAAATATTAAATTATTTCACATTTGAAAAATTCATTTAACAAAATTTAAAGCAAGTAAGTAAATGTGTGAGCATATCGCGTGTGAACCGCGCCATTTGCTCGTTCTTGGTCACACCGGGTCGCACCGGGCCGTACTGACCCACATCGGGCCGCACTGGGCCACAGCGGGCCGCACTCGGCCACAGCGGGCCGCACTGGGTCGCACCGGGCTACACCCGGCCGCACACAATAATGATAATGACAGTAGTTCCAGACGGTATTCAAAAAGTATTGTGCGCTAATTAGCAACCTACTTACACTAGTTCATACTCCATATTGTGGATACTTTTTAAATACCTAAAATACCATTATTATTATTTACAATATTTGTATACAAGAATATAATTCATCATCATTGACTAGAAACTGTTTAGAAATTATATTAACATATCCACAAATGAAATTTTACACATAAGGAACAAGATCACGGCGTGGACCCCAGAGTCCCTCGGACTCTTCTGTGTCTGCTGACAGACTACGGAATGGACAGCTCCATCTTTGGTAACACATTTGAACATACATTAATGACCACATCGCCGAGTGCCGCGTGGCGTCGCGCTCCACTCTATTTACATAGTAATTTCACATATTGTGTTGAAATTCTAAATCATTTCACAGTAGGGTTTAATACATAATCGTTGTAAACTATCTAATATCACTAGCTCAAACACGTGTGTTGGTATCGAGGCACAAAATAAAATTTTACAAAAACAAAAAAGACAACAATGGTAAAATAAAATCTTATAAAACAAACAACAACCTAAATAATGCGCGCACAGTGAAGTAGCGAGCGACCGCCGGGCGTCGCTTGCCCGGCGTGCAGATTGTAGCTACGACTTACATTACGTATTTAAATTAATATACAAAGGGTTCTTTGCCTTTCTAAATACTGGGAATTAAGATAAGTGAGATCATGGTGACGCTCGCGGCGCCGGCGACGACTCCGGCGCCTCGCGACTGGAATTTGTGACTACGTCTAGTTTACAGTACGTTGCGCAACTGTGGCGCCACACGCGCGCTACTCGCGACGGTGGCAGGACTCTGCGTCCATACAAACTAAACACGAGAGCGACGTCGTCGCGCCAACAGGCAGCGGTAAGCGTCGCAAACTTCCAGGGCTCGATCGATCGAATAGTATAAAACCTACAGGGCGGGGGTATCGCGGGCTGTGTCGCGCTCGCACAGGAAATGTACTCATCACGCATTTCCGTGGACGCGACGGGAACGAACCGGACACGGGACGAGGTGCGGGTCGCGGAGCTGCGCACGCGCCGCTAACGCACGCCGGCCGTGCCGAGCCGCTGGTGCGCGGTGCTGGGCCGCGCGGGCCCCTGGGGCGCCGTGCTGGGCCGCGCGGGCCCTTGGGGCGCCGTGCTGGGCCGCGCGGGCCCCTGGGGCGCCGTGCTGGGCCGCGCGAGCCCCTGGGGCGCCGTGCTGGGCCGCGCGGGCCCCTGGGGCGCCGTGCTGGGCCGCGCGGGCCCCTGGGGCGCCGTGCTGGACCGCGCCGGCCGCTGCGCACGCGCCGCTGGTGCGCGGTGCTGGGCCGCGCCGAGCCGCTGGTGCGCGGTGCTGGGCCGCGCGGGCCCCTGGGGCGCCGTGCTGGGCCGCGCGGGCCCCTGGGGCGCCGTGCTGGGCCGCGCGGGCCCCTGGGGCGCCGTGCTGGGCCGCGCGGGCCCCTGGGGGGCCGTGCTGGGCCGCGCGGGCCCCTGGGGCGCCGTGCTGGGCCGCGCCGGCCGCTGCGCACGCGCCGCTAGCGCACGCCGGCCGTGCCGAGCCGCTGGTGCGCGGTGCTGGGCCGCGCGGGCCGCTGCGCACGCGCCGCTCCTGCGGGCTCCAGGCTAGCCTCCTTCGTCGTGGGTGTCGGCATGCTCTGCAATACGACACATAAGATTTTTACTCGATAGTCTAGTGGTTTAATGGTTTAGGTCTCGGGTTTCAAACAAGAGAGACTTTTTAAAAATTAATTTGCGAAATTTCAAAGATGTCACGGGTAATATAATAATAGTACTAAAACAAAAAAAGAAACGATTCGCTAAAAACATGATTTCATCTGGACACGGTATGGACGTCCTCGGGAAACGCATAGTTACTTGAAACCATGATTCGCAAGGGACGCTAAGTATGCGTGGAGTGCGCCCCTGTGCGTGGTGCGCGTGGCGCGTGTACCTGTGCGTGGTGCGCATGGCGCGTGTACCTGTGCGTGGTGCGCATGGCGCGTGTACCTGTGCGTGGTACGCATGGCGCGTGTACCTGTGCGTGGTGCGCATGGCGCGTGTACCTGTGCGTGGTGCGCATGGCGCGTGTACCTGTGCGTGGTGCGCATGGCGCGTGTACCTGTGCGTGGTGCGCATGGCGCGTGTACCTGTGCGTGGTGCGCATGGCGCGTGTAGGTGCGCGTGGTTGCGGGCAGCGGAAGCGGCGCCAGGTCCAGCACGTTCTCTGCGCGCGCGCGAGCCCCGCGGGCCCCGCTGGCCCCGCGGGCCCCGCTGGCGGCCCGGCGCCGCGCTGGCGCAGCCAGGGGCTCCACGCCGCTGTGGGGATCGAACGCAAGATATTAACCGTATTGTAGAATAACCGTATTGTAAAATCTTCCCGCTAGGTCCTGCCGGCGCACCTGTGTTCGCGCAGCTCCCAGGCGTCGCTGTCCTCGTTGTAGCGCGCGCGCAGCACGGCGGGGCGGCCGGCGTCGGGCACGAAGCTGTCGGCCACGAGCAGGCGGCGCCGCAGCTCGGCGATGAGCGCGGCCTGCAGCGCCTCGCGCTCGCGCCGCTCGCCGTCGTGTGCCTCGCGCTGCTCCACCATCTCCTCGCGCAGGCACGCATACTTTGATAAACATTTCTTTAACCTGGAATAATAATTACAAATTTGTTATCATATTTTGTTAGTTTTGCTTCCTCGGTCAGGTATTGAGGGGCTGTGGCTAAATAATAACAGCCGCACAGGTCGATCGATCAGGTTAAGTTACGCTTGCCGCGGTTGGTCTGTGGATGGGAGAGGTATGAGGCTCTGGATTGTTTAGGTACTAAGCAAAATATTCGTAAACTTGTAAGACGGAATGGAGAGTCGCCGGACACTCTCAGTATTTGCCATGCTTTTCTACAAGACGTAACTTATAAAGGATTTTTTAATGAACATAATCACGAATATAAGTGTAAAAATATACTTGTGAAATAAATAACGACACTTGTAACCCGTAATTTACACGTGTAGTTTTGATAAACACATATTTGTGATAAATTTTTTTTTACAAGAAATAATAAATGCTTTATAAGTTTTGATAAAGGCTTGTAAGTTTTGATAAACAGGGCACTGATCTTAATGTAATATCCAAACACAGGTCCATTATCTCGTATTAATCATTACCACTATTCAATTTATGTTCAAAAACACCGCCGACAATTTTTTTTTATTGCAATGATGTGCGATAGCGATGATTCCAAACAATTATCAAGTAATTAATATGACGAATGTCCGAATTCGATACTTAGAAATTGAAATAAAATTAATAAAATTATGTTAAGAGAAATTTAGAAATTGAAATAAAATTATGTTAAGCAATAAATACACTAAGCATTGTTTATAATAATGATTTATTTATTTATTTAATACTTCAAGCACATAAATGTACAGAGGCGGACTTAATGCCATAGGCATTTTCTACCAGTCAACCTTTAGGTGATGCAGAGACAAACAATATATGCTTTTCTAAAGTCATTTCAATCGTTTTTTGGACGTTTTTGAAACCGAGTCAATAACAGACAGGCCATATAGTCCAGTCACTTTAGGCAAAAAAAGGGGTCAACCTCGGAATTTGAGATAATAAGCTGGAAACTCGTATACAGCTTTATTTTGGCGTTCTAAAAGTTGTCTCAAAAGTCACATATTATCTCGTGTCTGCGTCGTAAGTTATTCGAGGTCAAAGGTCACGAAAATCGGTTTTTTGCAATTATCTCCGTTTCTATTGCTCCAATGATGTTAGCATCCATTATCAAAATTGTAGAGCATAAAATTTGCGACAAATTTTGTTCTAAACATTTTTTCATAGAGTCAACCGTTTTTGAGATAGAGAGCGGAGAGCACCCAGCGCTCAGGCATATATACTGTAATACAAGGTCAACCGTGAATCTCGGTGAATAATACCTTGTATATAGTTACTAAATCATTACAATATTATCAACAATAAATAATTAGTATTATTTATTAGTTAATACATTGTATTGAATAATGTTTTATATATATATGTGTATTTATAGATTATAAATATAAAAAAATATTAAGTATTTGCTCTTTCAATTTTAAAGATTTTAATATTACAGATTTTAAAGTTTAAAATGTATAATCTTATTTTTCTATTGAGATTATAACTGGGAAGACGGACCTCTATAAGACGACCTTTTTCTATAATGTCTATACCTGCGAATGCGGACTCCTCCATAGTTCATGTGGCAGATTTTCAGTTGTTATGTGGAGACTGATTTCTTTTTCAACGGACTACTTTCTATTGACTGAATTCTTTAGTTGAAGATCTCAGCAACGACGGACGTACAATTTTGATAATTATGGCTGACTTGTGTTTTATTTGTGGGAAGTCTCTAACTGAAGGTGATTCTGTGAATGTAGTGCGTGGCTTGAAAACTTTAAAAACTGCAAGTATCGAAAGAAATGATGGTCACATAGACTTCTTAAATACTTTAACCTCTGTGAATGTGCATGTCGAGTGTCGGAAAGTATACACCAGTAATAATTCTATATCAGCATCAAAACGACGACTAGAGGAAGGTGAACCTTCACCATCATCCAGTGTACCTCGTAAAAAAAGGAGTGAGGTGTCTTTTGACTTTGTCAGTTAGGAGTTATTGGCACTTCGCCGTCGATATATATATCTATATATACATATATAAAACATCATTCAATACAATGTATTAACTAATAAATAATAGCTCGCGCGCGGTACGACACAGCGTACGCACGTAGTGTACTCGAGCGAAGAGTAGTTTTTTCGGTCTACCCTACGTTAAAATATAACGTTATCATGAACGTAAATAACTCGGTTGACGGAAGTATTGAAGATGAAGGAGGAGGAGTTGTGATTGACGAACTATTAAGTGATGAAGAGGTGAATATTAGTGATGTTTTGGAGTTGAATACTCATCAAAATTCCGAAGGATGTCAGAATGCGGAGCAAAAACAATTATCCCGTGCTGACAAACGCAGATTAAGGATATTACATTGCTCGATGACCTTGAAGATTTGATCTCTGTACTAACATTTGTTATTTTGGCGCCCTCTACTGACAAACGAGCATACTAAAAACAAACAAACTGAAGATTAACCAAGAACACAGATGTGTCACAGAGCTGTCATCGTTTTTGCCTATTTTATTCGTTCTCTGAGAGGTCTAATAATTATGTAGATTTAATTCCTCTAGGAGTTTTGTACAAGTACCTACATCAATTATGTAATTTATTTTGTAATAAATAAATGTCTATAATCAACATTTATCTAGTTGAGCACGGGTGCTACTACATGATACATTCTGAAGGTCAGATGATGACCAGGTAAGTGCCTATCGGTTCTCAGTAACGGGAATAGTTAGGATAACCTAGCTTTCAATATTTACCTAATTGAGTACGGGTGCTACTACATGATGCATTCTGAAGGTCAGATGATGACCAGGTAAGTGCTTACCGGTTCTTAGTAACGGGAATAGTTAGGATAACCTAGCTTTCAATATTTATCTAATTGAGTACGGGTGCTACTACATGATACATTCTGAAGGTCAGATGATGACCAGGTAAGTGCTTACCGGTTCTCAGTAACGGGAATAGTTAGGATAACCTAGCTTTCAATATTTATCTAATTGAGTACGGGTGCTACTACATGATACATTCTGAAGGTCAGATGATGACCAGGTAAGTGCTTACCGGTTCTCAGTAACGGGAATAGTTAGGATAACCTAGCTTTCAATATTTACCTAATTGAGTACGGGTGCTACTACATGATGCATTCTGAAGGTCAGATGATGACCAGGTAAGTGCTTACCGGTTCTTAGTAACGGGAATAGTTAGGATAACCTAGCTTTCAAAATTTATCTAATTGAGTACGGGTGCTACTACATGATACATTCTGAAGGTCAGATGAGGACCAGGTAAGTGCTTACCGGTTCTCAGTAACGGGAATAGTTAGGATAACCTAGCTTTCAATATTTATCTAATTGAGTACGGGTGCTACTACATGATACATTCTGAAGGTCAGATGAGGACCAGGTAAGTGCTTACCGGTTCTCAGTAACGGGAATAGTTAGGATAACCTAGCTTTCAATATTTATCTAATTGAGTACGGGTGCAACTACATCATACATTCTGAAGGTCAGATGATGACCAGGTAAGTGCTTACCGGTTCTTAGTAACGGGAATAGTTAGGATAACCTAGCTTTCAATATTTATCTAATTGAGTACGGGTGCTACTACATGATACATTCTGAAGGTCAGATGAGGACCAGGTAAGTGCTTACCGGTTCTCAGTAACGGGAATAGTTAGGATAACCTAGCTTTCAATATTTATCTAATTGAGTACGGGAGCAACTACATGATACATTCTGAAGGTCAGATGAGGACCAGGTAAGTGCTTACCGGTTCTCAGTAACGGGAATAGTTAGGATAACCTAGCTTTCAATATTTATCTAATTGAGTACGGGTGCAACTACATCATACATTCTGAAGGTCAGATGATGACCAGGTAAGTGCTTACCGGTTCTTAGTAACGGGAATAGTTAGGATAACCTAGCTTTCAATATTTATCTAATTGAGTACGGGTGCTACTACATGATACATTCTGAAGGTCAGATGAGGACCAGGTAAGTGCTTACCGGTTCTCAGTAACGGGAATAGTTAGGATAACCTAGCTTTCAATATTTATCTAATTGAGTACGGGAGCAACTACATGATACATTCTGAAGGTCAGATGAGGACCAGGTAAGTGCTTACCGGTTCTCAGTAACGGGAATAGTTAGGATAACCTAGCTTTCAATATTTATCTAATTGAGTACGGGTGCAACTACATCATACATTCTGAAGGTCAGATGATGACCAGGTAAGTGCTTACCGGTTCTTAGTAACGGGAATAGTTAGGATAACCTAGCTTTCAATATTTATCTAATTGAGTACGGGTGCTACTACATGATACATTCCGAAGGTCAGATGATGACCAGGTAAGTGCTTACCGGTTCTGAGATCCTATACTCCCACCTTCGGAGTCCACCATCAGGTAGGTGACATCGTCAATCATCAAGGTCTCCATGAGACCTTTCAAATGAGTCTAAACACGATGGTTTTACGTAGTGCCGTCACTGAGATCCTATACCCATCTTCGGATTCCACCATCAGGTAGGTGACATCATCAGTCACCAAGGTTTCCATAAGACATTTCAAATGAATACAAACACGATGGTTCTACGTACACCCGTCACTGAGATCCTATACCCCCACCTTCAGAGTCCACCATCAGGTAGGTGACATTATCAGTCACCAAGGTCTCCATAAGACATTTCAAATGAATACAAACACGATGCTTCTACGTACACCCGTCACTGAGATCCTATACCCACCTTCGGAGTCTACCAATAGGTAGGTGAAATCGCCAATCACCAAGGTCTCTATGAGACCTTTCAAATGAGTTCAAACACGATGGTTTTATGTAGTGCCGTTACTGAGATCCTTTACCCCCACCTTCGGAGTCCACCATCAGGTAGGTGACATCGTCAATCACCAAGGTCTCTATAAGACCTTTCAAATGAGTCCAAACACGATGGTTTTACGTAGTGCCGTCACTGAGATCCTATACCCACCTTCGGATTCCACCATCAGGTAGGTGACATCATCAGTCACCAAGGTTTCCATAAGACATTTCAAATGAATACAAACACGATGGTTCTACGTACACCCGTCACTGAGATCCTATACCCCCACCTTCGGAGTCCACCATCAGGTAGGTGACATCGTCAATCACCAAAGTCTCCATGAGACCTCCTTTCAAATGAGTCCAAACACGATGGTTTTATGTAGTGCCGTCACTGAGATCCTATACCCACCTTCGGATTCCACCATCAGGTAGGTGACATCATCAGTCACCAAGGTCTCCATAAGACATTTCAAATGAATACAAACACGATGGTTCTACGTACACCCGTCACTGAGATCCTACATCCACCTTCGGAGTCCACCATCAGGTAGGTGACATCGTCAATCACCAAGGTCTCCATGAGACCTTTCAAATGAGTCCAAACACGATGGTTTTACGTAGTGCCGTCATTGAGATCCTATACCCACCTTCGGATTCCACCATCAGGTAGGTGACATCGTCAATCACCAAGGTCTCCATGAGTCCTTTCAAATGAGTCCAAACACGATGGTTTTACGTAGTGCCGTCACTGAGATCCTATGTATACCCACCTTGGGATTCCACCATCAGGTAGGTGACATCATCAGTCACCAAGGTTTCCATAAGACATTTCAAATGAATACAAACACGATGGTTCTACGTACACCCGTCACTGAGATCCTACATCCACCTTCGGAGTCCACCATCAGGTAGGTGACATCGTCAATCACCAAGGTCTCCATGAGACCTTTCAAATGAGTCCAAACACGATGGTTTTACGAAGTGCCGTCACAGATCCTATTCCCACCTTCGGATTCCACCATCAGGTAGGAGACATCATCAGTCACCAAGGTCTCCATAAGACATTTCAAATGAATACAAACACGATGGTTCTACGTACACCCGTCACTGAGATCCTATACCCCCACCTTCGGAGTCCACCATCAGGTAGGTGACATCGCCAATCACCAATGTCTCCATGAGACCTTTCAAATGAGTCCAAACACGATGGTTTTATGTAGTGCCGTCACTGAGATCCTATACCCACCTTCGGAGTCTACCAACCAAGGTCTCCATCCTCCGTCAAACGAAGTTCTCAAGATATAAAAATATGTATTGTAGCTAAAAACGATAACAAAAATAAACACACTAGAAATAATGTACTCAATAGGGTAGGTAAACCAATAGTTTTGGTGAGCTCGGCCACGCATCACCTTACATTTATTTTTATATTTAGGCATACTCAGGCTTACTCTATGATAGGTGCAAAAAACAAAACGAAATTACAAACTACTTTACATTATATTTACAAACTTAATGTCTATTGTTTTTTTACGAAATATTTATATTTGTACTATTTACAATATGATTTAATTCAAAAATCATTCAAAACGTGAACTTTTAGTTTTTATTTAGAAAAAATAACGCGCGTAAGTCCACCCGTCACAAGAGTCATCGAGACACTGATGTAACGTGTCCCGAGTACGCCTCACAGGCCGTAGCGGGGGTGCTCCAGCGGGGAAGTTTCGGGTTTTTAGGTTTTTAGTCATTATTTTAAAATATTAAAAGAAATATGAAAAAAAAAAACAATACAAATTGTGAAATAGGTCATTACATATTTTTTAGTACAAAATTCATGCCGAACTATTCAGCCGTTACAGAGAAAATTTACAATTTAGGTTGAAAAAGGACCTATTTCATAAAAAAAAACCCAAAGTCTGGGAAAGTTTATTAAAATTTTAAACAATACAATGTATTTGTGATGACCCTAAGTATACCATATATTTTTTATACGGAAAACGCACAAAAGGATTCATCTAAAATCTTCTTTAAACTTACAGTGTTTTTGGGATTTGAGCGAGGTAATCCCCTTAAACAGTCTAACTGAGACAATAGAAATTACAGATAGTGATGGTTTTACTCTCTTTCAAGCTAGAAAGGCAAAGAAACTTGCGCGCAGCTTGTCACAGACACAAAATTCTCAACAATCAGAGGAAAATATAAACGAACCTGTGGAAATTTTCGAAATTAGTTTGACGTCAAAAACTGTTTTACCCAAACCAATAAGTATGGCTAAATTATTGAGATCACAAGATATTACTAACATACAAAAAATCAAATATAAAAATCCGTACAAAGTTTTGTTGAATTTTGGTTCAAGAATGGAGGCTGATAAAATGATGAATTGTGAAAAACTTAAAGAAATGGGATACCAGTGCCAGTTTACTTTTGAATCAAACTTGTCCTATGGAATAGTAAAACAAATTGAACAGGAAATTACCAAGGAAGAAATAAAAGAAACTTTTACATGTGAACAGGAGATATTGTACGTTAAAAGGTTAAAACGAATGACAAATGAAGGGTGGAAAGATAGTGAATCAATACGTTTTTGTTTTAAAACGGCCACCTTACCTTTATATGTTTACGCTTATGGGTGTAGATTTAAGGTGGAGCCATATATCTTTCCAGTCACTCAGTGTTCGGGTTGCTGGAAATATGGTCACATGCAGCGGTCATGTCCTATAAATCAAGCGATTTGCCCAAAATGTGGCGAGAGACATGAGAATTGCGAAACTACACGTTATAAATGTGTAAACTGTAAAGGTCCCCATATGTCTCTTGATAAAAATTGCCCGTCGTTCCACAAAGAGAAAGAGATAAGACTAATTATGAGTCAAAACAGTTGTACATATCAAAAAGCACTTCAGCAATATTTACAAAAAAAGAAGGATTTCATCAACAAAGATATGGTTACACTTTCAGACAAGAATCTACTGTCTCTTAGCAATGAAACTGCCTATAAAGATGCCCTTACAACAGTTATGGGCCCACAACAAGATAAAACTACAGAAATAACTGGGAAAAAAATACCATATTCTGAAGAGAGAACAGAAGTACCTATATCACCTATTATCAGTAGAACAAATAGAAACCGAGCGAAAATAACTCTGGAAAAAATACCATATTTTGAAGAGAGAACAGAAGTACCTATGTCACCTATTATTAATAGAAACCGAGCACAATCCAAGTACACGCAGAGAGAGCAGCAGGAAAAAATATTTGAACAGATAGATGTCGATAAAGAAGCGGAAGAAATGCAGATTGAGATGGAAAATACAGGTGAACAGACAAAGATAAAAGATAGCAGTTTGTTTTGGAAAAGGATTTTACAGAAAGTGAAAGAAATAGTTTTTTCAGATTCATCTTTGAGTGATATCATGAGAAGTCTTTTTAAATTAGCTGTTACAGAATGTAGATTATATTTTAAGAAGACAATGCGCGAAGGAGAATTACTTGATAGATTTATTAGCTGTTTTATAGATGGATAATACGTCTCAAAACTTTTTATTGCACATCATCCAATGGAATGCGCAGAGTATAAGACCGAAACGAAATGAGTTTGAAGCTATTTTAAGCCAGGAAAAGATTCACATAGCAATTCTAAGTGAGACTTGGTTGGAACCAGAATGTACATTCAATTTAAGTGGTTATAACATATACAGGAAGGATCGGGATGATGGATATGGTGGTTTAGCAATAATTGTTCACAAATCGATCCAGTCGTACGTTTGTCCAATAAGTCTAACCAATACAGGAATTGAAGTGATGTGCGTTAAAATCCTAAACTGTAAGTACTTAACAAATATTATTGCGATATATTGTACGTCTCCTGTGCGTACTTCACAAGCTGACTGGGACTGTTTATTTTCTCAATTTAAACACAGTACAATGATAGTTGGTGATTTTAATGCCCACCACACGAACTGGTCCTGCAAAAATGATACACGGGGCAATCAGTTGTTTGAGAGTTCAATAGAAAATGGTTTTGTTTCTCTAAACGATGGTTGTACAACAAGAAGTAAATATGTAAATGGTGTACTCCAACAAACATCACCAGATGTATCTTTTGTTTCCACGGACTTAGTTATGCACTTTAACTGGCGGGTTTTGAATGAGAATATAAGAAGTGATCATCTTATTATAAAAATCAATTATAAATATCAAGATGCTATTAAACTTTGTCCGAAACGTAATTTTAAAAGAGCTGACTGGTCAATGTATAAAAAAGAAGTTAAAATGCGTGTTGATTCGCTACCAAACTCTGAGGAGGTTCAGAACATGTATAATGCTTTTGTTAGGATAATCATTGAGGCAACTGACAGGAGTATTCCTAAAATTAAAGTCTGTACAAACCCATCGCAAAACTTCACACCTAAACCGTACTGGACACCTGATTTATCTAAAATTGTAGCAGAAAGACGGTTAGCTTTAAAAGAATTCAGGAGAAACCCTACACCTCAGAACTTAGACAAACTAGAAAATAAATATGCTGAATCAATATCAAAAATTAGTAAAGCTCGATCAGAAAATTGGCAGAAGTTTTGCGATGGATTGGATGATGCTTCTTCTAGCCCTGAGGTTTGGAGGAAAATGAGGTGGATAAAAGGAAGGCAATATAATAAATTCACTTCATCTAATGAAGATAAATTGGAGTTGCTTTGTGAATTAGCTCCTGATTCTGTATCTACGAAACAACCACTATTTATGTCGACAAACCAACTATTGGAAGGTGAATTTCATATGCAGGAGCTTCTATGTTGTCTTAAAAAGAAAGATACAGCTCCCGGTGTGGATGAAATAACTTACTCGATGGTGTATAACTTACCTTGGTCAGCGAAAGAATACCTTCTTAAAATCTATAATGCAATTTTTAAGCAATCAATTGTACCAGTGCAATGGCGTGATATTTTAATTATCCCGATTCCTAAACCTACAGCTGGTAGTCGTAATTTAACACAAAAATTAAGACCAATATCGTTAATATCATGCCTTTGTAAGGTTTTTAATTTAATGATCACTAAACGTCTTGAATGGTTTGTTGAAAGAAACAACATTTTAGCTCCAATAACAGTAGGTTTCAGACGAAGTCACTCCTCGTTAGATGCTCTCACTAGATTAGTTTCATATATACAGATTGGTTTTTCAAAAAATTGTGACACGCTTTCCTGTTTTTTGGACATAGAAAGTGCTTACAATAATGTTTTAATTGATAAAGTTGTCACTATACTTGATGGTTTGTCGGTGGGTACTCAGGTATGTAAGTATTTATGGGAATTTCTCAGTGAAAGGAGACTAAAAATTAAATGTGAAAATGATAATCATTTTATTGAAAGGTATACAAACAGAGGCCTAGCACAGGGTGATCCTATGTCGCCACTACTATTTAATATTATTACCCATAACATCTGTAAAGCCATTACAAATGTATCTGTTTCTCAATACGCCGACGATTTTGTATTGTACACTAGAAATCAAAAATTACACGACAGTGTTATTCAACTTCAGGAGTCAGTTAATCTCATTGTTAATTTGTTAGCAAAATTGGGCTTGAATATTTCGGTAAATAAAACTAAAATTTGTTTATTCACTAGAGGTAGGAAAGGTAAGGAACTAGATATTAAAGCAGAGGGTACTCCCTTAGAGTTAGTTAAGAGTTACAAATATCTGGGTATGTGGTTAGACACTAAATTGATTTTCCATAAACATATAAATGAACTACATGCAAAAACACTAAAATTTTTAAATCTATTGAGGGTACTGGCTGGACCTGCTTGGGGAGTACACCCAAAACATTTACGTAGATTATACATAGCTTTAATTCGTAGCAGGATAGATTACGCTTCTTGTTTATATGACAATAGTGCAGAAAGTCATATTTCAAAGTTAAATTTGCTCCAAAATCATGCCCTTAGAATTATTGGCGGATTTATAAAAACAACTCCTATACACGTTATGGAATGTGAGATCTGCATACCGCCATTGGTTTTGAGAAGACAATATATTGCCTATAAATATTGTCTTAAAGCTCGTTCTTTTTCGAATAATCCCACCATAATTTTGTTAGAAGAACTCCAAACCCTTTTTGATTCTAGATACTGGCAAAAGAAAAAGAAACCACTATTACCTTTTTTATACACAGAGATTAAACACGAGAAAGTATTCGCCTCTTCTCCTCTAGTGATGTTTAATTTAGATATATGGACTTCTAAAGTAAAAATTAATGAAATAATTTTATCCAATTTGGACTGCGTTAAAGCATCCAAAGTTTCGTATAATTATAGTTTACTGTTAAATAATATACTAGATGAATTAAATATTAAATATGAAGGATGGCAAAAATTGTTTACAGATGGTTCTAAGACTAAGGATGGTATTGGTGCAGCCTATGTTAGTAATAGTTTAGGAGTACGTGAGGGTTTTAAAATTTGTTCTGAAGTAAACATTATGTGCGCCGAGCTATTTGCGATCTCAGAAGCTATATCGTCTATAAAAAATAGGTGCTTAAAATCTAAAAATGTTGTAATTTTTTCGGATAGCAAAAGCGCTTTAGAGCACATAGCTCGCTCCGCCTCTGGTTGCAGAGGGACAGCGTTAGCTTACGTTGTTCTTGATAAAATTTATACCATGCCTAATGATGTAACTCTGAGATTGCAATGGATCCCTTCGCATGTGGGCTTGAGAGGTAATGAGGAGGCTGACATTTTGGCTAAAAGATCTTGTACAGACGGAAGCGAGGTATTCATAATTCCTGACTACTCAGAATATTTTTCACGGTACAAGACAATATGGCAACAAAAGTGGATAGAACATTTTGACATCCGATCTCGAGAAAAAGGAATATGGTACAAAACTATGCAATGTGAGCCTCCTCGGATACCGTGGTTTGCCGATGTTAAACTAGGTAGGCAATTACTTAAAATTGCTTTTAGAATACGATCAGGACATGTACCACTAAAAAAATTTACCTTTTTAATGAAGAAATCCCTTTCACCTAACTGTATTGTTTGTGATAAACCAGAAGATGCCCAACACCTCCTTATAGATTGTATTCGCAATGATTTTGAAAGGCAACATTTATGTAATTAATTAAAATTAAATGCATTAGATTTAGGTAAATTTCAATGTATTCTGGCTTACCCTGCAAGCAATAATGCTAAGCTTATTTATAAATTTATATTTAATAGTCTTAAGAAAATTTTGTAAGTAACTTGTTTAAGGAAATGATGGGGCTGACATTGTAACGTAACATTTTCCTGGGTAGAGTCCAAGAAATTGTAAGGTCACATTGTGAGCACTCACCTACCTAACTTTCAGTCTGGAGGGGAGCACTGTTAAAAGAAATAAAGAGGACAAGTTATAAGAGTTTATTTTTAGAAGTCACCGGACGATAAGCGAACTCCGCAGCGCAAGATGGGGTATCTGAATATCTGGGTTCATGAAAGTTCTGATCTCTTTCTGAAATTTTTTCGTAGCTCTGACATGTTGAGATTAAAGAGTCAATTGAATTAATATCTTTTAGTGCAACGAAAACTGAATAACAAGGTTTTATATTATGTAATAAAATTTCTAATTGGTCGCTTTCTGATAGTTTTTTAGTAAGACGATTGAACATGCCGAACATAATAGACACATAGACAATGATAGTCTCCGTTGTCCCTTGAGTCCTATTCCTAATAGCCTCTAACAATTTGTAGTCATAATCCTGTATTCCAAAATCTTTAATAAGCATAATATGAATCTGACCCCAAGTCAATGAAGGATTCCGACTATGCTGAAATCTAAACCAATGTAGCGCATCTCCGACAAAAATCTCAAAAGCATGTTTAACCAAAGTTACTTCCGAGATATTCCTAGAGATCCGAAATTCCTCTAACCTCTGCAGAAAAGATCTGGGACAAGTTTTACCGTCGTAAGAAAACTTTTTAAAATCTTTCACAAAATTGCATGGCAAGTAACAATTCTGACCCATTGAGGAAGACTGCGGCATGCCGCAAGCTGCAGTGGGATATGGTTGAGACGTAGCAAGAACCTCCGAAGGTTCGGAAATTCCTGGGCCGAAAAAGGTATCAGTTTGATTCTGAGCAGGAGGGTCGGATTGATTCTGAATAGGAGGATGTATTTCTACCAACATATCCTCCTCAGTTTGAATATGTTCTAAACCTAAAGCTTCGAAACGTTTTTGAAGTAAGAAAAACCGAGATCTTACGCTCGAGCATAACTCAATTAACGGAGGAACAGCAATAATGCGTTCCAAACGATAATAGAGATGATTCATAAACGACTCGATTTTTTTTAAAGTACTACGATCCCCTGATGTTTCAATATGCGAGATTTTATCGTCTATATAGTTGATAGTGTTCTCCGCCTGCGATAGATCAAGATGAAGAGGTATAGGGGAGGATTTTATGTCCTCCGATAGAACATGTTTAAGTTTAGTAATTTGATCTCTCAGGCTCGTCAAATTATCCGCTGGTTTTTCAGCTCTAATAGTCACCTCATATTCCAGTTCAAGTTTATTTAAGTACGAGAATCTTATTGGTTTATCCATGTTTATGTTTAAAAGATCGAGTTTATTAATTTAAATTAGAGTTGACACAGAGCTTTCAACGAGGGTCGATTAAATGATAAACCAATAAAAAACTGTAAGTCGAGGATCAAGTAATTTTCAGATTGCACTAGCCATGTTAATGTTTAAAGTGTTATAGTTAAGAATATATTAGTAAAGTATTTGTAATGGGTGTAACGTAGGTGTATAGGTTTGTATAAACGTCCACAGGATATTGTCCTGTTTCTGTCGTGAAGTGTCCCAACAACCAACTTGGGAGTGTCCACGAATGGATTAGCACATCAAGCGGCCATTGGGTACGAATACCAGTGGGTAAACGTAGTGGTGTGCAAGTCTGTGGGGTGCAGTATAGCGATGTTTTGGTAGAGAGTTCAAGTATAATATGAGATAAACGACTACGGGATATTGTCCAATAGCCGCTGTAGAGTAACCAATCTCCAACCTTGGTAGTGCCCACAAGTGGGTTAACACATCCAAGAGGCCGAAAGGGTGCCAATTATCTTTCGATAACGGTATGTGTGTGAGGTGAAGAATACCTAGATGATGTTTAGTTGTAGAAGAGTTGAGTAAGAGATGAGACGGGTGAAAGATGAAAATAATAAAATGCTTACCAAATAATTATACTCACTTGAGGAAGTGTAATTTAGAATTGAGAACAGCAGAATGCCTAGAAATAAGAGGGGTGGGTTAGTATAAAGTTGGGCGCCAGTCTGTAACGTAACATTTTCCTGGGTAGAGTCCAAGAAATTGTAAGGTCACATTGAGCACTCACCTACCTAACTTTCAGTCTGGAGGGGAGCACTGTTAAAAGAAATAAAGAGGACAAGTTATAAGAATTTATTGTTGAATAACCTAGGCCTACCTACATGGAGCTAGAGGAACGAAATTAAGCTAGGTGAATGAAAATGAGACACTGGAGAAAGGCGAGCGTCTTCTGGTGTGATAGTGGCCGAGGGACATCAGCTTCAGGCTGTAGAGGGCCGAAGGAGGACCTCAGTCTTCAGGTCGTAGAGCAGGGCCGAGGGAACGTCAACCCTCAAGCCGTAGAGCAAGCCGAGGGAACGTCAACCCTCAAGCCGTAGAAGAGGGCCGAGGGACGTCAACCCTCCAGCCGTAGAAGAGGGCCGAGGGACGTCAACCCTCCAGCCGTAGAAGAGGGCCGAGGGACGTCAACCCTCAAGCCGTAGAGGAGGGCCGAGGGACGTCAACCCTCAAGCCGTAGAGGAGGGCCGAGGGACGTCAACCCTCAGGCCGTAGAGGAGGGCCGAGGGACGTCAACCCTCAAGCCGTAGAGGAGGGCCGAGGGACGTCGACCCTCAAGCCGTGCAGCCCAAAGAGCCCGGTGCGGAGTCGCCTTGCTACGGCGTCTTCATAGTCGCTTCGGCCGTAGGAGGGAAACTGCCCTCCAAGAACACTCCTAATTTTCCCGAGCTTGTGGCCGAGCTGAGCTCCCAACGTAGACTGACCAAATTCACCACCAGGCTCCTAACATCGACTTTTTAACATTTGAAAAGAAATTCTAGAACATAATAAAAAGTAAAAAATAATGAGGTCGATGCGATTTACCTATACGACCTACAACTAGCTCCAGCAATAAATTAAAAATAAAACTAGGCCTGTCACTAACTGACATTACAAAGGTAAACAAAGATTCAAGAGATAAAAATCTACAGAAAAACTTAAGTAACATGAATTACAGGTAAAAGATATGATAAGCCTCCAGGAAATGAGCATAAAGCTACCTAGGGAGGACGAATGCTTAAAATTTTCAGGTTAATATTTCCAAAAATGTAAGTCAAAAAAATACATGTAAAGACATACATTACAACATGACCTGTTAATGGTTACAAGTCCCTAATAAATAAAGAGAAAAAAAAAATAAAAAATAAATAAATAATACTAATTATTTATTGTTGATAATATTGTAATGATTTAGTAACTATATACAAGGTATTATTCACCGAGATTCACGGTTGACCTTGTATGACAGTATATATGCCTGAGCGCTGGGTGCTCTCCGCTCTCTATCTCAAAAACGGTTGACTCTATGAAAAAATGTTTAGAACAAAATTTGTCGCAAATTTTATGCTCTACAATTTTGATACTGGATGCTAACATCATTGGAGCAATAGAAACGGAGATAATTGCAAAAAACCGATTTTCGTGACCTTTGACCTCGAATAACTTACGACGCAGACACGAGATAATATGTGACTTTTGAGACAACTTTTAGAACGCCAAAATAAAGCTGTATACGAGTTTCCAGCTTATTATCTCAAATTCCGAGGTGAAACCCTAAAGTGACTGGACTAATAGGTACCTCATTTATATAATTGCGCGGATTGTTTCTATATTTGAATTTATATTCGCAATGCGCTCGCTGTTCAAAATTATTTTAATTTTGGACAGCTACAAAATGCCCAGTACTTATACATTTTTTTTAATTCGTTTGAGAATAATGATAAATTAATTTTATAAATTGGATATTCTGCAAACACTTTACATTTCATTATTCTTTATTAGTTAAAGGAATTTTTATTCAGTTTCTTCAATTTTTTAAATTTCGATTATCGATTAGGCTTGATGCAAGTTTTGAGTCGAAATAAGAAAATTGGTTGGACGATCAGCACTAAAAAATGTCATTTCGCACCACAATTTTTGTAATCTTTATCAAGATTTGATTGCGTTTCTATGTATTAAAAATGGTAAAAGTAAGAATGCAGACAGAATGATAATATCTTTACATTTCCCTTTTGCATATTTTCGGTAAGAGAGTAGGTTGTTTATGTACATATTTTCAGTGAATTGAAGTTGTCTACTTTTTGGATAGGTGTAGTAATACATATTTTATACAACTTTCGCAGTAGACTAACGCAGTTTGACCGACCTCAACATATAAATTGTAGATTTTTGGTAATCGATATCGAAACACCATAAAATGTCGCCACAGTGGTCTATTTCATCGTAATCATTAATTTCAACCCAAATATTTCAAACTCATTGCTTCGCGCTAGATACTAATCACGACCTCAAGTCACGGACTGCCTACACTCCAGGTTTAAGCATCGTGAGCACATATGTTTCGTTTATTAATCAGTCCATCACTTGGCTGATAACATAAACCCAAACCGTAACTTGAGTACGTAAGTTATTATGATTATTAATACCTCAAGATCGATATCAAGTGCGAGCTCTTGTGCTGAGTAACGTTTATTAATACCGGCCTAAGGTTACGTATGCGTGAGCACGTTACCTCTGCGTCTTGTGGTCCACCTCCTGCTGCAGCGTGGTGAAGGTGTCGCTGACGATGGCCGTGGTCTCCTGCTCCAGCTCGATGCGCTGCTGCATCTCCACCTCGCGCTCCTTGCGCTGCGTGATCTCGGTGTGGCGCTGCTGCAGGATGAGCTGCGTCTCGTTGAGGTTGTTGAGCAGCTCCTTGCCGCCGCCGCCCTGCACCAGCCGCTCCTCCAGCGCCAGAATCTGCTGCTCCAGCTCCTCCATCTGCTTCTTCTCTTGCTCTATCGTAGACTCCGCCAGTATGTTCTCGTTTTCTATACTGACCGTCTCTTCTTCGGCTGTAGGGAGAAAAAATGTGTTAAGAAAATAATAAGTAATGGTTTGGCCACGTTGAGAGGATGAGTGAAAGGCGACTAACAAAAGGTGTTTACAAGGTAGTGATGTGAGTAGAAATGCTGGGAGAGGGACGCCCCGCCCTAGGACCATAATAGTGATGTTCTTTACAAAGGCCACGTGCGTAGTGCTCGCTATCGGCGTGCGTGGACCAGATTTATGAACGTAAACGAAGCAAAATGAACATGATTGTAAGGATCGTAGTGCGTGGTGTTCTGTAATTTCTGCTGATCCCCGTGGGAAGAAGGCGTGAATACGTATGTACTTATGTAAATTAGTAAAATAAATAATAAATAAGTAACAAAATACTAATAATAGTTGATACTCATTAGTTTTGCTATCGAAAGGACCTGAATCATTAAATCTTATAAAATTTTGTTTTTAAAAAGTTTTTTTTTATTTTTGAAACTACAGTTACAATTGATTGTCAAAATCGTGAAATAATTCGTAGTGTCCGTACAGTTGGGCGCGGACGCGGGCTGCGCGCGCGGCCGCGCCCTGCGCACGCGCCGCTCGTGCGCGCGGCGCTGCTCGATGAGCGCGCGCAGGCGCTCGATCTCCGCCTGGTACTCGCGCAGCTTGGCGTCCTTCGGGTCCTCGTTGCGCACCGGTTTGTTCTTTATCGCTGGAACATTCACACGGAAATACTAAGTGACACACATTAAGTGCACGTTAAACATATAATAAGGTAACTAGCTACACGCAATATGGCTCGTCCGTAATGACAAATCGAAATTTTGATCCCTCATAAAAATAGGCCAAGTAACTTCAATGAACAGAACGCCGCAATATGTAATTTTAAGGTTCTGGGAGCTAGCCGTTACAAGTCGTTTTCCAATAAAGAGATGGAAGTCTTCGTTACCTTTAGCTCTGTGTGCGTACCGCAGCGTGGTGATGGTCTCGTCGTAGTTGTAGGAGGCGGGCCCGATGTTGGCGATCATGATGGTCTTGCTGTTGCCGCCCAGCGAGTCCTGCAGGATGCGCGTCAGCTTCGAGTCTCTGCAAAGTTAACACAGCTCTTCGTTACGACAAAAAAAGGATAACTTTCCACCCAATGGTTGCTTAATCCGTTCAAAGATCCGATTTATCGAACCTCGAAATTAATTGAATTGTCGCAATGGATAGAAGAAATGGCGCAAATGAAGTGCGAGAAAACTTCTTGTCTGTTCTGTTACCCTGGTAGCTCACCTGTAGGGCACGTGCGGGCTATTCTCCGCGAGCGCCGAGATGACGTTGCCGAGCGAGGAGAGCGCCTGGTTGATGCGCGACGCCTCTCGCAGCCGCTCCGCCGACGCGCCAGTCTTGCGCTGCCGCTCGCTGCCCGCCAGGTCCACTAGGTTCAACTTGCCGACGCTGTCGACAAACAACAGACTACTGAAGCAACTTCTCTTATTTTTCCTCAGGTTATAAACTGTTTCCCGATAAACCTGGAGCTTGGAAATAGGCCGAGTGTTGTGGTTTGCCACAACACTCGGTCACTTTGCAGATTCCATTCCTAGCACTGACCAGGATAATTTCAATCACGATTCACGTTGGGAATTTCCGAACAGATAAATACAAGTTCACTTTCACGGAGCGATCGAACCGATCATGATCCGACACTTATGTGTATGAACTGAACGCTGGTATACTGCAACTGGTATGAACCCCAGTCCAGTTATTTACGTTCGCCGTTTGTTCGTAAATCGGTGAACCTAAAGCATTTAATATTTACATATGTGCAACGGATATTGAGTTAGTCGTGCTCGAAATGATCACTTAGTTGAATAGAATCAATCGGTGATACGGACGCACCACTAATCACTATGTTTTTATTAGTTACAAAACAAAGGTCGCGGAGACCTAGTTCTTAAATTTGTGCCGAACCTGCGGTTGGTCGGGAGGCAGCTCATATTAAATGGATGAAGGTGTGCTTTATTTTCTGCCGATATTCGCCGGGAAACCAGCAGAGTCGGTGAGTGTCCCAAGGGAGCAACGTTTGTAACGTTTTGGTAAATAGGTCATAATTGTTTTCTAACAAGTTTGTGCCTTTATTCGAGCAAGCAAATAATCCCATTTGAACAAGATACCAAGCACCAAGAAGATAGGTATAAAAACCCCATAAACAATCTCAAAGCGTATACGTACTTGACATTTGAATGCAGTCTGACGATAAAGGCCTGATCATAAAAATAAGGGCAAGGTACATTGATCCCAGTAATGTGTGACTGGGCATTCAATAAGCTTATGAACCCTAGCCATATCATAATTAAAGTGAATAGCGCAGACAGGGTCGGCACCCGGCGGCGCGGCGCGGCGCCGTGGTGCCGCGGGGACATTCACCGCGGCCTATTGCCCGCTTCCGGACTACATTAGGGTCGGCACCCGGCGGCGCGGCGCGGCGCCGGGTGTGCCGCGGGGACATTCACCGCGGCCTATTGCCCGCTTCCGGACTACATTAGGGTCGGCACCCGGCGGCGCGGCGCGGCGCCGTGGTGCCGCGGGGACATTCACCGCGGCCTATTGCCCGCTTCCGGACTACATTAGGGTCGGCACCCGGCGGCGCGGCGCGGCGCCGTGGTGCCGCGGGGACATTCACCGCGGCCTATTGCCCGCTTCCGGACTACATTAGGGTCGGCACCCGGCGGCGCGGCGCGGCGCCGGGTGTGCCGCGGGGACATTCACCGCGGCCTATTGCCCGCTTCCGGACTACATTAGGGTCGGCACCCAGCGGCGCGGCGCGGCGCCGTGGTGCCGCGGGGACATTCACCGCGGCCTATTGCCCGCTTCCGGACTAAATTAGGGTCGGCACCCGGCGGCGCGGCGCGGCGCCGGTGGTGCCGCGGGGACATTCACCGCGGCCTATTGCCCGCTTCCGGACTACATTATATTCGCACGACTATTTGTCAGGGCACGCACTATCATAGCCAGGCACCAAGAAGTCACAGAAGTTATAGTCTGCAGTGACTGCAGTGTGGCGGCTAGTTCACACACATCACGCCTGTATCCCCGATGGGTTCGGTAGAGGTGTTCCTGTAGCACACCCACATGTCGCCAGTTATGTTAAGTCCCATGTACTGGGGAGCCTATTGCCATCAGCCGGATGCACATCGAGACTCCGGACTGCTGCTGCGTTTAGTTGACTAGTGCATATTGGCTGACGTCTGGCTGGGACAGCTCATAGCGATACACGAACACCTGAGTCTTATAACGCCCGGGGCGTTATAAGACTCACAGGTATGCTAGTCCCATTCCCGCAGTTAACTATAAGTTTCAAACGGTTGGCGTTCTGTTTCTATGTTGTATGCTACCGCTATTATTTGGTAAGACTGTTGCTTCGTTTCTTTGTTTTGTTGGTATGTTGTGAAAATTGACCTCGAAGGAAAATCGATTGATTTCTTGTATTAGTTGTCTACGGTTCAGTTGATAAACTTCTGTAACGGTTCCATTCGCGTCGGCAGAGTTCGAGACATTCTGTTTATATTCATGTTTGATTTACAGTGTGCCTAGGTGTTCGTGAACATGCCAACTACGTACGCACGTAATGCGGCGCTTATTCATACATTACTCGCAATTTAACATCATTCTAAACCGTCTTTCCAAACAAATTCGCCTTCTCCTCGAGAATATTGTCCTTATAAGCTAAGAAGTTAGTTAACAACAATCATCAACCCAGAATTTCCCCAGGATGTTTGGAATCGAGTATCAAAATCATATGAGTAGCCTCAGTCATTTAATTCAAAGCGACTCTATTGCCCAATCTGTCTGAATAAGACTAAACACTACGTTAATAGCATTCAATCTAAGTATAATTAGTAAATGTGCAACATTATATCTAATAATAGCAGCAGTACTATGGTTTAGATCAGCGTGTATGTGGGTGCATGTGAATGGTCGGTGACTCAGTACTTCAGTAGTAGCGCTTAATGCGCGGGTTAATGCCTACTAGTTCATGCCTCATGGGTATAAGTAATGCTGCATGGTGTGGTACTGTGCACAATAATGGCGCTGATAAGATAAGCGGACCACCAGCTGTGAGTAGCTGAGACATAGACGGGGCTCGTGGCGAAGAAAGTAATATCTATCGATGAAAAACATAATATCTATCAACTCCTTTATAAATTTTGGTTATTACGCTTGAATTTCATCATTTCAAGTGACGCCTCTACCGGCATGCTCATTTTCCATTTCCTAGAACATAGGAGGAAAATCTAAAAGAAAAAGCATTTCAATAATAGGTATCCACACGGGTAGCTCTATAAGTTATAGGTATTTGATCCAATTGCGTTTTTTTTTTATTGCTGAATGGGCCCACTCTTGACCTCGATCATGCCTGATGGAAAGCTATGCATGAGGTCTATGATGGTACGAGCGTGCCCAGAAGATGCCTAAGGCACTGGAACTCCCACGCATCGACGAAACACTGCAGGCTGCTTGACGCCGGACTCCGGTGGGAGGGTGGTCGCAAACCAGGCGGACGTTAGCCCTACCACCGCAAGGGAAGAATTGGCCAGTCAAATAAGTTGTTGGGTGTGACTGACCCAGGATACGCCGAGTACTCGGTTCAGTTGAGTAACCGGCGGAACAAACTGCGCTACACGAGGCTTCTTCATCCATCCCAAAAATAATAAACAATGCAATAAACAATGTCTTAACATTATGTTAGTAAAAAGTAAACAACTTAAAACCAACTCATCCATGACATAAAACTAACATAAACAACCTATTATTTTATTGACTTGTAAAAGTAAAGATAACCATACAGTGCGTGCCACGTAAGAAGAGACTTGACACACCACGTGGTTTGACATGCGCAGTACACGATTTTAGGTATCTTTAGCGGTATGAGGTCTGAGTCT
The DNA here is from genome assembly GCA_963855955.1 of Luperina nickerlii. Classification (NCBI taxonomy): domain Eukaryota; kingdom Metazoa; phylum Arthropoda; class Insecta; order Lepidoptera; family Noctuidae; genus Luperina; species Luperina nickerlii. The sequence continues at coordinate 23,806,198 of OY979671.1, forward strand.
ATATTTTCAAACAGAAATACGAGTTACATTGTCGACTTATGCAGGAAAGCCTAAGCAACTGTGAGAATGTAGAATGCAAGACAGAGCGAAGCGAGCTTGAATATGTTAGCACCCCACATAGGTCCCGTTTTCTTTTGACCTACTTAAGGCTCCTAAAAAACAGGCGCGACACGACACGCGACACAAAGGCACCGCAAGTCGCGCAACGAGCGGTGGCTTTGTGTCGCGCGCGATTCGCGTCGCGCGTCGCGCCTGTTTGCATGAGCCTTTATACAGAAAGAGACGTCCTTACTTTGTCGAAACGAAAAACTTAAACTCGTTTTTACAGCAGTTAAAAGTTTTGGAATCTGGCCTTCACCTTAGCCTTTCTAACCTTACATACGAGCGGGGTGCCCATATTCCCGAGTTTGCTTCGCTCGCTCTTGCATCCTTAATACTATATTTTTAGCAGGTTTTTTAAAGTAAAAACTTCTTAATGCGCGTTGAGCGATTTTTGGTAGGGGATAATCTAATGGGTTCGCGTCACCGAAATGTTAATGTTAACAGTGTACTGTATACCCCAGGAGTACGGGTTGCGCTTGTTGTTGCTCGGAGTGACGATAGGTGTAAACACCACACTAATGTTGATAATTTTAATTTACAAATGATGAACTACATATCTTTGTCGTAATGAAAGGCAGAGCATCCATACAATATTGACACTGTCACGCACATGCACGGCGTTATTTGTATGTGACTAAAGGCATATCTGTTGTCGTGGTTTTAGGAAGCTATTAGTCATAGGTCTATCGCGTGCAGTGTTACACATTGGTCGAGCGGCGCCGGCTCAGGTTCCTTCCTACCGAGCAGGCCTCCGGGCGCACGTGAACAAACAAATGTCGGTGCACCCTCGCTCCGTATAGTCAATGTTTCGTCACAATTACATGGCTGTGCAAGCATGGTGGCGCCTGCTTTAATGTCTTTTGTGTGACAGCTAAATATAAATATGTATTCCTATGTATTCATGACTCAGTTAGTCAGAATGTATCATGTATAGCGAGCGCAGACGATGGAGCAACATACAAAAAATCACCGAAATCTCTCCTAGCAAAACAAAAACTTCGAGTGTCGAAAAATACTAAATTCTAGGGTAGGCCCAACTCAAAGACGTTGATGAAAATGTTCAATGAAACACTTTCCTCTTAGTACATGTAACACCATAGGTCATGACTTTATAAGCGTCATTCTAAACAAAAAATAACGTAAGCATATATTAATTAATCAATAGACATAAAAAACCGGCCAAGTGCGAGTCGGACTCGCACACGAAGGGTTACGTACCACAAGGCATAAAACGCCGAAGAAAACGTTTCTTTTATATTATTTAAATTTTAACTTTATTTTATTTTTATTATTTGTTGTTATAGCGGCAACAGAAATATATCATCTGTGAAAATTTCAACTGTCTAGCTATCACGGTTCATGAGATACAGCCTGGTGACAGACAGACAGACGGATATCCACTGCCTTAGTAATAGGGTCCCGTTTTTACTCTTTAGGTACGGAACCCTAGAAAACAAATGATTTATTGCAAAAATAAAAATTATAATGATCAGGTTCTAATGTAAAATATATGAGACCATGAGTTTAAATAACGATTTCTGTCATTGCTATTTGCAGTGTGTAAAATATATCAACAAGAACTTTATCAATATTAACATACCTACGACGTGTTTGTTACTTCTAAAGTTTTCCTTCTACAGATGTACCTAACACGAACATCTGCCAAAGTTCACGAACTTCATTACCTGACTATTTTCTGACCATTTATTTGTTTTTATAAGCAACGTAAATAAATTGGCGTCTGATGCGCACGCGCGGTCTGTATGTTTGTGCGTTCAATGTAATATTAACGTAAATATTTGATCGCTGAATACTACGATCCACTCTACGGCAGTTATGTGCCAGATATCGGTCAAGTACGAACTTATTTAGGGGTACGATCGATCATTAATATCATTATGTTTTCGTTATACGCCTTGCTTTGTGTGGCTTGAATAACCTCTACAGTATTATTTCATTCGAGAAATTCTGTAGGTACAATTTTTCACTGTGATACGTAGGTACCTACTTTAATCAGTGGTGAATTAAATCACACTAATATTATAAAGGCGAAAGTTTGTGAGTGTGTGTGTATGTGTGTGTTTATATGTTTGTTACTTCTTCACGCTGAAACGGCTGGACCAATTTTGATAAAATTTGGGATGGAGGTAGCTGACACACTGGATTATCATATAGGCTACTTTTTATCCCGATATTCCCACGGGATCGACACTTATGCGGGTGAAGCCGCAGGGCGCAGCTAGTTCTGAATAAAAGTAACGACTTAATTTTAACAGCTAGAAATGAACTAAATAATCTATGTACACGACTAGTTAACAATGTAATCAAGTCTTCTTTTTTCGTGATTAAACCTAGCGGGGAACAAGTCAGTAGAAACGAGCACGACCGTACTTAAACATGACCTAAGCCAGTTTCTTATTTATTTCTTCTTTTTTATTGACCTCTGTGATTGTCAAGGCCGCTGCTATCGACGCCATGGCAACGTCTTTGTTATTGTTTATAATGCTCGTGCTGTAAAGAAGTTTGGCAGAAAAAGCGGCCAAGTGCGAGTCGGACATGAAGGGTTCCGTACCGTAAAATATTTAACACTACTTTTTTATCCATTAGTAAAACTAAAATCCCCTTTAATTTTTAGTTTTATTATTATTTGTTGCTATAGCGGCCATAGTAATTCACACTGAAAATTAAAAGTGTCCACCGAGTACAGTTCAAAAGATACAGCCCTGTGACAGAATAGACGGACGGACGGCCGGATGGACAGGCACAGCGGAGCCTTAGTAATTGGGTCCCGATGGCACCCTTTGCGTACGCAACCCTAAAAAGCTATCCTAAGCTACGCTGATTTTCTAATATCATGGGTTAGTTAAAAATAGGTAAACAAGGTCATTGCAAAGTACTAGATCAAGATCGAGAGTGGTATTAGTTAGCGTTACATTCATTGAGATGTCAAAGTGTCAAAATTGTACAAGTTACCTACGTTATCAAAAACCGTTTGATCGGAAGTACCTACATTTGAAGCATATAAGGTAAGTGATTGTTTAGCACGTGCAACTGAATTACACGAGTAAACTGCACCAACGCAGCTTTAGCGCGAAATATGTTGTCACGCGCCTAAAATAAATCATGGATAATTAATTTACGTGGGAAAATGGACCCAACCTCAAATGATTGCAGTACATAGACTGGGCTTAGCAAAATACTTTTTTTTTCGTTGAGTCGTTTTTTCGTTATATGGCCTTGCAAGTTTTGTATATGGATTCCAATTTAAAACCTCATTGTGCTGGTGTCAGTCGTGGCTTGTCACAATGCGCCCACCACTACCTGGGACAAGTAGAGACGGTAGCGACAAGACACGGTATGTGCGAACATACCCACACTGCCCCACACGCTCACCATACTCACCATCCGTGATCAATTTACTTACACCAACATACTCTACATATCCTGATCCCACAAAAAACAGAACTTTTAAGTAGGTAACTAAGAACATCGTGAATCGTGATCAATGTATTATTAGATCACAGATGTTTGTGTTGTGAGGGCATTATTTATGTAATCATTAAAGCTCACGAATTGTAAAGTGTTGTAATGAGATTGTTTCAATATTTGCTCGGACCAACGAGGACGAGTGCCAAATAAAAATACTTACGACAAAATAGTCGAGTCGTTTCTTTCCAGTCAAGATTAGACCAACTACACACCTTTCCGTGAGCGTGGGAGGTGGCTAATTAAAAGGTTATGGAAAATATGGTGTTACAGTTAACTCATTAATTAACGAAAAGCGACATGTGATCCTTCATTAATTCCTAATACGATTCACTTTTTGCATACCTAGCGGTTTTTCTTTAGCGGTTTACTAGAGTCTATGCAATTTAATAACAAATTGCATTTTAAGGTCTGGAAAATAAATGATTTGTTTTGATTTGAAATCTGACCCTAAAGAGTAAAGCTATAATATTACACAAAGGTTTAAGTAAGCGCAGTGTAATCGCTACCAAATCATAATAAATAGTGTATCGAGGTCATTAACTGATAGCGTGGCGCGCGCTAGTCAGCTCAAACATTCATTATTAAGAGCGTTTACGCCGAACGGCATTTCATACAAACTTTCAAGCCCTTATTTTTCGAAATGAATGAATCGATTTTAATGAAACTTCATACGCATAAGCAGGATACAAAGGTCTAAAAAGTTAGTTGAGAACATTTTCGAAAAATAGTGTTACAGCCAAATTAGACCAATTTTAAATTTTCCATAGAAACAGAGACTTCCAGTTATCTTTTTTTAAATAAGACATTTCGAAAATGTTCTCAACTAACTTTTTAGACCTTTGTATCCTGCTTATGCGTATAAAGTTTCATTAAAAACGGTTCATTCATTTCGAAAAATAAGGCCTTGAAAGTTTGTATGAAAAGCCGTACGGCGTAAACGCTCTTAATACATATGACGACGTAAACATTTAACAATAAAATTAGCGAGGAAAAATATGATGAGAAAAACGCATCCAATTTAAACTAAGATGAGGTTCCTGAAAGCACCTGAAATTTGAATCCTATTATCGTTTCAAGTGCAGTTTCAGTAGCAGTCAAAAGTATGTAGAATTAATTACAAATGCTAAATCACTAAAAACTCGTCAAAAGAGAATACAGTGGCTTTATGTGGAGACTGAGCAAGCCCGTCATTATCAGTGAGTAAACATTTTTCACTAGCCTTTTCAGCAGGCACAGGATCAACAGCTGTAGATACAACCTCAACATTTTCTGTCAGTGTGGAAACGTATACGTACACAACACTGATAGTAGTTGACCTATTGATCCACTCAGTAGCGACAACTCGTCTGGGTAGAAGCCCACTGGCACGTCGTCTCTTACATAACACGTGATTGTTGAGGAAACATCGCAGTGTGCAGTGTTTACACTTCTATGTACTGAGTACACTATGACAGAACTATGTAAATGACAAGCTCAAGCCATGTTTAGCGTCGCCCACAAACATCAGCTTGTTCATTTACTAGCATTGTATGTATTGTACCGCGGTCGGGTTAATCTCAACATTATTGTAATTTGTGTTAGGTACTTTTAGAACAATCGCTATAGGTATTAAAATAAACATATTTATATTTATGTGAATGTGTTACAAATTGGGTGTTTACGGGTGTTTATCAAAGCACCGGGTTTAAACCCGGGTGGATTGCCCATCTATAGTTACAATAATTTGTCAAGTATTACTTTTACTTTATGACTGCTAATAGCTAACTGATGCGAGTTAATAAGCAGTACGTTTAATATTTAGTGTCATCATATGTGGTCGTCCAAATCAAAAGGGACCTTATGGCGGTAACTAGTTTCCGAGATATTAATAAATTTGTAAAATACCTCAAAAAAATCGTTTTTTTATTAACTGTATTTTTAAAAAGATGATTGTATTTACTACATGTAGATGTGTTCAACTTTTCGAAAAGTCAATTTAAAAAAGTTTCGTATTCATCTAAAGTTTAGTAAAAAAGGAACCTTATCGCGGCAAGACCTAACAAATCGTTTTTCTTGTAATTCAAACCATATATTATATCAACATTTTAATATTGCAAGGTAGGTATAAACTAAACTATTCATTCAGGATGGGAAATCATCAAATGACTCCTCCCGCTCTGGGTGGAGCGGAATAGGGAGTGTCAGACTCTTACTGACTAAAACCCACCCGTGTTCCTTCCTTCGCCCTTTGTTCCGGGCCAGCGGTAACCCTTTCGGACAATCCCGCTGACCCGGCAGGCTTCGGCCAATACGGGCCCCTTCGTTTAGTGCTGACATCTCTTTGAGGCGCGCGTGGAACACGTACGCGCCGTCCGGCACGGGCCTGGTCCTGATCGGAAGGTGAGCTACCCATTGCTCTCCGCCCGCGCCAAAGGTGGCCGGGAGTAGTCGCGCGGCTCCCGACGCCCGGAGCGTCTCCCGCGGCGGCTGGGACGGGAGGCTCTCTCTCTCTCGCCGCCTCCTTCGCTAGCATGACTGCTTCGCAGAAGGAGGCGACTGCTCCCCACTCCCTCTCGCCCCGGACCATGGCTTGAACCAGGCCCGGACGCGAGAGGTCGCCGCCATGAGATCGCGCCGGAGGTCTGTCCGCTCCGCCGCAATTTGCTGCGGAAGCGGAGTTTCCCCCCGGCGTAGTGCCTCCGCGCGCCACTCATACAGGCGCGCGAGGACTATCGCCTCCAGATCCCATGGCGGCAGTCCGGCAAGGAGGCTTGCCGCCTCGCCCGAGATCGTGCGGTACCCCCGGATCAGCCTAACGGCTACCACCTTCTGGGGCGCGTTCAAATAATGGGCGGCTCGCCGCCGCAGTGAACGCGCCCACACCGGGGCCCCGTTATAGGGCCATGGACCGCACGACCCCCGCGTAAAGCCTCCGGCAGGAGGCGTTTAGCCCCCTCAGGTTGAGCAGGAGCCGCTTGAAGGCGGCCCCGGCCCGTTCCAGTTTGGGAGCCAAACGTCGGAAATGCTCGACTAAGTTCCACCGGCTGTCGAGGATGAGACCCAGGTATTTCATCGTCGTCTCGACGCCGATGTGAACCCCTCCTACCGTTAGTTGGGATCCCGATGGTGGCGTATTCCGGAACCCATGAAACGACATGGCCTCGGACTTGTGCAATGCCACCTCGAGACCCAACTGCCGGATCCTCTCCACGACTATCGCAACCCCGCGTGTCATCGCGTCGGCCGCCGCCTGATGCGACCTCCCCTGCGCCAGGACTAGCGTGTCGTCAGCGTAGCGTATAGCTGCCATTAGATAGTGTCGCACGCCGCCGCATGCGGCATTCTTTGTATATGCGTCTTAGGTCTAAGGTCCCACTATTGTAGTCCATATTTTGTTTAGGTACTTTTAATAGAGGTAAACAATCTTGTTAGGTATGTTTTTTATCATAAAATATATTTTTAAAATAGGCTAAGGCTAATAGCAAAAGTAATTCATTATAACATCTGTTATTTCATTTTATCTTGTAATGGCTATAAATTATTTCATAAATATATTTTTCGACAAAAACGTATCAAGATTGTTTACCTTTATTAAAATACTTAAATTAATTAACTATACTAAGAGATAAGTGTCAGCAGACTGCAACGGACCGCCTTAAGGGCCCTTTTTTACGTATATACTTGTTACGAATTTTCATACCTTGTGATAATAAAAAAAAATTGTTAAATAAGTAACATTTTCATACCTTGTGATAATAAAAAAAGAAAATTTAAGTTATCTTGAATGTTGCACTAAAATATTGATTATGCATGCTAAAAATAAAAAATATTGTTTAGTGCCCACCATTAGGGCCCTTTTTTAATTTGTTTGAAGAAATTGTTCAGTTCTCTATGTAACTTTACAAGATCATAACTAACAGTTATCATTGATCTCTTAGCTTTATTAGCATCTAAACCAATTATGTATAACCTATTTAGTGATTAAGTGTTGATTTTGTTACTGTCAGATCTCAAAGTTTATAAAAAATAAGAATTCTTGCTAGTAAATAAAAACTATTTTTTTTAAATTATGTGTTGTTTTTATTTACATCTAAGGCCTTTCGCAAATCTATGTAATTAGTAGCAATATAGAAACGATAAAAGTTTAGTGAGAAACAGGCGGTTTACTTATTTTTAATACTATTATCAATACTTTGCATCTCATTGATAATGCATTATGTTGGCGGGTCTAGTTCCCACAACAAACAAGTTTATGCAAGGATTGTAAGAATTTCCATTAGTAATAATCATAGTCAATCAAAGTATACCATCAGTTACATAACTTCACACTAAAACATAACTTTTTTGTACGGCATACTTAAATTGCGATTTTCTCGAAACTTATAATTTCGATCAGTGAATTTCAAAAATTCGTAAAAAAATAACGGTAGTGGTTAGAAGGTTGGTTCTTGGTTCTATAGTTTGGTACATTTATGTAGTTTTCAGCTCTGTAGATAACTCATTTCCGCCATAAGGTCCCTTTTGATTTGGACGACCACATATTGTAAAGTTTAACGAGCAACAGCGTGGTGCAAGGCCTTCCTCGCAATGATTCATCACCTACACACACGAGGCCGTTTTTTGTTCTCTCATAATCGCTAACAGAAGGTGGCTATTAGCGTCGCTGTCAGCTGTCAGTAGACCAACTGGGACTGCTGGTGGGCAGTCGGTGGCACAAGAGCTCACTGATCACATGCTAACAGATGGACTAATAATATGAGGGTATTATCACCATCTCAATAGTTTACCACGATATAACAAGAAAATATGTACATACATATTATAGTCACAGAGACACAGCTATACCTACTAACAAACCTAACGACTAGGGGTCTACTCCATAAGCACGAAGTCCGTCGTAACGGCCATCGCAACGGACATTTCCTACCCCCGATCACCAACGGACGGATGATTCGGTCGGGGCCCGAGCGAAGAATGAATGACAACGCGATTTGACGATTGTCCCTACTCCCGATGTGTTGTTGCCCTTCCGAACAGTTGAAGTTCACGAACTCCAACACAGTTAGGCCCCTTCCTTGTACACACACGTTTTCTTGCCGTGAAAAGCTGCGGTTTATTGGTCCCGTGCAGGCTCGGTCGTCAGTGTTGTATGGATCACTATGGAAACTTGTTTATACGCCGTACTGTAAAGAAACTGAGCCGTGTACAAAGGGCCTCAATGAATTCTATCGACTTGTTTGTAGTACTACAGTTTAGAATTAAAGGGGGAGCCAAAAGGTGTAGGATGCTAATCAGTAAAATGTCTCTTACGAAGGGGTTACAGACATAACTTTTGTTAACGTAGAGGAAAAAGTTGTTTTAACTGTGACGTCTTATTTATATATAACCTGCGCCACGCAAACCCCTTTTTGCGTGGCGCAGGTTATATATAAATAAGACCACGCATCCACGTCAACATAAAAAAATATATTTAAAGAAAAGGTGTGGGTAGGTTTACGGATCACAATTTTCCCCGAGTCCACCCCGTGGGTAGCGCTGTACTGCCCTGATAGCTGGCGTGGCGATGACCGCAGCGAGGTGCCACGCTGGATGCGCAGGGTGCCGGTCGACAGGTGTTTGCGCCGACCTTCGTAAGTCAGCTCGGCCCACGTGGCAAGATGGCCAACAAATGGGACGTCCGATGCCGGAACGTTACAGCACGGACGAGTCACGACGGAACCAGCCGCGTAGCTCCAGATGTGCGGCTGTGAGCTTGAGGTGTTCCTCTAGTCGGAACTTTGTACTCGGGGAAAATTGTGATCCGTAAACCTACCCACACCTTTTCTTTAAATATATTTTTTTATGTTGAAGACCACGCATCCACGTCAACATAAAAAATATATATTTAAAGAAAAGGTGTGGGTAGATTTACGGATCACAATTTTCCCGAGTTCATAGATAAATTGTCACTCGCGCGCCGATGGTTGATTTATCTTGTGCTTTTAGTAATCACTATTTACTACCGCACTACTTGTAATATTCTGTGGTTGTCATATTTTGACGTCTGCGGCTCTTTGACAGTTGAATGTATGTAAACATTGGAATGTTGCTGTGTTTTTGTTGTTAATTTAGTTATTATGTGTTTAATTGTGCAAAATGTAACGTACGACGTTACATAACAAAGAATTGTAAGTGCGAGTAACGTATCACCTCCGCAATAAGTACAAAGATACGAAATCCGTCCTTGGCGCGCAGCTCTGTGCGCCGCGCCGGTTACCGACGCGCTATCTGATATGGAGGCGATACTGTAACTATGAGAGATACTCTTGTATTATTGACCACTGATAAAGATTATCTTTATGATGTGAGATTCAATATTTTAGAAGGTTTTCAGAGTCATTAAATTATTATAAGCACTATGTTAGGTGATCAACGGAACAGATATTAAAAGTAGATGTCGAGTCCATTTAGAATGCCATCGACACGCTAAGAAACCAAGACTGACTTGTTTACTGAACGAACCAAGTGTTCAACTACATACTCAGCCTGTAATGAAGTGTGCACTGCCGGGATACAGGCCTCCTCTGTTCGAGAGGGAGTGGGCCGTAATCCACCACGCGGGCCCAGTGCGGGTTGGTAGATGTCACATGTCTTCGAATTTTTGGTTTTAGGCCATGCCGGTTTCCTCACGATGTTTTCCTTCACCGTTTTGAGAGCAGTGGTGATGAAATCATTTACACAAAGTGAAGCGTCTGTCTGGATTCGAACCCACGACCTACAACTCGTAAGTCGGTGCCGTTACTACGGGGCCACCACAGCCCTCGTAACCAAGTATTAAACTAATAAAATTGAAATAAGTTGTGTCTCTACATTATTATTGTACCTACACACTTTTTTTAATGCAGCAGGTACTCGGGACGCAAGAGAAATCTCAATAAACAGAAACAGCTCATGATAATAATTAGCGAAAACATTTGATTTAACGACAAACCAGCGGCCCCAATGTGCAGCGTATCGGACAGAGCAAGGTTATAAATCGTGACGTGACGGCACTCGTCTACCGCCGCGCAGTCTGCTGAAGCGGCGTGAAACAACCAGCCTTCACGCCGACACGCACTGCACAGACACATACAGAATAACTACTGCTTACAGGGACGGAAGACAAATAATAGTACAACTGTCAACATGTAACTGAAACTTATCGTCTCACAAAGTGCACGTCTTGTTCTAAAGCCTTCGTGTCCTTTTGCCTTTGTTTAGTCCGTTTATATCTCCTGTTGTCGTGTCTAGTATAGACTGGACCTTCTGTTCTTGATACATTGTGGTCGTCCTTCCTCTTTCCCCCACCACTATGCAACATTTACTTCATTCTCGAAAATACTCTAACATTGAAATTATTGCGAAATAACCATTGCTGTTTTTACACATCCATCTAACATACTTTCAATGTGTAAACAATGCAATGTATGTACAAGTAGAAGGAAACATACTTGATGATTAACTCATATGAAGGAACAACAAAATCTCGTTTGAAGCCACTCGAACGATAGAAGAACCTATTAAAATGTAATACGCCTTATCGGTGCGATAACATTTAGCGAAATGGTGTGCAAGGAACATGCTTGAACAATCGGCTATAAAGATTAATCATCGGTACTCCACGATACCTATCGATACTATACCGGAACACTCGAAGATTAGATGCCAAGGAAGTTTTTGTTTCTATCCAGACAACATTCAGTTATTGCCAGCAGACAGCAGTAAATCATGATGAATTCGGATCAAAACAATATCTGATCCAACAAAGGTTTTATTACTGAACAATAATTTGAAATTAGATCATCTCCACAGTTTTGAAGCGCGTTCAGTGACTCAGTGCTCTTTGTGAGAGTTAGTCACTAGCTACTCAGTCGACATCTCCATTCATGGAGACGCTGTCGGTACAGGACATGAAAAGTAAAGAACACAGGACGTATGGTCACCGACGCCCCTACCGACCAGCCACCAAGAAATATTGCCAATGCCCAATTACAAGCCGGTATTGATCGAACATTGTTTGTTTGTGATGTTCTGCTGTTATGGAGCCATTAAAGAGGGTAATTTTAATAGATCAGACGGCTTTCACGATATTACGACGGACACGGGTCGCAGATACGGGGAGGATAATTACAAATAAATCATTTTCAAAGGAAAAGCCCTGCTTTTCAACTTTTCTACAGGGGTGAGAGCAACTTCGACGGAAGTTATGGCATGCTCTTGAGGAATTCGTATCCATATACTTACCTACGTATTATTTTTAACATTTTTCAGTAGGTAGATGTTAAATTATTATAAACTAGCTGTGCCCCACGGTTTCGCCCGCATAAATTTCGATCCCTTGGGAATATCGGGATAAAAAGTAGCCTATATGTTAATCCAGTTTGTCAGCTACCTCAATAAAATTTTTTATCAAAATTGGTCCAGCCGTTTGAGCGTGAAGACACACACACACACTCACAAACTTTCGCCTTTATAATATTAAGTGTGATGCATCAGTTGTTATAGTTTACAAGCCGTTTCATCTATTTTATTATAATGAATGAACACTGTATGTATAATAGCGTTTAGCGAATAACGTTTACTTACCGTATAACTATTTATAAACATGTGCCTGAGAATATAATCATATTGAAACAAGTATTTATCGCAAACAGAACGATAAACAACAGGAATCATGGCAGGGATTAACAATAACATCGATATAAACCTTATACTGAGAATTCGTTCATTAATTCCTTCTCATCTTTAAACTGTGTAATCTGTCTTAAGCTAAGCAGTGAGCACAGAGGCAAAGTCAATCAAAGAAGATATCACTTGCTTTAGAATCCATCAAGATCTAATTTCAATAAAAAATGTTACTACTACTTAGTCGCTGGGAGGTAGCGAGCAACCAACAGTTTAATACGAAATAGCGACAGCATTGTCAGTGTTGACCGACTAGTCTACAATGTGGCATTAGGCAAGTCGTTCAGAACTATTCGAACTCCGCGTCACCCCTCAACGAGCTAGATTGATTTATTGATACGAACTAGTTATCAACGCTACCTCCGGCCGCGACTGCTGTCCTGGTACAGCGCGCACTTTCCAGTGCTAACGGGGTTAATCCGCCTAGTACGGGCTAGGCTTCACCGCGCTTCAGCAACAACTCATGTTTATACTGACGCCCACTCATTGCTTAATACATAACGTTTCAGTTTCACTACGAGTATCTATTACAAAAATGTTGCTTCTTTCAGCAATCATATCAGTCAAACCACAGGTTAATGCTCGGAAATTCATGAAAAACTTTTCAATTCCTGATATCTAGTTTCTCCTCAAGTAATTGAATTGAAAAGGTTCTTCTTTTTTTTTCAGGATGGGAAATCATCAAATGACCCCTCCCGCTCTGGGTGGAGCGGAAGGGAGTGTCAGACTCTTACTGATTAAAACCCGTGTTCCTTCCTTAGCCCTTTATGTTCAGGGCCAGTTATTTTGCGCGAAAAGCTTTTAACTTGAATCTTGGTCGAATAAAAATCGTCGCCTGAAAAGCTAAAAAGAGATCCAACGAAGGCAAAAAGAAAATAATTTCAACAGTCGAGTATTCTTGCAATCTTTTCCCACAGATTCAGGTACCAACACGATGAACCGATTCAAAACCAATCCCAAGGTTGTTATTTGTTATTCCAATACATTCATTTCTCAAAACTGGGGATATCATTTGGATAAGCGCCAATATGGTGAACCGTAGAGGGAAACTTTCAGATGAACTGGAGCTGAGAATGTGGACTAATTGTGAAAGGTCATCTCGTTTTCGTTTGGTAAGATGTTTTCCCCGTACTGAAGCTGAATGAATTCTACAGTGAACGACTACAACCTTGTATATACTGTTACATTGTTTGCATCGCGCGCTGGAAACAATGATGTTACGTTATGTAAGGCACGCGTGCGTATTCCACGCACATTTCAGGATAACTTACAGAAGGTCCATGAGAAAACGCGTTAGTCGCGCGTTTAGAGCTTGACATTGTGACACCGAGCCTTCTGTATGTATCTGTGAAGCTCACATGTTGCAGGGCAGTGGTAGTGTTTGATTGACGACAGTATTAATTTTTTACATGGCGCACGTGGCGTTTCGTGACTTCCACGTCGTGAATATATGTATTATTATTAGCATTTACAACCGAATGCATTACTTCCACATTTACGAGTCGCGAGTCGGCTAAACATTACGCGCTGGATACGTTTCGTGAGGAACGAATCTGAAGGAGCATGCAGGGAGCGTTAAGGATGGATTTGTTTGTGAATCTATTTCAGGAAAATTAGCATAATTTCTTTCCGTGCATTCAGGGGGAAAGCTGTGTAAATGTAGGGCAGTTGATGATTGATATTAGAACAAAATGCAATAATGAACAATGTGCTTACGGACTCTATTGACTAGTTATAGCGCTCTTACCTGAAGTCAAGATCTTCATCATCACTCCATTCATTCATCATTCACAAAAGCGTAAGAGCACACTATATGAAACCTTCTCCTAAGGCGTATTGTTTGGGAGTCCTGTCCAGTAGTGTTCAGTAACTGAAGGTTGAACACGTAATACTCGGGAGTTCGCATCATCACTAAAGTGGTCCCGACTCCCGACAGCGCCTGCCCACTCGCATGATCAGGCGAGTTAATTTGGTGACGAATACAATCTACATGATCATTATAAATTGTATAGTCAGCATTGGGATTAATTTGATGAACGATCCAACCTTGTGGTCGTCAACTTGGATCAACACTTCTACAAATAACTCCCGAAAAGCCGGTGGAATTACCAACCCCTTTGCAAAAGGCAACGTCCTCATAAGTGCACCCAGAAGCGATTATTTCAATAAGCCGCAGATTTTCTCTCGGAATTTGGCGTTTTACGACGCAAGGCCCGGAAAAAGTATTACTTCGATACCCCGAACTCGAGCTCTCTTTCTTTAGAAATTTCGCGCACAGTCTTCGATTCCAGACTAAAATATTATTTGTAGGTATGCAAAAATATAAGTTAGTTAAGCTTTCTCTTTGTAAAATCAATAGATTGTATATTTGTTTACCTGGGAGGGTTGGTCGCGCGCCCAGAAATTTTCAAAATGGACGTTTTCATTTCATTGACCGTTTTGTTTTTCGTCAAAATTGTGCCCAGCTCGGCACAAAGGGGGGTCAATGTTCCAGTACATTGGATGAGTAAACCAATTTAGGCATAAACTGATCAGCTCATCCTTCACTCCACACTTCATATAATTAGTGCGGCAGTAATTGCTGTTCAAATCAATATTCCAGTCTAGACAGGTTCATTGAATTTTTGGGCAGGCGGAGTTGAGTTCATGGTATTCAGTCATATTACTGAAATTGGTTAGACTTGATAGACCAACCACCTTAAAATGTGGTACGGATACTGGAAGAACCCGATGTTATAGCGCCATTTGGTGGAGAGGCCTGCCTCCAGTAGCGGACTGCGAAAGGTTGAGTTGATTGACTAAATTGGAATAGACAGGCCACTTCAGTGTGCAATCTCAGTCACTATGATGCCGCGCAATGTTGCTGGCTATATTATTGACGTCGCCTGTCTCGACGCCCACAGCACCGCGCACTGCCGGGAGCCACACGAGCTGTTTAATTAGACACTTGCATATATTCTCCCCCTAGCTAGGTCTAGGTCAGGCAGATACTTATTGGCGTTAGTCGTGACGTCACAGTGTGCCCCGTATTGTACGGTAACAAGGGCGCGCTGACATCGCGCGGCGCGCGCTCCAGTTGAGTCACATGCCTTGTTTATAGTGCCTTTATTACCAATTATATTGATTCTAACAAAGATATTGGTTTGTCTTTAGACCGATGAAGTTGTTAGCAAGTAGCGATTTTAGTTCGGTAGATAATAACGAGTACCTCTTGTTTAAGTCGTAGTCGGTTACGGGGCGGGCTTGCTTCAATTTGCCTATCATTGGAAGCTTTTTGTGCTGAAGCTTTTTTAGATACATATTTCGATTTACGTGAATAAATAACCGCAGCTATTGTGGCAGGTTCTAAATCCATCAGGTCATAGTCGTGAGGTGATCGTGAACTTCCTTACTTCATGCCGGTATAACTACATAAATAGTCATAATTTAATTTATGCTTGTTTGAAACCTTAATTATTTATTATTGTTTGTTTATTGTTGTTTGTTTATTTTCATTATCTCTACCTATATTTAAAAAATACCAATGATGAGGGAAATTTAACAGCCGCGCGCCGGTAACATAGCAAACATTTCCGTTACCAACATTTTCGTCCTCCCTGTGGTGCAATATTTTCCCGGGATCTCTTCACACTACGGACTTATCTACATACTCCTTATAAAGGCTTGTCGACATCAGTGTATGTTAGTGTGTGCTCACCGTATCCTGTTTGTCTTGCGATGCGCCGTCTCGATGGTGACGAGGAACACGGCGTGCGAGCGCGACGAGTGTTCGTTCATGTCGGTGCGGGCCGCCGCGCGGTTGCGGTTACCCGCACGCATCACCCGCACCATCTCCGCTGCACTCTTGCATACTACCGACGTCATCTCTGGGATGTAGAAACCGTTTAGCTCCTGTAACGATACGCTGATTTGAAAGCAGTGTCAAGCAAAGTAAAAGAAGAGGATCGGATCGGAACACAACTGAAAAGCTTTTAGGAGAGGTTCCCAAACGTTTGAAAAAGTGAAAATATGACAAAATACATTGATACTTAGACAAGATCATAATAACAGAGCTGACTTGTGATACAGCTTTAAATACTAAAAGGAAAAAGAAAAACAATGAAACGCCCTTAAAAGTCCTTGGGTGAATTCGCAGGATGCTTCAAACGCCGGTTTCAGAACCAACACAACTACTGAGGGTATAATCGAAAGTAGAATTGATTCCATCAGACAATTTATTTTATTCGTTTAGGATTACCGTTGTAAGTAATCATTAATCATTGGATAATAAAAAGATAGTCATAGTTTTCTTGGGACTAAATTTTTGGAGAATTGTGGCTGTTTGTCTAATGTCTATTATTCATTTATGTAAATGTGGTGGTACTTTGGGGATCTAGAACCAACTACCAGGAAACATCATCGTGGAAGAGTGAATGCCATTTGCCAAGTCTAGGTAACAAGACTCAGACAAGTGGGCACTGCGCAAAGAAAGCGAAACGTTAATAACGGTTGTATAATTAAGAGCTACCCCATCGTAATTAGCTAAGTGCCAGCTTGTTCAAATCAGTCTCCTCACATGCTAGTTTTGAGAGAGTATTTCAATTAGTTAAGTGAGTTAAATATGTAAATAGGCCCACTTAGTACGATAAATATATATAAACCAATATATGTAATTACGTACCTTATATGTACGTAAAATATATGTTCGAGAACATACGTAAATTGACCATTTTTGATAAAAATTTTTGCACGATCTCAATCGTTTTATCCAATATCGAGCTAATGGTTCATTTGACCACGTTGCTCTATTCTTTGGTTTTCTTCTCAGGTATGTAAAGATGGTCACCCATCCACGGACCAACCGCGGCAAGTGTAGCTTAACCTGATCGATCGTCCCGCGCGGCTGTTATTAGCCACAACCACCTTAAGAAATCTAATAACATGAAATTATTTTTGCATTAATATTTTAGATTTAGAACAATCGTGTAGTAACGTAGTAAATATTTTGAATGCGTAATTGCGGCCTTGATCTTAAGTGCGCCTGCGCCTGCCAGGACACGGGCGATCTGAGCTAATAACTGTATCAGGCTAGCCTGAGTAATATGTGTTGTTGCATAAACGTACACATTATTAAATGAGGTATATTACGTAAAGTGATCGTTTGCACAATGCGCTGCAGAAAGCAGACATTTTTGGACGCATCCGAGTGACGCACGCCAAGGTTGTGAGTTATTGCGAATGGCTGCCTCTTGTACCTACTTCATACTTAAATAGAACATATTATTTTAATGAAATATTCCACAGATAATCCTCCACACTATAATATATTATGAAGCGGTGAGTCATGCTAGTTTCAAAATACATAATTATAATCATTGTCATGCATAATGTATGTAATAAAACTGAATTCAGTCCATTAGTACAAATGTTATTTTTTGCTAGTTTGTAGTACTTTCGTTTTCGCCACACGCGTGGAGTACTAGGCTATCATAGCCACGCCACGTAGACATACGAGTATGTACCGTATGTGCTCTTGTTTGAGTGGACGTCGCCAGGCAACCGGCCACCGGGCGGCGCGGCGCGCGACACATGTTATTATGCTTAGCGATATTGACGACATGGCGACACCATCATACCACGACCACCCTACGATAATTTACATTAGACTTTTCTAAATGAGTGGGCTATATTTTATTGATTTAGTAACCAAAACGGTTGTATGATTTATAAATCAAGATTGACAGCCCAAAACTCAGTGACCTTAGAAACTAAAGTTGTACCTACTGATTTAAATAAATATCTTTATCTTAAAAGGAAATCCATTTCCTTCAGAAAAAGGAATAACACAATCTTCGCATGTTTCTTGGAGTAATGTTGAGTCATATCTCTACGATGCAGCGATGTTTTGTTGCGCTGCGGAATACCCGACTGTTCGTAAGTTCAATTGTATCAACTACGTTTTTGTCCTAAAACTATATCAATTGTGTGTGCTATTACAAAAGGAGGAGTATTTTTTTTCTGTTTATGCGTGTGGGCAATAAGCCTTACGCATCCCCTTGACCTGCCGACGACTATAAAGTACAGACATACAGCCACGTTGTGGCAGCCTGGCGGAGGCGCCGATGGTCAAGGATGACCCGCGCTCAGTGCTCGCTCATAAATTAGAAAATGGACGTGACCCGCTTAGATCATCTGATTAGTCGCGTGTCTCGTATCTAAACGACTAGCAGGTGCGGTGCTCATTAATCTTCCGACCTATGAAGCCATATTTTGTAACTTTTTAAGGTGTGTTTGCTAAAAAAAGTGTGGCAGTTGCACTTTCTGTAGTAAATGTCAGGAGGAATCGCCTCAGACGGAACAGTACCAATAGTACAAAATCTCTTTGCGTACATTTTAACATTTCGGTTGGCAAACTTCCTAAAATTGGACAGTTTGAGTTGTCCTCAAGCAGCCGCTGTTAGCGTGTGCGCAGCTTGTCATTAGGAGTTATTAAAATTCACATTCGCAAAACACAATTCACAAAAAATCTGGGCACCGCACGCAATGAGGTCATAACTACATTCTGAAAACATTTACCAACCTGAAAGTTTTGGAGAAAAAGCTTTCGGTTACGTCATTCGGTATTGATTTCGTTATTAAAATTGAATCGTTTTGGCTTGCAGCCAAGTGCAACGCAAGCTCATTAATTACAAGAATGGGAGGAAGCTCCGACCATAGATAGTGGAGCAGAGCAGCGACGCGCGAGTGTACGCGTCACAGTTATCGCACAGTAATCAATAGGTTTACTGATAGTGCGACGCTGACGGAGCTGCGGAGGAGCACGTGGACATGCTCACGATGGGGTGCGCCAAAGTTCACCTAAATTTTTAACTCCGAAAATTGGAAATCCGAAAATGTTCTTCCTATCATTTTTCATCCTAACAATCACAATTCCTAACTACTCCGTCTCTAATGTTCATAATAATTCCGAAGCATTCAACTTCATAATGTCAGTAGCAATAAACATCTATTATACTTTTATTTGTTTTCCTATATTTTCTCAACATAACAATCTTTTTTAACACCCTTGCTCGTAAAGCTGATGTGATTCCACCGGTTTTAAATATGTAAAGAGGGTCATAAAAAACGCGTGTGTTACCAAAGCAAATAGTTAAGTTATAGTCCATACAAATTCCATAACAGCATTATTTGCCATTTCAAATTTGGAACTGATCGCCCGCGCCGCCGCACGACTCCAGCTAGTGAGCAGCGCGCTGTTGCTATTCAAATTTCGAACTAATCGCCGCGCGGCGCCAGTCAGTAGGCAGCGCTAGCGCGCTGTTAAAATGGCGGGAAAGCAACAGTGTGCATTCACAGATTGAGTTTATTTAAAATTAAAAAAACAGTTTATTCGGTAATTTAAAGATTCCATCCAAAACAAAGCAAATATAAGTGCCAAAATAACTCAGACAATAAATTTGGAGCCACAAACGAAGAAGTTTTGCCCTGAGCCGCGCCCCTCTTCTACTGATGATACTTTTTTATTTACAACTAATGACTAATTACAATGCTCTTCTGCCGCCTTTCAAGAAGTTTCGTCGTCTCCAACATTTACCCTAACACAAAACAATGACATTATGAATAGTAATAATAATAATAAAAACATAATTAAAAAACCAACTACAACTACGTATCATTTTAACAATTGTAATTTCACTAACTGTTTCAATAATTAAAAATGAACAAAATATAAAATGTTTTTTTTTCTGTTTCCTCGCAAATGTGTTAAAAAACGTCGTACGATATACGTGCGTATGGTTATAACATGCTCGGCTCAATTACGCCCTCGCCTTCGGCTCGGGCTGAAATTCCGCCTCGCATGTTATAACCATCTTTAATTGGATACCACTCATAAGTGGGAACACTTATTGTGACGGACGGGAAACTACGGAACCCTACACTGAGCGTGGCCCGACAAGCTCTTGGCCGGTTTTTGATCTTCGTCTTGAATGTGTCTTGATAAATAAATTCTTCACAATCTTTCATAACCCCGAAGAAGGTATAGTGAGATTCCTGTGATAATATTATTAATTGGTGTAATGCATTGTCTTATTGTGTAAAAAACGTTGTTGTGTTTGAAAAATATCTGTTTTTATCCTGGTATACCTAGGAATGTCGGTTGGTTCTCAAATAAGTAGGTACGGTCAGCAACGAAAACGATTAAAACTATTAGTGTTACAACAATAATAGACACAAAATCATTTGATATATAATGTTGTGGATTAAGTTAATTTGAGCTTCTGTTCCGATTTTTAACCGACTTCAAAAACGGAGGAGGTTATTAAATTATAGTGCTCAATAATTATGCTGAAGTGTTAATCGAATTTGTTGTTGACCCTACTTTTGGAGGAACATAGGCGGTATGTGCACAGTAGGTAGTTCAAAATTAAACAGTACAAACTAGCTTCTGCCCGCGACATCGTCCGCGTGAAATATCCGCCCCCGACCCATCGCGTCGCATCCCATCGCCCGCCCTAGCTACTACTTCATTTTCACTTAGCGTTCTTTCTGACTTTTTCCTTTTGCTCGGTTCCTAAAGGTCGTGGCGTGATGTCATAGCCTATATACTTACATCTTTATAATCTATACATATAATAAAATTGTAGAAAAGTGGTGTCTGTACAATAGAAATACATAAAATAAAAGTAGCAGGAGTTGTTATTATATCGATGCGGAACCCGAAATTGTAATTACATTTTTTTTTGTCTGTTTGTCTGTTTGTCTGTGTGTTTGTGCACGCTAATATCAGAAACGGCTTATTCAATTCAGATGCGGTTTTCACTAATATATTGTAGTCAGTTTCACTTAACATTTAGTGTTTATTTCATGTCAATCGGTTCATAAATAAAAAAGTTATGTCAATTTAAAGAGTCACGGCGAACATTTTGTTAAGGTATTCTATCAGAGACCTTTACGCACTAATATCGTAATGTACTATTACACTATTATTCAAAGTCATATCTTTTTTGTTTAGATTTCTTTTTATTCATAATAATCAGTATTATATACATTAATTTTGCGTAACTTTATTTTCACATAACATGTATAACATATAAGAATAATGGGATCCCTTCTTTTCGCATAACATTCTTTTTCCTAATATACTTTGGCATAACGATTTTGGCATAATTTGTTTTGCCATAATAATACTTTGCATTTTTTTTTTGGCATACAGTTTATGTTGGCATAATTATCTTGAAGGCTAATTTGTTTTAGCATAAATTTAATTCGCATAACGTTACTAGGCCTAATGATTATTAGCATAATAATATTTAGGCATACAATTAATAGAAATAAAGGCTCCGACAAACAGGCGCGACGCGCGACGCGAATCGCGCGCGCCACAAAGGCACCGCTCGTTGCGCGACTTGCGGAGCCTTTGTGTCGCGTGTCGTGTCGCGCCTGTTTGAAGGAGCCTTAACGGAAACAAATTTGAGTTATATTTACGTATTTATTTTGGATTTCCACGTTAATGATTTATTATACAAAACATTATGTAACTTAACTACTTATGTATTTTTATTTTAGGTGTATATTTTTAGCAAGAGCGAGCGAAGCGAGCTCGGGAATTGGGGCACCCCGACTCGGACAGGTTAGGTTCGAAGGGGATGACGGGGGCTCAAGTGAGCGAGCGGAGCGAGCGAACGAGCCCCCGTCATCCCCTTCGTGTTAGGTTCCTTTAAACCCTGCAGACAGAAATAGGGGCCCCACGAAGCGGGGCTCCGTCGACTACGCCTATTATTATTGTTATGCTTAATAAACTTATGCTTTAGAATGTTATGCTTAAAAAATGTATGCTTTCGAATGTTATGCTTAATCTTTATTATGATTAGAGAAATTATGCGTAAAAAATTATGCGTAAGCTGTTATGCGTAAATAATTTCACCCTCAAATAAAACTATAAAATCATCTTCTACCCGCCTATATTTTTTATTACACTTGGTAAATGTTTCTTTCTGAGTATGAATGAAAATGTTATGGCAATTATGTTTAGGGATAAAAGCGTTATGATAAAAAACAGTAGGAGTTTAAATATATTTACATTAATTAATGATATTATTAATTACAATTTTCGGAAACATGAGTGTTATGAACATCGCCGGTAGCACTACAAATAGTATGAATGAAAACTTTAGGATGAAAAATTTTAGGAAGAGTTATCATTCGGATTACAAATCATTAGGAAGAACAATTTCGGGTAAAGAACTTTAGGTGAGCCAATATGGACCCCTCACGATGACATGCTGCTTGTGGCTCCTTTCAGGAAACATTGATATTATTGATCCGATAAACTTATTTCTTTCTATATTTACGCGCTGCTTATGTCAATTAAAGTAGACAGTCATTACTAACGATAAGTATTGTTCCAACACTATCAGCAGCTGACTATCGTATCGTAGTCGTGCTAAGTGTTATTAAAGAATAGCTGTGCCCGCACTTCGTTGGCGCGGTTGTCGGAAAACAATAATGTGTCTCTTTATTCTTTCTTTTTCTAAAGCAGAAATAGTTAGGTACTCCTTACAACATCACTTATCTGCCAGTGAAATTCCCGTCAAAATCGGTCTAGCCGTTTCGGAGATTAGCCGTAACAAACAGACTGACAGACATCAATTTAAAAAAAAAAATATTATAAAAACCGTATGATTTTAAACTTTCGCATTTAGTAAAAAAAGTACTTAATTTATAAAACTAAAAACCCGACTGCGGTAAAAACAATAAGTTAAAAAAAAATGAAACGCTAAAAACAAGCCCATTTTAAATTAAATAAAAGTTGGAAGCAGGCGGGACCCATTTGTATTCGAAAATATAATTTAAATGGTATGAGTCCCGCCTGCTTCCAACTCTTATTTAATTTAAAATGGGCTTGTGTTAACTTTTCAGTTTTTTTTTAACTTAAGTTTAGGTTAGGTTATTATTCTTATTATTTTCCGCAGTCGGAGTTTTTATTTTTTAAATTACTTTTTTTTATTTCCAGCTTTTTAGTTTACAAAATAATGTGAAAGATTTCGCAGACGATTTAGTTCTTGGTACTGACGTGTTTTTTACGATTTGTCACTTCGAATTAGTTTTAAGTTTTAACCATATAAGAAGCATTTTTGTAATCACCTTTTAAAACCCTTTATTTTAATACCCTACTCGATAGAAAATTATTTGAAGACATGGCGCCAAAAATCGGCCATTTTTTTTCAATTTTGATATACCCAGTGTCACTTCTCACAATTAAGACGAATCTAACGGCACCTCTCAAGTTGAAATCGATCAAGCCGTTTAGGCTACGACGGAGCGTGCCAAAGAAATATACATACATGCATACATACCTACATACATGCATACATACCTACATACATACATAGTTACATACACTCGAAAAACATAACCCTCCTTCTAGCGCAGTCGGGTAAAAAGCTGTTATTTTGACACTACAGACACTTCAATTTTATTTATTTGTATAACTTTCATTGCATTGAAAACAATTGCAGCTAATATTTTCTGAAGACTTATATTCTTATGCTCAAAACTGTTTGGACAGACTCAAAACGTTGCGTTGGACAATTCCTCATTGTGCACATTCATGAATGTGTTGTATGTAAGTATGGAGGTACGGGGGCAGGGGGGCGCGGGGCGGGGCGGACAGGCAGCATTCTGTGCTAATGTGGCGTAAAATATTGGTCGTTGGGGCATCACCGAGATAAGTACCTGTTATATCATATCGATACCGTCACGGTTTTACAATCGTATTTGTCGAACAACTAGTGGTCACACAACAGTAAAGTGCAGAAGGTTTACTTCATACTACACGCGAAGAGCAAGTGATAGGTACAGTGTGCCGTAAAGGAAGCGACACGCCCGAGAGAGAGAGAGAAGGATGTCCCGTTTTTTCATTATGATTCTGGCAAAAAACTGAGAGATGAAGAAGTATTGAGCTACTCAATACATATGTAGCAGCTTGTTCCTTTAGCGTGTTGAACTCTTCATTGTGCCTGTTCGGAGTAATCCTTCTGCGCCGTCCCGTGTCATGTATAAGGCTGTGTGTGGCGCTGGCGTCACGTTGCGTCAGAGTGCAACTGTTGACGCGCGCCGCGCGCCGCTGCGACAGTTAGCCACGCCACGAGTGTCAGCGCCAATGCACCGCGACGCGATGTTTATACTTACACAAAACAACATAATTTAAGGATTCAATGCAGTTCGTAACGTAACGGCATGGCGGCAATCACAGAGGGAAATTGCGAAACCTAACGTAAATGAATATCCGTACAATTATTGCCGCCATTGTAGCTACATACTGATCAATTATAATGGAAAAAACCCAAATTTTTTTTTCGGTTGCAAATTTCTCATGAAACCTGTGTATTTACTACAAAAATGACCATTGTTGAACATACATGTATGGAAATCTGGATAATGATGCTATGACAAATACAACAAAGCACACTGTTTGTAAAACAAATAATTAACATGACCGTGACACGGATGACGATGGTTTACCGTGGTACCAGCGCGGCTGGCAGCGGGGTCAAACACGTACCTGTGATTCGCGAACATTAATATTTGCTTCACTTCAAGTAACAGTGGCTCGAGAAAGTATGTTGATCAATGTAAACACGCGTCAAGTGTTCAATACTTGCTCAGTAACTACGTTCGAAGTTCACAGTTTACTTTGGGTGATACAAATGAATAACGATATATGAGAATACTTCAATAGATAGATTGACGAGTATAGAATATAGTGGCGAATAGTCCACAGTACCTGTCCCCTAATAGTGAGTTTCTTGCAGTCCTTGGAGAGGAGGTCCCTTACATCCTCCAGGTACAGCTCGATGTAAGAGCAGGAGACCAGGTGCGTGACGTCGGGCGAGGCGCTGTTCTCGATGTGCGCCCAAATGTGGCGGAAGGCGCGCGGGATGATGCCCTCGTGATCGGCCGTGCCCTCCATAGTGTGCGTCTTGCCCGTGCCCGTCTGGCCGTACGCGAACACGCAGCCGTTAAACCCGTCCAGCACTGACGCCACCAGAGGCCGCACCTGGAACAAAAGTCAATGGTTTACATATCACTAAGGCTTGTTCTCCTTTCACACACCGGTGACGTTTGGATAAGCGTAAGCTGTAGGGCTACAGCTTACGCTTACCCAAACGTCACCGGTAGGCGTTTCAAAGATACAGTACAATCCCATAGCAAGCTGCTTGACGCGGCCATGACGAAGGAGACTAGACCTTCGGTTACGAGCTGCCCACGTCGCTCGTCGACATCATTGCCACAGTTGGCATTGAACTTCCCTTTTTAAATAGACGCATCAACAACTAAAATGTTTTTTACCAGAAAATCTACACTACTCAAACCCCAAGTTTTAGGGGAAAAGTTTCCTAAAGCTAGATGTAGTTTGAAAAGAAGGGAAAGTTTAGTGGGAGGGATTCATTCCCTTGGAACTAGGGACCCCTCCCTAGTCCCAACTAGTCCGTAGTTTACAGATGTGTGTCGCACAGTGACACAGTCCGCCGACGAATACCCGACGTCTCTACACATGACACAAAAACTAGACATTTATACTAATAAATTAATAATTAAGCTTTTATCGTTTATTGAAAGCCCTAAAAATGTGTGTTCAGTTATAATTTTTCACAAAATATAGCGCATATATACGGATATAAAGATATATATGTACACAAGGTAAACTTTTTACAAAAAACACAACCGACTTCCAAAAAATACACTAATAAAGTGAATAATAACTTTAATTTCGGAAGTAAGTGTCGTTGGTTCCGTATTTTCATTTATTGACACCCACTGCCGAAATTAAGTTATTTTTCACTTTGTAGTGTTTTTTTTTAGAAGTCGGTTGTTTTTTGTTTTGTTAAAAGTTTTTATTTTTCACTTTTTAATCATACCTACCCCACACAAATTCATTTAACACTACTTGCTATGTAAATATTATTGACACGAGAGCATACCCTTTCAAACCTAATGTCAACTGCTCATCAAAATTTGAGGGTGGCCGTCGATTTCCACGGGATCCTCTCATCAGATTCCAACTTGATGACAATGGGATCACCTCGAAAGTACCATTTCAAACAAAAAAAAATTAAAATAGGTCCACAAATTCCACAATTGACGGAGAAATCGGTGAACATACATAAAAAAACATACATATAATCGAACATATAACCTCCTCCTTTTCGGAAGTCGGTTAAAAAGATGTTGATGTTTAATTTATTTTATGTGACGCAGGTTTTTGGTCTCTGCAAATGAGCACTTTCATTTCCTTAATGTTTATCAGGCGGGAAACGTCACAACATTAAAAACACTTCAGAGAATGATGCAAGTGAGTTCTTTCTTAATAAATAATGAAAAAACAAACCATACATAAAACAAAGCGCATAATGAAATTTACAGTAAGTACATAATCAGTAATCGATTGCATTTGATACAGCGCAAACGTCCGTATCACGATGATTGTTTTTTTTTTTTGATGATGATGATTTCATTGAGATAAATATAATTAATTTTATGGTGGTCGATAACTGCAGTGCAAACACATCATCGTTCTGAAAAGGTCGTTCCGATGTTGTGAAGAGTTACGTCACTGTAAGCTTTGCGCACGTAGGTAGATACTGCTCGCCTTGATGGCGCGTGCCGCCGCATACATACGTCTACAGAAGGATCACACGTTCTACAGAGTAACGTGCGAAACCAGCTCACATGCATAGACACTGAACTGAAACATCGTTTTATTATGTAATGGTTTATTTGCTTTGTAAAAAACTGATAAAAAACAACGTTATGGATTTTCAACATTATTTGGAAAGTCAACGTTCTCGTCCTGAAGCGGGGGCTAATTAGTGAGCGACTGTGTGAATGGACGTTCTGTACTTTCTACATTGTAGCCGCAGTTGACACTGTGCACAGATAATACACAACATTATTCAAACAAAATTATTTGCTGAACAAAAGGCGATCGCTTAACAATATCTATTTTCGCGCTAGGATTGGTAACACGGAAGCGGGCATGTCAAGTCAAAGCATTTATTTCAAATAGGCACATAAAAGGCACTTTTGAACGTCAGAAATTACAACAAATAGAATTGATTCTAGTCGCCCATTCCAAAATGTAGTTTTCGTATGGAGAAGAATGGGCAAGAAACTCCACCGTTACTCTTTTAAAATTTTTTACAATATTTTGCATACATTAATTTTATAATAATAATATGTGAAGACGATGCACCTAAAATAAAATTACTATACCACAATAGGTAAAAGAATTAAAAATGAAACCTTGACATATAAATTAATTATCTGATAAATACATGGTGCTCACATATTTACAAACATGGTAAAAGTAAACGATTTTCATTTAAATAAAAAAAATTACAAGTAATAAGTCAGGGTGTGAGTTGAAGTAGTTACAGAATGTAAATCAATGTAAAAAAAAATACAATTAAATTAGCAACCCGTTTGATTTTGTCTAGACTCTAGATTGTCCTATGGAGCAGGACCAGCATGTTTCCAAGCGTTCTTATCTTGGATATAATCTTCTAATGTATATAAATATAATAATATAGTATGCTTGTTTACAAAGTGTACGTTTAATGTGAGTTTTAAATTTTCTTTCATTTAATTGCAATATTTGCAATATATCACAAGGTATTTTATTGTAACATTTAACACAGTACCCCATAAAAGATTTATGTACCTTGGCTAATCTGAAAAATGGTTGATGTTTTTATCTTTATTTCTAGTATTAAAATTATGTCTATGGCTTATTTTACAAAAATGTATACGCCCTGATTTTCAACTGTCCCTCGAATTGGATTAAATTTTATTTATGAAGGAGTGGGCAAAATTATTCATATAAGTTATCAAAGTGAATAAACGTATAGAATATTTTGTTGTTTTAATAAAAATTATAACATAATTTCAAATAAATTTCAGTTAATTATAAATAACGATTGAAAAATGGGTGATTTTGAGCTGTGTTTTGCTTAGTGTTACGCATTTATTACATTATTTCTTAACTTCTTTGTGAGAATGACACTCTCTTTTAAGGTTTTATTTGGTCCAGGATAATCAATTAATGTGATACTAGTTAAAATATAATTAACATAATTACAAAAATAAAAAACATTAATCAAAAAATTTGTCTTTCCCGGAACATTCAGTTTTGGCACCGATTTCCTAAAAAAAATGTTGACTGTAGTTCAAATCAAATAGTTTTGCATTACTGGCTACCATAGTTACCGCTATGCAACTGTCAGGTTTTAGAATCCGTCGGAGTAAAAAACTGCTTAGAAGGAGTTCACGCGTGTTTGCAAATCGCAGGGCCTGGAACGAAGTCTTGTCTCAGTGCACGCGTGTTTGCAAGCCGCAGGGAACAAAGTCTTGTCCCAGTGCACGCGTGTTCGCAAGCCGCAGGGAACGAAGTCTTGTCTCAGGTATGTGAGCATATTTTGGCTTATCTTTATTTATTTATCTTGTAGTTTTTGGTTGATTAGTTTTAAAATGTTATTATATCTAAGTTGAACAAGAGTTTTGATGAATTTAAGTGTTGTGATTATATTTCAAACCGTTTTATTAATAGAGGATAATATAATGTGACTTCCGCTATGTGACTATTTGAGCGGTCACCTATATGCTGAACAAAAAGTTACAACATGCCTGAAGACATGACACATGAAGCAAAGTTTACATGGCGATTTTCTTGAGCTATAAAAATATTTTATAAGAACTTTTTGACTGAGTACCAAACTACAGAAAAAGTAGATTTAATGTATTGTAGCTTCCAATTCGCTTATTTCATCTTAGTTTTTGTGTATTAACCTTCGTGTTTGCATCCACTGAAATAAGAAATTTGTTTTGTTTTTTTTATCCAATATGGTGATTTACAAATTAAGTTCTTTGTTCTGGTGTAATTTTTGTTCCACAAGTGTTTATGATCATTATCTGATTGATGAATGTATGAATAAAATAATTAAAATAAAAATAAGAATTAAGTATATTTTAAAGCTACACTACAGATCTCACTCAGTACACAAAAGTTCAATAATACCTACTAGACCAAAATGTATGAAACAGCAGATTTTGTTTTCGTGATTTCAGAGTTGGTCCCATAGTGAAAGTTGTTCATATTTATGGGTAGAACAACCTGCAAAAATTTCGAGACGGTAAAATAAATCATCCAGTACCTATGTATTATTTGTGCCTGCGTACTTTATTTTCGCCATGTAAACGCACCCTTTCCCTTTTTAGGTATTCGATTGTGTGACTGTCCAGGTGGCCTACCATGATCTAATTAAAAACAATTCAAAAGCAAGACATTTCAGATTAGGTTCCTGAACTGCGTCGCATTAAAGTCGTACCAAGACGTCCAATACGCTCAGCGGCATTTGGACATCTCTTTGAGGCGCGCGTGGAACACGTACGCGCCATCCGGCACGGGCCTGGTCCTGATCGGACGGTGAGCTACCCATTACTCTCCGCCCGCAGGCCCGCGCCTACGGTGGCCGGAAGTCGTCGCGCGGCTCCCGAAGCCCGGAGCGTCTCCCGCGGCGGCTGGGACGGGAGGCTCTCTCCCTCAGCCATCCCGCCGCCTCCTTCGCTAGCATGACTGCTTCGCAGGAGGCGACTGCCCCTCACTCCCTCTCAACCCGGACCATGGCTTGAACCAGACCCGGACGCGAGAGGTCGCCGCCGCTGCCGATCGCCTCTACGAGGACACGGCGGTGCTCCGCCCAAGCGGGGCAGATCTCCACCGTATGCTCCACCGTATCCTCTGGGCGATCCTGGCAATGGTGACACCCGGGCGTTTCCTCCCGCCTGATGATGTGCAGGAAACTTCCGTGTCCGGTGAGGACCTGCGTCAGGTGGTAGGTGAGGGCGCAGTGACGCCTCTCTAGCCACTCCTCAAAGAGGGGTTGTGCAAGTCTGCCCCAGGCTTTATGTTTTGAAGCCTCTTTTTTATACCTTTTGTCTATTTTTTGGATACTTATTGTTTATGTTTTTCTGATTGACTTATTACACTTTTTTTTTCACTACCAAGAACCAGCGACTTTAATTTCGGTAGTTAATAGGGGTCTTACTGCCGCTATCGTGGCGTGCCCTGCGCTGGGTTGCGACAGTCGCTCTTTCCATGCCGCCATGAGATCGCGCCGGAGGTCCGTCCACTCCGCCGCGATTTGCCGCGGAAGCGAGTTTCCCCCAGGCGTAGTACCTCCGCGCGCCACTCATACAGGCACGCGAGGACTATCGCCTCCAGATCCCATGGCGGCAGTCCGGCAAGGAGGCTTGCCGCCTCGCCCGAGATCGCGCGGTAGCCCCGGATTAGCCTTGCGGCTACCTTATTAGGCTTCTGGGGCGCGTTCAAATAATGGTCGGATTGACGCCGCAGTGAACGCGCCCACACCAGGGCCCCGTATAGGGCCATGGACTGCACGGACCCCGCGTGAAGCCTCCGGCAGGAGGCGTTTGGCCCCCTCAGGTTAGGCAGGAGCCGCTTGAAGGCGGCCCCGGCCCGTTCCAGTTTGGGAGCCAAACGTCGGAAATGCTCGACGAAGTTTCACCGGCTGTCGAGGACGAGACCCAGGTATTTCATCGTCGTCTCGACGCCGATATGAACCCCTTCTACCGTTAGTTGGGATCCCGATGGTGGCGTGTTCCGGGGCCCATGAAACGACATGGTCTTAGACTTGTCCAATGCCACCTCGAGACCCAACTGCCGGATCCTCTCCACGACTATCGCAACCCCGCGTCATCGCGTCGGCCGCCGCCTGATGCGACCTCCCCTGCGCCAGGACTAGCGTGTCGTCAGCATAGCAAACCACGCTGACGCCATCAGAGAGGTCGACCCGCAGCACCCAGTCGTATCCGATGTCCCATAAGAGCGGCCCCAGAACCGATCCCTGCGGGACACCGCACGACATCTCTCGCCGGTTCCACTCCCCATCGCGACTGGGGTAGATGACGGCTCTGTCCGTCAAATACGCTCCGACTACTCGACGGAGGTAGGTCGGCACCCGGTGATACCGGAGTGCTTCCCCAATGCAGCCCCAGGGCAGGGTGTTAAACGCGTTGGCGATGTCGAGTGACACCGCCACGACGACACGACGTCCCCCGTCGTGAGGGCTCTCAAGCGCATGATGGCATCCACCGTCGAGCGCCCCTTGCGGAAGCTAAACTGGCTGTCCGCAAGATCCGGCCCCGTCCTCACCAGGTGCCCGACGAGGCGGCCCGCAATTACTCACAAAGAGCTTGCCTACCTCGTCGAGCAGTACGATGGGCCGGTATGCGGACGGAGAGTCCGCAGGGCGCCCTGGCTTCTGAATGAGGACCAGCTTCCCCGTCTTCCAACGGAGTGGAAACTGGCCTCTCTCCATACATGCACTTAAGAGCGCCTCCAGTTGAGGCCCCAGAGCCCTCGAGAAATTCTTATATTTTACACCGTTTTTTCAGCTACTGAATAAAGTCACACAACTGATATAAAGGAGATGTCCGCTTTTTGTATGGACGTTGGTTTTTTATTCCAAGAAAAATCTAACCAGCATCAAACTCGGTTCAAATAAATACGACAAAAATGTGGAACTCAGAACTACTGAAATAATATTTTTAAACCCCTCCATTTAAGCGAAAAATCATAAAATAATAATTGATGTTATTTGTAGTTGGCAACCCTAATAAATATTCCGTCACTCTGTGACAATGTCATATTTGACAGATGATTTTTCAGTTGTCACTGGCGTTAGAGATGTGCCAACTCAGGATAACGCACGCCTTAAGGTTACTCAGATTGAAATTCATGTGACTCGAGTTGAACTCGAGTTACGGAACTCTGGTAAATGGTTGAAATTGAACGAATTATTGTTTTTTAACCTCTGTTTCGCGACGATTTTTTTTATAGATTCGCAAGGAAACGTATATTGAGACTATTTTAATTATTTAAAATACAATTTCAGTAGAATTTAAATATAAAATAAGGTTCAAATACATGCCAAACCAGAGACGTCAATCACGTACTCGCTTCTTCATTTACCGTGGCAATCTAATTCAACTCGATCGCGGCATCTCAATCTGAGCGCAACTCGAATAATCGAGTTAGCCATACATAGCTGGCGTCACCAGCTCAAAGTGTTATCGATTCTTGCCGAAAAAGATCCTTAGAAGATTAGATGTAAATATGTATAGTCCATTTTATGAAAATCAAGAAAGATACCTTAATAAACGATTTCTCATCAGTAAAATTAGGGATTTTTTTAGTTCAGGGAATTCGTTAATAACAAAATACCATATAAAGAGTATTCGGTATAAAACAAGACATTTATTTTCTTAATGATTTTACATTAAAAAGTTTAGAAAATAAATAATATATCTTATAGTCTCAATAGAAAACACAAATATTGATTTTCTATGCTAAAAATTGATTAAAAAAATCGATTGTTTTCACCCGATAAAACAATTAATTGAGGTCAGATCGCCATCCCTACCGGCTCCATGCGTCATTCGTCCGACGTCATGCTCCTACATCAAAAATTGATTGACGTTGACGCTCACTGCCAGTAATGACAGTTCTCCTGTGTCAATTTTGACAAGTTTACTTTTTTTTAGGTGTGTTCATTTTATTATTCTAGATAATTAGAAAGGTTTGTTCGTTTTAGATGTAAATTCTCACGAAAACAAAAAACGATTTTTCTCAAAATTGGAGGTCTTTAAAAATGTATGATATAACTAGAACGACTAGTTTTAGGGATGTCTATCCAAATATATTTAACTTACTCTGGTTGGAATTATTAAATAATAAAAAACCATTTCTGGACATGTCCTTTGCGAGACTTTCCATTATGTTCTAATATGTTTTACAGTATTCCCGTTTTCCATAATATTATATTTTTTCTTACCTTTGGACGCATTATGTCCAATTCGCAAAATGTTCAACTGTCTAATTCTCAATTGGTCCAGTTTGTAATTGGTCCAGTTCGCAATTGGTCTAGTTAGTATATTGAATTTCCGTTTTATAGAGACCAAAGACACTTTTGTTGGAGTATAGCAAAAACAAATCGATCCTACTTCATCACTATCGTCTTTCGCATTCTAACTCATAAATGTTATTTATGTATCTGTGTCCGCCCTGAACCACTTGATCGAAATCCTTACTTTCGCATAGTGACTGTACTTCTCTATTAGCCTTGTGTGGGATCACATGTCTCATGTAATATTAGTAAACACACCTTCCAATATATTGATAAAAGGATTAATAAACGTATTATTGAAATCGTTAGAACGGTCTTTGGTGTTCAACCATTAACCCTAACAAGTTTAAAATATAATACTATCAAAAAAGCATTATTTTTCAAG
Source organism: Luperina nickerlii (assembly GCA_963855955.1). Classification (NCBI taxonomy): domain Eukaryota; kingdom Metazoa; phylum Arthropoda; class Insecta; order Lepidoptera; family Noctuidae; genus Luperina; species Luperina nickerlii. Next base: position 23,839,822 of record OY979671.1, read on the forward strand.
GTGGGGGTACATTTTTGTGAAAATGCCCAAGCGCAAATAATCAACAATTAATGTTACATTTTCCGCATAACAACCTAAGAGCGTGATCTATCGGAGGCTGTATACATGATGTCAGGGATACACATTGTAGTATAAACTGCAATAAAATAACTTTAAGGTGAATGGGTAGTAGTAGACCGCGAAATTCAAATTTTCTTACGTTTTTTGCAATTTTTAGGTCAGTGTCAGATTGTATCTTGATCAAAATATGATTCGCGACAATAACAGGTACATATTTAAGGAATTATAATCATTAGAATCATTAATATATCTTTCTAAGTTAGATTTCTACCACCAACCACCAATCTCTTATGGAAAAGTGTTAGTGGTAGAAATCTAACTTACAAAGATGTATTATTGATTCTAATGATTATACTTCTCTAAATATGTACCTGCTATTGTCGCGAATCATATTTTGATCAAGATACAACCTGACACTGACCTGCAAATTGCAAAAAACATAAGAAAATTTGAATTTCGCGGTCTCAACTACCCATTCACCTTAAGCAAATAGTTTGCCATAAATTGCGACGTGAATGCATTCAGAATGAAAAATATGAAGTCATGTTAGTTAGTAAACGGCGCTGAACTATGGCTCGAACATAAAGACAAACGCGGAAAATAATGTCTCGCGAATTCTTGAGCTATTCATTTTGACATGATTGTTCTTGTTTTATGACAGCTTTGAGGAGTCACCGCGTCTACACGCGCTGTCTGTTATTTCCTATTCTAGTGCTAATACAATGGATTATTAATCGCTAACACAAAACAACCAACCATATTGACGCGTCGAGGTTAGCGTTGTACACAGCCACCTACACCGCCGTTGAATCGTTGAATCACAGCATTTTGAAGAAAACATCTAACATTGGAAGGACCTTCGATTACGTCAAGGCGACGACGCATTGAAAGTGGAACGAACGACAAGCTCGCGTAGGAAGCACGGAGCAAGATGGTACCTTCCGCGTTCGAGCACTTGCGAACTATTCTGTACTACACGATAATTGACATTGAAATTCAGATTACATTTGTGTATATTAGTATTGCATCGCTATTCTTTTCAGAAACTCTGAATATGCGGCCAAACGAAAAATATCCGCGTCAATTAGCAAGTAATCACTAACGCAGCAGTTACACGGAAGAATATTAAACAGCGTTGTTAGCGCTAGTCTACACTCTACATGGAGTTACGTATCGTGTCGTGAACAAGATCGTAAAATTTCAAAGTCAAGCTCAAGAGCGCTGGCGCTGCCAAGCGATCAGCTGGAAAACATTAATAACCCTGCGACGACGACCAATCACCGCTGAGGCGAGCCCTGCATCTGACACGACACGTCATCGCGACGGATTCAGTAACGAATGAGCCAAGGGGGCATTTGTTTTAAGGCTCCGTGCACGAAAAAAACCCTCATATTGTGAAAAAGCTTGAAATTATTTAAACATTAAGTATGTGTGAAAATAAAAGTACAGATTTCGTAAACACTTCGTGTCAGTCACACTAACAACAACACCTGTTAATATGTAGTTAAGTACATCACTTTTGCGCTCTCGAAAATATAGTTTCTTATGCCTTTGATTTTCTTAATGAATGTTTTATAATAGAGTGTGTGTGGCAGATTCTTATTAAAATAGTAAGACGATTGAAAGACTTTATTATTAAACTTTGATTTTAATGTGTCACAGTGACAGTAATTATATATGCAGGCCAAGATGGTGGTACGACATGTATTTTTTATTGTGTGGCCAGCTTATACAGTGTTGCCACTCTTAAACTTAATATTATTATGACATCTCCCTTCTTTAAAATTAAACGGCAAACTTACACAAGTTATTAGAAGACAAGTACAATAATTAAACATAACTACAACAAAACACACAAAATACTTAAACAAAATGAGATGCTTATGACACATCATTACAAATCTAGCCTCTTTGGCCTTTTGACAACTCTACCAGATCTGGTTTTGGATTCACCAGTATTATTCTGTTCAGGACTAACGTCTGTAGGAAGCATTTCGAAATCAATAGCTGTATTATTTTCATTTACACAGATATTATCATTAGCCTCATTATTACCACTAGAATAGTCAGTAGGCACATAAGTATAATCATAAAATTTCTTAATTTGTACCCTATTTCTCCTGTACGTTCTTCCATTACTACTAATCACATAACTTCTTGGTTCAGGACTTACTTTGACTATTACAACTTTACTCCATTTCTTATCAGAAGGAAGCAATTTAAAAATTACAACATCATTTGTATGTAATGGACTTAAATTTTTACCTTTAGTTTTTAATGACTGACTTATTTTGCAAATATTTATGATACAGTTGAGGTTTGGGTACTTTAGGTTTTAATTGTTCTGTTGTGGTTGGAATGACTTTTCTTAATTTCCTAGACATTAATAATTGTGATGGGGAAGCCAGACTGTTTGTTGCTGTGTTTCTATACTGAAGTAAAGTTAAATAAATGTCAGAATTTGCATGACTTGATTTGATAAGCATATTTTTTAGAGTTTGAATTGCTCTTTCGACTTGTCCATTTGATTGAGGATAATTAAGACTACTAGTAACATGTTCAATGTCCCATGTCTTTATAAAATTTTGAAATTCAATTGAACCAAATGGAGGACCATTATCAGAGATGAAAATGGATGGGCCTTGAAAAAATTGATTTTAATTCCTTAATTACAGATTGAGCTGTTGTTCTTTGCATTAAAGCTAATTCAATGTACTTGGAAAAGTAATCTATACAGACCAGATATTTATGTCCCTGAAATTCCATGAAGTCAACTCCTACTTTGCTCCAAGGAAGTAGTTTTATTTGATGACTAAACAATGGTTGCCGACTGTTATTATTACTGAATTGCTGACATGTTAAATGATAAATGATTTTATTTTTGTAAGTAGGTTTGTACAAACACTTTTACACGTCAATCATATTTTTTAAACTAGATGAGGTCGGCGTTTCCTATCTGACTACTCTGAGAAGAAAGGCCGAAACAAACTCAGAGGTCATAGTCTCTAAGTCCAGACATAATCTTGGTCAGGTTATATGAAGACCATGTAGGTCGATGTCTGAGATGGTCTTTTGAGGAAAGAACCACACAGATTGAGAGGACCTGTCCAGTCAGTGCACGCATTTGTCAGAAATCGTGCAGCTCAACTCAAGACTTAAGGAGCTCAACGATCCGACGAACAATACCAAAGAAAGGACATTTGTAGGCCACAAAAATTACTCAAACTGCCAGACCATGGAAAGAATAATAAAAAATATAAAATGAATAAAATAAATGACCCACATCGTCTTCATATTCACAAAAATTAAAATAATGTAATACTTTACAAAGTAAGCAAGCAAATGTCATTGTTTTTAAAAAAATATTAATGTCAATGTGTATATTATATAAAAAATAAACAACAAAAGAACAACAAAAACACTCAAAATGCATAAATTGGAAGCAGCTCAATCCCAAGCCTTTTTATCCTCAATATAATCTTTAACAGTATAAAAGGCTTTCTTGCACAACTTACGTTTAATTAATAATTTAAATTTATTAAGGTGAATGGGTAGTTGAGACCGCGAAATTCAAATTTTCTTACGTTTTTTGCAATTTGCAGGTCAGTGTCAGGTTGTATCTTGATCAAAATATGATTCGCGACAATAACAGGTACATATTTAGAGAAGTATAATCATTAGAATCAATAATACATCTTTCTAAGTTAGATTTCTACCACTAACACTTTTCCATAAGCGATTGGTGGTTGGTGGTAGAAATCTAACTTAGAAAGATATATTAATGATTCTAATGATTATAATTCCTTAAATATGTACCTCTTATTGTCGCGAATCATATTTTGATCAAGATACAATCTGACACTGACCTGCAAATTGCAAAAAACGTAAGAAAATTTGAATTTCGCGGTCTACCACTACCCATTCACCTTAAGGCTAAGATCTTGAACGTGGCTTGGTAGTTTATTATAAAAGCGTATACATTGGCATCTGAACGAGCCACCTATTTTCTTCTGTTGCACAAGACCTGACTACATGTTTAATATCATTGACCATATTGGGCCAAAATAAAGATTCTTTAGCATATTGAACTGACCTAGACATACCTACCAAAATGACCCTGATGGATTATTTCCAACATTTCTTTTCTAAGAGACTGAGGCACTATGACACTTTCACCTTTAAAGACAAGTCCGTCAGCGAGGTATATTTGATCAATGAATTTTAAATACGGACGAACCTCGACAGGAATATCATTTTTGTCAGACGGGAATCCTTCTTTAACAAATTGAATAAGACTATTTAATGACTTGTCAGTATGAGTTTGTTCTTTAAATTTATTGAACCTATTTTTAGATATTTCAAGACTTTAAATTAATACTCCAACATGAACCAGTTAAAGTACAATAAGGACTTATCTAAAGGAAAACGCAGGAAGGGTACGGTATGCTACAACCCCTTATTTAAAACCAGCTTTTCTCACAAATTCTATTGCTTCCTTGGTTCATTCATCTATAACAAGGCAAACACCGCTCTTTCCATTTACCAGAAGCCCAGAAGTAGTTGTAAAGCTTCTGTGAGTAAATGGCTAAAAAGTATGGACTATGAAGCAACTGAAAAATTATTGATTCCCTTATCTTGACACTTCTTACTTACATCAATTATCTCATATAAAACTACTTACGCTACACTTACACACATCAACTCACTTACACTTATACATGCACACAACACTCAGATTAATTCACGCTTTAAAGTTTCGTTTATCGTTATGTTATTCTAATTACGTTACTTTATTTTTTATAATTTTTGTTTTTTTTTTTCTTATAATGTTAATTCTCTTCAGTCTCATAAAATCACCCAATTTAAGCTTATGTACATATTATGAAGCGTCGTGGGGGCCCTGGTGACTTGTACTACAGGCATTGCTCGCAATGCCTATTTCAAGCACCAGTCTCTCTCAAATGTAAATTTATCCTTAAGCTAGTTTTTTAAGCACCACTACTGTACATTTGTGAAGAGAAATTAAACTTAAACTTCAACATTTTCATTTAGCTCATACATAGACTCTGGTAAGGGTGCTCTCGACAGGGTATCAGAAATATACATTTTCTTGCCTGGGACATACATGACATCCAAGTCATACTGTTGAATTTTTAAAATTAGGCGTACTAGTCTGGGAGGGATTTTATTTATGGATTTTTTAAATAAGGGAACTAACGGGTTATAATCTGTGTGGACAATTATTTTACGTCCATATATATATTGATGGAATTTTAGGCATCCAAAGACAATTGCGAGTAATTCCCGTTCTATCTGGGCATAATGTTGTTGACTTTCTGTTAATGTTGCTGAAGCATACGCTATTGGTTTATTATTTTGCAACATAACTTGCACCAACTGCTGATTGTGATGAATCGCATGACAAAATTAATTTTTCATTTTCATCAAAATATGCTAAAACTGGAGCCTTTGTAATTATTTTTTGTATATTTTTAAATTCTTGTTCATGAATATCATTAAACTGCCAAGCTACATTTTTCTTAAGGAGTACACGCACATTTTTAGTTTTCTCAGAGTATTTTTTAATAAAAGGCGACAGATAAGTTAACATTCCTAAAAAGCGACTTAATTATTTCGTGTTATTAGGTTTTGACATATTTACAATAGCTGTGACTTTATTAGGATCAGGATGCATTCCTTGTGCGTCAAATACATGACCCATATATGTGACTGACTGTTTGTTGAGTTTAGACTTTGACATATTGAAATTCATTCCGACTTCTCTAGCCCTTTCTAACACAGTTCTTAAAATTGTGTCATGTTCCTTTTGGGACGATGCATAGACTAGTACATCATCAAAATATATAATTATATTTGGAATATTCTTGAATAGATCAACCATAATGGCATTAAAGAGCTCCGGAGCTGAGCAGACCCCAAATGGTAAACGAAGAAATTTAAACCTTCCGAACGGAGTAATAAGTGTACATAACTGTGACGATTCACTATCTAATGGTATTGTCCAAAATCCGCAATTCGCATCAAGTGTTGAAAACACTGTAGCACCTTTTAATTTTGACTTGACTGTGTCTATACTAGGGAATGGATAATGTGGTCTCAAAATGGCTTTGTTCAAATTTCGTGGATCAAGACAAACTCTGAGCGCACCATTTCGTTTTTTGGTGATGACTATACTGCTGACCCAACGAATTGGTTCATCGACTTTTACTGTTACACCCGATTTTTCCATCCTAGCTAACTCTGACTCTAATTCTTTAAGTAGACTAAAGGGAACTTTACGAAGTGGTTCTATGACTGGATTGACTGATTTGTCTATTTTTAAATGACATGGCTTTTTGACACAGCCCAGACCCTCAAATACATCCTTAAACTCTTTAAATAAATTATTTTCAACTTCTGAATTAAATGATACTGAATTAATTCTTTTAACAATTTTAAGCTCTGAACATGTTTTCAGCCCTATAACAATAGCACAACTAATTTCCAAAATTATAAAAGGAATCTGACTTTGTTTTTCATTAATAAAACAGCCTAAGACAGTCTGACCTCTCACAGGCAGATTTTGTTTACTAAATGTTACTATTGTAACTGAAGATGGTGTTATTAAATTTTCAGACAGTTCTAGACTTTGAAATGTACTCATATTCATCACATTTGCTTGGGCACCAGTATCTAGCATACCAGTTATGACATTATTATTAATTTTAATATTCCAAGATTCCAGAGTATTAACTGAGACTTCACCAGATGCATAAATTGATCCCATAAATAATTCTTCAACTTTTTGACTATTATTACTATCTTGAGACTGTGACTTGACTACATTTACCGAAGACTTGTTACCTCTATTATTATCTTTTTTTAAAATAACAACATTTAGCATAATTACCCTTTTTATGACAATTATTACATTTTACATTTGAAGCTGGACATTTAAAACGGTGTTTTTGAGCACATCTAGTACAAACTTCTGACCTGTTGTCGCTTCTGTTTCTTTGACCTGACTTGGTACGACTCCTGGTATGACCTCCATCTCTGCTAGTGCTTCTGCCCCTGTTGTAACCTTTTCCTTTGTTTTGATTATATACTGCTCCAAGAATGTTTTCCTCATTTGATATTTCACTCGTCTGTATTGTGGAATGCTTTATAGCCTGAGCTAATTGGACGACTTCATCAAGGGTGGTCTTGTTTTCTTGAATTAGACGTTTTTTAATTTCAATGTTGTCTGCATTTAATCCACAAATAAAAACATCTTTTACTAGACTTTCTCTCAGTTTATCAAACTGACAGTTTAGACTTAAGTTTTGTAACACGGTAATGTAATCATTAATTGATTTCTTATTTTGCTGTTGTCTTGTGAAAAATTTATGGCGTTCGTAGGTGAGGTTCAATTTAGGCGTGAAATATTCTTCGAATTTCGTTAATAATGCCGAATATCCAATTGTGTCAATATCCAAATCAAAAGAGTTAAAAATTTCGAGGCCCATGTTGCCTTGATAATGCAGCAAGATGGCTACTTTTCGTTTGTCACATTCATTTTCAAGTCCAGTAGATAAATTTTGAACTGGCTCATCCATCTTTTCCATTCTTGCGCCTTATTACTTGCATTGTAATTAAATTCTGGTATTGACCCTCTGACTTGAATAGTTTGAGCATTCTGATTACGAGACGACGACGTTCCTGGCAACTGGTCCGGCATTTTTTTTCTTTTTTAAAATTAATTTTGCTATTTATTGCACTCACTGAATAGACTGGTAAATTGACTCACTGAACTTCTGACACCATGTTTTATAATAGAGTGTGTGTGGCAGATTCTTATTAAAATAGTAAGACGATTGAAAGACTTTATTATTAAACTTTGATTTTAATGTGTCACAGTGACAGTAATTATATATGCAGGCCAAGATGGTGGTACGACATGTATTTTTTATTGTGTGGCCAGCTTATACAGTGTTGCCACTCTTAAACTTAATATTATTATGACAATGAAGATATTGTATTAAGGCGAAAGCGCCAGGGTAGCTCGCGAAATTCAATATTTTTTACGTTTTTTGCAATTGCTGGTCAGTATAAGTTGTACGTTGATTAAAATATGATTAAATATACTCGCGACCGTAACAAATATGTATTTACAGAATTATAATAATTAATTATAATCATTTTCATCATTTTTTCACCTTTTTTATTGTTTTGTTCTTCTTTGCGTCATGTTTACCGCAAATAAACGTATTTTCTTTCTTTCTAAAGTCATCAACACAACTCTCTAAGACCAATTAAGTAATCCTCCTGAATGACTATTTCATTAAATCTTGACATTTTAGGATTATACTAACTTAACAAGTTGTATTACTGATTCTAATGATTTTGTAAATACATATTTTTACGGTGGCGAATCATATTTTAATCAACGTACAACTTAATACTGACCAGCAAATTGCAAAAAACGTAAGAAAATTTGAATTTCGCGGGCTATCTTAGCGCTTCCCCCTTAACACAAAATGAAATTTTGATTTTATTTCAAGGATAACTAATATATTTAGAATTTCTTGAAATGATTTGCTAAATAATAGGAAAAAATACACTAATGACTGGGTTAAAATTATTTTTCTGCTATATTTTGTATCGTAGTTGAGGAAAAGTAGTCCAGCCACGTGCAAGTAGATCATGTACTAATGATTTTGATCATATTTTAAATGTCCTGAATCATAAATAGTTTTTAGTAAAAAAATGATCAAAGGTTAGTCCTCACGTGATTTAAGAAATTATTTTTTTGCGAATATTTTATTTTTTATTATTTGTAATGGGTTTACAAAGTCTAAGGGACAAAGTCTACGATATATAATATATTAGTAATTTTCAATGAATACTTAATTTGTTTTAATAATCCCTTATTTCTTTTCCCTTTCTCATAAATAATGAACAAAATTGATCAAAATCAGTCGATTTCGTGCACGGCACCTTAACTGCCTTTTTGATAAGCCTGGTAACTGAACCAGTGGCTGCGGAAAGCACTGTAGAGTAGAGAATATTTTGTCGTAGGGTAAAATAGTACCTTTTAATGCTCTAGCTAGGTACTGGACAAATACTGATAGTAAGAACGTCCCTTGGTGACAACCTAATCTTTTTACCCCGACTGACGTGCCATTCTGAGTTCAGACGCTACTTACTGGCAGGCAAGCCGTTTCAATTGATGATTGTCTTTGTTGATATCATGAATCATGCAACTTCAGGTAACTGTCTATTTCGTGCGTGAATCCCAGTGCGACAAGTACGAATGTCCGGAGAGGTGAAGCTCCTCGGCGTCCCACGCTCGCTACAGTTCGTTGTCGCGTGCCACCGTTGTCAAGAACAACGTTGTCAATTTGGGCTGGAGTTGCCGCCGCCGCGCCACACGCTATTATATGATTAGCATCACCTGACTGCCTCAAATTACTCTTTGTCTAGGGCCTTTCTTATGCAAACCCAATTTTGAAATCTTCAATGTAGGTATAGGTATGGTAGTAGAGATTACCCAAATCCTAGTTCTTACAAATATTAAGTGGCTTATTAAGTATTTGCTTATATGGACGATTTAGCTTTTGCTAGCTGATCGTGTTATTGATCTCAACTATATAGAATCTATTTGAATAATAATTCCATAAAGAAACCATGGATGACATCTCAAACACTGTCACTGTCATGCAATTATCGAATAAATACATAATTACAATACGCGGCGTGTTAGGGATCAATAAATCACGTGATCGGTCGACAATTTCGCGCAGTGGTTCACATGCTCTCCGGCTCATATACATATTAAACAGCACATTCCCGGGAACGTTCCAGTGTGCTGAACATTTCTAAAACTTCGTGTGTCATCGAGCACAGAGCACACAAAATTCTAAAGTACAGAAGCCCCAGATTTGTACTTTACTGAAATGCACAAACCGTCAGACATGTTGACGCCAAATAAAACGAAAATCTGCCCATACGCACTTATGTCAGATGTTTGAGACTGTTCCGTATCAGCTCAATCGTAGCGATTACTGAATGGATTTTTTCCACATCAGGTATGGCATAGGATGAAGCTTCTGTCCTTGTCTGCTTGGTGCGGTGTGAGTGAGTTGGTGTAATATTTTTGGCAACAATGCTTGAGCGGCGGCCGGTGGACAGCGCGGCGTGCGTATAGCGCGGGGGAATGCGACGCGCACGGACATACACACAGATTTCTCCTGATATTCAGACTTTTACGATATATTATACAACGCTCTGCTGAAACCGACACACCTCCTACGTGAACACTAGATAAACATTTTTGTACTATATCAAGTGTCTTTCGCTGCAGATTTAAACATCCGGGAGTTTATTAGTTTTATTAATTAAGACTGATTATTTTGCTCAGACCGTACATTTTATAGCGCCTGCACGCTTTAACATTATACGTTAGACGCTAAAAACACCAAAGACTGTAAGCACCAATTCTATGTTTCTGAAGCAGATGCAGGAGCCATGATGAATAATAATTTTAAAATATTTATAGTGATGACACCTCATAAACATACGACACGAAAATGCACTAAATCATGGAGTGATCCTATTAGATGCGCACTAAATATGCCGCTACGGACGCTATGTTCTTCCCAATCGCTATCAAGTATTTAATAAAATGTACGAAGATGTTGCAAAATCAGAAGACAACGTAAACAGTACAGAAGAACTCATCTTCGGGCTGAAATTATACAACGACAACTATAGATACTTCGAAATTCCGAGTAGAAATTTGAAGAATCGTATAGCTGGTCTATAGTTTCAATGTTTGGTTCAATTGCGTGTTTGTCCAAATAATCGTGTTAATTCGTTACCGTGTGAGTCGCGACCCTCACCTTGGCTGATGTGGGGCGGGTATTGAGCGATCAGCTCTTTGTTACGGCGACCGAGTGCTCATTGCAATAATGCCATCAGAAATATTATTGAATAGTCTATAAGTATACATTTCACTTTAATCCTTATGTCAAAACCCGCCAGTTGTTATTTAACTGCTTTTCGCAATCTATAGACGCGGGCAATTAAATAAAAAGTTCTGTCATCGTAATAGTGCTCGTGCCCTTTTTTTTCAGGGTGGGAAATCATCGCTCTGGGTGGAGCGGAAGGTAGTGTCAGACTCTTACTGACTAAAACCCACCCGTGTTCCTTCCTTAGCCCTTTATGCTCCGGGCCAGCGATAACCCTTTCGGACAATCCCGCTGACAGTGTTCTTGCCCTAATAACCGATAAATTACAGAGAGGACGGTCTTTTCGGCCGTAGTGTTTACGAACAAAACAGCTATATACTACTAGCTTAGGTAGACTTGCTTCAATTAATTGTATAGAGTGGGCTTTCTTATTTTTTTGTTATGTGGCCGAAAAAAATAAGCTAAGAAACAGTTGGTCAAAGAGCCTTTGCACAAAACAGTCTGTATTTTGTGGCCTTTGTTATCATCATCATAGAGATTATCTACATTAATAGTTAAGCATAATTGCATAATAATACCCTTTATAACGCAACTTCATTTTTATTATCAACTATACTCCATTTACAATAAGATTAGACATTTAAACAAAACTTTTTACAGTCCGTTCAACCGATTTTTACTTCTATTCCGTAGGCATAAGGACGGCATTAAAAGCAAAAACGTGATTATAATACCAACTGTTTATTGCAGCTGCCATTTGTCATGCCACCAACGCAATAGAAGTCAAAATCGGTTGAACGGACTGTAAAAAAGATTTATTTCAATGTCTAATCTTATTGCGAATGGGGTATAGCTGAACCAGCGAACTTTGAACCGCCTCAGAATCAATAATTTTATTACAAAATGTAAGAAAAAATGAAATATCTTCATTACTTATTTTTTTCGTGAAATTTTCCCATCTTTATCCTACTAATATTATAAATGTGAAAGCTTGTGAAGATGTTAGGATGTTTGTTACTCAATCAAGCGTAAACCGTTGAACAGATTTGGATGAAAATTGGCACAAAGATAGACCATTTCCTGGATTAACACATAGGATACTTTTTATCCCGATATTCCCACGAGATCGAAACTTACGCGGGTGAAACCGCGGGCCGCTGCTAGTCTATTTAAATAAAATGGTAAACTAACTGACTCACTGACTGATTGGGTGATATATCAAAGCACGCATTCGCATTTATAATATTAGTTAGGATTCGGGGCGCAAACAAATCTGTTGGGACAAACAATAAATTTAGTAGACACAGACAGTTGACTGTTATTACATCAGACATCTTCTATATCTTCGCGTTACAGACAGATGCTTGATGCAACAAATATCATTAGCAGGCTCCCTTACATTACAAGTCAGTCAGTCAGTCAGTCAGTCAGTCAGTCAGTCAGTCATCTGGTCAGTATACTCACCATCTCGTCGTACATGGTCTGCGTGTCGGCGCCGGCGTCGTAGGCGGCGTCGTACGTGAACATCTTGTCCTGTCCCTTGGGGTTGTACACCTGCACGGCACCGCGCTCCGGCCATACCTTCACCACCTGCACAGCAACATGTGTTACAAAAAGTTTATTGAGGGACTTCACGAAGTTCGTGACAAATGAAGTGCTCCTAGCCGGGCAAAAAGACCAAGCAATGCGTGATGGCATTCGCAAGATCATTAGCACTTAATTTGTTCCATAATCCGTGCCATTACCGTCTCCAAAGCGCGGGTAAATAACCTGTAACTACAGGACAGGGAGCGCAATTTTACGCGAGCCTCTAGTTGTTAGAAAAAAACCCATTTGAATTACATGAACAGTTTCTTCCGCATTAGCTACTCTTTTTGTTAGCAAGCAAGAAAATGTTAAAACGATTTCCAATTCAAAAATCAGATACAAAGGAGCCACCGAATAAAGGTGACGCTTAAATAAATGTAAGAAAACACAGCTACAACAGTCCCAATCGAATGTTACCGACCAGAGGACGTTGTGGAAAACTTGTAGAGAGCGATTTACTTTACGATGAAGATATTAAAGTAAATGATGCGTGTCTAGTAGTGTTGCCCAAAATCAGTCTTGGTCTTGTTCTTGCATTTTTGCAAGACCAAGACCAAGACCAAGACCGACTTATTGTAGCAAGACCAAGACCAAGACTGACCCCTGCAAGACTTGAGCAAGAACAAGACTAAGCCTGCAAGACTCTTGCGTCTCGCAGTTAAGTCAAACTGAGATTTGGGCGTTATAGTAGGTATTTGGTTTCAATTCTGATTTTGATAGACGTTCCCCAGTATCAAAACCGTATCGTCATAACACTAACAGGTATTGTGTTGATTATTATATGTTTCGACTATTTATTAAGCAGGTAGGTAGCGTGTTACTTACAAATTTGTTCCCATATGTGATAAAAATGTACCTAGCATAACTTTCTAGCAAAGTTCATTTCATACCTTGTAGGTAATATCTACTTAGAGTATTATATTATACTTGTATAAGTCTAATGTGCAGATCTAACGTTAGTAGGTTGGTAAAAATTATGTACCTAGTAGGTATTTATGTTTCAAAGTTTATATTATTCTTCTATTCAGCAAAATTTAAAACTAACAGCGAGTCGAGTAGGTCTAGTACTAGTAGCAGTTTTTAAGCCAGCCGATGTTATGGTACAGACGCTAGCACATCAAGCTACTACAATCTGCCATATTTCTTTAACAGATTATCAACTTTATCGCTAAAGCATTAAGGTTCATGGTTGATTTACCTTAGCGCTTCCCCCTTAAATCGATGAAGCTTTAGAAAAATAATTATCCCCTCATAACGAATCTAAAATAAAAGTAGTAAATGGGGTCATTCAATTATGTAGATGATTAAAATAAATAACAAATGATAAAACAATAAATTGAAACAATAAATGATATCCCACTACAGCAAAAACCATGCGAAAAATACCTCGGTCTAAGAATGGACAGCTTACTAACGTGGAACGCTCATATTGATCATATAAAAAGTAAACTCTCGGCACTCTCCGGGTCACTGCGCAACATTGTTCATTGTATTCCACCAAAATTGCGGTATACTATTTACAATTCCCTAGTAAAGCCACATCTACTTAATTTAATCGAAATTTGGGGCAGTGCTGCTAAAACAAAATTATCAGAACTTCAAACTACCCAAAATAAAATCATAAAAATTATATTCAACTACCCATATCTAACATCTACCAGTAAAATTTATCAAGACACAAAAATAATGAACATAAAACAACTTTATATTTACAACACATGCATCTTCATCAGAAATATTCTAAACAAAAGCGTTCACTCAAACATAACACTCACTCAATATAAACAAGTTAGTCAACGCAGTACACGGCGAGCAAGCTTGTTAGTTTTACCAAAAACAAGAACCAACTATGGCAAAAAAATGCTAACTTTTGAAGGAGCACAGCTTTATAACAAATTACCGTCTTGTATAAGAAATGTACACTCTTACAATGCATTCAAAACTCAACTTAGCCAGCACATAATTGCGGATCGATCACTTCTGGAGAAATGAATGCATTGGATGGGTAACTATTATTGTAATACTGATGACGAACATTATTGTAATCTATATTTTTTAGTATTGTTCTCAAGTAAGTGACTTATGTCTTTTTTGGGAATAAAGTTTCTTTAAACCGAAAATGCCTCATGTGAAGTTTATTTTCAAGTGCGTTAATATTACGAGGAGACCGCTTGGCGCTGCGGTCTCTTTGTCACGGCATTTGAAAGCAAATAGCGTGAGCGCGAAGACAGGGTTGACCTCGCAAATGAACTTTAGCAATACAGCTGATCAGGTAGCCCTTTCGAGTTTTATTTACATTGCTGTTTTAAGTGAAATAAGTGAATTTATTATTTTTTAATTAAAAATCTCATTGGGTCAGATAGAAATAATGATTTTATACAGTTTACAGTAAAAAAATTGCAGAAAAAAACGTAAAAAATTAAGAAAAAGCCGACGAAAAATTTCAACGCAGGAGGGTGCAGAATCATGTACTGAATCCATGGTAAGCGGTTGCGCGTCGATGTCCCTGTTACCCTGAGCAATAGACTAATAGGTATTTAAATGTAGTCTAGTCTAAGTAGTAGAGTCTCGCAAGACTTGCGAGACTCTTGCTGCAAGACCAAGACCAAGACCAAGACTGAGAGCGCAATACCAAGACCAAGACCAAGACCAGGTGTATTGACGCAAGACCAAGACCAAGACTGGCTAAGGTCTTGTCTTGGTCTTGCATTTGGGCAACACTAGTGTCTAGACGTCAGACGTTTATCGCTCCGTAGTTTTCAAGGCATGTAATAAATCTTCATACTTGTCCAACCCCCGAGACAGAGTCACTTCTTGTATCGTTAAACATCGCATCAACAACTGAATGAACACTGAAAAATATGAAGTCTACTCATAGCCCGTTAGTAAGGAAAGCAATGACTGCATCGGCGGAACTCTGCCGTGATTCACCACCTCTGGCTGACTGGAATGGCTGGTATTATCAGTGTCCATGGCTCCTGATCCCTCTATTAGTCATAATCTCCTGAAGGGTTGAGCCCGTTATCTCCAGAAACCATACAGAAAAGATAATCAATTGAAATCGGAATCATTTGTAATTGTTATATTTGGATCATGCGAAGTTTCTTTTCCATAGGATATCAAAATTATGCAACGAGGTTACGATTGCTGAAAGTTGCTCTCCTTTCATTTATTGTTTTGTCCCTGGGGTATAATGCTTATTTAAAAAATATGAGTGCCCCACCCGGCCGTTGCTTTAATGAGTTTTGAGCAGTAGTAACTGCCGAATTAGTGGGTTCATTTCCTACCGCGTGTTATATGAAAGCCTCGACGTATTGATTTGTGGGCTGCGCACGATTCCTTCAAGTAATGAATAAGCATCGATATCAACAACCACCACCTTGTCAAAAACTGTCTACTTCTAGTAAGATTACGTACTTAGCCATCTTAAATGTTAATTTACTATTCTAGATTAGTCGTCAAACCAAAATGCTGTAAACCTGCTATTAGTGATGTACTTTTGAGTCCGTTCGAATCGCCATGTCGTCCCAGTGTTAAAGGAATTTTCTTAGATTGCCGTATTTCGGAATGATGACAAATCATACAAAAACAATCAACTGAAACTGAATTCAGTGTACCACAGCAGTATTAAGTTGCACAATCACAAATTCTTCGATAAAAACTGCTGGGACTTTTTGTTCGCTACAATAATATTGAGGCAATGAGCTGCTAGTTGCGACCACACCGTGTTAGTGCGTTGTGATCCAATCCGCCGAGGTGTTAGTGATGTCTGTCACCACCTCACCACCAGGCGAGTACCTGTAAACGGGCATCAAACTTTTTTTTGTCCACCGGTGCCTTCGTGGACAGCCGCTCATACCACGTCTGTTCCGCGCGGGTCTTCTTCACCTATACAATTTAAAACACCTGCTTTAGAAAAGCTTACAATAGTATCGAAGGTTGCTAAAGACTTTAGGCACTAAATGTAGCGTAAAATCTTGGGCCAAGTACTAAACTCGACGAAACGAAGATGGCCCTTGTGGTTCGCAAAGTAAGTTGTACAGGTAACATTTATGTTGTCAAGGAAGGACTTGGCTACATAAATCAACATTGGCTCATAAATGTTGTCGAAGTAAAGGACACACAATTAGAAGATTTTGTAATCTGTCGCGAAGTTGTACTTTAAGACGAGATTTCTCCAGTGTTTGGCGGGGTATAATATGCAAACAATACTTTCATGAGGGATTCCACTTGACAATGTGCCAAACACTTCAATCAGATGCTCCTATCTTACATCCATTACTTTCCGAATGTGGTTCAATGTTCCGTACAAAAGTATCGTTTATCTCTATTTACACACTGTGTTGCGTAAATTTTGTTTTACAGTTGTAAACATCCATTACAGACGTACTTACTACATACATAATGTTATGCAAATTGCAGTGATTGATTTGTGTAATACGTTTACCATTCATCTTATTTCACGGTTTAGGAAAATATCTATCTAGTACCTATCCAGGTTATATTCTCTATGTATCAAGGGAATGACGAAGGACAATACAAATGCTTTATTTAGAAGTGGCTGAAGATCCTAAACTGACTGAAGCTTAAACGTTCGCGAGAACAAAACAGTTTGCTTAATTCAGTACAGACAGAACTGTATTATACTACTGTGTCAACTTGGACCGAGCCATGCTTCCTCTACCTTCAAAATGTCTCGATTAGTGACGAAACTAACCACCAAGTGACTGAAAGGTAAAAGTGAAGCGAACCTTGAAAGAAATCGTACGACAAGTGCGTCGAGTCGCAGGCGCAGCAGGAAATCAAATAGAATGCCGCTTTTCACGGGCAGTGCGCTGCGCCCGCGCCGCTCCGTACGCTTTCAGGCCGCTGGAAATGATATCTGTGCGATTTCGTAATATTACTTCAGTGGTAAAAAGTGGTGGTGGTAGTAAGTGCCCTATTGAATGGGTATCGGCGGATCCTACACGGGGTTTTCGCCAGATAACATTAATTAACAGTTTTTTCTAATACTTACCTAAATTTTAAAGGTTTACTAAAATTAGGTGAGGTAATTTGTAATTGCATAATGTGGGCCTGGTACAAAATAGATCTACTTTTACTTGTGTTCAAAAGTGCCTTTTATGTGCGTATTAGAAACAAATGCTTTGATTTAATTTATTTACTAAAACATATAAGTTTTTGATTCTACTGTCAATATCTCATTCATCGCGAACGTATCTCAATGATTTGTCTACTAAGCTCTATACCTATACTCTATTACGAAGTGTGATTCACTGCGAAGATGTTAGTAGCACAACATTGCACGCATAAAACTATTAAAGTAGTAGATTGCAATCTCTACGGCCGGGTTGCCGAAACTGCATCTTCAATAGCACGCGCCAACCACACTGCAAAATAACATTTTCGTAACACGATGCACCTAATTGAACAGGCAATTATTGCGCAAGTTCTAACCAAATTGATCATTAATCTCGTTGCTTCCAAGGTCGATTTCAAAGCTGTTAAATTTCCGAATTGCGAGCAAATGTATTGTTGGTGCAGCAATACAGACACCGCTAACCGCTTCTTAGGTTTCACCTCGGCAAAAACTAGTGTTTGCCACTTCGCCGTCTAATACACAATGTTGAAAAGAGGATCGCTCCAAAAAAGATATTACCTACGAAACTTCAATCTGTAGATACGTGAGATACACCTTTTTGTAGAGTTCTTATTTCCCGAGTCTCGAAAGGCAAATTGTTTGGGGATTCGTCAGCGCTGCCGTTACAATTTATAGAAAAAAATATTTACGAAGTACAGAGAATTTATTTCTGGCGACTGAAATGCGCTGGACGTGGACCGTGGTATGCTTGTAGTTACACGAACACATCACGTGCAATTAAACTTGAATTCAATGTAATTTGACATTTTTTTGAGCTTTGTCGTAAAAAACCAATTGTTCGTTTGTGGCGAGAAATGACATCACCAAACCCAGAAAAGAAGGGCAAACTGAGCCTTTCTACAAGTATTATTGTCGTTTTGGTTCATTAGTGGTATTATATAATTATATTAAGTACCTATGATTAGGGTATGGCTACATGGCTACATCCAAAGCAAGAGTGTTAAGTACGGACGCCAGCACATCAACCTACCACAATCTGTCAGATTTCTTTAATAGATTTTCAACTTTATCGCTAAATCATAAGGTTCAAAGTTGATTGGGAAAATCTGACAGATTGTGGTAGGTTGATGTGCTGGGCGGTACATTGCAGCGCGCGTTCTCACCGCGGGCAGAAGGCCAGCGCGCGCGCGCTCCAGATGATCTGCTCCTAATATGGTACAGCTACGTATGGACATTACCGCTTACCTACATACGCAAGGGTCAGCACATTGCGTTTCTTTAGATTCATTTTAAACAATGTTAGGCTGCAGCAATTTTAAAGCTTGTGATAAGTAAGAGGAAAGCTGTTTTATTTCTAGATCGTGGAAAGTCCTGATCAATGCTGCTGGTAAAACATTTCTTGAAACATGGATACGGATAGTTGGGGTGTATGAGTTGAAGAGCTCGGAGTTTCTTCGAGAGCATAATATTATCCGAAGTGAGATTGTACAATCTTACGTTTAGATTGATACTTTAAACGATTTAAGTTCCTAATGTATCGACAGATGTCGCTGTTCATTTAGCACTCTCCGCTAAATCGCGGTGTTAAGATTCTCCGCAGAAATATGAATGACCTCGTCGCGTCGTTTATACTTATTCAAATAAATTGTATTCGTATAAGTAAACATTGGCTTTTTATTCAGAGATGATATCCGGAGGGGAACCAGATCTATCGACATACCTAGAAACTTTGCAAAGCAACACGAAATTGGCAGACGGCTGGCCATTCTGATAAATAAAATTAGGACCATGATGGTGGTTGAAGGTTGGGGCGCTAGGAATCACCTATAAGTCCTTGACCTTTGTAGTATGGAAACCATTAATCAGCTAACGCAGCGAAGGGCACTGCTAGCTATATGGCTTTAAATTAGCAGGGAACTGGGAAGCCTAGTGTTTAGCTGTAGTATGTACAGGCTGATTTGACTGATTAGATTATATCTACGAGTATTGTATCTCGACGAATTTTCAGATTCCCATAGATATGTCGCTAATAAGACTAAGCTATACATTGTATTACGGACTAGTGAGGAAATCATGGAAAACGCAGCAAATGCAGCATGGAACGCGCAGTTGACGCTGATTATCATAGCTCATCTACGAGGCGCCACGACTTTTATTATCTACTCATAGAAAACTACATGAATTTTAATTAATGTAGGCAAACAAGATCTTAGTAGTCTCGGAAGCCTTCGTATACATTTACTACCTACTTAATTACCATCACAAATCTCGGGTACACAAGGAAACCAAGTGTATCAATGGAGTTAGTAATTATCGACTAGTGATGCGGAGTGCAGACAGGGCAGGCAGCTCGTGGGATGAGCTGGCTCCGTTTGTCTTCGAGAGACTTCAGTTAGCGACGCGACATGCCACAGGATCACGTTTACATAATTAAACCTACTTAGTGGAACCTGTTTGAGATCGCCGGAGCATAATTATGGCACTTATATGTGGTCGTCCAAATCAAAAGGGACCTTATGGCGGTAACTAGTTTCCGAGATATTAATAAATTTGTAAAATACCTCAAAAAAATCGTTTTTTTACTAACTGTATTTTTAAAAAGATGATTGTATTTACTACATGTAGATGTGTTCAACTTTTCGAAAAGTCAATTTAAAAAAGTTTCGTATTCATCTAAAGTTTAGTAAAAAAGGAACCTTATCGCGGCAAGACCTAACAAATCGTTTTTCTTGTAATTCAAACCATATATTATATCAACATTTTAATATTGCAAGGTAGGTATAAACTAAACTATTCATTCAGGATGGGAAATCATCAAATGACTCCTCCCGCTCTGGGTGGAGCGGAATAGGGAGTGTCAGACTCTTACTGACTAAAACCCACCCGTGTTCCTTCCTTCGCCCTTTGTTCCGGGCCAGCGGTAACCCTTTCGGACAATCCCGCTGACCCGGCAGGCTTCGGCCAATACGGGCCCCTTCGTTTAGTGCTGACATCTCTTTGAGGCGCGCGTGGAACACGTACGCGCCGTCCGGCACGGGCCTGGTCCTGATCGGACGGTGAGCTACCCATTGCTCTCCGCCCGCGCCTAAGGTGGCCGGGAGTAGTCGCGCGGCTCCCGACGCCCGGAGCGTCTCCCGCGGCGGCTGGGACGGGAGGCTCTCTCTCTCAGCCGTCCCGCCGCCTCCTTCGCTAGCATGACTGCTTCGCAGAAGGAGGCGACTGCTCCCCACTCCCTCTCGCCCCGGACCATGGCTTGAACCAGGCCCGGACGCGAGAGGTCGCCGCCATGAGATCGCTCCGGAGGTCTGTCCGCTCCGCCGCAATTTGCTGCGGAAGCGGAGTTTCCCCCCGGCGTAGTGCCTCCGCGCGCCACTCATACAGGCGCGCGAGGACTATCGCCTCCAGATCCCATGGCGGCAGTCCGGCAAGGAGGCTTGCCGCCTCGCCCGAGATCGTGCGGTACCCCCGAATCAGCCTAACGGCTACCACCTTCTGGGGCGCGTTCAAATAATGGGCGGCTCGCCGCCGCAGTGAACGCACCCACACCGGGGCCCCGTTATAGGGCCATGGACCGCACGACCCCCGCGTAAAGCCTCCGGCAGGAGGCGTTTAGCCCCCTCAGGTTGGGCAGGAGCCGCTTGAAGGCGGCCCCGGCCCGTTCCAGTTTGGGAGCCAAACGTCGGAAATGCTCGACTAAGTTCCACCGGCTGTCGAGGATGAGACCCAGGTATTTCATCGTCGTCTCGACGCCGATGTGAACCCCTCCTACCGTTAGTTGGGATCCCGATGGTGGCGTATTCCGGAACCCATGAAACGACATGGCCTCGGACTTGTACAATGCCACCTCGAGACCCAACTGCCGGATCCTCTCCACGACTATCGCAACCCCGCGTGTCATCGCGTCGGCCGCCGCCTGATGCGACCTCCCCTGCGCCAGGACTAGCGTGTCGTCAGCGTAGCGTATAGCTGCCATTAGATAGTGTCGCACGCCGCCGCATGCGGCATTCTTTGTATATGCGTCTTAGGTCTAAGGTCCCACTATTGTAGTCCATATTTTGTTTAGGTACTTTTAATAGAGGTAAACAATCTTGTTAGGTATGTTTTTTATCATAAAATATATTTTTAAAATAGGCTAAGGCTAATAGCAAAAGTAATTCATTATAACATCTGTTATTTCATTTTGTTTTATCTTGTAATGGCTATAAATTATTTCATAAATATATTTTTCGACAAAAACGTATCAAGATTGTTTACCTTTATTAAAATACTTAAATTAATTAACTATACTAAGAGATAAGTGTCAGCAGACTGCAACGGACCGCCTTAAGGGCCCTTTTTTACGTATATACTTGTTACGAATTTTCATACCTTGTGATAATAAAAAAAAATTTGTTAAATAAGTAACATTTTCATACCTTGCGATAATAAAAAAAGAAAATTTAAGTTATCTTGAATGTTGCACTAAAATATTGATTATGCATGCTAAAAATAAAAAATATTGTTTAGTGCCCACCATTAGGGCCCTTTTTTAATTTGTTTGAAGAAATTGTTCAGTTCTCTATGTAACTTTACAAGATCATAACTAACAGTTATCATTGATCTCTTAGCTTTATTAGCATCTAAACCAATTATGTATAACCTATTTAGTGATTAAGTGTTGATTTTGTTACTGTCAGATCTCAAAGTTTATAAAAAATAAGAATTCTTGCTAGTAAATAAAAACTATTTTTTTTAAATTATGTGTTGTTTTTATTTACATCTAAGGCCTTTCGCAAATCTATGTAATTAGTAGCAATATAGAAATGATAAAAGTTTAGTGAGAAACAGGCGGTTTACTTATTTTTAATACTATTATCGATACTTTGCATCTCATTGATAATGCATTATGTTGGCGGGTCTAGTTCCCACAACAAACAAGTTTATGCAAGGATTGTAAGAATTTCCATTAGTAATAATCATAGTCAATCAAAGTATACCATCAGTTACATAACTTCACACTAAAACATAACTTTTTTGTACGGCATACTTAAATTGCGATTTTCTCGAAACTTATAATTTCGATCAGTGAACTTCAAAAATTCGTAAAAAAATAACGGTAGTGGTTAGAAGGTTGGTTCTTGGTTCTATAGTTCGGTACATTTATGTAGTTTTCAGCTCTGTAGATAACTCATTTCCGCCATAAGGTCCCTTTTGATTTGGACGACCACATATGTTCACTTATCTCTGCAAGTGCAACGAAAGTACACAGGCACATGTTTATTAAAGTCATCAATATCTCAGAAGCCAATGATTTGGTCTCTAATTATTTGTTATGATTATGATGGGTGGCAACAAAAGTCTAAAATCTAAAATGAACTGCAAGTTTAGACTACATAAATTATCAAATATTTGAGCAACATTCCAGCATTCTTTCCGAATGTGAATTTAAACAGAAGCTACACAAACATATGTATTAATAAAAATGATATCCTGTGCTATTTGATGCAAACAAAGACAATTTAATAGTAATTTAAGCATCAACACCGGCAATGATTCCCAAAACTTTTCATGTTTCATTATATTCTAATGAATTTCATTATTAGGATTTATTCTCAGAACATGCAAGAGTTTCCTTTAAATAGGCCACTCATGGCCCATAATAAACTCAATTAATTCCTTAAAAACTGAATCTATACAGTAAAGGAAGTATTTCATTTTTACAATGTAGCAAATAAAAGTATAGATTAAAGATGTTACAAATTGAAAATAACATCACAGATAAGCTGCCTTCTTCCTATTTAGTGCATTGTTTACAATCAAAATTCATTATCTTGTGGGCATGATTCACAATACATGTAAGATGATTCAGAGCTGAGTCTACTCAAGCCACTTCAAGTGTAAGAGGGTGCCTGCTTGCGCCACAGAGTAGGAAGTTCTCTAACTAATATTTGTACCACTGTGCTAAGTGGATGCAAACATGTTATAGTATGATACACAACCTGCCGCATATATTATGTACTGAAGTAACTTTTTCATTCAAATCTTGGTCAGAAGCAAAGAATGAAACATTACAAATTGTAGAGAGAGCATTGCCATTGCTTACTTATAGATAAAAATATTATTTCGAGACTTAAACAGTATTGCTTTATTTATCTTTAAAGATTTTAGTTATCTTTTATTCCAGGATTATTATTATTTATAGGATAATAAATTTTGCTATAACTAATAAACCACTTACACAAAAAATTTGTTAACAATGCTATAAGTACTTTACTGTACCACTTAAAATACATATATTAATCATTATGTCTGGATGTGATATGGCTTTCATCTATGGTAATGGGTGAAAGACTCAGTTCTGGTAAAATAATGACTCACTACCATTCTACCAATGTTTACAATGTTGTTTGTGTGTATTGATGAAGGTAAAAGATAATTAATATGTTACTGAACAGTAGACTGAACACTGCACCACAAGCTGGCCAACTGATTACTGTAATCATTACATTCTGTGAAGTAATTGGTATCTAATTTATTAATGAGCTCCATTGTGGACGGGATTGTAACTGTCGCGATTTAGTACTTCATGATTGCATAGGCGTAAATTTTGCAAGGAATGCGGGCCCACGCACCTGATTCACGCCTGTCTACTTTCTTCAACTACGAGCTAACAACTCGATATGACTGTAACAACTGCCTAATAACTCATGAAAACCCTTCATGTTGGATAAAATCGCTCGCAAGTTTGCTGAACAAAATCGCGTGCTGCTCGTATTTTTATTTTGAAAACGTAAAACACAAACAGAACACTTCCCGTATGTTCCGTCGCCGAGTGCAGGCGACGCAGCCCGACTGCGCAGTCTGGCGCCCGACACAAACAATATCTACTGCTCCTCACCTCCTCGAAGCCCTCGTTCTTCTCTTTCTCCGAGAGCGGTCGACATCGCACCACCACCTTCACGCACTCGTTGAGAGCCGTCCGCGGCCGAGCCGACTTCTCCATCTTAGAACAACCCCTTTCTTTGCGTAATTTTTGGTCCAAGCTCAGTCACCGATATCGATCCATTCGGGGAGCCCTTATCGGCATCACCTGTTCGAGTAGATTACTAGATTCCGTAGAAAACCAAACTGTACAACCGATATGCAAACACACAATATTAAAACGAGAACAACACGATTAAATATTTAGAAACGTAACAAAATAAATAAAAATCGTAAATTTATTATTACAAGACGTCTGGCAGCCGGCCGCCACAAGCGGACATTACTTTTCAACTGATTCCATTTGATTTGACTTCATTTTCCCGCTGCGCATGTCAGAGAAAACGAAAACGAGTTTCTGCGATCGCTGCCCAAATTGAACTTTATGAAAAAATATGATAATCGTATTATATGCTTTATACCATAGACATAATGCATTGTATCGTTTGCAGAAAATTATTATTATGTTCAATTCCGAAGTAAACAGTATGACAGTTTTGCACTTGCAAGAAAACAGTTTGACAGACCAACTGTTGCAAGTGAAAAAAAAATTTATTTATACTTTGCTTTCGATAGTTGCTTGCTTGATAGGGCTACAAAAATTCAAATTGTAATAGATATTATGACGAAATGAATCCAACTCTTTTTGTTCTAGATAAAAATTGTGTTTTGTTATGAGTTGCATCATATCTTTAAAACTAACGTGGCGCTCTCAATATTGTGCTTCTGGCTGACAGTCACTACAACAAAGAAAAAAAAGAAATGTGTTTAAACAAAAATATACTGCTGTAATATCGTTTTGACTTGAGTAAGCAGTAGCACCCGCACCATGCTGTGAGTGCTGTGAGCGATTACAGCTAATTCGGAATGCGGCCTTTTCACACAACTCTCATGTTTGACAGCGCTCACGGTCCCTGCGCTCCCAGTTGGGAAATAATCGATTTGAGCGTGCTTAAACCCGTATCGAATTAGCGTGAGCGCGATAACGATGAGTCGTGAATCGTCATAGATGACGTCATGACATGCGCCATCTTGCAATAACGCCACTATGCTTTATAATAATATCACCGTGAGCGCTGTCAAAAATTACAGTGTGTGTGTGTGTGTGAGGATGTGTCAGTGTGTGTTTTGTATTGAGTTGCAACATATCTTAAAATTAAACTAACGTAGCATTTTCGAAATTGTGCTTCTGGCTGACAGTCGCCACCTAACCAAAGAAGAAGAAATGTGGTGTTTATATAAAGAAACACTGTAATATTATCGTTTTGACATTGAGTAAACACTGCAAGCGCGTTCACGAGCGTTCCGAATTGTTGACAGCTTTAAGCAGTCATAATCGTAATATTCCCTCGCGCTCCCTCCCTCCCTCTCGCTGAGAGGAGGCCTGTGTCCCAGCAGTGGGAACATTATAGGCTGATGATGATGATGATGATGATGATGAATCGTAATATTTAAACCGGAACGCATGTGAGATGATGTTAGCGCTGTGAGCGATTATAGCTAATTCGGAATGCGGCCACACACTGTCATTTTTGACAGTGCTCACGGTGATATTATTCTAGGGCATGGTCAGCATTATCGCAAGATGGCGCATGTTATGACGTCATCTATGACGATTCACGAGAGATCATTATCGCGCTCACGCTAATTCGGTACGGGTTTAAGCACGCTGACATCGGTTATTTCCCAACTCGGAACGCAAGGCAAATGGCCGAAATGGGTTTGTTTCAGTCGTAGACAGACCCCGCTTTCCGAATTAGCTATAATCGCTTACAGCGCTCACATCAACTCACATGCGTTCCGATTTAGATATTACGATTATGACAGCTGAGATCTGTCAACAATTCGGAACACTCGTGAACGCGCTCACAGTGCTTACTCAATGTAAAAACGATATTATTACAGTATTTCTCTGTATAGACACCACATTTCTTCAGTTCTTCTTCTTTGGTTAGGTGGCGACTGTCAGCCAGAAGCACAATTTCGAAAATACCACGTTAGTTTAATTTATAGATATGATGCAACTGAAAACAAAACACTCACTGACATATCCAGACACATCCACACACACACACACACTGTAATTTTTGACAGCGCTCACGGTAGTCACGGTGATATTATTAGAAGGCATGGTCGGCGTTATCGCAAGATGGCGCATGTCATGACGTCATCTATGACGATTCACGGGACATCGTTATCGCGCTCACGCTAATTCGGTTCAGGTTTTAGCACGCTCACATCGATTATTTCCCAACTCGGAACGCAGGGAAAGTTTACTCTGTCTACGGTTTCAGTCTGGCTTGCTACATATTAGTAATCTGTGCTCCGATAGGAGTATATGTGTTCTGCTGTGAGTTTTTGGCGGGATTTCTTCGAGTGAAGTCTATTTGGCTGTTTTAATTATTAGCAAATTGATTCCTAGTGGATATTGTGATGTAAAATTGGTGTAGTTTTGTATCTCAAATGTCTGCGCAACTGGACAATATGTGTCCAATGAAGGACAATACCTTAAATACAATACACAATACAAGACAATACCTTAAAAGGACAATACCTTACTGAAGATTCCTTGCTAAAACAGAATTATAGTTATAACTTTAGTCATAAGAAATGGAGCTGAGAATTTTATTGTAGTTTTGGCTACCTCAGCGAAGTTTACCGAGAAACTTGATTCGATACATTTGCTGCCAAATACTCCTAATACATTAGAATGTGTACACCCATATTCTAATGTCATGTTAGACTCAAGAAAAATGATGAAACAAAGAAGTGGCTAAAAGGTCTTAGCAACCAGGCCAGAAAACTAATATATATAAAAAAAAATATATGTGATGTGTTCTGTGAATCTGTGTAATCTGTGTTTCATTTCAGGTACTATAGTCCATGGGTACTATCAAAACGTACTCCGTGTTGGTTTGTTTTTGTGGTGTGCAGTGTGACCAGATTCAGTATTTTAATACTTTTTCGGTATATTCTATTGACTTTTCCGAGCCTCAGTATATTTGTAGGTATATCGGCGGAAGTAAGTATTTTTGGGTATATTTTGGATAGCTATGACAACATCGTAGCGATCGTCCCCGCAAACATATATGTTCAGGGAATTACTCTCATTTAGTCTATATTTAATGCAGAAGCAAAGATCAGTAAGTTACAGATAGGACATGGTAGGCAGCCGCCGTAGTAGAATAACAAATAGTATCGAATGATCTAATACGGTTTAAGTAAAATGATTTTCTGTTCTGCACTTGACTTAGTCTTTGAGGGCTTTCTTTCGATAATTCGGAAATTTCCCCAAATATGTAGTACGTTTTTGTCGTCATATAAGTAGAGCTCGTTTAATGTTTGTTTTTTTTTTTTTACTTAACGCATCCAACCGGAAAGCATGTCTAGTTTTCAGCAAAATTATTTGGCTAAGTGGGAACAAATTCCGGAGCTTTCTTCGTGGCTTTCACGTCATAAAGATTACGAGTACGCCGCTTTTTGCAAAGCATGCAGTGCGAAACTCCAAAGTAGATTAGTATCTATAAAACAACATGCAAATACTGAAAAGCATAAATCGAACTTGAAACAATATAAAGTCAAGAAGTTCGGAGATATTTTAATTAGTAGATGTTCAAAACTGTCTAACAAATTTTTTATTTGATTCCCGAGTCATACATTTTTCAAATTTTTCTGAAAGACGAAATTAATCAAGAAAGCTGAGCTGCGTTTATGCAGTTTTCTTTCAGAACACAACATCCCTTTTAACATTTACTGTGATGATGAATGAATAAAACCTTTTTCGAAAATCAGTATTTTTATTGGTATACTAGCCTCTGCCCGCGACTTCGTCCGCGTGAAATTTCTTGCTCCCCCAACCCATCGCATCGCATCACCCGCCCGCGCTATCACATCGTTATCTCTTAGCATTCTTCCTGACCTTTTTCTTTTTGCTCAGCTCCAAAGAGTCCTGGCGTGATTAAGCTTTCCACATGGATTCCAATCCATGTGGAAAGCTTAATCACGCCAGGACTATCAATCAATCAATCAATTATTAAATATTATTATTATATATTATTATTATTGATTATTTATTATTATCAATTATTTTTGCATTGGATTGTCCACAATCCAATGCAAAAATAATTGATAATTCCAGAGATCAGCGTGTTCAAACAAACAAACAACAGTTTGTTTTTCTGTTCTATTAACTGCTAAAGGTAACTTTATTTAATAATAGCTGTGCCCCGCCGTTTCACCCGCGGTAATTTCAGGAAAAAACCTACTAAAAACTTGTTGACAAAAAAAAACAACCAACTTCCAAAAAAATACAAAGTGAAAAATAACTTTAATTTCGGAAGTCGGTGTGGTTGGTTCTGTATCTTCATTTTTTGACACCGACTTTCGAAATTAAAGTTATTTTTCACTTTGTAGTATTTTTTTTGGAAGTCGGTTGTTTTTTATTTTTAAGTTTTTATTTTTCACTTTTTAGTTGTACCTGCCTACCCCAAACAAATTCATATAACACTACTTGGTATGTGAATATCAGTGACAGGAAGCTATTGAACACATCTGCCTACCCCTTTCAAAGGTACAGGCGTAATGTTATGTTGTGTGATTGCGTAAATAATGCGATTATGCTATAGCAGCAATCGCGGTTGATTTGCTGGCATTTATTGAAGAGTTCCGTTGTCTGTCTCCGAAACTCATCATCAGATCTTTATGAAATTTAAATTGGTCCTATTTAAATTTCATAAAGATCTGATGATGAGTTTCGGAGTAAAAATATTTCCGGAATAAAAATATTTCGAACAAAAAAAATTTTTGCATATCCGTCTGTCTATAGGTACATATTATATGAGGGAGTTATGCCCGAATATACATAAAAAATAAAAAATAGAAACATCCGAATTGAGAACCTCCTCCTTTTTTGAAGTCGGTTAAAATATATTCCATTACTTTAAGATATTACTTAAGATTATTACTTATACATGTAAACTATGCGACTATATGTGGTCGTCCAAATCAAAAGGGACCTTATGGCGGTAACTAGTTTCCGAGATATTAATAAATTTGTAAAATACCTCAAAAAAATCGTTTTTTTATTAACTGTATTTTTAAAAAGATGATTGTATTTACTACATGTAGATGTGTTCAACTTTTCGAAAAGTCAATTTAAAAAAGTTTCGTATTCATCTAAAGTTTAGTAAAAAAGGAACCTTATCGCGGCAAGACCTAACAAATCGTTTTTCTTGTAATTCAAACCATATATTATATCAACATTTTAATATTGCAAGGTAGGTATAAACTAAACTATTTATTCAGGATGGGAAATCATCAAATGACTCCTCCCCCTCTGGGTGGAGCGGAATAGGGAGTGTCAAACTCTTACTGACTAAAACCCACCCGTGTTCCTTCCTTCGCCCTTTGTTCCGGGCCAGTGGTAACCCTTTCGGACAATCCCGCTGACCCGGCAGGCTTCGGCCAATACGGGCCCCTTCGTTTAGTGCTGACATCTCTTTGAGGCGCGCGTGGAACACGTACGCGCCGTCCGGCACGGGCCTGGTCCTGATCGGACGGTGAGCTACCCATTGCTCTCCGCCCGCGCCTAAGGTGGCCGGGAGTAGTCGCGCGGCTCCCGACGCCCGGAGCGTCTCCCGCGGCGGCTGGGACGGGAGGCTCTCTCTCTCAGCCGTCCCGCCGCCTCCTTCGCTAGCATGACTGCTTCGCAGAAGGAGGCGACTGCTCCCCACTCCCTCTCGCCCCGGACCATGGCTTGAACCAGGCCCGGACGCGAGAGGTCGCCGCCATGAGATCGCGCCGGAGGTCTGTCCGCTCCGCCGCAATTTGCTGCGGAAGCGGAGTTTCCCCCCGGCGTAGTGCCTCCGCGCGCCACTCATACAGGCGCGCGAGGACTATCGCCTCCAGATCCCATGGCGGCAGTCCGGCAAGGAGGCTTGCCGCCTCGCCCGAGATCGTGCGGTACCCCCGGATCAGCCTAACGGCTACCACCTTCTGGGGCGCGTTCAAATAATGGGCGGCTCGCCGCCGCAGTGAACGCGCCCACACCGGGGCCCCGTTATAGGGCCATGGACCGCACGACCCCCGCGTAAAGCCTCCGGCAGGAGGCGTTTAGCCCCCTCAGGTTGGGCAGGAGCCGCTTGAAGGCGGCCCCGGCCCGTTCCAGTTTGGGAGCCAAACGTCGGAAATGCTCGACTAAGTTCCACCGGCTGTCGAGGATGAGACCCAGGTATTTCATCGTCGTCTCGACGCCGATGTGAACCCCTCCTACCGTTAGTTGGGATCCCGATGGTGGCGTATTCCGGAACCCATGAAACGACATGGCCTCGGACTTGTGCAATGCCACCTCGAGACCCAACTGCCGGATCCTCTCCACGACTATCGCAACCCCGCGTGTCATCGCGTCGGCCGCCGCCTGATGCGACCTCCCCTGCGCCAGGACTAGCGTGTCGTCAGCGTAGCGTATAGCTGCCATTAGATAGTGTCGCACGCCGCCGCATGCGGCATTCTTTGTATATGCGTCTTAGGTCTAAGGTCCCACTATTGTAGTCCATATTTTGTTTAGGTACTTTTAATAGAGGTAAACAATCTTGTTAGGTATGTTTTTTATCATAAAATATATTTTTAAAATAGGCTAAGGCTAATAGCAAAAGTAATTCATTATAACATCTGTTATTTCATTTTGTTTTATCTTGTAATGGCTATAAATTATTTCATAAATATATTTTTCGACAAAAACGTATCAAGATTGTTTACCTTTATTAAAATACTTAAATTAATTAACTATACTAAGAGATAAGTGTCAGCAGACTGCAACGGACCGCCTTAAGGGCCCTTTTTTACGTATATACTTGTTACGAATTTTCATACCTTGTGATAATAAAAAAAAATTTGTTAAATAAGTAACATTTTCATACCTTGTGATAATAAAAAAAGAAAATTTAAGTTATCTTGAATGTTGCACTAAAATATTGATTATGCATGCTAAAAATAAAAAATATTGTTTAGTGCCCACCATTAGGGCCCTTTTTTAATTTGTTTGAAGAAATTGTTCAGTTCTCTATGTAACTTTACAAGATCATAACTAACAGTTATCATTGATCTCTTAGCTTTATTAGCATCTAAACCAATTATGTATAACCTATTTAGTGATTAAGTGTTGATTTTGTTACTGTCAGATCTCAAAGTTTATAAAAAATAAGAATTCTTGCTAGTAAATAAAAACTATTTTTTTTAAATTATGTGTTGTTTTTATTTACATCTAAGGCCTTTCGCAAATCTATGTAATTAGTAGCAATATAGAAACGATAAAAGTTTAGTGAGAAACAGGCGGTTTACTTATTTTTAATACTATTATCGATACTTTGCATCTCATTGATAATGCATTATGTTGGCGGGTCTAGTTCCCACAACAAACAAGTTTATGCAAGGATTGTAAGAATTTCCATTAGTAATAATCATAGTCAATCAAAGTATACCATCAGTTACATAACTTCACACTAAAACATAACTTTTTTGTACGGCATACTTAAATTGCGATTTTCTCGAAACTTATAATTTCGATCAGTGAATTTCAAAAATTCGTAAAAAAATAACGGTAGTGGTTAGAAGGTTGGTTCTTGATTCTATAGTTCGGTACATTTATGTAGTTTTCAGCTCTGTAGATAACTCATTTCCGCCATAAGGTCCCTTTTGATTTGGACGACCACATATTACTTGTAAACTATGCAACTCCTAAGATATTCATTGAAATCAAATGATGTCAAGGGCAATTTTATTCAACATTAAATACTTGTGATGAATAACGTATTTATTTTGATAAGGATTAATATCATGTTTATAAAAAAAAACCTTCGCAAATAATGCATTAGTTTAGAAGAAATTTGATTACCATAAAAAAGGTTATAGTGAGTAAACCTTAAAAGATAGACATATGCTGTCGCGGACTTTTTTTTAGAACTTTTAAAGGGAAACAATTCCGTCATACATGATTTTTGCGTAACTTTAACCGTTTACGCAGCGTACGCAACGAAAGCTCTCAAAAGGAATATTTTTTTCCCGTTTTTGCATCATTTTTCATTGATGCTCCGCTTCTATTGGTCGTAGCGTGATGTTATATAGCCTATAGCCTTCCTCGATAAATGGACTATCCAACACAAAAATATTTTTTCAATTCGAACCAGTAGTTCCTGAGATTAGCGCGTTCAAACAAACAAACAAACAAACAAACTCTTCAGCTTTATTATATTAGTATAGATTTTCCCTGTGCAAGTTGGTATATTTCAGTATTTTTTTAAGGTACTTCGGTATTTTCGTAAAATATAATCTGGTCACACTGGTGGTGTGGTGTTATTGTTATCAACAGAGCAAAAATGATTAAAATAAATGTTATTGATTTCATTATGTTCTGATTAGTGATTACTGTGAGGATTCTTAAACAATAAATAGCTATAACAATAAAAAGCCAAGTATTTCTTAGAATGTCTTCGATTTCAACAGTAATTATTCTAAAAAGAGCCAGCAAAGTTTATTATGAGGGAGTAAGTTATGCATGTTCTTTTATTTTGTAAACATTTGGTTCCAGCACAAATCGGAAATAACTAACTTCATAGTGGAATATTCTTTACAGCAACTACCTCTTTTCCTCTAAATTTATAAAATGATAAATGATCTTATTTTTCTATGTAGGTTTGTACAATCATTTACACGTCAATCATGTATTTTAAAACTACATGAGGTCGGCGTTTCCTATCTGACTACTTTGAGAAGAAAGGCTGAAACAAACTCCGAAGTCACAGTCTATTTTAAAGTCCAGACATAACTTGGTCAGGTTATATGATAAGATAGGGCTGCCATCCGTCCGGGTTTTCCCGGATTTGTCCTAGTTTGAAGGGCGTCCGGGGAGCATCCGGGCGGGTTTTTTAAATAGTGTCTGGATAAAACCTGAACACTTTCTATGTAGGCAAATCCGACTTTGAATGAATTGCAATAAATTAAAGCATAAAATCATAGTTAAAAATTCGCCGCGCGGAAAATATCGTGCGCTCGTGACAATATTCATCATTTTGCTTTTTATTTACTTTTTTTTAAACATTGTTGCCAAAAAGAAGAATGTTCCTAATTATTTTTGCTACCAGAGACCTCTCACATAATATAGAAGAGTGTATAATTGATTAGTAAATTAAGTGTTTAATTTGGTTTAAGTTGATTTCCTATAAATAAGACAAAATAATATGACACTTAACAATGTTTTTATTTTAAATTGTAGGTAAGTAATTTTTTTTCGAGGGAGTTTGGGGTTGATTTTTATTTCACCCAATTGTCCGGGGTATTTGAAGTTTTTATCCTGGGTCCGTAATTTAGGTGAGTGCAGCCCTATATGAAGACAATGTAGATTGATGTCTGAGATGGTCTTTTGAGGAAAGAACCACTCAGATTGAGAGGACCTGTCCAGTCGGTGCACGCATTTGTCAGAAATCGTGCAGCTCAACTCAAGACTTAAGGAGCTCAACAATTCGACAAACAATACCAAAGAAAGGACATTTGGGTAGGCCACATAAATTACTCAAACTGCCAGACCATAAAAAAAAAACTAACATAACAGAGAGAATAATAATAATAAAATGAATAAAATGACCTACATTGTCATACAAAACATTCAAAATGCAGAAATTGGAAGCAGCTCAATCCCAAGCATTTTTGTCCCCAATATAATCTTTAACGGTATAAAAGGCTTTCTGGCACAACTTACGTTTAATGAATGATTTGAATTTATTAAGACTTAGATCTTAAATGTGGCTTGGTAGTTTATTATAAAAGGGTATACATTGGCATCTGAACGAGCACCCATTTTCTTGAGCCTTGTTGTAGGTACAACAAATTTGTGTTTGTTTCTGGTATTTATATGATGGCGACATCGCAACTGAGGCGGGCCGCGATGTCGTATGGGAGGCATCGCGGCTGAGGGTTGAAGGCCGCGGCGGGAGAGGAGTGCCGGTATTGCGGTACGCCGCTCTCCCTACCTTCCGCGGCCTTGACGGGGTCGCCACTGTCTGATGGCGGAAGCGGTGGAGCCGCAGGGGAGGAGGAATGTTGGTATGACGTTGGCTGCTGTCACTATCCTCTGCTGCTGAAAATTGGCAGGCGGCGGGGCCAATGACCTGACCCGTCGCAGGGGGACCAAGGGTGCCTAGACACGGGGTCGTCTGGCGCCCATGTGCTGGTTTGGTCCCTGGGGTAGCAAAGGCGTGCTATGCGTACTCCCCAGAGGAGTGTCCGGTGACGGACAGCCGCGGCGGGTTCACGGATGAGTGCTAACGCGTGCCCGTGTTCCCGCCGTAAGCGGCAGAGGAGGACACCGTGGAGTTTTAGTGGGTTAGAGTCCCACATATCTGCACTATCTCCCCGTGGTAGTGCAATGCATGAGCATTTCTCCACGTAAAAAAAAAGGTAGTACAGAAATAGGTCTATAATTTGTGGGGTCTCATGCACTACCTGATTTAAACAAAGTTATTATTTTACTATTTTTCATGAGGTCAGGAAACTCCCCATTGTCAATACAACTATTAAAGATAAGAGCTAGAGTAGGTGCTACAATGTCAATAATAATAGACTTAGCTACTTCTACAGAGTTACCACATATTTGCAGTCTTTTTACATGTAATCTCTACAGGTAAATATTCAAAATGAAATTCCGAATCGCAACCATTAACAAAGACTTGGCAACAGAAGGTAATGAGTTTAGTGATTTAGTAGTTGAAACGGGAATATCTTAAAATAAATTTTCAAATGCCTCGGCGAATTGTGAGTCTGATTTTATTATTTTGTGATTAATAGACAGGCTGTAGTCAGTATTTCGGTTACTAGACCTTCCCGTTTCACTATTAATAATTTTCCAAGTCGTTTTAATTACATTACTGCTGTTTTTAATCTTTGAACCCAAATAACGTGACTTGGCCATATAACAAACTTTTTAAAATAATTTTGAATAATTTCTAACATACAAATTCATCAGTGTTAATATAAGTCCTTTCATTATACAGTTCATAAAGTCGTGTTCTACTTTTATGAATACCAATGGTGCCCAATCACTGAATACTGAATGATGCATTACTATTAACGGAGATAGTCTTGGGAATAAAGGTGGAATCAAATTGTTTACAGTATACATTAAAAAATTATCATATAGATGATTATCTTTCCACACATCTTGATCATAGTCAGGGATGACTGATAGCAGGTAATTAAAAAAAAATATATAGATGATTAGGATCAGCATGAATAAACAGAACTTAACTTTAAAAGCCTCCAAGCTACTTGCAGTTTTGGGGCTAACAGTGATATCCTTTTTTCTAAAGTTCAAAATTGTGATGTTTAAAGTCTTATGGGATTACGTGAATGTTTCTGAGAATTGTTTACGGTTTCAGGAGACGTTAGCGGGTGTGGCAGTGGTGGAGAGCAACAGTGACGTCCGACACGAGGGCCTGTCCCTCACCATGGAGGGCTCTGTAAACTTGCAGCTCAGCACCAAGAATGTTGGCATCTTTGAGGCCTTCTCTAATAGCATTAAGGTAAATAAGTACTATTTTACCAACTGTTAAAAAAAAGGAACTTTATCGCCAAAGTTATTAAAATAATGAAGTAAGAGATTACTAGGTGTACGGACTCAGGGGCGTACCTATAGAAAATGGCGCCTAGGACACGCATCGTAGTTGCGCCCCTATCATAATACCTATGAAAAATCAGATACACATATAATATAACAATCGTAAATTTTACAAACAAAACATTAAATATTTTCTTTTTTATAACGAAAGTAAGTCCGTAAAACCTTTACATTTACAACTGCACCTTCCTGACTTCTGTGATGCAAACATATCGATGATGTTTTCGGTATTAGTTTTATTTGTCACTTTTAGCTCTACACTGAGCACAGCTAGGTCGCATATTATAACCTTTCTTGACCCATTGTAGCCCTCAAATACGAAAATATTAATTTCAACTTACTAAAAGATCACTCACAACTTCAGATGGATAGGTACTGCAATTGTAAGCAGAATTTGTGACTGATCAGGACCACAATGTAAATATAAGAATATTAAAATGGTATATTGTAGTGTGTTTTGTTTTTTTAATTGAATAATTTATTGGCGACTTTGTGCTCCCCTCCGAATGGCGCGATATAGGCTATAGGCTCGTGCCCTACTTGTCCCACCCTAGTTACGCCTCTGTGTACGGTACAACTTATGCTAACTTGTCACCTCTCATCTCAGTAAAACAACTGTAATAGCATGTTTAGGATTATCTATACTAATATACTAATATTATTATAAAGCTGAAGGGTTTGTTTGTTTGGTTGAACGCGCTAATATCTGGAACTACCAGTCGGATTTGAAAAATTCTTTTTGCATTTGATAGCCCAATTCTTGAGGAAGGCTATAGGCTTAACATCACGCTATGACCTGTAGGAGCCGAGCAAAAAGAAAAAAAGTCAGAAAGAACGCTAAGCAAAAACGAAGTAATAGCGCGGGCAGGCGATGCGATGCGACGGGGTGGGTCGGAGTAACAAGAAATTTCACGCGGACGAAGTCGCGGGCAGAAGCTAGTCTATAATATATAAATAAAACTGAAATGCTGTTAGTTGGGAAGCGCAACACTGGAGAAAGGTTGGACCAATTTGGATATTTTCGGTTTTAAAACGTATGTACTGCCGTGCTAAGCACAAAAGCGGTATCTCAAAAAAATTTGTAAAGTTGATTTTTGTGGTATAGGATAGCTTAAAGAAATATGCATCCAATGAGCTCAGCCAAATAACGGTATCTTAATAAAAAAGTCCCTAGAAAAGTGTTCCCAATCTCAGCTTTACCTCAAATCACTGAGAGAATAAAAAACAAAACTTCAATTTTCTCGAAACTAGCTTTTCTTGAGATACCGCTTTTGCGTTTAGCACGGCAGTGTAATAGTCTAGGTTATTTTTTCAAGGAAAGAAAAACGTGAGAAGCCTCCTGAAATATTTTCAAAATTAAGAAAAACAAAATTTTCTTGTTTTCTATGGAATTTTTGTTTGAACTATTGATATTTAGACAGGACAACATCTGGCGGTAAGCTAGTGTTCAATAAATAAGGATGCAATTACAATAAAATCATTTTATTTTTAGCCAATAAATCTAATAAACACATGCATTGAGCTGGCTCCTCCCGGCAAGATCCCCGTGGGTGTAACAGAGATACCCTTCGAGCTGCCGCTGCGAGCGCGACAGGCGGTGTCACCCGGGTACCCTGGCTTGCTGGAAACCTACCACGGAGTGTTTGTCAACATCATGTACACGCTCAAGTGCAGCATGAAGAGATCGTTTCTGAACAAGCCGGTCAATGCTAGCTGTCAGTTTTTTGTACAATACAGACAGGTACGGAAAGATAGATGGTTATCTTTTATTTTAATGATTGATTATAATCAATGCAGTAAAAAGTCGAAAGTCTTTATTTGCTCAATGAAGATGTACAAAAATAACTGGTCCTAAAGTTAGGATGTAAAAAAAACTTTTAACAAAAAAAAAAAAACAAACAACTTCCAAAAAAGACACTACAAAGAAGGTAGTCGAATGATCCAACACACACCACCGTCGGCGAGACATTTGAGTGAGCATGACATACTATCAGCTGCCAGGGCACATTCAAGTCAATGAAAAACATATTATTACCCGGTACATGGTAGCTATATGGTACATAGAACTCACATCAGTGCTATGCAATAAAATTGTACAATACAAAGGAAATTGAGTTTATATAATGCAAAGATAGCCTTACAATATTTTTTTACAATAAAAAAAAATTAAGACTTTATAAAATCTTCAGCAGCTCCAACAGTATTTTCAAGTGTTAATCAATTAAGTAGTTGTGGTTGTGAAGCAGGACCAGCATTGAGCCAGGCATTTTTATCAGCGATGTAATCCCCTAACTTATAATATGCCTGACTGCATAGTGTGCGTTTTATACAAGACTTGAATTTTGTCTCATTCAGTTGAAGAATGTGTGAAAGTGGGTAGGTATTTTATTATAACATTTTAAAAGTACCCCATAAAAGTTGAATCTACTTTAGCCAGTCTGAAACCTGGTTGAACTAATAGGTCCCTATTTCTAGTACAATAATTATTTCTTTCCCCTCTTTTACTAAAAAGATGTAATTTTTTCCTTACATACATGATGTTTTCATAGATATATTGACAAGGCACCGTCATGATCTTAATTTCCTTAAACAGTTCCCTTAGAGAATCGCGCCTGCGGAGATTATATATGGCTCTGATGGCTCTTTTCTGCAGAATAAAAATAGAATCGATGTCTGCACCCCGTCCCCAAAGTAAAATACCGTAAGACATGATACTATGAAAGTAACTAAAATAGACCGCGGTATCTACATCAGTAAATTGACGGATTTTTCTGACAGCATAAGCTGCTGAACTTAGCCGTCCTGCAAGAGATGTTAAATGAGGACCCCATTGTATGTAGCCTTGAGTCGAGCGTGATCCTTGGAAAACAGTTTTATAGTCGAATTCTAGTTTCTCTTTATATAATATTGTTACGAGCTTGGGGTTCGTGACAATAAAAACTGCCGATTTAATAAGCAAAAAAATGACACTTTACTCACCAACACTAATTACAAGTCAAACACAGTAATTAGGGAACACAATTGCACTACTGATCACTCTTAGTCGCACTTGAATATCGCCTTCGATGTAATCGCATGTATCGCTTATTCGAAACTATGTGTCTCGCGGCTCGCGCCCGCCTTATACATATAGTGCCACAGAGCTGTTCTATAAACATCTAGTATGTTCGAGTACATAGCGGTCCCGACTGACTCGACGTCGATAGTTCTCGGAATTACTAGTACTTAGAAAAAGGTCAAGTAGGGTCAAGGCCTAGTACCAAGGTACTAGTTCCGCTACCCGATACTAGATGGCGCTAGTGGTAACTAGTCAACGCCA
Source organism: Luperina nickerlii (assembly GCA_963855955.1). Taxonomy (NCBI): domain Eukaryota; kingdom Metazoa; phylum Arthropoda; class Insecta; order Lepidoptera; family Noctuidae; genus Luperina; species Luperina nickerlii. The sequence goes on from OY979671.1 coordinate 23,879,466, forward strand.
GCAAGAGACGGACCAGAGGCGATTCGGTGGAACAACGCCACAGAGGTCGGAAGGCCACCTACCGACCACGGAGGCCGGCCTGTCTACAGCTGCTTCACCATCATCAGTACCAGATTTTGCTGCTCTGATGATGATGCTGCAGGAACAGGCTCGTCGACAGGAGGAACAAGCCCGCCGACAGGAGGAACAGGCTCGTCGGTTGGAGGAACAGCTCCAGCGGGACAAGGAAGAGCAGGCCCGCCGTCAGGAGGAACAGGCTCGTCGACTGGAAGAACAGCTCCTGCGGGACAAGGAGGAACAGGCCCGCCGACAGGAGGCACAGGCCCGCCGACAGGAGGAACAGGCTCGTCGGTTGGAGGAACAACTCCAGCGGGACAAGGAGGAACAGGCCCGCCAACAGGAGGAGCAGGCGCGCCGCCAGGAAGAGCAGATGCTCCTTATAAAGGACCTTCACGCTACCTTCGGGAAAAACATGAAGGAGGTGAAGGATAAGGTTGCTCAACATGACAACCGCCTGTCGGAAGCTGAAATCCGAATCGACCAAGTGAAAAACCAGGTTGACAACGTGATGGCTGACATGAAGCAAACCGTGATGGCTGACGTAAACGCTGGATTACCTTAAACTTGGTGATGGAATCGCAGCTCCCGTAGCTACAACACCTTCGCTACGTGGATTCAAAGTGCCACCGTTTGACGGAACTTCTTCCTGGTCGGCCTACAAAATCCAATTTGAGGCTGTCATGACGGCGAACGGGTGGAATAACTGCCCTCACCCTGGGCCTGCGCGACCAGGCCTTAACTGTTCTGGAAGCTCTCGGTAAGGAAGTGACTTACGAGCAGCTCCTTGAGGCATTGGAGGCTCGGTATGGCGACGCTCACCTGGAACATGTGTTCCGTGCGCAGCTCAAGGATCGCGTGCAACGCAGCAACGAAAACCTGCAGCAGTGGGCCCTTGAAGTGGAGAAGCTGGTTCGCAAAGCTTACCAGTCCGTACCTGCGCTTATTGATGGGAACCTGTTGCAGGCATTCATCGACGGCATCCGCGACCTTGAAGATAGAGCTGCTGTGAGGCTCGGTCACCACGGGACGCTGAAGGATGCCTTGGCCCATGCACTGGAGGTGGAAGCGGTGCGGCAGGATCATCGTTCCCATCGCGTCAGGGAGGTTGCAGCGGCTACAGTTCGCAACCGCAAGAAAGGATACAGCCCTAGGTGCTACGGCTGTGGGGAAAGGGGCCACCTTCGATCCAGTTGCCCTAAGCGGATTGCAGAAAGGGAAAGTGGCTGGACTCGAGAGGGTAGTGCGGCTAACAGCACCGCCCAGCAGCAGCAGGACGGCTTTGTGGTTAAACACCGCAGCGGGAAGTCTCTTGGCAACACAGATGCATTGTCAAGAAGACCTTGTCCTGAAGACTGCAAGCACTGTACTAGGCAGGAAAGTAAGGAAGTGGTACCTGTAAGGATGCTCAGGACAGACCTCAGCAACGAGTGGAAGGAGAGCCTACAACGTGCACAGCAGGAAGATTCGGACATCAAGCCAATTCTGGAGTGGATGAAGGCCAGAGCTCCTAAGCCCAGGTGGAGTGACGTCTCAGCGATGAGTTCGGTCACAAAAAGCTATTGGGCCTAATGGGACAGCTTGGTGGTTCAGGATGGAGTCCTGTGCCGTAAATGGGAAAATGCTCGGGGAGACAGCTGTCATTTGCAAATGGTTGTCCCTAAAGCTCAAGTACCGGATGTTCTACAGCTGTACCATAATGGTTGTTCAGGAGGTCATCTGGGAGTAAAACGGACTTTACTGAAGATAAGGGAACGGTTTTACTGGATCCACTGTCGAGACGATGTCGAAGACTGGTGTCGCAAATGTACAAGTTGTGCAGCTGTAAAGGGACCTCAGACTCGTAGTAGAGGTGCATTAAAATTGTACAATGTTGGTGCACCATGGGAGAGGATAGCCCTCGACGTTGTGGGGCCGTTTCCGGAGAGTGAAAGTGGTAACAAGTATTTCATGGTTGTGATGGATTACTTCACTAAGTGGCCAGAAGTCTTCGCCTTTCCAAATCAAGAAGCTTCGACAGTCGCGGATAAATTAGTTCATGAAGTCTTCTGTCGTTTTGGAGTACAGTCAGCATCAAAAGTTGATGACCACATTTAGATTTTCAAAATCGCTGTACACCGTATTATACCTAAATCGCTCAACATGACAAGCGCCAGAAATGAATGATTATCATTAAAGGGCATAAGTAGGTGACCATCACTTTTCAAAAGTTGCTAAACAAAGTTATAGTAAAAAAAGCATAATATTCTTCGTCTCTAAAGTCTCTGAACAAATTTTTGACAATATTAGCATACCATCGTTTATCTCTAAAGTCCCTGCCATTCCATTCCATCCCATTTGGATAAAAGTTGGAACGAAACAATTTGGATGTGTGATAATCTCATATTATGCATAGTACCTACATTAAAAACATCTTCTCATTGTTACATCCTGTATAATCTCAAAATACATAAAATAATAGCTATTTATTCACCGAGGGGAGTAATCTGTACTTACCCTCGAGTGATATACTGCTTTATACTACACTTAAGCACAAAGAAGCAAAAGACAAAATAGTAAACAAAACATTTAGCATCTGCTATTATGTCGGGTGGAGTTGTTGTTAATAAATTGTTATCATTGTCACTGGAATCACTCATTTTAACTTGTGATTTACACCGCCAAACTTTAAACTTTACCACGAAAATTGTTTCTACAAAATACGTCAACCAACAATAAATTTTTTTTTTTTCTTTAAATTTTAGCGCGTCAAACATTTTTCACGCCAAAAGACGTTAAGCCGCGTCCCCACTAGAGCCGCGCGGCCCGGCCTCAAAAACACTGTATAATGCTTCCTATCTAATTTTCTCCCACGTTAAATCTTATCATCCATCCATCATCGTCATCATCATCGTCATCGTATCGTCATCGTCATCATCATCATCATCATCATAAAATTTCAAATCACAACGATACTAAAGAAGTTTTCACTTCAAAAACAAAACGTGTTAGTGACGCATTACTACCCTGATTTTCAGGGCAGTAATGAAATTCCATACAATATAACTGCCTAGATTTTTGAGGTTTAATGAACAGTTTTCAAGCCTTTTAGTGGGGTAGTATTGGTACACTTACTAAGCAAGTGTAGTATAAAATAATTTACAGCAGCTCCCATTTCTCTAGCTATTTCGGCAACAGAAGGTCCTTCTCGCAATATCACTATTCTATGACGTTCAGGTGCAGTAATATGAACATTAAATGGCATTATGATGTTTATTTGTCACTAATGCGCAATTGATAACTAATACAATATTCATAGATGATAAATAATTGCAACCGCAATGGTCTACATTCGATACAAAGGAGAAATATTCTTTTTACATTCAAGGGTAAACAGTTTTTCAAATACCCACAACTATGTTTCCCAAAGAATTGAATTAAAACGGAATTTGTGTGAATTTTGAAAATGAGTCTTATATGTATACAGATTAGGTTCTAATTCAGTCGTACTATAAAAATCATAAACTAAGTCGACGGTATGAACTTGAACAGAATCTGCGTGATTTTTGGAAATTAGTCTTATTGCTTTACGAATAAGGTTACTATTCAATCGTAATATAGATAGCTTAAATGACGTCAACGGAATAATTTTTAAGCGGAATATGCTTATATTTATAATCGTGCTTGCCGCTTGAACACCCACTTCTAATATTTCTTATTGATACCTACTATGAAAAAAAAGTCTAAATTATTTTGGAAAGTTACATTCGAAATTTACATCCATTAATTTTTTTTTTACATGATTTAGTTTTAGTTTGGATAGGACAAGATTGGATTTATAACTCTGAAGATAGTAACGAGCACTTTTTTAGTTTGCAGTTCAGTTACTATTGATAGTATAAGTTTACACGCTACGTATCCGAAACAAAGTAATGTTCAGTAACTTTTGTTATTTATGATGTTAAGTTGTCTGATCGTAGACCCTGTTGTTTATGGTTGTGTTTAGGTTGAACCCACTAACGATTTCTAAAGCTTGAACAGTGTTTCTCAAAGTTTAGAGTTGTTGCTGTTTTTTGTTCTGAACAAATTATTTAAATACCCTGTACGCAATGGAGGGAGCACGAATGTGTGGAGCCTGTGACGAATCGATGTCGGATGGGGTGCCTTGCACGGTATGTGGTCGTGAATTGCATTTTCAATGTGCGGGCATTACAGAGGCCGGTTACCGGAAACTTGGTGATAGAAAACTCACTTGGCGATGCATGAACTGTAAGCAGACAGGAGCTGTTCGTCCACCTGAAGCAGTTGCAGTTACTGTCACTCCGACTGGCGCACCTCGATCACCTATGTTTGAACCGGAATTGCCAAGACATGACCCGGAATCCGCAGTCTTACAAGAGATACGAGCGTTGGCTGCGAAGCTTGCTCCCTTGGATGGTCTAAAAGAGGAGATTTTGGCACTAAGAACTGAATTCGCTGAACTAAAATCGTCCTTACACCAGCAGTTTGAAGAGACGGTCAATGAGTTTAGGCATAAAATCTGCGATATGGAACAGCGTATTGTCGTGATGGAAACAGTTAAGGAGCAAGTGAATCGACTTCAGGATCGTCTGGATAAGTTGGAAGAAGAATCTGACACTAGGGATCAATGGTCGCGATCGAATAACGTTGAGATAAAAGGGTTGCCACAAGTGAATAATGAAAACCTATTTGAAATTATTACCAAAATTGGCGCCAAAATAAATTATCCCATTACCAAGACACAAATCAACTTTGTTACCAGGGTGCCGGCGAGGGAAAAAGATCGTACGAAGCCAATAATAGTTTGTTTCTGTAGTCGCTACGTAAAGGAGGATTTTGTTGCTGCTGCGAGATACGTTCTCAAGACTTCACCTATAACGGCAAGCCAATTTGGTCTATCTGGGAATCAAAGAGTATTTATTAATGACCACCTTACAACGAAAAATAAGCTCCTGTTATCGAAAACCAAAAAAATGGCTGCGGAAATGGATTTTCAATACGTATGGGTCAAGCATGCAAAAATCCACGCGAGGAAAATGGACACCGCTCCGGTAATATTTGTCAAATCGGAAAAGGATCTCACGAAAATTGTATAACTCAGCCAGAAAACTTCATAAAATACTTAAAACATATTGTTTGAGAGCCACATAAAGCAGCGTGCTAGTAGTGCTTTCCAAATGACATTGTGTCATTGCATAGTGCTAAAAAGTCATTTAAATATTATTTTTACTCATATAAATTGTTCCAATGTAATTATGATCTTTTGTTTATCGGATTACGGCATAGTTTTGAATGCAACATCGTGTTTGTTAATGCCATCTGCACCGAGCGTTTCTTATCTAATGTTCGATCGTCACCTTTTGTTTCTGTTCATAAGTCGATGGGCGTACATTTCTTAAACATACTATTTGTCGCACACTGTGCATTACTGTGCTTATTACATTATCGCGAGTTATTAGCTTCTACCTTCGTAGTTTACTTATTTCTTATAACAACTTTTGCGCTTTTACTATACAATTCAATTGTTTTTATTATCTATTTTATTGTAGTTAGATTGAGAAATGGCTACTCTTAACATATATTATCAGAACGTACGTGGCCTGCGTACGAAAACGAACAATATCTTTCGTAAAATACTACTTAGTTCATATGATGTTATTGTTTTTACCGAGACGTGGCTGGTAGATGATATAATTATTCAGCAGTGAGATGTTTGATGGTCGATACATTGTGATAAGGCGAGATCGTGATTACTCTCGTACTGCTCAGCAGCGCGGTGGGGGTGTTTTAATAGCGGTGAGAAGCGAGCTTGCTGTAGTTGAGAGACGTGATTGGTGTAGTTCTGCTGAGGACATTTGGGTGTCGCTTGCTCTCCGGAGGTCTAGGCCGGCTACTACTTATAAGTTGCACATTTGCGCCCTTTATCTTTGTAAGCAAAATCTTGGCAATTCATATAGCATTCAATTAAATAATTTCACTGATAATTTGACACACTTAATTTTAACACACCCGTTGGATAAATTCATAATATTGGGTGATTTTAACTTCGGCAATAGTGTAGACTGGATAGTGAATACCGACGCTGGTAGCAAGGAATTGATTTCGCAAAACGTTAAGTGTCAACACTTGAATGATTTCTTTGATGCCACTCTTACTTCTAACTTGTCTCAGTATAACGGTGAGAGGAATATCAACGGAAGGATATTGGACTTAGTTTTTTCTAATGACTCGCTGAGTGTTAGTGAATGTCATGATCCATTAGTTTTGCCAGTGGATTTGCATCACAAACCAATATCAATTCAAGCAGATTTTGTTGAAATTCATAAATTGGCGGACAACATAACACGTCGATATATATTTTCTAGGGGTGACTATGTGGTCATTAGATCTGAATTGGACAAAGTAAACTGGACTGATCTCTTAAATTCGGAGTCAATGGACAGCGCTGTTGAAATCTTTTACAGTAAATTATATGAACTTAGGGACAAGTACATCCCTCTTAAATGTGTTAAAAAATCTTCATATCCACTATGGTATAATTCTGCTCTAATAAAAGTATTGAGAGAGAAATATAAGTATCATCGTAAGTATAAAACGTATGGTAATATCTCTGATTTTCATTCTTTTTCCCTCTTACGGAGTAGAGCTACTGACTTGGAAAAGACATGTTTTAATATATACATGGATAAAATAGAATCATCGATAGTCAAAAACCCAAAATCTTTCTGGTCTTATATGAAAAGTAAGAGAATCTCTCATGCAATGCCTAAGTTCATGCAGTATGGTGACGTCACCGCGAGTAGTGGTGAGGATATCAGCAATTTATTTGCGGCGTACTTCCACTCCACTTTTCAGGAACCTCTACCAGTCCCTGGTACATCTTCGCAGACTCATACTGCTGTTAGTAGTGTTGATAGTGTTGCTTTTATCAGTACGTTGGAAATATCTCATTCTAGGGTACTGAAGTTGCTCAAGTCATTGGACATTTCTAAATCAGGTGGCCCGGATCTCATACCCCCGGTGTTTATAGTACAATGCGCTGATAGTTTGGTTGCCCCGTTATGTATCCTATTCCATCGATCTATTACTGAGGGTATAGTTCCTAAAATCTGGAAATCGGCATTCATTACCCCTGTTCACAAGAAAGGAAACAAATCTGATGTTACGAACTATCGCCCGATATCTAAATTATGTCTGTTTTCAAAGATCCTTGAGCGTATGGTGTATAATGATGTCTATGCGGCTATGGAAAGTAACTTTGTGGGGGAACAACATGGTTTCCTCAAAAAGCGATCCACTACGTCTAACTTGGTGTTATCGCATGAGTTTATATCGGGTGGTATGGAACAACGCGCGCAGGTGGATGTCATTTATACTGACTACAGCAAGTGCTTCGACCGTATCGACCATCGTTTGCTGCTGGAGAAGTTGCTCAAAGCCGGTATACATGGCGACCTGTATAGATGGTTTTCGTCTTACATTGAGAATCGGAGTCAGGCTGTGGTTCTCCAGGGTTACACTTCGAGTTGGACCTCGGTCCCCTCGGGTGTACCACAGGGTTCAGTTTTGGGGACCTTGCTTTTCACTATGTTTATTGCTGATGTTGTAAACTGCTTCAAGCACTCTTACGTGTTGCTATACGCTGATGACATGAAGGTCCATAAGATTATACGTGATATCTCTGATACTCACCAGTTGCAAGCTGATCTTAATAGGTTTGAGGAATATTGCAATCACAATTTGTTACAATTGAATGCCTCTAAATGTTTTCAAATGACCTTCACACGCCAGAAGTCTATAGTAAATTCAATCTATAGTCTCAACCGACTAACCTTGGGCAAGGTTGACAGCATTAGGGATTTAGGTATTATACAGGATAGTAAATTACTGTTTGATCAACACATTGACAGTATCGTGAGCAGGGCCTCGAAAGCACTAGGATTTGTAATCAGAGCCACAGCCTGTTTCCGTTCTCTGAAGCCGATCAAGGTTTTGTACTGTTCGTTTGTGCGCAGCCACTTGGAGTATGCATCACAAGTCTGGAACCCTCAATATGGGATCTACAATTCGCGCATTGAGGGTATCCAGAAAAAGTTTCTGAGATATCTTGATTATAAGGCACACCAGGTTTCCATAGATTACAGTCACCGTTGCAAGAGGTACCATTTTCTTCCATTGGATCGTAGGCGACTCATTAATGATGTGTGTTTTTTGATTAACATAGCGAATGGCTCGATCGACTGCCCTGAACTATTAGCAAAGTTAGGATTACGCACTAATACTATTGGATTACGTAGAAGGCCGCTTCTAGGTGTGCCTTCTGCCACTACTAATTATAGGCGTAATGCTTTTCTTATAAGAAGCGCTCGAAGTTTCAATGATGTGTCTTCTAAACATGATATTGACTTATTTTGCACTAAGATAGGCACGGCAAGGATGCTCTTAGCCAAATCATTTTTTGTGAATGATGCGCTGGCTAGTGGTTCTTAAACTTGTGTGTAGTACTTACTTATTTAAATTAAAAAAAAAAACTAACCTAACACAATGTACCTACTTTAATTGTTCGGCTTTAAGTAATCGGTATGTTATATAACTGTGGAGGCTTGTTATTAGCAACTTGATAACGTGTTGTTGTTACCTATTATTTGTAATTAGTCTGTAAGCCTTCTTAAAAGTAATAAATAAATAAATAAATAAGTTATTTTTGGACGTTGCCGTGATTACACTAGATAACTAAAACCAGCATTTTATATTGTTCAGTGACTTTTGGAAAACTGAATGTTATGATTTTTTCGGATATTACAATGATCAGCAATTTTTGACAAAATGGTGTTCAGTTAATTTTGAACTTTAATGATGTTCATTCAATACTGGCGCCCTACCTTGTTGAGCGATTTATGGGTGATATAGTGTACAGTGATTTTGAAAATCTGAATTTGATCATCGACTTTTGATGCTGACTGTACCTTTGGAGATTCACAGTGATCAAGGAAGGAATTTTGAGTCACAAATATTCCAGGAAACTTGTCGAGTTATGGGTACTCATAAAACAAGAACGACTTCTTACCACCCACAATCGGATGGAATGGTGGAACGATTTAACCAGACACTGGAGAGGTACCTAGCAAAAGTTGTGGAAAATCGGCAACGAGATTGGGACAAGCACATACAACCGTTTTTGTTGTCATATCGAAGCGCTGTCCACGAAAGTACATCGGTGACGCCAGCTTTCGCAAACTTCGGAAGAGAACTACGGCTGCCTGCAGACCTGATCACCGGAATACCACCTGATGCCCCACGCAGTGTAACTGATTATGCGAATGATTTGCGGAACAAGATGAATGACATTTATGAGCACGTCCGACAATCGGGCCAGCAAATGTCTGAAAAGATGAAAACCCGTTATGATCGCAAAATGAACAATAAAGAGTTCGACGAAGGTTCACTCGTGTGGTTGCACAATCCAGTCCGCAGCAAAGGGAAATCTCCTAAGCTTCAAGCTAAATGGGACGGACCGTACCGGGTTGTGACTAAGATCAATGACGTAACCTATCTGATACAGAAAGGTGCAAGAGGTACTCCTAAGATCGTCCATGTGGATCGACTGGCGCGTTATTATGGGGCCGATAATGCTCGGGACGAGCATGTCTTAGGAGGGGGCAGTGTTGCGCGCCACAAATAATGCTTGATACATGGCGACATTAGTTACCACTAGCGCCATCTAGTATCGGGTAGCGGAACTAGTACCTTGGTACTAGGCCTTGACCCTACTTGACCTTTTTCTAGGTACTAGTAATTCCGAGAACTATCGACGTCGAGTCAGTCGGGACCGCTGTGTACTCGAACATACTAGATGTTTATAGAATAGCTCTGTGGCACTATATAAGGCGGGCGCGAGCCGCGAGACATATAGTTTCAATTAAGCGATAAGAGCGAGTACATCAAAGCGACATTCGAGTGCGACTTAAGAGTGATCAGTAAGTGCAATTGTATTTCCTAATTAGTGTGTTTGACTTGTAATTAGTGTTGGTGAGTAAAGTGTCATTTTTTTGGTTATTAAATCGGCAGTTCTTATTGTCACGAACCCCAAGCTCGTAACAATATGCCTAAAGTTAAATTCAATCGGGCAGGCTGAAACGTTCGCCCTTACTAAATCAAGAGCGAGCGAGGGCGAGGAATTTAAGGTTTCAGTTGTTTTGAGTGGGATACTAGTAAAGAAATTTTACAAATTCTTGAGCCACTTCTTTGTTATCGCAAATGAGACCGCTTGACGTCTGCAGTGTGTAATCAGAATTATGCTTTTTATTCCTGTTCGTTTCATTATTTATAATTTTCCAAATGGTCTTTATTTTATTGTCTGCTGATTTAACCTTGTTGCTAATGTATAAGGCTTTAGCTGCCTTACAAGCGTTCTTAAAAGTTCTAGAGTAAGTAGCAACATACTTATTAAAAGTTTCCGTGTTAATATAAGGCTTAAGGCCATATAGCTGGAAAAGTCTTTCCCTACTTTAAGTCCTTTAGTTGCCCAGTCACAAAATAAAAACTTAGGGCTGATACTTTTAATGTTCTTCTCAAAAGAATTATTAAACTCGGTTTGGACTACCGAAAAGAATTCATTACATAAAATATTAACATTGTTCACTGTAAGGTTCTGATTAGGTACTAATTAAATTGCTATTAAATTTATTTAAATTAACTGATGTTATTGGTCTGGATTTGATCTGCACTTTTTGTATGTTGGACTCAAAAGTTACAGTTTGGCCGCTGTGATCAGAAGGGAGATAATTAACAATGGCTTTATCTAATTACTCGCAGCAACAAAAAACATTATCAATACATGTAGCAGTAGTCGTAGTTGTTCGTGTTGGTTCTACAAACACACTTGACAAATTGAACGATTTAAACAAATTTAATAATCTACTGGTATTTAAATTATTCTCTAAAATATTAATATTAAAGTCACCACAGGTAATTATTGACCTATTACTAGTTGCAAGTTTTGCCAAAACATCTTCCATTGCTGACTCAAATATAGAATAGTTTTGATAATTTGGGGGTCTGTAAACGCACACGCACACATGCTACACAAGACAGTTCAATCAGGCCTCCGTCACTCCATGTACTTGCGCGCTATAATTACCTACCGCCCGGCCGAGCGGTCTCGGGCCGTTTGCGGACCATATTCAGTGCGGTTTTCGCAAGCGAAGCGCACGCACGTTATTGAATTTTAATCATTCCATTCGTTTGTACGGGTACCTACAATGCCGTCTGGTGCCTTATGTGCAGTAGATGGGTGCAAATCAAGTAAAAGAAGGGATAAACACCTAATATTTTTCCATTTACCTGTCAATGAAGAAAGTTAAGTGATAAACTATTACCATTTTTTGTCGTTTCAAAATTATTACAGTCAGCACCAATTTATTAAAAACATATTTTACCTTTATACGATACAATTTTAAACTACCGAACATATTCACAGTTCTCAATAAAATAGACACAAATAGTTATGTTGATTTAATTTTATCGAAGAGGCAGCCATGCGATTGCTGTGGGATCGCGCGGTACGAAGCAATCACAACCGTACGCTTGAGCATTTAGGCACATTTTAGCATGCAGCGGTTGCTGACGCGACGGAGTAGGCTATTATAGCAATAGGTATTGGAAATTTTCTACTGAGTGAAGTATCTGTTACGTAGTAACTATTTAATAATCTGTGGTTCAATGCTATGTTCAACTCATAGTTCAACTATGTCTTTACGAGGTTTGAATTTAATACAACTTTTAATTAGGATTAGTGAACCACCACTGTGTACCTAAGTACAGACGCCAGCACATCAACCTACCACAATCTGTCAGATTTTCCCAATCAACTTTGAACCTTATGCTTTAGCTATAAAGTTGAAAATCTATTAAAGAAATCTGACAGATTGTGGTAGGTTGATGTGCTGGCGTCCGTACAATAGCCTAATGTCAACTTGCCTATGGGTATTTCCACGAAACTTTACCCTACTGTGATAAAAATTCAATTGTGTTATTAACTAAAACAAACACCATATCTGGAGTTCTCAATAATCATACTCTCAAAGATTTGTAAAATAAAAATTTTAGCTCTTTTCCAAAATTATTAAATTAATCAGTTTGTATGGCAGCCTCCTTTGTTCTACGTAGCGCCTTCTTTTTTTTAAAGTTTGTTCGCTATTTCGCCATCTTGTGGACAGCTTGTCAGTCTGCACATTACTGTGGCGCGAAGTGCACATTTTTGAGATTCCTGTGAAAGTGATTTTAATAATTTCAAGTAAGTATTACTTTTGATTTACTACGCTTTTATCAGTGAGTGTAATAATGTCGCACCCGTTACAAAAAATACGCAAATAGTTTTACTGTAACGTAAATTACAACCTTAACATCTTTGTACTTTGTAATAATAAGAAGCTTACTTTAATAATCAACACGGACGAGTTTCAATACTGGATAGAAATTTTAAGTGACTTTTTTTTGATGATAAATATATGTCACACCCGTTACAATTTTTTTTTTAATTTTTATATTAACTTGTTTTACGCATAATTTGAAATTTATTTGTTGCCAGATATGAAAGCCACCAACAGAATGCAAAAGCATCGAAAAAACCTGGAAGAAAATGAAGAAAATTACGAAACACATTTGCTAAAAGAAAGAGAAAGAGACAAGAAAAGAAGAGATGCCAAGGCTAAGTGATTTAGAGTAATTACATATAATTTACAAGCGAATTTTTTAAAATAAGTTGGGAAATTGCACAATCGTCAAAAGAAATTATTAATTTTAGACCAAATCTCATGTTAATTTCCTGTATTTTCTTATCTGGAATGATTTTTAATAAAGATCATTATGTTGATTAGAACATTTTTTATTTTACGATAAAACTTGAAAAACCATACAGTGTCGCACCCGTTACAAAGGCCTGTCGCACCCGTTACATTTTCAAAAATTTGTATAAAGTACATTATACATGTTTGTAGATTTTAAATAACGTAGTTATTTAAGATAACTATTCAAGTTTTACATCAAAAAATCTTACTGTATACTTTCATCGAAAATTTTACAGGTAATTAACTGAAAGTCATCTTGGTCGCATTTGGCGATTTTCTAAGGTCACACCCGTTACGCGATTCATGACGTTGTATAAGTTTATCATTACAAGTTTCTATACAGATCTTGTTTGAGTTAATTATCTAATTTTTCATACTATTTGTCTTTATAGACGTAATTTGATATATCTGAACAAACACTTTATTATCTTGAAAAAACGCAGTGTCAGTGTCGCACCCGTTACAATGGAAATACCCCTATCGCCTTTTACAAAATATTGCTTTTCCCGATGCAGGGACGTTAATTGTAGAGGAGATCTCCTAGTATTCCACCATCATCTCCATTTCACCATTCGCATTGTGACGAGCATAAATTGCTTAGCAACCATAATTATTAAAGTAATCGAATCGCAACCCGTGAAATACTTATTATTGAGTAGTTCCGATGGCCATCTGTGGTCTTCTTCATCAGTTCCACTTCACCAAATGGTGGTTTCCGAGAGCAAATGCACGAGTTACTATAAAAAATAGCCAAATCACTATAGGTGTGCCTATAATATTTGAGGAGTTTTCTGAATTCTTCATGGATCCCATCATCAGAACTGGATTTTGATAAAAATGGGACCAATCTGGAAGTATAATATCCTTTTAAATAAAACAAGAATTTTCCAAATCGGTTTATAAATGACGGCGTACTGAGGTAACAAACATAAAAAAATAAAAAGGTGTTGCAAAGGCTGTCAAAATGTTCTCCCTTTTTCCCCTTTCTAAGTCCTACCACCTTAAATATTTAATAACAATATTTCGATGTGATTACATGACTGAAGTAATAATTATAATTGTAACACATCATTCATCATCTGACGAAGCGGTGTTCATCATTTCAGCCGAAAGACGTCCACTGCAGGACATAGGCCTCCTCTAAGCACCTCCACTTTGACCGGTTCTGTGCTTCTCGCATCCAACGGGTTCCTGTGGCCTTCACAAGATCGTGGGACCACCTTGTGGGAGGCCTTTCAACACTACGTCTTGTGGTACGCGGTCGCCACTCCAGAACCTTTCGGCCCCATCGGCCATCTGTTCTGCGAGCAATGTACCCTGCCCACTGCCACTTAAGTTTGGCAATTCTTGGCGGTGTTCAGCGTTAATTAATGTTTAGGTGAAAATATTTAGACTCATTAAAGCTATCTTTAACTCTATTTATCTCGGTTATCATGTTATAATAATAATAAACTTTATTGCAGACCTCGGTCCATAATGTTAGTAATACATGAAACAGACTTACTTAAAAGTACAATACAAATAACAACAGACAATAATATACAAACACAATGAAGAATAACAGAACATAAAAGACAGGTGACAGGTCGACTCAAAGTAGCTACTGTGAGTCGACCCGTGTGTGCAGTCTCATCCATCTGCCAAGCATCGGGCAGTCCCACCGATCACTCAATGCCCTCAACATGCTGTGGGAGCTGACATCTGTTCTGCGTCGGAGAGAAGCGCATCGTTTACGAATGATGGCATAAAAATCATCTACCCGCGCATCGGCAAACATACCCGAAGCGCTACAAAAACGCGGCCCCACAAGCATTCTGAAGGCATTATTATATTGGACACGCAGAGCGCTGTATGCCTTCTGCGTATACTTGACCCACAGGCTGCAGGGGTAAAAAGTCTGACAATAAGCTCTAAAAAGCGTCATTTTTACCTCACAAGTACACCGTGCAAACCTGCGAGCCAACATATTGCTTCGAACAGACAGCGCCCTGCGCTCCCTCTCTATATCCAAGTCATCACACAAATTCTCGGTGACCCAGTGACCCAGGTATTTAAATTTTGAGACTCGCTTCAAGGGCATGTTTGCTAAAGAGACACACGGCACATATAAGTCTCTACTGGTGCCAACATTAAACACGACTAACTCACTCTTAGCGACGTTATACCTAAGCCCCTGAGCCACCGCATAGTCCTCGCAGACCCTTTACAAACGTCTTAACGCACTGATTGATGGACTCAGCAATACCATATCGTCTGCATAGCTAATGTTGTTCATAGCAACCCCATCAACATGACAGCCGATACCGGTATTGCTGAGCTCAACAATCAGCTGGTTAATATATAGGTTGAAAAGGCGTGGGGACGTTATTCCTCCCTGCCTCACCCCACATTCCAACCTATATTCATCGGAAAGACACCCTGCCCACCTTACATTGTTTACCTGGTTTTCATACCAGTACTCTAGTAGAGAGGTAACCTCAGGTTCTACCTTCTTCTCACTTCTTAACTTATCCCACAGCAGGTCATAAGACACAAGATCAAATGCCCTGGATAAATCTAAGAAGCACGCATAAACCGGCGTTTTCCTATCCGTATAGTACCGGACAGTCCGCTTTAGACACATAATGGCACTTTCTGTCGATAGCCCGGGCCTGAAACCAAACTGCGCATCGTGCAGACTAATCCTAGCATGTTATGATATCATGATACATGACATTTTTCGTTCCTCTATATGTCCTCTATTTATAAATATTGGTATTACCGTGCGATGCCATTTTGAAAAAAATCATAATGGCGGAACTAGGCGAGGCCAAAAAAAATTATGAAATCTATTTACAATTGCCGCAGATGTCGCGTAACATACATATGTACATACAAAAAGCATTCAACCGAATTGAGAACCTCTTCCTTGACGTCGGTTAAAAATAAATGGGTACCTTAATTTATGTGAGAAGCTCACCATACAAGACACAATGTGGTATTTTATCATAATTATTTACCTAATAAATGTTTCATGTTGTATTTTCATCAAAACATTATTATCGTTCAATGTTTAAGATGTCACTATTACTAGTTACTGGTATTTGCAGCAAAAGCCGGCGCCGGTGAAACCGGTGCGGTGCGAGATCAACCCGGCTACGATCCGCGCCGGCGGCGGGGGCGGCGGACGCGCCCCCATGCCGCAGTTCCAGATCTACGCGGAGATCGACTCCACTGTGTGCCCGCTCGACAAACCTCTTACTGGGAAGGTACTCCATTATTGCATCAATTTGATCAAATATGCCACATACCACGCGCCTATATTGCTCGAAGGGGTAGCCATTGATTTCGCACAAGATTTCGCAGTTACCAAAAACTAAAAAAATTACTGCAATGTCTCTACACCACTGGCGGACTAAGTGGGCGGCAGGGGCAACCCGCCCCGGGCCTCTGGTCCGGTGGGGACACCAAATCTTGAGAAGAACTTTTAATCAATCCCAAATAAGGTAAAAATATGTTCAGTAAGCAGTAGCTCGGGGTACGTATTGCAATATCTAAAATTAAAAGAATTAACGTAAAATAACCTACGTTCAAAATCCCTAAAATCGAAATACTTAATGTTTGTTTCACCTATATTCAAAATACCGAAAGCTTTAAAATGTCAAATGGATATATTACTGAAGTTCATAAAGCTAAAACTTGAAATTCCTATGTACCTACAAAGTTCCTTAAATTGGTTTACCTCACCGTTAATTGACCTAAATGAAAAATACCGATCTAAGTACCTATGTAAAGTTCAAAATCCAAATAAAAAGACAATTATTATAATATAATATAATGGTTACGTATTGTTGCGCGCCAAAAATAATGCTTGATATATCGCCATATATCGCCATTAGTTACCACTAGCGCCATCTTGTATCGGGTAGCAGAACTAGTACCTCGGCCTTGGTACTAGGACATTGACCCTTCCTGTAGGTACTAGTAGTTCCGAGAACTATCGACGTCGAGTCGGTCGGGACCGGTATGTACTCGAACGTTCTAGATGTTTATGTACTAGCTCTGCGGCACTATATAAGGCGGGCGCGAGTCGCGAGACATATAGTTTCGAATAAGCGATACGAGCGATAACATCGAAGGCGATATTCGAGTGCGACTTAAGAGTGATCAGTAAGTGCAATTGTGTTTCTTATTAGTGTGTTTGAATTGTAATTAGTGTTGTGATTAAAGTGTCAATTTTTGGTGATTAAATCGGCAGTTTTTATTGTCACGAACCCCAAGCTCGCAACAATTGGTGTCAGAAGCGAGGGATAAAATCATGCCGATTTTACCCAAAGACGACATGGAGGGTATCCGTACCCGGAGTCAACGCCAGCAAGAGACGGACCAGAGGCGATTTGGTGGAGCAATGCCACAGGGGTCGGAAGGCCAGCTACCGACCACGGAGGCCGGCCCGTCGACAGCTGCTCCAGCATCATCAGCACCAGATTTTGCTGCTCTGATGATGATGCTGCAGGAGCAGGCTCGCCGACAGGAGGAACAGGCTCGTCGACTGGAAGAACAGCTCCAGCGGGACAAGGAGGAACAGGCCCGCCGACAGGAGGAACAGGCTCGCCGACAGGAGAAACAGGCTCGTCGATTGGAAGAACAGCTCCAGCGGGACAAGGAGGAACAGGCCCGCCGACAGGAGGAACAGGCCCGCCGACAGGAGGAACAGGCTCGCCGACAGGAAGAACAGGCTCGTCGGTTGGAGGAACAGCTCCAGCGGGACAAGGAGGAACAGGCCCGCCAACAGGAGGAGCAGGCGCGTCGCCAGGAAGAGCAGATGCTCCTTATAAAGGACCTTCACGCTACCTTCGGGAAAGACATGAAGGAGGTGAAGGATAAGGTTGCTCAACATGACACCCGCCTGTCGGAAGCTGAAATCCGAATCGACCAAGTGAAAAACCAGATGGACAACGTGATGGCTGACGTGAAGGAAACCGTGATGGCTGACGTGAAGGAAACCGTGATGGCTGACGTGAAGAAAACGCTGGATTACCTGAAACTGGGTGATAGAATCGCAGCTCCCGTAGCTACAACACCTTCGCTACGTGGATTCAAAGTGCCACCGTTCGACGGAACTTCTTCCTGGTCGGCCTACAAAATCCAGTTTGAGGCAGTCATGAAGGCGAACGGGTGGAATAAAAGTCAGGCCATGACTGCCCTCACCCTGGGCTTGCGCGACCAGGCCTTAACTGTTCTGGAAGCTCTCGGTAAGGAAGTGACTTACGAGCAGCTCCTTGAGGCATTGGAGGCTCGGTATGGCGACGCTCACCTAGAACACGTGTTCCGTGCGCAGCTTAAGGATCGCGTGCAACGCAGCAATGAAAACCTGCAGCAGTGGGCCCTGGAAGTGGAGAAGCTGGTTCGCAAAGCTTACCACTCCGTACCTGCACTTATTGATGGGAACCTGGTGCAGGCATTCATCGACGGCATCCGCGACCTTGAAGTTAGAGTTGCTGTGAGGCTCGGTCACCACGGGATGCTGAAGGACGCCTTGGCCCATGCACTGGAGGTGGAAGCTGTGCGGCAAGATCATCGTTCCCATCGCGTCAGGGAGGTTGCAGCGGCTACAGTTCGCGAGCGCAGTAAAGGATACAGCCCTAGGTGCTACGGCTGTGGGGAAAGGGGCCACCTTCGATCCAGTTGCCCTAAGCGAACTGCAGAAAGAGAAGACAGCAGATCTCCAGAGGGCAGTGCGGCTAACAGCACCGCCCCACACCAGCAGCAGGGAAACGAGTAATAGCCAGGACTGCGGGGCGGGTGCTGGCTGATGTTCAAGGAGCCCCAAGGATTTCGATCACACAAACCCATGATGGGAATAGCCTAATCATCAAGGGCGAGGTCAACGGAACGCCGTGTAAGCTGACCATAGATACTGGAGCCTCTCGTACGGTCGTCAGTTCCCAACTTATAAGTCGGTTCCTTGGGGACTCCGCACACAACCGAGAACACATTAATTTGGTTACAGCCACCGGTCAGCGCATACCCGTCCATGGAGAGAAGAAGATAGAGTTGAAGCTAGGCAACAGAATCTACCTGCATAATGTCATCGTGGCTGATATAATGGACGATTGCATCCTGGGCCTTGACTTTATGAGGAAGAATTGTTGCGAGATTGACGTCAAGCAAGGAGTTTTGAAATGTGGACAAGAGGAACTTTTCGTGGAAGGGGCGTTACCAGGAAATGTGTACAGCCTTAAGAAGATTGTTCTTCCGCCGAGATCGGAAACGATTGTGCCGGTTAGTCTTCCTCGGAATCCTGGGCGAACTCCTCGTTGTGTACTCGTGGAAAGGGTAGACAATGACCTTCCATGGAAAGTGGCACGAACTTTGGTCAAAACCACCGACATTTCAGGGGTACGAGTGCTGAACCTTTGTGATCAGGACCAGATTATAGAAAAAGGCACACTACTCGGTACTTGCGAGGAAGTGGATTGGTTGCGTCGATGCCAATATCTATCGACTGGGACCCTCAGCAAGGATGCACAAACGAGAGTGACCACCCTTTTAGGAGACTGCCGCAGCGCTCTGTCCCAAAATGAAATGGTCAAAGCGAAGAAGATGTTACTCAGGTACGCCAATGTTTTCTCGTCAAACGATGCTGACATCGGAAAGACTGGCATAGTTCAACACAAAATAAACACGGGAGAAGAATTGCCTATCCGTCAGCGGCCAAGGAGAATGCCGGTAGCACGTGAAAAGGAAGTGGAAACCATGATTGAGGGAATGGTGAAGGATGGTGTTATTGAACCTTCATCTAGTCCATGGTGTTCACCTGTAGTGCTGGTAAGAAAGAAGGACGGCAGCATGCGGTTTTGTGTTGACTATCGTCGTCTGAATGACGTTACGAAGAAGGACAGCTATCCTTTGCCGAGAATCGATGACACGCTGGACATGCTTACTGGCGTAAAGTGGTTTAGCACGCTGGACCTGAAAAGTGGCTACTGGCAAGTCGAAATTGATCCTAAGGACAGGGAGAAAACTGCATTCTCGACAGGAAAGGGTCTGTGGCAATTTAAAGTTATGCCGTTTGGATTGTGCAATGCTCCGGCAACGTTTGAAAGGTTGATGGAACTTGTATTTACTGGGCTAATTGGCGATGCCTGTCTGGTCTACTTGGATGACATCATCATCGTAGGCCGTACGTTTGAAGAACATCTACAAAACCTGGAACGCGTGCTCATGAAGATCCAGAGTGCCAACCTCAAGTTAAGTCCGAAGAAGTGTTCACTATTCAAACGACAAGTTAGCTTTTTGGGATATGTCGTGTCTGAAGAAGGTATCCGCACGGATCCAGAGAAAATTGCTGCTGTCAAGGACTGGCCAGTTCCAAAGGACAAGACGCAGGTCAGAGCGTTTCTGGGTTTGTGCTCCTATTATCGGCGATTTTTCAAGAACTTTGCAGATATAGCCAAACCCCTGCATAAGCTAACCGAGGAGAAGCGACATTTCTGCTGGGATAATAGTTGCGACATCGCATTCCAGGAGCTAAAGGACCGTCTGTGCAAAACACCTATTTTGGGGTACCCTGATGCGAACAAGGAATTTATAGTTGACACGGACGCAAGTGACATAGGACTTGGTGGTGTGTTGTCTCAACGGAATGGTGATCAAGAGGTTGTGATAGCGTACTTCAGCAAGTCATTGTCAAAGCCGGAAAGGAACTATTGTGTTACGAGACGGGAACTGCTTGCTGTGGTAAAGTCATTGCAGTATTTTAGCAAATATCTTCTGGGGCGGAAATTCCACTTACGAACTGACCATGCTGCACTGAAATGGCTATTGCAGTTCAAAAACCCAGAAGGACAAGTTGCGAGATGGATTGAACTACTGCAGGAATACGACTTCGTGGTCGAACATCGCAGCGGAAAATCTCATGGCAACGCAGATGCATTGTCAAGAAGACCTTGTCCTGAAGACTGCAAGCATTGTACTAGACAAGAGAGTAAGGAAGTGGTACCTGTGAGGATGCTCAAGACAGACCTCAACAACGAGTGGAAGGAAAGCCTACAACGTGCACAGCAGGAAGATTCGGACATTAAGCCGATTCTGGAGTGGATGAAGGCCAGAGCTCCTAAGCCCAGGTGGAGTGACGTCTCAGCGATGAGTTCGGTCACAAAAAGCTATTGGGCCCAATGGGACAGCTTGGTGGTTCAGGATGGAGTCCTGTGCCGTAAATGGGAAAATGCTCGGGGAGACAGCTGTCATTTGCAAATGGTTGTCCCTAAAGCTCAAGTACCGGATGTTCTACAGCTGTACCATAATGGTTGTTCAGGAGGTCATCTGGGAGTAAAACGGACTCTACTGAAGATACGAGAACGGTTTTACTGGGTCCACTGTCGGGACGATGTCGAGGATTGGTGTCGCAAATGTACAAGTTGTGCAGCTGTAAAGGGACCCCAGACTCGTAGTAGGGGTGCATTGAAATTGTACAATGTTGGTGCACCATGGGAGAGGATAGCCCTTGACGTTGCGGGGCCGTTTCCGGAAAGTGAAAGTGGTAACAAGTACTTCATGGTTGTGATGGATTACTTCACTAAGTGGCCGGAAGTCTTCGCCATTCCAAATCAAGAAGCTTCGACAGTTGCGGATAAATTAGTTCATGAAGTCTTCTGTCGTTTTGGAGTACCTTTGGAGATTCACAGTGATCAAGGAAGGAATTTTGAGTCCCAAATATTCCAGGAAACTTGTCGAGTGATGGGTACTCATAAAACAAGAACGACTTCTTACCACCCACAATCGGATGGAATGGTGGAACGATTTAATCAGACACTGGAGAGGTACCTAGCGAAAGTTGTGGAAAATCGGCAACGAGATTGGGACAAGCACATACAACCATTTTTGTTGTCATATCGAAGCGCTGTTCACGAGAGTACATCGGTGACGCCAGCTTTCGCAAACTTCGGAAGAGAACTACGGCTACCTGCAGACCTGATCACCGGAATACCACCTGATGCCCCACGCAGTGTAACTGATTATGCAAATGATTTGCGGAACAAGATGAATGACATTTATGAGCACGTCCGACAATCGGGCCAGCAAATGTCTGAAAGGATGAAAACCCGTTATGACCGCAAAATGAATAATAAAGGGTTCGACGAAGGTTCACTAGTGTGGTTACACAATCCAGTCCGCAGCAAAGGGAAATCTCCTAAGCTTCAAGCTAAATGGGACGGACCGTACCGGATTGTGACAAAGATCAATGATGTAACCTACCGGATACAGAAAGGTGCAAGAGGTACTCCTAAGATCGTCCATGTGGATCGACTGGCGCGTTATTATGGAGCCAATAATGCTCGGGACGAGCATGTCTTAGGAGGGGGCAGTGTTGCGCGCCAAAAATAATGCTTGATATATCGCCATATATCGCCATTAGTTACCACTAGCGCCATCTTGTATCGGGTAGCAGAACTAGTACCTCGGCCTTGGTACTAGGACATTGACCCTTCCTGTAGGTACTAGTAGTTCCGAGAACTATCGACGTCGAGTCGGTCGGGACCGGTATGTACTCGAACGTTCTAGATGTTTATGTACTAGCTCTGCGGCACTATATAAGGCGGGCGCGAGTCGCGAGACATATAGTTTCGAATAAGCGATACGAGCGATAACATCGAAGGCGATATTCGAGTGCGACTTAAGAGTGATCAGTAAGTGCAATTGTGTTTCTTATTAGTGTGTTTGAATTGTAATTAGTGTTGTGATTAAAGTGTCAATTTTTGGTGATTAAATCGGCAGTTTTTATTGTCACGAACCCCAAGCTCGCAACAGTATTATAATAACTACAGTTAGTTATTCTAACTATTTTCGATATAACTATGGTTGATCCACATACATATTATGTTCATAACACATATTGGTCGACTGAACTACTGGTTTACTTACTTAAGAGGGCTATCACATTTTTTTCTTGCTTAGAGCGTTTGACTCGAGTTTTGATGTATTATTATGGGTTAACTAAAGCCACAATAGTAAAAAAATACATGCCCGAGAAAGTTTGATTCCTTCTTTTGAAAGTCTATTAAGAGGGCACCGACCAAACGCCGACCGCGCAGTGGCGCCCGCATCGTTTGTTTGGTTACTTATTTTATTTTAGAATGAAAATGTAGAAATAAGCACGTTAAGTTGTGCTCCACAGGGTTATACGCTAACATTATTATAAACGGTAGTTTCACATTGTTTAGTTTTATTATTGTTTTGTTTTATTTATTTTTAATCATAACATGGTGAAGACAGTCCGTGTTTTTTTTTTCGCTGCACTACGTAGGTATAATCAAAGAGATTGGGATTGGATTTGGAATGTCCTTACTTTTTCTACAGGAGAAGATAATTCATCTTCTCCTGTAGAAAAAGTAAGGACATTTTGCGATATAATGAATTCTAATTGTTAAATATTCTTTGCTTATCAATTTAATCAACAAATTTCTATGATCATCCAATACATCATTATCGAATGAATGTTCGAGTAAATCATCAAAAATTGACGTTGGTAGCAATATTTGCGATATTTTATTTATCATTGACAAAAAATACTTGGGTTGTCCTAAAACTTTGGAACCTGCACGAATTTCGTATTCACGTAGAATTTTTTCAGCGGTTTTGCAGACTTTGCACACCCCATCGGAGGGTTTTATAAGACCACCTCTATCTTTAATAGAAATCAAAGAAAATGATGCTTGGCTGAATTTATTTTCCAAACATTGGACACATTTTTCGCAGCTTAATTGTTTTTTTATTTTCCGCAATACAAAGCCTGCTACATAATGTACAACGTGATTTGCGTACTCCGTCAAAGTTCGTACGCTCAAAACATAGTCGTGGTCAAATATGGCACTCGATACATCTGCAAGTTTGACAAGCCTT
This sequence comes from Luperina nickerlii, assembly GCA_963855955.1. Lineage (NCBI taxonomy): Eukaryota > Metazoa > Arthropoda > Insecta > Lepidoptera > Noctuidae > Luperina > Luperina nickerlii. The sequence goes on from OY979671.1 coordinate 23,903,255, forward strand.
CTATTTCCTGTGGTCGAATTTATTATTTCTTTATATTTTTGAACGTTATAATTGAGAACTGTTACAGTTTCTAATGGTGGTGGTGGTGGTGGTGGTTTCTGATGGTTCAATTACCGGTTGAACCATCTTTTAATTGTGCGTGCACAAGTAACCTTTTATAAGCAGCACGGAACATTCGAGCTGAAGGGTTGTTATTGAAACCACATTTTGACCTGATGGCTCCGAAAAACAATTCTATGTTGTCCTGGCACTGCAGCTATTTTTAACCTGCGCCATTTATGACCAATGTTATCTAATAAAGCAGTCATCGCTGAAATGTTTGGAACAAATACGATGTTGGTTTTTCCATTCCCATTTGTTACGTGCAATAGCGTTGATCCATTTTTGCCTCATATCAACATCGGAGGGAAATCTGAAAATGACAAAAAAAAATCATAGCCACACACGAGTTTAAATTATTATACCATGAGCCACATGCATTTTTGGCAACTGTCATTTCATTACTAATACGTACGATTCGCTTGCAAGACCGTAGGTATTTAGGTATTTATTTCACTCTTAAATATTTAATCCTTCCCAAAACTACGTGTGAAGAAAACTAATGCAATAATTTAGATGACGCTAGTTCTATCGATATTCTATCGATAGTTTATTTTTGCAAGCACTATTGCAAAAATGTATATGCCGATTTAAAATTTATGATTTCCATGTAATCGAACTATTAAATTGCATAAAATATTGATTTCAAAACACTACCGTGTACACTTCGTTCAAATAATTAGAAAAAATGCCAAAATAACCTACAATGAGAATGCAAAACTGACAAAATGACCATATTTGATTACTTACCGATGGTAGCTTATGATTTCCGCATCATTTTCTTTGCGGGATGAATGTGATTTACATCGCACTATAATGCAGGACATTATTAATTCTTTAAGCTTTGCGATTTACACTAAATCACTGTTAATTTTGTACAATTTTTACAAAAACACGTAAAATCAACGAAGCACTTCAACTCGCATGCGCCCTTATGCATTATACGAAAAATTGCGATGAACAAAGTCATAGACAAAAACCTGAGACGTTAAGTAGCTTTTAAACTTAGTATCATAAAGGTAGCCAAGGTAACCAAATTGACGTTTGCTTTGTGACGTTTTGCATTTTGAGCAACCTACATCTGTCTCTTTCTAATGCTGTTATAAGTGTATAAGAAAACAGAGACGACTATATTACTTAAATTTAGCTTCCTTCTATGCTTTAGTTATAGTTCTGAGATCTAATCGTTCTGCAATCTAGTAGTCCAGGAGGCACCAATCCTGAAAGCTCCGTGATCACGGATTCTAATATATTTAATAAAAAATAAAAGTTAACGTTTAGACGAACAAGATTTGCTTGGTCGGCGTGGATTTGATTGGCCGGAAATATTTTAATTAAATTATTTATTATTAAATTTCCATAATTTTTTTCCGTCATCACAGATTTTGATCAATCTTATATAGAATTTTGTGTGAAATTATGTTCAACAAGAAAAAAATCCGGCCGACCAATGATTTTTAGCCGGAAAGGTCACGTATACCTATTTGAATGGTGTGATAAGGTAAAATTTATCCATTATCATGGAAACCTTTTTTTTTTAATTCATGCGTTTTAATGTCACATTTATGATTATCTTGGTATGCGTGCTTACAAACTGCCGAAAGTATCGCGCATACCAAATTTTATTGTGTGAGTGAGGATTATACTGTTATAGATTTCACTTACTTGATGACATTTCTTTTAGTCTTTCTTCTACCTCTGGTCTCTTCCTTAAGTTTTTAACTATTTATTATACTAATTAATATGGAAAAGAGGAAATACAGGAAAACTTATTTGGGTTGATTATATAATAAATGAAGGTTGATACAAAAAATATGTTCAATTCAAGTTTATTAATCAATAATCATCTACATCATTATCATCAAAATTATCATTTCTCTCTTCTTCTGATTCTTTGCTTTCTTCCTCATTCTGTTGGCAACTTAATATTTCCTCAACCTTTAACGGTGCCGATGGGCCAATGTACCACAATGGTTCGAGTTTACTGGATTCATTTACTTGCTATCCACATTCTGTTGGATCATATAATGTACAAATAGGTTCAGTAGCATTTTGCCACATTGCGTTTACAAAAATAGTGCGTAATATTTTTTGCGTTATTCAAAGAGCAAGAAGTATGGATCACAACCAAAACCAATAACGAAATAAATTACGTAAATTGTACACAACTCGCAGAAAAGCTAGGTTCATCAGTCTGTCGAGCTCTACCGGGCTTCCATGCTTTTACAGGTTGTGATTATACAGCAGCTTTTGTTCGTAAAGGAAAAATTAAAGCTTACAACCTGTTACAAAATGAAAAATATCAGAACATGTTCGAGCATTTAACAAATCCGGAAGACATAAATGATAAAAAAGACAGATTTAGTTCAAAGATTTACAAATGAAATGTATAACGTAAAAATAATGATGTTCATATTGCAAGATTTGAATTATTCTTAAATTTTTTTGCAAGTACAACTGACAAAGAAAAATTTTACAAAGGTATGATAAATTTCAATTCAAATAATATTCCATCATGCTGGAAAACTTTAACGCATAAAAATAAAATGTTCTAAATGATTTTTTATAAAATCTTTTCAAAGTTCTCTTCGCTATCCTCTATACAAAGTTTCATGCGTCTGAACTAGTTTACGAAACACTTTTTCCAGTCCGCCGCAGACACCTCGTTTACAGCCTGCTCGAACGCTGACAGCTCATATTCCGGCGACGAAAATTGTATCCCTTTGAGCTGATTTTTTATTTTTGGGAATAAAAATATGTCACACGGTGCTAGGTCAGGAGGGCTGTAAGGAGGGTGACCCAGGAGTTTGACCGGCGTGCTGTCCAGGAAGTCCCTCGTTTTGAGCGCGGTGTGCGAAGGCGCGTTGTCGTGATGGAGCAATAGCCAGCGGAGTGTTTTGTCGCTTGTTGCTCACAACAGAGAAAACTTCTGCCAAGCATTTGGTAGTATACCATTCAACGTTGATGCTTCTTTGGTTCCGTAAAGGAATTGACACCAAGCAGCCAGTCAAATTGAAAAAGCTCGCGATCAAAATCTTCCCCCCGCTTCTAGATCGCTTTACTTTGGTAGGCGTTGATTCGTTTTGAAACACCCAAACCGTCGACTGGCGCTTCGTTTCTGGATCGTATTGATAAATCCAAGGCTCATCACCTGTAACGATGTCGCAAAAATGCCGAGACGAGCCTGCTTCAAATTTGTTATCATATTACGGCGCCATTCCACTCGGGCCTGCTTCTGAGCATCGGTGAGGTTGTGCGGCACCCAACGTGAAACTATCCTCCTCACGCGAAGATGCATGTGTAGAATGTCGTGAAGGCTTCCCGATCCAACCTGCAGTATGTGCTGAATCTCTTGATACATAACTCGCCTTTTGTCTTGGATAAAATTTTTCACTGCTAGCACGTTTTTTTCCGTAACAGCCGTCAAAGGGCGACCACTTCTTTCTTCATCCCCCAAAGTTAGTCAACAGCGCTTGAATTTGTTATACCAACGATACACAGTTGCCTTAGAAGGGCCTTCATACATGAATACCATTTGAAGTCTATCGTACGATTCGTCCGGTTTCAGGCGACACTTGACGTTTTTATTGAACCCACCCGAGTAACAGCTTCCTCTGCCACTTGTATAGATAATATTTTCTGTAACTGTGATTATTTGCACAAACAAATTGTAAATAAGTTGCCATCTGATCACAGTGGACAAACACATTTTGCTCCTACATCCCTTTACAAAAATTTTTAATAAGGTTTAGGACAATTACATGTAAAAATTTAGAAACATTAAATAATTCTTTGGCCAGTAAATTATGTGTTCAGAGTTTTAATAATTTATGTGACCCAAATGAGTTCTACGCCGAGTTCTTTTCACTATTAAACACTCAATTTAATGACACTTTCCCACTAAAGACTAAAAGTATTTACACAAAGTTTTTATTTAGTGATCGGGCGACTCCACGTATTCGTAAAAGCAGGGAAAACCTTTTTGAACTTTATGGCCTGAAGCAGCATATGAATAGCACAAGCTTTCATCAGTATGTTGCAACATATTCTAAGACTTTCAAAAGTGTATGCAAAACAGCAAAAGCTCTTTATATTAGCAATAAAATAAAATCAGCCGATGATAAAATAAAAACTACCTGGCAAATAATAAACAATGAAACAGGTAGGAAGAAACAGCGTAATACTGAATTTAATTTAGAGACTGCTCGTGGCCCCATCAATTCAGATATAGAAATTGCTCAGGAATTTGAATTTTTTTTTGCTAATATTCCCATTAAAACTACTGAAGCTTTAAATTCCTCACCCGCGCTTTCTGCTGACTTACTTAGAAAGAATGTTGAGGCATGCCCTTCGGAGTTTGGGTTTCAACATACAAGCCCCCAGGCTGTTATAAAAGCTTTTAAAGATCTTAAAATTAAATCAACAGAAGATCTCTGGGGAATGTCTGTAAAAGTTTGTAGATCTATCATCGAAACGATGGCGCCCTATTTAGCTTTCATATTTAACATCAGTGTAGACCAAGGAGTCTTTCCAGATCTCATGAAACACAGTAAAGTAGTTCCTTTGTTCAAATCCGGTGATAGTAAAGACCCCAACAATTTTAGGCCTGTCTCAATTCTGCCGGTTCTCAGTAAAGTGTTTGAAAAGTTGATGCTCAATCAAATGTTACGCCATTTTAATAAAAATTCCATCTTTCATGAACATCAGTACGGTTTACCAAAGGGCGTTGTACCACTGACGCCGGTGTCAACCTAATAAAGAACATTTTTAACGCTTAGGAAGAAGCACAAGATGCCATTGGAATCTTTTGCGACCTCTCTAAGGCGTTCGATTGCGTAAACCATGAGACACTTCTGCTGAAACTTGAGCATTATGGGATTAGGAATTTAGCTCTTGATTTACTAAAGTCATACCTAAAAGATAGAAAGCTTAAAGTTCAAGTAAACGGCGTAAACTCATTAGGGTCTGAAATAGCAATGGGCGTTCCTCAAGGTTCGATATTGGGTCCATTCCTCTTTTTAGTTTACATTAATGATTTACCCCAATTACTTCAAAATCAACCGAAGATGGTGTTATTTGCAGATGACACCTCATTGATCTTTAAGATAGACAGACGGGCACAAAATCTTGACGACGTGAATAACTCTATTCTTCAGATCCAAGATTGGTTTACGGTAAATAATTTGGTACTAAATGAAAAGAAAACCAAATGCATTAGATTTAAATTACCTAATGTTAGAAGTAGTGAATGTGACATCATATTGAATGGAGAAAAACTGGAATTTGTTGATCAAACTGTTTTTCTGGGAATCACGCTAGACAACAAATTGCAATGGGGACCTCACATAACATCTCTTGCGGGGCGGCTTAGCTCGGCCGCTTATGCTGTTAGAAAGATAAGACAGTTAACTGATGTAGAAACCGCGCGTTTAGTCTATTTCAGCTACTTTCACAGCATTATGTCGTACGGCATTTTACTATGGGGTCGAACTGCTGACATTGAATCCATCTTTATTTTGCAAAAAAGAGCTGTCAGAGCCATTTATAATCTACGTCGCCGCGAATCTCTCAGGGAACTTTTTAAAAGGATTAATATTATGACGGTACCTTGCCAATTCATTTATGAAAATATTATGTATGTAAGAAAAAATCAACATCTTTTTAATAAAATAAGCGATAGACATAATTTTAATACTAGAAATAAAGATAAAATACATCAACCATTTTTCAGATTAGCCAAGGTACACACATCTTTTATGGGGTACTGTGTTAAATGTTACAATAAAATACCTTGTGATATATTGCAATTAAATGAAAGAAAATTTAAAGCTCATATTAAACGTACACTTTGTAAACAAGCAAACTATAAATTAGAAGATTATATCCAAGATAAGAACGCTTGGAAACATGCTGGTCCTGCTCCATAGGACAATCTAGAGTCTAGAAAAAATCAAACGGGTTGCTAATTTAATTGTAAATTTATTAATTTTTTTATTTAAATTGATTTACATTCTGTAACTACTGAACTCACACCCTGACTTATTATTTGTAATTTTTTATTTTTATTTAAATGAAAGTCGTTTACTTTTACCATGTTTGTAAATATGTGAACACCATGTATCTATCAGATAATTAATTTATGTCATGGTTTCTTTTTTAATTCTTTTACCTATTGTGGTATAGTAATTTTATTTTAGGTGCATCGTCTTCACATATTATGATTATATAAAATGTATGCAAAATATTGAAAGAATTTTAAAAGAGTAACGGTGGAGTTTCTTGCCCGTTCTTCTACATACGAAAACTACCTTTTGGAATGGGCGACTAGAATCAATTCTATTTGTTGTAATTTTTGACGTTCAAAAGTGCCTTTTATGTGCCTATTTGAAATAAATGCTTTGACTTTGACTTGAAATCCTAAAAAATCATAGCGCGAAAATGTTCCCGGCGCAGATCCATTTTTTAATTATTATTTTATCATTATTAGGCTGTGATGTCTCACTGCAGGGCAAAGGCCTCCCTACTCTTCCTTCTCTTTCGACTTCTCTCTGTTCAAAGCTGTTAAGGACCAACTCTTGTTGAAAAAGTCCAGCTCATCCCGCCATCTCCGTCTGGGCCTGCCACGATGTCGTTTGCCATTAAAATGGACCCATTGGGTCGTAAGTTTGGCCCATTGTTCGTCTGACATATGGCAGATGTGTCTAGCCCAGGGGCGTGCCTTTTACTAAAGCCGAAAAGCCCGGCTTTCAATCAAACGTGAGCCTAAGAATACAAAAAAAAAAACTACACAAGTAAACTTGTAAATAAACCAACTCAATCATGTCGCAAGAATTGATAAGAATAATAAAAAATAAACTCGCGCGTCCCGGCCGCCCGCTATACGTACGACTCAAGGTTGCCAGGTTTACATGCTCAAAGAATAATATTTCAATACCGCGCAGTTTTCATCACGCGCATCGTTGCCAAACATCTCCAATGCCGCTTCGCGAGAATGCAAAAACAAATATCGTCCCATCTCGCTCGCACGAGCTGGCTTTATATCAGGCTTCTACACCTCCGACTATTTGTATAGAAATTGTTCACGTTGTTGATAACATTAGTATGTACTCATTCCGCAAATTGTACTGATTTTAAAGCCTGGCTTTTGATTTTTTATGAATGGAACGTGTAACGACGCGGGTGTGTGTAAATAGTAAGAGCGCGAGTCGCTGCGCAAAGCTCGAATTTCTCTATAATCAATGAATGATGCAATTTCAAATTAGTTTTTTTTTTTAAGTTTAAATTTGTTTTGAGCGGTTACTGATGCTTTTTGTTTTTTTTTTTTCATTTTCTGTGTAGATAAGTGTTGTGATTAGTTTTTGCGTTGTTTACCTTTGTTTTAAAGTGATAAAAAAGTTTCTTATCATTAAAATGAATTCGGAAACGCATACAATAGTTCCTTGTGTGTGATGGATTAATGTGTGCGCAATCGTTACTCGGAAAGGTAAGTAGGTACTTTGAGTTTTATAGACAATTATAGTCTCATTACTTCACCTAAACCCCTAATTTAGGTATTTTTCAGAAATCGAAATCACGTAAATAGGCATTTTAGTCGATCAGCGTACAATACTCATTGGATTGTAGGCTGCTCTCATAACAACGATAATATTCTCTTCGTTGCATTATTTTCTCAAAAAAAAATACCGCTTGGAATACACCAGGTTACGATGATTTAAATAACTTCGCTGGTGCCAGTAAAAGACATCAGAATTCTCAAAAGCACATGAACACTGTTATTTCATTCTGTAGTTTTCAGGTAGTTTTGGTAAAACACGAATGGAAACTTCTATAGCTCGTCAATTATGTGACGACATTTCCAAATACAATACGCGTGTCGATCACATCACAATGGCGCTGTTTTTCAAAGGTTACTGTTGATGTTGTGCTTGTGTGTCATTTAGCACAACAATAACTTCCTTTCCGAGGTCACGTTGTCATCTGTCTGTGGTAAAAAAGCGAAGAATGAAGAGTTATGGCTGTTCACATTGTGAATAATTCAAATTATAAATATTATCAACATCGTACAAGTGGTACCCAACTGATAAGGCGCGTCGTGAATCTTCGTTCGCGCAGAAACGAAAGTATGGCCCCGAAAATTAACGAAAGAATGCTTAAAACTTACAATCAACCTTAGAACACTATTATAAGGTTCATAATACACTGCAGCTGTTAGTTCCGTCTCACTCGCAAGGCACGCCCCTCCGCACAATTAAACTTCGTGCCAATTTTATCGGGCCACCAGTTTTCATCAAATATATATTTAATGAAAAATACAGGTTATTGAAAATATACGATTTATTTAATAAACAAATCGGTATTTATTTAGTAAACAATATAAATAGTAAAGTAAAAAATAAACAAATAAAAATATAAAAAACTTAATCTAAAGGCCGCACTCCTTCTATCCCAATATCACTCTGAGCGTCGTCGCTACTATTACCATCACGACTCGAACTATCCGATGAGGATGATGTATCTTCGTTGGTGTTTATTACAAATTGGTCCAATCTATCGTCGATGGCCTCTTCCAATGTCATAAATTCGTCTTCGCATTTGATGGCATGATCTACAACTTTTTTCCACTCGTCTGGCCCGATGGATGCGAATTTTTCAGACAAAAAACACTGCACTTCGGTCAAATTCATGGCAACATTGAATTTGCTTACGTGACCTTTCACCTGCGACCAAATGTTTTCTATCGGATTGAAATCCGGATGATATGGAGGGAGCCTTAACACTGTGTGGCCGTGAGCTTCCATTATGGTGTCAAGCGAGTACTTTACATAGAGATGCTTATGGCGTTTAATTATATCGTACAATTCCGGTTTAAACGCTTTGATATTCAAAGGTATGTTTTTATCTTTTAACCACTCCTGCATAATCTTTTTTGCAGAGTTACTGTTCGGTGCCCTGTCCTCTAATGTGCTATGGTATGACGCATTGTCAATGACAAACACAGAATTCAGTTGGAGGTTGGGAATTAATTTCTCTTGCAACCATTTCTCGTAATTTTCATTGTTCATCTCACTGTGATAGTCTCCTGTGTTCTGAGCAGATTTGTACATGAGCAAAGCATTTGGTATGAATCCATTAGCACCACCAGCATGCACTATAATCAACCTCGGTCCCTTCGAAATTGGTTTTTTTAGGCCTTTGCCTTGACCGTCAGACCAGGCTTGTTCCTTAGTGTGTGTCGAATGAACATAAGTCTCGTCGCCATACACAATAGGTCTCCCTTCATGGCGATACTTTTTATTTTTCTTAAAAACCGTATTCTTAATAGCCTTACTTCGTCTTTTTCCGCCAGCAACTTACGGTTCGTTTCCGTTATCTTAAACTTAAATCCTATCTCTTTTACGATTCGGCGCAGAGTTTCTCTGCCCCCTTCGAAGTCGATATCTCTTTTTAATTTCTCCAATAGCGCTCTCATTGTGACTACCTGTTTTTCTTCGCGGTGAAAGTCATAAATTTTCCTGCGTATGGCTTGGTATGAAAAATCGTCCAATTCCTTACGATAAGTTTTTTTCAATTTACCCTTTTTCGGCGTTCTAAAGGAAGGCTTCGCAGTGTTTTCACTCGTATGTTGATCCTTCTCTTTAAGAATTCTCGTTATTGTTCGTTTTGAAATTTTTGTAGCTTCGGCTGTTCGGTCAATAATTTTCAAAAATCGATCTTTTATAAATGTCGTGTTCTTAGACTCCTGAGCTTCTTTCTTCATAAACTCGTGCACATTGAAAAATATTTCCCGAGCTTGACTTTTAAGTGGTAGCCCCCTTTTTAAAGAACTCATTTTAAACCATAAAAAGAAAACACTTTTGTTGCCACTAAGTGTACTTTTGCCTGCTGCGCGTGCACTCGATCAGAAGTATGGCGGCTGACTAACATGCCACGCGGCGCGCGCTATTATGGCGGCAGCTGCCGACCAATAGCGGTACAGGAAAAAGAAGCGCGGTGCGTGGAGCGTGCCGATTGGTCAATAGCATTTCCCGCGCTTTGAAAATTCATCTTCTGCGCAGGTACATCGGTAAGCCATATCAGTTGGGTACTACTGTAAACAATTGTGTAGTTAGAAATCAATCAATTATTTATGCGCCATCTAGTGGCCACTCGGCCAGATTGTAAAAGCGACTGTTGGGGGCGAGTGAAATATGAACTAACTCGAGGAGCTCTGTTGTGCCAATAATGTTAATAGATGGCTTATATCATATTGTACGCGAAACTTATCTCCAAAATGAAAGTTACGATTTTGTAAAGGATTACCAATAGATACTCTTAGTAATTAATTTATATAAGAAAAAAATAGTGCTATTAAAAAACATTCATTTATAGCTATTAGCAAAAACCTAAAATTATGAAATACGAATATTAGAACTAAAACGACTCAGTCGGTAGGCACAACATTGACAGGCGATACAGTAGGTTTTTTTTTTTAAGTATGTTGGTTGCCTTAAATTTGAACCCTAGGCACGCCACTGGTCTAGCCCAGTTCAATTTTAGCGTGGCAGCTTTCTAAGTGACATCAGTTATCTTTGTGATGGAACGGATGGTCGTATTCTTAACCCGGTCTCTTAATTTCATACCCAGAATACTCCGTTCCATAGCCCTCTGGCAAACCTCGAGCGTGGACCTCTGCTGATTTGTCAAATACCATGTTTGACCACCATATGTGAGGATGGGAAGTATGCACACGTCAATGAGTCTTCTCTTAAGGGACAAGGGAAGGTCACCCTTCATTAGGTCTTTCATGGCCCAATAGCTCCTTAAGGCATTTTCGGTGTGTCTTGCAATTTCATTGTTTTGTCTTGTCTGGAAAGAGACTATTTGAGCAAGATAGAGATACTCAACAACGTATTCAACCTCCCTACCCGCTACAGTGATCCTGCGATGCGCGCTGTTCGTCATCAACTTGGTCTTTGACATATTCATCTGGAGTCCGACCTCTAGGCTTGCCGTGCCAAGTTCGACTAGCATCTGTGTCAACTCGGAGGCTGAAGACGAAAAGAGCACAATATCGTCGGCGGAACGGAGATTAGCTAATCTCTTATGGCCGACCATAATGCCCCTTTCCGTTCAGCCCGCTGCCAGCTTTCGGAAGACTTCCTCCTTCTCTATCTGGAAGGACGGTCCAGTCATGGAACTGATCTTAATCGCTGCAGTGCTGTTCATATAAATAATTTTTAGAAGATTAATGTAAGTGGTGTCTATGTCTTGATTCTGCAGGGCGTTAAAAATTGAGCTATGGGTGATACTATCAAAAGCTTTTGAATAGTCCACAAAGGCGATATAAAGTGGGACCTGTAATTCTAAGTGTTTCTCGATAATTTGGTTGATGGAGTGACGGTGATCAGTAGCAGTGGCCACGGCGAAATCCGGCCTGTTCAGGAAACTGTTGTTTGTCTAGTGATCCTGATTTCGGTCTTGATTACTTTAATAAAGGCTTTGTACAGGTGCGAAACCAGACTGATAGGGCGATAATTATTAATGTCTCTTTTGTCACCCATTTTATGGAGGAGAATAATTAATGAGTGGCAAAATTTGTGTGGTAGAATTCCGGTTTTTAAAATGCTGTTGAAGAAATTCGTAATATGTGGAAGAAGAACCGGCTCTCCTATTCTTAAGGCTTCCGTCGTTACGCCATCTGCGACTTCCCAACCTGTAAATGGTGGAATCTGATCAGAGCACGAATACGTTGTTGTGTTAGGTTGAATGGTCGGCTTCTCACTGTATAGATTTCTGTAAAATCCAGTGTAATGTTTAAAATTTTGTCTCTATCGTTCTGCCTCGCACCTGAACAATCCCTTAAACAGGCAACAGTAGGTCGCCCTTTGCTTGAAATTCCCTATTTTGCTGATTTTAAAGATGTATTTTGTTCTAAAGCAATCTTGATGTGTATTGTAGTTTCTTTAATATCTCTACGGATACTACGCTTTACAAGTTTATTTGTAGCGGTGTACACTGTGGTGTACATGGCTAGTTTGTGTCTCTCTTCGATCAGTTGTTTTGTTTTTACCGTCTTTTTTTTTAAGGATGGGAAATCATCAAATGACTCCTCCCGCTCTGGGTGGAGCGGTAGGGAGTGTCAGACTCTTACTGACTAAAACCCACCCGTGTTCCTTCCTTAGCCCTTTATGTTCCGGGCCAGCGGTAACCCTTTCGGACAATCCCGCTGACCCGGCAGGCTTCGGCCCTTGCGGGCCCTTTCGTTTGATGCTGAAATCTCTTTGAGGCGCGCATGGAACACGTACGCGCCGTCCGGCACGGGCCTGGTCCTGATCGGACGGTGAGCTACCCATTACTCTCCGCCCGCAGGCCCGCGCCTACGGTGGCCGGGAGTCGTCGCGCGGCTCCCGACGCCCGGAGCGTTACCCGCGGCGGCTGGGACGGGAGGCTCTCTCCCTCAGCCGTCCCGCCGCCTCCTTCGCTAGCATGACTGCTTCGCAGAAGGAGGCGACTGCCCCACACTCCCTCTCGCCCCGGACCATGGCTTGAACCAGGCCCGGGCGCGAGATGTCGTCGCCCGTTACCGTCTTTATTTTTTTTTTATTACTGACCGTTTTTATAATCTCTTTGATATTGTGTTTGAACATTATCTTCATCTTTTGTTCCTAATAAAGTAAAACTATTTTTCTTTTAACTACGTAGTAATGTTATCATTAATCACTACAAAACTGATCACAAAGAACTTATTTTTTGCTTAGAGCCAAAACAGTGCAGAAATGTTGTATGTAATCTCATGGTTGCTCAGTTTTTCATTAATGCACTATTTTTTATTTAGATATAAATTTACCACAGAGGTTTAATGTCTCCCATTAAGTTTAATATCAAATGTATGCTAATCTAATGATTAAAAATATACTGGCTGAAAATAAAAATCGACTGAATAAAACCGACTCGGTGAAAAAAAAACAAATGGCGCGCATTTTGTACCATTGTAAAACTTTGATACTTCATATTTAGAAAGAAAATATTTGAAAAAATGGAAATAGCGATAGCGATATGAATGCAACTCCAGAAAGTATAAAAACAGCGGCAAATTAAATTGTTAATAACCTTTTGCCGCAAAAGTTGCGGGATAAATATTTATTAAAAGCTTAGAAAAATTTTGTGTTCATTAACTTGAGTTTTTATTTTGAGTAAGTACGTATATTTTATCACGGTAGGTAGATTGGTAGTTATAAGAAAAGTAGATTACGCACCTTGCTAAAGTGATTAATTAATGCACTAGTGTTAATTTAGTGTCCTTGCGTGCGCGCTCGGGCACCAACATAACTCTCGTGCATTAATAACTCACTTTGCGCTCGATGCAACAATCTACTATTTTTCGCAATACTTTCTGAGTGGCCTGGTAAGTCGACAAAGCAACATTTCCGTACGAATACAAATGTTCAAAAGAAACCTGACCAAGAATTTAGAGTTAAGGTGTGAAATATTTCGATTTTCGAGCCCTTGTCGCTCGCTCTCGCAAGGATGCGAGAGCTTGCTTTTGCTTTGCGTGAACAGCATATTGAGGATAAGAATATGCACCTCCCTGAAAAAACCCTGCCCTGCTGCTTGCGAGGCCCAAGATATATGTAGGTAGCAACTATTAAGCACGTTATACATTCTTTTTTTTAGGCATTATTCATTTTTTTTGCAAAATGTTACTAGAAATACAAGTACCCACATAAACTGAGAGCCTTGGGGCCTCATTTTGTTTTACCGCCCCGGGCCCCCGTCAGGCTTAGTCCGCCACTGCTCTACATAGTTTTAATATTGTGTTGAAGAGAATTTTATTTTCCTAGCATACATATCATATAGCATAAGCATAATCAGCCTATAACGTTGCCACTGCTGGGACACAGGCCTCCGCTCCGTGAGAGGGAGTGGGCCGTAATCCACCACGCGGGCCCAGTGCGGATTGGTGAATGTCACAATATCATATGTATGCTTACATGGCGATAACTATGATTGGTCCACATCCTTAGATCCGCGTAGACGAGTGCTCAGTGCCGATCAGGTCGATAGAACTGCAGCTGGTGCGCGTCGAGACCTGTGGCTGCGCTGAGGGATACTCCAAAGACGGTCAGTGCAGTTTTCTTAACTAATTACTTACCTACTTGCAAACCCAGGCACAGGGTCTCACGAGCCCACTCTGGAAAATCGAAACTAACTTACGAGTAACACTTCGTTTGTATGATAAGTTCCTAAAAATCCTGACCCCTTCAGCTGTATGAGAAATCATAAGAGCTTGTTTTCCCAGCGACGGAGATCCAGAACATCCAGATCGGCGAGGGCGACGTGTGCCGCTCGCGCGACATCCCGCTGTACATGGTGCTGCCGCGCCTCTTTACCTGCCCCACCACCACCACCGTCAACTTCAAGATAGGTACCTACTACATCACATACACACATACATAAATTAGTTACGTAATCAATGTGCGTGCGAGATTACTTACTGTTTCACATTTTGTTTCAGAATTCGAGCTCAACATTGCAGTTATTTTTGACGACGATTATTTAGTGACTGAAAACTTTCCAATATTGCTCCTGAGGAGTAGATAGATAAGATTAAGAATATAATATATTATTAGTGTAATATATCTCATTATTACTATTAAAATTATATTTATACTCCTTAGTAACGTATTATTTTATTTAAGTACAAGTTGTAAACTACTAAAGTCAATACTCTTGTAGCACTCGCCCTCGGCTAAATAAACACTAGTTTCACTGGATCGGTAAATGGTCTCATTAGATTCGTTTCAATCTATACTAATAAAGTAATAATAAAGCTGAAGAGTTTGTTTGAATGCGTTAATCTCTGGAACAATTGGTCGGATTTGAAAAATTCTTATTGGATTTGATAGCCCAATTCTTGAGAAAGGCTATCGGTTATTTAACATTACGCCAGGACCCTAAGAGTCGAGTAAAAAGAATAAAAGAAAGAACGCTACGCGAAAACGAAGTAAGCGTTATAAAGTCTGTAAACGAGCTACTAAAATTGCATCTTGTTGGCAAATATGTTGACCAATATAGCTCAGTATATTTGCAACTTATACCCTTGCTGCAATTTCATTGTGCTATACATTGGCAGTCCAACAAGATTCTGCAACTGGATTGCTGAGGAATTTTGTTTGTAGGTACACGCGGAGCTATATTGAGGCTAGATCTCAGACGTTAATGATTCCTCTTCGGTCGTTACATTAAACTTCGCGGCAATTACGGCCCAAGCATCTTTCTTAGGGCCTAAACTGCGTTAAGCGGGCGCCCGTCGCGTGTCTACGCGCGTTGATACGCGGCTGGGCTCTCCGCGGAGACCGGATTATTAGGGTTTCGTACCAAAATGGTAAAACGGAACCCTTATGGTGAAAATGTCTGTCTATCACAGCTATTATTTACTAACGCTATCAACTTGAAATTTGGAATACTTTTAGATGACTTTTACCCAACTATTTAGCAAATAAGAAAAAAAATATACATATAAGTATATTTTTTTATACAGAGTTGATATGACAGAGGGGCATTAAATTACACTACGTATACTATACGTGTATAGTATTAATTCGATACAGTACAAAAATAGAAAGCGCCAAAAATGAGATTTTTTTTTTTTCAAACAAACTAAATAGCTTAAAGTCAGAGTGAAACGCAACCACCCTTTATAAATAAATTTGACTGACCTTAGTTAGATGCCTAGGTAACAAAGTCGCGCAGGAGCGCGTGTGCGTGTGTGTTATCTCTCTTGGCGGGGGCGCGGGGGGCGGGCGGTTTAGACCGCTCGCGCCGTCCGCGCCCGGCTGGTTGTTAAGTACGCGCACACACAAAAACACAAAATTTTTAAATTCTCGATGTGTCCTCGATTCATATTAATGCACAAATTATACCGACGGAGAATATTGTTATTTATTAAATCACTGTCCGTCGCTAAGCACTTTAATTCCCGTAATCTTTGTACTGCCAATTGTATGGTGCCGGCGCGCGGCGTTCCTAGGGCTATTGCGCCGGTCACCATACCTTTCTCGGTATGTTCGCAGAGCTAAATCTGCGTTTCCACGGCATTCACCGTAAATTAAAATCATGTAAGTGTATTCTGACGCCGTGTAAGTTACACGAGGCATTGCTGAACACTTTAATGATTACACACACACACAACCAACGTTTAATTACGTATCCTATCACAATAAAAACAGTCAAACACAAAAAAACACTAACACTAAATAATAATATTCCCAAGTTAAACTTATTTAGTGTCTATCACAATAACAAAACAAAATCACAATTATTGTCAGCGAGTTCGACAAAACATAAAGGCGCGGCGGCGGGGGGCTCCCGTATTACGTAACGTACGTCCCGAGTGGATGACGCTTGCGCACTGTCCACTGAAAGAAAGTTTTTTAGCAAATTCCCAAGGATCTAGAATGCAATAGCAACATACTGACCTATTTCTATTCCTTTTACGCGCGGGAAAAAGGCGCGGGGGTTTTGCTATGATTGTCACTCTCATAGTGAAAGTGCAAGTGTGTGTGTATTTATTGCTTCGTGAAATATTTGGTTGTACTTGTGCGGCAACAATGTATCTTATACTCAGATTATCGTTTTAAGGTGCATGACCTATGCGTATGAGATAATCAGCTGTTAGGAAATATACATCGTGTTCAAACGTAGCAAAAACTTCAAAAATCATTTGTGACTAAACTACTGCTCCTATTTAATTGATTTTTGGTACAGAGCTTGAAAATGGTATCTAGTATAGGCAGTTTAAAGAAAAGCCCCTCTGTCGTATCAACTTTGTATATGTACCTATTTCGCTCATACCGGTTATTTCGAAGATCTTTGAGAAATACATTTGCCGGGAATTATATAATTATATGGAAAAATATAATATACTTTGCGAAGAACAAAAAGGATTCAGACAGCACAGAACCATCAATATGGCAATTTATGATTTTTTGAATCCAATTATGAGTAGATAGCATGGATAAACGATCCCCCATATGCGCTATATTTTGCGATATGACCCAAGCGTTCGATTATGTCCATTTTAGAAGCCTATGACATTAGGGGTAACGTGCTCGAACTTATAAAATCTTACCTGGTAAACAGAACACAAATAACTGAAGTTAGCAACATTAACATAGTTACCAAACACGAAGACATTATAAGGTCTCGAGAACGTAAAATCTCATACGGTGTACCACAAGGAACCGTGATAGGCCCGTTTTTATTTATTACTTATGTTAATGATATGCCCATGTCCCTTGAAGATCCTATAACTATGTTTGCAGACGATAGCACTGTAACAATCCCATGTAAAAGTACAAATACGTATGAAAATGACATAAGTACTTAAATAATTCTCTTGACGCACTAATTAAATGGCTAGACGAAAATAATTTATTTAGGTGACAAAAATAATGCACTTTAGACAACGTACTCCCAGTGGAACTAATCTCAACACCCATTACAAAAATGACAAAATTGAGGAAGAAGAGGATACCAAATTTTTAGGGTTGCAAATAGATTGCAACTTAAATTGGAAAGCACATATAGACAGTCGATGTAAAAAATTGAGTTCATCCGCATATGTGTTATACAGGGTGGCAGGGACATCGACGCACAAACGTCGTGAAAAGGTTACACCTGAAGCCTTAAATAAAATTACGAAAGTCATTAATCTCGGAAATGACCGGTTAAAAAACGCGGCGCGCGCGCTACCTAACCTACACACACACACACAAGTCTGTGGCGCGGCCGGCCGCCGCGCCGCGCCAGGGCCGCCGCTGCCGGACGAACGTGAACGTACCTACGAAATATCGCCTAACGACAACATTGATAGGTTCGTAACGTACCACATAAAATAATGTTTAATTAGTCTTGATAACCGATGCTAGTTACTTATTAAGTACCCGTTATGGAAATAAAACTAACAATAAGCTTATTCCCATAAAATAGCGATACCGATGAGGATTGATAACAAAAAAGATTTTTGACTCTTCAAACATCTTTTTTCTTAGCGACCCAGTAATGTTTAATTAATGAACTTACCTTAATCTCGCTCATTCCTAATGAGATAGGGTTCGAAGTGGCCGCCACCAACTCGCTCGCAGATCTGAACGCGGCGCAGAGTTTCAGCGTGGACACGGGGCAAAAAAGTGGGATCCTGGACACACTCCTCACGCAGCGTCGCAAACACATTCACAATGCGATCTCTCATTTCTGCTGCGGTATCGCACTCGGTCACAAACACCTTATCCTTGACGTAACCCCAAAGAAAAAAATCTAATGGGGTCAAGTCCGGTGAGCGACCTGGCCATGGCTGTGGACCGAATCTTCCAATCCACCGATCTCTTATGGTACGTTTACACGCTTGCCAAGTCTTGGCAAACGGCAAACAGCTCCAAGCCTCCACAAATCTCGTTTGGCGTTTGAAAGGCGTTTACACGCTTGTGAATGCGTCAGTCTGCAACATACATCCAAGCATGGCGGACACCGAACTTGTGACGGCTATTACATTTGATTCAACGTACTTTTATTTGAAATGTAAGCAAAGTGAAACAAAAAAAAGGAGAGCTCGGCGACAGCGAAGATGGTGGATTAAAATCAATGCATCTGCTTGTTTTTTTTATCTTTATGATTTGCATCTTTCGGATTCCAGATGCAGGATTCCATCAGGTAATGTTCCAAAAACGAAAGACTCTCCTCATTCGACCAGCAATTCATTTTTTGTAGGTACCTACAATCAAGGAAGCGTGTACTCGCCGCGAGATCACAATGGCTACTAAACGCCGACCAACGTGTAAATACGTCGCAAGCGCTTACCGCAAACGCCCTTTGATCTGCGTAAAAAAACCGACATTCGACTGGATCGGAAGCAAGCACCCACAAGCTCACGCAAGCCAAGCCAAACGCCCTTTTTACATGCTTGCGATTGTCGAGGCTTGCCAACGCTAGGCAAGCGTGTAAACGTACCATAAAAGTTTCGGTGAGGCAGCGTCGGATAGCAAGGGTCACGTGTGGGGGAGCGCCGTCGTGTTGGAACCATATCTCGCGGAACTGGAGCACAGGCACCTTCTCGATTATTCCTCGAGAGTTGTTCTTAGGAACTCGTGGTATCGTGGCCCGTTTAGTCGTTCAGGGAGAAAAATGGGTCCAATCACGCGGTCTTTATAAATACCGGCCCACACATTTACTGACCATCGAGTTTGGTGCCCCGTCTGCTGCAATGCGAACGGATTGGTATGCGCCCAGATATGGGAATTGCGCCTATTCCACATTCCGTTGCGAGTAAATGTAGACTCATCCTTCCAAATCACATTCGCAGCAAAAGTAGCTATTTCGACGTGCTTTTGTTGCAGCCACCGGCAGTACGAGACACGACGAACTCTGTCTGTGGGCAATAACGCCTGCACCTTGTGAAATCGGTACGCTCGCTGCCGATCTCTGCGTAAAACCCGATGGACAGTCCAGCGTGAGACTCGAGACCTGTAACGGTCACGAACTAAGCGAGCTGCCGTGCGTATTCCCAATCGCGGGTTCTGCCGCACGACACTCAGTATGTTGTTCGCAACACTCGGTTTAACGGGCCTGCCAGCTCCCTCGCGCTGTGGTACTATGGGCTGATTGTTCAAGACACGTTGGAACGCTCGTGTTATTACACGAGAATCTTGTGGGTGCCTATCTTCGGGATATCTCTCCACATAAATACGTAGCGCCCGTCTTGCGTTCCCACGTGCTTCGCCATGCTGGCACTACATCGAGCAAGGGTCGGTGGGGGGCATTTACTGGGGGACGTCGCGAGGGACCTCGTCGGCGAGGCCGGTATGTCGATTTCTTGTATCTGTTTTTCCTAAGCGTGTTAGTTGCCCTACTGCTCTCTTGGAGGAGGGTTATGGGGTCATCTGGTCAGTGAGGACGTGCCTTGGACGGCGGAGTTTACTTATTTGGGAGGGAGTATACCTGGCAGCCTCGACAACCAGCGGGTTTCGATGGTTGGGGGCGGAATCGAAGAAGTGCTTGGAAAGGCGCTTCATGAATTGGTGGATAGTAGGGATTTTGAGATCGACATGGAGGATCTCATTTCTGACGAACCAAGGGGCTCCCGTAGCCTTTCGGAGGACACGGTTTTGGAGGGTCTGCATCCTATGGATGTGGTGGGGCTTTGCGTGAGCAAAGACTACGCAGGCATAGGTCATGATTGGGCGAATGCACGCTGTGTAGATACGCAATTTGCACTTGAGTGACAATTTGCTGCGTGCATTGAGCATCGAGTGGAGGCTACCGAGAGCGAAGGCGGCGCGCGAGCGAACCGCCTTTATGTGCTCTGCGAAGGAGAGGTGCCTGTCGAGGATAACACCGAGATATTTGGCTTGCTTCTCCCAAGGGATCGGCTTGCCGAACATGGTGATAGGTCGGGGGACCTGATCGCCGAAAAGGGCCCTTCCTTTATAGTGTGCTGTAGCCAATCAAGGCCCTGGAAATTTGCACACGGCCCTACGCTTTTTTTCCGTTGGCCAATCGTGGTCCTCGGAATTTGCACACGGCACTAATCTGTTTTCCGTTGGCCAATCATGGTTCGTGGACTTTGGACCCGGCCCCAAAGTCCAGTTTGTATGGGAAACAGGTCTGGGCTGTTTTTGATGTTCAGGCATTTTTGATTACAATATTTCTTACTAGCCTCTGCCCGCGACTTCGTCCGCGTGAAATTTCTTGCTCTCCCAACCCATCGCATCGCATCACCCGCCCGCGCTATCACATCGTTTTCTCTTAGCATTCTTCCTGACCTTTTTCTTTTTGCTCAGCTCCAAAGAGTCCTGGCGTGATTAAGCTTTCCACATGGATTGGACAATCTAATGCAAAAATAATTGATATCTAATTCCAGAGATTAGCGTGTTCAAACAAACAACAGTTTGTTTTTCTGTTCTATTAACTGCTAAAGGTAACTTTATTTAATAATAGCTATGCCCCGCCGTTTCACCCGCGGTAATTTCAGGAAAAAAACCTACTAAAAACTTGTTGCCAAAAAAAACAACCGACTTCCAAAAAAATACAAAATGAAAAATAACTTTAATTTCGGAAGTCGGTGTCGTTGGTTCTTTATTTTAATTTTTTGACACCGACTTTCGAAATTAAAGTTATTTTTCACTTTGTAGTATTTTTTTTGGAAGTCGGTTGTTTTTTTATTTTTAAGTTTTTATTTTTCACTTTTTAGTTGTACCTGCCTACCTCGAACAAATTCATATAACACTACTTGGTATGTGAATATCAGTGACAGGAAGCTATTGAACACATCTGCCTACCCCTTTCAAAGGTACAGGCGCAATGTTATGTTGTGTGATTGCGTAAACAATGCATACATATGCTATAGCAGCAATCGCGGTTGATTTGCTGGCATTTATTGAAGAGTTCCGTTGTCTTGTCTCCGAAACTCATCATCAGATCTTTATGAAATTTAAATTGGTCCTATTTAAATTTCATAAAGATCTGATGATGAGTTTCGGAGTAAAAATATTTCCGGAATAAAAATATTTCGAACAAAAAAAATTTTTGCAAATCCGTCTGTCTATACATATTATATGAGGGAGTTATGCCCGAATATACATAAAAAATAAAAAATAGAAACATCCGAATTGAGAACCTCCTCCTTTTTTGAAGTCGGTTAAAAATATATTCCATTACTTTAAGATATTACTTAAGATTATTACTTATACATGTAAACTATGCGACTATATTACTTGTAAACTTGCAACTCCTAAGATATTCATTGAAATCAAATGATGTCAAGGGCAATTTTATTCAACATTAAATACTTGTGATGAATAACGTATTTATTTTGATAAGGATTAATATCATGTTTATAAAAAAAACCTTCGCAAATAATGCATTAGTTTAGAAGAAATTTGATTACCATAAAAAAGGTTATAGTGAGTAAACCTTAAAAGATAGACATATGCTGTCGCGGACTTTTTTTTAGAACTTTTAAAGGGATACAATTCCGTCATACATGATTTTTGCGTAACTTTAACCGTTTACGCAGCGTACGCAACGAAAGCTCTCAAAAGGAATATTTTTTTCCCGTTTTTGCATCATTTTTCATTGATGTTCCGCTCCTATTGGTCGTAGCGCGATGTTATATAGCCTATAGCCTTCCTCGATAAATGGACTATCCAACACAAAAATATTTTTTCAATTCGAACCAGTAGTTCCTGAGATTAGCGCGTTCAAACAAACAAACTCTTCAGCTTTATTATATTAGTATAAGTATATAGAAGTATAGATTTCCTAATGTGAGTGTATGCTTATTCTAGCTATGTACAAAAGAATCTAGATGATTTATATGGATTTAGGACTTAAAATACACAAAATACTAAATGGGCTCTCCTTACGGTAAAGTTCTGTGGTACTTAGGCTTGTGTGCCTTACGTAAGTGGCGCCACCAAGTGGGGTAATAAAACACGAGGAGTAATGGTTTATTTACAACGAACACATAAGTCCTAATTATATACACTATCTTAAACATATCAGTTTCTTATGCTACATTATGATATTGTACACACAGAGTTTTCTTAGGCTACCTTATGGTGTTGAGCACATATTGTATACATAGAGTTTTCTTAGGCTACCTTATGGTGTCGTGCACATTATACATGTCAAATTAATTTGTCAGTCAGAAATTCGTCAGTGCTGTAATAGACTTTCTCTAACAGAAGGCTTTTTAATATATTTCTTAATTTTCCAGTGGTCATTTCCCTCCAATGCTTTGGCAACTTATTATAAAGAATTGGCGCCATAGAGAATACACTTTTACGCATTAGCGTTGTCCTGGATCTCGGGATACATAGTTTACTATTGTCGCGTCTATTTTGAACTACTCTATCTGACACTAAGGGGAATAGGTGTGGATTCGATTTGACAAACATAATGGTCTCTAAAATGTACATGGACTGAAGGGTTAATATTTTATAGGCTTTAAAAAACGGTTTGCAACTCTGTAACATGAAGTCCAAACATAGCCCTCAGGCTTCTCTTTTTCGTTGTAAAAATCGCATCCTTGTTTGTTGAATTTCCCCAAAAAATTAGCGTATGATAGACACAACGTGTAATGTCGTTCAACGTATCCATACGTTCTGGCAGGACGTATAGTATAGATGAATAGTAGTAGCATCACAACGTCATTATACGTCGAACGTGAACGTTGTCTCAGTGGGATGAGACGATCCTCCAGGCCTGTTTTCTAACGCACTGGGTGAAGAAGGTAGCTCACCAGACCACCTGCGCTCTTCCTGGACTACCCCATGTTGGCAGTTTTCAGCCACACCATGAGAAATCGGTATTAAATTTGATAAATCCAATGTCCCATTTTGAGACGCGTCGAATAAAGGTGCTAGTTTGTCAAGAAACCGGAATCCTCCTTCATGATCGCAATTTTCAGCAAGGACATTGGAAATTAGTGAGAGGGTTGACAAAGTTCCATTTTGAGAAGCGGTAGCTAGGTGAAGCCGGTAGTAGGTTTTCTTGAGTCGTCTCATCAGATGTCGCTTGTAACAGATTTGACGGATTCAATACCATATTCTGAGACAAGTTTTGTGAAAATGATAGTTTATTTATATCAGGTACAGAAGAGCATCCAGGTATTTCCTAAATGTCTCGCGATGGCTTTCAGTTATAGTTGGAGCTTTTGATAGTTTTAATCGTTTAGCTAGGGGAAAAATTTCTTCTGAGGAACTCGAGTCATCTGTACCTGTTCACAGTAAAACAAAATATTGCATTAGTTTAGAAGTCTTCTACTAGATGGCGTTTTACATTCAACTCCCATTTTTAGATCGCGGTGTTAAGATTCGCAAGCGATACTATAAGGTCTTGGAACATTTAATTTTTTTTGGAGTTTGAACTGGTGTGTGCAATATACCACTTGACAGAGTTCGGTGTTTTATTTACCCGAAGTCCGCTCAGTAAAGTTCATGGTCCTAATCGAGTCGGATAGTGAGATCCAGACAGTGTTTTGCGTTTCTTGGCGTGGAAACCAGGGTGGATTGCCCTGAAGCGCCGCACACCCAAGCTGGTGTGCACAGTGAAGTAACCAGTGCAGCAGCTGCAGCAGAGTTGGTGTGGACCAGCACCTGGAGTTGGACACCAACGCAGTGAAGGTGGAGCAGGGCGTACTGGACATCATCAGCACCAGCTGAGCAAGGCGCAGGGCGGACGTGGACATCATCAGCACCAGTTGAGTTAGACGCAGGGCGCCAGGTTTGTTTGGTTTTTGCCGGCAGTAGTGAGGGCTATGCTGGCAGAGACAGAGAATTGGACGGTAGTAGCCTCCTTCTGTGAGACCGTGATGGTCAAGAAGGAGGCTGCCGAGCGGGATCGGGAGAGGGCTGATCCTGCTCGGAGAAGGAGGCGTCGGGGTGGCAACCGCCTTGGCGCCTAATACGCCGAACCCGCTTACCAACAAGGTAGGTGGACCTTTGGGGTCGCGGGCGCACAGAATGGGGACTCCGTCCGCCCACCAAGTGACCCCAGGGAATACGGTGGCACAGTGATCACGTGCTGCCGTGCATAGCGAGGCTCAGGGGAGGCCCCTTTACAGTCTCCCCAGGGATGTGCCTTACAGGCGTTGCACGGGGGGGTTCCGGAATTGGTCTTTTAAGAGGAACCGGGACCACCCCTATGTGCTGAAGGTGATCACCGGGTTTTAGTGAGGTAAAAATCCCACACTCCCCGACCTCCCTCCCCGGAGGTCGGGTGCCTTTTGAAGGTTTCCCACCGACAAAAAAAAAAAAAAAAAAAGGGGCGCCAGGTTTACACCTGGGCGTTTTCTACATCAAGGTGACGCAGTCATCTCTGGAGTGGTTCAGTGCTAGTGAAGTGCGGTTTGTTGAAGGCAAAATCGTGAGTACATTTTAATTGTTACGTTGCAAGTCGGATTTCTGAACATAGAAAATTCGTCTGAAAATATTTATTGGACTTTAGTAGATTTTGTTGCATTTTATTCTGTGTGTACTTATTTGTTTTATGTGTCAATCTGTGCCCATATTGCCCAACATGCAATATTGAGCCAACTGTAAAGAATTGTATTGTTTGTTATATTTAAATTGTGTTTATTGCTGTCGTCAAGACTGATTTCAAATAAGATAGTTCTATTCTTTCGAATCGCAGTAATTTTAGTGTGGTCAATAGTTTGTCTTCGGCTAATTTAGTTGAAATTTAAGTTTCTTAAGGCTCCAATAAATAAATTAAAAATGGAGGCCTTATATAGAGTACAGTCAAACACAACGCTTCTAATAGAAAAGGCTCAGCAGAATTTTAAAAATCACCTAAAGAAAGGGTAACTAAGGTATACGTTGAGACCAGGTTAGATGCCCTCGAAGCTTTGTGGTTAGAGTTTTCAGCAACGCATAGAAACATAATTCAAAATGTTACAGACGCTCAACAAGCGTCTGATAAATATTTCATCAGTAACGTCTATGATAGCACAGAAGAAATTTACATTTGGTACAAAACACATTTAAAAGAAGTGTTAAATCAATTTTCTAACAGTAATGCAGATCAAAGTAATAAGACAAATGTCGACCACACACTAACATCAAATAATGTCAGATTGCCAAAAATTAATATTCCAAAATTTTCGGGCAATTACGCAGAGTGGACAACCTTTAAAGATTTATTTACATCATTAATACACAACAACGAAAGCTTAGAAAACGTGCAAAAATTACACTATCTGAAAGGCTTATTGTCGGGGGAAGCAGAGCAACTGGTGAGACATATTGCGGTGACTTCCGTTAATTACAAGGAATGTTGGTCACTGTTAAATAGCAGATATAATAATAAACGATTTCTGTCGAATTGTTTACTAAAACGCTTATTGAGTCAAACTAATGTAACGGAATGCTCAAATAGTCTCAAGGGTTTACTAGATACCACAATGGAATGTCTCAATGGTCTAAAAAATCTCGGAGTTGACGTCAGTACATGGGACATTATAATCATCTTTATAATTAGTTCCAAACTTGATTCCGAATCACGAAAGCAATGGGAAACAAAAATCAGTTCCAAAGATGAATTACCCGTGCTCTCGGACTTTAGAGATTTTTTAGAAGCCAGATTTCGTGCGCTTGAGTTTTTAAATCCTAAGTCAAGTAAACCTAAAGCAAATGTTCACCATGTAGTTAGTACCGACAATAAGACCATAGCAACAACTTGTCCATTCTGTAAAGAAGCTCACAAAATCTACAATTGTAAGAAGTTTGCTCAAGAGAGTTACGAATCTCGTCATAGCTTTGTTCAAACCAACCGCTTGTGTTATAACTGTTTAAACGCGAATCACTCCATTAAGTTTTGTCGACAAACTGCGTCATGTCGTATATGTAAGCGAAGACATCATTCGCTACTACATCCAAACTCAGACTCAAACTCCAGAGTAGTTAATGAAAGCTCTAAGACAGCAGCTGACGTTAAATCAGCGGTGTCTAATGTTCAGGCATCGTTATCAGTAGGCGAACCATCAACGTCAAGTATAGTTTCACATTTTTCCAAGGGGTCAGTACCTAATCAAGTTTTGTTGGCTACTGCTCTTGTCGAAGCACAGACAGAGAGTGGCTCTACACAACTGCTGAGAGTGCTATTGGATCAGGGATCCCAGGCATCATTCATAGCAGAATCAGCAGTACAGTTGCTTGGACTAAAAAAGAAGCCGACCAAATCGGTCATATCAGGAATAGGCGGTGAGAGAAGTTCTTTTGCTTCTAAGTTCACAGTCACGTTGACTATTCACTCACGCTTAGATCCAAATTTTAGAGTCAAAGTCCATGCCTTCGTATTAGGTACTATTACGTCGCTTTTACCCTCGGAGAAATTAGAGAAGACGTATTGGCCCGAGCTGAAGGGTATAACTTTAGCAGATCCAGATTTCCACACGCCAAACAAAGTAGATGTTTTGCTTGGCGCAGAAATTTATAGTAAAGTCCTTAGAAACGGCTTAATTCAAGGTCCACCAAACTTACCGGCAGCTCAAAAAACGGCTTTTGGTTGGATCCTTTCTGGACAGGTGTCATCCAGCAGCGAGTTTATCCATTGTCGTCATGTCATTAATAGCAGCGAAGATCAGGCTGATGACAATGCACTTTTGCGAAAGTTTTGGGAATTGGAGTCAGAGCCCTCATTTCAAAGTGCTATCTTAACTGAAGAAGAAAAGAAATGTGAGGAGCTCTACTCCAAAACGACCAAACGCGATGCTACTGGGAGGTATGTTGTAAAACTACCATTTAAAACTGATTCGCCCAGTTGCACGTTTGGTGGATCAGAGGTCATTGCCCGTAGGCGTTTTATCAACCTGGAGAAAAGATTGTTAAAAGATCCGTCACTTGGGACACAGTATAGTGCAGTCATAAATGAGTACGTTGAACTAGGACACGCTGAAGTTGTCCCACAAATAGAGTTAGGTAAGGATGCGTGCTACCTACCACATCACGCGGTTGTGCGTGAGGATAAAAGCACCACTAAAGTTAGGGTAGTCTTTGATGCGTCATGTTTAGACCACAATGGTGTTTCACTAAATGCAGAGTTAATGGTTGGCCCAACCCTACAACCTGAGCTGCGTCAAACCATCATGCGGTGGCGCTGTCACCCAATAAGTTTGGTTGCAGATATTGAGAAGATGTACCGTCAGGTAAAGGTTGCAGATGAGCATGCGGATTATCAGCGCATTTTGTGGCGTGACAATCCAAACGAGGAATTGAAGCATATTCGATTGTTACGTGTTACCTTTGGAACGTCGTCTGCGCCATACCTAGCGGTCCGGACTCTGCAACAACTTGCTCGAGACGAAGGAAATGATTTTCCTCTAGCGGCACACAGAGTTCTTACATCGTTTTATGTAGATGACCTATTGACAGGTTGTCAGTCTGTCGCTGAGGGAGAACTTATTCATCACCAGCTGAATCAATTGTTAGCACGTGGGGGATTCAAACTTCAAAAGTGGTCTAGCAGCAGTGACGAATTGTTAGCCAAAATGAACGAGGATGCTGTTGGGCAGGACAGTCTGGAGCTTAAGATGGATGCGCTCACAAAAATACTAGGATTAACTTATCAGAGAAGGTCAGATGAGTTTAGATACGTAGTGCAACTTTCCCCGCCCGATACTCCCATAACTAAGCGAAAAGTAATCTCTGACATCGCTCGCTTATTCGACCCTCTTGGCTGGCTTGCGCCGGTAATAATAACAGCCAAGGTGTTCATTCAACGCCTGTGGTTAGCGGGATCCGAATGGGACGATGTACTTCCAGATCATCTGTTAAAAGAATGGCTTAGTTATAGAGATAATCTTCACCATCTCAGGGACTTCCGTCTGCCACGGTGGATTCACACGAGTCAATCCGACGTCTTATTAGAGTTGCACGGATTCGGTGACGCGTCCAATGTCGCTTACGCAGCTGCCGTCTACGTTCGGTGTATTGATGCTAATGGTCGAGTTCATGTCAGTCTAGTCGCAGCTAAGACCAAGGTGGCCCCTGTCAAACAGGTATCCATACCTCGTTTAGAGTTATGCGCCGCCATGCTGCTTTCAAAACTTCTGCGTGAAGTTTCCGACACCTTGGGTATCTGTAAAGAAAACATACATGCCTGGACTGACTCGACAGTGGTGCTCGCCTGGTTGAGCAGCCACCCCAGCCGCTGGAAAACTTTCGTAGGCAACAGAGTGTCTGAAATACTTACCGTTATGGAGAATAGCCAGTGGTCGCACGTCCAGTCAAATGATAATCCTGCAGACATCGCGTCACGTGGTGTGAGTCCCTCAGAGTGCGTTGACCTAAAACTGTGGACACAGGGACCTAGTTGGCTGAAAAATAAAGAGATTAATTATAGTAGAAGGGAAATTAAGGAAACTAACCTAGAAGAGAGAAAAGCAGTAGCATGTAATACAGTAGTAAAGGAAATAAGTGAGGATACCATAATTTCAAAATATTCGTCTCTTAAAAAACTTACCAGAGTAATAGCGTACTGTAGAAGAGTTTTGAGTTGGAAGAAACAGTCGCACGGTGAGAAGAGATACGAAAGGTATTTAACTAAAGAGGAAATACAAGAGGCAATAAAAACATGTATAAAACTTGTTCAGAATCAAGGCTTTTCTGAAGAAATTAAAGATATAAGAAAGACAGGAAGTGTGAAAGCGAGAAGCAAGGTTAAAAGTTTATGTCCATTCATTGATGATGATGGCATTCTCCGTGTCAGTGGACGCATAAATAATGCAGATCTAGACGAAGCTGTAAAACATCCTTTAGGGATTATATAACACGGATGAGTGTCCACGGTAATCCCTACTTGAGTACCGCTCCTTCTGGATCGGGGTTCTGGAGTCAATGAAAATCGGGTTATGTTGACCGAGTATATTTCGCGTGATCCCAGAGAGAGAACCGTTCGCCCGAACCAGTGCGCAGTAACTCGTCGTTCCATGCATACATCACGCGCACATACAATTTGCTAACCTTGCACTCTGCCTTACATACATACAATGTGTCCCTACACTACTTCCCCCCAAAATTTTGCAAAAATTTTCTTACATCTATTACACTTATCATAAACATTGCGCCTTGTCACATACAAAGTAAACCTTACGCTACAAATGGCTACTTATTGCGATAAGCACTGGGGGGCAATTCTACTAATTTTAACAACGTTCACAGTCTGATCTCAGTCTCAATCTGTCAAAAAATACTTCAAATTTCCCTACATTTTGACAAGTTTTTGACATTTCTTTGTCGCCGAGATGAGACTGCGACTAGATTTTGAACGTTTTAAATTAGTAGAATTGGCCTTCTGGTCACTATGAATAATAACAATGCACGGTGGCCGGATCACATTACGCGTAGCTGGCTTGTGGCGGTTGCTGTGGGACGCTGCGTGTCTCCACGCGCCCGGGCAGCACAGTCACAACACCGGATGCGTTATTGATTTCTTTATGTACCAATTTCTTGACGCGATGACGAAAATGACGACACAACACGAGCACTGCGATGAGCGCGACCGCGGTTGCCATGACTGCGAAACCGATCTCGTACTTCGTCACTTTTGACTCTATCGCGTTATTTTGGGCGATGACGACTTCTTCTTTACTGTACGTCTTGCCCATGTTGAACAATTTTTACGTAAGTATCGCTCCTCGGAATGATTATGAATGCTATTTACTCAGTGCTTCTTGCAGTAAGTATTACTGATTGATAAGTAAAAGTACATGTGTAAGCTAAATCAAAGTTCATTAGCTTCAAGGCTAAAGGAAGTAGTATTAAAGTTTGCACACGCCGATATTTAAAACAATGTTCAATCTTGTTTACATGAAATTGCCCTAGCATAGTCGGCATTATTTCTATACTAGTTATGTTACAGGGTGCGGTCATCCATTTTTCAGGAGCCGGCTTGATGGTATTCCTTTTGGCAATACGAAGACTTAGAACTAGGTTTTAAGGGTAGTTGCCGTAACTTCCACTCTGCAATAACATAATGACACCCTGAGGGCCGGCAGCTTCCGTTACGACAACGCCAAACAAAACAATAAAAAAAAAACTATAAAGTAAAACAAAACACACAATACTGTTGACATGTTGGTACATTAATATTTGCAGTACTCATTGAATCTTACGGGTGGTCTAATAGTGCGA
This sequence comes from Luperina nickerlii, assembly GCA_963855955.1. Taxonomy (NCBI): domain Eukaryota; kingdom Metazoa; phylum Arthropoda; class Insecta; order Lepidoptera; family Noctuidae; genus Luperina; species Luperina nickerlii. The sequence continues at coordinate 23,934,022 of OY979671.1, forward strand.
CCACTGCGACTTGTCTTTGACTGAGGCTTATTTACGGTGGGAATCGGTGACAGTGGTACTGGGTTCCATTCTGAGTTTGAGTTTTTCTGAGAGTTATCTACAGAAGTGCCTGATTGTTTGTCATTACGTTCTTCATTTAATAAGTATGCTGGCTTCAGCCTATCAATGGACACACTGGCTTTCCTGTTTGGTAGCTGAATTACAAATACTTTGCCTTTTCTTTCTATAACTTCGTAGGGGCCTTCGTAGGTAGGTGTTAATGGTTTGCGTACCGCATCGTTGCGAATAAATACATGGTCGCATTTATATAGGTCACTATGGACAAACAATGTTCGTGAGTCTCGCAATTGCCGCGATACCGGTTTTAGATTTTTTATCGTATTTTTTAAGTGCCTTATGAACTCGTGGTCGTCCCCTCTTCGTTTATGGGAGGCGCTGTAGAAGTCTCCCGGTAAACGAAGCGTTTGGCCGTACACATACTCTGCGGGACTAACGCCATTGTCACTCCTACCTACAGTTCGTAACCCTAGCAACACTGTAGGCAGTTCATCGAGCCAGGACGAGTTGTCAATGAGGCGAGCTGTCAACGCTGACTTCATGGAGCGGTGCCAACGTTCCACAAGGCCATTGCTTTGAGGATGGTATGGTGTGGTACGCGTTTTCGTTATACCCATGTACTTCATTAATTGCGTGAATAACGTGCTCTCGAATTGCCGCCCTTGGTCGCTTGTCAGTTTATTAGGACACCCGAATCTACTAACCCATGACTCATAAAATACTTTTGCTACGACTTCTGCCGTGATTTCTTTCACTGGTATGGCCTCCGGCCAACGCGTACATCGGTCGATCATGGTGATTAGGTACTTGTGCCCTTCTCGCGACGTAGGGAGGGGACCTACTATGTCGATATGTACTTGCTCAAAGCGGTCACATGCTGGGAATTGTTGCAGGTCCGATACCGTGTGTCTATTGACTTTTGATTTTTGACACTGTAAGCATGTCTTTGCCCATCTTCCGACGTCGCGATTCATCCCTGGCCAAAAGAAGCGTTGTGCGACCAATTTACGCGTTGCCCTTATGCCCGGATGGCTAACGTCGTGTACTGTATTGAATGCAAGTTTTCTAATGTTGTCTGTTAAATAAGGCCTACAAGAGTTGGTCGAGGTTTCGCAATAAATTTGTGCGTCACTGTTTGGAATGTGATATTTCTTTAAACAAAAGTTGTTGTTTCCTGTATTCAATAATTGTGCGAGTTCAGCGTCGCCGTCTTGCGCTGTTGCTAATTCTGTGAAGTCGAGTACAGTTGGGCAGTGTATTGTTTCAACGCGCGATAATGCGTCGGCTACGGCATTATTTTCGCCTTGTATGTACCTAATGTCCGTTGTGAATTCGCTGATGAATAATAACTGCCTCGTTCGTTTTGGCGTTTCACAATTGCTATGTAGTTTTGAGAATGCATAGATTAAGGGCTTATGATCTGTAAAGATGGTTAACTGATTGCCCTCGAATAGATACCGAAAATGCTTAATTGCCATGTAAATGGCTAACAGTTCTCTGTCGTACGTAGAATACTTTTGTTGAGCTTTTGTTAGCTTCTTAGAAAAGTATCCTAATGGCTGCCATGTTCTACCTATTTTTTGCTGCAGCACGGCTCCCACGCAGGTGTCTGAGGCGTCAGTCATCAGTGCTAAGGGTACATTTGCTTTTGGGTGTGACAACATTACTGCATTCTTTAAACCTTGTTTACACTTTTCGAACGCTTCAATTGAATTACTGTCCCATTGTATAACAGTTTTATCTTTCTTTTTGGCGCCTTTCATAAATTCATTGAGGCTTGCCTGATGACTGGCGGCGTTTGGAATGCCTGCTCTATAGAAGTTGATCATACCTAAAAATCTTCTCAATTGTTCTACGGTTTGCGGTCGCGGAAAATCTAAGATCGCCTTAATTTTATGGTCTAGTGGTCGAATACCGTTTGTCGAGACCTCATATCCTAAAAATTCGATGTTAGATTTTCCGAACTCGCACTTTGATAGATTAATGGTGATGCCAAACTGCCTAAATCTTTCAAAAACCTGTTTAAGGTGCATTTTGTTCTCTTCTATTGAGTTGCTGGCTATTATGACGTCATCGACAAAGCTAAATAGAAAGTCTAACCCTTGCAGTACTGTATGGTTCATGAAACGTTGGAATGTCTGACTCGCGTTACGTAAACCGAAGGTCATGCGCGGAAATTCGAATAGACCGAAGGGGGTTATGATTGCCGTTTTCTCGATGTCTTCCTTCGCGACTTTCACGCAATGGTACGATTTGTTAATGTCCAATTTTGTGAAAAAATTTTTACCTGACAGTACGTAAGTGAAGTCGTGCAGCCGTGGTACTGGGTATCGGTCCGGTTTCGTGATGGCGTTCAGGCGCCTATAGTCGCCACACGGCCGGATATCCCCGTTCTTCTTCGCCACCACATGTAGCGGGCTGGCCCACGCGCTGTTGGAGGGTCTGCAGATTCCCATTTCCTGCATTAACCTGAATTCTTCCTTCACCTTGTGATACCTGTTTGGGGGAAGGGGTCTAGCACGCGCATGTACGGGTGGTCCCGTCGTTTCGATATGATGCAGTATTTTGTTATCATCGTAATCAGTGTCGTCGTCCCTATAAGGCGTGGGTTTGGTGATATCTGCGAACTCTGATAATAGCTCGTGAAATGGATGGCTGCTGTCTACAATGCTGACTGAGGGTTCCGAACATTTGACCATGCTCCCACTGGTTAAAGATTTGTAATTCTTGTCTACCAATTTTTGCGCGTTTAAATCTACTAATAATTTATAATGACGTAAAAAATCCGCTCCTAAAATTGGCTGTTTAACATTTGCTACTATGAAGGTCCATTGATAAGGTTGATTGAGATTAAGATTTAATTTTAAGTTTCTTGTGCCATATGTCTGTATTTCTGAGCCATTTGCTGCATATAATTTGTAATTAGTACTATCACTTATATTATATGGTTTTTTGGTAACTGGTAAGACAGAAACATTCGCACCTGTATCTATTAAAAAACGCATACCCGTATTTGTATCCTTCACACATAGCCGGTGGTTTGACAAGTCGATGCAGTGGTCCACCGTTGACTGCATCGTGGCTAGTTTCCCGTCTCCTGTTGTCCTGACGGTGCCGCACCTTTCTTCCAGCTGCACGGTTGTTCGCACTTGCTAGCTTTCTTCCCAAACCGGAAATGGTAGAAACATACCCAGTCCGCCGATCTCCTTCTGTCCCGCCGTTGCGACGAGTTGTTCCAACGCCTCCTTGGTGACGGCGATCGAGATCGTGGTCTGTATGGTTTTCTTTCCCTCTGACTGCTTCTGTGCATTTCCTGGATACTTTTGCTTAGTTTCGATACCTCTGCGATCAATAAATCTGCGCTTGACGGGGAAGAGTTGGCAGCGACTTCGGAAATTGCATCCCTCGGCTCTGCTGTTTCCATGATCTTATCTGCCTGTTCTGCCAGCTTGTTCAGGTCCGTTATATCGCTCACCGCCAACACCGTTCGTGCCGTCGCTGGTAGGTGTCCGATCCATAGCATGCGCAGGGTGTCTTCTGGAAATTTACCCCTAGCCAGGTCTTTCATGTTTCGCAGTAGTTGTGATGGTTTCTGTTCTCCTAGGTCTGTTTCTTTCAGCAATTTCCGAATTCTTTGTGTATCCGATTCTTCGTATACGCTCAGTAGTCGCTCTTTCAGCACTGTGTAAGGTTTGTCTGCAGGTGGTTCCAGCACTAGATCTGACACTTGTCGTACATTTTCCTTGTTTAGCTTTGCGATCACCAAGTTGAATTTCGCCTTTTCGCCTTTTTTCTGGTCTGCGACTATGACCTCGAACTGACCAAACCATAGCCGTGGCTTTTATACTCGGTCAACATAACCCGATTTTCATTGACTCCAGAACCCCGATCCATCACGTCGGGGTCACCACTTTAGGGATTATATAACACGGATGAGTGTCCACGGTAATCCCTACTTGAGTACCGCTCCTTCTGGATCGGGGTTCTGGAGTCAATGAAAATCGGGTTATGTTGACCGAGTATATTTCGCGTGATCCCAGAGAGAGAACCGTTCGCCCGAACCAGTGCGCAGTAACTCGTCGTTCCATGCATACATCACGCGCACATACAATTTGCTAACCTTGCACTCTGCCTTACATACATACAATGTGTCCCTACAATCCCATTATTTTACCATCTGACAGTCACTTCACCAATCTAGTTATTGATGACGTTCACAAGAGGACGTTACATGGAGGACCAACACTAATGTTGAGCCAGTTGCGTACAAGGTATTGGATTCTTTCTGCTAAAACAAAGATTAAAGCTTGCGTACACAAATGTGTGAAGTGTAGACGGTACTCGGCATCTATTCAAATCCCACTTATGGGTCAATTACCGTCTAGTCGAGTCACTCCAGCAAGACCTTTCCTAAAGAGTGGAGTAGATTTTGCTGGTCCCATCAATATCCGAACGTCAAAGGGCCGCGGCCACCAATCATACAAAGGGTACATTTGTGTCTTCGTATGCATGGTGACCAAGGCCATTCATTTAGAAGCCATTAGCGATTTGACATCGCAAGGTTTCATCGCTGGCTTTAAAAGATTTGTGGCTCGGCGAGGTTTTGTTAGTGACATTTGGTCCGACAACGGAACTAACTTCGTTGGCGCTTCCAAAGAGCTTCGGCATTTAGTCGCTGCGGAAAAATCTTCCGTAGCTGTAGAAATAAAAGAGTGGTTAGGCAATAACAGCACTTCTTGGCATTTCATTCCGCCTCATTCCCCTAATTTCGGTGGTTTGTGGGAGGCCGGGGTGAAATCGACCAAATTTCACCTAAAACGCGTGATAGGTAATTCTACGCTTACATTCGAAGAAATGTCAACTCTTTTGTCCCAAGTAGAAGCGTGCCTTAATTCCAGGCCGTTATCAATGTTGCCTGACAATTCCGAAGATCCCACCCCGTTAACACCAGGTCACTTCCTGATAGGTGAACCTCTGATAGCCGTGCCTGAAAGCAATTATGAAAATTCTAACATCAGCAACCTGAGACGTTGGCAAGTCACGCAACGCATGTTGCAAGACTTTTGGAGACGATGGTCAAATGAATACTTGGTTCATTTGTTACAGCGTTATAAATGGACAAAAAATATTCCAGAACCAAGTATTGGAGATGTAGTTTTAGTTAAGGAGGATAATTTACCTCCTGCCCGTTGGCTTTTGGGCAAGGTAATAAATAAGCATCCTGCAGTGCGATTCTGTAACCATCTCACCGTGAAAACTTAGGTGAAGTGAGCGTGGAGTGAACTGTCAGTGTCATCTTACCAGATACTAGGGATTGACCAAGCATACATTTACAAACATAATCGAGATTTTAATAATATTTTTTTAGCCTAATCCTATTGATATTTTTATATAATTCAAAGCTAGTATTTTAGTGGTCAAAACATTAATATTTTGTGGGGTTTTACTTACAATAAAATAGCAAAACAGAAGCACAGTCCAGTCCAGTCCCAATCCTGTTTTTTTATTTTTTCCCTAGTCTAGTAAGTCCTTATATAGACTGAAGCGCGAGCGCGTCACGCACGAACAGTAAATAAAATTAAAACATTCACGTTTATGACAGCTAGACTGATGAAAATACGCATCGACATTGTTTGGTTATTATGAGCAATTGTAGATCGAGTCTAGTAAAGACTGCGACGATGTTCAGCGTTGTTATTAACCCAAATCTATTGGATTAGAAGAGATAACCGATTGTGTCAAGTCATCGAGTGCTAACGGATGCCTAGCTGACGGACCATAGAATGTAATCCCACGTAGTTTGTGTGGCGTGATCACTTCACCCGATTCACGACACTAAATGTCGTAAATTGGGTGAAGTGAAGGTGAAGTGATAAGATCACGCCGCGCTTGCGCGTTTATCACTGTCATTATCACATTGCAGATTGCGTGATCACTTCACCTTCACTTCACCCGATTCACGACATTCAATGTCGTGAATCGGGTGGAGTGAAGGTGAAGTGATAAGATCACGCCGCGCTTGCGCGTTAGTCACTCATTATCACATAAGAGATTTGTTTTTACATATTTAACTTGTAAGGCGTCATGTATAAGAACATTAGGAAAATGCAATACCAACGTCAAATAAGTGCAAATATTTTATCGCTCATCGCGCGCCCGTGTTTGCACTGCACCTCTAGTAACCCTTAAATGAAGAAGTGGTTGGTGTCAACCCTGAAGTGTATGTATGGTCCCTAATAGTGCATAACGTAGTAAGTACACTCCTTTAGAATATATGTAAGTAAGCAGTTTACATCAATGCGCATTGTAACATAAATTCACTAGATATTCATTAAAGTACATTTTATCAAGCTGGTTGTCTAATTCTAACGACCCTTGAACCCCCAACATTTCATGGCGACCCTGCCTTAGAGTCTGCCAAGGGGCAGATTAAGCAAAGTTTTCGTTGAGCGATTTTCAAAATGTGTAACTCTAAAGTAGAAAAAGACGAGGTATTCGCCAATCAAAACGCGGCTGGTGGAGGTGTTGACGCCGAGGTGGTGTTGCCATGGTTACGAGATTCGAGTGGAGTGATATATGGTACATTCCGAATTGCACTGTAATCGACTACAGCGTGCTTACACCTTGACCCCAATTCTGCTGTATGGTATTTATCTATTATTCCCCGCATAATCTTACCACGCCGTACGGTTGTCAAGCGTGGTCTTTTGACAGTTCAAACCGGTTTCGGTCATTGTGTCATAGAGAATACGTTAATAGCAGACGTAGTGAGTAGGTTATTAAGGAATTGACGTGGTTTCGAAGTAATGAATCATTAAGTGGTCATAGTCAATTAGGGCCCTTTACTGAATTAACGTGAACGCAATAACGATGTCCCGTGAATCGACATATATGAAGTCATGGCATGTGCCATCTTGCGATAACGCCGACTACCGACCATGCCCTAAATTAATAATTATCACCGATCTTTAAACTAAAGTGGCATTTTCGAAATTGTGCTTCTGGCTACAGTCGCCACCTTACCAAAGAAGAGGAAATTCGTGGTGTATACACAAATAAATACTATAATCCAACCATGAGTAACTATTCCAGTGAATAGGTATATTACTGACTCTCAGCTGCCATAGTGGTCATTTATCTAAATCGGAAAGCAAATTATTCATGTGAGCGATGATGACTTAATTCGGAATGAGCCATATTTCACGCCGCGCAAGCGCGTTAGGCGCTGGCGAATGTTTTGACCACTAAAATACTAGCTTTGAATTATATAAAAATATCAATAGGATTAGCATTAAAAAATATTATTAAAATCTCTTTTATGATTGTAAATGTTTGCATGGTCAATCCCTAGCATCAGTGGGATGACACTGACAGCTCACTCCACGCAAGTATTCACGGTGAGATTTTTACAGAATCGACATGCTGGTTTGGATAAGGTTACACGAGTAGTAACCATTAAGTGTAATGGATCGTCTTTTAAACGACCTATATCAAAATTGTGCATTTTGCCTATTGCAAAATAATGTAAAACTCATATTATTGTATTAAGATTGTTTGAAAACCAATATTATGTAAGGTGCAATTTTAGATATTTGTTTTTATAGTTCTCTAAGTTAGATTTCAGTTTATATATTTCATTAAGTTAGCTTTAAGTTTATACAGTCCACAAAGTATTTGTTTAAGTTTTTGTGCGATCTAGGAATGGGGAATATGCCATAAAAAATGTTATTTTGTTCACGTCATAGTTTGTCATTCCATTGTTCTAGTTTGAGCCCCTGACCTCATGGTGGGCGGTATGTAATGAAGGACATATCATTATGTCCTTGGTGGGCGGTATGTTCACAGTAAAACAAAATATTGCATTAGTTTAGAAGTCTTCTACTAGATGGCGTTTTACATTCAACTCCCATTTTTAGATCGCGGTGTTAAGATTCGCAAGCGATACTATAAGGTCTTGGAACATTTAATTTTTTTTGGAGTTTGAACTGGTGTGTGCAATATACCACTTGTACAGAGTTCGGTGTTTTATTTACCCGAAGTCCGCTCAGTAAAGTTCAGTACCCTCCTCTTGAGTGTCGGGTACAATCACTTTTAGTCGATTGTGTATCGTTATCATCATCATTAGTGTCAGAACTAAAATCGGTGTTAGGTTTCTGAGTCGAGATCCCAACAGATTTTGAATATGTTTTAGCAGAGGTTTTCGACGAATTCTGGCGATAAAAAATACGAGAACTTTCACTACTTTCACTACTACTCTTGAGGGTCAAAATCTTTGTCAGATCCAAAGTCGCCATCACGATCCTGGAATGGGTCTGCCTCAGTTGAGTCATCGGAATCCTCAAAAATTCTCATCAGATTTCTCTTGCGCTTATCCATCTAAAACAAACAAAATAACTCATGACATACAATTTTCATACAATACACTTATAATTGAATTAGTTTACAACCTAGTAATAATAAGATAATAGCATAATATAAATACTTACGATGTTTATTTGTCTGCAAATATTACGATGCGCCACTCCCGCGCTGATGGGACGCGCGCACCTCGCTAGCGTGACACTGCCGCACTGAGTGTAGGGACGCGAAGGGCGCGGGAGACGTATAAATAAACACGGTGTGCTTGTGTGTGCAGTGTCGCCGCACATTATCAACAGCACATTTTTGAAACGGTTACAAACAAAGTTCACGTGACAGTAAAGTTTTGAGTTTTTTATGTGTTGTGACACAGGGTACAATATAACGAATTTTTGCTTTAAAGTTCACCGGGTATCAACGTCCTGCCGTAAATAATATTCTGTTTTTGAACGTCATCATACGTTGTGCCGTATCAAAATCTCCAATCATGACGTCTAATTACGTTCTGTCCGCGAAAGTGTTAATCTGTAACGTTACACCGGATACCTCTATCGTTATTTATATTATTGTTCTACGAAAATGATATTGTATAATGTTTTTCTTTGTAACGTTATTGATATTTTTAGGTTTTAGTATCGCAGTGGCGTAGCGTGGGTGGGGCGGAGAGGGCGGCAGCCCGCGGGGGCGGCAAAATGTCGCCGGTGAAGCGGGTTGAGATCTATGATTCATTCATTTCATGTGTCAGAACGTCTGACAAGTCAAAAAACAACAATGACGTAAAGGAGACGGGCGAATCTGGGCCCAACGTTACACAAATGAAATATTTATCAATATTTTGTTTTAGTTTTTTTGTGGTCAATTATAGAATTAATCCAGTCAAAATAGACAAAAATAAGTCATAACTTAGACAAAATTCGCATAGAGCTGAAAATTGGCAGAGATGTTAAATACATCATTATAAATGAAATGTCAAAAATCCCCTTCGATCCTACTTCTGCAAAAAAAATTATCCAAGGTCAAAAGTACAAAATTAAGGTTTTTCCATTTTTCTCGAAAACAGTAAGTATTATCGTAAAAATAGATCAGACAAAAGTTGTAGATCATACAATTCTCTACAAAAATGATCCAGTCACTTTTTCTCTTACGACTCACAATTCGTGAGATATCGCGGTTTTAATCATTACAAATTTCATATTTTACATAATGCACACATTTCCGCACCACCTATGAGGTAATGTACTTAGTACATTTTTTCTAACGTGGTTTCCCCAGTAGGTGATGGAGATAGCCCTTCAATTAACTCCCCTTGACCTGTACATACAGCAGGAAGCGGCGCTAGCCGCCATCAGGCTAATGCATCTGGGCATATGGGGCAAAAACATTACCAGTCCACACGCTAAAATCCTGGACCGGGCGATTGAGTACCAGCCTCTCATCGCTGCCCCGTGTGACAGAACACCAAACCAACCGATGTTCAACAAGAACTACATTATACAAACAGTTCAGGAAGAAAGGGATCAGTCAGGAGTCAATAAAGTGCGCATTTATACAGACGGCTCTAAAACACAAAACGGTTCAGGTGCTGGCGTGCACTCCCTTGACCTAAATATTAACTTTCACATACAACTAGGCACACATAGTTCGATCTTTCAATGCGAATGTGTTGCCTTAACACAAGCTGCAACAGCAGTAAAGCGCTTAGGCATCCGGAACTATGGCATTAAATTCCTATCCGACAGCCTATCTGTGCTCAAAGCTTTAGGAAGCAAACAAACTAACAATAAGCTAATTTTTGAGTGCCATCTAGCTCTGGAGAGTTTATCGACGTCTAATCGTATTACTCTCCAGTGGATCAAAGGGCACAGTGAATCTCTGGGCAATGATGCTGCAGATGAACTTGCGAAAAGAGGCTCTGATATGAGGATGCTAGGCCCGTACCCACTTCTCCCTTTGCCTTTCTCACAATTTCGTGCGTGGATTCGCCAAAGATCGACCGAACTTCATAACAACAGATGGTCACGGGCAACAGACTGTAGACAGTCAAAATTGGCTTTACCAATGATACACCCGCGATTAACCAAAAAACTTCTCAGCCTGAGTAGGAATAACCTTAGAATAATAATAGGTACAATTACGGGCCACAACCTCCTTAACAAACATCTTTTCAACATAGGCGCCACGGACAGCCCCCTTTGCAGGGGCTGCCTTGATGCCGAGGAATCAGCCGCCCACGTCATCCTGGATTGCGAGGCCGTGGCTTCTCAACGTGCAGAAATCCTCGGAACAATGAGGTCGCTCCGCGATGCCTGTGAAGCTCCCAGGAAGCTTCTGTGCTTCTGGGCGGAGCTAGGCTGGCTCTGTTAGCCAGAATCCCCACGCACAACGGCCCGAATGCGGGAAAGGGAGTCCCATCATCATCATCATTCCCCAGTAGGTATACTCTACGATCTATTGTAATAAAGAAAGTTTGATCAGATCGTATCCTTTTAATTGAAAGAATCCTCGTAGTAATATTGCTAATGAGTAAAGTGGAATAGATTGTTTTTTTACACATGTCATTATATAAGATCTAGTCTAATTCTACTTCGACAATTATTTCTTCGTCTTTATTTTCTTCTTGCAGAAGTTCGCTGTTCTAAGAAAAGGGATGCATCAATTGTCTCCTTATTAATATCATAAATATCTTCATCTGTTGTTTTTCTTTCAATATAACATGTAGAAAAACAACCTATTCCACTTTGATCATTAGCAATATTACTATTCTTGCTATTAATAGGATACGATCTGATCAAACTTTCTTTATAACAATAGATCGTGGAGTATACCTACTGGGGAAACCACGTTAAAAAAATGCGCCAAGTACATTATTACCTCATAGGTGGTGCGGAAATGTGTGCATATTATGTAAAATATGAATTTTCTAATGATTAAAATCGCGATATCTCACGAATGGTGAGTCGTAAGAGAAAAAGTGACTGGACCATTTTTGTAGAGAATTGTATGATCTACAACTTTTGTCTGATCTATTTTCACGATAATACTTACTGTTTTCGAGAAAAATGGAAAAAACCTTAATTTTGTACTTTTGACCTTGAATAATTTTTTTTGCAGAAGTGGGATCGAAGGGGATTTTTGACATTTCATTTATAATGATGTATATAACGTCTCTGCCAATTTTCAGCTCTATGCGAATTTTGGCTAAGTCAAATGTCTATTTTGACTGGACTAAATAGAATAGAATAGAATACTAAGCAGCACTAATATTAAGCAGTTTTATCATGGGATAAGAAATTAATTATTTAATCAAATTAATACTGACTTCCCTTATTTTCATATTAAAACAACGTTGCCATATCATATAGGTAAGTTAATCGATGTGCAATCGATTATTATTACAATATATCAATAAAAGATACCTCATTGCCTGTGAAATTTAATTTTAATTAAGTACCTATAGAATGGGGGCGGCAAAATGTGTCTCCCGCCCCGGGCGCCGAGATGGCACGCTACGCCACTGTAGTATCGTTACAAATTTTGGAACGTCATACGATAAGATTCGTGGTAACGGAACGAAATTCATATCATTTTCGAGTCCCTGCCTAGCCTTCCTCGATAAATGGACTATCCAACACAAAAATAATTTTTCAATTCGAACCAGTAGGTAATTCCTGAGATTAGCGCGTTCAACCAAACAAACAAACAAACTCTTCAGCTTTATAATATTAAAGTAGGTATAGATTTTAAACTTTTTTTAATGAGATATTTAATAAGGCAAATACATTTTATAAAAGACTAAGTATTATCATTAATTTTAAATAAAAAAATGTGTTTTTCTCTAAAAGGATCCAGTTTCGACTAACATTACCCACCAATCCACCATCAATGTGACATTCTGTATTGGTCAATGATAAAAACTATCCCGACCAAACGGGTTAATTGGGGTTGGAACTGTGACCAACCTCGCAAGCCGAGCGAGCGCTGCGTCCAAGTTGGTGGCAGTTACTACCAGATTAATATACTAATAGTTACTACAATACACTGACCTGTATTATACAAGTACGCCTTGTATGATAGAGGTCAGTGCTACAATAGGCCATTAGTTTGAAAATTATGAATATTCATAATTTTATTTTAAACTATAAAGCCACCCAGTATATACTGGGTGGATTGTAAATTGACGAACCAATCCCATCCAGGATCTGAAAGTGTGACCTATTATTACACGAAGTCACGAACTTATTGCTCAATATACGACTGCTCGAGTGCAGTTGTAGTCGCCAAGTTGCCAATTTTATCGCTCAACATAGTGCAACAATTGCTAATCTTGTAGTGTAGATATTGCCAAGATATTTCATAATAGTCGCAAGTATTCAAACGTCTAGCCGCCAGCCGGCCGGCTAGAAGGCCTATAGCACAGAATGAGCTCTTTTCAAATTGACATAAGAAAAAAAAAATAAGTTTTCTATATCCCCGATAGATGGCATAGCTTAAAACTAAAATGTCAAAGTTGTTTTCAAATCTGAGTTTCAATTCAATCAGCCGTGAAAAAAGTTCAAGCAACATTAAATATATTTTTTTTTAACTGCCTACATCTACTACGTTGATCTGACATGGCTAGCCCGTGTTGTGTACAATACTGTACAAATATTGGCACGCACTTTTTTCCTAAGAACGAAGTGCGAAAGACCCAATGGATACAAGCCATTAAATACAAGCATGTTATACCAAAAACTTCACGGATATGCTCTGCTCATTTTCGTCCAGCCGATTTTGCTGTAACTCCTACTTCTTTTACAAAATTGGGTAAGTAAATTGTTGGGTAGATAAGTACTTAAGCACTGTGATAAGCACAATATTTCAATACAAGACCGGATCCAGGGGAAGAAAGTCATGATCCCTCTCAGCTCGTCAAATGTATGTAAGTACTTTTGTGAGCGGAAAAAGCTACTACAGCCCCTGCCATGCCAGCATAGACCCACTAACAATCATAATAATAAATTAATAATCACCCGCTTATCAATTCACAGAAGTCCAAAATAAAACACCACGATAGATTATGCTCACAAGACAACATCAAATCGAAGTGAGTGAAAACAAATAATAACCAAACGTCAAACTAGTGATAAACTTTTTACTCATAGCTTAAGCAAATATATCTTTATGCAGCCAATTTAGACAGATCATTTTTTACTAGAGCCATCTATGGGAGCTTTCGAAAACTTTTTTTTTTAATCATGCTATTGAAAAGACCTCATTCTAAAGACTCGCACTTTCAGTCTTTTTTTTTTTTCCCCGAAGGGAAGGCTATAGTCTTTCGATCATATTGCCTAGTCTTACGTCGAAGTATTTTCTTTCGTAATAGGTTTTAAACAATAATGTCTTTCGTATTATATTTTCATATTTAGTTTTTTTTAGTTTTCTTATACTGTCTTTAGTAAGTCCATTTTGTCAAATCCAAGATAATTAAACGTCATTCTATTGTCACAAGTCGAATGACGAACATACTTGTCAATTTGTGAAATTATAGCTATCTCCTCTTAGAAAAAAACATAACCTACAAAATACTATGACTATAAAACAATATATTATCAACTAATACATACATAAAAAAAACACTGGCACTCCGGTAGTGCCGACAGAAGTGAAAACTTGAACAATTACGAGTGTATTTTGTGAATCGTCTTATAAACAAAACACGCGTGTTAAGGTGTGTTCCTTATTTTATAGGGTTTTTTGCAAATCAGGTATGATGACCAAAGTGACTGGTTTATTCTTCTCGTGAAAGGAATTTATTCAGATTTACAAATAAGCACACAGGATAGACTTCAGTTCGTGGTGTTGGTCGCGGCAGTGGTAAGAGAAGCAAGCCGCTCGCATGGAGCTCGTCGTCAGTTATATATCCGTGGTTCAGCGCCATCTCGTCGTTGTTGGATGAACTACGTAGTTAGTACGCGAGGCCCTCGTAGTTCTTCCCGATGTGCATAGATGGCGCTGTCCTCAACAACGCGCGTCTTACGTTTTACGTCTTACGAATTTTCGATCAGGGTCACGTGACCTGACGCGAGTTTAGAAGTTTTTACCCATTCCAAAAAAAGTACACAGCGCCGCTAAAGAAGTTTTCACTTCAAAAAAACACGAAATGTAACCTAAATGTCATTTACAGTCTCTGTTATAAATTTGTACAAGTATATATAAGTTGAGGCATTCATAAGTAGCTCCTGAATGCATTGCGGGACCATATCAGGTTTTTTATAAATTTTTAGAAGCTCATCCGACAACACAAGGCGCTGAATGTTGAAAGACGAACACTCAAAGAAGATATGATGTAAAGTTTGAACTTTTTGCGACTGACAGTACTCACAGTAAGGAGAGTTGACCATTTTAAGACGATGAAGATGATAATTTAAACGACAATGACCAAAACGCATACGACAAATAAAAGAATAAAACTTTCTATTTATAAAACTGCTATTTGTGCAAAACCAAGGAGTGGAGTTTATTTGTTTATCTAGAGAGGCATACCAAATGCCTTTATTTTCAATCTGCGTGTACTGGTATGAATGTCTCCCCCACGACTGACACATACGCTGCCTTATAAGACAAACAGCATCTGTATGCGGTATGGAAACACTCATATCAACGTCAGCATTTGGAATTAGTTCACCGAGATCAACAATTGTTTTGGCCAGATAGTCAGCCTTTTCATTTCCTGCGACACCAATGTGTGAAGGCACCCAAACAAATCTAACTTCAATATTGGAATGAGACAGTTCGATCCATAGTTCTTTTATTAGATAGATTATGTAGTTAGTGTTAGCATGTAATTTATTATTAGCTAAATTTTTCAGAACACTCATGCTGTCACTTACTACAACCCACTTGCTGTGACCTGAATTGCAATTTTTTATATGTTTCAAAGCACTCAAAATAGCAACAGCTTCAGCTGTAAAAATACTGGCATTTTTGTCAATTTTTCGACCAAGACCTATATTTGAGGTCGGCTCATAAATAGCGAAAGACACTGCACTATCATTTTTGGAACCATCACTATATACAAATTTATGATCTGACCACTCTGACAACAATGCATTAACTTCCTCTTTTGAGGACAGGTCCTTTTTATTTTTTATAATTATATTTATGTCTGAAAATTTTGCATTATAGGTTCCTTGATAACAAGGCAAAATATGAGGTGATTGATAAATGTTTATATTTTTAATGAAATTTATAAAACTATGAATATCTTGTAACATATAAAATGGCTTTATACCTAATCTAGAATTGGAATGCAACAAATTGTCCAAGAGACTATTATTAGTTACACTAAAAAGTTTTAGTATAAATCTTTCTTTTAAGTAATCAAACCGGATTCTTAATGGTGGAATGTTACATTCAATCTGCATTGCATTTATAGGAGTACTTCTGAATGCCCCAGTTATAACACGCAAGCATTTGTTTTGTAGAACTTCTAAACTATTTACAATTTTGGTATCTGCAGCAAAACAATAAAAACCATATTCAAAATGGCTACGAACCAGAGACTTGTACAACAATAGCAAAATTTTTGGGTCTGCACCCCAGTATGAACCAGCCAAAGATTTCAATATAATATTATAAGCTTTATTTGCTTTACTAATTATATGTTTGGTATAATTGTTCCAGGTTAAATTATATGAAAAAAGGACCCCTAAAAATTTGACTTCTTGTGAATTGGGCAATGCGTAATTGTTATATTGCACGGGAGGCATATTAATTAAGACACTGTTCACCGAACACAACCACTTTGGACTTTGATGGATTAACATTCAAATCAAGGTAAGAGAAATATTTACACAGATTTGACAAGGCATCATTGACTGTATGAACGACCTGTGATAAATTGATTCTGGAAGCATAAACAACTAAATCATCTGCAAATTGAAAATTTTTAACTTGAGACCCTAAGATTAAATTTAATCTACGTATATACAATATAAACAATAAGGGAGACAATATACCACCTTGCGACAAACACCTTTTGAAGCAAGTCTAGGACCATAAAGATGTCTATTTTTAGCAAACACTTTTCTATTGCGCAGAAAATTACTAACCCATATTATAATTTTTGCAGGGATCCCTATTTGTAATAGTTCATGACATAAAATATCTATATTTACACCATTAAAAGCCCCAGCCACATCAAAGAAGACGCCAACCAGATTATTATTGGCCAATAAAGAGTTATGTATATCAAGCTGTAATTGACAGACACTTTCCGTAGCAGACCGATTTCTACGAAAACCAAATTGATTAGACGGTAGAATATGATTTTTTTCAACATAAAACTCTAAACGCTGCTTCAACAATTGCTCAAATAGTTTACCAACACAAGAAGTGAGTGCTATAGGACGATAAGAATCGGGACACAATTTGGGTTTTTCTGGTTTTAAAATTGGTACAAGGCAATCCACTTTCCACTCTTGAGGTATGATATTATTTTCCCATAACATATTCAGGACTTTAAGGAATGTTTTTAAAGTGAAAACTTCTTTAGCGGCGCTGTGTACTTTTTTTGGAATGGGTAAAAACTTCTAAATTCGCGTCAGGTCACGTGACCCTGATCGAAAATTCGTAAGACGTAAAACGTCAGACGTAAAACGTAAGACGCGCGTTGTTGAGGACAGCGCCATCTATGCACATCGGGAAGAACTACGAGGGCCTCGCGTACTAACGTCAGACGTAAAACTTAAGACGCGCGTTGTTGAGGACAGCGCCATCTATGCACATCGGGAAGAACTACGAGGGCCTCGCGTACTAACTACGTAGTTCATCCAACAACGACGAGATGGCGTTGTAAATCTGAATAAATTCCTTTCACGAGAAGAATAAACCAGTCACTTTGGTCATCATACCTGATTTGCAAAAAACCCTATAAAATAAGGAACACACCTTAACACGCGTGTTTTGTTTATAAGACGATTCACAAAATACACTCGTAATTGTTCAAGTTTTCACTTCTGTCGGCACTACCGGAGTGCCAGTGTTTTTTTTTAAAAAGTATGTATGGAATTCCATCAAGACCATATGTAGTGTCTCTTCGAGAGGTGATGGCAGACATCAAATCACTGATTGTAAAAGGATTAAGTAGAAAACTATGACTAGAGTTAGTACTATTATCAAACAAAGATCTTGGGGCATGTGACACAAAATCTGGAGTGTATTTCTTCAAAAAATCCAAAATCCATGCGTCGTTTTCATGATTATTAAAATTATATGTTTTGTTATATTTGCGCATGAATTTCCATATGATGGATATTGGCGTGCATCTGTTGAAAGTTTCACATAGAGACATCCAACTTTTTTGACGTTCTATTTTTATTATTAATTTTTTAAGTGCTCGAAGTCTTTTGAATTGGATATGTTTCTTCTGATGGATTATTTTTAAAATTTATGTAAGCTGTTTTGAAATTTGATACAGCCTCTGTACACTTTTGATTCCACCAAGGAAGGGAATTTCTTCTAATCCTATTTGTAGGGCATGAATGATTGTTTGTATTTTTATTGACCTTACAATTTGGAATGGAATTAGCAGCATCTGTATGTAAAATTGTACAAAAATGATGATATGAATGAAGAGGACATATATTAACTGTTTTGAAATCAACTAACAATTCATCCACATTATTACTATACATTTGCCAATCTACCATTTTGTAATTTGGGTAGGTGGGCAAATGTCCAGTACTTGAACAATTTCTAGAAGAATCATTGGTTTGACTATGTATTACCAATCACTACTTTTATAATTGCAGGGATGTGATAACTACTACCAAGAGGACTATCATGTACTTGCCATTCGCAATTAAGTGCCAATGATGAAGAAACCAAAGACAAATCCAGAGCATTTGGACGCCATGTTAGAGAGCCAACAGTTGTTGCCTGACCATTATTAAGCAAAATTAAATTATTTTCTTCAATGACTTCTAAGACATTTCGACCACGTGGAGAGTCAGAACCACAACCCCAAGATGTGTGATGAGCATTAAAGTCCCCAGCAAATATAAAAGGACCAGGGATAGACTCAACCAATGAATCAAAATTATCCTTATTGAAAGCTGGATTAGAATTTAAGGGACTATAGAAACTGACCATACTCATCTCCTTATTATTAAATGTGATTTTTACACAAATATTTTGTAAAGAATTGTCAAAATAAGTGTTGATTTTATTATAAATAATACTTTTATGAATTATTATGGCAACTCCGTTGTGTTTGTTACCACAATCATTCCTTTCAATATTGTAATTTTTTATTTTAAAATTTTGATCAGATTTGAACCATGTTTCACTAATTATTGCAATGTGAATATTGTGTGTATAGAGGAAATCGGTAAATAAATGTTTGTTGCTATTAAGACTTTGTGCATTCCATTGCATTATGTTTAAATTTGAAATATCCATTAAGGAGATGAAGGAATTTTAGTACTTTAAGTTTTTTTTAAAACCTCTTTAATTGATGATGTGTTTATAGGAACATCTTTATTGCTAACTATTTTGGTAATTGTCTCTACTAAAATATTTATAAATTTATCAGATTTCATTAAATTATTAATCTGTACATCTAAATTTTTTGCTGATAAAGCTGGAAAAGCATTACTATTAAAAATATCAGAGTATGTGGCACTTCTTGACTTTATTTTGTTTTCTTCTATTTTTTGTTTTTTTATAGGACAAGATGAGGAGATAGCTATGTGATCGCCCTTGCAGTTTGCACACTTAGCATCCTTTGGGTCGACCTGACAATTCTTAAAATTATGATTTAAAGTACAAATTGAGCAAACTTCAGTATTGCGACAAAATTTAGCAATATGTCCGTACCGAAGGCACTTTAGACATTGTTTTACCGGTGGAATATATTTGCTTACCTCGTGGCGCCATGAGTCTAGATATATATAAGGAGGAAGAATGGTGGAGGCGAAGGTAACAGCGACTGCCTGTGTTGGTACAAATTCAACACCGCCGGCGAAACCTTTTACCCTGCGCATGAAGCGCCTAACTTGAATAACATTTTTAGAGCTGCCAATCAATGAAAATATTTCCTTATTGGCCATGTCGACAGGGACTGAGGTGAGGACCCCAGTTACCTCTGTGTCTGCGGCAGGGATGGATGCTTTTAATCTTAACTGATCCAATAACTTTTTATTTCTAATAAACATATTAGCGTTGTTCGGCAAATCAAACGTGATGCCAACCTTGTATTTATTGACAGAGCGCAAGTGCATGACTCCTGAAACTCCATGCTCACGTATTCCTTTAGATAGAGCCATACGATCCCTATCACTAAAAGGTTTATTTTCTTCAATATGATTGAGGAATACAACCAGCTCTTTTTGTTGGTTAATATCCTCAGGGTAGTTGCGGGTGTATCCCTTTACTTAATAAATTTTGTATTTTTCCTTTGGGTCCTTGTCTAAAATCGTTTCCTTAAAAGAAAAACAAGTTACCACCGATTCCGCTGAGTCGGAGTCGGTGGTTAATACCTGCTGGGGATCCGGAGACGGATCCCCCTCCTTCCTTTTTCTCTTCTTAACCATTTTGATTATTATGACTAATTATTCTATCCAACTAACGCTTAACACTAACTATTAATAAATATTTACAGAGATATTGTGAAAAATTTACAAATATAAAATTTTGAAATCAAAAAAAGCGCGCCTTCACTCTCACGTTTTCCCGCCTTTTTTTTTCGCACTTTCAGTCTATCAAAAAGTACTCTGTAACTCACACTCAGTATGAAAATGTCAAAATTGCGTTCCGTTCCTCTTCCTACCTGTCCTCTGAATTCCGTTCTCTTAGAAAAAAATGTATTTGAGCTGCACATATCATATTTATATTAGGACAATTCGTTTTCAGCATCTGTTTAAATTTTCGAGAAACATATTTTTTGAGATTTCCGAGAACGACACCACTTAACCCAAAAATATGTTCAACAACACAGGAATGTTGTAAATAGAGGTTTGCACCGGTGCGGAATTTTGCGTACCGGTAAAATTCACCGGTGATTGGGCGATCTCCGGTGATTCACCGGTGATCTCCGGTTAATGCGTTGGAATTATATGCATAAGATAAAAACGATATTGTTTATTAAATGGGTATGCTAATAAAAAAAAAACAGTGTTCATTCATTTCTTATAATTATTAATTTTAAATGGCATTTCAAAGAAAGAAACAAAAGTTTACTCTAGAAGATTGTAGTTTTGGTTTAAAAAACATACCTAACATTTCGACTGCGTCATTGCGCAACATATATCTCCTGACGTTAAGAATATAACCTGTTGCCGAGAATACTCTTTCTGATTTGACTGAAGTAGCAGGCACAGCTAGGTATTTAAAGGCTATTTCGTCTAAAGGCTTTAAATGTTTATTGAATTTCCAGAATTGCACAACGTCATCCCATTTGTGGCTTTTTTCGGGATACTGTGTTTCCGTATACATTTTGAATAAATTAATTGCCGTAGCAGATGTCATCTGCATTACTAGTGTTTCTTTTTAGAAATCCAAGCAAATCCGGGCGACTACCGGGCGATATTTCAAAAAAGCAACTCATAGTACTGAGCAATTACAAAAATAACCACGAACATTGCAACAAATTATTTAGCCAGTTAGATGCTAGTGAAATGAATCACATAAACGGACAAGACCGCTTTGAATTAATGACTGAATGAATCTAATTCGAAAGAAACAAGTAGGTAAATAATTGTCATGAATATTAAATAATTATAAAAAACTTTATTATATAAAAAAATAAGATGCGACGATCACCGGAGATCAATCAGTTAATAACCGATTATTTCAATCGAGTACTTTTACCGGTGAATCACCGGTTATTCTCCGGTACTCACTGCTCCGGTGCAAACCCTTCATGGACTTATTATACAAACAGGACTGAGCACTAGAAAAATCGTGTCATTGAAAAATGAACCATAAAGAGTTAAGTTTTGGGTTTATTTTATATACATTGTCGTAGCTGAGGCAAAACGTGCCGAGAGAGATAGCCGGTACAGAGGCCGTTTGTCCCTTTTTCTCAATTGCCAGGAGGTAAAAATGTTAAGATTGGTAAAAAAAGAAAAAATAAATAAGTGAGTTTCCCAGCCTTGTAACCAAGAATGAATACTAATAAAGTAATTATTTTCTTAATTGCTACCTTTGCGACTTAGATGTAAACTATTTGATCGGTCGGTCAATAAAAACCTTCTTTATAATGACGTCTTTAGAAGTTTCGTAAAAACTACTATGGTAACCCTGTTATGTGTCATGGCGACTTTTCTAATCTTGTTGACGTTGAATATTGTTTTGTGAAAGCGAGTAGTATATTATACTACGTTATTTTAGCATTTTTTTTTTTGCCAAAATCGTCAAAAAGTGTTGCGTAAAATCGTGCAAAAGTGAATCCTATGGTGGATGTGGCATATCGTTTCACAGGTAAGCAATAATAAAGATTTTGTTTACTCACATGACTAGAGTGACCATGCTGCAGACGTTTTGTTAACTTAAGACCACAATTAATAGATTTGTTTATTTGTGATTATATACTATAATTACCTACTAATATTACGTGCATGTTGCAGAAGCAAAGAAGAAGAAGAAAGAAGAAGGCAAAAAACAATTTTGTTTAGCCATGTTTGAGTTTATTAAATATAAATGTATACCTATATATATATATGGCTTGGTTTTATTTCCATTTTTTCTCTAATTAAATGCCCTAAAACCTGCTCTTAAGGGTGAACGCTGGAAGGAGAGAACCCTGTATCACCTGCACACACCATAATTGCACTACCTACCGATCCCACCAATCTCAGACAATCTAATCGATCATAGGTAGGTACTCATTGTTAAGACATTTTTCTGAAATAGTTTTATGGCCTGGTTGCTAAGACCTTATACTCCATCCGAGTAGGTAGTTAACTAAAGGTAAACAATCCTGACTAGTCTTTTTACATAAACGCTTATTAATTAAATACAACTACTGTTTAAACAAATTGTTTAATTGATCATGTAATCGTTTTTGTTGTATTTAAATTTGTTTTCAGCTGCATTTTATTTTTAAACTGTGTTATTAACTAAAAATACATGTCAAAATTGTTTACCTTTTGTTAACTATGTAATCGGATGGATATAGTCAATACGACATTTTTTTTACGAAGCACCACAGTTAGGTATATAATTGCCAAAGTGAAAGAGATTCTCATTCAGAGGTTGTTGTAACGCAATAAGGTTGCTTGTGCTACTCTTATGTATGACCTAGGTATTCATATGACGCGTTTTGATACCATGTCGCTGGCTAGAACACTTAGCTAGCGATATGGTATCAAAAAAGCGAATTTTATCCTACACCATTAGCCCTAGCACTGATTAAGGCGGTAGGAATGGCATGGTAAATAAGTATCGTTCACGTAACTGAAATATGAATCGATAATATTAGCTGGGCCGGCAGTCTCGACAGAGATAACGACAAAATCGCTAACTATCTATTGCTAATTACTAACGAATAAATTCGTTTGCAATAATGATGCTTGTGATAATCGCATCTTTGATGTATAGACTTGCATTTTCCGCAAGCATCGTTATTGCAACCGAATTCTTACGTGAGTAATCAGCGATTGAAAGTTAGCGAATTTGTCGCTATCTCTGTCGAGACTTCCAGCCCTGGAAATATTGTACTTAAACTGAAAACTATTAACATGTCTGTGTGATACAAAGCACGCATATTGCATTAAAATTCAAATGTATTGAATGTCAGTCCTTGAAGTCTCCTGTGTGTAAAAATTGTTTGGTCACCCTGTTAGAAAGAGACAAATAGCCTCGGTATTTGCCATCTCTGTTGGCACGTTTTTTCGGGACGAGTGCTCAGTCCTGTTTGTATAATAAGTCCATGAAACCCTTAGTTGTAAAATATAAACGGAACGCCATTTACTTGTTATTGTTTTGGCGTTGCGTTTCTTTTCTTACTAAACATTTTCAAAATAAATTAGAAGCCGTGGACAAATGTAATGTATCATTTTCAGACCCATGAACTTTACCACCTGAACCCCTATCAGCAACATTGTCAGCTTTTCACTGAACAGTCGAAAACTTCAGCTCTCCTTGCTACACAAAACAATCACCTTGAACCTGTTACTGCTCCTTATCATATAGTTTCCACTCAACCTCACTGTGTTCAGGCACACCCTGAGCCTCAGAGTTTAACGCCAGCTGTTGAGAAGAAGAAAACCGTGCTAAACAAGAGCAGTGTTGATACTTCTACGTTCAGTATAGAGGAGAGGCTGGTAACAGCAGTGTGGGTGCACGAGCGGAAACATACCAAGAACAGTATGAGCCAAGTAAGTCGGAAAATTACTATTTTTCAAATTCATCATTAACATTTATGTTGTTGGGTTAAGACCACAAATTATTCTCATAATATGAATAGTTTATTTACCTATTAATTCCTGTTTAGATATCAGGCATAAATTAAACAAATTATTTTAAATGAAACCCGAGTATATATTTGATTCAGATAAAGCATGACTTCAGGCAGAGATTTGGCCGAGACCCGCCGGCTAAGAACACTCTGTTGGCGTGGGAACGTAAGCTGTTCTCCACAGGGAGTGTACATGATGCTCCCCGACCTGGTCGCCCGGTCAACAGGTCCGCACTCTATTACTAATATTAGAGCAAGAAAATGAGAGCAGAAATATTCTGCTCTATGACAAACAAAAATAAAGCTTCTTTCCAAAGCCTTTTTCTGAAAAACACATAACCATTTTATTTTGCAAGGACTCGTCACAGCTGCAGTAGTACAGTACAGCTAACTTAATAATGCTTCTAGTTCTCCTTCTGTTAAGTGATTTTTGTGTTCATCAATGTATCATGTGTGTAAGTAAAATGCCTATAGTTTATGTATATTTAAAGCAATATTTTATTTTAGTTAGATAAAAGTGAAATTGCTGCGCCCTAACAAGGTGTACTCAGACTACTCAGTTAAGTTAGTTTGTGACTTTGTGTACCTACAGACGCGCGCATATGGAAGACGTGGCGGCGTCAGTGCGCGCGGCGCCGGGGCTTTCGCTTCGGGCGCGCGCGCTTTCGCTGCGGGTGCCGCGCACCACGCTACGCACTATCCTGCGCCGCGACCTGCCACACGCACCCCCCAGGCCTAGGGAGATAGCACATCTAGCAGCTGCAGGTACTGTTTCTGTGTCACATGTATGTATGTATGTCATCATCATTAGCTTAGAACAGTCCACTGCTGAATATAAACTCCTCCAACCGCACGCCCTTGAACTTGATCCTCAGCTACTCGCATCAATCAAGAAAATTGCATATTGTTTACAGGAAAGCAGCAATTCAAACGGAATGTGAAGAGGAAACTGCAGTCACAGAGAGAGCTCGGTGCCGGCGCCGGCGCAGTGCCCCGCAGCGGATACACATCGTGGACTCGTTGCGGTACTCATTGTGGCAGTTATACGTCTTCGACAGCTAAGAATTCTGTTTGAATACTGTGATTTAGTGTAATAAGTTAACTTTGTGCTTCTGTAAATACACACATCAAAAAAGTCTAAGCAACACGCATCATTTACAGAAAGTAGATTGGTATACAATCTTTTTGTTCTCGGAAACATATACTGGCTGATTTAAAAAATAGAAACTTTTGGATTGTGTTTTCTTTTCATTAAAATAAAAGCTAATTATTTTTTCCCAATTTCATGGTTTCGTTGCTTGATTTTGTAGTCCAGTCAAATTAGTCCTTAAAATAGAAGTAAGGTTACAATAATTCCCATAGAGCTAAAACTTGGTATGAATGTTCAGAATACTATTATAAATGAATTGTGAAAAGTCCCCATCAATCCCCCTTGTGCAAATTTTTTTATTGATGGTGAAAGTTTGTAAAAATAGGAATTTTCGCGTTTTTCAGCTAAACGGTGAGTTTTACAGCAAAAATAGTTCAGACAAAAATTGTAGATCATCCTATTCTCTACAAAAAATGTCTCCACACTTTTTTCATAATTATTGCCATTTCCGTGATATAGCGGTTGAAAGAATTGAAAAAAATATTTTATTCGTAATATGCACGTTAATGTACTTTTATAATATTTTATGTATATACATTTTTGAACCGTTATACGAGTAAACATATGAGTCCCTGTCTTATACATACAAATTCTAAAATTCGTAGAATATAAATGACCGTTAAAAACTCCGCCCCTATTTTCATTTAGTCGCATGGCCTTGAGTAACATGTCTTCCATTCAATATTGTCAGCGTGGCGTTGCTCGTATACCTGCTCTGTTTCAAAATGTCTCATACTCAACAAAATACTGTTAGTCGTAAGCATTCCTTCGTAGTGACAACTCGTGGCTTTCGCTTATATTTGTAACAAACTTTGTGCAATTTACTGTTAAAAAAAATGTCGCAATTCTGCTTTATTTGTAGTCAACCTTTGACTGAAAGTGGAGTTGTTACTGTTGATCGCGGCATGAAAGCATTCATTGATGCAAGTATTGAAAGAGGTGATGAGTTTTCGGAGTACCTGAAATACCAGACATCTGTAAAAATTCATGTGCGGTGTCGAAAAAATTATACTCGAAAGTAGCATTGATACCGTGAAAAGACGGCGCCAAGAAGAAGAAGCTGGTTCATCAAAAATAAGTCCTCCTCCTACTAGAGCACGAGTAAGTGAAACTACATTTTGCTTCAATCAGTGTTGTTCTCCAAGTCTTCATTTAATTCATTGCCGCAAAATAAACAATTTGACATTTTTTTTAACAATTGCGACATTTTTTTTAACAGTAAAATGCACAGTTTGTTACAAATATAAGCGATAGCCACGAGTTGTCACTACGAAGGAATGCTTACGACTAACAGTATTTTGTTGAGTATGAGACCTTTGAAACGGAGCAGGTATACGAGCATCGCCACGCTGACAATATTGAATGGAAGACAGATGTTACTCAAGGCTATGCGACTAAATGAAAATAGGGGCGGAATTTTTGATGGTCATTTATATTCTACGAATTTTAGAATTTGTATGTATAAGACAGGGACTCATATGTTTACTCGTATAACGGTTCAAAAATGTATATAATAGTACATTTTGATATAAGTGCGGTAAGTTGAAAATTACAGCCGAGGCGATATTGCTTGCCCGAGCCGTAGGCGAGGGCTAAAAGAAAGCAGAGGCTGTAATTATCAAAGCGCACGTATATCATACGACGTTTTATAACATATTTGCGAGGAAATAAATAAAACTCGGACTGAATTTGCATATTTGCTTGTTTTCCATATGATGAAATTTTGATACGCTTGTAAGTATCTATCGGTCGATTTTTCGGGCAAGAGGCTTGGAGTAGCCTTTTTCGCTGCCTCTGAGACTTCTAGCGGTGTGGAATTAATAAATTCATCATTACTTGACGACATTTTCGAATTTAATTTCAGCGAAAAGAAAAAGCGCGCGGAATAATTTTTACTTCTTAAGGTGTATAGATGGCTCACTGACCTTGTGCATGTGGGCGGAGCTAAGCGTCCTACTCCCGAATACGTAAAACGCGTGCGGTGGCGCGCTACACTAAAAGGAAATTCAAAGAATATGCAGAGGCGCAGACATGCCGCACGTAGGTCGCCATTTTTGCCTACGATTCCAGAAGGGAATGGCGGATGCAAGACTGATATATTTTGCATTTTTAGTTTAATTATTATTTATTTTTAGTTTTTCGTATTAGCCTTTTTATATACAACATTTGGTGTACGATTTTCTTAGGCTAAAACAAAAACACTACTTATATTGTTATATTATTTATTCAATCAATTTCTATGGAGATTAAGGAATCTTCACGTATAGGATCCACTTATAAACATAATTTTACTCCGTTTCTTTAAATTTGGAAGTACCTAATTAAACGGAGTATAATACAACCTCCCTATTTGAATCGGATATTATTCAATATTTCATTTCAATGGTTTTAATTTTTTTTCGTAGGAACCTATTTTCTTTTTTTTTCTAAAATAAAAGTAGCCTAAGTTACTCCTTATTCACCTATCTGCTAGTGAAAGTCCCGTCTTAATCGGTCTAGCCGTTTCAGAGATTAGCGGGAACAAACAGACAGACAGACGGACAGACAGACAAATCAAATCAAATCAATTTATTCGCAATAAAGCATTGGTACAATTTCGGTCTTAACATAAATCATAATCAGATCCATAACACTTTGTCATAATATTGTGACATGCAAACATTGTAAAACAAAAATTAAAAAAAAAAAATATTTTCGTATAATATTATAATAACAGTCAGAAGTCGACTGGGAATCTCACAAAACTATGGCATAGCAATATTAGTACTTATGACCTTCTATAAGAACGTTTGACAACACTACAAATTGGCAACATGATTGTTATTACAAATTTCAACAAGTTTCGTAAGCGTTACGGTGGCCGAAGTGGCCACAGAACACTATTACTCTAAGGAGGAAGTGGCTAGCACTGTACCTCGCGTGGCGAACGTTCGAGTTCGAGTCTCACATCAAACATGAAGAATCTTTTTTAATTATTACATGTGAAATAAGAATGCCGAGTTGCTAACCAATCAATAATTATGTTAAATATTCCACAAATAAACGAAGATTCTTTTGTTTTACAATTATTTTCAATCTTAGCGTCGTTTTTAAAACATGAGGGTAGATTTCAAACAAAGTGTTAAGTTCACTTTGTTTCAAATCTACACTCATTTTTTAACTACTTTACTAGTTCACATAAATTATTCCACTATTCGCGGCAAAAATATCTGTGCAAATATTGTAGCGTCTATGCGTCGACGTCTCATTAGCTGTATCGAGGCTAACGGAGGTCACACGAAATATTAAAAATCCTAAACAGGTAGGGTAATTTTGTGTCAGGGGACATAGTGGTCGTAACTTACCAAATTAGTATTTAATTTATATTACTTATTGTAATATAAAGGTTAAGTTTCAATCCTCTTTTCATTGAGAAAATGAATAATTAAGCTGTAACCTCTTAAATGATATCAGAATTGTCATAATATCCATAATATATAACCTAAAATGTGTTTTTTTAACATTCAATACTATAATAATAACATAAGTAAGTGTAAAGGATTTCTTATGTATAAAAAATATTACAATGTTACCATATCAAAATTTATTTCATTTGTTATCATATTATAATAATAAATTACCTTTATTGTAATATCTATTTGTTCAAAGTAATTTACAAAAATAAATTACTAAAACATAATAATAATTATATAAAACATCAAAAAAAAAAACTGGCCCATCTCGGATTCGAACTCACATCTATCCCGATCACAGCGAGTGCGGCCTCGTTACCAATCTACACTATTTGCGCTGTAGCATGGTGCGGGTGACAGTTGCCCGTATGACGTTGACATTTGTCAGTACCACGTAGGGATGTGAGGTTATGCAATTCATTTTTATCGCTACACTATTTGCGCTGTAGCATGGTGCGGGTGACAGTTGCCCGTATGACGTTGACATTTGTCAGTACCACGTAGGGATGTGAGGTTATGCAATTCATTTTTATCGCTAACGATACTCGCAGCGTGAATCTAGTTCTCTTTAATATTGTTATGAAAATTAGTGTATTATTCAGTTGTGCAGTGTAACTACGTGTGTGCTACGTGTATAAACTTGTCAATATAAATGTTTTATGGCTACATAATTATCTTTGTACTTATATAAAATAATCAAAATCGGGTTTATGTTTTTTTTTTCGTGACAACATTTTTGCTCTATGGTGCATCGGCGCGGCGGCCATGTTGTTTACCCGTGCGATGCTGTGAGTGCGAGTACGAGTGCAAGCGCGTTATATTGTGACTTAATGTGACACGTATTACGATTTCATTGTTTGTTTTCATTTTTGTTAAATTGTTATTTGTTATAAGTTTGTTGAGTTTGTTGTTATTACCATGCCTAAGCATACAAAAAAAACTGTTTTGGGTAGTCAGGCCAGGGAGCTTGTTGTTCGCCTCCGAGACTACTTTGAAAGAGAACAACAAAATAATGGACCGTTGTTACCATTGAATCATATTGTAGAACGAGTAGCCGAAGCTCTTGATATTGGCCGCAATACTGTTTCGCGTATAACACGTGAGAAAATTGGCCAAGATGGGATGTTTGAAAATAAATTATCGACACCCAACAAAAAGCGGACCAAGGTGAAGCCAATCACAGATTTGGATGATTTTGCTAAGGTTGCTATTAGAAATCATATTTATGATTATTATAGAAGAATGGAGCTACCCACATTGCTCAAGCTTCTAAAATCATTAAAAGAAGCTGACTTGTTCAAAGGAGGTATTACTTCGCTACGGCAAGTTATAAAAGATATTGGCTTTGTTTACAAAAAAGTTAACAAAAGAAAGATTATTATGGATAGGACTGACATTGCCCTAGCAAGATGTAGATTTTTAAGGAAGGCCAAAAACATAAGTGATTGGAGCAAAGTTGTCTTTTTGGATGAAACGTGGCTAAACGCCAACCACACAGTGGGTAAAAGTTGGACCGACGATACGGCACAATCGTGTACCAAAGTGCCGGAAGGCAAAGGCGAACGCCTTATTATTTGTCACGCAGGTACAGCAAGTGGATTCGTCCCTGATTGTTTGCTGGCTTTTAAGTCAAAAAAAACTACGGAGTATCATGAGGAGATGAATTACGAAAAATTTAAAGATTGGTTCATAGGTCTATTAAACAATTTAAAAGAGCCTATGACCATAATAATGGACAACGCACCCTACCATTCGGTGCAAGTTAATAAACCCCCAAACCAATCCAACCGCAAAAGCGAGTTGGTGAAGTGGCTGAGTGAAAACGGAGTTACAGCAGATATAAAAATGTTAAAGACGGAGCTTATTGCCTTAGTCCGACGCCATAAGCCACCAACTCCTACCTATGCTCTGGACGAGATGGCAAAAGAAAAAGGCCACCAGGTCCTTCGACTACCACCCTACCATTGCCAGTATAACGCTATTGAGCTGATTTGGGCCCAAATAAAAGGTATGCTTTTAATTTCAATTCCCATTTTGAAGCTTTATAAAAAAATCAGCTTTCCGATCGTAGCATGTACCTAGTTTAAAAACATTACCAGATACTAGATTAGGCTGATTGATGATTATTTGAATACTTTTTTTTATAAGTTCGTTTATTTTTAGGTTACGCCGCAAGAAATAATACTTCGCCGCCATTTACGGCAAATAAGATGTTGGCCCTATTACAAGAGGCCATCAACAATGTTCAACCTGAAGACTGGTCGAAGGTCGTGAATAAAACAAAAAGGGACATTATGTCTGATTGGGATCGTGACATACATATTGACAACATAATTGAGTCATCGTTAATAATATCCGTCACAGATTCAGATGATGAATTGAGTGACAATTCAGATGTTCCTGACTCTGATATGAGTTTAGACGAATAACATGTATTTTTTTTTAGCAACCTTTTAAGCAACCTTACCCTATAAATGTTCTGTTGTAAGTATAATTAGACCTTTTAAAAATAAAAATTGACCTACGCACAATATACGTTTTTTATTATAAAAAATATCGACTATCCATCGTAGCAGTACATCCCATCACTAAATACGTCTATGGCGTTACGTTATACGCATAACACTTTGCTTAATTTTTCATTCAATTTGATTTTATTTCTTGATTAGAACATTCTGGTTGGGTTTAATTTAATTTACTACAGTTATTAATTATTTAATATATTACGAATGTGGTACAACTGAAATATTAAGTCATAAATTGTAAATCGCGGCAACTTTCAAGAGTGAAACGAAATGTTACTGAAACTGTCACCCGCACCATGCTACAGCGCAAATAGTGTAGCTAATGTTTACTTATGTTATGTTATCGAAATTTTGCATCACTATGAAAAAAATAATCAGACGGCGATAAAAAAAACAAGTTACTGATATTGTCATCCTTGTCTAGCATTGAGCACATCTTTAAGGCGAAAGCGCCAGGGTAGCCCGCGAAATTCAATTATTTTTAGGTTTTTTGGAATTTGCTGGTCAGTATTAAGTTGTACGTTGATTAATATGTATATGAATCGCGGCCGTAAGAAATATGTGTTTACAGAATTATAATCATTAAAGTCATCAACACAACTCTCTAAGACCACGAAAGTCCCAAGAATAACTGTTTCATGAAATCATCATTCTTTGGACTTACGTGGTCTTAGAGAGTTGTGTTGATGACTTTAATGATTATAATTCTGTAAACACATATTTCTTACGGCCGCGATTCATATATTAATCAACGTACAACTTAATGCTGACCAGCAAGTTGCAAAAAACGTAAGAAAATTTGAATTTCGCGGGCTACCTTAGCGCTTCCCCCTTAACTACTCGTAGCGATGCTACACGGCATGTTAATTTATAGCGTTGGAGCATCACTCACACGGATAAATTGCGCATGTGTGTATAGACGCCGCAGCCCGTATAGCGCAGGCGATAATGGTCATTGGATTGCGGTGTAAGTGGACTTCTAGACGTTGACTGTACCGTGTATACATCCATATATGCATTTAGTAAGAAGCAGTTGTTTACCACTCAACGAATAACCCAAAAAGAGGTGTAGAGTGCGTGAGCTGGGCCCTGAGCGATTTCTTTAGAAAGTTGCTCAGAGTGCTTAGGGAGTAAACATACTAAAAGTCCCCGCGTCTAGGAGGTGAGCCGGAGTGGGGAGTATAAAAATTCCCACTTTTGAGTTTTTCGCTAATATCTATAAAACGGTGCGTCGTCGTAGAGAAAACGTATTTTTCTTGACTTGCTTTGCTTTGGCATTTTTATTTATTTACAAATTATGTTATATACAAAATAAACAAAAACAGTACTTATTTAGAAATGGCATGGCACCACTAATAAAGCGTCCACGCGGACAATAGAAATGGGCCCTCTGCAGCGAGCTAGTCTATAAACGCATACTGATACAATTCGTTCATAAATATTTGCACTAACACAGCCAAACGCGCGTAGTCGATCGATAGCCGGGGCGGGCGGAGCAGCGAGCGACACAGCCACCCCGTCTCAGTGCTAACGCACGACTGCCGCCCGCGCCCGCGCAGAGCACCTCTGAACCTATATCTCAAAATGGGGCATTGTCTTTGCAACTGTTGACTGATTTAAAAACGCTATTTCAAATATGTAGTACCTCTAACCATCAATTTTTCAGTGTAAAAATATTTCCAAATATCAAAGTCGTTTAGAAGTTATAAGGAAATATTAGCCAAAATAGCGTTTTGGTAAATATTTTTTTAAGGCAAAAGTATTAGCCTTATGAAAAAACCCTGTTTCAAAAATGCTGTACATAAATCTATAGCAAACATATATTTTTTACAGACCTTCTAACCAAACCGTTAATGAGTTATAAGCTTCATAAAGTGACCGTGTTACGGTACTAAACGAGAGTAAGGCCCTTAACAGATAAGCGATGCGCGCGCGTTCGCGCTTTTTTTCAGGCATATGCACAAAACAGCCAGTATTATTAAAAAAGTAAATTAAGTAATATTTTTGTTTTTGTTACAGATATTAATGGTTGTAATTTATTGTCAAAATTAATTAAATTAAAGAATTAAATGTTTATTTATTATATTTTATCTCCCAAAGTTAATTTTATTCATAAAGTATTGACATCTTTTCTGAAATAAAAACTCTTTGCTAAGATTTAAAAAAGTACCGTTCGTTTTGACGGAGCATCTTGATAACCGTGCGATTTACTTTACATTACCGCACAAGTACGTAATGAGATACATTACGATATAAAAATTGGTGAAATAAGAGACCCTTTACGAGCAAATATGTTATAAAAGTACATTAACGTGCATATTACGAATAAAATATTTTTTTCAATTCTTTCAACCGCTATATCACGGAAAGGGCAATAATTATGAAAAAAGTGTGGATACATTTTTGTAGAGAATCGGATGATCTACAATTTTTGTATGAACTATTTTTGCTGTAAAACTCACCGTTTAGCTGAAAAACGCGAAAAACCTATTTTTACAAACTTTCACCATCAATAAAAAATTTTGCACAAGGGGGATTGATGGGGACTTTTCACAATTCATTTATAGTATTCTGAACATTCATACCAATTTTTAGCTCTATGGGAATTATTGTAACCTTCAAAGTCTTATTTGACTGGGCTATTTGGTGTACAATGTGGAGGTGACAATATGACTTTAAATGAAAACACGGGCAATACTGGTGTTTCACACATACATGGACACATGGTGGTGTACATTTGTAAACTATCAAATATATCCGAACATCGAAATAAAAAAAAACTATTTTCTCTAACAAACTAAATAGCATAAAACTGCAAACAAAATAAAACACCATTTAGAAAATTGGTTCACTGACCTGCCGCGCGCGCCGACTACCGCGCGCCGACCACCGAAGCAGCGACGTAATGTTTTGGCGCCATTATTAATAATGCTCAATTACACAAATCAAATCACAGATTATTAACCAAATAGTCGGGCATCAACCACCCGCGTGTTATTCACTAATCAATTTGTTATTCACAATCACTTTTCGATCACTTATTTATGTCGCCACTCATAATTTTTTTTTTATTTTCAATATGTCTGCCGTGTTCTTGAATACACAAACTACACCGACGTATAATGTTATTTCTCACTCTCGTCAGTCCACATCACATTGTACAGGAAGTCAGGATTCTCGAGATATTTGTTTTTCAGGGTAAGTAATAGATGATATAACAACAAAATCTCTAATATTTACAATATATAACAACGGAACCTATAATTTTATTTAATATAGCGATTAGTTAATATAATGAACGATTGATATAATTTTAAAATAACTCTTTTTCATAAGCATAACATACATTAAATATAAAATCGTTTGACATACCACTCAAAAGATATAAAACTTATTTGGTCTAATAAAACAATAACTTTGTATTTTGTTTAAGAAATATTTAAAAGTATTTTTTCTTTGTTTTATTACTTGTAAGTTCTATCGTAGTTATAGGTAATAGTCACCTAAGTAGATATTAAACATAACTAGTAACTAATTACCACCTGCGCTAAGATAGGTCGACGGAGCCCCGCTTGGCGGGGCTCCTATTTCTGGGTGGTTTAAAAAAAAATAACCACGAAGGCTAAGGCGGGAGCGAAGCGGAGCGGAGCTCCCGCCTTAGCCTTCTAACCTAACCTATCCGAGTCGGGGTACTCTCAGTCGGGGTGTTAAGCATAATGACGTTTTTATATACATTTACTAAACGTTAGACCTAATGATTTTCGATTAAATAAACAATAATTATACATATTAAACGTTAGACCAAATGATTTTCGATTACATAAACGTTATATCAAACAACGTTATACTAATTAAGTTTTAAAATAAATAAATGTTATATGTAAAGAAGTTATATCAACAGTTGGTATATCTCACGTTGATTATATCTTATGAACGATAATAAAATGAAATTAGACCAAATGAGTTTATACGTTATGAGACGCACCCTGTTTTTCAACCAGCGACAGAAAGTTTCTCTTATTGGCTTATCTCTCGATAACAATACTTGTACTTTCTTGTACTTATAAAGTCTGCGTTTGTCACGTTTCAAAACTTATTGAATAGTTTTATGATTTACTCGAAAATGTCTACCTGCATTACGCAGACTGGACGTCGGATTACGATCATAATAATCAATAACTCTCGTCTGGAATCACATTTGCACGTGGAGGAGCACCATCTACGTGCGGGATCAAGGATTGATTTTCCCGTATCCTCTGGACAGCTTGTACAGTCGCCGCCAGATATATTGTAGCAGACAAGGTGACCAAATACTTCTGAACAATTTAAAATGTCAATAAGTTCCATACACTACAAGTTACCATTAATATCTGAACATTCATTACTTCATTAATATCTGAGCAGATGCTTGTCAATAATTTCTATACACACAACTAACCAAAAATATCTGAACACTTACAACGTCAAGTGTATCTACGCAGACAAACATTGAGCTTACCTAATTCATTACTGCATGATATAAAGGACGAACCAAAAACGACTATCCACTTGACTATCTGTGGTTAGTCCAGTCATTTGGTAGTTTTACCTGGAAAGTTTTTAAACTGGTGATTTTATTGAGTTCGACGTGCTCTCTTCGAATTTTCACATCGTCGCTCATTGTTTTATCTTTGCCGCTCGCACTGCCATATTTGAACAATGTCGCCTAATAACAAGTTTTAGACAATATCTCCTTTCTGACTCATTCTACGATAAAACATTAATGTAAAAAATTAAACTAGAGAAAATTTCCTTCAATTTATGTGTTTACAATTTTTTGTAATATCAATAGTTTTGGCGTACGAGCGCCGCAAACTATTATTCATCTTATATACCAACAGGTGTTTTTAACTGTTATTAGGCGCCATTTTTCCAATATGGTGGTGCGAGCGGCAAAGATAAAACAATGAGCGAACACGTCGAAGAGAACACGTCGAACTCAATAAAATAACCAACCTTCAAAACTCCCGGATAAAATTCCAGGTTCCACACCCTTTTTGAACACCAAATGACTGTTCTAGGTATAAATACGATGAAAAGGGAATACAAATTGTATAGAAAATCATTTGTTTAGGATACAACTGATGTTTTATGTTAATGTCAAACTATTGATAGAAAATAGATCTTGGTTTTGTAATGAAATTATAAATTATTGTAAATATTATTTATTTGTGACAACATACGTACCTATATAAAATATTAGTATTTTGTGTAATGTTGTAAGTGTTCAGATATTTTTGGTTAGTTGTGTGTATAGAAATTATTGACAAGCATCTGCTCAGATATTAATGAAGTAATGAATGTTCAGATATTAATGGTAACGTGTAGTGTGTGGAACTTATTGACATTTTGAATTGTTCAGAAGTATTTGGTCACCTTATCTGCTACAATATATCTGACGGCGACTGTACATAGTCAATAGTCCGCCCGTGGGTCGGACACATACGAGTGTTCCCATACCTCTCACGGTATGTCCGTACAGCTAAAGCGGCATTTCCGTGACACTCCCCATAAATTAAAATCATATCGGTGTACTCCGAAGCTGTGTAATTGTAACGAAGCATGATTATTTAATAATAAAACCTTTAAACACCCAAGTATTAAGCGTCTAATTTCGCAAAGTTTACTTAGCTAATTAACTAAGTACCTATGATACGTTATGTGTCCTGTCACTATTAAAACAAAGCGTCAAATTTCGCACAACACAACAACAAATGATGTGTCCTGTCACTATTAAAACAAATCGTCAATTTCGCACAACACAACAACAAACATCGATAACACTCGCGCGGCGACATCAAACGGGCGCGGGCGCATCCGAAACAGAGCGTATAAAACGCGTCAAGGCTCGTACACACAAGCGCGACGCGACATGCGACACAAAGGCACCGCAAGTCGCGCAACGAGCGGTGCCTTTATGTCGCGTGTCGCGTCGCGCCTGTGTGTACGAGCCGTCACAGGCACGAAGTCCGGTGACACACTGACCGCGTAACCTAGACACGAGTAATTGCAGGTTTCGACAAGTAAGCAAAGTAGAAACAAGCAAACTTACCTATCTCTTTCGGACATACATATTTTGCGATTGACATGAGTGCGTAACAGAAAGTATTCGCCGCTTCGCTTCTTCCGCATGCATTTTTCGTATCTAGTTGTGATGACACACTTTATGACTCTTAACGCTCAGGCATAAAGTATAATTTGCATTGCGAAAATAAATTTTAAAGAAAAGGCGTAGGTTTTTGAAGTTGCGAGCTGGCAACGTGTGTCGTTGAACCTGTCGCGTGCTCTCCTGTTTATAATACAGCATGTAGAAAATACTTAAAATCAAAAATTATGTCCTGTGGCACAAAAAATCAAATGAATATATCCAGTAGATTACTACTGGATATATTCATTTGATTTTTTGTGTGCAGGTTGGTCATATCATGACTTATACGAAGTTTAATTTATGATCCTATTGTCCCCCACATTGTATATTATCTCACTTTTATCATTTTGAGATGTAATACAGTTTTTGAAAAAAAATAGTGGTGAGTCATTTTTTATGTCATGGAACGACGCCATTTGACTGCTGATGAAATGCAGAAAGCTGTAGGAATGCTATAAGCGTGAAGAAATCAGTCCCAGGTATCTCGGCATTTTGGTGTCAATAGGAGCGTGATTTGTAGTCTTTGGCAGTGTTACGTTAATACAGGGGATCCTGCTGAGTAGCACCCAGCAAGCGGAAGGAGTACAACTGCTCGACAGGAATGATACATACAACTGACTGCAAGCCGTCAGCCGATGTTAACCGCCCGGGGATGTAAACCTACAATTTTCAAGCGGTGTTGATGTTAGCCACCAAACCGTGAGAAATAGGCTGCATGAATACGCCTACGAGCACGACGCGCGACGCCCAATTAGGTGCCCACCTATACGCCATTGGGGGGGGGGGGGGGGTTGGTGTAGATCTTGGTGGGGCGTGTTCATCTGCGAGGGAACACGCACCTATAAAGTGCCAAGAATACCAGTAGCGTACGCCTCGCGAGTGCGGAGCCGAGGCTATCAGGCGCACACCGACAAGTTCTTCGTATACGTCCACGCCATCTCTAGACTGATGCCTCGGTCTATTGATGGGCCTACATTTCATTCTGTGTAGGTCGTCCCTCCTGGGCAATGCTGCGGTCCAAAACGAGTCCCCGCACGCTTCCACGTACCTCGGGACCGCAGTAGCTAAATACGTAGGGCGACAGGCGAACCTTCGGCGCCTTAAAACCGAATTATCTGGCCAAAGGGAAGAAAACCCCAACGAACAACAGCAAAGGGAAGAAAACCCTGAATACAAATTTAAAAAATCACCCTAAACAAAGGGAAGACAACCCTAACATAAAAAATCACAGCAACTATGGAAGAAGCAAGACTTAAAAATAAACTACCCCAGGAGGGTACCGGCGGAGAATCCGTCGGAGAATCCCTCTCTGAGCACTGCTCAGGTAGCCCCACGTATTCTGGGGGGGGGGGGGGGGGGCAAAGGATTGCTACCCAAGGAAATTACAACGGACAGACCAAAGAAAACGTTGACCCAACAACTATTTCATCCAGGACTATTCAACCGTCATAGATCCTCGTCTCTCAGCGATGTAACTGAGAACAAGAATGAATGCAACCTGAGTGCACCATACCAACGAATGCCCACACAGAAGCGAAACCGCTCTCCTGATGGAAAAGATACTCGAATGAGTCAAGTGAAAAGAACTCAGAAACGAGATCAAATAATTAATACACATAGGGGGATAAATAACCAAGAACCCAATACTAACTTGGATATCGAGACAAGCAATAGCTTTGCACTGCTTGATGTGGAGGAGACGGATATCCCAGCCAAACGAATACCAAAACCACCACCAATCATACTGTATGGTGTTGATGACCTAAGTAAGCTCACTCAGACGATTGAAGAAGTTGTGGGTAAAGAAGACTTCATCTATAAAATAGTTTCAAAAAACCAACTTATTATATCAACAAACACTGTAGACAAATACAAGACAATGATAGAACACATTCGAAGCAAGGGACTAATAGGGTACACCTTCACCCGGAAAGACCAAAAATGTATGAGAATTGTTATCAAACACCTCCACTTTAGTACACCTAATAGTCCAGTCATTTTAGTAAGTTCACCTCGGAATTCGAGATACCCAGCTGTAAGTCTGTAAATACTTGTATATTGACACCCTAAATATTATCTCAAAACCTACATATGGTAGGGTGTACGCAACTATTAAATTTCAAGGTCAAAGGTCACAAAAATCGGTTTTTTGCGCTTTTTTTGTAAATATCTCATTTCCTATGGGTTTTTTGCTATTTGTATCTATTATCAATATTGTAGAATACAAAATTCTCTACAAATTTTGTTTAAAAACATTTTTCATACGGTGAACCGTTTTCGAGATAGAGGGCGGAGAGCGCGCGGTCACAGCATCACTTCAAGTCAACCGGTGCCTCCGGTCGAAAACGCGCCATATATAGTTGATGAACTATCGATAAATCAATGATTATCAATATTTGTCAATTTTTATTAACTATTATATTATATTTTATCATTTTTTTCCTAACCTATCCACTTTTTATTTAGTATTATATATTTAACAACACTTACCTGCCCATGTAATTGCAGAATTGTTAAGGAAAATATAGGAATTATATTTGAATTTTAACCTAATTAATATTAATAACTTCTTACATGATAAAAATAACAAATAAATTATGAATTAATCTTTTTATTAAAAACATTATTCAATGCATTTATTTTTATTAAAAGTAAAAAAATGGAATAAAGGGTACAAAAACTACAATTTATAATTTTAATCATCTTCTTCCTCTTCATCGTCGTCTTCCGGCTGCTGGTAAATTTCAAACTGGTCTTCATTATCGTCTTCAACGAAATTTGTCTCAAGTTCTTCCATGATTTCGGGGTTAAAGGTTCCATCTTCATTAATGTCGCTCTGATATGGTAGAGCATTAAGTCAAGCTTGCCCATTACATTACGGTCGTAACTATACAATACAATTGAACATCTGTCCCTACTGGCTATAAATAGAAAGATCCGTAGTGTATAATAGGGGCCCGTATAATTCCCAGGTATAATTTTTGACATAGTGGAAGGATTTTAAAATTTACAGATTTTAAACAAGATGCACTTAATTTTAATTTTCTATTTAAAATGTCCTGTAAATAAAAAGGAGGGTAAATAATCAAAGGGCATCAAAAAATTCATCCGCATCGCTGTCAACAGGAAACGTGCCCAAAAGACTGGCAGCATTGCCATGTTGTATGGCAATGCTGATTCTTTGGCCCAAAAATAAGCCAGCCCTCTGGTCACGGGAAGAGTCGACTAATCGCTTGGCGATGTCTCGAAATACTAAGTGGGGCCCCATGGCCCTAGAGTTTCAACCCCAAATGGCTCAAACATATAAGATTCAAAGAGATTGGAGTATTTACGCCGTTTGAGGTTTTCCGCACCTGCAGCAGCCGCCCCAGCACAGTTCGCCGTGCTTGGAAGATGGGATGGCGCAAGGGTATCGACACACGTTGCATCCCACACCAAAGGCCTACCAACCTTCCAAGGTATTATGGTCATTCCGTCATTATTACATATTATTACTATTATATTTTAAATGTCATTAGTGTAAATGGGAATATAATTATATTATGATTTAAGTTTTTCCCTTAATTATTTTTTAACTTTAGGAAACGGTTATCAGTATTATTGAATAGATATAGATTTAATGCATGAAGAAAATGATAAAATATAATATAATAGTTAACAAAAATTGACAAATATTGATAATCATTGATTTATCGATAGTTCATCAACTATATATGGCGCGTTTTCGACCGTAGGCACCGGTTGACCTGAAGTGATGCTGTGACCGCGCGCTCTCCGCCCTCTATCTCGAAAACGGTTCACCGTATGAAAAATGTTTTTAAACAAAATTTGTAGAGAATTTTGTATTCTACAATACTGATAATAGATACAAATAGCAAAAAACCCATAGGAAATGAGATATTTACAAAAAAAGCGCAAAAAACCGATTTTTGTGACCTTTGACCTT
This sequence comes from Luperina nickerlii, assembly GCA_963855955.1. Lineage (NCBI taxonomy): Eukaryota > Metazoa > Arthropoda > Insecta > Lepidoptera > Noctuidae > Luperina > Luperina nickerlii. Next base: position 23,975,136 of record OY979671.1, read on the forward strand.
GAAATTTAATAGTTGCGTACACCCTACCATATGTGAGACAATATTTAGGGTGTCAATATACAAGTATTTACAGACTTATAGCTGGGTATCTCGAATTCCGAGATTCTTACCTAATTTAAGCTTAAATGACTGGACTATAAAGATGAAAAATTATAGCAGCAATTGAGAAAACTGGTAACTTTGTACAAGGAGAGATAATAACAGCCCGAAAACCAGGGACTAAGGAACCCCTAAATACATTCTTTGTCAATGTCACCCAACATGAAAATAATAAACTAGTAAAGGACATAAAGGTCATATACAACCAAAGAATTACTATAGAAGACCCAAAAAGAAAAAACTCAGTAGTGCAGTGCAAAAGATGCCAACAATATGGGCACAGTAAAAACAACTGCATGCGACCATACAGGTGTGTTAAGTTTGCTGGTGCACACGCAACTACCATGTGTACAGTCGACGCGAATACCCCAGCAATATGCACACTATGCTCAGGAAGCCACCCAGCTAGCTACAAGGGATGACAAGTATAAGGGACGTTCTAGCCAGAAAACACTACAAACAAGCTTAAAACACGCCAAAAAGAGAGCATAAATGACGTTGAAGAGAGATCAACACAACCTAAAACTAACAACAACACACCAATAAAAGCTACAACTGAATATGACGACACTGTAAAATACTTGGCTGCCCAAAGCAAAGCTCGAGACCTGACTGCCACTAAGTGCCTACAACTCTACAGTGAATCGGTTAAAAATGGAAAACCAAAATACAAACAGTCCAAAAAAGAAAAAGTGTCCAAATAGCAGAAAATAACGTTCAAAGATCTCACTTGGTATACAACAATGATAACACATACACTCAGAGAACATACGCAAGAAATTACGGAGACAACACACAGTCCCGGAGTACTTATTACAAAAATAACGCTGGTCATGCGCCACAGAGAAAACACATGACTGAAACAGAGACTGAAAATGTCTCACGAGAACACAGACCGAGTCTAGAAGCACTAATAATAACTCAGACAAAGAATTGACCAGCTGATCACACAGCTAAGCACAATGATGAATCTCATCGTCACACTCATCAGTAAATTATCAAGATAACTTCCCTACGAATTGCTACCTGGAATATAAATGGCTTAGCACCTAACAAACAAGAACTAAACATACTACTATGTAATGGACAACAAAATTGATATAGCGTTGATATCAGAAACCCACCTAAATGACAAAGTTTTAAGATGGATAACTATAGCGTATACTGTACAAATCACCCTGAAAGCACATCCCATGGTGGATCTGCGGTGATCATAAAAAATAACATTAAGCACTACATACACAGTCAATTACAGGAAGACTGGATGCAAGCCACAACAATAACCATAAATGAGAAAATGGACCCCATTAATGTTAGTGCTATTTACTGCCCACCGAAGCATAACCCAAAACAGAACATGTTCGACCGCTACTTTCAGAGTCTAGGAAATCGATTCATAAGTGGCGGAGACTGGAACTGTAAACAAGACCCCTATTGGGGCTCAAGACTGACAACTACAAAAGGACTAGGACTGAAAAAGAGCATCGATAACGAACAACTTATAGTACTAGGGACAAACAAGCCAACATATTGGCCAACTGATGTGAACAAAACCCCAGATCTTGTGGATTTCTTCGTTGTAAAAGGTCTTTCACTTACTTTGACATAGAATCTTCACTCGATTCTGTTTCTGACCACACACCAATAATAGCAACTTTTAGCGCCACTACGGTAAGAAAACACCAAAATCAACCCTATACAATCACAAAACTGATTGGGATTTATTCGCAAGTTATTTGGAAAGTGAAATAGATCTAAAAATAAAACTCAGAACAGAAGATGACATAGACGAGGCTACTTTTTACATAACTAACCTAATACAGGTCGCTGCGTGACGCTCTACACCCGCACTCAGTGACTCTGTTCCAAAATATAACATACCGCTTAAAATAAGCCTCAAGTTGGCGGAGAAGCGGAAGCTACGAAGGCAATACCAAACAGGCAGAGACCAAACTGATAGAACAAGATACAACAAAGCTTCAAAAGAGCTAAAAAAACTCATACAGGAAAATGAAAATGAAACTTTTCAACAGAAATTGCAAACTCTTCCTACCCATAAAAAAGACAACTATTACCTATGGAAAATAACAAAAGACTTCAAAAGGCCACAAAACCACATTCCACCTATAAGAAAAAACATCGAAAAACCGTGGGCCAAAAGCGAAAAAGAGAAAGCAGAATTGTTTGCTGAACACCTAAGTGAAGTGTTTACTCCAAATGAATCATCTATGACGGAATTTGAAGACGAAGTGGACAAGGTACTCATGAGTGATCAGCAACTACGAGTATCGCTACCTTTAACACTTGTAACTCCCAGGGAACTTAGGAGAACGATCTGCAAGCTAGAAAACAAAAAAAGCACCTGGGTTTGATCTGATAACGGGAGAAATCCTTAAGCAACTGCCCAAAAAACCTATAGTATTTCTAACAATGTTATTTAACGCGATCCTCGAGAGTGCACCACTATCCAAGCTTATGGAAGATTTCTACAATATGCATGATGGCCAAACCGGGAAAGCCACCAACTGTACCCAGCTCATACAGGCCTATAAGCCTACTCCCTTTTCTGTCTAAGCTGTTTGAAAAAATCTTGATGTCCAGACTAAAACCAGTACTGGCAGAGCGCAAGATGATCCCAGATCACCTATTTGGATTCCGGGAGAAGCATGCTACAGTCGAGCAAGTGCACAGAGTAGTGCACAAAATCAGACAGTCCCTTGAGAAAAAAGAGTACTGTTCTGCTGTATTTATAGACATCCAGCAAGCATTCGACAAAGTCTGGCATAAGGGACTGCTATACAAGCTTAAAACTCTGTTTCCAAACACACTTTACATGATTCTACAATCATACCTGGAACAAAGATGGTTTCAAGTAAAATACGAAGAAGAATTCTCGAAGCTTCATCAAATTAAAGCCTCTGTACCACAAGGATCCGTGCTGGGCCCTGTACTTTATTTCATATATACCGCAGACCTGCCTGAGACTGCTGATGTAGTTACAGCGACCTTTGCAGATGATACTGCGTGTCTCGCAAGCGATACAGACCCCGTAAAGGCATCCACTAAACTGCAGGCACAGCTGGATAAGATTAATGTGTGGCTTCGAAAATTGAGAATCAAGCCCAGCGTAACAAAGTCCACGCATGTCACATTCTCACTTAGAAGGGGGGATTGCGCACCTGTTCACATGGAACGAGGAACCTTGCCAACCAGTACCACGGTGAAATACCTAGGGTTACACCTAGATAGACGACTGACATGGGCAAACCACATTAAAGCTAAAAGAACAGAAGCCAATATACAGTTTAAAATTTTTTCGTGGCTATTGGGCCGAAAATCACGGCTCTCTCTCAGCAATAAACTGCTCGTCTACAAGGCCATCATAGAGCCAATTTGGACCTACGGAATAGAGCTCTGGGGATCAGCTAGCAATTCCAACCTTGAAATACTCCAGCGCTTCCAAAATATAGCATTAAGAACTATCTCCAGAGCACACTGGTTTGTAAGAAACTCGGAAATACTCGAATACCTGGAAATGCCGACCATTACAGAAAAAGTAAACAACTACAGCAAAAAGTACAAAGACAGACTCAACAACCACAGCAACTCGCTAGCCAGAGATCTACTCCAAGACATAGACCATATAAAACGCCTCAAAAGATGGCACATACTGGAACTCGATCAAAGGAACTGAAGTGTTCCCACATGTAGATTTGAGACTATTCATTGGAATGGCCATCAAAACAATTCCACACCAGTAGACCACATCTAATCATGGCTAAACAGCCGATTGTAGATAAAATGAATGTTGGAAGAAAAAAAAAACCTATACGCCATGGGAATCGCGCCCGTCGACAGTGGCGGACTAAGCCCGTCAGAGGCCCGGGGCGGCAAAGCTGAATGAGGCCCCGCAGCTTTAAAAAAATGTAGTTTTAAAAGCTTTTTATTCAGTTCACATTTGTATGTATAAATGTTTTTGTTTATTTCGTTAATTTCGTCGGCAACGCCACTTTTTTCTCTTCAGAATTCGAAAAGTAATTGGATAAAGATCCAGCAAGCGATTTTGCCTCTTCAAACTTCGTTTTTTTAGCTTCGTTTTCTGAGAGCCAGATGGTTGAATCCTATTCAATAAAAATAATGAGATAAATAAGAAACTTTTATAAAAGATAGCTTTGTAAGCCTCATTATTGATTTGACGATATAGATATACAAATGTACAGAGACTTTGCCATGTTACTCAACATGGCAAAGTCTCTGTACATTTGTCACGATAAGAACAAGTACATACCTACCTCCCTAATAAACGTGCACTACAAATAAAATAAGGACCAATGTATTCCTAGGTGCATATTGACTAGAAACTACGGATTATAATTGCTAGGCTGAATTGTACGAAGAATTATTTACTTTTTTCAAATAAGTACTCGAAAATGCACTAACTCAACTCTGAACTCATTTACTTTTATACCGCAACAAAAATCAAAAACACTATTACACTTTTTAATGAAATTACTTTGAACGGATAAGATCACGTTTATTATTTTACAATTTGAAAAAAGGCTTATCTGTTCTCGAAAATATCAGTACACACTAATAAACTATTAAATATCAACGTAATGAAATTCAATATTTGATAAATGAGGCCTATGTTTATTGTTCGACGTAAATAGAATGTAGTGAATGTAAATGTAGGCGTACAAAAGTGAATTATTTGCACTTCATTCATTTAGGGATTCCTGGGGATCTGTACCTACCCGCTACAAAGACGGGAATTCTCCCAGCATATTGGACGCGTTCAGCAAAGATAAAAGAATATTAGAACCACGTAAAGTCTAAATGGCTGTAGTGTTTTGATCTTGATGAAATTATGTAGGTACTAAGCACATTTTTAAAGTCTAGTTTAGGATTTCATCAGGGGAACGCGGAGGCATTTGGGGGCCCCCCAAGACCGGAGGCCCTGGGCGGGCCGCCCCTTCCGCCCCCCTGTTAGTCCGCCACTGCCCGTCGAAACGAATGGTGTAGGGAACACTTGACATGGACCCAGGAGCAATGGAATAAAATTTTATTTTGTTGAGTGCCAGTTTGGATTTAGGCCTGATACGAGAAGGGTAAGAGTGTATCGTCGTCCCGAAAATGCTGAACGCCTGAGATTCGTCCAGGAAGTGCACCCTTACAGTGGCCCACAGTGATGGTATGTGCGGGTATTATGAAGAACAGACGAACTGAGCTCGTTTTTGTTCTCGGGCCTCATGTTCACCCATTTGCACAAAATCTTGGTTCAGATTTTACGCTGATGCATGACAATGCGCGTTCGCACACAGCTCGGAGAACCAGAGAGTACTTGGCAATGGAAAACATCCGGGTATTGCCGTCGTCGTGGCCTGCACAATCGCCAGACCTCAATCCCATCGAGCACGCATTGGACATGCTCCGACGTGTTCTAGAGAACCTGGACGGAGTGTCGACAACCCAACAACTGAAAGACTTGTTAAAATTCCATTAGGAGCGATTGCCGCAGGATCAGATACACAATCTTATAAATTCAATGAAACATTTTAAACAACAGAGACTTTGTATTGAATTACCAAATAATTAAAAAAATGTCGTTATTTAATTTTGTAAAACATGAAAAATTTAATTTCGTTTTAAGTCTATTCTATACTGTGTGTGTTATTGTTTCCTGGAATATTTGTGAGTCAAAATTCCTTCTTTGATCACTGTGAATCTCCAAAGGTACTCCAAAACAACAGAAGACTTCATGAACTAATTTATCCGCAACTGTCGAAGCTTCCTGATTTGGAATGGCGAAGACTTCCGGCCACTTAGTGAAGTAATCCATCACAACCATGAAATACTTGTTACCACTTTCACTTTCCGGAAACGGCCCCGCAACGTCAAGGGCTATCCTCTCCCATGGTGCACCAACATTGTACAATTTTAATGCACCTCTACTATGAGTCCGAGGTCCCTTTACAGCTGCACAACTTGTACATTTGCGACACCAATCCTCGACATCGTCCCGACAGTGGATCCAGTAAAACCGTTCTCGTATCTTCAGTAGAGTCCGTTTTACTCCCAGATGACCTCCTGAACAACCATTATGGTACAGCTGTAGAACATCCGGTACTTGAGCTTTAGGGACAACCATTTGCAAATGACAGCTGTCTCCCCGAGCATTTTCCCAGTTACGGCACAGGACTCCATCCTGAATCACCAAGCTTTCCCATTGGGCCCAATAGCTTTTTGTGACCGAACTCATCGCTGAGACGTCGCTCCATCTGGGCTTAGGAGCTCTGGCCTTCATCCACTCCAGAATCGGTTTGATGTCTGAATTTTCCTGCTGTGCACGTTGTAGGCTTTCCTTCCACTCGTTGTTGAGATCTGTCTTAAGCATCCTCACAGGTACCACTTCCTTACTTTCCTGCCTAGTACAATGCTTGCAGTCTTCAGAACAAGGTCTTCTTGACAATGCATCTGCGTTGCCATGAGATTTTCCACTGCGATGTTCGACCACGAAGTCTGTATGTAATGTATTCCTGCAGTAGTTCAATCCATCTCGCAACTTGTCCTTCTGGATTTTTGAACTGCAACAGCCATTTCAGTGCAGCATGGTCAGTTCGTAAGTGGAATTTCCGCCCTAGAAGATATTTGCTAAAATACTGCAATGACTTTACCACAGCAAGCAGTTCCCGTCTCGTAACACAATAGTTCCTTTCCGGCTTTGACTACGACTTGCTGAAGTACGCTATCACAACCTCTTGATCACCAGTCGAGTGAGCCGCGTGTAACCTGGGTGCGGCTCACTCGAGGCGTCAGGCCGGTGCGATGGGGTCGTCGTCCGCTACCAAGTCGCGGGGCAAGGGTCTCGCGTCGGGGGCGCGTGCCAGGGCGCAATGTGCTGGACATGGGGCAGGCAGATGCGTCGGCACGCGCGAACATTCCCGTCGCGAAGCGGCGCACAAACTCATCCAGGCTATCAATCCCGAGATCCCTCCGGATGACATCGTTCCTCACGAAACGAGGCGCGCCTACTATGGTCCGCAGCGATCTTCTCCTTTCAAAGACGTTAAAACATGTAGAAGTTGTGACATGCTAACATTATTAGTAATACACTCACCGACAGCATTCGGTTGCTGATTGTCGTTTTCAACCCGGTGCGTGGCTTCATTCGGTCCGGAGCTGCGTGTTACTTTCTTGGACCGGCGCGGCGGCTGCAGGATCGGCACCGCGGCGTCTATCGCAGCACCGCGAGTCGCGCCTCCCCAGTATACCACGGAACGTTGGCTGCATTCGCTCACCGGTGGCAGCGACCGGCTGGTGCGGCGACAGCTCCAACTTCTGTACCGCTATCTTCGATGAACTTTTCTGGCATCCGCACGACTCCGGGAACGGGGCGAACGGCTGAAGCCATGACCCCTTTCCCGACTGCGTGATCGACTCACAAAAAGGAAATAAAAGTATTCATAATTTATTTACTGGGTACAAACACTGGGTAAAAATAAAAGCACAAAAATTACGGCAATAGATTGATTGTTATATTATTACAATTCTCAGTACTTACATGGGTATTATAAGATCCTTACACTTTCGCAGTTCAACCACCAGTCCTGCTAAAATGGCGCTGCCACGTAAGTTTTTAAATCCCTCCACTTTATCAAACTCAAATAGTCAGTTGACTGTTAATATCCGGTGGCGCCATTTTAGCATTTTAAACAAATCAAATAACTGTCAAATTATAACCAAATAAAATATTGTGTTATCTTAAATATCATAAAAATACCTAAAGATTTATATAAATAGCTAACACTCGCTTTCATTAATCAACTTTCTTAAATCAATGTTAGTTAGAATGCAATGTTAGATGATTATCTAACATTGCATTCTTTATCACTCATGTTACGGCTACACTACCTTACCGTCTACCGGGTTGTTACCGCAATAATTATGGCATTAAATTACCGTTTAAATTACTGCGTGAAGTGGTATGGTTACACTAGAGTTTACCTAGATATGTCTACCGAGCTATTGTCTACCGTCATTTGCCATATTGATTGGCATTGTAAAATTATGACCATAAATCGTGGTTACACCTAGGCGTTATTGAAGTTATGGCAATAATGATTGGCATATCACAGTAGTGTGGCCCGGCCATCAGAACACCACTTCAGTTAGCATTATATTAAATCACTTTCCTCATTTTTTATTCGAATTTCTTTTAGCGCCACTCATCAACCTTCAATGGAAAGCGATTTTTGTAACATAACAATCATTATCATTACTTTTTGAAATAACACAGACATGGACATGAGTGTCTGTGTTATTTCGTCAGTGATCCATATTTATGTTAGTATACTCAAAAATATGTTGGTAACCAAAGATTACAATATATTTTCGTTAGTAGGTACTATATCGCGCCAATAGATGCCATTACGTGTCTCCTCATTACGGAATAAAACGTTCTTCTAAAATACTTTAAATTGATTATATCTTTTATTAGAGTGAAGCGATTGCGATGAAACAAAAAGTAATCATTACTTAGAGTTCTACACTATATTTGAGTATGAAAGCGAACCATATTGGTTTGGTACTTTTTACAAGATACCTGTTCAAAAAGTTGATCCCTCACATGCAAAAAATAATATAGATAAAAATTCCAAAAAATTATGAAATGGCATCTATTGGTTATCCTTTAACACCTAACATTTTTTTTTTTATATTTTCAATGTTCAGAAACGCCTCGTTTACAGATTTATTATATGTATAGATATATATGAAGATAAACCAATTACTACACTTAGTCAAGGGGTCGGTCAGTTAGAAAGATGAAGCTAGGTGCCCATTCTCTTTTGAATCATAAAATTGTTACAAAATATTAGCTACATCATTCATGTGAGAACGACGTAGAAAGACGTGCACGTTAAAAGCGTCCATGATAAAGAAAAAATTAACAAAAAAAAATTAACGACAGATATTAATGAATTTCATGAATCATGAAAATGGCATAGCTATTCACAACCATTCGACAGGCTATCGGCTTGCCCCAGATAGAAAACAGCTATCGGAAGAATAGCAGTCGTCTAATTGATTAAACTGACAAAATGTTCGTGTTTTGGACTTGTGAACAGCGTTTAGAAGACTCCTACGATAACATTGATTGATGTTCGACACGGTATGGAAGCGTATAGAGTGGTTGTGAATACCTATGCAGATAATATTGCAAAGCTGTTCAGTTTAGCCACAGTATAAATGTGGTTTAGCTGTTTGTAGTTTTGTTGTAGTTAGTGTTCTTGCCTATGGGCATTTTTGTCTGAAATATATATATTTTTTTAGTAGTATTATATTTATGTTCGTGTATGTACGTTCACAATATGCGTGCTGTACGCATGCGCGGACGACCGCTATTGCGAAATCACTCGTGTGATATCTAGTAACACGAAGTTACCTTACGCTTTATACAAAATCGAATAGAAGAGACCTAATCGACTATAATTCAAAGTTAATTAAAGCAGTTGCCTAAAGCTACGATCGAATATTAAGAGGACTGCGGTCAGGTGGTCGTTGGCGTCCATTCCATACCAACGTATTCCTGTTTTCTCGCCAAAAAAAAAGCATATTTGTACTAGTACGGAAGTCAGTCGAATTAAGCTCAAACAACCAACCGCATATACACAGGTATTTATTAGACATACGTAATTATATTTTGTACTCGTAGACACAAATAACAGATTGTTATGATTTTTGTGTAAGATTTGTTCTTTTATATTAGTATATTGTCAATAAACTTTAAACTCTATAGCGACATTGTATTGGTAGACATATAATACATATATTGTAAACAAATATTTGGACTAGTTTCATTAACGAGAAAACAGAGGAATACGTTTATATGGAACGAACGCCAACGACCACGTGACCGCTTTAATGTTTTTTACTAACACTAGGCAACACCTCAGTGAATGCTTAATATTATTGCACTGTTGGAATTTCTACTCTAGGCGCTGAGCCGAGCGTTGAAAATCGAACAATGTGCTTTTATTTAGGCATTCATTTAAGAGTAGCTTAGTGTTAGTGAAAACGGGCATATTATTCAATTTAACCTTATATTGTGTACCGCTCGGTAGTCCATGTCCATACCATACTCAAAGTACGCTCCTCACATTCAGACATCTGTTGCACTGTTCACCGCCAATCGACACAGACCCGCGGCGATTTATAGATGATACTTTGGCACAGAGTAGTAAACGAATGAAGTGTTTATGCAATGGTGCGTTTACACGGGTAAGTACGGAATTCTGGCCAATTTGTATACAACCTTGATATAGCGGTAAATAGCTCGGTGTTGCCAAACGTCATTATTAACCACAATTTCCAAGAGTTGCGCATTTAATTGGCTGTGTAGGCGCATGTTTAGAGTTGCGAGAACACTGCGTATTTCACTTCCGCGGTAGCCATCTTTTCAATTACTTCGCTGGAGTTGTGATGCGAGTTCTGTTTCCTTCAGTAGAACCCGGCAGCTAGTCTGACGCGTCAGAGGTATTGCTGCGGGTGGGCGCGCTCGGCCTCCGTGTGCGGCTGCACGTAGTTGCGACACAGACCGAAGAACTTATACGGACGCAGGTTGCGCTTCATCGCCTCGAATCTGTCGTAGATTAAAATTTATTAATGTTAAAAATCTGAAAAATAAATTGGATGACACCCTTCTTTCTGCTGTTATACTAAATCATTTAAATAAATGCATTCCACAATGTGTAATGAGGTGGTAACTTAACATGTAATAAGATAGCAAAACATCATCATCATCCGGCGAGAGATATGGGCACAGGTCTGGAGAGACCGCCAACATCACAAAACAGTCAGTTTTGATCCGACTTACTCTCGGGTCAACGGTCTCGAGTCTTTCCCACCACACCTACAATCTGCTCTGAACCTTCGGCGAACAGCATACACCAGGGAGACCAGGGATTAATGAGATAGCAAAACATGACAAAAAAAAGTAGGAGAGAGGAAGTAAATTTAACTTATCTATTCAACTATATCTAATGTTTGTAAGGGTTTTAATGTATGAATGTTCATATAAATATAATTTCTGTATTAATAATTATTAGGTAGACGAGTTTCGAAAGAAGCAATCAAATTTTTTTGAGAAAAATGTGATTTGAATGGTTTGATGTCCGGCCATCTATCAAAGGTTGGGAATTTGATCCCAAATTCCCAACCCTAGATATAGAGGGGCATTTTCATGGACATATCGCCAGTTTTACTACCTATAGCTAAAGGAAAAAGAATCTGCTTGGCGCGGTTACCTCCAGCCCACGTGCGCCATGCAGGTGGCACACAGCGCCACGCTCCACGTGTAGCCGGGGAACCACGAGTACTCGGCCGACGCCTCGCCACTCGTCTGCACGTGCGTGGCCTGGCTCACCGTCAGGATGTCGTGCATGTAGCCGCCTGCGACGGGAATATCGGCACGAACTTAGAGGGCATATTGTGAGTGGCGACCGAAATGGAACAGATATAGCGCATTGTTACTAGTCGTCAACCGACCGACGACGTGGTATGGCGCAGAACTCGGTAGGTACGCGAGTGAGTACTCCGTGCGTTACTATTCTGTGAGTACTGACAAGATGTTTAATGTAGTAACATTCAAATTTACATTAGGCATAATTGAGTTTGAAACGACTCCCTAAAAAAGTCACAATTTTGCAGTATTTATTTAATTTACCTAAATTAGTATAATTGGAGTGCACGCCCTCGCTAGACATAGCGAAGATGTGTTCTCTCCGCGCGATCTGCGTCATGCACGACGAACAGCACAGCACGCTTTTCTAAAAACAAATTGAATAAAAAGCCAATGTTTACTTATACGAAGACAAGACACTTTATTCCAATATACACGCAGAGGTCATGTTTTGAAGGAGAATCTCAACACCGAGATTCAGCGGAGAGTGCTAAATGAACAACGCCATCTATTGACACATTAGGAACTAAAATCTCTTAAAGTAACAAACTAAACGTAAGATTATACACAAATTGAATATTAAACTAAAACTCCTCAAATTGATAATTTCGTCCAACCTAAAGAAGATAACATGCCTAAATGAGCTCAGAGAAAAACCAGTGGCGATCTCCAGCTGGCATCCATTGGGATGGCTCGCGAGGCTGTGTAGTGAGTAGTTACCCTCTGTATGAAGTGGCACTCCATGTGCAGGCGCAGCAGCGCGTTGTCGACCGCGAACAGCGCGAGGCGGTCGGCCACGGACAGCGCCAGGTTGGAGGCCACCCAGAAGGACAGCGACACGGGCTCGTCGGGCAGCTTGTCCTGCAGCGCCAGCGTCGTGAAGTAGTCGCGGACGGTGCTGCGCATGCGCTCCAGGTCGAAGATGTCGTACACGAACAGCGGCCACGGCGTCGCGGCCGCGTCCATCGCGCGCAGGCGCTGCTGCACCGGCGCGCTGCACAAGCACGTCACTCATTACTGGCTCGTGGAGGGGTTGCGCTGAGGTAGCCCGCGGAATTCTAATTTTCTTACGTTTCTTGCAATTTGCAGATCAATGTCAGGTTGTATGTTCATTAAAATATGATTCGCGACTGTTACGGATATGTAGGTACCTATTTACAGAATTATAATTATTAGAACAACATACAACTCTCTAAGTTAGAATTGGCCTTTAATATCAAGATTTCATGAAATATTCATTCAATAGGGTATTATGCCCAGTCAACACATAAGCCAGATAGTAGCGAAAATATACCACAATAAGCAGTGTCAAGCTTTATTACTTTTGTATTACAGCTGATGTTATGGCTTTATTTTGAATAAGAGAGTTCTTAAAATAAAATAATGTTGCAAGCTTACTAAATTCTGTATAAAGCTCGCGGTATTTTTTTAAGCTGAATAGTAATCAAGAGTAGAATCTGCTAAACAAGCGATATTCAAATAAAAGTAATTGAATCAGCTATTATCTGCACAGTAGCTGAAGTTTTTGCATTGTCCTGTATAACATATTTAAACAAAGCAGTTAAACAGCAAAACGCTGAATATTAGACGAAACATTTTCTTTAAGCTGCATAGTGTACGAAATGGTACTAATTTATTCAGATGCTGAATATTTTAGATTTTTTCTTCTTTACACAGCTGACTTCTGCATAATTGAAAATAAACTCCTTGTTTTACCTAACTTATAGCGCTATAAGCGTACAATTGTCTTTATGTTCAGCTTAAAACAATATCAGTTACAAATGTGGGTATCTTAAGCAGCAAATAACTGATTAGTTGAAGATATCGTATGTTTAAATATTCAAATATTCATGGATTTATTTTCTATAAAAAAGAACCCTAAAAAGCTGAATAAGAGTATACTGCATTATGTAATTTAAGATCTTTCTCTGAGAAATGTATAATTATTGTACTTTAAACCTAATAATTTCTGGATATGTAGTCGTATGTGAACTAATATGCAGAAATATGCAAAATAATCACTGAAATAGACACTTTTATTCAAATTGGCTGTCCGCCATTAACTAACGTTCGACATAACCTCTTTTTATAAAAATCCTCAACATTTATCTTATGAAACACTTTGTTTAGTGAGTAGGAAACATAAGCAGTTATACAAAATTTGATTCTCATTATTTGCTGGGACTGAAATTTGATAAAAAGTAAAGATAATTTAATTTCAATATTATTTCACATTTGTTTATCTTTTAAATTGTAGCTTTATCTTAAGGCGCTCAAAAAATTTACAATAATCATATTGATAATTCACAGTAAAGTGCCATGCGTTTATATAATTCACCTTAAACTTACTTAAAATGTATGAAATAATTTACTTAGGTACCAAATTTTTGAAGACATACAATTTTTTGAACTAAGTAACACAAAATAATTTCGTCACAATAAAAAATACATTTATAATTTTTTTACTTGCATAATTTCTTTGTAAAACTACTCCTGAGATCGGAATTTTGAATATCATTTGAATATCTAAACTCACAAATTAACAACTGCATAAAATATGTATAATTTCTGGACTAAAGAAAAATCAGAATTTATGCAGAAGATATTCAGTGTGTTGTACATTTATTCAGCTGCTATGTGGCTATTAATCAAATGTTATCCAAATTGAAGCAAGATATTTTGTGCCCAAATTGCTTGAATATCATCTGTATAAGCGCTTACACAGAAGTTATACAAATACTTTATCCAGCTTAAAGTCAAAAGAATTGCTTTTACGCAAAATTTATTCAGCTAATCTGTGTTGACTGGGTGAACTTAGAGAGCTGTATTGATAACTTTGATGGTTATATTGATAACTTTGATGATTATAATTCTATAAATACATAATGTCGGAAATACACTGGTCATTCGTTCGACAAATCGGGATGCCAGCGCCACCAAGCGGCGCTTGACAGAGTCTACAACATAACGCTCAACCAGAGTGAAGTGCACTTTGTTGGTGGTGGTCAAGCAGTAAACACGTTTAGGAACTGTCGCGCGTTCCGTATAGTCGTGTCGTGTATAGACCGTGTGTGATTCGCTAGTGTGTTTGTTAATAAATTATAATTTGATTTGAACTGCAAAAGGTTTTTCTAGTGCGCAATAGACAACACTACCCATATTACGCCCACAGTAGTTAAAATAAAGCTGATGACGTACCTTCTCCGTCACATATTTATTACGGTTGCAAATCAATTTTTGATGAACATAATTATAATCTAATACTGACCTGCGAATAGCAAAAAAAAAATTGGGAGGGGGGGTCGCGGCTACCCTGGCGCTTTCACGTTACAGGAATCTGTAACTGTGTAGGGAGCGCTACGTACAGGTGCGCGGGTGTGCGCAGCGGGTCGAGTGTGGCGAGGCGGGAGGCGCGCGGCGGGTCGAGTGTGGCGAGGCGGGAGGCGCGCGGCGGGTCGAGTGTGGCGAGGCGGGAGGCGCGCAGCGGGTCGAGCGAGGCGAGGCGAGAGGCGCGCAGCGTGTCGCGCGCGGACATCTCGGGCAGCACCATCACCTCCACGAAGCGCATCCTGCCGGGTGGAGCACGCGACTTTATTTATTTATTACTAGCAGCGCCCCGCCGTCGATCCCGTGGGAATATCGGGATAAAAACTATCCTATGTCCTTCCCCGGGATGCAATCTATCTCTCTGCCAAATTTTATCGAAATCCGTACAGTGGTTTAAACTTGAAAAGGTAACATACAGACTGTAGGCGCTAAAGAAGCAAAAGAAAATATTTTTTTTAAAGAACAATGCTCAAAAAAAAACCCAGGCCCGGCGCAAGAGAAAAGTAACTCGAATTATAGGTAATAATAAGTAATGAAATACTGCATAGGAGGCATCATCGAAATCAATGGCTATATGTGTGAAATTGCCATTTGAATTTTTTACAGGGGTAACATGAGCAGCTGGGACTTATAGTTTAATTAAAGTGCTATCTGAAACAACAAACAAGTAATATGGCAAGTAATAAGCTTCTCCAAAAAGATAAATCAATACCGAATTACAGCTCGGGACTTCGGGATGCGACGCAAGCCTTGTCCCAGCCGGGTTAGCTTCACTTTAGCAGTGTTTAATATTATAACAATTATAATGTAGCTCCATCGGTCGTCGGTCGAGAGCGCGGCTTCTCTGTCTCATTAAAACGTTATCGGAGCCGGTTATAGGCTTCTCACTTCGTGCGCGAGTGCCGCGTAGCCCGCGCAGTCCATCGACAGTATTCGTTGCGACTTGCGATCTGTGCGTTCTTTCCTGTTATTTTAAACCGATTGTACTAAAAACGACTACCTAATTGCTTTTTTTGGATTCCGAGGTTGCTTATCGATTGGTTATTGGTGAAAATTTTTTCTGATAACCTAACAGATATTGTTCAGAAGCATCCCGCAGATAAATTTTTAGTTCTTGGTGATTTTAACCTTCCAAATATAAACTGGCAACCAGATGACGATGGTCAGTCTTTGTGCCCTAGTAACATCCAAGGTCATGTTCAGGTCAATTTGTTTGATAATTTTACCGTCTGCAATATCTCGCAATACAATTCACACGTAAATGTCAACAACAAAATATTAGATCTAGTTTTATCTAATAGCGAGGTCTCAGTGGCAAGTTGCGCCGATCCCCTGGTGCCGGAAGATCCACATCATAGGGCTCTCTGTGTGTCTACTGATTTTGTGGAGCTGCATATTCTTCCCGCGCGTCCCCGTCTAAAATTTTTATATCGGTCGGCCGATTACACGGCCATTAATCATCGGCTGAGCCAGATCGACTGGTCCAAATTTTGTGATTTTTATTTGTAGTAACAGTAAAGATTACACATTCATTTAAAGAACTTATACTAGATGCACCTAATTAAATTTTATTAATCTATTCTTTAAGCTCTTCCACTTGAGACCATACGATCTTGCCACTCAACACTTCCATCGGTATTAAGAGGGTTGATCCGTTAGAGCCACGCTGGAGTCAAAATTGATGATTTCCGACGGACAATAAAACCATAATCTGTTTAATTTATAGATAAGATATTGACGTCATATTAATGGGAATTTCATAATCTAGTGCATGGCTGAAAAACATTTTCATTTATTCGTACAGTTTTCTCATTAGAACAGTTTTTATGCAAGCCTTTTTTTAAACTAGCGATCGACGGTCTACGCAAATGCAAGGTATTAGTAAAACCATATACGACAAACTTATAACAACGTTGCTTTATAAATAATAATAGCATTTATTAGTGCATGGCTGAAAAAAAAAAACGATTACTGTAAGTTTTCATTCAAGAAAAGTATATTCAAAAGTGTCAATTTTAGCCACTTTTCGATATTTTAAACGCGTTAGTTTAGGATGAAATCTGAAATATTTATATATTATTTTAGGCCTAGTAAACGAAGACATTTACGTTCTAAAACATGGTACAAATATTTTTTTAATAACTTATTTTTTTATTTTACTATGAATTATTTAGTGCTGCTATATAATCGGCGCGGAATCACGCCAGCGCTCAGTGCCGGCTGAGGCCTTTCAGAGGTAGGACGTGTGTCGCTCCCGTAGCCGCGAGTCGCGTAAAATATTATCGTACTTTCGCGAGTTTTTAGCGCGTCTAGGACATGTTGATACTTTTTATTATAATATATTTTTATTATATTACAAAACTTTGGTGAGTACATATTTTAATGTAATGGTGTTCTATTAACTTAAGAAAAATTAAATTAGACTTCTTTATGTATGTTTTCATTTTACTTTTTTTTTCAGATATGGCTAACAAAAGGCGCTATATGGGAACAAAAAAAAAACGAAAATTTGGCCAAGGCTAATGAAGCTAAAAGGTATGTTACCGAGGTTCTCTACTTATAAAAAATATATTTTTATTAGGTGTAATAAGAAACAATATACTTACTACTTTTTGAAGTAATTTTTTTTTATTACTTTTTGTTTGAATATTTTTATAAAACACAGTAGTAATAAGATAAAGTTAATATCCAATTCGTTGTTATAGGCAGAAAAGAGAAGTTCAAATACTTCAAAACCAGGACTTAAATAAAAATGCTGTTGTAAGTTTTATTTTTTTACTTTATATTTTACTAGCTGCGGCAGACACGTGTTTCCTTGGTTTTGATTGAGCAGTTCTTAAACCAAAACTAAATAAGACGTTTCTTCATTATTTATTTATCTCAAGCCGACAATCGATCGCCTGTCATGGTGCTTACTTTTTGTGTCACTATATTATACCCTACATATTATTTTCAGAATCAAAAAAATGAAAAAAAACAGTGAAAAAACACTGGAAATTCTGGAAAACTTGCAGGCATTAGAAACGGCTCCAATTCAAGATCCTGACGCAGGGAATCTTGTAAGAATTACTTGGTCATTTGTATACATATTTTAGCACAAAAAAAAACATTGTTAGTTATGTGCTATCTTAAGCCGACAATCGATCGCCTGTCATGGTGCATACGGTTTGTGTCACTATATTGTACTCTACATATTATTTTCAGACTCAAGAAAATGAAAAAGACAGTGATAAAACACTGGAAATTCAGGAAAACTTGCAGGCATTAGAAACGGCTTCAATTCAAGATCCTGACGCAGGGAATCTTGTAAGAATGACTTGGTCTTTATAAACATATTTTAGGACAAATAAAACAAGAACCTTCAAGAACAAGTGCGTATTTACAGTATACTTTCATAAGTTCAGATACATGTTGTACATTGTTTCTGATAATATTAGACTTAAAAATATATTTCCAAATTTTATGTTATAGGTAAATAATAGACAAGAAGTTGAAAGGGATACTGTACTTCAGGCAGAGAGTGCACTTTGGCTAGAGCTACGACGTTGTTTATTGACAGCCTCTTCATTCTGTAAAGTGTGCAAACGGCGATCGACTATTAGCCCAGCCCCTTTGGTTAAACAATTTCTTTACTCATATTCCTTGGACCATATCCCTAGTATTCAACATGGGAAAGTAAACGAAAAAGTGGCCATAGAACAGTTGCAGGTACAAGTTTAGATTTTTCTAACAAACAATTTATTTTTGTATTCTTAAATTCTATTAAAAAGAAGTAATTAGAGTATTGAGTTTCAAATTATTATGATTACAGGTGCTTCGCCGGATGGACTAATCGACGATGATGGCATCACCGAAATTAAATGTCCTACTTCGGCATTTGGATTAGAGGCAGATTTTGCTATTAGCCAAAAAAAATTATTAAATTCTGGAAAATAGATGGATCTGTGAATCGACGCCATGACTGGTTTTATCAGATACAGGGGCAGCTGCATATAACTAACAGAAATTACTGTCTGTTTGCTGTGTGGACAGGCAAAGATTTTAAATTGAAGACTGAAAACATAATCAGGGACGATAAATTTTGGAGCGAAAATATAGAACATCGGCTAGTCAGCTTTTACAATAAATGCCTGTTACCCGAAATTGTTGATCCCCGAAAAGCTAGGTCCATGAAACTTAGAGACAACAAATATTAAGATTTTATTTTACACGAAATTGTTTTTATTTACTTTAACCTAACTAATAATAATTTAATTGCTCATTTATTACAATAAACAAAAAACTGAATCCCCGCTTACGGAAAACGAAAACATTCCCTACTAACTAAAAACTGGCTAAGTATCAAGATGATTCTAAGCGGTGTATGATACGCGCTCCAACACAGACGGCTGTGTGTGCGTTTAACTGTATAGCTGTGTGAGTAAATTTACCTAAACGCGAGGCGCGCCGCTCTGGAGTAACGCTCTTAAAATATGTTTTATATTGGTCTCTGTTTCGTTTAGCTTCCAAACTCATTTGAACGGTAGAACGTCTTTGGAGATTAATTAATGGAATAGAATTTTCAAATCTCTCCTCATGTTGCATTGTCTGTAGTAACTTCGCCCTTTGTGAGGCTAGAAATTAGTGACCGCGACCGAAACAGGTTTTTCAGCCGAAACCGAAACCGAAACTTACTTAAACATATTTAAAATTTCTATCGTATACAGAAATCTGGTGTGTTTTTTACACATTTATTTGAATATACAATTATATTAAACATACAGACAGTTGAATATTTACCTAATCATTTACGAGGTCGGTCCCATAATGAACTGGCCTGATATAGTTCTACGCGACATGTCGCTACATGTTGTGTTGCATTAAATAGTACGTTTATCGTGCACTTAATATAAGAAACACGCATCGACATGAAATGCTTAGTCTTAGTTTAGCAGGCATTAGCATTACGAGAGTCGCGTATTTTTTCAAAATGTCGAAAACTGAGTATCGAAGTGTCATAAAGTTTTTGTTTAAAGAAGGTTTATACCCTGCCCAAATAAAAGAACGATTGGATGACGTGTATAAGGAGTCTGCCCCCTCCTATAGCACAGTGAAAAATTGGGTGAAAGAGTTTCGCCTCGGGAGAGAAACCGTCGAAGACATTTGCCTCGACGGTCGACCTGTGGAAGTGCTCACTCCCGAAACGATTGCTCTTATCGAAGAGGAGGTTCTGAGTGACCGCCGTTTGAAGATTAGAGAAATTGCAGCTAGGCTTGGGCTCTCTATAAGTACGTCATCGTGCGATCCATGAACATCTTCACATGAAAAAAGTGAGTGCAAGATGGGTACCGAAACTTCTTTCAGCGGTACAGAGACAGGAAAGAGTGCGCTGCGCTTCGGAATTTTTGGATCTTTGTGGCGAAAATTCAAAGACTGTGATCGAGCGGCTAGTAACTGGTGATGAAACTATGATCTTGTATTATGACCCACAAAGCAAGCGCGAATCAATGGGATGGCGTTATAAGGGTGAAAAGCCCCCTAGAAAGGCAAAGGTGCAACAATCGGCTAAAAAACTGATGTGCACAATCTTTTGGGATTTTCAAGGCATTTTGATGGTGGATTTTAAAGAACGTAATACAGTCGTGAACGGCTAATATTATGCTTCTTTTATACATAAATTACGAGACAAGATAAAGGAAAAACGAAGAGGCAAGCTGTCTAAAGGTGTCCTGTTGCTCCATGACAACGCCCCTGTTCATACCGCTGGTGTTTAGAAGGATGCAGTTCGTCAATGCGGGTTCACAGAAGTTGAACATCCACCTCACAGTCCAGACATGGCCCCGTCCGACTATTATTTATTTCCAAATTTAAAGCGAGACTTAAGAGGAAGAAAATTTTCAAGCGATGAAGAGTTGCAGGCGGCCGTCTTCCGTCATTTTGAGGCTAAAAATTGTGATTATTTTTATAAAGGTTTAGAGATGTTGATTCACAGATATCAGAAGTGTGTTAGTAGTATTCATGGTGATTATATTGAAAAATTGGTTTCGTTTCATTTTCTTCATTAGTTCATAGTTAGGCCAATTCATTATGGGACCGCCCTCGTATGTGCAAAACACAACCTCAACTCCATGCGATTAACGATGGACGGCGGCGAACTGGGCCGGCGACGCGACGAGCGAGAACGAGCTAGCCTCGAAGTTCGCCGAACGATGGACGATAATTCATGAACACTCGAGTTTCGGCGCGGCCGAAAGTTTCGGCCATTTACTGGCCGAAACCGAAACTAAGGCCGAAACTAGATTATATGGCCGAAACTGGCCGAAACCGAAACCGAACTTTCGGTCGGTCACTACTAGAAATACAATATAAGTTACTGTGTTTAAAAAATAATAATTGTGTAAAGTGCAAATAGCGAAATCAGCGGGATTGTCCGAAAGGGTTACCGCTGGCCCGGAACATAAAGGGCGAAGGAAGGAACACGGGTGGGTTTTAGTCAGTAAGAGTCTGACACTCCCTTCCGCTCCACCCAGAGCGGGAGGAGTCATTTGATGATTTCCCATCCTGAAAAAAAAAAAAAAAAGTGCAAATAGCAAGCACAACGTAACAGATACTGTTGTGGTTTTTTATATTTATAGCAGTTTGTAATAATCCAAACCTTCCTGAAATTATTCCAAAGGCATTTTCTACTACATTACGAGCCCTTGATAGTCTGTAGTTATAAATCCTTTTTTCATAATCGAGTTCTCTCTGGGAAAATGGTTTAAGAAAGTTTGGTTCTAGCCCGAACGCTTCATCACCCAAAACGACGAAGTTTAAGTTGTTGACGGATTCATTGTTTTCTGGAAACTTTAGATCACCTAATTTCAGTTTACGATAAAATTCTGTATATTCGAATACCCCACCCACCATCGGACATTCTTCCATTTTTACCCACATTAACATAAATAAACTCATAATTAGGACCAACCAAAGCCAACAATACGATGTGCTATAAAAGTTTTTGTCATTATAGTACATGGGTCCAGAATCTGGCAATGCGAATGTGTTTTCCATCCATGGCACCCCCGCAGTTGATGAATTGCCATTTCTTTTCAAATTCTTTTGCTATCTTGATCCATTCTTCTTTCGTAGACGGCATCTGAAAAGTCGAATAATAAAATTGTATTCTTTCTTCTATTTTTTTAGACTGATGCAAAGGGTCTGACATCTCAAAGGAATAAAAGGAAGGCTACATCCAACTACCAGGCAGAATTCTTCAAAGTCTGTACAGATACTATCAAATCAACTAACAAGGAGCTTTCGGAGTTTGACGTTGCTGGAATGAATATGGCCAAAAAATTTGCTAAAATGGATCCATTGCAGGCCGTTTATGCGGAATAAATAATAAATAATGTTCTAGGCAAAGGATTACTGAAAAAACTGACAGAAGATACAGATTTATGTGACAGTTATTGTAACAAGAACATTCAAAGACCACTTTCCGTTCAATCCTCACATTCAAGAAATTCATATGAATCACAGTCTTTGCTAACTCAGTTCATTCCTTCTACCTCTAGTGGATGAAGGGACCAAGATCAGACGGAAGAAAATCTAAATTTAACTCAATTAAGAACTTATTATGAGCATATGAATAAGTGTTCAAAAACTGATGATTATAGATACTAAATAAGTTAATATTAGACTTTTATTTATAATACGAATAATTTGTTTACCTTTAAATAATCCAGCTTCAAGCATTCATAAATAGCTCGACACGTTTCTGGTATTATTTTAGAAAGAGATGGAGCAGATATTCCGGTACTGAATTTCAGGTCTTCGAATGAACGTCCTGTAGCGAGGTATCGAAGGGTTGCTGCTAAACGTGCTTTTGCATTACTTAATACTCTCTCTCATAAGTGTCTTGCTTTGATATGTTTGTTATGTTTGATTTTATTTAACAAGATATTAAATAACTGATTATCCATACGCAAATAATTCTTGAAATCGTCCGGATAGTTTTCTCGTAAATATTCAATCAAAGGCATATGACAATATTGCTGTCTGTATTTTTTAACCCACACTGATCGTTTCTTTTTCTTTTTGAGTAGAATTGTACCAGAGAGCATCATAAGTTGCGCCACACGATATTTTCTGTTCATTTTTCACCGCAACACCCGCGTTCTTCAGTAAAACTGTATGAACTGCACACATTCCAACACACGCCAGTTTCGCGCGATCTATCCCGCGCGATTAGCCTTTACACGACCGCTCATTCCGCTGAGGAAAACAGACACGAGTAATCGCGCGCGAATGAACGGGGAAGCGTAAAAACCTTACAAATATAATCGCGTGCGAATGAGCGTGCAGGCTTTCCCGCGCGCAATAATGTACGTTCCAAAGCACGCGCGATAGGGTGTGTGTGTAAAGGCCGCTATTCAAGTACAGACGTCAGCACATCAAGCTACTACAATCTGTCAAATTTCTTTACTAGATTTTTAACTTTATCGCTAAACCATAAAGTTCAAACTTGTTTGAAGAAATTTTACAGATTGTAGTAACTTGATGTGCCGCCAGCACATCAAGTTACTACAATCTGTCAAATCTCTGTACATTGCTGGTAAATTCCTTTCATATATTATAGCATATTCATTTCTGCGGCAATACACCCGTCATTCTGACCCACACCAAATACCAGCCCAAACCATTATTGTTCCCCCTCCATATGAATGAACTTCCTGACAAAATATCAAACGTTCTTGACGCCCAGAGGTCCTCCAAACTCGAGTACATCCGTCATTCTGACCTACACGGTATTTGGATCGGTGGAAGAACCGATCTCATTTGGGTCTGTTAAAATTCAATGTAATACTTTATATTATCTATAGTTTTTATTTTTTAAGCTAGTAATAATTATGAGGATACTTGATTGATTTTTTTACTGTGTTAACCCTCCTCTTGAATCTTTGTAAGAAGCAGTACATCGTGTATTAAACTGCTTAATATAAAAGGCTCAATTTTATTTATACCGATAGGATCAGGGGCAACCTCAATGCTCAAATTTAAGCGAAGAGGATTGTTTCAGACGTGATTCGTTTCAACTAATGCACGACAAAGCATGTCCACACACGGCTAGTCGTAACACGCAGTCTTGCCGGTGCTCGCATCAACGTTCTGCCGTGGCCTGCTCAATCGCCAGACCTCAACCCAATTGAGTACGCATGGGATATACTCCAAAGAAGAGCTCTGCCGAGTATAGATGCCATTCATACGCCACAACAACTTTTTGACTTGTTAGAAAGAACGTGGGCGGCCATTCCTCAAAGTGATTTTGATGAACTGACTGGAAGCATGCTAGAATGTGTGAAGTGAGAAACACAGATTATTATTAGTGTCCGACCGAAACAGGTTTTTCAGCCGAAACCGAAACCGACCTTTCGGCCTTGCTCTTAGTTTCGGCCGAAAACGAAACCGAAACTTACTTAAACATATTTAAAATTTCTATCGTATGCAGAAATCTGGTGTGTTTTTTACACATTTATTTGAATATACAATGTATATTATACATACAGACAGTTGAATACTTACCTAATCATTTACGAGGTCGGTCCCATAATGAACTGGCCTGATATAGTAGTACGCGACATGTCGCTACATGTTGTGTTGCATTAAATAGTACGTTTATCGTGCACTTCATATAAGAAACACGCATCGACATGAAATGCTTAGTCTTAGTTTAGCAGGCATTAGCATAACGAGAGTCGCGTATTTTTGCAAAATGTCGAAAACTGAGTATCGAAGTGTCATAAAGTTTTTGTTTAAAGAAGGTTTATACCCTGCCCAAATAAAAGAACGATTGGATGACGTGTATAAGGAGTCTGCCCCATCCTATAGCACAGTGAAAAATTGGGTGAGAGTTTCGCCTCGGAAGAGAAACCGTCGAAGACTTTTGCCACGATGGTCGACCTGTGGAAGTGCTCACTCCCGAAACGATTGCTCTTATCGAAGAGGAGGTCCTGAGTGACCGCCATTTGAAGATTAGAGAAATTGCAGCTAGGCTTGGGCTCTCTAAAAGTATGTCATCGTGCGATCCATGAACATCTTCACATGAAAAAAGTGAGTGCAAGATGGGTACCGAAACTTCTTTCAGCGGTACAGAGACAAGAAAGAGTGCGCTGCGCTTCGGAGCTTTTGCATCTTTTTGGCGAAAATTTAAAGATTGTGATCGAGCGGCTAGTGACTGGTGATGAAACTATGATCTTGTATTATGACCCACAAAGCAAGCGCAAATCAATGGGATGTCGTTATAAGGGTGAAAAGCCCCCTAGAAAGGCAAAGGTGCAACCAATCGGCTAAAAAACTGATGTGCACAATCTTTTGGGATTTTCAAGGCATTTTGATGATGGATTTTAAAGAACGTAATACAGTCGTGGACGGCTAATATTATGCTTCTTTAATATATAAATAACGAGACAAGATAAAGGAAAAACGAAGAGGCAAGCTGTCTAAAGTTGTCCTGTTGCTCCATGACAACGCCCCTGTTCATACCGCTGGTGTTTCGAAGGATGCAGTTCGTCAATGCGGGTTCACAGAAGTTGAACATCCACCTCACAGTCCAGACATGGCCCCGTCCGACTGTTATTTATTTCCAAATTTAAAGCGAGACTTAAGAGGAAGAAAATTTTCAAGCGATGAAGAGTTGCAGAAGGCCGTCTTCGGTCATTTTAAGGTTAATAAAAACTGTGATTATTTTTATAAAGGTTTAGAGATGTTGATTCACAGATGTCAGAAGTGTGTTAGTAGTATTCATGGTGATTATATTGAAAAATAAAATTGGTTTCGTTTCATTTCCTTCATTAGTTCATAGTTAGGCCAATTCATTATGTGACCGCCCTTGTATGTGCAAAACACAACCTCAACTCCATGCGATTAACGATGGACAGCGGCGAACTGGGCCGGCGACGCGACGAGCGAGCACGAGCTAGCCGCGAAGTTGGCCGAACGATGGTCGATAATTCATGAACACTCGAGTTTCGGCGCGGCCGAAAGTTTCGGCCATTTTCTGGCCGAAACCGAAACTAAGGCCGAAACTGGATTATTTGGCCGAAACTGGCCGAAACCGAAACCGAACTTTCGGTCGGTCACTAATTATTATTTTTTCTCTTTACAATAAAAATTTAAAAAATCCCCATTTTTGCCAACTAATTGACGACATTAACGTAGGTTAATTTCCCACAATTTGCAAAAATTGCAATTTTTATTAATCTTTACGAAATTTATAACTACGGCGCGCGGTATCGGAAACTATAAGATTTTTTACAAAAGCCTATAAAATAATAAGAAGAAAGTTTACGTCATATGAAACATCAGGTCCAGTTGAAAACCAGCGTCAGGCACCAGTTGTCTGGCATTTTTGCTGAACTGGGCCTTTTTGGCGCAGCCGTGACCGTGAGGCACACTTTCCTGCTAATTTCTTACATCGGACTTAGCACTTTTTATTATCTTAGTTTTTATCTGATGTACGACTATTATCTAAATATCTGGTGTATTGTGTGCCTCTTAAGTCTGTGCTAAATAAATGTATTTTCTTTCTAAATATTTTTTTTTTTTTTTTTAATTTTGAATCTGTCATTTTTATACGATTGTTCATTGAGTTTTCTAATTTTGGCACCAATACATTGTACAATATTTTGCGATATTAAAATATTAACACTTCAGTTTTTTTAATCTCAGCTATTGCTGTAAAATATTTGTTGAAAATTGCATCGTACTTCTGCTGCAATTTTGAATAAATATTTTGCTCAATAACTGAGATTAAAAAAACTGAAGTGTTAATCGACTTTTGATGCTGACCGTACCAGGCTATTAATAGGTACAATGAGACCTCCTCTGTTTGTGACAGAAAAAGATCTGGCCGTTCACGTAGTGTTCGTACGAAAAAGGTGGTCAAAGCAGTAAGGGAAAGAATTTGAAGAAATCCTGAACTCAAACTCAAAGCATTTATTTCAATTAAACCATTTACAGGCAATTTTGAATTGTCAAAAAGTCGGTCAGTCAGAAAATATGAAGCTAGTTGCCCATTCCAAAGCGTAGGTACAGTAGCGGTCAGAACTCCACTGGCAGCATTACAAAACTATCACATCTATAATTCTGTCTTTCACCTCTTTTACTAAAAAAATGTAAGTTTTTTCCGACATACATAATGTTTTCGTAGATATATTGACAAGGCACCGTCATGATGTTAATTTCCTTAAACAGTTCCCTTAGAGAATTTTGGAATAAAATACGATTTTATGTTACAACGCTTATATTATGGAGCACATTTGGATTGACACACAGAATGACAACAACATTTTTCTATTCAAAATAAGTACCTAGTACATGAAATTACTCTAACAAGTGGCCAGGGTGTTTCTATTAAAAAAGGTAAACCAAATAGTTTCAACACCTCCCCGTAATGGAAACATCCTGTACATACAGATATACAAAAAATATATATACACCCTTATAAATTAATAACAAACACTATAAATAATAATCACGAACACTTTACAAAACAATGAATACAAAAACAAAAGCAAGCTAGCTTATGGCCTCGGTTATACCTAAACCTTTAAGACACATAAAATGTCGAAGTTTTGTTAAAGGTTTAGTAAGGACATCGGCTGGCATATTACGTGTGTTAATGTAATTTAAGACAAGGTTTTGTTGATTAAGTGAATCGCGAATAAAATGGTGCCTAATATCGATGTGTTTGATGCGTGCGTGAAAGGTGTCGTTATGAGATAATTTTAATGAACTTTGATTATCTGTATAAAATTTGATTGGGCGATCCAAAGAAAATATTTCTTTAAAAAAACGCCTTGAGGTATATGGCTTCTTTGCACGCTTCACTAAGAGCCATATACTCAGCTTCTGTAGTTGAGAGTGCGACTGTTTTTTGTTTGCGTGACTCCCAACTAATTGGTGCTCCACTCATAATGAAAAAGAAACCTGTGAATGAACGACGATCGATGATATTACTTCCATGGTCTGCATCTACATAACCGATGGGATAGTCTGGCATGACTTTATGATAGTGAAGTTTCAGGTCCTTGGTACCCTTAAGATACCTCAATACCCGCTTGGCAGCTCTCCAGTGCACCTCCCCGTAATGTGTGTTGAATTGACTTAAAAATGACACTGCATGTGAGATGTCGGGTCTAGTGCCAATGGAAACATACATTAGTGATCCAATGAGCTGCTGGTAAGGTAAATCTGGCTGATCGTCATTAATGTCTCTGTGAGTTTTTGACCAGGTTCCATGGGTGTGGAAACTGATATGGCATCACTCATTCCAAATTTAGAAATAAGCTTTTCTATGTATTTGGTTTGGTCAAGAGTAATGCCGTTTTTGGTATACAAAACTCTCATACCAAGACAGTCTTTTAAGGAACCTAAGTCTTTGACACAGAATTCTTTGCTAATAGCACTTTTAAACTTTTGTTTCATATCCTTATCATTAGAAAATATGAAAAAATCGTCCACAAATATGGCGACGATAAGAAGCTTATTTTGGTTTTTATGATAATATACACAATTATCATTTTGTGATTTCATTAAACCAAACTTTGCCATTGCTTCGCAAACTTTTTTATGCCACTGTCTAGGGGATTGTTTTAATCCATACAAAGCTCTCTTTAAAAGACATACTTTGTTTTTGCTGTCCTCTTTTATAAATCCTTCTGGCTGAGTCATATAAATTTCTTCGTCCAAGGTCCCATAAAGGAAGGCAGTTTCAACATCTAAGTGATCGACTTCTAAGTTATGCTGAACAGCGTAAGCTATTAGCAACCTGACAGTTGATAGTGTAGTTACAGGTGCGAAAGTTTCATGATAGTCCACCCCGTAAATCTGGGTGAACCCTTTGGCTACCAATCTGGCTTTATATTTTATTATATTTCCCGATGTATCCCTTTTTATTTTATATACCCATTTACATTTCACAATTTTACGGTCACTTGGTCTGTCCACCAAAATCCAGGTACCGTGCTTAATTAGTGAATCGTATTCGACTTCCATTGACTTAAGCCAGTTGCCTTTATGAACATCTTCCATGGCTTCTTTAAACGTTTCAGGTTCAAAGTTCGTAGAAGTCAAGTTTGCTAGGGTGTCATTGTCGGGATATCTTATTGGTGGACGTCGGTCTCTAAGGGAATATCTCCTTTCGCTTTCAACATTAACATGGGGATGTTCCACAATAGTCTCACTTTCGGAGTCAAAAAACACTTCAGGTGTTTCTATTTCTGAGATTTCTTGTATTTCCGTATTTGGAACTTCAGTTGTTTCAGTTTGTGAAACTTTAGGTATTTTTATGTCTAAACCTATTTCAGTATCTTGTACTTGAATTATGTCACTTGTCTGTGACTGAGACACATCTTGAGTGTCGCTAGTAGAAGGCTTATCCTCAATAAAGACAACATCTCGCGCGGTCAAAACCACTCGAGGATTTTGGGGATCAATTAAACGAAAGCCTTTACTTTGACTGGAATACCCAACAAATATGTACTTTCGAGTTTTTGACTCTAGTTTTGTACGTTTTTCTACGGGTATAAGTGCATGTGCTTCACAGCCAAAGACACGTAAATGTGAAAGATTAATTTTCTTTCCAGTCCAAATCTCTTCTGGAATTTTATTATTTAACGCTTGAGTAGGTGAATGATTTTTGAGATAAATTGCAGTATTTACTGCTTCTGCCCAGTATGCTTTTGATAAGTTAGCATCTTGAAGCATGGACCTAGCTTTTTCAATAATAGTTCTATTGACTCGCTCAGAAATACCGTTTTGTTGTGGATTATAGGGAACAGAAGTTTGATGCAAAATTCCGTTCTCTTTCAAAAAGGTAGTCATATTGCGATGAATATATTCAGAGCCGCAATCGGACCTAAACTTTTTTATTTTGTTACCCGTTTGATTTTCTACCATACTTTTGAATTCTACAAACTTAGAGAACACTTCACTTTTGTGTTTTAGAAAATATCCAAAAGTTTTGCGAGAAAAATCGTCAGTGAATGTGAGTACATAGAGAGCTTTGCCCCAAGATTGAGTACTCATGGGTCCACAAACATCAGAATGCACTATTTCTAGAACATTTTTTGACCTGCTTGAAGAATTATTGAACGGTTTCTTTGCTAGTTTGCCTTGTAGGCAAGGCACACAGATTTTGTTCAGTGTGTCATTATAGTTAATGCCCACAAACTTATTTTTTAAAATACTCATGGCTTTAGTATTAAGGTGACCAAGGCGTCTATGCCATAATAATGCAGACTCTGTGGAAGTAGTTAAAAGAGCTTGCGAATCAGGAACATTAAGTTTAAACATGCCATTGAAGTTTGAGGCGGTTGCAATAATAGAACCTGAGACTTTACATCCTTCTTTTTGAAGAATAGTGGCACCTTTTAGGGAAAATAAAACAATAAAGCCTTTTTTAACTAAGTTACTAACTGATAATAAGTTTGCAGCTAGTTGGGAAACATAAAGAACATCTTTAATTGTATTAATATTATTAGTATTATTAATGACGACTGTACCTTCACCTTCACATAGAATTTGGTCATTGTTGGCCACAGTGACAGGCTTAATTACAGGGGTTATTTCACGAAAGTATTCCTTTCCGTTACACATATGAGAAGTAGCACCGGAGTCTATGTACCAAGAATCTGAGGAAGAGGAATGAGACACATTAAAACCAGATGAAAGTGTAATGTGTGAAGTGTAATTAGTAGTATTAATACTAGGAGTTTCTTGCTTCTTCTTTAAGATTTTACATTCATTTTTATAGTGTCCAAATCTCTTGCAGTATGTACATTTCTTCGAATGAAAAGACTTTTTCTTAGTCACGGTGCATTGTAATGCTGCATCAGGTACAGTAAGACTTGTAGTCGGTGATGGTCGGCTATCTTCCTTAAGAAGTGCTGAGACTACAGCTTCAGATGTTATCTTCGTGTTAGAGTGCTCCAGGGTCATAACAAGTGGTTTGTAGCTTTCAGGAAGATTTGCTAGTAGAATGATGGCTAAAAACTCATCTTCTATGGCAGCGTTCATGCCGCGCAGTTCCTGCTGAGTAGTCAACATTAAGTTCACGTACTTTTCCATATTTCCTTCATATTTCACAGCTAGTAGCTTTTTCATTAGAGATAGTCTTCTGACAAGACCACAATCTGCATAGGCCTTTTTTAAATTGTTCCAAGTATCGCATGCCGTCTGTACATTTTGAATCACAGGATAAACATTTTCGTGGCATGCTAAACATATTTTAGACCTCGTTCTGGCATCTTTTCTAGCATTTGCTGCTGTTGTAAGATCTGCCGGTTTTGACGCTATGTCCCAAAGATCCTGATCTACTAGGTAGCATTCCATTGCGAACGACCAGGTGTGAAAATTTTCTTTTCCACGTAGTTTTGAGAATGTCATTGTGGATTGTATTGGGCTTACCAGGGAAGAATCGCCACTTGCCATTTTTGAATAGGAATATATGTAGAGCGTCCACTTTTTTAAAATCGATTAAATGCCCATAACCTTTTGGAATAAAATACGATTTTATGTTACAACGCTTATATTATGGAGCACATTTGGATTGACACACAGAATGACAACAACATTTTTCTATTCAAAATAAGTACCTAGTACTTGAAATTACTCTAACAAGTGGCCAGGGTGTTTCTATTAAAAAAGGTAAACCAAATAGTTTCAACAGAGAATCGCGCCTGCGGAGAATATAAATGAATCGCTTATTAAGAAAGGGAACAAGTCATTAGTCTTTTATTTTACAGGAGGCTTAAAAAACTAAATATTGATTCTATAAGTGACTTTATGTGATTTTTTGTAAACTGAATATTAATTTAAGATGAATAATGAATTAATAAAAGAAATTCCCCCATTGAAAAATAGTTTTTTTTTTAAATATTGAAGTTTAAAAGTTCATGACATGTTCCCTTTCTTAACCAAATTTGTAATTCTCAAGAAAATACTGATAGGTATGATATACTCAAATAACTTTATTACTCATCTCTTACATTAGTTTGAGGCCAATTTTCTATCAATTTTAGCACTTTTTATTGGTACTGGGCCAGAATATGCTTTTTTTGTAGGAAGTGCTGGAGTTTGTACTTTCTTTTTCCTTAAGTCAAAAGTATTCGTTCCTGCAAAACTTTGTATAAATGGTCGAGTAACAACACACCCTCTAATGGCAGAGGAATATTCATATTCTCCAAACTGTCATTGACTTATTCCTTTTCATAAATAAATTAAAAAATGGAGTCTCCAATATCAATGTATATTTAGTACTGCCTTGTACCATAAAGGTTTACTATACCTTCATGCCTTGTACCATTTCATAATAACAACATGTAGTTTGATCCATAGAGCTCATTTCCGTTGGTATTGCAATATGTAAAAAAATATGACTTGTTCCCTTTCTTAAATAAGCGATTCAAATGGCTCTGATGGCTCTTTTCTGCTGAATAAAAATAGAATCGATGTCTGCACCCCGTCCCCAAAGTAAAATACCGTAAGACACGATACTATGAAAGTAACTAAAATAGACTAGTCTCGCGGTATCTACATCAGTAAATTGACGGATTTTTCTGACAGCATAAGCTGCTGAACTTAGCCGTCCTGCAAGAGATGTTAAATGAGGACCCCATTGTAGCCTTGGGTCAAGCGTGATCCCTAGGAAAACAGTTTCACCGACGAATTCTAGTTTCTCTTCAATATTATCTCACAATCACTACTCTTGACATTTAGTAAAGAAAATCTTATGCACTTAGTTTTTTTCCGTTTAATACTAAATTATTAGCAGTGAACCAATTTTGGACCTGCAGTAGGGCGTTATTTACGTCGTCAAAATTTGTAGCACGTCTATTTACCTTAAAAATTAAGGAAGTGCCATCAGCAAATAACACCATTTGTGGTTGATTTTTTAATAAATGGAGTAAATGGCGTAGGTCATTAACATACACTAAAAAGAGGAAAGGACCCAATATCGAGCCTTGTGGCACACCCATTTTTACTGTTAAACCATGTGGATTGACACCATTTATTTGAACTTGCTGTTGTCTATCATTTAAATAAGAACTAACTAAACTGAGCGCAAGTTTTCCAAGTCCGTAATGCTCAAGTTTTTGTGATCGACGCAATCAAATGCCTTGGAGAGGTCACAAAAGATTCCTATGGCGTCTTGGGCCTCTTCCCACGCGTTAAAAATGTGTTTTAATAAAGTTACACCAGCGTCGGTCGTACAACGTCCTTTGGTGAAACCATACTGTTGATCGTGTAGGATTTTATTCGAGTTAAAATGATTGAGCATTTGAGTGAGCATTATCCTTTCAAACACCTTGCTGAAAACCGGCAAAACGGATACGGGTCTATAATTATTGGTGTCTTTACTGTTCCCGGATTTGTAAAGTAGTTATTACCTTACTGTATTTCATTAAATCGGGGAAGACTCCTTGATCAACACACGAATTAAGTACTAAGGCTAAGTAAGGTGCAATAGTCTCAATTATAGAGGTATAGACTTTAATGGACATTCCCCAAAGATCTTCGGTCAATTTGATCTTAATTTGCTTATAAGCTTTTATTACTGCTACGGGGTTAGTATGTTTAAATTGAAATTCAACCGGACATGCTGGAAAGTTCGCTCTTAATAAATCAATTGATACGTCGGATGAGGAATTTAAGGCTTCCGTCGTTTTTGGTGGAATATTAGTGAAGAAATTTACAAATTCATGAGCTACTTCTAAGTTAGAGCTTATGGCACCACGCGAAGTCTCCAATGTGTAATCAGTGTTTCGTTTTTTATTTCTACTAGTTTCGTTATTTATAATTTTCCAAACAGTTTTTATTTTATTTTCAGCTAATTTGATTTTATTGCTAATGTACAGGGCTTTGGCCATTTTAAAGTATTTCTAAAAATTTTGGAATATGTAGCAACATACTTGCTGAAAGTTTCAGTATTGATGTAAGGCTTAAGGCCATACAGCTCGAACAGTCTTTCGCTACTTTTCCTAATACCTCTAGTTGCCCAGTCACTAAATATAAAATTAGGGCAAAAGTTTTTTTTTTTCTTTTCAAAAGTTATATTGAATTGAGTGTGCACTATTGAAAAGAAATCCTCGTACAATTTATTTGCATCATCCATATCATGGCCCAGATCATTTAACTTATTATTTAGGGTACTATTGAATCTATTTAGTTTACCAGTCGTTATTGGTCTAAATTGTATTTGCACTTTTTGCAAAGGTGTTTTAAACTTAAATGATACCGTTTGTCCACTATGATCAGACGGCAGATAATTTACGATGGTTTTATCTAAATAATCACAATCGCAAAAGACATTGTCGATACAAGTAGAAGTTGGAGTTATTCTAGTCGGTTCTGTAAAAACATTAGATAGAGTGAACGATTTAAAAAGGCTTAATAATCTACTGCTATTTGAATTATTTTCCAAAATATTAATATTAAAATCACCACAAATAATTGCGGCTTTGTTATTGGATGCAAGTTTCGCTAAGACATCTTCCATTATTGACTCAAAAACAGAAAAGTTCTGATAATTAGGAGGTCTGTAAACGCACACTATAACATGCTTATCTAGCTCAACACCGGACAGTTCGATGCAATGTTCAATTGATAAACCCACTATGTCATTTCGTTGCTTGGATTTTAAATTTTTCTTCAATCAAGATTAGAGAACCTCCACGCAACATAGATTTACGGTTAAAACAACTGCCCACACTATAGTTCTCAAAATTAATTAACATTTGGTAATCCTTTAACCAATGTTCAGTACAACAAACAATGTCAAACATTGTTTTTTCTAAAAACATTTCAATTTCTAATAATTTGGAAGACATGTCTTGTATATTTTGATGAAATAATGTCAAGGCATTCTGCTGATCTCCTTTTTGATATTTAAGTACGTATTTTAGAGCAAGAAGATACCTTGTTGTTGTTAAGTATAAGAATATTATTACTGGTACCTTCTGTTGTCTTACAAACTAGTTTAAATGATATCCGGAGTTAATCCCAAGACTTCAATGTCATCACCAGGCAGTGAGCTCATAGTGCGTGAGGGAAATGGAACCTCCTTCGTACAATTTGTACAAATATTTATAGCATTTGAGCTACATTCATTCAGGCAAACCACCATATTATTAGTATTATTACTAACTGTTGTTGTGTTAATAATACAAGACTTCGACATAATACTTATGTCTGATTTTATATAAAAGGATAATAGCTCTAAATCTAACAGGCAGATACACAGTATCGTCGACTTTAAAGTTTCTACAAAACTGTTGGTGTCAAAATATACAAGCTTGTCACTCTAATGCACGGAACAAATAATAAGGTTGGAAAGGCCCTCGCTGCAATTTTGTACTAGGACCAGTGTCGCCGCTTGACTCCCACTATTTTAATTTCTACACATACGCAATACTATATTTACAAATATTTCGCACACAACCAAATCATACATACATAAATCTCAGGGCAGATATTCGTTCGCCCACTAGCAATAAGCTCCCGTAGGTATAGACACTCAAACACGCATAAATGCAATACAATTTTTCATACACGCTAGTGCTTGACAAAGCCGATATTCTTTGTCGATAAATTATCTGATGAATTTATGGGGAAAAAGAAACATTAAATAAATATTAAGAAATAATTTTATTTTACTTTGATTAATTACAA
Organism: Luperina nickerlii; assembly: GCA_963855955.1. Lineage (NCBI taxonomy): Eukaryota > Metazoa > Arthropoda > Insecta > Lepidoptera > Noctuidae > Luperina > Luperina nickerlii. The sequence goes on from OY979671.1 coordinate 24,010,711, forward strand.
ATAATCACTGTCCTTGGAATAAAACATATTTATTAAGTAATTGGCGCTTGCTATTAATTATTTTTTAAAACAAATTGTAGCTTCAAGTTAATATATTTTTCAATAATTGCTTTGGTGAGGACTGTGATGTGATTTGCTGTAGGGTATTGGCCAATCAGAATCAAAATCAGAGATTAGTAGGTATACTAGTAGATGACAGGTCTATGTCCCTTTATAACATTCGGTAGGATTCATTCAGTGATTAATATAATATTTAATGTACTACCTCAAAATACGTCTAAATAAAAATATACTATCATTAATCATTAATCAAATATAAAATAATCCAAAAATTATCTCTCAAACGTAAACGTAAATTTATAGTCGAGAATGCTATCGATGATTTTATTTAACCACATGGTTACTCACTATCGATAAACATGCGCCGTGCGTCATAGCCAATCAGAGCAAAGGACGAAACGTCAACGATTGAAGTGTAGAGGACGCAATGCATGCAGTACATTGTACGCGTACTTGGTCATTGTGTTGATTGAGCGAGTACACAGTGGGCAATGGATATTTTTTGTAAATTGTTGCAATAATGTTGTTAATGTTTGGTATTTCATATTGATCAGTATATTTTTATGTTTTTGACAAATAATATTGTAATTAAGTGTTATTTTGGACTTGCCGATGGAAAGATATACCTCCTTGCTTTATACTTGAGGTCTGACTTTTTGTCTTACATGTTATAATTGCACAACACGGCATTATTAAGCAGAGTTCTGTTCTCCGAAGTATTCCGACGCGCACTGAACGCGGTGCATGAATGATCGGTCGAGTTATGATTTTCGAATCATAACTGTGGCGCGCTTGCCCCGCCCACATTACCATTCCAACCTTATTATCTGTTCCGTGCTCTAATGACTAAAGTCCGAAAGCAAAAGATTTTATCTCGGGAGATGAAGATAGCACCCAGAATTATGTCGCGTATTTTAAAAGATGACTTAGGACTTGCAGCCTATAAGAGACGCACTGGTCATTTTTTAACTGATAAATTAAAAAATAATAGGGTGGTAAAATCGAAACAACTACTGAAGCGGTACGCAAAGGGAGGTCACAGAAAAATTTTGTTTACGGATGAGAACAATTGAGCAACATTTTAACAAACAAAATGACCGTATTTATGCTCAAAGCTCTAAGGAAGCATCCCAATTAGTCGACAGAGTGCACCGTGGGCATTATCCGACTTCAGTGATGGTTTGGTGGGGTGTTAGCTATGAAGGAGTGACTGAGCCATATTTTTGTGAAAAAGGGAACAAAACATCGGCACAAGTGTATCAAGATACCATTCTTGAGAAGGTAGTTAAGCCCCTTAACAACACCATGTTCAATACCAACTATGGTCCTTCCAACAAGACTCGGCGCCGGGTCATAAAGCTCGGTCCACGCAGTATTGGTTGGAAGTGAACGTTTCGGACTTCATCAGAGCTGAAGACTGGCCGTCGTCTAGTCCCGATCTTAATCAGCTGGATTATGATTTATGGTCAGTTTTAGAGAGTACGGCTCTAAACGCCATGATAATTTGGAGTCCCTCAAACAATCCATACGATTGGCAGTGAAGAATTTTCCCATGGAAAGAGTGCGTGCTTCTATTGATAACGTTCAACGTTTAAAGGACTGTATTGCAGCCAATGGAGACCACTTCGAATAAGCTTTTTATATTTTAAATTGTTTTACAAACAAACACACTGTAAAAGTAATAAATATCATTTGCAATAATTTTTTCTTCTTTCTTCGTGACAACATTTATGGCAAGACTAGGTATAGATGAGTTCGATTGGACCTCCATCCGCGCTCGATCTGAGTGAGCGAAACGAGCATACCACGGCAGTTATTGGTGAAAAGCTAGCACCAATTAGTCAGAATTTTTTACAGTTCAGTTATACCTTCTTCGGCAAGGCAGGTTAAGTTAGAACTGAGAAAACTTTTCACAAGCTGAGCGAGTGAAATGACCGCTCTCACGATACGGCGAGCGAAACGAGCGCTCTTATGATACAGCGAGCAAAACAAGCCGGGCCCTTTTAACAGAATGAGCAGAGCGCGCTTAGTCACACGATTAGCAAGCTTTTAAGAGCTGCATCCTACTTGCGTAACTTTCACACTTTCAATCACAATCTGAATCATTTTGAAGGATATTGCTAATCCATTGCTTCATATGTTCGAAAAAAAATTGTCTGATCAATCACATAAATAACGCAATAAATGTTGTTAACCGCCAAAATCAAAGCCACGGCTACTGTTAGTGTGTTACGCAATTACCGCAGAAATCAAAGCGAGCCCATTGTTAACACGAGTGAGTCGAACGCGCTTACACATCACAAAAAATAGAAGAAAAGCGAAAAAAGAAATATTACAAGAAAAGCGCGAGCACATTTTGTGCCGAGAAAGCGAAGCGAGACTAATGATGCCACGACTGAGCGGAGTGCGTTTACTCAAGCAATGTGCAAGCGAAACGAAAACAGCTTAAGGGAACCCAGTTTTATCGTCAAATGTAGTCCAAACTATTTTTTTTTTTGAGTGGGATATTGTCATATAACTTCTCCGGCTCTGGGCGGAGCGGGTGGGCGTGTCAGAATTTTACTGACTAAAACCCACCTTCAGTTGCCTTGCCTTGCCTGTGATAAAGAGATACCGTGGCCCCTGGGCCACGGTATCTCTTTCGAACAACCCGCGACCCTGGCAGGCATCGGTCCTAACGGACCCCGTCAGTAAGTGCCGTAGTACCTGCATCTCTTTGAGGCGCGCGTGAAACACAACGCGCCGTCGACCTGGGCCTGGTACTTACCGGACGGCGAGCTGCCCATTGCTCACCGTCCGCAAGCCCGCGCCTACGGTGGCCGGGAATCGGCTCGTCGATTCCCGACGCCCAGGGTGTCTCCTGCGGCGACTAGGGGCGTGAGGGTGCAAATATTGCCTCAACCTCACGCGCTCCAACTCTTCCTCCGCGAGCATTACTGCTTCGCAGAAGGAGGCGACGGCTTCCCATACACTCTCGCTCCGTACCATGGCCTGGACTAGGGCCACGCGCGAGAGATTGCCGCCGCCGCCGTGAGTACGCGGCGGTGATCTGCCCAAGTTGGGCAGGCCTCAACCGTATGCTCCACCGTGTCCTCCGGGCGATTCATACAATGGTGACACCCGGGCGTTTCCTCTCGCCTTATCCGGAACAGGAACCTCCCGAAGCAGCCGTGTCCGGTGAGGACCTGCGGTAGGCGGAAGGCCAGGACGCCGTGGCGACTCTCCAACCACTCCTCAAAGAGGGGACTTATCGCCGCAATTGTGGCGTGCACTGGGTTGCGACAGTCGTACTCTCCATGTCGCCATGAGATCCCGCCGGAGCTCTGTCCGCTGTGCCGTGATTTCTCGCGGCAGCGGAGTCACGCCAAGGCGTTTTGCCTCCTCGCGCTACTCACATATGTGGGCAAGGACTTTTGCCTCCAGATCCCATGGCGGCAATCCGGCAACGAGGCTCGCCGCCTCACCATAGACCGTGCGGTATCCCCGGACTAGCCGGAATGTACTCAAAACCTTATATACGAATGTAGACGAGAGTTATCAACTAAGTAACGGTTCCGATAATACATAGATAATATTCGCATTTTGTGACATAAAGCACAAAATACTAATAATGTTAGCGAAGGAGGCGGCGGGATGACTGAGGGAGAGAGCCTCCCGTCCCAGCCGCCCGCGGGAGACGCTCCGGGCGTCGGGAGCCGCGCGACTACTCCCGGCCACCGTAGGCGCGGGCCTGCGGGCGGAGAGTAATGGGTAGCTCACCGTCCGATCAGGACCAGGCCCGTGCCGGACGGCGCGTACGTGTTCCACGCGCGCCTCAAAGTGGTGTCAGCATCAAGGGAAGGGGCCCGTTAGGGCCGAAGCCTGCCGGGTCAGCGGGATTGCCCGAAAGGGTTACCGCTGGCCCGGAACATAAAAGGCTAAGGAAGGAACACGGGTGGGTTTTAGTCAGTAAGAGTCTGACACTCCCTTCCGCTCAACCCAGAGCGGGAGGGGTCATTTGATGATTTCCCATCCTGAAAAAAAAAGCACAAAATATCTACAATACAGTGTATACACTAAAATTAGCGTGACCCAGAAATCGTCACAATAATACTTAAAATGATGAGTTCTGGGTCAAGTAGGAATTTATAAGTAGTACCAATAGATGTCACATTCGAAAAAAAGTACTTTTATGATAAAAGTATTAGAAATTTAAATTTATAACGTTAGCAATTAACTTAACTAAGATTAGTTAAGTTAATTTGCTAACGATGGGTGAGATGGGTGATGTGTGGGATGGTGAAGACACTGAAGTTTCACAAATCAAAACACAGGACTACGTGTAGTGTCACATTTAGCAGCTAAACTTGCAAAAAATTATGAAATTTGTGGGACACACTTTGAAAGTAAAATGTTTCAGACACTATTACAGTTAAAACTTCGTGTTGTTATTTTAATTGTGTAATGTAATAATGGTACCAAAAATATAATGGCATAAAAATCGCCAGTTTAATATTTAGTAGAAAAAGATTTTGATGTTTTTTAGAGTATTTGGCGAGTTCTGGGTCACTGTCTTCATCCGCGTTTACCTTACTAATAATAAAGCTGAAAGTTTGTTTAAACGCGCTAATACCTGGAACTACCAGTCGGATTTCAAAAGTTTGATAGCCCACGTCTTGTGGGAGACTATTACAGGCTACTTAACATAACGCTTAGACACTTAGGAGCCGAACAAAAATAAAAAAGGCAGAAAGAACACAGTAATAGCGTGGGTAGGCGATGCGATGCGACGGGGAGGGTCGAGGAACAAGAAATTTCACGCGGGCGAAGTGGCGGGCAGAAGCTAGTATTAAATAAAGTTAGTCCTATCGCTCTGTCCTCTCACATGAACCGCAAACAATGTAACATTAATTCAATCAAGGGTCTCCACGAGCGCGTTGAGCGTCGTCCACATACGCGGTAACGGAGAGGCAGATCGAGCTACAATACGACACGATAAGACATTCAATAATGTATGCTTTCTAAAGCGATTCTAATTATTTTACAACATGTTGCTTAGGGTGTCCCAAAAAAAAATAAAGTTGTTTTTTTATAACGCATACCCTCTTATTTTGTTCGAATAATGTCAAAACTACCGTATATAAAATTTCATGTCATTTGAAACACGGCAACCCGTGCCGACTTACATCGAAACATGTGGGTACTTGTTTACTAGGCGCGCGGCAGCGATCGTACCGATATTCATGTTATTACTTGTTTGTTTAATCAGTGAACGCATTATTTTCGTACAATCAAGATGTCGGTCGAGTTACGCAGTTCAAAAAAGGATATTTTTTTAATAGGGAACGTAAAACACCAAATTACTGGTTCAAAACTTCCCTCAAATGGACAAATACTCGCAGTTCTATTCTACAATATTCGTGAAGTAAATTTAAGTGTAAGTGAAAGTGCGAATCTGGCTATTCGCGAGTGCATTATTTATTGGGAAAAGGCACGAATTCCAACTAAATCTTTTCCTAACTGCGTTAAGAAACTAGTGAATTTGTACCAAGTTTGGAGGGATTTGCAAAAGAATGCTAATAAGACGCAAAATGTATTTCAGCAGCGTAGACAGGAGTTTGTTACAAATTTAGACAACTTATTTGATATTGCACATGCCGATGCGCTGCAATTAATTAAGATTGACGAAGATAGGATCTTCTTACAACGACAGAGAGAACCAGGTCGGCCTGGTCACTTAGCTGGAGTAGACAAAAAACTGGCTGAAAAGGAAGAAAAGGCGCGCGTTAGAAGCATCGAAGAGCAAAAACGGCGTGCTAAACACTATTCAATTCTGGCGCCTTCAACTTCATCTTATATTCCTCAAGAAGATTCATCATCTGATTCTGAAAAAAACAGTTCACAAGAAATTTTTCATGCACCCGTTGAGAGCTCACGATCCGAGTCTAATATTTCTGTAAGGAAAAGTTTCATAACTCCAAAACTGGTTGCTGCATTAGATCGGTGTCAGATAAGTATGAGGAATTCTGTTTACATTATAGAAGCAACTATTGAAGGTCTTGGGCATAACATTGACGAATTTCCAATTAGTAAGTCGACCATTCAAAGAATTCGTACGGAAAAGCGAACGGAGCGCGCAGAAGCAATTAAAGCTGATTTCCAGAACAAAGTACCAGATACTGTAACTGTTCATTGGGACGGAAAGCTTTTACCCGCTTTAGATTCACGAAAATGTAAAGAAGAACGACTTCCAATACTTATTTCATATGATGATAAAGAACAACTTCTTGCTGTGCCTAAATTGGACAACTCTTCAGGTCGTGAACAAGCAGAAGCGGTTTGGAATGCTCTGTTGGACTGGAATCTTGAGGACAAAGTGCAGATGCTCTGTTGTGATACTACTGCTTCAAACACAGGTCGAATTAATGGCGCCTGTGTGCTCCTGGAACAGAAATTAAACAGAGAAATGCTCATATTTGCTTGTCGGCATCATGTTTATGAATTAGTATTGAAAGGCGTATTTGAAGCTAAAATCAACCAAGTTACGACGAGCCCGAGCCCTGACATCCCATTGTTCAAAAAATTGCGAGAAAACTGGAAAAACATAAATTCTGAGAGAATAGAGAGTCACAAAGAAAAGCTATCATGCCTGAGTGATGCAAAGATTAAGGAACTGTTAGAGTTTTACCGGAGAGAATTAACTAAAGATATTGTTAGGGATGACTATCGCGAATTAATAGAGCTTTCAATAAAATTTCTTGACGGTGATACAGAAAATAAATTTAAAATCCGGCCTCCAGGCGCTATGCACCAAGCTAGGTGGATAGCAAGAGCTATTTACTCTCTCAAAATATCATTTCTAAGCTCGCAATGCAGAATAGCAAAAAAGGAAAAAGAAGCCCTCCTCGACGTCTGTCTATTCATCGTCACATCTTATGTCAAACCTTGGTTGCAATGTATTTTGGCAGTGAAAGCTCCTTACCAAGACCTCTGCTTTATAAAAGCCATGAAGGCCTACGAAGCAGTTGACAAAAGCATCTCAAAGGCAGCTTTACAGAAGTTCTGTCAGCACCTGTGGTATTTGACCGATTAGGTGACTATTTTGTCTCTTTTTGATGATGATGTAGACCAAGAAACTAAAACTAAAATGGTTGCTAACTTATCCAACACAATTCCATCAGCTCATGGTAAGCGCTACATGCCATCAAAACAAGAACTCTGTGGCCCACTTTACGAGAAAAGCCTCGAAGACTTTATTTCTGTCAAGAGCAAATCTTTGTTTATTCGCCTAAAACTTGATGACAGCTTTCTTAACGAGTCTCCCTCTTTGTGGTCAAATAATTCTTCGTTTCAACAGGCTAAAATGAAAGTACAGACCTTAAGAGCAGTAAACGATACCGCCGAAAGAGCAGTCAAGTTAATGCAAGACTTTCATGGCTTGGTCACTGTCGAAGAGGAACAAAAGCAATTTCTACTACGTTGCGTACAAGAACACAGGCAAATGTATCCGGACTGTAAAAAGCAAACATTGAAAAGAAAATATGAAAAATAAAGCCCTTTTTATGTTTATTATGAGAATAATACAAGTTACTGATAAAAATTTGTTTTATTAACTGAATTAAAATTAAGTTCTTAAATTCTCCTATATTTCTCCATACTAACTTTCAGGTTCAAACTTTGGTGCTAAGTCGGCACGGGTTATCATCATCCGATTGCAATAATATTTCATATTTAAGCCTTAAGGGTCAAATCGAAAAAATATAGCGGGTATGCGTACCCAAATTCACAAAAAAAATTTTCGCCCTTATAGCTTGGGACACCCTATGTTGCTATTTGGTCAACAACTCGCCTAACTTTAAGTGAATTGAAATTAAAACTGCCTAACAGAAACTTAGTAGGGTAATCATATTGAAACTATCTGAGATAATTTTAATCTATGGTTATAATATGCCTCACAATGTGTTGTCTGTGTAAAACTTCCTTTTCAGTTTCCTTGTCCCTCTTCTCTCCTTGATGGCTGTCCTGTCAAGTGTGTAAGCGTTCCTATTGTTATACACATATAAATTATTAATATATAAATCTGTATTTGCCGACTGTATTAGTAAATAATAAAGTGGACAAAACAATCAGTGTGTTTTATCTCCGTGGACTGTTCCCGCCTCTCAAATCAAGACAGGTTATGGGCCCAGCGCCCCAGCCGAAAAAGTCCACGTGTCTGCAATAGCAAAGTAAGGAAAGATTTATGATTTCCAAGAAAACACTGATTGATTGCGTTCTTCTGTTGGTTCTGTACGCGCTAGGCTGCATCACAAATGGCGGATTCTGGAAACACGCCGCAAGTTGGCAATAATGAAAATGCCGCTAGCCGCCATGCTGCCGCCCGTCGCTCGTCGACTTTAGGTGATGCCGAGCCCGCTGCGTTTGGCAATTACGGCAATATTCCGCAAGCTGTATTTTCGGGAACGTCACTTGAGAAATTAGAAGGGTCGAATAACTTTCACGCATGGAAATTTGCGATGAAAATGTCATTAAAGTTAGAAGGACTTTGGCCATGTATTCAAGGTACAAACTTAGATCCCTTACGTGATGAACGCGCGCTGGCTCGTATTTGCTTAAGTGTGAAGCCCTCATGTTACCAATATGTAAGAGAAGCAGGTAATGCAAAAGCTGCCTGGGAATCGTTGGCTTCGGTGTTTGAAAGCAAGGGTCTTTACAGAAGGGTTTTATTGCTGAGACAACTTCACAGAGCTGAATTAGGAAACTCAATGACCGAGTACATTGACTGTATAATGTCATTAGTACATCAGCTAGCCGATATAGGCAAGAATATCGAAGATGATGAAGTCGCAGAAATACTGCTAAGTGGACTTACAGATAGATACGATGCACTGGTGTCTAATATGGAAACTACATGTCTTGCCGGTGGAATATCAAGCGAATTTGTTCGCACTCGTCTCCTTCAAGAGGAATCCAGGAAAACTGCTGGTGATTCTTCCGCATTTATTGTGAAAAATGACCCCCCGAGAAAGAATATCACCTGTCATTATTGTAGAAAACCTGGTCATATTAAAGCAAAATGCTTTAAATTGAAACGTGATAAGAAAATGAAGGATAACAGAAGCAGCGAGCAAACATTTTTTGCTTTTTTGACTCAAGATACTGACAATGATTCAAGCTGGTATGTCGACAGTGGGTGCTCTACACACATGTGCAACAATATAAACCTTTTTAAAAACTTTAGAAGTGCTAATAATAGTGTTAGAATAGCCAATAACAATAAGTTAAAATGTATGGGAATAGGTGATGTCCCATTGAGCACCGATACTATGGTAAGACAAATAAACAATGTTATGTATGTTCCACAGCTTTCAGCAAACCTTATTTCTGTAAGTAGATTGACACACCAGGGATTTACAGTTTGTTTTGATGGAGAGGGTTGTTCCATTTATGGTAAAAACAGTAAAATTACTGGCAAATTGGTAGCTACAGCTTCTTTTTTTAATGGGATTTATAAATTGGATGTTAAAGTAAATAAGGATGACAAAGTAAGTAAGTTCTCGCAGGAAGTGTGCTCTTCTATGTCCCTGGGTATTGGACAGGGATCACAGAGTGCTAATGTAGCTGCTGTTACTGCGCCTGTTGATATTTGGCACAGAAGACTTGGGCATTTGAATTTCCAATCGTTATCTGCTCTAAAAAATGGTGTTGCTACTGGTATTCTGTTTCAGGAAAATGAGAAACAGGTCCTTGAGGAGTGCGTGCCGTGCCTTGAAGGGAAATTAGCTGCCAAGCCGTTTCCGTCTTCGGAGGGGGAGCGTACTAGCGAGCCATTGCAGATAATTTGTTCGGATGTGTGTGGCCCATTTCAAGTTAGCAGCCATGGTGGTGCGAGATACTTCGTTAGTTACACGGATGATTTCTCAAAGAAGTCTTTTGGATATTTACTGAAAAATAAATCTGAGGTAATGTCGACATTTATTGTTTTTAAGTCGATGGTGGAGAAGCAAGTAGGGAAGCCAATTAAAGTTTTACGCTCAGACAATGGGGGTGAGTATACCAGTTCTGCGTTTGCAGCATATTTAAGGAAGGAAGGCATCATTCACCAAATGACAGTGCCATACTGTCCACAGCAAAATGGTGTGGCAGAACGCCTTAACAGGACTTTAGTTGAGAAGGTGAGGTGTATGTTGCATGCTGCAGGTTTGCCTCCTACCTATTGGGGTGAAGCATTAATGACCGCTATTTATCTCAAGAATAGGAGTCCTACATCTGCACTCAAAGGGCGAACACCTGAAGAGGCGTGGACCGGGTCAAGGCCAGACCTTAGTCACCTCCATGTGTTCGGTTGCATAGCATATTCACTAGTTCCAGGTCGGCTAAGGCGAAAACTCGATGCTAAAAGTAAAAGATATGTGTTTGTTGGTTACTCTGAGACAGCTAAAGGTTTTAGACTGATTGATCCCCAGAACCCTAAGAAGGTTATCTTGTCTAGAAATGTGGCGTTTATAGAGAATAAGTTTTTAAAGGATTTTATTAACTGTTATAATAATGATAACGATTTTATGTCTTATGAATTGGATAATAATAATGAATCTAATAATTTTAATAGTGGACCGAGTTCTAGTCAAATAGTTGAGCTGAATTCTAGTCATATTAATTCTAGTAATACTAATAATGATTCGATGATTTCAGGAAATAAGGAGGAGTTCTACTCTCCGTGCAGTATGCGCGGATCGAGCTCGGCCTCGTCACCGTCAGGCGAAGCTGCAAGCGAGCGCGAGTCACAGCGAGGGGGCGCTGGTGTGCTCGTTGCCGGTGCTAGTGTGCCCGACACTGGCGCTGGTGCACTCGACGCGGGCGCTGATGAGCGCATTACGAGTGAGTCGAATGAGGTACCCTCTGCAGGGGAAGCCTCACCAGCGCAGGTAGACGCGCGGCCGGTTCGTAGTACGCGTGGTAAACCACCGCCAAGGTATGGTGATTATGATTTAGATATCGATTCCGATATTTCTATGCTGGTACAAGATTTAGATGAGCCTATATCATACATGCAAGCTATAGGTTCTGCAGACAGTCATGAATGGCAAGCTGCCATGCAATCGGAATACAATTCACTTATTGATAATAATGTATGGAAGTTAGTGGATAGGCCTCCTGATAGTAATGTTATAAAATGTAAATGGGTATATAAGAAAAAGCATGATGCCTCAGGCAACTTTAATAAGTATAAGGCTCGACTTGTTGCCAGGGGTTTTACTCAAATTCAAGGGGTGGATTATAAGGATACATTCTCACCTGTAGTACGTCATTCTACAATGAGAATACTGTTCTCTTTAGCTAATGAATTAGATCTGAACATGGATCATATAGACGTAACTACTGCTTTTCTGAATGGTGACCTTACAGAAACCATTTATATGGAACAACCTCCAGGATTTGAGAATGGTAACAAAAATAAGGTTTGTTTATTGTTAAAAGGAATTTATGGTCTTAAGCAAGCCAGTAGAATTTGGAACTCGAAAGTGAATACTCTTTTATGTAGTAACGGATACATTCAAAGTAAATGTGAGCCTTGTGTTTATATAAATAAGTCAGGAAGAGAATTAACTATAATTGCTCTATATGTAGACGACTTTTATACAAAGTTGATACGACAGAGGGGCTTTCCTTTAAACTGCCTATACTAGATACCATTTTCAAGCTCTGTACCAAAAATCAATTAAATAGGAGCAGTAGTTTAGTCACAAATGATTTTTGAAGTTTTTGCTACGTTTGAACACGATGTATATTTCCTAACAGCTGATTATCTCATACGCATAGGTCATGCACCTTAAAACGATAATCTGAGTATAAGATACATTGTTGTCGCACAAGTACAACCAAATATTTCACGAAGCAATAAATACACACACACTTGCACTTTCACTATGAGAGTGACAAACATAGCAAAACCCCCGCGCCTTTTTCCCGCGCGTAAAAGGAATAGAAATAGGTCAGTGTGTTGCTATTGTATCCTAGATACTTGCGAATTTGCTAAAAAAACTTGTTCTTTCAGTGGACAGTGCGCAAGCGTCATCCATTCGGGACGTACGTTACGTAACACGGGAGCCCCGGCGCCGCCGCCGCGCCGTTATGTTTTGTCGAACTCGCTGACAATAATTGTGATTTTGTTTTGTTATTGTGATAGACACTAAATAAGTTTAATCCAGTATTTTTTTTTATTGTGACAGGATACGTAACTTGGGAATATTATTATTTAGTGTTAGTGTTTTTTTTTTTGTGATTGACTGTTTTTATTGTGATAGGATACGTAATTAAACGTTGGTTGTATGTGTGTGTAAAATTAAAGTGTTCAGCAATGCCTCGTGTAACTTACACGGCGTCAGAATACACTTACATGATTTTAATTTACGGTGAATGCCGTGGAAACACAGATTTAGCTCTGCGAACATACCGAGAAAGGTATGGTGACCGGCGCAATAGCCCTAGGAACGCCGGCACCATACAATTGGCAGTACAAAGATTACGGGAATTAAAGTGCTTAGCGACGGACAGTGATTTAATTAGAAAAATAAATAACAATATTCTCCGTCGGTATAATTTGTGCATTAATATGAATCGAGGACACATCGAGAACTTAAAAATTTTGTGTTTTTGTGTGTGCGCGTACTTTACAACTTACCTAACATAAAAGCCGCGCGAGCGAGCGGTCTAAACCGCCCGCTCCCCGCCCCCCCCCCCCCCCCCCCCCGCCCCCCGCCAAGAGAGATAACACACACACGCGCTCCTGCGCGACTTTGTTACTAGGCATCTAAGGTCAGTCAAATTTATTTATAAAGGGTGGTTGCGTTTCACTCTGACTTTAAGCTATTTAGTTTGTTTGAAAAAAAAAAAATCTCATTTTTGGCGCTTTCTATTTTTGTACTGTATCGAATTAATACTATACACGTATAGTATACGTAGTGTAATTTAATGCCCCTCTGTCATATCAACTCTGTATATTTTACAGCTCTAAGACTAATAAATTGTTACCTATTTTGGAAAGGAATTTTAATGTTAAGAATTTAGGAATGCTAAAGAGCTGTTTAGGCATAAATGTAACACGTGATAGAGCAAAAGGTATTTTAAAGCTTGACCAGTCTGAGTATATTAGGAAATTGCTCTATCTGTATGGTATGGAAAATTGTAAGACAGTGTCCACACCAATGCCTGTTAATTGTAAATTAGTAAAAGCTAATGATAACAGTTTATGTGATGATGAAACGCATAATTATAGACGTTTGATGGGTCATCTTATGTATTTGTGTGTTTCAACACGGCCTGACATTTCTTTCTCTTGTAGTCAGCTTACCCAGTTCAATAGTAGCTTTGATAAGAGTCATTGGCAAGCAGCTAAACGTATATTACGTTATTTAGCGGGGACGATTAACTACTCTTTAATTTTTGTTAAAAGTGGGAAATTGAATTTGTCTGCTTTTACGGATGCCGATTGGGCTAATGACGTCACTGACCGTAAGTCATATACGGGGTATATTATCAAGCTAGGTAGTTACACCATCAACTGGGAATCACGAAAACAACGGTGTGTGGCATTGTCAAGTACCGAAGCGGAGTACATAGCTATAAGCGATGTCTGCAAAGATATATGTTTTATAAGAAACTTCTTATCAGAAATTATCCCTGATATACCATATGCTGTAATATACAATGATAATCAAAGTGCTCATAAATTACTTGAAGTCAGGGAGTACTGTCATAAGCGTACAAAACACATAGATTTAAGGTACCATTATGTGAAAGATCTTGTGAAAAATAATGTAATTTGTGTTAAATATCTAGAAACTGATAGGATGATTGCAGACATCTTAACAAAAGCCCTTGGTACTGTAAAACATAATCTATTTACTAAGAATATGAATGTGTATTAATAATTGTTTGTCGAGCCAGTGTTTCTGTGTTTCTTGTAAATGGATTGTATTGTAATTTACTGATGTGAGGCACATTAAGGGGAAGTATTGAAACTATCTGAGATAATTTTAATCTATGGTTATAATATGCCTCACAATGTGTTGTCTGTGTAAAACTTCCTTTTCAGTTTCCTTGTCCCTCTTCTCTCCTTGATGGCTGTCCTGTCAAGTGTGTAAGCGTTCCTATTGTTATACACATATAAATTATTAATATATAAATCTGTATTTGCCGACTGTATTAGTAAATAATAAAGTGGACAAAACAATCAGTGTGTTTTATCTCCGTGGACTGTTCCCGCCTCTCAAATCAAGACAAATCAGTGGCGTAGCGTGCCATCTCGGCGCCCGGGGCGGGAGACCCATTTTGCCGCCCCCATTCTATAGGTGCTTAGTTAAAATTAAATTTCACAGGCAATGAGGTGTCTTTTATTGAAGGTAAAATAGGATGAGCGGTTTTACAAGCGGATTCTACGGGCCTTTATGAGCAGCGAAGTCAGAAATTACTTTATCAAAACCAATATTTGCAGCTAATTCTTGTTCAATCGACAATCTAGCCAAGTTTGATAGTCTAGCGAAGCTCATAGTAGATCTGATATAATCTTTTATTAGCTTCAACTTCGAAAAACTTCTCTCACAACTTGCAACACTAATCGCCAAGTCAAATCAAATATATACGAATCAAGATGACTATTATTTGGAACCGAAATTCCGAGATTCAGTTTTTAAATGAACTGGAGGAGCTCCAGTGGTCCTTTACCCCTGTGATTGACGTTTGAGTTTTTGATGACATGACATAAGTTCCGCTTTGTTGCCTGTATATTAAAACATTGACAATCGATTGTGAAATCGATTTATGAATCAATTCATATTTACGACCATTATTTAAACCATTATTTAAAAAAATATGTGTTTTATTTAAACTTATGTAATAAAGAATAATTATTAATCTCTTAAATAATTAATTAATCATTCATTCTATTTTTGTAATAATAATCGATTGTACATCGATTACCTATATGATGTGGCAGCATTGTTTTAATATGAAAATAAGGATTAAAAAAATGAAACTAAGGGAAGTCAGTATTAATTTGATTAAATAATTAATTTCTTATCCCATGATAAAACTGCTTAATTTTTTATAATTGACCACAAAAAACTGAAACAAAATATTGATAAATATTTCATTTGTGTAACGTTAGGCCCAGATTCGCCCGTCTCCTTTACGTCATTGTTGTTTTTTGACTTGTCAGACGTTCTGACATGAAATGAATGAATCATAGATCTCAACCCGCTTCACCGGCGACATTTTGCCGCCCTCGCAGGCAGCCGCCCGGGGCGGGCCGCCCCCTCCGCCCCACCCACGCTACGCCACTGAGGGTAATATCTAAACACGCTTGTATAGGCCTCTGAGAAACAGTTTTTTATGACACTCTGGCAGATACACCTGCCCCGATACTTGCCTGGCGTACGCGCGTATGGGCACGCTTAACCGCGGCACCTTGAGCAGGCGGAAGCGGTGGATGGCGCGCGCCTTGAACGTGACGGACGTGGGTTCGTCCTGCGCCTCCTCGATGCCCGCCATCATCACCTCGCACAGCACGCCGTAGCCCGACAGTAAGCTGCCCGACACGCTGCACACAAACATTACTTACTCAGTTATTTAGAACATGGAAGAATTGCAGCGAAATAAATAATAAGCCAAATTGGCCTTATAATGGGTGTCCCAACAAGAGCGCCGGATTTAATTTTAAAGAAATAGTAGATTTTACAACAAGTGCACAAAACAAACCATTTTTATCCGAGACTTTTAGCAGCCCGAGCCGAAGGCGAGGGCTGATAGTAATGTCGAGGATAGAAATGGTTTTGTGGACGAGTTATAAACTCTGCTTTTCACTTCGATTGCGAGGAAATAAAACAGTAGTATAACATAACATTTCTTTAATTAAAATTCAAAGTAAAATTAGAACAGTTTTGAATACTGAAGGAAATTATTCTTTTTTAAATCTTACGTCATTGATATTAGGCTGCAGACCTATACAGCCTACTATTAAATTAATTTTGTAATAATAATTTTCTTAAATCAACTAATCTACCGTACTTGAATTAAAATTTTAATATCTATTATATCTTAAAAAACACATAAGGCAAATAAATTAAAGTAAATATTATATAATAACAAATTCTATCTATGAACTTCTTATTGCATTTGGCTGTATGGCTCATTTTCTTTGCCTTAATATAATACATTTATGAGTAGATACGTTAATGCCCTTGTGCTCAAAATTCGATTTTGTGCAGCCTATACCCTGCACAAAGAAGCACTTTCAGAGCATGAGAAGTGAAAAGCACATTTATTTTTTAATTAAGCAATCATTTTTATTTCGACATAAAGAAAAATTGTTCCGATTAAACGTGAAATACAACATCAGGCAAATGTCCACCACGAAACCTCTGGCACAGGATTATTCTTTTGTTGAAATTTTGAATAACGTTTTCGCATAAATGTTATGGCTATATTTCACCAATAATGCGCCATATTTCCTCTTTAAGATGTTCAACTGTTTGTGTCGATTCATTAGGCGCATTATTGCGACCGAAAACTTGACGTAATTGGCGAACTGTATTCGCAAAACTTTCAACATTTTTGTAATGTGTTTTTACAATAATTAAACGTTGTTGGTTTGAATACTTCTGAACGTGACAATTGTCCAAAAAAAATATCGTAAGTACAACTCGTATTAACAAAATGGCGGCAAATTTAAATCCGGCGCTTTTGTTGGGACACCCTTTACAAATACATATACATACACAGCTATTGAGTAAAATAATTACAAAAGCATGAACACTGACACACGGATTTACACACGGCACATCGTGCTATACATTTCCAGTTTTAGCTGACCTCGCTTTGTATAGGTTTTTCGTACAATCAGAAGTCAGCTTAAACTGCTTATGTAAGTGTAGCCGTGCGTACACAGATCGGGACCTAGCGCAGTGTAATAGAATGGGTGTGTAACTAACTCGGGACAGAGCAGCCCGAAGAGCTTGTCGTGCTTGATGGCCTGCACCAGCAGTGCGGCGTCGGGCGCGTGCGCCAGCAGCATGGGCACCGTCTCGCCCGGGAACACGACGCCGTGGTGCGCCGCGGCCGGCACCCGCCCCCGCCAGCCCGCCTCCAGCACCGCGCGCCCGCCCACGCATACCAGCCCCGGGCCCAGGTACTGCCTCACATTCCATGTTACAACTACATTATACTTTGCTTTAAAGAGACAATAAATGCCTCTTGTATTTACAGTCATGTACCGGCAGCAATGATCACTGAACATCATGAGTATAGATGTAAGGCCGGTTTAAAATCAATTAAACCAATCCGTTTAAAACGAAAAAACCGTTTAAAACTGAAATAAACCATTTATTCAATTTAAAACGGTTTGTGTTGATGACTATGTTTTTCTTAATTATAACTACATTTTCTTGATTTTACCGAGGTAGGGATATGATGGAGTACCTATAAACTTTGTAGATTTTTAAATTGTGTGATATACTGATATTGACATACTTAGCGGGTTTAATGCTAGTTGGTCCGTACAACCAAGTGTAGGTATTATCTAAGTTATAAAAACTCTATTGATAAGTTAAAAACTCTGTGTTGGTAAATAAACATTTTTTTTTCATTGTTATCGAACAATATAAATAATCAGTTTGATTCAGTTTAAAACTAAACACACTCTTTTTGACGTCCTCACTAATGAGTCAACATAACGTTGTCTCATTCATGCGCAAGTTAAACGGACGGCTAGTGTGTGTAATATAATATAATAAATAAGTATAGGTAGGTATACCTACATACTTAAGTTTTCGTGTAGTAGGTAATGTAGCTGTAGGTACTTTCTATTGATTTTCTATAAAGTAATTAAAACGAAACTTGATGTCAGGTGACCAAAAATTACCCACAATGAAGTGTAAAACAGAGTTCTTTTATTGTTGTAGATGAGTTTTCAACCATTTAAAACGATTTGTTTTGGGGTTTAAAACAGCAATATTTTATTTAAAATGTTTTAAATCAGTTGTATTACATCTGTTACCATGAGGATGCTGGCTTGTTAAGTATACATTCTATCTTAACTAAGCTAAAATAATTTTTTATTTGGGACTCCATGCACATGCATGCACAAAAAAATCCTCTTTTGTCAGTTTCTTATCTAATCTTTTACTTGTCTATAAATACGGGGGTGAGAAAGCGATACATAAGATTTGTGTGACTGTAGAAGTACAGTTTTTGTGGAGCAACCTTTGGGTCAATCACAGCAAAAGGTCATAGGACAAATATCATCACCTGCCTTGGCTGCCTTACTGCCTAGCCTTTTCCTAACTACATATGGTGGGGTCGGCTTCCAGTCTTACTAGATGCAGCTGAATACTAGTAGTTTACATGGAGCTACTGCTTATCTGACCTCCACAACCCACACAATACCCCATAGTAAGACTAGTAAACTAGACTTTTCTAAGATTGAGTACGAGGCTTTTGACTATGTTGTGTGTGTATTTTATGTCTTTTTTTTAATTTCTATTTGTAATGTGCGTTTTTGTTTGTGCAGAATAAACTAATTTTCTTTCTTTCTTTAGTGATCAGAATTTTGGGCTCCTGACTACCCCTAACAACTGTCACAGATCTTAGCTTATATAGTTACCACCTAAGTACACATTATGGTAAAGCAATAAAGATTATTGAGTATCTACGATTGACAGCCAAGACCAATGGCTTATTATACTTTCAGAGGCATGGAAGGGTCTCAATATGTAATGGTTGCTCAGCCATCCACAAACCAGCAGCGGCCAGCCAACCTAACCTTGGATCAACCTGTGCAACTGTTATTATTTAGTCACCAGCCCCTATAGCTAACTAGTAACAGATAAAAAATTATAAGAGCCACAGGTGCACTGAACATGACACAATGAGCTTTCCTTTCGACTCCCAAGCTGTCTGTGAATGTAACAGTAGAGGATTACAATTTGTCAAATACTGATAATAACAATTTCCAGTAACTGCTTATTAACAGGATAGTACTAACCGAGTGTGAAGCAGCTATCGATATATCATAGGGGCGCTCCTCATCGGAGTCTCCACCTGTGCTATCGCTGCCATTGTCGTCTTCCTCGTCGTCATCATCATCATTGCCGCCCCCGCCGCCGCCACCTGGTCCACCCCCGCCTCCGCCTCCAGGGCCTCCAGCGCCGCCGCTGTCACGCTCGTTACCACGGTTTTGATTTTGACGGTCCTCAAACCCATCATCACTACCATCACTCTCTGCATTTTCGTAAAAATATACTATTAGGTTGGTGATGTTGTCCGACTAAAAGCGTGGGTGGGTCAGTGGGTCGTCTTAGGGGTGGGCTACTTGGGAAAATATGATATTTACGATATACATTTATGATATTTATGTTATACATCCATATTATCCATGCACTAATACATACTTACTAAGTAACATAACAATGAAACCAAAACGTGAAGTAAAAAAGGCATACGCAGTCTCCTCACTCTGGCTGGAGTGACAAATTGACAATCATTAATCTTATGATAATCTAATTTTACTCACCGTTGCCATCCATCAGCCTCAAAAGTAATTCTTTTAGAGACGAAATCTTGTCACTTTTGCCTGTCCCTGTGTCCCAGAATGAAGTAAGTGTTGAGGCGAAACAGATCAAAAAGATTAGTATTGTTTAGTTATTAAAAATAAATAAAAGTCACTTTTCTTGTTTAGTTAAGTTTACGAATTAAGTAATGTGAAAAATTTGATATATATAAATGTAACATCCATTATGTTTTAAATTTATTATTCACTATTATAAAGAAGATATTTTTCATGAGATTACTCTTTAAATGTGTTATTAAATAGTTCTTTCTTTTGGTTTTAAAAATAGTTTACAACGAGCCCCAAAATGCACTATATTCGAATTCGATCCGGACTTAGGTATGAGTCTTTTAAGTTACCGGTTTGTAATTCACTTTTCATCACAAATCTATTCAAAAAGAGCAAGTATATTCTTTAATCCCTAGGGACTAAAAGTGATTTGAATTTGGAATGCGGATGTTATAGGTCTACCAGAATCTCATGGCTAAAAAAATAGTAGATTATAGAACAAGTGAATAAAAAGGGAATTTAGTTCGAGGTACGAAGTTGGATCCCGAGAGCAGCGAAGGATTCTAGAGTAGAATCACGAACGTAGCGAGGGATTCTAGATTAGAATCCTGAGCGGAGCGAGGGATACAAGTACCGAGATAAATTTTTTATTCACGTGTTGTGTACTCTACTTTTTACCACTGACTGTGAGAAAATTGGCGCCATTCGTGGTTTTCCAGTCGCAGAACAAATTGTATGTTTTCACATACAACTCCCGTGATTTTGGCGGCAACAAATCATCTACTATAACTGCTGCTTTAGAACGAAATGATTTCGGAGTCAGTCTCTCATTTTCGATATCGGAAGAACTCATTTTATTATAATTTTCCAATAACAGATTTTCCAATAACACAAAACAACCACAATAAGAGATAAAAAAGAACGTAACTAAATTGCCGGGTTTTTTTTTAATTTGGAATAGTACGTACTTTACGTACTTTCAGCAGCAGCGTTTTTTTTTTTTTTTTTGTACGTAATTCCTGTTTGTACCAAATTTAAAATGTATAGCGCGACCCCTATCAACTCCCCGCACTTCTAGAGTTCATCGTGTACCGGCCAGGTTACGTGACTAGTTACGGTTCGGTACAACCCTAGAAATGTCGCCCCATGTCACCGAGAGTAAGCAGTGTTGCCATATGTACGGATTTGTCCGTACACGTACGGAATTTGGGGTATTACGTACGGAGAGAAATGGCGTACGGATTTGTGTTCGGATTTTTAATTATTACACATTTTATATAATATTTAGCACGCTTTCAAATAAAAAAAATAATATTTATGTCGATATCGATAGTTTTTCACTTTCCTCATCACATAAATTATGTTATTGAGTAATTCCCCATCCTAGAGTTCCTAGACAATCACTTGTCTATGACAACTGATTGTCTATGACGGGGAATTACCGCAACATATTTCGTTTCGTGTGACAAAGAGAGCATGATACACGACTGGTTGTTGTTATTATTGTTTTGGCTCATTTATTGAAAAGAAACTAATTATGTTGTGTGTGAGTGTGAGATTTTAAATTCGATTGCAATATGAGTGGAGATGCAAAAAAAGCACGAAGAATCTGCATTCTTCGTGCTTTTTTTAACGAAGAATATACCAATATTATATATACCAAACAATTAATAGGAAATACGCCATGTTATGACTTGACTGTTGATAATGATTAATGATATGATTAAAAAAATTAATAAAGAAATGTATAAATAATTCTTGCTTTTTTTTTTACTGTACGGATCTCGTACGGATTTTCAAATTTATTTTACGTACGGAATTTGTACGGATTTTGCTTTCGAATGTACAGATTTTTAGTTCTTGTTGTATGGCAACAGTGAGAGTAAGTCACAAGCGCCCGGTAACTGCGCACGCGCTCGGCGCTAACAGACTCGTGCGCCTCGCGAGCCGTCCATTACCGATAATTATGTTATTTATAAGGTAAACTAGCCTCTGCCCGCGACTTCGTCCGCGTGAAATTTCTTGCTCCCCCAACCCATCGCATCGCATCACCCGCCCGCGCTATCACATCGTTTTCTCTTAGCATTCTTCCTGACCTTTTTCTTATTGCTCAGCTCCAAAGAGTCCTGGCGTGATTAAGCTTTCCACATGGATTGGACAATCTAATGCAAAAATAATTGATAATTCCAGAGATTAGCGTGTTCAAACAAACAAACAACAGTTTGTTTTTCTGTTCTGTTAACTGCTAAAGGTAACTTTATTTAATAATAGCTGTGCCCCGCCGTTTCACCCGCGGTAATTTCAGGAAAAAACCTACTAAAAACTTGTTGACAAAAAAAAAACAACCGACTTCCAAAAGAATACAAAGTGAAAAATAACTTTAATTTCGGAAGTCGGTGTCGTTGGTTCTGTATTTTCATTTTTTGACACCGACTTTCGAAATTAAAGTTATTTTTCACTTTGTAGTATTTTTTTGGAAGTCGGTTGTTTTTTTTTATTTTTAAGTTTTTATTTTTCACTTTTTAGTTGTACCTGCCTACCCCAAACAAATTCATATAACACTACTTGGTATGTGAATATCAGTGACAGGAAGCTATTGAACACATCTGCCTACCCCTTTCAAAGGTACAGGCGTAATGTTATGTTGTGTGATTGCGTAAACAATGCATACATATGCTATAGCAGCAATCGCGGTTGATTTGCTGGCATTTATTGAAGAGTTCCGTCGTCTGTCTCCGAAACTCATCATCAGATCTTTATGAAATTTAAATTGGTCGTATTTAAATTTCATAAAGATCTGATGATGAGTTTCGGAGTAAAAATATTTCCGGAATAAAAATATTTCGAACAAAAAAATTTTGGCAAATCCGTCTGTCTATACATATTATATGAGGGAGTTATGCCCGAATATACATAAAAAATAAAAAATAGAAACATCCGAATTAAGAACCTCCTCCTTTTTTGAAGTCGGTTAAAAATATATTCCAAAAAATATATTCCATTACTTTAAGATATTACTTAAGATTATTACTTATACATGTAAACTAGACTTTTTTTTAGAACTTTTAAAGGGAAACAATTCCGTCATACATGATTTTTGCGTAACTTTAACCGTTTACGCAGCGTACGCAACGAAAGCTCTCAAAAGGAATATTTTTTTCCCGTTTTTGCATCATTTTTCATTGATGCTCCGCTCCTATTGGTCGTAGCGTGATGTTATATAGCCTATAGCCTTCCTCGATAAATGAACTATCCAACACAAAAATATTTTTTCAATCCTAAACAGTAGTTCCTGAGATTAGCGCGTTCAAACAAACAAACAAACAAACAAACAAACTCTTCAGCTTTATTAAATATATTAGTATAGATGTAACAGTTCACTATACATACGTTTTATACAAATACAGTTTTCATGCACAAATAGTTGGAGTTTCTTTTATCAAAAGTACCCCGACTACAAATGTCTTCATTCACTCAGTGAGTAAAAGAGAGTTTTATTCACTGTTATCGATGAATTAAATGCCATTTTTCGAGTGGCAATGGTAAAATAGTAGATTATACAACAAGTGAATAAAAAGGGAATTTAGTTCGAGGTATGAAGTTGGATCCCGAGAGCAGCGAAGGATTCTAGAGTAGAATCACGAGCGTAGCGAGGGATTCTAGATTAGAATCCTGAGCGGAGCGAGGGATACAAGTACCGAGATAAATTTTTTATTCACGTGTTGTGTACTCTACTTTTTACCATTGACTATGAGAAAATTGGCGCCATTCGTGGTTTTCCAGTCGCAGAACAAATTGTATGTTTTCAGGTACAACTTCCGAGATTTTGGCGGCAATAAATCATCTACTATAACTGCTGCTTTAGAACGAAATGATTCCGGAGTCAGTCTCTCATTTTCGATATCGGAAGAACTCATTTTATTATTCTTCTTCTTCTCTTCGTTTAAGAATCCGTGCACAAAACTGACTCCCGCAAGATTAGGCATTTTCATATTTGTGTGCACGTTTACGCACACATTGCTGCGAGTAAAGCTTAGAGATCGCGTAAACAATTTTGATCCTTTAATTGACAATTAAATTATTTTAATAGCGTTTAATAAAATGCGTTTTGATTTTTGTTATTATATTAGTAAGGTATTTTTGGTAAGTTTGTCTACATTCAAAATGGTAAGATAATAAGGCAATAGGCTAAAAATAAAAAGTATCTACGATAAAATTAAATAGAAAAACGGGAATCGTAAACAGTATTTATTTACTATGTCTCATCTTTAGAAATGTATTTACATGATTTGCTTTTAAACGCTTAATATGTAGAATAAAATAGAAAACATTCGACACAGACAGTACAATAGCAACAAACAAAAAATACTACAAATTACAGAACAAAATTATAAAATTGCGCTGAGCGTACAAAGGATACCATCTCAGCATTTGATGGGCGTTAGACACAGCGCCGGTTGTCAGTTTGGATAAAATAGTATTTCTATTATATTCTATACATCAAAGCCTCGACTAGTAAATCTACCTCAGGGACAGCTGCACTTTATCAAAGTTAGGGAAAGGTAGATTACAAGATAGTCAGGAATGATCCATTTTGGAACAAATATATGAAAAATAGTTGTTTCTTTTTATAATACATGTCTCATACCTGAAATAGCTGATCCCGAAAGCTAGGCCCATGAATCTTAGAGACGACAAATATTGAAATATGTTTTTTTTACATTAACCTTGTTACTACATGTATTTATTTTAAAATGAAGTGTCTCGAAGAGGCATGGAACGAGATTTTCTGGGATCGATAATTTCAGGTAACAAGCATGTGTCATAAAAATCCACAAGCCTTTTCTCCATTTTTGTCTTCCAAAAACTATCTTCTTTAATGCCAATCCTTTATTGCCAATTTATTTATGAAAATATTATGTATGTAAGAAAAAATCTAAGGTGCATTCGGGTAATATCGAATGGTTTTCAGACAAATTGATGGAATGTGTGTATTTTGATGAACCAGGCAGAAGCAGTGGATTATATGTCTTCTAAAGAAGTCATTTCGTCTTCTTGAATGTATAGCCTAGAGCTCTATTCGGAGATCTTTCATAAATATCGTAGTAGTTTAAAAAAAAAAGTGTTTAAAAACTTACTTTTTTTTTTCTTTGCACTAGTGTAATTTCGAATTATGTACGGGCAATTCCGAATGACGGTTAAAAGTGGAATTTATTCACTTTTGACAAAAAGTACATATTTCTTTTTATATCGTTATTATCCTCCAAAAATAATATTCACGATATTTGTCATGGAATAACCTAAACACGTTTGTGTGACACTTGTATTTCGGAATTACCCGTCGCATGGGTAAATGGTTCTCAATCTTTTAGCAGGTACAGAGCGGATATGATTCTTTTACTCACGCGATTATTCTCATAGTTAAAAAGATATTATTATATCGTAATCAAAATGATCGTATATCCTACTAAAAGTAACATTCAGATCTTTGTATGGATTTGTATGCTACCCCTTCTGATGTAGGTACGCGGTCGTGTAGCCTGACCCGGCAGCGCGGGGACGGGCAGCTTGCATCGAAGAGCTTTGCATAAAAATCCATACAAAGAGGTGGGCAGTTTCAGCAGTTGCGACTCGGCAGCGCTGCCGGGTCGCGACTGCTGAGATCCGATCAAAATGTTTAAGATTTTCTGTAATAAGAATGGAAATAATCATGGGTCTTGGGTTTGAAAATAAGACTTAATATAATAAAAAATAAAGATTTATTTGAAAATTAAGTAAGTAATTAAACTACTACTTATGTAGCAAAATCACAAATAAATAGTCAAATTGAATTATAAAATTAACCCACTTCTACTTGTAAGTGGGTTAATTTTATAATTCAATTTTTTGACATATAAATTTGACATATCGACTCATCCGTAGAACAGAGTCCGATGTGATCATGGAGCAAAAACGAGTTAAATAGCTAGATGAGATAAGGAATACGAACTCTACAAACGTACGTTTTTAGAATTTTCGTATCTTATTTAGTTTCGGAAATATAGAATCGAATAACGTTCAATCTGACATTAGCTCCGGATAAAAACGCACGAAGTGATGATGCGACGACGCGCGGGAAGAGGGGGCGGCGCGGGCGCCCCGTCCGTTCGTCAGTCCGGCCGTTGTTTTTTGGAGGGACGGCGTTTTTGTGTCATGCGCTTAGCTTTTTTTCGGTTTGATGATAACAATAATTTATTAAGTGTTTTGCATGAAAAAACATATTTTTAGAGATGTCACGATCACGAAAAATGTTGAATATGCTTGAAAAAGATGCAAAAAGGCGTGAGCTTAGTTCTTCATCAAATGTTCCTGCTGTTTATAATATGAAGAAAAGTGTAAATGCTGGTAAGTCGACGATTTCAGTTGTATTATTTCGTGATACATACTATTAAGTTCTTAAACTAATAATAATTAAGACCTATATTGCTTTTTGTCTCAGTAAACAGTTGTGGGCGATCTATTTTTATATAGGACGTTTTTTAACGGAGAGGTATAGAAACGAATTTTCATTGCGAAAATACGATTGGCGTAATGCAAATTCACAGAGTAATCATTCATTCTGTAATAATAAACAGTAAAAAGTAGAAGTATTATGAAATATTAGGACGATTTTATACGAACATTATTGAACTTCTAAGCGTTTCATGTCAATATAGGACGTTTTTCTACGGAATCTGTGATGCGATTTGTTGGTTCGATATTAAAATGGGACGTTGTTACTGGGATATTGAAATCAGTTAAGACGTTATTCTTTTAAAAATATCGTTAAATATAAGATTTTTTTGTTTAAAATTTGTTAAATTAATTGTTAAGTACATTTGTCTTGCATTGTACACAATATAGTATTTTATATGTACCTTTAAGTATTTTTTATTTTATTTCAGTTGTGAATGTTGATGACAACGACATGGCAGAACAAATGTCGCCTTTGCCTCCTGGTGCAGAAGAAGTCAGTCAAGAACTAGCTGATATATGGGAAGAAGATCTGCATGAAGATGGTGGGACCAAAGAAACAACCTGCGACAGCTCAATACCGAACGTCATGTCTGATCCGTCTGCCTAGGATTTTAACAGCAATCAACCTGGTACATTGTCTTTGGAGGTGCCTTCTAGTTTCGAGAATTCATCATTAATACAACTTGAAGAGTTGCTAGAAGTTTCTCACCACAGATCTACCCCGGTTAATTTGGAACTGTCAGTGCCAACTCCTATGCCGTCTTCTACTAAATGTCCATTCGATCTGCGATAGCACATTCTGCCCTAATCATGTAGACAGTCTCTGCGATTTCTTCGTCGTCATTTGTTTGTGACCATGTTCGGGCATTTGTCCCTGTTGAATCGCATTATATACGCAAGAATAGTCAAAAACTCTACCTACAAAGAGACTTAAGTATTGCCAAAATGTTCAAATTGTATCTTGAATGGTTCAACCCCGAGAAATACACCTCTAAGCTACAAAAGAACGCCAGTATCGTGACATTGTCAACTCAAACTTCAATCTAGCTTTCCATATTCCCAAAAAAGATCAGTGCAACGAATGTCATGTTTTCCGATTGAAAAAGAATCCAACAGACCAAGAAAAAGAAACTTTTCAACAACACCAGACTAATAAGAAGGTCACAAGGGATTTAAAAAGCCAAGATAAAAAAGACGCTGATGAGTCAAATGGAAATATGGTTACTGCTGTGTTTGATTTTGTAAAAGTATTGTAGTATCCTCATGGCCATATAAACATATTTTACTATAAGAGAAAGCTATCTTCTTTTAACTTCACGGTTTTTGACATGGGTAAAAGGAAGGCCTTTTGCTATATGTGGGATGAATCCGTGGCAAAACGTGGCTCGAATGAGGTTAGCAGTTGCCTCTTAGATTTTATCCCGACTAACGTTGACCAAGGGGCCAAAGAGTTTCGCTTTTGGTCAGACAATTGTGCTGGCCAAAATCGTAACCGCTTTGTATTTTCATTGTACGTTTCCGCCGCAAAACAGTTCAACATATATGCTTAACACATCGATTTTACAAGTGGGACACACCCAAAATGAGGGGGACAGTGTCCACTACAGAGTGGACACTGTCCCCCTCATTTTGGTTGGTTTGAAAAGCTCTCTCGATGATAGCATCGAGAGAGCTTCTCAAACCAAAACTATCTATACCGAGGGGTATAGATAGTTTTGGTTTGAGAAGAACGCCATTCATGAGGATGAATAGCGTTTATTAGTAAGATGGGCCAAGAAGAAGAAGAACCCTACGTTGTCCGCAACGTAACCCAGAATGACGTGTTTGACTTTAAATGTCTTGTTAATAATAAGGTTTGGATGAAAGACATTAAGGGCAAGAAGATTAACTGGAGTAACATTCGAGAAGTTCATACAGACGGTAGTGATCCTAACAAATTGTTTTTTAAATATGACCCGACTCAACCTGATTATAATATTTTAGTGATTCGCGGTAACACGAGGAACTCGGTACAAACTGAACTAAAACCTGCATATTCTGAACCTATTATGGTTCCTGCTGCTAAATATAAAGACTTAATGGATATGTGCCCCTCAGAAGTAATTCCCTTAGAGTATCATCCTTACTTTATTTAACTCTTTGCCACATCACATCACTGTTGATGTTTCTGAAGAATCGGATGATGACCTATCGGATTAAGAATTATTTTAGATATTATTTTTTTCGTTTTTGCTGCTTTTTTTTAGAGCTGAATTCTTTCTACTGATTTAGCGAAACAGTGTTAATTATAATAAGTACTCAACTAAGTAATTCAATGTTTGTTTATGTACAATTTCATTGCTAAAGTATGTGCACCCACGTCTAGGTCACGATGTAAGACTGATTGATAATTATTAAGAAGGCTGGTTGTTATATGATTTATTATGAATTAAGTAACTGGTGCAAAGTGTAAATAAATCTTCATTATTATAATAACGTTTTTTCCGTTGTTATGAAAAATATTTACGTACTTATAAGTTTAAGACTGCTAATTTAAGTCCGTGCCGTAGTCGTGTAAGTTACCTAGTTACCATGCTGTGATACGATACGACTAGTTTTGTTACCTTTTTGATTTTTTTTAAATTAATAAACGATTTTAAATAATAATTTCATTTTTTATTTAGTTATATAGGAGGGTAGTCTTAATATGGCTAACATAATGTTTAAATATTTTAAGGTGGTTATTCACAAAGGACTCGTAAGGGATGGGTAATTCCAACAAAAAATGACCCATGGTAATATAGAACGTCATTGTCTCCGTAAAACAACGTATAATATTCACTACGGACCCCCGCTCTTCCGCCATAAGAAAGAAAGAAAAGAAAGAAAGAAAAAGTATTTATTGCGACTCGTACAGGAAGATCACAAACTAAACTAAATACAGCAAAATAAAAAACCAAGTTATATATAAAAAAGTAACAAAAGGAAAATGAAACAGAAAGTCCTATACGAGGCCAAAAGGCTCCTATCTCAGCATGATGCTACGACATTTAAAAAAATAAATGTTGCAGCGCTGGTATTCTGATAGGGCCCGCTGTGATGTCACGGGCAGTTACAGAAATAAATAAATAGTATGTAAATAATAGCAAATAATAAAATAAAAAATAAATATCTTTCAATCTGCGCCAGACGTAACCTCATTACTTGTCTATGCCTTGAGTGTAAGCCTATGAATAAGGAATCTTACCTCTATGGTGTAAGCTAAGAGGCACTCTAGTGTGTCTGTGGCATTGCTGTGACAAGTAAATGGTCGCCGGCGCCGATCTTCTGGCGAGATTACATAAATGCATTTAAAATATATTAAACATAACGTTACGGCTGTCTAGTGGAACAGTATAACAGAGAATATATAAATTAAAGTGGAAAGTGGTAGTATATTAACGGCATGGGTGAAATGGAGAAATAAAAATAAACTTTTGATGAGTGTTATCGAGTTACAAATTAGTCAAGTGACAACTAAAATAAAACATTGTGTAGGCCAGCAATAACGATTCGTATGATGCTGTGTGCGTAAAAAAGTGGAATAAATAATAAAATCAATCAAAATAGAACATGTACCTACCTAATGAACACAAAACAAAAACAAGATACGAAACAACTGCTGCGCCTGTTCAATAAACAAACGCTGCCAAACGCTTGGACTCGGACCACCATTGTTAGCTGCGTGCACATCAAGGGTAGGTTCAAAGATTGCCATCTTTTTGAAGCTGCAGTAAATACTGTTTAAATTTTAACCTAAAAGTACCAACTGTCTTAATAGCACGAAAAGGAGGTGGCAAGTCGTTCCAGCAACGGGAGGCAGCGAATTTGAAACTACCACGGAACGCAGCAGTTCTATGTGATGAGGCTAACATGAGGTAGGAAGATGCTCTAGTTTTAACTTTAAATATAAAATATCCATAAAATGTCCTATGTTGATATGGAACTCACTATCTTGTGAAATAAAAGGATAAGAAATATAAACTATATAGCATTTAATTAGGCTGGGGCGTTGTTACAACATACCAAAAAATCTAAATGTCAAGTCTCACCGTTTAAGAGTTATACAAGTTTACAACTTCTCTAGCCTCTACTGAAAACTATCAACCCTACAGATCGGACTTTATTCTACGGATGAGTCGATATAAATTAAACAAAAATGTTAACTTGATATCTCAGTTATGCACACTAAAATAGTTGAGCCTCTCTCTGACACCTGAATAACATAAACAAATTATAAAGCTTTATTCGAGGTTTTAGATAAATAAAAACTAAACAAAGAAGTTCTCAAGACAAGTTATAACAATCAGTGTTTATAATTATTTTTGTGTATGCTTTGTTGGTTGTCCTTAAATAAATAAATTACGAAAACTATCAATAATAATTTGCAATGACGTACCTATATTTTATTGTCAAGTTTGAGTAGCACAACAAGAACTCCGTGTCTTGATTGTCAAAAGAACAAAAATAACTCCGTCTGTATAGCGATTGTATTAAAAAACTGATGTAGATTAGTGCTTATATCACAGTATTAGTAATAGAACTAGCGTACAAAAGGATCACTCCTGAACAAAATACAAGTTTAGGTATAACAAATCACTGTCGATAAGATATTCAAATACGCGCGAGACATGTCGAGCATGCTAGCCGAGTGGCAACCGACTGCCATTTGCTTACCAATAGGCGGGCCGGCCGATCAGACCTAAACTGTGAAATGACACCCCCCTGGCCCCCTGCTTAGGTATATCACGTTTAGACAGAACTAACCTACCATCGAAATTACCCAAATAAATTATAGATTGAGAATATTGAGAACCACTGACAATCTCCATAGAAAAGCAACATCGGCTAAATCCGAATCATTTTTGATTCGGATTTACCCATCTTCGGGTAATTTCAATAAAAACAGAAAAAGATACTTAGGATGCGCGAACCCATTAAAAACTATATTAAAAACGAAAATCTATTAAACAAAAAAACAATCAGTTAAATAACTTACCAAATTTCTGAGATAACAATGTTCGTGTAATTTCCGATAACTAGAAAACGCGCGAAAAATGACACACTGCGAGAAATGCGGCGTTGTGACTCGTACATTTACAATAAGCGACTTGAGTCAACAGAAGCGGGGGGAGTATTAAACTGGCGTCTAGGTAAATGTTGCCACATTATAAGATGTCGTCGCGTTTGGTAGGAAATTGAAATTTTCGGAATATGCCGATTTTCGACATTACCCGAATGCACCTTACATCTTTTTAATAAAATAAGCGATAGACATAATTTTAATACTAGAAATAAAGATAAAATACATCAACCATTTTTCAGATTAGCCAAGGTACACACATCTTTTATGGGGTACTGTGTTAAATGTTACAATAAAATACCTTGTGATATATTGCAATTAAATGAAAGAAAATTTAAAACTCACATTAAACGTACACTTTGTAAACAAGCATACTATAAATTAGAAGATTATATCCAAGATAAGAACGCTTGGAAACATGCTGGTCCTGCTCCATAGGACAATCTAGAGTCTAGACAAAATCAAACTGGTTGCTAATTTAATTGTAAAATATATTCTTTTTTTGATATTGATTTACATTCTGTAATAACTTTAACTTACACCCTGACTTATTACTTGTAATTTTTATTTTATTTTATTTAAATGAAAATCGTTTACTTTTACCATGTTTGTAAATATGTGAGCACCATGCATCTATGAGATAATTAATTTATATGTCATGGTTTCATTTTTAATTCTTTTACCTATTGTGGTATAGTAATTTTATTTTAGGTGCATCGTCTTCACATATTATTATGATATAATTAATGTATACAAAATATTGTAAAACATTTTAAAAGAGTAACGGTGGAGTTTCTTGCCCATTCTTCTCCATACGAAAACTACCCTTTGGAATGGGCGACTAGAATCAATTCTATTTGTTGTAATTTTTGACGTTCAAAAGTGCCTTTAATGTGCCTATTTGAAATAAATGCTTTGACTTTGACTTAATGACTCTTTCGACTTTCATTGTATAATCAGAACCTGTCCATACTGCAAACAAACATACATCCTTTTTTGTAATGTGCAATTGGCCTTGAATCTGGTACCACCAGTCGTGATTTTTATTAATTTTCATTTCCCCATTTTGGATTTTCCAAAACTGTATTTTTTTTTCTCTTATGGCTTCATCAGGGCTCATTCTAAATGCCGAAAATGGACATTTTAGCTCTACGATACCATTTTCAAATAGAGCGTCTGGCGTTGCACCCAGAAAAAAATGTTCATCGTCGATGAACAGGCCACATTTTTCAAAAACAATATTCTCTTGCGTTTGCAGCTGAATTAAGGCATTCTGTTCATTCGTTTTGCCATGTTGAATTGCTGCAACATGGTCAAGCGAATACGAGTAAAGTAAATTTTTTACAAGACCTGCAGAACTTATATTTTTTCGCCGCTTGCACACTTTACCAAAATTAGAAGCAGTCAAAAGACATCTGCGTAATTCGAGCCACAACGCACTTTCTGCTTGTAATATAGTGTCCCTTTCAATATCATGTCTCTGTACAATTTGAGACATGAGGTTTTCCAAAAATGCGGTCTTGGCTGATGAAAACTCCTCATCTGACAAGTCAGGCTTTTGACAAGAGTTACCATAGTCAATATAATTGCCATCGAATCCTAGTCTTCGTTTAGGTTTCCAGATTTTTTTTGTTTTATTAGCTTTTGCCTTTTCGGCTTCATATTTTTTTGCTATTGTTGAAGGACTGTTTGCAAAAATTATTTTACAAAATGTATTAATCGGTTTTCCTGTGTTGTAGGCGACCACTGCGGCATAGCATCTCAGAGCATATGAGTTTTTTAATGAGTAGTTGATACGTTTACCACCTACATATTTAGCTACAATCGCGTTAAACTGTTCAGCTCTGTTATTGTTTAAATTGTGTAACAAACTCCGAGCATGATATGATAGATGGGACGCGTTTGCCATTAGTTTGAGCATCAAAGTTTTGATTAGAGGCACAAGATTCACCTCTGACTTTTTTTCGTCTGTGCAGTAGTAATGTTCGCAATGGGAATGATCTCCGAAAATATGATTTGGACTATTTATGATATCTTTCTGTAAACTTTTTATTTGCTCAGTTATCGGGATATTTTGAGCTTTTCGAAACCTTACTGCTGCCTTCACAGCTATGCGTAATCGGTTTACGCGATCAGAACTGAGTAATTTACGTTCGTTTAATGGGATGGATGTATCCTTAATTAAACTCAAATTCTTCCCGTTATAATTACGCATTAAGTGGTTGGAACACTCAATTTTTTCCACCGTTACGTTGGAATATGGTCTGCTTTCTAAGATATTTTTGTACACGCTTGAGTCTCCATCTGCAATTAGTTTTGCGTACACCAAATTATGAGTTTCTACGGATTTACTAAATCCATCAACGATAATTGATTTCTCCATACTTGTAGAAGAACCTGTATGATTTTTGTTGCACTGGTGTTCCGGAGGCGTTATATTTTTATTCGCTGCACGGGAACATACGACACAGTATTTATTTTTTATACCAACATGTAGTATTTTACCTGTTTGTAGCCCTATAATAGCTCCAACACCTGCTGCGGAGGAGAAGTTAGTTTTATAAGACCGCTTTCCCCAAGCAGCATCAGCTGTTACAGCTATAGTAGGAACACCTGAAGGACTCAAACTTCCACACTCCAGCGCCAAATAAGCTTCTTCTTTACCAGCTTCTATCATAGTTGCTTCGGCTGTAGCCTTCCACCAGTTAAATAAGTTATCGTGACAATTTTGATATGTTGTTTTGCTGATAAGTGGCAAATTTAGGGAAGCAGCTAGCTCATTCAAGTTGGCGCGACCACATCCAATACTTATAACTCCTGAAACTGCACTTTGATTGACGTCCAATGCATTTGTGTTACTCTGACACGTTTTTAGCAGAAATCGACTACCACACATAGTACAAGATAGTGAAAATGTTGACAAAAATCCTTGCTGCTTTTCTTCTAATATTTTCAATTCTGATGCATTACATCCGAATTGAAGATTGTGGTTTGTGATATGTATCCACTGGTCAAAAAAGTATTGGAAGTCCACTATTCTTCGCCCTTCGATGAGCAATGATGATACCGGTGATTTCTAAAACAGCAAGAGTTTTAAATTCGTTTGTGCTGTTTTATGAATACGATTTTTTAAATTCATTAATTTGTGCAGATATATCATACCTTGTTTGATTCAATTTCGAAGTCATCACTTAAATCTAAATCCATTGGTGGACAGCTTTCTAGACTCAGAATATTTTCTTTACTCTGCAATAAATCGCATCTATATTAATAATAACGAATTTCGATCACGGTGGCCTATCTCAACGGAGATTTACCAAGTATTCAGAAGATATAATAGTACACAAACGTGTGCGCAAACACAGATGATCTAATCTCTAATCTTATATAGAATACATATATATCTCATTTCTTCAAAAAAGTGTGAAAAATATAGTATTATCGTCATAGCAAATCTGCAAGCTTTATATTTAAATGTATGGGATACCAGAAACATACCATGCCTAGATTAAGTGGAACTGAATAGTCGACATCACCACTCATGACAACTTTTTCAGGGCTTCTATTGTCATTAGCTGCCTAAAAATACGAAAATATTATTATTACAGTACTTTATTCCTATTTTTCTATATACGTATGTATACTTAGCAATAAGCACAAAAACAACCAAATATAGCCTGCTGTTAAAACACGGTTTTTTGCAATTATTTGAGCTGATAGTAACTAAAACTTACACCATCTACAGACGACGAAGTGGTAGCCGGTTGATTATAAGTGCGTTCTCTTAGTACTTGTCTGGCACGTTCCATTCCCATAAAGTTCCTTTTTCGTTTATTGACACACTGGTAGTGTGTTCCTTTCTTTCGCCCCATTATCTATAAATGTAATAATACGAATTGACGCATGAAAAACAAAAATGATTGTATAAAATCAATAGCAAAATCGCTATATGTTTTTCTATAAAAGTTGAAGAGTTATCCCGCTGATTTCTCCAGGATCCCACCATCAGATCCCAACCTGATGACCATGGGACCACCCGATTTTGTTTAATAGGGCAGACACCATATTAAACAAACAAATAATTCAAATCTGTTCAGACGTCTTTGAGTATAATATACTCAAAGACGTTTGAACAAACAAATAAACAAATAATAGGAGGTTATATATATTATATATAACCTCCTATTATTTGAAGTCAGTTAAACACATAATTTATAAGACATAATCAAAAAACGCGGCAATGCATACTCTACAAAATACAAACGGTTCTAATACAGAACCTCCTTTTTTGAAGTAGGTTAAAAATCCAAACTTCTTAACAATCAAAAATTTCACAACTATATTTTTATATCAGTAAAATGTACTGAAAACAAAATACATACTCACCGGACCAAGTTGTGGTAGTCGAAGTATATTCTTGCTAAAATTCTTACGAAAGATCGCGTGCTCCAGTGACACAGAGCGATACGTCCTCCCGCTGCGCTAGCTGAGTTGACACTGAGGCGATCGATTTTGCGCGCATGTTATTATAGTATATTTTGAAATTTATTTTCCATATGTTTTCTATCTGTTTTTGTTAAATAAAATTTTGTTTTTAGTATAAAAATAACTTAAGATTATTATGTAATTTTTTAATTTCTTAAATATCGAGCTAAAAATGAGAAAAAAAATACACAAGTGGCTGATATTTTCCGTAGAATGACGTAACTTCATCATTTTTTTTCTGTTAATTTTTGTATGGGAATGTAAAAAAGTGATCAACACAAATGCAAAAGGGTTATATGCTGTTGTTACTTATATTTTTATATAGTCAAAATTGATCGTAGTTTTTCCTGAAACGATGGTCAAACTTCACTCTGACGTCATTTTTTAAGAAAGTGGCATTGATTTTTGATGGTTTATCATTAGTTATGAAGTTTTTTTGTAAAATACCTTCAAGCCACATGCAAGATGAAGAGTTAAGCTACTCATAACGTGCACAGTTTTGCTCATATTATGTTACACAATCTAACAATTACAGAACAAAATTGACCGAAATTAGCCGTTTGATAGGACGGACTCTTAATGGCTTTTGCGGAAAAACCACCACAATTTAGCCAATGTCAAGTGTAAAAATGTAAAAATAGTATACTCGGCAACGTTGTACGGTTCAATCAATAAAAATCTTCCAAAATCATTCGTAATCTTTGGCAGCCATCGTAATGGCTGCCAACGACTCAATATTATATTAAATTGAAAGGATCATTTAAAAACTAAGAACATTCCTCATTTATTATAATTACTTAAGTTAATAGATTTTCCAATAACACATTTTTTTTTAATATTAGTTTTATGGCCTGGTTGCTAAGACCTTTTAGCCACGTCTTTGTTTCATTTTATTTATATTTGTTCAAAAGTGTTTCTGATATATCTGATTATGATATATCAGAAACACTTATATCTGATATTGATTGATATGAAGTCTTATTTTTTAATAAATCAATCAAGCGGCGGGAGGTATTATTTGAGAACACAACACTTTCACAATCAGTCTGTGTAACATATGATTTTGACAGTTAAAAGTATGTGATCAATATCACCAACACTTAAACCGCAACTTGTACATTTATCGTCTTGAACAATACCCAATCTTGCTAAATGAGCAGGTGTTTTAGAATGTCCATAACGGAGTCTATTCATCGTCGTTATGAAATGACGACTAGCAGCTCTCAACTTAGAATACTTACCACGGCTTAGAAGGTATCTCCTCCTGAACACTTCCATACCATCTTCCTTTAGTTTCTTTATCTTTCTCCCAAAAACTATCCCATAAAGCATTTATATCTATTCTTATTTCAGAATAACAATCAGTAAATGGTATTTGCGACGTCAACCTAACATCTAACGAATTAATCCCTTCACATGCAGTCCTATCAGCTATTTCATTACCAGTTATACCTTTATGTGAAGGAATCCACATAAAGAAGACTTCAAGTCCCTTTTGAAGGTAATGATATATTAATTGTCTAATATTATATAAAATATAGTTATTTTTAAAATGAACATCATAACTTTCAAGACTATGAATTAAGCTAAGTGAATCTGTTAAAATTAAAAAATATTTATAGTTATTTACATTATCAATACGCCTAAGAGCTTCAAAGACTGCATATGCCTCTGCAGTGAATATGCTACAAATATTTTCAAGAACAAAGCTCTGAGCAAATCTTATCTGGGGATCATAAACTGCACTTCTAACATGAGAATTTCCCTTGCTACCATCAGTGTAAAATTTGTAATAACATTTACTAGTATCTAAATAAGCTTGTAAGTCTTGATTGTTAGATATTTTTGTTTTAATAATCTTAACTTTGTTTATTAAAACCTTATAAGGCATTGCATAAAAGGGCCATAAATGATTTTTTTGAACATTTTTATATTTATTTTGCAGGTGTAGGAGAATATGTGGCAGTTTGGGAAATTTATGGTTTAATAAATCATCGCCTGATGTCAATGGAGATAGTGGGACTATGCGTGGATCAGGTATGATTTTGTTTATTATCTGCTGATTGTTGGAAGATAGTAGTTTAATACAATATCTTTCTGTTAGAAGCAATCGCCTAAGTGAAAGAGGCATTATTACAGTTTCCACCTCCATAGCTCTTATAGGGGTAGAACATATAGCACCAGTTATGAGCCTCAAAGCCTTGTTCTGCACTATATCTAACTTATTTACATGCTTACTATCTAAATATGCTAAACAACTATAATCAAAGTGACTTCTTACGACAGCTTTGTATAAAACAGAAAGAGTCAAAGGGTCTGCACCCCATGACACTCCAACTAAACATTTAATAATATTTAAGCCTTTCAAAGCATTACCTAATATATAGTTAATGTGTGATTCAAATGATAATTTTTTATCAATAATGACTCCTAGAAATTTATGTTGATTAACTTCAGGGATTGATTGATTATCAAATACTACTTCTGAATTAGGCAAATCTTTGCTAAATATCATAACACTGCTCTTACTTGGGTTAATTTTTAATTTAAGTTTGTCATTATAATAAATTTGCAAATCTTGTAAAGCTAAGTTAACATTCTCAATTGCAGAGTCAACATTGTAATTTACACTGTACAACACCAAGTCATCAGCAAACTGTAAAATATTTACATTATTATTATTTACATATTTACAGATCTCAGAAGTGTACAGGTTATATAGCAGAGGAGATAAAGTTGCTCCCTGCATTGTACCTTTTGATACAGTTCTAGGTCCATGTAAAATATTATTGAATTTAACATAAAGTGTTCTATTAGTTAAAAATTCATGAATCCATTTTCATAATAAACCAGGAATACCCATTCCGGATAATACATGTACAAGAATGTCTGGTTGAACATTGTCAAATGCACCTTGAACATCTAGAAAGACACATGCAACACTCATGTATTCTTTTGCATTTTTCAGATCTGAAATGAGTGAAGTGAAGCTGTCTGCACAACTACGACCTCGTCTGAAGCCATATTGAATATTAGGAATCACATTATTTGACTCCACATAGTGATCTAGACGAACTTTAATCATATTTTCAAAAAAAATTCCTAAACATGATGATAAAGAGATAGGTCTATAAGAGTCTGGACTATCGGGAGGCTTTTTAAATTTAAGGATAGGAATAACACATTGTGTTTTCCAAGACTGAGGTATTATTTGCTTAAGCCAAAGTGCATTAAGTATCTTTAAAAAGAAAAGTTGACCTTCAATATTTAATTTTTTAATTAATATGTAAGGATAGTCATCCAAGCCCGGTGTCGTATTTTTTCGAGATTGCAGGCTTATTAAAAATTCAGTCCTTGAAAAGGGTTCTAATAAATATTTGGAGCTATCAACATTATTATGAAGATTGAAAAAATCATTTAAATTATCAAAACTTTTATGAGAATTTTCTGACAATTTGTTTAAAAATCCTCCAATAAATTCATCACAATAAGATTTGTTACTAGTTTTTATTCTTTTAAACCTTTTAATATTGTTCCAAATTATTGTAATAGGAGTAGTTCTGTTAAAACTATCACACAGTTTTTTCCAACCATTTTTCCTCTCTTCTGGAATTGTTCGTTTTTTAATTGCATCTAGTTTTTTGTATGAGATAAAAGTACTAATACTAGGATTTGTTCTGTAATATTTTAAGGCCTCTTGAGACTTAGTAACACTCTCTTTGATTTTATCATTCCACCAGGGAGCTGGCAGTTTACATCTATACTCTGAAGTTTTAGTAAATTTTGGAATGCATTCTAATTTATGCATATCAAGTGTTGTGCAAAAGTAATCATATGATATTAAAGGATTATTATGATCAATTTCAACATTATTATAAATTGTTTTAGAGAGCTCGTTATACTTGTCCCAATCAGCTTTATTGTACAGAAATCTATCTACAGGAGGATTAATGTTGTAACGATCGGCAAAAATTGTAATTTCTGTAATAGTTGGAAAATGATAACTTCCCATATTGTCATCATGAACAGACCATTTACATAAAGGCGTAATACTTGGACTAGTTAAACTAACATCTATAGCTGACGGATTTCGATTTGGATAATGTATGGTAGTGAAATCACCTTCATTTAGTATACATAAATCTAAATCATCTATAATTTTATATAATTGTTGGCCACGGCTTTTGGTTGATAAACAACCAAAAGCAATGTGATGGGCATTAAAGTCTCCAGCCACGAAAATAGGTTTCGGTAGATCTTTAATAATTATGTTACATAAAATGTCGCTTCTCAAGGGACCCGATGGAGGGCAGTACACACATAGAATAGTCAATTGACCACAAGAAGTAAATAGTGATAGAGCTATTGTTTGAACATTTTCATTAAATGAAGTTTGTAATTGTTTATATTTAAAAAATGGTTTAATCAAAATTGCAACACCTCCATATCCATTTGAAGTGTTTTTAAAATAAATATTATAACCAGGTATATGACAAGGTCTAGTATCGTTAATCCAGGTTTCATTAATAAGGCAAATATCTATATTATTTTCTTGCAAAAAGTTAATTAAAAGGGGTTTTTTACTATAAATACTTTGAATGTTATACTGTGCAATTCTTAAAACAGAAATATTGTTATTACAAGAAATATCCATAATTACCTATGTTAGATTTTTAAGTAACATTTCTTTAATCGACATAGTTGTAATTGGACTGTCATCCCCTTTATTTGCTAAGGCAATTAATGTGCGAACCATAGCATTCGTAATCTCATTATTATTTATAAGATGAGTCTTCAACTCATCAGTCGAAATTGTCTTTTGTTCATTGGCCTTATTATTTAAACTTACATTAGTCTTATTATTTACATTATTTACAGACTTATTAACTAGAGGAGGAAATTCTTTGTCATACATTCTTTCTTTAGATACAGCAACAGCAGCGTAGGTTATTTTGCTTTTCTTTTCTTGTATTTTTTTCATTTTAATAGGACATACATTAGCAATTGCCAAATGAGGTCCACTGCAATTCACACAGCAAAGCTCATTGGGCTTGTCACATTCTTTATAATAATGGTCTCCAGAGCAAAGGCTACAACGCTGTTTTCCGTTGCATATTTTTGCCGAGTGATTAAATTTAAAACATCTGAAACATTGTAGCAGAGGTGGGATATATTCAAAAACTCTGTACGAAAAAAGATCATACTGTACATTGTCTGGAAGAGAACTAGCTAAAAAAGTTATACTAACAGTTTGGAGAGGCACCCTCTCCTGGCCAACTTTTTTAGTAAACCTACGTACAGATATAATATCATATTTAGAAGACAGTTTAGAATACAATACTTTATTTGAAATATTTATCGGAACAAATCTAATAATGCCCGTCTTCTCGATCTGTGCAGCCGGAATAAATGCTTTCATTTTATATTTCTCCAAGAAAGTAGTATTTGTCAAAAAGTTATTTGCATTGTTATATTGCTTAAATACCACTGCAATTTTGTTCGCATTTACACGTTGTATTGATATAACGCCTTTAACGTCTGTTGTAAATATGTGGTTTAAATAAATGGGGCTCTTATTGCCCAAACGATCACTTGAATTGTCACTTTGAACATACACTTTAAAGTCTGTGTTAGTAGAGTTTTCAGGATACAGTCTTTTATAATTAGGTTTAATATAGGGTAAAAAGTTTTCCTCACCGCCGCTGATCATTTCATCAAGATTTTGGTCCTGAGGGTCCCTTTTCCTAGCCCGTTTACCAGAAGTACCCGGGCCTCTAGTGGCCGGGGGGATTTCACCCCCGGCCTCGTCTCCCAACATTTTAACCGTAAATCTACTATTTACAACCAGTATTTACACTTTTAACAAGAAAAAAATCAATAATACGGTAAGTTTTTCACCAAAATATTAAATTTACGAAAAATTCGCGCCACTTCGGTTCAAATTCCCGCCAAAGAATCTCCAATAACACAAAACAACCACAATAACAGATAAAAAAGAACGTAACTAAATTGCCGCGTTTTTTTTTAAATTTGGAATAGAATTAAATAGCTCCATTCAGCCTCCCAGTACGTTTTTTTGTACGTAATTCGTGTTTGTTCCAAATTCAAAATGTCTTTATTCACTCGGTGAGTAAAAGAGAGTTTTATTCACTGTTATCGATGAATAAAATGCCCTTTTTTGAGTGGCAATGGTAAAAAAAATATTGTGATTTTCATATTATGTCAATCCAAATGAAAATCACTTTTTTTTGCCATGGTTTTCTGGTAGACCACTGACCTCTATCATACAACCAAACTAGTTCTTCCTACACGGGTTGCATGGTTGCGGTCGGTCGATAGGCGACGTAGGCTGCAAGAGCAAGCGAAGGGCTGCCAGAGGTAGGTTAGGTTTGGTTAGGTTACTACCCCCCCGCTGGGTTCCCGCATTGTCGAGGTGGGGGGGCTCAGCAGCCGTGGCTTGGACATCCACGGTGAAGCGAAGAGGAACCCGAAGAGGGGTCGCTTGTCAGGGCTTTTGCTGACAAGCCAACGACGTAGCGGCCAAAAGTAGGTTGCGGTGCCGCTTGGGCGACATCGCAACTGAGGCGGCCCGGGATGTCGTATTGGGGGCATTGCAGCTGAGGGTTGGAGGCCGCGGCGGGAGAGGAGTGCCGGTATTGCGGTGCGCCGCTCTCCCTACCTTCCGCGGCCTTGACGGGGTCGCCACCGTGTGATGGCGGGCGCGGTGGGGCCGCGTCCGCCATCACACGGTGGCGACCCGGTGAGGCCGAAGGGGAGGAGGAGTGTTGGTGTAGCTGCAATGCAATACGCTGCAATACATTGGTATTACGTTGGCCACTCTCCCTATCTTCTGCAGCCGAAAATTAGCAGGCGGCGGGGCCAATGACCTGACCCATCGCAGGGGGACCAAGGGTGCCCAGACACGGGGTCGTCTGGCGCCCATGTGCTGGTTTGGTTCCTGGGGTGGTCACGGCGTGCTATGTGTTCTGGTGCGCCGGTGATGGGGAGTACTCTCTAGAGGGGGTCCGGTGATGGACAGCCGCGGCGGGTTCACGGATGAATGTTCCCACCGTAAGTGGCAGAGAAGGACATCGTAGAGTTTTAGTGGGTTAGAGTCCCACATAACTGCACTATCTCCCCGTGGTAGTGCAGAATGCATAAGCATCAGGAGAGCAAAAAAAATTTTTAGATTACTTTAAATTTAAACCTTTTACACAGAAATAGGAGCCCCGCAGAGCGGGGCTCTGTCGACATAGGATGCAAGAGCGAGTGAATGAGGAACCAGAGGAACTGGTTTGGCCTAGGCGAAACTAGTTCATCCTAAAATCAGGTTTGGCCGCTAACTTATTTCACACTTTAACGGATTGTACCCGGTAATTTGCAGATTACCTAGTTATATTCTAACGGTAATATGGATATAAAAAGTTCCAATCACCAAAGAGATTAATCAAGAAAATTGGCATGTAAAGTATGTATGATAAAGAAAAACGCGCGAGAGACAAAATAAAAACAGTATATGAAAAATAAAAAACGCGCGAAAAGCATTCTGCCTTCGTTCGTATTATTTTGTGTATCACGAAATCACGAACTGTGTCAAAATAAACTTTATTATTTCTTTCTTTCTTTATTTGTTTACTCAAAATTGTATATAAATAAATAAACGTACTATTCCACTTCCTTATTTTTTCAAGGGTGATATAAAATAGTGTCCACCTCAGGAGCAACATTATTTCGAGTGACGTACTTTGAATCCCGTCGCTGCACTAGGGATTCAAAGAAATACTCTCGCCTTCAAAATAGTTGTTTGCTCCCTTGGCAAACAATTTTACTATTCCAGTTCCATATTATTATATTTTCACTTTATGCATGAGTGCATGACACTGACATGCTCTGTGGACACTGATACTGATATAAAAGATCCGAACGTAAATGTCAACCTCTCCTTAGAGTATATAGTGTTCTGTGGTCAACCTGTAATTCTTCTATATTTTATCTGTTGTCGTTCACGATTTCGCGAACGCACGTCTTGTGAGTTGACTGCTGATATGATAAAAATATCGAATTGCTGAGAAATGTGAATAAACAGTGCTTGTTGCAATCAACAGTTGCATCAAAATGTATCGTAAAATTGTGTGGTGTTATGTATTTGTTTTGACGTTGTTGGATATATCGCTGAACACGAAGCTGTCAGCCCAGGGAAAGATCCATGGTAAAATCGATTAAAAAAAATACTAACTATGTAATTGTTATTCTCTGCAGTCGTCCTAATGATTACCGCATATTTGCAGGGAAAAGTAGTGAGGTAGGTCAAATAAAAAGCGATGTGGAATAGCAACAATAAGTTGGCAGGTCAGGTTCGTCGTGAGGCGGTAGTGTGGGGCGATGTTATTTTAGATCGGGGCCGAGGCGCGCTTGTTTGTCGTTTTTCTTCAACTATGTGTATGTATGGTATTTTAGTAAGTTGAGAGACGCTAGGGAGCCGGCGAGTTCGCGGGGGGTGCGCGTGCAACGCGCATCCTGCCTAGGCATAGCAGATGTGCACGCACAACATTGTGACCCCCCCTTAAAATACCCACATGCGTAAAAAAGGCAGCTGGAATTCGAATATTTTTTATTAAAATGTTGTTTAAGATCCTGTTGTGTTTGTAATACTTGAAAAACAATGTATTTCATTAACAAGGCCCCTATTTGAATGTTAACAGTTAATTTTATTTTTGCAGGTGTTACAGTACATGATTCCCTTATAGAGGGAATAACATTTCAGGTAAGCTAGACTATTTTAACAATTTTTTCATAAAACTTGTAAGCATTGCTTATTCCGCACACCTTTGTTTTATATTCTTCTAACAATATTGATTGCCAAAGAATACTATTAAAACATACTAAACCTGTGAGTTCATCTACAAATCACCTCATTCTATATTATACTGTAATCATTTAAATGTCATATTCTGATAACAATGTGATACATACACACAGGAGTAATAC
Source organism: Luperina nickerlii (assembly GCA_963855955.1). Taxonomy (NCBI): domain Eukaryota; kingdom Metazoa; phylum Arthropoda; class Insecta; order Lepidoptera; family Noctuidae; genus Luperina; species Luperina nickerlii. Next base: position 24,055,431 of record OY979671.1, read on the forward strand.
AAAGCTTATCCTATGTCTCTGAACAGACAATCTGAGACAAAGAACATTGATATGATTTGTTCATACTCATTTCCTTTGCAATAATCTAGAGACTAGTTTAAAAAATATGATTGAAGTGTAAAAGTGTTTGTACAAACCTACTTACAAAAATAAAATCATTTATCATTTATCAGACAGAACCAAAACTAAACCTCAATGTTTGCTACTCAATATAAATATTCTTATAACTAGTGTTGATGAAACTTACAGTGCAATAATATAATAGTAATATATATATAACATGTGGATGCTGTGTTACGCTGCTATCTGTGGTTTCCTCGGCAGCTGTTCCCGCCAGTTCCTCTGCGGCTAGCTCTAGCCCTGTGGTCGTTCACCCCTGCCCTCACAGGCTGTTCTACTGACCAACCAGTGGCTGTATCTGTTCAACCTACTATAACCACTTCTATTAGTAATGCAAAACAAAGAATATATTTCCAAACTCCTAAGGGTGCTTAGGAATAATGCTCATGCACAATAAATTATAGCAATTAATTAATGTAATTAATTGATTATTATGGGGATATGACTAGCTGAGAGAAGAGTGTGTAACTTGAGGGGATATCCTCACATTACTTATTAAAATAATAGTTATGAAATTCTCCAGATGAATACACAAGCTGGGTATGATACATCAATGAATAGCTGAAGCTAAACACCTGCTTTAACTGCCGCCTGGTTTTAGGAAACTGCAATATAATTGAATAAACAATCAAAAGCTATAACAATGGCATCTAAGTGGCTCACCACTGTGTGTGCACTGCCACATTAAACTATGTTTTATTTTCTATGTTTTTTGCCTTAAGTACTTGAGGGGTTCAAGTCAACAGGACAATGGGCAGACACAATTTCTGTTTATTGAATTCCCCACTGAGGATAATGACCATAGTTTATTTGAGCAGGATAATGAAATCAAAGTATGTGCTATGTTTGTACATCTATCTATCATAAAGGTAAATCTATCATAAAGGTAAACTGACTGGGTGATATATCAACACACAGCCCAAACCGCTGGTCCTAGAGACATGAAACTTGGAGGATGTGCTTTTTGTGAAGAGTAGGTATCCACTAAGAAGGGGTTTCTGGAAATTCGACTTTTAAGGGGGTGAAAAGGGGTGATTTTGTTTGTATGAAAAATCTTATTCCTTGAGTTAATAACCGTGAAATTTGGCACAAATACTTATCTTAGTGAATCATGAAGTTAGGCATTTTTTGTTTTTCTAAACTAACCCCTGAAAGGGGATTGGGAGGTGTCAAAGTTTGTATGGAAGAATTTTAATGCACGGTCCAATTAACTCCTAACTCAGTATTTATACTTAAGACCAAAAATAAAGAATAATGTGTTATAGTAATTTTATTTTAGGTGCATCCTCTTCACATATTATTATTATATAATTAATGTATACAAAATATTGTAAAACATTTTAAAAGAGTAACGGTGGAGTTTCTTGCCCATTCTTCTCCATACGAAAACTACCTTTTGGAATGGGCGACTATTATCAATTCTATTTGTTGTAATTTCTGACGTTCAAAAGTGCCTTTTATGTGCCTATTTGAAATAAATGCTTTGACTTTGAATGTGTATCAGCGTTTTTCGAAAATTATCCCTACCGGATGAAAAGTTAATTTTACAAGGGAGGATTTTATTGCAGGGCTTGATTAACTCGAAAATTGGTATAAACAATCTTTGAGTCAAGTAATGAACACTGTGGGGGTGAAAAGCGGGTATACAGTTTATAAGAAAAACCTTATTCATTTGGTTGAACTTGGCAAGAATACTTGCCAATGAATAAAGTTTATCATTATTAGTTTATCAAAACTACCCCTCAAAGGGGGTTTGGGATGTTAAATTTTGTGTGGAAGAAATTATAACGCGCGGTCCGCGATTAACTCCAAACTCAGTATTAATACTTTTGACAGAAAATAATCAATAATAAGTGTATGGGGTTTTCGAAAATTGACTCTTGGGCCTCTTCCCACACATTTTTAACGCGTGGCAAGAGGCCCAAGACGCCATAGGAATCTTTTGTGACCTCTCCAAGGCATTTGATTGCGTCGATCACGAAACCTTGCTTTTGAAACTTGAGCATTACGGACTTGGAAAACTTGCCCTCAGTTTAGTTAGTTCTTATTTAAATGATAGACAACAGCAAGTTCAAATAAATGGTGTCAATTCACATGGTTTAACAGTAAAAATGGGTGTGCCACAAGGCTCGATATTGGGTCCTTTCCTCTTTTTAGTGTATGTTAATGACCTACTCCATTTATTAAAAAATCAACCACAAATGGTGTTATTTGCTGATGACACTTCCTTAATTTTTAAGGTAAATAAACGTGCTACAAATTTTGACGACCTAAATAACGCTCTACTGCAGGTCCAAAATTGGTTCACTGCTAATAATTTAGTATTAAATGGAAAAAAAAAACTATGTGCATAAGATTTTCTTTACCAAATGTCAAGAGTAGTGATTGTGAGATAATATTGAATCAAGAGAAACTAGAATTCGTCGGTGAAACTGTTTTCCTAGGGATCACGCTTGACTCAAGGCTACAATGGGGTCCTCATTTAACATCTGTTGCAGGACGGCTAAGTTCAGCAGCTTATGCTGTCAAAAAAATCCGTCAATTTACTGATGTAGATACCGCGAGACTAGTCTATTTTAGTTACTTTTATAGTATCATGTCTTAAGGTATTTTACTGTGGGGACGGGGTGCAGACATCGATTTTATTTTTATTCTGCAGAAAAGAGCTTTCAGAGCCATTTATATTTTCCGCAGGCGCGATTCTCTAAGGGAACTGTTTAAGGAAATTAACATCATGACGGTGCCTTGTCAATATATCTACGAAAACATCTGAAGGCCAATTCTCGTAACAAAAAAACGTTCAAATTCAACTCGCAGTGCCTCAAAAGTTCCGAACTGTCACAAAAGGTATTCTACTAAACCAAAAAAGTAAGTCAAACGCAACTTTTACTGCAATGAGATTGCGACTAGACCGAAAACAAAAAATGTACCAAAACGGTATTCTGCTAAAGTTTCGACATGACAATTCAAAATTAATTGGTATTCCACTAAAAATAAAAACATCAAAACTGACATAAGCATGAGATTATTTGTTGACCGGACTGTGACAAATAATTTTAGCTTCTGCATAGTTAAAAGCGTATAAAATTTTTATTTCCCGTCTTTTTGTACTTATTGAGTTCAGTAAGATAGATTTTTTGGACAGACGTTTTGTGTATTTTTTTTGTTTGTAAATTGTTTGGATATTGTGGTTACATACTTAGTTGGATATTAATTTAAAAATGAGTGGTTTTGGTTTTCGGTTATTATATTTAACCCTGGCGCAACGTGCAGACGATGCAGCGGCATCAGAAAGACGGAGGGAACACCGCCGCCGCCGTTCTGACCGTCGTCGTCGCCTTGCAACGGATGCATTTTCCATGAGCGACCGTGAGTTTTCAATTCAGTCGTTCTAGCTTCTCCTAGTTCGAGCGTGTGGCCTAGCAACTCAACTCGCTCTCTTGCTCGGTCTCTTAAAGGAGCAGATAGAAAATAAGGGCGAAAATACCTTCAGTCGGATGGACAATAAAATCGAAAACAGCGTAAGTGCCGTTTCTGTCTGAAGTACGATCTGCCTATCGGATCGGACGTATCAATTTATCGATTTAATACAAATACATATAATCATATTTATTATTCAGTCCGTAATAGCTATATAACCTACCCGCATGTCGGGAAATTATTCACCAAATGGCAACTCTGATTTTGACGCAATTGACATCCATTCTGAAATACGTATTGAAAAATATTGCGATGGGTAGGTATAGGTAATAGACGAGAAAATCAATGTAGTTATAAATAAAATGTAATAAATCTTTATACAAAGTTGATACGACAGAGGGGCTTTCCTTTAAACTGCCTATACTAGATACCATTTTCAAGCTCTGTACCAAAAATCAATTAAATAGGAGCAGTAGTTTAGTCACAAATGATTTTTGAAGTTTTTGCTACGTTTGAACACGATGTATATTTCCTAACAGCTGATTATCTCATACGCATAGGTCATGCACCTTAAAACGATAATCTGAGTATAAGATACATTGTTGCCGCACAAGTACAACCAAATATTTCACGAAGCAATAAATACACACACACTTGCACTTTCACTATGAGAGTGACAAACATAGCAAAACCCCCGCGCCTTTTTCCCGCGCGTAAAAGGAATAGAAATAGGTCAGTGTGTTGCTATTGTATCCTAGATCCTTGCGAATTTGCTAAAAAAACTTGTTCTTTCAGTGGACAGTGCGCAAGCGTCATCCATTCGGGACGTACGTTACGTAACACGGGAGCCCCGGCGCCGCCGCCGCGCCGTTATGTTTTGTCGAACTCGCTGACAATAATTGTGATTTTGTTTTGTTATTGTGATAGACACTAAATAAGTTTAATCCAGTATTTTTTTTTATTGTGACAGGATACGTAACTTGGGAATATTATTATTTAGTGTTAGTGTTTTTTTTTTGTGATTGACTGTTTTTATTGTGATAGGATACGTAATTAAACGTTGGTTGTATGTGTGTGTAAAATTAAAGTGTTCAGCAATGCCTCGTGTAACTTACACGGCGTCAGAATACACTTACATGATTTTAATTTACGGTGAATGCCGTGGAAACACAGATTTAGCTCTGCGAACATACCGAGAAAGGTATGGTGACCGGCGCAATAGCCCTAGGAACGCCGGCACCATACAATTGGCAGTACAAAGATTACGGGAATTAAAGTGCTTAGCGACGGACAGTGATTTAATTAGAAAAATAAATAACAATATTCTCCGTCGGTATAATTTGTGCATTAATATGAATCGAGGACACATCGAGAACTTAAAAATTTTGTGTTTTTGTGTGTGCGCGTACTTTACAACTTACCTAACATAAAAGCCGCGCGAGAGCGGTCTAAACCGCCCGCTCCCCGCCCCCCCCCCCCCCGCCCCCCCCCGCCCCCCGCCAAGAGAGATAACACACACACGCGCTCCTGCGCGACTTTGTTACTAGGCATCTAAGGTCAGTCAAATTTATTTATAAAGGGTGGTTGCGTTTCACTCTGACTTTAAGCTATTTAGTTTGTTTAAAAAAAAAAAATCTCATTTTTGGCGCTTTCTATTTTTGTACTGTATCGAATTAATACTATACACGTATAGTATACGTAGTGTAATTTAATGCCCCTCTGTCATATCAACTCTGTATAATAATTTCAGACAAAAATAAATTATTTAAAATTTAATTATAGTTTGACATATTAATTAGTAAAAATATAATGTCGTCTCTTTTTGACATCTTTAATCATTCGCATCGCGCTTGCGCGTGGTGATTACCAATACGTTCCATGTTAGCTTTCTAGCCGATTATTTATTTTAATGATTTTGTATTTTCAAATACAGAGTTGATATGACAGAGGGGCATTAAATTACACTACGTATACTATACGTGTATAGTATTAATTCGATACAGTACAAAAATAGAAAGCGCCAAAAATGAGATTTTTTTTTTTTCAAACAAACTAAATAGCTTAAAGTCAGAGTGAAACGCAACCACCCTTTATAAATAAATTTGACTGACCTTAGTTAGATGCCTAGGTAACAAAGTCGCGCAGGAGCGCGTGTGCGTGTGTGTTATCTCTCTTGGCGGGGGCGCGGGGGGCGGGCGGTTTAGACCGCTCGCGCCGTCCGCGCCCGGCTGGTTGTTAAGTACGCGCACACACAAAAACACAAAATTTTTAAATTCTCGATGTGTCCTCGATTCATATTAATGCACAAATTATACCGACGGAGAATATTGTTATTTATTAAATCACTGTCCGTCGCTAAGCACTTTAATTCCCGTAATCTTTGTACTGCCAATTGTATGGTGCCGGCGCGCGGCGTTCCTAGGGCTATTGCGCCGGTCACCATACCTTTCTCGGTATGTTCGCAGAGCTAAATCTGCGTTTCCACGGCATTCACCGTAAATTAAAATCATGTAAGTGTATTCTGACGCCGTGTAAGTTACACGAGGCATTGCTGAACACTTTAATGATTACACACACACACAACCAACGTTTAATTACGTATCCTATCACAATAAAAACAGTCAAACACAAAAAAACACTAACACTAAATAATAATATTCCCAAGTTAAACTTATTTAGTGTCTATCACAATAACAAAACAAAATCACAATTATTGTCAGCGAGTTCGACAAAACATAACGGCGGCGGGGCTCCCGTGTTACGTAACGTACATCCCGGATGGATGACGCGTGCGCACTGTCCACTGAAAGAAAGTTTTTTAGCAAATTCCCAAGGATCTAGAATGCAATAGCAACATACTGACCTATTTCTATTCCTTTTACGCGCGGGAAAAAGGCGCGGGGGTTTTGCTATGATTGTCACTCTCATAGTGAAAGTGCAAGTGTGTGTGTATTTATTGCTTCGTGAAATATTTGGTTGTACTTGTGCGGCAACAATGTATCTTATACTCAGATTATCGTTTTAAGGTGCATGACCTATGCGTATGAGATAATCAGCTGTTAGGAAATATACATCGTGTTCAAACGTAGCAAAAACTTCAAAAATCATTTGTGACTAAACTACTGCTCCTATTTAATTGATTTTTGGTACAGAGCTTGAAAATGGTATCTAGTATAGGCAGTTTAAAGAAAAGCCCCTCTGTCGTATCAACTTTGTATATTTAATAACAAACGGGAAATGAAAATACTATTAGCATACTCTTAATCAAGCAAACTAATAAATACATTTAAAAAATCAGAAAATTAGGTTGCTAAAAAATAAAGTATCACTAAGTATCACAATATAGTCTGCGTACATTGAACTAATTTAAAAATATGTTTAATTTCGTAAACGAGAACAAAGTTGACCACTATGAGACTATACTGCGATGATATTGCGACCGGAATGAGAACAAACCGAATTTTAAGATTAGCAGAATACCATTTTTTGGTCTATTCACAGTGTCATCGCATTCCGATCTCATGTTTTTCAAATTGTACGTTATTAGTAGAATTGACCTTCATGTATGTAAGAAAAAACTTACATCTTTTTAGTAAAAGAGGTGAAAGACATAATTATAGTAGGTACTAGAAATAGGGACCTATTACTTCAACCAGGTTTCAGACTGGCTAAAGTAGACTCATCTTTTATGGGGTACTGTTTAAAAATTTATTATGTCATTTAAGCAAGTATTGATGTCATTTTTATAATTAATTGGATCAGTACATTTTATAATAGCTGTACTGTCATCTGCAAAAAAACCATTTCGTTGGTTGTTGCTTCTGGGAGATCATTTATATATATCAAAAAACGTGGCGGACCCAGTACGCTACCTTGTGGAACGCCATATTTTACGTGTCTTGATACATATTTCTTTTTTAATTTACTTTTTGGACATAGGGGCCGTTCAAGTATTACGTAAGCAGATTTTTTGCAATTATTAACTCCCCCCCCCCGTCAGCAAAAGTAAGCAAAGCTCTTACCTCCCCCCCCCCACGCTTACGTAAACTTTGGTACACGTATTCTCAATGTGTTCTGGTTTCTTTATTGATTCATGAGCAGCAGATAAAAAAGTCACACTAGAATTCCTGATTATGCGTTTCGTTTTCACGCATCGACAAGCGACTAGGGTTGCCATGTGTTCCAACCAATATCGACTAAATTTTTGTAGAAAATCCGAAAAAGTAAAAAAATAAATACCGCTGACTTAATCACCATCCAGACCCCCATCCCCCATGACATCAAAAATAAGCAAAGCAAAGACCCCCCCGCCCCCCTGCAGTGTTTACGTAATACTTGAATGGCCCCATATTCTACAAATTTATGTGCACTGAAGTCTATTACTTAGGTATGATTCTATTAACTTTAAAATGTTCCCTCTTATACCATAACAATGCTATTTATGTAACAGGATCTTTATGGTCTACATGATCAAAAGCCTTAGTTATGTCAGTATAAATTGCGCAGACTCAATTGGATTCCGTTTATCTACAGATGACATAATGTTAGCTAATAAGTCAAATAGTGCCATATTAATCGTTGTGTTCCTTTGGAAACCTTTTTGTTCAGGTCTGTAATTTTTTAAATTCGTGTTGTCATATTTTCTATAAAGGGGTTTAACTATGTATAACTTTTTTGAGCTTGTTTGGAAATATGCCGTCGCACAGTGCGGCCGATATTCCCAAAAAGCTGGCCAATACTCGAAAAATCAAGTAATTGATTTAAAATTTCTTACTCGGGGGATTTCGGGGTCGCTGATTACGAATTTGATTTTAAAAATTTGAAAATCCACCCCCTTCCACCCCTATTGGCCACCCCCTCACGTGAAATAGCGTATATTCTAGAACATTATCAAGATGCATGTCAATTGATATGTTTTCGGGGTCGCTGATTACGAATTTGATCTTAAAATTTTGAAAATCCACCCCTTTCCACCAGAATTATGAAATTCAAAATGACGGATCCAATAAAAGGCAATACAAACAGTTTTCAAGTTTCTTCGTGTACCTTTTTTTTGTTACTACATATTCAATAATTATAGTCAGACTAAATAAATATACTACACAAACATTTTTCAAATTTTCACCAAAGCCTTTTATTAAATTTAAAAATTGTAGGTTATACAGCAAAATAGATTATTTAGTTTTAATTACATAAAAAATTTTCGTTATCAGCAAGATCGTCAGCATCTACATCTGTCTCTGTCTCAGAGGCCGAACTACAATCAGTACTTTCCAACACTTCTTCCGCATCAATAGATGGAGACAACAGTAAATCAATTGTATCTGCTGACAAAGACTTCATCGGTTTTGCTGGCAACTTTCTGCAACTTGAAATGTATGGGTCAGAAGCACATTTTGATCGGAACGAAATTGTATAGAAACCTACGTTACTAATACAAGCAGATCCCCTCCTTAAAGTATAGGCTTTCACTGTTTTCTCCCATTCTCTCTTCGTATTTATTTCTTGTGCACAAAAAATAGCATAAACGCCAAGGTAGCAAGTGGTAGCAGTTGAATCTTGTTTTATTCAGTAACTATTACTTTGTTGAGTAACCTCTAATAGGTTTCAAAGCAGCATATGACGGCGTTGTATTACTATACAGTTTGAAAACTTAAATTTTATAAAAAAAATTGCAAAAAATGTATCTACGTATTGCTGCAGCTAAAAATTTTGTGTTGAGGTATTGATATGTACTAAAGATTTCTCGTATTTTACTAGCCTTCCGAAGATGATTCCATTTGGTTTTGTTCAATTTCAAAATCTTTCACATGTGTACAACTTTCACTATTCATCGACAGTAATACGTTGCTCAAACGAAGGCCACGTTGCGAATGAAAATACAGAGGATACTTAGGGTATAGGACGTTGCTATGAACGGTTTTCACTTCTCAAGGGATTACTGTAGCCAACCCAAAGACAAAAAAACTCTATCTAGAAACTTTTTTTTCGACTTTTGGCCAGCTTTTTGGGAATCGGCCGGACTGTGCGTCGGCTATGCACAAGTTGATTATAAGAGCTAATTTTTTAAAACTACGTATTATTTTTACTGTATTATCAGTTGTTACAGGCTGCATAATTTTTCAAAATTCATCAACATCTCAGACGATTTTTCAAAATTACACTCCTATTGGGATAAAAATAGGGGATACAGTTTATATGAAAAATCTTATTCATTTGGTTAATAAAATTGAAACTTGGCAATATTTGGGTCAGTAAATAATAAAGATTGTCACTTTTAGTTTAAAAAAACCCCTCACGGAGGATTTAGGGGTGACAAAGTTGATTGGTTAGAAAAATATGTAACCCGCTGTCGGATTAACTCAAAACTCGGTACTACTAAAACACAAAAAAAAAAAAAAAAACAAAAAATCATCATCAATCAGATTAGATTAACATCGACACTCGAATTCAAAGGTCCATCTTTAATTTAGTTCAGATCGATCGAATCACTGTCTCCTAAGATACAGGCCATCCCTAGTTTAGGAGACAGGGTTAGTTTTTTTATGATTATATAGACAGCTATTTTTCTCCCGTTGTGTCCATTGTTAGTTGATTAAGCTTTAGCGTGTAACTCCTTTACAACCTGTATATGTATATGTATATATTTGGATCAATAAACTTATTACTATTTCGTTTATTTATTTTTAAACAAACTTATTATATTTTTAAATATTCTTTAGAAAAAATAAATAAAAAAACATTTAAAAATATAAAAAATTGTAGCCCATCGGTATTGGGAACAGGGTCCAAGCTACCGGCGGTCAGGGCTCCAGAGAAAGGAACCTCCTAACGATACGAGCCGTGTCCAGGAGTACCGCTCTCTGCATCAAGCCCTTGACCCAGCTGCCTAACGAGAGCCTCCTCAGGTGTTGGTCGAGGCTCTTGGCAATTAAGCCATTGGCAGTAATGACTATCGGCACAATGATCGCGGAGTCCACACCCCACATGTCGACAACCTCGCGAGCCAAGTCGAGATACTTGATTTGCTTATCTTTCTCGGCTTTCACGAGGTTCTCGTCATGTGGGACGGTTATGTCAACAATCATTGCGCGCCGCTCTGATCGATCCACCACGACTATATCAGGCTTATTAGCTATAATAGTCCTGTCAGTGATGATGGATCGATCCCAGTATAATGTGATATGGCCATTTTCGAGAACTGGGTCGGGCGCATACCTGTAGTACGGCACCTCCGATTCCACAAGGTTGTACTGCAGAGCAAGTTGCTGATGGATAATCCTGGCTACAAGGTTGTGTCTATGCAAATATTCTCCGTTAGCAAGACGAGAACACCCGGAGATAATGTGACGGATTGATTCGCCCGGACGGTGGCATGCCCGACATATGTCAACCGTACCGTCCTTCACAATAAATCTCCGGTAGTTATTCGTCATCATAACTTCTTCCATAATTGCACAGACAAACCCTTCGGTTTCTCCGAAGAGTTCCCCGGAACGTAGCCAGGCTACGGACGCTAGGAAGTCTACATCGGGCCCATGTAGGGCCCGGAAAAAGCGTCCGTGAAGCTCCTTACTCTGCCATACCTACATGCGGTCGTTAGTGTCAAGCACTACAGGTTTGCGCCAGTTCTCTTTAGCCAAGGAGAGCGCGGTAAGGCCTTTGTCCACTGCCACAACATCTCGATGCATCCCCACGTCGCACATAAGGGTTTTTTGCTGATCTAGTCGGCCAAAAATCAATTTATAAGAAGTTGTCGCAGATAAAAAAAAACTGGTTCTTATAGTTCTTGAATGACTAGAGAACAATAGCCAACCCGTCCCGGTCTCTTATCGGATGCCCCTGGGCTCTTGTTTTGTCGCAAATTAATCATCGCTTCAACTGCACGTATCTTATGCGTTTCCTAAGTGTGATAGTATCTGACAAAAAGTTAAATATTTTCGTGACTACTAATTTCTTTCGAAATATTATTATGGATATGAATCAAGAAGGTAAGAATGCATATTGTTAAAATATGATATTGTATTTTTATAAAAAGGATGTTGCTATTTGACGTTCGAAAATATAATTTAAAATTCTCAAAATTTCTAACCCAATTTTAAGTTTAAAAAGGTTTTTGTTGTATTTCCGGTTTCTTCCCGGTTATAATGTTAATTGATGACGACAGGTTATAGTTTATATAAAATTATTATGGCCTAAGTAGCCGTACATACCCGCCCCCTTTTTTACCAGAGGTGACAGACCAAGAAAAAAATATAAAAACTTTATTTGGAATTTACACTATATTACCTTCGTAATTATTTGGTTTCAGGGTCACCTGGTCACTCAGGTGTTAGAATAGTGACCCGTAGATCACTTTTTAATAAAATGAAAGTGCAAAATTTGACTAATTTTGAAGAAAAATTAAATTACTTCGAAAATTGGATTTTATCCAGCAAAAAATATTCCGAAGATGAATTAAAAGCGTTGAAGCACAAGTTTTCGCATATTAAGTCGGAATTTAAACAAAGGTGGAAAAAAGCTGATAAAACGGAAGCCAGATTTCTTCGTAATAATGACGAATGGCGAAAAAAACTTTCGAAATAGGTACCGAGAGCGCAGCCTAAAAGTTCAGGTCGACCATCAAAACCTTTTAATAAGCTAAGCAAAAGAAGTAAGAGGAAAACTGAAACCTTACGTATTACAGCGGATAATGATGTGTTGATACATGCTATGTAATGCTACCACACAGACCGCGTTAACAATGAGGTGCTACATTTGTGGAGCATCATCGAAAGAATTCAACAATTTAACTATCAAAAAAGTTCAGACTATCAGAAAATTCAGATTTTGATTTGGAGGAGGGTTCTGGAGGCACTGAAAGTGATAAGGATGATGAAGAACCATGGAACTCATCATCATTATAATTACATCAATTTTATAACATTTTGTTTAAGAAAATAATAAACATGGAAGTTATAAATTACTAAAATATATTTTTATTATATTTTTCCCGATATTTTAAGTCATTATTCATTAAAAAAGAAAATTATAGCTTATAGTTAACCAGGGCAACTTCCTGGAGTAAAAAAACTAAATAAATAATTTTGACCGGCTAGATCAGCAAAAAACCCCTATGTGCGTCGGCTTCTAGGAAATATTCCCTGAGACTGCATATCTCACGATTGTGAAGAGTCTTAGCATTTAAGAAGCCTCGACCACCACACTTCCGCGGGATATACAGTCTCATAACCGAAGAACGTGGGTGATGCATTCGATATGCCGTCAACAATGTACGGACCCGCCTATCCAGGGCGTCTAGCTCTGTTTGAGTCCATTTGAGTATGCCGAAAGAGTACATCAAAACCGGCATGACCCAACCGTTGAAGGCACGCACTTTATTACCGCCTGATAAAAGACTATTAAATACTTTTCTCAGGCGGCCAAAGAAGCGCTCCTTCAACGATTGTTTCATGTCGATAACGTTGATGCCCAGTGCTTCCGACATACCCAAATACTTATAGGTTTCGGTTGCTGAGAGGGATCTAAGATGTAATCTGTGAGCTGGGTTCCCACAGATTCCACAATCCTCCCTCGTTTTACATGCATGACCGCACATTTGTCCACACCGAATTCCATCCTGATGGCGCTACTAAAAGTTTCAGTGACCTTCAATAGCTCCATCAGTTGCAAATCGTTGGGGGCAAAGAGTTTCAGGTCATCCATGTAAAGGAGGTGAGATATAACCTGACCACCTCTCTTCAACCGATAGCCTAGACCTGAATCCTCCAGCAGCGTGCTAAGAGGATTCAAGGCTAAGCAGAACCAAAGTGGACTCAAACTGTTGCCCTGAAATATACCCCGCTCTATCCTTATCGGCTCACTATTCCTCTGGATTTGCCGACATCCTGGATAGCGAAGGACTGTCCTCCATTGCCCCATCACGACATCAGGAAGGTGCGCAGGGTTGCATCAATTTTATACAACTCTAGCACTCTCATGAGCCATGTATGTGGCACCGAGTCATAGGCCTTCTTATAGTCTATCCAACATGTCGACAGATCCTTTCGGGAACGGCGAACCTGTTGGCTAATGGCCATATCAATGAGGAGTAGCTCCTTAGTATCACGTGACCCGTTCCTACATCCATTTTGAGAAGCACACATAACAGAATTCTCGTTAATATGTTTATTTATTTTAGCTCTCAAAATGGAGGTAAGAACTTTATAGACCGTTGGAAGACACGTAATCGGTCTATAATTTTTCGGTTCCGCAGTACTACCCGATTTATGGAGCAGGTGAGTTATTCCAGTCGTCAGGAACTCTGGCAGCGACCCTGACTCTAAGGCTGACTGGAATAGGGCTGCCAAGCAAGCATGCGATTTTGTGAGCCATTTAATCCAGAAGTTGTGCAGTCCGTCCGGCCCTGGTGAGTTCCAATTTGGCAATTGAAACGTGGCAATATTTGGGTCAGTAAATAATAAAGATTGTTAAATTATATTAACTATTATTATTATATTGTTAAGTTATATTTTAGTTTTATTACTATTATTATTACAAAATAAAAAAGTATGTTTTAGGGTTTTTCAAAAATCGACTCCTACCAAGGTGGAAAAGGGTAATAAAGTTTAAGGGGTGGATTTTACTGATTGCTTCCTTTAACTCGAAAATGGGTATGGGTCTTTGAGTCAAGTTATGAACACATCCCAAACGATTTTTCAATATACCAACCCTTGGGGGTTGAAAAGTACAGTTTATTTGAAAAATCTGATTCCTTTTATCTATAAACTGAAAAATTAGCCCGCATACTTATTTATCTAAATAAATGATAAAGATCATAAACATACATTATCGAAATTTTTAGAGGAAAGTACGAATTTCACGCGGACGAAGCTAATCAACATCTGCCTAGCCTTTTTCCTAACTTTGTTGGGGTCGGCTTCCAGTCTAACCGAATGCAGCTGAATACCAGATAAAATTCAAAGTCCTGATTGACTGATATATCAACGCACAGCCTAAACAGCTGGTCCTACAGACATGAAATTTGGAGGGTGTGTTCTTTGTGAACAGTAGGTATCCACTAAAAAGGGTCTTTCGAAGTTCCACCCCTAAGAGGGTGAATAGGGGGAGGGTAAAATTTCACGCGGACGAAGTCGCGGGCAGAAGCTAGTTATTGTTATAATTCATATTTACTGTTTATACATAACACAGTATACGTTGATTTGAGAATGGAATTCCTGCAGAGCCCAAGCTTCTAGGCTAGTCAAGTTAAGACATGCTGTGTGGCCTCTGCACGAGTGGGGCTTCACCTACACAGGTCACAATGTATGCGTGGAGCAGTGATTAGTTGCTACCACTTGTTGGACATAGATCTAAATATATGTCACTAATATTAATCGAAGTGCTCAGTTTTAGGTAAATTCGACGGCGCACGGCAGCGGATGCGCACGTGTGCGTCTAATGAGGTACGCTAACCACACATGCAAACCGCTATGCGTCTGATGCCAGGAACAAACCAACAAGAGCCTTTGCTACTTTGTTTTCGAAATAAATTAAATTACTGTTATTATACCTACATATTATGTAGTTCATGAAATATAATTTTTACCAATGAATGTTTCCTAGAACAGCAGTTTATCTATAGAGTTACTATAGGGTCATAAAAATTTACTTAATTTTTTTTTATACCACTAATGTAGCAAACTAGCATGCGGCCCGCTTGCAATGCCAGAAGCATAACTTGCGCATTGCCAGTTTCTAAGAAAGGAATTGCACTGATACTTTTTGTATATAATTTATTCAGCAGGTAGGTAGTCAAGTTTTTGGGGAGCGTTAAATAAAAGATGTGAATTATACGTGTGAGCAGAAGCGCATGCTCCCATATAATTGATATAATGAATTAACTCTAACGGTTACATAGTTGGACTTAGCGCTACTTAGAATGCTAAATTGACAAAATGCATCGAACGGTCTAGAAGGGCCACCCTAAACTGCAATCGTGCATTTTATGCTCTCACAGTGATAACGCGCTGCGGTTCAGGTTGCATAACTCCTCCCTCCTCTAGAACGAAATTATCAGAGTTGTTAAGATTCTGATGATTTCGCAGACAGCTTAACAATTTGATATTATATCTAAAAACAAGAAGGGTAATAAATCCTAAAGTTAAAACCACATACAGAATTACTGTGCCTAAACTAACGTTTTTCATGTTAACCGAACTGTCATTTTCACTGTATTTCACTTTGCTCATTTTCACTACTTGAGCTAATTCTTTCAACTCATCGAGATTTATACCTTTTAGATTCACTGCACTGTCACTGTGAGTACGTTTTTCAGACTTCAACTCTGGTAGGGTAATGATTGGAGCTATTGGATAATTCAGACGTGTAACGGAAAATTGGTAATTTTGTAGATGTATGTGCCCGATGTTAACCTTGCAAGCATCGTCAAGGGTAACTATGTATGTTCCTTGTAGAGACTCGTGGCTCATGACGTCATCATAGCATTTTCTACTTGCTATAATATTATTCTTTGTATATAGAATCCAACTTCCACGGCCAATTCGTTGAACTTTCAAATCTTCAATGTCAGCTGTATGCTGCTCACATGCACTAGTATTAGAATGGAACTTCATCAACTGTTCTTCACATAATGGCTCTAGATGGGTCAACACATCGTCTCCGGTACATAAAAATTTGTCATCTATTGTAATCTGGGCACAGGCTCTTACGACTGGTAAGTAATCTGAGTCTTTCACCAAAAGGTAGGGATATTTAGGAACTACTATTACAGTTTTATTTAAATCTGTGTTAAGAATAGGTAAGGAGTAAAGTTTAAAATAACTGTAAGTATCGTTTTCAATTAGTGGAATCTCTATTATGAACGTAATCTGGTTTTGTTTAATAAAAGCTTTAACAGTAAAACAATCTTCAAATTTAACTAAATTATTTTCATTTACAGCATATAATAAATTTTCTGTCTTGGCTATAGATTGCAACATGTGCAATAATTCGGTAGAATTAACAATCGCTCGATGCAGTACAGACACCTTACTAAACGCTAAGGCCGTTTCGATCTCACTTAAAATCATATTAATTGTTCTAAAATTACTTAAAAACATATTAAACATTCCTAAAATGTAAGTAGAGTAAATAGAATTTTCTTCTTTAGTAATCATATTTTTTACCAATCTCTCAATCCTTTTTAAACGTTCATCTAAAATTAATGTATTGTTGTGTAAGATTTCTGTACTGTTAACAAAACCATTTATCATTTTGGAGACCAAAGTTATTTTCCTGTCTAATATTAATTGATTGCTTTTTAACTGAGAAATGAGTGAATCATATCGGATTGCGTCACTATGATCTAAATTACCTGTAACAATTTTAATCATAGACCCAAGTGGGTCAATTAGTCCTCGTTTAAATCTTTTAGCTGGTGCTAGTTGCTGAAATTTTTCAATAGTCCTATCCTTTAAATAATCCGTTTGAGTATGAATGCCTAAAAACTCATGACTGTAAGGTTTGTCAACATCTACTAATTTACTGAATTCATTATATTTGATTAAACTTAATTCTAGATCATTACCTAAACAATCTAAATTTAAAAGTTTTATAATTAACCACTTATCTACTTGTTTAAACGCCTGTCCTTGTTTCACAGGAAGGATACCAGGGTTTTTCTCAACCTTCTGAAGTTGAAGGGTCGATGTTATTTGCACAGTTGCCAGTAGTGTGAGGCACCACCTGCGGAGGACGTTTAATATTTTTAATTGGTACTTTTGTGTTTCTGGTTCCAATTTTCACAGGGATTATATTATGTTCTACATCACCGCTGACAGTTGCTTTTCTGTAGCGTGGCTGGTCTTTACTTAATCTGGTGTTAACCTCCTTTGCATAGATTACGTCGCCTATTTCAGACTTTCTACTTATCTCACCGCCCTTACTATCTCTAACCTTTTGCTTTGTTTCTGTCATCTGATCTGATATGTAACTATAGAGACGTTTAGTACGCTTGGCATGATCTTTTAGTAATTGTTGTGTATAATTTTTCTCGAAATTTGCATTTAATATAGAATTTGAATCAGTATGACCGAAAACAACTTCAAATGGCGTCAAACCTGTCGTTGTATGTATGGTATGGTTATAAGCCATTATTGAGTAGGTCATAACGGAGGCTGCATCGGTACATTTTCGATCGTATTTTGCTAAACGATATATTTCTATGATAGTCGAGTGGAAACGTTCTACTATTCCTGTTGAATTAGGGTTATTAGGCGTACCGATGTGTAACTGTATGTTGTACATTATCATTAATTCCTTTAGTAGTTCATTATTAAATTCGCTGCCCGGATCGCAGCTAATTTTTTTGGGGGTTCCATACATTGAAAAATATTTAATAAGTGCACGTATTACTTCGGGGGTAGATCTATTCGATATTTCTATTGCTTGTGCTAATTTACTGAATGCATCGACTAATGTAAGATAATACACAGATTCTATAGCAAAAATGTCTATGAAAAGTTCCTGAAATGGCGCATTTTGTGTTTGAGTTAACTGTAGAAAAGGCTGTATGGGCTTTCTGTCATACTTATTTTTACGGCATGCTTCACAATTATTTATTACGGCTGAAATCGTCTGTTGCATGTTATTCCAAAAATAGTGTCTTCTTATCCTAGACATGGTCTCTTTTATACCTCTATGACACGTTTTTCCTTCGTGATGTTATAAGATGATTTCTTTTTGTTCGTTTTCCTCCTCAACAAAAACTACACGCTCCGTACATTCCACGAATTCTACCATTCCTTTTTTAAATAACTGTATAATAACTTTGCTAAATTGTTTCCTGTGCTCTATGCTTTCGAAATATATAAAATATTTAATTTTACATTTAATATATTCTTTTAAAAACTGTTTAATTAATTCATCATTATTTATAGGTAAAAATACTTCAAGGATTTTTTGTTTCTCACGGGAAATATCTGTAACTTGGATATCGTTTTTATGCCATGTAAAAATTAATATTTGATTGGGTTTAGTATCTATTGCTTCTTGCAATATTGGAATACCAATTGATTCCATATCTTCGGCTGAATGTACTGTAAGTGTTCTATTTTTTTCTGGAATGTATGGATTAGGTTCATTTGTATCATATTCAGAACTGGCTGTTACCGTAGCAGACAGATCCGAGATAGAAACTGTTCTAGAGTTTTCACTATCTTTATCAGTTAAATTTTCTATTTTGTGAGTAGTTTGGGATTTTTCCGGTCTTTGTTCTTTCTCGTCTACGTTAACTTCCATAGATAGTCCGTCCTCATCTGAACCTAATGCATTTAATTTAATACGAGACAGGGCATCAGCGTTTGTATTTTGCTTGCCATTTTTATATTTAATTTCAAAATCATATTCTTGAAGGCGAAGTCGCCAACGGGTAAATTTGCTATTCGGCTCTTTAAGAGAATAGAGCCAGGCTAAAGGTCTATGGTCGGTATAGATAATGAATTTATTACCATAAAGGTATGGCCGGAAATGTTTTACCGCCCAAATGATCGCTAAAAGTTCACGTTCTATAGTACTGTATCTTGCCTCTGTATCACTTAAGGTTCTACTGGCGTAAGCTACTGGTTTATCAGACCCTACTGTGCCTTGCGATAGTACTGCGCCTAAGGCGTTTGACGAAGCGTCTGTAGTTAAAATATAAGGCTTGTCTGGATCAGGATATTGGAGTAAAGGGGCATTAGTGAGAAGCTCTTTACATTTTTGGAAAGCATCTATATACGTTTGGTTTATAATAATTTTGTTTCTTTTCTTTAAGCAATTAGTTAGTGGTTGTGTTACCTTGGCAAAATCTTTAATAAATCTTCTGTAATATCCTACCAATGAGGCTGAAACTAGCAGCTACGCGCCGCGGCAATCAAAGCCAGGGACGAACCGCAGCGTGGGGCCCGGGCCCAAAACAGCTCTTTCAATAATAAATGACTGGATTAGTATTAGCATCAAACATTTTATACAAAACATACTCATAAACGTATTTTCTTTCTTTGTTTCTTTCTTTCGTTCATCTCCCAATGTATAAAACGTTTTTTATCGGGAGAGATATGGTATTCAGTGTTAAAAATTCATAACTCTGGTTCTTGCCACCAGAATCTTATAAAACCTGACTAAAGAAGTTCTAGGGCAAATTTCAGCAAGTTCGTATGTGTAGAAGAAAAGATATAGCTTTTTAAATAAACAAAAATCATTTTACTGAGACAAAATAGTTTTTTACAATTAAACTATTAGAGTATCTTGGCTGGTATTACACTCACAACTTTTTCACACTAAAAAGAAGTTCTAGGGCAAATTTTAGCAAGTTCGTATGTGTAGAAGAAAAGATATAGCTTTTTAAATAATCAAAAATCATTCTACTGAGACAAAATATTTTTTTACAATTAAACTATTAGAGCATCTTGGCTGGTATTACACCCACTACTTTTGCACACTAAAAAGAAGTTCTAGGGCAAATTTCAGCAGGTTCGTATGTGTAGAAGAAAAGATATAGCTTTTTAAATAAACAAAAATCATTATACTGAGACAAAATATTTTTTTACAATTAAACTATTAGAGTATCTTGGCTGGTATTACACCCACTACTTTTGCACACTAAAAATAAGTTCTAGGGCAAATTTCAGCAGGTTCGTATGTGTAGAAGAAAAGATATAGCTTTTTAAATAAACAAAAATCATTATACTGAGACAAAATATTTTTTTACAATTAAACTATTAGAGTATCTTGGCTGGTATTACACCCACTACTTTTTCACACTAAAAAGAAGTTCTAGGGCAAATTTCAGCAGGTTCGTATGTGTAGAAGAAAAGATATAGCTTTTTAAATAAACAAAAATCATTCTACTGAGACAAAATATTTTTTTACAATTAAACTATTAGAGTATCTTGGCTGGTATTACACCCACTACTTTTTCACACTAAAAAGAAGTTCTAGGGCAAATTTCAGCAGGTTCGTATGTGTAGAAGAAAAGATATAGCTTTTTAAATAAACAAAAATCATTCTACTGAGACAAAATATTTTTTTACAATTAAACTATTAGAGTATCTTGGCTGGTATTACACCCACTACTTTTTCACACTAAAAAGAAGTTCTATGGCAAATTTCAGCAGGTTCGTATGTGTAGAACAAAAGATATAGCTTTTTAAATAAACAAAAATCATTCTACTGAGACAAAATATTTTTTTACAATTAAACTATTAGAGTATCTTGGCTGGTATTACTCTCACTACTTTTTCACACTAAAAAGAAGTTCTAGGGCAAATTTTAGCAAGTTCGTATGTGTAGAAGAAAAGATATAGCTTTTTAAATAAACAAAAATCATTCTACTGAGACAAAATAGTTTTTTACAATTAAACTATTAGAGTATCTTGGCTGGTATTACACTCACTACTTTTTCATACTAAAAAGAAGTTCTAGGGCAAATTTCAGCAGGTTCGTATGTGTAGAAGAAAAGATATAGCTTTTTAAATAAACAAAAATCATTCTACTGAGACAAAATATTTTTTTACAATTAAACTATTAGAGTATCTTGGCTGGTATTACACTCACTACTTTTTCACACTAAAAAGAAGTTCTAGGGCAAATTTTAGCAAGTTCGTATGTGTAGAAGAAAAGATATAGCTTTTTAAGTAAATAAACAAAAATCATCCTACTAAGACAAAATAATTTTTTATAATTCAACAATTATTGTTAATAAGCAGATGTCATGTTAGTTTTTAATATTATTTGTAATTTTGCAATGAAGGATCCTAATTTTTCAAAAATATTTAGGGGCCCGGGCCCCTATCTGTTATGTTTCGTCTCTGTCGGCTGCTAGCTGGTAGCTGCTAGTTTCAGTTTCATATCCTACCAAACCCAGAAAACTTTTAATTTCTGTCACACTTTTAGGCAGTGGGTAGTTGAGAACTGCTTTAATTTTATCATCATTAGGTTTAAGGCCGTCCTTAGTTATGACATGACCTAAGTATAGGACTTCTTTCCGAAGGAATTCGGATTTATCAAGTTGAATTTTCAGGTTATTTGATTTCAAACGATCAAAAACTGTTCTTAATTTCTGAATATGTTCCGCGAGTGAATTTGAAAATATTATAATGTCATCTAAATAAACCAGGCAATGGATTCCATGTAGACCTCTTAAAACACTATCCATCGCTCGCTGGAAAGTCGCTGGGGCGGTTTTTAGACCAAACGGCATTCTTAAAAATTCAAAGTGTCCGTTTTCGGTGCTGAATGCTGTTTTCTCTGTGTCATTTTCGTTAATCTCTATCTGATGGTAACCACTTGCTAAATCTAATGTCGTAAAGTATGTACTTTTACCTAGTTTATCGAAAAGATCAGTAATATTGGGAAGTGGATATCTATCATCAACCGTTATCTCGTTTAGCCGTCTGTAGTCAACTACCATTCTGTATTTTATTTCTCCTGATGCATCTTTCTTTTTTGGGACTAAATGAACTGGGGCTGACCAAGGTGAATGAGATTCCTGGATTACATTTTCTTTGAGCAACTTCTCGATTTGATTTTTTATTTCTTGTGACTGACTGGGGGGTTGTCTGTATGGTTTAACGTAAATAGGATCTTCGTTTTTCGTCCTAATACAATGTTTGACTTGGTTCGTGAAGCTTAATGGAATACCATCGCAATAGAAAATATCTTTATATTGAAAACATAACGTACTTATAGCTTTACTTTCTTCAGCTGACATGTGATCCAATCGAAGCTTTTGTAAGTTATCTGTTAATAATTGTTCTATTTCAATATTTTCAATTTCTTTTAAATTATTCACATCACAATTATTTACACAATTTTCGTACGGTTCTACTTCAAATGGCTTCGTAATGGCTAATTTAATTGATTTGTCAAGGGTGTTTTGAATGATGGTAGTAAAGTAACCGTCTTTGCATTTAACTAAGGCGCTGGGCATACGCACGCCTTCAGTAAATTCTCTAAAATTCACTAAAGCATTACCTGAATGATAATTTGCAGGAATCTTAACTCTTTGTTCTGATCGAGGTGCTAACTCCAACATGTGTTTATTCTTATCGCGCATAATCGGTATCATCGTAGTTTTAGTTTTAAGGACCTTATTTTTCAAATCTATGACTGCCTCTAAACTGTGTAAAATATCATTACCCAGCAAACCATCGAAGCTTGGGTCGACTTCGTAAATATGAAATTTGTGAATTTCATTGACATTAAAAATCGGAAGTGCTGGAATCGAAAGTGCTTGTTTGTGTTGACTTGTACCGTGAGTACTTCTAACTTCAAACGGGTCGTGATAAATATAATCGTAAAAATAGTAATAGGCTTTTCCCGGGTTTATAAATGATTTAGTACTTCCCGTATCTATCATAAATTTGGCATCTATTTCCGGTATATATATAAATGGTAATTTAAGGCATGTATCGCAGTTTAGATGTATTATCTCTCTAAGTTTTCCGAGACCAGTAATTGAAAATCCTCATTATTTTCCGTTGAAACTTCTTTGTTACTTTCTTCCGAATAATTCTCGTCTTGATTTTCGGTAAGAGGGCAATAATCGTAATAATATTCATCGTTATATTGGTAGTCGCAGGGTAACTGACTATCAGCGTAATGGTCAAGGTCAAGATCATTTAATTTAAATCCTTTTATATGGACCGCTGCCGGAGGCGCCGTACGCATTGTGACGTCACTAGATTGAACTTTAGGTTGCTGAATACCGAATGACTGTGAAGGCTTATTGAACGATTGGTTCTGGTTGCCAAATGGCTGTAAGGTTCTATTATATAATTGCTGTTGATTTCCAAATTGTTGAGGGCGCATCCCAAATTGTTGAGGGCGCATCCCAAAATGTTGGGGGTGCATCCCTAATTGTTGCGGACGTATGCCAAACTGTTGCGGGCGATAACCAAATGTTTGGCCTTGAAATCCAAATTGCGGAGGACGAATCCCGAATTGTTGACCTTGGGAATTACCAAAATTAAATTTGGGGTGTGTATTTGGCTGTGTAAAAATAGGTTTATTAGTATTCATAGGCGTATTATAATTATTTGTACCGAATTTAAACGTTTGTGTATTATTTGGAATAGCATGTTTACTCGACGACGTCAGTAATATTTTATTTCGGGCATTATATTGATCATGGAAATTGACCTCTTCTAATACGAAGGATAAAGCCTGTTCCAAAGTGGACGGCGCCTTTAATCTCACAATACGCACCATATTCTCCGGTAGATTATAAAGGAACACGTTCAATGACGTATTATTATAAATAGTTATTTTGCTTTCGCGCATACTACTCGATAATCTATATACTTTTGATATTAAAATACTACGCACCGATTGAATACGATTGCAAAAATCCAGAAATGATTCACCGTTTTTAATACGCATAGTTTCTAATTCAATTGCTAAACATTCTTCACTTCTCGGGTCACCAAAATGTTGTATAAATAACTCCTTAAAATCTTCCCATGTAACAATATCCTCGCGCTCACTGATAAGCGCGGCTGCATTTCCTGCTAATCTACTCGTTATAGCATGCATTACATACAAGTTTTGCTCGTCATTTCCTCTGTATTTATTTATAATATATTCACTTTGAAGAATATCATATTTTTTTTATAACTTAAAAAATATTGAGATATATATTTTTTTCTTTTTTTTCTCCGAGTTGTCATGGGCAGGTCTATCCTCCGGTGCTGGCTTATCGTTGAATTTTGGGACATGTTGTATATACAGAGTTGATATGACAGAGGGGCATTAAATTACACTACGTATACTATACGTGTATAGTATTAATTCGATACAGTACAAAAATAGAAAGCGCCAAAAATGAGATTTTTTTTTTTTCAAACAAACTAAATAGCTTAAAGTCAGAGTGAAACGCAACCACCCTTTATAAATAAATTTGACTGACCTTAGATGCCTAGTAACAAAGTCGCGCAGGAGCGCGTGTGTGTGTTATCTCTCTTGGCATGGGGCGGGGGGGGGGGGGGGGGGGCGGGGAGCGGGCGGTTTAGACCGCTCGCTCGCGCGGCTTTTATGTTAGGTAAGTTGTAAAGTACGCGCACACACAAAAACACAAAATTTTTAAGTTCTCGATGTGTCCTCGATTCATATTAATGCACAAATTATACCGACGGAGAATATTGTTATTTATTTTTCTAATAAAATCACTGTCCGTCGCTAAGCACTTTAATTCCCGTAATCTTTGTACTGCCAATTGTATGGTGCCGGCGTTCCTAGGGCTATTGCGCAGGTCACCATACCTTTCTCGGTATGTTCGCAGAGCTAAATCTGTGTTTCCACGGCATTCACCGTAAATTAAAATCATGTAAGTGTATTCTGACGCCGTGTAAGTTACACGAGGCATTGCTGAACACTTTAATTTTACACACACATACAACCAACGTTTAATTACGTATCCTATCACAATAAAAACAGTCAATCACAAAAAAAAAACACTAACACTAAATAATAATATTCCCAAGTTACGTATCCTGTCACAATAAAAAAAAATACTGGATTAAACTTATTTAGTGTCTATCACAATAACAAAACAAAATCACAATTATTGTCAGCGAGTTCGACAAAACATAACGGCGCGGCGGCGGCGCCGGGGCTCCCGTGTTACGTAACGTACGTCCCGAATGCATGACGCTTGCGCACTGTCCACTGAAAGAACAAGTTTTTTTAGCAAATTCGCAAGTATCTAGGATACAATAGCAACACACTGACCTATTTCTATTCCTTTTACGCGCGGGAAAAAGGCGCGGGGGTTTTGCTATGTTTGTCACTCTCATAGTGAAAGTGCAAGTGTGTGTGTATTTATTGCTTCGTGAAATATTTGGTTGTACTTGTGCGACAACAATGTATCTTATACTCAGATTATCGTTTTAAGGTGCATGACCTATGCGTATGAGATAATCAGCTGTTAGGAAATATACATCGTGTTCAAACGTAGCAAAAACTTCAAAAATCATTTGTGACTAAACTACTGCTCCTATTTAATTGATTTTTGGTACAGAGCTTGAAAATGGTATCTAGTATAGGCAGTTTAAAGGAAAGCCCCTCTGTCGTATCAACTTTGTATATATATATAACAATCCGGTTATTTCACAAAAACCAATACTTTTAAATAATGTGTTTTAATGACGTATAATTTTACCATAATTATAGGAACTGCAGTCTTTTTTATTCTTCGATAATTTTTTTTCATCACATAAATATCGTCAGCTGAGAAATGCTTTGAGCAAACTTTAGTATAGGGAGTTGGTAGCCAATCGTTTTCACGTCTTTGAACCTTTATTATGTTAAGCCACTTTTCTTTTATCAGCCCATCTGTAGGCAATCTAAAATGAAACGGAAAACAATAATGTATATTCATAACATAACAAGTGCATAATATTATATTCAAACAATATTATAAATTCTAACAACCAAAAAAACTTGTGTATTAGTGTCCCAACCTCCCCTAACGTCACGTGATTACTAACTTCATGCGCCGGCCGCCATTAGACGCAGCGTCGTACAAAATAAAATAAAATAATCTAGTTTTGTAAACTCACGCGTGAAATGACACATTTTTGTCTTTAACTTTTGGGGTATAATTTTTACATCCTCTGAAAACACACGACGGCATATTTTCTTTATGTTTTGCACAGGTTTTCACATACGATATAAATTAAAAACAAACATAGCGTCGCGCGACAGGTTGGTGCGTGACTGAGCGCAATGTGGCCAATTGGCTTCATTTCATGTTGCCATTTTAGAGTGCGGACAACGTATCTATAGTTTTATACATCATTGGCAATGATAAGGTGTGATACGTACGCGGTGTTCTGGCGTGATTCTACATTTAACCTCTACATACAGCACATACTCTTTTTACTTGAACATAACCAATAGCATCATCGCCATAGCTGGTTCTTGCCGATCTGAAATAAGTTTCAAATAAAAATAAATGGCCTTACGTATTTTGTTAGTAAAAAAAATACAAATAAAAAAGGTTTAGTACATATGTTCGAACATCTACATTTGCAATAAAAATTAAATTAAATAAAATGGCCTTACGTATTTTGTTAGTAAAAAAATACAAATAAAAAAAGGTTTAAGTACTACATCTGTAACGTTCAACCCACTACATCTACATCCTAAGTACCTATCCTACTTCCTACTAATATTATAAATGCGAAAGTTTGTGAGTGTGTTTGTTATCTTTCACGCAAAAACTACTGAACGGATCTGGACTAAGTCTGGAATAACACATAGGCTACTTTTAATCCTGGGATAATTTACAGTTCTCGAGGGAAACGGGGGCGAAGCTACTGGCGGAAGCTAGTTTGCAATAAATCAATGTAATTCATTTCAATTTACTAAGAAGAGCAGTACCTGCCTACATACGTACCTATCTATAGCTACAAAACTATAATACCTACATATTTGTTGTCTTTAAGGTAAAAATGTAATGGTAGGTAGGTACTTCTACTATTTAAGTTGCATTCTTCCATTATGACATTAGTTGGGTATTTCGTTTTAATAAAATAATTTAGAACAGATAAACTATTAAGCATAAGTAGTAGCAAGGAAAGTTTACTTTGCATTTCTATTCCTCGCATTTCGGCGGCAAGGAAATTACTATTTGTAGATAAATAATGCGCAACCATTAACCCATCTATTTTAGATAGATTATCCGATTGCCCCTTTTCGAATCCTTCATCCATTTTATTAATCGAATAATATTTACTAGGGATGCCTCGATACGCCTTTTTGCCGATACGATACCGATACCGATACTCTTCCGATACGCTTACTGAATTCAAAAAGGAAGGTAGATTAAATAAAACACAATTAATTAATCAAAATCAAAAATCAAAAGTAAAGGGAGTAGGGTAGTACAGGGGTAGGGGGGGTAGGGTAGTAGGGTGGGTGGGGTAGTAGTTTTAGTAATCAAAATTAACATTTATAAGATTTTTATGGAATTATCAATGGGGATTGTCCAAAATTTCTAACCATTATATTTTATTTTTTGTAAATTTAGAGCATTTTGAGAAACTAATTTGAATATTTTGATGATTGGCTCAATAGTTATTTTAATAAAAAATATTTAATTATTTTAAGTTTTTAAGGTAGGTGACGTCATCCAGTGGCATAAAGATTAAGTGCCGTTGCCTTACTAGTACATAGGTAATTAAAAATTTTAATCTGTCAACACAACGTCAACAATGTCACATCTGTCAAAATGTCAAGAGGCCGAATAGACGTCTTAAATAATCGAATCCTAGCTTAGCGTATTTATTTATAAATGGTTTTTTTATGTGTAAGTGTCCTCCAAGGAATATACTACTCTCTATCGTCACTAGAACAATCGACGCGGCGACTTAAAAATAGAATAATAACGCATGCGGCGACATTATTACTATTATTGCTGCAAGTTGGAACAAAGCACTTCCTGTATTCCATAACTCTTCCAGTATATTAAATATTGTCGAGTGTTGAAATAATGTATGTAATGTAATAATGAGATATAAACAAGAATGTTTATATTTTTGACATATTTACAATAATTTGACATTTGACAGATTGTAGACAATACTTGCCTCTTACTTTTTATTTTCTGAGGCAACGATACAAAACTGTACGGCCAAAGTCGTACGTAATTTGAAGGGCAAAGAAGGTCAATCGTATTTTATCAAAAATATCAATAACATATGAATATTTTTCAAAATTAATTAGTCCGTAATGATCAGTAACGCTATTCCTCGAAATGGTTTTTCACTTACAACATTTAAAAAAATATGAACAATGCCCATTGTCGAAATTTCAAAGTGATGCCATATAGCACTTTTGTGTTTTGAAGTTGATATGACTACTATTTATTTTATTTGACTCAAACGACTAGTTATATAAATGACATACAATACACAAACAATTACGATATGTAATTCTTAATCTTATTTGCATGGAAAAATACTACGCGCAACAACATTCATTCAACCTAACGAAATGGGATAGATGTGCGAGTGCGAGGCCAAAGCGGTCGCGTTTACATTACATTTTTAAAGCGCGAAATTTGAAAAGTATCGTTGAATCGGCCATAAAAATATCGCCGATACCGATATATCGGCAAACCTGAAGTATCGCCGATATATCGGTATCGGTATCGGCATCGGATGCATCCCTAATATTTACCTCCTATTATTAGACTATTAACTTAATACGCGGACGAAAACACAACAAAATACTGCGCAAGGTGTTACACTTACTATAACCGCTGGCGACTTGATACAGTGGGCCGCGGCCCGCGCGGGGCGTTGTGACATGACATCACAAGCGGTCACGTGACTGTTAGCGGGACTCGATATTTTTCGAAACTTTGAATGCCTATAAAATCAAAACTACTAGGTATTTTTGACTCCAACAAAAACTAGTGTATTTGTATACAAACAGGCTTTACTGAGACAAAATTTCAAGCGATTTGGCATACCTAGTAACATTCTTCATTATAAAACTGATAAAAAGTTTAAGTTGTAATAGTTCAGTTTAGTTTTGATTGATAATTTCATCATTTGTTTCATCATCATATTCAAGGAAAACAAAAGTTGCACAAAATTGTTTCAGCAACATGAGTTTTTTCTTTGGGAAAATTGTTGCTGACAAAAGGAGACTGAAACGATTTCATACAATCTTGGGCCCAGGTGTAAGAAGATGAAAGTGGTGTCAATTAATAGCTTATATATTATCAACCTTTCACTGAAAATTCTGCGGATTTTGTCAATCTGAGAACAGAGATATAAGAGATTAAGTAAAAGTGAGGTTATGTTACAATCTTTAACTAACAGCTGATTCCTGAAGTGCAAAATGTGTTCTTTTGCAATAATAGATATTATATTTACTAGAAAATGTTTGAAAAGTCATATGAATGAACGTCAACGACTTCGAGCGATAGGTAACAGCTAAGGAGATAGGGAGAGGATGTCTAAAATAAAATAAAAAATCATTTAATATAGTGTTTTATTCGTCTTCTATTATAATCAAAATGTCGTATAGAAATTGTGCAGGTGGTACTATATGATCTTGGTACCTAGCCCAGCTAAGGTACCATATAATGCACATTATATGAGCGCAACAGCCTACAGTTCGTTTCCCTACAATACAATTACAGTAATGCATTACTATATCCTCCCTTCCTCTACGAGAGCCGTCGACTAAAATATAAATAAAATAAGTTTTACGACTTATATGTCGGGATTGTATGCGACCCCTAAGTAACCAGGAGGTATTGGCAGCCGACAGCTCTCGAAGAAGGCTACTGCTGACCTCGCTGCACACTTCTATATTAAAACCATCATTTCCTCTTACATGTTCACCGTAGTAGGAACGTGCCTGCTTGATTTGGTATGTTCCTAAAGAAATCAATATTAGTTCACTATCGGAGAGCTGTGGAAAATCGTTAAGGTTATCATCAAGTACGGTTATAGCTTCAAAATTAGCTCGACGCCTATTATAATTATTTCCTAATGATAAAATCAGCTAATTCGTTTTCTACATTCATATATATACCTATCTATTTCTTGTATTATTTCTACAGCATCTACACAATCAACTATAGGAAGATGAAACTTATTTAAAAGGGCAGCAGCCACCTCAAAATAGTACAACTTCTTTTTAAGTATCTACTACTTCTTTTAAGGACATCATGTCCTGAATATGTTTAGCTGTAAAAGACTGAACATAATTGGATCTCAAGCTGTCTAGAAAATCCCATGCTTCTATAACCAAATGTTGATCACAAAGACGGTTATTTTCGGGGATATAATATTTATATTGATGAAGCAACATTTTCCTAGTCGAAAGTGGAACTCTGTACCTTTCTGTTCTCTGACATCCTTCTATGAAGCACCTACGTTCAGTTTCTATAGCTCTCATGTAATCTGGCAAAACAATAGTAGGTTCCGATTGGTTGCTTCCAAGACCTTCATTCGGAGACATAGTAGGAAGATCTTGTCCCTGTGGTTGTATATCTTGAGGGGGGTCTTGTTGGGATGAAGTTGATGGGCGTGAGACCATATGGCCAGCAGCTCTGTCTGCAGCTACCCAACAACTATGACATATTTTACTTGCTGCTTGTATCTGCAACAAACATATTATTATTATATAATCAAGATTAGAATTTATTGAGACAATAATGAAATTGTTAATTACCTAACATGAATGAATTATCTAAGCTGTTTGTGTTTAGATTTTGGCTAAGAATGCTAAGATACTGTTTTTATTCTTCTGCATTTTCATTCCACAAAACTATTAATAAATAAATAAGAGATATGTGATGACTTCTGAAAAAATGTTTTCACTTGACATGAAATAGATTTACTTTGATTGGGTTGCAATATACAAAGTAACAGACAAATACAATGTTATGGGACAGGTCTAAGTATTAAAATAGATATTATCTTTTTAACTTGCAGCAAACCACATTGTAATCTGATTTAACTTACAGTTCGAGGTATAACCCACTCTTGTATAACATTATAAATTCTTGATTCACGGTTTGTGTTGGTATGAAGTAGGTGATGGGTTCGCGATGCAAGAGAGCGACCACAGCGGAGGCAAACATTACGGTGGCCTAGTGGTCTTCTTTGGTTATCGACATGTGGGCTTTGAGCCAAGTCCCAGCACGCTTGACAAACACAGTCACTACTGCTTACCTAAAAATGGAACATTTTTATCAATGTTCAGCTACATAAACAATACCTAATTAACTATTGTGTATTAGGGTATTACAACATTGTTTGATAAATAAATAATTCTTTGCCATAACTGTAAGTAAACAATCTTCATATACCTTCTAATTAAATGTATTTTAAACCTGCCAGGATGGTAGCTGGTTACATGAGGTTACATTTACTTACAGACTGAGGTGCATTCCATTGCCGAATCACTGACAGAATTGTTTCATTGTGTAAGGGTCGTCGGCCCAGTGTATTGCAGTGAACAGTTGATATCCCACAATTCACACAGCGATCCATAGTTTGAATAATCCAATCCAGAAGCCGGCGGTAAAATCCAAAATAACAATTCGAAGTCAAACGTGTGAGCGATCTTCGGTGTCCAAGGTGAAAGCAAGGGTCGTACAAGGTAGGCAGGGTCAGAATCCGTAAAATACAAAGCAGTGGTCGTCAAAAATGACGAATACGGAATAATCGGGAAAGCACCCTCGGAAAACACGAAACGAGTAAACAAACAAGAACAGTCGGCAACTGTCTAGTGTCAATGTCAGTCAGCACTCAGCTGTCATGTCAGTGACATAGACTAAAAATATAAGAGATATTTGAATCGATAAGAAATCGATAATCATTAATATTGGTTTTTCAGTAATTAATTGATATTTGATTTATTAATATGACTGTAATTATATGCAATATGTTGCATATAAGTATTTATAGTGCATTTAATTACTTTGAGTTAATTGTTTAGTGCAAAAGTTTTATTTTCGTAACTGTGTAATCGATTACTGAATCGATACTCTCACGAAAACTATCTTTTTCATATTTCTCCGCTTCCAGATTGAGAATTGAAGTGATTTTTTATATTCTTAGATAAAAAAATATGACTAATTTTTTAGATCATATCTCAACTTATTACATTTGGGCCCACCATTTTCCATCTCCTTTCATACAGTTTCAGCGTGAAACATGGTGCCAGCTACATAAAAACCGTTGCTGCTGAAATCTGACGGAACTTTTGTTTACCATGGAACATGAGTGAGATTCATGAACACAGATGAACATCTAAGTACTTAGGTATTTCTTATGCCGCCAAATGTTGAGTGGTGTTGTTGATGTACACAGGAATGGGGCAAGGAGTCAGGCACGGAGGGTGCGGGGCGAGGCGGGCGCGCTGTGGCGGCGGGTGCGCTGGCGCTGTCGCCGCCGGCGCTAGAGTTCGGGCGCGCGGCGCTGGCGGCCGCGCACGCGCTCACCGTCACGCTTACCAACACCGCTAACACGACCATGCACCTGGCCTCCGTTGCCGGCACCACTCCCGACTTCCACGCATCCTTCTTCGAGTCTAAGGTACACACGCCCGTCACTTGTTGCAGCAGGACTCGTCCACTGGAGTGATGTTGAGCTAGTTGGACAGAATTAATTAAACTTATTTACACGACATTAATTAAACTTATACACGTCATGATACTCAAGTTAGTCACTGAGCCGTGTCGGCTTTCAATAGAGTGGATACTGTTGGTGGCACAAAAGTTTGCTAAGATAGGGACAATTGTTACAATAGCAAACATCAGAATTTGCATTAAAAGTATAAGGTTTATGTTTTAAAGCCACACTTGGGTGAAGGACTAACAAACGTGGCCTTTTTGTTCCTTGGGTGGTGGGGGGGGGGGGGGACGACGACGCGGCAGGCAGGAAGCAACAGGCGGTTTGCCCCAGAGATTTTAGATTGGCACGTATTTAATCGAACCCCAAATTATTCCCATTGTTCGCTATTTAAAATGATTTTACTCTAATATTAGTGTTAAAAATATTTTGCGTAGTGCACCATTGTGCACTCAAAATAATTTTACGCCTCGTTAGGCGTAATCTTTGGATTGCGCCCCTTTTGTGAACCTCAAATAATAAATAATTGGGGTAACTGGGGTCAAATAATTGGGGTCCTCAAAATACTTACTGAAAAGCCATGTAAGTGCCACCAAGTTGGATGTAGCGCTCACTGGCCGCTGCCGCGGCACCGCTCGCCTCGCTCGCTCGGCTGGCACGCAGCTGGTCACAGTTCTGAGTAACCCGTTAGGTCGGGGTGCCCTAGCTTAGTTACTGCGACCGACCGTGAGAAAAGGCCAGAAACTTAAAAAAGGCTTAAGGGCCTTACTCTCGTTTAGTACCGTAACACGGTCACTTTATGAAGCTTATAACTCATTAACGGTTTGGTTAGAAGGTCTGTAAAAAATATATGTTTGCTATAGATTCATGTACAGCATTTTTGAAACAGGGTTTTTTCATAAGGCTAATACTTTTGCCTTAAAAAAATATTTACCAAAACGCTATTTTGGCTAACATTTGCTTATAACTTCTAAACGGCTTTGATGTTTGGAAATATTTTTACACTGAAAAATTGATGGTTAGAGGTACTACATATTTGAAATAGCGTTTTTAAATCAATCAACAGTTGCAAAGACAATGCCCCACTTTGAGATATAGGTTCAGAGGTGCTCTGCGCGGGCGCGGGCGGCAGTCGCACAGAGTACATTATACTATAATGAAATAGAGACCAATCTTGTACCGTAAAAGGGGTCATTTCCGTTCGTGAAGAAACTAGCGCCATCTGATATTCGTAGTTAGAACTACACCTTTGTTATGGGTGGATAGGTACCTATAGCTATCTATAGCTATGCAGGTTTATTTTATATTATTCTGTACTATAAGAGTCGAATTTCAAGGATTGATAAATGAAATACAATTTAGCTAATCATGTTTTTATTATCAAAGTAAAGTTTTAACATTACATGGTATTTTATTTGTATAACAACCCGTTTGGTCACGGCACTGGAGTCCTATCTCAGTTTGTGACACAGTCACTCACAAATTTTCCTCTCTGGTCACAGTTATGGATTTGCCGGAGGAGCTTTCGCTTCGACTTAACGGCAAACACGCAAAATAACACAGAAAGAACAAAAAAATAAACAAAATATCGCAAAACACCGGCGCAAGCGTCAGATTTTTGCAGACATTTGTATTGGGGTTACCAGTTTATTAGTAATAAAAACCACCAAGAAAATTCTACCACCGCCCCAATGAATGTTAGTGTAAATTATTCCAGTGTATTTTAAATGACAAAAGAAACAAAATATTACATTCACTGCATATTATGCAGTTTAAATTTGTGGCAATGCTATTTTTTTGGATATATTAAAGCAGAAGTCAGTTTAAAATACACTTTTTTAGTAGTAATGAGCCACCGGAGCTGGGCAATGTTGACAATTTGTGCTTTTATTTATAATAATAATATAATAATAATAATTTATTTAGGTAGATAAAGGTTTTGTAGTACATGAGGGGACTAGAAAGTATGCATTATTAATTACATGGTATAGGTACAACGAATTGTTGGGTGAATCGCTGTCGCTGCTCTCCTATCTAGATTACTGAGTAATCTGTATTTAGGAGAGACAGTTTCAACTCCCTATTTGAGTATCACAATAATCATGTATAATACTTATGGAGCCAAAAAGTAAAAAGTTATTTATAAAAAACAAAACACAATAGCAAAAATCTTAAAATTTAATAAAACAAATTAGAATGAGAAGTGGTGTGGTGAGTCAGTGAGTGCGTCTGTGTGTATCTATGAGTGTGTGCATTTGATTATAGGACATAGGGTTACCTTTATGTAAGAGTCAATACTTACTATTACTATTTATACTACTAGTACTTTTCAGTCTCGTCGTAAGTTTTATTTAGGAGGAATGCACGAAGGGCGATTTTGCATTTGCTGAGTGGTAACTTATAGATATCTAAGGATGCGTTAATTTTATTTTACAAATAAGGGCCAAGATAGTAGAAAAATATTTTAGTGTATTTAGACTGAGTTTGTGGAACCGTACAAATCATATCTTTACGTCGTTTGGTAATAGTAATAAGAGGTGTTTTTAAGTGTTGAAGAAGAATAGTTTGCAGAATGAAATGTTGCCTTATGTTGAGGACCCCACAATTCTTGTAAAGTTCTGAGGTTGGAAACAGAATAGGTCGAAATGTTGCTATTTTCAGTATAGCTCTGTGGGACACTTCCAAAGGTTTTAGAAAAGTTTTTGTGGCGCCACCCCAGCAGCTAATACAATAAGTGATAATAGATTGACATAAGGCGTAATATACATATACATTTAGCGCCATCTATCCGCATAAAAGTAAACATTGCTACAGAGCTGCCATCTCGTTTTTTTAGTTGTTGTTAAATGAGCGATTATAATTCGACAAAATTAAAAAGCACACCTAGACTCATTTGGTACGTGGACTACATATACTTCATGATTTTGTATCATTGTACCCCTTGCTGTTCCCAGTTTTTTGTACTAAGATTGAGCACCCTGGGCAGTCGTGCGTTAGCACTCAGACGGGGTGGCTGTGTCGCCCGCTGCTCCGCCCCGGCAGCTGTGTCGCTCGCTGCTCCGCCCCGGCTATCGATCGACTACGCGCCTTTGGCTGTGTTAGTGCAAATATTTATGAACAAATTGTATCAGTATGCGTTTATAGATTAGCTCGCTGCAGAGGGCCCATTTCTATTGTAGTCCGCGTGGACGCTTTATTAGTGGTGCCATTTCTAAATACTGTTTTTGTTTACATTGTTTATTTTGTAAATATAAGATAATTTGTAAATAAATAAAAATGCCAAAGCAAAGCAAGTCAAGAAAAATACGTTTTCTCTACGACGACGCACCGTTTTGTAGATATTAGCGAAAAACTCAAATGTGGGAATTTTTATACCCCCCACTCCGGCTCACCTCCTAGACGCGGGGACTTTTAGTATGTTTACTCCCTAAGCACTCAACTTTCTGAAGAAATTGCTCAGGGCCCAGCTCACGCACTCTACACCTCTTTTTGGGTTATTCGTTGAGTGGACTAATAAGTATCTATCTATACAAATAAATAAAATTGGAGTGTCTGTTTGTAATATTAAAACAACCGCTTCAGGCCATTTTATTTTGACTGTTTAGAAAATAACTACATAACCACAATTTAAAAAAAAAATGTTTTCAAACACCTTAATTTATAAAAAATGAGCGTTCTTAATTGTCAATCTACGAGTATTTGCATTACTGAGTTTATTGATTACTACCTTCTCATATTTTTGTGCGGATTTATTTCTGTGACTGGGACTTTCACTAGCAGATAGGTGAATAAGGAGTAACTTAGGCTACTTTTATTTTAGAAAAAAAAAAGAAAATAGGTTCCCACGAAAAAAAATTAAAACCTATGAAATGAAATATTGAATAATATCCGATTCAAATAGGGAGGTTGTATACTGCGTTTATTTAGGTACTTAACCAAATGTAAATAAATCATAATAAAGAAACGGGGTATAGTTTTTTTTTTATAAGTGGATCCTATACGTGAAGATTCCTTAATCTCCAATGAAATTGATTGAATAAATAATAAAATAATATACCTAGTGTTTTTGTTTTAGCCCAAGGAAATCGCTCACCAAATATTGTATATAAAAAGGCTAATACGAAAAACTAAAAATAAATAAATTAAACTAAAAATGCAAAAACTACCAAAAAGAACTACCTAAATGGAGAAATATTAGAAGAATTTCATTAAAATTAGCATACTGTATTTCTTTACGTGGCGGTGAATAGACGACTTTTATGTGCGACTTCCATTATATTTAGAAGCGTAATTTCGCGACTCGAATAAGATGTACGATTGGCTCCGCGCTCTACTGTCCAGATTCTCATTGCGTAATCACCAGGTTCGAATCTCAGTGGACACATATATTTTGTTTTGTTATTTTTTAATTATAATGTGCTTATCTTTTGTTTTGTTATTTTTTAATTATAATGTGCATATTTTTATTTTTTTATTTTTAAAATAATTCAATAAGTAATTGTTATTTTAATAAAAACAATAATTTTTATTCCTATACTTAGTTATTTTTCTTCAGAATCTAGAGTAGGTAATATAATAAAAATAAATAAAAACGTCCACCAAGCTTGACTCGGAAGAAAAATAATATACCTACAGTGTGTTACAAAAGTATACATGTATAAGCTTACTCTTGAAAAGTTTTCTCCGATGGTTTATCTGCTGACCTGACGGATTGCTCGCCAACCATTTCTTTTTACTATAAAGAAAAAACAATAAAATTGCATTATAATTGTTACAAAAATAAGAAAATCAACAAAAGTAATAATTACTGAAAATTTTCAAACAAGAAAATCGGCAAAAAGTAAAATAATAATTAAAAAAACATATCAAATAAGAAAATCAACAAAAAGAATGGAAAAGTTGAGATTTGAATCCGGGCGTTAGTGACACGCGATGCACGAGACCACTAGACCAATCGAGCTGTTGTAATGTATGTTGAAATTACGCGTCTATAGATAATCTATACAAACAAAATATGGTGTGTACAAAAAAGTAGGTACATACTTACTTTACAATTTGTTTCGTCGAATAAGATCTCTTTATTGCCTTCCGTTTATTTTATTGTTGACCATTTTTTATACACTGATTGTTTATTTTATACAACTTATGAGTAGAACCGAAACAGTACAAACATTTACACCAACAACATAACTTAGAAAAAACTAGGTAATCATAAAATAAAATATAATAAACAGCTTTCATCAACAAACAGATACCAAAGTACGTACACTAGGTACCGACCCGAAATAATTGCAAGACTTCAAAGTATTTTATACGGCTACTCGCTCAACTACATAGGTACCCAGCCGCGTCAGTTTTCGCAAATGCGATCATGCTCTTTATCAATTAGAGTCTACGGAACAATTTCGTATGAAAGTATTTTTACTTTAATGGTTTGTGAAAATATTAATTGTAAACGCGATTATGCTCCTTATTCATAGAAGGTAACGGGTCAATTTCCTATGCAAGTATTTTTACTTCCAACAGGGCTTTTGAATACGCGATTGTATTTCTTATTTGTATGAAGTCATGGATCAATTTTCGATGCAGATAGAAAATACTTGAAAGTATCTCGAGCTATGGTTTTTTAAGGTGGACGTACTTTGTAGCTCTGGTACTCGATTTTACAAGTACGACCCAATGCCTAAACGCGATTGTGCTCCATAAGTAAGAATTCAGAGTTCAATTTCCTATGCAAGTTTTTTTTCTTCCAACAGGGCTCTTGGTTGGAATAGTAGTAGAAACTTTAATCGTCTATACTCTATAAGTACGTATTTATTTGTAAAAGCGATTTTGCTCCTTATTTGTATACAGTTAAGGTTCAATTTCCTATGCAGATAGAAAATACTTGAAAGTATCCCGAGATCTAGTTTTAGGACGTGGTTTCTTAAAGAAGTCGTACTTGTAAGCCCTGGTACACGATTTTGCAAGTACGACCCATGTCTAGTCACTGCTTTTTAGTTACTTATACTCTATGGGTCACTGACTCGCTGTCGCTCCGCGTAGAAATGAAAGAGAAGCTAAAAACAAAAAGACGCCGATGGCGCGACGTTTCGTTCGACTCGTTCGAGTTATTTATCATTAAATAGAATTAATCCTTACAAATATCTTATTTCAATCGATATATGAAAACAACAGTTCCCTTTATTATTATTTATTATACATTACATCACTGTTATTAATTTTATCAAGATTTGTTTATAAATAACACAGTTACAATTGCAACGATTTCAATTTTAATGGTTTATTTTATGATTTTTTTTTCTATCGCGAAAATTTACCGAAAACGTGTTTTGAACACAATGGTCCACTCATAAATATGATCAAGATTAACATATTTTTTTTGCTGTTCTAAAATGTATACATTTGGCTAAAATATTGTTTTGCGAAGCCTATTTTGACTAAGTACAGCGCCTTAATAAGTTATCGTAAACTCTGCGAACTCAACAATAACTTTTTTTTAAATTCCACACGGACGAAGTCGCGGGTAACAGCTAGTACAAAATATATCAGCCTTGCATCCGCCATTCCCTTCTGGAATCGTAGGCAAAAATGGCGACCTACGTGCGGCATGTCTGCGCCTCTTCATATTCTTTGATCATAGTTTTAGTGTAGCGCGCCACCGCACACATTTTTACGTATTCGGGAGTAGGGCGTTTAGCTCCGCCCACATGCACAAGGTCAGTGAGCCATCTTTACACCTCTTTCGAAGCGCTAAAATTTTAAAGAGGTTCATTAATTTTAAAAAGTGGCCGCCATTAGGGCAATAAGTTTTTAGAGGATCAATTAAATAATTCCCCTTTAAATTACACTGGAGCGGAGTGAGTTTTCTTTCTTGGCTACGCCCATAGTCGTGCAGGCATTCATTTATGGGTATAGTTTTCTCTTATAATTATTGTGTATAGTGTGTTAAATGTGTTATAATATAATCAAACTAAATATCGCAGTTCCTCACTTCACGGGTTAAAAATACTCACCTATACTGAAACGGCAAGTCACAGATCAATAATTATCACTACATAGTATAAAACAAAGTCGCTTTCTCTGTCCCTATGTCCCTATGTCCCTTTGTCCCTTTGTATGCTTAAATCTTTGAAACTACGCAACGGATTTTGATGCGGTTTTTTTTAATAGATAGAGTGATTCAAGAGGAAGGTTTATATGTATAATAACATCCATTAAACAGTGGAGAAGTACTGTTATTTTTGAGGTTTCTAATGTGATGTCGTAAATAATTACATTTTTTCCGCTTACATTGCAAACGCAGGCTGAACCCTACGAGTTTTATCAAAATAATGTACTAAGTATTGTACACATTGAAAAGGTCTACAGAAAAGTCCGTGATGGTATATGTCTATCTCTTATGGATAACCCACAATAACTTTTTTTTGTCATTTACTTTTTACGACAAATAATGGCTAATTTTCGAAGCGATTTTAACCAATACAGCATTAATCCTTAACCAATTAAATACCTTGAATACATTGTTCATTTAATATAGATCTATATGGCCCTTTACACCGTATGATTTAAGTGAATATTTTCGAAGATATTACAGATTTAAAAATTGCGGGACGTAGCGTTTGCGGCGGTACCGGCCGGCCGCCCGCCCGGTGCGGCAAGAGCGTGCCTATAAATGGCGCGTCTGAGGCCGCGGTTTTCCCTATAGCACTTTGAATTTAGCAGCGATCGGACGCGTTTATTATAAAAACGCGACGCGATAGCAGGAAATCTTCATGGTATAGGGAAAGGGGGATTGTTTTACTCCAAATTTAACGCGTGCGGGCCACGGGCAGTAATGAATAAATCAAAACTACTGAATCGATTTTAATCACATAGGCTATATATTTTATACCCGTGCGAAGCCGGAGCGGGCCGCTATGTTTTTATATACAACGTTCACAGTTTTTCTGTAGTGTATTTAGTATCAGCATTGCACCCGTGCGAAGCCGGGGCGGGTCGCTAGTTATTTAATATATCATGGTATTTAAGGAAAGCCATGTAGTGTGTGTTTACTGTTGTTCGAGAAAAAAAAACCG
The DNA here is from genome assembly GCA_963855955.1 of Luperina nickerlii. Classification (NCBI taxonomy): domain Eukaryota; kingdom Metazoa; phylum Arthropoda; class Insecta; order Lepidoptera; family Noctuidae; genus Luperina; species Luperina nickerlii. Next base: position 24,096,169 of record OY979671.1, read on the forward strand.
GCTTAAGGCTCCCTACAAACAGGCGTGACACGCGATATAATCGCGCGCGACACAAAGGCACCGCTTGTTGCGCGACTTGCGGTGCCTTTGTGTCGCGCGCGATTTTATCGCGTGTTGCGCCTGTTTGAAGGAACCTTTACAAAAAAAACACTACAAAGTGAAAAATTACTTTAATTTCGGAAGTCGTCGGTGTCTTTGGATCTGTATTTTAGTTTTTGCCACCGACTTCTGAAATTAAATTAATTTTTCACTTTGTAGTGTTTTTGTTTGTAAATCGATTTTTTTTTTGTTAAAAAGATTTTATTTCTTGCTTATAAGTGCGTCTGTTTATAATGTTTCTAAGTTACAATAGCCTAATGTCAACTTGCCCATCCCCTTTTACAAAATATTGCTTTTCCCGATGCGGGGACGTTAATTGTTCAGGAGTTCTCCTGGTATTCCACCATCAGCTCTATTTCACCATTCGCATTGTGACGAGCATAAATTGCTTCATAACCATATTAAAGTAATCGAATCGCAACCCGTGAAATACATTAAGTTGAGTAGTTCCGTTGGCCATCTGTGGTCTTCTTCATCAGTGGATCGGTGAAGTGGATCACCAAATGGTGGTTTTCGAGAGCAAATGCACGATTTACTATAAAAAATAACCAAATTGCTATAGGTGTTGTAGTGTATAGACATTTATAGTCTGTCTTATAGTACATTACAGGTGTGCCTATAATATTTGAGGAGTTCCCTCAATTCCTCATGGATCCCATCATCAGAACTGGATTTTTATAAAAATGGGACCAATCTAGAAGTATATCCTTTTAAATAAAAAAAAAAGAATTTTCCAAATCGGTTTATAAATGACGGCGTACCTACTAAGGTAACATCCATAAAAAAAAACAACCAAATTGTGAACCTCCTCCTTTTTTTGAAGACGGTTAAAAAAGCGGTTGTCGCTTGTTGGCGCCACTACTTCTGGCGACCAAACATAGCGCCTGTAGCACGAGTCAAGCGACGCACCGTGGGCTCAGTGCTGCCACCTGCACCGAACCGGACGTTGGAACGTTGCTGTCAAGTCACTCGCTACCGGCATGAGACGTCACTTCGGTGGCGGGTCTTTAAAAAGCTCGAGCTCGGTGGGCTGATTGACTTGTCGCTCGCGCTTCGTCGGATCAATAACATTTATACTGTACTTTATTGTTCAATTTCTAGTGTAATTAATAATTAGTAGCGAATTAAAAGTGATTAAGTACCTATATCGATCTATGTGTTTGTGCTAGCATACTGTGTCCAAAGTAGATTCAACTTACACGCTAGGAAAGAAGTTCGACCGTGAAATATCTTTGTGAGCGGCAATGTTGGGTGCTACTGTGCGGTGCAGCGTGGCGTCACGCACAGCTACACGTCGCGTCGCCCGTCCGCTGCGCGCTGGTGCTTCTGATACGCGCGCCCTCTGCCCTCATTCCCGCACCGCTCTCGATAACACTGATACTAGCTCGAGCCAAGGAACTCCTTGTTTCCTACAACAGTAGCCATTGTTCTACAAACACGCCTATTATGTGAGTGTGACGTAGCTAACTAACTAGTCAAATCAGTTTTTTTGCGTCGTTTATTATTATTATGTGTCTAAATATATCAAATCATTGTTAGAAGTCGATTACATGTGAAAACGAGAGTGAACGGCGGCGGGTTTATACGTATTATAAAATGAGGTCATTCCTTCTGCAGCTTTACTGGGACGATCATCATGATGATGATGATTCTCACTCTCAATTAGTAGGCAATCGAAATGGTAGCACATTTTTACATTTGACATTGATTATAAAAGCCAGCATACTAAATGTTCTGTCAAGTTTCAGCATGCCGCTCAAAATTAAATCACTTCCAAAAGAATACATGCATCATGAGGGCAGACATTGATTCTATTGTTGCTCTACTGAACAGCTACAAGCAGTCGGCTCGCTCTGAACTCAATACTATGTCGCACGCTACGAAGTGTAGTTAGGTGGTAACTTAAAATTTAATGACATCATTAAGGTATCGTAAAATATATTAAATATCAAATACACACTTATCAAACCGGAAAGGGATCGGCACCGTATCAACACGACCCAACTCGATCCGTTCAGTGTTCTTTGTATGAAACTCCCTACTGCAACGCACACTAATCTGAATCGTAACGTAATCGCCTCGCCTCGGGACAAGCTCACGAACCGCGGTGCGGTGCGTTACGGCTCGTCCCCGCGCTTACGTCTCTCCGTACCCGAGCTTACGTCTCTTCGTCTACCTTTGCCCATCTCACCCCTCCGGCCTGACTGCTGCACCTTCAACCAGCGATCGGCGAGCCGTAAGCGCGGCGTCCTAGCCATAGTCGAGTCGACGTATCGCTTTGGTTACGTGCTTACGTTAGGTTCACGCCTGTTTGACGGCGAGGCGAACGGCAATACGGTGCCGATCCCTTTCCGATTTGATACGTGTGTATTTGATCTTTATGGAGCATCAATAATGGGATCATTTGGAGCTGGTGTTCTTATCACTATAACACTAATATTATAAAGGCGAAAGTTTGTGTGTGTATAAATTATATGTTTGTTACTTCCAAACGGCTGGACAAATTTTGATAAAATTTTGTATGGAGGTAGTTTACATATAGGCTACTTTTAACCCGATATTCCCACGGAATCGACGCTTATGCGGGTGAAACCGCGGGGCGCAGCTAGTATATTGTAAAACAGTCATCCCGCCGCGTCTGTCTGTCTGAACGCGAAAAACTCAAAAACTACCGAACAGTTTGTCATTCGGAGTGCTTCTTGAGGAAGGTTTAGGTGTGTAATTCATGAAGGTTTTTTTGTAAATTGACTGAAATATGACTATGATTGTTGAAGATGTCGGAAAAAATCATGCCGACTGGGGTTTACTTTACCTGGCGTGCACCGTGTAAACCAATACAGTTCTATAAAAACAATAGTGGTATCTTCCCGTGGGATGTTTTCCGAAATCGACGCGGCCGGAGCCGCGGGCAAAAGCTAGCAATACATTTGAAAAATGGTCCACCGCCGTTGTCCACGATGGTACTGTGTCCACCCTGTGTCCAAGGCCCCGCCACTGTAATGTCGGTGTCCTTCACCACACAATCCTCACCTTTGAAAACTTCATGAAAATCAATTTTGAGGACGCCAAAAAATAGTCAAGAATTAGTCATAAATAGTCACTAAGGTAAAAAAAAAAATTAACGCATTATGATTCCGAAATTATAGCTATAAGTTGGCGAGGATTGTGTGGTGAACGTCTCCACACAATCCTCAATACTTTTTTTTTATCGTGGAGAAATGCTCATGCATACTACACTACCACGGGGAGAGCAACCAAACCGCTGGGAGTATCGACTTGGTTTCAATTCCAAAAAATATTCATGAAATAGTCGTAACGCTATACCAAAATTCGAAAATAGTCATTAAGTGATTCCAGAAATATAAATTAAGGTGCCTTGGTGAAGATTACGTGGTGAGCCTTTCTCGCCACAATCCAGGGTGAGGAATATGTTACCACACAATCTTCACCAAATTATAGCTATAACTTCGGAATCATAATGCGACTATTTTTTTGATCTTGGTCACTACTTACGACTAATTCTTGACTATTTTTTTGGCGTTCTCAAAATTGGTTTTCATGAAGTTTTCAAAGGTGAGTATTGTGTGGTGAAGGACACCAATGACGGCAGTTGGCGGCCTGTTCGCCTCTTATTTACTGAAGATTTGCTATAAACAACCTGACATGTTCTGTTCTACACAAATATTACCTTCATACTGAACGCATTCATTTTAATGTCTTTTCGTCTCTCTGTATAACATAACTATTTGTTTCATTAAAGTCCCAAACAATAAAGCAAATCCACATTAAAGTTTTGATAACAGCAATTCCAGACAAAAACTAGCAGTAGTGATAAAAATAACTGAAAATCGATGTAATACGAGGGCGACACTGAAAATTTTTAGAACTGGCCCCTTGTAAACGATATAATAAAAAATAAGTTCAAATTTTGAAAATGGAACTCTTTGCCAAAGCCGATGCTGAAAAACTGACTTGAAATTTTTTATGCTAACTATACTATCTGTCAACGCAAGTACAAGCCGCCATTTAAGATTCCTTTCTTTAATGAACCAGGTTATATGTATTTTATTCATTTGTCATTTGTTTACGATTTGACGGCAAATTGAAAATTGTCTGTGTCACGTCAGCATGGCTTTAACGTGAGAAAATTTTCGTGCAATGCTTTTTTATTACTTTCCATGTCATTTAAGTCAACAAGAAGTTATGATAGACTTCGATTAACCTTTCTCGATGAAGCCCCATCTCTTGCCACTGTTTACAACTTGTTTAGTGAGTTTAAACGTGGTCCCACTAATCTCACCGATGATCTGCGTGAGGGACTACCTTCTACGGCGACGACTGAAGATTACATCATTGTTTTGCGGCGTATGGTAGAGACTGACAAATGAGTGACTTATCGGCAGATTTGTACAAGCTTTGGCATCGGTATGAGTCAAGTGCACAAAATCCTCCATGAACATTTAGCGGTTAGGAAGCTCGGTGCCCGGTAGATACCTCATAATTTGACAGAGGCTCAAAAACTCCGTCGTGTTGATTGGTGTCGTGAAATGGTTCAAAGATTTAACGGAGGTGACTGAAATGCTGTGTTCGACATGATTCTGAAACATTTCTCCGACATTCGTTTCGCCGTTGAACGGTTCACCGATAGAACGATTCACTTTTCATTTTTTCATCGATAGAACGTTTCAATGACGAACGATTCGCCGACAGAACGATTCACTTTTCATTATTTCACCGATAGAACGTTTCAACGGCGAACGATTCGCCGACAGAACGATTCATTTTTGAAAATTTCATCGATAGAACCTTTCATTGGCGAACGATTCGCCAACAAAACTGTTCGTCTGCCCCTGGGGTATAAAACATAGGTATTCAACATTTAGACCTATTTCCGTTTATAAACAATAAACGGAAATAGGTCTAAATGTTGAATACCTACACACCTGAATCAAATTGTGAAGATGAAATTTAAAGTCATGTACAAAACTTGTGAAAAACTAGCCAAAAAAGTGACAAAAATGTATTTGATTCAACGTCAATACAATGGATGGATGGATTTTGTAATGTCGGCGAATCGTTCACCGGTGAAAGGTTCTATCGATGAAATTTTCAAAAGTGAATCGTTCTGTCGGCGAATCGTTCGCCGTTGAAACATTCTATCGGTGAAATAATAAAAAGTGAATAGTTCTGTCGGCGAATCGTTCGTCATTGAAACGTTATATCGGTGAAAAAATGAAAAGTGAATCATTCTATCGGTGAACCGTTCAACGGCGAAACGAATGTCGGAGAAATGTTTCAGAATCATTGTTGCGTAATGAACAGGTCATTATGTCCTTCCTAAGAACGAGGCCACAATCTTTTTTCCCACGCTTCGACCTCTTCACATTAGTTGGCAACTCCTCGGAAGGAAACACCCAGACAGCAGACTGTCTCTTAGTTTAAGGATCATAACAATAAATCCAACTTTCGTCACCCGTAAGTATGTCGAACGATTCTGAAACATTTCTCCGACATTCGTTTCGCCGTTGAACGGTTCACCGATAGAATGATTCACTTTTCATTTTTTCACCGATATAACGTTTCAATGACGAACGATTCGCCGACAGAACTATTCACTTTTTATTATTTCACCGATAGAATGTTTCAACGGCGAACGATTCGCCGACAGAACGATTCACTTTTGAAAATTTCATCGATAGAACCTTTCACCGGTGAACGATTCGCCGACATTACAAAATCCATCCATCCATTGTATTGACATTGAATCAAATACATTTTTGTCACTTTTTTGGCTAGTTTTTCACAAGTTTTGTACATGACTTTAAATTTCATCTTCACAATTTGATTCAGGTGTGTAGGTATTCAACATTTAGACCTATTTCCGTTTATTGTTTATAAACGGAAATAGGTCTAAATGTTGAATACCTATGTTTTATACCCCAGGGGCAGACGAACAATTTTGTTGGCGAATCGTTCGCCAATGAAAGGTTCTATCGATGAAATTTTCAAAAATGAATCGTTCTGTCGGCGAATCGTTCGCCGTTGAAACGTTCTATCGGTGAAATAATGAAAAGTGAATCGTTCTGTCGGCGAATCGTTCGTCATTGAAACGTTCTATCGATGAAAAAATGAAAAGTGAATCGTTCTATCGGTGAACCGTTCAACGGCGAAACGAATGTCGGAGAAATGTTTCAGAATCCGCAACAATTGTTTTAGAGGATCGAAAAACAGTTAATGCAATGCAGTGATACACTAACAATTGTTTGCCACTTGTCTTGCAAAAAGCGGGAGAAACGATCGCAGTAGGATCCTCCTTCACCACGACAACGCCTCATCGCACACCGCTAAGCAAACAATCGACTACTGGGCGACGTCAGACGTGGAATTACTGGGTTACCCGCCCTATAGCCCCGACCTCGCACCTTGCGATTTTTATTTATTTCCGCAAATAAAAGAAAAACTTCGAGGAAACCCATTTTATGGACGCCGAGCAAGCAGTGGCTGCGTTTCAAAATGCCGTCGAAGAGGGGTCTCTTCGACGGCATTTTGAAACGCAGTCACAGGACGAGTGGGCAAAGTGCTATTTTCAGTGGTTCCATCGGATGCAGCGATGTATTGATGTAAATGGACACTATTTTGAAAAGATATAATAAAACTAATAACTTGCTAGTTGGTTAAGTTTTTGATTTTCTAAGAACTTTCAGTGTCACCCTCGTATTAAAAATAAACAAATTGGAACACGCACGGCGTGCGGGGTGCGGGTACACATAGGATACTTTGTAATATAACCTGTAATTGGCTTTATGTCTCATATACTATTATTATGTTTCTGATATAGCTGTTGATTCTCCTATAAATAAATATAAAAATCGACGAAACCTTGCGTTGTCCTCAAATAGAACACGTCGTTGTGGTTTGTTATCTGACACACGTTATATACTCACTGAGTGTTACCATGTAAGGTTGTAAGGTCACCGGTTTGTTGTGTCCATTAACGTTCATATATTTGGCCTGTGTTATTCCTGAACGGCAATCGATTCTTTGGAGCGTTCTGCTCTCCTCCCAATAGCCATCTACCTAGCGGGAGCGCACAATGTACATAACTCCAGCTTCCTCATATGTGATAGAACAATTCTACCTATGCCAATATTTAAGGCATAATAGCTGCAATCAAAGTTCACAGTCTTATTTTAGCTGCCACAAAAACTTCGTTAGTATGAGTCGTTTAGAGTTATTAAACCGATAAATATGTGTTAGCTGGAGTGACGTCACCCCAGCTGCTCATGTCATATGATCATATCTTCCAAACGAAACAAGATATGATTATCTATTATAGCTCAAAAATTAAGGCATAATAGCTGCCATTGGCAGCAAAATTTTCGAATCTCTGGTCAAAACACTATGAGTTATTAAACCGATAAATATGTGTTAGCTGCAGTGACGTTACCCCAGCTGCTCATGTCATATCTTCCAAACGAAAGAAGATATGATTATGTATTATAGCTCAAAAATTAAGGCATAATAGCTGCCATAGGCAGCAAAATTTTCAAATTCCTAGGCTTTGTCGTTATCACGTAATAAGCAAAAAAAAAAAACAATTTCCGCCATCCAAAAACATCAATTATTGCTTCGGAGGAAGTAAGGAGCGACGTTGCCGTTCCGTGCGCTACAATACTGCAATCAAGTTTGCACTTAGCAGGCATTCTATTAGAAGTCATTTTAACTTGCGCTCAAAATTATTTTAATTTTGTATATTGAAGATATAGACTGAGAGCCGACTGAACTTTAATGAAACTATGAATGTAATAATGTAGATTCATATCAACTTTGAACGACGAGAGAACTAGGTACTATTATAGTTTTTATTTTTCACTTGTTAGTGGTACCTAGGTACCCCACACAAATTCAATTAACACTAGTGCATTGAAGAATTGAAGACACCGACTAGAAGAATCATCAAAATTCGCATAGAAATGCCGGAGATGCAGTATATTTATGCATATTAAGTTTACATTCGCATATTGAGCATAGTGAGTTTTTATAATGTACCTAGAACTAAGTTTGAATGTTGATTGATTGATTTATTTTATGTTCGCTTATTACTTTTAGTTTATCTTATAAGTGGAATTAATGGATTTTAAGTTTTTTCTTTATTATCATTGTACTGACTCCAGCACATCAAGCTACTACAATCTGTCAAATTTCTTTAATAGATTTTAAACTTTATCGCTAAAGCATAAGGCTCAAAGTTGGGTGCGTCTCATAACGTATAAACTCATTTGGTCTAATTTCATTTTATTATCGTTCATAAGATATAATCAACGTGAGATATACCAACTGTTGATATAATTTCTTTACATATAACATTTATTTATTCTAAAACTTAATTAGTATAACGTTGTTTGATATAACTTTTATGTAATCGAAAATCATTTGGTCTAACGTTTAATATGTATATTGTTTATTTAATTGAAAATCATTAGGTCTAACGTTTAATATAATATTATAAGTTTCAGAAGCGGAAATTCATTAAAAAAACAAATTATAACAAAAGAACCATTTTTACTTCATAATTACAGTTTAATCAAATCACAATCAACAATTTACTTACAATTTATCAACACTTAGAATCCACTGAACGAAATGTAAGTTTTATCACGTTTAATTAAACTCAAATGGCTTACGTAACTTTGCGACTAGCTGATGATTCACACGTCCGTCCAGTCCGAGCGCCGAGCAGCAAAAAGGGCCGAACTGTCCCAGCACCTTGCTTTTATAGGCGAGGTAGGGGGTAGTTACCGACGTAAGAAGGGATTCTCCTTACACGGCCTCTCCTGACGAGGTGTCGTCCTCGGCACAAACTCCTGGGGTGGCCCGGCTAGGACCCGCGAGTGGAGAGGTCAGCGGCTCGACCTCCTCTTCGCCAACTGGTCGAGGCGACGGGTCGAGCACAGTAGGAGACTCAGTTTGTCCAGAGTCGTCATCAGTATCTTCATCTGCAAGCAAAATTCTTATTAGAAGCTATTGAAGCAATTTTTATAAAAGCGTTCAGCTTCTCATAAAGTTTCACTCATCTTCAGCCAATTAATTCATTCATCGTTCTTTCAAATAGTTCATAAGTTTGTAAATAGACACACACATCCATCTTTCTCAAACCAAAAGCAAAGCAAAAGCATTGTCCTGTATGTGTCCAGTGCGCAAGCACCGGTTCTTCGCTGCCATATTGCTGTCCGCGACCACGACCAGCATTCAGCTTCCGCCACCTGCAACATGGTCTACCAACCCGTAGACCCGCTTGATACGCAGACCGTATTCATACGTGCAAGCTGCTTAACACGCAGACCGTATTCATACGTGTAAGCCGACCCATACGCTGATCGCAATCATGCGTAAGAGCCCACTCGATACGCAGACCGTATTCATACGCACGAGTTCTCTCAACACGCAGACCGTATTCATACATGTGAGCTGCTTAACACGCATACCGTATTCATACGTGTAAGCCGACCCATACGCTGATCGCAATCATGCGTAAGAGCCCACTCGATACGCAGACCGTATTCATACGCACGAGTTCTCTCAACACGCAGACCGTATTCATACGTGTGAGACCACAAATTGACCGTACATGGTCCAATTAATACAGCTACGTGTGACTCGGCAACAGGTGCCAACACGATCGGCGACACAAATGCGCCTGCTGCCGGTGGTACTGCAGTACAATGCAGCAGCCAACATATCACTTCTGTCAAAGAAAAACGATTTTATTATTTTTTTATGTACCGCCGAAAATAGCCCGCCAAACCTAAGAGTTTGCGTACTTGCTTTAAGTTTTCAGGTGGCAAGGTGTTAACCAGGGCTCCTACTTTTCGTGGACTCGGCCTAACCTGACCCTGACTAACTAACCTCCCTAGATATTCTACTTCTCGTAGCCGGGTACACTAGACTCCATAGACCGATGTCGTTCCGACGTGTTAAGGACTATCGGTTCCTTAGCTTTTTGTAAAATTTCGCTGTTCTTGGGGGTAGGACTCGTTCGAACCGGGGGCGAAGGAGTACAAGTGCGCTTTCTATTGACAATATTGCTACACGAACGATCCTTACTACGCGAATCGCGCCTATGCCTAGTACGCGATCGGTGCCTTTCGGGACTACGAGAATCGTGCCTATCTCGGTTACGTAAGCCATCTCGCGAAGTACGACGACTCCTACTTGAATCGCGGTACGATTTACCACTACTGCGATCATTTGACCCATGAGATCGACGACGTTTGCGGCCGCGTGACCTATCCCGAGTATGTGACCGTCTGTTACGAGTACACGAGCCTTCACGCCCCATTATCACAAAAACAAGCAAACAAAATGATCGAATAAAAATAAAAGTGATAAGGTGGGTAGTTGTAAAACATAGAAAAAATGGTTTTTCTGTTCAAAACAATTTATAGCTACAAAACGTTATCTAAGTGGGATTTTAAAAGTTCTCTATCCCACTTCTGATATAAGTTTCAGAAGCGGAAATTCATTAAAAAAACAAATTATAACAAAAGAACCATTTTTACTTCATAATTACAGTTTAATCAAATCACAATCAACAATTTACTTACAATTTATCAACACTTAGAATCCACTAAACGAAATGTCACTTTATCACGTTTAATTAAACTCAAATGGCTTACGTAACTTTGCGACTAGCTGATGATTCACACGTCCGTCCAGTCCGAGCGCCGAGCAGCAAAAAGGGCCGAACTGTTTTTTTTTTTTTTTTATAAATGGCATCTCGTAGTTGACATTGAGAGGTCGTGACTACTTAACCGGACAATCAGGGCCGAACTGTCCCAGCACCTTGCTTTTATAGGCGAGGTAGGGGGTAGTTACCGACGTAAGAGGGGATTCTCCTTACAATATATAAAAAACGTCATTATGGTTAACACCCCGACGAGTACCCCGACTCGGATAGGTTAGGTTAGAAGGCTAAGGCGGGAGCGAAGCGGAGCGGAGCTCCCGCCTTAGCCTTCGTGGTTATTTTTTTTTTAACCACCCAGAAATAGGAGCCCCGCGAAGCGGGGCTCCGTCGATCTATCTTAGCGCAGTTGGTAATCGGTTACTAGTTATGTTTAATATCTACTTAGGTTGCATATGCCATGCATATTTAAAGCGTTCGGCCAGTCGCCGCCTAGCCACTGAAGCGTTAAGTATGTAATCAATTTGGTTTACTTTAAGCTTTACTATGGATGTAATAATTATGAACTATGAATGACAAAACAAACATTTTCATCGCCAATACAGAGCTAGTTTAAATTCGGCCGATTCATAATTATATTTAGGTTCATGTTTTAATTTGTAGTCCCCCTAGCAACTTGGATGAAGTTTCATCTCTGTATGATTGTATCCCAGATGTCTGTTTACAATGCCCTAAAACATGTTTCGAAATGAATGTTTATAGAACGTTTATTGCACGAAAATAGCACAATAAAGTTGAGTTATCTAAACATTTCAGTGGCGCTTGTTTACCCGCACCGACAATGTTTGAGGCGTCGCAGTTAAAAATGTAACGTTATTACAACAACAAGAAATTTAGAAATGTCATAAAACAACTAAACTTTTCCTACACGTAAGCACCTCCAGCAAACCTATCGAGTGCTCGGAGATTGACCAGCTGCCGCGCCGTGCATGCGCGGCCCGCGATCAAGCGTGTATGTCAATCTCTATCCGGGAACAAACTCATCTACAACTTGGACACCATGCCACCAAATCCTCATGCCCGTCTTACTAACATTAAGTCGTCTAGTGTTAGTGCATTACGCTTATTTTCAACACACACACTGCTACAAATATACATATAGGTAGCTTATAAGTGCTTTGCTGGACAAAAATGCAGTAGCTGTGGTTTAAAAGTACTGCAACTATGATGCAGCTGCCTTGTCCGAGATGACCCGTGCATCCGCTGCATCTCAGTAGCGTGGCTCTGCGGTTTGACATTGTGACAGTGAATCGCAGATCCAGTTCGCGCAAGCTGTTGGCCTGGGCGCGCGGCCTTGTCGCCCGCTATCAATGACGCAACTCTTACGCTACTGTTTGTTTTCCCAACTAGCGTCTCGCCCCCGACCCAACACGTGGGTTGAGCTGCTAGCTAATTGTTACTGCACCCCTATAGCTACTAACATTATATTAGTTATTCAGACTATCGAGAGAGGCGAGGAGCATGTCGCGCTAGAATACACATTAATAGGAGATATTGATAAAAGGAGTTGTATTAACAAGTGGGTCACGTGCGGCTGTATCGGTGCTCATCGGAAACATTTCGACGCCGCCTCCTCTCCGCAAGGAGCACTCGTCCTTTACACACGTACAGCTCCGTGGCCCTACGTGGGACAACCAGCTACCTATTCAAATTATTGACTTTATTTTCGCTCCGCTAACATAATTAAAAGCATACTCGCAACACATTATAATGGAGGTAATACATTTTACATAAACCTCGCCTCCTCGCCTCCAACGATTACCAGTAGCGTACAATAAAAACAAATCTCGTGTTGTTTAGTTCGCCGCGCCGCGCCGGCTCGTAAAAAAGTGAAGTATGAACAGTTGAGGTGGCAGTAACCTCACGTCATTGTCATCGTCACTAGTCACACATGAACTACGAACACTGCTCCTGCTAAAGGCGCTGTCGGTGTGTAACTGCAGCAGTACCCTGTTCACCAGCGACATTTCCAATAGTAAAGGCTCAGTTGGCTTTATTCGCCGACGACACTGCCATTTATACGGGTCGCTGTCAGGACTCTATCGCTCGCACTCTCCAGACTCCGCAAGCGTCTTAGGCGCTTGGTTCCGGAAATGGAGAATCGAGATCAACCTCGATAAAGTCCGGCGGTTCTCTTCTCGAAACCGCGTCGACTCGCCCATGTTCCAATAACTATGGCAAGCCGATCCCTTTGGGGAAGCAAGCTAAATACTCAGGTGTTAACCTCGACTACTTTAAGCCTTTTGTGAAGTGTATCTCTGTTGTTGAGATGTATTCGCAACAGAGATACACTTCACAAAAGGCTTAAAGTGTCACCAAACAACGAAATCCTCCATATGACCTATAAACCTTACAGAAATTTCTGTAATAAACTCCTAAAAAAGCCAAAAGGCAATACGACAGCGAACAACTAAAAAATGCAGGAAAAAATTCTAAGGCGCTCTGGACTGTAATAAAAAACATAACTTACTCTACCAAATCAAAGCACTCATCTACTCAACTATTACTTAATTCACATTCCCCAATTGATTCATGTAACAAAGTAAATGATTTTTTCGTCAGTGTCGGAAAGGAGCTCGCTGATAGAATCACCGGAAATACTGTGCAACCATCACAAACGACCTCGTCACAGACTCCTACCAGCTTGTCTTCCTTTGTCCTCGAAGAAACCGACAATGATGAGATCATGAAAACTATCAATTCCTTAAGATCTAGTGCAGCAAAGTTGGCTGGGACGGGATCTCACCTACCATTTTGAAAAGGTACTCTGATACTCTGGCACCTATTATATGCCATATTTTTAATCTCTCTTTTCAGACCTCCGTCTTTCCCACATTATTAAAAAGGGCAGTTATTCACCCCATCCTCAAGGGCGGCGATGAGAAATTAGTTAACAACTATCGACCAATTGCAGTGCTAAGTGCTCTGTCCAAAGTAATGGAACGCCTCATTAATAAGAGGTTGAGAGGTTATTTAGAGCACTTTAATCTTATTTCACCACGGCAATTCGGTTTTCGCGTAAAAAAGTCCACCTCTGACGCTGTACACGAACTGACTACTTTTATTGTTTCAAACCTTAATAATAATAAAAAAGTACTTACAGTATTTTTAGACCTCGCGAAAGCGTTTGATACCGTTCCCATTAAAACCCTTCTACAAAAACTCGAAAACATAGGTGTCAGAGGTCCACAACTCCAATTCTTTCAAAGTTACCTCACAGGTCGAACGCAGGTGGTTAAAATAGGAAACACCGTTAGTAACGAGCTTCCTATTGAGTACGGGGTGCCACAAGGGAGTATTTTTGGTCCTACACTCTTTCTGGTTTTTATCAATGACCTCTGCAATCTAAGTATTCCAAATTATAGTATTGTAACTTATGCAGATGATACCGCAATAACTTTCTCCGCGGACTCCTGGTCAGAACTTCAAATTAAAGCTCAAAGGGGTCTCGACTCCACTCTTGACTGGCTTTTGGCTCACACCCTAACAATCAACACAAGCAAAACTAAATATGTATATCACCTTTTCTATTAGTTCAAAATCCCAGCCAAAAAATAATCTAACACTCGCAGCTTACTCATGTCTTAAACAAACTACACCAAATTGTAACTGCGCTCAAATAGAGTCTGTAAATATAAATAATATTAGATACTTGGGCGTAATCTTAGATAATACCTTAAACTTTAAGGCCCATGTGGATGTATTGACGGGCAGAGTACGTAAGTTTGGGTAAGTAATAGATGATATAACAACAAAATCTCTAATATTTACAATATATAACAACGGAACCTATAATTTTATTTAATATAGCGATTAGTTAATATAATGAACGATTGATATAATTTTAAAATAACTAATTTTCATAAGCATGACATACATTAAATATAAAATCGTTTGACATACCACTCAAAAGATATAAAACTTATTTGGTCTAATTAAACCATAACTTTGTATTTTGTTTAAGAAATATTTAAAAGTATTTTTTCTTTGTTTTATTCTTTGTAAGTTCTATCGTAGTTATAGGTAATAGTCACCTAAGTAGATATTAAACATAACTAGTAACTGATTACCACCTGCGCTAAGATAGGTAGACGGAGCCCCGCTTCGCGGGGCTCCTATTTCTGGGTGGTTTAAAAAAAAATAACCACGAAGGCTAAGGCGGATGTACATTTCAACCGCGCGGCCAACTCATAATATTTGACGAAACTTTGCCAGGAATTAGTGCTAATTTGTTACTTTACACACCCCTTTTCGTGAATTCGTTACAAAAAAAACTAAGACGCTATGACAAAGAATAGTTGGCCGCTAGAACCGCCACTTGCCGTAATCATCGCCCGTGATTACACAGAAACTATATAATACAGATAGACGAATGATGCATCAAAAGAAAGGTCTTAATTTGTTCAATTTGTTACAAAATTTAAAAACGTCATAACGTAAATAAACAAAAAGTTACGCAATATTTAGTTCTCAGGTTATGAGTAGGTAGGTATCTCACCATAAATATCAAATTAATAGAGGCTAATGTGTATGGACAATTAGTTACTAATTTGTTACAGCTAAAAACAGAAAAAAAATACTAGAAAGTAGGTTCAATAATTTGTTAGAGTCGATTTTAGTTGGCCGCTCGGACGGCAAAATGCCTAAAATACAATGGCGTTTATCTCGTTATAAAAAGTAGGTTTAAGCTAAGTTTTAGTACTAATCGCCAGGTAACGTAACATAGTTTGGATAAATATGACGAACATAACTGCAGCATCCATATTTTAGAATATATTTACAATAAATAGTAGTATGAAACCGTGTGAGAGTAGGGTGACCATGATTACATTAGTACCTACGAAAGCATGTTTTTAATTTTGTACTCTGTTCGAACGAATATGCGGTTCGTTTTGCGGCCATATTGATGTCTATTGTTCTTAATTCTTTAAAGTATTTAGGTAGGTACTGATAAAATTATCGTTTCTTTGACTTTGCGCAGGTGTTTTATGATGGGAACGATTCCAGAAAAAGGATCTCTTTTGTTTCCAAACTTGTTAAAAATATTTGTTGCAAAGGGTTTGCAAAGCGATTATTTTTTGTTGTGAATATTGTCATTACTGTGCAGTATTTTGTGGTGTGTGTTCGTACGTATTTAATTCCCGTGATTTTCATACTACTAAGTTATTGAGACAATTATTACTAAATCCAGAAGTATCTAAAAGTGCTTAGCTATGAGTTGTGCACACTTATACAGGGTTATTTTGCAACCACCATCCAAATTTTAAAATCGAGGACTTTTAATTAACTTATTTTCATATGTGAAACATTATAATCAAATAATAACAAAAACAAAAAAAAAACATTCAAAAGAAAATATCCGAAAAATAACAGAATGTAGAGAGACACAGCAAGGTTATTGACCTCGCTCGCTGCGAGTGCGACTGATGTAGGTACCTACGCGTTCTTAAAAGGGTTGATTCCAATTTTCCCTTCATACTTTACGGGCTTAGGACCGACATAATAAAATAAGGAATGTGAAATTATTAGTTTTTATTATGGCGTATTTAAAAAATTGGAATCAACTAGCTATTTACAATAATTAAACTTACCAAATAAACTCGATTAACCTACAAATCACGTGTACTTCAGCAATTGTTCAAAATGGAGTCCGTTTCTCTCAATACACAAACGTGCACGTTTTTCTAAACTATTTTTTAATAAGTTTAAAGTATCTGTTTGATTTTTAATGTCATTAAATGCTATTATTATTTTACTACGGAGGTCCTCAACACTTTGTGCTTCTTCAACGTAAACACGTCTTTTTACTTCACCCCATAAAAAAAAATCAAGCGGAGTCAAGTCTGGTGACCTGGGAGGCCATGGTACAGGCCCTCCGCGACCAATCCATCTATCGCCATACTTATTATTTAAAAAGTCACGCACTGCACTTGTGTAATGAGGTGGTGCACCGTCATGCTGATAATAATGATTGTTGTAGAATGAAAGTGGCACCTCGTCTAGTAACTCTTCAATAACACCACGTAACATGTTTAAATAATTCGTACCCGTCAAGCGTCCTTCAATAAAAATCGGTCCCACGATAACATTACCAATAATACCCGCCCAAACATTTACACTAAAACGCACTTGGTGGTAGTTATTTCTAATAACGTGGGGGTTGCTTAACGCCCAATAATGTTCGTTTCGGCTGTTATAAATTCCGATTCGCGTAAATAATGCTTCATCGGTCCACAAAATGTTACAATTAATGTTTCTTAACAGCCATTCACAAAACTCCATTCTAGCGGGTCCATCGTTATCATGAAGAGATTGCACTGGTTGGTAATGGTATGGGTGATAACCAGAAGAGTTCAGCAGCTTCCACACGTAATACTGACTGACACCGAAGCGCCGAGCAGCTTCGTTAGTGCTAGCGCAGGGGTCACGTTCGAAAAACTCGAGTACAGAATTTTCGACTGCTGGTGTTATTTCGTTATGACCGCCATGACTTGTTGCATGGGCTGGTGTGGTAAACTGACCATAATCTAACAACCTTTGATTTGCTGCTAAAATTGTTTGTCTATTAGGCACTCGCGAATTAATTCCTCGTCTTTGTAAACGCGGTAAACTTTCTGTACGGTACATTCTTTGCGCACTATTTAAACTTTCGCCACTTAAAAGATAACACCTGACCATTTCATAATACTCTGCATTAGAATAAAAAGTCGCCATGTGTGCGATGATGATCGAACGGAATTCTGAAGCGAAAATGCAGCGAGAGTGACAAAAAAATATGGCACACGTTCACACGTAACTAGGTCACGGTCAACTGACAGCCGGCGCGGGCGCAGGGCCGATCGGGGGCTGCGCGGGTTGCGACGTGTGAGGGAGGGGGGCGTAGTCCATGGTTCTTTCCCGAATTTTGAGGTAAGCGCGTGTGCGGTCATACAGTTCAACGACCTATTGTTCAACTGTATTTATTCCACACGTTGTGATTTTAGTAGCGGATAATGGTGAAAATCATATAATTTTTTTTATTTTTTTTTATTTCATTAATTGATAAGGTTATCGATTCTAAATCATTTCTGAAAATTTGGATGGTGGTTGCAAAATAACCCTGTATGTTGGATTTGTTAATGTAGAACTCACCACCAAAAAGTGTATTGCAGAGGAATCCAAATCAACTGCGGTAAGTTTAATTTTTACAATTTTATGATGACTTGAATAAAGTAATAAACTGTAGTACGTATTATAATACCTTCGGAAATATTACCTAAGTATCTATAAAAAGACATGAAATTCGTCTCTGCCACATTTTAATGTGATTTCACTTCACTTCACATGTGGTCGTCTCGAAGAAGTCTTAAAAATATTCTTAGCTTAATTACTTGAATTAGCTTTTAATTTACCTGTATAATATTATTGTATCGTAAACATACTCCTTTCATTATTTAAAAAGTAATATTTGGCGCCAATTTCAAATCGGAAATCACGGCGTTTAAGTATTCTTTTTTCTAAACCAAAGACAGAGCTCCATTTAAAGGGCTCTTACGTTCCATCCAATCGCAAGCCTGCTTTTATAGTATATGCGTTTCCCGCCAATTATCTATAGTAAAAGAGTGACAATTCAGCCCACGCACGTTTCGTGTTTTCAAAATGTAAATACGTAAAATTGAAATTAGCAAACTTATCAACGCGTGTGTATATATTATAAACTGCTATAGTGATTCCCTAGGGAAGAATTAACTGTTATTTCACTTAACTTGTGAACATTCTGTGACAAAGTGCACAGCGGCAGCGTGCATCTTGCATCTCGAGACCTAGATCCAGGCAACCTCTAGTGACGAGCGTAATATCCAATGTAAGGATTTCTATCTTAAGGACCAATGTTGGCATTAATCAATTAATTTTTTAATCAATTAATTAATTTGATTAATTTTAATCAGATTACATTAATCACGATTAGAATAATCATGATTAAAAAAGTAATCTTAATCATGATTATTGACGTTAATCATTAATCACTAATCATTAATTGATTAACTCGATTATAAACTAATACATCCATCAATGTTATTAATTCTATATAAAAGAAATGATGGAAAATAATGACACACATTTCTTAAAATATTTTTATTAATTACCTATTCAAAAACAAAAAAATAAATTCTAACGTTCAAATACACTGAATTCTAATTTTGAAGAATATTTTCAATCAACTAACCCCCGATCTTCACATTTCTGATTTCTTGATGTTCAAGTTACATTTCATAACTACTTCTTTTTCAAATAAGTCGTCAGATAATTTGTGTGACCTAGGTTTATTTAGCATAGTTGCAAAAGAAAACATTCTTTTTACCGAGCCAGAGGACCGGCATTGGTGTATTGTTCTTAATAAATTACTGCTTTTGAAGTAGCATATTTATGTATTGCATAAGCTGCTGGTGTTGCTCTTCCAATAAATTAAATGAATGAACAAGTAGTTAATAGTTAATCAAATAATCAAATTAACGATTAAAGATTATGATTAATAATCTTAATCATTTTAAATTTGATTATGATTAATTAATCTTAATCAAATTTTTTGATTATGATTTTTAATCATTAATTTTAATCGTTAATCAGATTAACTTTGGGCCAACACTGTTAAGGACAGATTCTTAAGCGCTTTAACTGTTCTCTACAATCCGGTGGCTGCTCGCAAACGAAAAAAATCTCCTTTTGAAAATCTTATTATTTCATAATAATTATGTATTGTCGCTGATAAATGAACGTGGAAATGAAAAAAAAAAATGACATCGTTAATATTTATAAAAATCGGAGAAATCTTTTAAAATAACTCGCTACATCTTTGTCTGTCAAATAAGGACGACTTTTCTTAATTATAGAATAATTTATTACGTTTACGTTTCTTGCCCTTAGTATGTAAGTACTTACATAGCAATAATTTGTAGTATGTATATTTTGTGTGTGATGCAGTCAACGGACATTAGACCTTTGTATTCATATTATCAATTATCTTTTAAAATAACTCGCTACATCTTTGTCTGTCAAATAAGGACGACTTTTCTTAATTATAGAATAATTTATTACGTTTACGAAAACATGCTTTCGTAGGTACTAATGTAATCATGGTCACCCTACTCTCATACGGTTTCATACTACTATTTATTGTAAATATATTCTAAAATATGGATGCTGCAGTTATGTTCGTCATATTTATCCAAACTATGTTACGTTACCTGGCGATTAGTACTAAAACTTAGCTTAAACCTACTTTTTATAACGAGATAAACGCCATTGTATTTTAGGCATATTGCCGTCCGAGCGGCCAACTAAAATCGACTCTAACAAATTATTGAACCTACTTTCTAGTATTTTTTTTCTGTTTTTAGCTGTAACAAATTAGTAACTAATTGTCCATACACATTAGCCTCTATTAATTTGATATTTATGGTGAGATACCTACCTACTCATAACCTGAGAACTAAATATTGCGTAACTTTTTGTTTATTTACGTTATGACGTTTTTAAATTTTGTAACAAATTGAACAAATTAAGACCTTTCTTTTGATGCATCATTCGTCTATCTGTATTATATAGTTTCTGTGTAATCACGGGCGATGATTACGGCAAGTGGCGGTTCTAGCGGCCAATTATTCTTTGTCATAGCGTCTTAGTTTTTTTTGTAACAAATTCACGAAAAGGGGTGTGTAAAGTAACAAATTAGCACTAATTCCTGGCAAAGTTTCGTCAAATATTATGAGTTGGCCGCGCGGTTGAAATGTACATTAAGGCGGGAGCTCCGCTCCGCTTAGCCGCCTTAGCCTTCTAACCTAACCTATCCGAGTCGGGGTACTCTGAGTCGGGGTGTTAACCATATTGACATTTTTATATACATATATTAAACGTTAGACCTAATGATTTTCGATTACATAAACGTTATACTAATTAAGTTTTAAAATAAATAAATGTTATATGTAAAGAAATTATATCAACAGTTGGTATATCTCACGTTGATTATATCTTATGAACGATAATAAAATGAAATTAGACCAAATGAGTTTATACGTTATGAGACGCACCCCGTAAGTTGATGATTATTTTCAAAACTCTTAGAATTGTAGCTAACCAATTTATTATCCGCAATGTCTACTATGCGCTCTGTCAGTCAATATTATCTTACTGCATTTCTTGCTGGGGTGGTGCTTCTAAAACAACATTACTTCCATTGGAAATTGCGCACCGAGCAATATTAAAAATTGCAACCTTTCGTACTATTTTTTTTTTATATTTATTAATCAAAAACAAAACATAAATAAATCCTTGTTGAACAGTTAAACATACCACACAAACCATCGCGGCTAAAGATTTAATTTGTTCCCTTCCACAGCCCCGCTCCTCCTATTATCTTGGCCCTTTCTTGTACAACAAAATTAATGCAAATATTTCAGTATACTGTTTATCCGTTCAGGAATGTAAATCAGCAGTCCGCTCCTTCCTACTAGACAAAACGTATGACGAAACTGAATCTTTTCTCCCACACTGAATCTTTTTTTCTATTACACTATCATAAGTATACACGCTTCACTCATTTCTCAAAACACCACACACACACACACACAGCACACTTACCCATATCTAATATAGACTTTAATACTTTTAGGCATATTCGATATTTGTTTTGTTTTATGTTATTAAAACTAATAATATAATATAATAACACTAAGCAATTGATTTCTCCATTCTAGAGGGATACGGCACTGTTTCTCTTTACTACAGGCTATTATGTAGCCTATCTAAGAGGACAGTACCCCAACCATTTTTGTTGTATACCAGTGTTCAATTGTAGTGCAACTGTTTTTAATGTATTTACTGCAACACCTTTTATGCAATAAAGTTTTATTATTATTATTACTACCATCGTACTTTCAGTGAGCACATAAAGACGGCTCGTTCGCGCGCCTCTTTCGCTCTCAGTAGAGGCTCCACTTCATACTGACCGCCTGCAGCAAATTGTCACTCAAGTGCAAATTGCGCCTCTACACCGCGGTGTCCGTCCATCAAGACCTATGCTCGCGTCGTCTTTGCACACGCTAAGCCTCACCATCTGCATAGAATGCAGACCCTCCAGAACTGTTTCCTAAGAAAGGTCCCGGGAGCCCCATTCTATGTCCGCAATGAGAGTCTAAACTTAGATCTCAGAATGCCCACCGTTCAGCAGTACATGAAATGCCTTTCCAAGCGTTTCTTTGATACTACTATAAAGCACCCCAATCCTCTAATTGCGGCGGCCGCCCGATACTCCCGCATAAGTAGGATTCGTCGACCGAGGCATACCCTTACCATCCCCGACGACGCCACGACACTCCTATAGGAGAGTAGTAAGGCCACCAGTACTCAGAAAGTACAAGTCCCGACAGCCGCCCATCCATGCTCGCCGTCGAGACCCGCCTCGGCGCCCCATACCATGTCCGCCCCGACCCTTGCTCGAGCCAGCCCGCGTCGCTGAGCTGTAGTTTTAAATTCGCCCCTAAATAATTCCGATCCAGCCTGTCCCTTACTGCCCTCTCCCAGCGATGCGACGCTCTAAGCCGAGGTCCGTACCCCACAGGAGGTGCCCTTAGCGTGTAGTCGCTTAGTTTTAAAGTTTAAGCCCTGGCTGGAGGCCTTAAATTATGGAGATATCCACAGGCAAGCCCGGTTAAGCAGACGACAACCTCATAGGTTGAACTGCGAGATGCCATTCAAAAAAATAAAAATAATATTAGTACAGTGCACATGCGGTTGACCGGTCATGATGTACATCATCGGCGTCGCTCAGACGCTGCACGCTGGCAGGTAGTAGCAAGTGAGGCGAGTACCGGCGCTACACTTTCTCCGATTCAACAGATGCATGCCATGCTCGATTTTTTAGCGCGTTGTATCCAATCAGTAACAAAGTATCGAGTAGCGTGTTGTTGCTCCGAGGCAGTGTTGCCATGTCCAAAATCTGGTCGACGGTGATACTCCTCAAAAAATACGGTAGATTTTGTGAAATTACGGTGAAAGGACTAGGAAAAATACGGTATAAAGTACGGTGCAATTACGATAAAGAAAACAATGGTTTTCGAGCTCAAATTATGATTTAATAAAAAAAGTTAGTCAAAACATTGAAGTACAGACGCCAGCACATCAACCTACTACAATCTGTCAAATTTCTTTGATAGATTTTCAACTTTATCGCTAAAGCATAAGGTTCAAAGTTCATTGGGAAAATCTGACAGTTTCGGGTAGCTTGATGTGCTGGCGTCTGTACAATAATAATCAACCAGAATTAGTCTGAATCTGACACTATAACCCCATTCTCGTTTTTGTAGATATTCTGATTCAATTTTTTAATAATTTCTTCATCAGGTTTAAAATGAAGAAAGTTTTGGCCGTGCCTTTTGTTAGCCTGTTGTGTTAATAGATTTCCTTTTATCGACCTTGCTATTAGTTTCTTTTTTTAGTTTTAATATCATTTACTTTCCTAAATATTCGCTCACATTCTGCATTAGAATGCGGCAACGATAAAATTGCAAGCATGAATGAAGGTAATCTCTCAAAAACCTTTCTGCCTTCATTATTTATTTGGGAAACTTGCTGCCAAAATTTGTCAGGTGAATGCTGACTTGCATCTAAATGATTTGGCAAATGAAGAAGTAGCCTGCGCCATTGGTCAACGAGTTCTTGCTGTTCAGTTAACGTCTTAGGGGTCAATCTAGGGTCAATATTATTATAATTTTAACACATATGCAGATACGGTAGATTTTGTCACCGTTGTTATGCTTTAACGGTAGGTGGTAAATTTTTGCTGAGTACGGTGCACATACCGTAATTACGGTGCACATGGTAACATTGCTCCGAGGCATGCCTGTACATGCCTATTTGCTGGAGCGCCATTCAGCGTCATGCCTCTTTCGTTTAACACCGACCGTAATAAATTCATTCGAAGACATGTCATGTTTACTGTATCTAATTAGCAGGCAAATAAAAAACATGTTGTTGTTAAAAAACAGTTTGTTTATTAATTACTTATTTAATTTAGGTAATTGTTTTAGTTTCAATGGGTCCTGAGTTTAGGACTCATATCTGTATTAATATTATAAAGCGTAATATTATAAAGCGGAAGAGTTTGTTTGTTTGCTTGAACGCGCTAATCTCTGGAACTACCAGTCGGATTTGAAAAATTCTTTTTGCATTTGATAGCCCAATTCTTCAGGAAGGCTATAGGCTATTTAACATCACGCTACGACCATTAGGAGCCGATAAAAAGAAAAAGTCAGAAAGAACGCTAAGCAAAAACGAAGTAAGAGCGGGCAGGCGATGCGATGCGACGGGGTAGGTGGGGGAACAAGAAATTTCACGCGGACGAAGTCGCGGGCAGAAGCTAGTTGTTAATATTACTTTAAGAACCTTGTCACGAAGTGGTCCATTACTATCATCCCGAAAGACCTCTAGTGAACGTGACGAGTGTTCGGCAACGTAGGTACAGACGCCAGCACATCAAGCTGCCCGAAACTGTCAAATTTTCCCAATCAACTTTGAACCTTATTGGTGACGACGTTAGGTTGTTTATGCGTTGTAGATACTTTTGGGAGATTTTAATAAATGAAATGACGCGACTGTTTGCTAGCTCTGTATTGTGGCAACTAACATGCAAAACGATCGGACATACCGCCCACCAAAAGGACCGTGTCCTTTTACAAATACTTACTACTATTGCTACTTTTGTGGCTTAATAACTAACATAACGTTTTTTTACATTTCTAAACTGATCAACTCATTATAACAAATCTTTTATGTGGACTGTATGTAACAAAGAAATAATGACAGATTAACTAGTAGTAAATAAGTAAGTAGTAACCTAGGTACATGTCAGTTTATTTCATGTTCATAAGGCAAAGTAAACAGCATGACACATTAAGGTAAGTACCTACTCATCTATTTGTTTGACAACATCATTAGTTATTAGTTGTACATATTATTATAGTTTTAAGCAATAGCATGCAGGTGGTAAGTTACTTATCGTAAACTAGTTTAGGAACTTGAATTATTGAATGGTAAGTAATTATGTATGTGTACGTATAACATCTCAGTAGAATTAAGTAGTTAATGTAGTTAGTATAATAAACTTACATTGATAATTTAATGAATAGCAATATTTAACATTACGCAAACTTAGACGTAGACTAGGTTGTAGGTATATAACATAAAAATAGGCAAGTGTGTTAACAAACCTCTTAACAAACTTAGTTTCAAATAGAGTACAATCATTAATTAGGCATCTTTAGGTAGGAATATTAACTTAGATAAAGGTCTTTTTAATTCACTTTGTCCCTTACACTGCACTGTAACTACTCTAACTAAATTGTCTTTTCCAGGATGCAGCGTTTTTATTTTTCCCATGAGCCATCTCGTGGGTGGCAGGTTTTCCTCTTTGATGACAACAATATCTCCCACGGTAGGTGACTGGATAGCTGATTGCCACTTCGTCCGTTGTTGCAGAGTGTGCAGATACTCTGAATGCCATCTTCGCCAGAAGTCTTGTGTCATTCGCTGTACTAGTTGCCATCTAGTTAAAAGGTTGATGTTAGATTTTTCATAGTCATCATCAGGAACACTAAGTAATGGCTCACCTATCAAAAAGTGCCCAGGTGTGAGTGGTGACATCGTCTCAACTGTGTTGTCTAACTGGCATAATGGACGGGAGTTAAGACAGGCTTCTATTTGTGTTAGCAGTGTCGCCATTTCTTCATAGGTAAGTTTTGTGTCTTTGCTAACCCTTGCTAGATGTCTCTTTGCAGATTGCACTCCAGCTTCCCAGAGGCCCCCACAGTTTGGCATTCGCGGCGGGATAAAATGCCACGTAGTTCCATCGGTTGCTAAGTGTTCGGAAATTTCTTTAGAAATGCTATGTTCACCCACTTTGAAAAGGTCTTTAAGTTCTTTTGCAGCACCAACAAAATTGGTGCCGTTATCGCTGAACAGATGAATACATCGACCTCGACGTGCGACAAATCTCCGAAATGCAGCCAGGAATGCTTGAGAAGTTAAGTCTGTCACAGCTTCTAGGTGTATGGCACGGGTAGCCATACACACAAATAGACAGATGTACCCTTTAGTGGCATGATGCCCTCGTCCCTTTGATGTTCTTAATAATACTGGACCTGCATAGTCAACTCCGCTATTCAAAAAGGCACGCTGTAGACTCACCCTTTCTGCTGGTAATTCACCCATTAACTGGTTGTTTATTTTGCCTTTATTGACAATGCAAACCGTACAATTTCTTATGCACTTTCTTACTGCTGATTTTAAGTTAACTATCCAATAATTACTTCTTAGGTACGTCATCATGACTTGTATACCACCATGTAACGTTTGTTTGTGTGCTTCGTTGATCAACAATGTAGTGATATGTTGATTACTCGGTATTATTATTGGATTTTTGGTTGTGACTGGCAAATTAGCGTTTTGTAAACGACCTCCTACTCTCAGCAGATTGTTTTTATCTAAAAATGGTGTCAAGCTAATTAGTGAACTTGATTTTCTCACCTTGCCATTTTTCTTAATGTATTCTATATCTCTTTCATACACTGTCTGCTGATAATAATTTATGCAATTTTGCAAAATTGTGTTCAATTCACCAGTAGTTAAATAAGTACCCTTTTCATTCTAGTCAGATTAGAAAATCTTTCCCAAATTGGTTTTTCTTCATTTTCTTTATTTTTAATTGTGAAAGTACAAGATTTTATTTTTAACTCTAAATCTGTCTCTGTATTTTCTGATTTTCTCAAATGAACTTCACTTTTTGATAGCCATTCTGGCCCCTTCCACCACATCTTTTCCTTCTTTAGATCTACTAAGAACATTCCTCTGGATGCTATGTCAGCAGGATTTTCTTGTGATACAACATGATGCCACGGTGCGTTGTTTGTATTGTCTTTGATTTCCACCACTCGATTTGCTACAAAAGTCTTCCATTTTTGAGGTTCCCCATGAAGCCACGCCAGTACAATCGTTGAATCTGTCCAGCAGTAGGTTTGATTACAAGGAATTCTCATGGCTGATGTGACTTGTTTTAGAAGCCTTGCAAGCAATAGAGCTCCACATAGCTCAAGACGAGGAAGCGATATTGTTTTTAACGGAGCAACTTTGGTTCTTGATGCAATTAAATTTGTGAATACAGTACCATCCTGTTGTTCCACTCTGCAGTATACAGCGGCTGCATAGGCCCGAGTTGAGGCATCGCTAAATCCATGCAGCTGTATTGCTTTTATGTTGCTGCTGTACGAGTGTAACCATCGGTCTAGGGAAATCTGGTTGACATTCTCGAAATCCTTTCTTATCTTCAACCAGTCTGAGGTTAATTCTTCAGATAATGGTTCATCCCATTGTGTGCCAACTAACCATAGTTTTTGAATGAGCATCTTAGCGAGCACAATGCTTGGAGATATCCATCCTAATGGATCGTAAAGTTTTTGTATATCTGATAAAACGTTTCTCTTCGTAATGGTAGATGGAGGTGAAGGGAGACTGATTTTGTAAAGAAATTGATCAGTACCAAGATTCCATGCGATACCCAACGCCTTCACAGTACCATCTAGGTTTATATCAAGTTGGATGCTTGAAGAAATGTTGCTTGGATCCATCGACTTTATCAACTCAATGTTGTTTGATGACCACTTCTTCAACTCAAAACCTCCCTTGCTTAGCATAACCTTGAGTTGATTACTAGCTTCTATGGCTTCTTCAACAGTGTCACAACCCGACATTACGTCATCGACATAGAAATCTGACAAAACAATGTCAGCAGCTATTGGATAGCTATCTCGTTCTTCATGTGCGAGTTGGATCAAGGTCTTCACAGCTAGATAAGGTGCTGAAGTAGTCCCAAAGGTCACGGTAAGTAATCTATAATCTTTTACTTCTTCATTACTATCATTTCTCCACAGTATTCTTTGAAAATCGGCATCTTCCTTGTGTATCATGATCATTCTGTACATCTTTTGTATGTCTGCAGCGAAACAGATGGCGTGCATTCTCCAGCGCATGATTATACAACGTAGGTCTTCTTGAAGCACTGGACCAGGTAAGAGTTCATCATTTAATGATATGCCATTTGATCCTTTACATGATGCATCGAAAACTATACGGGTTTTCGTGGTTTCTTTTTCTTCACGCAGGACTGGATGATGGGGTAAGTATACTGATTTTCTTAAATATATTTCTTTTTCAGGTACCTCTTCTATATGACCTAAGTTTTTGTAGTCTTCGATAACCTTTTCATATTCCTCTTTCAACTTAGGCTGTTTTTTAAACCTTCTCTCTAATTGTATCAATCTTGTTTTAGCTATGTCTCTTGTATTTCCTTCAGTTGATTGAATACAATTTGTTTTAAACGGTAGTTTCACTATAAATCTTCCTTGGTTATTCCTTGAATATGTTTTGTGATAAATGTCTTCACATATTTGTTCTTCTTTTGTATTCTTTCGCCTTGTAGTAGTATCTATCTCCCAGAGAATTTTTAACATGTTATCGACGTCTACTTGGTGATGCATGACAAAAAATGAATGTTCTTTTTGTGTTGTATTTATTTCTCCAAATAATATCCATCCTAGGGTTGTTTTCTGTGCACATGGAGACCCTGGTGGACCCTTTATTAACTCTTGTTCGACTATTCGTGCATACTCCTTGACACCAAGCAGCAGATCTATCGGGCCTGGGTTGTTGTACTCTGGATCAGCAAGATCGAGACCCTCCAGGTGCTGCCAGTTGTGAACAGTCATTGTGTGGTGTGGTATTCTCGTGGTCAGTTGCCTGGACATGACGTAAGCTTCGACGTGCATGTTGAATTCTGGTTTCCTTCGCGATAATATGTTTAGCTGAACCACGTGTTTAATTGGTGCTTGCATAGAACCCACACCTGTTACAGTACCTTCAATTGATTTTCTTTGTAGCTTCAGTAATTGAGTTGCCTTTTCACTTATGAAACTCGCTTGTGAACCTTGATCTACAAGAACCCTTAACAGTGTCGCATGTCCATCTTTTCCTTTTGCTTTGACTAGTGCAGTTGCTAATAATGCTCTTCCAGATACTCCGATACCAACATGAAGAGTTGTTATGGCCTCCTTGTTGGCTTCTTGTTGAGATGTCGATGGTTGTATTGGTTCTGTCTCTGTGGTATCCTTCGACTTCTCTGATTTGTGAAGTAAGGAATGGTGACGTCTTCTACATACGCGGCAAGTAACTGGTACCTTGCATTTGTAAACTGAATGACCCGGAAGCAGGCAGTTGAAACAAAGCTGTTTTTCTTTCACATAATTGTTACGTTGTGTAAGGTCCATTTTAATAAATTCTTTGCAATGACATAAGGTATGCTTTTCACTACAAAGTGCACAGCTTTTATCTTTAACAACATTTGCGGCATGGTAGGATCGCTCTTTGACTGTACGATCTTTATTAGTTACGGGTTGAATCATTTCCAGTGTTCTAAATTTTGATTCCAAAAATCTTTTTAACTCTTCCCACGATGGCACTTCTTCTGACTTTTCCTTATAAGCAAAGGTTTCCCACTCTTTATGTGACTCCTGGTCCAACTTCTGAATCACCAGAAATATAATTAAAGGATCCCAGGAATCGGTGTTAATTTTCAAGTTTTTTAGGTTATTTATGCACTCTGTCGTAGTATCTAATAAAGTCTTCACACTATTAGCTGTCTGTGTTGTGATTTTCTTTTGATTAAAAAGTCTTTTCAAAACAGAGAACACAATAACACGTTTGTTGCCGTATCTGTCTTTTAACAATTGCCATGCTTGATTGTAATTACTGTCCGTAACTTGAATGTGCCGTAATATTATTTCTGCTTCACCGGTAACACTAGACTTTAGGTAATGCAGTTTTTGAACGTCACTGATTGAAGTATTTGTATGCACAAGTGATGTAAACATGTCCTGGTATGTGGGCCACTCCTCGTATTGTCCCGAAAAAGTTGGTAATTGTATCCGAGGCAATTTTACAATCGAACATTGCCCTTGACCACTAAATACTGAAGAGTGTGAGGTTTCCATTGCTGTTTGTCGCTGGTTACTCAACATATCTGTCAAGTCTGCTTGTAGACAAAGGTACAGGTCTTCAATGACAAAATAGTCTTCATTGAGAAAGTAAGAAATTTCTCCACGCTTTTCTCTCGGAGTACACTGTGTTAACATCTCATGAGCTTGCTTAAAGGAACTCCAATACTCTTCAATGCACTTCACTCTAGCCTTTATGTAACCGTCTGTAAGTCTCACTTTAGGACATTTTTTTAAGTTCGTTTGTGCTTTTTGAATCAATTTTGCCACATCTTCTAACGTATTCAAATACTTTTGTTGTTCCGAAGTTAACGTAGCCATGATTGTATCTTTTTATTATGTTACCTATTAAGTATCACTTGTGCTATGAACTCAACCACACTGTCCACGTTTTATTAAAATAATTTCTAACTTCTTAAAAAACTGCACAATTTTGCGTAAACAAGTCGTCTTATCTCTGGAATGCGGCTGCCTTTTGTTCTCAGCTCGCTCGGACTCCGATTCACTAACGACCCACAGATGTGCCAGTAGTAATTATGCGGCTCGATTTGCGACCATATGGTGACGACGTTAGGTTGTTTATGCGTTGTAGATACTTTTGGGAGATTTTAATAAATGAAATGACGCGACTGTTTGCTAGCTCTGTATTGTGGCAACTAACATGCAAAAC
The DNA here is from genome assembly GCA_963855955.1 of Luperina nickerlii. Taxonomy (NCBI): domain Eukaryota; kingdom Metazoa; phylum Arthropoda; class Insecta; order Lepidoptera; family Noctuidae; genus Luperina; species Luperina nickerlii. The sequence goes on from OY979671.1 coordinate 24,126,755, forward strand.
GATCGGACACTTATGCTTTAGCGATAAAGTTGAAAATATATTAAAGAAATTTGACAGATTGTAGTAGGTTGATGTGCTGGCGTCTGTACTTTATGTTAGGGCAGCTATACAAACTTATGGTTATTCATTTACAAATTGTGGTAGAATGTAAGTGCCCTCGTAAAAAATACTAAAATTGTACCTGGTTGAGAGCAGGTATTACTGTGGCACCCTGGCATGTGATTCCTGTTAAATAAATAACCCTGTACTACAGTAGAAACATATTTGGGTGATTTATACTATGTCTTGCTGATGAATTTGACATATTTGCGCAAATTAAAAAACATAAATAAAGAGACAAACAGAACATAATGGAACGCAAATAAAGTTATGGATAGTTGCGCACGATGATGTGAGCACCGTGTGACTGTGTGTGTGTGTGTGCAGACGCTGCCGCCGCAAGCCAACACGACGTTCAGCGTGGTGTACCTGGGGCGGCGCGAGGGGCCCGTGTCCGCGCACCTCTACATACACACCTCGCTCGGCGTGCACAAGTACCCCGTGAGTATACCACAAACCCAACCGCCACATGCCAACACGTCGTCCAGCGTGGTGTACCTGGGGCGGCCCGAGGGGCCCGTGTCCGCGCACCTCTACATACACACCTCGCTCGGCGTGCACAAGTACCCCGTGAGTATACCACAAACCCAACCGCCACATGCCAACACGTCGTCCAGCGTGGTGTACCTGGGGCGGCCCGAGGGGCCCGTGTCCGCGCACCTCTACATACACACCTCGCTCGGCGTGCACAAGTACCCCGTGAGTATACCCACATGCCTCAACTACGGTGTCTTGTCAGAGGCCATGATTGATATATTTTATCCCCTTTACTAATAAACGTATTATGTCAGAATTGTCAGATGAATAGTTACACACCGATTTATCTCTTTGAGTCGTCAGTAATTTGACTTTCGAAAGAAGAAGACAAAAAATTGTGTAAATATACAGACGCTATATAACGTTTATTAGTAAAGGGTATGCAAATTGACTGTCATCTTAAGGCGCTCAGCGGACATTTTGACCGCGAGAGAGGTCATCCGGCAAGCTAAAGCGGCGCGGTCGTTTTGTCCTTCGTGAGAGTTATGACATAGATTTCCATACGTTTTATCATCACGGACAAATTACCAATCGTCTGCTCCACGCTCAATCGTTAGTAAATTTTAGTCACAACTGTATGTTGTTTATTGTATGTAATGGCTATAACACGGTTAATTGATGTAGAGTGTCAATCTGCTTGACACTTAAGTTCACTGTACATAGATAGCTTGTCTAAAACATTGCAGTGGGGCTGTTTGTCGGTTAGTGTTGGCTTATTTTTTCATTAGTAAAGTCCTTGTTGTTGCAGGTGTCGGCGGTGGGCGTGGCCAGTGAGTGGGGCGTGTGGCCGCTGGTGGGCGTGCGCGTGCCGCTCAACGCCACCGTGGAGCCACTGCTCACCATTCACAACCCCACCGATCAAACTATACAAGTAATACACCTATACCACCAGTTGAAATGCTACCTATGAGCCCAGTATGTAAACAAAAATTGAGGATGCATTTCCTAAAAATTGTTTTCGGCGACATCAAATGTAGCTTCAACAATGTTGCGCAACTTTTGTTTACTATAATGAATACGAAATGCCACGAAAAATATGTCATATAAAATAAGTTGCCAAGCCTCACATAACGCTTTCACTGTTAAAAAGTTATTAGATGTAATGATTCGCCAGGCCCCTAACTCTAAACGTGTGCAGGTAAGCGAGGTGTACTCGTCGGGCGCGTGGCTGGGCCTGGCACTGCCGGGCGGCGGCGAGTCCGCGCCGCGCGGCGTGTGGGCCGTGCCGCCGCGCGCGTCGCGCCCGCTCGTGCGCCTGCGCATCGCGCCGCCGCCCGCCGCGCCCGCCGCGCACGCGGCCCATCCGCTCACAGCCTACATCAGGTACACTCATCAGTGGCGTGCGGTCTGTATAGGCAAAAAGACACTGCAGACCCTAGATCTAGTAGATCTAGATCTAGACCAGTTACTAATATTTTCAAGAATATAAAAAATATACTAAGTAAAAAAATATTCAAACTCCTAATGTAAATTTAATAGCAACGTTTATACTAGTACCGTTCTTACTATTTTTACTACGGCAGGCGTTCGTAATTCGGTCAACGCGAATAGGCAGCGAGTGACTCTGCCTAAAATTCATTCATAAATGTACGCATGTAGTGGTACAATTTCGTGTCTGTGCACTGCACACAACGATGCGGTATCAAGGCCATCTCCTGCCGCAGGAAATCGAGGAAACCCAAACACGGGCCAGCTCGTGAATCGTCTTCGTATTGGCTCATCTCAAGTATTATACGACCAAGTTGAATAAGTAGTTAGTTAAGTAAAATTTCGATTGACAAAGATGCTATTTTATTTGTCAACGTTTTACTTATCAAAATTTTAAAATTATAGTTTTTTTTATAGAGTCCATATTGTTTTTTTTCATGTGAAGTGCGCTGTAAACATAAGTTTATATTTTGATCGTTTTTTGTGATTAATTCATTTTGAAACGTAAATATTTAGGTTGAGTTTTTGCTAATTTTAATCAGTTTATTGTTTGTTTAATTCAAAATGTTGTTCGATTGTGAGATTTGTGTAGAAAATGTGTGTTTGTTAGAGGTTAAAAATGGTAAATTTTCGCAATTACCGTTTAATGAAAAGGTTCAAATTGTACCTGAGTTACGAGAATTAACCCAGCAAAGAGGTAATGTAACTCGTAAGTTTCATAGTAATAATTATGACACATACAACTGGCTGTGTGGTTGTGTAAACACAATTAAATTATTTTGTTTTCCTTGCTTATTGTTTAGTAGTTCGAGTAATTATTGGTCGAATTAAAACGCAAACAAACTTTTTATGACTATGTTATAAAATCATATTTAAAAAAGAATAGGCGCGAAGAGTGAATTTTAAAAGATAATAAATAAGTTGGTTTACTTATTTTTTTTAACTGTTAGCAAACCAGTAGTTTATTTACTTATTAAATATATTTATATAATGCAAATCAAATGAAGAGCCTTTTTCAAAGCCACATCGGAATATCGGATATCTCTCAAGTGACGTATTCTATAGTTATCACTCACTTGGATTAGATATTTGAGGTGGCCGAAATCTTTTATTTGCATCATTGGAAAATCGTCGTTACAACCTTTTAAACCCCTGGTGAGTTTTATCTTTACTAACTAGGGCAATTGCGACAGACTTTTTTTTGCGAAAAAAAAAAGCTGCCTACCCAGGCATAAAACCCTGTGCACGCCACTGACACTCATCATCATCGAGCACTGAGGTGCATGCGGGGGCCCTGTTAAGGAGGATCATATGATCTGCTCTTGGCCATTTTCCTGCTAGATGGCGCTGAAGTCGACGATTTTAGTTTATTTTGTTTTATCTGTAATTGGCACATTAGTAAGTCGTAGAAGTAGTAGTCGCGGTTATTGGACATTACACTTTATTGATTTGGTCATAGAATTGCCTCAAAATCTACAAAATTCGACATAAAGGTCCGAAATAAAATCTACCATTGAATACAGGTCGTTTACACACACAGAGGTAAGCGAGTATTTCCATACGTTTACAAGAATAGACCACTACGTGGCGTGTATTTCACCTTTTGACCGCCAAAGTCGTGTATAGACGACAAACCAAAATGTGCCCAGCACGCCACGGTCGCGACTGGGTGACTGAATTTTAAACGTAAATAAATGTCATAAAACAGCATTGTTTATTTATTTCCCTTGTTAATTATGTACCTTAACTCTTCTTCATTTATTTGAAGTCAACTGCTTTTGTCAGATTTCATGTATAGTAACATAAGATGACAAAAAAGAAAACCAGTCATAAAGTTCGAACACCTTAGTGCCCACGACGCCACAGTCACCATAACAGGACACGTAGTGATGTAGATAGCAGTCAATATAACAAGAATATCGACCTCGACGGCAACCTACGTTTATTTAATTTACTCTGAATTCTGCACTAATAAATAAATGAACTTTTATGTTTGAGAAATCAAGAAAATTTTATAATACTGCACTATACGCTCTTTAAAAGTCGAGTGTTAGTAGATTATCGATTAATTGTAATGACTGCAATGCCCATCTCTATCACACTGTTGTATTGTCTATGCCGGGAACGCCACAGTCGCCTATGTTTGACAGTCCCTTGATATTGATACCAAACGCGAAAAATTTTCAAATAGAGTAGTCCATTTATAAATTGCTAATAAATTCAATGACTACTTTATTAATAAAATACAACCCATCCAGTCTAGTGATAAAACTACACGGCCAATCCATAACAAAAAAAATTCGATGTTTATGGCACCCTGTACACCACAACAGACACAGAAAATTATCAGGGCCTTAAAAAACACAAATAGCGTGGGGTACGATGGCATATCAACCAAAGTAATAAAAGCTGTAGCATCGGAAATATGTGACCATTTGTCTTATATTATAAATTTATGTATTGTAGCTGGCACTTTTCCTGACGCACTAAAGATAGCGATCGTTAAGCCATTATTTAAGAAAGAAGATAGAGAGCTCATGGAATTCTACAGGCCTATTTCTCTGACCTATCTTCTCTAAAATATTTGAGAAAGTCATTCAAAAGTTGCTAAACGGTTACTTAGAAAAAAAAACAATATATTATGTAATGAGCAAAAGGGATGTCGCGAAAATAAGACTATAAATATGGCGATATACGACTTCTTATACACGGTATTGACAAAAGTGGACAAAACAACACCTGTATGTGCTATATTCTGCGATATGACACAAGCATTTGACCACGTAAATCATGACATTTTAATAAAAAAAACTTGACGCGTATGGTATAAGAGGTATTGTTCTTAATTTAATTAAATCCTATTTAGACAAAAGAAAGCAAAAGACAGAAATCACTAGAATTAATATAATAACGAAAAAGGAAGAGATATACTTATCCGATGAACGTCAAACTACTTTTGGTGTTCCACAAGGTAGTGTATTGGGACCTCTACTTTTTACACTATATATTAATGACTTGCCAAAATCAATTTCACACCCTATGACTTTATTTGCAGATGATAGTACAGTGACAATTTCTAGTAATAATAATGACATGATTCAATATAAACTTGACATTCACAATACCTTGACATCTATAATAAAATGGTTAAATAATAACAATTTAAGGATTAATTTAGACAAAACTAAAATCATACATTTTAGCCAACGATTAAATATAGAAAATATGGACATAAATATAGATAATAAAAATGTTGAAGTAGTGAATACTACTAAATTTCTTGGATTAATAATTGACAAAAGACTTGACTGGAAATCACAAATCGAAAACCTTTGCAAAAAAATTTGTAGTTCTGCATTTGCATTGCACTCTCTAGCTGCAGTGGTGAATGTAGATACCTTGATTGCGGCCTATCATGGTTTAGCTGCGTCTCACCTAAGATACGGTATCATATTTTGGGGAAACTACCGACGCTAACAAGGCATTTAAGGCCCAAAAGAGATGCATTAGATCTATGTTTGGGCTCAAAACGGTTGACACATGTAAACCATATTTTAAAAGGTACAATATATTAACACTCCCGTGTCTATATATTCTAGAATCTGCAATGTTTATTAAAACAAACCCGAATCTGTTCTCACGTCTACAGGACATTGTACCGCGTAACAGACGGGATATGACCATTCTTCGCGTCTACCCAGCGAAAACGGCACTCGTGCGCAAAAGTATCGTATGCATGGCACCTACTATATTTAACATATTGCCTAAACGTTGGAAGGAGCTGAATAGTAATGCATTTAAGCGCCAATTAAAAATGTTTCTATCGCAAAAAGCATATTATAATGTCGCCGAATTTCTAGCCGAAAAAGTTTTTGATTGAATAATTTTGACTTTTTCCTGACACTAAAATTAAATTTACATGACCACGGCTGTAATTTTTGACATAATTCCTGTAGTTTTTGACATTAATCTTGTAATTTTGACATCTATCTTGTAAATTTGACATAAATCTTTTAATGACAGACATGTAGTTACTTTGACATTATTCTTGTATTTGATTGACATTAAAGTTTTTTGCCTTAAATAATATAAAAAATAATTTCTAATTTGTAAAGTTTCTAAATCAAAACTTTGTAATTGCATTTTTCGATTTTTCGTATTGTAATATTGTTAATTCTTTTTATTGTTATGGAAATATTTGTACGCCGATACATACGGCTAAACATGATTGGACTCAAACTATATAATATCTTGCATGCTCTTGTATGTATACAATGTTTAACAAATAAAGAAATCTTATCTTATCTTTACTGTTATTAAATATTATTAATAATAATGGGGGGCTATAATACGAGTATGAGTAGTGAAGACTTATTAAATATACTGCTAGGAGTCGACAATGACCCTTGTATCATGGAAGACAGTGCGGAACTTGTATGGAAAATATGAAGTCGATGAGTCATTGTTCGTTGATGAGATTTAAAAAAAAAACGCACATCCGACCTCCGACTAGTAAATATTTATCTGTGGTGTTATAGCACTAGTGCAGTAACGTAAAGTAAAAAGCACGCGTTTCTAATACACTGCATTATGGACCTAATTAATAGCGGCTCATTAAGAGCCACTTAACGAGCAAGTGTGTTGGAAAAGCATTAATATTGGTTGAATTTGGTTGTTCTTTCAGAGAAACTTACATTTTATTACTTGACACTGTTGAAAGTACAAAACAATAAGAATAAAATATTTCGATATTATTAATAAGTATCGGTGTCGCACCTCTAGAGCAGAAGCGAGCAATTTCAAGAAATTCGTGCCAGCTGCGCCACTGTCGTCATAGAGTGACAAAAAATTACGTCATGATGGACAATAGTGCTGTGATGGTATTGACTTGGTTTTTTCGATTTCTGATTCTATTTATGGATTTAAATAGTAATAAACGCCGTAACTGTGACACAGATTATTACATTTATGTCATTAAGGACAAAGCGGGTTGAAATAAAACTCAATACAAGGTTGGTATAATAATCTTTATTGAAATTAAAACCCTTGTTAAAAAATATTGTCAGTTTTATCGATATAATTTCGGCATCACTACTATTTTATAGGTATTAAAGGATGAATTCGGAGCTTGGCGCCGAGGGCACGCTTTTTCTTTTTTGTCGTTACGGTCACAAGGTTAAAAAAATGAGCCGCCTGCTACGATATGATAGGAAAAAAATGAATAATGCGTTCCTTGCGAAGCATGTGTGGTGTGAATACTGTGCGTATTACTCACAACCTGCGTGCGTGTATGACCAGATTTATGAACGTAAACGAGACAAAAGGAGTATGTAAGGTATAGTAGGTGGCGTTCTGTAGTTTCTGCCTACCCCCATGGGAAAAAGGCATGAGTATAATGATAGGATAATAAGTCATATTTAGCTAGGCTGAGATCAGCACTTTTCGAATGTCAAAATTACAATAAGACAGTCCCCCAAAACACCCGACCTTCACCACTTCCAAGTGCTTTAGCTGAAAAGAAGAAGTGGCGCAACAAACTCCCCAGCAGTTCGGTTACAAAAACTTCAGTCTATACAGTTTATAAAGATAGTTTTATTTTATTATCTTACACTACTTAATCTATACTTCTATACTTTAATATTATAAAGCTGAAGAGTTTGTTTGTTTGTTTTTTTTGTTTGTTTGTTTGAACGCGCTAATGTCAGGAACTACTGGTTCGAATTGAAAAAATATTTTTGTGTTGGATAGTCCATTTATCGAGGAAGGCTATAGGCTATACATATAACATCACGCTACGACCAATAGGAGCGGAGCATCAATGAAAAATGATGCAAAAACGGGAAAAAAATATTCCTTTTGAGAGCTTTCGTTGCGTACGCTGCGTAAACGGTTTAAGTTACGCAAAAATCATGTATGACGGAATTGTTTCCCTTTAAAAGTTCTAAAAAAAAGTCCGTGACAGCATATGTCTATCTTTTAAGGTTTACTCACTATAACCTTTTTTATGGTAATCAAATTTCTTCTAAACTAATGCATTATTTGCGAAGGTTTTTTTTATAAACATGATATTAATCCTTATCAAAATAAATACGTTATTCATCACAAGTATTTAATTTTGAATAAAATTGCCCTTGACATCATTTGATTTCAATGAATATCTTAGGAGTTGCATAGTTTACAAGTAATATAGTCGCATAGTTTACATGTATAAGTAATAATCTTAAGTAATATCTTAAAGTAATGGAAAATATTTTTAACCGACTTCAAAAAAGGAGGAGGTTCTCAATTCGGATGTTTCTATTTTTTATGTATATTCGGGCATAACTCCCTCATATAATATGTATAGACAGACGGATTTGCAAAAATTTTTCTGTTCGATATATTTTTATTCCGGAAATATTTTTACTCCGAAACTCATCATCAGATCTTTATGTTTAAATAGGACCAATTTAAATTTCATAAAGATCTGATGATGAGTTTCGGAGACAGACAACGGAACTCTTCAATAAATGCCAGCAAATCAACCGCGATTGCTGCTATAGCATATGTATGCATTGTTTACGCAATCACACAACATAACATTACGCCTGTACGTTTGAAAGGGGTAGGCAGATGTGTTCAATAGCTTCCTGTCACTGATATTCACATACCAAGTAGTGTTATATGAATTTGTTTGGGGTAGGCAGGTACAACTAAAAAGTGAAAAATAAAAACTTAAAAATAAAAAAAAAACAACCGACTTCCAAAAAAATATTACAAAGTGAAAAATAACTTTAATTTCGAAGGTCGGTGTCAAAAAATGAAAATACAGAACCAACGACACCGACTTCCGAAATTAAAGTTATTTTTCACTTTGTATTTCTTTGGAAGTCGGTTGTTTTTTTTTTGTCAACAAGTTTTTAGTAGGATTTTTCCTGAAATTACCGCGGGTGAAACGGCGGGGCACAGCTATTATTAAATAAAGTTACCTTTAGCAGTTAATAGAACAGAAAAACAAACTGTTGTTTGTTTGTTTGAACACGCTAATCTCTGGAATTATCAATTATTTTTGCATTAGATTGTCCAATCCATGTGGAAAGCTTAATCACGCCAGGACTCTTTGGAGCTGAGCAAAAAGAAAAAGGTCAGGAAGAATGCTAAGAGAAAACGATGTGATAGCGCGGGCGGGTGATGCGATGCGATGGGTTGGGGGAGCAAGAAATTTCACGCGGACGAAGTCGCGGGCAGAGGCTAGTTATCAAATAAAAATATTTGAAGTGACACAAATGAAGCCTGATACATGATTAAATTTATAGCATAACCAATTATTACAATAATTACAGAAATTACACATTACAGTCACAAAAAAAAACAAAAGATAAAAAAAATACAATTTAGTATGCAATTACAACCAGAGTGAAAAAATATTTTATAATGTCAAAGCACTCCTATCAAAGTTTTTAGAAAAAAAGACATCTAAAGTCCAGCTTATTGAGTTCACCAGGTAGTATTACTTACGTATTATTTCACCTTTTCATTTTATAGTAAATACAAATAAAAAATAATATACAGTGATAATGTTGATTCTAAACAAACTACTACAAAAATACAATTATAACGGTTGGTTCCGTTTGGGGTTAAAACTCTAGGGCCATGGGGCCCGAGTGCCCACCCATGGGGCCCGAGTGCCCACTTAGTATTTCGAGACATCGCCAAGCGATTGGTCGACTCTTCACGTGACCAGAGGGCTGGCTTATTTTTGGGCACGTTTCCTGTTGACAGCGATGCGGATGAATTTTTTGATGCCCTTTGATTATTTTCCCTCCTTTTTATTTTCTTGGACATATTATTATTATTGTATTTTATGTGATAACAATTTATTATAACAGAAATCGTTTGACTTGTTGATTTCACCATGTGCCGTAACTCTTCTTGTCCACTGCTACAAGGCTGCTGCAAAGAAAAATAACTTAACTTAGTATATATGTCATTTTGGATGAATATTATTTCCCATACATTTCAAAATGTCATTTACCATCAATCTCCAAAGCTGCTCTAAATTGAAGCTTAACTAGTTGCTCGAATGTCCAACTGATGTTTATGGACGATTTTTCACTAGAATAACATATTTTAGACATTGAAATTGACACAATTTATACAACAAACAAACAACAACAAACAAAACAACAACAATTGGTACAAACTTATATGTATAACTTTATTTATGCCTCATGTACTCCAATCTCCCTTTTTATGAAATAAATATTATTATTTTGAGTGTTTTTTTTTTCTCGGCTCTTAGGCTGGTTTTAGCTACATTTACGGGTCAAAGCCAAGTAAATGCAGCGTGTGGTGTGTATTAGGGTGTGTTATTATTATTATTATTTATGAAGTAAAAAAATTGCCTTGTGTACTGGTACACACGGCTACATAATAAATCAGCTATATATTTCCAGTATAAGCTGATCTCGCATTGTATAGGATTTCCGTACAATAGGGAGGACACCTTATACTAGAAATTATAACTTGATATCTAGCCTGTATACATACCATTCAAATCTATACATTTAACATTTTTTTGAACATGTCTCAATATGATTTCTGGTAGAATACGTCGTTTGCGTGTGACGACTTCTGTCGTATTCTGCTTTATTCCTTTCGATTTATGTATTTTTTAACATGTGTCCCTGGGCTCTGTGTGCTCTGCTTTTTCCATGCAGTGTCATGCCATTTGTGTCCAGTAGCAAGCGAGAATACTGAAAATAGAATATTTTTTAATAGAAAATATCAATAAAATATAAATAGATCATTATGCAACATAAAAAGAAACAATACTGTACCATGATAATCAAAGCATTTCTTACTGGTACTGACAATTTCTGACTTATTATATTTCTATTTGCAGCGGTTTTATTGACATTACAGTAATAATCCTTGCAGTTTTCACGTATTCCGAATACATGAAGCGGGCTATTTCGCAAATCTGCTGCCATAGCAGCACTCTCACTGCTACATATTATAAATTTCCACTAGTGTAAGCTTCATCACCTTTGCCACTAGTGTAAGCTTCATCACCTTTGGCTTCAAAATATTTCGCCAAATCTAAAAAAAAGTACAAATATGAATACAGAATATGCTTCACTGATATTGAGATGTGAATACAAATTTGATTTATTTATTTACCTTGTATAGTGTCCTGGTATAGTTTTTGATTACATGATTCGTGCATTAATTTTTTTTTATTATGTTCCCATCTCAGACCAAAATTCCTATACGACACTTTCTCTTTCAAGTTTGCAAATGCAGAGGAGTCTCCGTCTCAAATAAAACTCAAATAGTGAATTTGATGCATTTCTTCACTCTTTTGAAAGCATTCCACAATAATTTGTGATTCCATTGCTGTAGGCGGTCTAGTAGACCGCCTACAGCAATGGAATCACAAATTATTACAACAAACAAACATTTTGCTGCAAACATTTTACTAAAAATGTTTGCAGCAATTATGTGCTTTTATGTCCATGTCTCCTTTTTTCATATTATTGACACATAAAACAATTTTTTTTTGAACACCAAGAAATAGACATTTCTTAGTTTCTTTACCAATAATGCAGGCCTGGAAATGAAAAGCAACACTTGTAAATATAGCACAACAAAAAGGTCATACCAAATATGTGTTTAGTAAAGGAGTATGTAAGGTATCGTAGCAAGACCACGTAACTCCAAAGAATAACTGTTTCATGAAATCGTCATTCTTCGGAGTTAGGTACGTGGTCTTAGAGAGTTGTGTTGATGACTTTAATGATTATAATTCTGTAAATACATATTTGTTACGGCCGCGAATCATATTTTGATCGACGTACAACTTAATACGGTCAGTATTAATTAAGAATATTCGAATACAAAAATTGTGATATTCGAATATTTGACCAATTTCCATCAACCAGGCCGAGAACTCTGATGTGCACAAAATACAATTTTAAAGTTTGCGCGAGACGTTCATTCAGCGTCCACAGGGATTTGCGACAGGGATAGTCAAATCTCAGAAGCGTTCGGGAACACTCAGAGGATAAGTGTAACACTCGTAGTCGAGTCGCACCTTCGCGCATTTGTGTATTATCTGCTCGCGGTTGTGGTAAATTTTTATTTGCTTGGAGTGAGGTTTTTATCTTGTAAAGTAAGTTGGCAAGTCTAAATATATTTGCAAACATCTGAGATGTTCCATAAAATATTATTTATTTATTATAAGGACTTTTACACATTGTGCATACCAGTCACATTATATCCTAACCAAATCTGAATGCCAAAAAGCTTATACTTAAATTATAAATATAACAATTTACTTCAATGCCATTAATTCAAACAGACACTTTGCTACCTTAGAATTGGGTTGACTAAAAATCACGTTGAATGTGCCAAAATCTAGTCTGTTTAATTCAAAGGCACTAGACATGTCCTCCCAGATTCAAATCGGACACATTCCAGCAATAAATGATATAGATCCTCACAGACGCCACAATCTTCGCAGTTTGGTGAGTCAGTCTTCCTCAACATAAAATTTAATTAAATTTATTGCGAGCCAAAGTTAAATGTTAGGATTTCAAACGCATTTAATACTTTACTATGTGGTATCTACCTTGATCTGCTGATCTCATAATGATTAATATCTTCTAATATATAAAATTCTCGTGTCACAGTGACTTGATCGATTCTTATGAAATTTTGGGGGCCTAAAGAAGCCGCTTTGGCAGAATCATAAAAGGATAACATTATGAATCTTACAGTTAACTGTCCATCAGTTAACTGTTAAGTTAATCGTATCAAATCTCATTGGTGAAGGATTTGTCAGTACTTTAAAAAAAATATAATTATAAAGAAATCAAATTAATTAATGAGAAAAAAATTAATAACAAGTAACAACATAAAGTCTGCAATGCACTATAGGACAACATAACTCAGATCTCGATTTATAAGAATGTGTTGTATTGTGGTTGGTTGTGTGGGTATAGATCGCTTTGCATCTACATAAGGCCTGTATAACTACGTGTAGGGCTTTTATAAAGCAGTAAAATTTTGATTTATCCCTTTCATATCAATCTGTCTCTTAATATATCTAAGATATTGGCAAATATCTAGATACATGATTATTAAAAAAGCTTTTTTTAAAATTCGAATATTCGAATATCAAAAATTCCGAATATTTGCATGCCTTAATTTCAGCCTGAGTATTTGATATTAATTTCAACTTGATGACTCCACGCGTCCTTGAGAAACAGGGTCTTGACAGATGGATAGACAGACGGACAACGAAGTGATCTTATGAGGGTTCCGTTTTTCCCTTTGAGGCACGGAACCCTAAAAATGGAATTTCGCTTGCTCGTTATATTTCACCCGGACGCGATACGTGTCCACTCGTCACGTCTCTAGCTTGATGCCCTGCCCAGCAAGTTAATGCCTAGCGCTACTTGTCATGCTGGCGCTTCGACTCATCCTTCAAACGCAGCAGATCATAAGTAACGCAAGCCGTGTGCCCGATTGTGCCCGATGGGATTTATTATATAATTATATTAAAGAATTATTTTTTTTAAATCCTTCCGTGACTTGAATATCGCGAAAAAAAATGTGCCTAATAAAATGGCCCGTGCGAACTTGGACTTACGATAAGTAAGAGACAGTTGTGTAAAACGCCATGCTTGTAATCTGACGTTACGAATGAATTTAAGATTTTTATTAAGTAGAAGATAATATTCCGCAGAATCAAAGCAAACATAACGGGCGGCGGGCTGGTGGTGTGCGTGGAGGCGCGCAGCGTGCCGGCCGGCGAGTACGTGAGCCCGCTGCAGCTGCGCCTGCGCACGCGCGGCTCGCGCGACCCGCCCGACGTGGTACGTATGGCCGGGCTGCGGCCCGATGGCCGAGGTGTCGGTCACTACCGCCGGACCACCAACGCCAATCGCTTCCATATTAGGTAAATAATTAGTACTCAATTGGAACTAATTAGTACTCGAACAACAAAATTGGTACCTTAGTCGTTTTCGAAAAAATCGACTTTGAAGGTGGTCCTGCGGTAGTCAAGCATTATCACGTTTGTCAGCAGGATCAGCATGAGCGCCGAAAAAGGGCCCATGCTATAGTTATTCTAAGTAAACAAATAATTAGTACCCATAAATATGATCTATTTCGTAAAAAAAACAACTGTAATATTTGTATTTACCGAGAAATCAACGATGATAACTTTCTCACAATTGTTCAGCAGGTCCACGATTTTGAATGTTGATTCCAAGTTAGAGAAGCTTGTCGCTTTCCTCAAACCTACATAGAAATTTAGTACCCTGCAAGATAAAATTAGTACCCAAAATTCAAAATTAACCAATTCTCCAGTGGTTTACGAGATATACCATGCCATTGCATGGTATATCTCGTAAACCACTGGAGAATTGGTGGCCGCCACCCCACCAATGGGTGGGGTGGCGGTAGTCATTTCAAGATTTCCCTATTAAAAACTCTGTGATTTCTTCCCAAATTTATACAAAATTAGTACTCCTAAGTAAGTAAGTAAGTAAATTTTTATTTGTTTAAACATGGTGTACATGATACATTGCATGCAAGATAATAATAATATACAGAAAAGTTCTAACATGTTTAGCCGCATATTGTGGCGTAGGTACAAATTGGTAGGAAGAGATGGTGCATAAACCGTGATAATATTCATCAAAATTACATTACAGAAATTATGTAGGTCCTTATTAAATCATCATTATTCATTAAAGATTAGGTATCATTTCAATTCAGCAAGTATAATTATTTAGATTAAATTAAATGTCAAAGTAGTCAATAGATACATTAGTCAATAAAAATAATATGAATACAATACAATACCACTAATACAATACTATCATTAAAATGTCAATTCCAAATTACAATACAATAACATGTCAAAAATACAACATTGTCATCTCAAGAACGAAGAAACTTGTCCTCTTTTATAAAGTCTGCTATACTGTAATATGCTCTTTCAGTTAGTAGACTCTTCAATTTATTTTTAAGAGCAGATTTATTTAATGTTCTCCATGATTTGGGCAATTTATTAAAAATGGTCGGAGCCATGCAAAAGATGCTCTTACGCATAAGAGTAGTTTTAGCGCCGTGAACACAGAGTTTGAAATTATCACGTCTATTCCTAGGGACTGCATCAGACAATAGCTGAAATAAATGAGAATTTGATTTAATGAACATAACTGTATCCAGGATATATAAAGAGGGCAATGTCAATATCTTATGTTTTATGAAATACGATTTACAGCTGTCCGTTGTTTGCAGTCTAAACATCGATCTAATGCACCTTTTCTGTGCCCGAGACGCTATTTCATTGTCCGTGCTATTCCCCCAAAATATGACTCCATATCTAAGAATTGATTCGGCTAATCCGTAGTAAGCAGTAATTAGCGCATCTGTGTTGAGAGCCACAGCAAGCTGTTTCAGAGCGTAGGCTGCACTACACAATTTCTTACTAAGTGCCTCTATTTGAGGTTTCCAATTCAATTTAGAATCTATTATTAGTCCCAGAAATTTTGTTGAGTTACCTTCATTGATTTTAATATTATTAAATTGAATGTTAAGATGATTGTTAATTGTTTGTGTACGTTGTGTAAAGTACATTAAGGTAGTCTTTTTTAAATTAATTATTAGATTATTATCGTTTAACCAATTTATAATAGATATTAATGAATTATTAATGTCATGTTCATATGTGTTTGTGTCATTACAAGCTATTGTCAAAGTGCAATCGTCAGCAAAAAGTGTCATAGGTTGTTCAGTTACTTTAGGTTAGTCATTTATATACAGAATGAACAACGGAGGCCCCAATACACTGCCTTGAGGTACTCCGTACATAACTTCACGTTCCTCAGATCTTGAAGTTTCTTCACATTTACTTTTTTTATTTATCGTGCTGATCTCTGTTACTTGCTTACGGTTATAAAGATACGATTTAATTAATTCTAAAACATTGCCTCTAACACCATAGGCATCAAGTTTCTCTGCCAGGGAATTAAAATGAACGCAGTCAAAGGCCTGTGTCATGTCGCAGAATATGGCACAGACTGGTGTTCTCTTATCTACATTTAGCATGACATTATGTAAAAACTCATATATAGCCAAATTTATACTTTTATTTTTTCGAAATCCCTTTTGTTCATCACTTAGTATATTATATTTTTCTAATAGGTACTCATTTCACCCTGTATATATTTTTCGAACACCTTAGACATAACTGGTATAAGCGCGACCGGTCTGTAATTTATCACTAATTCATGATCGGTTTCACTATAGACTTCTTTAATGCATCGGGTAATATACCTGCACTTATGCAAAGATTAATTAGTTACGGTTTTAGTGTTGATCGATTTTTCCAATGCTTTCAATACCGTCAGTCACGAAGTCCTTTTATCCATCCTCTCCTATCGCATGGTCTCTCCCGAGGTTCTGGAATGGTTTTCTTCCTATCTTCGGGGGCGTCAGCAATCAGTTCTTGCTGGTGACTCTAACTCCAGCTGGTGTGATCTTGAAGCTGGCGTCCCTCAAGGCGGCATTCTATCTCCACTTTTGTTCTCTATCTTCATAGATCTCATAACTTCCGAGCTTCAGTGTGCGTATCATCTTTACGCTGACGACTTACAGCTCTACTGTCAGGCGGGTGTTGACAGCTTATCCGGTGCGGTCGAGGAGCTAAATCGGGATTTACGAGTTGTCAAAAACTGGTCTGATCGTTTTGGGGTGGCGGTTAACCCAACCAAGTGTCAGGCTATCATTATAGGGAGCCCCCATAGCTTGAGGAGGCTGAATGGTTTAACGGTGCCACCGGTTACCTTTGATGGCACAGTGATTCCGTTTAGCTCTGACGTTAAGGATCTGGGTTTGCATGTTGACACTTGCCTTGACTGGCGTAAGCAGATCGCGATTGTGAGCAAGAAGGTCACTGGAACGTTGCGGTCGCTCTATCGGTTGAAAAATATTCTCCCATCACACATTAAGGCAATGCTTGTACAGTCCCTTATCTTCCCCATAATTGACTATGGTGATGTATGCTACTACGACCTGAATGCAGATCTCCTCAATAAACTTGACCGACTTCTTAATAGCTGCATTCGATTCGTTTTCAATCTCCGCAAGTATGATCATGTATCTGCACATCGATCGCTTTTAAAGTGGTTACCTATCCGGCAGCGTAGAGCGTTGAGGGCTTTGACAACCCTGTTTTCTATTCTTCACAAACCCACTTCTCCTTCTTATCTGACTTCACTTTGTCAATATTTATGCTCGGCACACAGCAAGAATCTTCGTTCCGAGAATAATTGTCTTCTTCGTTGTCCTTCTCATCGCTCTGGTTTTATAAAGTCTTCTTTCTTTGTCCAGGCGGTTTTCCTTTGGAATGCGCTACCTCAGAATATCAGGACGGTTTCCAACCGGTTCACATTTAAAGTGAAAGCTCGAGAACACTTACACAAGAAGTTGGCAGATTCGTCTCAGAACTAAGTTGTTGTAGGTTTCCTTGTTTATCTCTCTTAACTTTTTCTTTTGTTTTGTTGTATATAATTATTTTGATATGTATGTATATATGTATGTATTCTTATATTTTAATTATAAATATCTTCTATGGTTTTTTGCTATTGCACCTACTGAATGTTGTTTCTGCATCACCCTAAGGTAGACTGGTAGAAAATGCCCAAGGCATTAAGTCCGCCTTTGTACAGTTTTTTTTACTTGTGCATAAAGTTTAATAAATAAAAAATAAATAAATTAATAATTAAACACAAATGAGTACTAATTTCAAATGCAACTGCTTTCAATATTTTTGTGGCAATACCATCGTAGTGCACTGCACGTGTTTTTTTAGCTTCATTATAATATCTATTATGTCATAGGGCGTAGACGGAGCCATGAACATAGACTGTGCTCTGCCAGGAATTAATGACGTTGAGTTCGTTCCCGCGTTATTTGTTGGTTGTACTTTATCTATAAAATAATTATTAAATGTATTGGCAATGTCAATTGGGTTTGTGATGTCTTTACTTTCAAATTTGATGCAAGAAATTGAGTTTTTCGGGGCATTGTATTTACTCCATTTGCCACGTAGTCTTAGACTTATTATTAGACGTTTTAATGTTGTAATTATTTTGTGCTTTCTGAGTTAGATTTGTAGTGACCTACTCTTGTAAAATATAAAAATTAAATATAAATTATGCATTTGCTCAAAATTATAAACAATAATAATTTATATACATATTCACAAATTAACTTAACTAGTATTATATAAAATCAAAATAATATACTTTCATGAATTCAAATACTTAATTCAACATACAAACACATATTTCGTATTTCGTATTAGTTGATAAATTACTTATCAGCTGGCGTGCGTAGCTATGACGCGTCTATTGTTCTAGCGGCCAGCGAGCCGGCTACGTCACGCGGACCGGCTGCGTGAGCGGGACGGATCTATCGTTGCGTTGCGCACGCGCATGCGCGGTCCGAATGTGCGCGCCGCCTCGCTCGCCAGTACGTTCTCAGACAGATACTAACGACCGTTGTCATTTAAAAAGCATAGCTTCGCCGCTACTAATTTTGACTGTATATTTGTTTAACTTCGTGCATCTATCTTATTTCTACCACTCCTTCTTCTTAGTGGAACTCTTGTGTGTGTGACTATAATCTGTGTGTGTGTAATAAACTTTCTTCCTTCATCTGGTGTACTTCGGACTTTCTTTCTTCCCTTCGTACATCTCACATCTCTTCACACCTACCTACTACTTCTACAGATTCATAATTCTTTTGAGTAATTTCGAATATTTTTTGAATTTATCTCTATTAGCTTGACTTGGTTTTAAACCTATATTGCCATAGAAGCTTCCTTTTGTTTTTACTACATAACTTTATTCCGCGTGATACCCAAGAAGGTTTTTTCGTAGTCATGGTTATCATTTTCCTGGGGAAACATAGTTCGTAGAATAATTGGAACGTTTCAATAAAACAGTTGTAAGCTGCATTAGGATCGTCCATCTCGTACACATCTGAGAAGGATAGACTACTTAGACAAGTCTTGAATTTTTCTATACTTTCCTGACTGTAGTCTCGTGTACGTTTGCGATAATACTTAAGAACATCCTTTCTCTTAACGGAGCACTTTAACAGTTGTGCTGTGTGATCGGATAGCGCAAACTCCAATACTTCTGATCTACAACGACGCTTGTTAAAATTATGCGCAAAATTATCAATGCATGTTTGGCTCGCAGCCCGAGTAGGTTGTCTCAAAGCAAGTTGTAAATTAAAATTCAAGAGAATACACTCAAATTCGGCTGACAGTTTACTTCTCTTCAAAATGTCAATGTTGTAATCACCAGCTAAAACTATATTCTTAAATCGGGACAAATAATTTAAAAGAGTTTCCAGTTTATTAAAAAACTCATTGATGTTATTTGAATTAGGTACTCGATAAATACACACAATTACAATGTTATAGTCCGTCAATTTAACCGCACAACACTTGAATATACTTTGCGAGGACATGTTTGCTACATTGGCCAATCCCTTCCATTGAACACCATGCTTAACAAGTATACATGCACCGCCTCGCTTACTTGTCTGTCGACTATAACAAGCAGCCAAACTATAATTAGGTAGGTGTAGCTGATTCTCACAGTCAGCCATCATAAAATGCTCCGAAATACATATTACATCTACATCAACATCTCGTTCTGAAAGTTTACATAAACAGACTGAGAGAGCGTCAGATTTAGGTGCAGCGCAGACGGCAGACTTTTTGTGCGATCGAGTCTGCGGCGCACAAAAAGTCTGCATGGCGCGCAAAGTCTGTCGCGGATTTTTCACAGACTCAACGCACACGACGCACATCTTCGATCATTCTGTCGGCAGAGCTGTAGGGACGTAGACGCTATGGAAATCGTGCAGAGATCGCGAAGTATTATTTTGTACATGAAGTACAGAAAAAGAAGAAGAAATAGACAATTTTGGGTACATCCTATACTTTCGGAAAGATTACTGAAGGGACAGTTCCATACTAAACATTCAATTCTGAAACAACATCCGGAAATTTTTTTCAAATATTAAGTATAAAATGTCTGTTACTACATTTGATGAGTTGCTATTTATTTTAAGACCTGCTTTGACTCATTCAGAAACAACAATGAGGAGGTGTATTGGTCTTCTCTTCTTGAATTAACATCGTTACATCGACCTCTGGCGCCATGATCGCGTGCGTTACGTCCACCCCTAGCAAATGCAGATTGCCGACTAAAGTGTGCGACGTCTGCGTTAGCGCGCGTTGAAGCAAACGTTCTATTTTTTTCACAGACTTTTTGTGCGGAGCGGCGCGGCCCGGCGCGGTGCGGTCTGCCCGAATTACACGGATTTTTTGTGCGCCGGACTTTTTGCGCGTCGTGTGCGTTACTGCATATAATTGCATAGGTTCTATTTTCACAGACTAAAAAGTCCGTCACGGATAGTCTGTCGTCTGCGCTGCACCTTATTAACGAGACCGGCAATGTTCTGATGTAATATACATAAATATTTAGTCAAGAAAAAAGTGTCCCTATTTGTCAAGTTATTATCAATGGTTATGTCTCTTGCATCACATAAACTATTATTATATTGTATGTCAATTATTAAACTATCTATGTCCTTGAATATTATATACATTCCATGGTTACTTACTAAGCGGGTTCGTTTATTATACATTATAACATATTTGCTCGTAAAGGGTCTCTTATTTCACCAATTTCAATATCGTAACGTATCTCATTACGCACTTGTGCGGTAATGTAAAGTAAATCGCACGGTTTATCAAGATGCTCCGTCAAAACGAACGGTACTTTTTTAAATCTTAGCAAAGAGTTTTTATTTCAGAAAAGTAGTCAACATTTTATGAATAAAATTAACTTTGGGAGATAAAATATAATAAATAAACATTTATTTCTTTAATTTAATTAATTTTGACAATAAATTACAACCATTAATATCTGTAACAAAAACAAAAATATTAATTTACATTATTAATAATACTGGCTGTTTTGTGCCTATGCCTGAAAAAAAAGCGCGAACGCGCGCGCATCGCTTATTTGTTAAGAAGTAAAAATTATTCCGAAGTCCTAGTTTTATTTATTTCCTCGCAAATATGTTATAAAACGTCGTACGTATGCCATACGTGCGCTTTGATAATTACAGCCCCTGCTTTCTTTTAGCCCTCACCTACGGCTCGGGCAAGCAATATCGCCTCGGCTGTAATTTTCAACTTACCGCACTTATATCATAACTAGCTTCTGCCCGCGACTTCGTCCGCGTGAAATTTCACCCTCCCCTCATTCACCCTATTAGGTGTGGAATTTCTAAAAACCCTGTCTTAGTGGATACCTACTCTTCACAAAGAACACACCCTTTAAATTTCATGTCTCTAGGATCAGTGGTTTAGGCTGTGCGCTGATATTTCAACCGCGGTAATTTCAGGAAAAAACCTACTAAAAACTTTATTACAAAAAAAAAAAACAACCGACTTCCAAAAAAATACAAAGTGAAAATTTCGAAAGTCGGTGTCAAAAAACGAAAATACACAACCAACGACACCGACTTCCGAAATTAAAGTTATTTTTCACTTTGTAGTATTTTTTTGGAAGTCGGTTGGTTTTATTTTTGTTAAAACGTTTTTATTTTTCACTTTTTAGTTGTACCTGCCTACCCCAAACAAATTCATATAACACTACTTGGTATGTGAATATCAGTGACAGTAAGCTATTGAACACATCTGCCTACCCCTTTAAAAGGTACAGGCGTAATGTTATGTTGTGTGATTGCGTAAACAATGCATACATATGCTATAGCAGCAATCGCGGTTGATTTGCTGGCATTTATTGAAGAGTTCCGTTGTCTGTCTCCGAAACTCATCATCAGATCTTTGTGAAATTTAAATGGGACCATTCCGGAATAAACCTATTTCGAACAAAAAAAAAAATTCCAAATCCAATATGAGGGAGTTATGCCCGAATATACATATTATATACATAATTTTGTAAATCCAATATGAGGGAGTTATGCCCGAATATACATACAAAATAAAAAATAGAAACATCCGAATTGAGAACCTCCTCCTTTTTTGAAGTCGGTTAAAAATATATTCCATTACTTTTCTTAAAGTAACTCTTGTATTACTTAAGTTTATTACTTATACATGTAAACTATGCAACTCCTAAGATATTCATTGAAATCAAATGATGTCAAGGGCAATTTTATTCAAAATTAAATACTTGTGATGAATAACGTATTTATTTTGATAAGAATTAATATCATGTTTATAAAAAAAAAACCTTCGCAAATAATGCATTAGTTTAGAAGAAATTTGATTACCATAAAAAAGGTTATAGTGAGTAAACCTTAAAAGATAGACATATGCTGTCGCGGACTTTTTCTTAGAACTTTAAAAGGGAAACAATTCCGTCATACATGATTTTTGCGTAACTTTAACCGTTTACGCAGCGTACGCAACGAAAGCTCTCAAAAGGAATATTTTTTCCCGTTTTTGCATCATTTTTCATTGATGCTCCGCTCCTATTGGTCGTAGCGTGATGTTATATAGCCTATAGCCTTCCTCGATAAATGGACTATCCAACACAAAAATATTTTTTCAATTACAACCAGTAGTTCCTGAGATTAGCGCGTTCAAACAAGCAAACAAACTCTTCAGCTTTATAATATTATATAATAATAATAATAGTATAATAGTATATAGTATAGAAGTATAGATGTACTATTTTGTAGTCAAAGGATAAATTTAAATTACTGTCTAATAGATATAAATGTTCATATGTCAGTACATCTAGATACAAGAGATTGATGAAAGTTTCTATTCTACTGTTAAATAAATGTGTCGTGTGGTGCCGGCCTAGAATAGCACTACCCCAACTCTTCCCGTGGGTGTCGTAAGAGGCGACTAAGGGACATATACCGGGGGGCGGGCAGCAGCGCCCCGTGCAGACTGATAACATCACCAAGCTGCGATCCCCAACCCGCATGCCCAGCGTGGGGATTATGGGCATGACCCTTTAATGATAAGACAAGCCAGAAAATGGCCCCCAGTTCCCGGCCGCGCTATCCCTGGTCATGGTAGCGGCCATGGTAACGGCGGGGCAGGGGGTGCTAAGAATCCCCGGGCTACAGTAGGCTACCGAAAAAATAAAACTGACCCTGGCTACGTTTAACGGACGCACTCTGAGGCTTGACCACCATCTAGCGCAGTTGGAAGTGGAGTTAGAGAATATTAAATGGCATGTTTTGGGGTTATGCGAAGTCCGTAGAGAGGGGGAGGACACCGTAACCTTAGACTCGGGCCATCTTCTCTACTTTCGCGAGGGTGATAAAATATCCCAGGGTGGCGTAGGTTTCCTCGTCAACAAGGCCCTCTCAAACAACGTCCAAGAGATCTCCAGTGTGTCGACCAGGGTAGCGTACCTGATCCTTCGGCTGTCCAAGCGGTACAGCTTGAAGGTAATTCAGGTTTACGCACCGACCTCAGCGCACTCGGATGATGAAGTGGAGGATATGTATGATGACATATCCAAAGCCTTACACAACACCACTAAGGCTCACTTCAACGTTGTTATGGGGGACTTTAACGGCAAGGTGGGAACCCGGACTGGCAACGAATCCCGAGTAGGCCCGCATGGTTATGGAGTTAGGAACCACAGGGGGCAAATGCTTGTCAACTTCCTTGAGAGGGAGGAGCTGTTCTTAATGAACTCCTTCTTTAAGAAGCAGCCCCAAAGGAAGTGGACGTGGCGAAGCCCCGACACTGTGACTAAAAATGAGATCGACTTCATCATGACGGATAGCAAGCATATATTCAGAGATGTCTCAGTGATCAACAGGTTCAATACCGGATCTGATCACCGACTCCTCCGAGGCTCTCTGAATATCAATCTGAAGCTTGAAAGAAACCGTCTGATGAAGTCCACGCTCCGACCTAACCCAATGCAAATCATGGCGGGCACCGAGAAGTTCCAGCAGTTTCTCGGGAATAGATTTGCTGCCTTGGATCCCACTGATGACGCTGACGAGACCCTACATAATCTGGTCGAAACTATGAGAGACGAGGGCATCAAGTTCTGCCAAAAGCAGCGTACTGGTAAGAAATCCAAACTCTCGGATGCGACTCTCGGGCTGATGACAAAAAGACGGGAAACCACCCAAACGACTTCGTCAGACAGGTCAGACCTGAACAAGCAAATGGCGAAGATGGTACGGCGCGACCTTCGGAGCTCAAACACACGCCTCATTGAAGAGGCAATAGAGCGAAACCGAGGTTCCAAAGTATTCACTCAGCAGCTTGGCAGGAGCCACCTGACGAAGCTCAAAACGCACGACGGGAGGACCGTTTTGTCAAAACCGGAGATCTTCACCGAGATAGAGGATTTCTATGGCCGATTATACGCTGCACATGCCCTTCGTCCCCAACAAGACGGCCAAGATTCCAGAGCCACCCTGACACGCCACTATACCGACGAACTGCCTGACATCAGTCAAGACGAGATCGTGCTAGCTCTGAGACAGCTTAAAAATGGAAAAGCCCCCGGTGAGGACGGAATAACATCAGAGCTTTTGAAAGCCGGAGGAGCCCCTGTTATACAGGAACTACAGAAGCTCTTCAACACCGTCCTTCACAGTGGGAGAACTCCAAAGGCGTGGAGCGGGAGTTTGGTGGTGCTCTTTTTTGAGAAGGGAGATAAAACCCTCCTTAAAAATTACAGACCCATCTCGCTTCTGAGCCACGTCTATAAGCTGTTCTCACGAGTGGTCACGAACCGTATCGCCAGGAGACTCGACGAGTTCCAGCCACCGGAACAGGCCGGGTTTCGCGGCGGATACGGGACCATAGACCACATACACACAGTGCGGCAGATTATACAGAAGTCCGAAGAGTATAACCAGCCCCTGTGTCTGGCCTTTGTGGACTATGAGGCCTTTGACTCTGTCGAAACCTGGGCTGTTCTGGAATCTTTACAGCGATGCCAAGTAGACTGTCGTTATATCGAGGTGCTGAGATGTCTCTACGACGCCGCCACCATGTGTGTCCAAGTACAGGACCAGCAGTCCAAACCCATCCAACTGCGCAGAGGAGTGAGACAGGGGGATGTCATATCCCCGAAACTGTTCACGAGCGCATTGGAAGATATGTTTAAGACGCTGGACTGGAAAGGTAAAGCCATTAACATAAACGGCGATTACATCTCACACCTGCGATTCGCTTATGACATAGTCTTGATGGCGGAGTCGCTGGAGGAGCTAACCCAGATGCTGGACGGCCTAGCTTCAGCCTCGCGACACATCGGTCTCGGCATGAATTTGGATAAAACCAAAGTCATGATCAATGGCCTCATTGACCCGGGACCGGTCGTCGTGCACGGCCACCCTCTCGAAATTGTTTCCGAATACACTTACCTCGGGCAAATTCTGCAGTTAGGTAAAAACAATTTTGAGAGGGAGGCCAAGAGAAGGATCCAGCTAGGCTGGGCAGCGTTTGGAAAACTACGTCGAGTCTTCTCGTCATCTATACCGCAGTGCTTGAAAACGAAAGTTTTCAATCAGTGCGTCCTACCCGTCATGACCTACGGGGCTGAAACGTGGACACTCACGATAGGGCTGGTCCACCAGTTCAAAGTCGCTCAGCGAGCTATGGAAAGAGCTATGCTCGGAGTCTCTCTGAAGGATAGGATCCGTAACGAATGCATCCGACAGAGAACGAAAGTTATTGACATAGCTCAAAGAATTAGCAAGCTGAAGTGGCAGTTGGCCGGCCATATCTCGCGAAGAACCGACAACCGCTGGGGTAAACGAGTTCTTGAGTGGAGACCGCGACTCGGCAAACGTAGTGTGGGACGCCCTCCGGCCAGGTGGGATGACGATCTGCGAAAGACTGCAGGCAGATGCTGGATGCGTCAAGCTGAAGACAGGGCGCGCTCATTAGGGGAGGCCTATGTCCAACAGTGGACTGCTATAGGCTGATGATGATGATGATGTTAAATAAATTAGCATAGTACCCATTTTATACGTCGGTAGACAGATGATCACATTCGTATGATTTATGTTTTGAATAACTTCTCTTATACGGAACATAATTTCAAAATAATTATTAGTAATTTTGAAGTCTTCATCTCCTAGAAGAATTACACAAAAGTCATTCATGGTGAATTTCACTAGTTTTTCTTTTAAACCTTTCAAGAGATGTTAAGTTTTCCCGTTACGTATTAAATAGTGAAAGAAAAAAGAAGAAATAGCGAAAGCTAAAGAAGTTTTAGCGACTAAAAATTCAGATTCCCAAGTGTTGTATTTTAAGAGAAATTAGCTTTCATTACTTTTCCATAATAAATGTACGCGTATAACCCGACCAAATTAAGTTGTCAATGGTGCCGATTCCCTTGTTCACAAACTAAACTAAATTTGAGTTCAGTGCATCTTTATCTTTCTGTTTCATTAAGAAAAGGACAGAAGATAAGTTTTAGTTTAGTCCTATCAAATTACTAATTACTAAACGTGCCTACTAAAGTTACGTCAATTTACGTCAGACGCTGATTAATTTGATAGGACTAAACTAAAACTTATCTTCTGTCCTTTTCTTAATGAAATAGAAATATAAAGATGCACTGAACTCAAATTTAGTTTTGTTTGTGAACAGGGGAATCGGCACCATTGACAACTTAATTTGGTCGGGTTATACGCGGACATTTATTATGGAAAAGTAATGAAAGCTAACTTCTCTTAAAATACAACACATGGGAATCAGAATTTTTAGTCGCTATAACTTCTTTAGAAGTACTAATTTTTGTATAAATTTGGGAAGAAATCACAGAGTTTTTAATAGGGAAATCTTGAAATGAAAATTTGGCACTGTGACTACCGCCACCCCACCAATGGCATGGTATATCTCGTAAACCACTGGAGTATTAATTTTGAATTTTGGGTACTAATTTTATCTTGCAGGGTACTAATTTTCTATGTAGGTTTGAGGAAAGCGACAAGCTTCTCTAACTTGGAATCAACATTCAAAATCGTGGTCCTGTGGCCTGTCCAGTAGCGCGAAAACAAAGAACGGGCTACACTGTACCGTAAATTCAGATTATATTGAGCTATTTGGTAGAAAACAAATATGGTGGTTTGACAATCAGTAGATCTATAACGTCGAAGTATGAATGAAATTATTTTCTTTCGAACGAATTAGTGAATGATCTTAATCGTATTACGATACACGCTTAAGATTAAATCTTAAGCATGTACAATCTGGATTAAGTTTACCAAAATAGTATAATTTTTTTTTGTTTCAATCAGAAAAAAATTTGCATGATATTTGCCGAGACCCCCCCCCTCTCTCTAACGTAAGATTAGATGATATTCGACTCGACCCCCTCCCCCCCTTAAACATCTCACGTAATTTATGGACGCCCCCTAAGTTACCAATTTTGTTGTTCGAGTATTAATTAGTACCAATTGAGTACTACTTATTTACCAAATATGGAAGCGATTGGCGTTGGTGGTCCGGCGGTAGTGACGGACATCTAACCCAGCCCTCTGCGCAGTTCGACATCGCGGCCGGCAACAGCGCGGGCGCGGCCGTGGCGCTGGACGCGGGCGTGTGGGCCGCGCGCTGTGCGGCCGCGCCGCCGCCCGACCTGGCGCCGCCCACGCACAACGGCCAGAGCGACAAGGACACCGCCAATGGAAACGGTGAACCACATTTTACACACTTGAGAACACAACTCCACACGGCTCATTCTGATGTTACTCTAAGGTTACGGACACGAAGTCAGCGGGCGCGGCGCGGGGAGCGGCGCGTTTCAATGTACAGATTTACATGGAACTGGCCTCGAAGGCAGCGGCGCGGGGAGGTGTACGAGCGATGCGCACCAGTCTAGCGGTGACCGCGCGTCTGCATTCACGTAGTGTTGGGCATTTTATTATTTGCTTTAAATCTAACGTTACGAAGAAATTTGTATCCAAAAGGTGTCGTTGTTTAGACATTTCACTCGCGAACAATGACACTAATTTCTCATTACACAACACTACGAAGCTCTAGCGCTGCGCGACCCGTCCGCTGGCTTTGAGACCGGCTCTGCGTCGCCGCGCCGCTCCCCGCGTGCCCCGCTATCGCTTCGAGAACGAGGCCTAACTATTATTATATAATGAGAGTAATATCGGAAGGCGCCGTGAGTAACGTGGTGTGGTGCGGCAGGCGCGGGCGCGGGCGCGGGCGCGGGCGCGGGCGCGGGCGCGGGCGCGGGCGCGCGCGTGGCGCTGCTGCGGCCCCAGCTGGAGCCGCACCAGGAACTGACCCGCGCCGCACAGTTCACACTTGACTGTAAGTACCGTTCTCAACTAATTGTAGTCGCCATCGCTGCCGTCTTGGATTGTTATTTTAAC
Organism: Luperina nickerlii; assembly: GCA_963855955.1. NCBI lineage: Eukaryota > Metazoa > Arthropoda > Insecta > Lepidoptera > Noctuidae > Luperina > Luperina nickerlii. The sequence goes on from OY979671.1 coordinate 24,155,267, forward strand.
CTCATTCTCGTCTTCCGTGTAAATGTATCCATGTAAATGACGACCATTTCGAAAAAATCGTATTTTTACGCGGCGGCTACTTAGAATTTTTACTTTGACATAATTTTCGTCAGCAAAAAGAAAAACTTTACTGGCACATAATACTAAATAATAACAACGTTGAGCAACAATACGTTCCCGTATTGCTGATGTATCAGACTCCCGGACATGCGCAGACGCGGCGCTGTGGGCGGGCTGCGCGGGCGCGGGCGCGCGTGGCGCCTGGTGCGCGGGCGAGCTGCGCCTGGGCCGCGCCGCGCTGCGCTACAGCCTGCGCCTGCTGCCCGGCACGCTGCGCCTCGAGCCGCCCGCGCTGCAGTACGTACGCACGTTCCTTTGTTCTTTGCGCGGCGAGCTGCGCCTGGGCCGCGCCGCGCTGCGCTACAGCCTGCGCCTGCTGCCCGGCACGCTGCGCCTCGAGCCGCCCGCGCTGCAGTACGTACGCACGTTCCTTTGTTCTTTGCGCGGCGAGCTGCGCCTGGGCCGCGCCGCGCTGCGCTACAGCCTGCGCCTGCTGCCCGGCACGCTGCGCCTCGAGCCGCCCGCGCTGCAGTACGTACGCACGTTCCTTTGTTCTTTGCGCGGCGAGCTGCGCCTGGGCCGCGCCGCGCTGCGCTACAGCCTGCGCCTGCTGCCCGGCACGCTGCGCCTCGAGCCGCCCGCGCTGCAGTACGTACGCACGTTCCTTTGTTCTTTGCGCGGCGAGCTGCGCCTGGGCCGCGCCGCGCTGCGCTACAGCCTGCGCCTGCTGCCCGGCACGCTGCGCCTCGAGCCGCCCGCGCTGCAGTACGTACGCACGTTCCTTTGTTCTTTGCGCGGCGAGCTGCGCCTGGGCCGCGCCGCGCTGCGCTACAGCCTGCGCCTGCTGCCCGGCACGCTGCGCCTCGAGCCGCCCGCGCTGCAGTACGTACGCACGTTCCTTTGTTCTTTGCGCGGCGAGCTGCGCCTGGGCCGCGCCGCGCTGCGCTACAGCCTGCGCCTGCTGCCCGGCACGCTGCGCCTCGAGCCGCCCGCGCTGCAGTACGTACGCACGTTCCTTTGTTCTTTGCGCGGCGAGCTGCGCCTGGGCCGCGCCGCGCTGCGCTACAGCCTGCGCCTGCTGCCCGGCACGCTGCGCCTCGAGCCGCCCGCGCTGCAGTACGTACGCACGTTCCTTTGTTCTTTGCGCGGCGAGCTGCGCCTGGGCCGCGCCGCGCTGCGCTACAGCCTGCGCCTGCTGCCCGGCACGCTGCGCCTCGAGCCGCCCGCGCTGCAGTACGTACGCACGTTCCTTTGTTCTTTGCGCGGCGAGCTGCGCCTGGGCCGCGCCGCGCTGCGCTACAGCCTGCGCCTGCTGCCCGGCACGCTGCGCCTCGAGCCGCCCGCGCTGCAGTACGTACGCACGTTCCTTTGTTCTTTGCGCGGCGAGCTGCGCCTGGGCCGCGCCGCGCTGCGCTACAGCCTGCGCCTGCTGCCCGGCACGCTGCGCCTCGAGCCGCCCGCGCTGCAGTACGTACGCACGTTCCTTTGTTCTTTGCGCGGCGAGCTGCGCCTGGGCCGCGCCGCGCTGCGCTACAGCCTGCGCCTGCTGCCCGGCACGCTGCGCCTCGAGCCGCCCGCGCTGCAGTACGTACGCACGTTCCTTTGTTCTTTGCGCGGCGAGCTGCGCCTGGGCCGCGCCGCGCTGCGCTACAGCCTGCGCCTGCTGCCCGGCACGCTGCGCCTCGAGCCGCCCGCGCTGCAGTACGTACGCACGTTCCTTTGTTCTTTGCGCGGCGAGCTGCGCCTGGGCCGCGCCGCGCTGCGCTACAGCCTGCGCCTGCTGCCCGGCACGCTGCGCCTCGAGCCGCCCGCGCTGCAGTACGTACGCACGTTCCTTTGTTCTTTGCGCGGCGAGCTGCGCCTGGGCCGCGCCGCGCTGCGCTACAGCCTGCGCCTGCTGCCCGGCACGCTGCGCCTCGAGCCGCCCGCGCTGCAGTACGTACGCACGTTCCTTTGTTCTTTGCGCGGCGAGCTGCGCCTGGGCCGCGCCGCGCTGCGCTACAGCCTGCGCCTGCTGCCCGGCACGCTGCGCCTCGAGCCGCCCGCGCTGCAGTACGTACGCACGTTCCTTTGTTCTTTGCGCGGCGAGCTGCGCCTGGGCCGCGCCGCGCTGCGCTACAGCCTGCGCCTGCTGCCCGGCACGCTGCGCCTCGAGCCGCCCGCGCTCCAGTACGTACGCACGTTCCTTTGTTCTTTGCGCGGCGAGCTGCGCCTGGGCCGCGCCGCGCTGCGCTACAGCCTGCGCCAGCTGCCCGGCACGCTGCGCCTCGAGCCGCCCGCGCTGCAGTACGTACGCACGTTCCTTTGTTCTTTGCGCGGCGAGCTGCGCCTGGGCCGCGCCGCGCTGCGCTACAGCCTGCGCCTGCTGCCCGGCACGCTGCGCCTCGAGCCGCCCGCGCTGCAGTACGTACGCACGTTCCTTTGTTCTTTGCGCGGCGAGCTGCGCCTGGGCCGCGCCGCGCTGCGCTACAGCCTGCGCCTGCTGCCCGGCACGCTGCGCCTCGAGCCGCCCGCGCTGCAGTACGTACGCACGTTCCTTTGTTCTTTGCGCGGCGAGCTGCGCCTGGGCCGCGCCGCGCTGCGCTACAGCCTGCGCCTGCTGCCCGGCACGCTGCGCCTCGAGCCGCCCGCGCTGCAGTACGTACGCACGTTCCTTTGTTCTTTTGCGAGACATGTTTACCGAGACGATGGCTTCGAGCTGAGGTACGATTACGGATCCTGTAGGCCACAGCGAAAAGTAAAATATCTTATTTTATAATATCTAACACTGGTCTACGTTTGCCAGTTCGGCGAATGGCAGCAACCTACAATGAAGTATTCGAACTAGAGAATACAATCCCGAGCATGTTTTTCAATCCCGGACTTACGGGATTTTTGAAGCCTTTTCCCGGGATCCCGGGCCTATCCCGGGATTAGACTATGTGGTTTCTAATTGGGCTAAAATTAAAGAAAAACGAGTAATTAAAAAAAATTTCTTTAATGTCTTTGCACAACACAAATCAGAATAATAATAAGAAAAGAAAAAACACAAACAAAAAAATACTATACTTTTGCAAGAAATTAAAAACAGTACATAATAACTATTTAGAATTTCGAAAATATAATCGCAGAAATATCAAAGCATCCAATGTTTGACTTCCGAGCCTGCTTCGTAGTTTATTGCCAACATAAGCAGCAGCTGAAAACGCTCGTTCAGGTTCTACGCTGGTTGGAGGAATAGACAATAGATACTTATATGCTGTTTCTAAGTGATATCCACGAACTACCTTAAGAGTATTGTATTACAGTATTCCGAGTGGGGAAGTCCCTTCTAACTTCTACGACAAACATATTATTAAGACTGTACCTGTGTAGTAAATAGTGGGTACCTACGTATTGTACGAGTTGCTTTTTGTCGTAATGTATTAAAATAATCTAGGCAAGGTTATTTTCAAGGCGCAACGGACTACGGAATACAAACTAGGCTTGTTTGTGGCAATCCCGAAAATCCCGAGATTAGCCAAGTACAGTCCCGGGATTTTCGGGGCCAGAAAACGGTCGGGATCCCGGGACCCCGAGATAAGGGATTCCGGGATTGTATTCTCTAATTCGAACACATAGATATATTTACATGCTCTTTGAAAAGGTTTCGTAGTCTTTTGCATGAGACACTAGAACTCTTAAATTCAAAAAAATTCAAAATTTCATTTATTTTTGTGAACACATGGTACAATGATCTTATGTATATATAGTGTTTGGTCCAACCTATGTTCCGCCGACAGGCATACAAAATAGTGATGCTATGATCGAAATTAAATTAATTGTGAAAAATCTCTTAAACTCACAATGTGAACAGCTAAGAATTGTCAAAAATTAGACTAATTCGCTCCCCCCACCGAATAACATGGTAATGTGGTACTACGACAGTTTTCGTTTTATTGCATATTCGGTGTCTAAAGCATTAATTACAATCTTGTAATTTTTTTTGTATTTTTTCTATGTATATTTATAAAAGTACAATAATTTCAATGGTACCGTAATGAACATAACAACATTATTCCCTTAAAATCTAAACACACTTTTTGCACGAATAATACCATAACATGTTATTACAGATCATGCAATCGTTAACTTTTTCGGTAAGCGACGATTACCATTATATTCGCGTAAGAAATGCATGCCTTTTTCCACGTAAAGTATAAAACAATTATATTTGTGTATTATTTTTGTTTACAATATAATAGAAACGGCTTATTCGATTTAGATGCCGTTTTCACTAATATATTGTAGTAAGCTTCACTTAACATTTAGTGTTTATTTCATGTCAATCGGTTCATAAATAAAAAAGTTATGTCAATTTAAAGAATCACGGCGGACATTTTTAAGGTATACTATCAGAGTACGTACATGGACGCGCACTCTCGAGGCTAACTGATGAACAGCGTTTGATATTTGATCTGGTGAGCGTTGATTGTACTTTGGAAGAAATGCTATTTGTAGATGCACCCGAACGGGTAAAACATTTCTTACGAAAGTTATTTTGGCGAAGGTACGAAGCCAAGGTAAAATCGCGCTTGCTGTCGCTTCATCAGGCATAGCAGCCACATTGTTGCCAGGTGGGAAAACTGCTCATACAATGTTCAAAATTCCGATCGATTTAGACCGCACAGAAAGCCCTGTTTGTAATATTTCAAGAAACAGCGATAAAGCTAAGGTTCTTCGTGATTGTAGCCTTATTATATGGGATGAGTCCACAATGGCCAATCGAAAAGCAGTAGAAGCAGTAGACAGAACGTTGCGTGATGTCAACCAAAATGATCAACCCATGGATGGCATTACTATGCTTTTTTGTGGCGATTTTCGTCAGACTCTCCCTGTAATACCACGTGGAACAAGGGCTGTTGAAGTTAGAGCCTGCCTAAAGAGTTCTCGACTGTGGCATTACATTATACCTTTGCATTTGACATTAAATATGCGTGCGCAAATTAGAGGCAACGAAAATGCTCAAGAATTTTCAGATTTGCTACTTGAGATTGGTAAAGGTGTGTTACCGCAGGAACAAGGAAAAGTTGTTCTTAATGAAAACCTATGCAACATAGTTTCATCAATGCGAGACCTCATATCATCTGTGTATGGAAACGCAACGCAAATACCAACTTGGAAAATTTCTGGCTTTGCGAAAGAGCTATTTTGACGCCACGAAACGACCAAGCAGCAACAATAAACGCTGAAATTTTGAGCTATGTTCCGGGGGATTATGTTGAGTATATCTCCATTAACAGAGTCATGGAAGAAGGAAAATCTACAAGCTACCCAGTAGAATTTTTAGAATCCCTCAATGCTCCTGGACTACCAGCACATAAATTAAAATTAAAAGTAGGCGTACCGATAATGCTTCTTAGAAATTTAAGCCCCCCAAAACTTAGCAATGGCACCAGGTTAAAAGTGACCAATTTACAAAGAAATCTGATAGAAGCAGATATTTTAACAAGGTGTGGAAAAGGTAAAAGTGTTTTCATTCCTCGGATTCCTCTCATTCCAAACAATTTTCCATTTAGTTTTAAACGAGTCCAGTTTCCAGTCAGTCTATGTTTTGCGATGACAATTAATAAAGCCCAAGGTCAGACGCTGAAAGTTGTAGGTGTAGATCTAAGTATCAGCTGTTTCTCGCACGCTCAGTTGTATGTGGCTCTGTCACGGGTTAGCAATCCTAGGAGCCTGTATGCTTTCATCCCCGATGGCCATACGTCAAATATCGTATACAGAGAAGCATTACTGTAAAGTAAATTTTTAGCTACCCAAACGACGGTATATGTAATTCAAAATATATGCTGCCCGAAAAGTCACTATTCCACGCTGACGAAGTCGCGGGCACAGCTAGTTAATAAATAAAAGGACTGTTTATGATAAATAATGAAACCTTTGTTTTATTTCATAAATTTTAATAAAACGCTATTATAAATTATCCAGTATTAATATCAACTTCCTTTATTATTGTTATTTTTCTGCAAAATCAAATAATAAGTACTGGATTATTTAATAAAACATGTATTTGCAACATTATATTACTGTTAATCTTTTGACACCACACATCGACGAATATTACTGTAATGTAATATTACATTATACACTATCGCTTGGATTTCACACGAATAATATCGTAATATCATATTGCCGTTAGGTTTTTTGACACTGTATTACAACGAATAATACTATAATGCATTAATATTGACTACGATATTGTTGCGTTTACACGCGAATAATATGGTAATGATGCGTTGCATACTATACTTTTGCCATTTAATTTCAGTAACATTATTTTTGTGAATAACTTTATTTTATAAAAGTATTACAAAAAAATCATAATATAAATTAGATTGTAAAAAAATTAGCTTTGTTTTGACGTTTAAATGTCTACCTTACGATCTACCAGTGCCGAGATATACGCATAAAACAGTTTTTTATTTTTCCTGTAAAATTTTGATTTATCGATTACCATATTATTCGGTGGGGGGAGCGAATTGTTTGTTTTAGCTGTTTTAAAAATACTGTTTTGTTTTTCATTTTATTATTTTTATTAACGTGACTGTCATACATGAACAGTTCACCTCCTAGTGACTAAGGTTTTATTTATTAATGGTAATCTGTGAACAGCGCTGTGTTACATTATTGCTTAAGTAATTTATGTTTTTATACCACACTTGCTTAGTAAGTGTACCAATACTACCCCACTAAAAGGCTTGAAAGCTGTTCATTAAATCTTCTCAAAAATCTAGGCAGTTATATTGTATGGAATTTCATTACTGCCCTGAAAATCAGGGTAGTAATGCGTTCATTACTAACGCGTTTTGTTTTTTTTTAGTCTTGATGACGTTGGCAATCAAAAAAAAAGCAGGTACCATACGTTCCGATAAGGCCGGCAAACTTCAAACCTCTATGCGATAGAGCGAGAGATTTATAACACTCTCTCGCTTTAACACGCGCGTAAGTTGGAACCTGCGAAACGTGGCGTTCTTACCTTCTCTAAAGCCGCGTCCCCACAAGAGCCGCGCGGCACGCGAGGCCGAGCCGCGCTGCTCTAGTGGGGACGCGGCTTAACGGCTTTTGGCGCGAAAACTGTTTGACGTGCTAAATTTAAAGAAAAAAAAGACTTATTGTTGGTTGACGTATTTTGTAGAAACAATTTTCTTGGTAAAGTTTAAAGTTTGGCGGTGTAAATCACAAGTTAAAATGAGTGATTCCAGTGACAATGACAGCAATTTATTAACAACAACTCCACCCAACATAATAGCAGATGCTAAATGCTTTGTTTGCTCTTTTGTCTTTTACTTCTTTGTGCTTAAGTGTAGTATAAAGCAGTATATATCACTCGAGGGTAAGTACAGATTACTCCCCTTGGTGAATAAATAGCTATTTCTGTTTATAATATTGCATAATGTATCTGTTTGTTGTTCCTATTTAATAAAATAGAATAAAAATAATAAAATAGGGTATTTGACAAGGTTTTGCAATCCATCTCAGATTATTTAGTAGTGTCTAAGGAACCCACAAAAAGTAGTTATGTTTAATTCTGTGATGTTTTTCGTTAAGAAATCAAACTTAAAAATGAATGGTTTAATTATCCCGCCAAAACGTTAGTTCGAGCAATATGGCGGCATTAGCCCCATGTGACGTCACAACACAGTAAACAAAACACACTTCAATAAGTCAGATCTTTCCCAAGTGCTTTGGTACTGCTTTTTTCTACTGTTTAATAAGAAAATGAATTATAAATGGTGTGCAATGCCAAACTGCACCAATACGTCAAAAAAAACTCCGGAAAAATTGTTTATTCATGTGCCGAAAAATGCCAAAATGCGTAGAAAGTGGTTACAATTTGCTCGCAGGAGCAAAGTCCTGATCCACGACGTAGTTGTACGTACCCAATAGCATCGTCACCATAAGATTCTCGTGCAGCCCTGAGAATGGAAACTAATTACTTACTGTAAACAAAATTTATTCTTTATAACCTAAAAAACTATTACTTCCTGAAAGAAAGACTATTATTTCACCTTCGCAGGATTAAGGTTACTTACGTAGTGTTATATTTATGGTACAATACATTGCTGTTTTTACATTTCTCAGCTCTGCAGAATAAAAATCGGGGTTATTTTTGAAGAACATTCCAACTATGATTGCGTCCACTTTGGGCAAGTTTCTGCTGTCTGCTTTCACAAAATTGACATCCATGATGGAGTGGAATACCAAAATATACGATGGAGATTGTAAAATACCACAAATTTTCACGATAATATTTTATAATCCTATATAAACAGATCAAAAATCGTAAGACTGCAACAATGACAGATCTGATTACTGTGTTGTGACGTCATCTTAGATTCAGCCAATCCTGACTGTTTTGTATCACGTGACATAATTTAGAAATTAATAACTTTTTAACAGGGATTTTGAAATAAAATAGCCATTATATTTAAGTCGGATAATTGCAAATCCCTTTATAAATTTATAATAAATGTGGATAACAGCATTTAGCACTTTATTATTCATACTGTCAAATAGCCTATTAGCAAAGTTATCACACAAATGTATATAGATTACATGGCCGCCATCTTGGATTTTGATAATTAACCTCATCGGCAACCCCAGTAAATACTATAGCTTGACTTGAAAGTTTACATAGTATAGCCGTCACTTATAATGTTGTCCTGTTGGTTCAACTAAATCCGAAATCAGTAAACTAATTTAAAAAAATGCTTAATATTAGATTTTACTAACATTATATGGATCAATAGTCTGAAATAAATAAATAATAATTATTTATTATTATTTTGCTAATAAGCAGCCTCCCCAACCCCTCCGACCCCTCACCATTACCCTGCGTAAACGGTCACTATCAATGCCATGCCGCTATCTACAAATAACGTGGATGTAACATGTCCTGTAGCTTCGTGACGGCGAACCGCGACGACTCACTGCGCATGCGCGAGGTGCGCGTGCGCAACGAGTTCCCGGTGCCCGTGCACATCGCGCGCATCGACTTCGGGCCCGATGTCGACAAGTATTTTGAGGTGAGTTCACGCCTCACCGCCAACTTACCTTGGCTTAAGCCAATATCGCTCCTCCAGACACGTGTGTGCTCCTCCTCCAAACCTTTCTCTTGCTACTCTCAATCTTCATCTTTTTCACGTAGCATGGCACCTCCCGCGCCGTCTTTGGGAGTTCAAATAATATTGGTACAGGTGCTAGTGCCTTTCATAGCAGCAGTCAAACTTATGTCTGTAAATAAGTATAATTGTTATTAAAAGACTGAAACCCCGGTGAAAAAAACAATTAGTCTAAGATACGTAGAAGAAAGACCTTCACCGATCGAGTAACCGGACGAAATGTGTTTTTTACGGAATAACATATGTTAACGAAAGTAACGGTGATGGGTTGCCTAATGAAATCCTGTCAAGGATATTTTTAATTAATTATGTAACAGGTAATTTTTTTTCGATATCTTCACCGATAGCGTAACCAAAAAAATTTAATGCCAATCGAAAGTATGGAGTCTATAGAATATGCAAACATAGGGTTGCCTACCTTTTTCTTGTCAAGGCTATAGGGTTGCCTAGTTTAAAAAGGTGGTTCGAAAATGGTACCTTCACCGATCGAGTAACCAAATAAATTATATATCAAAATGAAGATTATTTTTTTGCGAATACGATGGTACAAGGTTGCCTACGAAAAACCTGTCAAAAATCAGGGTTGTAAGGCGTTGAAATTTGAAAATTGAAACGTATGAAAGTGTGCAAGAAAGAGAGACTCCCAATTATATCCAGTGCGATAGAAGAGGAAGCAGCATTGCAGCTGTTCGCGCCACATCAGATCCTTGAAATAGTGCGAGAGAGAGAGAGCCTATACGTAATATCAAATGCGGTAGAGGAAGACGCACCATAGCGACGGGCTCCGCCCCTTCTGGCCTATGAAAGAGAGTGCGCATGCTCTGTACAGTTGACAGATCTGTGTATGAATGTCAAGCGTTGTTTTGGAGCAACTTCCCGCCATTCTTATAGAAGTAATAGCGTGCTACGGAATATAAAATCGTGCTGTTTATTATTTTTTTTAATTGAAATCATTAGTGAATTTTACTTACAAATTAAAAATCACGAAAACGTGCTTTTTATGTGGCTTGAAAGAGTCCGTAATTGACTTTGATGATGAAACGCTAAAAAACTGCAAATTAAAGTTGGCGTTTCGGATAAAGCATTTAAAGAATTAAAAAAATATGCGTATAAAAAATTAAAATAACTATAGATAAAAAATTTTTATCGTTTATTTTTTATTCTATTTATAATAATTTATTTGCTAAAAAAATGTGCCTAGTTTCTGTCAATTTCTGTTTTGTTACAAATAAAATATAAAAAATTTATTTCACTAATAATTTGGAAAATTATATATAAGTATCACTTATTTCTTGCTCTGCAATGAAATTATTGAATTCTTCATATTATTACTATTATTAATATTGTATTTTATGTTTTAAAAATTAATAATTTAAATAAATGATATACAGATTCTTCAATGTAAGTTTTTTTTAAAACAGTTATTTTATTGTAACACCGTGAGTGATAACCAACTAAATCGAGCGATATATCAGAGGGGCAATTCTCGTAATTTTAACAACGTTCACAGTCTGATCTCAGTCTCAGTCAAAAAATACTTTTAATTTCCCTACATTTTGACAAGTTTTTGACATTTGCTTGTCGCCGAGATGAGACTGCGACTAGATTTTGAACGTTTTAAATTACGTTATGCCTTCAGTTATGTTCACATCAGACAAACAGTACGATTTTATATTCCGCAGCAAGCTATTACTTCTATGAGAATGGCGGGAAGTTGCTCCAAAACAACGCTTGACATTCATACACAGATCTGTCAACCGTACAGAGCATGCGCACTCTCTTTCAATTTTTTTAAACCTTGCCCCACCTTAGGAATTACTCCTGTATCGTGGGTACGTTTACGAACATTTAAATTCACATACACAAACAGCCAGACTCGAAACGACTACCTTTAGGCAATACAAATATTTGTTCCGTGCGGGAATCGAACCCGCGACACGCAGCGCAGCAGTCGATCGCTCAGCCACTGCGCCAACCGTGTCGTCGTTTCATAGGCCAGAAGGGGCGGAGCCCGTCGCTATGGTGCGTCTTCCTCTACCGCATTTGATACTACGTATATGCTCTCTCTCTCGCACTATTTCAAGCATCTGATGTGGCGCGAACAGCTGCAATGCTGCTTCCTCTTCTATCGCACTGGATATAATGGGGAGTCTCTCTTTCTTGCACACTTTCATACGTTTCAATTTTCAAATTTCAACGCCTTACAACCCTGATTTTTGACAGGTTTTTCGTAGGCAACCTTGTACCATCGTATTCGCAAAAAAATAATCTTCATTTTGATATATAATTTATTTGGTTACTCGATCGGTGAAGGTACCATTTTCGAATCACCTTTTTAAACTAGGCAACCCTATAGCCTTGACAAGAAAATGGTAGGCAACCCTATGTTTGCATATTCTATAGACTCCATACTTTCGATTAGCATTAAATTTTTTTGGTTACGCTATCGGTGAAGATACCGAAAAAAAATTACCTGTTACATAATTAATTAAAAATATCCTTGACAGGATTTCATTAGGCAACCCATCACCGTTACTTTCGTTAACATATTTTATTCCGTAAAAAACACATTTCGTCCGGTTACTCGATCGGTGAAGGTCTTTCCTTTACGGATCCTGTACTAAATAGGGAGTAATATAAAACAGACATAAGTTGCTACGTGCATTTGTAAAAGAGCAAAGAGCGTATTAGTGTCAGCAAGCACACATGAGTATAATTTACATAGCTACTGTTCTAACATGAATTTCGCCAGTTTACAGTAATTAATATAAGTTCACAGATAAATACATTTTCCTGTTTACTCCAATAATATTCGAGTGCATTCTGTTCATTGCTACAATCTCAAACACAATACACACAATTCTATGTAACTTCACATTAACATTCTTAAAAATAAATAAATTCCGATTCTTTTACTGAAAATTATTTTTATTTTTTATTCAAATATCCAATTAAAATGTTGACTTTTTTATTCGTTAAAGTTACGACATACAAAAATCTGTTTTTTTTTGTCGACTATCTTGAAACCTGTGCGGAACGCATATTTTCGTTTACGCAAGTAATGACCTGCTATCTTACGCTTATACATGAAGAAAAGTTAATTATTGAAAGAACTAACTTACGAGTAAGCTCAACAGTGAGCACTCTGCGATTAGCGAGATTCTTATAAGTGCGCTCGCAGGTGCAGGCGCTGGCGCCGCTCACCGTGGCGCGCGGCGAGGGCGCTCTGCTGGCGCGCGTGCGCTTGCGCGAGGCGGGCGCGCGCGAGGCGGGCGAGCCGGGCGCGCGCGAGGCGGGCGAGCCGGACGCGCGCGAGGCGGGCGAGCCGAACGCGCGCGATGCGGGCGAGCCGGACGCGCGCGAGGCGGGCGAGCCGGACGCGCGCGAGGCGCTGAGCGCGGCGCTGACGCTGCGCACCAACCTGTCGGACTACAGCCTGCCGCTGTTGCTCTACAGCGGCCGCCTGCGCGTCGTGAGTTCAGTGTAGTGTCTAGGGCGGCTGCAGTCTTGTCGATGACTATTTTGAAATTTCGTTGACGTTGCTGGCATTTTCGTTGCTGGGTTTAGTAATAGTTTTAACTAATCTGTGTATTATTATCAATAATTGGAAACAAAAACGATTACACTAGTTGCCCGTTTCAAAGCGGTACGGTACAGTCAGCAACAAAAGTCGATTAACACTTTAGTTTTTAAAATCTCCGTTTTTGCCCATTTTTTTGTTCAAAATTGCATTGTACTTCTGCTACAATTTCGAACAAATATTTTGCTCAATAACTGAAATTAAAAAACTGAAGTGTTAATCGACTTTTGTTGCTGACCGTACCTATGGAGAAGAACGGGCAAGGAACTCAATGGACACTCTTTTGAATTAAAATATAGTTACAAAATTTATGTTGAATTTATACATATTATTTAACTATGTAAAAAGACGTGCACTTTAAAACTAAAAGCATCCATAATGAATAGAAAAAAAATGCCGAAGGGCAGATTTTACCAAACTCAGATATCTTTCATTCGTGGAATAAAATTGACGTCTGACAGTTCTGTATGGAGAAACTGTCAAAAATTCAAAATTAATTATTCTCAGGATAAGACTTATTCTAGGTATAAAAGTTTGGTGGAATGCGCCCTTAGCAACTTAGAGATGACCGGTCCCTACTAACGGCCCCCGTTCACGAACATGATGTATAGGTCAGCACCATTCAGCTCGACCATGTTGAAGGGAACTTAATGTTCTGTTCCCGTGTAACTCGTCGCTCGGTGCAGGAGTGGGAGTGGCCCAACTCCGCGGACGGCGAGCTGCGCCTGGGCGTGGTGGGCACGTCGTCCACGCGGCGCGTGCGCGCGCGCCTGCACAACCCGGCGCCGGCCGCGCTGTGCGTGTCCGAGCTGGCGCTGGAGCTGCCCGGCGCCACGCTGGCGCTCACGCCCTGCGCGCACCTGCGCGCGCCGCCGCCCAAGCACGCCTGCGTGAGTACCATACGTTCATTCGTCTACGTCCAGCGTGCGCAGCCCGGCGCCGGCCGCGCTGTGCGTGTCCGAGCTGGCGCTGGAGCTGCCCGGCGCCACGCTGGCGCTCACGCCCTGCGCGCACCTGCGCGCGCCGCCGCCCAAGCACGCCTGCGTGAGTACCATACGTTCATTCGTCTACGTCCAGCGTGCGCAGCCCGGCGCCGGCCGCGCTGTGCGTGTCCGAGCTGGCGCTGGAGCTGCCCGGCGCCACGCTGGCGCTCACGCCCTGCGCGCACCTGCGCGCGCCGCCGCCCAAGCACGCCTGCGTGAGTACCATACGTTCATTCGTCTACGTCCAGCGTGCGCAGCCCGGCGCCGGCCGCGCTGTGCGTGTCCGAGCTGGCGCTGGAGCTGCCCGGCGCCACGCTGGCGCTCACGCCCTGCGCGCACCTGCGCGCGCCGCCGCCCAAGCACGCCTGCGTGAGTACCATACGTTCATTCGTCTACGTCCAGCGTGCGCAGCCCGGCGCCGGCCGCGCTGTGCGTGTCCGAGCTGGCGCTGGAGCTGCCCGGCGCCACGCTGGCGCTCACGCCCTGCGCGCACCTGCGCGCGCCGCCGCCCAAGCACGCCTGCGTGAGTACCATACGTTCATTCGTCTACGTCCAGCGTGCGCAGCCCGGCGCCGGCCGCGCTGTGCGTGTCCGAGCTGGCGCTGGAGCTGCCCGGCGCCACGCTGGCGCTCACGCCCTGCGCGCACCTGCGCGCGCCGCCGCCCAAGCACGCCTGCGTGAGTACCATACGTTCATTCGTCTACGTCCAGCGTGCGCAGCCCGGCGCCGGCCGCGCTGTGCGTGTCCGAGCTGGCGCTGGAGCTGCCCGGCGCCACGCTGGCGCTCACGCCCTGCGCGCACCTGCGCGCGCCGCCGCCCAAGCACGCCTGCGTGAGTACCATACGTTCATTCGTCTACGTCCAGCGTGCGCAGCCCGGCGCCGGCCGCGCTGTGCGTGTCCGAGCTGGCGCTGGAGCTGCCCGGCGCCACGCTGGCGCTCACGCCCTGCGCGCACCTGCGCGCGCCGCCGCCCAAGCACGCCTGCGTGAGTACCATACGTTCATTCGTCTACGTCCAGCGTGCGCAGCCCGGCGCCGGCCGCGCTGTGCGTGTCCGAGCTGGCGCTGGAGCTGCCCGGCGCCACGCTGGCGCTCACGCCCTGCGCGCACCTGCGCGCGCCGCCGCCCAAGCACGCCTGCGTGAGTACCATACGTTCATTCGTCTACGTCCAGCGTGCGCAGCCCGGCGCCGGCCGCGCTGTGCGTGTCCGAGCTGGCGCTGGAGCTGCCCGGCGCCACGCTGGCGCTCACGCCCTGCGCGCACCTGCGCGCGCCGCCGCCCAAGCACGCCTGCGTGAGTACCATACGTTCATTCGTCTACGTCCAGCGTGCGCAGCCCGGCGCCGGCCGCGCTGTGCGTGTCCGAGCTGGCGCTGGAGCTGCCCGGCGCCACGCTGGCGCTCACGCCCTGCGCGCACCTGCGCGCGCCGCCGCCCAAGCACGCCTGCGTGAGTACCATACGTTCATTCGTCTACGTCCAGCGTGCGCAGCCCGGCGCCGGCCGCGCTGTGCGTGTCCGAGCTGGCGCTGGAGCTGCCCGGCGCCACGCTGGCGCTCACGCCCTGCGCGCACCTGCGCGCGCCGCCGCCCAAGCACGCCTGCGTGAGTACCATACGTTCATTCGTCTACGTCCAGCGTGCGCAGCCCGGCGCCGGCCGCGCTGTGCGTGTCCGAGCTGGCGCTGGAGCTGCCCGGCGCCACGCTGGCGCTCACGCCCTGCGCGCACCTGCGCGCGCCGCCGCCCAAGCACGCCTGCGTGAGTACCATACGTTCATTCGTCTACGTCCAGCGTGCGCAGCCCGGCGCCGGCCGCGCTGTGCGTGTCCGAGCTGGCGCTGGAGCTGCCCGGCGCCACGCTGGCGCTCACGCCCTGCGCGCACCTGCGCGCGCCGCCGCCCAAGCACGCCTGCGTGAGTACCATACGTTCATTCGTCTACGTCCAGCGTGCGCAGCCCGGCGCCGGCCGCGCTGTGCGTGTCCGAGCTGGCGCTGGAGCTGCCCGGCGCCACGCTGGCGCTCACGCCCTGCGCGCACCTGCGCGCGCCGCCGCCCAAGCACGCCTGCGTGAGTACCATACGTTCATTCGTCTACGTCCAGCGTGCGCAGCCCGGCGCCGGCCGCGCTGTGCGTGTCCGAGCTGGCGCTGGAGCTGCCCGGCGCCACGCTGGCGCTCACGCCCTGCGCGCACCTGCGCGCGCCGCCGCCCAAGCACGCCTGCGTGAGTACCATACGTTCATTCGTCTACGTCCAGCGTGCGCAGCCCGGCGCCGGCCGCGCTGTGCGTGTCCGAGCTGGCGCTGGAGCTGCCCGGCGCCACGCTGGCGCTCACGCCCTGCGCGCACCTGCGCGCGCCGCCGCCCAAGCACGCCTGCGTGAGTACCATACGTTCATTCGTCTACGTCCAGCGTGCGCAGCCCGGCGCCGGCCGCGCTGTGCGTGTCCGAGCTGGCGCTGGAGCTGCCCGGCGCCACGCTGGCGCTCACGCCCTGCGCGCACCTGCGCGCGCCGCCGCCCAAGCACGCCTGCGTGAGTACCATACGTTCATTCGTCTACGTCCAGCGTGCGCAGCCCGGCGCCGGCCGCGCTGTGCGTGTCCGAGCTGGCGCTGGAGCTGCCCGGCGCCACGCTGGCGCTCACGCCCTGCGCGCACCTGCGCGCGCCGCCGCCCAAGCACGCCTGCGTGAGTACCATACGTTCATTCGTCTACGTCCAGCGTGCGCAGCCCGGCGCCGGCCGCGCTGTGCGTGTCCGAGCTGGCGCTGGAGCTGCCCGGCGCCACGCTGGCGCTCACGCCCTGCGCGCACCTGCGCGCGCCGCCGCCCAAGCACGCCTGCGTGAGTACCATACGTTCATTCGTCTACGTCCAGCGTGCGCAGCCCGGCGCCGGCCGCGCTGTGCGTGTCCGAGCTGGCGCTGGAGCTGCCCGGCGCCACGCTGGCGCTCACGCCCTGCGCGCACCTGCGCGCGCCGCCGCCCAAGCACGCCTGCGTGAGTACCATACGTTCATTCGTCTACGTCCAGCGTGCGCAGCCCGGCGCCGGCCGCGCTGTGCGTGTCCGAGCTGGCGCTGGAGCTGCCCGGCGCCACGCTGGCGCTCACGCCCTGCGCGCACCTGCGCGCGCCGCCGCCCAAGCACGCCTGCGTGAGTACCATACGTTCATTCGTCTACGTCCAGCGTGCGCAGCCCGGCGCCGGCCGCGCTGTGCGTGTCCGAGCTGGCGCTGGAGCTGCCCGGCGCCACGCTGGCGCTCACGCCCTGCGCGCACCTGCGCGCGCCGCCGCCCAAGCACGCCTGCGTGAGTACCATACGTTCATTCGTCTACGTCCAGCGTGCGCAGCCCGGCGCCGGCCGCGCTGTGCGTGTCCGAGCTGGCGCTGGAGCTGCCCGGCGCCACGCTGGCGCTCACGCCCTGCGCGCACCTGCGCGCGCCGCCGCCCAAGCACGCCTGCGTGAGTACCATACGTTCATTCGTCTACGTCCAGCGTGCGCAGCCCGGCGCCGGCCGCGCTGTGCGTGTCCGAGCTGGCGCTGGAGCTGCCCGGCGCCACGCTGGCGCTCACGCCCTGCGCGCACCTGCGCGCGCCGCCGCCCAAGCACGCCTGCGTGAGTACCATACGTTCATTCGTCTACGTCCAGCGTGCGCAGCCCGGCGCCGGCCGCGCTGTGCGTGTCCGAGCTGGCGCTGGAGCTGCCCGGCGCCACGCTGGCGCTCACGCCCTGCGCGCACCTGCGCGCGCCGCCGCCCAAGCACGCCTGCGTGAGTACCATACGTTCATTCGTCTACGTCCAGCGTGCGCAGCCCGGCGCCGGCCGCGCTGTGCGTGTCCGAGCTGGCGCTGGAGCTGCCCGGCGCCACGCTGGCGCTCACGCCCTGCGCGCACCTGCGCGCGCCGCCGCCCAAGCACGCCTGCGTGAGTACCATACGTTCATTCGTCTACGTCCAGCGTGCGCAGCCCGGCGCCGGCCGCGCTGTGCGTGTCCGAGCTGGCGCTGGAGCTGCCCGGCGCCACGCTGGCGCTCACGCCCTGCGCGCACCTGCGCGCGCCGCCGCCCAAGCACGCCTGCGTGAGTACCATACGTTCATTCGTCTACGTCCAGCGTGCGCAGCCCGGCGCCGGCCGCGCTGTGCGTGTCCGAGCTGGCGCTGGAGCTGCCCGGCGCCACGCTGGCGCTCACGCCCTGCGCGCACCTGCGCGCGCCGCCGCCCAAGCACGCCTGCGTGAGTACCATACGTTCATTCGTCTACGTCCAGCGTGCGCAGCCCGGCGCCGGCCGCGCTGTGCGTGTCCGAGCTGGCGCTGGAGCTGCCCGGCGCCACGCTGGCGCTCACGCCCTGCGCGCACCTGCGCGCGCCGCCGCCCAAGCACGCCTGCGTGAGTACCATACGTTCATTCGTCTACGTCCAGCGTGCGCAGCCCGGCGCCGGCCGCGCTGTGCGTGTCCGAGCTGGCGCTGGAGCTGCCCGGCGCCACGCTGGCGCTCACGCCCTGCGCGCACCTGCGCGCGCCGCCGCCCAAGCACGCCTGCGTGAGTACCATACGTTCATTCGTCTACGTCCAGCGTGCGCAGCCCGGCGCCGGCCGCGCTGTGCGTGTCCGAGCTGGCGCTGGAGCTGCCCGGCGCCACGCTGGCGCTCACGCCCTGCGCGCACCTGCGCGCGCCGCCGCCCAAGCACGCCTGCGTGAGTACCATACGTTCATTCGTCTACGTCCAGCGTGCGCAGCCCGGCGCCGGCCGCGCTGTGCGTGTCCGAGCTGGCGCTGGAGCTGCCCGGCGCCACGCTGGCGCTCACGCCCTGCGCGCACCTGCGCGCGCCGCCGCCCAAGCACGCCTGCGTGAGTACCATACGTTCATTCGTCTACGTCCAGCGTGCGCAGCCCGGCGCCGGCCGCGCTGTGCGTGTCCGAGCTGGCGCTGGAGCTGCCCGGCGCCACGCTGGCGCTCACGCCCTGCGCGCACCTGCGCGCGCCGCCGCCCAAGCACGCCTGCGTGAGTACCATACGTTCATTCGTCTACGTCCAGCGTGCGCAGCCCGGCGCCGGCCGCGCTGTGCGTGTCCGAGCTGGCGCTGGAGCTGCCCGGCGCCACGCTGGCGCTCACGCCCTGCGCGCACCTGCGCGCGCCGCCGCCCAAGCACGCCTGCGTGAGTACCATACGTTCATTCGTCTACGTCCAGCGTGCGCAGCCCGGCGCCGGCCGCGCTGTGCGTGTCCGAGCTGGCGCTGGAGCTGCCCGGCGCCACGCTGGCGCTCACGCCCTGCGCGCACCTGCGCGCGCCGCCGCCCAAGCACGCCTGCGTGAGTACCATACGTTCATTCGTCTACGTCCAGCGTGCGCAGCCCGGCGCCGGCCGCGCTGTGCGTGTCCGAGCTGGCGCTGGAGCTGCCCGGCGCCACGCTGGCGCTCACGCCCTGCGCGCACCTGCGCGCGCCGCCGCCCAAGCACGCCTGCGTGAGTACCATACGTTCATTCGTCTACGTCCAGCGTGCGCAGCCCGGCGCCGGCCGCGCTGTGCGTGTCCGAGCTGGCGCTGGAGCTGCCCGGCGCCACGCTGGCGCTCACGCCCTGCGCGCACCTGCGCGCGCCGCCGCCCAAGCACGCCTGCGTGAGTACCATACGTTCATTCGTCTACGTCCAGCGTGCGCAGCCCGGCGCCGGCCGCGCTGTGCGTGTCCGAGCTGGCGCTGGAGCTGCCCGGCGCCACGCTGGCGCTCACGCCCTGCGCGCACCTGCGCGCGCCGCCGCCCAAGCACGCCTGCGTGAGTACCATACGTTCATTCGTCTACGTCCAGCGTGCGCAGCCCGGCGCCGGCCGCGCTGTGCGTGTCCGAGCTGGCGCTGGAGCTGCCCGGCGCCACGCTGGCGCTCACGCCCTGCGCGCACCTGCGCGCGCCGCCGCCCAAGCACGCCTGCGTGAGTACCATACGTTCATTCGTCTACGTCCAGCGTGCGCAGCCCGGCGCCGGCCGCGCTGTGCGTGTCCGAGCTGGCGCTGGAGCTGCCCGGCGCCACGCTGGCGCTCACGCCCTGCGCGCACCTGCGCGCGCCGCCGCCCAAGCACGCCTGCGTGAGTACCATACGTTCATTCGTCTACGTCCAGCGTGCGCAGCCCGGCGCCGGCCGCGCTGTGCGTGTCCGAGCTGGCGCTGGAGCTGCCCGGCGCCACGCTGGCGCTCACGCCCTGCGCGCACCTGCGCGCGCCGCCGCCCAAGCACGCCTGCGTGAGTACCATACGTTCATTCGTCTACGTCCAGCGTGCGCAGCCCGGCGCCGGCCGCGCTGTGCGTGTCCGAGCTGGCGCTGGAGCTGCCCGGCGCCACGCTGGCGCTCACGCCCTGCGCGCACCTGCGCGCGCCGCCGCCCAAGCACGCCTGCGTGAGTACCATACGTTCATTCGTCTACGTCCAGCGTGCGCAGCCCGGCGCCGGCCGCGCTGTGCGTGTCCGAGCTGGCGCTGGAGCTGCCCGGCGCCACGCTGGCGCTCACGCCCTGCGCGCACCTGCGCGCGCCGCCGCCCAAGCACGCCTGCGTGAGTACCATACGTTCATTCGTCTACGTCCAGCGTGCGCAGCCCGGCGCCGGCCGCGCTGTGCGTGTCCGAGCTGGCGCTGGAGCTGCCCGGCGCCACGCTGGCGCTCACGCCCTGCGCGCACCTGCGCGCGCCGCCGCCCAAGCACGCCTGCGTGAGTACCATACGTTCATTCGTCTACGTCCAGCGTGCGCAGCCCGGCGCCGGCCGCGCTGTGCGTGTCCGAGCTGGCGCTGGAGCTGCCCGGCGCCACGCTGGCGCTCACGCCCTGCGCGCACCTGCGCGCGCCGCCGCCCAAGCACGCCTGCGTGAGTACCATACGTTCATTCGTCTACGTCCAGCGTGCGCAGCCCGGCGCCGGCCGCGCTGTGCGTGTCCGAGCTGGCGCTGGAGCTGCCCGGCGCCACGCTGGCGCTCACGCCCTGCGCGCACCTGCGCGCGCCGCCGCCCAAGCACGCCTGCGTGAGTACCATACGTTCATTCGTCTACGTCCAGCGTGCGCAGCCCGGCGCCGGCCGCGCTGTGCGTGTCCGAGCTGGCGCTGGAGCTGCCCGGCGCCACGCTGGCGCTCACGCCCTGCGCGCACCTGCGCGCGCCGCCGCCCAAGCACGCCTGCGTGAGTACCATACGTTCATTCGTCTACGTCCAGCGTGCGCAGCCCGGCGCCGGCCGCGCTGTGCGTGTCCGAGCTGGCGCTGGAGCTGCCCGGCGCCACGCTGGCGCTCACGCCCTGCGCGCACCTGCGCGCGCCGCCGCCCAAGCACGCCTGCGTGAGTACCATACGTTCATTCGTCTACGTCCAGCGTGCGCAGCCCGGCGCCGGCCGCGCTGTGCGTGTCCGAGCTGGCGCTGGAGCTGCCCGGCGCCACGCTGGCGCTCACGCCCTGCGCGCACCTGCGCGCGCCGCCGCCCAAGCACGCCTGCGTGAGTACCATACGTTCATTCGTCTACGTCCAGCGTGCGCAGCCCGGCGCCGGCCGCGCTGTGCGTGTCCGAGCTGGCGCTGGAGCTGCCCGGCGCCACGCTGGCGCTCACGCCCTGCGCGCACCTGCGCGCGCCGCCGCCCAAGCACGCCTGCGTGAGTACCATACGTTCATTCGTCTACGTCCAGCGTGCGCAGCCCGGCGCCGGCCGCGCTGTGCGTGTCCGAGCTGGCGCTGGAGCTGCCCGGCGCCACGCTGGCGCTCACGCCCTGCGCGCACCTGCGCGCGCCGCCGCCCAAGCACGCCTGCGTGAGTACCATACGTTCATTCGTCTACGTCCAGCGTGCGCAGCCCGGCGCCGGCCGCGCTGTGCGTGTCCGAGCTGGCGCTGGAGCTGCCCGGCGCCACGCTGGCGCTCACGCCCTGCGCGCACCTGCGCGCGCCGCCGCCCAAGCACGCCTGCGTGAGTACCATACGTTCATTCGTCTACGTCCAGCGTGCGCAGCCCGGCGCCGGCCGCGCTGTGCGTGTCCGAGCTGGCGCTGGAGCTGCCCGGCGCCACGCTGGCGCTCACGCCCTGCGCGCACCTGCGCGCGCCGCCGCCCAAGCACGCCTGCGTGAGTACCATACGTTCATTCGTCTACGTCCAGCGTGCGCAGCCCGGCGCCGGCCGCGCTGTGCGTGTCCGAGCTGGCGCTGGAGCTGCCCGGCGCCACGCTGGCGCTCACGCCCTGCGCGCACCTGCGCGCGCCGCCGCCCAAGCACGCCTGCGTGAGTACCATACGTTCATTCGTCTACGTCCAGCGTGCGCAGCCCGGCGCCGGCCGCGCTGTGCGTGTCCGAGCTGGCGCTGGAGCTGCCCGGCGCCACGCTGGCGCTCACGCCCTGCGCGCACCTGCGCGCGCCGCCGCCCAAGCACGCCTGCGTGAGTACCATACGTTCATTCGTCTACGTCCAGCGTGCGCAGCCCGGCGCCGGCCGCGCTGTGCGTGTCCGAGCTGGCGCTGGAGCTGCCCGGCGCCACGCTGGCGCTCACGCCCTGCGCGCACCTGCGCGCGCCGCCGCCCAAGCACGCCTGCGTGAGTACCATACGTTCATTCGTCTACGTCCAGCGTGCGCAGCCCGGCGCCGGCCGCGCTGTGCGTGTCCGAGCTGGCGCTGGAGCTGCCCGGCGCCACGCTGGCGCTCACGCCCTGCGCGCACCTGCGCGCGCCGCCGCCCAAGCACGCCTGCGTGAGTACCATACGTTCATTCGTCTACGTCCAGCGTGCGCAGCCCGGCGCCGGCCGCGCTGTGCGTGTCCGAGCTGGCGCTGGAGCTGCCCGGCGCCACGCTGGCGCTCACGCCCTGCGCGCACCTGCGCGCGCCGCCGCCCAAGCACGCCTGCGTGAGTACCATACGTTCATTCGTCTACGTCCAGCGTGCGCAGCCCGGCGCCGGCCGCGCTGTGCGTGTCCGAGCTGGCGCTGGAGCTGCCCGGCGCCACGCTGGCGCTCACGCCCTGCGCGCACCTGCGCGCGCCGCCGCCCAAGCACGCCTGCGTGAGTACCATACGTTCATTCGTCTACGTCCAGCGTGCGCAGCCCGGCGCCGGCCGCGCTGTGCGTGTCCGAGCTGGCGCTGGAGCTGCCCGGCGCCACGCTGGCGCTCACGCCCTGCGCGCACCTGCGCGCGCCGCCGCCCAAGCACGCCTGCGTGAGTACCATACGTTCATTCGTCTACGTCCAGCGTGCGCAGCCCGGCGCCGGCCGCGCTGTGCGTCATTCATCTATATATATATATGTATATAAAATTCAAAGTCCTGACTGACTGATATATCAACGCACAGCCTAAACCGCTGATCCTAGAGACATAAAATTTGGAGGGTGTGTTCTTTCTGGAGGTATCCAGTAAGAAAGGGTTTTTCGAAATGCCGCCCCTAAGAGGGTGAATCTGTTTATAATGTCAAAATAATTGCTTTTTACTAAATGCACTAGTTTCTGCCCGCGACTTGTCCGCGTGGAATGTCTGGTTCCCGACTCGAGCCGTCGCTTGCCTGCGCTGTTACCTCGTTACCGCGCTGTTACCTCGTTTTTTCTGACTTTTTTCCATTCTGCTCCGAAGAGTAGTAGCGTGATGTTAAATAGCCTTATAGCCTTCCTCAAGAAATGAGCTATCAAATGCAAAAATATTTTTTCAACTTATACTGACAGGTAGTTCCAGAGATTAGCGCGTTCAAACAAACAAACTCCTTCAGCAATCTATATCCTATCCTAACTAATATTATAAAAGCGTTACCTTTTCACGCTTAAACTACTGAACCGATCAACCCGAAATTTTACATATACGTTGTCAGGTGTACAGAAACGGACATAGTGTACCTCTCATCCCGAAAAAAAGTGCTGTTCCTGAGCAAAACAACAATAACGTTATTATGATAATAGGTGGCGCCACGTGTCTTTCCAACGGGATCGACACTTATGCGATAAGAAAAAAAAGATATCCCATAAATGTTTTAAGAATATACATATACCACCGTCAATTGACATACTGTAAAGGGTCAAATCTTATTTCCATGATGTTTTTGTGATCATAAAATAATTTACCTATTTATATTTAAAAATTATATTAGCATCCAAACGTATGTCGAAAAAATACTTTTTTAAAACAGAAGAAAGAGAAAAGAGATATATTAAAAGATAACATAGAAATATGGTTTCGCGATTTTTGTTTGTAGAATTATTTAAGGTGGACCTTGATGTCCATATATTGTTTTTAACTATTATACAATTGTTTAGGCAGTGCATGCAAATAATATTGTTTTAGGAGACAATAATCAGATGAAACGGCTCTATTCAATCTACCTGAACATGATCGCTGTGTGCGCGGTTGATCCAGTTATAATTACGGGAATAAAGCAAAAATGCGTTGCTTGATGTGAACGTGCAATTTTATTGTGATAAATATCACAGATGTAGGTAGCCGGTCGAAAACGTTAAAAAATAAAAAAAACGATTAGCTATAATCTACGTAGCCTCAACAAAGACGTTGGTATGTGAATTTCTGTAGGCGCTTGCGGGAACACTGTGCAAGTAGGTATATTGTTCAATATTATTGTATTTCCGTGAATGTGTTCCGATGCTGGTGACAGGTTCGTAGACATACACGTAATACACCCTATGAATTTCCAATTCCGGATTGAAGGACAAACTTTACTATGCAGTAAGAATTATTTTGTTAAATTGGAGAGTAAACAGAGTTGAATGAACTAAATTCAAGATACGGCCTATAATTTTCGATTCCGAATAAAATTACAAATGAACGATTTTCGGATATTATCCTGTACCTATTTGTGCTGTGAGACCTATAGGGTTTCAATTTATCGCAAATAAGCTGGTGTAAAAATGTCAACTAACTTTTGGAGGTCAATGTATATGAAACAGGTTCAGAGTTATAGCTAACGCTACAATGTTTTTATCATAGGTTCGTTAAGTACCCTTACTGTAGGTAAGTATGGTTAACGACGAAGTAGATCAAAATTTCAGTTTTTGAAATCATAATTAGTGACACGCAAAATTAACAATGTTGATGATTTCGTTGCTTACCGTCCCTAATACTTAAGTACCTACCAAGTTCTTATCTTGTTCCTGATGGTAAATGTTTCTTGTTATGCATATTGATTCGTTCTGTGTTGCTTATTTCTCATCATTCTATGCAAGTTATGCAACCATCCCACCGAGATAATTCCAGTACAGTCGCTGTCAGATATATTGTAACAGACAAGGTGACCAAATACTTCTGGACAATAGGGATGTTGCCTGGGTAAAAATAAATCGATTCGATTTAGTCCCTCAGTAAGATTATTAAAAAATATTGAACACGTATTTTTTGTTTTATCAATTAGATAAAAAATTACAAAGATATATCACATCAAAGTTCAGGAGTGGGGGGCTTTGACGTCATAACGTGCTAAAATTTGTAGCACGGCGTGACGTCATACGAAATTTCCAAGCGCTGTATCTTCGTAATTTTTTGTTTGCCAGACAAAAGAAAAAATACGTATACAATATTTTTTAGTAATCTAACTGATGGACTAAATATATTTTCTTAGTCAACTACCCTATTCAAAATGTCAATAAGTTCCATACACTACAAGTTACCATTAATATCTGAACATTCATTACTTTATTAATATCTGAGCAGATGCTTGTCAATAATTTCTACACACACAACTAACCAAAAATATCTGAAGGCCAATTCTCGTAATTTAAAACGTTCAAAATCTAGTCGCAGTCTCATCTCAGCGACAAAGAAATGTCAAAAACTTGTCAAAATGTAGGGAAATTTGAAGTATTTTTTGACAGATTGAGACTGAGATCAGACTGTGAACGTTGTTAAAATTAGTAGAATTGCCCCTCTGAACACTTACAACGTTGCTCGCGACTTCGTCCGCGTGAAATTTCTAGCTTCTGCTAGTACTTACTATACGCTAAGCTTGAATTCAGAATTTTTAGCTTAACTTACTTAATGTTACGAAATGTGCGGGTCCACCCCACGTATACGCAAAAAAAATGAAGCCATAAAATCCAATATGCACGCGAACGAAATCGCGGGCACGGCTAGTCTATAATAATATTATACTGGAGTCAAATTTTGAAATTTGTATGTAGCTATCATATATTATATTTAATAGCCCAATTCTTGCGGAACGTTATAGGCTATTTAACATCACGCTACGACGATAAGAAGCGGAGCAAACAGAAAAAGTCAGATAGAACGCTAAGTGAAACTCTCCTAGCCCAATAACAAAGTAGATTCCAGCTCCTACATTGAGCGAATAAACAATTATATTTCTTTTAATATTTTTTTTTTTTATTGCTTTGATTAACTCTAGCTATTCAGATACTGTCTAGACATTTAAATTTTGTGTGAATTTAAAATGGTTACTTTAAAATATAAGTTGACTGGACATGATTAGGGTATAAATGAACATGGCCCTTTCACGAGGACTACGTTGCGATTATAAGCTAGTCATTTATAGATTTCTGGTATTTTTTTATGCTTGCAATGCGTAAGATAGAGATGCCTGCCTTCGAGAGCCTCTCTCGAAACGGGTTTTCGTTAGTCAGTATTGTATCAGAGAATAGAGTTTATTCGTGCGCGAACGAAGTCGTCCACTGAGCGTGTCGCACCGTGCAGCGCTGCATCGCGGCCGGCGGCAGCGTGGGCGCCGAGCTCACGGTGGTGGCGCCGGCGCGGCCGGGCGCGCTGCGCGGGCGCGTGGCGCTGTGGGCGCGCGCGCGCGGGGCCGCGCCCGCGCCGCCCGCGCGCACGGCCGCCGGCGTGGCGCTGGCCGCGCACGCGGGCCGCGTGGCCGCGCTGGCGCTGGGCCCGCTGCGCGGCGCGCCCTACGCCTGGGCGGCGGCGCCGCTGGTGCTGGAGAGCAGCATGGCGCTGCGCATGCGCGTGCTGGGCGTGGCGCTGCCGCCCGACGAGCCGGCGCTGCGCTTCGAGCCGCCCGCCGAGCCGGCCGAGGTGTCGGCGGGGCGGCACGTCGTGGGCACGGTGCTGTACGCGGCCGAGCGCCTGTGCGCGCCCGACTGCTACACCGGCCTCGACGTCGACAGCGCCGGTACGTGCCGAGGGAACTGACTTCTGTTAGAAGGTTTGGTCTCCGCGCTTAGTCCTTCCGGTGGCCCGTGGCGGCCGCCGGTGGTTACTCTGACCGGTCCACCTCCCTCCAGAAATTAATTACGACTCCTGAGGGGCAATTCTCATAATTTTAAGAATGTTCACAGTCTGATCTCAGTCTCAATCTGTCAAAAATACTTGAGATTACCCCTACATTTTTCATAAGTTTCCTCGACCTCCATGCACGCCCTACACAGAGTCCACAATGCCTATTGTATTGTGCGTATTACGGCTGGACAGGAACGGCTGTCGCGTTTTGTCTGAAGACGGGGACCATAACGGAAAAAACAGAGGTTTGTTTAAAAAGCAGTGTCCCGCCATCAGACGAAGACCTTTCCTGTCCAGGCGTAATAAGCTCCTGATTAGCATGCCATCTAAGAATGGTATAGCTTCCATGGAATGCCTGCAGCCCGGTATCGAGGTAAACCAGCTCTTCGCTTATATGTTGGTTAACTCCTGTAGCCATCTGCATAGCTGGTTATAGGTGATGGTCATGATAGGTTTGTGTCCACAGACTGGATGTTCTTCTAGCTACGTCGTTACCTAGTGATGTGCTGTGTCCTTTTATCGAAATCAAAATCCATTTATTCAAATTAAGCTGAAAATCAGCTTTATTCGGATGTCAAAATTACATAACACAGTCCCCTAAAACGCCCGCCCTTCGCGACTTCCTAGTGCATTCGCTGGGGAGAAGTGGCGCAACAAACTCCCCAGCAGCACAGCTGTCTGTTCAGACAGAAAATATTTGATTGTATACAATAATAGGTATGCAAAGTAATTAACATTACAAGACACAGAACATTAAATTAAATTCATTGCAGTGTTACTGTGTTGCGGTTAGGTACCGCAAGCCGCGGGGAATCGTGGTACTACTTCCCACAAAGACTTATCTAGATTGATAATTATAAAAAATCGAATTGTTATTCATTTTAACAGCCGTTAAATTGGTTGTATTTTATACATACACGTGTTGTCATGTTATGTTATATACAGTCGAGATTTTTTGCCTTCGTCTGTGTTAAAATTATTTTTTTATCAAGTCAGGACACATAATACCTTGAAAAATTACGGCAGCATCAGCAGATATCGCATAGAAAAGTATTTTTAGTTACTCGATAACAAGCATTAAAATAACACATTCCTTCAAACTGTTGCTCTCGGCCCCGCAGAGGGCGCGGCGTGGCTGCGGCGCGCGGGCGGTGCGGGTGCGGGCGCGGGCGCGGGCGCGGGCGCGGCCGCCCTGCGCGCCGACGCCGCGCTGCAGGCCGCGCGCCACGCCGCCTACCGCGCCGCCGCCGCGCCGCGCAACGTGTCGCTGCACGTGCACACGTCGCACGCCGTGCAGCTGGGCGCGCGCGCGGCCGTGGCGCCGCTGTGGCCGCGCCTGGCGCGCGCGCGCGCGCACGCGGGGCTGGCGGCCGTGGCGGGCGCGGCGCCGCTGCGCCTGCGCGCGCGCAACCCGTCGGCGTCGCACGCGCTGCTGCTGCAGGCCGTGCTGGCGGCGCCGGGCCCCGCGCTGGCGGGCGCGCGCGCGGCCTGCGCGGGCTGCGCGTGGGCGCGCGGCGCGTGGGCGCTGCGCGCGTGGCGCGGCGTGCGCGGGGCCGTGCGCGCGTGGCGGCCGGGCGCGGCCCGCTCGCGGCACGCGCTGCCGCTGCTGCTGCTGGCTCCGGCCGCCGAGCTGGAGCTGACGCTCAGCTTCACGCCGCACCAGGCCGCGCACCTCGCCGCCTACCTCTACCTCAGGTGAGCCTCCGTCGTGCCCAAAACTCTATCCATTGAGATCGATATAAATCATCGTGCATTGAGCTTATATGGCCAAAGTACATTCATCGCCTTAAGGCTATTTTTGCCTACACGTTGCACTATAGAATCTGCTTTACGGACTCGGCAATACATACGAGGTGAATTTTCGAGACGGAGTAAAAAAAGGCAGATAACTTAACCATTATAGCTGCAGGAAAATTATCTTAGAACACATGAACGAACTGGATCGATTAGCATCAATTGTTTTTGTGAAAATTGCCCATTTTCTTGGTGGCTATCCTTTTTTTTCAAAATCTGTAAATGCATAACAATATTTCAAAAAAGTTAAAGACAGTCTCGTAGGACCTATTTCCTGTAGCTTCCCAATAAGATACCTGCCCTAACTCAAAAATCTATCCTGTATTCCGTCTATGTCATTAATATCACAGAATGACATTCACTCATGGAATTAGTATGTACTATACCTACAGAAGAACTCGAATAACTTACAAGCACCGAAAAATCGGTCTTGAAAGAGAAGACCAGAGCTACTGTTGTGTGTCCTTTCCGAACAAGGTGACCATACATTTAATTGAAAAGTAACATGATGGAATAGTTAAAAACATTTTTACAAAAAAAAAAACAACCAACTTCCAAAAAAAAAAACACTACAAAGTGAAAAATAACTTTGATTTCGGAAGTCGGTGTCAAAAAGAAAATACAGAACCAACGACACCGACTTCTGAGATTAAAGTAATTTTTCACTTTGTAGTGTTTTTTTTTTTGGAAGACGGTTATTTTTTTTTTAAGTTTTTATTTTTCCCTTTTTAGTTGTACCTACCTACGCTAAACAAATTCATATAACACTACTTGCTATGTGAATATCAGTGATAAATTCCTCGCCCGCACTAGCTATTAAATTATTAAGATCGAAAGTCTCAGCCTGTCCTGTGGAATTTAAATTTAAACATATAGACCCTGTAGTCATTATAAAGGCATTTAAGGAGGATCATATGATCTGCTCTTGGCCATTTTCCTGCTAGATGGCGCTGAAGTCAACATTTTTAGTTTATTTTGTTTTATGTGTAATTGGCACATTAGTAAGTCGTAGAAGTAGTATTCGCGGTTATTGGACATTACACTTTATTGAATTTGGTCATAGAATTGCCTCAAAATCCACACAATTCGACACAAAGCTCCGAAATAAAATCTGCCATTGAATTACAGGTCGGTTACACACACTGAGGTAAGCGAGTATTTCCATACGTTTACAAGAATAGACCTCTGGGTGGCGTGTATTTCAAAAAATGAGCCGCCTGCTACGATATGATAGGAAAAAAAATGAATAATGCGTTCCTTGCGAAGCATGTGTGGTGTGAATACTGTGCGTAGTACTCGCAACCGGCGTGCGTGTATAACCAGATTTATGAACGTAAACGAGACAAAAGAAGTATGTAAGGTATAGTAGGCGGCGTTCTGTACTTTCTGCCTACCCCCATGGGAAAAAGGCATGAGTATAATGATAAGATAATAAGTCATATTTAGCTAGGCTGAGATCAGCACTCTTCGAATGTCAAAATTACAATAACAGTCCCCCAAAACGCCACTTCCAAGTGCTTTAGCTGAAAAGAAGAACTGGCGCAACAAACTCCCCAGCAGTTCGGTTACAAAAACTTCAGTCTATACAGTTTTTAAAGATAGTTTTATTTTATTATCTTACACTAATTAATTATCAAATAAAAATATTTGAAGTGACACAAATGAAGCCTGATACATGAACAAATTTATAGCATAACTAATTATCACAATAATTACAGAAATTACATATAACAGACACAAGAAAAAAAAAAACAAAAGATAACAACAAATAAAAAAAATACAAATTAGTATGCAATTACAACCAGAGTGAAAAAATATTGTATAATGTCAAAGCACTCCTATCAAAGTTTTTAGAAAAATAAAAATCTAAAGTCCAGCTTATTGAGTTCACCAGGTGTTTATACTTACATATTATTTTACCTTTTCATTTTATAGTAAATACAAATAAAAAGTAATATACAATGATAATGTTGATTCTAAACAAACAACTACAAAAATACAATTATAACAAAAATCGTCTGACTTGTTGATTTCACCATGTGCCGTGACTCTTCCTGTTCACTGCTACAAGGCTGCTGTAAAGAAAAATAACTTTACTTAGTATATAAATACATATATGTTACTTTGGACGAATAATATTACCCATACATTTCAAAATGTCATTTACCATCAATCTCCAAAGCTGCTCTAAAATGAAACTTTACTAGTTGCTCGAATTTCCAACTGATGTTGATGGACAATTTTTCACTGGAATAACATAATAATATATTTTAGACATTGAGATAGATACAATTTAACCAGCTATATATTTCCAGTATAAGCTGATCTCGCATTGTATAGGATTTCCGTACAATGGGAGGTCACCTTATACTGGAAATTATTACTTGATATCTAGCTGTGTATACCATTCAAATCTATACATTTAGCATTTTTTTTGAACATGTCTCAATATGATTTCTGGTAGAATACGTCGTTTGCGTGTGACGACTTCTGTCGTGTTCTGTTTTGTTCCTTTCGATTTATGTATTTTTTTTATATGTGTGCCTGGGCTCTGTGTGCTCTGCTTTTTCCATACAGTTTCATGCCATTTGTGTCCAGTAGCAAGCAATAATACTGAAAATAGAATATTTTTTACTAGAAAATACCAATAAAATATAAATAGATGATTATGTAACATACAAAAGAACAATACTGTACCATGATAATCAAAGCATTTCTTACTGGTACTTACAATTTCTGACTTATTAAATTACCATTTGAGCTGTCTTATTGACATTGCAGTAATAATCGTTGCAGTTTTCATGTATTCCGAATACATGAAGCGGGCTATTTCGCAAATCTGCTGCCATAGCAGCACTCTCACTGCTACACATTATAATTTTCCATGCCACTAGTGTAAGCTTCGCCACCGCTTCATCACCTTTGGCTTCAAAATATTTCGCCAAGATCTAAAAAAAGTACAAATATGAATACAGAATATGCTTCACTGATATTGAGATGTCAATACAAATTTGATTTATTTATATACCTTTTTGATTACATGATTCTTTTTTATTATGTTCCCATCTCAGACCAAAGTTCCTATACGACACTTTCTCTTTCAAGTTTGCAAATGCAGAGGAGTCTCCGTCTCCAATAACACTCAAATAGCGAAGTTGATGCATTTCTTCACTCTTTTGAAAGCCTTCCACAATAATTTGTGATTCCATTGCTGTAGGCGGTCCAGTAAAATGTTTTCAGCAATTATGTGCTTTCATGTCCGTCTTCTTTTGCATAATATTGACACAAAACAATATTTGCTTTGAACACCAAGAAATAGACGTTTCTTAGTTTCTTTACCAATAATGCAGGCCTGGAAATGAAAAGCAACACTTGTTAATATTGCACAACAAAAAGTTCATACAGAACCAAATATGTGTTTAGTAAATGAGTACGTAAGGTATCGTAGCAGATGGCATTCTGTAGTTTCTGCCTACCCCCGTGGAAAGAAGGCATGAGTTTATGTATGTATGTGTTTAGTAATATATTAACTTACTATACCAGAAGATGAATCAACGTTAAGGCCATATAACCTTTTCAGCCATCCTCCGAACTAACTACATATACAGTAACAAATGGAACACCGTCTGAAGATATGTGACCTTTTTGAATAGCAACTGAACAATCTTGTTCACCAGCAGTTGCAGTATTTATTTTATTACTGCTCTCCGTAAAGTGCTTCCACGCTTTACCAAACATACTGCACTCTTGAAAATTAATTCACTTCGAAATCCATCAAGTCTCCTCGCTAACAAATTCAATTTGTGAAGATTCATACATATTTCGGTGTCTTCCCAATCGGAATGCCCACTCAATTACATGCTTCTGGTCTACAGTGCGATACCAAGATATCGCAGATAAACATTTATTAACATTCTCTTACATAGGATTTACAAAAAATTATTATACCAATAACACTAGTTTACATGACTTTTGTTCATGAATTGGAATACATACGGTTAAGTTACTTTAGGTATCTACATCTCGGAAAAAATATTTAAAAAAATCCAGCACGTCAGTTTTTTTAATATTTATTAACAAGATTTTTACAAATTACTACATGTAAATAAACAACAGAAAGTTAAATATGGGTAATTTTTGCTCTTTTTTTATAAATATTTTCATCTGTATCTCTTACAACAGACCAACAATAGTCACCTAGCTTATTTTGGTCCCAAAAACCTTGATAATTTTGCTCAAATGATGTTAAATCTTGGTGAAATCGCTCACCGTGTTCATCACTCACACTACCAAGATTTTCTAGAAAAAAATCTAAATGGGAATGTAAAAAATGAATTTTTAGTGACATATTTACCCCCATACGCTCATAATTTTGCAATAGATTTTCAACAATCTCTTTGTAATTATTACTTTTTTTATTGCCTAAAAAATTTTAACGACACTTTTGAAAGAGTTCCAGGCTGCTTTTTCTACTTCGGTTAAAAGGCTCTCGAATTTTGTATCGTCCAATATTCTCCTGATTTGAGGACCCACAAATATTCCTTCCTTTAATTTAGCCGCAGAAAGATTCGAACGGTTGGATATTTTATACTATATTTATTTTTTGAGTTAAAACCAAAAGACAAAAGTAACAGTCAGTTACGTGGTTAGTTGGCTCTCTCCATATCATTGGTTTACCAAATTTCAGTGATCTATTTTTACCTGAATACCAGGAGCTAAGGACCAATCTGCAATTAGTACAAATCACATGAGGAAACCAATTTTTATCTTGATTTGACACCGAAAATACAAAATGATGTAAATAGGCTTCTTGCAATGGTTTTGTTATAGGGAAACCACGATTTAACTGGACAACTTTCCCACAAACTTAACAAAATCGATTTGGATGTAGTTTGCACACTCTAGATGACATTTCGATATAAAAATAAGATTTTTCAGTCACACAGTTGTTTACAAAATCGAACGATAAACGTATTTAAACGATTGCGGGTAGATAAAAACAAAGACCTCTATATCTCAGAATTGTGACGTGCTACGAAAAATAAAAAAATATATTTTTAATTACCGTCAATAGCCTACATAAATAATATATGTTTCAATTAACGAACAAAAAAAATTATTTTTTTTGTAAACTAGTGTAATTAATTTATTCATGAATACGTTATGAATAAGCACGCTTTTTGTCAAGATCGATAGTCATATAGGTTTGTTGTCTTTCAGGTATCATACTGGGTAAAATAATAATAACAAATTGATTTTTTTTATTTTTACCGCCTATTACAACATCGTCCAAATATGCATTTTTAATTCATTCATATATATCTTTTGAACAGGGAAGTTGGGGGTCAAGGTCAAATATCAGGTGGCGTTGGTATAAGATCGGCAACAATACCTAAAAGTTTCAGCTTTACAATCCCAGACAAAAAAAAAAGTTATGAGGAAAACAAATTCCATTTTCATACACTTGAAATATATAAAGTAATTTTTAGGGTATAGATAAAAAAACCCATACCTACTAATTTATTCAATGTTTTAATGTACTCGACAAAACTGTATATTTGAAACTATCAAATAAAAATTTTATTTTTCAAAAATCGTATATAGCCCACTGTGCTCTCAGCCGGTTGCCGAAGCGACTTATCTAACAAACTAAACTAATGTTTGTTTGTCTGAAACTGTTTACAATATGGTATTCTATTTTGTAGGTACTTCGATTTTGCAAATGTTTGCAAACTCGTTGGGTTACCGAATTATAATACTTTTGTACTTACATAGTTAATTTATTGTTGACCAAAAAATATAGGTACAATACATTAAAGTTATGATAATCACTGACTTTGTAGCAGTTTGTACTTATGTAATTGAGACATAGGTAAGTAATTAGTATTGTGACGGGATTTCAGCGTCTAAAACTTAACTCACAGGTCAAGTTGCCGTTTCTAAAATCGCCGAAAGATAGGTACTTACCTACTAATTTTTTTTTTAATAAAATTGCGTATCTCGAATTATATTTTATATTATATTATATTTTATTATTATATTTATCAATATACCTACAATAAATTGCAATAACATTTGCAATTAGAATCAATGAAAATGCAAAGCATACAAAATAAAAGTAACACGCGAGAAATTCCGCGTGCCAATACTATTGCATACAAGCGAGCTTCAAAATTATATTTTATTACAATAATATGTCGATTGGGTGAAAGAAGAGTGGCAACGTTTTCTTCGTAATTCTTTCAATGTAGTTCAAGGTTGCGAACACAGGTTGGGTGGGACGGCAATGTCGCATAAATCCTATCTACGAATAATGATATTTATGTTGCCACACAACAATAATATGTAATAAAGTTGTTTACATTGGTGATGTCGTCAGGTCAGTTTATTAATTATAAAGTTTTATTTGGTGAACCTGTTCATGAAAGGTAGGAACGGAAATAAATCAATTATTGTACGTATTATATTGATTAAACAGAATTATAATAACGCCTCACGCCATCTATCTAGCTTTCTCATTTCTAAACTATCGCAATCATGGCGCTTGAGTTTGGTTGTCAATATTCACGCACACTACTGAAGCAAGTGTCAAATTTGGTCTGGATTTCACTATCGTTTTCCTCAGTAAATAATGTAAGTTATTTCCTAAAAAGGTCGATCGCGGGGACATTTCATTATAGAAAAGTGATAAAATGATTCGTTTTCAACAAAGGGTGTCTATGTTTAGCGTATAACTCCCAAGAAAAATGTATGGACGGCCCATCGAAGGATCCGCCTTAAGCAACTTAAAATGAAAATTATCGAAGATCTGTGGGGCATGTCTACTAAAGTTTGCAAATCCATTATTGAGACAATTGCACCCTATTTAGCTTTAATATTTAATTTGTGTGTAGATCAAGGGGTTTTCCCGGATTTAATGAAGTTCAGCAAAGTTATTCCTCTTTTCAAATCTGGGGACAGCAAGGTCACTAATAATTATAGACCCGTAGCGGTTTTGCCAGTTTTCAGCAAGGTGTTTGAAATAAGTAATGTTAAATCAAATGCTCAATCATTCTAATCGTAATAACATCCTACACGGTCAACAGTATGGTTTTACCAAAGGACGTTGTACGGTCAGCATCAAGAGTCGGTTAACACTTCAGTTCTTTTAATCTTAGTTTTTGAACAAAATATTAACACCGACGCCGGTGTCACCTTATTAAAACATATCTTTAACGCATGGGAAGAGGCACAAGATGCAATAGGCATTTTTTGCGACCTATCCAAGGCGTTTTATTGCGTGAATTACGAAACACTGCTCTTGAAACTTGAGCATTACGGACTAGGTAAACTTGCTCTTAGCTTAATAAAATCATATTTAAATGATAGATTTCAGCAAGTTCAAATTAACGGTGTGAATTCA
The DNA here is from genome assembly GCA_963855955.1 of Luperina nickerlii. Lineage (NCBI taxonomy): Eukaryota > Metazoa > Arthropoda > Insecta > Lepidoptera > Noctuidae > Luperina > Luperina nickerlii. The sequence goes on from OY979671.1 coordinate 24,191,399, forward strand.
TCGGGTTTAAAAGTCAAAATGGGAGTACCGCAGGGCTCAATATTGGGGCCATTCTTATTTTTAGTATATATAAATGATTTACCTAATTTACTGAAAAACCGACCACAAATGGTGTTATTTGCTGATGACACATCATTGATTTTTAAAGTAAGCAGACGTGCACAGGAGTTTGACGACGTAAATAACGCTATGCTTGTAGCAAAGTATAAACAGGGGAAGTAAGTTATCTTCATACAAACGCACCGCGCGCGGCTTGTATGTGTGCGGCATAGTATCTATGCGTCGCCGCACGCACACATAACAAAATCTCGACCCGTTTCTCAATGCGCCAGTCGGGGCTAACATCGCATGAGTTTCGCGCGTCACGGCTTTTCGCCACCGCTATAGGAATGAAAAATGTGTGATAATCGCAGGAGAACGTATTGCTGTGTGTTTGGGTGTCTTAATAATTCATCGATTCCAGAATTGTCTCTGTTCAGATTACCTATTGAACAGGAAAGGTAAGCAACTCACTTATTCTAGCATATAATTTATACTTGATGATGAGATACCTACTTACTTAGTTTTTGTTGTAAGTATTAGTTTAATATCAGACAGAGGAAGTAGGTAGACCTACTTTCCCACTAGAATGCATTAGGTACTTTTGATCTGTCAATTGATTTGCCGCTATTGCTTTGTTTACGTTTAGTCATGCCGATTTCTCAGTATTTTTGGTATAGTAACGAAGTAGGTACCTACTTGCAGTTATAAAATCGTAATTCAAAATAAGTAATTGACTAATTGTGAATGAGATAAATAGAGCAAAGTTCGAATCATAACAACAGAACAAAAATTTGATTATAGTCGTAAGAGGCAGGCGTTAGTTTTTTATGTTGTTTTACGGTGTTTTTTTTTTTGATAATATTTTAGTCACTTTATTCATTTTTTTATTATAGATACCTAATGTATATTAAATGTGCTTTCCATTTCAGACGCCATCAGTGGCTACGCTTAATTGACCGCGAGGATTTGATAAATAAATCTCAACCCAAGCATGTTGTTTGTGAAGCCCATTTCCAGCCAGAAGACATAATGAAAAACAGCGTTAGAAAATTACTAAAAAAAAATTGTTTGCCGAGTTTAAAATTGCCTAATCTAAAAAAAGTTGACAAACATACACAAGTGGAAATAACAACTTCATGTAATAATTCAAGCCAAACAGAAACAACTAGTGCTTCAGAGTCAAATGAAATTGATTTAACTATTGCCACTTTATCATGTCAAACGGATATTAACACCACGGATAACTTAACTCAAACTACTGCTGGTCTTTCTGCAAATACTCCACGCAAGAGGAAACTAAAATCTAAGTTATTAGAATCTAAAAAGCGTTTACGAGCAAATGAATCAGCAAACTCTTCACAAGATATGTTTCATACATTATGTGATCGTTTTTTATCTAAGGACTTAGCCGAACTTGTTAAAGCTCAAACATACTTAAAATGTGCTAACAAAGGAAACAGATACACTATCGCTTACAAAATGTTTTGCTTAAACTTGTACTACGTCAGCCCACAAGCTTACCGTTTATTAGAAAAAACTCTTTGTCTGCCATGTAGAAGTACGTTAAATAAGTTATACATTCCGATGACTACTCAAATAAACGAAGAATTAATGACAGCACTAAAATTAAAAGTAAATAATATGACGGAGAGAGAAAAACATTGTACTTTAGTGATGGACGCTATGAGTTTAAAAACGAACGTCTTTTATGATATAAAAAACGACAAAATAATAGGCTTCCACGAAGTAGATGGCGTTCAATCGCCGACACCAGCAAAATATGCCTTAGTGGTTATAATGAGAGGTATTTTTGTGAAATGGAGCCAGCCAATTGGCTACGCCTTATTATCGGAATGTTCAAGCGATGCTAATATATCTAAATGGATTGATAAACTTATAATTAAACTCTTTGAGATCGGATTAAAAATCAGAGTATGCGTTTCAGATATGGGACCAGATTTGTTAAAAGCTGCTAAAGAAAGAGGGATTTGCGTGAACAAAACTTATTTTACTGTTAATGGTCATAAAATTTATTATATTTTTGACGCACCACATTTGATAAAGTTGGTTCGTTCCAACTTGTTGGCGTATGATTTTCATTTCCAAAATGGCGCTGTTGCAAAATTTTGTCACATAAAAAAATTCTATGAGCATGATAAGAAGAAAAGCTTTAGACAAGCTCATAAATTGACTAACAGCCATATGTACCCTACGAACTTTGAAAAAATGAAAGTTCGATACGCGACGCAACTTTTAAGCAGATCTGTAGCAGCTGGTTTGTCTACATACATAGATTTTCAAGTGATAGATGAATCAGCAAGGCACACAGTCGAATTAATAATGTTGATGAACGATTTATTTGACGCATTGAATTCATCTAGTCTCCGTAACAGCTATAAGTACAAAAGAGCGTTTTGTGGGAGTAAAGAACAGATAGATTTTTTCAATAAAATGTTGATTTTTTTCCAAACATTAAAATTACGAGATCCCCGAACTGGAAACGACGCTACTCAAAACATAAAATTTATTCACGGGTTTCAGATCACAATCCAATCAATTTTGCATCTGTACGAAGATCTTAAGCAAGAAGGATATCAATACATTCTAACAAGACGTCTTAATCAGGACGTGATTGAGAATTTTTTTGGTAAAATTAGATCGAAAAATGGAAATGCTCTAGAACCAACCAGCAGACAATTTATATCTGCATATCGTAAAATTTTCTTTGCCAATATTACCCGGGCTCCGAAAGAAGGCAACTGTACGGAAGATTTGACAGAATTCCTCGTTCACTTAAGTGATTACAAAAATACGGATATAGAAACTACTGAAATCAATAACGTTCCACCCGTTATCAATATTAACCAACCAGAGATATTGCAATCAAATAGTGTTTTTCGTGATATTAGTTGTTCAGACTATATAGAATTTGATATTCCCGAAAAAAATGCTTTTTTTTACGTATGCGGAGCCTTGTTGAAAAAATGTATAGATCGTCACGAGGATTGCGAACAACTTAAATTTTATTTAAACGATAATCAGCAAGTTTGTAATTTAAGTGCAGAATCTAGGTATCTTCACTACAAAAACTATTCTAAAGACCAAATTTTGCTAGTGGTTCCACCCGACGACTTTGTAGAAAATATTAAGAGGATGGAGCAAATATTCCAAAAAGCATTTCAAAATGATCACATAAACTGCAAAATTGGTATGTCTGTTTATGAACAAATAAAAGATTTACATTTTTCACCGCCCTGCCCATGCTTTCCGAAATTATATTTGCAAAAGTTATTTATAAGGATGCGGATATATTACACATTAAAGTTTAATAACAAGGCGTTTCGTAATAGTCGAAACCGAAGAAAGTATTTTTCTGTAGCTAATTTGTAATTTTGTAATAAATGTCTGATTCAATAGATATGTTTGTCTTATTTATGTTTGTATTAATTAAAAATAAATATGGTCCTTTATGTGTACAAATACTACATTATGCCTATTAAAAAAAAAAACAAAAAACTGACTACTAAGTATACTAAGCAAATAATTTAAACACAAGCTCTTAGTCTATAAATATTTGTTAGCGGTTTGGGCGACAACCGAATCCGACGAAGTACGGACAGTTGCGCCCACACTGCCCCGCCGGTTTACGGTTTAAGACATTTATTTCTCAAAAAGAATACAATTCACTTATCATGAGAAATACAAGTTAATCATAATACATATTACTCGATACACAAACTTATGAAGAACGGCAGGTACTCGTAAAATAAACTAGTAAGTAGTAGATGCGCAGATATTTTTCTTACAAAGCTGTGGGTAACAAGGTTTATTTTATCCCTTTTTTTATAAATAATACCTACTGCTCTGAATCTTGAATACATTTGTATTTGTTAGGAAAACCATTGTTGAACTTTGTTGACTAATGATCACTGAATTAGTTATACAGAGATGTGTTACTCGTATCTATGGCAAGGGCCGGGCTTTAAACTAATGAATTGGTAGACATTATTATCAGTAACCCACCGTTTTCTCGTGCTCATCACCGCCCCGCGCTGTCGGTTTGCTGGCCCGTCGCTCTTTCGTTCATCGTGAAAGGTTTCATCATCGTTTAGGGAAAACCGACCTCACAAACCCTGTACCCAGACAATACAAGTAAAAAATACAACTTCCCAACCCCATGCCAATTTATAGGCACTGAATTAAAATTTAGCTAAAAGTGACAACCCTGAGACAGTAGGCAATTATATCGCGGATTGGGCCGGAGATAGCCTACTTCCCCTGTTTATACTATGCTTGTAGTCCATAATGGGGATTGTCCAAAATTTCTAACCATTAGATTTTATTTTATTTTTTGGAAATTTAGAGTATTTTGAGAAACTAATTTAAATATTTTGATGATTGGCTCAATAGTTATTTAAAAAAAAAATATTGAATTATTTTAAGTTTTTAAGGTAGGTGACGTCATCAGTGGCATAAAGATTTAGTGCAGTTGCCTGACTAGTACATAATTAAAAATTTTAATCTGTCAACAATCCAAAGAGTACTGTCACATCTGTCAAAGTGTCAATAGGCCGAATAGACGTCTTAAATAATCGAATCCTATCTTAGCGTATTTATTTACAAATGTTTTTTTTTATGTGTGTAAGTGTCCTCCAAGGAATATACTACTCTCTATCGTCACTAGAACAATCGAAGCGGCGACTTAGAAATAGAATAATAAGGCACGCGGCGACATTATTACTATTATTGCTGTAAGTTGGAACAAAGCACTTCCTGTATTCCATAACTCTTCCAGTATATTAAATATTGTCGAGTGTTGAAATAATGTATGTAATGTAATATAAACAAGAATGTTTATATTTTTGACATATTTATAAAAATTTGACATTTGACAGTTTGTAGACAATCTTACTTTTTTTTCTGAGGTAACGATACAAAACTGTACGGCCAAAGCCGACGTAATTTGAAGGGCAAAGAAGGTCAATCGTATTTTATCAAAAATATCAATAAAATATGACTATTTTTCATAATTAATTAGTCCGTAATGATCAATAACGCTATTCCTCGAAATAGTTTTTCAATTAGGGGCCGTCCATTAATCACGTGATGTGTTTTTGGCATTTTTTTAACCCCCCCTCCCCCTTGGTGATATATGGTGAGGTTTAAGACTTACCCCCCCCCCTCATATCACGTGTATCTTTAGTACAGTGGCGTGCCTAGGGGTCAAATTTAGGGCAAGCCCACAGATTTTCAACGTATTAAAAAACGCCCAACTGAGGGATTGGCTGATTTTCAGTTATTAATGTTTGTGTTCGAGTTCATTGACTGGTATTTTTTTAATGTATTTATATATTGATAGGTTTAAGTAAGTTTGTTGTTGTGAATTATGATTTTATTAGGGCAAGCCGGGCTTTTCGGCTTCTGTGAAGGTACCGCCACTGCTTTAGTACCTACAAAGAATCGGACCTTTTTTTTATGTTTATAAAATACAGGTATAATCATCTAATTTTATTAGAAAGTTTGCAGGATGTTTTTAAAAAAATAAATACACGTGATATATTACTACACCCCCCCCTTCCCCCTTGTGATATTTCGTGATTTTTTATGGACCCCCTCCCCCCCCTTTCGAGCCTCACGTGATTAATGGACGGCTCCTTACAACTTAAACGCACGACATTATTTGTATTTCGCTCACAGGTCGTAATGCACACACGTTAATAATATCAATGCATTTTACAATAAAAGTAGTGTGCGTCAAATTAAATAGGTAATTTAAAGGAATTTCAACTTTATCTCCAATGCGTAAGGCTTGTTTGAATGCACGACCAAACTTAGTGCGGTCATCAGAGTAGCCCTACACACACACAAACAAATTATGGCATTATTACAAAATAAAATTATTGAATTTAAAGAAACTTGAACCTTATTGCAAAGAAATAAAGCATTTGTCGGCAACCTCTTTGACGTTTTTTGCGAAATGCCGACATGCGCGCCGCCGCTACCGCCGAATAACATGAGTACCTAACATTAATATCTAGTCATCCGCCGGTAGCGACCTAGTGTAGTTGTTTTTCAGTTTACTTCCGTGACATTTTTGATTCCGTGCGCGATGGCTTTCCGGTACACCAACATACAATACACGGAGATGGTGAGAACTCTGGCTCGCTGTCTTGATAATGTCGCTTTAGCTTTTCGGGAGTTCAATGACCGTTTTGGCTGCAGTGTGAGCGCCAGGACGATGCTGGCTGCGACTGAGGGACTCTGGGACGTTCCTTCCTAATACGGCTTTGGACAGAGGGACGAATGTGCGGACTACTCGTCTGCAAGAGCGTATTCTCGACCATTTCGATGAACATCCAGAGGACAGCTCGAGAGAAGCAGCACCCCAGTTTGACTGCAGCCACATGTACGTGTGGCGAACGTTGCGTGCTGATGGTGAACACCCATATCATCTTCGACGGTGTCAAGCCGGCCGACAACTTGCCACGACTGGAATTCAGTAGGTGGTTGTTGGAGAACTGGCAACAGAACATTTTTTGGACGGACGAGAGCACCTTCACGCGTGTTGGCATATGTACAACCAGCATTTGTGGCGGCATGAGAATCCACATGCTTGCCGTGTGGATTCGTTCCAGCATAGGTTCTCCGTCAACGTGTGGGCTGGTATACTCTGAACATTCATACTCGGCCCCATTTTCCTTCCACGGTTGACCGGAGATACCTACATACCTGCGGTTCTTGCAGGAGACATTGCCGGACTTACTGGATGACGTCCCTGTCGGTCTTTCACGTGACATGTATTACCAGCAAGACGGTGCTCCCGCGCATTTCACGTGGACCGTTCGACGGCATCTGGATGCGGAGTATGGCAGTCGCTGGATAGGTTGCGGAGGATCTGTGCCGTGGTCTCCCAGATCGCCAGACTTAACACCGCTAGACTTTTTTTTGTGGGGTCGCATAAAATCGCTCGTGTACGTCGTCGTCGTACAAGTGTCGAGGAGCTAAAAACAAAAATTCAACAAGCATTTGTGACGGTGAAAAGTGATACTGAAGTGCTTACAAAATTAAAATACAATTTAAGAAAGCGTGCTAATAAGTGCATAGATCAAGGCGGCGGTCATTTTGAAACTTTAATGAAAGTGGATCGCAGAAATAGTGCAAATTAATACACCTAAGTGTTAAGTGTAAATAGTCCAGTTCTGTAAGTACCTACTTCTTCCTATCAATACGACTGTATTCTAATCACTGTAAACATTGTTATTATAATCTTATAAACACGCCGTCTTTGCATATTTTTGTAGTACAAACAATAAACTGGACGTACCTAAACACAACCAACTTATCAGAGGGATCGCGGGATTCGCGGGGGTGCAATCTCGAAAGATAAGTAGGTAGGTAGATAAAACGGCAAGCAGCGGCGCGCGGCGCGGTGCGTAGATACTAAATTCAAAGCCTGTAAAAGTTTGATAAAAAAAAAAATTACCCGGTGATATCGCTTATCAATATCACATCTAGCTAATGTTCGGTGATTTAATTATCGTTCATACGGCCATAGGTAGGTATCTAATGCCTAATGCCTACATTAGAACTAGGCACTCACCGTTGGCGCGCGCGCCGCTAAAATTGAACAAACATAAATGCAAAACCTAATTTTTAGGTCCATGATACACACGTGCACATGAATAATATCAAAGCATTTTACATTCGGATTCGAGCGCGCGCGCGTTTAATAAAACAGTTGATGTAAGAGAATTTAATCCTTCCGTCCAAATAATAAGGCTTATTGAAATGCACGACCGATTTGTATTCCGCATGTCTCTAATTGATTTGTTGAGAAATGTCGAAATAGGTACTTAGTAGATAATTTTCTTTTGCAAATGTACCGTAACAATAATGTGAAAGAGCGAGATGCACAAAACCGGCGACCCTTCGATATCGCGCGCGCGCACTACCTCCGGGCTGCCGGCCGGCCATCTTCCTTCAAAGTAGGTATTTTTTCATGCGCAGTAGGCATGGGCGTTTTTGGTTTTGAACGCAAACTGATATTTATCTGATTTCAGATTTCAAAATCGATTTCAAAATCCGTTTTTAGAAATCTGATTTCCATAGCGCCAAGCCAAACATTAGGTACATACATTACATTCTTTCTAGTTCCAAGAAACATTGAACCATAAATCAAAATACATCAACGTATAATCTCGAAAATGTAGTCTTTAAATCCTTAGCAGTAAAGATGATATTGATCGCAATATGTCTGTTAGATTTCCGAGAACCGAAATCTAAATCACAAAATTCGCGCTATTTCTTTTACTCCGCTAAGTTACGTTTAGTTAGAAAGAGAGAAAGCGAATTTCTCACAAAATTCGCGCTATCTTTTTTACTCCGCTAAATTACGTTTAGTTAGAAAGAGAGAAAGCGAAGTTCGGGTAAAAAGTCGCTATTTTAAATGCATCCCCGTTACTAAGCGTAAAGTCTTAGTTTCATGTTGATAATTTCACTTGCTAGAAAATTATCAATCATAACATTACACTGTAAACTCAATTAAGTATCAAAAGTTATTCATTCATAATATCAGTCTGTGACATTTTAGGTACTTTTTTTTACTATTGATAGGCGCGCGTTTGACCACTATCCACTATCTCACCTGATGTAAGTAAAATTCGTTCATTGAACTAACGCACATCTAATGCCTACAGCTATGGTCAGCTGGCGGGCGCTCGAATGTGCGTGTCGCGTCGGCTGCTAACATTGCACGAGTGTGTGTGTAGGCATGTTGCTGCACATACGTTTTGCGTTTAGTAAGGATAACTATTTTATAAAAAACGACCAGGTTTGGTTTAAATTTATTTAATTACGGGTGTTGTTTTAGACTTATAATTTTATATTCTATAATTGGGGTGTCTGAGGTATTGCGCTTAATCCGTTACACGTTGTATATGAAAACATTATGTACGTTCGAAAAAAATCTACATTTTTTAGTAAGATAAGTGACAGGCATAATTTTAATACTAGAAATAAGGACAAATTAGATCAACCTCGTTTCAGATTGTCTAAAGTAAAAACTTCTTTTATGGGTTACTGTGTTAAATGTTATAATAAAATACCACTCGATATTCTTTAACTAAATGAGAAGAAATTTAAAACATGCATTAAACGCACACTATGTAGACAAGCATATTATAAGTTGGATGATTATATCGTTGATAAAAATGCTTGGCTTAATTCAAATTCTTTATTTCAGACAAAATAACTTAATAACTAGTGTTAGTAATAAGGAGAAATACTTAAAATGTTAATTGGTGTGGATCTTCACCCAGTGGCACAGCAGATGGGAGTCCCACCGATCTGAGAACACGCTCAGGAGACTATTGGTGGCGGTGCGTAGCCGGCCGGCTATGGAGGCGGTCCTTTTTCTTACAATGGCGTAAAAATCGTCTGTGCGGGCCTCCGCAAACATAGTGGACGCACTGCAACGCCACGACAGCCCCAACAGTATCCTAAACGCGTTATATATTGGACACGCAGATCGCTGTATGTCCTCTGCGTAAAACGGGTACAAAGACTGCACGTGTAGAATGACTGACAGAAAGCTTTGAAAAGAGTGACTTTAACTTGATTTGTACAACGTGCAAATCTTCGAACCAGCATGTTACATCGAACAGCCAACGATCTGCGCTCCCTCTCTATGTCCATATTCTCCTTAAGATCATCAGTGACCCAATGACCCAAGTACTTAAAGTTAGTCACCCATGATAAAGGAGTGCCACAGAGCGAAACACCGGGAACATCAGAATATTTTATGGCACTCGCCTTAAACATAATAAGTTCGCTTTTTTTAACATTGTACTTGAGCCCATGGGACACTGCATAAGACTCACAAATAGCCACCAGTTTCCTCAAAGCGCCGATCGATGGGCTCAGCAGCACCATGTCATCCGCATAACTAATACTGTTCAAACAAACGTCATCAATATGACATCCAACTCTGGTGCTGCTAAGCTCACCGACTAGCCGGTTTATGTTGTTGAAGAGGCGTGGTGAGCTTAACCCCCCTTGCCTCACCCCGCAGTCCAGCTCGTACACATCCGATTGAGCCTCCGCCCATCTGACACTATTCCTCTGGTGGTAGTACCAATAACGAAACAAGGATGTAATTTCATCCGGTAGTGTTGTATCACTCCTCAACTTATACCATAGTACCTCGTATGACACCAGGTCGAACGCCTTTGACAGGTCCAAAATACAAGCAAAGACAGGTGTTTTTCGGGAAGTATAATATTGAACTGTTTGCTTGAGGCACATAATGGGACTTTCCGTGGATAACCCAGATTTAAAGCCAAATTGCGCGTCATGAAGTTTAACGTGTTTTGCTAACTGTTGCTCAAGCAAACTGTCCAAGACCTTGGCAACTATCGTGGCTAACGAAATAGGCCTGTAATTGGACACGTCAGAGGCGTCCCCCGTCCTGTCTTTAATAATCGGAACCACCACTGTACGCATAAGGTCATGCGGCAAATAACGGTGACTGATACATAAATTAAAAAGAAGAGCAAGAACCCTATACAGGTGTGGCCCCGCATGCTTCAGGTGCTCGACGCTAAGGCCGCCGTGGCCAGGCGATTTACCTCTTGTCATTTTTTTAATAACAGTAGCCACCTGTTTAGCTGTAAATATTACGGCAAGCTCACCAGATCCCGACAATTTCTCCTCATCATCGAACACCCGCCGGTCTTTTTGCAAGAGAGATTGAACCTTAAAATGTCTTTGAAAAAGGTTGGCAATATCTTTCGGTTCACTCAGACCCGCCACACTTGCAGGGAGACTCGGCTTGCTATTTAATTTGTTAGTGGACTTCCAAAATTTAGAAAATTTGTTCGTTCGTTCGTTCGTCATTCGTTTTTCGAATGACTTGTAGCCAAAATATCTAATTTAATTTGTTGTTGATTATTTTGAATAAATTTTAATTTGGTTTTAAATTTTCTTCGTGTTTCGCGCATTTTGTCATATATAGACCCCTGAGTGGGTGCACCATGCAATAGCCACGTTTGGTAATAAGTACGAGCCTCCCCATGAGCGTCGCTGACATATCTGTTCCAGCCTGTGACATATTTATGTCTCTTGATGCGATTACTGCCAACATAAGTATACTGTGCACCTCCTTGAAGAGTAGATACAATTTCCAAATACAAATTATTTATTAATAAGTTATAATCCATATTATTACAGATTTTATGAGAACACGTGATACATTGATCTGGAAAATCTATCAATTTTAGTTTATCATTGCAATACTTATAATAATTATTAATTATATCACTGTTTCTTTCACCCCAGCGCACTTTATTACTAAGAGAATTCTGTGCTGGTAATTTCGGATTAATTTTAGTTAAATTACATTCAAACAAAACAGGATAATGATCAGACTGGTAAACCCCATAAGAGACTGCTGCTTTAGTCATTAAGTTTTTGGCTGCGCTTGTTATCAAACAATGATCTAACCAACGACGCGAGCCGCTCGCTTGACAAACAAAGGTATGTGTATCTTTCGGCAGGAGCTCATAGTCCGCGCAAAACCATGTCTGGTCATTACAAACTGAAGTAAGTTCATCAAAAAACCGCGAGCCAGGGTTGGCATTAAAATCCCCCAGTATAATTACACACTCAATACTACTACTTTCAATTATAGCTACAATCTCACTGAAAGTTTGTGTAAACAAAGTCAAATTGTCACTCTTACCGTTATCGTAGGGCATATACACTGAAAATATCAACATAGGACGGCTTTCGTATTCAACTTTTATCGCAACTAATCAATCACTGAAACACTTCACTGTTGATACAGACGGAAACACACATTTTTTCCACAGCAGTACCACTCCACCGTATGGTCTTCCTGTGATCACTTTGACAGACGTATCAATGGCTGACTTGCCGTTGTACGCGAAGTTGTCTTCTAGGTTTCCCAGAAATCCCACCTCGTGTGGCCAAATCCAGGTCTCTTGGAGTGCAATGATGTCGGCACTCTTGCATAAGTTTCTCACACATTCCACTGACCTATTCACACCTTTACAATTAAAAGTAGATAACGTTATTTTACTTTTATCGTTAAGAGCCATTATTCATAGGAGTCTTGTTTATAGATGGGAACTGAGTCTTATCGGAATCCTTATCCTTTTCAAAAAACACAAATCGTCTAAAACGTATTCCTTCAGGCCAAAGGCTGTCATCTAAAAAGGTGTCTAATTTGTTTTTGGATACAAATATCTTAAACGCATTATACGTCCTTTCTGTTTTCATATTAATTTTCTCCAGCTTTACGCTTAATGCTGGTCCTGCTCCACAGGCACTTGGGCTCACTAGTTAAAATTTCAATAATTGGAAGAGGTGCTTCCCTTTTTCTTTTTTTTAGTGTTTCTGACATTACGAACATAATTTATTTTTAGTTTTATCCAATCAAGTTTTAATTGTTGAATACTTCATTATTAAATAATATCTCTTCCTATTTCGTAGTAAAATGCTATTAATCTCTTAAATAAATCACAAACTATAGTTTTGTATAATTTAGAAGCATTTTTTAAATTTTGTAAATGTAAGAACCATGTTTCCGTTTATTATGATTTTCTTGATGTTGACTTGAAAGAGCATGGCAGTTGAGAACGTGTCATGCTCACTTAAATGTCTTATCGATGGTGGCGCGTGTGTTGGATCATTCGGTTCCCCACAAATTGGTTGAGCTAAAGTCTGTTTTTTAATCTCGTAGACTAAACTGACATTACGAGTGTTGTCAGTTTATTGCAATTCTTAAATAGTGATGTGGCACAACCGAAACTTAGCGTTAATAAAATCAAGTATCGTTTTTTTACAATAAGTTATCCTGAAATAATGTGTAAGTACTTATTTAAAACGTAATAATACAAAATTAATAATGTAAAACATATATTTTTAATTACATAACTTGATTACAGGTATTCGCGTTAATCTGATTCAGATAATGACTCCATGTCTGAGGAATATTCTGAATCATCGGAATCGTTATATGGCCCAGATGACACATTTGATCTTCAATTTTAATTACATGGACTACACAGTTTCCACCGCTGCGGGGTCACTTGACGAAGCCCTTCTTCAAAAAGGCTTCGTACTTCATTCATTTTGAATGTTTTATTATTTTTAGCGACATGCCCCTCTACTTGAGCCCAGACCAACTCAATCGGGTTTAGCTCGCAGTGGTAAGGGGGCAGTCGCAAAATAGTGACACCCCGTTCAGCAGCCATCTCGTCGACGACATACCTTTCATGGGCTTTTTTGTGCTTTCGGGCAATTTCATTTAATTCGGGCTTTAACATTGTCTCGTTATAGAGGTATGAGGAACAGGGTGTAAAGTTCACTCAACCTCCATAGAAAAGGGAGGATCCTCCGACCAGACGGGTGTTGTGTCTGGCGGGCAACTGCCCGTTGATTCATGTCGGGCCGTTGTATCTATGCTAGATGCGCGGTAAACTCTGCTTGCGCGATGCAGGATTTGCGTGACGTCAGTATGACGCGTTGTTGGCATGTGGCGTTGTAGATACCGCTACATGACTCCCCCCCGGAGACCGGAGGTCGATAGTGGGCTGAGTCTTGTATCTTGCGATGCTTGCCAGGCCAGCTGAGGTTCCAGTGAGTCGGAACCGGTTGCCGCATAGTTCACAGTGAGTCGGAACTGTCTGCGAAGATGTCCCCAGTGAGTTGGGGTGGCGCTGCGTTATGCTCCAGTCCGTCGGATGTGGTACAGCGCCGGGTTGAGGCTGGCTGCTGCGTCGACCAGGAGAGGAACTGAGCTCTTCTTGTTGACCGGCCGAAAGTGCAGTGTGCTGTGCCAAGGTTGCTGATGAGGCTGAGGGTGATGACCAGGTATGCGCGGTCGCTGCATGCTGGTGGTCAGGATACCCGTTGAAGCCGTGGAAGCTGGCTGGCTGGGTGACTCGCCGCTAACGCTTGCGGGAGTGATGATGATGACGTCACGCTGAAAATTTGCTCGAAGGCTGCGCTGACGATCACGTCGGTGTCACCAGTATAGAGGTATGAGGAACAGGGTGTAAAGTTCACTCAACCTCCGTAGAAAAGGGAGGATCCTCCGACCAGACGGGTGTTGTGTCTGGCGGGCAACTGCCCGTTGATTCATGTCGGGCCGTTGTATCTGTGCTAGTTGCGCGGTAAACTCTGCTTGCGCGATGCAGGATTTGCGTGACGTCAGTATGACGCGTTGTTTGCATGTGGCGTTGTAGATACCGCTACATCGTCATATGAAATATTTTTTGATTTTAGCCAATCTTGGATTTGCCCTTTTCGCCAACTAGAAGTAGGTAACGATTCCAGTTTCCTGGTGTGATATGGAGCATTATCTATTACAAGTACTGCGTTTTCTTTTAATTTCGGAAAAATATTTTTTAACCAGTTTTCGTATATATCAGAAGTCATCTCCTTGTGGTAATCATCTAGCCCCTTTTTCGCATATTAAGACATGACTGGGCTTTTTTTTCTTTAAATTCGTCTATTATAGACAAAAAGTTGCGATTCAACAAACCGGTATCGTAGGTACAACACTGCACAAAAGAGCTGGCAACATTATTTGTAAATTTGACATTTGCATGTGTCAATTTAGTCTACGAGATTAAAAAACAGACTTTAGATGGTGGTGATCCACGCGTCATGTTCGTGAACGGGCGCCGTCGGTTGAGACTGGTCATCTCTTAACTGCTAAGGCTTATTTTTAATCTTATATTTTGAAATGTTACTTCATTTGTGTCTTTTTCTACATTGTTCTCACATATAGAAGCAACAATAATAATGTACCCAGGATTTGTAATATCTTGATTTAAAAGAGTGTCCATGGAATTTCTTGCCCGTTCTTCTCCATAGAGATCTACGTTTTGGAATGGGCAACTAGCTTCAACTTTCTGACTAACTGACAGACTATTTAAATTTTGACAATTCAAAAGTGCCTGTACAAGGTTTAATTGAAATAAATGTTTTGAGTTTGAGTGACAGGAATCTATTGAACACGTCTTCCTACCCCTTTAAAGGGTACAGGCGTGATGTTATGTTGTGTGATTGCATAACAATGCATACATATGCTATAGCAGCAATCCCGGTTGATTCGTTTAAATTAAAACAGGTTTCTGTTCTGACTCGTTTCGGAGAATTTCTTTATTTGCATAAGAAGGTTTATCATGCGGCCATGTCACTTATCTATTTATCGGTATTTATTTATTTATTGTTTAGTTTTGCCAGCCCCGGATCTAAGGGGGGGCAAACCGGGGCACTCACCCCGGGCGGCAGTTTCATGGGGGCGCCAAATACTTGAGACAAGAATTCGAAATATCTAACAAATGAAGCCTCTTTTCCTACAATCTCATAGGTTTTTAACAAGTAATCGAATCTTAATATAATATGTTTGAAAAACAAACTTTTCTATTTCCATACGCTCAGTGATTTATGAACGCATCTTAACAGATCAAGTAAATTTTTGAACGCGTGAGTAGTGTCCGTGATCTTTCTGCCAAGGGGAATCCCCGTCACATATCTATACGAGCCGAGCCGAACAAATTCAAACAGTTGAACGTCAAGTGGCAACACTGTTTATGTGGTTGATTGCGTTTACGAGTAATCAGTGTTAATAAAATAAGTAATTTATTAGTGAAATCATATACATATATCGTAGTGGAAATCAACAATTTGCAAGTTTTTCTCAAACACTGAAGGGAGGGGCGCCATTATCAAGGTTTTGCCCCGGTTCGAAAAAATCGTAGATCCGGGGCTGAGTTTTGCAATGTTACTCAATATCACGCTTTCTATAAATAGGTACCTATTCGTTACTGTTTTTATGTGACACTAATTTATTTTTATTTATTTATTCAATTATGCATACACATTACACACATCACGATGCAGTATAAAACTGATTTAGATCCGTCACCTCACACACCAGGTCCAGATGAAAACCAGCGTCAGGCACCAGTTGTCTGGCATTTTTGCTGAACTGGGCCTTTTTGGCGCAGCCGTGAGGCACACTTTCCTGCTAATTTCTTACATCGGACTTTGCACTTTTTATTTTTATCTTATTTTTTATCTGATGTACGACTATTATCTAACTATCTGGTGTATTTGGTGTGTCTTAGTCTGTGGTAAATAAATGTATTTTCTTTCTTTCTATTTGCTGGCATTTACTGAAGAGTTCCGTTGTCTGTCTCCGAAACTCATCATCAGATCTTTACGAAATTTAAATGGGACCATTTCGGAATATACCTCACGAACAAAAAAAAATCCCAAATACATATATGAGGGAGTTATGCCCGAACATACATAAACAAAATAAACATCCGAATTGAGAACCTCCTCCTTTTTATGAGTCTGTTAAAAAATATTACGTTATCGACGGTATGTAAGTGACGGCAATGGCTGACTAAGTGTCGTCATCATCTCAATTCTGTGGTACGGAATCCAGAGTGTATCCATAGTACTCTTTGTCTCGCATTTTTTTCACCAAGGAGAAATAGTGACGGATAACTAACGAGGGTGTAGTTTGAGGCCCGAGACAGCCGAGGGACTTAACGCACACGAGTTAGGAACGCGCTTTCTGCCACATATAGTGCTTTAAACTATACCTACGAGGAAAATAAAAGACAATAATCTTCATAGGTCTTGTATATTTATTTCTGAATTTCTTGCGCAGTAGGTTCTCTATATCAGTTTGAGCAGTTTCTTTTAATTCTCGGCGTTATCAAATCTTCACTACCACTACTAGATGGTATTTCGAGTAGATCGTAAACACAAATTAAAATTCAGATAAATGAAACAAAATTTTAAGTTTAATAAATCGTTTATTTATAAAAAGAGGGATACATTTACAATGAATAGCTTAACAATTAAAATAAAATAGTGCACAGTTGCTAATTTGCTTGAACTAGATTGAACCTGTGCTTCAGGCCAGAAAGTGCATAAGTACTTAAAGTAATAAATTAACAATCAATCAATATAAAGTAAAAAATAAATTAAAACTTAGGTAAATAAAGCAAAATAGCATGTTAGCAGTTCTATTTGCAGACAATAAGTAGGTCTTCTGTCTGTGCATAGTCGATGGTTAATAAATATTTAAGTAAAATTTGTTTACAGCTATAGTAATTCAGTTTATAGATTCTTAGTTTTCTATTTAATCTATTGTACAGGAATGGGCCTAAGAAAGTTAAAAATCTTTCTACAAAGACATGTTTTGGAGTATATGCATACTAAATCATTCCGTCTCTTGTTAGTGTTGTCGGCAATTGCACAATTTGCTACCTTTAAAATTGCTCCATGAGCTCTTTCAAGAGGAAGCAAGTTAGTTTTTGGTGCGACACCCCAAGAAGTGATACAGTATTGAATTATAGATTGACATAGGGCCAAATAAACTTGTGTGATTAATTTTGAATCTGCTAATGTTCGCAATTTTTTAAAAACATATATTACATAGTTTGCGCACTCTTTTAACTAGGCTTTCAATGTGTTTTTTAAAAGAGAGTGTGTCGTCCATTATTACCCCCAGGTATTTTATGTTGCTCGTTTTGTGGATAAAAGGACAATTACACATGGTGATTGTACGGTTTCCACCTTGATGTGTGTATAGATAAGGGTTAGTAATGTTAAGTTGAGGCTTGCGCATGGAGAAGTGAATATATTTTGTTTTGTCGGCATTTAATGTTAGTAAATTGCTATTAAGCCAATTTAGTCACAGTATTAAAACCTAGTTGAGCGATTTCGAACAGTTCGCTACTGGTTTTAGCGCTAAATATTAACGCCGTGTCGTCGGCATATGATACTATTTTGCCGTCTAATACTTAGATTACACAAGTCGTTAATGCGTCGTAACTATGCGTCGTTTGTGCAGAAATAACTTGACTATAATGGAGGGCGTGCTGCTGACCGGACGAGGCGCCTACCCGAGCTTCGAGCTGGGCGGCCGGCGGCCCGGGACCGACGCGCCGCTGCTGTTCGAGGTGAGTCCTACAGCTGTGCGGGCCGCAGTGCGGGCCCAGCGCGGGCCCAGCGCGGGGCCAGCGCGGGCCGCAGCGCGCGCTGGCGCGGCCTGACTCGTGTGTGTGCGCAGGTGAGCGAGTGCGGCGGCACCGTGCGGCGCACCGTGCTGGCGCGCAACACGGGGCCGGTGGGCGTGCTGCTGCGCGACTGGCGCGTGGCCGGCCAGCCCTGCCAGGCGCGCGGCTTCCGGCTCGCGCCCTGCGCGCCGCTCGCGCTCGCGCCCAACGAGTCGCGCGCGCTCACGCTGGCCTTCACGGCCGACTACACGCTGGCGCGCGTGGGCGCAGAGCTGTCGGCGCGCACCGACACCGCGCGCGCCACCTTCCGGCTGGCGGCGGCCGCGCCCGCGCGCCTGCTGCCGCGCTGCGCGGGCCTGGCGCCGCGCCCGCCCTGGGAGCCCGCCGCGCGCGCCGCCGCCGCGCTGCTGGCGCTGGCGGCGCTGGCGCTGGTGCTGGCCGCGGCCGCGCTGGACGCCGAGCGCGAGCTGCGCCGCGCCCGCGCCGCGCGCCCGGCGCCGCCCGCGCGCGCGCCGCTGGACCTGCGCGCGCTGGCGCAGCACGCGCCCGCCGCCGCGCCCGCGCCCGCGCCCGCGCCGCGCCGCGTGGCCGCGCGCCGGCGCCGCACGCCGCGCCGCGACGCGCCGCCGCTGGACCCGCAGGCCGAGCGCCGCGCCTTCGAGCGCTGGCGCGCGGAGGTGCTGGGCCGCAACGACGACGACGACTCGCGCTCTAGCGAGGACGCCGACCGGGACGACGAGCGTCACCGGCCCGAAGCTGCACTCGCCGACCGCGAGCCGCTGCTGGACGACGAGGCGCCCGAGCCTCTCGAGGACCCGCCCGCCGTCACGGACGGGTACGAAGCTGACCCCGAAACGGAAGACCGCCCGCAGGGAAGCGGCGACGACGATGCCGCGTCCACCGGCTCCGGTTCCGCCTCCGCCTCGTCCTCCTCGCCCACCGTGGACGAGCGCGACGACAACGACGACGCCGACGAGCCGGAGACGGCGCCGCCGCGCGAGAGGGCCGCGCCCGCCGGCGACGCCAGCCCGCCGCCCGGCGCGCCGCCGCACGCGCCCGACGCGGCGCCGCGCCCGGCCCGCGCGCGCCTGGCGGGCGACACGCCGCGCCGCGACGCGCGCACGCGCACGGCGGAGCCGGGGGAGGCGCGCGCGCGGCCCGGCCCCCCCAAGCACCACGCGCGCAAGGACAAGCCGGCCAAGCGGCCGCGCGAGCGCCCGGCCTCGCCGCCGCACGCGTCGCCGGCGCGGCCGGCCGCGGGCCCCGGGCTGCGCTGGGGCGCGTCGTGGAGCTCGGTGGTGGCGCGCGGGCCCCTGGCCCCGATCGGCTCCGACGTGCGGCGGCGCGAGCCCGAGCGCGCGCTGGGCGGCGCGGGCGACCACTCGCTGTTCTACTTCAACGGCGACGCGACGCACGCACACGCGGCGCGCGACGCGGACTTCTCGTGGCGCCCGGCGCCGCCCGTGGAGCGGCCCCTGGAGCGGCCCCTGGAGCGGCCCCTGGAGCGGCCCCTGGAACGGCCCGCCTTCGCCCCGGCGCGCGACTTCCTCGGTGAGATTCACTTTTGCCCATCGATTTCGTTTATTACGTCATGAAATGATGCAAACGGTTTCGGACAAAAGATTTTAGCGTATTTGTATTAATAAATACAGCTTTTAAAGTTTGTTTTTAAGGATTAGAGTACAAGTCGCGTTCACCAAATGACTTTCCAATGTATGTTTTCGCACAATATCAAAAAAGTATAATTTATTTTTAAAGCGTGTATTATAAGAAGTAATGAAACCAAATCAGAATTTTTGTTTATGCTCATTTGCTGAATCAGAATTACGATTTGAGAATATAAGAACTAGAACGAACCCGAAATGTTTAGTACACTTTTTCAAAACGGTTAGGTTTTCTTTTGACCATTCATACAGGAATGGGAGATGCTTTGTCGACTCGTACAGAATATAATATCGTCGCCTGAGTGCTAGATTGTCCAATTGACCATTGACCATATTTTTCACTAGACAGGTTTTTAAGTTTATTTTTGTGATGCATGCGTAAGGCGACCAATTACTTAATAATGACTGTTTATAATGATAAGTGGAATCAAAAACTACTTCTTCAAAATCGAAATATGATGCCGTTTCGTTTATTTTTAAGTTTAAAAATGGAGGTTGAACAAAATACCACCAACAAAATTACGAATGTGGACTTAGAACAAAACTGCATTGGACTTAGCACAAATTGCAAAATAATCCGTCAGTGCTTCTTTGTTCAAGCTACCACTTCAAGGTACAGGATGTTTAAAAATAATATCTCATCTCAAATTTTAAAAAATCATGAATAAGTATTCGTATTCTTATTTTAGCCACAAAATATAACTTAATATAATTATAAATCGAAAGGAGAAAGGTTATCCTATCTAAAAATAGTATTAGCAGTAATAAGAAAATGCATCTGCATGAAATGTGTAAGGTGAGTGAGTTTATAATGAATGGGGTGTGCGGTGTAAGATGTGTGTCTGAGTGCAGTAAAAGAAAATACGTATGCATTTTGAACGACTAAGTATGGTGTGTTTCGTGTAGGTGTTTGTGAATGCGAGTACGAGTGTAAGTGTGTGGTAATTGTGTGGTATGTAGAGTGTACTAATTATTGTGATTATCACTGTTACAGTATACATACGTAGTATATTAAAAAAAATTCTTCCTCTTTGCTCTGCTCTTATAATTCTTTTTTACTGATTTATTTGCCTTTTTGGATGGGTTTTTCTTTTCTTGATCTGTTTTTTTTCTCTGTTACATTTTCCTTTTTATTTTCCGTCTTCTGTTTAGCTTCATTTGTTTTAGTAGATGTGCTTGGTGTGACTGAATTGTCATTTTCTTATATTTTTTGCTTTCCATTACATTTTGACCTTACAGCGTTGGCGTGTGTTACCCGTCTTGTTTGTGTCATTTGTCTTTTTTCCTGCTTTTTTTATAATCGCCTCCATACATGAAATATCTTCAGGTGGCATGTATTTATACGCGCTTCTGATATCATCAATTTTTTTTTTGGTTAACGTTGCTTTTGGCCCCTTGAGGGTTATTTCATTATTTATTATTATAGAACTTTTTTGTATATTTACTATTTTCGGTGGATCGCTGAACAAGGTTTGATAAGTCAACGATTTGACTTGTTTGTACGGAATTTGGTGGAACCCATACTTAATTGCTTCTGGGCACTATTTAGTTATTTTTTTGCATAATGCACTATCTTCATTATCCACCAAAACACCTTAGACACAGAAATTAAAATTCAATCAACAGGTCCGAACCACTCCCGTCGAATTCCCGCCAAAAAGTTCTCACTTTTAATTACTTAGGTGACGTAATCTCAACATCCTGTAGAAGAAACAGGAGCTCCATGAGAGATAGCTTAAAAGTGCTTACCGTTCAATTTCGGCAGGTTCTCGGGTGGTATTTCTTTTATAATATGTTCGGGACATATTAGCAGATTATACTCAGATGCTTATTTGTAAATCAAACACTATACAACAATATTTTTACGTTATTTTTGTGCAATAAACGAAGTGTTCTTCTCAAGACGCCGAGCCACACTGAATCGCGAAACAAAATGGCGGGCGCTTACGTCACGCCTATAGCGAGCTGTGATTGGCTATATAGCTGGAGGTTGACCAAACAAGCACGCAATAACCAAATCGTGGAGGTTGGATTATTAAGCAGGGAATTAATATTTTTTCGCTGTGAACAAAAAAACTTTAAACTTAAAAAACAGCCCTTTTGTTTGGGAAATAAACCTTGTCGTTAGTTTAATAAAATCGATTTTTGTCCGTTGATCATCCTGCATTTATAACTCATTTTTGGTCAAAATGGTCGGTTGAACAATCTAGCACTCGGGCGACGATATGCTAGAGCGAGCGAATCGAGCTTGAAAGTTGTAGCAGCCTACGTTTATATTTAGCATGCGTAGGAAGGAGCCTCTAACCACAATCAGAACGAAACTCGTGGCTTGCTTGCAGACGAGCCAGGCGCGGCCGGCGTGGGCGTCGTGGGCAGCGGCGCCTTCCGCTCGCTCGGCTCCGTGTGGGGCTCCGCGCTGGAGCCGCGCCCGGCCGCGGCCGCCTGGCTGTGGGGCGGCTACGCCGAGCCCGCGCCCGCGGGGCCCGTGGGGCCCGTGCGGCCGCCGCCCGGCTTCGGCGCGCCGCCGCGCCCCGTGCGGCCCTACGACCCCTTCCGCTCGCTGGCGTCCATCTGGGCGCCCGGCGCGCTGGACTGGCGCAGCGACGCCGAGCCTGCGCCCGAGCCCGACGCCTAGACCCGAGCCCGACGCCTAGACCCGAGCCCGACGCCTAGACCCGAGCCCGACGCCTAGACCCGAGCCCGACGCCTAGACCCGAGCCCGACGCCCAGCCGCCCGAGCCCGCGCGGCCGCCGCACTAGTCACGCCCCGCGCCGGCCGCCGACTCTACTCACGTGTTACAGTGTTCTCTACTTGATTGTCTGTTCGAGACTGAAAATTATACTTACACTATCTCAAATGATTATGACAAACTCGTTTTATTTTGATCACGTACACTTTGTCCTGCCTTCGTGGGGTCGGCGCAACACGTTTTCTTCTTCCATCTCCCTGTCAACCGTCACACTATCAGTCACTCCTTTTCCTTTCATAATAATTAATAGTAGATTATTCACTATAAAGCAGTGTCTTAATTACGGGCGCTATTTTGATTCCCGTACGCAACGAAGGCTACTAGGGCTCCCGTCCTCCCGAACGCAGTAAAGGAGCTCTAAAATCAAAAGTCAAAAAGACAATTTATTTTAGTTTAGTCCTGTCAAAGTAATCAGCGCCTGACACTACTCAATACAAGTTTAGACGTGATTAAAAACGTGCCTACTAAAGTTACGTCAATTTACGTCAGACGCTGATTAATTTAGGACTAAACTAAAACTTATCTTCTGTACTTTTCTTAATGAAATAGAAAGAAAAATATGCACTGAACTTAAAAGTTTAGTTTTGTGAACAAGGGAATCGGCACCAGTGACAACTTAATTTGGTCGGGTTATACGCGGACATTTATTATGGAAAAGTAATGAAAGCTAATTTCTCTTAAAATACAACAATTCGGAATCTAAATTTTTAGTCTCTATAACTTCTTTATGAGTACTAATTTTTATATTGGGAAGAAATCACAGAGTATTTAATAGGGAAATCTTGAAATGAAAATTTGGCACCGTGACTACCGCCACCCCACCAATGGCATGGTATATCTCGTGAACTACTGGAGTAGGTACCTATTAATTTTGAATTTTGGGTACTAATTTTATCTTGCAGGGTACTAATTTTCTATGTAGGTTTGAGGAAAGCGACAAGTTTCTCTAACTTGGAATCAACATTTAAAATCGTGGTCCTGCTGAACGATTGAGAGAAAGTTATCATCGTTGATTTCTCGGTAAATACAAATATAGTTCTGTTATTTTTTACGAAATAATTTACATTTATGGGTATTAATTATTTGTATACTTAGAATAGCTGTAGTATGGACCCTTTTTCGGGGCTCATGGTGGTCCTGCTGAAGGGAGCGTGACTACCGCAGGACAACCTTCAAAGTCGATTTTCTCGAAAACTACTAAGGTTCCAATTTTGTTGTTCGAGTACTAATTAGTACCAATTGAGCACTAATTATTTACCAAATATGGAAGCGATTGGCGTTGGTGGTCCGGCTGTAGTCACGGACATCTGAAAAAGTGTGCTAATGACAAATGATTTTACTTTGTAAGTAGATTTGCACAAACACTTTACACGTCAATCATGTTTATTTATTTATTCCTGTAATCTTTACATAATCTTCTATCACAAAGAATAATTTCAGTTTTTCTCTTTGCAAACTTCGGAAATAAGGGCCCGGGACCTCGACTCCCGGCCACCGTAGGCGCGGGCCTGCGGGCGGAGAGTAATGGGTAGCTCACCGTCCGATCAGGACCTGCCGGTCGATTCTGTAAGAATCTCACCGTGAAAACTTAGGTGGAGTGAGTTTGTTTTTGGTAGGAATTGACACTATTGACAGCTCACTCCACGCTCACTTCACCTAAGTTTTCACGGTGAGATGGTTACAGAATCGCACTGCAGGCCCGTGCCGGACGGCGCGTACGTGTTCCACGCGCGCCTCAAAGAGATGTCAGCAGCGACTGAAGGGGCCGGTTAGGGCCGAAGCCTGCCGGATCAGCGGGATTGTCCGAAAGGCTTACCGCTGGCCCGGAACATAAAGGACTAAGGAAGGAACACGGGTGGGTTTTAGTCAGTAAGAGTCTGATACTTCCTTCCGCTCCAACCAGAGCGGGAGGGGTCATTTGATGATTTCCCATGCTCAAAAAAAAGGCCCCGGGCCCCTTATCTCCGAAGTTTGCATAGAGAAAAATCGAACGGTATTTTTTTTTTAATTTTTCATCAAAAGTCGAAAATTATGCGGCCTAAAAATAAAGAAAAATTGTTTGAGAATGTGCAAACTGCGCTCTTTCATATGATACCCCACATGCCCTAGTAGCCCCACTTCGAATTTTTCAGACACCCTTTCAGCCCCTGTTGCAAAAAATATACATATATTTTTATTTG
Source organism: Luperina nickerlii (assembly GCA_963855955.1). NCBI lineage: Eukaryota > Metazoa > Arthropoda > Insecta > Lepidoptera > Noctuidae > Luperina > Luperina nickerlii. The sequence continues at coordinate 24,216,106 of OY979671.1, forward strand.
TTTCTTATCTGCAAAATATTTGGGCAAACGTCGTCTAAAACTGTTCCAAATTTCAAGTTGATAGCATTAGTAGTTCTTGTGAATATCCAGCTGTGACAGACAGACAGACTGAGTCTCACCTAGGGATTGCAATCCCGCAGCTCACTCAATCCCGCGGGATTGTTATGCGGGATTGATCAATCCCGCGCGGGATCCCGCATATTTGAAATTATTCACAGTAGTTCAACTTTTTGCCCCGTTTGTATGTAAGATAAAGTATTAATTTTTTGATCTTATAGGGCTATAAGATCGAAAAATTAATACTTCATCTTATTTAAAATTATGTTATAAAATCGAATTGTAACTACAGGTTTTTGTTTAAAAAATCAAGTATTATTAATTAAACATGTCTTACATTATGCAACAAAAATTATTTGTTTTCTAACAAAATAACAATGAAATTATAATTAAGTACGAGTAATTAGTAATCAGCCTTATTAGACCTTAATTTTTAAATGTTAAGCATCAACAGTTTTGTTTAATTTTTTTGCAAAACTTCACGAATGTTTTAAATTTAAATATGCGGGATCCGCGTTTTGAAGGTGCGGGATCCAGCAGATTAATAAGTGGAGCGGGATCCCGCGGGAATGCCGGATCCCGTTTTGCGGGATTGCAATCCCTAGTCTCACCATAAGGGTTCCGTTTTACCATTTTGGTACGGAATCCTAAAAACAATAAATCTAAATTAAAAATGTAAACAAAATCTTACTACTTACCTAAATAAAAGCCTCCAGGTATAAAGGGTGTGACAGCTTACATATTTATGCAATGCTGGGTTCTGTTCACATAGCTGTCACTTGAAGTCACAAATAATAAACTAGATCCATCGAAGTAAAATAAATAAACAAGTTATTACTAATAACAGCAATAAAATCATGGTCAGCAAGACGACCAGTCACCACAAGCAGCACCCGTTCGCGAGCAAAACGCAAAGTTCAGCCATATTTGAGGGAAGGAGGCAACCCGAGCCCCGACCAGGCCTCCGTCACTCCATGTACTTGCGCGCTATAATTACCTACCTACCGGCCGAGCGGTCTCGGGCCGTTTGCGGACCATATTCAGTGCGGTTTTCGCAAGCGAAGCGCACGCACGTTATTCAATTTTAATCATTCCATTCGTTTGTACGGGTACCTACAATGCCGTCTGGTGCCTTATGTGCAGTAGATGGGTGCAAATCAAGTAAAAGAAGGGATAAACACCTAATATTTTTCCATTTACCTGTCAATGAAGAAAGTTAAGTGATAAACTATTACCATTTTTTGTCGTTTCAAAATTATTACAGTCAGCACCAATTTATTAAAAACATATTTTACCTTTATACGATACAATTTTAAACTACCGAACATATTCACAGTTCTCAATAAAATAGACACAAATAGTTATGTTAATTTAATTTTATCGAAGAGGCAGCCCTGCGATTGCTGTGGGATCGCGCGGTGCGAAGCAATCACAACTATACGCTTGAGCATTTAGGCACATTTTAGCATGCAGCGGTTGCTGACGCGACAGAGTAGGCTATTATAGCAATAGGTATTGGCAATTTTCTACTGAGTGAAGTATCTGTTACGTAGTAACTATTTAGTAATCTGTGCCCCGACGCTACCGCAAGCAGTGACATCTAAGGGAGCATGACATCACGAACTTGCTGTCGGTTGCTCAGGCAAGAATAATATGATCAATCGTACTCGTAGAAGTCGCTAGCTAACCACAGATTGCAATCAACTCATTAGAAAACATTGATTATATAAATTATAAATTAAAATAAAATTAAACTGAATTGACTTGTACACTGTACAGTCAACTAAAAAAAATAAAAAACAATCATATGAACTCAAATAACCTGTCTGTAAGCTAATTCTGGAGAAAGAACATAAACATTGTCTTGAGTTAATGTATTATATATCTTAAACAGAAATATTACACAACAAATACACCCGAATAATCTAATCTACAATCTAGGTAAAAGTACATTACAAAACTATGACTTTGTATTTGACTCGAGGATCTCTAAAACTTTAAGGTTTTACGAATAGATTCGTAAAACCATAAAGTTTTAGAGATCCTTTTAGAGCACGAGTTATAATAGCCAAAATAGTTTTATTTGATCGAATATATTATAATTTAATGATAACAAAATCGATTTAAATCCATATTACGAATGTATTTGCAGGGGAAGGTATTTTATGAGCGGAATTGGGTTCAGGACAGGCCACCGTGATGATAAAATAACACTTGTAAATTTTTGAAGTGAAAACTTCTTTAGCGGCGCTGTGTACTTTTTTTGGAATGGGTAAAAACTTCTAAATTCGCGTCAGGTCACGTGACCCTGATCGTAAGATTCGTAAGACGTAAAACGAAAGACGCGCGGGCGACGCGCACATCGGGAAGAACTACGAGGGCCTCGCGTACTAACTACGTAGTTCATCCAACAACGACGAGATGGCGCTGAACCACTCAAACTCAAAACTCAAACTCAACTCAAACTCAAAGCATTTATTTCAATTAAACCTTGTACAGGCACTTTTGAATTGTCAAAGTTAAAATAGTCCGTCAGTCAGTCAGAAAGTTGAAGCTAGTTGCCCATTCCAAAACGTAGATCTCTATGGAGAAGAACGGGCAAGAAACTCCATGGACACTCTTTTAAATCAAGATATTACAAATCGTGGGTACATAATTATTGTTGCTTCTATATGCGAGAACAATGTAAAAAACACAAATGAAGAAACATTTCAAAATATAAGATTAAAAATAAGCCTTGGCAGTTAAGAAATGACCAGTCTCAACCGACGGCGCCCGTTCACGAACATCACGCGTGGATCAGCACCATCTAGCTCAACCATTTTGTAGGGAACCGAATGATCCAACACACGCGCCACCATCGATGAGATATTTAAGTGAGCATGACATGTTCTCAACCGCCATGCTCTTTCAAGTCAACATGAAAAAAATCATAGTAAACGAAAACATGGTTCTTACATTTACAAAATTTAAAAATGCTTCTAAATTATACAACACTATAGTTTGTAATTTATTTAAGAGATTAATAGAATTTTACTACCAAATAGGAAGAGATATTATTTAATAACGAAGTATTCAACAATTAAAAGACTATTGAATAAAACAAAAAAAAAAAGAATTATGTTCTTAATGTCAGAAACACAAAGAAAAAAGAAAAAGGGAAGCACCTCTTCCAATTATTGAAATTTTAACTAGTGAGCTCAAGTGCCTGTGGAGCAGGACCAGCATTAAGCCAAGCATTTTTATCATCGATATAATCATCCAACTTATAATATGCTTGTCTACATAGTGTGCGTTTAATACATGTTTTAAATTTCTTCTCATTTAGTTGAAGAATATCGAGTGGTATTTTATTATAACATTTTATACAGTAACCCATAAAAGAAGTTTTTACTTTAGACAATCTGAAACGCGGTTGATCTAATTTGTCCCTATTTCTAGTGTTAAAATTATGCCTGTCACTTATCTTACTAAAAAGATGTAGATTTTTTCGAACGTACATAATGTTTTCATATATATATTGACAAGGAACCGTCATGATGTTAATTTTTTTAAACAGTTCCCGTAGAGAATCGCGTCTGCTGAGCTTGTAGATGGCTCTGACAGCCCGCTTTTGCAGAATGAAAATTGACTCAATATCTGCAGCCCGTCCCCACAGCAAAATACCGTAAGACATGATGCTATGGAAGTAACTAAAATAGACCAGTCTCGCGGTATCCACGTCTGTTAATTGGCGAATTTTCCAAACAGCGTAAGCGGCTGAACTTAGCCGCCCTGCAAGTGATGTTAAGTGCGGACCCCACTGTAGCTTTGAGTCAAGCGTGATCCCCAGGAAAACCGTATTTTCTACGAATTCAAGTATCTCCTTATTCAATACAACATGACATTCACTACCTCTAACATTCGGTAAAGCGAATCTAATGCATTTAGTTTTTTTCTCATTTAATACCAAATTATTATGTCCGTGACTACCGCAGGACCACCAACGCCAGTCGCTTTCATATTTGGTAAATAATTAGTGCTCAATTGGTACTAATTAGTACTCGAACAACAGAATTGGTACCTTAATAGTTTTCGAGAAAATCGACTTTGAAGGTGGTCCTGCGGTAGTCACGCTCCTTTCAGCAGGACCACCATGAGCGCCGAAAAAGGGCCCACGCTACAGCTATTCTAAGTATACAAATAATTAGTACCCATAAATGTGATATATTTCGTAAAAAAAACAGAACTGTAATATTTGTATTTACCGAGAAATCAACGATGTTAACTTTCTCGCAATTGTTCAGCAGGACCACGATTTTGAATGTTGATTCCAAGTTAGAGAAGCTTGTCGCTTTCCTCAAACCTACATAGAAAATTAGTACCCTGTAAGATAAAATTAGTACCCAAAATTCAAAATTAAAACTCCAGTAGTTTACGAGATATACCATGCCAATGGTGGGGTGGCGGTAGTCACGGTGCCAAATTTTCATTTCAAGATTTCCCTATTAAAAACTCTGTGATTTCTTCCCAAATTTATACAAAAATTAGTACTCCTAAAGAAGTTAAAGCGACTAAAAATCCAGATTCCTAAGTGTTGTATTTTAAGAGAAATTAGCTTTCATTACTTTTCCATACTAAATCTCCGCGTATAACCCGACCAAATTAAGTTGTTAATGGTGCCAATTCCCTTGTTCACAAACTAAACTAAATTTGAGTTCAGTGCATCTTTATCTTTCTGTTTCATTATGAAAAGGACAGACAATAAATTTTAGTTTAGTCCTGTCAAAGTAATCAGCGCCTGACACTACTCAATACAAGTTTAGACGTGATTAAAAACATGCCTACTAAAGTAACGTCTATTTACGTCAGACGCTGATTAATTTGATAGGACTAAACTAAAACTTATCTTTTGTCCTTTTCTTAATGAAATAAAAAGAAAAAGATGCACTGAACTTAAATTTAGTTTAGTTTGTGAACAAGGGAATCGGCAACAATGGTAGTATTGAGCTGTTTAAGAGATGTCCACTCGTGTACATAAATTTATCGATGTCAGAATAGTATTAACAACAGTTCAATATCTAAATTTTTATACGAACTGTGTATTTAGGTACATATTAAGAAAAAAAATTACCTATCGCTACCCATGGCCTGTGATACCTTTGTTATTGACGTGGGCAGGTAGGTAAGTCTCGAACAATTATTTTTCTGTAGGTTTTGTAAGTAGGTACCTACCTTCTGTATTTTTGTAAATGAATATCATTAACGAGCGATAGGCATTTCGTATTTATTTCTTTCCTACTAATTTACCGTTGCTGCAAGCAGTAAGTACCTACCTCAGTATTAAAAACCTAATTTACCATGTTGCTAATAACGTAAGTATAAAAGGATTACAAACCTAAAAGTAAGTAATAGTACCTTTATATTTGAACGCGTATTTTTGTGTTTTCATATTGATATGAAAAGTATACTAATTATGTACCTATTACGTCCGACAAGCACATATATTTAAAATATCTACTAAATCAACTTTTAATATCGTTAAAATCGAAATATTTCTGTAAATTTCGATCTAATTGGCCCTAAAAAGAAACTTTTTTTTAAATAAATATTATAGTTCCTCAGGAAATCATTATTAATTATATCATTTTCTGAAACCTTTAAATATTGAGACGCGTGACCTTTTTGAAATTGTATACATTTATTTCTCTAACTAAATACAATTTTGAAACCATAAACGAATAAAAAAAGAACTCAATGTACAGACGCCAGCACGTCAAGTTACTACAATCTGTCAAATTTCTTTAATAGATTTTCAACTGTATCGCTAAAGCATAAGGTTCAAAGTTGATTGGGGAAATTTGACAGTAGCTTGATGTGCTGGCATCTGTACCACGACACGCTTCGCTTGCTTTACTTCGGTAATAAAATAATAACCAGCGCGCCATGCCACAAAAAAAGTTTTGGACCATAGACAAGATAAATGAGATTCAAATGTATCTTGTCTATGGTCCGAAACTTTTTTTGTGGCATGGCGCGCAGGTTATTATTTGCATTACAAATGCCTACTAAAGTTACGTCTATTTACGTCAGACGCTGATTAATTTGATAGGACTAAACTAAAATGTATTGTCTGTCCTTTTCATAATGAAACAGAAAGATAAAGATGCACTGAACTCAAATTTAGTTTAGTTTGTGAACAATGGAAATGGCACAATTGGCAACTTAATTTTGTCGGGTTATACGCGGAGATTTAGTATGGAAAAGTAATGAAAGCTAATTTCTCTTAAAATACAACACTTAGGAATCTGGATTTTTAGTCGCTTTAACTTCTTTAGGAGTACTAATTTTTGTATAAATTTGGGAAGAAATCACAGAGTTTTTAATAGGGAAATCTTGAAATGAAAATTTGGCACCGTGACTACCGCCACCCCACCATTGGCATGGTATATCTCGTAAACTACTGGAGTTTTAATTTTGAATTTTGGGTACTAATTTTATCTTACAGGGTACTAATTTTCTATGTAGGTTTGAGGAAAGCGACAAGCTTCTCTAACTTGGAATCAACATTCAAAATCGTGGTCCTGCTGAACAATTGCGAGAAAGTTAACATCGTTGATTTCTCGGTAAATACAAATATTACAGTTCTGTTTTTTTTACGAAATATATCACATTTATGGGTACTAATTATTTGTATACTTAGAATAGCTGTAGCGTGGGCCCTTTTTCGGCGCTCATGGTGGTCCTGCTGAAAGGAGCGTGACTACCGCAGGACCACCTTCAAAGTCGATTTTCTCGAAAACTACTAAGGTACCAATTCTGTTGTTCGAGTACTAATTAGTACCAATTGAGCACTAATTATTTACCAAATATGGAAGCGATTGGCGTTGGTGGTCCTGCGGTAGTCACGGACATCAAATTATTTACAGTAAACCAATTATGGACCACAAGCATAGCGTTATTTACGTCGTCAAGCTCCTGTGCACGTCTGCTTACTTTAAAAATCAATGATGTGTCATCAGCAAATAACACCATTTGTGGTCGGTTTTTCAGCAAATGTGGTAAATCATTAATATATACTAAAAATAGGAATGGCCCCAATATTGAGCCCTGCGGTACTCCCATTTTGACTTTTAAACCCGATGAATTCACACCATTAATTTGATATATAACTGACGACGAGCTCCATGGGCTTGCTTCTCTTACCACTGCCGCGACCAACACCACGAACTGAAGTCTATCCTGTGTGCTTATTTGTAAATCTGAATAAATTCCTTTCACGAGAAGAATAAACCAGTCACTTTGGTCATCATACCTGATTTGCAAAAAACCCTATAAAATAAGGAACACACTTTAACACGCGTGTTTTGTTTATAAGACGATTCACAAAATACACTCGTAATTGTTCAAGTTTTCACTTCTGTCGGCACTACCGGAGTGCCAGTTTTTTTTTTTTTTGGTATATTAGAGGGTAGAAATCAATGTTTTTTTTTGCCAAGGTAGAGAAATACTTACGTTGTTGAAAAAAAAATATATATATAATTAAAAATCAGCACATTGCACTACCGTTCTCAGGTTTGCCGTGTATTTTTTTTGCTTGGGCAATTCACCCATATTCGAATTCCACGCGAACAAAGTCGCGGGCAGAAGCTAGTAACATAATATTGTGTAGTACAGTAGTTCAACTATTACATAAGTCTGATGCTGATTGAACAGAGGGGTTTGCTGTTTTAGGAACATAACATTCTAGGTAGGTTTATAAAACAAACTGTTTAAACACATTAGTAGTCATTCCACGGCACTAGTGACGTGTATCTTCGAATAGTCAATATCATAGAATACATGTAAATTAATGTCACTTTCACTCGGACAGGCAGCGCCGCGCCGCCGCAGTGCCGCCGCGGGATTCGGCTGCAGTACCGGAACGGCCGGTCCTAAATCTCGTACGGGAGCCCGCTCTTAGTATCTATACTTGGTGGAGTAGTCCTTGGGCGAGACAAGCCCGCGGCCCTTGCGCGCGCCGCGGTACATGGTCTCGATGATGTCAATCATCTCTTAGTATCTGTACTTGGTGGAGTAGTCCTTGGGCGAGACGACGAGCCCGCGGCCCTTGCGCGCGCCGCGGTACACGGTCTCGATGATGTCGATCATCTCCTGCTTGTCCTCCAGCGGCCAGTTGATCTTGTTGTTGTTGCCCGTGCCCAGGTCAATCATGATGTGCTTGTTGCGGAAGAAGAACATCACGGTGCATGGGTCGTACAGCTCGTACCTGCGGGCGGACGATCAGGGTTAGTTGACTATGCAGCCGTGTTACAACATTAGGGCTTAGGGCTAGGGTAGCTTATCACACAGACGCGTTTCTTCTCACGGATATACATAGTTTAAGGGAACTGCGCTCGCGCCGAGTATAGTATTGTCGGGCACTTGTATTGTATTGTGGTGTACGATTGCGCAGCACCTGCGCAAGTGAGCGCTGCTACACCTGATTTCCGTAATATTTGCTGAACCAAGACTTGTGAAGTGGAGTGGCTCGTGTGATGCGGTGGGAGTGGGAGACTTGAGGCGGTCGAGGACAACGTGGTACTGTGTCACTGCTACACATTCTAACATAATTAAATTGGTTTTCATTTTCATGGTAGGTACAGTACCCGGCGATAAATATTGCACATCGACCTTTGGAAAGAGACAATCGGCTAATTTCGGCTTCGTAGAGCGTTATCTCTGTCGCACGTAATACAAACAGTCTGGTATCTATTAGGAGCTGTTAAAACAATTATGATTTGCTTCTTTTGATAATTATTGTTATTCTTTGTGTCAGCACTGTTTATGAATTGAAACTCCAAACTGGCAGTCTCGATACGGCGTTCGTGCGAGGTAGCCGTTTGCTAATTACTCAAGCCGCGAGCGCACCTATTGCGTTGTTGTTATTACCTGCGCGTAGCTGCGGTAGCTATACCCAACGCGTATGTATATACCGTTGGGTTGACTCGCTGCGCGCAATAGCTAACGATTATGTTTTTTAATTTTACGCGATGAATGGAACTAAAGAAGTTCATGTGTATGCGACTTGTGATGCGACTACTATGCCGAGCAGCAGTCCGTGGAGTGACTTAGTAGTACAAGATTTAGAAGGGACACAATACCAAGAGGAGAATAATACGCAAATGGAGAGTGAAACTAGGTCGGAGAAGAGGAAAGGAGATGACGATGATACCGAATGGACAGAGGTGAAACCAAAGGAAAAAAAGAAGTACAAGCTTGAGATAGACAAAATAGAGATATATATATCACATAGTGAGCAATTGCCTAAACAATTTGCTTTGGCCAGATTATTTAAAGATAACGGCATTACTGATATTTTAAGAGTGAAATATATGAACCCATACAAAGTCCGCCTCGATATGCAGAATGAAGTCAGCGCAGAGAGATTAGAGAACTGTAAACAATTGCTTGACAAGGGCTGGCGTATACAACGGCCTATGGAAAAAAGTATATCATATGGTGTTATAAGAGATGTGGATTTGGATCTAACCGATGAGGAAATACAAAATACAATAGCGTGCCCTAAACCAGCCCAGTTGGTGTCAATATTTCGACTCAACCGTCGTCATTCGAAAGAAGGTTGGTCACGAAGCGAAGCAGTTCGTTTATGTTTTAAAGGATCCTTTTTACCACCATATATATCCGTGGATGGTTTGAGAATTAAGGTGGATCCATACATATTTCCTGTATCACAGTGTACGCAGTGCTGGAAGTTGGGTCATATAACTAAAAGGTGTCCATCAAGCAAAGTTGTCTGTCCGAAGTGCGGAGAAAACCATACTAACTGCGATACTACGTCTTTTAAATGTATCAATTGTGACGGTGCACACATGGCTTTGTACAAAGGTTGCCCTGCATTCCTCAAAGAAAAAAGGTTAAGAGACATTATGGCAGAGTTTAATTGCACGTATAGAAGAGCCCTCACTATTTATGTAGCACCAAGTTCACCAGCAGATGTTGCCCCTAAGTTGTCGTCTTTCAGATCATTCCCTGCGTTAGTGCCTAAACCTCTGTTTGGACGTGAAGATACGACATCGTCGCCCCGTGAAGCCACACCTTACGTTGAAATCTTAACGAAAAAAGCTCAAATACACAAAGGAGAACAAGTCAAACAAGCCTCACAATCATCTCCCAAGAAACAAGGGAAACGTAAGGATGCTTCTTCTAATCGATCTGAATACGATCTATTTTTAAATCCAGAGACACAGGATAACAATAAACCAGAGGTGTCATTTGAGGAAGTTGAAGAAAGAGAAGTGAAGTTTGGAGAATTAATTAAAAGAGTGAAGGAAATAATCTTTTTGAAAAATACTTCTATTTTAACTAAGGTTAAAAGTATTATAAAGTGTTGCGTCGAATGGTTAATTTTAGTTGTGGTAGATAATGTTTCAGATTGGCCTTTAGTAAAACAGATACTAATTTTTTTTGTCATAAATCATGTATAATAAAAAGAAAAATGTAAAATTGACTATTATCCAATGGAACGCGCAGAGTTTAAGGCCGAAGTTAGTTACATTTGAAAATATTTTGTCACAGGAGAAAGTCCACATTGCCGCCGTTAGTGAAACTTGGTTAGAACCTGATAGCCACCTCAACTTGACAAATTATAATATTTTCCGCAAAGATAGGGATGATGGTTATGGTGGGGTTGCTATATTTGTACATAGGTCAATTCATGCATGTATCTGTGACGTACAAACAACAAACCAGGGTGTTGAACTTTTGTGTGTTAAAGTATTCAATTGTGGTGAAATCGAACATATTATTGCTGTATACTGTGCACCATCTGTGCGTACCAGCCAGCAAGATTGGGACTCAGTTTTTGCTTTAGTAAAAAAAAAAGTATTGTTTTAGGGGATTTTAATGGGCACCACACCAATTGGTCTCACAGGACCGATTTAAGAGGATCTCAAATCTCTGATGCTATTTTAGATAACGGTTTTGTAACCCTGAATGATGGAAAATCCACCCGTGTTAGGTTAGTTAGTAACCAACTTCAACAGTCCGCGCCCGATATAACGTTAGTTTCCTCTGATTTGGCTTTGACATTTAACTGGAACATTATGAACGAAACCCTTGGAAGTGATCACTTAATGATTAATATTACAACCAATTTCAATGTTGTACCTAGAAATACTTATCGACGGAATTTTAAGAATGCGGACTGGGTAAGTTACAAAAGCTTACTTGAAAAATTGTTTTTTAACTTTGAACAGTCAGGTAATATTCAAGCTGATTACGATAATTTTATTGAATGTATAAATTTGGCAGCAGACGTTCATATTCCTTACATAAAATTTAACACGGACCCTGATAACGTCTTTATTCCCAAACCTTACTGGAATGCTGACCTATCCAAATCAGTTGCAAAACGTAGATTGGCCCTTTCAACCTTTAGACGTAATCCTACACCGAATAACCTATCGCTTCTTAATAAAAAAATAGCTGAGTCTCAAAATTTAGTTCGCAAAGCAAAGGATAAAGGTTGGAAGGATCTCTGTACATCATTAGACGGAACAACTTCACAAAGTCAGATGTGGCATAAAATGAAATGGTTTAAAGGGCGTAAAAGTGCTAGACAACATGTTGATGGTGAGCGAGCCAATAATCTACTGCGTAGCCTAACCCCCGATTGGACATCTCCTCACGACCTATCATTTGTTTCTAATAATTCAAAATTAGAGACGCCAATCACGAAACAAGAACTTATTTGTTGTATTCGAGCTAAGGACACGTCACCCGGTTGTGACAATATTTCGTACTCGATGATTAAGTATCTTCCTGAGAACGGTAAATCTATTTTGTTATCGCTGTATAATTGTTCTCTGTCAACCGGTTTTGTACCCAATCAGTGGCGGGACATCGCTATCATTCCAATACCTAAGCCTGGGCGCGACCCGCAGTCTCAGTCTGCACTCAGACCAATATCAATGTTGTCGTATCTATGTAAAATATTCCACAGTATTTTAAATAATCGAATAGAATGGTTCATCGAAAAGAATCATATTTTATCGCCATATACTACGGGGTTTAGAAAAAGTCGATCTACAATGGACAATTTGGTTAATTTAGTCTCTCATATTCAAACTGGTTTTACAGAAAATAAGACAACCATAGGATGCTTTTTGGATATAGATAATGCATATAATAACGTAAATATAATTTCACTATTGCAAACAATGGACCTAATTGGGGTGGGATCTAAAATATGTCAATATTTATGGTATTTTTTAAAAGAAAGAAAGTTGAAGGTTTTAATTGATAATGTTTACATGTGTCGAACTACCGGCCGGCGGCCGTGGATTAGCCCAAGGTGACCCTTTGTCGCCGTTACTTTTTAACATAGTAACTTCAAGTATCTGTGCAAGTGTTATGAGCAGTGGAGTTTTGATATCCCAGTACGCGGACGATTTTGTTCTTTATTCAGCAAGTGAGAACATACAAGTAGGTGTTAATCTTTTGCAAAATTCATTAAATGTTTTAGTTAAATTGCTTTTAAACATTGGCTTAGAAATTTCATCTTCAAAGAGTAAAGTATGCGTTTTTAAGAGAGGGTATAAAAGAGAATGTATTCATCTGGTAATAAATGAAACATCGCTTCAAGTAGTAGATAATATTAAGTACTTAGGGCTGTGGCTAGACCGCTCGCTTAGGTGGAAAAAACACATTGGGGAACTAGCCGAAAAATGTCTAAAATCTTTGAGAATCTTTCAAGTTCTTGCTGGGTCTGGGTGGGGCGTACATCCATATTACTTGAGGCTACTATATATTTCTATTATTCGCTCGCGACTGGACTATGGCAACTTTTTATATGATAGCGGGTACAAGAGCAACTTAGTTAAATTGGACAGAATACAAAATCAGTGTATGCGCGTTATTGGTGGTTTTGTGAGGTCTACTCCAATACACGTGATGGAGTGTGAGCTCCATCTTCAACCTTTATATGTACGCAGGTACCTCTTAGCCGGCAAATATTGGTTGAAGGTGAATTCGTTCCGGGGCAGTAAAATATTTGTCTTGATAAACAATCTTGCTGAGTCATGTAAGAGTTTATATTGGAGGCGTAAAAAAAAACCACTATTAGTGATGGTACATGAGTTTCTTATTGACTACCCTTTATTTTCATCGCAGCAATTGGAAAGATTTTCTTTGAACACGTGGGTTAGCAGTGTGGACCTATCCAATGTAGTAAAACCTTGTATAGATGGCATAGACAAACCGAAACATCAGTATAGATTTAGCAACATACATGGAATTTGTAATGAGTACCTAAATGCTAATTATTTACATTTTTACTCAGTCTATACTGATGGGTCGCAGGAAGGTAACGAGTCGGGATGGTTTGTTTGTCTGTGTTTGATCCGCAAACGAAGGCATCTATAAAGTTTAGATCAGGTGCTAAAATTTCTATTATGTACGTTGAACTGCTAGCGATCTCAGAAGCCATTTCATACATTGAGTCATTCGAATCAGGAAACTATTTAATACTGACTGATTCTAGGAGTGCTCTGCAACACCTGGCTCGATGCACCTCGAATTATCGAGGTGCACCGATAGCCTATAAAATTTTAGATTCTATTGGTAAGGTCCAAGACAAAAGAATTGTTCTACAATGGGTACCATCCCATATTGGATTGTATGGAAATGAGGAAGCAGATCGTTTAGCAAAAGAGGCTATCACGGACGGAATATCCGTGGAATGTTTTCCCTTATTTAGTGACCTCTTGTATCGAGTTCGGGACCAGTGTTTAGTATTATGGAAAGAATACTTTGATGAAAGGTCACTAAATAAGGGAATTTGGTATAGAACCATTCAGCAGAGCCTATCCCGCCATCCTTGGTTTGTGGGTACAGATATACTGCGAAATGAGATTGTGACTGCTTTCAGACTACGTTCGGGACATGTTCCGTTGAATAGCTTCACCTTTTTAATGAGAAAAAGTGATTCGCCAAATTGTTCTGAGTGTGATAGGGTAGAGGATACCACTCATATTTTAGCGGAATGTGTCCGGAACGAGGTTGAGAGGAGTAACTATTGCATGGAAAACGGTTTTAATTCTATTAATGTTGGCATGTATAATAGTATCTTGGCTGCGCCCGTATCCAGGGCAGCCAAAAAATTATATAAAATTGTACACCTAGGTATTAAGCGTAGATAGACTTAGAATGCTCCTATGAGGGTGGCATGGTCATATTGATCAAACCCTCTATAAAATAATAAAGAATTAAAAAAAAAAAAAAAAAAACTCCAAACTGTTGTTAACTGAACTCGTTTATTAAAAATATTATTGACTACTTATACTATTGACGGTAACGAAACCATAGCTCGCCTTTAAACAGGGCAACGCCATCTAGAGAGCTATGGTGTACGAAACAAAAAAATATTATAGTGTACAATTTCCTTTTGAGGTAGGTTACGATTAGACATCCCGCCCACCAAAGGACTTGTCCTTTTAATACTCTAAAAAAAGGAACTAAACAAAATGAAATTAAAATTTAAAACAAAGTAGAACAAAACATTAACTCAAATGGACCGCCCACCGTTATGACTAGGCGATAAGAAAACAAAATAATAAGAAAAAAATTAACACATTACTTAAGAATTAACTGTCATGCGCAAAATAGATAATTTATTTAATGGACGTTTGATTAGTCCGTTCTTCGTTTTCAATGTAAGCACTCTCGTGATTCCATCTTGACCCGGGTGCTTCTGGACCACTCTACCTAACAGCCACTTTGTAAGCGGTAGATTGTGATCCTTAATAACAACAATTTCGTCCATCTCGTCGGGTTTTTCGTTTGACCACTTGTATCGTTGGTTTAGACCAACCAAATATTCTTCTGACCATTTTCTCCAAAAGTCATTCACCATTTTCTGTGTCATCTTCCAACGTTGACCTCCGGTTACATGAATGTCTGATAGATTTTCATCTGGAATGGCTACCAATTGCTCTCCAACTAATAAATGTCCAGGAGTTACTGGCTGTGGATCGGTAGGATCCTCACTCATGTACGAAATTGGGCGAGAATTAAGACACGCCTCTATCTGACTTAAAACTGTTGATAGTTCCTCAAAAGTTAGAGTAGAATCTCCGATCACTCTCTCCAAATGTGATTTAGCCGACTTCACGCTCGCCTCCCATAGTCCACCGAAGTTAGGGGCGTGTGGGGGAATAAAATGCCAAGTGGTTCCGTCATTGGCTAACATTTGGGCAATTTCTGTGGGAAGCTTTGATCTTGCTTGATTCAACATCTCCTTCAGCTCTCTGTCGGCTCCCACGAAGTTGGTCCCATTGTCACTATATAAATTCACACACTGGCCCCGTCGTGACACAAATCGACGAAATGCGGCAATGAACCCTTTAGAGGTTAAATCCGATACCGCTTCGATGTGTACAGCTCTAGTCGACATGCATATGAAAATGCATATGTATCCCTTATACGATTTTGAACCTCTTCCAAGTGAAAATCTAATGTTAACAAATCCGGTGAAATCAACTCCAGAAGCCGTAAAGGGTCTTGAAGGCATTAGTCTGATTTTTGGCAACTGACCCATGAGCTGCTGATTGGTTTGGCGCGAATATCTTAAACATTTGATACATTCTCGGTAGTATTTCTTCACACGTTCTCTGGCTCGTATTATCCAATATTTGGATCGTAAATAGTTTAACATAATTTGTGGGCCTCCGTGTATAGTTTTGTAATGAGCATCAATAGGGTAGTTGACTAAGAAAATATATTTAGTCCATCAGTTAGATTACTAAAAAATATTGTATACGTATTTTTTCTTTTGTCTGGCAAACAAAAAATTACGAAGATACAGCGCTTGGAAATTTCGTATGACGTCACGCCGTGCTACAAATTTTAGCACGTTATTACGTCAAAGCCCCCCACTCCTGAACTTTGATGTGATATATCTTTGTAATTTTTTATCTAATTGATAAAACAAAAAATACGTGTTCAATATTTTTTAATAATCTTACTGAGGGACTAAATCGAATCGATTTATTTTTACCCAGGCAACATCCCTATTATTAATAGCTTAGTAAGGTGGCTATTACTAGGCAAAATAACTGGGTGCTTTGTATCAAATTTGACTTCAGATTCTTTAATGCGACCACCAACCCTTAACACTTCCTTCTCATCAATAATGGGGCATAGCGTCAGTAGTGGACTCTTGATATAAATAGGTTTTTTCGCCTTTAACTGTTGGATCTCTTTATTAAAGTATAAGGTTTGTGTTTTTATAATTAAAATTCTTAATATTTCTTGCATTTCAGTAACAGTTATAATTTTTCTATGTTTTGGTCTTTGTGTTTTCGGTAATTTAAGATTATTTATAAATCTTTTACAATAGGAGAATACTCTCAGCATCGTCGTTAAATTCGAAAATTTTGACCAAATAAACTCTTCTTCGTTTGTTATGACAGCAGTTAAAGTCTTGACGGGTTTTTGTTCTTCAGTAGTAGAAAAAATATGATTATTGTCATAAACGTCACTGTGATGCAAAATGTCAGGACCACACCACCACAGCGTAAGACCAGCCATATCTGCGCCTTTTATTCCTCTCGATCCAAAATCAGCTGGATTATCATGAGTGCCAATATGGCGCCACTGATTGGGATCAATCATGGTATGGATTTCTGATACTCTATTGCTTACGAATGTACTCCAACGACTAGGTTCTCCGCATAGCCAGGCTAATACGACAGTGGAGTCTGACCACGCATGCAGATTTTCTCTGGGTACTTGCATAATTTGTGAGACTTCAAAGATTAATTTGGTCGCAAGCAGAGCCGCACATAATTCCAATCGCGGGATACTAACTTCCTTTTCAACTGGAGCAACCTTGGTTTTGGCTGTCACTAAATTAACACGAACTTGGCCAAATTGATCTTTAACCTTTATACATATACACGGCACCTGCGTAGGCTGCTTGAGATGCATCGGCGAAGGTATGTAGCTCTATTTTATCACTTTGGTGCGATTGTACCCATCTTGGTATGACAATATTTTTTACATCGTTGAGACTTTCACGGAATGAATACCACTCCGTGAATAATTCAGGTGTTAGATTTTCATCCCAAGGTAATTTAGCCTTCCACAATTGTTGAATGAATATTTTTGCTGACACTATCACAGGTGAAATCCAACCCATGGGATCATAAAGTCGGGCAATATCTGAAAGGACTTTACGTTTGGTAACAGTCTCTTTTAATTCAGGTAATTGCAAAGTATACTCAAAATTATCTGTGGTTTTGTTCCAGCCAATGCCCAATACTTTAATCATGTTATTAATTTTAAAAACCAACGCTTGATCTGCTCTTTTACTCTCTTCCTGTACATGATTCATAAGTTTGTCACTGTTGCTGCACCATTTCTGCAAACGAAATCCTCCCGAATTCATCAACTTATTCATTTCTTCAAAGATCTGTATGGCTTCGTCTTCCGTCTCGCATCCGGTGAGCAGATCATCAACGTAATAGTCTCGAAGGGTAATTTTTGCAGCGCGAGGATAGTTTAATTCTTCGTGTCTAGCCAGCTGTTGTACAGCTTTTACAGCTAGGTAAGGGGCACAGGCTGTTCCAAAAGTTAGTCTTAATAGTTTGTAATGTTCTATAGGTTTATTAGGATCTGATCGCCAAAGAATGCGCTAAAAATCGGCATCTTTCTCATTCACGCGAACTTGTCTGTACATCTGAACTAAATCCGCTAGTATACAAAAGGGGTGACGTCTCCACCTCATCAAAATATGACGTAGATCTTGCTGTATCTTAGGACCGACAAGTAAACAGTCGTTCAATGAGACATTATTGTCACCCTTGCAAGACGCATCAAAGACTACGCGAACTTTGGTGGTCTCTTTATCCTCTCGCACAACAGGATGATGGGGTAGATATACAGCCTTTTTATTCTCTATATCTTCAGTATCTGTGATTTGTACCATGTGGTTTTGTTCTCTATACCCGTCGATCACCTTTTTGTACTCTTCATATAACAACGGATTTTTTAGCAACTTCTTCTCCAAAAATTGAAATCTACGTGAAGCTATCTCCTTTGATTTTCCTACAACACATTTTGGATTATCTTCTTTAAATGGCAATTTAACTACATATCGTCCTTCATCGTCCCTTATAGTAGTAGCTTCATAGTCATAGTCCATTTATTTGTCAGAATATTGTTACAGAGTTGTTACATACTTTTAAAAGTTCATAATATTCTGCCGTTTCCGGCGTACAAATACATTTTCAGGGTTTTGGTTATTTTATTACATATAACTTTGAATTAAATAAATTAGAATAACGTTCGAATTGTCAATTAGTCAAATAATATATTAGGAATGGAAATGTCAAAAAGATTAAATTAAGTTAAAGAGATAATAAGAACAAAATATAATTATTCTAATATTTAAGTCAACTTTTCATTTCATTCATTCATAAAATCATTAGTCGAGTAATAGCATTTACATAAGAGATAATTAAATAATTTAGATTTAAATGTCCTGAAGTTGAGAGTTTTAAAACAGTCTGGTAGCTTGTTATAAACTTTGGTCGCCATACAAAATACATTATTAGAAAATAGTTTATTATTTCGTCTAGGCACACGAAGCATGTGCGGCTAGGTTGATAGATACAAGATCATTATGCAGGTTGAATTCATGCTTATTTTGGTACACAAAAATACAAATTTCAAAAATATATAGTGCTGGGAGTGGTAATATTTTTAATTTTTTGAATAATGGAACACAGCTGTCCAGTGGGTGCGCTCCACATATTGAGCGAATGCATTTCTTTTGAGCTCGAAACACTCTGTTAAGTTCTACAGAATTACCCCATATTATAATACCATAACGCAAAATTGATGAGACATAGCCATGGGGTAAGTAATAGATGATATAACAACAAAATCTCTAATATTTACAATATATAACAACGGATCTTATAATTTTATTTAATATAGCGATTAGTTAATATAATGAACGATTGATATAATTTTAAAATAACTAATTTTCATAAGCATAACATACATTAAATATAAAATCGTTTGACATACCACTCAAAAGATATAAAACTTATTTGGTCTAATAAAACAATAACTTTGTATTTTGTTTAAGAAATATTTAAAAGTATTTTTTCTTTGTTTTATTCTTTGTAAGTTCTATCGTAGTTATAGGTAATAGTCACCTAAGTAGATATTAAACATAACTAGTAACTAATTACCACCTGCGCTAAGATAGGTCGACGGAGCCCCGCTTCGCGGGGCTCCTATTTCTGGGTGGTTTAAAAAAAAATAACCACGAAGGCTAAGGCGGGAGCTCCGCTCCGCTTCGCTCCCGCCTTAGCCTTCTAACCTAACCTATCCGAGTCGGGGTACTCTGAGTCGGGGAACACCCCGACTCAGAGTACCCCGACTCGGATAGGTTATGGTTAACAAACCATACGTCATTATGGTTAACAAACCATAATGACGTTTTTATATACATATATTAAACGTTAGACCTAATGATTTTCGATTAAATAAACAATATACATATTAAACGTTAGACCAAATGATTTTCGATTAGATAAACGTTATATCAAATAACGTTATACTAATTAAGTTTTAGAATAAATAAATGTTATATGTAAAGAAATTATATCAACAGTTGGTATATCTCACGTTGATTATATTCTTATGAACGATAATAAAATGAAATTAGACCAAATGAGTTTATACGTTATGAGACGCACCCATAGCCATGATATGCACATAGTGCCGCATCAACACTAGCCACACGTGTTAATCTGTGTAGAACGAATACGAACCTATCTACTTTTGTGCAGAGTTCATCAATATGAGCTTTCCAGTTACAGTGTTTGTCTATTGTTATCCCTAGGAATTTGGTATTTTCAACTTCTTCAATTGCGTCATTATCGTGTTGTATTTTTAACTGTGGACGTTTACTGTTATATGTTTGGAACTGTATCATTTTGGTTTTGCTAATATTAATATGGAGATTGTTTTGATTGAGCCAAATGATAATTTTATTTAGTGCCTCGTTTATTTCAATCTGGTATTTACCTTCGTCATAATTGTAATTTTGAATGCTGAGGGTCGTATCGTCAGCATACAATATGCAGTTGTGGGAGGTTACACTAGCTAAGTCATTAGCATACAGCAAGAACAGAAGTGGCCCCAGTATGGTTCCTTGTGGAACACCACAGTTATTTTCCCGATAGGCAGATCTACAGATGATTTTTTGATGTCCTACTTGTCTCGATATCTCCACACATTGTTGTCGATGGGTGAGGTAACTTTCGAGCCATTTCAATGCGTTTCCTCTAATGCCGTATCGATCTAATTTGAGAAGAAGCAATTTATGGTTGACGAAATCGAAAGCCTTGGACATATCTAAGAAAATAGAGGTAATTGGTATTTTATCATTAAGACTTTTAGTTATCAATTTTATTTAAGCAAAGCAAGCAAGTGTGGTAGATTTATTTTTCCTAAAACCAAATTGATCCTCATTTAGGATGTCATACTTTGATATGAAGCTGTAAAGTTTTTCATACATAACCTTCTCAAAAACTTTTGAAATTATCGGTATGAGCGTTATGGGACGATAGTTGTTCATGATTTTGTTGTCACCCTTCTTGTGGATTGGTTTAACAATGGAGAACTTTAGACGCGAGGGGAATACGCCTTGAATAAATGATTGGTTAATCATATGGCTAATATGCGACGACAAAATTTTTGAGCATAATTTGAGAATGGTGGTGTTAATGTCATCATAGCCTGTGGAGTTAGTCGATTTTAAAGAATCAATTGTTTTGAAAACAATACTCTCATTGATTGGGGTCAGAAAAATTGTATTTGGAAGGTGAGCTATCGGTGGCGTGTAGTCAGGGTACGGGTCAATGGTCTTATTCGTCATGTCAATAAAAAAATTATTAAAAATGTCAGCTATCGTTTCTGGTTGTGTGTAAGTTTGGTTGTCCAATTTAATTTCGTTTATGTCTTGTGTATTTTTGTGTCGCTACTGTTACTTTTGATTATTTTCCAGGCAGCTTTACATCTGTTAATTGATTGGGATAGATAACGTGTGTTTTCTATCTTTTGCGCTTGGTACATACAACGTTTTAGGGCTGAGGCATATTTGCTGTAGGCATTTTTATGTTGGTTTTTATTTGCTGTAGATAAACGATATTTTAGGTATAGACGACGCTTATTTATACAACATTTTTTCATACCTTTAGTCATCCATTTATGTTTTAAGGGCCTATTAGTTATTTTAACCTTTCTTATAGGAAAGCACAGATTATAAAATAAAATTAAAATGTCATGAAAGTAATTAAATGCAGTGTCCGTGTCTTCAGTTTCATATATTTCTGAAAAGGACAGTGATGAGAGGCACTTTACAAACTTTATGATGTTTTCTTGACAAAAGTCGCGTCTTTGTTCAAACCAAAATGATTTTTTTATAATCTCTGTATCTACCTTTACATCAAAAGTTATAGTTTGTCCAGTTTCGTGATCAGATAATGCAAGATAATGTATTTGGGGCATAGCTTTTGGTATATTGCTAGCAATTAAGTCAATGCAGGAGAGTTTTCTTGTTGGCCTGGTAATGTGATTAGTTATATTGAAGTTCTTTAGAATAGATTCTAATTCTTTAAAATGCTTGTCTGCTTTTATTACGTCTAAATTCCAGTCTCCACATAATATAACGGTTTTATTATTTCTTTTTAATAGGCTTCTTAAAAGAAAGTCCAAGTTTTCTAAGAACAAAGTAATATTTGAATTAGGTGTACGGTAAATGCATATTATATTAAGCTTTAAGGTGGTTACCTCAATTCCACAGTATTCAAAATAGTATAATTTAGGTTCAATTAAATTATTTATAGGTTTGCATTCAAGGTCTCTTTTTACTAATATGCAGGTTCCACCTCTACGCTGGTGCGTCCTGGAATAGGCTGAAACGAGTTTATAATTTTTTAGAGTGAGGTTGGCTTCTGCTCCTTTTCGTATAAAAGTTTCACATAAACATATGATGTCAATACTTATGTAATTTTTTTCTAATTCAATTATTGATGTTTCCAGGTCTTTTTTATTTAAAATACCCGCTATATTTTGATGCAAAAGAGAGCACCTACGTCTAGCCTCGAAAAAGCAGCGGTTGACTTGTGTTATCACGGTTATGTATAGGGTTTGGAACTTGTTTAGAGGCCTTATTTTGTTTTGTAAAATAATATGGGATAGTTCCTTTTTTGCACATAGTATTTTTTAGTGAAGTATTGGTATTATTTTTATATTGTGTTTCTTTGTTGGCATATCTTAACTTAAGTTGTGTAGCTACTAATTTTTGAAATACAATATTGTTAATTTCTATATTTAACTTAGAACACATAAAGCTCTTCGATACAAAATTATAGTTATTGGTGCTTACCATAACCTCAGATGTATGTATCAATAAATTTGCAGTTTGGGTAATTTTTCACAAACAGTTTAATGTTGTTATTTAAAAGGTCAGTATTTAAGTAGTGATTATTTAGTACATTTAGGATAAATACCTTGTTATTTTTTACTTTATGGAGTAAAGAACATAACTCTGTTAATAATAAGTATGGATTACTGTCGTTACTTCCAATACCTAATACAATAATGTCGTCACTTGTCATCTTTTTTATTGTCTCGTCGAAGTTGTTTAAGACCTGTGTACACGTTGCATATGGTTTTGATGTTCCCGAAACGGAGTAGATATTATTATTGTTCCATATATTAATACTTCTTTGTTTTGCTATTTCCTGAGCAAATCCTCGTACTTGTTGATCACCTAGGATTAGTATTCTTGGTGTGATTATGTCCTGGCTTTGTTCTTTTATTTTTTCTAGTTTTGCGGAGGGAATTATACTCATACCTTGATCGTTTCGAGTATCGTGAGTTAGTTTGGGAGGGCACTTATTGGTGGATCCGTTTGGACTTTTATTTTGGTCTAGAGTTGCCATGGGCTTATTCGTTATGTAGCCCTTTACTATTGGTGGTTCGGCAGTATTAATAAGTGCTTGGGTTATTGAGTTAACGTTTTTTGCCTTGTGGGGTGTAAAGTGTGTAGATGTACTTTCTGTCCTGATGATGCTACGTCTACGTGAGATTGTAGGTGTCATAGTTTTCCTGTCAGACGAGATAATTTTCTTATAAGTATCTATAACTTTCTGCCCTTCGCCTAGATCTATTTTGAGTCGGAAGTTTTCACTGTTCAGGTTTTCAATTTCCTGATGTGCTGATTGTAGTTCCATTGTTAATCGTTTTATTGTATCATTAAGACTGGTAATAATATCACTTTCATTCGAAGACGTGTTTGGCAGGCTCATTCTAGTGGAATCGAGCAAAGTAGAGTTATTTGAGAAGAGAAAATCTAGTGAATTTGCCCGTCGTGGCTTTCTGATAGTGATATTTTCTACTTCCATTTCAAAGGAATTCATAATGTTTAGTATGGTATGATCAATATGATGCAGAAAAAAGTATTTAAAAATCCAAAAAAATATTTTTTTAACTTTAGATGCTCGAAAAATATTGTGTTGTAGTCAGACAACAAACATTACAAGACAACCATCACAAAAAGAACTGTCGGTGTAGCTGTGGTTTGAACCTGCAACTAATGTTTGCGGCGTTGATATCTTAGCCTTTACGCCAAGCAGCTTCTTGCAAACGTGGTCGAAATTGTTGATCTATTTGTACAGCCGAGTAGTTAGTTAATTAGTGTTCTGTGTTTGCGACCATATATGGTAGCGAATCGCTCCGCACACTCAGCTGATGACTCACTGTGGTTCACGTTCACAACACGTTTTTTTTTATACAATTCGATCACTTTCTTGATAGTTTTTTGATTATTTGTCACGTACTGTTGGTTATATGTTCATTTTAATATGATTTATTTGTCACTTGCACTGTTTACTGTCGATTGGAGTAAGTTTAAACTGTCAATTTTAATGTTTACAATTTTAAGGAAATAATTATAACGGAGCTTCTACTGTTTGCATGCGCTTTGTGCGGCGTTCGCGCGCTACTTCAAACATTTGTTCACATTTAATTTCTTTCTTCGTAAATTTCTTCGTAATTGCACCTGGTTCACTTTCTATTTCCCAAAATTGTTTTAGTACTTCGTCTTCAATTACTCGTATGTGACAGTTGATGATCTGGGAGTTCACAGAAACTGATTCAGGTCTTACTCGACCCGACAAAATCCATCCAAATCGTGTCTCTTGTGCTATTGGACCTTTCCCTGACGTATGTCTCATAAATCCTTCTAGAATTATCTCTTTATATACTCTAACTCCCAAATCATGTCGATTTTAGCAGGTGATCCATAATTTCGATCAGTCAAGTGGACTTTCTCTATATCTAGCCAGTCTGTTATTGTTGTTCGACTAGTAGGAAGAAATGATTTCAGTTTTCTCAGTACATATGCAGCGACTTTTATCGAATACTTTGCATTTTCATTTTGAATTGACTCCACAGTAAGCGACACCATATTCTTTGATCTGGCTAGACTATCTCCAATTCCAGAGACTAGACCATTTATGCACACTCTCTTCAAACCTAATGATTGTGCAGTAGCCTCGGTGATAAACGAACCTTCTGAGCATGGGTTGATTAGAACTCGCACGACTTGTGAGTAACCATTTGTTGAATATGCTTTGACTACAGCCGTGGCTAATAGCATCTCTCTCTCAAGCTTTTCTGTAATCAAATGGGCTACCACCTTTTCCTCAGTCTCTTTGCTCGGTTCTTGGTTCGCTGTATCGGTTTTCTCGTTGCTGGAAGATGAATTTTCAGCTGCATCGGTTCTCTCAAAATGTAGCAGTGTGTGATGACGTCTGCCGCAGCGACGGCAGCTTGCAGGTGATCGGCATTCTTTCACTGAATGTGTGGGTGCAAAACAATTGAAGCACAGTCTCTTTGATTGGATAAACTCTGATCTCTCTTGAGGAGACTGCTGTCCGAATTGCTTGCATTGATAAAGCAAGTGCTGACCTTCACAACTCGTACGGTTTGGAATTGATTTTTTATCATCTTGCGTGGTAGAGTGGAAAACTTTAGGTTTGGTTGTATTGGGGTGCGTGTTGTGAGACTTGACTGTAGGTTTGTCGCCACTTATCATCTCTAATGTTCGAAATCTGGTTTCTAAAAACTTGACGAGTTGCTCCCACGATGGCAATTCGTCCGGATCTAATTGACTAACTTGGATTTCCCATAATTTACGTGACTCTATATCAAGCCGTGATAAAACCAAGTAGTTTATGAAGACCTCACACGAACTGGAACTGGTACCAATTCCAATGTTTTCCAATGACTTGAGAGATGATGTTGTAGTGTCTAGAAGTTGTTTGATTGAACTCGCTGAATCAGTGGCATTACGTTGCGAAAACAAGCGCTTCATAATCTCGTTGCAAATGTAACGTTTATTATTATAATAACGACGAGTAAGTTGTTTAAAAGCTGCTTCATAATTTGAGTCTGTGGTTGAGAAGTTTTGGAGAAGGATCTCTGGTTCACCCGTCAGACTACTCTTCAAATAGTGTAATTTTTGCACACCACTCAAAGTTGCATTCTGATGGATCAATGATATGAACATATCATAAAAGGTTTGCCATTCTTCATATAATCCAGAAAATTTCGGTAGTTGAATCTGTGGCAATTTAACTGTAGTACTTGATAGACTCGATTCATCAGATCTGTTGATTTAAGACGAACAAGTCTTCACACCATAAGTCATAAGATCATCTTTCATCCTTGTCTTATATTCGGTGTAAATCTCTTCAAATTGAAAATAAACATCTTCCGTGAAATAGGCTACTTTCGGTTTATCTTCTCTTTGAACACTTCCGACTATTTCACTATGGACGTTCGCAAAACCTTCAAATAGTTTTTCTAAATTTTCTAGTCTTGATTCGATATAAGACACTTTAAGTCTCTCTTTAGGCGTTTTTTTTTATAATTTGAATAAGACTTGTTCACATGCTCGTACA
Organism: Luperina nickerlii; assembly: GCA_963855955.1. NCBI lineage: Eukaryota > Metazoa > Arthropoda > Insecta > Lepidoptera > Noctuidae > Luperina > Luperina nickerlii. Next base: position 24,242,193 of record OY979671.1, read on the forward strand.
TATCCTCTTGCTTCAAAAACAACTTCTCCATTTTTATACAAAATTATTTTAAGTGTTTTTGCCACGAAATTTTTCTAAGTCCTTTTCAACGCCATTTATTAAGTGTTTTTGCCACGAAATTTTTCTAAGTCTTTTTCAACACGATTTATTCTAAGTCTTTTTGCCACGAAATTTTTCTAAGTCCCTTTTACCACGATTTATTTTTTCATGAAATTTTTCCAAGTCCTAAACAAAACACATCACAAATTCTTCTAAGTTAATGTTCACGCACGATTTTTTTTTTACAAGTCCCAATTCTGCACTTAGTCTAGCGATGGGCGACTCGAGTTATATAACTCGAGTAACTCGGGTCAGACCGTAAGCGAGTCAGCCCGAGTCAAAATATCTGCAAACCGAGTTGACCCGGAGAGCGCGCGCGACGGGCGAGCCCGTCGCGCGCGCTCTCGGGCAAAAAACGTAAGAAAATTTGAATTTAGCGGGCTACCTTAGCGCTTCCCCCTTAAGGCAGACTGAGTCGAGTCAACTCGAGTTGGTAAGCGAGTCAACTCGAGTTACTCGAGTTGCCAAAAAGTCAACTCGGCCCATCGCTAACTTAGTCACTTAGTTCACTAATTCACTTTACTCACACACTTCCCTGGTTTCGGCACCAGATGTCAGCACTGTTTGTTTATGAATTGAAACTCCAAACTGTTGTTAACTGAACTCGTTTATTAAAAATATTATTGACTACTTATACTATTGGCGGTAACGAAACCATAGCTCGCCTTTAAACAGGGCAACGCCATCTAGAGAGCTATGGTGTACTAAACAAAAAAATATTATAGTGTACAATTTCCTTTTGAGGTAGGTTACGATTAGACACTTTGTATAAAATACACCAATTTTCCTATAAGTGATGGCTTTAGGTTGGGGTAAAACAAAATAAATAAAAACATGTTCACATTATGTTTACGTAGGTATTTAATTATTTTGGAAAATTACAGCTGCAGTGTACATAATAAACACCATTATACCTATTGTTAGGATAAGACATTGTAAAAAAAAAGTAATTCTAATTCTCAATTACTTCCATTTCACTATCTGTGCTCTCAAAGAGGTCAATATCACTGTCACTGTCAGCCGTATTTATCACTAGTCTATCAGTTTAATTGTCTAAACCGTGTTGGATGCTTCTATATTCATTCTCACATTTGATTGCATGATCGCAAACCTTTTCCACTCTTCAGCCCCGATCATGTTTACTTTTTCAGTCAATAATGTTTTTAATGTAGTTAAATTCATACCCACATTTGTAGAGGCTACATAGCCTTTCAGTTGAGACCATATATTTTCAATTGGATTAAATTCCGGATGATATGGTGGCAATCGCAACACAGTGTGCCCATGTTCGGCAAGTACTTTTTCCACGGAAAACTCTGTATACCTCTCCTTGTGCTGACATACAGAGTTGATATGACAGAGGGGCATTAAATTACACTAAGTATACTATACGTGTATAGTATTAATTCGATACAGTACAAAAATAAAAAGCGCCAAAAATTAGTTTTTTTTTCAAACTAACTAAATAGCTTAAAAGTCAGAGTGAAACGCAACCAACCTTTATAATATATAAATTTGACTGACCTTAGATGCCAAAGTCGCGCAGGAGCGCGGCGTGTGTTATGGTGTATAGATGGCTCACTGACCTTGCGCATGTGGGCGGAGCTAAACGCCCTACTCCCGAATACGTAAAATGTGTGCGGTGGCGCGCGACACTAAAACTATGATCAAAGAATATGTGAAGAGGCGCAGAAATGCCGCACGTAGGTCGCCATTTTTGCCTACGATTCCAGAAGGGAATGGCGGATGCAAGGCTGATATATTTTGTACTAGCTGTTAATCGTCCGTGTGGAATTTAACAAAAAAGTTATTGTTGAGTTCGCAGAGTTTACGATAACTTATTAAGGCGCTGTACTTAGTCAAAATAGGCTTCACAAAACAATATTTTAGCCAAATGTATACATTTTAGAACAGCAAAAAAAATCTTAATCTTGATCATATTTATGAGTGGACCATTGTGTTCAAAACACGTTTTCGGTAAATTTTCTCGATAGAAAAAAATCATAAAATAACCATTAAAATTGAAATCGTTGCAATTTTAATTGTGTTATTTATAAACAAATCTTGATAAATTAATAACAGTGATGTATAATAATAAAGGGAACTGTTGTTTTTATTTATCGATTGTAATAAGATATTTGTAAGGATTAATTGTATTTAATGATAAATAACTCGAACGAAACGTTGCGCCATCGCGGCGTCTTTTTAGCTTCTCTTTCATTTCTACGCGGAGCGACAGTGAGTCTTGTTTTTTAGTTAGGTACTTATACTCTAAGGGAGGGGTGAGACAGTACTTTTTAGTTAGGTACTTATACTCTATGGGATGGTATAAGTACCCAACTAAAAAGCAGTGACTAGACATGGGTCGTACTTGCAAAATCGCGTACCAGGGCTTACAAGTACGACTTCTTTAAGAAACCACGTCCTAAAACTAGATCTCGGGATACTTTCAAGTATTTTCTATCTGCATAGGAAATTGAACCTTAACTGTATACAAATAAGGAGCAAAATCGCTTTTACAAATAAATACGTACTTATAGAGTATAGACGATTAAAGTTTCTACTACTATTCCAACCAAGAGCCCTGTTGGAAGAAAAAAACTTGCATAGGAAATTGAACTCTGAATTCTTACTTATGGAGCACGATCGCGTTTAGGCATGGGTCGTACTTGCAAAATCGAGTACCAGAGCTACAAAGTACGTCCACCTTAAAAAACCATAGCTCGAGATACTATCAAGTATTTTCTATCTGCATCGAAAATTGATCCATGACTTCATACAAATAAGAAATACAATCGCGTATTTAAAAGCCCTGTTGGTAGTAAAAATACTTGCATAGGAAATTGACCCGTTACCTTCTATGAATAAGGAGCATAATCGCGTTTACAATTAATATTTTCACAAACCATTAAAGTAAAAATACTTTCGTACGAAATTGTTCCGTAGACTCTAATTGATAAGGAGCATGATCGCATTTCCGAAAACTGACGCGGTTGGGTACCTATGTAGTTGAACGAGTAGCCGTATTTAAAATACTTTGAAGTCTTGCAATTATTTCGGGTCGGTACCTAGTGTACGTACTTTGGTATCTGTTTGTTGATGAAAGCTGTTTATTATACATATTTTATTTTATGATTAGTTTTTTCTAAGTAATGTTGTTTGTGTAAATGTTTGTACTGTTTCGGTTCTACTCATAAGTTGTATAAATAAGCAATCAGTGTATAAAACATGGTCAACAAGAAAATAAACGGAAGGCAAGAAAAGATCTTATTCGACGAAACAAATTGTAACGTAAGTAGGTAGGTACCTACTTTTTTGTACACACCATATTTTGTTTGTATAGATTATCTATAGACGCGTAATTTCGACATAAATTACAACAGCTCGATTGGTCTAGTGGTCTCGTGCGTCACTATAGTTTTCTGTATCAGTCACTAATGTCCGGGTTCAAATCCAAACTTTTTACATGTTCTTTTTGTTGATTTTCTTATTTGATATAAATGTTTTTTTTATTATTATTTTACTTTTTGCCGATTTTCTTGTTTGAAAATTTTCAGACTATATTATTATTGCTTATACTCTTTTGTAACACACTGTAGGTATATTATTTTTCTTCCGAATCAAGCTTGGTGGACGTTTTTATTTTATTTTTATTATATTACTCTAGATTCTGAAGAAAAATAACTATAAGAATAAAAATGATTGTTTTTATTAAAATAACAATTACTTATTGAATTATTTTAAAAATAAGAAAATAAAAATATGCACATTATAATTAAAAAATAACAAAACAAATGATAAGCACATTATAATAAAAAAAATAACAAAAAGAGATATGCGTCCACTGAGATTCGAACCTGGTGATTACGCAGTGAAAATCCGGACAGTAGAGCGCGGAGGCAATCGTGCATCTTGTTCGAGTCGCGAAATTACGCTTCTAAATATAATGGAAGTCGCTCATCGACAAAATTCGCGCGGTGCACCCCGCCGTAGGCGGGGACTATTCGTATCCCACTTACATAAAAGTAAACTCAAATACATAAAAGTCGTCTATTCACCGCCACGTAAAGAAATACCTATGCTAATTTTAATGAAATTCTTCTAATATTTCTCCATTTAGTTCTTTTTGATCGTTTTTGCATTTTTAGTTTAATTATTATTTATTTTTAGTTTTTTTTATTAGCCTTTTTCTATACAGCGTGGCGGTACAATGGTGACATTAATTTAACACACATATACGTTTTCACATTTTCATTTCATGAAGAAATTATGTTTCCATTAAACGTTATTATTTGCGGATTTATTTAAAGTTTTCTAAAATAGCATTTTGGAGCAACCTGTACTTAAAGAACTGTCGCGCAGCGGTCATTTGCCGAGGTCACGGATCATAACATCGCATCAATGAAATTAAAATAAATAAACAATACTTTAAAGTAACGTGATATCCCTTTGTCGGCGAGCGGGCGGCGCAGGCGACGCGTGCCCTCCCCCCTCCCCGTCGCGTCGCAGCGAAATCTAATTCTTTTTTTTGCATATCTAGTGCTAGCCTAACTCGTGCCCTTGACACACTTCTTCACAGTAGTGCACATAATTACGTCGACTAATTTTGTGAATGTTTCCGCGAAAAAGACGCTTACCTAATGTTTTATTTATTTATTTTTGTGTAATGAACTAATGAGTAATTAGATTATGGTACTGCGATAAAGACGCTATGTTTTGTTTTCGTTTTCTAATTTAGTAGGTACGTTGACATCTCTTGCGATACGGGCGCTTTTATTTGTGTTATTAGTGCTTGTGTAAACTTGTGATCGTGATGGCAAATACACATCCGAACTACACAGCAGCTGAATATGCGGACATGATCCTAATTTACGGAGAATGTCGTCAAAATGCCGCTCTTGCCATAAGGACATATCGCGAGAGATATGGCGGTTCAAGACAATGCCCTACTACTCTTCGCACTATTATAGGAGCTCTTCAGCGCATCCGCGAAAACCGGCCAGTGGATCCTAGGTCTCAACGCCCTGATCGACCATCTACACGACAAAACCCAATCCAGTTAACTGAAAATGTGCTACAATATTTCCAAAACCAACCCAAAACTAGCCTCCTCCGCCAGAGCGCTAGGCATTTTCAAGTTCATCACAGTACCGTCCATACGATATTAAAGCGCGCGAAAAGTGGCAGCGCGTGAAGCGACGCGTTGCCGCTCCGAGTTAACGTAAGCCAGCGTAACGTAGGTAAGTAATTTCATGAATGATTTTTTGCAAGGGTGATCCCAATTTTAGTTACATTTTTATCATTTAGTTTGTTTGAAAAAATTTTTTTTTCAATTTTCGAGTTATTTTAACCTACTAAAATTAATATGATTAAAGGGCACTAGCCCTACACGTGTGTTAAATTAATGTCACCATTGTAGCGCCACGCTGTATACAATATTTGGTGAACGATTTCCTTGGGCTAAAACAAAAACACTATATTATTTTATTATTTATTCAATCAATTTCATTGGAGATTAAGGAATCTTCACGTATAGGATCCACTTATAAAAAAAAAAAACTATACTCCGTTTCTTTATTATGATTTATTTACAATTGGTTAAGTACCTAAATAAACGTAGTATACAACCTCCCTATTTGAATCGGATAAATATTCAATATTTAATTTCATAGGTTTTAATTTTTTTTCGTGGGAACCTAGTTTCTTTTTTTTTCTAAAATAAAAGTGCCTAAGTTACTCCTTATTCACCTATCTGCTAGTGAAAGTCCCAGTCACAGAAATAAATCCGCACAAGAATATGAGAAGGTAGTAAACAATAAACTCAGTAATGCAAATACTCGTAGATTGACAACTAAGAACGCTCATTTTTTATAAATTATGGTGTTTGAAAACATTTTTTTTTATTGTGGGTAAGTAGTTATTTTATAAACAGTCAAAATAAAATGGCCTGAAGCGGTTGTTTTAATATTACAAACAGACACTCCAATTTTATTTATTTGTACCTATAGATAGATAGATACTTATTAGTCCACTCAACGAATAACCCAAAAAGAGGTGTAGGAGTGCGTGAGCTGGGCCCTGAGCCATTTCTTCAGAAAGTTGCTCAGAGTGCTTAGGGAGTAAACATACTAAAAGTCCCCGCGTCTAGGAGGTGAGCCGGAGTGGGGGGTATAAAAATTCCCACTTTTGAGTTTTTCGCTAATATCTATAAAACGGTGCGTCGTCGTAGAGAAAACGTATTTTTCTTGACTTGCTTTGCTGTGGCATTTTTATTTATTTACAAATTATCTTATATTTACAAAATAAACAATATAAACAAAAACAGTATTTAGAAATGGCACCACTAATAAAGCGTCCACGCGGACAATAGAAATGGGCCCTCTGCAGCGAGCTAATCTATAAACGCATACTGATACAATTCGTTCATAAATATTTGCACTAACACAGCCAAACGCGCGTAGTCGATCGATAGCCGGGGCGGAGCAGCGAGCGACACAGCCACCCCGTCTCAGTGCTAACGCACGACTGCCGCCTGCGCCCGCGCAGAGCACCTCTGAACCTATATCTCAAAATGGGGCATTGTCTTTGCAACTGTTGATTGATTTAAAAACGCTATTTCAAATATGTAGTACCTCTAACCAGCAATTTTTCAGTGTAAAAATATTTCCAAACATCAAAGCCGTTTAGAAGTTATAAGCAAATGTTAGCCAAAATAGCGTTTTGGTAAATATTTTTTTAAGGCAAAAGTATTAGCCTTATGAAAAAACCCTGTTTCAAAAATGCAGTACATGAATCTATAGCAAATATATATTTTTTACAGACCTTCTAACCAAACCGTTAATGAGTTATAAGCTTCATAAAGTGACCGTGTTACGGTACTAAACGAGAGTAAGGCCCTTATCTCGTGGCGGGCGGGCGGCGGTGGCGCGGGGGGCGGGCGGTTTAGGCCGCTCGCGCTGGATTTTATGTTAGGTAAGGTTGTAAAGTACGCACACACATAAAAACACAAAATTTTTAAATTCTCGATGTGTCCTCCGTTCATATTAATGCACAAATTATACCGACGGAGAATATTGTTATTTATTTTTCTAATTTAATCACTGTCCGTCGCTAAGCACTTTAATTCCCGTAATCTTTGTACTGCCAATTGTATGGTGCGGGCGTTCCTAGGGCAATTGCGCCGGTCACCATACCTTTCTCGGTATGTTCGCAGAGCTAAAGCTGCGTTTCCACGGCATTCGCCGTAAATTAAAATCATGTAAGTGTATTCTGACGCCGTGTAACTTACACGAGGCATTGTTGAACACTTTAATTACACACACACACACACAACCAACGTTTAATTACGTGTCCTATCACAATAAAAACAGTCAATCACAAAAAAAACACTAACACTAAATAATAATAATCCCAAGTTACGTGTCCTGTCACAATAAAAAAAAAAGAAATACTGCCTTTAACTTATTAGTGTCCTATCACAATAACAAAACAAAATCACAATTATTGTCAGCGAGTTCGACAAAACATAAAGGACGGCGGGGCTCCCGTGTTACGTAACGTACAATGCGTGCCACGAAAGATCAGACTTGACCCCGCCTCCCCCGCTCTTTCCGCCGCCCCTATGACGTCCGGTCCCGTCCCGCACTCAGACCTCATACCGCTAAAGATACCTAAAATCGTGTTCTGCGCAAGTCAAACCACGTGGTGTGTCAAGTCTCATCTTTCGTGGCACGCATTGTACGTTCCGAAGGGATGGCGCGTGCGCACTGTCCACTTAAAAAACAAGTTTTTTAGCAAATTCGCAAGGATCTAGGATCCAATAGCAACACACTGACCTATATCTATTCCTTTTACACGCGGGAAAAAGGCGCGGAGGTTTAGCTATGATTGTCACTCTCGTAATGAAAGTGCAAGTGTGTGTGTATTTATTGCTTCGTGAAATATTTGGTTGTATTATTTTATTTATTTATTTTTATTTCTTTAGGACAACAAACAATTGCGTAATAATGCTTAATACTAAAACAGATAAAAATGAACATTTAGGTAATAACGCAACCAGCACCGTTATCCACATAATAATACAATAAAAACTTATTATTACGTACAAGCAAACTTTAACAAACAAAATATTTTACTATTATAATGTGGTTTACACAATACATAGTAAAGGTGAGACAAACTTTTTTACAACTGAAACTCACCGTTACATCTGAATAAAATTGAAATGCGAGTGGGCAGAAATAAATTTGCATTGTGTCCGAACATACATAACAAAACACATAAAAAGAAACATAAACATCCAGATTGAGAACCTCCTCTTTATGAAGTAGGTTAAAATATAAAAGGCAAATCTGTGAGATATTGACATTATGAGGAAGTGTGAACATTTTTTTCTCTGATACATTTCTTGAATTGGGTAAGTGACAAAACAAACAAGTCGACATCAGCAAAATTGTCGTTGTAACATTTCATAATGCGCCGTAAAGGAGCTCGTTCACCTGCGTTAGTCCTACACGGCTTAGGGGCAAATAGACTATGTGTATAAGTATCGCGAATACGTTGGGAACGACTAGGTATGCGAATATAAATTTGGTTTATGAGGTTATTACAATCAAATTCATTTCGACAGACTTTATATAAGAATGATTGATCAAGAAGCAGTCTCCTTGATTTAAGAGTTGACAAGGTGAACTTTTCTAGGAGAGTATGATATAAAGACCGCTTCTTAAAGAATGTGTAGTTTAGAAAACAAAGATATTTACGTTGTACTGATTCAAGCTGATCACTGTATTTATCATAAAATGGATTCCATACACAAGTAGCATATTCCAGTTGAGATCTTATGAGTGACTTGTATAGTAGTAAGTATGTGGAAGGTTTTTTAAATAAGTTGCACTTGTGAGTTCCGTCAGAGCGGCAACAATGTATCTTAGATTATACTCAGATTATCGTTTTAAGGTGCATGACCTATGCGTATGAGATAATCAGCTGTTAGGAAATATACATCGTGTTCAAACGTGGCAAAAACTTAAAAAATCATTTGTGTCTAAACTACTGCTCCTATTTCATTGATTTTTGGTACAGAGCTTGAAAATGGTACCTAGTATAGGCAGTTTAAAAGAAAGCCCCTATGTCGTATTAACATGTATAATAGCGTAAATCTGGTTTTTTTTTAATTTTGGATCAACTAGAATTTCGTGTCTGTTTAACCAGTTGATCATTTCCTGTTTAATGGTGTTTGAGTTCGGGGATCTTTCAACATATTTGTTGTGATAGGGTGCGTTGTCGATAACCAGAACAGAATCACTGGGTATATTTGGGATTAATTGATTAACCAGCCATTTTTCGTAGTTATCCTGATAGTCACCTGTACTGCTGTACTTACAATAAGTGCAATAACTCGGATTTTGGGCTTTAAAAAGTTACATACATATCCGTAATCAGCAAAATTTTGCTGATTACGGCAGTGTAGTGTCCGTGGATTTATACGTTAAAAAGGCACCGGGTACAAGCCTTTTTCAATTCCCGCATGAACTATAAGCAAACGTTGACCTTTTGAAATTAGCTTTTTTTCTTATCATCACTCCAAGATTTCCCTTTAGTGTGGGATGTATGTATGTAAGACTCATCCACGTAGACGATATTATTCCTGATTCGCGAAATTTGCGTATTTTATCGAGGTATTCCATTCGTTTGAGACTTACATCGTGCTTTTCCATTAGAACTTTTCGATTATCTTTCATTTTAGTGAACCGAAATCCCATCTCTTGAAGTATTTTTCTCAACATCTTTTCAGACCCATTGTAATTAATAGCTTCAGATAATTTAGCTTTTAATGATTTTATTGTTGGCAGTTCATTAAATCGTAAGTGAAAATCATACACCATTCTTCGAACAACATCATAATCAAAATCGTCCATATCCAAACGAAATTGCTTTTTTGGTCTCCCTTTTTTTGGGGTGCTGAACTTAATTTCAGTAGAATGTGATTCAGTACTGACTTCGTTTAATATATTGTTCAAAGTTCTTCTTGAAATTCCAATGGCATATGCAACTCGCTCTTGAACCTTCTTAAAATAACAACTTACAATTTTCATCTTCATTTTTTTTTTATCTGTCAGCTTCGGTTACGAAATATTTATAAACATTGTAGATAATTTCGCGTGACTGACCTCGTAAAGGTTTCCCTCTTTTTCCTAAAGATGCCATAGTACAACTTTAAATTATTTAAATTTGGGGGTGTTAACAACTCTAAATATATATTTTGAACTGGACGCGACCGCACGCTATCGCATTTGAACAACGACTGACAAAACGTCATATAGGTAATGTGCGACAGAGATAGGTAACGCTCCACGAAGCCGAAATTAGCCGATTGTCTCTTTCCAAAGGTCGATGTGCAATATTTATCGCCGGGTACTGTACCACAATCCCCAACTTCACGTCAAAAAATTACACTTTTGATAAACTTGTAATTTTTTTGACGCCAAAACAACTATAATCAGCATCATATCTTGGAAGTTACTGATGTAGGTACTAAATAGCACATTATTCAAGGGAAAACATATGTTCTTAGAAAAAATTCAACCAAGTTTGAATTTTTCCATTGAGTTCAATTGATATTCAATTCTTAATAGGATATGCGCAATCCATACTAATATTATAAATCCGAAAGTAACTCTGTCTATAGAATAAATTCGAAAGTAACCTTTTCAAGTCTAAAACACTGAACATATGTTCAGTAGTTTAGACGTGAAAAGGTTGCTTTCGATAAAATTTGGCAGAGAGATAGATTGCATTCCGGGGAAGGACATAGGATAGTTTTTATCCCGATATTCCCACTAGATCGGCACTTATGCGGGTGCAACCGCGGGCCGCTGCGCGCTGCTAGTGATTCTATAATTATGCACAACAAATTTTAATTTCAAAGAGAACTTTAGGAAAGAAAAAATTTTTTTTTAACTGTATCCTTTCTTTTGTTAAATTACTTAAACATTGACTTACTGTGCCTAGGAAGGATGTAATATTATATTTGCGTTGGAATTAGAACTTGTTTATAGCAATGCAGTCTTCATATTGCTAGTGTATTAGTAACACATACTTTAAGGAGTGGAACTCTGTCCTGGACTCGTGAGTTTTCCAATAACTTTGTCGCCACACAGTTATTGGAAAACTCATGAGTAAAAGATAAAAAAGACAAATAATAATAATAAATAGAGTCAAATAGATGCTGAGACCAGGTACCAGCGTACCTGGGAGTCTCAACGTCTATTTCGTCGCCTTAGAGTGAATATCTAGGGAATGTAGGTAGCATTTTATGCATTTCAGACAACCTAATAGTATCAAACAGTTCTGGATATTAAAGCAGGTTAAATTGCCATATCAATTAATAAGAGTACAGAACCTCCTTTTTTGAAGTCAGTAAAAAAAAAAACAAAAGACGCCATACAAAAATTTTACAGCATGCAGTTCTTTCTTCCTTCCGAAAAGAAGTTACTTCTTTTACACTTATGAGGTTTTCACTCTAAGGCGTCGATTTGGATACATATTATGCAAGTATCCACCATTCTCAACTACATCATGGCTCACCATATACCATTGGGGTCAACATAAACAATAACTTACATTTTGTTAAAATCTGGGACTTCAGTGATGTCCACCAGGTAGATGACCGCAAAGTTCTTAACTTTCTCAGCGATGCTGTACAACACCTCATCCATCTTCATGCAGGTGGGATCCCAGTCGTGACCGAACCTGATCACCTGCCGACACAACAATCACGATTACATTGACTCCATACTATATTACCTATCAGCACACAATGATATTGACCCCACTGCATTGTGTACTCCTATTAATTTCATAATAAAAATATGAGCTTGTTCAGGAATGTTGTGATGTAGTAGCTTATATTAGTCAATCGATGTTACTATTACAACAAAGTAATATATTTATTTCAGATATTAGGGTCCTACTTGAATGTCTCTTGTCTGGAAGATTCCTAACCTATACAAGATAGAACTCACCACAACTCGGTCTTCTTCCGACAATATAGCTTGGTCCACTTGCCAGCCGTTGTGTAAATGTCCCAGCATGTAACTCATCGTGGGGCTTTGTTTATCCTATTTCTATAACTTAAAATAGAAATACAAACCAAAACAGCTGATGACTTGATGAGGATTTTAATTTACTTGCTGTCGCAAGTCGCAACTTCACAAATGTCAAGTGTCACTGTCACTCTGACTGACACTGACTATACCCACGGCGCATGGAACATGGAGGTACCTGACCATAGAGAAAAATAGAATAGAATGGAGGTACCAGAAGTTGGATTGATAATAATACGTAAAGTCAAGTACAGACCTAAAGGGCGCCCTGCGGACTCTCCGTCCGCATACCGGTCCATCGTGTTGCCCGACGAGGCCAGCAAGCTATGCACACTTCTTGTCTTACTTGATTTTTCGCGAGCTTTTGACTGCATAAATATAGATTTGTTTCTGTCAAAGCTTAGCTACTAAAGTGTCTGGAGTAAACTGACAGATGCTAATGTCACTTTGTAAAATAATGTTGCCACATTTATTGTAATAGTGAAGTGATGCGTTCCGTTCGTTGTGATTCAGCTCATTCACACAAAGTCAATAGGAACATTTTTATTATAAAAAAGTAATTAATTGTAATCATAAATTCTATCAGAGACGATGTACACGAATTATTGGGCTGGACATTATTGGGTCGGGCATTATTGCCTCCCTACGTGACGGACGCGGGATGCCACCCGCGCGGCCATCTTGTTTTGCTTATCTTTCATTCGGCTTCTAACCTCTGGTCTGAGTGCACGAATGTTTCTTTTGCCCACGCGCTGTTCATTGTTGTTTTACGTTGTGTTTGTTGTTATTGTTAAGTTTTTTTACGTTGTGTTTGTTGTTATTGTTAAGTTGTTGTACGTTGTGCTTGTTGTTATTGTTAAATTTTGTTTTGTTAACCTGTCTTTGTGTTGCTTCGTTATCAATACGAAAGATATGAATCCTCAACCAGGAACATCACGCCAGCAAGACTTTCTGTCTCCAAAGAAAAAGAGAACAAAGGTTGCTCTTAGCGCCAACGAAAAACTGATGTTACGCAATGTATACAAATACGTTTTTGAGGAGAAATCAGCCTTATTACAAACAGAGTGTGAATCTCCGAAAAAAACAGAATGTGTGTCTAAAACGGCTGAAATCTTAGGCATTAGCTCAGCCACTGTATACAGCGTGTTAAAAGAATACAAAGAGAATGAACGCTTTAAATCTCCTCAAAAAACTGGACCAAAACATGACTTTAAAGATAAATTAGATGATTTTACGTTTACGGCTATTAGACGAAAAGTTCACCAATTTTTTTATGCAAATGAAGCTCCCACCATTGCAAAGGTAATATTTTTTTGACTTTTTTTGTTTGAAATTAATCTGGACTAATTAATCTTGCTAGAAAATTGCGTTTCTCGCTTTGTATAAATACTTGTTTTTCTTTGCAGGTCCTTAAGGCTGTTAATGATGACTCGGACTTACCCAACTTGTCATGGGGTACAATGAGAAAAATTTTAAAACATTTAAATTTCAAATATGCCACGAAATCAAGGAAAAGTATCCTAATTGATAGTCAAGACATCATATTATGGCGCCAGCGATACCTTCTAAAAATTAAAGCCTACCGAAGGGAAGGAAGATACATCTATTATCAAGATGAAACCTGGGTCAACGAAGGTATCTACGTAATTTAAATTTTGTGTTTTTCATACTTAATTATTTTTTTGAAAAGCTAAACAAACCGTCCCCTTACTCCGTAGCCTCTTCCGACTTCCGCTCATACATGTCTATGAGGTATTTATCTTATTTAATATTTTGTTGTTTTGTAGGTCATACATCAAAGAAGGAGTGGGTTGATACAAATATACAATCATCCCGGCAAGCATTTTTAGATGGCTTGACCACTGGTTTGAAAGCCCTCTCGGGGAAAGGGAAACGCCTGATCATCGGCCATATTGGCGGGGAAGAGGGATTTGTCGACGAAAGTTTATTAATGTTCGAGGCCAAAAAGGGTACAGAAGATTACCATAAGGAAATGAACGCTGAGTTTTTCGAGGAATGGTTTAGGGGGGTTTTGCCGAAACTAAAACCCAATTCTGTAGTGGTCATGGATAATGCCCCCTACCATTCCCGGAAGATAGAATCACTACCTACAATGTCATGGATTAAAGCAAGAATACAGGAGTGGCTGACAAGCAAAAATATTAAATTTGAAGAGAACATGACAAAGGCCACTCTTATAGACATCGTTCGGCAGAACAAGGATTCACACCGTGACAAGTATGCTGTGGATGAGATGGCAGCGGAGCACGGAGTCACTGTCTTACGCCTGCCCCCTTACCACTGCGAGCTCAATCCTATTGAGCTGGTTTGGGCGCAGGCGAAAGGATACGTCGCCAGAAACAACACAACATTTAAAATGACAGAAGTCAAAAAATTGTTTGAAGAAGGACTTAAAACGTGACTGCCGAAAGATGGAGCAGTTGTGTGGGTCATGTAATAAAAGCAGAAAATAAAATGTGCAATCTCGACCATATAATAGACAATGTTATGGACCGTTTTATAATAAGTGTTACTGACAGCGACAGTGATAGTGCTGATATTATGTCTGACGACGACGAATAGAAATATATCCAATGCATTTTTGTTTCATTTAATATAATTCACTTTTTGAAAGAATCGGCCTATAAACTACTAATATTTTTATATCGATTAAACAAAACTAAGCTGGGAAATTTCTTATTAAAATAAATAAAATAATGTGATTTGATTTAGAACGTAAAGAATGAATGAGCGAGTGATTGATGTCAATCTTCTTGTCACCACACTATTTTCTTTTCATAAAAAAAATGGTAACACCGTAAACGTCAGATTACTCCAGTGAATTAATATTAGACTTTATGGATTTGACCAAAATAAGATCCACTGGTTCCAAAGCTATCTCACCAACCGTCGGCAGCGTGTGGAAATACGACCCAGCAATGGATCATCTCTTGTTTCATCACTCACTTCTGTTTACAGAGGAGTCCCGCAAAGCTCAATACTGGGCCCCATCATCTTTATATTGTACTAGCTTCCGCACGCGACTTCGTCCGCGTGAAATTTCTTGTTACTCCGACCCACCCCGTCGCATCGCATCGCCTGCCCGCGCTATTACTTCCTTTTTGCTTAGCGTTCTTTCTGACTTTTTTTATTTTGCTCGGCTCCTAAAGGTCATAGCGTAGTGTTAAATATAAGCCTATAGCCTTCCTCAAGAATTGGGCTATCAAATGCAAAAAGAATTTTTCAAATCCGACTGGTAGTTCCAGAGATTAGCGCGTTCAACCAAACAAACAAACAAACTCTTCAGCTTTATAATATTATATTATATATTATAGTAAGTCCAAAGAATGATGATTTCATGAAACAGTTATTCTTGGGACTTACGTGGTCTTAGAGAGTTGTGTTGATGACTTTAATGATTATAATTCTGTAAACACATATTTCTTACGGCCGCGATTCATATATTAATCAACGTACAACTTAATACTGACCAGCAAATTCCAAAAAACCTAAAAAAAAATGAATTTCGCGGGCTACCGTGGCGCTTTCGCCTTAACCATACATAGCTGGCGTCACCAGCTCAAAATCGATCTTTTTCGGAAATAATCGATAACGCGATTATTTTCGAAAAAGATCGATTTTAAATCGATTCAAATCTTATTGTGATGAATTGATTGACAAAAATATGTATTTCTAAAATATTGTTTTTTTTTAATTCTCCATTTGCAATGTAAATATAATCCATTTTATGAAAATCAAGAAAGATACCTTAAGAGCGTTACTCCAGAGCGGCGCGCCTCGCGTTTAGGTAAATTTACTCACACAGCTATACAGTTAAACGCACACACAGCCGTCTGTGTTGGAGCGCGTATCATACACCGCTTAGAATCATTTTGATACTTAGCCAGTTTTTAGTTAGTAGGGAATG
This sequence comes from Luperina nickerlii, assembly GCA_963855955.1. Classification (NCBI taxonomy): domain Eukaryota; kingdom Metazoa; phylum Arthropoda; class Insecta; order Lepidoptera; family Noctuidae; genus Luperina; species Luperina nickerlii. Next base: position 24,258,327 of record OY979671.1, read on the forward strand.
TTTTCGTTTTCCGTAAGCGGGGATTCAGTTTTTTGTTTATTGTAATAAATGAGCAATTAAATTATTATTAGTTAGGTTAAAGTAAATAAAAACAATTTCGTGTAAAATAAAATCTTAATATTTGTTGTCTCTAAGTTTCATGGACCTAGCTTTTCGGGGATCAACAATTTCGGGTAACAGGCATTTATTGTAAAAGCTGACTAGCCGATGTTCCATATTTTCGCTCCAAAATTATCGTCCCTGATTGTTTTCAGTCTTCAATTTAAAATCTTTGCCTGTCCACACAGCAAACAGACAGTAATTTCTGTTAGTTATATGCAGCTGCCCCTGTATCTGATAAAACCAGTCATGGCGTCGATTCACAGATCCATCTATTTTCCAGAATTTAATTTTTTTTTTTGGCTAATAGCAAAATCTGCCTCTAATCCAAATGCCGAACTAGGACATTTAATTTCGGTGATGCCATCATCGTCGATTAGTCCATCCGGCGAAGCACCTGTAATCATAATAATTTGAAACTCAATACTCTAATTACTTCTTTTTAATAGAATTTAAGAATACAAAAATAAATTGTTTGTTAGAAAAATCTAAACTTGTACCTGCAACTGTTCTATGGCCACTTTTTCGTTTACTTTCCCATGTTGAATACTAGGGATATGGTCCAAGGAATATGAGTAAAGAAATTGTTTAACCAAAGGGGCTGGGCTAATAGTCGATCGCCGTTTGCACACTTTACAGAATGAAGAGGCTGTCAATAAACAACGTCGTAGCTCTAGCCAAAGTGCACTCTCTGCCTGAAGTACAGTATCCCTTTCAACTTCTTGTCTATTATTTACCTATAACATAAAATTTGGAAATATATTTTTAAGTCTAATATTATCAGAAACAATGTACAACATGTATCTGAACTTATGAAAGTATACTGTAAATACGCACTTGTTCTTGAAGGTTCTTGTTTTATTTGTCCTAAAATATGTTTATAAAGACCAAGTCATTCTTACAAAATTCCCTGCGTCAGGATCTTGAATTGAAGCCGTTTCTAATGCCTGCAAGTTTTCCTGAATTTCCAGTGTTTTATCACTGTCTTTTTCATTTTCTTGAGTCTGAAAATAATATGTAGAGTATAATATAGTGACACAAACCGTATGCACCATGACAGGCGATCGATTGTCGGCTTAAGATAGCACATAACTAACAATGTTTTTTTTGTGCTAAAATATGTATACAAATGACCAAGTAATTCTTACAAGATTCCCTGCGTCAGGATCTTGAATTGGAGCCGTTTCTAATGCCTGCAAGTTTTCCAGAATTTCCAGTGTTTTTTCACTGTCTTTTTCATTTTCTTGATTCTGAAAATAATATGTAGGGTATAATATAGTGACACAAAAAGTAAGCACCATGACAGGCGATCGATTGTCGGCTTGAGATAAATAAATAATGAAGAAAGGTCTTATTTAGTTTTGGTTTAACAACTGCTCAATCAAAACCAAGGAAACACGTGTCTGCCGCAGCTAGTAAAATATAAAGTAAAAAAATAAAACTTACAACAGCATTTTTATTTAAGTCCTGGTTTTGAAGTATTTGAACTTCTCTTTTCTGCCTAGAACAACGAATTGGATATTAACTTTATCTTATTACTACTGTGTTTCATAAAAATAGCCAAACAAAAAGTAATTAAAAAAAAATTACTTCAAAAAGTAGTAAGTATATTGTTTCTTATTACACCTAATAAAAATATATTTTTTATAAGTAGAGAACCTCGGTAACATACCTTTTAGCTTCATTAGCCTTGGCCAAATTTTCGTTTTTTTTTTGTTCCCATATAGCGCCTTTTGTTAGCCATATCTGAAAAAAAAGTAAAATGAAAACATACATAAAGAAGTCTAATTTAATCTTTCTTAAGTTAATAGAACACCATTACATTAAAATATGTACTCACCAAAGTTTTGTAATATAATAAAAATATATTATAATAAAAAGTATCAACATGTCCTACTCGCGCTAAAAACTCGCGAAAGTACGATAATATTTTACGCGACTCGCGGCTACGGGAGCGACACACGTCCTACCTCTGAAAGGCCTCAGCCGGCACTGAGCGCTGGCGTGATTCCGCGCCGATTATATAGCAGCACTAAATAATTCATAGTAAAATAAAAAAATAAGTTATTAAAAAAATATTTGTACCATGTTTTAGAACGTAAATGTCTTCGTTTACTAGGCCTAAAATAACATATAAATATTCCAGATTTCATCCTAAACTAACGCGTTTAATATATCGAAAAGTGGCTAAAATTGACACTTTTGAATATACTTTTCTTGAATGAAAACTTACAGTAATCGTTTTTTTTTTTCAGCCATGCACTAATAAATGCTATTATTATTTATAAAGCAACGTTGTTATAAGTTTGTCGTATATGGTTTTACTAATACCTTGCATTTGCGTAGACCGTCGATCGCTAGTTTAAAAAAAGGCTTTCATAAAAACTGTTCTAATGAGAAAACTGTACGAATAAATGAAAATGTTTTTCAGCCATGCACTAGATTATGAAATTCCCATTAATATGACGTCAATATCTTATCTATAAATTAAACAGATTATGGTTTTATTGTCCGTCGGAAATCATCAATTTTGACTCCAGCGTGGCTCTAACGGATCAACCCTCTTAATAAACGATTTCTCATCAGTAAAGTCAGGGATTTTTTTAGTTCAGGGAATTCGTTAATAACAAATTACCATATTTAAAAAGTAATCGTTATAAAGAAGACATTTATTTTCTTAATGATTTTACATTAAAAAGTTTAGAAAATAGATAATATAGCTTATAGTCCCAATAGAAAATACAAATGATGATTTTCTATGCTAAAAATTGATTTAAAAAATCGATTGCTTTCGCCCGATAAAACGATTAATAAAATTGAGGTCAGATCGCCATCCCTACCGGCTCCATGCGTCATTCGTCCGACTGATCTGTCATCCGTCACAGGTCACAGTATCGTTCACTGCCATTCTGCCAACTTCAACTTCAACTCTTGATTAATGGCTTTTGTGGAATAAACACCACAATTTTGCCAATTTCACGTACTTAGAATGATAGACCATCAAACGAATAGTCGGAGAGCCGGCTGTATAAAAGTCCTATGGATCAGATACATGAATCATTTTTGGGATATGAACAATAAAACCATAGGTCTAGAGGTCGACACCCCTGAAGTTGCTTGATTTTGCCCGCATGCAAAATTATGACGTCACTTCCGGTTTTTATTTTAGGTGTAATTGTAATTTATGAAATACATCAAGAAAATTTATGTCAAACGAAAGTTTTTAATGAGTAGAATAGAAATGTCAAGGGTCGACAAGCTCTATTTATTCGCTACCCTGAGTCGACCTCCGTTAAAAATTATTTTTTTTAATTTCACTTAAGCCATCGAATACATGGATTTGCTTACGATTTTCTGAAACTAGAACCTCTTAAATGACTGAAAAAAATTGGTCGACACCTTTTATTTGCCCGGATCTGACTGTCGACTTAGTTTGAAGAATTAAAGAGCCTATGGTTATACATTTCATTCCTATTTATGTTTAATTATTTAATTATCTACATATCTTTTCCAAATACATTAATAACTTTTATTTTCATTAATTGTAACATAACTACAATTTTCTTGAAATACTTACTGTACATTTCTCCATTCTTTACCACATATATTGTGAGTTTTGGTGTTATTCATTAATTCCTGTGAGATAGAACGAAAGAAATTAAAGTCTTAGATAGTGGAGTTAACACATGAATGAGTTTTATTACATACAAAAATGATATTGTTGCGCGCCACAAATAATGCTTGATACATGGCGACATTAGTTACCACTAGCGCCATCTAGTATCGGGTAGCGGAACTAATACCTTGGTACTAGGACCTTGACCCTACTTGACCTTTTTCTAAGTACTAGTAATTCCGAGAACTATCGACGTCGAGTCAGTCGGGACCGCTATGTACTCGAACATACTAGATGTTTATAGAGTAGCTCTGTGGAACTAGGTATATAAGGCGGGCGCGAGCCGCGAGACACATAGTTTTGAATAAGCGATACTAGCGAATACATCGAAGCGATATTTAAGTGCGACTTAAGAGTGATCAATAGCGCAATTGTGTTTCTTAATTAGTGTGTTTGAGTGGTAATTAGTGTTGGTGAGTAAAGTTTCATTTTTTTGTTATTAAATCGGCAGTTTTTATTGTCACGAACCCCAAGCTCGTAACAATATACAATGATTAACTATTAATTTTGCATATAACTATCGTCATTAAAATCTACATCATTATTTACATCATCGCTATAATTCGGAATATTAACATTATCGTCATTGTTGTCTGCAATGCTATTTCCATCATTATTGAAGTCGTCAGTATTATCGTTATTACAGAATTCATTGCTACTATCAGTTAAAATGATTTCTTCTATTTGAAGTGGTGTAGGGCTACCATTAAACATATTCGGCGTTATGGTAATATTATCATGATCACATATCCAACCACAATCTTCGTAATTCATTACAATACATTGTTTATACAAAGAATTTTGCCACATCGCATTAACATAAATTGTTCTAAGAATTTTTTGTTTTAACGATTCCCAGCAAGGTGGCATTAGGCTGGAATCATAATTCCTTACTTCATGCAAAAACGCCTCTTGAGTAGAAACAGCAGAAAAATTATTTTGAAAAATGATTGATCGTGATAAATTAACATCCGTGCAATTTTTATACCATACATTTCGCATGTATACTTTTGAATTGTTTCCTTCATCTCCTTATCTTCGACCTTACCAAGATTATTAAGTAAAGCAAACATTTCTTGATATTTTACATTATTAAGGACTTAAATGTTAATAAGAAATAGAAAAATACAGTAAGTATTTCAAGTAAATTGTAGTTATGTTACAATTAATGAAAAAAAAAGTTATTAATGTATTTGGAAAAGATATACAAAGTTGATACGACAGAGGGGCTTTCCTTTAAACTGCCTATACTAGATACCATTTTCAAGCTCTGTACCAAAAATCAATTAAATAGGAGCAGTAGTTTAGTCACAAATGATTTTTGAAGTTTTTGCTACGTTTGAACACGATGTATATTTCCTAACAGCTGATTATCTCATACGCATAGGTCATGCACCTTAAAACGATAATCTGAGTATACGATACATTGTTGCCGCACAAGTACAACCAAATATTTCACGAAGCAATAAATACACACACACACACTTGCACTTTCACTATGAGAGTGACAAACATAGCAAAACCCCCGCGCCTTTTTCCCGCGCGTAAAAGGAATAGAAATAGGTCAGTGTGTTGCTATTGTATCCTAGATCCTTGCGAATTTGCTAAAAAAACTTGTTCTTTCAGTGGACAGTGCGCAAGCAAGCGTCATCCATTCGGGACGTACGTTACGTAACACGGGAGCCCCGGCGCCGCCGCCGCGCCGTTATGTCTTGTCGAACTCGCTGACAATAATTGTGATTTTGTTTTGTTATTGTGATAGACACTAAATAAGTTTAATCCAGTATTTTTTTTTATTGTGACAGGATACGTAACTTGGGAATATTATTATTTAGTGTTAGTGTTTTTTTTTTTTGTGATTGACTGTTTTTATTGTGATAGGATACGTAATTAAACGTTGGTTGTATGTGTGTGTAAAATTAAAGTGTTCAGCAATGCCTCGTGTAACTTACACGGCGTCAGAATACACTTACATGATTTTAATTTACGGTGAATGCCGTGGAAACACAGATTTAGCTCTGCGAACATACCGAGAAAGGTATGGTGACCGGCGCAATAGCCCTAGGAACGCCGGCACCATACAATTGGCAGTACAAAGATTACGGGAATTAAAGTGCTTAGCGACGGACAGTGATTTAATTAGAAAAATAAATAACAATATTCTCCGTCGGTATAATTTGTGCATTAATATGAATCGAGGACACATCGAGAACTTAAAAATTTTGTGTTTTTGTGTGTGCGCGTACTTTACAACTTACCTAACATAAAAGCCGCGCGAGCGGTCTAAACCGCCCGCTCCCCGCCCCCCCCCTCCGCCCCCCCCCCCCCAAGAGAGATAACACACACGCGCTCCTGCGCGACTTTGTTACTAGGCATCTAAGGTCAGTCAAATTTATTTATAAAGGGTGGTTGCGTTTCACTCTGACTTTAAGCTATTTAGTTTGTTTGAAAAAAAAAAAATCTCATTTTTGGCGCTTTCTATTTTTGTACTGTATCGAATTAATACTATACACGTATAGTATACGTAGTGTAATTTAATGCCCCTCTGTCATATCAACTCTGTATAGATAATTAAATAATTAAACATACATAGAAATGAAATGTATAAGCATAGGCTCTTTAATTCTTCAAACTAAGTCGACAGTCAGATCCGGGCAAATAAAAGGTGTCGACCAATTTTTTTCAGTCATTTAAGAGGTTCCAGTTTCAGAAAATCGTAAGCAAATCCATGTATTCGATGGCTTAATATAAATTTAAAAAAAATATTTTTTAACGGAGGTCGACTCAGGGTAGCGAATAAATAGAGCTTGTCGACCCTTGACATTTCTATTCTACTCATTAAAAACTTTCGTTTGACATAAATTTTCTTGATGTATTTAATAAATTACAATTACACCTAAAATAAAAACCGGAAGTGACGTCATAATTTTGCATGCGGGCAAAATCAAGCAACTTCAGGGGTGTCGACCTCTAGACCTATGGTTTTATTGTTCATACCCCAAAAATGATTCATGTATCTGATCCATAGGACTTTTATACAGCCGGCTCTCGGGCTAGAAGGAGATTGTTCAGTGAAAAGAAATTTGGACGGTGAAAATGAAAATTGTGAAAATAGTATACTGATTGATACTGATTTGATTTTCAACGCAGGAGTAGCCACAGACTACTAATGGGCCTTTTTTTTTTTTAAGCTGACACAAAATGAGGAAGATAATAGAAATATTACATTCAAATAAATATGTAATAATTTACAGCTTTATTTTATTAGATTAGATCCATAATTAGAGCTAATAGAGAGGATTTGGGAAAGTTTTTGGGCAACGTGGGGCGGTAAGTTTGAATTATTACGGGAAACCAGACTAATAAGAGACAAAAGTAATTCCAGAAGATTATCCTCTTGAGTTGATGAATGTAAGTTCAAAACTAGATACCCTAATAGATTAATTATTACTGGAACGAAAACTGAACTATATAGACGGAGTTGCTATCCTATGTGTATTCAGATATACAACAAGATTCCTAACCAAATTAAAGAACTACCAATGGTCCGATTTAGAAGGGCTTTACACAGATGGTTAATTGAGAATCCTTTCTATAATATAAAAGAATTCCTTCAGCTTAAATTTAAATAATCTAATTGTAACAAAAATTTGCATGTCATTATTTTATGATTGAATATGTTAAGCTACTGTAATACCTTTTTAAGAACTTCTGTAACCATATTTAACGGCAAATAAATCTTTGACTTTGACTTTGAGGAGAACTTGAAGAGGGAAGATTCTGAGAAAAAAGGGCAAAACCGTTGGGAAGAGATGAGGGTTCATCAGCAACAATGGAATGGTGGGCAGCCTTGTCATATGATTTACCTAAGGGAGCTTTGGGACGAGGAGAAGAGAAGACAGTTTTACTGTAAGATACAGAAGGAGGAAGACTGGAAAGACTAGGATCCGGTTGCGAAGAATAGAAAGTAGACTGAGAAGGAGAAACATTTTGAGAAACCTCGGAGTATAATTTTGAAACTTTAGGATGAAACCTTGATGCCTCTTCATATGAAAGGTTTTCTTGTGCCATGCGAAGCTTAATGGATTTCTGTCTCCCCAGCTCAGGACAATTACCACTAAAAGCAAAATGATTACCCAAACAGTGAATACAGGAAGCGCTAGACTCAATAACTTCATCGAACATCGATAACATCTTGGCTTAGACCGGCATTGAACTTTCACATGGCCAAAGCGACAACAATTTTGGCATTGGATAGTGGGGTATTGATAAACCTCAACGGGCAAAGGAGTATGGTATGAAAAAATCCTTAGAGGAAGGACTTGGCCTTGGAATCTATCATGGGGTTTAGGTTTCCGCACTTAGTCCTTAAATTGGACCATTGTGCGTGAGCCATGGTGGCCGATTACTCCAACCAGCCCACCTCCCTCCAGAAGCAGATAAGACTTCCCGGTCTCCTCAGGGCATCCGCAAGGGATGTTGGTGTTCCCAGGGTCTCCTCGCGAATCTTGGTAACGCCTGTGCACTCAAGAAGCACATGCGCCACCGTTTCCTCCGCCTCCATGCATGCTCTGCACAGGGGACTATCAGTGATTCCCAGGGTATGAAAGTGTTTATTTAGTGAACAGTGTCCAGTGATGGTCCCCGCCACCAGGCGCAGGCTGTCTCTGTCCAGGCGCAGAAGGCGCCTGGTCAGCATTGTATCCAGGGATGGCATAGCTTCCTTGGATTGCCTACATCCTGGTGTCGAGGTCTACCATTTTTTCGCTTGTATTCGAGTGTGATCCTTTAACCAGCTTCTTAGCTGCTTGAAAGGAATGGGCACAATGGGTTCAGGTCCGTAGGGTCTTGTGCTGGATCCTCTTCTGGCAAGTTCGTCAGCCGCATCGTTTCCAAGTGATCCACTGTGACCTCTAATCTATTGTAGCGTTACCGTGTTGCGATTTAGTATAGTACCGTGATTCGTTCTAGGGCCTTGTGGCATTCTAGTGTTAGTCTCGACGTGATCTGATTACTCTTTAGGGATTGAAGAACTGAGGCACTGTCGGAGAGTATTCGGATATTGGTATCCGTAACCTCCCTGGCCTCTATAGCGTGTACCGCTTGGATAATACCTACACACTCTGCTTGGTAAACGGAGTTGAGCATTCCAAGTGGTTTGGATATCTTAATGTTTAGGTCGTTGGAGAACACCCCGACGCCCGTCCCTGCGTCGGTCTTTGATCCATCAGTGTAAATTCTTAGCTCTGTTGTACCTGAGTAGTCACACAACTCCTCTATGAGCTCTATGTTGTAGTGTTTTTGGAAGCAGTGGGTCTTCAGGGTTCTGTCGATGGGTGATGTCATCATCGGTTGTTCTTTGATTGCATCTTCTCTGATGCGTGTGTGTTTGATTCTAGAATCATTGCTTAGGGAGCCGGATACTTCGAGTCTGAAAGTCGCTATGGCCGCCTCCTCTCTTACGACGAGGTGTAGGAGAGGTAGCCCCAGCATCACCTGTAAGGCAGCAGTGGGGGAAGTCCTCATGCTACCGATGATTGCTACGCATGCAAATCTTTGTAGTTTCTCGAGATCTTTTTGGGTTGTACTTAGGTTGGTCCTGGGCCACCAAACTAAAGAACCGTATGTTGGCCTTGGAATGTAATAACTATAGTTTGGGTAGGGACCCAAGTGGACTTACCGTCCGTCCTCTCTAAGCTTACGATTAAGCCTGCGAGCTTTTAAAATAATTCCACACCCATCAGGGAGGACCACAGACTCAACAAACTCATCCATCGACATGTCAACTGGCACATGACGAACAATACCCATTTTTGTAATATTGTAGGAAGGGATAGTTACCTCATATTTATATGATTGTAGAATAGGGTTGTCCAGAAACCTGTTGGCCGCAACACCACACGTGAACTCAACCGAGATCTTATTCCTGCCCACTCTTTTCACCCCATCAGTACTTATATTACTAATTTTGTTGGTATCTATATACCAACAAAATTAGTAATATAAGTACCTACAAAAAGTAGTAAAAAAAAAAAAAAGTTTGGTAAATTTCTATAAATTTACCAAACTTTTTTTTTTATTTATTTATTTATATCCTCACAACTATTTTTACAGGTAAAACCCAATGCAATAGTGAAGCAAACTTAAAAAACTTATTTTCTAAAACTTATTACATATATGGTTATCCTTGTGAATTCACTCAGTGTACACGCAAAAACGTCTATCTCCTCTGCTACAAGGTTAAGGGTGCGAAGCGCCCGCGTCAGGGGCGCCTGATTTAACAGATTAGTGCGGCCACGAGGTATAGCCAGCAGCTGAGGCCGCCGTCGCCGCCACACATATCTGTCGGGCACACTCAAACACACCAACCCTAATATGTCGGCGTTATGAATCTTGCCTCTAATTACTTTAAATAAATAAGAGACAAGTGCAAACTCACGCCTAACTCTCAGCTCATTGTATCCAACCATGCCTAATATAAACAAGGTTGGATACATAAGCGGGTAAAAAGGATATACTCCATAGAGCCTCAAATATAAAAATCTAGCAAATTTATTTTGTATTCGCTCCAACATGAGACTATATTTAGTCTCATGTGGGGCCCAGATGACTGCGTTGCATTCTAATTGGCTTCTCACCAAAGTGTTATATAATGCGATAACCGCCGTAATATTTGTGAAACCACGAACAGTACGCATAATAAACCCCAAATTTCTGTAGGCCTTTTTACAGCAATTGACTATGTGATCACGAAACGCTAGCCCCGCGTTAAGACCAACTCCTAAGTCCCTAACCTCTTAATAGGACGAATAGTCGTCCCAGCTGAAGGATCCGGTTCGGATCTTGAAACGTGGACAATATATGGGCCTTTGTCTAAGGCATTATACGCTTTTACGCCCACCACTAGATTCGGGTGGACATAAATTGTTTGGATAGATGCAACGGCCATCTCCTTATCTATTATTGTTTTTTTTGCAAAAACCACATCATTTGTTTTTTCTGCGTCAACCAACCTACGCTTACCATACAATGAAATGGGGTCTGGAGGGTCAGGGGAATCAGGTGGAGGATGAGGGTCCATACTGGACAGCCAGCGGATATTCCTGCGCAGAAAAGAAGGAAAATTAATTATATCTAAACCTAAAATCCACTAAATGAAAAAATTAAATCTCTCTGACACGTGTGACAGCTATCGCGTTCAGAATCCGAATCACCGTTCACTGCCAGTAATGACAGTTCTCCTGTGTCAATTTTGACAATTTTACTTTTTTTTTGGGTGTGTTCATTTTATTATTCTAGATAATTAGAAAGGTTTGTTCGTTAAATTCGTTTTTTGTTTTCGTGAGAATTTACTTCTAAAGAAGTAAATTCTCACGAAAACAAAAAACGAATTTTCTCAAAATTGGAGGTGTTTAAAAATTTATGATATAATTAGAACGACTAGTTTTAGGGATGTCTATCCAAATAATATATTTAACTTACTCTGGTTGGAATTATTAAATAATAAAAAACCATTTCTGGACATGTCCTTCGAATGACTACTAAAAAAAACGACGGATTCATACATATCGATGACCTTCTTTACTTTACTCAATAACCCGTTCACACGTGTTGTGCCTGAGTACACTGACTTAGAAAAGTAATAAAATAAAGTTGTTATTGGATTATACAAAGTTGATACGACAGAGGGGCTTTCCTTTAAACTGCCTATACTAGATACCATTTTCAAGCTCTGTACCAAAAATCAATTAAATAGGAGCAGTAGTTTAGTCACAAATGATTTTTTAAGTTTTTGTTACGTTTGAACACGATGTATATTCCTAACAGCTGATTATCTCATACGCATAGGTCATGCACCTTAAAACGATAATCCGAGTATAAAATACATTGTTGCCGCACAAGTACAACCAAATATTTCACGAAGCAATAAATACACACACACTTGCACTTTCACTATGAGAGTGACAATCATAGCAAAACCCCCGCGCCTTTTTGCCGCGCGTAAAAGGAATAGAAATAGGTCAGTGTGTTGCTATTGCATCCTAGATCCTTGCGAATTTGCTAAAAAACTTGTTCTTTCAGTGCGCACGCGTCATCCATCCGGAATGTATGTACGTTACGTAACACGGGAGCCCCGCCGCCGTTATGTTTTGTCGAACTCGCTGACAATAATTGTGATTTTGTTTTGTTATTGTGATAGACACTAAATAAGTTTAAGACAGTATTTCTTTTTTTATTGTGACAGGATACGTAACTTGGGATTATTATTATTTAGTGTTAGTGTTTTTTTTTATTGACTGTTTTTATTGTGATAGGATACGTAATTAAACGTTGGTTGTGTGTGTGTGTCATAATTAAAGTGTTCAGCAATGCCTCGTGTAACTTACACGGCGTCAGAATACACTTACATGATTTTAATTTACGGTGAATGCCGTGGAAACGCAGCTTTAGCTCTGCGAACATACCGAGAAAGGTATGGTGACCGGCGCAATTGCCCTAGGAACACCGGCACCATACAATTGGCAGTACAAAGATTACGGGAATTAAAGTGCTTAGCGACGGACAGTGATTTAATTAGAAAAATAAATAACAATATTCTCCGTCGGTATAATTTGTGCATTAATAAGAATGGAGGACACATCGAGAATTTAAAAATTTTGTGTTTTTGTGTGTGCGCGTACTTTACAACCTTACCTAACATAAAATCCAGCGCGAGCGGTCAAAAACGGCCCGCACCCCGCGCCACCCACCCGCCCGCCACGAGATCACACACACGCACACGCGCTCCTTTGTTACCTAGGCATCTAAGGTCAGTCAAATTTATTTATAAAGGGTGGTGCGTTTCACTCTGACTTTTAAGCTATTTAGTTTGTTTGAAAAAAAAAAAATCTCATTTTTGGCGCTTTCTATTTTTGTACTGTATCGAATTAATACTATGCACGTATAGTATACGTAGTGTAATTTAATGCCCCTCTGTCATATCAACTCTGTATTCTGCTAGCTATTTCTATGACCTTACACATGATTAAGTACATTATAAATAGTAGCCTAAGTGCTATTCCAAGGTAAGCTATCTTCTCGAAGAAGAATACAAAAATAAATTGTTTGTTGGAAAATCTAAAAAAGAGAAAGAAGCAAGTGAAACGAAAACAAAAAATATCTAAATAAATCTGATGGAAGTACCTACATACCCAAGAAAAATAAGTCCTCATTAACAAACAATCCGCGTTTTTCTATAGTGATATTTTCTTGTACCTGCAACTGTTCTATGGCCACTTTTTCGTTTACTTTCCCATGTTGAATACTAGGGATATGGTCCAAGGAATATGAGTAAAGAAATTGTTTAACCAAAGGGGCTGGGCTAATAGTCGATCGCCGTTTGCACACTTTACAGAATGAAGAGGCTGTCAATAAACAACGTCGTAGCTCTAGCCAAAGTGCACTCTCTGCCTGAAGTACAGTATCCCTTTCAACTTCTTGTCTATTATTTACCTATAACATAAAATTTGGAAATATATTTTTAAGTCTAATATTATCAGAAACAATGTACAACATGTATCTGAACTTATGAAAGTATACTGTAAATACGCACTTGTTCTTGAAGGTTCTTGTTTTATTTGTCCTAAAATATGTTTATAAAGACCAAGTCATTCTTACAAGATTCCCTGCGTCAGGATCTTGAATTGAAGCCGTTTCTAATGACAGCAAGTTTTCCTGAATTTCCAGTGTTTTATCACTGTCTTTTTCATTTTCTTGAGTCTGGAAATAATATGTAGAGTATAATATAGTGACACAAACCGTATGCACCATGACAGGCGATCGATTGTCGGCTTAAGATAGCACATAACTAACAATGTTTTTTTTGTGCTAAAATATGTATACAAATGACCAAGTAATTCTTACAAGATTCCCTGCGTCAGGATCTTGAATTGGAGCCGTTTCTAATGCCTGCAAGTGTTCCAGAATTTCCAATGTTTTTTCACCGTCTTTTTCATTTTCTTGAATCTGAAAATAATATGTATCTAGGCTATAATAATTATAGTGACACAAAAAGTAAGCACCATGACAGGCGATCGATTGTCGGCTTGATATAAATAAATAATGAAGAAAGGTCTTATTTAGTTTTGGTTTAACAACTGCTCAATCAAAACCAAGGAAACACGTGTCTGCCGCAGCTAGTAAAATATAAAGTAAAAAAATAAAACTTACAACAGCATTTTTATTTAAGTCCTGGTTTTGAAGTAAGTATTTGAACTTCTCTTTTCTGCCTATAACAACGAATTGGATATTAACTTTATCTTATTAAGTACGTGTTTCATAAAAATATCCAAACAAAAAGTAATAAAAAAAAATACTTCAAAAAGTAGTAAGTAAGTACATAAATATTGTTTCTTATTACACCTAATAAAAATATATTTTTTATAAGTAGAGAACCTCGGTAACATACCTTTTAGCTTCATTAGCCTTGGCCAAATTTTCGTTTTTTTTTTGTTCCCATATAGCGCCTTTTGTTAGCCATATCTGAAAAAAAAGTAAAATGAAAACATACATAAAGAAGTCATAGTCAAGAAATTTAATCTTTCTTAAGTTAATAGAACACCATTACATTAAAACATGTACTGAATGTACTCACCAAAGTTTTGTAATATAATAAAAATATATTATAATAAAAAGTATCAACATGTCCTAGTCGCGCTAAAAACTCGCGAAAGTACGATAATATTTTACGCGACACGCGGCTACGGGAGCGACACACGTCCTACCTCTGAAAGGCCTCAGCCGGCACCACTGTGGCCGGCATCAGCGCTCAGGCGCTGGCGTGATTCCGCGCCGATTATACATATAGCAGCACTAAATAATTCATAGTAAAATAAACATATAAGTTATTAAAAAAATATTTGTACCATGTTTTAGAACGTAAATGTCTTCGTTTACTAGGCCTAAAATAACATATAAATATTTCAGATTTCATCCTAAACTAACGCGTTTAATATATCGAAAAGTGGCTAAAATTGACACTTTTGAATATACTTTTCTTGAATGAAAACTTACAGTAAGTAATCGTTTTTTTTCAGCCATGCACTAATAAATACTATTATTATTTATAAAGCAACGTTGTTATAAGTTTGTCGTAAGTATATGATTTTACTAATACCTTGCATTTGCGTAGACCGTCGATCGCTAGTTTAAAAAAAGGCTTGCATAAAAACTGTTCTAATGAGAAAACTGTACGAATAAATGAAAATGTTTTTCAGCCATGCACTAGATTATGACATCAATATCTTATCTATAAATTAAACAGGTTATGGTTTTATTGTCCGTCGGAAATCATCAATTTTGACTCCAGCGTGGCTCTAACGGATCAACCCTCTTAAACCCGTACCGAATTAGCGTGAGCGCGACAACGATGTCCCGTTAATCGTCATAGATGACGTCATGACATGCGCCATCTTGCGATAACGCCGACCAGTGCTTAGAATAATATCACCGTGAGCACTGTCAAAAATGACAATGTGTGTGCGAGGATGTGTCAGTTTGTGTTTTGTTTTGAGTTGCATTATCTTTACTTAAATTAAACTAACGTGGCGTTTTCGGAATTGTGCTTCCGTTTGACAGTCGCCACTTAACTAAAGAAGAAGAACTGAAGAAGAAATGTGGTGTCTATACAAAGAAATACTGTAATAATATCGTTTTTACATTGAGTAAGCACTGTTAACGCGTTCACGAGTGTTCCGAATTGTTGACAGCTCTCAGCTGTCATAATCGTAATATCTAAATCGGAACGCATGTGAGATGATGTGAGCGCTGTGAGCGATTATAACTAATTCGGAAAGCGGCCTTAATCTACTCCGTCGTCGTTTTCGTAGGTAGCCCGCGAAGTTCAAATTTTCTTACGTTTTTTGCAATTTGCTGGTCAGTATTAAGTTTTACGTTGATTAATATATGAATCGCGGCCGTAAGAAATATGTGTTTACAGAATTATAATCATTAAAGTCATCAACACAACTCTCTAAGACCACGTACCTAAGTCCAAAGAATGATGATTTCATGAAACAGTTATTCTTTGGACTTACGTGTTCTTAGAGAGTTGTGTTGATGACTTTAATGATTATAATTCTGTAAACACATATTTCTTACGGCCGCGATTCATATATTAATCAACGTACAACTTAATACTGACCAGCAAATTCCAAAAAACCTAAATAAAATTGAATTTCGCGGGCTACCCTGGCGCTTTCGCCTTAAATGCAATTCGTAATGTAAGTAGAATGTACCCATATACCCTATACATACCTGATCGATGGCAGAATGAAGATTACGGATTACGTGTTGTTAGTGTGAGCTGTTTGTTTAGTTACGCGCGGCGCGCGGTGTGGCGGCGGCGGGCGCATCGCGAGGAGCAGCGGAGCGCAGCCGCGCGGGGGGCGCCTGGCACCTCGCCACCGGAACGCGGTCACTCACCAAAACACAGATTTCTCTAGAAAAAATAACAAGTCTCGCTCGCAGAACTCGACAATACGTCGGGTGTGCCGCACACTCGCTCTCACCGCATCGCCGGTAACTTTATACCTACGCGTACCAAACCCCAGTTCGCTGATTTCACGTTAATTTCCGCAGCAGTTAGTAGCAGTAGGCAGCAGGCCAGGTGTGCCGGCGGGGGCCCGTCGCGTCAGTAACTAGGTCGCGGCTCGCGAGTGGTCGCGTGCAGCCCTACTGGCCGCACGTTGCTCCGTTTCCCTCGCACGGAGATGGGCGGCGCACGCGCACCCGCAATGCACAAAAACACACTGTGATCCAGCTTGCCGCTGACAGCCGACACGCTGCAGAGTGTCAACCTCGATGTGACGCGACCAAGTTTTTTAATAGTAGGTAAGTGCGATTAACGACCAGCTGTGTGAGACGTTTACGTACAATACGACATTTCTATCCGGTGAAAGGCAGAAGCATTTCTGATTTGGTGATGGTGATGTTATTAGCAGCGATTGAGGCGTCGCATGAATCTTATCGGATCACGCAAAAATGTAATTACCTACGTTAGTACGTAACTGTTCCAAGCAAAACGGGAGGGGTTCTGCTGTGTGCGAGGTATTTTTTAATGATTACCTACCTATTACACGATGTGTATCAGATCCGACCATATGTCTGTGAAGCACCGATGAAATGCGCTTGAGATCACACCTAGATGAAAGTGTAACGACTTCGGTTCGGTGTGAAACCTTAGATAGAAACACGCTTGTACGATACAATTACTTAAAGAAAGCAAAGCTCATAGAAATCTCTATTCCTAGACAGCACGGTTCGCCGAAAACTTTGTTGATAGAAAACATTGTTCCTAGATATCTCGGTCCATAGGAAGTACTATTGACAGAGATCTCTGTTCATAGATAGCATTTCTTGCCGTAAACTTTAAACCACTATTTCCAGATAGGTACAGATGCAAGAGCGAGCGAAGGGCACCCCGAGTTTAGGTTTAGTTAGGTTACTTTAAGCCTTTTACACAGAAATAGGAGCCCCTGTCTCTGTCTGAGGCTCTGTCGACATAGGATGCAATGAGCGAGCAAATGAGAATATAACTTACAAAATTATTATCTAATTGGTTTCTGTGAAGCAAGGTATCTGGAAACAATGGTTTCTATGAAAAAAATTACGACAAGAAATGTTATCTATGAACTGAGACCTCTGTCAACAGTGCTTCCTATGGACCGAGATATTACTGTCCACTCCAGCCCATACGGAATATAAGCACATATCCATCTCCGTAATGTTTAATTGGCTCTGAGTATGGAAATAATAGACGTGGTTTTTGTCAATCGCAAACGTATTTCTCCTAATGTTACATTTCCATTTTTTTTTCTTTTATCGTTTCTTCAGATTGCATATTTTTTGCAGAAAGTGGGCATTTTACTTCTACCAGTCCTGTTTTTCCATCTTTGTGTTTATAAATACCATCGGGACTGGCTCCTAAATATTGGACTGTTTGTTTAATATAAAGACCGCAGCTGGCAATTGTGACGTTTTCCTGCAGAGATAATGCTTTTTGTCCATTATCTCTACCATAATATGTGATCGAAACTTTGGTCTATCGTTATTTAAGGAGTTATTTTTTTGTCATCTGAAAATCTTCATCGGTCGTAACTTGTTTTTTGGTATTACTATCTAGCATGAACGAATTTATATAAAAACCGGAGGCGCGAAGGAAGAGCAACCCCCGCCAAGGTACCATTCAAATATAAATAAATAATGATTATTACTTAGTAGAGCAACTTTCCGACCGTGTCAAATATCGCTAGGTAGGATGAATGCGGGGACTGCAGGGAGCCCGGGTGCAGACGCACGGCGCGTGGACTCGCCGCACGCGATTCTTAAATTGTGCAATAGAAGACTAGGCCCTTAAGGGCCTAGTCTTCGTGCGTCTGCACCCGGGCTCCCTGCAGTCCCCGCATTCATCCTACCTAGCGATATTTGACACGGTCGGAAAGATGCTCTACTAAGTAATAATCAATATTTATTTATATTTGAATGGTACCTTGGCGGGGGTTGCTCTTCCTTCGCGCCTCCGGTTTTTATATAAATTCGTTCATGCTAGATAGTAATACCAAAAAACAAGTTACGACCGATGAAGATTTTCAGATGACAAAAAAATAACTCTTTAAATAAACGGAACCTTCTGACCAAAAAAGAGATGAACTACAGAAACAGACGATAGACCAAAGTTTCGATCACATATTATGGTAGAGATAATGGAAAAAGCATTATCTCTGCAGGAAAACGTCACAATTGCCAGCTGCGGTCTTTATATTAAACAAACAGTCCAATATTTAGGAGCCAGTCCCGATGGTATTTATAAACACAAAGATGGAAAAACAGGACTGGTAGAAGTAAAATGCCCACTTTCTGCAAAAAATATGCAATCTGAAGAAACGATAAAAGAAAAAAAAATGGAAATGTAACATTAGGAGAAATATGTTTGCGATTGACAAAAACCACGTCTATTATTTCCATACTCAGAGCCAATTAAACATTACGGAGATGGATATGTGCTTATATTCCGTATGGGCTGGAGTGGACTACTCAATGAAAGTCGAATAATATAAAAAGAGACCCTACGTTCTGGCACTACAAAATGGTAGGCCCATTGACAAAATTTTATTTGCATTGTCTGCTCCCTGAGCTAATTGATTCCCGCCTCAAAAGACCCGCCATAAATATAATTCAACCTATTGAGAAAAAAGTAAAAAGAAATAAGAACCACGTCTTTTACCGCAGACTTTGTGAAATGACAACACCCACAAGACCACGAGAATTATCAGAAATCTACCCCAATATAACCGTCGAGAGATGGTTGTATTCAAAATTGAAAAATTCCCTCAACGGAAGAAAAAAAAATGCGCTAGTCCCAAAGAACGCCATGAAATCGCTCACACAGACACTACACATCACATCAGACACAACACAACACAGACACCAACACATGCTCATCGCAGACTTATATTTTATCGCCTTCAAAGTATGCTCCTTCAAAAACGATACACTTACGCCAACGAATAATCCAATCATCAAAACATTTTTTTTTTTTAATTTGGAATTGGTTTGCTTTTGACTCTAGTCTAGCTCAGAGGTGACAGAGACAAAGTCGACGATGGAGTGAGCTTACCCAGAAGAAGCCTATTCACTCTCTCTTTGAAGAGATTCAGGTTGTATGCGCTCGGTAACACATTTTTAAACGCTTTTTCCGGAATTGAGTTTAGTTCTCGCCGCGAATATTCCTTTGTCTTACCGAATGAAAACGGTGCCACGAAGTGGTAATTTGAGGTTAGGAAAAAGAAAGAAGTCGGCTGGAGCCATATGTGGTGAATAAGGTGGTAGCTCGATAATCACGAATCATGTATTTGTTGAGCTTTTGGTCAAAAATTTGTTTACAAAGATGGCCTTGTGCGAAGGCGCATTATTGTGGTGCAAAATCCAACAATTTTCTTTCCACTAATCTGGCCTTTTTCTTCGAATTTGCTCTCTTAAATGCCGCATAACGCTCAAATAATATACTTTATTTTTTTCGATATACTTTATTTATTTCGAGCTTCTGACAAGTTGGTAACATCTGAAAAAGGTTGCCGAGAGCCAGCAGTGGACCTGTGAAAATAAAAAAGTCATAAATTATTAACAGAGTTTTCAGAAGTACCTATTAGTAAAAAATGATCGTACTAAAAGATATCCGACTTTGGTCTAAATAGCCCTAAAGTATAGTAGACTAGCGATCTAATACATACATAAACACCAAAAACACAACCCACCCCATACATTCCCCTCACACACTCACCCCCCATACACACACCCCCACACACTCACTCCCACACACTCACTCCCCATACCTCATACAGATACATCTATCAACACATAATCACGCCCTCCCCACATACACTCACGCCCCCCACACACGTTTAGATATCGATACCCAACACTTTTGCGGAGTTTCGCTATCTAATTTGATTTGACCCTGTATACGATATTATCTAAACACGACGAAATACAAAAAATAAAGATTTGATGATTTTTTTGAGGCCAATGACCGCTGGTAGTATTGTTACTTGAAGTGCGAGTTGATAAAATCTGTTTCATCGTGTTGAGATATCAATATCCATCACGTTTGTGGAGTCTCGCTAGCTAATTTAATTTGACCTTGTAGTTAGGCCCTAAACATGAATACAGTAAACATTGCAGTAAACAGTTCTACTTACCTTTGGATTCTATTTCTCTTCATCAATTCTACGTTTGAGGCCAATTTCTTTTTCTTGTACAGGCATATTTTTTTTTTTACATTTACGATCCATTTTGAAGTCAAATATTTACAAAACTATTACTGATACACAAATATTTACAAAACTATTACTGATATACAAATATTTGCAAAATACTCGAAAAATTATATACAAAAAATAATAAAGTAGAGCAACTTTAGATACACAACAATGCGCATCCTATGTTAGAGCAGGAGCAAAGTTAGAGCGAGAGGGAACAGTTAAAATTCGTCGTGGACCACACGTCTGAACGCTCCGACCGTGCAGTGGCCACTAAGAAATTTCTCTCTCAATTCTTGTTTATAAACCCCTTTTTTGTAGGTCTTTTGAAAATATTACTTATTAGGGTAAGGTGATTTAGGTGCTATTTTTTTTGTATTTGCTTATTGAACTCTTGGCATTAAAATAATCTAACACACACACGACACACGACACATACGACGACATATACGATGCATAGTTATTATGAAAAAAACCGTTTATTAAGAGATAAAAACAGAGAATTTTGATGAAATTGTGACGTCTAAATTAAGAAAATGGAATATAATTAGAAAAAACTAATCAGCACATTTTGAAGACGAGAATGTTGAGATAAATTTGTGCTGAACAGATTTCCAAATTAATTCTTCATTGCCCTAAACTAAGCGCCCAAACAGAACTCGAAATGATGTTGGGCGCGAAAGAGCTGTATTTAACGCTTCATTTACCTAACTTATCCCATCTAAATGAACTTAAAAAAAATAACTAGCTATTACTTATATTGTGGTTATTTATGTGCAATAATAAAATTTCATGTTATTTCATTGCTTTGTTTAAAAAAAAAACACTGGCACTCCGGTAGTGCCGACAGAAGTGAAAACTTGAACAATTACTAGTGTATTTTGTGAATCGTCTTATAAACAAAATGTTATATATCCGTGGTTCAGCGCCATCTCGTCGTTGTTGGATGAACTACGTAGTTAGTACGCGAGGCCCTCGTAGTTCTTCCCGATGTGCATAGATGGCGCTGTCTTACGTTTTACGTCTTACGAATTTTCGATCAGGGTCACGTGACCTGACGCCAGTTTAGAAGTTTTTACCCATTCCAAAAAAAGTACACAGCGCCGCTAAAGAAGTTTTTGAAATTTTGATACGCTTGTAGCGTATCAAAATTTCATCATATGGAAAACAAGCAAATATGCAAATTCAGTCCGAGTTTTATTTATTTCCTCGCAAATATGTTATAAAACGTCGTATGACATTCGTACGCTTTGATAATTACAGCCTCTGCTTTCTTTTAGCCCTCGCCTACGGCTCGGGCAAGCAATATCGCCTCGGCTGTAATTTTCAACTTAACGGCATCAAAATGTACTAAAATAGGTTCGATGTCATTACCAAGGGGTTACCTTCACTATGAATCGAACTGTACCTACGTACTTTTACTGGAAAAGGTACAAAAGCGTTCCTTAGGTTTCTCTATAAACGTAAACACGGCTATTACCCATACCTCTATCCGACTAAATTTCTACTGGGATGCCTCGGATATAACTCGTTAGAGGTAAGGCGAGCAAAAGCTCACCATAGCCTGTAAGACGCTCCGTGGCACTATTGACGCGCCTGATCTAGGTATAACATTATACATGCTGTGCTGGCTCGCTTCTTTGTGCCAGACAACTACCGCCGCGGCAGAAATCACAGGCTGTGTGCTGTGCCTCCATGTCGCACAGTTGCGCGTGCTAAGTCTCTCAGTACCACTACTCTGGCCGAATGGACAAAGATTTTGTCGGCATGTCAGAAGTACCTACTGTGAGAGGGATGTATCGTGTTGTTAACTTTTTACTTGATTTTATATTTAATAAATAAATAAATAATAAATTTTTATTCAAAAAACATAAGGTATGGTGTTAAATACAGTTTTCTTAAATCTATGTTAAATTCACACATAATTTTGAGCCTGAACTAGGAAAACCTGTGTTTCAGGCGATTTGAGGTAACATTAATTTATAAAATAATCACATTATTGGCATATTAATCTTTTCTATGTAAAAGGTGTATAAAATTATAGTACTTAATACTAACTTAAAACTTAGCTAACTAATTAAAAAATAAACAATGAGCAATCGTTACTTTAGCACAATTAATAACTTCTCTGTATCTTCATAGGACATTGTTTGTAAAGCTTCCTTAAGGATTTTCTTGCAGTTATTGTGATTTAAAGAGTAGATATTACCTTTTTTATTTAGTCTGTTATAGAGTAGAGGTCCGAGGTACATATAAAATTTGGCTGTGAAAGCATGTTTCGTACTTATTTGAGGGCAAACTATATCTTTCCGTCTCTTATTAGTAATATCAGTGTTATAAGGAAGGGCTGCGTGTTGTTTTAGAACAGTGCTCATTATAAATAACTGTCGAACTGTTAGAACCTCACAAGCTTTATACAGAAGGTTAGTGGGGAACAGGAAAGGCCGGCAAGTAGACACCTTGAGAATAGCTCTTTGAGCTCTTTCAATGGTCAATAACAAAGTTTTACTCGCCCCGTAATGTTTTATGTGTAGGTATGTGTAAATTGTCTTTAATTTCTGTAATTGGTTGTAAACCGTTTTAATTAAAGAATACATAAATAAATTGTTTGAACGCGCTAATCTCTGGAACTACCAGTCGGATTTGAAAAATGTTTGATGCATTTAACAGGCCATTTCTCGAGGTAGGCTATGGCTAACATCACGCTAGGACTTAGGAGCTGAGCAAAAATAAAAAGTAAGAAAGAACGCTAAGACAAAACGAAGTAAAATCACGGGCAGGCGGTGCGATGCGCCGGGGTGGGTCGGTGGATCAAGAAACACGCGGATTAATTAGTAATGAATACCTACCTTACCTTACCTTCAATTGCTGCATTTTTTTAATCTTAAAGGTATTCATTGCAGGTAGTGTTAAATTGGAAGCGATGGACGCGGTATATCCGGCGTCGGCGTCGGCGCTGGCGCGCGGCCGGCGCCACCGCCGGGCTGAGCCGCGCCACCGGCACCGCACCACGCCCGTCACCTTCGCAGAGATCAAGGTGCGTAGTCGATCCCATTCCCATAGCAAATTTTTTCTAATAGAAAAGGAGAAACTGACAAAGTGACTGACATATCAGCGCAAAGTTCAAGGTTACCTAACGGATAAATGTGGGACTATAGGAACGTGAAAGGACATCATTCAAGTGTCGAACATTTTAAATAGGTACCCAAAAGTTAAAGTGCCGGCCAGAAAAAACAGTACTATTTTTTTGTTGTATAAAATAGGTAATAACACCATTTTTAACCGACTTCAATAAATGATGTTCTTATTCGACCCGTATGTATGTATGAGTCAATTTTGATGTTTCTTTCATTTTTACTATTTACCTATTACCTATAGCAAAAGTCTACATTTAACCCGCTTTTATTTTCAGCAATGGGAAATCATCAATAACCCCTTCCGCTCCACCCAGAGCGGAAGGGGTTGGCGGAAGGGAGTGTCAGACTCTTACTGACTAAAACCCACCCGTGTTCCTTCCTTAGCCCTTTATGTTCCGGGCCAGCGGTAACCCTTTCGGACAATCCCGCTGACCCGGCAGTCTTCGGCCCTGACGGGCCCCTTCGGTTGATGCTGACATCTCTTTGAGGCGCGCGTGGAACACGTACGCGCCGTCCGGCACGGGCCTGGTCCTGTTTGGACGGTGAGCTACCCATTACTCTCCGCCCGCAGGCCCACGCCTACGGTGCCCGGGTGTCGTCGCGCGGATCCCGACGCCCGGAGCGTCTCCCGCGGCGGCTGCGACGGGAGGCTCTCTCCCTCAGCCATCCCGCCGCCTCCTTCGCTAGCATGACTGCTTCGCAGAAGGAAGCGGCTGCCTCCCACTCCCTCTCGCCCCAGACAATGGCTTGAACCAGGGCCGGACGCGAGCCCCCCCGGTGGGTTCCCGCATTGTCGAGGCGGGGGGGCTCAGTAGCCGTGGCTTGGACACCCACGGTGAAGCGAAGAGGAACCCGAGGAGGGGCCGCTCGTCAGGGCTTTTGCTGCCAAGCCAACGACGTAGCGGCCAAAAGTAGGTTGCGGTGCCGCTTGGGCGGCATCGCAACTGAGGCGGGCCGCGATGTCGTATCGGGGGCATCGCGGCTGAGGGTTGAAGGCCGCGGCGGGAGAGGAGTGCCGGTATTACGGTGCGCCGCTCTCCCTACCTTCCGCGGCCTTGACGGGGTCGCCACCGTAAGATGGCGGACGCGGTGGGGCTGCAGGGGAAGAGGAGTGTCGGTATTGCGTTGGCCGCTCTCCCTATCCTCTGCAGCCGAAAATTGGCAGGCGGCGGGGCCAATGTCCTGACCCATCACAGGGGGACCAAGGGTGCCCAGACACGGGGTCGTCTGGCGCCCATTGCTGGTTTGGTCCCTGGGGTGTTCACGGCGTGCTATGTGTTCTAGTGCGCCGGTGATGGGGAGTACTCCCCAGAGGAGGGTCCGGCAACGGACAGCCGCGGCGGGTTCACGGATGAGTGCTAACGCGAGCCCGTGTTCCCGCCGTAAGCGGCAGAGGAGGACACCGTGGAGTTTTAGTGGGTTAGAGTCCCACATAACTGCACTATCTCCCCGTGGTAGTGCAGTATGCATGAGCATTTCTCCACGATAAAAAAAAGGGCCGGACGCGAGAGGTCGCCGCCGCTGCCGATCGCCTCTACGAGGACACGGCGGTGCTCCGCCCAAGCCGGGATGATCTCCACCGTGTCCTCTGGGCGATCCTGGCAATGGTGACACCCGGGCGTTTCCTCCCGCCTGATGATGTGCAGGAACCTCCCGCAACATCCGTGTCCGGTGAGGAACTGCGTCAGGCGATAGGTATAATAAGCGTGCCCTGCGCTAGTTTGCGACAGTCGCTCTTTCCATGCCACCATGAGATCGCGCCGGAGTTCCGTCCGCTCCGCCGCGATTTGCAGCGGAAGCGGAGTTTCCCCCCGGCGTAGTGCCTCCGCGCGCCACTCATACAGGCGCGCGAGGACTATCGCCTCCAGATCCCATGGCGGCAGTCCTGCAAGGAGGCTTGCCGCCTCGCCCGAGATCGTGCGGTACCCCCGCATGAGCCTAACGGCTACCACCTTCTGGGGCGCGTTCAAATAGTGGTCGACTCGCCGCTGCAGTGAACGCGCCCATACCGGGGCCCCGTATAGGGCTATGGACCGCACCACCCCCGCGTAAAGCCTCCGGTAGGAGGTGTTTGGCCCCCTCAGGTTGACAGGAGCCGCTTGAAGGCGGCCCCGGCCCGCTCCAGTTTGGGGGCCAAACGTCGAAAATGCTCGACGTAGTTCCACCGGCTGTCGAGGACGAGACCCAGGTATTTCATCGTCGTCTCGACGTCGATCTGAACCCCTCCTACCGTTAGTTGGGATCCCGATGGTAGCGTGTTCCGGGGCCCATAAAACGACGTGGTCTCGGACTTGTGCAAAGCCACCTCGAGACCCAACTACCGAATCTCCACGACTATTGCAGCCCCGCGTGTCATCGCGTCCCCCGTCGAGAGGGCTCTCACGCTCATGACGGCACCCACCGTCGAGCGCCCCTTGCGGAAGCCAAACTGACTGTCCGCAAGATCCGGCCCCGTCATCACCAGATCCCGACGAGGCGGCCCGCAATCACTCTCTCAAAGAGCTCGCCGAATTCGTCGAGCAGCACGATCGGCCGGTATGCGGACGGAGTCCGCAGGGCGCCCTGGCTTCTGAATGAGGACCAGCTTCCCCGTCTTCCAACGGAGTGGAAACTGGCCTCTCTCCATACATGCGCTTAAGAGCGCCTCGATCCAGTCGCGGCCCGAGAGCCCTCGAGGCCAGGACCCAAGCTTTACATTTAACCCCTCGGTTGCTATTTGAGATTGAAAATGCCAAAAATCGTAGGTAGGTACCTAATTGTTTTTATAACAGGTGTTTTAAGCATAATATTAAAAAAATAACAACTTTTAATTGAGTAGATACCTATAACATCCCGAACATGTTTTAACTACAAACTTGATATTAATATTGATTAAAAAAATATGTTTTTTTTTTTAATTACCAACGAGGAGATGTACCACCCTATATAAAAATATTCCTCGGCATCCATGGTGACCCCCTCAAAATCTTGGGTTGCGACCGCGCCTGCCATAAACAGCACCGAAAAATTATATGCTAGTACATACATAAAACATAATTGCACAAACAAAACCTTCGGTTTCTCCAAAGGTCACCGAAAAGCAGCCAGGCTACGGACGCTAGTAGATCTACATCGGGTCCGTGTAGGGCCCGGAAAAATCGTCCGTGAAGCTCCTTACTCTGCCATACTTCCATGCGATCATTAGTGTCAAGCACGACTGGTTTGCGCCAGTTTTCTTTAGCCAAGGAAAGCGGGGTGAGGCCCTTGTGCACTATGACCAAATCTCGATGTACCCTCACGTTGGTTTCTAGGATATATTCCCTGGATATCTATACTAATATTATAAAGCTGAAGAGTTTGTTTGTTTGGTTGAACTCGCTAATCTCTGGAACTACCACTCGGATTTGAAAATTCTTTTTGCATTTGATAGCCCAATTCTTGAGGAAGGCTTATATTTAACATCACGCTATGACCTTTAGGAGCCGAGCAAAAAGAAAAAAGTCAGAAAGAACGCTAAGCAAAAACGAAATAATAGCGCGGGCAGGCGATGCGATGCGACGGGGTGGGTCGGAGTAACAAGAAATTTCACGCGGACGAAGTCGCGGGCAGAAGCTAGTATAATATATTTATATTTATTAATAATATACATATTATTAACTAGCTGCGCCCCGCGGCTTCACCCGCGTAAATGTCGATCCCGTGGGAGTATCGGAATAACAGTAGCCTGTATGTTAATCCTGGGTGTCAGCTACCTCCACACAAAATTTTATCAAAATTGGTCCGTTTGAGCTTTGAGCGTGAAGAAGTAACAAACATTTATAAACACACACACACACACAGACTCACTCACAAACTATAATATTAGTGTGATTATTTCCTTTATTGAACTAAATATGAACATATAAATTATATTTTTCAATATTAATATAAAAAGAAATATAAAACATTTAAAATATTTAAAAAAAAAATTGTGGAGAGGAACCTCCTAACAATGCGGGCCGTGTCCAGAGGTACCGCTCTCTGAATCAAGCCCTTGATCCAGCTGCCCAACGAGAGCCTCCTTAGATAGATAAAACGTTTATTCAGTGCAACAAAAGACACAATACAGGTATTAAAAACATCAAAAAAGGTGAAAAAAAAACAAAGATTAAAAAGATAAATTGAACCATAGACACCTAGCTCATAAACATCTAGTAACGGTCGATCACTACTGGGCGGTGTGTCTCATGGTTGCACCAAATGGGAGTCCAGCTCAGCATATGCCAGGTACAATACCTGACGCTGGTATTCTGCTGCATCCCGTTAGTGACACACAGATGTCGAGAAGACACATCTGAGTTTCAACAAAATGGTACCTACATAGTGCGGCGCGTATATTATAAAGGTGGTAAGTACCCACAGTCCTTAGTTGTTGGTCGAAGCTCTTGGCTATTAAACCATTGGCTGTCACGACTATCGGCACAATGATCGCTGAGTCCACATCCCATATGTCGACAACCTCGCGAGCCAATTCAAGATACTTGATCTGTTGATCTTTCTCGGCTTTCACGAGGTTCTCATCATGCGGGACGGTTATCTCAACAATCATTGCGAGCCGCTCTGATCGATCCACCACCACTATATCAGGCTTATTGGCAACAATGGTCCTGTCAGTGATGATGGATCGATTCCAGTACAGTGTGATATTACCATTTTCGAGAACTGAGTCGGGCACATACCTGTAGTACGGCACCTCCGATTCCACAAGGCTGTATTTCAAAGCAAGCTGCTGATGGATTATCCTGGCTACAAGGTTGTGTCTATGCAAGTACTCTCCGTTAGCCAGACGAGAACACCCGGAGATGATATGCCTGATTGATTCCCCCGGCCGGTGACATGCCCGACAGATGTCAACCGTGCCGTCTTTCACAATAAAATAATTAGTGTGATTGTAAGGGCAAGCCCAAACATATAATGTTGAATGTTATTAAAGTAAATGTTATGTTGAATGTTAATGAAATAAATGTTAATGTTCGAGAAATATTTAATGAGAAATAAGAATAAAACTTAATAAAAATGTTATAAATTAAAGTTAATAAAAAATGTTATAAATTGCTTGATGTTGCGCGAGCTCGATATAAAACCGAAGACTGGCGTACTTGCGTACGTGACGACACCACATTTATTATTTAACAATATTTGCAGTATTTTTAACTGGGCCAAAGTACAATGTGCGGTTGCTGACCGTACAGTGATCATTATTATTACTACAATACAATTTCAATCTTTATTAATTAACTATTATAGATTCATATTTTATTTTCATAATTATATAATAATAGGCTAGTAATAACCTCGGCTTTGTTTTTTTATATATGTACCTAAATACCTATTTGTACATACGTTATATTATGGCAGGATAATATGCTGGCACCAATATCACATCACACACACACACACACATCGCACATCGCTGGCACATCTATTGTACATACATATTTTTCTGTTCTGACTATTTCGTATCTGTTTATATATGTGTGTACATAAATAGTAAAATAAATAAATAAATAAAAATACTATATTTTTTTGATTGGATTTTTTACGGTTTAAAAGATACAGCCCTGTGACAGACGAACGGGCAGCGGAGCCTTAACAAAAAACTGTAGGTACATAATTGACTCATGGACGAATTTGTTTTCTACACCTAATTCGTTTATCGTAGTCCTTCTCTTCCTTCGTCCGTTTATTGTACTCAATGACCAATGTTGCGTTCTGTGGTGACAGGAGGTGGACGAGGAGAACTCTGAGACAGAGGTGCAGTGTGAGGAGCGCAAGCGGCGGCCCGACGTGCTGGAGGAGCGGCTCGGCCGGCAGTTCGCGGAGTTCCGACGCAGGCGCGCGCGACGGGACCTGCTGCGCGAGCGCGAGCCCGAGTCGCCGCCGCCGCCCGCGCCCGCGCCGCACGCGCAGCTGGGGCGCGCCGGCAGCGAGCCCGCCGCGCTGCACCGCGACGCCGACGACACGTGAGCGCGCGACGGGACCAGCTGCGCGAGCGCGAGCTCGAGTCGCCGCCGCCGCCCGCGCCGGCATCGAGCCCGCCGCGCTGCACCGCGACGCCGACGACACGTGAGCGCGCGACGGGACCAGCTGCGCGAGCGCGAGCTCGAGTCGCCGCCGCCGCCCGCGCCGGCATCGAGCCCGCCGCGCTGCACCGCGACGCCGACGACACGTGAGCGCGCGACGGGACCAGCTGCGCGAGCGCGAGCTCGAGTCGCCGCCGCCGCCCGCGCCGGCATCGAGCCCGCCGCGCTGCACCGCGACGCCGACGACACGTGAGCGCGCGACGGGACCAGCTGCGCGAGCGCGAGCTCGAGTCGCCGCCGCCGCCCGCGCCGGCATCGAGCCCGCCGCGCTGCACCGCGACGCCGAAGACACGTGAGCGCACGCGGCTTCTTGGATACGATGCACTGACTCGCCTGACGCCTGAAACCGTCCATTGTTGCGGATGGTATATGACCACTTGGCCGCCAGACGGTAGTCACGTCACGAATCAACTTTTATTATATATTTTTTTGCGGGATCGTATAAATTAATATTTACGTCATGTAGTACAGCTGTTAAATTAATACCTAACTTATCGATCAACAGTCTTCATTAGATGTATTTATTTCAGAGGTATTTAACATTATTTTTGAAGTGAAAACTTTTTGATGTGAAACATCTATAGCCGCACGTAAAACAAATTTCTGGCGTGGCGACGCATGCCGTGGCGACGCGTCGCCACGCTATATGATGGTGTATATATACAGTCACAGTCTTGTGTACTGTGTGGCGACGCGTCGCCATGCGCAATCGACTGCGATTCTCTTCCCACTCGATCCGGCGTTAAGCTATCTCTCTCTCGCCACACAGCTCGGATACCTAAGTGTATACTCCATAGTGTTGTTTACTGCGGTACACATACCTAACCTGTGTTTTACTTGAAAACAAATTATTTTTAATAATAAAATATGTCTGACAGTGATAATTTAGAGAGTGACAGTGATCAGCCTCTTGCAAAGAAAGCAAAATCACACTATGACACACTATCAAGTCATCAGTAAGTTAATTATATTTTTATTTTTCAATCACATTACTTTTACAAAATAATGTCGATGTTTCACATCTGCCAGGCGTCCCGTGACGGCTCACTTTTTTTGTTTATAGCATCGTTGTGATTTGAAATTTTATGAAACGAAAATGCAACAGTAACATGAGACATATAATAAGATTTTATAACATATTTGCTCGTAAAGGGTCTCTTATTTCACCAATTTCAATATCGTAATGTATCTCATTACGCACTTGTGCGGTAATGTAAAGTAAATCGCACGGTTTATCAAGATGCTCCGTCAAAACGAACGGTACTTTTTTAAATCTTAGCAAAGAGTTTTTATTTCAGAAAAGATGTCAACATTTTATGAATAAAATTAACTTTGGGAGATAAACTATAATAAATAAACATTTAATTCTTTAATTTAATTAATTTTGACAATAAATTCAACCATTAATATCTGTAACAAAAACAAAAATATTAATTTACTTTATTAATAATACTGGCTGTTTTGTGCCTATGCCTGAAAAAAAAAAAGCGCGAACGCGCGCGCATCGCTTATCTGTTAAGAAGTAAAAATTATTCCGCGCGGTTTTTCTTTTCGCTGTAGGTACTGTTTTTTATTTGAAAATGTCGTCAAGTAATGATGAATTTATTAATTCCACACCGCCAGAAGTCTCAGAGGCAGTGAAAAAGGCTACTCTAAGCCTCGCCCGAAAAATCGACCGATAGATACTTACAAGCGTATCAAAATTTCATCATTATGGAAAACAAGCAAATATGCAAGTTCAGTCCGAGTTTTATTTATTTCCTCGCAAATATGTTATAAAACGTCGTATGACATACGTGCGCTTTGAAAATTACAGCCTCTGCTTTCTTTTAGCCCTCGCCTACGGCTCGGGCAAGCAATATCGCCTCGGCTGTAATTTTCAACTTACCGCACTTATATCATAATGTACTATTACGTGGGAGAAAATGAGATAGGAATCATTATACAGTGCTTTTGTTTTTTATTAGTACAAATGACATCACATTTAATAGATGTGTGGATGTGGACGTGGACGTGTACGTGGACGTGCACGTGGACGTAGACGTGCACGTGGACGTGAACGTGCACGTGGACGTGGACGTGGATGGATGGATGATGTATGTATGTATGTTCTTTAGCATCGTTGTGATTTGAAAGTTTATGAAACGAAAAAGCGACAGTAAAAAGAGACATGTAAATTCATAAGAGAGGGAGAAAATTAGATAGGAAGCATTCTCGTAACCTGTGTGGCACCGCACCGACTGGACCCAACATGTGCTGCGCCCTGCTGTGCCTACGACGCAGCTGTACCTTTCGCGTCTGCATCACTCCACGACAACTGAGGAAGTCGTGCAGTATTTGAAGGTGAAGACCAACTGGACTCTGAGGGTCGAAAGGTTGGAATCGCGCCACAATATCAAATTTAAGTCATTCGTGGTACGTGTTCCAACCCAACATCTACAGACCTGTCTGAAAGAGGACTTTTGGCCGAAAGGTGTCGTATATCGACGTTTCCGAGGACGGTTACGCGACACCACGCAGCGAAACATGACGCCGACAACGTTACGTGTATAATCATAGTTTTAAGTTTCTTTAATATGTATTAGTTTATTATTGTATAAGATTATTTTGTGTATTTTTTCTATGGGCCTTAGTTGCCTGATAATAAAATGATTATTATTTTCCTTTATTTGACTAAATACATATAAATTATATTTTTAAATATTAATATAAAAAGAAATATAAAAACATTTAAAAATATGAAAAATAGTAGCCCACCGGTATCGGGAACAGGGTCCATGCTACCGGCGGTCAGGGCTCCAGAGAGAGGAACCTCCTAACAATGCGGGCCGTGTCCAGAAGTACCGCTTTCTGAATCAAGCCCTTGATCCAGCTGCCCAACGAGAGCCTCCTTAGCTGTTGGTCGAGGCTCTTGGCTATTAAACCATTGGCTGTCACGACTATCGGCACAATGATCGCTGAATCCACATTCCACATGTCGACAACCTCGCGAGCCAAGTCAAGATACTTAATCTGTTTATCTTTCTCGGCTTTCACGAGGTTCTCATCATGCGGGACGGTTATGTCAACAATCATTGCGCGCCGCTCTGATCGATCCACCACCACTATTCAGGCTTATTGGCAACAATAGTCCTGTCAGTGATGATGGATCGATCCCAGTACAATGTGATATTACCATTTTCGAGAACCGGGTCGGGCACATACCTGTAGTACGGCACCTCTGATTCCACAAGGTTGTATTTCAGAGCAAGTTGCTGATGTATTATCCTGGCTACAAGGTTGTGTCGATGCAAGTACTCTCCATTAGCTAGACGAGAACACCCGGAGATAATATGCCTGATTGATTCTCCCGGCCGGTGGCATGCCCGACAGATGTCAACTGTGCCGTCTTTCACAATAAATCTCCGGTAATTGTTCGTCATCATAACTTCGTCCATAATTGCACAGACAAAACCTTCGGTTTCTCCAAAGAGGTCACCGAAACGCAGCCAGGCTACGGACGCTAGTAGATCGACATCGGGTCCATGTAGGGCCCGGAAAAAGCGTCCGTGGAGCTCCTTACTCTGCCATACCTCCATGCGATCTTTAGTGTCAAGCACTACTGGCTTGCGCCAGTTCTCTTTAGCCAAGGAGAGCGGGGTGAGGCCCTTGTCCACGGCAACTGCATCTCGATGCATCCCCACGTCAGTTTCTAGGAAGTATTCCCTGAGACTGCATATCTCGCGATTGTGGAGGGTCTTAGCATTTAAAAACCCTCGACCTCCACACTATCGCGGGATATACAGCCTCATTACTGACGACCGTGGGTGATGCATTCGATTTGCAGTCAGCAGCGTACGGACCCTCCTATCCAGGGCGTCGAGTTCAGTCTGAGTCCATTTGAGTATGCCGAAAGAGTACATCAAAACCGGCATGACCCAACCGTTGAAGGCGCGCACCTTGTTTCCACCTGATAGAAGACT
Organism: Luperina nickerlii; assembly: GCA_963855955.1. NCBI lineage: Eukaryota > Metazoa > Arthropoda > Insecta > Lepidoptera > Noctuidae > Luperina > Luperina nickerlii. The sequence continues at coordinate 24,292,098 of OY979671.1, forward strand.
ATTAAGTACTTTTTTCAGGCGGCCAAAGAAGCGCTCCTTCAACGATTGCTTCATGTCAGTAACATTGATGCCTAACGCTTCCGACATACCCAAATACTTATAGGTTTCGGATGCGGAGAGGGCTCTAAGGTTTGTGGAATCCGAGAGTTGGGTTTCCACGGATTCAACAATCTCCCCTCGCTTTACATGCATGACCGCACATTTATCCACACCAAATTCCATCCTGATGGCGCTACTGAAAGTTTGAGTTACTTTCAGTAGCTCCATCAGTTGCAAATTGTTGGGGGCAAAGAGTTTTAGGTCATCCATGTAGAGGAGGTGCGATATAACCTGACCACCTCTCCTCAGCCGATAGCCTAGACCTGAATCCTCCAGTAGTGTGCTTAAAGGATTCAAGGCTAAGCAGAACCAAAGCGGACTCAAACTATCACCCTGAAATATGCCTCGCTCAATCCTTATCGGTTCGCTATTCCTCTGAATATTTCGACATCCTGGATAGCGAAGGACCGTCCTCCATTGCCCCATACATGACATCAGGAAGGTGCGCAGGGTTGCATCTACTTTGTACAACTCCAACACCCTCATGAGCCATGTATGCGGCACCGAGTCATAGGCCTTCTTATAGTCTATCCAACATGTCGACAGATCCTTTCGGGAACGACGAACCTGTTGGCTAATGGCCATATCAATGAGGAGTAGCTCCTTAGTATCTCGGGACCCGTTCCTGCATCCATTTTGAGAGGCAGACATAATGGAGTTGGTGTTTATATGTTTGTCAATTTTAGCTCTCAAAATGGATGTAAGAACCTTATAGACCGTCGGTAAACACGTGATCGGTCTATAATTTTTGGGTTCCGCGGTGCTACCTGATTTATGGAGCAGGTGGGTAATTGCTGTCGTTAGGAACTGGGGTAGCGAACCAGACTCCAAAGCAGTCTGGAACTGAGATGCCAAGCGAGCGTGTGACCTTGAGAACCACTTGATCCAAAAGTTATGCAGTCCATATTGATTATTATTATTATTATAGTGTTTTTGAAGGTTTCACTTTCTTCTACCACGTGTGAATTGCACACATGCTGTTTTTTTTTTTTATTAGTAGGTAGCTAAGAAGCACTCTAACATTTATATATTATAGACCGATGCGTTGCAAACTTTTTTATTAAATTAGCAATAGTACTTGGTGTTGATTGCTCGGCTCTTATTCTCATGCAGTAGGTATGCACTGACCACTAGACCATGTAAGAGGCGGCGCGCGCCTCGCGGTGTGCCAAAGGGCGCCATTATTGAAACGGATAAATGTGGGAGTAAAATTAAACACGTAATGAGACAGTTCTCGTATAATTATTGTACAATAAAATAAATAGCACTCTCAACCATGCGTCTGTCAGACACATTAATAAATAGACACGACTATGTAACTATGTATGTACACGAGCTAACACTATGTTCTCAATATTAACCAATATATATTATTACAAAAGTTTAACAAGTATACTTACTGACTATACAAGGTACCATTATAGTACGATGTCGAGTATCTCGTTGCATTTATGCATATTAACAATCATACGAAGTTACGAACATACAAGTCATCACAGCCCCGGATCTAAGGGGGGGCAAACCGGGGCGCTTGCCCCGGGCGGCAGTTTCGTGGGGGCGCCAAATCCTTTAGACAAGAATTCGAAATATCGAACAAATGAAGCCTCTTTTCCTACAATCTCATAGGTTTTTAACAAGTAATCGAATTTAATATAATATGTTTGAAAAACAAACTTTTTTATTTCCATACGCCCAGTTAGTTTTTGAACACATACTAAGAGATTTATGAACGCATCATAATAGATCAAGTAAATTTTTGAACGCGTGCGTAGTGTCCGTGATCTTTCTGCCAAGGGGAATCCCCGTCACATATCTATATGAGCCGAGCCGAACAAATTCAAACAGTTGAACGTCGTCGTCAAGTGACAACACTGTTTGTTTATGTGGTTGATTGCGTTTGCGAGTAATCAGCGTTAATAAAATAAGTAATTTATTAGTGAAATCACATATTATCGTAGTGGAAATCAACAATTTGCAAGTTTTTCTCAAACACTGAAGGGAGGGGGCGCCACTATCAAGGTTTTGCCCCGGTTCGAAAAAATCATAGATCCGGGGCTGAGTCATCATTCTCAAACTGTTATCTCGATTAAGTAATTAATATACTTACATATTATAACACAGCATCGTTTGTCCAGTAAATGTTTCCTTGTTCCACTTATCTACAGATATTTGTGGGTAGGATTGAGTAGGTTCGGGAGCTGACTTGAAAGTCAAATTGGTTCATTCTTATCAAAGTATTTAGTATTTGGGCGTGTACGGCGTAACTTGTACGTCAATAATAGATCGACATGGAATACTTAAGTAGTTGGCACTGGTTGACTGTCTCACTATTCACTACGCTACGGTAACGCGTAACAACATACAAAACCTAATACTTAACTGTAGTTTGTTCTTACTGTGTATTCATAATTTATTATTATCATGGGTATATACTTATTATAGTGCGGGCGGCAACAATATCTGTACACCTTGTGTTACTAGCTAGCCGTACCCGGTACGGTGGTATACTTCAACTGTAAATATAATTGTAGCAATATAATCGACTCGTAAATACTCTTATGTCAACATTTTCCTAAATAAATAATTATTTTGTCATAATACTTTATTTGTCAGGCTCGACGCCTACGTGTGTCGTGTGGCGCCTCCCTAATACTGTACAAAATATTCATTATCTCTATTATAGCACATCATCCATTTATTTGTCTGGAGCGTGTATGAGGGGGGGGGGGGGTGCGCGGGCTAGCGGACGGTGCGGAGTCAGTCTTGTGAGGCGGCGCGCGCCTCCTCGTCCGGCTGCGGCTCCGCCTCCGCCGCCGACGGGATCGTGTGCAGGTGCCGCGGGGCCAGCGCCGGCGAGCCGGGCGGCTCGTCCACGGCGGGCTGGCGCGTGAGGCGGGGCCGCGCGGGCCCCGCGCCCCCGGGCCCCGCGCCCGCGGGCCCCGCGCCTGCCGCCGCGCTGCCGCCCGAGCGCGACGTGCGCCACGTGCCCGTCGACGCCGTCGCGTTTGAGCCTGACGAGTCGTTGCGGGACGACGACAGGTTGGAGTCCTGCGACGTCTTGCGAGCCACCAGCCAAGACGCGGCGCGGCGCGGCGGCGGCGGCGGCCGCCCGTACGTGCGCCACGAGTCCGAGCGCGACGACGAGAACTCCACCGACGAGGACACCGAGCCCGCACGCGCCGGAGCCGCGGCCGCGGCCCGGGGCGCGGGCGCGGGCGCGGGCGCGGAGCGGCGGCCGCACGCGCGCAGCCAGCGCACGAGGCGCTCGCGGCGCGCCGGCTCGCGCGGGCCGGCGCCGGCGCCGGGCAGCAGGCGGCGGCAGGCGCAGGCGGCGCCGTGCTGGCCGCGCGACGAGCGCTCCGCCAGGCTGTTGGTGTTGGCGGGCGTCTGCCGGTTGCTGAAGTTGGACGAGTGCCGGCAGCGCCCGATGCCGCGCGTTACGCGCGACTCCTCGATAGCCTTGCACACGAGCGTGCAATCCTTCTTGAACTGCTTGGTGAGAATGGCATACAGGAAGGGGTTGCAGCAGGAGTTGAGCGGCAGCACGAACACCGTGAACACCTTGGCCTCCTCCAGCGACACGAGCTGCGCGCCGAACGCCGCCGTGAGCGCGAAGAAGGCGATGGGCGACCAGCACAGGAAGTCCGTGAACACTAGCAGCGCCATGCGCTTGGCGATGCGCGAGTCGTTGGAGTTCCAGGCCTGCGAGCCGCGGATGGCGCAGTACATCTTGAGGTAGCAGCCCAACAGTACCAGGAAGGCCACGCCGTTGATGACCAGCAGTGTGACCACGTAGCCGAGCGCCACAGGCGTGGCCGTCTCGAAGGGCAGGCACACGGCGAACTTGCGGTAGTCGGACACGCCCAAGAGCGGCAGCGCGGCCGCCGCCAGAGAGAAGGCCCAGCCAGCCGCCATCACCACCGCCGCGTGACGCAGCGACAAGCGCTTGTTGAGGTGCATGGCATGCGTGATAGCGTAGTTGCGCTCCAGCGTGATTACGGCCAGCGTGAACACGGACAGCTCGGAGGACAGCACGCCAAGGAATCCGGCCAGCTTGCAGCCGCCAGACATCTGCCACGCGATGGCGTGCACGCGGAATTCACCCAGCGTGCCCGCGTCCACAACCGCCAGGAAACCTGTACATGTATATTGTAAACCCGATCATGTATTGGGCATCCGAGATGATCCAATAACTCAGCCTATGATACGAATAACACATACCTAATGACATAACACCCTATGATTCAGGTACATACAAGTGGATCACTACAGCAACTACCACTTGGTCATCGTATACCACCAGATACTGAATCCTGTTGGTATTGTTAGTGTAATAATCAATCTCTTAAAACACGGCAAGTTATTGGACCCACGTTTTTAGAGTCACTTACGTGACACAACTATTGAATGAGTAGATTAAATAAATATTAAACTCAACACCCAATGCAAGGCGATAGTCACCCAAGTAGATGCCCATGAAGAAGTCGGCGGCGGCAAGGTTGGTGACGAGGAAGCGCGGCACGTCGATGCGGCTACGGCTGCAGACCAGCACGAACACCACCGTGCCGTTGCCGAGCAGCGCCAGCAGGAACACCGCCCACACGCCGCAGCGCAACGTCCACCAATCGAACAGGTCCACGCACGGCAGGAACGGGCCTGAGCACACAGGGCACCAGGTAACACGAGGCTTAACGAGACTTCCTTTATGCCAACTTTGGCACAAAACAATATAATTATGTGTGACTCACCTGGCAGCGGCAAACACTGCACCTTACGCGGCGCGTCGGGGCGCAGGTCGCGCTCGCCCAGCTCCACGGCACCCGCGCCCGCCCAGCCCTCCAGCATCGCCTGCAGCCCCGCGCCCCCGGTCCCCGCGCCGCTCAGCTCAGACACGTTGACTGGCAACATGAACCGCTAGGTATAATATATTACAAACGACTTCATACACTCAGCAACAGTTGACAAATAGAGTTTGACCTCGATGAGCGAAGTTCATCAGTCAGGTAACAGGAAGGTACGTACAGTAGTGCGCCCAAATGTCGGTGGTGTTGGCCCAGGCGGCGGGGTCGATGTGCTGCGGCGGCAGGATCACCAGGTCGGACGGCGACTCGGCCGCCGGCTCCTCCTCCTGCTCCTCCATGAGCGGCATGAACTCGCAGCAGTGGTACGCGTACGACAGCACCAGCGTCTGCACACGTCCGCGTTTATTATTGCCTTCTCTAATGTTGTTTGTTTAGTACTACCACTATTGTTCTTCGATCACACTCTCTGGAGAAACATCAATTATAATTTTGTTTGGATGACAGTTTCCAGCAAAAGAAAAAGTAGTTTACGAACTGTCAACTGACGAAGGAGTGGAGCTTTTGTATAATATTATTATTTGTGGCGACGATTGTAATATTGTTCACACGATCAAAGCAGCCAATGTCATCGGAGCCGATAACGGACACGGATAACATAACGATAATGAATTGGGATGCGTGCGAACTGGTTCACACCAACAGATGTTTGTCAAGCAATAACGTAGCCGGTCGCGAGGGAAACTCGATACATTTCGACATCCGTAGTAAACAAGGATATACTATGTGACCGCGAGGCGTCGAGGGGACAAGGGCGAGCGTAGGTATGAGTGTACCAATGACATCGCAAGACCTTCATCAACATAAAGTTGGTACTCATCGAGCCTCGCTTCCGGACGATGTTGCAGAAGGAAAACAATTGCTTTTAATGAATTGTGAACGTGTCTTGAATCCGTACTATTCCGTACGCGGCAGTGAAGAAAACTACTTGCGCGCTTGTCTTTCGATGTCTGTGTTACTTGTGATACTGGCGCAGACAGAGCGGAGAGTCTTCGAGATAAGAGAGGAAGTAATCGCTGTAGATACACATCGGACACACAGTAATCTCACGTACTTTAGTCACAAACGATTGAGGTCGTTGATAAGCTTCTGATAAGGTTCGTTGCTTAGCTCTAATGTCTGGAGGTGATCTAGCGCGGCGCTGGCACCGTGACGGTACCTGTATCCGGGGCAGCACGTCGGGCGGGTGGAAGTGGCGCAGGTTGGGGTTGTTGTGCGCCTTCAGGTGCAGCAGGCGCTGCAGCCCCGCGCCCGGCAGCCACGAGAACACGTTGTTACCCACGTTCCTATGGCACGCAGACATCATTCTATACTCCATGTTTATTTACATTCCACAATGAGAACAGGTGGTAGGTTTTGCAAACACGTGATCATTGTGGACCTTAGCTGTCCGGCACAGTGAAGTGGAAGAGGGCTTTAATTCATAAAATAATATGTAATTTAAAATTAGTCATATAGATATTCATTGATGTTAAAATAGCATTTAGATAATAGACATTGTTTTAATTTATTTTTGAATATATTTAATTTTTGTTAATTTTTCATGAGGTGCAAATCAGTTCAAGAAATCGTTATTGTGGATCGTAGTTATCGTGCTGAAAACGCTTTTGTGGCCAAGTCCTCACTGCACCGATATCATATTCAGTGTTTAAACCACACTGTGGATACGATACTATGATGTGATGCGATGGCTATGAATACGATACTATGATGTGATGCGATGGCTCATCTGCCTAACCTTTTGCCAACTATGCCGGGGTCAGTGGCGAAACTATAGGGTGGCATTGGGGCAAAATGCCACGGGCCCCCAGCCAGAGGATGCCCCCGGCCCGAGAAGGTCGTGAGCACAGGACGAGCCTAACATAAGTTTATAAATTCAAACTTTTTTGAAAATGTGCTACAAAGGACATCATTCAGGTTTCGAACATTTTGTACGTACCCAAAAATTTATTTAAAGTAGCCATTTCCGCTGAGGGCAAAGTGCGATCTTCTTTGATGTTGTGTTATCATCACCCTTTTTGTCATCTATACTCCCATCAAAAAAGTGAAGTTAAAACGCCCATTTGCACCATTGATGACAACTAGAACACAGATGGCAATGCGACGTTGTAAGGACTAGATGTAATCAGGCGATATGCAATGCTAAACGCCGCCACATTCTAGATACCATCAATTGTTCGTCTTCTGCCGATATTTGGAAATTTCTTGGAACTCTTGGTATGGGCAAACCGCGACATTTAGACCTCCTTAATTTAATTGACTTGGACAATTTCAACCATAATTTCTCCCCTGTTGCTACAACGGATCGTCTAACCAAGCAACAAACTCTGTCCAATTTATGGTTTAACGCGTCCTCCTATTAATCCTTTCAGTTTCATACCAATTGAAACGGGAAAGATCAAAAAGATCATTGTATCTATTCAATCAAAAGCGGTGGGATGTGACACTATCACCCGTGCCGTGGTATGATCATAACTATTCTGGGTGATCTCCTACCCATGATTACTCACATGGTAAAAAAATCCCTATACACTGGAATATTCCATTCCCTGTGGCTCAAAGCCTATGTTCGTCCACTACCTAAGGTTTCTAATCCCTCTCTTCCTACCCACTTCCTGACTTCCACCCCATTTATATCCTTTCCTTCCCATCCTAAGTGCTCCAGCTCTGCGTTCACAAACAATTCTCCAATTTTCTTCATCGTAACTCACTCATAGGAAAGAAGGCTACTCTTCAATCTGGGTTCAGGCCCATACACACACAGTACTGTTTCCACCGTCCTAAAGGCGCTATCAGGGCAGGTTATTGCAATAGTATTGGCCGATTTCTTGAATGCCTTTAATACCGTCAGTCACGACATCCTGTTAGCCATTGTGGTTTATGTTATGATCTCTCCCGAGGCAATGCAATGGATCTCCTCTTACCTACAGAAACGACAGCAGTCCGTTCATGTTGGGGATTCTTCATGCTGGTATGATTTGGAAAGTAGCGTTCCTCAAGGCGGTATTCTTTCTCCTCTTCTGTTTTAAATTTTTAGTAATATTATAACTTCCGAACTTCAGTGTGCTTATCATCTGTGTGCAGATGATTTGCAATTATACTGTCAAGGGAGGGTTGAAGAAATACCTGAAGCCGTCGACAAATTAATAGGGACTTGAGAGTTATAAAAAACTGGTGTGATAGATTCCTAATAAGTGTGCGATCAATATAGGTAATTCTCGGAGTATGAGTAAGGTGGATGGATGATACAGCCTTGCTACCAGTTTTCTTCAATAGTGCGATCGTTCCATTTGTCCTAGGCTTGCACATTGATAGTTCTTTGAACTGGTGTGGTCAGCTAGAAAGTTACTGGAACGCTGCGGGCTCTGTACCGACTGAAAAATTAATTACCAATGAGTACAAAAACAATGCTTGTGCGGTTCTTAATTTTTCCTAACATCAATTATAATAATAATAATAATAAACATTTATTTCAGAAAAATATCCATATTGTAACACACACATATAAGATCAAAATAAAACAACACACACAAAATAAAAGCAGATAAAAAACACAAAACAAAAACAATAAGACAGTTACGCACATTAAGACCAGGAGGAAACTGTCCACTGCTCACAGTGCAGTATGCAAACGTATCCAGTGGCGCAGCAATGGAGAGTCCCACCTGTCCACGAACACGCCTATCATACTGTTGCTGCTGGACCTAACACGACTCAGCAGCGACGCACACTGCTTCCTTATAAGAGCATGAAACCCATCAGTGTGCGCTTCTGCGAACATAGTCGAAGCACTGCAGAATCGTGGCAGCCCCAGCAGCACCCTAAACGCGTTGTTGTATTGAACACGCAGAGCGCTGTATGAGCCAAGTGTGTAATTAACCCACAGGCTGCACGTGTAAAGTGTTTGGCAGTAAGACTTAAAAAGAGTCACTTTCACTTCATTACTGCTACGCGCGAACCTGCGGGCCAACATATTGCACCGGACAGCCAACGCCCTACGTGCCCTTTCCACATCCGCGTTATCTTTCAGGTCCTCGGAAACCCAGTGGCCCAGATACTTGAACTGAGCGACTCTGTTTAAGGGGGTACCAGCTAAGGTGACTGTAGGCACAGTCACATAATTTTTGCCCCGCCCCTTAAATACTAGGAGTTCACTTTTCTTTGTGTTGTATCTGAGCCCATGGGCCTCCGCATAGGACTCACAAATCCGTATCAGCTTACGTAAACCCCCAATCGATGGACTCAGCAGTACCATATCATCTGCGTAACTGATATTGTTGAGACAAACGCCGTCTATGTAGCACCCGACACTGGCACTGCTGAGTTCACCGACAAGTTGGTTAATGTACAGGTTGAAGAGCTTCGGTGAAGTCAGTCCACCCTGTCTCACCCCGCACTGCAACCTGTACACATCCGAGAAGGAGCCCGCCCATCTGACACAATTTTTCTGGTTGTTGTACCAATACCTAAAAATAGATATAACTTCCGGACTGCAATCTGTCTCACCTTCGAGCTTGCGCCATAGTTTGTCATATGACACCAGGTCGAAAGCTTTTGAGAGATCGAGAAAGCATGCAAAAACGGGTGTTTTCCGATCACTATAATACTGAACAGTCTGCTTAAGACACATGATAGCACTTTCCGTTGACAAACCAGATCGAAATCCAAATTGTGCGTCATGGAGCTTAATATGCCTGCCCAGTTGATGGTCAAGCAGACTGTCCAGTACTTTCGCAATGACCGTGGCTAATGAAATCGGTCTATAATTTAATAAATCCGAGGTATCACCGGTTTTATTTTTAGGAATTGGCACAACAACAGTGTACATCAGTCTATCAGGTAGGTACGAATGACTAATGCACAGATTAAAAAACATAGCCAACACCCTTGGCAAGTGAACTCCCGCATTTTGCAGATGCTCGATGCTGAGGCCATCGTGACCAGGAGATTTACCTCTTCTCATATTTCCAATAATGCCTGCCACATCCTTGGCTGAAAACCTGACTTTAAGATCTCCGACGGCTGACTCAACATCAGGCATCTGCGGTGCCGCACCCAAAAGCGAATCAACTTTAAAAAGCTGGTGAAAACGATTGGCAATTTCCCGTGGTTCATGCACGCCAGCTACACTCACAGGGTGACCAGGCCTCGGATTTAACTGATTTGTCTTTTTCCAAAAACCCTTAAAATCCTTCTTGCAGTGGTGGTCTGCAATTATGTCCATTTTAATTTTTTGCTCGTTATCCTGACACCACTTCAATTGGGACTTAAAAAACTTTCTGGATTCAGTCATGTTTTCGTAAACATATCCGACAGCAGGTTTTCCATTCAGCACCCACATCTGAAAGCAAAGCCTGGCCCTCACATGAGCATCCCTGACGTATCTGTTCCACCCGGTAATGCTACCTTTGTTACGTCTGTTTCTAACAAACGCTGAACATTTAGACGCATCTGTTAATATACATACTATTTCATCATACAATTTATCTAGACAACGTCTATGGTGTGTGTTGGAACACATTTTATCAGCACAACTACTCATTTCAGACGGAAAATCAACATTTTTCAATTTAACATGACACAGCCTATTGTATTCACAAATTTGGTTACGGTCCCTTTCACCCCATGTTACTTGATCACTGCTAATGTCAGTTTTAAACAGCACACTTTTAGGTTTTATTAATCCTAGATCGCACTCGAATTGTATAGGATAGTGGTCGGACCAGTAAATGTCATAAAGAACAGACGCACCGACAACAGCGTGCCGCGCGGCGCTAGTCACGACACAGTGATCAAGCCAGCGCCGCGATCCGTGTGCGTCACTCACAAAAGTGTACGTATCCGACGGCAATAGTTCTCTGTCGACGCACGACCACAACTGTTCGGCACAAAAGTGTTTTAGTTCAGTATCAAAAGGCTCACCTGGATGTGCGTTGAAATCACCCAATATAAACACTGATTCTACATTATTACTTTCAATAATGGCATTTATTTCACATAAACATTCGGTAAATTCTACTAAGTTATCTGTTACGTCAGTTGGCATATACACAGAAAGAACGATTATAGCACGATCAGTGAGTTCGAGTTTCACTGCTACCAGACGCACACTAGAGCATGGTATCTCTGTCACCGTGGGAAACGAACCTTTCCTCCATAATATGGCCACACCTCCATGCGGTCTACCTCGAAGTATGCCGGCAGAGGTATCCACAGCTGAGTTACCGACGAAACCAAAGTCGTTGTCTATGCTGCCCAGATATGCAACGTCGTGCGGTAGCAACCAAGTTTCTTGTAAGGCAATTACATCTGCCGTCTTACAAATTTGGCGTATACATTCAACCGAACGCGTCACACTTTTGCAGTTGTAACTTACTAACCTAGTTGTACTTATCATGATTTGGGTTAGCAACACTTTTCAGAGTATCCTCTCTGGCTTTTATTTGCCGATCGAAGTTTATAAAACGACGAAAAGCTATTCCTTCTGGCCAAAAATTTGATTCCATAAACATGTCCAACTTATATTTTGGAACAAAAACTTTATAAGCATTATAGTCTTTTTCCATTTTCATGTTCATTTTTTCTAAAGTGACGGTTGTATTACATTTATCTCTAATGTAGTTTACTATGTCACACATGGTCACTTCCTTCGCCACATTATAAATGTACATCGGGGTTTGTATATCAGCTGCTTTGAATTTAACTTCAGGGTCTATAACAGCCTTCCCTCTGTTTCCAATAAAACGATTCCTATGTTTTTTCCTTTGAACCTCAATCCACCCATTGTCATTTCGTTCCGGTTTCCATTGCCCCTCACGTACAATATCAGCAAAACATTTTTGGTTTTGTGTGACGACATGTTGTACATTCGGAACGCTCGTATGTCCCAACGCCTGCATAGATAAGCGAGGCGCTTGCGTCGGCGCGCACTCGGCTACGATCGTTGATGATCGGCCCGGTTGCTGCCGCTGATTGGCCGCCTCGTCGACCTCGCGCGTTGCTTCGGATCGGCTGCTCTGTTGTGCACGTATCGGTTGAGGTGTTTTACAACTACCTCCCTTACTCGATAAATTTGCGAACGGCGATTTGCACTGGTTCTCATCATCCAAACATATTATGGGTGGCAAACCGACAGGGCCACTGTTACTCTCTTCATATATAGTAACCCCTGAGGCACCTTGTATTGTGTTCACATTACACGGAAAATAATTAACCCTTGACGTATTTTTTAACGAATCAAGATCCAACTTAATCTGGCGTAACTGGTCAGCAGTGGCGTACTGTTCTCTTATCTGAGTAATTTCACTTTGCATCTTTAGTATGTCCTTTAATAACCTTGTCACATCGACATGGTCGAACAGTACAGGCGGTAGTTTTTGCAGGTCTCGAGCCACAAATATCGGAATTTCTTCTGGGTCCGTTTCTTTTAATAAACACAGAATATCATCAATATTGCGAAGCGTTTTACCGTCCCTCTTCCTTATTTTCTTCCGCTTTGCAGTCGAAATAGAATGGAAAAGCAGATCCTTAGCATTTTCAATATCCGACTCCGTAAACGCACTTTTACATATACGACTAATGCTTTCTTCATCCATAACGTCCATTTTATTGCAAATAAATGCAAGCACCTCATTTATAACAACATTGCAGGAGTTACACTTTACCACGTTAGAAGCCATTTTCCAAGGACACGACACTACCGATCGGCAAGCGCGTGCGTCGCGAACTGGCGCGAATTATGGTGATGTGTACAACTATGACCTGAATGCCGATGTCCTCGACAAACTTGACCGTCTCCTCAATGACTGTATACGATTTGTTTTCAATCTTCGTAAGTATGATCATCTGAAGGCCAATTCTCGTAACTTGAATTGTTCAAAATTTTGTCACATTTGCAGTCTCATCTCGGCGACAAAAAAATGTAGGGAAATCAAAGGTATTTTTGACGGATTGAGACTAGACTGTAAAAGTTCTTAAAATTACGTGAATTGCCGCTCTGCTATCTGCGCATCGGTCGCTTCTCATTTGCCGCTCTGCTATCTGCGCATCGGTCGCTTCTCATTTGCCGCTCTGCTATCTGCGCATAGGTTGCTTCTCATTTGCCGCTCTGCTATCTGCGCATAGGTCGCTTCTCATTTGCCCCTCTGCTATCTGCGCATAGGTCGCTTCTCATTTGCCCCTCTGCTATCTGCGCATAGGTCGCTTCTCATTTGCCCCTCTATCTGCGCATAGGTCGCTTCTCATTTGCCCCTCTGCTATCTGCGCATAGGTCGCTTCTCATTTGCCCCTCTTCTATCTGCGCATAGGTCGCTTCTCATTTGCCCCTCTGCTATCTGCGCATAGGTCGCTTCTCATTTGCCCCTCTGCTATCTGCGCATAGGTCGTTTCTCATTTGCCCCTCTGCTATCTGCGCATAGGTCGCTTCTCATTTGCCCCTCTGCTATCTGCGCATAGGTCGCTTCTCATTTGCACCTCTGCTATCTGCGCATAGGTCGCTTCTCATTTGCCCCTCTGCTATCTGCGCATAGGTCGCTTCTCATTTGCCCCTCTGCTATCTGCGCATAGGTCGTTTCTCATTTGCCCCTCTGCTATCTGCGCATAGGTTGCTTCTCATTTGCCCCTCTGCTATCTGCGCATAGGTCGCTTCTCATTTGCCCCTCTGCTACTGCGCATAGGTCGCTTCTAATTTGGTTTTCATACGCCAGAGCAGAGAGCAAAGGGCGCTGACCACCTTGTTTTATTTCTTGACTCTCCCACTTCTCTTAGTTATCTAGCCCTATCTAGCTACTTTCAGTACATTTACAATAAAAATATCCGTTCATCAAAAAATCGCCTTCTTCAATGAAATCAGGATGGCAACCAACCGATCATCCTTTATAAACTAAAAGTACACGAGCACATTCGTAAGAAGCTGGCGGTATCATCACAACGTTAATGTTTTCCTTTTGTTTGCTCAGCAGTAGCGCTTGCGACCACTAGACCAACGAAGCAGTCAGGTGTTAAATTTAGCAGGGGAAAATATGAAATATACGCGGTAAAACCCGTGGGAGAAGTGCTTATAAAAAAGAAAAACTATAACGTTAGTTGAGCATTGAGAGAGGGCCCCATCCCTTGAATTTGCCACGGGCTCCAAACGGTATAGTTACGTCACTGGCTGGGGTTGGCTTCAAGACTAACCGGATGTTTGTAAAAAGCTACTACTACATAAATAATGATGTGCCTACAAAGGCATATGAATGAGGCGTATAAATGAGGACTTCCTTGCACACCATTACATGCAACTGTGAGTACGTACAAGTCTTCCAGCTTGGAGACGGGCACGAAGGTCTCCATGTCGATGTGCTCGATCAGGTTGTCCTCCAGGTTCCTGCAACACAACGTGTTCAGTACTACTACTACTGTCGCAAAATGAGACCACCTCGCTCTCCCCCCTCCCCGGGAAGAGGCGAACTTTTATTATAACGTCAGATCTGGTACTACAATAATTAAATAGACGAGTTAAGCGTTGATTGTTTCAATACAGCTGAACGCCACACCACTTGAGAGCTGCTGAAACACAATCCACTCTGCTTTGTAAGGAATACTTACTCGATGACTTGCGACGAGAAAGCGCTCGCACAATATTTGACATCGCGCGCCGGATTGTTGTAGGGATTGTACAGAACAGTTATTTGTTGATTGTAAGGTTCAAACAAGTAGCTACCGCGAACCTTACATGCACATAGCATGTAAGGTTCGCGGTAGGTACTTGTTTCGTATGTGCATGTATGGTTAAACTAAACAAGTAGTTACCGCGAACCTTACAATCAACAAATAACTGTTCATTGTGTATGATGTACAAAAAGAACAGTCGTAGGTATTTAACAGATATTCAATAAAAATAATTACATGTAATGAGGAATTTATGTTCATCCTAGTATTGTCGGGCCTCATCGTTGAGATGGGAAGATTGCCTGCTTCATTGAACAAAAGCGGGAAAACAAAATGAATGAATTATTCATTAAAGTTAGCCTGCCACTCGATTATCATCAGATTTATTAATGGAAATATGTAAGTAAGCCACTCGGAGGTTCGCTTTGTTGCGGGGCGCAAGCCGGATTGCCGGAGTGCGGCAGCCTCTGTGCTCCCGAGGTTAGGCGCGCCGCCGCCGGCTCAGCAGGCGCGAAACGGGAGCGGTGCCGGCGCGGCGCGACACGGAGCGATGCCGGCGCGATAAGTGCCCTACAGTGGCGCTGTAGCGGGGCACATAAAGCGACAGATCGACTTCCTTTTACGACCCCATAACATACCGCTAGATGAACTGACTCACCTGATCGTAATATGCAGATAGCCGCTGTTCGCTCTTGCGCTATTTTATATATCCTCACGAAACATTGTGGCGACGCGACACAGCCTCAACGATGGCGTAATATATACACGAGTATAGATATCCGGGGAAAAATGGCGGTAATCCGGACAGGGGTGGGACCTGCGCGATATAGCGATAAGCGGAAACGTTATAAGCTTCTGCCCGCGACTTCGTCCGCGTGTTTCTTTTTCCCCGACCCACCCCGTCGCATCGCATCGCCTACCCGCGCTATTACTTCGTATTTGCTTAGCGTTCTTTTTGACTAATATAGCCTGCCTCAAGAATTCGGCGACCAAATGCAAAAAAAAAACATTCAAATCCGACTGGTAATTCCAGATATTGGCGCGTTCGAACAAACAAATCTTCAAAGCTTTATTAATCTTCAAAGCTTTATTATTAATAGATATCTAATTCATAGATTGTTTGTAGATACATTTCTTTTAGAATGTTAGTAATATTTGAGTCAGCAGCGTATCCATTGCATAATGCATTACGTCTAGGTACGATTTTGTACTTATTTCTGGCTCGTTCCGCAATACTCCCGAAGCCTTGATTTTGATCCTCAGGCGGTACAAAACATAACGCTCGGGGCATCTGGTCTGAACATCGAATCAAATTAGATTCGAATTGGGTTTGAGCTCCACACGATAAAGGCGATAGACTCATCTCCATTTATTCTGCCTTCGATTATTTATATGGCAATTAGAACTTGTGCTGGCACTTAATTAGAACTTGTGCTGGCACTTAATTAGAACTTGTGCTGGCACTTAATCTATAGACAAAACTAGCAGCGCCGCGCGGTTCCACCCGCGTAAGTGTCGAACCCGTGGGAATATCGGGATAAAAACTATCCTATGTCCTTCCTCGGGATGCAATCCATCTCTGTGCCAAATTTATATCGAAATCGGTTCAGTGGTTTAGGCGTAAAAAGGTAACATACAGACAGACAAACAGACAGAGTTACTTTCGAATTTATTAAATTAGTATGGATTCAAATTCCTGACTGAGGTATCAACGCACAGCCTAAACCGCTGCTCCTAGATAAGAGACATGAATTTTGGAGGGTGTGTTCTTTGTGAAGAGTAGGTATCCACTAAGAAGGAGTTTTTGGAAATTTTACCTGTAAGGGGGTGAAAAGGGGGGATTCTGTTTGTATGAATAATCATATTCCTTGAGTTAATAACCTTGAGACTTGGCACAAATACTTATCTAAGTAAATTATGAAGTTTGGCATTTTTTGTTTTTCTAAACTTCTGAAGGAAGATTGGAAGGTGTTAAAGTTTGTATGGAGGAATTTTAACGCGCGGTCCAATCAACTCGAAACTCAGTAAGTATTTATATTTATTTATATATCAGGGTTTTTTGAAAATCTACCCCTAACGGGATGAAAAGTTAATTTTACAGGGAAAGACTTTTTACTGCGTGGCTTGACTAACTCGAAAATTGGTATAAACAATCTTTGAGTCAAGTAATGAACACATCCTAAACAATTTTACGAAATCCCACCCCTGTGGGGGTGAAAAGTGGGGGATATAGTTTATAAAAAAAATCTTATTCATTTGGTTAATAAACTTGGCAAGAATACTTGCGTAATCAAGTAATTTATAAAGTTTATCATTATTAGTTTATCAAAACTACCCCTTAAAGGTGGTTTTGGGGTGTTAGTTAGTTTGTGTGGAAGAATTTTAATGCGCGGTCCAATTAACTCGAAACTCAGTATGTAAGACCAAAACAAATAATAAAGTCGTTCAGGGTTTTTCGAAAATCTTCCCCTAATGGGGTGAAGAGGGGTAGTAAATTTCACAGAGGAGTATTTTATTACGTAGCTTGATTAACTGGAGAATTGGTATAAATAGGTAATCTTTAAGTCAAGTCCCAGATAATTTTTCAAAATTCATAGGGATAAAAAGAGGGGTTACAGATCCCAGACGATTTTTCATAATTCATAGGGATAAAAAGAGGGGTTACAGTTGATATGAAAAATCTTATTCATTTGGTTAATAAACTTGAAACTTGGCAATTTTTGGCTCAATAAATAATAGTACGGGAGGTGGCGCTATATTTGAGCAAGTCATTTTATACCGGCTGAAAATCATAACAATAATAGTTTTCCTCTAACACATAATAGCTCCGAACGTCAGCTGCTTCGATAGCGGTGGAGCTGAAGGAGACAGCATGAAAAAGTCATTGGAAAAAAATCCGCTCCAATGATTTTTATACCGAGCAAAAATGTATTATTGTTTTAATCACATTTTTTCAAAAAATAGTCGTCAGCTGTATTGACGAGGGGGGATTATATGTCAGTCACGTGCATGAACCTCATTGAAAATTTGAAAAAAAAAGTAATTTTATACCTTATGAAATTTATACATCTCAATTTTTATACTTTTAAAATAATAAAGAAAATCGTCAGCCGTATTTTTGACGGGGGTAACACCGTCAGTCAGCCTGATAAATATTTTACGCGCTCAATGCATTTGAGCGTTGCATAGGCTTTTTGGAAAATAAACTGACAATCTTCACGCCCATAAACAATTAGCTGACGATGAGTTTTTATTTTTTAACATTTAAATCATCTTATACTTCGAATTCAATAAGTATAACATCAATTTAATATAAAAACACCACATTTTATTTATTTATTTTGTGTCGGTTTCTAATCATATTAATATGTACTGTAGCATCAAGGAATTTCAAGCAGTTAAAGTCTCACGACTCTAACATACCTTTTCTAAAAATAATTATTTTTCTAGCCCTCAGGTAGACTGAAGTAAGTATACCCTACCGGAGTGAGACAAACTTATATGAATAAGAGAGAAATACTACCATCTGCTACAGAGATTTCGAATGTTGCCAACTTAGTGCTTTCGGCACTAGATCTAGTGCATTTCTTGATGTTTTAGCGCTCAAAATTCCATAATAGTGCCTAGTCCCCTAACTAGCGCATTTTTAATAGTCGACAATTTATCACGCACGTTGGTAAAAACAAAACCAATCAATGGCACGCTCTAAAAAACAGTTAAATTTCAGAACGCACCTCTAATCAATTAATTATCTATGGAAATGCGTGTCGTGTATCCGAATTCTATAAACACTGAATTGCATATGACAAGGATAGCATAGCTGTTTCCGTGGAAAGTGGAACAAGGACGCCCGATCTGAGTTTTGTTCTCTAGGGGAATTC
This sequence comes from Luperina nickerlii, assembly GCA_963855955.1. Lineage (NCBI taxonomy): Eukaryota > Metazoa > Arthropoda > Insecta > Lepidoptera > Noctuidae > Luperina > Luperina nickerlii. The sequence goes on from OY979671.1 coordinate 24,310,588, forward strand.
CTGAATTGTTTCTTTAGCTGATCTTTTATTCTATATTTCTCTTATTCACTAACAAAGACCCGTCTTTGTGTAATAATAGTGTCCGTTCATTGTGTGCGTTGTGGAAAATAAATAATAACTTTTTATACATATACAACATGGAATTGGTGCTGAATCGGACGACGATCTAATTTTGTAATAACAACTTAAGGGGGAAGCGCTAAGGTAGCCCGCGAAATTCAAATTTTCTTACGTTTTTTGCAATTTGCTGGTCAGCATTAAGTTGTACGTTAATTAATATATGAATCGCGGCCGTAAGAAATATGTGTTTACAGAATTATAATCATTAAAGTCATCAACACAACTCTCTAAGACCACGTAAGTCCAAAGAATGATGATTTCATGAAACAGTTATTCTTTGGACTTACGTGGTCTTAGAGAGTTGTGTTGATGACTTTAATGATTATAATTCTGTAAACACATATTTCTTACGGCCGCGATTCATATATTAATCAACGTACAACTTAATACTGACCAGCAAATTGCAAAAAACGTAAGAAAATTTGAATTTCGCGGGCTACTTAGCGCTTCCCCCTTAAGATACAATATCGCTCGCCATACAATTCAATGGACTATCACACACGACGAAGATAATAAATAATATTTCATATTTTCGTATCTTAAGATGAATTTGTAAATACTAATAATAAAGCAGAAGAGTTTGTTTGTCTGAACGCGCTAATCGGTCGGATTTTTCTCGGAGTCGATTTAAAAAAATATTTTTACATTTGCTAGCCTAATTCTTGAGGAAGGCTATGTAACATCACGCTATAACCCTTAGGAGACGAGCAAAAAGAATAAAAGTCAGAAAGATCGCTAAGCGAAAACGAAGTGACAGCGCGGGCAGGCGATGCGATGCGATGCGACGGCGTGGGTCGGAAACAAGAAATTTCACGCGGACGAAGTCGCGGGCAGAAGCTAGTAAATATATATTTCTGTATATAATTTGAAACTGACACAAAATAAATAAATAAAATGTGGTGTTTTATATATTAAATTGATGTTATACTTATTGAATTCGAAGTATAAGATGATTTAAATATTAAAAAATAAAAACTCATCGTCAGCTAATTGTTTATGGGCGTAAAGATTGTCAGTTTATTTTCCAAAAAGCCTATGCAACGCTCAAATGCATTGAGCGCGCAAAATGTTTATCAGGCTGACTGACGGTTTTACCACCGTCAAAAATACGGCTGACGATTTTCTTTATTATTTTAAAAGTGTAAAAATTGAGATGAATAAATTTCATAAGGTATAAAATTATTTTTTTTTTCAAATTTTCAATGAGGTTCATGCACGTGACTGACATATAATCCCCCCTCGTCAATACAGCTGACGACTATTTTTTGATAAAATGTGACTAAAACAATAATATTATACATTTTTTGCTCGGTATAAAAATCATCGGAGCTGATTTTTTTCCAATGACTTTTTCATGCTGTCTCCTTTAGCTCCACCGTTAGTGCGACAACTGACGCTCACTTTACCGATTTCTGACCATTAAACAACTGTTTGAAATAAAATTTATTCGGTATAAAATTACTAGAAAAAAAGCAGCGCCACCTCCCGTACTATAATAAAGATTGTCACTTTTAGTTTAAAAAAAACACCTCACGGAGGATTTAGGGGATGACAAAGTTGATTGGCTAGAAAAATATGTAACCCGCTGTCGGATTACCTCGTTACTCGATACTCGGTACTACTAAAATAAAAAAGTAGGTATGTGTTTTAGGGTTTTTCAAAAATCGACTCGAACCAAGGTGGAAAAGGTTAATAAAAATTAAGGGGTGAATTTTACTGCTTTCTTCCTTTAACTTGAAAATGGGTATGGGTCTTTGAGTCAAGTTATGAACACAACCTAAACGATTTTTCAAAATTCCACCTCTGTGGGGGTGAAAAGCCGGGATACAGTTTTTTTGAAAAATCTGATCCCTTTGATCTATAAACTTAAAAATTGGCCCGAATACATATAATTATATATATCTAAATAAATTATAACGATCATAAACATACATTTTCGAAATTTTTATAGGAAAGTAGGTACGAATTTCACGCGGACGAAGTCGCGGGCAGAAGCTAGTGCATTAATATTACCAGTTCAGAATTCTCGGAAAAAATAATCTAAGGTAACCTGTTTAAATAAACTCATTTGGGGGTAGGGTTACCGTCCGTCCGGATATGTCCGGACATGTTCGGACTTCTAGACTTTTGTCCGGACTTTGTTCGGCTCTTTAATTTGTCCGGATTTTTTGGGTTAGATGGAATACGAGTAATAAAACTTATATAAGTCCAAATAAGTCATTAATATTTTAATATTTATTAACTTTTCATACGAGTATATCTAAAAACAAAATGTGTCGTCCAAATCAAAAGGGACCTTATGGCGGTAACTAGTTTCCGAGATATTAATAAATTTGTTAAATACCTCAAAAAAATAGTTTTTTTATTAACTGTATTTTTAAAAAGATGATTGTAATTTACTACATGTAGATGTGTTCAACATTTCGAAAAGTCAATTTAAAAAAGTTTTGTATTCATCTAAAGTTTGGGGCCGTCCATTAATCACGTGAGGCTCGAAAGGGGGGGGAGGGGGTCCATAAAAAATCACGAAATATCACAAGGGGGGAGGGGGGGTGTAGTAATATATCACACGTGTATTTTTTTTTTAAACATCCTGCAAACTTTCTAATAAAATTAGATGATTATACCTGTATTTTATAAACATAAAAAAAAGGTCCGATTCTTTGTAGGTACTAAAGATACACGTGATATGAGGGGGGGGGGGGGTAAGTCTTAAACCTCACCATATATCACCAAGGGGGAGGGGGGGTTAAAAAAATGCCAAAAACACATCACGTGATTAATGGACGGCCCCTTTAGTAAAAGAGCGGCAAGACCTAAAAAATCGTTTTTCTTGTAATTCAAACCATATAATTATATCGACATTTTAATATGTTCCCACAACAAACAAGTTTATGCAAGGATTGTAAGAATTTCCATTAGTAATAATAATAATCATAGTCAATCAAAGTATACCATCAGTTACATAACTTCACACTAAAACATAACTTTTTTGTACGGCATTTTCTCGGCATTTTTTGCGATTTTCTCGAAACTTATAATTTCGATCAGTGAACTCCAAAAATTCGTAAAAAAATAACGGTAGTGGTTAGAAGGTTGGTTCTTGGGTCTATAGTTCGGTACATTTATGTAGTTTTCAGCTCTGTAGATAACTCATTTCCGCCATAAGGTCCCTTTTGATTTGGACGACCACAAATATACTTCTTTATCAATCAGCTTAAGGCCAGGATATTCGAGCGTAGTAGGCATTTAGCGTTACCTCCGTTCTCGCGTGGCAAACGCCGCGAACGAGCAGTTCGAATGAACTCGCTGACCCCTGTCACGGTTATTTTTATAAGTAAAATAGTATTGTGAATCGGCCCTATTCTTGAAATATAGGGCTGCTCGTCTACAGTATTTTAATTTCATCATCCTACTTTAGTTTCTTTCTAGTTTTGTGATTGTAAATATTATATTTTTAACCGACTTCAAAAAAGGCGGAGGTTCTCAATTCGGATATTTCTATTTTTTTTTAAATTGAAAACTTCTTTAGCATCGTTGTGATTTGAAAATTTTATGAAACGAAAAAGCAACAGTAAAAAGAGACATGAGATTTAACGTGGGAGAAAATGAGATAGGAAGCATTATACAGTGTTTTTGTTTTTTATTATTACAAATGACATCACATTTAATCCTATGCTACTAATTTGTGATGATGATGATGATGGTGATGGTGATGGCGATGGTGATGGCGATGGTGATGGTGATGGCGATGGTGATGGCGATGGCAATGATGATGGCGATGGTGATGGCGATGGTGATGGCGATGGTGATGGCGATGGCGATGGTGATGGCGATGGTGGTGGCGAAGGTGATGGTGATATTGATGGCGATGGTGATGGCGATGGTGATGGCGATGGCGATGGTGATGGCGATGGCGATGGCGATGGCGATAGCGAAGGCGATGGTGATGGCGATGGTGATGGTGATGGCGATGGCGATGGCGATGGTGATGGATGGATGGATGGATGCATGGATGGATGGATGGATGGATGGATGGATGGATGGATGGATGGATGGATGGATGGATGGATGGATGGATGGATGGATGTTCTTTAGCATCGTTGTGATTTGAAAGTTTATGAAACGAAAAAGCGACAGTAAAAAGAGATGTAAATTCATAAGATTTAACGTGGGAGAAAATGAGATAGGAAGCATTAAACAGTGTTGTTGAAGGTTTCACTTCTACCACGTGTGAATTGCACACATGCTGTTTTTTTATTTAAAAATATGAAATTCGTTGTGAATGAAATAGGAAGAGTTCAATAAAAATACGTATTGTGGTGTTTTTGATTAGTAGATTTAATTAAAAAAACTTATTGACGAATTCAAGCAACCAAAAAAACTGTTTTACAAAAAAATTAACCGACTTCCAAAAAAAACACTAAGTACAACGTGAAAAATAACTTTAATTTCGGAAGTCGGTGTCGTTGGTTCTGTATTTTCAATTTTTGACACCGACTTTCGAAATTAAAGTTATTTTTCACTTTGTAGTGTTTTTTTTTGGAAGTCGGTTGTTTTTCTTTTTTTTTTTTTTTTTCAGTTTTTGGTTGTACCTATATCATTACATGCTATGTGAATATCAGTGACGGATAGCTATTGAACACATCTGCCTAACCCTTTAAAGGGTACATGCGTGATGTTATGTTGTGTGATTGCGTAAACAATGCATACATATGCTATAGCAGCACTCGCGGTTGATTTGCTGGCTGGTTGCTAATTTAATTGTAAATTTATACTTTTTTTGACATTGATTTACATTCTGTAACTACTTTACTGCTCACACCCTGACTTACTTGTATTTTTTTTATGAAAATCGTTTACTTTTACCATGTTTGTAAATATGTGAGCACCATGTATCTATCAGATAATTAATTTATATGTCATGGTTTCATTTTTAAGTCTTTTACCTATTGTGGTATAGTGGTTTTATTTAAGGTGCATCGTGTTCACATATTATTATTATATCGATACCGGAAATTTCAATTGTCGTAAAGGACATTTTGCCGAAAATGAGTTATATACATATTTGGAATCAGCGTCGCGAGCTCTATCGATTGGTATATTTGAAATATTTCTATCTTTAAAAAAAGCCCTTTACGACCTGGGTTTTCAACAGCTCTAGCTCGATTTTTTATACTATTTGGGATGTATCGTAAAAATAATTTTCAATAGGGAGCGTAAAGTCATGTTTTAATTATTTATGAGGTCGTAATGTAATTTTTGCATTGAACTTGTTATACGACATTATAAACAATATCGATACCAGAAATTTCAATGGTCTTACGACCATTGAAATTTCTGGTATCGATATTGTTGTTGTTGTTGTTGTTGTATTGTATTCAAAATATCCTTTACAGGATATTTTGAAATTTCAATTGTCGTAAAGGACATTTTTCAGATTAGCCAAGGTACACACGCCAGCACATCAAGTAAGTACTACAATCTGTCAAATTTCTTTAATAGATTTTCAACTTTATCGCTAAAGCATAAGGTTCAAAGTTGATTGGGAAAATTTGACCGTTTCGGGTAGCTTGATGTGCTGGCGTCTGTACATACATCTTTTATGGGGTACTGTGTTAAATGTTACAATAAAATAACTTGTGATATATTGAAATTAAATGAAAGAAAATTTAAAACTCACACTATATGTACACTTTGTAAACAAGCATACTATAAATTAGAAGATTATTGTCCAAGATAAGAACGCTTGGAAACATGCTGGTCCTGCTCCATAGGACGATCTAAAGTAATCCAGTCAAAATAGACAAAAATATGTCATAACTTAGACAAAATTCGCATAGAGCTGAAAATTGGCAGAGATGTTAAATACATCATTATAAATGAAATGTCGAAAATCCCCTTCGATCCTACTTCTGCAAAAAAATTATTCAAGGTCAAAAGTACAAAATTAAGGTTTTTTCCATTTTTCTCGAAAACAGTAAGTATTATCGTGAAAATAGATCAGACAAAAGTTGTAGATCATACAATTCTCTACAAAAATGATCCAGTCACTTTTTCTCTTACGACTCACCATTCGCGAGATATCGCGGTTTTAATCATTAGAAATTTCATATTTTACATAATATGCACACATTTCCGCACCACCTATGAGGTAATGTACTTAGTACATTTTTTCTAACGTGGTTTCCCCAGTAGGTGATGGAGATAGCCCTTCAATTAACTCCCCTTGACCTGTACATACAGCAGGAAGCGGCGCTAGCCGCCATCAGGCTAATGCATCTGGGCATATGGGGCAAAAACATTACCAGTCCACACGCTAAAATCCTGGACCGGGCGATTGAGTACCAGCCTCTCATCGCTGCCCCGTGTGACAGAACACCAAACCAACCGATGTTCAACAAGAACTACATTATACAAACAGTTCAGGAAGAAAGGGATCAGTCAGGAGTCAATGAAGTGCGCATTTATACAGACAGCTCTAAAACACAAAACGGTTCAGGTGCTGGCGTACACTCCCTTGACCTAAATATTAACTTTCACATACCACTAGGCACACATAGTTCGATCTTTCAATGCGAATGTGTTGCCTTAACACAAGCTGCAACAGCAGTAAAGCGCTTAGGCATCCGGAACTATGGCATTAAATTCCTATCCGACAGCCTATCTGTGCTGAAAGCTTTAGGAAGCAAACAAATCAACAATAAGCTAATTTTTGAGTGCCATCTAGCTCTGGAGAGTTTGTCGACGCCTAATCGTATTACTCTCCAGTGGATCAAAGAGCACAGTGAATCTCTGGGCAATGATGCTGCAGATGAACTTGCGAAGAGAGGCTCTGATATGAGGGTGCTAGGCCCGTACCCACTTCTCCCTTTGCCTTTCTCACAATTTCGTGCGTGGATTCGCCAAAGATCGACCGAACTTCATAACAACAGATGGTCACGGGCAACAGACTGTAGACAGTCAAAATTGGCTTTACCAATGATACACCCGCGATTAACCAAAAAACTTCTCAGCCTGAGCAGGAATAACCTTAGAATAATAATAGGTAAGTACAATTACGGGCCACAACCTCCTTAACAAACATCTTTTCAACATAGGCGCCACGGACAGCCCCCTTTGCAGGGGCTGCCTTGATGCCGAGGAATCAGCCGCCCACGTCATCCTGGATTGCGAGGCCGTGGCTTCTCAACGTGCAGAAATCCTCGGAACAATGAGGTCGCTCCGCGAAGCCTGTGAAGCTCCCATCCCAGGAAGCTTCTGTGCTTCTGGGCGGAGCTAGGCTGGCTCTGTTAGCCAGAATCCCCACGCACAACGGCCCGAATGCGGGAAAGGGAGTCCCATCATCATCATCATTCCCCAGTAGGTATACTCTACGATCTATTGTAATAAAGTTTGATCAGATCGTATCCTTTTAATTGAAAGAATCCTCGTAGTAATATTGCTAATGAGTAAAGTGGAATAGATTGTTTTTTTTCCACATGTCATTATATTTAGATAATTATCTAATTCTACTTCGACAATTATTTCTTCGTCTTTATTTTCTTCTTCTTACAGAAGTTCGCTGTTCTAAGAAAAGGGATGCATCAATGTCTCCTCATTAATATCATAAATATCTTCATCTGTTGTATTTCTTTCAATATAACATGTAGAAAAACAACCTATTCCATTTTGATCATTAGCAATATTACTATTCTTGCAATTAATAGGATACGATCTGATCAAACTTTCTTTATAACAATAGATCGTGGAGGATACCTACTGGGGAAACCACGTTAGAAAAATGCGCCAAGTACATTATTACCTCATAGGTGGTGCGGAAATGTGTGCATATTATGTAAAATATGAATTTTCTAATGATTAAAACCGCGATATCTCACGAATAGTAAACGTAAGAGAAAAAGTGACTGGACCATTTTTGTAGAGAATTGTATGATCTACAACTTTTGTCTGATCTATTTTCACGATAATACTTACTGTTTTTGAGAAAAATGGAAAAAACCTTAATTTTGTACTTTTGACCTTGAATATTTTTTTTTTGCAGAAGTAGGATCGAAGGGGATTTTTGACATTTCATTTATAATGATGTATATAACGTCTCTGCCAATTTTCAGCTCTATGCGAATTTTGGCTAAGTCAAATGTCTATTTTGACTGGACTATAGACAAAATCAAACGGGTTGCTAATTTAATTGTAAATTTATTCTCTTTTTTTTATTTAAATTGATTTACATTCTGTAACTACTTGACTTATTACTTGTAATTTTTATTTTATTTTATTTAAATGAAAAATGCACGCATATGGCAAGCATAGAAAAGAGATCATGTCATGCAGAGAAGTATAGTGATGAAGATAAAGCATACGCAAAAGCTTTCATCCGAAGCCTTCCAGTCGTTCCTTCGCATTATTGTCGTAAAAAGAGTTCATGTCCATATTTACCTCAAGAATTTAAATATGCTACAAATTTATTTAGGATTTATCTCAAACATTGCCAAAATAATTCAAAATTACACCTAAGTGAAAAAGTTTTTATAGGAGTATTTAGATCTACCGTCTTTAGGAACTGTTAAAGACATTCTTCCTGAAACTGACGAGGAAGACGATATCGACGCAATTGATCTCTATGATTTTACATTTAAAATGTTTAAATAATGTTCCCAGTGGGACACGGTTATTCTAATTTTATTATTATAAAAGACCACTATGTTTTGAAAAAAATATTTAGTGTTTATGTTTAATTAGGTACTAATAATTTTAAAAGACTGAAGTAACTTGTCATTTAATTGTCTTGCATAGGGTCGCAGCATAATGCTGAGCGATAGCCGTTTTGCGTGGATGTGACGCATGTCAACCTTTTCATATTGTTTTTTTTTTTTATTTTGTTCTTTTTTGCGTCATGTTTACCGCAAATAAACGTATTTTCTTTCTTTCTTTCTTTCTTTCTGACGTTCAAAAGTGCCTTTTATATGCCTATTTGAAATAAATGCTTTGACTTTGACATCCATCCATCACCATCACCATCGCCACCACCAACGCCATGACCATCGCCATCACCATCGCCTTACCATCACCATTTTCTTTCTTCTGTTTTTATTCCCTAATCAAACTAGTAGTAAGTAACAATATATAGTAGTAACAGTAAAGGCTCCATCAAACAGGCGCGACACGCGATAAAATCGCGCGCGACACAAAAGCATCGCAAGTCGCGCAACGAGCGGCGCCTTTGTGTCGCGTGCGATTCACGTTGCGCGTCGCGTCTCTTTGCAGGAGCCTTAAGTAACAATAGTGTCTGGTACTCGTATATATAATAGGTACTTATTCATTTTTATATATTTCTGATTTTTTTTTAAATTTCCGCACCCCGCAACCTCCCTCCCCTCGCGAGCGTCTGCTACCATGCCTACCGTACCACTGTAACTACCATTTTAGATTTTGTGACTAAAATACCCGGACTTGTATTGAAATGTCAGGCTTTTAGTCAGGACTTTTCATATTTCTAAATGGTAACCCTATTTGAAAGGGACATAGACATAAACAAGTGTAGTTAATCCGTGGTTGCCGTGCTCAGCAGCAGTTAGGAATAAATCCGCGAAGGTCGCAGCGTTCACTCGTGGATGTGGCTCGCCGGCCGCCATTATCAGCGCGTCGCTAGCATCATTCTGTACCACAGCTGTATCACTGTTACTCACACGCGTCACCGGGTCGTGCGTGCGATCGTGTGACATCACCACTATCCATAGGTATGCGGAGGCCAAGTGAGGGGGTATGTACTCACAATACTTGCAGGTCCGGCGTGTGCGTGAACACGTCGGCGGGCAGGCGGCGCACGCGGTTGCGCGCCAGCAGCAGGTCGTGCAGGCGCCGCAGCCCGCGCAGCGACTCGCCGTCCAGTGACGAAATCTCATTGCCCGACAGGTCTCTGCGCATAAACACCTTACATCAGAACATATGCCGCCCAGTGCTAGTGTACGTGAACGAGTGAGCACTCACAGCACGCGCAGCTCGGAGCAGTCGCGCAGCTCGGGCACGCGCAGCAGCACGTTCAGCTTCACGTCCCTGCGGGCACATGTTACACGTCTGGTGAGATCGTTTGACGCCGCGTGTGGCGACGAGTCCCGTAGGAACCGCCAAGCGGCGGTATACGTAACATACGTACACACAAAACTTCGCCAATCAACATTCAAATGGGTAATTAGCAGATTATACCTCTATCGGATCATGTTTTTTTTTTCTCTTTATTATTAGGGGGTTTTTATCCACAAGGATACGTCAACCCCATTGTATCATAAGCTACATATCATGCACTAGATGGAGTACAGAAAAATATAATAATAGGTACCATGAAAATAATTAGGTATTCACTACAGCCAAACTACAGAGTTGTTTTGCTAAGTTCGATTTGGGACTTGACAAAATTGTTTGAATTAAACCTATGTCCATTAAGTTCAAGGAATGCTCTCTTTCCAATTCTTCTCTCTCTTTCTTATTTCTAACACATTCCATCAGCAAATGTTGTACGTCCTCAATTTTGTTACAAGTAATAACAATTTGGTGATTCGACTTTTTTCATCAAGAACGCAAACTTAGCTGATGGATAGTGCCCAGATCTAAGTCTTAATGCTAGTTTTACAAATTTTCTACTCACTCTGCCATCATCAAACCAAAAGTAACGAGGAGGCTGATGCTGGATGGTTTTATACCAAATTCCTTTTGTTTCTGACTTTTCGTTAAAATATTTTTTCCAAATCTCATAACATTTAATTTTGAATTTAGGGATCATATCAGAGTAGTCCGGCAGAAAATCGATCTCATTTCCTTCTACTGCTGCTAACTTAGATAATTGATCAGCCTCCTCGTTACCCTTCACCCCAATATGAGCCGGTACCCATTGCAATCTAAACTCAATGCCATTTTTATTAAATTTATTTATGATACTTATAATATCATAGGCTATCTATTGCAACTAGTTCCAGCGTCATGATAGATACATAAGTATTTATTTTACTACCATATTTAACACTCAAGTTCTGATAGTAATAAGCAACCCCTTGTCCATGTGCACTCTTCGACCCATCAGTGTAGAATTTATGCCAACCATTGTACATTGTGCTGAATTCTTTTATGACAATATTCAATAGAGTATTAGGTTCAAATGAAGTCTTGCAGCCCGTTACGCATTCAATATCAGTTTTAATACTCTTCTGCAAGTCAATGGCTGATACCCAGATTTCCAAACTAAACATCCTCAGCGTATTTGATGACGAGACTTGAAGTGGTCTTATATCATTGGCAGCTGAAACTAGTAATGGTATTTTTTTCCCCTCCCAGTATCTATTTTGGCACAAATCACTTAACGTTGATATCATATCAACCGTTGTATTGCTAGACCAGGACACACTTTTCAACATAAACTTATAAGCTAGGTATTGTCTTCTTAAAAATAATGGCATTATATTTAACTCACATTCCATGACATGAATTGGGGTACTTTTAATAAATCCTCCCACAATTCGCAGCGCTTGATTTTGTATCTTATCTAGTCTGCTAATGTGGGTCTTTGCTCCAGAATTATAAATAAAGCTACCGTAGTCCATTCTACTTCTTATTAAAGAAATATACAACCTACGTAAATGTTTATTATGAACACCCCAAGTACTACCCGCTAACATTTTCAAGATGTTAAGAAATTTAAAGCATTTCTCTATAGTTTCTTTTATATGTTTTCCCCAACGTAAATTCCCGTCTAACCATTTCCCCAAATACTTAACACAATCCACTCTAGCCAACAATTGGCCGTTCGCCTTTATGGTAGGAAAAAGTCTCCTATGGCCTTTACTAAAAAGACAGTAGCTAGATTTACTGGCGGATAAAACTAAACCTAATTCATCAAATAAAATAATGATAGCATCAAGCGCTTGTTCGATGCGTGTTTCACAACTTTTGATGTCCTTGTCACTAACAAACAGTACAAAATCGTCTGCATACTGCGATATAATAATATTTTGTGTTTGGTTACATATTTTGTGTGTTATTAAATTGAAAAGCAATGGGGATAGGGGTCCCCTTGTGCCAGGCCTTTATTGGTCCATCTAGATAGTGTGGTCTCCCCTGTTTCTGATTTAATATTAAGGTATCTCTCGCTTAAAAAGGACCACAGGTATGTACAATATTTTTTTCCTATTTGGAGACTGTCTAATATCTTCATCGCTACATCAATAGAAACGTTATTGTAGGCACTACCAAATTTAGGAAACAAGCTAAGGTTGGATTATTTTTTGAGAAACCTATTTGAACATAAGAGACTAATCGAGTTAAAGAATCTAAGCAGGATTGTGACTTTCTATAGCCAACCGTATGGGGTGACAGGACTTTCGTCTTTTCAATATACCACTCTAGGCGTTTAAATAATTATAAATGAAAAATTTTACACAAACAAGAAAGTAAGGATATGGGTCTTAATTTAGGTTCACTATTAGGAGTGGAATTAACTTTCGGGATGGGAATTACCAGTATGTTTCGCCAGTCACTAGGTATAATAACAAATTTGAAAATATTATTAAACAATCTAAGCAAGAAATATTTAGCTGAGTCAGGTAAATGATAAATCATTGAGTAAATTATACCATCTTCCCCAGGAGCTGTGTCCTTTTTTTTTAAACAACTTTTAAATTCGTGCATGGAGAACTCAGCCTCTAAAGTAAGGTTTCTAGATTGAAATGTCGGCATCACATTTGTGACGTAATCCGGAGTGAGTGAATACAACAACTTGCTTTGGTTTTCAATAGAACAATACATTTTATTTTGTCTATAACCCTTAATCCATCTCATACGACGCCAAAGCTCAGAAGCTGAAGTCACCTCATCAATGGAGTTACAGAACTTTTGAAAACTAAGAAATCTTGCTTTACGTATAAGGTCTTGGGATTCTTTAGTTAATTTCTCCAGAGTTGTCAAATTATCAGGTGTAGGGTTACCACGGAAGGTGGACAAAGCTAGTCTACGCTGTGCCACTATTTTCGATAATTGAGGGTTCCAATACTGTTTTGGGGTAAACTTTTCACTAGGCTTATTAGAATATTTTACATAGGGTATATGCTTATCCGCTGCATTATTAATCTGATTAACGAAAGTGTCATACATATTTTGAATCCGGTCTGGACCATCACTATATACTCCAAGATTTTTTGTAATAGTTTGATTATATCCTAGCCAATCTGCATTTTTAAAATTCCGTTTTTTAATCAATCTAAAATTATTTACGATATTGATCGACATTTTAATTATTAGGTGATCAATTCCTAAGTTTTCATTATAGACCTGCCACATAAATTTAATAGCTATGTCTGAGGTAGCAAAGGCAATATCAGGCGAAGTTTGTTGTAAATTTCCGTTGACTAACTTTACTCGAGTGGCCATACCATTATTTAGAGAGATAAAATCATTATCAAGTGACGAGTCCATAATTTGCATACCCCTTGTATCAGATTTGACTGACCAGTTAGTATGGTGGCCATTAAAGTCACTGGCAATTAATGTCTTGACCGAAAAAGTTGAAAAAAATGTATCCCAGTCAGACAATTGCGTATGTACGGAAGATGGGCAATAAATAGACAGAACGCATTCTAAATCCTTGCAGTTAAGAAGTTTTACACATAACACTTCAATACCAGGATTATTAATACTAAAAGAATGAATATGAGAATATATAGATTTATGTATTAATATTGCTACTCCTCCATATGAGTCGTCCCTATCCGATCGATAAACATTGTAGCCCCTTATATTTATCGTGGTATCGATGTTTAACCATGTTTCACTAATAATGGCAATGTGAATGTTTTGTCGTGCCAATAAATCCCCAAAACTAATTAGTTTAGGACATAAGCTTTGAGCATTCCATTGAAGTATGTTTAACTTAATATGTTTAGGAAGACTATCCATTAACAAATTTTATTAATCGTTCAAATAATCTCCCATTCAATAACATGTTAGCCAAAAAATTCTTAAGTTCCTCAGAAACCATTTTCAAAGCCAGAATAATTTTTTCCTCAAAAGTACCCTCTGACACTATTATATTTTTGATTTTGAACCAAAATTTCTTAAACTCAAATAGATTTGTCAAGTTACCATCCCTTCTACCGCATTCTTCTTCATTCTGAGGTTTTTCTTTAACAGTTTCCATTGGATGTTGAATAGAATCCTGATGTTTACCCTTTTTCTTGATATTTCTGCGTTTTGGTCTTGTTTCTTGAAGATTAGTAGACATTTCACCTGAACTTCTTTCCGACTCTTCTTCTATGTTTTGTTGACTGGATTCTAATCCCATAACAAGTTTGTCTCGGTATGATCGACCGTTATTCTGTAGATTATTAGACTGAGAATGGGGATATATAATGATGGGCTCATTTGAATACTCATTATTGGCCTTTTCTCTTTGTTTACTTTCATAGAATATCTGTAAAGCTCTGCGATATGTTACTTGTTCTTTGCTCATGATGCTTCGTATAGATTTTTCTTTCACATAAAACGGTCAATTTTTGTTTAGAACAAAGTGATCGCCTTTACAGTTAAGACACTTAATATTTTGTGTCTCGCAGTTAACATGGTCACCCCCACATTTAGGACATATTATTTTTTGTGAGGCAATACTTAAGAAAATGTCCAAACTGCCAACAACCATTACATTGTGTCACTGGAAACACATACGGCTCAACTTTGAACCGATAGTCGTACGCGTAAATAAAGGGAGGCATGACATTGTTTTTGAAACACACCCTTATCGACTCACTATCAACCCATTTCCCATCAGAGTTTATTCGTTTTAATCTCTTGACCGATAAGATTTCCGCAGATGAAGATTTCCATAAGTTCATCTTCTTTTAATTCCAAATCAACCCCCCTCACCAAACCATACGTCATGGTCAACTCTAGAGTCATTTGACAACGCAAACCTTTTTCTTGAATTTTGTGAAATTCCAGTATTTTAATCGCATCCTCCTTATTCTTAAATTGAATTATTACTTTGAAAGGGGTCTTATATTTGATATTTAAAATACCCGTGATATTCTCTGACCTTAATATTTTGGCCATAGCTATTTGCTTAGGTAAAACATCGACGGAGGTGACACACACTTCGTGCTCCACTCGTGAGACACCGTTTTGTTCTTCATCTACCCCCGCATTTTTGGTTATTTCTACTGATTCACTTCTTATCAGACGTTTTGATCTTCTCCTATTCAGTTATAAATTCACTATCTTCACTATTATCATCTTCTCTTTCTTTTCTCTTCTCAACCTTCCTACCAGTACAGTCGCTGTTAGTTTTTCCTCGTAAATTGTCTCCTTCCAGATCTTGGTGATTATTTTCACAACTAGTCAATATCTCCACATCATTAGTATTATCCATATCGTTAATGTTGTTATTCGACATTCTTAGAAAACAAACCGCCGGTCGGTTTGTAACGTCAGCCGGCGGTCAATAACAATAAGCTCGTTAGCTAACGAGTTGCTCACTACTATTACACCGTACGCGACCGTCCGAAACGATTACCGCTACGACACTCATCGGGTCATGTTAAGGAGTATGTTATACTAGAACCTTATTATTTTAATTTTTGATAGCCCTTTAACCTTATGTCAGATGTTGCTTAGAAACCCCCCACATCGTCGGATTTGGTTGTAAGTCAGGAAATAGAAAGCCAAGATGACTCTACTGACCCATTACAAACGTCTTCAGAAGCATCAATGCCAGAATCACCTCATTATGAAGACGCCTTAGATGATGGTGATGACACTGAACGACCAAGAATCTCAGATGATATAGCTGAGATAGCCACTAGAATGACTCTACGAGATAGAAGTCAAATACGACCACCTATTAGATTCGGAGATTACGTCATGATGTCAAATGAAATTTTTAATCAGATAAATGAACCTAAATCCTACAAAAAAGCAATGACTAGTACGCATAAAGATCAGTGGGTCAAAGCAATGGAAAGTGAGGTGAAGTCTTTAAAGGAAAACAAAACCTGGATAGTGGTGGATCTTCCAAAAGACAGGAAGCCTATATCCTGTAAATGGATATTTAAGATCAAAACCAATGCTGATGGCTCTCTAGATAAATTCAAAGCAAGACTTGTTGCTAGAGGATATACACAGAAAAAGGGCATCGACTATGATGAGACTTTCAGCCCAGTTGCTAAGATGTCAACAATAAGATCAGTCCTAAGCGTTGCTGCAAATGAAGGCCTAAAACTCACACAGTTTGATGTATCTACTGCTTTTCTCTATGGTAAGCAAATTAAGATCAAATTGACCGAAGATCTTTGGGGAATGTCCATTAAGGTCTGTACCTCCATAATTGAGACTATTGCGCCCTACTTAGCCTTAGTATTTAATTCGTGTGTGGATCAAGGAGTCTTCCCCGACTTAATGAAATACAGTAAGGTAATACCACTTTACAAATCCGGGGACAGTAAAGACACCAATAATTATAGACCCGTTTCCGATTTGCCGGTTTACAGCAAAGTGTTTGAAAAGATAATGCTTAATCAGATGCTTAATCATTTTAACATGAATAAAATCCTACACGATCAACAGTATGGTTTCACCAAAGGACGTTGTACGACCGACGCCGGTGTAACTTTATTAAAACACATTTTTAACGCGTGGGAAAAGGCCCAAGACGCCATAGGAATTTTTTGTGACCTCTCCAAGGCATTTGATTGCGTCGATCACGAAACCTTGGTTTTGAAACTTGAGCATTACGGATTTGGAAAACTTGCGCTCAGTTTAGTTAGTTCTTATTTAAATGATAGACAACACCAAGTTCAAATAAATGGTGTCAATTCACTTGGTTTACTAGTAAAAATTGGTGTGCCACAAGGCTCGATATTGGGTCCTTTCCTCTTTTTAGTGTATATTAATGATCTACTCCATTTATTAAAAAATCAACCACAAATGGTGTTATTTGCTGATGACACTTCCTTAATTTTTAAGGTAAATAGACATGCTATGAATTTTAACGACGTAAATAACGCCCTACTGCAGGTTCAAAATTGGTTCACTGCTAATAATTTAGTATTAAATGGAAAAAAAAACTAAGTGCATAAGATTTTCTTTACCAAATGTCAAGAGTAGTGATTGTGAGATAATATTGAATCAAGAGAAACTAGAATTCGTCGATGAAACTGTTTTCCTAGGGATCACGCTCGACTCAAGGCTACAATGGGGTCCTCATTTAACATCTCTTGCAGGACGGCTAAGTTCAGCAGCTGCTTATGCTGTCAGAAAAATCCGTCAATTTACTGATGTAGATACCGCGAGACTGGTCTATTTTAGTTACTTTCATAGTATCATGTCTTACGGTATTTTACTTTGGGGACGGGCTGCAGACATCGATTCTATTTTTATTCTGCAGAAAAGAGCTATCAGAGCCATATACAGGAACTGTTTAAGGAAATTTAACATCATGACGGTGCCTTGTCAATACATCTATGAAAACATCATGTATGTAAGGAAAAATTTACATCTTTTTAGTAAAAGAGGTGAAAGACATAATTATAGTACTAGAAATAGGGACCTATTAGTTCAACCAGGTTTCAGACTGGCTAAAGTAGATTCATCTTTTATGGGGTACTGTATAAAATGTTATAATAAAATACCTCCCCACATTCTTCAACTGAATGAGACAAAATTCAAGTCATGTATAAAACGCACATTATGCAGTCAGGCATATTATAAGTTAGGGGATTATATCGCTGATAAAAATGCCTGGCTCAATGCTGGTCCTGCTCCACAACCACAACTAATTGATTAACACATGAAAATACTGTTGGAGCTGCTGAAGATTGTAAGACTATCTTTGCATTGTATAAAATCAATTTCCTTTGTATTGTATAATTGCATAGCACAGATGTGAGTTCTATGTAAGTACCCTATAGCTACCATTTACCGGGTAATAATATGTCTTTCATTGACTCGAATGTGCCCTGGCAGCTGATAGTATGTCATGCTCACTCAAATGTCTCGCTGACGGTGGCGTGTGTGTTGGATCATTTAGCTCCCTTCAAAATGGTTGAGCTGAATGATGCTGATTTATGCGTCATGTTCGTGAACGGGCGCCGTCAGTTGGGGCGGGTCATCACTTAGCTTCCTCGGCTTATTTTTAATTAATTTATTTTTGGATTGTAGTTTGTTAAGTACTATTTGTTGTTCTGTGGACGCTTTTAACACGTACGTCTTTCTTAATTTTTACATCGTTCTCACATTATATAATTTTAAAATCAAAAGTAATGATGTAACTAATATTTTTGTACAATATCAGTTAAAAAGAGTGTCCATGGAGTTTCTTGCCCGTTCTTCTCCATAGGTACCTACGCTTTGGAATGGGCAACTAGCTTCATATTTTCTGACTGACCGACTTCTTGACAATTCAAAAGTGCCTGTAAATGGTTTAATTGAAATAAATGCTTTGAGTTTGAGTTTGAGTTTGGGTTCCCTGAGTGAAGAAATATATATGACTCAGCCTGATGGCTACTCTGATGGATCTAACAAGGTTTGTAAACTCAAGAAAAGTTTGTATGGTCTCAAGCAAGCGCCTCGGTGTTGGATTAAATGTATGGTGGATTATTTAAAAACCATTGGATTCAAACAATGCGATACCGACCCCTGCCTGTTTATAAGAAACCGTTCAAGTAACAAAATTATTCTTGCTCTCTATAAAGATGACGGTTTGGTCGCTGCAACAAATCAGGAAGATTCTGAAAAGTTAATGAGAGAATTGAAGAGAAGATTTAAAATCACGATAAAAGATGCATCCTATTTTCTAGGACTAGAAATAGAAGACCATGATGGTAATATAAAAGTGTCGCAAAAGCACTATGCTCAGAAAGTTCTAGATCGTTTTGGTATGAGTGATTGCAAACCTGTTACCACTCCTATACAAAAAGATGGACTGCCAGATCTGGATAAAGAAGTGGTAGACCCTGCTTTATTTCCGTATAGAGAAGCTGTGGGAGCACTCGCATATCTGACCGTTGGAACCAGACCGGACTTAGCATATGCTGTAAGCGTTGTATCCCGGAGTCTAGAAAACCCTTCTAAAGAAGACATCCAGAAGCTGAAACGTATCCTAAGATACATCAAAGGAACTTTCAACTATGGAATAGTTTTTAAGAAGAACTGCAATGCTGGAATTCTAGAATGCTACAGTGATTCTGACCACGGTGGAGACCAAAGTACCGGACGTTCGACATCAGGCATATTATGCTTATACTCTGGAGGAGCAATTTCTTGGACAAGTCGGCGACAAACATGTGTTGCAATATCAAGCACCGAAGCAGAATTAGTTGCTGCCAGTGAAGCGTCTAGAGAGATTGTCTGGATCAAAAGACTCTTTGGTGAAATATCTAAATTGAAAGAAATACCTAAGCTAAAGGTTGATAATGATGCAGCCATAAAGATCTCACACAATCCAGAACTCCACAGAAGAACCAAGCATATTGCTATTCGACATTTCTATGTGAGAGAACTCGTTGCTAATGAAGAAATACGTGTAGAATACGTTCCCAGCGAGTTCCAACTAGCGGATTTACTGACCAAAGCATTACATAAGCCACGGATTGTATAAATCGCAAAACAAATTGGCTTGATATAGTAATAGGGTTGCCAAAAAGGGAGGATGTTAAGGAGTATGTTATACTAGAACCTTATTATTTTTTGATAGCCCTTTAAACTTATGTCAGATGTTGCTTAGAAACCGCTGTTAACAATAAAATTATATTTTTACATGTTACAACCACGAGTATTATGTTATATTGATAAAATAGTTTTATCAGGTCATCGGTCAGTATCACGCTCGCAGTGGCGGGTGACGAGCTTGTATCGACTACCAACAGCAAAACAGATGGCAAATATAGCGGCGTCGTTCGCCGGAGGACTTTATAGTTTGTAGGCACTAAGTATCTACTTCCTATTGACAACTTGTAATCATTATCTTTTTGTTTCGCGATGTTTGATGAGAGAAAACGGGCAATCAAATCAGGACAAAGCTTTTGAATCTATAAGTAATATTACCTCTTCACGCTTAAATTGCTGAACTGATTTAGATGAAATTTGGTATAGAGATAGTTTGAGTCCCGGGAAAAGACATACGATAGTTTTTTATCCCGATATTCCGATCGAAACCTATGCGGGTGAAACCGCGGGGCGCAGCTAGTAAAAACTATATATGAATGAATGTTATTATAGAAAATGTCAATTCGTCGCTCGCATGACTACTGTTTTATCTCATTTTTCTCATTTTTTAACTGATTGAGTTAGAACAACTACTTACATTTTTCTATTCGCGATTCTTTACATTTTTCACTAACCATCGTATTTGGATCTCAAAATATAACCATTTTGAAAGGCAACAAAGTGGAAAAGAATCACGAATAGAAAAACGTAGTTGTCCTAACTCAAATCATAAAAAATGAGATAGGACAGTGAGTCGTGCGAGCAACGAATTGTGTATAATAAAGAAAGATTAGCTCTTATCGTAGGAGCGGAAGAGTTGTACATGTATAGTGGAGCAGGGCAGGCGATTAGCGCGCGCTTTTACTATGCAGATGTCCTTGCGCGAGTTTATCCTCCAGAGCTGAGCGCCACGCGCGGCGCGCGGCGCTGTCTGCCGCCACCAAATAAAAAGGAGAAGACCCACTTGTAGCAAAGGTCATCATCATCACTACCTAGCCTTTTACCAACTATTTTTGGGGTCGACTTCCAATCTAACCGGATGCAGATGAATATCAGTATTTTATGAGAAGCGATTGCCAATATGCCCTCCACAATCCAGTTACTGGGTAGAGTGTGGAACCTAAGATAGAAACACGCTTGTACGATATGACTACATACAGAAAGCAAAGCTTATAGAAATCTCTATTCCTAGACAGCACGTTTCGCCGGAAACTTGTTGATAGAAAACATTGTTTGTAGATATCTTGGTCCATAGGAAGTACTGTTGATAGAGATCTCTGTTCATAGATTGTACTTCTTGCCGTAAACTTTGTTCATAGAACCACCACGTTCTTATTCAGCTCAGTGCCGCCAAGCCGCATGCCGCGCCCTGTGTGGGGTACTTTTCTGTTCCTACTGCCGTGTGGTGGCCACGTTCTAGTTTAGCTCAGTGCCGCCATGCCGCATGCCGCGCCCTGTGTGAAGTACTTCTTCTGTTCCTACTGCCGTGTGGTGGCCACGTTCTAGTTTCTATTTCGTCAAGCTAAATCCTAATCGATATTCGATTTGTAAAGCCCGGTTTCATTTGAAAGACTCTATGTAAGTAGTCTCGCATATTTTTTCTCACCTGATACAATCCTTGCTAGAAATAGTAAACTATGGGTTACAACTCGGTTCGTACTGATCCAGGAACAGTTGCTCAATACAGGGTGGGAAAAGACCTATCACGAAGCCGTCATCGACGCATTCTGAACATCAACCTAGTGCAAAAATAATTACTGGGAAACGACTTTTGTTTTTGACGTTAAAAATCGCTGTTTACGGTAGTGCACAATGAAAGGCATGCAAAACTTGCTACGTTGCATGCACCTAGCATCCAAGTTTATAACTTACTTGCTACGTTGCATGCACCTAGCATCCAAGTTTATAACTTACTTGCTACGTTGCATGCACCTAGCATCCAAGTTTATAACTTAACTTAAAATAGTCCCGCTTTTAAAACTTGGTTACGTTAAAAAAGTTGTAACTTTGACCTTACATATCTCCGTAACCAAAAGGTTCCCAAGTATGGTCCATTACAAACAAATGTTTACAATGACGAAAGGAACACTCGGCTTCGTTAAGCGTCTTCTTACAACCGATATAACAGTGATATACATACCTACATTAAAAATCTGCTCTTGTCCTAATATGACAAAACGCAAAGTTATCATGTCTATGACACACGTACATTTAAAATCATTGTCCTAATGACAAATGTAATAACGTATGGAGCTATACAGGGTCATTGGTAAAAAAAAAAAAAAACAGCTGTTCCCTACATTTATGTTCGTATAACTCGTCAAAATATAGGGAACAGCTGATTTTTTTCGCGATTTCAGGTTAGGTCCCATAGTAAAAGTGGGTTGGGCTCCGCTCGCCCCTTGGATCTTGCCCCTAATTGCCTAAGTGTACCTACTCGCCCCCTTGAATATTAGATACCCCAAATCGCCCCCGATTGTTAGTAAACTAAAAGTACAGTCAGCACTCGTAAGTTTTTGAAATTATTGAAACAAATATTTTTAACAGACTTCATAAAAGGAGGAGGTTCTCAATTCGGATGTTTATATTTTTTTATGTATGTTCGGACATAACTCCCTCGTATATAGATGGATTTGCAATTTTTTTTTCTGTTCGAAAGAGGTTTATGCCGAAATGGTCCCATTTAAATTTCGTAAAGATCTGATGACGAGTTTCGGAGACAGTCAACGGCACTCTTCAATAAATGCCAGCAAATCAACCGCGATTGCTGCTATAGCATATGTATGCATCGTTTACGTAATCACACAACATAACATCACGCCTGTACCCTTTAAAGGGGTAAGCAGATGTGTTCAACAGCTTTCTGTCACTGATATTCACATAGCAAGTAGTGTAACATGAATTTGTTTGGGGTAGGTAGGTACAAGTAAAAAGTGCAGAATAAAAACTTTTTAGAAAAATAAAACAACCGACTTCCAAAAAAAACACTACAAAGTGAAAAATAAGATTAATTTCAAAAGTCGGTGTCAAAAAACGAAAATACAGAACCAACGACACCGACTTCCGAAATTAAAGGTATTTTTCACTTTGTAGTGTCTTTTTGGAAGTCGGTTGTTTTATTTTTGTAAAAAAAGTTTTTATTTGTTAAAACTTCAATAGTGTCTCTTGAGATTTAATGGTGAAGATTGAAATAAAACTGCACATGGAGTTAAAAGAGTATAATTTGGAATCTAATCTCGTACAATAATCAATAATCATTTCAATGTTTAACAATTGCACTTTGTTACACTTTTTGGTTTATAGATAATTAAATAAAAATCACAGATCAAAGGAATCAACACTTACATGACTAAAAAAACGTACAAAATAATCACAAATTTTCTAATTAAAGTTTACGGTTTTGTACAAAACTTTTGTAGATTATATAAATATAATAATTTAAAAATAACAATAAAATCACAATTTAAAAAATAACTAAAAATATAACTTTTATTGTTTATACAAAATACGAGTTTTTTTTATAGACAATGTACTTAAGTTAATTACAACTTACGTATTTTTACCATTTTAACATTTTAAGAACAAAAATTAAGGAAATACCGTAAATAGTTCATCCTTAACTTTGAAACAGCTCTGCATGTCAGTTTGTAAAATTAAAAAAGTAATTGCAACAAATATAAAAAGCATCAATTGTAAACAAAATGGCGTCGACATAAGCGTCACTAATTCTATCTATCTTTTCAAAGGTATCATCGTAATCGCATGATTAAAATGATGCTATTTATAATTCTGGAGTCGGCAGACTATGGTTTAGTCTGCCGACTCTTTTGTTTTTATTTTCAAGGTGTGAAATCATCAAATGACCCCTCCCGCTCTGGGTGGAGCGGAAGAGAGTGTCAGACTCTTACTGACTAAAACCCACCCGTGTTCCTTCCTTAGCCCTTTATGTTCTGGGCCAGCGGTAACCCTTTCGGACAATCCCGCTGACAACTACCGCTGTCACTTAATTCTATCTATCTTTTCAAAGGTATCATCGTAATCGAATGATTAAAATGATGCTACTCATAATTCTAGAGTCAGCAGACTAAACCATAGTCTGCCGACTCTCGAATTTATTTTACTCAATCAGAATTAGTAGCCAAAAATAATAGAATATAAGGCGTTAGCTTAATACCTAATTTACAAATTTAATTTAACTAAAAAATGGAAATTCGGTTGTAATAAAAACTTACCTTAACTTCCAATCAGGAATTCCACTCACAATACGCAAGAATAATTCACCTACTTAGTTACACTTGGAGATAAGTACTAAACTAAGGTTTAGCAAATATCGTAAAACGCATCCCTTCCACATTATAATACGAACTTAGAAAGAGAAAGCATTATACGACTCTCTCAACGGGTAACATATTTTAACAAACCTTTTGTTTATTGCACCCATAAAAAAGGTTTCTTTTGTTATAATTTAGGTAAGCTAGGTAGCAAAAACGATCACAAGTGTCACGAGTTGGTGAGATTACAGATAGAGTTAAAAGTAATCAAACAAGGCGTTATTCATAATGTGTTTATTTTTCTGTCTAACTGTACCTTTTTTGGTTAAATTTCAAAGGAAATGCCGTAAGGGGCGAATCGATACACCAAAATAATTATTTAAATGTCAATGTTCCACTCGCCCCTTCGTAAGGGGCGAATCACTACACCAAAATAATAAAAAACGGGGTGAGTGGAATAAATGTAAGGGGCAAGATCCAAGGGGCGAGCGGAGCCCAACCCGTAAAGTAAAAGTTGTTCATAATTATGAGTAAAATGACCTCTTAAGAGGTTGTTAATGTTTTACCAATAACCCTGTGTAATAGTTGATCGTTGTTGTACCGCGAGCGTTATGCGAATACTCACAGCGCTCGCAGCTGCGGCGCGTGCACGCACAGGTCTGCGGGCAGGTGCGAAAGACGCGCGCGGTCCACGCGCAGCGTGCGCAGGCGCGCCGTGCCGTTCAGCGACGGCAGCGCACGCAACGATCGCGCCTCTGACAGCACCCTGTGGCACACGAACAGACAGTCAACATCACCTGAACAAAGTTCACAGGGGAAGGAAGCGAACTCTTCACACCGCGTGTGGTAACACCAAACGCCACTTCACCTGTATCCACATTCAATCAGAGCTCTGGTGCACCTGGTACACCGGCACTACAAAACAAGCCACAATTTTGATGAGCACAGACAATTTTTACATGCGATATACTATATGATTGCAATGCACTAAGTTTACGAGTATTAAAATTATTCGTAACTCCCTTAAGGGTCAGGCTTAGGATCAGATCGTATTGTGTTGTCGCTCGCATTGTGCCAGTGACCACTTACCTGTCTTGTCGCTCGCACTGTGCCAGTGACCACTTACCTGTCTTGCCACCTGCGTAACTAGTTGGTTAGTGAATGTAGAGACATAGATATAATATCAATACAATTTTACAAATGCGATTACAGTCATCAAAAACGGCTCCTCAAAAAGCTGTTAACGCTTGGAGTGCTGAGTTGCTGAGGGGGACTTTATGTGCGTCTTTACGAGCTCGATCACTTTATGACGGACTTGAATGAGTTGAAAGTATATAAAGACATTCAACGACATTAATCGTTTCAATGGCTTGTTCAATCCTGACACCTAGATTAGTACTACAATGGACGCATTAAAATAAACTTTCCTGTATACTACTTTTTTCTCACGAAACAACGCGCGCATTACTACTAGTGGCTACCAAGTGTACAAACACGCTGTGAATGTGTATGTAAGTGCAGGAGCTCTCGGTACCGTCCGAGACAATGGTGAAGTCGGAAGTATAGGAGTATGTGTGTCTTCACGCACACGAGACAATGGTGAAGTCGGAAGTGTACGAGTTAGTGTATGTAAGCGCAGGAGCTCTCGGTACCGTCCGAGACAATGGTGAAGTTGAAAGTGTTCGAGTTAGTGTATGTAAGCGCAGGAGCTCTTGGTACCGTCCGAGACAATGGTGAAGTCGGAAGTGTACGAGTATGTGTATGTAAGCGTAGGAGCTCTTGGTACCGTCCGAGACAATGGTTAAGTCTGGAGTGTACGATTATGTGTATGTAAGCGCAGGAACTCTCGGTGCTGTAGAGACTGTATAGCTCTACCTTTAGAAGTAAATGCAGGCTGGTTATAATTGCCGGTGTGTTCCATTCGAACGTTCAAGAAATTGTCAAATATTTTTATTATGTTTTTTTTGTTTAGTAGTAGCATTGCTTGAACTGACGTGACTATGTAAAAGTCGTGAATATAATATATTTTATTCAAGTCCAAGTTTCTTTTCAATTATATCGCGACACACGCGTAGCATAATAGCTACCCCCTACAGTACCGTCCGAGACAGTGGTGAAGTCGGAAGTGTACGAGTATGTGTATGTAAGCGCAGTCCGGAGCTCTCGGTACTGTCCGAGACAGTGGTGAAGTCGGAAGTGTACGAGTATGTGTATGTAAGCGCAGGAGCTCTTGGTACCGTCCGAGACAATGGTTAAGACTGGAGTGTACGATTATGTGTATGTAAGCGCAGGAACTCTCGGTACCGTCCGAGACAGTGGTGAAGTCGGAAGTGTACGAGTATGTGTATGTAAGCGCAGGAGCTCTCGGTACCGTTCTAGACAGTGGTGAAGTCGGAAGTCTACGAGTATGTGTGTCTTCACGCACACGTTCACAGCGTGTTTTGTGCTCCTGGTTACTATGAGTAAAGAGAGCGTCGCTTGGTGAGATAAAAACACTGTAATCTAAATATCGCAATGTGACGCGATGGAAATAATAGACATACAATCTGTAGCGAGCAGTGGAGTCATGAGTACATCCCAACACTACGCTCGAATGAATTGTGCGGTGTCGTGTAGGTGTTCCGGATCCCCAGTTCCGCTTCGTTCATCCGCCGCGCGACGGATCCAGTTCCGCTCTCGCCAATCACTTCCGATACGGCAGATATTGAGGACACCGGACGGACCGCTGGCATTATACCGACCTACCCGGGTTAGGCACGCCGCGTGCCATAAACCAGACACGATCCAGTACTAAGTATTTTTTACCACCAATGATTTGCATTTGCATGGCGGTGCTAGTAAGAACGGGTCCCTCCAGACAGCAGCAAGATCTCTCCAGGGTACAATGTCGTTCACTATCTAGTCATCATATAATTATAGAGACTTGTCTTGAACCCCACTACGTACATATACATAATATATACCTCGTCCACATTATCTGTTCACTACACTAGGTCTTATTAACATGAGCGGTGCCTACTCTTCCGAACAATCCTGATAATTCCCGAATCGTAGCTGATATCAAGCCAGGACATTTATTATACCGGATTAAAGTGAAGTGATCTCGAGCCGATGCTCCGTCTCGCTGTCACTAAGCGGCAGCTCCATGTGTTAATATTCTATACAAAAGGGATTTCGGTTCTGATCTGTATTTAATATGCCATGAGCCTATGAAGGATGTTGTTTAGTCACAATAGTACATTATGATATAAGTGCGGTAAGTTGAAAATTACAGCCGAGGCGATATTGCTTGCCCGAGCCGTAGGCGAGGGCTAAAAGAAAGCAGAGGCTGTAATTTTCAAAGCGCACGTATGTCATACGACGTTTTATAACATATTTGCGAGGAAATAAATAAAACTCGGACTGAATTTGCATATTTGCTTGTTTTCCATGTGATGAAATTTTGATACGCTTGTAAGTATCTATAGGTCGATTTCTCAGGCAAGAGGTTTAGAGTAGCCTTTTTCGCTGCCTCTGAGACTTCTGGCAGTGTGGAATTAATAAATTCATCATTACTTGACGACATTTTCAAATAAAAAAAAAAGTACAGCGAAAAGAAAAAACGCGCGGAATAAGTGATGGACGCGCGTTCGCGCTTTTTTTTCAGGCATAGGCACAGAACAGCCAGTATTATTAATAAAGTAAATAAATATTTTTATTTTTGTTACAGATATTAATGGTTGTAATTTATTGTCAAAATTAATTAAATTAAAGAATTAAATGTTTATTTATTATATTTTATCTCCCAAAGTTAATTTTATTCATAAAATGTTGACTACTTTTCTGAAATAAAAACTCTTTGCTAAGATTTAAAAAAGTACCGTTCGTTTTGACGGAGCATCTTGTTAAACCGTGCGATTTACATTACATTACCGCACAAGTGCGTAATGAGATACATTACGATATTGAAATTGGTGAAATAAGAGACCCTTTACGAGCAAATATGTTATAAAATTTATTTACATAATCTCTTAACTATTTACACTAGGTACTATATTAAAAGACTAACCCCCTTACTATAGTCCGCGCGGAACTAGTTTGCCGCGCCTTAGGTATGTGAGCGGTGGGACGGAGAGGCGGGGGCGCTTCCTGTCGTTAATCTCATGTGCGTTTCGAACACTAGGCAAGCCGCCGCCTCACCCCCGTGCCCACCTAAGTCGCGGCCAACTACTTCCGCGCGGACTATAATAGACGTATTATATCAGATGAATAGTTACAAACCGATTTCTCTCTTTCAGTCGTCAGTAATTTGACTTTCGAAAGAAGAAGACAAAGCGTTGTGTAACTATACAGACGCTATACTACAACGATTATTAGTAAGGGGGTTCCTTAAATGAATACAAAAGCAAACGGATGTTTGTACTCTTCCGCATCGCTGTCATTCGGAAAAGTGCCCAGAAGCCTGGCAGCATTGCCACGTTGCAATGCTAATTCTTTGCCCTCTGATCACGTGAAGTGTCGATCAGCCGGCGAGAAATTTCTTTAATAAAAAGAGACGGGCACTCGGGCCCCATGACCCGAGCGTTTCGACCCCAAAAAGCTCAAGGCTGTAGTTAACCATAAGGTTACAGTAGGTATTTGCGCCGCTTGAGGGTCTCAGCAGCCGCAGCAGCACAATATATTCGAACCCTCTGGAATACATGTTTTGTATACTAATACTTCCTATTCACTGAAGAATCCACTCCGCATGATCGGATTACTCGTTTAAAGGTGAATCCAAAACAAGCAAAACTTAGCTCTTTATAATATTTGTTCATAATATTGCCTCGAAGACGGCCGAGCCGCGAGCGTTGGGGACCGGGCCAGGGGGCCCCGGGGATCTGGGAGCCGCGAGCGTGGGGGACCGGGCCAGGGGGCCCCGGGGCTCTGCACATATAAGGAAAGAGTGCCACGTTGTGTTTGTTAATAACCACAAGCTACTGAACAAACAAGATTCTTTTCGTTTCCCATAAACTATGTGCAACTTCATGCGTTACATTACATCTAGCCTTTGCACAATCAGTAACATTATGTTTTTGTTTTACTTTACCGGGCTATGGAATGTAATCATAAAAGTATTTCACAATCAGTAACTTTGCACAATCAGTAACATTATGTTTTTGTTTTACTTTACCGGACTATGGAATGTAATCATAAAAGTATTTCAGGGCCGCTAGACAACAGTGACCTCTTCATTAATATCTGTCCGGAAGATTTTCCGGAATTTAAACAAGTTTTTGAGCAACACAAAACTCGTTTAAATTCCGGAAAATCTGTTATTCAAAATGACGTCGACCCTGACCTTGATTGTTTTCAAAGACAAAATTTCCTTGCAACGGACAGTGGAATGAATGCCAGTGGGAGCACCACCTTTAGGGAGCCAACAACAGGAATTTATTTATCTTGAGATTTTGACGCTTTGAACTTTTTTAGTATGAAAAGACCTACTTACTTCTTGAACTTCGCTCTCGTGGACGATACACTTCATGTATACCTATACAATCGGAGCCGGATGTCGCGGCTAAAAAACAAACCTTGAGGTACACGGAATGGAGATCGTATCGACACCACGCGCGACGTATCTTCATCGATATGAGGGCCGTCGGTGGTGCGATGGCGCGTGGCGTGATGATGCGCTAGGGAAGGCTCGTGTGTATGTTGTGTGTGCACTCACAGGGTGGTGAGGTGCGGCAGGTGCGAGAGCGCGCGCGCGTGCACGTGCGCCAGCGGGTTGGCGCGCAGCTCCAGGCGCGCGAGGCGGCGGCACGCCTGCAGTACGCCCGCCTCCACCACCTCCACGCGGTTGCTCGCCAGCGATCTATGCGGACAACAAAATGATCAAACCTTCAAGTAAAATTGCGCAAAAAAAAAGTGTATTTGTGCGTAGGACGCTTGCGCGAATCTAATTGCGCGAAAGACGATTACACGGCCTTCAACTTTATTGGGCCCTAGTGTTTCAACCACAAACGGTTCAAACATGTTCAAGCAGTTTGTGGTTGCGAATGCCCACTTAGTTTTTCGGAATATTGCCAAACCAAAGAATCAGCATTGCTTTACAATGTGGCAGGTCTTCCAGCCTTTTGGGCACTTTTCCTGTTGACAGCAAGGCGGACGATTTTTGCAACGAAGTTCTTTGACGGATTTGCGTAGAAGTAAACTGGGAGGAATCGTTACGTAACGATTTTTTTATTTCGTATAAAAAAAAGAAAGAGTCAGAGAGAGAAAGAGAGATAGTTTTCGAGGGTGCTGAAGCCGATAGTGAGGTCAAAATGATAATCCAAGATGGCGGCTGAGAATGTTTACAAATTTTTCGACATTTTCAAAAGTTCGCAACCATGCACCTTGGATTTTAATTTTGAACTTCGTCCCTGCCGGGGTTCCCCGTACCCCACACATTTTTTATTTTTTATTCTTTATGATTTATTCCCTCGTTTTTAGGGTTCCATACCTTAAAAGGAAAAAACGAAACCCTTATAGGATTACTCGTGTGTCTGTCTGTGTCTATCCGTCTGTCGCAACCAATTTGCTCCAAATCTACTGGACTGATTAAGTTGAAAGGGCTTTGATGATCCGTGGCATACTTACTGATCCGCTATTTTGTTTTTTTTTATTTCGACCACTTTATATAAATAATAAATATACATACATATATAAAATAATCCTATATAAATCGCGTTAAATATTAATGTTCAAAGTTGATCACGTGAGATTGTAACGTTACAATTTCCTGGATAGAGCCAGAAATTTTAAGGTCACACTGAGCACTCACCTACCTAACTTTCAGTCTGGAGGGGAGCACTGTTAAAAGAAATAGTCAAGAGGACGAGTTATAAGAATTTATTATTGAGTAACCTAGGGCCTACCTATTTGGAGCTAGATAACTAAATTAAGCCAGAGAAGCTGGTGAATGAAAAATGAAACTTGAGATAAAACCGGAGAAAGGCGGGCCTCTGGTCTGTAGTAGTGGCCGAGGGACATCAGCTCAGGCCGTAGAGGAGGGCTGAGAGACATCAGTCATCAGACCGCAGAGGAGGACCGAGGAACATCCGTCATCTTCAGGCCGTGGATGAGGGCCGAGGAGCATCAGTCTTCCAACCGTGGAGGAGGACCGAGGACCATCCGTCTTCAGGACGTGGAGGAGGACCGAGGAACATCCAATCTTCGGCTCAGGCTTGTGCAGCCCCAAGAGCCAGGTGCGAAGTCACCTTGCTATAGCGAAGCTTCAGAGGAGGGAAACTGCCCTCCAAGATCACTCTTATTAAATTTTGCGGACGTGTAGCTGAACTGAGCTCCCAACGTAGACTGCCAAATCCACCACCAGGCTCCTGTCATCGACTTTTTATAATTTGGAAAGAACTTCTAGAAAATAATAAAAAGAAAAGATAATGAGGTCGATGTGATTTACCTATACGACCTACAACTAGCTCCAGCAATAAATTAAAAATAAAACTAGGCCTGTCACTAATTGACATTAAAAAGGTAAACAAAGATTCAAGAGATAAAAATCTACAGAAAAAACTTAAATAACATGAATTACAAGTAAAAGATATGATAAGCCTCCAGGAAATGAGCATGAAGCTACCTAGGGAGGACGAATGCTTAAAATCTTCAGGTTAATAATGTCCAAAAATGTAAGTAAAAAAAACCATGTAAAAACATACACATTTGTAGCAGAGTACTGTCTTTGCGGTGAAGCGTTTGCAGAAACGATGCGAGGTTTTTAATAGGAATAAAAGTAAATATAATGTCTGAAGAAAATGTATTTAGACGACAAGTTGAACAGTGACAGACAAAACACAAACGAAAAAACATTGACAAGTTATGTCTCTTCAGCTGTAGCAGATTATCATATTAAGAGGTTTTAATACTTTCCCTCAGCTGATAGTAGACCATTTGTTTTATCCGTCAAACCCAGTTTCTGAACTAGGTCCTCTAGTCTGGGTCTGGGTAGGGCCTTCGTAAGGAAGTCTGCTAGCTGGGTAGCAGAGCTCGTCCTCTCGACTACGATGTCGTTTTGAAGCACAAGTTCCCTTACGAAGAAGTGCCTCACACGAATGTGTTTGGTCCTACGGTGAAATTCTGGATTATGTGCCAATTTCACCGCGGCTTCGTTGTCCACGAACAAAACTGGTATTTCTTGTTGGCCATTCAAGTCTTTGAACAGTCTCTTTAGCCAAATTAGCTCTCTTGCCGCTTCGCTTGCTGCCACAAGCTCAGCTTCTGTAGTGCTAATGGCAACTGAAGCTTGTCGCTGGCTCATCCAGGAGATTGCTCCTCTTGAAAATAAACACAATACTCCAGTGGTAGAGCGACCTGTTTTCAAGCATCCAGCATGATCAGCATCACTGTAGGCTTTTATTTGGTTAGGAGAATTTGCATCATGAACATACATTATTCCTCTTGATAATGTGCCTTTCAAACATCTCATTATGTGCTTAACCATACGCCAGTCGCTAGAAGTTGGCTTTTCTAAGCTCCTCGAAGCCAATCCTACAGCATAAGCCAGATCAGGGCGAGTGCCCACCATCAAGTAAGCGAGCGAGCCTACTGCTTCTCTATCAGGCGGGGTCGACTCATTGGGTAAACTTTGGAATACCTACGGGGGCTAGACCTGTGTTGCCAAGTTTTCCTCTATTATGTAAGACCTAAAAGCTTCGGTCTCTAATAATGACGTTTTCAAAGATGGCAACATTAGTAAAACTAAAAAGTTGCTTAGGTGTTAAAAAGCTACCATCTGGTAGTTTTAGCGACATTTTTGTTTAAATTATTAATCAACAAATTAGCCGACATAATATTTCGCATATTTATTCAACGTTAATTTTATTAGAATACAATAAATATAACTAGAATTCATGCCGAATATAATAGATATACGCTCGTATAGCATAGGTTTTAACTTTAAATAAACAAAAGGGTTACCAATCAAGTCAATACATAAATAATAAATTTAATATTTACTGCAACGCAACGGGCAGAGGCTACTTTCTTTCTAAAATTATTAATTTTACAAAATTAGGTGGGTACGATTTTGTTTAATGTACATGGCAGCCCCGCAAATACCACTTCACATGAAAAATGTCTGCCGGCGTAAGCGCATATTGATGTTATTTCTTGTGAATTCTCTTTTTGCAACGTTAAGTGTTATCCTCGCCATTAACGACGTTGAGTAGAGCCTATGTTCCACCGTCTGTGTGCCGAATCACCTGAGTGTTGTGTACGAGTAGTGGAGCGCCGTAAGATTTATACCTCGGAATCCAGGGCCTGTCAATGAATCTTCATATACATTTTTGAAATGTGTTTTTAACAGTATATAGAAAAATGTTAAAAAAAAAAATTTGCCCGATCTCAATTTTTTAATTATTAAAATAAATAATTAATAATTTTTCGGAAATTTCTTCTATTTTTATTAGTTTAAAGTTATATTTTGAAAAGGAGAACTATTACAAACTTGTCCTTGGGTCTCAAGGGACTGCAGGTACAAAGGTGAGGGGTGGGGGGAGTTATAGAAGGGACAACAGCAGCTGTTGGGCATTGATGACGCGTTCCCTAACAGATTAGTACACGTTGCACCTAGCTAAGCTAAATACGTAGGTAGCTGTTTTGTGCGTTTTGAGAAAAAATATTTCTGATTTTTGTTTATGTATATTTATTTATTTGACTACCTTTATTTGACTAAATACATATAAATTATATTTTTAAATATTAATATAAAAAGAAATACAAAAACAATTAAAAATATAAAAATAGTAGCCCACCGGTATCGGGAACAGGGTCCATGCTACCGGCGGTCAGGGCTCCAGAGAGAGGAACCTCCTAACAATGCGGGCCGTGTCCAGAAGTACCGCTTTGTGAATCAAGCCCTTGATCCAGCTGCCCAACGAGAGCCTCCTTAGGTGTTGGTCGAGGCTCTTGGCTATTAAACCATTGGCTGTCACGACTATCGGCACAATGATCGCTGAGTCCACATTCCACATGTCGACAACCTCGCGAGCCAAGTCAAGATACTTGATCTGTTTATCTTTCTCGGCTTTCACGAGGTTTTCATCATGCGGGACGGTTATGTCAACAACCATTGCGCGCCGCTCTGATCGATCCACCACCACTATATCAGACTTATTGGCAACAATAGTCCTGTCAGTGATGATGGATCGATCCCAGTACAATGTGATATTACCATTTTCGAGAACTGGGTCGGGCACATACCTGTAGTACGGCACCTCTGATTCCACAAGGTTGTATTTCAGAGCAAGTTGCTGATGTATTATCCTGGCTACAAGGTTGTGTCGATGCAAGTACTCTTCGTTAGCTAGACGAGAACACCCGGAGATAATATGCCTGATTGATTCTCCCGGCCGGTGGCATGCCCGACAGATGTCAACCGTGCCGTCTTTCACAATAAATCTCCGGTAATTGTTCGTCATCATAACTTCGTCCATAATTGCACAGACAAAACCTTCGGTTTCTCCAAAGAGGTCACCGAAACGCAACCAGGCTACGCACGCTAGTAGATCGACATCGGGTCCATGTAGGGCCCGGAAAAAGCGTCCGTGAAGCTCCTTACTCTGCCATACCTCCATGCGATCATTAGTGCCAAGCACTACTGGCTTGCGCCAGTTCTCTTTAGCCAAGGAGAGCCGGGTGAGGCCCTTGTCACGGCAACTACATCTCGATGCATCCCCACGTCGGTTTCTAGGAAGTATTCCCTGAGACTGCATATCTCGCGATTGTGGAGGGTCTTAGCATTTAAAAACCCTCGACCTCCACTCTTTCGCGGGATATTATGTATATTTATTATTGTGCAGTTAATACGATAAAAGTTAATTACAGAACATAATTGTGTTTTACAAACTTTGAAAATAGCGGCATAGATAGTACCTAAGTATTTGTTTTTTATTACTCGCTTATAAAAATCATTTTGAATAATAATAATATACTAAGATATATAGACGATAGTTTAGCAGTTGCTTTCAACTCTTTTTTGAAAGCAACTGCTAAAAATACCTGCGTTAAACTATCGTCTTTGCCACCTACCGCAGATGCCGCTTTTTGGACACTTCAAAAGAGTATATCTGCAAATTCAAACATGGCTCGGAAGAGAAATATCACCAGAAGAATGGGGTTGGAAATATGAATGCGGAATACTGATGCCCCAAACAATTACGCAGCTACCCGCTCCAGAAGCGTTACTAAAAATGATTTTTTGCACATGCAAAACAGGATGCGGAGCATCTTGCGGGTGCAGGAAAAGTGGATTAAATTGCACTGTAGCTTGCTTAGAATGCAATGGTAAAAGCTGTACTAATCCTTCACCTACAATCCACATCAATGAGATCGATGACGATGACGACGAAAATAATGAACAATAATTTAGAAATGTATATAGTTGATAATTAATTTTTTTTTTCGTAACTCTTTAAATTTTGCTAAATATTTATAAATTAACATTAAAGTTACTATGCAAATATAATTTATTCGCTATAAAATTGAAATCTTTACTGTAGACATTTTTTTCCCCTTGTCCCTCTCATATTTCAGTAAATTGTTGTTATAAATTGTTGTAATCAAGATCGGCCAATTTTTTTTTTTTAACTTTTTTATTTGAGCTTTTAACAATGCAGTAGAACAGTTTTTATGAAAATTCATTGACAGGCCCTGGATTCCGAGATTTTACAATTTTTATGCCTTACGGCGCTCCACTAGAGATAGTGATTATAGTTTGTGTTTATGTTGTTTGTTGATAGGTATAAATTCAGTTGCCCATTTTGATAGCTCCTATGTATGCCAATTGTGTAATTTATAATAAAGTACCTACTTTTGACAAAAGACACACTACTGTTTTTATTATAATAATACTAGTAAAAACATTTGACTTTTATTTTATAAACCAAAAAATTGTGATTTATGTCAAAACTCAAACTTTTTTACTAGAAGAATTATCTCCTATCCACCTTTTAAGTTAATTTAAACAATAAGGCTGCTTGACCACCAAAGCGGAGCTGGAAAATTGTAACCAGTAAAATAGCACAATTAAACATCGGTTACAGTTTCTCAGTTCTGCTTTCGTGGACATTCTCAAAGAAACATCTCAAAGAAATCGATTTTGAATATCCCGCTTTCACAAGTTTTTGGGGGCACCCACTAGGTGGCGCCAAAAACCGTACCATTTTATTTGTTCGTACTTGACGTTCTTCTCCTAGAGTAAATATGTTCCTTGTTCTCTATAGGGGAATGATTGTGATTCTTTGTCAGCTTTCCCTTTTTCAATAGTTCCTTCTTTCTGTAAAGGAGTTGATACTGGGTTACAGTCTTTCATATTGAATCTCTCCAAGACCTTATTTGCATAAGCTTCTGGCTTAATGAAAATCGAGCCGTCCTTCATTTGTTCTATCTCTAACCCCAGATAGTATGAAACTGGTTTGCTAGTAATCGTCAAAATCTTTTCTAGGTCATTGATGAAACTCTGTGCAAGGTTCTCATCACTCGCTGCAACTAAGCCATCGTCCACGTAGAGTGCAATTAAGATTTTCTTATCTCCTAAGATTTTGGTATATAGGCATGGATCAGCGTCGCTTGTCTTGAAGCCTAAAGATTCGAGTATTTCTGTAAAACAGTAGTTCCAGCACCGTGGTGCCTGCTTCAAACCATAGAGGCTTTTCTTTAGACGACATACTCTGGATGTTCCATCTTCAAAGCCTTCTGGCTGTTTCATATAAATCTCTTCCGTTAAATTTCCATTGAGGAAAGCTCTTACAACATCGAACTGAATAAGATGAAGTCTCTCTCTTGCTGCAATGCTGAGCAAAGATCTTATAGTTGCTAACCTCGCTACTGGGCTGAACGTTTCGTTATAGTCAAAACTTTTCTTCTGCTTAAACCCTTTTACGACTAGACGGGCTTTATACTTTTCTATTGTGCCGTCAGGGTTGGTTTTTACTCTATAAATCCATTTACATGGCAGAGCTTTTCGATTACTCGGTAGATTCTGCAAGTCCCAAACTTGTAATCTATTCAAAGAATCGATTTCACTGCTCATCGCTTCTAACCATCTATCTCTACTTGTTCCACTCGATATTGCTTCCTTATACGTCGAAGGTTCTTTTTCAGTATCGACTAGGAATAAACTATAGTCATCCAATTTACGTGGAAGTTGAAGACTACTTCTGTCCCGGAGATTATATCTTGGAACGTCTGATAGCGAAACGTCTTCCTCTAAATTCTCTTCTATCTCAACATAGGCAGGAACGGCATCTTCAAATTGTTCGTCATTTTCAGTATCTGAAAATCCGGTTTCGTCTTCTATAAACTCTATTTCTCTTTCTCCCTCTAATTGGACTGACTTTCTTTGATGTCCTGATTTATTTGCCTCTATTGATGTCTCAATAGGCGTCCTTATATGTCTATCTTCTTCCAATTCTCCCTCTAATGGAATAGATCTCTGTTCAGATTGGGCTTCCTGATTCAAGGGATTGTCGATTTGCGAATGCTGTTGAATTGTATTTTCAGGAACTGTATCGTATGACACGGTCCATTCTATCTCAATTGGTTTTGGATCAGATTTAGCAACAATTCCTGAAGCTTTAGCTTCAATCCCTGGAATAGGTGTCTCTTCGAAGATAACATCTCTGGAACGGATCAGATTGTCAACTTTATACTGCGTTTCGTACCAGATACGATAACCGTCATCATTGTCGTATCCTATGAGGATGCCTTTAGTTGCTTTCTTATCCAATTTTTTCTTTTATTTTTCGGAACATGGGCATAACACGTACTTCCAATTATTCTAAGATGGTTTATATTAGGCTTCTTCCCAAACCATAACTCATGAGGTGACTTGTCTTTCTCTCTAGTAGCACCTGTTCGGTTTAAAATATAAGCAGCTGTCATAATAAGTTCCGCCCACAATGCTTTTGGCAGTTCTCTCTGAGCATTCATCAATGTTCTTACGGTTTCTACTAATGTCCTGTTTTGGCGCTCGCTACAGCCATTCTGCTCTGGCGTGTACGGCATAACAAGACGTTGCTTAATTCCTTTTTTATTCAAAATATCTCTGACTTCCTTGTTGTCAAACTCAGTTCCGTTATCACTCAGCAGTGTTTTGATTACATGTCCTGTGACCGTCGCTTCTTGTAGCATTATGGTCAATTTGTCTTTAACTTCGCTTTTGTTTCTCATGCAATAAACCATGCAGTATCCGGAAAAATCGTCTTTAAACAGTACATAATAACGGTATTTTGAAAAACTCATTGGGAAAGGACCGCAAACATCTGAATGAATAATTTCTCCTGGCTGTGTAGATCTTTCTCGTATGCCAAATTTCAGTCTATGCATCTTTCCGTAGATACAAGCTTCACACGATTCTTTATTTATAGGAAGTGTCAATCCTAACTCTCTTTGAATGACTTCCTTAACGTGCCTTTTGTTTTGATGCGCTAATCTTTCATGGTAGAGCTGCATCAAATCAGTTGTTGTAGTAGCAAGTACAGGTACCGGTGGCAAGACGTTGCGAACTTTCAACTTAAAAAGCCCTCCACCGTGGTTACGTTTGCCAACAAGTACTACTTCCCCATTCAAAATTACTTCGCAAGTTTCCAGGGTCGAAACGAACTTGCTATTCCTCTGTTTGTCATGCATAGCTAACACAGAATACAGACTTTGCTGTATCTCTGGTACATACCAAACGTCCGTGAGTGCTATGTTCACAATATTCCCTTTGACATCTGCTTCCAAATATATTGTTCCTTTGCCTCTTGCTTGAACAATGTTACCATTCGCTGTAGTAACACCTCGGATCTCGTCAAACTGTTGGAATGTTTGGAACAGGTCACTCCTGTTGGTCACGTGACTAGTCGCGCCATTGTCCACGTACCATGATTCTTTATCTTGCGCTACGAATGCCATGACATCCACACTCATAATAGCCATATTCGCACTTTGACTTGAAGATGGCTTGTTATTACTGTCTTTAGGCGGGCAACCATCTTTCATCCACTTCTGGCAGGATCTTACTCGATGTCCCATCTCATGGCAGTAATTGCATCTAATATGCTTATCCTTATTCTTCTTTCCTTTACGAATGGTGCTAATCTTTGTCGTACTCGTCGCTAATACCTCTTCACTCGATTCACCATTTCTCTTTTGAAGTGACTTCTCATGAGCGCAAAGGTTACTTATTAATCCTTCGACTGTCCTTTGTTCTTTGGCTAACAACAACCAACTTGATTTAAACTCGAAGTATTTCTGATCTAATGTATCCAGTATTTTACAAATGAGGAATATTTCTGGTAGTTTCATATTGTGATTGTCTTTACCAATCTCTCTATTCAACTGACACCAGAGAGTCTTCAATTTGCAAATATGTGTGGCCATATCATCAGAAGTATTTAGTTTAAATCCGAAGAAATCTAGGCAGAGATTATAAGCTCGATTCTCATTATCTCCATCAAATAACCGATGTAGTTCTAGCCATACTTCTCTTGGACATGTGATTGACATTACCTTTCTAACGACATCTTCGTTCAAATTTGTTGAGAGCAGGATCATAGCATTATTTTCTGCCTGTATAAAACGCGCTAGTTTCGTTCTAAATGCAGTAACTTCTGCGTCTCCTCCACCTGCTGGCAACACGGGTCTCGTACATCTTCCTTCTACTATATCCAATGCATCTGGTATGCTCCTAAGCAGGATGGATATTTTATATTTCCAAGTATCCCAGTTATTCTTACCTTGAAGTGGTACAATTTGTACCTTTGTACTTAAATTTTCCACTTTTTCGCACATTTCCATTTTTCCGCTAGCACATAACCTGTAGCAGAGTACTGTCTTTGCGGTGAAGCGTTTGCAGAAACGATGCGAGGTTTTTAATAGGAATAAAAGTAAATATAATGTCTGAAGAAAATGTATTTAGATGACAAGTTGAACAGTGACAGACAAAACACAAACGAAAAAACATTCAATCAATCAATCAATCAGTTTATTTGTGAAACATAGGTGTGACAAGGGGGGGGGGGTGGGTTGACAAGTTATGTCTCTTCAGCTGTAGCAGATTATCATATTAAGAGGTTTTAATAACATTACAAGATCCAAATTTGAACGTTTATATCTCGGAAAGTGACACTTTACGGTGCAGCGCAGACGGCAGACTTTTTGTGCGATCGAGTCTGCGGCGCACAAAAAGTCTGCATGGCGCGCAAAAAGGCTGTCGCGGATTTTTCACAGACTCAACGCTCACGACGCACATCTTCGATCATTCTGTCGGCAGAGCTGTAGGGACGTAGACGCTATGGAAATCGTGCAGAGATCGCGAAGTAGGTATTATTTTGTACATGAAGTACAGAAAAAGATGAAGAAATAGACAATTTTGGGTACATCCTTTACTTTCGGAAAAATTACTGAAGGGACAGTTCCATACTAAACATTCAATTCTGAAACAACATCCGGAATTTTTTTTTTCAAATATTAAGTATAAAATGTCTGTTACTACATTTGATGAGTTGCTATTTATTTTAAGACCTGCTTTGACTCATTCAGAAACAACAATGAGGAGGTGTATTGGTCTTCTCTTCTTGAATTAACATCGTTACATCGACCTCTGGCGCCATGATAATAGATCGCGTGCGTTACGTCCACCCCTAGCAAATTTAATGCAGATTGCCGACTAACTAAAGTGTGCGCCGTCTGCGTTAGCGCGCGTTGAAGCAAACGTTCTATTTTTTTCACAGACTTTGTGCGGAGCGGCGCGGCCCGGCGCGGTGCGGTCTGCCCGAATTACACGGATTTTTTGTGCGCCGGACTTTTTGCGCGTCGTGTGCGTTACTGCATATAATTGCATAGATTCTATTTTCACAGACTAAAAAGTTCGTCACGGATAGTCTGTCGTCTGCGCTGCACCTACGGGGTTTCGTCATAATAATATGTTTGCATTGATGTCAGCTTTCGACTTATATGAATCATGCGTGGCCGCCATTTTGAAAAAAAAAACATAATGGCGGCAGTAGGTACGCTCCATATCAAAATCTTAAATCCCCTTTTCGCAGCCGCCATCTTGCATTTTAATTTTGACCTCTCTATCGGCTTTAGGCTTTTACTCTCGAAAACCATGAAAACTATCTCTCTTTCTCCATGTCTCTTTCTATTATTTGTAAT
Source organism: Luperina nickerlii (assembly GCA_963855955.1). Lineage (NCBI taxonomy): Eukaryota > Metazoa > Arthropoda > Insecta > Lepidoptera > Noctuidae > Luperina > Luperina nickerlii. The sequence continues at coordinate 24,351,876 of OY979671.1, forward strand.
AAAAAAAAACTGGCACTCCGGTAGTGCCGACAGAAGTGAAAACTTGAACAATTACGAGTGTATTTTGTGAATCGTCTTATAAACAAAACACGCGTGTTAAGGTGTGTTCCTTATTTTATAGGGTTTTTTGCAAATTAGGTATGATGACCAAAGTGACTGGTTTATTCTTCTCGTGAAAGGAATTTATTCAGATTTACAAATAAGCACACAGGATAGACTTCAGTTCGTGGTGTTGGTCGCGGCAGTGGTAAGAGAAGCAAGCCCATGGAGCTCGTCGTCAGTTATATATCCGTGGTTCAGCGCCATCTCGTCGTTGTTGGATGAACTACGTAGTTAGTACGCGAGGCCCTCGTAGTTCTTCCCGATGTGCATAGATGGCGCTGTCCTCAACAACGCGCGTCTTACGTTTTACGTCTTACGAATCTTACGATCAGGGTCACGTGACCTGACGCGAATTTAGAAGTTTTTACCCATTCCAAAAAAGTACACAGCGCCGCTAAAGAAGTTTTCACTTCAAAAACTTTTTTACAAAAAAAACAACTGACTTCCAAAAAAAAAAACAAAGTGAAAAATAACTTTAATTCCGAAAGTCGGTGTTGTCGGTTCCGCATTTTCGTTTTTTGACACCGACTTCCGAAATTAAAGTTATTTTAGCTTTGTAGTGTTTTTAGGGTTCCGTACCTCAAAAGGAAAAAACGGAATCCTTATAGGATCACTTTGTTGTCCGTCTGTCCGTCCGTCCGTCTGTCAAGACCCTTTTTCTCAGGAACGCGTGGAGGTATGAAGCTGAAATTTATATCAATTACTCAGGTCTACTGTCCCTTGAAGCTGTGAAAAAATCAAACTTCTAAGCCAACGCAATCAAAAGATACAGCCGTTTATGCCGCAAATTTTCGACACTTGCAAGGGAATCAAAACCTACAGGGTGCTTCCCGTGAACTCAGTATCTTGAAATTTGGTACGAAGCAACGTCTTATAGCATAGATAAAGGAAAAATTACGAAAACCATAAATTTTTAGTTACATCACATAATATTTTTTTTTTTATAATTTTAAACTTACTACCCATTTCCTCATAAACGCGTAGAGGTATTAAATTGAAATTCTTACCAAATACTCAGGTCTATAATACCTTTAAGCTGTAACAAAATCAAACTTCTATGTCAACGCAATCAAAAGAAACAGCAATTTAAGCTGCATATTTTGAAACTCGCAAGTACTCGCAAGGGAATCAAAACCTAAAGGGTACTTCCAGTCGACCTAGAATCTTGAAATTTGGCTTGAAGCAACGTTTTATAGCACACATAAAGGAAAAATTCCGAAAACCTTAAATTTTTAGTTATAAAATATATATTTATTTTTTAATAAATATAAACTTATTATTTTTTTCCTCATGAACGCGTAGAGCTATCAAGTTGAAATTCATATCAAATACTTAGATCTAATTGCCTTTAACCCGTGAAAAAAAAAAATTCTAAGTCAACGCAAAAACGCAAAACGCAAAAGTACAACCATTGATACCGCATATTTTGAAACTCGCAACTACACGCAAGGGAATTAAAACCTAAAGACCACTTCCCGTTGACATAGAATCTCGAAATTTGGTAAGAAGCAATAGCTTACAGCACAGAGAGCAAAGAGATCTTTGTCTTAAATTTATGCTCCTCCATCTTTCCCCATTGTAATGTTATGAATTTCATTTTGCAATAAAAATACCATAGTTATGACACGATTGTCGTAATGAACGAACTTTGTAAACCTTGCAGGTTTGTACGGAACCCTCGGTGCGCGAGTCCGACTCGCACTTGGCCGGTTTTTTTTTTTGGAAGACTGTTACTATTTTTTTGGAAAAAAGATTTTTTTTTTCACTTTTTAGTTGTACCTACCTACCCTACACAAATTCAATTAATTAACACTACTTGCTATGTAACAATCGGTGTCAAGAAGTCATTAAAACATCATCAATATAAATTAACTAGGTGCGAAAAAAAAAAGTATTATTGAAGCTAACTCAAAAACTACCCAAGCAATGTTTTTCTATGGGACCACGCTTGAGACATACCTTATCCATTAAAAACCATAGGTACATAGATAATAATTATGCAATTGCAGCCAAGCGGTCGGTGCCAAGCTAAGGTGCATTGAAGAATTGAAGACACTGACTAGAAGAATCATCAAAAATCGCATAGAAATGCCGGAGATGCAGTACATTTATGCATATAACTTCGTACATAAGAATAATTACCTAATATTTTGTATACTAAAACCTTCATAGGAGAATGTAAATCACGTTAATGAAAGAAACATCAAAATTGGTTCATTAGTTTTGAGAAAATCGCGGACATACAAACACACATACATACGGGTCGAATACAGAACCTCTTTTTTTTTAATTCGGTTAAAAAGTCGCATAAAGGCTCCTGCAAACAGGCACGACGCGCGACGCGAATCGCGCGCGACACAAAGGCACCGCTCGTTGCGCGACTTGCGGTGCCTTTGTGTCGCGCGCGATTTTATCATGTGTCGCGCCTGTTTGAAGGAGCCTTAACGCAGGGCGCTATACGGCTATAACCATCACAATAAAATAATAATCATAACAATAAAACATCTATTGTGTCTCGTTTAGCACGCCCGCGCCCGGCGCCGGAACATGTTACGTGACAATTTCTACAATTACTCCTAAGTCCTACCGCAAGCTGCTTTAAAAAGAACTTCGATTCCAAAAATATTGATTGAAATTATGTTTTAATTCACTTAATTGATTTCTAAGATGATCTTAACGTAAACAAATTCTAATTGCTATTTATATAAAAACTAAACATCTACCCAGTGAATTATATAAGTAAGTGTGTTTAACCTTCAATATTATTGTATTATATTGCACAGACAGCCACTCTGCAGCCACAGTAACTATACAGGAAGGGACTGTCCTGCTCCTATCGCGCTAATGTATTGTATTATATTGCACAGACAGCCACTCTGCAGCCACAGTAACTATACAGGAAGGGACTGTCCTGCTCCTATCGCGCTAATGTATTGTATTATATTGCACAGACAGCCACTCTGCAGCCACAGTAACTATACAGGAAGGGTCTGTCCTGCTCCTATCGCGCTAATGTATTGTATTATATTGCATAGACAGCCTCCCTGCAGCCACAGTAACTATACAGCAAGGGACTGTCCAGACTGTCAAGCAAATTGATTCACGCAAGTGTATCCTGCGTGATACGCTGGGGAAAAATAGCGCGAGTTAAAATATGGGGTTTAAGTTTAACGAAGGTCCTTCGTTGCTTAGCTTTGGGTGTTCATTTTCTTAATGTATAATGTTAATTGTGATGAGGAAGGGGAGGTACTCACAGATCTTCGAGAAGCGGCAGCAGGCGCACGGCGGCCGGCACCGCCGACAGCAGGTTCTCCTCCAGGCGCCTGCACAGCACGACACAGTCGTTAACACTAACAGCCACCAGTACTTACTGGCACGCACTCGCTCGCATTCACCCACAATACAGAGCAGCCTCTCTCCCTCACACAGGAGCTAGCAAACAAGCTTGCTGTTAACAGCCCCGGATCTAAGGGGGGGCAAACCGGGGCACTTGCCCCGGGCGGCAGTTTCATGGGGGCGCCAAATCCTTGAAACAAGAATTCGAAATATCGAACAAATGAAGCCTCTTTTCCTAGAATCTCATAGGTTTTTATCAAGTAATCGAATCTTAATATAATATGTTTGAAAAACAAACTTTTCTATTTCCATACGCCCAGTTAGTTTTTGAACACATACTAAGTGATATTATATGAACGAATCTTAACAGATCAAGTAAATTTTTGAACGCGTGCGTAGTGTCCGTGATCTTTCTGCCAAGGGGAATCCCCGTCACACATATCTATACGAGCCGAGCCGAACAAATTCAAACAGTTGAACGTCAAGTGACAACACTGTTTATGTGGTTGATTGCGTTTGCGAGTAATCAGCGTTAATAAAATAAGTAATTTAATAGTGAAATCATATATTATCGTAGTGGAAATCAACAATTTGCAAGTTTTTCTCAAACACTGTAGGGAGGGGGCGCCACTATCAAGGTTTTGCCCCGGTTCGAAAAAATCGTAGATCCGGGGCTGGCTGTTAACAGGAACAGGAAACAGGACAGGAAATGTGTTGTAGTGGAGTGCGACATCGAGCGAAGGCCTTTACGAGCTCGCCGCGATCTGTCCGGAGTAGGTACAGAGTCGCCGAGTGTCCGCCGGTTCGCAACGTTCGTAACGTATGGCCCTTACACGCACTCACTGGTTGTGCTATCCGGTCCCGTGAAGTGGACACATTTGGCTTTCTGTGATTTCCTCCCAATGACTATGTGTCGTGCCACAGTGTTCCTGCTGTGTTAGTGACTGTCGCTGCATCTTTTCGGTGGTCTCGCTCGTCTTCTCGTCTTGTCGAACGTGTACTAACTGGTTACAGTTTGTGACCACCTAGTGCCACGGTGCCACTCTCTGTATGTTACTCTCTGCTAAAGGCCGGCTCACTTCATGTTAACAAGAGGACTTGTTCGATTATATCTCTTGCAAATGTTTTTTCCTAATCACTTAAGTTTTACATTCAATTAGCTAGCGATAACGTAAATCTTTTTTTAAGGTACGTATTTCCGATTTTAGGTACATCATAATTTAACGAATTACACAGTTTAGTATTTAACTAGCTTCTGCACGCAACTCCGTCCGCGCGAATTTTTGTTTTAGCATAAAATATATCCTATGACACTCGAAATACTGTATAGCTTCCCATTACTGAAAAAATATTTGGAAACGGATTAGTATCAGAAGATCACCCCTCCACATACAAATCTTACAAACAGATAGAAAGACAAACATTTTAAAAGTTGTTTTTTAGGGTTCCGTACCCAAAGGGTAAAAACGAGACCCTATTACTAAGACTCCACTGTCCGTCTGTCACCAGGCCATGTCATGAACCGTGACAGCTAGACAGTTGTTTATTCACAGATGATGTATTTCTGTTGTCGCTATAACAACAAATACTAAATACAGAAAAAAAATATTTAAGGAAAAAATATTTATATACCTACAAAAAACGTGTTTTTTTTCGGCGTTCTTACCTTGTAGTACGGAACCCTTCGTGTGCGAGTCCGACCCGCACTTGGCCAGTTTTTTTGTTAAAAGTATGTACCTACCGTATATACTTTCATATGCATTTAGTAAAAAGCTGTTTGACATTAAAAACAGACACTTCAATTTTATTTCTGATGTAAGAATGGCACAATGGAATACGTGGCGAAACGTTTCAAAAAGAAGAAGTATAGAAACCGAACAATCCTCATTAGTGAGGGCAAACTACCGCGCACAGGGTCGTTAACGTACAACACGTAGGCCTATTGACTGAGCTATACATGGTCCCAAGGGCCTCGTCACAGCATGAGGAGAAGGGAGCGAGGACCTAACGAGCCGGGTTGTGAGTACCGCTGTGTTTACTGCAAACTACTGGCGATTTGATGGCGTCACTTATCACAAGATTGTCAAGCCGAACCCCGTGCGGTTGGAAGTTTGAAGTGCTCGGATAACGAGGCTCCGGCAAGTCGCGCTAATTAACTGCGACAGTTACGCTACAGGTTATGTAGTTATTTTCAGTAGTTTGCAGTTGGCAGTCTACTACTACACAACTATAAACAAAGCTAGCTTAAATTCATACGTTTTTCTGATTTTGTTTACTGTAGTCGATCATATACTTGTATTGTTTCTAAAACCTGCGTTTTTTGTGTTTAGGTCCTGTAATCCCCTTAAATATAGATGTCGTCCCCCACCGCTGCACCGCCGAGATCTGTAGCGAGCTAAGGGCGGGGCGGTCGGACGGGGCTGGATCTGGTTTAGATTAATTAGGGTGATATTTAAAGGTAATGGCCCGGCACTGCCGCTCGAGTCAGGGCTGGGCGGCTGGTCCGGTGCACTCACAGTACTCGGAGCGCCGGCGTGTTGGTGAAGGCGCGCTCCTCGATGACCGCGATGCGGTTCCGCTTCAGCACCCTGAACACACACACATACAATCTACATAACCTTATGCAGGAGTAAAGGCTCCTTCAAACAGGCGCGACACGCGATAAAATCGCGCGCGACTCAAAGGCACCGCAAGTCCTGGAACGAGCGGTGCCTTTGTGTCGCGCGCGATTATATCGCGTGTTGCACCTGTTTGTAGGAGCCTTAACAGAAAGAGTAGGTATTATTATAAAAGTAGGTACAAAAAGTGTGAGGATGGGGAGGGTTTGAGAGTGGTTCTGGTAATCACCGCACCCAGTGCATCCACCCCTCACCCCCTATTAATCAATGATATATAAACTAGTCATTGCTATTAATATAATCACCATGCATGTATAAGTACCAGGTTTGATAACGCCCTTCATCATGGGATTCGCGTGCCCACGGTACATAATTACAACCGCTGTTAATAGCTTTATAATTTAATATTTTTAATAATGAACAGTAGGGGTGGCCCCTACTGTTCATTATTAAAAATATTAAATTAAACTCCCCTCAATTATTCGCACCAAAAAGTTGTAATGTTCTCTCTTAATTTATGTCGATCACTGGCGTCGCCGCGCCGCGCCGCCCGCCCGGCCGCGTAGTCGCTAGCTGTGCCGCTCATTTGAGTACTTTATTATACATATTTTAATCAGGAGCTGTTCCAACTAATCGACCGCACGCAAGCGGAATAGAAAGCACGAGCCGAAGCAGCGGTTGTTGACACACTCTCGCAACTCTACTCGTCATCCATCAAGATCAGAAGTTGACGAACGATCCAATTACGTTTCTCATTTAGAACCGAGTGTAGCTAGCCTAGCTGCACGAATGCTTTTGTCGTGTATAGAAGTCACTTTAATATGAACTACGAAGACTGCTAACTACTGCAGCAGTGCAGCGGGACTGCTGGGGCTGGTGGCCGTGTGGCGACTACCAGCCCATCGGCTCCTCGGCTCCTCGGCTCTGTAGGCTTTTATGCTTGTATTTTGTCACACTTTATTTTCATGAAATTGATTGGAAACGATTGGTTTGAGTTTGAGTATGTGGTTAGAATATTTTGGTGGACGGATCAGTGACTCGGATCGTCCCTCGATCACATAACATAATACCGGTCGGATGAGCGCCTCATAAATAACGATGAGCGAGCGCTACACGCCGCCGCCCCGCCGCGCGCCGCGCGCCGAGCGGCTCGTAAAACGGGGACAATGCCCATTATGGGAACCGACACCACATTATGCTAATACGGAGCCAATAAATGAAACAAATAAAGTCACTGCCAACGAGCAAACTACAGGAGCGGCGCGGCGGGCCCGCACCGGCGACGGCGGTGGGGCCCGTGCCGGAACAGGCCCGCCGCGCCCCTGGTCGTATAACGCAGAACAACAAGTTCGGTCGACTCGGTACATACATAAGTAATATACTTCACCCCGACCGTCGATACATCATATCCTAGACAAAACATTTTATTAATACATGTACCTAAATCTGAAATAAAATACATATTTGAATTTGAATTAATACAATGTGTAACGGAAAGGGTATATTACTCGTACATACCAAGGGCACCGCTTCTTTGGATGATATCAAACGATATTGGAAGGGTTTTTTAATCCTATCCCTACATGTTGGAAGGGTTTTTTAATCCTATCCATACATAGGGTAGTGGAATGGAGTCAGCACAACCGGCTTTTCTTTAACGTGTCGAAGTGCTCGGTGATGAGTTTTACGCGCGCGCGTGCCCCTCTCGTGCACGAGTACGTGGTGGGCGCCGCGCCTATGCAACGAGTCTCTGAGGTGAGAGATTTGGGGGTTATCGTCACTCCCGAACTATCGTTTCGCGATAATATTACGGGGATCTGTAAAAGGGCGTTTAGAAACTTGGGATTTGTTCTGCGACAGACAACGCACTTCACTAACATCGCAACAGTCAGAGTCCTGTATGACGCACTAGTCAGGAGTCATCTGGAACATAGTGCTGTCATATGGGCTCCGCATGAGGCCAAGTACTCAGTTATGCTAGAACGCGTTCAGAACAAGTTCACGCGCCACTTGTACAAGAAACTATATGGGGTATATCCGTTTTACCCGTTGATGTACCCCACTCTGTTTGTGCTCGGTATGGTCGGGTACAACCAACTGAGGGTACGACGGGAATTCACGCTTGTTGCGTATTTGGTTAGACTACTTCGTGGCATTGAGCATAACCCAGGAGTACTGCAGCGCCTGAGTGTTTGTGTACCAGACCGCTATGTGTGGAGGCGGCGCCGCCCGCCACTGCTGGCCGTGCCGGTTGCCAGGACCAACCTTCTCGCCAAAACACCATTGACCCGCGCTATTCGGGTTATTAACGATCTTCACGTGAAGATCGATATATTTACATGCCATTTGAGTGAACTCGCAAAAATACTGCTGTTCTTTTTATGTTATAAGGTAGATTAGAGTAGGCTATATATTGTTGTTTTATTTTATTTTATTTAGGGAATTTAGTCCATAATATTATTTTAGATGTTAATACTTGTAATTAGCGATGTTCAAATCCGCTATAAACTGTAAACGTGTTATAAACTATAAACTATATTCATATAGTCTGTTATTTTATACGCTATAATTATAGCGCGCTATTTCAAAACTCGGGCGCAGTCTGAACGCGGAGACGCTATAATTTAGCAACACGCTATTAGTGCTATCACGCTAAACGGACTTGATGAATTGATGATGCGCGGTAGATATTATTTCGCAACGCGCTATACATTATAGTCGCTAACGCTATCTTGCTATCTCGTTCTGGCCCCGCTGTGCGAACGCTATCTTACTATCTCGTTCTGGCCCCGCTGTGCGCGTTTAAACTTTTATTCATTGAGTAGGTTGAGGCGCTATAATATAGCGCGAAGTCAGAGCCGCTATAGCACACGCTATACGCTATGTACAAATAGTCTGTTATATTTTGGCGCTATACGCTTTATTAACCACCACTACTTGTAATACTAGTTTTTTTACGTTTTCCATAGTTTTAAATTGTAAGATCTGAAGTTAATTTTAAGACCACGCTATCGCATTAGGTATACACCTGTAATGATAGTTTGTAGGGAGATTTTAATAAATAAATAAATAAAAAAAAAAATAATGTTCGGAAGTTATGAGAATTTTTGATACATCGATACCATAAACCGAACTTTTCAAATTGAACTAAACACATCACTAGCACTAAGTCAGCTGATCAGTGTCAGCGAACTATTTGAATAAAAGGTTCCGCATGTTTATTTTTTGTTTACAAAATATTATTACTAACTTTTCCTAAGCTTTGATTATGTTTGTGAACTTGTTATGTAGAACTTGCGTCACCTTGAAACCTGAAGAGCATGACTAATACAAAGCGCCCTATTATGTCGTACTTGATGCACATTTAAATCTAAAGACCATAATTAATACAAAGAACCCGTTGTCGCAGGCACCGTTACCTTTTCAACATTTTCAATAGCGTCGACCACTCTTGTCGACCCCCTTCTCCCCCCCTCTAGGTAGATCTCGGAAGTTAAGAGACTTGGAACATTTTTTTTTTCAGATTCATAACAAGGGGCCCGGAGTTGGTCAAAATCATTTTTCAAAACTCCCCCTCTCCCCCCCTTCACCCCTCCCCCTATCGTATCTCGGAAATTAAGAAACCTGGGTTTTGTTTTTTTACGGATTCGTATAGAGGAGGCTCGGAAAAGAAAAACCATTTTTCAAAATTCCCCCCATTCTCTCCCCCTTCTCCCCCCTTTAGGCGGATCTCGGAAGTTAAGACTCCCAGATGGTGAAGGGGGAGGTGGGTATATTTTTACAGACCTCCCCTTTTCCACCCCACTCTCCCCCCTCCCTATCGTATCTCAGAAACTAAGAGTCCCGTGTTTTGTTGTTTTACGGATTCGTATAGAGGAGGCTCGGAAAAGTAAAATCCATTTTTCAAAGTTGCCCCCCTTCCCCCCTTCTCCCCCCCTCTAGGTAGATCTCGGAAGTTAAGAGACTTGGAACATTTTTTTTTTCAGATTCATATCAAGGGGCCCAGAGTTGGTCAAAATAATTTTTCAAAACTCCCCCCTCTCCCCCCCTTCACCCCTCCCCCCATCGTATCTCGGAAATTAAGAAACCTGCGTTTTGTTTTTTTACGGATTCGTATAGAGGAGGCTCGGAAAAGAAAAACCATTTTTCAAAATTCCCCCCATTCTCTCCCCCTTCTCCCCCTTTAGGCGGATCTCGGAAGTTAAGACTTGGAACATTTTCAAAGCGATGGTATGTCCTACCTATGACGTGTTTGTTTGTTTTAATTACCATGCGAGAATTATGTTCATCAATATGCAAATCTTGAGTGTTGTTGAGTGTTGCCGAGTGTTGCCGAGTGTTGTCGAGTGTTGTCGAGTGTTGTTGAGTGTTGTTGAGTGTTGTTGAATCTTGTTGAGTGTTGTTGAGTGTTATTGAATGTTGTTGAGTGTTATTGAGTGTTGTTGAGTGTTGTTGAGTGTTGTTGAGTGTTGTCGAGTGTTGTTGAGTGTTGTTGAGTGTTGCCGAGTGTTGCCGAGTGTTGTCGAGTGTTGTTGAGTGTTGTTGAGTGTTGTTGAATCTTGTTGAGTGTTGTTGAGTGTTGTTGAATGTTGTTGAATCTTGTTGAGTGTTGTTGAGTGTTGTCGAGTGTTGTTGAGTGTTGTTGAGTGTTGCCGAGTGTTGTCGAGTGTTGTTGAGTGTTGTTGAGTGTTGTTGAATCTTGTTGAGTGTTGTTGAGTGTTGTTGAATGTTGTTGAGTGTTATTGAGTGTTGTTGAGTGTTGTTGAGTGTTGTTGAGTGTTGTCGAGTGTTGTTGAGTGTTGTTGAGTGTTGCCGAGTGTTGCCGAGTGTTGTCGAGTGTTGTTGAGTGTTGTTGAATGTTGTTGAATCTTGTTGAGTGTTGTTGAGTGTTATTGAATGTTGTTGAGTGTTATTGAGTGTTGTCGAGTGTTGTTGAGTGTTGTTGAGTGTTGCCGAGTGTTGCCGAGTGTTGTCGAGTGTTGTTGAGTGTTGTTGAGTGTTGTTGAGTGTTGTTGAATGTTGTTGAATCTTGTTGAGTGTTGTTGAGTGTTGTCGAGTGTTGTTGAGTGTTGTTGAGTGTTGCCGAGTGTTGTCGAGTGTTGTTGAGTGTTGTTGAGTGTTGTTGAATCTTGTTGAGTGTTGTTGAGTGTTGTTGAATGTTGTTGAGTGTTATTGAGTGTTGTTGAGTGTTGTTGAGTGTTGTTGAGTGTTGTCGAGTGTTGTTGAGTGTTGTTGAGTGTTGCCGAGTGTTGCCGAGTGTTGTCGAGTGTTGTTGAGTGTTGTTGAATGTTGTTGAATCTTGTTGAGTGTTGTTGAGTGTTGTTGAATGTTGTTGAATCTTGTTGAGTGTTGTTGAGTGTTGTCGAGTGTTGTTGAGTGTTGTTGAGTGTTGCCGAGTGTTGTCGAGTGTTGTTGAGTGTTGTTGAGTGTTGTTGAATCTTGTTGAGTGTTGTTGAATGTTGTTGAATGTTGTTGAGTGTTGTTGAGTGTTGTCGAGTATTGTCGAGTGTTGTCGAGTGTTGTCGAGTGTTGTTGAGTGTTGTTGAGTGTCGTTGAGTGTTGTTCAATGTTGTTGAGTGTTGTTGAGTGTTGTCGAGTGTTGTTGAGTGTTGTTGAGTATTGCCGAGTGTTGTCAAGTGTTGTCGAGTGTTGTTGAATGTTGTTGAGTGTTGTTGAGTGTTGTTGAATGTTGTTGAGCGTTAAGCCGCGTCCCCACAAGAGCCATGCGGCTTAACGTCTTTTGGAGCGAAAACTGTTTGACGCGCTAAAATAAGAAAAAAAAAAAGACTTATTTTGTTGGTTGACGTATTTTGTAGAAAAAATTTTCTTGGTAAAGTTTAAAGTTTGGCGGTGTAAATCACAAGTTAAAATAAGTGATTCCAGTGACAATTATAGCAATTTATTAACAACAACTCCACAAGTGTAGTATAAAGCAGTATATATCACTCGAGGGTAAGTACAGATTACTAAACTCGTGTGGTTTACGGCCCTCAGCTTCGCGTCGGGCCTCAAATGCACACTCGATTAGTAATCTGTGCCGTACTCCCCTTGGTGAATTAATTTATATTATACTATACAAAGCTCGATTACCACTCACCGACTCACTGACTGACTGACATAATTGTTCTCCCAGATGGTGAAGGGGAGGTGGGTATATTTTTACAGATTCGTATAGAAGTAACTCTCACGAGTATGGAAAAAATCCCAAACCTCCCCTTTTCCACCCCACTCTCCCCCCCCCTATCGTATTTCGGAAACTAAGAGTCCCGTGTTTTGTTGTTTTACGGGTTCGTATAGAGGAGGCTCGGAAAAGTAAAATCCATTTTTCAAAGTTGCCCCCCTTGCCCCCCTTTTCCCCCCCTCTAGGTAGATCTCGGAAGTTAAGAGACTTAGAACATTTTTTTTTCAGATTCATATCAAGGGGCCCAGAGTTGGTCAAAATCATTTTTCAAAACTCCCCCCTCTCCCCCCCTCCCCCCATCGTATCTCGGAAATTAAGAAACCTGGGTTTTGTTTTTTTACGGATTCATATAGAGGAGGCTCGGAAAAGTAAAAAATATTTTTCAAAATTCAAACCTCCCCTTTTCCATTCCACCCCACTCTCCCCCATCCCTATCGTATCTCGGAAACTAAGAGTCCCGTGTTTTGTTGTTTTACGGATTCGTATAGAGGAGGCTCGGAAAAGTAAAATCCGTTTTTCAAAGTTGCCCCCCTTGCCCCCCTTCTCCCCCACCCTCTAGGTAGATCTCGGAAGTTAAGAGACTTGGAACATTTTTTTTTTCAGATTCATATCAAGGGGCCCAGAGTTGGTCAAAATCATTTTTCAAAACTCCCCCCTCTCCCCCCCTTCACCACTCCCCCATCGTATCTCGGAAATTAAGAAACCTGAGTTTTGTTTTATTTCGGATTCGTATAGAGGAGGCTCGGAAAAGTAAAATCCATTTTTCAAAGTTGCCCCCCTTGCCCCCTTCTCCCCCCCACTAGGTAGATCTCGGAAGTTAAGATACTTGGAACATTTTTTTTTTGAGATTCATATCAAGGGGCCCAGAGTTGGTCAAAATCATTTTTCAAAACTCCCCCCTCTCCCCCCCTTCACCCCTCTTCCCATCTTTTCTCGGAAATTAAGAAACCTGGGTTTTGTTTTTTTACGGATTCGTATAGAGGAGGCTCGGAAAAGTAAAAACCATTTTTCAAAATTCAAACCTCCCCTTTTCCATTCCACCCCACTCTCCCCCATCCCTATCGTATCTCGGAAACTAAGAGTCCCGTGTTTTGTTGTTTTACGGATTCGTATAGAGGAGGTTCGGAAAAGTAAAATCCATTTTTCAAAGTTGCCCCCCTTGCCCCCCCTTCTCCCCTCCGTCTAGGTAGATCTCGGAAGTTAAGAGACTTGGAACATTTTTTTTTTAATAGCATGTTGACATTGCTATTCAATGAGCGTTTTTTATTTAATTTGTTTTAGCTTTTTTAAATTAAGTAATGTAATATCATCATTCACATTATATATTGTTGGCATATATATTATTTACATTACACTAACTGTGAAAAATAAATATTTTATAACCTGTGTTTGTAGCAGATATACATTGAGCGTTATGTCGAATAATAACTCTGGCCTAAGCTGTTTATAATTATAAATAAATTAACGGATCAAAGAGGTTAGTTTTTGATGATATGCGTCTCAGTGTGAGATCCGTTGAACCATGTTGGTCTGTAGGGAATCTTTCCGATTGTAGATCGGAAGCGGGTAATTGGCGGGTTAACTGTCCGATCTGTAAGTAGTTGGTTTTGGATTCTGATGAGAGTCGGCTTACTGCCGAGAACATGCTCCGTTTGGTGATGAAGTCAATAGAACGGAGTGATTGCGAATTCGTCGTTGAGGTGAGTTTTCGTACCGGTGATGGGGGGTCAGTAAAGTGTGGTCGGTGTCGGTTTATTGCTAGGATGTCTTGCATTGTTTGTGGCGCGAACGTCAGGATGAGATTCGATGTCAAGTTGTGGATGCTATCTGACTTGTGGTGGATCGGTCGGGACGGATATGTCCGTTAAAATGGGTAAAAGTTGGATTACTGTCCAATTCTCAAAATTTTACAAGGGTAAGAAATACTCCTCAAAAACACGACCCCGCGAGCTGCTTGCAGCTCGCGCAACGCCCAAATACTAATTATTAAACGAGGATACAGAATCGTTTTCTGGAAAAATGTCTTTAGATTTAGATATCATTTATAAATCATTACGGTTGGTACCCGACTTTGACGGGAACCCGAATGTGTTGACTAGGTTTATTAATTTGTGTGATCATTTAGTTAAAGAATATTATAATGTGCAAGGTGGTTCCGAGTTAATTAACTCTGCACTTATTAATGGCATATTAAATAAAATTGTAGGGTCTGCTGCTCGCTTAATCAACTCGAATGGTATAGCAAGTGATTGGGATGGCATCCGTAAAGCATTTATAAATAATTTTGCTGACCAAAGAGATGACACCGCTCTTTATAGTGATTTATCTCTTTTAACACAGGGCTCTAACACTCCGCAAGAGTTCTATGAGCGTTGTCAGACTCTTTTTAGTACAATAATGACGTATGTTTTCTTACATGACACCTTAAAAACTACCATAGACGCTAAAGGGATTTATATAAGAAACTAACACTCCAGGCGTTTGTGCGCGGGTTAAAAGATCCTGTAGGATCACGTGTGCGTTGTATGCGCCTACAAAGTATAGAACAAGCACTAGAGTTTGTTCATGAAGAAACGAATACCATTGTTCTGTATTTAAGGCCAGGACTCTCGGAAATCTCGGAATCGACCTATTTTTGATTCAACATTAAACAATCAAATATTCTTTGTTTTAATCTGAAAAAAATATATGGCATAGTTTAACTAACATTCTTGATTATTCTACGGTTCAAAACACGATATTTACAACTTCACTCGATCATAAAAAATCGCAAACAAATCGAAAACAGCAAAGTTTTTAATCGTTTTTCAAGTCGTATTTGAAGTAGACTTAACTTTTACTCGCAAAAAATATATAAAAAAATAGGCAATGATGTAAAGTAGAACATTCTACGGTTAATTTTTCTCAAAACTGATTTTTATTGTCTTAACAAGATATTATCTAAAAAGGCGGCCTGCGCGCTTCACTTCAGTAGCCCGCCGGGCGTTACCGAGGTAGGACCTGTGTAGCTTTTGCTGGCTCGCCGCGTTCCCGCTAATCGATCGAAATATACGTTATATTATTGTTAATTTCCGTGTTTGTGTATTAGTTTCAAAAATCAGTCTGTAAATATTGTTTAGGTTCTAGTATTAATAATTAAACTAAATATTAGTTTGTTATAATATAGTTGTAATATATAGTGATAATTAAGATTAAATTATGGGAAATAAAAATAGAAGAAAGAAAATAAAATGTTCAGCATTGAACTGCAAAGCTTAAAAAAATGTAAGTTTGATTATTATTTTTCTACGTATTTATAACAACCCACTTATAAGACGACGCGACAGAATAATATTGTAGTTGTATAGGTTCTCTTGCTTTCGTCACAGTACTAGCAGTAGCAGGTCGGTACCATAAATTTACAATTATCGTAATATCTGTAATAGATTTTCAACTTTACTACAACGGAATAAGGTTTATATTCAATTGCAAAATTTGAGTTTTTTTAGTTTGAGTTTCTAGTTTTGTGATTGTATAGGTAAAATATTATATTTTTTTGAAGTGAAAACTTCTTTAGCATCATTGTGATTTGAAATTTTTATGAAAAGAAAAAGCTACAGTAGAAAAAGCTACAGTAAAAAGAGACATAAGATTTAACGTGGGAGAAAATGAGATGGAAGCATTATACAGTGTTTTTGTTTTGTATTATTACAAATGACATCACATTTAATCCTATGCTACTTATTTGTGATGATAATGATGATGGTGATGGTGTTGGCGATGGCGATGGCGATGGTGATGGCGATGGTGATGGCGATGATGATGATGATGATGGCGATGGTGATGGTGATAGTGATGGCGATGGCGATGATGATGACGGCGATGGTGATGGCGATGGTTATGGCGATGGTGATGGTGATGGTGATAGCGATGTTGATGGCGATGGCGTTGATGATGATGGTGATGGCGATGGTTATGGCGATGGTGATGGCGATGGTGATGGCGATGGCGATGGCGATGATGATGATGGTGATGGTGATGGCGATGGTGATGGCGATGGCGATGATGATGATGGCGATGGTGATGGCGATGGTTATGGCGATGGCGATGGTGATGGTGATGGTGATAGCGATGGTGATGGCGATGATGATGATGGTTATGGCGATGGTGATGGTGATGGCGATGGCGATGATGATGATGATGGTGATGGTGATGGCGATGGTGATGGCGATGGCGATGGCGATGGTGATGGCGATGGTTATGGCATGGCAATGGTGATGGTGATGGCGATGGTGGTTGCGATGGTGATGGTGATAGCGATGGTGATGGCGATGGCGTTGATGATGATGGTGATGGCGTTGGCGATGGTTACGGCGATGGTGATGGCGATGGTGATGGCGATGATGATGTTGATGATGGTGTTGGCCATGGCGATGGCGATGGTGATGGCGATGGCGCCATCACCATCATCATCATCATCATCGCCATCGCCATCACCATCGCCATCACCATCGCCGTAACCATCGCCAGCACCATCGCCATCACCATCACCATCATCAACATCGCCATCACCATCGCCATCACCATCGCCATCACCATCACCATCACCAACATCGCCATCAACATCGCCATCGCCATCTCCATCGCATCACCATCATCATCATCGCCATCACCATCGCCATCGCCACCACCATCACCATCGCCATCACCATTGCCATCACCATCGCCATCATCATCATCGCCATCGCCATCACCATCGCCATCACCATCACCATCACCATCGCCATTGCCATCGCCATCACCATCGCCATCGCCATCACCATCATCCTCATCTTCATCATCACCACAAATTAGTAGCATAGGATTAAATGTGATGTCATTTGTAATAATAAAAAACAAAAACACTGTATAATGCTTCCTATCTCATTTTCTCCCACGTTAAATCTTCAAACGTTGCTTTTTCGTTTCATAAAATTTTCAAATCACGACGATGCTAAAGAAGTTTTCACTTCAAAAAAAAATTGCAAATCTGTCTATTTACGATGGAGTTATGCCCTAACATACATAAAAAAAAATAGAAATATCCGAATTGAGAACCTCCGCCTTTTTTGAAGTCGGTTAAAATATAATATTTACAATCACAAAACTAGAAAGTTCAAACTAAAGTAGGATGATGAAATTAAAATACTGTAGACGAGCAGCCCTATATTTCAAGAATAGGGCCGATTCACAATACTATTACTTATAAAAATAACCGTGACAGGGGTCAGCGAGTTCATTCGAACTGCGCTTTCGCGGCATTTGCCACGCGAGGACGGAGGTAACGCTAAATGCCTACTACGCTCGAAGATCCTGGCCTTAACCCATGATTGGACGAATTTGAGAGTGAATGTCTGTTTACGCTCACTAAATCGGCACGCGATTGGCTGTGCCGTACCCGCGAACTGCTAGAGATTGGCGCAAAAACGACGAGCGCGCCATCTGTAGAAGGAAGGCAGGCGCGCGGCGCCGTGTAGTCGGTCGTCGCCACTAACCCGATGAACTATCTAATTTTTGACTCCGTGAGTGAAAATTGATATACAAGGACAAATTGTGCACTACCGTGTGGTAAATGATAAATGATTTTATTTTTGTAAGTAGGTTTGTACAAACACTTTTACACGTCAATCATATTTTTTAAACTAGATGAGGTCGGCGTTTCCTATCTGACTACTCTGAGAAGAAAGGCCGAAACAAACTCAGAGGTCATAGTCTCTTTTAAAGTCCAGACATAATCTCAAGACATAAGCTCAACTCAAGACTTAAGGAGCTCAACGATCCGACGAACAATACCAAAGAAAGGACATTTGGGTAGGCCACAAAAATTACTCAAACTGCCAGACCATGGAGAGAATAATAAAAAATATAAAATGAATAAAATAAATGACCCACATCGTCTTCATATTCACAAAAATTAAAATAATGTAATACTTTACAAAGTAAGCAAATGTCATTGTTTAAAAAAAAATATTAATGTCAATGTGTATATTATATAAAAAAAAACAACAAAAGAACAACAAAAACACTCAAAATGCATAAATTGGAAGCAGCTCAATCCCAAACCTTTTTATCCTCAATATAATCTTTAACAGTATAAAAGGCTTTCTTGCACAACTTACGTTTAATTAATAATTTAAATTTATTAAGGCTAAGATCTTGAACGTGGCTTGGTAGTTTATTATAAAAGCGTATACATTGGCATCTGAACGAGCCACCTATTTTCTTGAGCCTTGTTGCAGGTACAACAAATTTGTGTTTGTTTCTAGTATTTATATTATGGATATCACTGTATTTTTTTTTGTGTATTCGTGCCAGTCTCCGTGGTCAACGGTCTACTCAAAAGACCATTCGGATCAGTTGTGAAGCAGTGCCGCAGCAAAGAAAGGTGAGTCGTACTCAGATTTTTCTCTGTGAATTTGTTCCTGGATTGGGTGAACGGTGAACCCCGTTCGAACAGAACTACCTAATTCTCATTCTACCACCAGTTTAACTTACAGTCCACTCCTCTATTCCACAACCATGTATCTGCAAAATCGTAATGACCGTTTACCTGTTAAAAGAATTAATAACGATAACCAAGCCGGTGATCATTTTAATTACCCAAGGCCTAATAATTATAGCATGCCAGGACCTCCACGATTCCAATTTCCAGCTCAACAACCACCACAGTGGAAACCGAATTATTTTCAACCTCGCCAGTTTGGTCCAACCCGAACTCAGCTAGTATTCAGGGCACCCCCACCAAACTATAACCGTCAGAATAACCCATTTCAAGTAGTCCAACAGAATTCTCCTAACCAGCCTAGTGGATCAGTGCAACCACGCCCAATGAGTGGTGTTAGCCATTTTGTGAGCAGACAATTACCACCTACTAACGTTCTTTCTAAGCATGATTGGAGCAAATCAGGCAATCCGCCACCCAATAATTATTTCAAAAGTCGGGAGATGCATTTCAGTGATTGTTCTAATGATCCTTCTTTCAATGATTACTTTAACGTTTATGATGGAACTTATAACGATTACTATGAGTTCCCAGAAAATGCGTACGATGAATTTCAACCATCCCCTCAGGAATGTGTAGAATATCCCCAACCGTCCGGAAACATAAAAGAGGACGCAAAAGAATCAAAGGAAAACTCCGAAATGCGACAAATTAACATAGAAATTAATCTCCAAACTCAACGATACCTTCCATATGTTCAAATCGCGTCACCCCCTCTTAAGCTTTTAATAGATACAGGTGCGAAACAGTCATTTTTATGTCCTAATGCTGTAAAAAAATACTTTAGTGATGTTCCATTAACTTATTCCCCATTCGAAGTGCACAGTGTTCATGCTAAAACTAGAAACGACTATTCAATTACTTTACCTATTTTTAATGAATTTAACGATACGAGTACAGTATCATTTGATTATCAACATGAATCTAAGTTAATTGCAAAGCTATTTAGTTCGACCGCTGATGCACCTGGTTTCGGCAGCTTCTTGAGTTCTTCTAATGCTCTATCGATGATCACTTCCGGCCTCCCGAAGCACTGTTCGAGGGTCTTCATTACGACGTCTGGATCGGTTGCCGTATGCAGGAGGGAGGCCACGGCGTCTCTTGCTTCCCCTTTGAGACAGCTCCTTAGCCGTTGCACGTTCTCTGCTGCCGAGATCTGGTACATACGGGTCGAATCTTGTACCGCTGCTTTGAACGGCAGCCATTCATTTGCCGCTCCGGTGAATGTCGGTAGCTCGGTATGTCGGGGCCTGGGTCCGGCCATTTTTTCTAACGTGGCTGCCAGGAACTCGATACCGCTCCTTGTTCTCGTCGGTGTCGGCGATCTTCCTCGTGGGATTTTGAACCGCGTCTGCTTCGGTTCCTCGCGTGTCCTTTCCTCCCCCCGTTTGCCAAGGGGGTTCGTCCTCAGCCATTCGTCCACCTTCTGATGTGGTTCACGGGGGAGGTTAGGTTCTTCCTCGTGCACGCTTTCCTCATCGTGGATGACCGACACTTCGACGGCCAACCGCTTCTTGACAAGATCGGCTTCCAGCTCCAAATCTTTTCTTCTGATGGTAGCTAGCTTCTCTGCTGCTTCCAGTTCAGCTACCCGTAGTCTTGTGTTGACGCTTGTCGTCGATCTAACCGATTGGGTCGGTAATCCTATTCTTCGTTGAGGCATCGCTGTCGGTAGAAGTCTAGAAGGTCCCGCTGTACTGGTATCCGTCGGCTTCGAAAGCGGTGACGCCGGCGGGTCCAGCGAGGCTCTTCTGATACGTTTCGATAGTTTCTTGTTTCTTGAAATGCCGGGCTTCAGATTTCTTTTTAATCCGGATGCGAAGGACCAGACTGTTGTGGACTGTATTTTTTCTCTTGACTTGAGTTGATAATAAAAGTCTTCTTGATTTGTTTCCTTTATTTTCTTGAGATGTGTTTCCGATCGGAGCTGGAAGTCGACTTTGACTTGAGAAAATCGCTCCGTCTTTTAAAGAGTGCCCCAGCCAATCTTACTCCGTCGACCAATCGGAGCGTTCGACCAATCAGAGCGCGCGACCAATCAGAGTGCGCCGGGTGTGCGCGCGTCATTGGCTGGGTCCCGAGAGGGAGCGACTTTCCAAAATTAAGCTCTTACAATGTTGTTATAATTTTCCTAACTTAGGTACTATCTTACTTAACATGATAACAAAAATTGGTATCAAAAAACCCTTAATCTAGACCCTAAATCGACAAAGTTTGGTGGCTGTCCTCCCTACGGTAACGTTTGGTCCTATTTAAGCTAACCGTACAAGTGGCGCCACCAAGCGTAAGGAACATGAATCACTTACGTTCAACTTACATGCTTCTAATGCGAATACACTACTTATTCTAATTCACTTGTATTTGCGTCCGTCTTAATTTAAATGTACACATACTCTCGTTCACATGTCATCACTCATAACACGCTCGGCACTGCTTGCGGTAGCGTCGGGGCTCGGGTTGCCTCCTTCCCTCGAATATGGCGAGGATCTTTGCGTTATGCTCTTGAATGGGTGCTGCTTGTGGTGCTGGTCGTCTTGGTGACCATGGTTTTATTGTTGTTATTAGTAATAACTTGTTTATTTTTTTACTTAGATGGTCCTAGTTTAACATTTGTGACTTCAAGTGACAGCTATGTGAACAGAACCCAGCATTGCATAAATATGTAAGCTGTCACGCCCTTTTTACCACCTGGAGGGTTTATTTAGGTACCTAGTCAGTTTTTTTGTTTACATTTTTAATTTTGATTTCTTTTTTTTGCTTGAGTACTTAAAGATTTAATGTATTTGTTGGTATAGTGGCGTGGCTAGCTAACATAAGGCAAATAATATAGTGGCGTGGCTAGCTAACATAAGGCAAATAATATAGTGGCGTGGCTAGCTAACATAAGGCAAATAATATAGTGGCGTGGCTAGCTAACATAAGGCAAATAATATAGTGGCGTGGCTAGCTAACATAAGGCAAATAATATAGTGGCGTGGCTAGCTAACATAAGGCAAATAATATAGTGGCGTGGCTAGCTAACATAAGGCAAATAATGTAATTTTCTGTGTCCTGTAATGTTAATTACTTTGCATATCCAGTATTGTATAAAATCAAGTATTTTCTAACTGAACAGACAGCTGGGGAGTTTGTTGCGCCACATCTTATCCCCAGCGAAAGCACTAGGAAGTGGTGAAGGGCGGGCGTTTTGGGGGACTGTCTTTTGTAATTTTGACGCTCGAAAAGTGCTGATTCTCAGCCTAGTTTGAATAAATGACTTTTGATTTTTGATTTGCATGGCAAACGTTTCATCCGCGCTTTGCGCGCGCGCTCCGACGACAATGAATCATGATTGACTGACACAACAACTGTTTGACGTTCGTACGCCGGTCGACATGACGTGTCGACTGGTCCCGACCACTCTTTGCATGTCGCGTGTCTTTCCTGCTTGAAATGCTCGAATCGACATGGCGAGAATAGGTTGATTTGATTTTTTCGAGGGAAAAGTTGGAATCGAACGACAGTAACGAATGCGAGTTGCGCGAGAATTGCCTTCCTGTTGTCTTACGCTCAGCGGCTTAGCAGATAAACACAAGTGTTTGTTTTCTTTTGTTAGATGATCGATGATCTTACTCGGTTTTATTTCATTGCCCTATCTGGCCCATTCTGTACGATGAGATCGCAAACGTCCCAGAGTGTGGCTAGTAGTGACCGCCGACTTCGATCGAAGTGCTAGAGTGATAGGACAAGACAGGGCTCAGGCCTCAGGGCACCGAGGCGAGTGGAGACTGACACCTAACAGATGGCAGCCGATGAGAAGGGTTCACCGCCAGTCGACCCGTCCCCCCGCGCCCCACACCACATCATATGTCGCAGTGAAATAGATTTAGTCCGATCTGGCTCTAGTCCTATGTTTGATACTACCTACCTATATAGAATCTATGTTTGCTATCTTTCAAAGGATTTTTGGAACGAAGTTCCTTATAATTTCAATAATAATAATAATAAATAACAAACCCCGAACATAACAAACTGCTAGATGAATTTATGTACCGCAGATGGATTGTGGAATCCGCTGTTTTACATAACCGCTAACCGTTTTACAAAACAGCTCCGTTATGTAAAACAGCTGAATGACGTTTAGGGATTTTTCATAAGTACCTACTGACCTTTTACACGCAGTGGGTCAACGATTATTTATTATGTTATGTAAACATTGTGAAACAAAACGTCCGATTGTAGATTTTTGTTCAAAAATTTGTCATTCGTGGGCCGTGGCTCTGTGTGTGATAAACTGACAACAATAATAATAGCATCCAAAATAGTTATAAATAAAAGGAGTAAGTAATATAAGTGATAAGATGACAGCGATTTTAAGGACAATAGAAGCCACACCAAACGCTTGTTGTGATTGCAGATAAGCCCGCTGAAATAATTACAGAATTAATAACCAATATTAAATAATTACACTAATCTTATTTGCTAGGGAGGATTGATATCCGATTCAATAAACACGCATTGGATAGTTAACGACTCGCCGTCAGGGAGCGCCAATAAATGTTTCAAACGCTCTTCCAGTCACTCTATTTCTTAAAATGAGATCTAAAATAGTTGTGGGGTGAGGTCGCCGGGGCGGGGTGTAGGGGCAGCAGAGGGGACGCGGTCGATGACCCGCGCGAGAGCGGTGCGGCCGAGCCCCCGCCGCCGCGCCGCCGTCTGACACCAGCGCAAAGCGCGACACTTCTGACGCTGACGATGACACGCTCACGTCACCCATAGGCCACAAGTGACATGGGATACGATAAGGCACATTTAGAAAGTGTACCCGTGTGCCAGCCAGCCACAGTATAATAAAGTAAGTAATATTACGTCTCGGTTCGGCAGTGTCCTTGAAATAATTACCTACGGCCGCTCGTAAGGGGGCGTCCATAAATTATGTGAGGTGTTTTTTTAAATTTTCTGTATCTCCCTCCCCCCCTGGTGAGATGTCGTGAGATTTTATTCAACCCCCTCCCCCATCCTCCAATCTCACGTGAGATTTTTCAAAATGTGGGCTTCTTACGTAAACGCGTTGGATTGTTATTGTAAACAAAAAAAAATGGTTTCGTGCTTTTATTTACGACTAGTTAAGACTAGTAATCAATATTGCTGAGAGTTATAAGTGTAATAAAAATTTAACAATAGTATACTTAAATCGTAACTACTGTGATTAAAAAAAAGAATACCTACTCTAATTCAGTCCATGGAGAATCATGCGCGGTCTCAAGAGAGACTATTGGAACCAACATGTCTATATGATTTTCAGTAAAATCATCGGCTCCTTCAACTTCGTTCTGATCTAGCCATTCTAAGCCGTTGGCGCTTGCGCACAGTAACTCATTAGCTCGTCTTGTGACAATCCGTGAGGGTCGCATTTTGCGGAACATACGCGCTTGCTTAGCTGGTGCAATGTGGGCTGCTCGCCTGTGCTCTGCAGTTCTTGTGATAGATGCAAAGTAAATACCGCATGTACTGCAGCATCTTTTCTCTAAATCATCACGTACACTTGGGCAAATGATCTTAATCGTATTACGATATACGCTTAAGATTAAATCTTAAGCATTTACGATCTGGATTAAATGGACCAAAATAGTATAGTATAGTATATTTTTTTTTGTTTCAATTAAAAAAAGATTGCGTGATATTTGCCGTGACCCCCCCTCTCTCCAACGTAAGATTAGATGAGATTTGACTCTACCCCCTCCCCCCCTTTAACATCTCACGTAATTTATGGACGCCCCCTAAGATAAACGTACACTAGGGTTGCCCACTGAGGCACTCAACATCCAGTGACTGTCTTTTGAGTTGTATCTGTACTTTGTAATTCCGGCAAATTTAATGATGCGAAAGATTTCTTTTTTCTAACCTTGCGATTTATTGTAGGCAGTAAGTAGGTATGTACTTTAATAACACATTATATTCACTGTCACTATTTTACACTAATGTTTTGTATACAATCGATAGATTTTGACGAGAGCTGACGATTGAAACTACATAAGAACATTTTCGAAAAATAGTGTTACAGCCAAATAAGATCGATTTTAAATTTTCTATAGAAACAGAGATTTCCAGTTATCTTTTTTTTAAATAAGACATTTCGTAAATGTTCTTAAGTAACTTTTTAGACCTTTGTATCCTGCTTATGCGTATGAAGTTTCATTAAAATCGGTTCATTCATTTAGAAAAACAAGGGGTTGAAAGTTTGTATGAAATGCCGTACGGCGTAAACGCTAAGTTCTAAAAAAAAGTCTGCGACAGCAATATGATTGTCTATCTTCACTATAACATTTTTATGATAACCGAAGTTCTAAAACAATGCATTATTTGCGAAGGTGTTTTTATAAACATGATATTAATCCTTGTCCAAATAAATACGTTATTCATCACTTTCGAAGAAAATTTAATTTAGTTAATGTATAATATATTAATATATATTGTTAGGGTTAATGGATGAACACCAAAGGAAAGTTGTTCTGTAGAAGTTGCTAAGTCTATTATTGACATTGTAGCACCTACTCTTGCTCTTATCTTGTATTGACAATGGGGAGTTTCCTGACCTTATGAAAAATAGTAAAATAATACCTTTGTTTAAATCAGGTAGTACATCAGACCCCACAAATTATAGACCAATTTCTGTACTACCTATCTTTAGTAAAATTTTTGAGAAATTCATTTTAGACCAAATGCAAAGATATTTAATAAACATAAATTATTACATAGCAAACAGTTCGGTTTTACAAGGGGTCGTTCAACTACTGATGCCGGTGTTGAACTTTTAGGACATATTTATAATGCATGAGAAGATAAATGCGATGCCTTGGGCATCTTTTGTGATTTTACAAAGGCATTCGATTGCGTTCTTCACGAAACATTAATCAGGAAACTCCGCCACTACGGGATCCGGAATACTACTCTGGATCTTCTTACTTCATACTTGAGTAAAAGAATTCAGAGCGTTGACGTTAATGGAGAAAGATCACCCGGATCTATAGTAACAATAGGAGTCCCACAGGGCTCAATTCTTGGCCCTTTCTTGTTGCTTATTTATATTAATGACTTGCCGTACCTCATAAAGGATAATCATGATATGTACATGTTTGCAGATGACACTTCATTTTTGTTTAAACTTAAACGTCAGCAGTTGGTTACTGACGATGTAAATAGCGCGATCTCGAAAGTAGTCCACTGGTTCAATGTTAATAATTTGCTTCTAAACTAGAAAAAAACCAAAAGCATTAAGTTTACGTTACCCCACGTTAGGCAGATGAAAACTAATGTGTTGATAAAGGGCGAGGAATTGAATCCTGAAGACAGCACAGTATTCTTGGGCATAACTTTGGATGCTAAGCTTCAGTGGGGTCCACATATAGATAAATTGTCAAAAAAGCTAAGTTCCGCAGCATACGCTGTTAGAAAAATTCGTAATTTAACTGATATAGAGACTGCCCGTTTAGAATACTTTAGTTATTTTCATAGGGTAATGTCGTGCGGTATTCTATTGTGGGGAAATGCCGCCGATATTCAGACTATCTTTGTTTTGCAGAAGTTTGCTGTTTGATCAATTTATAAATTAAGTCCGAGACACTCTCTCAGAAACAAATGTAAAGAGATTAATGTAATGACTGTGCCTTGTCAGTATATTTATGAAATTCTTTTATATGCCCATAAAAATATAAAATTGTTTAAAAAATACAGTGATATCCATAATATAAATACTAAAAACAAACACAAATTTGTTGTACCTACAACAAGGCTCAAGAAAATAGGTGGCTCGTTCGGACGCCAATGTATACGTCCAACCAGATTCCAAAAGGTTGTCCCGATACAGTAATTTAGAAGGTTGTCTGTAACATTGCCATAAGAAACTATAAATTTGGGGTATTTCTTTTCTAGTTTCTGCCAGCAAGGTGTCCCTATTAACAGAAATGAAGGCATTCTTTATGTCAACCTTCAGGATGACCTCTCCTTTTCCAGAATTTAGGTAGGTCGATAAGGCATGTACGGCAGCCTCACAGCCTTTGGAGCCGTAACCTAGCTGCAGGGGCTGAAATTTTTCCGAAACAACCTCACCATAAAATTTACAACAAATTTTGGCTACCATACGGTGGTAAGTAGTGCCCACGGCAATGGGCCGAATGCCGCCATCCTTCTTACGCAGGACGCATAGATGGGCCCCGTACAGAACGTCGATGACGGCCTCGTTCACCTTGCCGGAGAGCATAAGGTTAATCGAAGCCGTAAGCTCCTTCAAAAGCAACTCACCAGCTGCCCCGGAGTCTGAATAAATAAGGTCCTTAAGGTGCTGAGGACTCAGGCCGTCGAGACCGCCAGCGGAGCCGTTCCGGAAGGAGCAAACGGCTGTGACCAACTCTCGACCTGTAATGGTGAGGGAGTGGTTATCAGGATCAGGAGGGTCGGAAAAGAAAGGCCATCCGCTGCGGCAGGGTGTTTGCTCTCCAGAGCTGCGAGTAGTTCTGGAGAACACGGTGCCACCACATCACTACTAAAAAGAATCCTGGCTGTTCCGCTAATGTCACTTTCCCCTAACTTGGATTCTACCAGAAGGGATATATACCTCTTGATGAGATAAATCTCTGTGTCTGCAATTTTAAATCTAAATTATGGGCCGAAATTCAAACCCCGCTTACTTTTAAAAACCCTTGCCTGGGTACACAGCGGACATCTCTCCAGGTTGCTCAGCGATGTTGAAGGTTGACAAACACTGTTATCTACCACATCGCTGCTGCCACTAAGCATTTATATACCTATATGAATTTTACTTATTAAAACTAATAAAAATAATAACAATAAAATAAAATCATTAAACGACGCAACGACGGGAGCTTGGGGTCTGGGGGTCTACTCCCTAAGCACGAAGTCCGTCGTTTCGGCCTTCGTTACGGGCGTTTTCTACCCCCTAGCACCTACAGACGGATGATTCGTTATTGACGGGACCGACGCAGTCACGCAGGCGGCCACCCGATTAGGGGTCGCAAACCGGGATACCGAATTTCGAAAATACCGGAATACCGGGCCAAATTTAGGTCTAATTAATACCGGTATTCATTTCACAAAACCGGGATATTCGGTATTTTCGGTTTTAGTATTTCATTTAAGCATTTTTGTTATTTTGTTAATTAGAATATTATTTGATGATTATTAAACCATACTAAGAGTTAATTTTATGTTTTATGAGAATTTATTATTTTTATGTTTTATGAGAATTATTTAGAAGTGCATTTTGTTGGTTCGTTGTTCGTTTTGTTTATGTTGAGACTGTTGAGAGATGTTTAACCACCAACCTAGTAGGAATCCTACTTCCTAGTCAAACACTACATTTAATTTAAGTATTTGAAGCCCGATGCATTTCGGCGCAGCCCTAGCAACCGTTGCCTGGTGACATAGGACTGGCGTCGCGTCCTCAGCGACGCGATGTGAAAATAAAGACATTAAATTCACTTCGTTTTTTAAAATTATATGGGTTGTATGTTCGGCAGTTATGATTAAAAACGTATTTTATAAAATGATTATTAAAAATGGTTTTTATATCACTTTGTTTGCATTCACAGCACTCAATTGTTTTGGTTGCAAAATATGAAGGTGAAAAAAAATTTATAGACTGCACTTGTGCTGGTTCACTGCTTCTACTTTATAAAATTCGGCATGATAGCTTCCTTAAAATAAGCTTTTAAATATTTAAAATTATTTACTTAGGCGGAGTCGAACTGAACGTGACAGATTTTATCTATCATTTTTTTTTTAATATTCCATTTTGAATAAAATTGCCCTTGACATCATTTGATTTCAATGAACATCTTAGGAGATGTCATAGTTTTAAAATAATGGAATATATTTTAGTAGGTTTGTAAAACCGCGGGCGGTTTTACCCGGAAAAACCGGTTAGAAATGAGGAGGTTCTCAATTCGGATGTTTTTTTTTTTTATGTATGTTCGGGCATAACTCCGTCATATACAGGGTTATTGGTAAAACATTAACAACCTCTTAAGAGGTCATTGTACTCGTCATTATGAACATCTTTTACTATGGGACCAAACCTGAAATCGCGAAAAAAAATTGGCTGCTCCCTACATTCATGTTCGTATATGTATCTCGTCAAAATGTAGAGAACAGCTGATTTTATTTTCGCGTTTTCAGGTTTGGCCCCATAGTAAAAGTTGTTCATAATGATGAGTAGAATGACCTCTTAAGAGGTTGTTAATGTTTTACCAATAACCCTGTTTAGACGGATATGCAAAATACATTTTTTGTTCGAAAGAGACCAAAAGAGAAAGCAAACCAAACGCAGACGATTTTATATGGACTGGACCAGATTTTCCTATAAAAATTTTAAAAGTCTACAGAGACGACGAATTTTGGTCGTTATGCATGTTACCCAAATTACAAGCTTTTTACGAAAAATGTGTACTGCCAGAAGTTATCGACTCAAGAAAAGCTCGATCAATGCCATTGCGGGAAATATTTTTCTGATGTAAAAATATGGTGTTTGACTGTACCAAATAATAAAAAAAAAACCTATTACATTTAGTTATTTTATTTATTAGAATAGGTTGCAACCATACTACTATATACAATTTATACAACTATGCTATCAACTGTAGATATTATAATCGATTACTGCATAACAATTAAAATATTTGTGAACATATTTCAAGTAAAGTTCATAAATAATGAAAAATATAACAATATAAATTCATAATAAAATTTAAATTACACGTTCCAAAGTTTCCGCCCACTATACTCCATCCTAAAAAAACTTCAGTTACGGAAGATCAAGACCGTTTAGTCGCCATATTCACAGTATCATAGTGCGAGCGAGAAGCATGAAAGAAAGTATCGCTCGCGTAGTTTGCCGCGCTCGGTGCGTAAAATACCTAAATTTGCGTCACGCCGAATGTAAAAGGGCTTGCTTTGCCGTTTAACTGTTTGATATTTTTGAAAATTTGGTTCATCGAAAGGTTTGTTAAAGTATTAGGAATCCAATGGAATAGCAATGATGGCCATTCAATTTGGGGAGTTTAGAGAAAAGTGATATGTAGAGACGAACGCTGGGAAATTTAAAAAAATTACGATGTGACGCAGCTATTCGGCTCCCTGAACGTCAGTCAGATTACAGACACGGCGCTTTTTTTATCGCGCGATGAAAGCGACCAAGAAATTACATTTTGAAGGGAAGGAGCACTGATGCCAGCCAACTCATTGTAACAAACGGATGGTTTGCTATCCCTACTGCGGTACAGAAACAAAGCGCTCGACTCATTTGAATGCGGAAAACGCAGCGTTTTATATTTATTTACATACTAGCTTCTGCCCGCGACTTCGTCCGCGTGAAATTTCTTGTTACTCCGACCCACCCCGTCGCATCGTATCGCCTGCCCGCGATATTATTTCGTTTTTGCTAAGCGTTCTTTCTGACTTTTTTCTTTTTGCTCGGCTCCTAAAGGTCATAGCGTGATGTTAAATAGCCTATAGCCTTCCTCAAGCATTGGGCT
This sequence comes from Luperina nickerlii, assembly GCA_963855955.1. Lineage (NCBI taxonomy): Eukaryota > Metazoa > Arthropoda > Insecta > Lepidoptera > Noctuidae > Luperina > Luperina nickerlii. The sequence continues at coordinate 24,382,161 of OY979671.1, forward strand.
ATCAATTGCAAAAATAATTTTTCAAATCCGACTGGTAGGTACCTAGTTCCAGAGATTAGCGCATTCAACCAAACAAACAAACTCTTCAGCTTTATAATATTAGTATAGATTTATAATAATTATGTACGTACGAGTAATTAATGACTATAAACAATAAAAAAGTAATTAAAAAAATAAAAAACCCGACTGCGGTAACGATACTCACACTCGACTCGACACTCGATAGGTTTTGAGAAAAAAAAATTAAGACAATATGGCCCCAAAAATCGGCATTTTAATTTTTTTTTTCAATTTTGATATTTACCCAGTGTCACTCTCACAACCAAGACGAATCTAACGGCACCTCTCAAGCTTAAATCGATTAAGCCGTTTAGTACAGAGCGTGCCATAGAAATACATATATACATACACTTGAAAAACATAACCCTCCTTCTGGCGCAGTCGGGTATGAAAAACATAAACTTCGTTCTGGTACAGTTTAGTTGGGTAAAAATATGAAATATTTCACAAACACTTTTTGATTGCGTAAGTATGTTGCTTGGGTCCTAAGCTTGCGAATGCCAGGTCACCAGCACGAGCACCGAGTGCGCCGACACGTACCCAGGACCCTCGTGCCGTGTTGCAGACAGCTGGCTTGCCTATATCTTTCGAAGGTCATCACTTGGCAGTGCTGCACCCGGGCCACTGCGCGTCGCGCTGAAACCTCCACAGGTCCACACTCACAACCCAGGTGTACAGCTGCTACAGATGGGTAATAGACCCAACCCAGAGCTGACGCCTCGATAACACTGAAACTGTAATCTTCGTGTAGCTGTAGGTAGCGGAACGACTTCCCTTTCCCTTACAAAAATAAATAAATCGCTCGTTATGTTCTCCTGTCCACACCATTCATGCATCGTGACTAATGTATTTTTTATGTGTAGTGAGATACGGGGTCGGGGGGAGGGGTTCTCCGGGCGGGTCTCCTTGATTCCGAACACGCAGATATTACAGTGAACACACTTTATAGGGACCGCCATCCGATTATCGGCACACGCCGAACTCGACGCGACATCCGGCCGATACTAATAAATTCGAATAATAATACAACTGTGTCTGAACACTTTCCCGAAACAATGATGAAACCAACACGTCGACAAGTTTATGGATAACAATGTTTGGTATATCGAGTATTAGTGTATCGCGCCGAGTTAGTGCTCCACGCAGACATCTCACTGTATTTATGAGCACATAAATCTAAGTGGGCAGTCGACGTGCCGCGCCCCCGCGCCCCCCGCGCCTCGCTGCCCACCCCGGACTCCCGCAGACTTCACTGTGAGGACAGCAACCATTTCCTCAACCCTCATTGATGTGGTGCCTTACTGTAGGAACCGTGAATAGCTGTGGCCTGTGGCACACATACTGACGTCAAACTTGGCGACGCCATCTCCTGTGCGCTGTTATAGCGGGGTGAGGGGACGAAGAGGGATAGAGGCTAGTGAAATTACAGTTACGTTAACACGCAGAGCGAAATGCTTAGGATTCTATTAGTATACCTAGCATTAGTAGATCTAGGTTCAAAGAATTTCGGTGTTCGACTACTCCCAAAAGTGTAGCGTCCGAGCTCCGTGAACAAGTGCGCAACCTACATCCGCAATCATCGACAACTTGTTAGTGCGGTCGCCGACTAACAAATAACTAACTTTGTTGGAGCGCACTTTTTATGTTCAGAATATTAACAAGCTCCGACAGCGGATCGCTCAGCGCAGGTAGTTGTTATTGGCACGGTTCAATGACCCGCATCACTTATATAAATCGGCGGGCGATTGCGGAGATCCCTTTAATCGGTTGAATTAATGTCTCAGCGCTTACCTCAGTTTAAACTAGAGCAAACGAATTGAGCCTACGGGGGGTTACACTATCGTGAATCGTCTGTGCACCCGACCAACGTACATGGTGTATATGCATGTGCCTAATTTGTTATCACTTACGAGTAATTATGTTTTTGTGTGTGTATCTATCAACTTAATATTCATAATGATTACTAAAGTAGCTAGTGTGCGGTCATGTGGAGTATAACAGAACTATGTACTGTACCTACCGTAAGGGGCCCACGCGGTGCGGTGACGATGACGTGACGGTAGCACTAGCGTGTGGTGTATATGTACTCACAGCGTGTGCAGCGTCAGCAGCGGCGGCAGCGCCGTGTCGCTTAGCTCGCTGATCAGGTTGCCCGCCAGGTTCCTGCAACCAGTTGTACGTTAGAGCAAGTCAGATACAGGCAATCATGTTTGTGTGTCTAGTGTGAGTGCCGGCACGCGCCTCCGCGAGAGCAGTCAGTCAGTGTGTAGCGCCCGCGACCCTGCGCGCTGGACTGGCAGGCTACCATCGCTGCCTCTACTCGTCTAAACCTGACAGCGTGCATGATGTGGACCACCAGTACTTCCAATTTTTAATCCAAAATAGAATTAAACTAGTCTACTTATAATATAATAATTTAAATGGTTAAAATCAAAATATTTTCATCAAAATGGTTTGAACAAAAATATTTTATGTATTTCCAGATTTAAATTCTCCGTATAGTGTCAGCGTCCTGTGGATTGAGGTTTGTAGGTCGACATCCACGAATTGTAGGTACATAGTAGGTAGGTAGCGAGTTTCACGCACTGCACGGCTACTCAACACATGGCACTATGTTCCAAAAATATTATACAAGATAAAGGTGATGAGATGCGTGTATAGTGCAGTTGGTGTGAGCCCACGTGCGATTAGCCCTTACAGTAAAGCAATGAATGGTCGTCATTCGGCATGTACAATCTATCTGTCGCAGATTGATTGTAGAATCGGCTGTTTTACAAAAACGCTACTTGTTTTACAAAACAGCTCCATTATGTAAAACAACTGAACAAAGTTCAGCTGTATTGTCATTGGGCTACGTTTTACAAAACTGCTACCGACGTTTAGACGTAATGCAGAATGGCTTAGTCACAATAAGCGTCTTTCAAAAAACTCTGATAACTTTTAATTAATATCCTTAAAATACTGTTTTCAATTAAGGTAAGGTAATTTTAACTCGTTTTATTTATTTATGTTTTGGACGCCATTATTGTTGCTACGACATACAGAGCCACGACCACGAGCGATAAAATTTAGAATTAAAATCTACAATCTAAGGTTTCATTTCACTCTGTTTTACAAAACCGCTAAACGTTAACCCGCTGCATTGATAAATGCAAAACGTTTATGTAATTCTGCGTGTTCAAGTTTAGTAACTATGGAAAACCGCTGAACGTTGTTCAATTGTTTTACATAACGGAGCTGTATTGTAAAATCACTAGTGATATTTTAAAACAGCGGATTCTACAATGCATCTGCGACATATCTACAGGCGCACGCGGCGACACTGGATGTGAAGGTTTTCATAAACTATTGATCCTATGCCCGACATAGCTCTGTCTGGCATAGGATCATCTCCGCCAGTATGTAATTCATAATACTTATTCAACTGCTGTGTGCATCTGTTGCTGTCACATACTCCTCACCCCTCCACATCACATTCCATTGATTCCATACTCGTACCACGGCATCCGTTACTCCTCCGCTCTTCTCTCTTAGGCGCTACACTTCCATCTCAGTATGCAATTGCCTTTCATTCATCTCTTTTGTAGCCTCACATTCCGATGTATGTATTAGGTACCTACAACGAAACTTTGTACTTGACAAAGCTTTAAGTTTGTGTTTTAATGAACTCTGCTTACTTTAGTCAACAACAGCAGTCCGAAATGTGAATGAATGTGAAAATGTCAACGTTGTTGGAATTCAGTGAAGTGGACCTGGCGCGCCAGCCGCAAGCCCCGGCGCAGGCGCAGGCGGCGCGTGAGCGGTGCTCGCCGACAGACGCCGACATCGAGTCCACTCGCAATTAATTATAAATACCGCGAATTATGATGTGCTATATATAGCAGTAGTAAGTGTGTCACACGAGCCCTGCTCCGTGCGGCTACCCGACTGCCCGGCATCGCTGCACTTCTCTCATCTACTGATTAGTATGCGTTGCGATTAATTTTTAACCGACTTCAAAAAAAGGAGGAGGTTCTCAGTTCGTCGGTTTTTTTATCTTGTCCGATTACTCAAAGACGGCATAACCGGTTTCAAAAAATCTTTTTTGTTTGAAAGGGTATGCTTTCCAGGTCGTCCCATTGTCATCAGGTCAGGATCTGATGATGGGATCCTGGAGAAATCGAAGGAACTCTTCAAATATTATAGGCACACCTATAGCGATTTGGGTATTTTTTTATAGTAACTCGTGCATATGCTCTCAAAAAGAACCATTTGGTGAAGTGGAACTGATGATGAAGACCACAGATGGCCACCGGAACTACTCAATAATAAGTATTTCACGGGTTAAGATTTGATTACTTTAATATTATGGTTGCTAAGCCATTTATGCTCCTCACAATGCGAATGGTGAAATGGAACTGATGGTGGAATACCAGGAGAACGCCTTAACAATTAACGTCCCTGCATCGAGAAAAGAAATACTTATTTTGTAAAAGTCGATGAGCAAGTTGACATTAGGCTATTGTTACTTACATACATTATAAATATAAACAAACCCACTAAAATGCGATAAATAAATACATTTTAACAAAAAAAAAAACTTACTTCCAAAAAAACACTACAAAGTGAAAATAACTTTAATGTCGGATGTCGGTGGCAAAAAACCAAAGACACCGACTTCCGAAATTAAAGTTATTTTTTACTTTGTATTGTTTTTTTTGGAATCCGGTTTTTTTTTGTTAAAAAGTTTTTATAATAAAACAGAAATAAAATTTGCTGAGTTTACAGTGTGAGCTCTTCAATAGTAAATAGGTGGGAGCAGAGGCGCTGGGGAAGCGGAGGGGTAGTTCTGGAAAGATAACAGAGCTCCGAGCTAACTGCAGTACTTATCTAAGAACTTTAGCGGGGACTGCAAGTGGGTCAGCTCCATATGTCGGCAACATTGACTTGTATAATATTACTTAGGTCGGCCAATTTTGTTTGTTTTTTTAATAACAACTCGCTAATGGATGGTCGCACATTGCTCAGTGTAGACTCTGTACCTACAGTGTCAGCAGGTGGTGCAGCGGCGGCGCGAGCGCGTGTTTGGGCACGTCGCGCAGCAGGTTGCGCGCCAGGCACAGCGTGCGCAACGCGCGGCAGCCCCACAGCGCGCCGCCCTCCGGCTCTGAGATGAGCTAATAGTCGCTGTATGTGTAGATTCTGTACCTACAGTGTCTGCAGGTGGTGCAGCGGCGCGAGCGCGTGTCTGAGCACGACGAGCAGCAAGTTGCGCGCCAGGCACAGCGTGCGCAGCACGCGGCCCTCCATCTCTGAGATGAGCTAATAGTCGCTGTATGTGTAGACTCTGTACGTACAGTGTCTGCAGGTGGTGCAGCGGCGCGAGCGCGTGCGTGGGCACGTCGCGCAGCAGGTTGCGCGCTAGTCGCAGCGTGCGCAGCGCGCGGCAGCCCCACAGCGCGCTGCCCTCCACCTCTGAGATGAAGTTGTCTTCCACCGACCTGCACAAACACCCACATTACTCACACGAGGAACTTAGCCGCCTAGCTCGACCGCACCGGCTGAGTAGCCTCGCGAAGCAAAGCGCTCGGTGTGGCGGAGCTCGCATTTCCACATACTTGGGGCCTCTGAGCGTGGCGAGTCAACCGGCCGGGCGGCCGCGGGCTATGAGTCCTTGCGCCTATTATCAATCACATGCGCATTGCACTTGCGCTTGCGCATTTGATCTATTTGTGGTAAGACTACTAGCACGTGTGACGATATGTAACAAACCATTTTACCAATTACATTCTGGGTTACTTCGTAAACTTTTGTTTCCTAACAGTTCCTACGTACGGGTGTGTTGTGTCGTTGCAAACTCGAATCACTTGCGATATTATTTAGATATTGTTATATATGTACAAGTAGGTAGTTAGATACGCGCCGCTGCGCCGGCGCGCGTTGAACGTTCAATAAAGACAGTGTGAAACTAGCTACCGTGTAATTAGTACGTTTCCCCCGACCTCACATCTCCCTTGCGAAAATAACAAGTGGCGACGACGAACTTTCGCGAATAATGTCTGCAGCCGTATCTTTCGGACTTTTTTCGGGTTTCGACCACTCAACACAAGAGTGGAATAGTTATAAATCCCGTTTGGACCAGTGGTTCATCGCAAATGACGTGGACGACGTTAAGGACAAGAGCAAGGTCAAGCGAAGGGCAATATTACTCAGCGCGTTTTCGGAAGCGACGTACAAGTTAGCTAGTAACCTGGTATTACCAAGGCAATTAGAACAAGTGGAATTTGACGATATCATCAAAATATTAGATGATCATTTTACTCCTAAAAAGTGCGGGTTTGCGGAGAGGTTCCATTTTTATTCAGCGGTACAAAGTCCAGGTGAGAGTCACTCAATGTGGGCGGCCAGAGTCAAAGGATTGGCAGCACACTGCAGCTTTAAAAGTCTCGAGGAGGCCGTACTGGACAGGTTCGTCATGGGTATGGTAGCGGGCCACGAGAAGGACAAGCTTTTCGCACAAAGCCTGAAGGACTTAACCCTCACCGGCGCCGTGGAGCTGGCGGAGAACGTGCGATGCGCGCGCGAGGCGGCGGCAGCGGCTTCGCTGGGCGGCACCCGCGCCGCGCAAGCAGCGGCGGCTGGCGCAGGCGGCGCGCCGGTATTCAGCATCACCAACGGCGAAAAGTGCAGTGTGTGCGGTTATAACAATCATAAAGCCGACAAGTGTCGTTTCAAAAGTTACAAGTGCAAAAAGTGCGGCAAAAAGGGTCATTTGCGTCGTATGTGCACGTCAGATAAAGTAAAGTACGTAGATGAGAAGTCTGTGGATGAAGGAGATGACGGTGAGTCGTTTTTCAATATTCGTTGTGCGAGGGGTAGGCCGATGACAGCGCGGGTATTGGTTAACGGTCAGGATTTGGAATTCGAAATAGATAGCGGCGCGGCTGTTAGTGTGATTTCGAGCAAAACTTACGACGCATATTTCAGTAATGTACCATTATCAGCGACAAACAGGCAGCTACTTAATTATACGGGTGGCAAAATAGCCAGTCACGGGCTGGCGCGACTGAGTGTGGCGTACGAGGGTCGCGCGCGCGAGCTAGACGTGTTCGTGGTGGCGGGCGGCGGACCGCCGCTGCTGGGCCGCGACTTTATTCACGAGTTCGGCCTCGAGCTTGCGCCTGCAATTCAGTACCTTTATACTGAGACAGACGACTCGTTTAAGCAAAGTTTGTTTGACAAATTTCCTAAGTTGTTCTCTGGCAATTTAGGCTGTTTCAATAAATACGCGATTAAACTTCATCTCAAACCTGGTTCAAAGCCAGTATTTTTCAAGCCCCGCCCGGTTGCATTTGCCCTGAAAGAAAAGGTACATAAGGAGATTGATCGTCTGTTAGACCTGGGAGTGTTAAAACCGGTGGAACACTCGGAATACGCTTCACCAGTGGTTCCAGTGCAAAAAAAAGATGGCGGAGTTAGGCTTTGTGCCGATTACTCGGTATCAATAAACAAACAGCTGATTGTTGATAAGTACCCCTTGCCAACAGTACAGGAGTTGTTCGCAAAGCTGCACGGGGGGGAGCAGTTCACTAAGCTCGATCTCTCGATGGCTTACGGACAATTTGTTTTATCAGAGGACGCGCAAGATCTAACTTGCATAAATACGCACCGCGGCTTGTTTAAATATACCAGATTAGTGTTCGGGTTAGCCAGCGCTCCAGCAATTTTTCAACGGGCCATGGAATGCATCTTGGCAGGTATAGAGGGCACAGTCTGTTTCCTCGACGATATTCTGATAGGGGGTACCAAAGCACAGCATAGAGAAAGATTAATTGCTGTATTAGACAGGTTAGAATCAGCTGGGTTAACAGTACAAGCCAGTAAGTGCGATTTTTTTAAAGATGAGATTCAATACCTAGGTCATATAATAGACAAAAATGGAGTAAGGAAGTGCCCAGGGAAGGTCAAAGCAATATTAGAAGCCCAAATACCGACAAATGTATTGCAATTACAATCATTTCTGGGTCTTATAAACTACTATCGCAATTTTGTTCCCGACGCTTCTTCCATTTTAAGTCCATTATACAAATTATTACAGAAAAAATGCAAATGGGTATGGACATCGGAACAACAACAAGCTTTTACTAAAATTAAAAATATTTTAACTTCTGATCAGGTACTCACACACTTCGACCCAGATGCAAGGATAATTTTAACGGTAGACGCGTCCCCCACGGGCTTGGGGGCAATACTTTCTCAGATTAGTGATGACGGGGTAGAGAGGCCTATATCGTACGCATCAAGAACGTTAACTTCAGCAGAAAAGAACTATTCACAGATTCAAAAGGAGGCTACTGCTATTATTTTTGGCGTGAGGCGTTTCCACCAATACTTATACGGCAGAGCAGATCCATTTATTTTGAAGACTGATCACAAACCCCTGTTGGCAATATTTAACCCTAGCCGTGGCATTCCAGAGGTATCAGCGAACCGGTTACAGCGGTACGCAATGCTTTTGTCAGCTTATAATTACAAAATCGAGTATGTGCGGAGTGCTGACAATAACGCTGATTATTTATCACGCGCACCGCTAGGCGAAATCGATAGCAGCACGGGCACGGGAGAATGCGACTACGATGAACGAGCGGCATATGTCAACTTCGTGGTGGAGGGCAGCCTTCCCGTCACGCTTGCACAGCTGCGCGACGAGACTGCGAAGGATGCGCTCTTAAGTAAAGTAACCCATTACGTAATGACGGGCTGGCCGCGGAATGTAAAAGATATTCAATTAAAAGCATATTTTTTGTGTCGGTTAGACTTGTCAGTCGAAAATGGGTGTCTAATGCGTGGGCATAAGGTAGTAATTCCATCGTCGCTACGAGAACAAGTTTGTAATGATTTACATAGCTCGCACTTCGGAATAGTTAAAATGAAAGCGGAGGCTCGTCAACGTATATGGTTCCCAGGTATAGATAGGTACTTAGAGCGGCTCGCGGCAGACTGCGTCGTGTGCGCACTGCTGCGCCCCTCTCCGCCGCACGCCCCGCTGGCGCCGTGGCCCTACCCACCGCATCCTTTCTATAGGATTCATTTAGACTTTCTGGGACCGTTTAATAATCAAATGTACTTAATTATTGTTGATGCATATTCCAAATGGGTAGAATGTTACAATGTGAGTTCGTCTTACGGGTCTAAAACGGTTATTGAAAAACTGATAGATCTAATGTCTAGATTTGGGGTTCCGCATACTGTGGTCACTGATAATGGTACATCGTTTACATCTCAAGAATTCTCGACTTTTTGTAAATTAAATGGCATTACGCAAGCGTTTTCCCCAGTCTACCACCCATCTAGTAATGGCCAAGCTGAAAGTTTTGTTAAAATCATTAAAAAGGGGTTGCGAGGAATATTAATAAGCACTACAGTTAGCAAAATAGGTCAAGAAAAGATTTCAAAGTTTTTGTTCGATTACCGTAATTCTAAAAACAGCACGACAGGTAAATCACCTGCTGAGCTGTTATTCGGCCGATCCCTACGCTCAAGATTAGACTTGTTGAATCCCGCTCGAGTCACTCCGCCATCCACAGACCTCATTGACCATGTGGCGCGCAATCAGTGTTCACAGGCTAAACATTACCGTGGGAAGTCTAGACCTAACTTTGAACTACAAGATCGTGTGTGGATAAAGAAGTATTTAACCAACCAGAAATTTAATTGGACACAAGGCGTTATTTCAAAAAAGATTGGAGCCGTTATGTATACAGTATACCTACCGGAATATAACTTAGAGGTGAATAGGCACATAGACCAACTATGGCCCCGCAGCGGGAAGGATGCACCAATTCCAGAATCCCAAGGACATATTTGGGAACCAAATATAGTGCCAGATATAGACAGCGTTTCATCAACTCAGCCGTCCCCACCGGTCTCCGCAGGCATTGTAACGGAGACAGCTGACGACATGACGTCATCGAATGATAACATTGACAACGGAGAGGGGGCGAGTGGGTTCGAGAACCCTTCGGAAACACCTTCTGACGCTGGTGCACATTCACAAATGAACGACGCTTCTGAGCGGAGTGAATGCGATCCCACGACGAGCCATCAGAACACTAGGTCTAGGCGTGAACGCGTCAGAGTTAATTATAAGCCTTATTTTTAATCAATCTTTCTTTTATTTGTCATAAATATATGGGGGAGGGATTGTTATATATGTACAAGTAGGTAGTTAGATACGCGCCGCTGCGCCGGCGCGCGTTGAACGTTCAATAAAGACAGTGTGAAACTAGCTACCGTGTAATTAGTACGTTTCCCCCGACCTCACATCTCCCTTGCGAAAATAACAGATATTTAGTTTACTTATTGCACCTCTCGCGCCATCGATATCCGATATGGTATAATAGCAGTCCGTTGATGAAATAAAAAAGAAAAAAAAAAGAAAAAGCTAAATATCATAATCTTTTAAAAAACTACAAGAATTTGATGGATAAGTATACATACATATGAGTTGCTTAGAGATAGATGTTTTTCATAATAGTGTCTCCAGAATTTTAAAAATAAAGCTGCTGTTACCCTGCGTATTAAACAATTCAGCACCCTAATTGAGTAACACATTGGAAACATGCTGGTCCTGCTCCATAGGACAATGACAATCTAGAGCAGTCTTTCTCAAAGTGGGCGATAACGCCCCCTTGTGGGCGCTGGAGGCCTAGAGGGGGGCGGTAAGGAACCCAGAAAAAAAACGGAGGGTGTTGAAGTGGTTTAGGGGGGTGATGGCTGATTTGTAATTTCATCTACTTAATATTTTAAAATTGAGTGACATTAAAATCTACCTACTACCTACACAACATCGATTATTTAGTTCATATTTCTGCCCTGTTTGGTCGTATAAAAACTAAAAATATTTAAGATAGCTTTCGTAGGTTTTCGTAAGTTTTAACAAGTGTTTGTTAAATAACGTGATTTATGCAATCCTGTATCAATCGGCTGGTTCCGATGCCGATTGCCTATGAATCTATCATTTAAAGAGCTGTTTCGGATTTCATTAACTACTTTGATGACATGTTGCAGTGATTGAAACAGTCGTTCACATAAATTTCTTGCAACCAAATGTCGATGAACGACGCAATGTACTGCGAGCACATCTGGAATTTAGCTTTAAAGTACAATCTGTGTGACTCTGTGATAGAGATCTTGGACAAAAAAGACACGGAATTGCGCGACAACCTCATCACATCAATGAATGATATCGCGTACATGACAGACCTGTATCAATTGTTTAATGATATAAATCTCCAACTTCAAGGTGATGACTTGAACAAAATATGTCGTTGCTGCTTTCGTAGCCAAACTACTGTTGCACAAGAAGAATATCGGCAGACGTGAGTTCCACAATTTTCCCAATTTATCAGTATCCTGCAACAACGATGACTTGGTTGCCTACTGCCAACATTTGGAAAACCTCCACAGTGATTTCATAGATCGATTTCAGGACATTTTCAAATTGGAAATAGTAGACTGGGTGGTGGATCCTTTTTCAAATGTCAACACAGCAATATCATCCCAGTTGGAAGAAGAATTTATAGAACTGACAATGAACGAGGTAATAAAAATCAAATTAGAAATGTCTACCAAGAATTTTGGCTACAAATGCCAATCCCGCAATTGTACCCTGGATTGTGGTCGATCAACAATTTTTGATAGCATTCCCATCGTCATATTTGTATGAATGTGGATTTAGTGCTGTGGCAACGCTGCTTATTAAATGAATGTCATAGTGGTTTTTAAGATGTGGTTTACTTTAGTAAAAAAAAACACTGGCACTCCGGTAGTGCCGACAGAAGTGAAAACTTGAACAATTACGAGTGTATTTTGTGAATCGTCTTATAAACAAAACACGCGTGTTAAGGTGTGTTCCTTATTTTATAGGGTTTTTTGCAAATCAGGTATGATGACCAAAGTGACTGGTTTATTCTTCTCGTGAAAGGAATTTATTCAGATTTACAAATAAGCTCGTCGTCAGTTATATATCCGTGGTTCAGCGCCATCTCGTCGTTGTTGGATGAACTACGTAGTTAGTACGCGAGGCCCTCGTAGTTCTTCCCGATGTGCTATAGTATTTATGCTTACTTACACTTTACTTTCATCACGCATAATACTATTTATCATTACTTACACTTTAATACTATTTATCATCCTTTTTATTTGTTTATATGTTTACATTATACTTTTACTCAATTTTCATGTTGTGACACGTCAATTGTCTAAACTGTCAATTACTTTTTAAATGTCTTTCTGGCTTAGTCTATGGTAATTACTCTTTGGTCTAAATAACTTAAATTATTTTTATCAATATGTTTAGCTTTTGTATTATTAAGATTATTACGATTGTTTAGTCTAAATAACTTAATTTTAAATTAGATTTATAATATTCTTTACGCACTCGTGGATATGTCTTGGCCGGATACACTTGTCAGATTAGATGATGGCCACATAGAAGAAAACTGATATTTGAAAAAGGAAGACTACTTAGAAACGAGCTCATGAACAGCTGGAGGCTGCGGGCATTCGAGTCTTGGGACTGAGACATTAAGCATCAGAAAACTGCTTGGTTTTGCTGTGACATCTTGAACTGCTTGGTTCTGCTGCGACATCTTTGACTAACCCAGGGGATCCAGCTAAAGATTCCACCTGGGACCTTCTACTTCTAATCGTCGCGTGCTAACCACGTAAAACTTGCTACCCTGACGCCTGATACCCGTTCCTACAGTGCTGAGCTGATTTCATAACGTGAACTATAAAACTCCAGTGAGTGCGCGCGTGTGTGAACTATAAACTTCCGAGAGTGCGTGCTAATTAGTACTTTTATAACTAGCTGTTTTTATAACTTGCTGTATTTTATCTTCCCTAATAAAAATTATTGGACGGTCTGCTTACCCTCTATTTTAAATATGGTAGAGATCGTTACAGTTTGGCGCCACAACGTTAAAATAACTCGAACTCACCCCCTTTTTCTAAATTCTTAAAAAAAAACTAGCACTAAGTATCTGTTTTTGAACTCCTTATTAGTCTTTTGAATACTAACTAACTTATTTTTCTTCTTCAGCTCTCTTCTTGAAGACTCCTATATTCGATTCAACACTTCTTCATACTGAACATCATCTTATACTTCATTCTCATACATCCCACTACCGAAAGGTAGTTGGCATCCATTCTTCGCTTGTCAGTGTTTTTAAAACCATTCGTGGTCACTTACAAGTTGGGGTTTGGCTTACTCTACGACGTACTATTGGACAATATCCCGTAGTCGTTTCCTCCTACACTTAACTCTTTACCAATACATCACTACACTGCACCCCACATACTTGCACACTACAGCGTTTACCCATTGGTAATCGTACTCAGTCTTCGCTTGGCGTGTTTTTAAAACCACCTCGTGGTCACTACCAAGTTAGGGGATTGAGACACTTCACGACTGAAACAGGAGAATATCCTGTGGATGTTTCTACAAACCTATACATCTACACAACTCCTATAACAAATACTCCACTATCCTCCTAAACACTTATATAATAATATATTTATACTTATATCTGGAATCATACCGAAATAAGTATATCGTGGGCTCTCAAAATATTTTTCTAATTGTTATTGTTTGACATTGGTTGCTAGGTAACTAGCCATAGAGCATTTGCATTGAGTATTAGTCTTTTTGCGCGGTGGCAAAAGTAGGTACTAAACTTTATGCATTAGTTCCGATTTTCACCACCAACGCAAAAAAGTTTTCATTGGTTTTCGATTTTTATTTTCTGTAGACTGTGTCTTACTCTTAAATTTATATACACTTTTGGACCGTATCCAACACTCAGACTCTCCTGACGTTTACTCGGAGCTTACTTACTGCTGCCCTTGACGTTTTACTCGGAGCTTACCGTCTACTGTATTACGGGAGCTGCCCTGGCGTTTTCTGACTGCGGTGTTGCGGTTCAGATCTAACCCCTCTATCCCTCCTTCCCTCTTAACTCATAACACTCTTGAGACGACACTTGAGTCCTTTCTAACATCGAGTTTTCTTTAAGACCCCTCTTTCCCTCCTTCCCTCTTAACTCATAAAACTCTTGAGATGACGTTTGTGTCCTCGAGTTTTCTTTAACTCAGATCCTATAGACTCGCATATTTTTACTATTTTACACTCATTTATACTTTTTTTTTTCGTATTATACTATATTCATAACTCATCCCTTTCTTCTTTCCTTCCTCTATAATAGAGTTCCTTTTGATTTATTAAAACTCTATTTGTTTTTTTTTAATTCATTCATCGGTTTTTAAACCAATAAAAGATTAATTTTAATCTTTCCTATATATCTATTCTTTTCTACAAGTTAGTACGATAACTTGTCTATTTCTATCAACTCTAAAAGTTGATTGGAGCGGATGACAACTCCATAAAAATAAGCCCTTGTTGACTATCGACTCTAAAAGTTGATTTTCTGACTATCGACTCTAAAAGTTGATTTTCTGTCTATATCGACTTTAAAAGTTGATTGGAGCGGATGACAACTCCATAAAAATAAGCCCTTGTTGACTATCGACTCTAAAAGTTGATTTTCTGACTATCGACTCTAAAAGTTGATTTTCTGTCTATCGACTCTAAAAGTTGATTAGGAGCGGATGACAACTCCTTTAAAAATAAGCCTTTGTTAAATCTTTATATTTTCATCTCATTAGTGGTTTTAGACGCGAGCGGATTACAACTCCTTAAATAAGCCTTAAAGTTATGACTTTTCAGGTTGAGTAGTGATCATTGATTGTGAATCCTACCTGACCTAACTTCGTAAGATGTCAGTGTGTTTGAATGAGTTATGTAAGTTTTGTGAATGCTGTAATATTTTAACCTTAGCAAAATTTTTGTTCTAGGCCAAAAATTTTCTCGGGGTCGTTGGGGAAATATAGTATTTATGCTTACTTACACTTTACTTTCATCACGCATAATACTATTTATCATTACTTACACTTTAATACTATTTATCATCCTTTTTATTTGTTTATATGTTTACATTATACTTTTACTCAATTTTCATGTTGTGACACGTCAATTGTCTAAACTGTCAATTACTTTTTAAATGTCTTTCTGGCTTAGTCTATGGTAATTACTCTTTGGTCTAAATAACTTAAATTATTTTTATCAATATGTTTAGCTTTTGTATTATTAAGATTATTACGATTGTTTAGTCTAAATAACTTAATTTTAAATTAGATTTATAATATTCTTTACGCACTCGTGGATATGTCTTGGCCGGATACACTTGTCAGATTAGATGATGGCCACATAGAAGAAAACTGATATTTGAAAAAGGAAGACTACTTAGAAACGAGCTCATGAACAGCTGGAGGCTGCGGGCATTCGAGTCTTGGGACTGAGACATTAAGCATCAGAAAACTGCTTGGTTTTGCTGTGACATCTTGAACTGCTTGGTTCTGCTGCGACATCTTTGACTAACCCAGGGGATCCAGCTAAAGATTCCACCTGGGACCTTCTACTTCTAATCGTCGCGTGCTAACCACGTAAAACTTGCTACCCTGACGCCTGATACCCGTTCCTACAGTGCTGAGCTGATTTCATAACGTGAACTATAAAACTCCAGTGAGTGCGCGCGTGTGTGAACTATAAACTTCCGAGAGTGCGTGCTAATTAGTACTTTTATAACTAGCTGTTTTTATAACTTGCTGTATTTTATCTTCCCTAATAAAAATTATTGGACGGTCTGCTTACCCTCTATTTTAAATATGGTAGAGATCGTTACAGTGCATAGATGGCGCTGTCCTCAACAACGCGCGTCTTACGTTTTACGTCTGACGTTAGTACGCGAGGCCCTCGTAGTTCTTCCCGATGTGCATAGATGGCGCTGTCCTCAACAACGCGCGTCTTACGTTTTACGTCTTACGAATTTTCGATCAGGGTCACGTGACCTGACGCGAATTTAGAAGTTTTTACCCATTCCAAAAAAAGTACACAGCGCCGCTAAAGAAGTTTTCACTTCAAAAATCGGGTGGACGGCAGATGAAATAAGTTTGGGAACCTCTGATCATGAGTCTAGACAAAATCAAACTGGTTGCTAATTTAATTGTAAATTTATTCTTTTTTTTGACATTGATTTTTATATTCTGTGACTACTTTAACTCACACCCTGACTTATTATTTGTATTTTTTTTATTTAAATGAAAATCGTTTACTTTTGTACCATGTTTGTAAATATGTGAGCACCATGTATCTATCAGATAATTAATTTATATGTCATGGTTTCATTTTTATTCTTTTACCTTTACCTATTGTGGTACAGTAATTTTATTTTAGGTGCATCTTCACATATTATTGTTACGAGCTTGGGGTTCGTGACAATAAAAACTGCCGATTTAATAACCAAAAATTGACACTTTAATCACAACACTAATTACAACTCAAACACACTAATTATGGAACACAATTTCACTTACTCATCACTCTTAAATCGCACTTGAATATCGCTTTCGATGTACTCGCTCGTATAGCTTATTCAAAACTATATGTGTCTCGCGGCCCACCTGGCCTTATATAGTGCCGCAGAGCTAGTACATAAACATCTAGAACGTTCGAGTACATACCGGTCCCGACTAACCCGATGTCGATAGTTCTCGGAATTTCTAGGACATTGACTGATTGTGGGTGGTAAGAAGTCATAATCGGTTACACTTCGTGGGGCATCAGGTGGTATTCCGGTGATCAGGTCAGCAGGCAGCCGTAATTCTCTTCCAAAGTTCGCGAGAGCTGGTGTCACCGATGTACTTTCGTGAACAGAGCTTCGATATGACAACAAAAACGGTTGTATGTGCTTGTCCCAATCTCGTTGCCGATTTTCTACAACTTTGGCTAGGTACCTCTCCAGTGTCTGATTAAATCGTTCCACCATTCCGTCCGATTGTGGGTGGTAAGAAGTCGTTCTTGTTTTATGAGTACCCATAACTCGACAAGTTTCCTGGAATATTTGTGACTCAAAATTCCTTCCTTGGTCACTGTGAATCTCCAAAGGTACTCCAAAACGACAGAAGACTTCATGAACTAATTTATCTGCAACTGTCGAAGCTTCTTGATTTGGAATGGCGAAGACTTCCGGCCACTTCGTGAAGTAATCCTTGTTACCTGAAATACTTGTTACCACTTTCGCTTTTCGGAAACGGCCCCGCAACGTCAAGGGCTATCCTCTCGCATGGTGCACCAATATTGTACAATTTCAATGCACCCCTACTACGAGTCTGAGGTCCCTTTACAGCTGCAAAACTTGTACATTTGCGACACCAATCCTCAACATCGTTCCGACAGTGGATCCAGTAAAACCGTTCTTTAGTAGAGTCCGTTTTACCTCCTAGATGACCTCCTGAACAACCATTATGGTACAGCTGTAGAACATCCGGTACTTGAGCTTTAGGGACAACCATTTGCAAATGACAGCTGTCTCCCCGAGCATTTTCCCATTTGCGGCACGGGACTCCATCCTGAATCACCAAGCTGTCCCATTGGGCCCAATAGCTTTTTGTGATCGAACTCATCGCTGAGACGTCGCTCCACCTGGGTTTAGGAGCTCTGGCCTTCATCCACTCCAGAATCGGCTTGATGTCCGAATCTTCCTTTCACTCGTTGTTGAGGTCTGTCTTGAGCATCCTCACAGGTACCAATTCCTTACTCTCTTGCCTAGTACAATGCTTGCAGTCTTCAGGACAAGGTCTTCTTGACAATGCATCTGCGTTGCCATGAGATTTTCCGCTGCGATGTTCGACCACGAAGTCGTATTCCTGCAGTAGTTCAATCCATCTCGCAACTTGTCCTTCTGGGTTTTTGAACTGCAATAGCCATTTCAGTGCAGCATGGTCAGTTCGTAAGTGGAATTTCCGCCCTAGAAGATATTTGCTAAAATACTACAATGACTTTAGCATAGCAAGCAGTTTCCGTCTCGTAACACAATAATTCCTTTCCGGCTTTGACAACGACTTGCTGAAATACGCTTTCACAACCTCTTGATCACCATTCTGTTGGGACAACACACCGCCAAGTCCTATGTGACTTGCGTCTGCGTCAACTATAAATTCCTTGCCCGCATCAGGGTACCCCAAAATAGGTGTTTTGCACAGACGGTCCTTTAGCTCCTGGAATGCGATGTCGCAACTATTATCCCAGCAGAAATGTCGCTTCTCCTCGGTTAGCTTATGCAGGGGTTTGGCTATATCTACAAAGTTCTTGACAAATCGCCGATAATAGGAGCACAAACCCAGAAACGCTCTGACCTGCGTCTTGACCTTTGGAACTGGCCAGTCCTTGACAGCAGCAATTTTCTCTTGATCCGTGCGGATACCTTCTTCAGACACTACGTATCCCAAAAAACTAACTTGTCTTTTGAATAGTGAACACTTCTTCGGACTTAACTTGAGGTTGGCACTCTGGATCTTCATGAGCACGCGTTCCAGGTTTTGTAGATGTTCTTCAAACGTACGGCCTACGATGATGATGTCATCCAAGTAGACCAGGCAGGCATCGCCAATTAGCCCGGTAAGTACAAGTTCCATCAAACTTTCGAACGTTGCCGGAGCATTGCACAATCCAAACGGCATAACTTTAAATTGCCACAGACCCTTTCCTGTCGAGAATGCCGTTTTCTCCTTGTCCTTGGGATTAATTTCAACTTTCCAGTAGCCACTTTTCAAGTCCAGCGTACTAAACCACTTTACTCCAGTAAGCATGTCCAGCGTGTCATCAATTCTTGGCAAAGGATAGCTGTCCTTCTTCGTAACGTCGTTCAGACGACGATAGTTAACACAAAACCGCATGCTGCCGTCCTTCTTTCTTACCAGCACTACAGGTGAACACCATGGACTAGATGAAGGTTCAATAACACCATCCTTCACCATTCCCTCAATCATGGTTTCCACTTCCTTTTCACGTGCTACCGGCAATCTACTTGGCCGCTGACGGATAGGCAATTCTTCTCCTGTGTTTATTTTGTGTTGAACTAAGCCATTCCTCCCGATATCAGCATCGTTTGACGAGAAAACATCGGCGTACTTGAGTAACATCTTCTTTGCCTTGACCATTTCATTTTGGGACAGAGCGCTGCGGCAGTCTTCTAAAAGGGTGGTCACTCTCGTTTGTGCATCCTTGCTGAGGGTCCCAGTCGATAGATATTGGCATCGACGCAACCAATCCACGTCCTCGCAAGTACCAACTAGTGTGCCGTTTTCTATAATGTGTTCCTGATCACAAAGGTTCAGCACACGTACAGACAGCGTCAGTATGTGCTAACCCCTCAAGTTTTAAAATGTTACACATTAAATTCCTTACAAATAATCTAAAGAATACTTCAAAAAGAACCCATTGTTTCGACTCAGATTTGAACCATCGCATCACCGAACGTCGTCATACTCATACCGGCAGTTTGACGAACTAGCCAGCGAGCCCATATGAATTGCGTTGAAATTGTTATCTACTATGGTCTGAGTCATTTTATCTTTAGGTGGGATGTCTAATCGAGAGATGTTATAATTTGAAGGTATCCATTAATTTTACTTACTTACGTTGTCTTTATAAAATTAATCCATACCCTCAAGTTATAACTATAACGTTTGATGTATACGTTCACTTAAAACGGCGAAGAGTAAACGACTACGATTTATTCATTAATTTTTAAAATGATTTATGATTTTATGAGAACTAAAATAGTTGTTCTGTGTGAACAAAATGTGAGTGAGCATAAAAGGAATTGCGAGACAGCTTGGCATAGCAGTAAGTTCATTATAATATTAATTGTGTTCTCCGATTTTTTTCTTGTTGAGCTATTTGCGGTATCTTGTGTGTGGTATTTAATAACTTATTTAAAACCATTTTTTTCTATACAGAGACAAACGGTGCGATTATGGGTGCGCAGATTTCAAGAAACCGGCGATGTTAAGACAATGACCATGGGTCGGAGAACTACTGGGATCTATACGGACCAATCTGAACATCATCCGGATATTGTTAAGGTTCACACTACACCGCCGTTTACATCCACTCGTTACAGTTCGCAACGGCATGGAATATCTCTCTGTCCACGGTTCGAAGACATTTACACGCAGCGAACATTCACAGTTATCGACCTGCAAAATATGTCTAACAGAAGAGCATCGAAGAGAACGATTGCGAAAAGCCCAGAAATAGCAGTTATATTAATTAAGTATGACAACAAAATAAACAACGAAGACATTTAACTCATTTGATTCCACTATTTTACTTTGTATAGCAAAATATTCTAAGTAGATATCATGAGCTAATAAGAGATGTTAATTGATTATCTATTGATAACATGTTTATTCACTTATTATGCTCATGATTGTAATATTTGTAATCCTGCCAAACTAACTTCTAGTTCCTAGACAAGTTGCAAACGCTTCAAAACTTGTCTCTTTCGATGTCACTTGTCAGACTGTCAAATGTCAAATTTGTATGCTGAGACGACATGACAGGTCACGTGACATTTCGTTAGGTTATGTCAATCTAAAATATTTCTACCGCTTACTGGTTTATCGTTTACGTTAATAGGATGCCACTTGTCTAGGAACCCAATTGTATCAGTTGGCAAAATAGTATATTATGATAACTGTAAATAAAATTATCAAATCAAAATAAATCTTTGTTGTAAAATAAGATCATAATTAGTTTTGTTAAATAATAGCAATAATAAATATTATTATATGATTATTAAGGTATTTTATTTTTCTTTATTTTTAAATTCTTTATAAATAATTACTAAAACAAAATAGAAAAATATATTAAAATAATAATTATAATGAACAAAAAGCACATTTCGTGGCTATGATTTGAACTTCCACTCATAGGCACGGCAAGCGGTCTTGAAACCTCTAGTCTATTTAAACGATGAATAAAACGTTCGTAAATGTTAACCCTATTATTGCTTGTCGTTTTCGCAATAATAAAAGTATTAACGTTTTATTGAAAAAACAATAATAAAAACAGAATTTTAAAAAATAAATACTATCTTAAACTTATTTATTCACTAAAACAATAAATTAATTGAAATAAAATGTTTTTGCAAAATACAAAAACCAACTTGGGCCTATCACGGATTTGAACGCACATGTCTTTTGGAGGGGTAATCACTTAATGAAGCTGTGTGTACCCCTGAGATGTCGGTGGCTCTGACCAAAGTTCGTGCCACTTTCCATGGAAGGTCATTGTCAACCCTTTCCACGAGTACACAACGATGAGTTTGACCAGCATTCCGAGGAAGACTAACCGGCACAATCGTTTCCGATCTCGGTGGAAGAACAATCTTCTTAAGGCTGTACACATTTCCTGGTAATGCCCCTTCCACGAAAAGTTCCTCTTGTCCACATTTCAAAACACCTCGCTTGACGTCAATCTCGCAACAATTCTTCCTCATAAAGTCAAGGCCCAGGATACAATCGTCCATTATATCAGCCACGATGACATTATGCAGGTAGATTCTGTTGCCTAACTTCAACTCTATCTTCTTCTCTCCATGGACGGGTATGCGCTGACCGGTGGCTGTTACCAAATTAATGCGTTCTCGGTTGTGTGCGGAGTCCCCAAGGAACCGACTTGTAAGTTGGGAACTTACAACCGTACGAGAGGCTCCTGTGTCTATGGTCAGCTTACAAGGTGTTTCGTTGACCTCGCCCTTGATGATTAGGCTGTTCTCGTCATGGGTTTGTGTGATCGAAATTCTTGGGGCTCTTTGAACATCAGCCAGCACCCGCCCCGCAGTCCTGGCTATTACTCGTTTCCCTGCTGCTGGTGTTGGGCGGTGCTGTTAGCCGCACTGCCCTCTGGAGATCGACCGTCTTCTCTTTCTGCAGTTCGCTTGGGGCAACTGGATCGAAGGTGGCCCCTTTCACCACAGCCGTAGCACCTAGGGCTGTATCCTTTATTGCGGTCGCGAACTGTAGCCGCTGCAACCTCCCTGAAGCGATGGGAACGATGATCCCGCCGCACCGCTTCCACCTCCAGTGCATGGGCCAAGGCGTCCTTAAGCGTTCCGTGGTGACCGAGCCTCACAGCAGCTCTAACTTCAAGGTCGCGAATGCCGTCGATGAATGCCTGCACCAGGATCCCATCAATAAGCGCAGGTACGGACTGGAAAGCTTTACGAACCAGCTTCTCCACTTCAAGGGCCCACTGCTGCAGGTTTTCGTTACTGCGCTGCACGCGATCCTTGAGCTGCGCACGAAACACGTGTTCCAGGTGAGCGTCGCCATACCGAGCCTCCAATGCCTCAAGGAGCTGCTCGTAAGTCACTTCCTTACCGAGAGCTTTCAGAACAGTTAAGGCCTGGTCGTAAGGCCCAGGGTGAGGGCAGTCATGGCTTGACTTTTATTCCACCCGTTCGCCTCCATGACAGCCTCAAATTGGATTTTGTAGGCCGACCAGTAAGAAGTTCCGTCAAACGGTGGCACTTGAATCCACGTAGCGAAGGTGTTGTAGCTACGGGAGCTGCGATTCCATCACCAAGTTTAAGGTAGTAGTTTGCTTCACGTCAGCCATCACGTTGTCAACCTGGTTTTTCACTTGGTCGATTCGGATTTCAGCTTCCGACACGCGGTTTTCATGTTGAGCAACCTTATCCTTCACCTCCTTCATGTCTTTCCCGAAGGTAGCGTGAAGGTCCTTTATAAGGAACATCTGCTCGTCCTGGCGGCGCGCCTGCTCCTCCTTATCCCGCTGGAGCTGTTCCTCCAAACCGACGAGCCTGTTCTTCCTGTCGGCGAGCCTGCTCCTCCTTGTCCCGCTGGAGCTGTTCTTCCAGTCGGCGAGTCTGTTCCTCCTGTCGGTGGGCCTGCTCCTGCAGCATCATCATCAGAGCAGCAAAATCTGGTGCTGATGATGCTGAAGCAGCTGTGGACGGGCCGGCCTCCGTGGTCGGTAGCTGGCCTTCCGACCTCTGTGGCGTTGTTCCACCGAATCGCCTCTGGTCCGTGTCTTGCTGGTGTTGACTCCGGGTACGGATACCCTCCATGTCGTCTTTGGGTAAAATCGGCATCTCGCTTCTGACACCAATTGTTACGAGCTTGGGGTTCGTGACAATAAAAACTGCCGATTTAATAACCAAAAATTTACACTTACACAACACTAATTACAACTCAAACACACTAATTATGGAACACAATTTCACTTACTGATCACTCTTAAGTCGCACTTGAATATCGCTTTCGAAGTACTCGCTCGTATAGCTTATTTAAAACTAAAGTCTGTTTTTTAATCTCGTAGACTAAATTGACACATGCAAATGTCAATTTTACAAATAATGTTGCCAGCTCTTTTCTGAAGTGTTGTACCTACGATACCGGTTTGTTGAATCGTAACTTTTTATCTATAATAGACGAATTTAATTTTCATTCAAAGTTTTATATTTAAAATCCACGTACGTACACACGGCTGCACGACGTGCTACAAACTGCCAGGGAAATCTGACCACGCAACGCCATGCGTAATCCGACCATGTATCGATGGGTTTCGTGGATGATGGTCTATTAAGGGGGAAGCGCTAAGGTAGCCCGCGAAATTCAAATTTTCTTACGTTTTTTTGCAATTTGCTGGTCAGTATTAAGGCCAGGACTCTCGGAAATCTCGGAATCGACCTATTTTTGATTCAACATTAAACAATCAAATATTCTTTGTTTTAATCTGAAAAAAATATATGGCATAGTTTAACTAACATTCTTGATTATTCTACGGTTCAAAACACGATATTTACAACTTCACTCGATCATAAAAAATCGCAAACAAATCGAAAACAGCAAAGTTTTTAATCGTTTTTCAAGTCGTATTTGAAGTAGACTTAACTTTTACTCGCAAAAAATATATAAAAAAATAGGCAATGATGTAAAGTAGAACATTCTACGGTTAATTTTTCTCAAAACTGATTTTTATTGTCTTAACAAGATATTATCTAAAAAGGCGGCCTGCGCGCTTCACTTCAGTAGCCCGCCGGGCGTTACCGAGGTAGGACCTGTGTAGCTTTTGCTGGCTCGCCGCGTTCCCGCTAATCGATCGAAATATACGTTATATTATTGTTAATTTCCGTGTTTGTGTATTAGTTTCAAAAATCAGTCTGTAAATATTGTTTAGGTTCTAGTATTAATAATTAAACTAAATATTAGTTTGTCATAATATAGTTGTAATATATAGTGATAATTAAGATTAAATTATGGGGAATAAAAACAGAAGAAAGAAAAAAAAGATGTTCAGCATTGAACTGCAAAGCTTAAAAAAAATAAGGTAAGTTTGATTATTATTTTTCTACGTATTTATAACTACCCACTTATAAGACGACGCGACAGAATAATATTGTAGTTGTATAGGTTCTCTTGCTTTCGTCACAGTACTAGCAGTAGCAGGTCGGTACCATAAATTTACAAATATCGTAATATCTGTAATAGATTTTCAACTTTACTACAACGGAATAAGGTTTATATTCAATTGCAAAATTTGAGTTTTTTGAGTTTGAGTTTCTAGTTTTGTGATTGTATAGGTAAAATATTATATTTTTTTGATGTGAAAACTTCTTTAGCATCATTGTGATTTGAAAATTTTATGAAACGAAAAAGCTGCAGTAAAAAGAGACATAAGATTTAACGTGGGAGAAAATGAGTTAGGAAGCATTATACAGTTTTTGTTTTTTAATATTACAAATGACATCACATAATCCTATGCTACTAATTTGTGATGATGATGATGGTGATGGTGTTGGCGATGGCGATGGCGATGGTGATGGCGATGGTGATGGCGATGGTTATGTCGATGGCGATGTTAATGGTGATGGTGATGGCAATGGTGGTGGCGATGGTGATGGTAATAGCGATGGTGATGGCGATGATGATGATGGCGATGGCGATGGTTATGGCGATGGTGATGGCGATGGCGATGATAATGATGATGATGGTGATAGTGATGGCGATAGAGATGGTGATGGCGATGGCGATGGTGATGGTGATGGATGGATGGATGGATGGATGGATGGATGGATGTTCTTTAGCATCGTTGTGATTTGAAAGTTTATGAAACGAAAAAGCGACAGTAAAAAGAGACATGTAAATTCATAAGATTTAACGTGGGAGAAAATGAGATAGGAAGCATTATACAGTGTTTTTGGAGGTTTCACTTCTACCACGTGTGAATTGCACTCATGCTGTTTTTTTATTTAAAAATATGAAGTTCGTTGTGAATTAAATAGGAAGAGTTCAATAAAAATACGTATTGTGGTGTTTTTGATTAGTAGATTTAATTAAAAAAACTTATTGACGAATTCAAGCAACCAAAAAAACTGTTTTACAAAAAAATCAACCGACTCAAAAAAAAAACACTACAACGTGAAGAATATATTTTCATTTTTTATAAGTTATTTTTCACTTTGTAGTGTTTTTTTTTTTGAAGTCGGTTTTTTTTTATAAAAAAGTTTTTATTTTTCACTTTTTAGTTGTACTTACCTACCCCAAACAAATTCATATGAAATTCATATATATATTCATTCATATGAATATATATAGTATATATATATATATATATATTCATATTCTTCTTGCTATGTGAATATCAGTAACAAAGCTATTGAACACATTTGCCTTACCCTTTGAAGGGTACAGGCGTGATGTTATGTTGTGTGATTGCGATTACATATGCTATAGCAGCAATCGCGGTTGATTTGCTGGCATTTATTGAAGAGTTCCGTTGTTTGTCTCCGAAAGTCATCATTAGATCTTTACAAAAATAAAAAAACAGCATGTGTGCAATTCACACGTGGTAGAAGTGAAACCTTCAAAAACACTGTATAATGCTTCCTATCTCATTTTCTCCCACGTTAAATCTTATGAATTTACATGTCTCTTTTTACTGTCGCTTTTTCGTTTCATAAACTTTCAAATCACAACGATGCTAAAGAACATCCATCCATCCATCCATACATCCATCCATCCATCCATCACCATCACCACCACCATCGCCATCACCATCGCCATCGCCATCACCATCGCAATCGCCATCACCATCACCATCACTATCGCCATCACCATCGCCATCACCATCATCAACATCGCCATCACCATCGCCATCACCATCGCCATCACCATCGCCATCGCATCATCATCGCAATCACATCACCGTCGCCACCACCATCGCCATCACCATCACCATCACCATCACCATCGCCATCACCATCGCCACCGCCATCGCCATCACCATCACCATCATCCTCATCTTCATCATCACCACAAATTAGTAGCATAGGATTAAATGTGATGTCATTTGTAATAATAAAAAACAAAAACACTGTATAATGCTTCCTATCTCATTTTCTCCCACGTTAAATCTCATGTCTCTTTTTACTGTTGCTTTTTCGTTTCATAAAATTTTCAAATCACAACGATGCTAAAGAAGTTTTCACTTCAAAAAAAAATTGCAAATCTGTCTATTTACGATGGAGTTATCAGTGGAGTTACATACATAAAAAAAATAGAAATATCCGAATTGAGAACCTCCGCCTTTTTTGAAGTCGGTTAAAAATATAATATTTACAATCACAAAACTAGAAAGAAACTAAAGTAGGATGATGAAATTAAAATACTGTAGACGAGCAGCCCTATATTTCAAGAATAGGGCCGATTCACAATACTATTACTTATAAAAATAACCGTGACAGGGGTCAGCGAGTTCATTCGAACTGCGGTTTCGCGGCATTTGCCACGCGAGGACGGAGGTAACGCTAAATGCCTACTACGCTCGAAGATCCTGGCCTTAAGTTGCACGTTGATTAATATATGAATCGCGGCCGTAAGAAATATGTATTTACAGAATTATAATCATTAAAGTCAACAACACAACTCTCTAAGACCACGTAAGTCCAAAGAATGATGATTTCATGAAACAGTTATTCTTTGGACTTACGTGGTCTTAGAGAGTTGTGTTTACAGAATTAGTAAACACATATTTCTTACGACCGCGATTTATATATTAATCAACGTACAACTTAATACTGACCATCAAATTCCAAAAAACCTAAAAAAAATGAATTTCGCGGGCTACCCTGGCGCTTTCGCCTTAATATTCAAAGCGAAAAAGGGGCTAGATGATTACCACAAGGAGATGACTTCTGATATATACGAAAACGGGTTAAAAAATATTTTTCTGAAATTATTTAATGACACTTTCCCACTAAAGACTAAAAGTATTTACACAAAGTTCTTATTTAGCGATTGGGCGACTCCAGGTATTCGTAAAAGCAGGGAAAACCTCTTTGAACTTTATGGCTTGAAGCAACATATGAATAGCACAAGCCTTCATCAGTATGTTGCAACTTATTCTAAGACTTTCAAAAGTGTATGCAAAACAGCTAAAGCTCTTTATATTAGCAATAAAATAAAATCAGCCGATGATAAAATAAAAACTACCTGGCAAATAATAAATAATGAAACAGGTAGGAAAAAACAGCGTAATACTGAATTTAATTTAGAGACCGCACATGGCCCCATCAATTCAGATATAGAAATTGCCCAGGAATTCGAAAATTTTTTTGCTAATATTCCCATTAAAACTACTGAAGCTTTGAATTCCTCACCCGCGCTTTCTGCTGACTTACTTAGAAAGAATGTTGAGGCATGCTCTTCGGAGTTTGGGTTTCAACATACAAACCCCCAGGCTGTTATAAAAGCTTTTAAAGATCTTAAAATTAAATCAACAGAAGATCTCTGGGGAATGTCTGTAAAAGTTTGTAGATCTATCATCGAAACGATTGCGCCCTATTTAGCTTTCATATTTAACATCAGTATAGACCAAGGAGTCTTTCCGGATCTCATGAAACACAGTAAAGTAGTTCCTTGTTCAAATCCGGTGATAGTAAAGAACCCAACAATTATAGGCCTGTCTCAATTCTGCCGGTTCTCAGTAAGGTGTTTGAAAAGTTGATGCTCAATCAAATGTTACGCCACTTTAACAAAAATTCCATCTTTCATGAATAACAGTACGGTTTCACCAAAGGGCGTTGTACCACTGACGCCGGTGTAAACCTAATAAAGAACATTTTTAACGCCTGGGAGTTAGCACAAGATGCCATTGGAATCTTTTGCGACCTCTCTAAGGCGTTCGATTGCGTAAGCCATGAGACACTTCTGCTGAAACTTGAGCACTATGGGATTAGGAATTTAGCTCTTGATTTACTAAAGTCATACCTAAAAGATAGAAAGCTTAAAGTTCAAGTAAACGGCGTAAACTCATTAGGGTCTGAAATAGCAATGGGCGTTCCTCAAGGTTCTATATTGGGTCCATTCCTCTTTTTAGTTTACATTAATGATTTACCCCAATTACTTCAAAATCAACCGAAGATGGTGTTATTTGCAGATGACACCTCATTGATCTTTAAGATAGACAGACGAGCACAAAATCTTGACGACGTGAATAACTCTATTCTTCAGGTCCAAGATTGGTTTACGGTAAATAATTTGGTACTAAATGAAAAGAAAACCAAATGCATTAGATTTAAATTACCTAATGTTAGAAGTAGTGAATGTGACATCATACTGAATGGAGAAAAACTGGAATTTGTTGATGAAACTGTTTTTCTGGGAATCACGCTAGACGACAAATTAAAATGGGGACCTCACATAACATCTCTTGCGGGCAGTGGCGTGCCTAGGGGTCAAAATTAGGGAAAGCCCACAGATTTTCAACGTATAAAAAAACGGCCAACTGAGGGATTGGCTGATTTTCTTATTGTGTACGTGTGTGTTGCGAATGTTTGACTGGTATTTTTTAATATATTTTTTATTGATAGGTTTAAGTACGTTTGTTGTTGTGAATTATTATTTTATTAGGGCAAGCCGGGCTTTTCGGCTTCTATGAAGGTACCGCCACTGCTTGCGGGGCGGCTTAGCTCGGCCGCTTATGCTGTTAGAAAGATAAGACAATTAACTGATATAGAAACCGCGCGTTTAGTCTATTTTAGCTACTTTCACAGCATTATGTCGTACGGCATTTTACTATGGGGTCGAGCTGCTGACATTGAATCCATCTTTATTTTGCAAAAAAGAGCTGTCAGAGCCATTTATAATCTACGTCGCCGCGAATCTCTCAGGGAACTTTTTAAAAAGATTAATATTATGACGGTACCTTGCCAATTCATTTATGAAAATATTATGTATGTAAGAAAAAATCTACATCTTTTTAATAAAATAAGCGATATACATAATTTTAATACTAGAAATAAAGATAAAATACATCAACCATTTTTCAGATTAGCCAAGGTACATACATCTTTTATGGGGTACTGTGTTAAATGTTACAATAAAATACCTTGCGATGTATTGCAATTAAATGAAAGAAAATTTAAAACTCACATTAAACGTACACTTTGTAAACAAGCATACTATAAATTAGAAGATTATATCCAAGATAAGAACGCTTGGAAACATGCTGGTCCTGCTCCATAGGACAATCTGGAGCCTAGACAAAATCAAACTGGTTGCTAATTTAATTGTAAATTTATACTTTTTTTTGACATTGATTTACATTCTGTAACTACTTTACTACTCACACCCTGACTTATTACTTGTAATTTTTTTTTTTTTTAATGAAATCGTTTACTTTTACCATGTTTGTAAATATGTGAGCACCATGTATCTATCAGATAATTAATTTATATGTCATGGTTTCATTTTTAAGTCTTTTACCTATTGTGGTATAGTAATTTTATTTTAGGTGCATCGTGTTCACATATTATTATTATATAATTAATGTATGCAAAATTTTGTAAAATATTTTAAAAGAGTAACGGTGGAGTTTCTTGCCCGTTCTTCTCCATACGAAAACTACCTTTTGGAATGGGTGACTAGAATCAATTCTATTTGTTGTAATTTCTGACTTTCAAAAGTGCCTTTAATGTGCCTATTTGAAATAAATGCTTTGACTTTGACTTTGATTAAAAGAAAACGCAGTACTTGTAATAGATAATGCTCCATATCACACCAGGAAACTGGAATCGTTACCTACTTCTAGTTGGCGAAAAGGGCAAATTCAAGATTGGCTAAAATCAAAAAATATTTCATATGACGAGACAATGTTAAAGCCCGAATTAAATGAAATTGCCCGAAAGCACAAAAAAGCCCATGAAAGGTATGTCGTCGACGAGATGGCTGCTGAACGGGGTGTCACTATTTTGCGACTGCCCCCTTACAACTGCGAGCTAAACCCGATTGAGTTGGTCTGGGCTCAAGTAAAGAGGCATGTCGCTAAAAATTATAAAACATTCAAAATGAATGAAGTACGAAGCCTTTTTGAAGAAGGGCTTCGTCAAGTGACCCCAAAGCGGTGGAAAGACTGTGTAGTCCATGTAATTAAAATTGAAGATCAAATGTGTCATCTGGGCCATATAACCGACGACATTACTGATAGGTTTATCATAGAAGTAGGTGGCGATTCTGATGATTCAGAATATTCCTCAGACATGGAGTCATTAATACCTGTAATTAAGTTATGTAATTAAAAATATATGTTTTACATTATTAATTTTGTATTATTAAGTTTTAAATAAGTACCTACACATTATTTCAGGATAACTTATTGTAAAAAAACGATACTTGATTTTATTAACGCTAAGTTTCGGTTGGCCGAAATAAACACGCCTTGCAAAACTGAATAGCAAGATAAATATACGAGTAGAATACGGAATTTCGACGCACAAAATATCGATAAATGCTAATACGATGCTACAAAATTGCGATGCACGTTACTGCGAACGACCATCTCTGTGACGCAACTACACTTCGATGCACGTTACCACGATATATCCTCACTGCGGTACTACTTGACTTCAATGCACGTTACTGCGAAAGATTTTCACTCCGATATTACTTGACTTCGATGTACGGTAAAGGTATTTGTATTGTCATTCGCTCGCTCTTGCATCCTATGTCGACGGAGCCCCGCTTCGCGGGATCCCTATTTCTGTGTAAAGGGTTTAAAGTTGTTATGTACGGTATTCTTGTATCTCATAATATATGCACTTGCGAGGGTATGTCGAAATACTTATATAATAAATCAGTCTGCATTGAATCTCGGTGTTTCATTGTCACGAACATAACATTGGCGACGAGGAAATTATTAATTATCCATTCTTACGCGTGTGTTGTGTAAAGTTTAAACATGCTGATAGGAAAAGTCGAAGGTTTCCAAGTCGGAACCCAAAATTGGGACACTTATGTTCGTCGAATTAAACAGTTCATAATGTTGAACGACATTGAACAAAATTTACACGTGGCTACGCTAGTTACGTTGGTCGGTTCGGATTGTTACGACTTAATGTGCGACTTATGTTCACCGGATCAACCAGAGGACAAGACTTTTGATGTGCTCGTTAAACTGGTGAAAGATCATTTGGAACCCGAGAGATCAGAAATAGCCGAAAGGCATATTTTCAGGCAGAGGAAACAGCAGCAAGGTGAAAGCGTTCGTTCCTACCTACAAGGTTTGAAACATCTGGCTAAAACCTGCAATTTCGGTGCCTCGCTGGAGGTAAATCTCCGTGACCAGTTCGTATCGGGGTTGTACAGCGAGGAGATGCGATCCAGGTTATTCGCCGAAAAGAATGTGGACTACAAGCGCGGTGTGGAGTTGGCGATGGCTCTCGAAGCGGCGGAGCGGCACGCAAGCGTGGCGAGCGCCCCGGCTGCGGAGGCCACGAGCGCAGGCTCCAACGCCGGCACGAGCGACGGCCTGCACCGCGTCGGGGGCGCGCGCCCGCGCAGCACACGCGTGACGCCGGCGGCGGCGCCCGAGCGGCGCGCGTGCGCACGATGCGGCAAGCCCGGGCACGTGGAGGGCAGGTGTCGTTACAAGCATTATTCGTGTGATAAGTGCGGTGAAAAAGGACATTTAAAATCAGTGTGTACTCGAAGTGAGAAGGATGGTAATTCCACTAAGAAGATAAACAAAGGTCAGTTCTATCTTGACAATTCTGTTACCGACTCCGATACTGATAACGATTGTAATTTCTATAACATGGGTCACACCAGTCATAGTATAAATGTGTGTGAGGATGACGGTCCCTATTACATGAAGTTGAATGTTGAAGGTATGTTTTTAAAGTTTGAAGTAGATACGGGAAGTAAGATATCAGCTATATCAAAAAAGTTTTACGATAAGACATTTCATAAGCTACCGATAATTAGTAAAATATTAACTTTTAAATCTTATACTGGGGACGTTATTCAAACACTCGGATATATACTGGTGACAATTACATACAACAATAAACAACTTTCATTAAAACTATACGTTATTACTAATGGTGGACCTCCGTTAATGGGGCGCACATGGATAAAACAGTTAAAATTATCAAGTTTCCATTATGTATCCGATGAAAATTCGTTGGCAAAAACACTTAAGGATGAATATCCAGAAGTTTTCGCTGAGGGACTGGGTACATTCAAGTCGCAAATACGACTACACCTAAATGACACGACTCCAGTGTTTGTGAAGGCGCGACCGTTGCCACTGGCTCTGCGCGCGCGTGTCGAACGGGAACTCGATCGGTTACAGGGGGAAGGAGTCATATACAAAGTGGATAGATCAGATTATGGCACGCCGATAGTGCCTGTAGTCAAATTAAACGGGGATATCCGTATTTGCGGAGACTACAAAGTGACAATCAATCCGCGATTGAAAGACTTTCATTACCCGCTTCCACGGATCGAGGACCTGTTCGCAACATTGGCAGTCTATGTGCAGGCGATAGATATATACAATAAGTTACCAGATAATTTCAAAGAATTAAGACTTACTCTGTTTAGGAAACAACTTACAGCGTGGCTTGCAGAAAAATGTTTTTATACTTTGAAGGATTTTATGACATATAAAGAAAATGATGTACTTAACTAATTAATGTTGAAATTTCTTAATCTCACTGACATGGCAACAAAACACTTGACTTTTAAATTTGGTTCTTTGCTTCTTCGTACAATTATTTAAATTAATACAATAATTAATTATTCATGACATACATTTTGACATTAATTAACTAATCAATTTATATTATTTTTAAAATCAAGAGATTTCGTACAACTTTGACATATTTACGCACCATTGTTATGGTAGAATGTGACGGGATTAGAATTACCTTACCACCATTATGTAACCACATTTCTTGTGAATAAATGATTATCTTATCTTATCTTATCTTATCTTGGGTGGAGGTGAATTGTTCACTAAGTTGGATTTGTCAAATGCTTTTCAACAATGTTTACTCGATAAAGGTTCAAGGCCGATGACAGCAATCACCACTCACGTCGGTACTTTTGTTTATAATCGTGTGCCGTTTGGTATTAAGTGCATTCCTGAAAATTTTCAGAAAATAATGGAAGAGACTTTGAGTGGCTTGCCGTTTACGGCTGTGTTTGCGGACGATATTTGTATTAGCGGTAAATGTAAGTCATCACATATGTCAAATTTAAAGGCTGTATTGCAGAGATTGAAGGAAAATGGCCTTCGGATTAATTACGGTAAATGCCAATTTTTTAAAGAATCAGTGACATATTTAGGTTATAGAATTGATAAACAAGGACTACACACTGATGATAAAAAAATAAAAGCGATTGTAGCTGCACCATCACCATGTAACATTACGCAGTTAAGGAGTTTTTTAGGACTTGTAAACTTTTATTCAAAGTTTTGCGTAAATATGAGTGATGTTTTAAAACCTTTATACGATTTGTTAAAAAAAAAATGTTAAATGGAATTGGAACGATAAATGTGAAAATTCATTCACTAGAATTAAAAACGTCTTAAGTAGCTCTCCGGTGCTCGCACATTATGATCCTAATTTACAACTTATACTGGCAGTAGACAGCAGCCCATACGGTTTGGGTGCAGTGTTGTTACAACGTTACGATGACGGCAGCGAGCGGCCGCTTTGTTGTGCCTCGCGTACCTTAAATCCTGCTGAGTCCAACTATTCACAGTTGGATAAGGAGGCTTTAGCGATTGTATTCGGCGTGACTAAACATCACCAGTATTTATACGGTCGACATTTTATTCTTAGGAGTGATCACCGTGCTTTAAGTTATATTCTAGGAGACAATAAAGGCATACCTGTAACTGCTGCAAGCAGAATTCAACGATATGCTGTTAAATTAGCAGCATATGATTTTAAAATTGAATTTGTAAGATCGGAGAGGAATTGTTTTGCCGATGCCCTGTCACGCCTCCCTCTTAGCTCGACTAGAGAACGAGTACGAGATGACGACGAATGCAGCTATCTAAACTTTGTTGAAGAAAACTTTCCACTCAGTTTTAAGCAAATTAAAACAGAGACGGATAAGGATTCCCTTCTAAATAAAATAGTTGGTTATACAATGTTTGGGTGGCCGTTACAGGTTTGCATCGATCAAGAAAAACCTTATTTTAATAGAAAAGACTCATTGCACTTAGATCACGGATGTTTAGTGTGGGGTTACAGGATTGTTATACCTAAAGTATTACAACAATCAATATTGCAAGAAATTCACGAGGGTCATCCGGGTATAGTTAAAATGAAACAAATAGCCCGCAACTATGTGTGGTGGGAAACGTTAGATAGTGATATTGAGCGCTTGTGTAGTGAGTGCGCGGCGTGCGTGTCGCAGCGCGCTCAACCTGCGCCAGCGCCATTGCACTCATGGCCATGGCCCGAAGAGCCGTGGTCACGATTAAACGTAGATTTTTTAGGCCCTCTACATAATCGATATTATTTAATAATAGTCGATGCCCACTCAAAGTGGATTGAAGTGGAGCGAGTGACAACCACTTCAGCAACGGTCGTCATTGATAGTTTCAGAAGGCTTTTTGCTCGTTTTGGCATTCCTAAACAAGTTATAAGCGATAATGGACCGCCATTTTCATCAGCGGAATTAGGTATGTATTTTAAGCGTAACGGCATAAAACATTTGCCCGTTGCACCATATCATCCCTCCAGTAATGGAGCCGCCGAGAACGCAGTACGCACTATAAAACGGGTTTTAAAGAAGGCATCACTAGAAAATGTTAATGACAACACTGCTTTATGTAAGTTCCTATTTATGTATCGTAATACGGAGCATAGCACCACTGGGCGCGAGCCGGCGGTGGCGATGTTCGGGCGCCGACTGAGCGGCAGACTAGACCTACTGCGGCCGGACACGGGCGAGCTGGTACGCGGCGCGCAGCTAGCGCACGAGCAGCGCGCGGCCGCGGCGCGTCCGCCGCTGCGGCAAGCAGACATCGGGGACGCCGTAATCATGCGGGATTATTCGAAATATAGGCAAAAATGGGCAGAGGGTGTAGTGGTGCGACGGTCAGGGCCAGTTACGTACGCGATTAAAACCAATGACGGACATCTTCATAAACGTCATATTGACCAGTTGTTGACAAAAGGCGTTAGTAAGTCTAGACGTTCTATCACGGGTCCAAATCCTAGTGCCAATATGAAGTTAGTCGAATTTGAACCTAATGCATCCATTGATCAAACACAAAGCACTTCATCGTTAGACTCCCCGCAGTCCCCGCCTAATACATCCTATGAGAGTAAAGGGAAATGCCTGAAGGACGAGTCTACCGAACAAGTAGTCACGGCAGCTAAAAGTTCGCCACCATCTACGTCCTCGCCCATCATTGATAGTCGTTTACGCCGGAGAGCTGCCATAGATTGTGCCAAGAAATTAAAGACTATAAAATAACAATCAATAGCAATTATATAATCTTTTAAAATATAAGAGATCATCATTAGTATTTGTGGGTGGTCGTAGGTACTTGTAAGTTTTAAATTGTAGTAGTGCCTATCACATACGTTTTAAGTATGTTTTCTTTTGGGTATTCTTTTTATTACTAACTAGCATTTTCAAGTGGCTTCGCCCGCCTATAACATATAATTACGTATGTATGTCTACCCCTTAATTAACAAACATGCATAGATTTAACATTATGTATAATAGTTATATGTGGTCGTCCAAATCAAAAGGGACCTTATGGCGGAAATGAGTTATCTACAGAGCTGAAAACTACATAAATGTACCGAACTATAGACCCAAGAACCAACCTTCTAACCACTGCCGTTATTTTTTTACGAATTTTTGAAGTTCACTGATCGAAATTATAAGTTTCGAGAAAATCGCAATTTAAGTATGCCGTACAAAAAAGTTATGTTTTAGTGTGAAGTTATGTAACTGATGGTATACTTTGATTGACTATGATTATTACTAATGGAAATTCTTACAATCCTTGCATAAACTTGTTTGTTGTGGGAACTAGACCCGCCAACATAATGCATTATCAATGAGATGCAAAGTATCGATAATAGTATTAAAAATAAGTAAACCGCCTGTTTCTCACTAAACTTTTATCGTTTCTATATTGCTACTAATTACATAGATTTGCGAAAGGCCTTAGATGTAAATAAAAACAACACATAATTTAAAAAAAATAGTTTTTATTTACTAGCAAGAATTCTTATTTTTTATAAACTTTGAGATCTGACAGTAACAAAATCAACACTTAATCACTAAATAGGTTATACATAATTGGTTTAGATGCTAATAAAGCTAAGAGATCAATGATAACTGTTAGTTATGATCTTGTAAAGTTACATAGAGAACTGAACAATTTCTTCAAACAAATTAAAAAAGGGCCCTAATGGTGGGCACTAAACAATATTTTTTATTTTTAGCATGCATAATCAATATTTTAGTGCAACATTCAAGATAACTTAAATTTTCTTTTTTTATTATCACAAGG
Organism: Luperina nickerlii; assembly: GCA_963855955.1. NCBI lineage: Eukaryota > Metazoa > Arthropoda > Insecta > Lepidoptera > Noctuidae > Luperina > Luperina nickerlii. Next base: position 24,419,026 of record OY979671.1, read on the forward strand.
TATGAAAATGTTACTTATTTAACAAATTTTTTTTTATTATCACAAGGTATGAAAATTCGTAACAAGTATATACGTAAAAAAGGGCCCTTAAGGCGGTCCGTTGCAGTCTGCTGACAATTATCTCTTAGTATAGTTAATTAATTTAAGTATTTTAATAAAGGTAAACAATCTTGATACGTTTTTGTCGAAAAATATATTTATGAAATAATTTATAGCCATTACAAGATAAAACAAAATGAAATAACAGATGTTATAATGAATTACTTTTGCTATTAGCCTTAGCCTATTTTAAAAATATATTTTATGATAAAAAACATACCTAACAAGATTGTTTACCTCTATTAAAAGTACCTAAACAAAATATGGACTACAATAGTGGGACCTTAGACCTAAGACGCATATACAAAGAATGCCGCATGCGGCGGCGTGCGACACTATCTAATGGCAGCTATACGCTACGCTGACGACACGCTAGTCCTGGCGCAGGGGAGGTCGCATCAGGCGGCGGCCGACGCGATGACACGCGGGGTTGCGATAGTCGTGGAGAGGATCCGGCAGTTGGGTCTCGAGGTGGCATTGCACAAGTCCGAGGCCATGTCGTTTCATGGGTTCCGGAATACGCCACCATCGGGATCCCAACTAACGGTAGGAGGGGTTCACATCGGCGTCGAGACGACGATGAAATACCTGGGTCTCATCCTCGACAGCCGGTGGAACTTAGTCGAGCATTTCCGACGTTTGGCTCCCAAACTGGAACGGGCCGGGGCCGCCTTCAAGCGGCTCCTGCCCAACCTGAGGGGGCTAAACGCCTCCTGCCGGAGGCTTTACGCGGGGGTCGTGCGGTCCATGGCCCTATAACGGCGCCCCGGTGTGGGCGCGTTCACTGCGGCGGCGAGCCGCCCATTATTTGAACGCGCCCCAGAAGGTGGTAGCCGTTAGGCTGATCCGGGGGTACCGCACGATCTCGGGCAAGGCGGCAAGCCTCCTTGCCGGACTGCCGCCATGGGATCTGGAGGCGATAGTCCTCGCGCGCCTGTATGAGTGGCGCGCGGAGGCACTACGCCGGGGGAAACTCCGCTTCCGCAGCAAATTGCGGCGGAGCGGACAGACCTCCGGCGCGATCTCATGGCGGCGACTTCTCGCGTCCGGGCCTGGTTCAAGCCATGGTCCGGGGCTAGAGGGAGTGGGGAGCAGTCGCCTCCTTCTGCGAAGCAGTCATGCTAGCGAAGGAGGCGGCGGGACGGCTGAAAGAGAGAGCCTCCCGTCCCAGCCGCCGCGGGAGACGCTCCGGGCGTCGGGAGCCGCGCGACTACTCCCGGCCACCTTAGGCGCGGGCGGAGAGCAATGGGTAGCTCACCGTCCGATCAGGACCAGGCCCGTGCCGGACGGCGCGTATGTATTCCACGCGCGCCTCAAAGAGATGTCAGCACTAAACGAAGGGGCCCGTATTGGCCGAAGCCTGCCGGGTCAGCGGGATTGTCCGAAAGGGTTACCGCTGGCCCGAAACAAAGGGCGAAGGAAGGAACACGGGTGGGTTTTAGTCAGTAAGAGTCTGACACTCCCTATTCCGCTCCACCCAGAGCGGGAGGAGTCATTTGATGATTTCCCATCCTGAATGAATAGTTTAGTTTATACTTACCTTGCAATATTAAAATGTTGATATAATATATGGTTTGAATTACAAGAAAAACGATTTGTTAGGTCTTGCCGCGATAAGGTTCCTTTTTTACTAAACTTTAGATGAATACGAAACTTTTTTAAATTGACTTTTCGAAAAGTTGAACACATCTACATGTAGTAAATACAATCATCTTTTTAAAAATACAGTTAATAAAAAAACGATTTTTTTGAGGTATTTTACAAATTTATTAATATCTCGGAAACTAGTTACCGCCATAAGGTCCCTTTTGATTTGGACGACCACATATTATGTAGGAAGGACTTAAAATGTTTTAGAATAATAACTTAGATACATATAATTATAGATTAAGAGGGGACAGTGTTATGTACGGTATTCTTGTATCTCATAATATGTGCACTTGCGAGGGTATGTCGAAATACTTATATAATAAATCAGTCTGCATTGAATCTCGGTGTTTCATTGTCACGAACATAACAAAAGTAACCTAACCATTTTTTTTTAACGTGGAGTATTGCTTATGCATTCTGCACTACCACGGGGAGATAGTGCAGTTATGTGAACTTATGTGGGACTCTAACCCACTAAAACTCCACGGTGTCTTCTGCCGCTTACGGCGGGAACACGGGCACGCGTTAGCACTCATCCGTGAACCCGCCGCGGCTGTCCGTCACCGGACCCTCCTCTGGGGACTATCCCATCATCGGACCATCACCGGCGGCGCTCCAGAACATATTGCACGCCGTGACCACCCCAGGGACCAAACCAGCACATGGGCGCCAGACTGAAAAACCTGTTGAGGTGACAAGTGACTTTGCCTAGCAGAGAAACACATTAATAAAGTCAAAAATACCTGTTCTGACCTGGTGATAACGGGAACACTTGGTAAGTATACCCCCTTTCAAACAAAAAAAGAATTGTCTAAATCGGACTAGCCGTCTTCGAGTAATCGGTGAACATAAATATTAAAAAATGTAAATCCGTCGAACTGAGTACCTCCTCCTTTTTTGAAGTCGGTTAAAATCGATAAAAATACTGAAATCTAGCAGAGAAACACATTAATTAGTATTATAAAGTCAAAAATACCCTTTAAAACTTCTTTAAAATAAAAATGTTAATAAATATGTTTTCTAAAATATTAGATATACGTATTTCTCAAAACTGGTCAGATTTTGATGCCACTTTGCACAAGGGTATAGTCGAGGTCTCCACAGAATTACCACTACAGTATCGCTTGTTCATAGACCACTTATTGTAATCAGTCTCCTTTGTGTAGTTTGTCACGGGTTTTTTTGAAGTGAAAACTTCTTTAGCGGCGCTGTGTACTTTTTTTGGAATGGGTAAAAACTTCTAAATTCGCGTCAGGTCACGTGACCCTGATCGAAAATTCGTAAGACGTGACGCGCGTTGTTGAGGACAGCGCCATCTATGCACATCGGGAAGAACTACGAGGGCCTCGCGTACTAACTACGTAGGCCTCGCGTACTAACTACGTAGTTCATCCAACAACGACGAGATGGCGCTGAACCACGGATATATAACTGACGACGAGCAAATCTGAATAAATTCCTTTCACGAGAAGAATAAACCAGTCACTTTGGTCATCATACCTGATTTGCAAAAAACCCTATAAAATAAGGAACACACCTTAACACGCGTGTTTTGTTTATAAGACGATTCACAAAATACACTCGTAATTGTTCAAGTTTTCACTTCTGTCGGCACTACCGGAGTGCCAGTTTTTTTTAATGTAACTACTTCGGCATACAGACTTTTTCCTTTACTTGTGCTACATGACCTTGGTTCTTGCCAAATTTCATTATTCTAGGCATTGACTTATATATTACTAGCGTAAGGATGCGCCCATCGGAACATTTCTTAAAAACTTTCATACTACACGAAAAATCGCGACATCTGTGATAACTCATACGAACTACGTGACCGCCGCACTGCATAGGTGTTCGACGTAACCTTGTTCGGGCGTATGCGGTTTTTATTTTCGCATTTTAGTGGTCAGTATAATTAAATCAATTGCATGTCGTTATAGGTAGGGACATAACGATTTCCTTTTTGTGATGATATTTTACAGGTCACTATGAAAATGTAATTAATACAAATTAAATGAGTTTCAATGAGCTTTATTTGAAATTAGGCGGCACGGCAGACATAGAAGCTTCAAATTTAGAATACAATTAATATTAGAGTATAAAACAATGAAAAACTAAAATATTTTGCAATTTCGGTAGTTTTCTAGATACACCAACTGCATAAATAACTTTGTAATAAAGTTATGTTTTTGATGACATGGTTATATGAATTAGGTAGTGAGTAGGTTGGGTGTGGCAATGTTATATTAATTAGGTAGATATTAGGATATTTAAAAGCTATAATAAAATACAATACAGTTTGCATATTATGTATTTCCGGTGATAGTAAAGAACCCAACAATTATAGGCCTGTCTCAATTCTGCCGGTTCTCAGTAAGGTGTTTGAAAAGTTGATGCTCAATCAAATGTTACGCCACTTTAATAAAAATTCCATCTTTCATGAACAACAGTACGGTTTCACCAAAGGGCGTTATACCACTGACGCCGGTGTCAACCTAATAAAAAACATTTTTAACGCCTGGGAGGAAGCACAAGATGCCATTGGAATCTTTTAATACCTCTCTAAAGCGTTCGATTGCGTAAACCATGAGACACTTCTGCTGAAACTCGAGCACTATGGGATTAGGAATTTAGCTCTTGATTTACTAAAGTCATACCTAAAAGATAGAAAGCTTAAAGTTCAAGTAAACGGCATAAACTCGTGAGGGTCTGAAATAGCAATGGACGTTCCTCAAGGTTCTATATTGGGTCCATTCCTCTTTTTAGTTTACATTAATGATTTACCCCAATTACTTCAAAATCAACCGAAGATGGTGTTATTTGCTGATGACACCTCATTGATCTTTAAGATAGACAGACGGGCACAAAATCTTGACGACGTGAATAACTCTATTCTTCAGGTCCAAGATTGGTTTACGGTAAATAATTTGGTACTAAATGAAAAGAAAACCAAATGCATTAGATTTAAATTACCTAATGTTAGAAGTGGTGAATGTGACATCATACTGAATGGAGAAAAACTGGAATTTGTTGATCAAACTGTTTTTCTGGGAATCACGCTAGACGACAAATTACAATGGGGACCTCACATAACATCTCTTGCGGGGCGGCTTAGCTCGGCCGCTTATGCTGTTAGAAAGATAAGACGATTAACTGATGTAGAAACCGCGCGTTTAGTCTATTTTAGCTACTTTCACAGCATTATGTCGTACGGCATTTTATCAATTCTATTTGTTGTAATTTCTGACGTTCAAAAGTGCCTTTTATGTGCCTATTTGAAATAAATGCTTTGACTTTGACTTATCAGTGGCGTGCCTATGTATATGTGTAAAACATCGCAAAATTACTGTCCTTTGAATAAAACAAGCTTTTTAAATTTTTGTCTCTCAGTTCCTCTACCCGTGTTTTCCGTGATGGACTCGTGATGCATTCTGACATTTATATATTTCTTAATGATGGCTCGAATAAGATGCAATCTATGATTTAATGTGGCCGGTTGATCAATAGAGTGCAAGTTTAAAACAGTGAAAGTGCTTTTTCCTACAAACTTTGCGAGAATTTTTGTGGATAGGAACATATAGTCACTTTTTGCCATAAATTGTGGTCTATCATGATGTCTTATATTTTTTTCGGTTTCTAAGCATACCTCAAACAGGTCAGGAGATGGAAAATAAAGTCCGCCCATGTTTGTCAATTCTATCAGCCTATGAAAAAATAATTTTTCGTTACTCACTAGACTGTGTAGCGCTTAGGTGGTGTAGAGACAATAATACTCCAGATGTACGACGAATGTATATTTAAAATAAACGAGGAATATTGAACAGTGGAAGAGCGTGCGTGTGCGTGTTCTACAAAATGTGTACATGTCTTAAAAATCTAAACTTAGGGGCACAAGTAGTGACTTACTTACTAACATTATCTACCAATAGGAATACGGTTTCGATATACATTATAGTTCCTAAATAAATCGTTCGGTGGCGCGCTGGTCGCCGTCGTGTTATTGTTCGGCGCGGCGCGGCGGCGAGCGTGGCGCGCGGGCGAAGCCCTAGGATCCCGCGCACAGCGGCGGCGGCCGGATGATGTTTATGTATTGCAGCGTATTGCAGCTACAGTACTCCCCCCTTAGCGAAGCGTACAGGCGTCTTGACGATCCTGCCTGATCTTGTGCGGTGTTCCGTCGTTTTCGATGCTGGAAGTAGGTCGGATTGATCTTCAGTGGTAGCTTCAGGTGATTGGCGTGTCTCACTATCCGTGTGTTCTTGATCTTCTGCGATGTTGATAGTGTACGCCGGTTTGAGACGATCGATTGATATATTGCTAGATCTTCCTGGTAGTTGAATCGTGAAGTATTTTTCGTTACGTTCGATAACCTTGTATGGACCTTTGTATGGATGCTGCAGAGGTTTGCGGACTGTGTCATCGCGTACAAACACGTGGCTGCATGTCAGTAGGTCGTTGTGTACGAACATACATCGCTTGTTTGAATGTGGTTTGTATGTAGGTGTGAGCTTCGTGATAACGTCGTGCAGGTGATCGACGTAGTCGTAGTCTATTTTCGTTGCGGCTGGTGTAGGTGATATAAAATCACCGGGTAAGCGTATCGCTTGGCCGTAGGTAAGTTGCGCGGCACTTGTGTTGGTGTCGGTGCGCGTGGCGGCTCGGAGACCCATTAAAACAGTAGGTAATTCGGAGATCCACTTGTTGCTGTTTTTTAGTCGAGCCATAAGTGCGGCTTTGAGTGTTCGGTGCCAGCGTTCGACTATACCGTTACTCTGCGGGTGGTAGGCAGTAGTACGGGTTCTTTCTGCTCCAAGTAATTGTACGAGGTTTTGGAATAGTCGACTTTCGAACTGTCGTCCTTGATCAGTTGTTATTCTTGTGGGACAACCGAAACGAGATATCCAGGCTTCGTACAGTTTTCTTGCGACGATTTCAGCGGTTATCTCTTGAAGGGGCATGGCTTCAGGCCATCGTGTACAACGATCAATCATAGTGAGTAGGTATCGATGTCCACATGAAGATGTAGGTAGCGGTCCAACAATATCAACGTGAATGTGTTGAAATCGTTCGCTCGATGGGAATGTTGTGATGTCACTGTGATTATGTCGTTGTACTTTGGACAGTTGACACGAAGTGCATGTTTTCGTCCACTCGCCAATGTCGGTATTCATTGCTGGCCAAAAGTAACGTTCTTGCATTAATTTTCGGGTAGTTCGTATTCCAGGATGACTTGGATTGTGCACGGCGTTGAATGCGATGCGACGAAAGTCGGCTGGTAGGTATGGACGAACATGTGACGTAGAAGTTTCGCAGAATATTGGCTTGTTGGTACCGGGTATGACGATTTTCTTCAGTTGGATATTTGTTTGTCGTGATGATAATGGAATATAGCTGTCATTTTCTTGAGCTTGCGATAATTCGTCGTAGTTGATCGGTGATGGCAATTCGATTGTTTCGATACGTGAGAGAGCGTCGGCGACGACGTTGTTTACTCCACTTATGTGCCGGATGTCAGTCGTAAACTCACTGATAAACAAAAGTTGACGCGTGCGCCGTTGAGTATCGTTATCGGACGGCGGCTTACGAATTGCGTAGGTCAGCGGCTTGTGGTCGGTGTAAACAATAAGCTCTCTACCTTCGAATATTTTTCTGAAGTGTTTGATTGCCATGAAGATTGAAAGTAATTCTCTGTCGAATGTACTGTATCGTTGTTGAGTTTCGGAGAATTTCTTTGAGAAATAGCCAAGTGGTATCCATTTCTTGTTTATGAATTGTTGAAGTACGGCGCCTGCGCAGTTATTCGATGCGTCGCACATGAGCGATATGGCGTCGGTTGTTGATGGAGATGGGTGAGCGAGTAAAGCTGCGTTCTGTATGCTAACTTTACATAACTCGAATGCTTGTGACGCTTCTTTGTTCCATTCGACTTTTGTTTTGTCACGTTTCTTAGAGTTGTGAAGGAACGCGTTGAGAGGTGCTTGTAAGTGGGCTGCGTTTGGTATGCTATCGCGGTAAAAGTTTACCATTCCAATAAATCGACGTAGGTCGTGAATTGTTTCGGGTTTGGGGTAAGCAGTGATAGCAGTTATTTTGTCTTGTGGTGGCTTGATTCCGTCGCTCGACACTTCATAGCCCAGGAACTTAACATTTTCTCTGCCGAAGACACACTTTGATGGATTTATGGTGATGCCATACTTGTCTAATCGGCGTAACACCTCCTGCAAATCTTCGATGTGGCTTGCTTCATCTTCCGATGCGACGATAACATCATCGATGAATGGGAATGCGTAGTCTAACCCGATGAGTACTTCATGTATGAATCGTTGGAATGTTTGTCCAGCATTTTTAAGTCCTGGACACATACGTGGAAACTCAAATAAGCCGAAGGGTGTTGTGATAGCTGTCTTCTCGATGTCCGGTTCGTGTACAGGTAGTTGTTGGTAAGCACGATTTAGGTCGAGAGTAGTGAAGATTTTCTTGCCGTGGAGTAGGTACGTAAAATCTTTGAGTCGTGGAACTGGATAGCGGTCGGGTTTGGTGACGTCATTGAGTCTACGGTAGTCACCACAGATGCGAATGTCGCCGTTTTTCTTGGGAACGACATGTAGTGGGCTGGACCAAGGACTTTTGCTTGGTCGGCAAATTCCTTGCTGCACCATTGACTCGAATTCCTTCTTCACGGACAGGTACCGATGTGGTGGAAGTGGTCTGCTCTTGCTGTATACTGGTGGACCAGTGGTTTCAATATGGTGTTCTACCCGATGTTTTGGAGTATCCTTCATACATGACGGTCGCAGAATGTCAGGAAACTTGCTGATTAGTTGGTGATATGGCTGATCAACGTCAATACTTCGGACTGTAGGTTCTGCGGAATAGGTAACTGGTGCCTTGACGGTCAGGTTGGTAACTTTGTCGACGAGACATCGGCCGGCTATGTCGACAAGAAGTTGATGACGTTTCAGGAAGTCGGCACCGATGATGGGTTTGTTGACTGCAGCGATGATAAATTTCCAGGTGTATGGTCTTCGTAGGTTGAGATTCAGTTGTAATGTTTTCTCTCCGTACGTTGGAATTACCGTGTTGTTCGCTGCATACAAGCAAAAATCCGTTGGTTTTGCTGTCGATCCTTTTCTTTTCGGTATCACGGAAACGTTGGCGCCAGTATCAATCAAAAACGATAGACGCGAGTTTTTGTCTGTTATAAATAGGCGGTAAGAAATATTGCTTGCGTCGGTTGCCGCCTCAGCCAACGCAGGCGTTAGTTTCCCGAAGTGATGCTGCTGTCATCAAAACTGCACGGACGCGTACATTTTCGTGCGTCTTTGCCGAACTTGCGATGATAAAAGCAGATCGCTGATTGGTCGTTATGTGCGCGGCTGCGATTGTTCTTGCTCGATGAACGCGATCTTGAACGTTGTCTGTCGAAAGGTCTGCGTCGATGCTGATGATAATGTGATTGATGTTTTTTCAGTTCTGCAATTTCTCTCGTGAGCGCGTCGATTTTCTCCTCAATTGATGTAGATGCATGTGGGATTGCAGGAACGGAGGTAACTGCCGCGACTGCACCGAGTGGTTGTGTTTGCTCGAGGATCTTATCTGCCATCAACGCCAGCTCGTGAATATCGGAGTGTTTCGCGATGTTATCGCTGACTGCGAGTACTGCTCGGACGGATTGTGGAAGATGGTTTGTCCACATAATCCGTAGCGTTGAGTCGGAGATATTATCGGCGGCGAGGTTTTTCATGCGACGTAGCAGCTGTGAAGGCTTCATGTCACCGAGTTCCATTTCTGATAGCAATCTTTGTACTTGCCTTTGCTCGGATTCCTCGTAGACTTGGAACAATCGATTTTTCAGTGCTTCATAACGGTGGGTTTCGGGCGGATGAAGAATGATGTCGGAGATTTCGTCGAGATCTTGCCGCTCAAGTTGTCCGATTACGAGTTCGAACATAACTTGATCGCCTTTCTTCTGTACGGACATGATGGCTTCGAATTGCGCGAACCACAGACGAATCTTGTCGCGCCAAATGGGTGGAATGCGCAGCGACGTCGACACACCGGAGAGTTCTTGTTCACCGTTGTTAGCCATGATGACAACTTGATCTGGAGCTTCTTAATATCACGTCGATGTTTCTTCTTAATATCACGTCGGTATTTCTTTTAATATCACGTCGGGGTCACCAATGTAGCGCTTAGGTGGTGTAGAGACAATAATACTCCAGATGTACGACGAATGTATATTTAAAATAAACGAGGAATATTGAACAGTGGAAGAGCGTGCGTGTGCGTGTTCTACAAAATGTGTACATGTCTTAAAAATCTAAACTTAGGGGCACAAGTAGTGACTTACTTACTAACATTATCTACCAATAGGAATACGGTTTCGATATACATTATAGTTCCTAAATAAATCGTTCGGTGGCGCGCTGGTCGCCGTCGTGTTATTGTTCGGCGCGGCGCGGCGGCGAGCGTGGCGCGCGGGCGAAGCCCTAGGATCCCGCGCACAGCGGCGGCGGCCGGATGATGTTTATGTATTGCAGCGTATTGCAGCTACAACTGTTTATACAAATTTCACACTTTATGTTTTTTGTTAAACTTCTGGCTACCCATCCAGCAATATACCCAACAATGAGTTCTATATTCTCTAACAGGTGCCCAAAGACGTTCTCTGTTGGATTATCCAAAGTATGCGTTAATTGAGAACAGTTATTGGAATAAATTTTATCCCTTTCCTCTTGATACGTATCTGTTGATGTCTGGTTCATGTTCTGGTCTTCTTCTTCGTGACCATTCATTTCAGTGGTGCAATTAATAGCTTTCACAGATGAAATAGTTAAAATTGGGAAATTGTCCAAAGGAATGCTATTTCCAGTAAATGTCGATTTTAATGACAAGTGGTTCATGCAACGCCTGTACGCTCCTTTAAGTTGAATAGCATTTGGGTTATCGTTATACCCCCCGTGCTTTCTTATCAAGCTAAAAAATAGCTCCAAATGGTCTTGAGACAGGCGGTACGTCGAAATGTACTTCAATTTAGAATCCGACTCAACTAAATTTTGATAAAGGATTTTTAAACTTTCCAAGCACACAATCAATCCTAAGAATCCTATTTTGCTTTTGGATTCCAAAATGTTTTTTTTTTTAATAATCAATACTATTCGTGGTTGTCTGTTATGTCTTTTAATAATCCTTTTCACATTAGAGAAAATTTTCAAACCTTTTATGTAAGTAATAGCCTCCTCAATAAAATTAAATATTTTCACTTTATTCTGTGGTAAAATGGCTCTTTTGTATCCGGTTTGATTGAATCTGCGAGAATTTAAAATATCGAATATATTATTGAAAAAAATAATGAACTCTGATGTAGCACTGCTTTCTGAAAAATAACTACTATGTAACACTTCGTTGCATAGTGTCAGTGCTTTTGCGACACTTCGGCTAAACAATTGTGTCGCTAATTTTACCTTCATTATTTGGTTTTTAAAATAAATATGTCTGTAGGTTAATTTATTAGCAAAATTTAGCCGCTGATTTGTTTGGAGTTTTAATAACCGAATCAAAAATTTCCATTCGATTCGCTGATCCTTCTCATTGAAAATTATCTTTTTTTTTTCAAACACGTTTCTTACTAATTTTATCATATGACATGCGTCAATGAAAACTACAATATTTGCTTTTGTGACGGGGTGGGGAAAAGTTGTTTTCAATTGACCTGTACTATTTAAGTTGCAACCCAGAATGTTCGCAGCTTTTACGTTCGTGGGACATCCATCGAATGTGAGAGCTTCGACATTGACACCGACGGAATTACATTTTTCGAGACAAATATTGACAGTATTCGCTATAAGTTGACTAGTAAAACCGTCCACTAAAAAATAACCGACTGGTATTTTCCAATTTTCAGAGAGACAAACGAGCATCATAACAAAAGCTTTAGTAGCTTTCTTTTCTTTGTCAATTTTTCCACATCCCATGTCTACGTGACCAACATTTCTTTCGCCTTTCCATAATTTAGCCTGTCGAATGTTCATCTCATCAAAAATTAGACAACATTCTATATTTTCAGACAAAGTATCCCTTTTGAGTTTTAACAGTTCAAACGATTCCTGTGTGAATCCAGGTTCACCGTTAATGGAGCTATACCTATAACAAAGAGTACAATTAAACCAATGAAGTAAGAAACATACGCGTCCGGGTTATAAGACTATAATAATATGACGGAGAAGGTATCAGTGTGTCTCGTTATTATCAGCCATATTTAACTATTGTGGGCGTACAGTGGGTATGTGTTGGTTATTGCGCAATAGAAAAACCGTTTGCAGTTCAAATAAGATTATAATTTCACGAACAATTTAGTCACACTAGCAAATTACACACTGTAGGTACACGACACAACCAGATACGGAACGCTGGACAGTTTCTGAGCACATGTTGTCCGTACGATGTCCAATCTCCAAGTCCAAGTCCAAAAGTGAGCTCCACATCGTTCTGTCGAGCTGTTTTCTAACCCCCACGGACTCAGGCTAGACTCTGTCAAGCGCCGCCGGCTGGCGCTAGCGTTCCGAATAGTCAAATGCATGACCGGATGCGACAAATATAATATTTTATTTCCTCAAGTAATATGACAACTCGACAACAATAACAACTAGTCAACTAGTTTATTAACTAACCATTTGGTCAAAGTTCTTGGGTGAGGAAGACAACAATCAAATTTTCTTCGCATATATTTATAGGCAGATGGCGAGTAAAAATTAATTGTCATAGCAAACTTTCGAAGGGCGGGTGGATAAGCTAGTCGCTTTGTTTTTGTTAGTTTGTTTCTATTTCTAATGCATTTGTTTTTTAACACTTGTAGTCTATACAGCTCTGTTATTTCGGCATTTGTTCCAAGAGCGGACTCAATTTCTTCAGTAATATACATTTTCTGTTTCAAATGTTTGATTATATATAACAGTGATTTGTTTTTTCTTTTTAATCTAGCATTTTGCTTCTTTAAATTTTTAATCTTCTTTGCTGCAAGGCTTTGACGTTTTTCTAATCTATCGATTCTTTTTTTTAGGTGTACTTTCCTTGGCGAGTCAAATATTGAATTGAGATCGCTAATGTCAACATCAATTTCTTCTATTTGTGAACTTTGTGCCGGCGTTGAAGGCCGAAGTTCTTCGTTCTCACAAACCTGTAAATAACTATGAAATTAAGTAAGTAGATAGGATTCTGTTTATGAAGAACAAGCAAAGAATACAGTCGGATTCGACTAGTTAAAACCCAAAGAAACAAAAACTATTTTAAGTTATAATTTTTAATTTATCAAGAGTTTAGTTTACTCTTTGTGTCTTAAGGAAAAGGGAGCACATTATCTTTTGAAGTTATAGAGAGAGGTTTTTAAGCTGTCGAGGTTTGTCTTATCAAGGTGCTTTATTTAATTTTATTGCAGTTAAATAGGTATGCGTGAGGCCAATACCTTAATCTCAAATCGCGGTATTGCCGATACTTTTAACCTCCGGAGTCCAGCTTTTGAAATTTCAACATCATTGTCACAAAAATGAGCAGAGCATACTCTTGTATTTTTATGAGGCTTGAAATAAGGCTCCTTTCTTTGTACCCCAATAATTCGACTCCAAATCTCTCTACGCGTTGAATCATTTGGAAATCTATAATTAAAAAAAAAATTTGCGTCGTAATTCGTCATCGCAGTCTATACGTCCGTACTTTTACTTATATTATAAACACGAAAATAACTGTCTACCTCACTTTCACGGCTACTACTGTACCGATTTCGATGAAATGTGGTACGGACTAAGCTCGAGCCCCGAGAAAGGATGTAGGTAAGCTATTTTTAATCCACTTGCAACCGCGATAACCGAAATTCACGCGGAAGTAGTCGCGGGCGAAAGCACTATAGTTTAAAGGTCATCTCAGTTAGCGTGAAGAAAATAAAACTACATTCCAAAATATTTTAAGAATAAAATTTTCAGTTTAAATTAGGTAGTTATCGTTTCTAAGCCGAAAAAATAAATAAAAAAATAAGATTTTTCTTTACCCTTATTGAACATAAAACACATTAGATACCAAAATGAATAAAATTACGTCCGTACAAGGTTATTCGTATACTTCGCGCGTTCAATGGCGGTCACACAATGGCCGTCAATGGCCGTCATTCGGTAGTAAAATATAGATTGCTATAAAATGTGTTTATTTAATAAACAAAATTAATGAAAGATTACTAACCGATGATATGATATCCCATGTTCCTTTTTCATCTTTGTGTCATAATTTTTGCAGCCTTTTACCGTACAACTAGGCATTTTTTTGTTTAGCAACCCACGCAAGCACGGACCACTGTCAACTATGACGCGACGAGTCGCGTTGGCCCTAAACTGCAATTTTAGGGCCAGCGCGCCGGTGCCATTTAGTTGTGCGATTGGCCCGGTCCTTACGCTAGTAATATATAAGTCAATGATTCTAGGTCAAAACTATGCCAGAAAGTCTATTGTACTGTAAAATACTATATTGAGGACAAAACGGCTTGGCATTGAGCTGCTCCAATGGGTTTAGACAGTGAATGTTTTTTTTTTTATTTTGTTATTTTACTCTTTATTTTTTCTAAATATCTATTTACGTAAACAATGACATAAACATTTACTGTATAAAAAATTATTATATTATTTTTATTCCTTTATAAATACATATAAATTATAATTTTAAATATTAGTGTTGAAAAATAATAAAACATTTAAAAATATAAAAAAACAATGTTATTTCTGGCTCTTGTACTAGGAAGTCCCCTAGTACAAGAGCCAGGGCCACACTGATTTTTGTGTCTTGAAGTGGAAATAAACAAATTATTATTATTATTATTAATTATTGGGAATGTGAGGACTATGTGGGTCATATCTTTTTCTGTTTTCCTTCTTATTTAGTTTTAATCATGATCTGGCAGTTTGAGTAATTTACGCGGACTACCCAAATGTCCTTTCTTTGGTATTGTTCGTCGAATCGTTGGGATCCTCAAGTTCTGAGTTGAGCTGCACGGAATGCGTGCACTCACTGGACAGGTCTCAGAAAATTGTCAAATAGGACACGCTTACCTCATCTAGTTTAAAAAAATATGATTGAAGTGTAAAAGTGTTTGTACAAAGTCAAGTCAAAGTCAAAGCATTTATTTCAAATAGGCACATAAAAGGCACTTTTGAACGTCAAAAATTATAACAAAATAGAATTGATTCTAGTCGCCCATTCCAAAATGTAGTTTGCGTATGGAGAAGAATGGGCAAGAAACTCCACATACAAACCTACTTACAGAAAATAAAATAGTAGTAAAGTACCCGATAAAAGGTTCCGTTCAGCTTCAAGGTACAGACGCCAGTAGTGTACCTTACCCCAGCAAGAAAGTGTCTCCTAGAGTTATAGGAGTAGAACTTATAATTGGTGCCTTATCTGCTGTAAATGTGCCCCCACATAAAAAATGTGTGTCCCCTGTCGTTTTGGAAAAAAACGGAAAAAACGATTCCTGCTGGGGTAACGTTTTTCTAGCAGGAAAATTCTAAACGAATGATCGGAGAGAAAAAAATTGTGCATGGCCAGAGAGCTTATATGTGTGCCAAAATGTGCCCCCAAAAATAAAATCTGCGCCCCTTCAGGTTTTCGAGATATTGCATTTCCTGCTGGAGTAACGTTTTGATGAATCGTATATCTCTACAACCATTGCATGTGCCACTGTAGAATAAACGTACACGAGTAGCTCTTACTGTGTACCCTTAGGGCCCCAATTAGATTTAAGAAAATATTTATAGTTTTCAAGTTATAGCGGTTTTATGAAAACCCGAAAAAACATCGCAGCGCCTAAATTAGACAAGAAACAAGTTCGCTGAAAACTGTATTCGGTCCTTCTTGACGCTAATAATAACCATACAAAGTTTCAAAACTGTTCATGCATGCGTTTTTGCTAAAAGTCAAAACGATGGTGTCATAACTTTGACGGCAAAATACAAGGAACCGGCTCAATCCGAGATGTGTAGGTGTAAACCAAAATCATGTGCCTTTAGTCAAAAACATATGGTGAAAATATTCAGCTTGGAATGTTTCGCATTAAGTAAATATAAACAAAAAACCAAAATATGTAAACAACGGCTGGTTATCCGACCAAATTCCAATGACTACTAAAAAGCGACTGATTCATACATATCGATGACCTTCTTTATTGGACGTATTATACCTAAGCTGTCTGTACAGTCGCGTTCAAAAGTTTTGGGGGCTAATTAAAAAATATATTAAATGCACCTTGTGACTATAATAAAAGAAACAGCTTGTTGATGTGGAAATTATTATTTTTATTCCCTTAATTTTAATTCTTAATGTAATTATTGCATCAAATCACAGATCAAAGTTCCTACCTATAAATATTAGAAATTATTTGCACGTTGTGTAGTCATTATTGCATTTAATATATTTTTAATTAGCCCCCAAAACTTTTGAACGCGACTGTACGGACAACAGCTTAGGTATACTACGTCCAATAAAGAAGGTCATCGATATGTATGAATCAGTCGCTTTTTAGTAGTCATTGGAATTTGGTCGGATAACCAGCCGTTGTTTACATATTTTGGTTTTTTGTTTATATTTACTTAATGCGAAACATTCCAAGCTGAATATTTTCACCATATATTTTTGACTAAAGGCACATGATTTTGGTTTATACCTACACATCTCGGATTGAGCCGGTTCCTTGTATTTTGCCGTCAAAGTTATGACACCATCGTTTTGAATTTTAGCAAAAACGCATGCATGAACAGTTTTGAAACTTTGTATGGTTATTACTAGCGTCAAGAAGGACCGAATACAGTTTTCAGCGAACTTGTTTCTTGTCTAATTTAGGCGCTGCGATGTTTTTTCGGGTTTTCATAAAACCGCTATAACTTGAAAACTATAAATATTTTCTTAAATCTAATTGGGGCCCTAAGGGTACACAGTAAGAGCTACTCGTGTATGTTTATTCTACAGGGGCACATGCAATGGTTGTAGAAATATACGATTCATCAAAACGTTACTCCAGCAGGAAATTCAATATCTCGAAAACCTGAAGGGGCACAGATTTTATTTTTGGGGGCACATTTTGGCACACATATAAGCTCTCTGGCCATGCACAATTTTTCTCTCTCCGATCATTCGTTTAGAATTTTCCTGCTAGAAAAACGTTACCCCACCAGGAATCGTTTTTTCCGTTTTTTTTCCAAAACGACAGGGGGCACACATTTTTTATGTGGGGGCACATTTACAGCAGATAAGGCACCAATTATACGTTCTACTCCTATAAATCTAGGAGACACTTTCTTGCTGGGGTAACGTACACACGCCAGTACATCAAGCTACTACAATCTGTCAAAGTTCTTTAATAGATTTTCAACTTTATCGCTAGAGCATAACGCTCAAAGTTGATTGGGAGAATTTGACAGTTTTGTGTAGGTTGATGTGCTGGCGTCTGTACTTTAGACCTGAGTATTATGCTCAGCCTTTGCGTCCACAACCCTCCCGGCGCATGCCCGCCTAACTGGCGGGCCCCGCATGTCCCCCCGGCTGGGGGGGTAAGTAATAGATGATATAACAACAAAATCTCTAATATTTACAATATATAACAACGGAACCTATAATTTTATTTAATATAGCGATTAATTAATATAATGAACGATTGATATAATTTTAAAATAACTAATTTTCATAAGCATAACATACATTAAATATAAAATCGTTTGACATACCACTCAAAAGATATAAAACTTATTTGGTCTAATTAAACAATAACTTTGTATTTTGTTTAAGAAATATTTAAAAGTATTTTTTCTTTGTTTTATTCTTTGTAAGTTCTATCGTAGTTATAGGTAATAGTCACCTAAGTAGATATTAAACATAACTAGTAACTAATTACCACCTGCGCTATTAAGATAGGTCGACGGAGCCCCGCTTCGCGGGGCTCCTATTTCTGGGTGGTTTAAAAAAAATAACCACCAAGGCTAAGCCGGGAGCTCCGCTCCGCTTCGCTCCCGCCTTAGCCTTCTAACCTAACCTATCCGAGTCGGGGTACTCTGAGTCGGGGTGTGAACCATAATGACGATTTTAAATACATATATTAAACGTTAGACCTAATGATTTTCGATTAAATAAACAATATAAATATTAAACGTTAGACCAAATGATTTTCGATTACATAAACGTTATATCAAACAACGTTATACTAATTAAGTTTTAGAATAAATAAATGTTATATGTAAAGAAATTATATCAACAGTTGGTATATCTCACGTTGATTATATCTTATGAACGATAATAAAATTAAATTAGACCAAATGAGTTTATAAGTTATGAGACGCACCCCGGCTGGGGGGCTACGAGAATGGCCGGGAACACCTGGCCATTCCCGTCCGGCACTGGTGGAAGCCTGTGCAATACAGGCGAGGGTGCCCCCGCACCCGTCGCCTGCTGGCTTCCACCTGGGAGGAGTCGGAGGTGACTGTCATACTGACGTCGTCTTCGACCCCTCCTCCGCCTTCGGAGCGGCGCCGCGAGAGGGTCTTCTTCCCGCGCGCGCTCCGCCGCCTCCTTCTGGGACATGACGTACTCGCAGAAGGAGGCGACTGCCGCCCAGGACCCCTCATCCCCCAGCATGGCGTTGACCAAGCCGGGGAGCGAGAGGTCCGTTCCGATCGCCGCGGTGAGACTGCGGCGCGGCTCGGACCACGACGGGCATACCTCAAGAGTGTGCTGCGCCGTGTCCTCCGCCGCGCCACAGCCGTGACACGACGGCGTCTCCTCCCGCCCGATACGGTGCAGGTACGATCTAAAGCAACCGTGCCCGGACAGCACCTGCACCAGACGGAAGGAGACGAACCCGTGCGACCGCTCGAGCCAGTCTCGCAGGACCGGCCCAATCGCATCGAGGGTTCGGCGGCCGAAGGCTGCGGCGGCGAGGTCCCGCGTCCAGTGGACGACTATGGCGTCCTTCGCCTCCCGCCGAACGGCCTCCCGCTCTTCGGGGGCGGGACATTCTCCTCTCGCCCTCCGCCCCGATGCAAATCTAACCTACAGCAGCTCTAGGCGGGCAATAATATTTTACTGAATTTCATTATGATCCGCTGTTGCATAGTAGAATTTTGATCAGGAAAGGTAGGGAAAGATTATTTGAACTGTATGGCCTTAAGCCTTATATTAACACGGATACATTTAATAAGTATGTTGCTACTTATTCTAAAACTTTTAAAAATATCTGCAAAGCAGCTAAAGCTTCTTTCATTAGTAACAAGGTTAAATCGGCAGACAATAAAATAAAGACAGTTTGGAAAATTATAAACAATGAAACGAACAGGAACAAAAAACATAATACTGATTACACACTGGACACTTCACGCGGTCTCATTAGCGATAACATCGATGTTGCTCAGGAATTTGCAACTTTCTTTACCAATATCCCAATTAAAACTACAGAAACTTTAAATTCCTCACCCGTACTAGCTATTGAATTATTAAGATCGAATGTCTCAGCCTGTCCTGTGGAATTTAAATTTAAACATATAAACCCTGCTGTGGTCATTATAAAGGCATTTAAGCAACTGAAAATCAAAATTACCGAAGATCTGTGGGGCATGTCTACTAAAGTTTGTCAATCCATTATTGAGACAATTGCACTCTATTTAGCTTTAATATTTAATTTGTGTGTAGATCAAGGGAAAACCCCTTGATCTACACACAAAGGACATGTTAGGTTTTTGTATGGAGGCTGGGCTTTTATTCGAAGCTACTGTGAACAGGAAAGTGATCATATTTTTATGAAAGTACATAAATTAAGGAGACTTTGTATATTTTTAAAATTTTTTTTGAAAGCACCCTTTCCTTAATTATTATACATTTTAATAATCATTATTTAAAAAATAAATTGCAACCCACAGTAATTATTGATTTTGGCAACACTTTTCGGTTGGATGTCATTATTGTCATTGTGAATTGTAAACGTCAATCAAGTGTCAAATTCAATTCAATTTTGACCTGTGTACTAGATATGAGCGCCGCGCCGGCGCGCCGCCGTCGCCGTGAGTTCATGTCGACGCGTCGTCGCCGAGTGAAGCACGCGGCGCGCCGTCGCGACGAGTCGCAACTTGCTCTCCCGCTCGCACGCGCGTCCCGGCCGTATTAGTTCGCCTAGTCGCCTCGCGACGCTACGCTCGCTCGTCGCTCACACTCAGTCGAGTCGAATATTTCACCGAGTGAACGTGTATTAACTTAAAATGGCTCAGTTTCTCATAAAAGAAAATAAGTATTGAAATGATTATTATTCAGTAAGTAAACGTGATCTCCAATTTTATTTAAAAGACTGTAAAATTATATTAACAATTATTAAAAAATATCATCATCATCAGCCTAAAGCAGTCCACTGCTGGACATAGGCCTCCCCTAAGGAGCGCCATAGCGCCCTGTCTTCAGCTTGACGCATCCAGCATCTGCCTGCAGTCTTTCGCAGATTGTCATCCCACCTGGCCGGAGGGCGTCCTACACTACGAGTCGCGGTCTCCACTCAAGAACTCGTTTACCCCAGCGGTTGTCGGTTCTTCGCGAGATATGACCGGCCCACTGCCACTTCAGCTTGCTAATTCTTTGAGCTATGTCGATAACTTTCGTTCTCTGTCGGATGCATTCGTTACGGACCCTATCCTTCAGAGAGATTCCGAGCATAGCTCTTTCCATAGCTCGCTGAGCGACTTTGAACTGGTGGACTAGCCCTATCGTGAGTGTCCACGTTTCAGCCCCGTAAGTCATGACGGGTAGGACGCACTGATTGAAAACTTTAGTTTTCAAGCACTGCGGTATAGATGACGAGAAGACTCGACGTAGTTTCCCAAACGCTGCCCAGCCTAGCTGGATCCTTCTCTTGGCCTCCCTCTCAAAATTGTTTTTACCTAACTGCAGAATTTGCCCGAGGTAAGTGTATTCGGAAACAATTTCGAGAGAGGGTGGCCGTGCACGACGACCGGTCCCGGGTCAATGAGGCCATTGATCATGACTTTGGTTTTATCCAAATTCATGCCGAGACCGATGTGTCGCGAGGCTGAAGCTAGGCCGTCCAGCATCTGGGTTAGCTCCTCCAGCGACTCCGCCATCAAGACTATGTCATCAGCGAATCGCAGGTGTGAGATGTAATCGCCGTTTATGTTAATGCGCTTACCTTTCCAGTCCAGCATCTTAAACATATCTTCCAATGCGCTCGTGAACAGTTTCGGGGATATGACATCCCCCTGTCTCAATCCTCTGCACAGTTGGATGGGTATGGACTGCTGATCCTGTACTTGGACACACATGGTGGCGGCGTCGTAGAGACATCTCAGCACCTCGATATAACGACAGTAATATAGCTTTACCTATAAAAAAATATAGGTAAAGCTTTTTAATATGGTTTTCTTTAAGTTTTTTTTAAGAAACTTTCCCTGATAAAACAAATTCTAAGGCCCACGGCCGGCCACGTCGCGCCGCCGCGACGCCGCCGCCGCCGTGGAAATTTTAAGGCCACGCCGCCGCCGTGGCATTGGCCATCGGCGCTCATATCTACTGTGTACTGACAGCTGACAAGTATGACAACCTTACTGGCACAGGTAATATTTTCATAGATTCCATTGGGAGGCAAAGGAATTAATGCCATACATACAAATCATGGAGTTGGTTTTATTTTAAGCCATCTAATATTATTTTAGAATATTTTAAATAACAATAAGGTGTATAATTTGCTTTAAAAAATGATATTTAACCATTTTTTCTTTGTTTCAATGTGCAAAAATAATATTATGACACCAAAAATATCTGGATTTAAAATATGTATTTATTCAATAATGGTGCTTTTAATATTTTTTCTGTTTTTGTCAGGCCATCCTGAATAAGTTTCCCCATCAGAAAAACCATACATGACAGCTGTTCAAAAAAATTATTATTTTAAGCCCATTTCCTAACATGTCCTTTAATGAAGGATTTAATGAAGTTCAGCAAAGTTATTCCTCTTTTCAAATCTGGGGACAGCAAGGTCACTAATAATTAAAGACCCGTATCGGTATTGCCAGTTTTCAGCAAGGTGTATGAAAAAGTAATGTTAAATCAAATGCTCAATCATTTTAATCGTAATAACATCCTACACGACCAACAGTATGGTTTCACCAAAGGACGTTGTACAACCGACGCCGGTGTCACCTTATTAAAACATATCTTTAACGCATGGGAAGAGGCGCAAGATGCAATAGGCATTTTTTGCGACCTATCCAAGGCGTTTGATTGCGTGAATTACGAAACACTGCTCTTGAAACTTGAGCATTACGGTCTAGGTAAACTTGCTCTGAGCTTAATAAAATCATATTTAAATGATAGATTTCAGAAAGTTCAAATTAACGGTGTGAATTCATATGGTTTAAAAGTCAAAATGGGAGTACCGCAGAGCTCAATATTGGGGCCATTCCTATTTTTAGTATATATTAATGATTTACCACATTTACTGAAAAACCGACCACAAATGGTGTTATTTGCTGATGACACATCATTGATTTTTAAAGGAGGCAGACGTGCACAGGAGCTTGACGACGTAAATAACGCTATGCTTGTGGTCCATAATTGGTTTACTGTAAATAATTTGGTATTAAATGAGAAAAAAACTAAATGCATTAGATTCGCTTTACCGAATGTTAGAGGTAGTGAATGTCATGTTGTATTGAATAAGGAGATACTTGAATTCGTCGAAAATACGGTTTTCCTGGGGATCACGCTTGACTCAAAGCTACAGTGGGGTCCGCACTTAACATCACTTGCAGGGCGGCTAAGTTCAGCCGCTTACGCTGTTTGGAAAATTCGCCAATTAACAGACGTGGATACCGCGAGACTGGTCTATTTTAGTTACTTCCATACCATCACGTCTTACGGTATTTTGCTGTGGGGACGGGCTGCAGATATTGAGTCTATCTTCATTCTGCAAAAGCGGGCTGTCAGAGCCATCTACAAGCTCAGCAGACGCGAATCTCTACGGGAACTGTTTAAAAAAATCAACATCATGACGGTTCCTTGTCAATATATATATGAAAACATTATACACGTTCGAAAAAATCTACATCTTTTTAGTAAGATAAGTGACAGGCATAATTTTAACACTAGAAATAGGGACAAATTAGATCAACCGCGTTTCAGATTGTCTAAAGAAAAACTTCTTTTATGGGTTACTGTATAAAATGTTATAATAAAATACCACTCGATATTCTTCAACTAAATGAGAAGAAATTTAAATCATGCATTAAACGTACACTATGTAGATAAGCATATTATAAGTTGGTTGATTATATCGTTGATAAAAATGCTTGGCTTAATGCTGGTCCTGTTCCACAGGCACTTGAGCTCACTAGTTAAAATTTCAATAATTGGAAGAGGTGCTTGCCTTTTTCTTTTTTTTTAGTGTTTCTGACATTACGAACATAATTTATTTTTTGTTTTATTCAATAAGTCTTAATTGTTGAATACTTCGTTATTAAATAATATCTCTTCCTATTTGGTAGTAAAATTCTAGTAATCTCTTAAATAAATTACAAACTATAGTGTTGTATAATTTAGAAGCATTTTTAAATTTTGTAAATGTAAGAACCATGTTTCGGTTTATTATGATTTTTTTGATGTTGACTTGAAAGAGCATGGCAGTTGAGAACATGTCATGCTCACTTAAATGTCTCATCGATGGTGGCCCGTGTGTTGGATCATTCGATTCCCTACAAAATGGTTGAGCTAGATGATGGTGCTGATCCACGCGTCATGTTCGTGAACGGGCGCCGTCGGTTGAGACTAGTCATCTCTTAACTGCCAAGGCTTATTTTAAATCTTATACATATTTTGAAATGTTTCTTCATTGTGTTTTTTTTTTACATTGTCTCACATATAGAAGCAACAATAATAATGTACCCACGATTTGTAATATCTTGATTTAAAAGAGTGTCCATGGAGTTTCTTGCCCGTTCTTCTACATAGAGATCTACGTTTTGGAATGGGCAACTAGCTTCAACAACTTTCTGACTAACTGACGGGCTATTTTAATTTTGACAATTCAAAAGTGCCTGTACAAGGTTTAATTGAAATAAATGCTTTGAGTTTGAGTTTGATCCTCAACTAAAAATTGGTACCGGTTTATGAAAATTTTTACAAAAAGCTCGACGGATAAGTTTTCACTTCATAGGTCGTCGACGAACAAAATGATCGGTTGCTGTGGCGCATACCAGGCCTTAGAATGATGGATTTGGGCTGATGCCTTATTGACGATTTATTGTGTTTTTGATGAAATTGCATGAGATTAGATTTTAAAATACATACTTATTAAAAAAAAATACCCGACTGGCAGTATAGTAGATTATTCACTGGGGACA
This sequence comes from Luperina nickerlii, assembly GCA_963855955.1. Classification (NCBI taxonomy): domain Eukaryota; kingdom Metazoa; phylum Arthropoda; class Insecta; order Lepidoptera; family Noctuidae; genus Luperina; species Luperina nickerlii. The sequence continues at coordinate 24,443,187 of OY979671.1, forward strand.
AAGCAATGTCTTAATTTTTCGGGCGCTACTTTGAATTCTGAATGTAATGAAGGATCCTAGAGCTTCCGAGCATAACGAGAGTTAATTCCTGAGTGAAGAATCCCGAGTGCAGTGAGGGATTCAAGCTCGCCCAAGACGAAGACACCTTTATCCCCGAGGACAATACTCTACTTTTCGCACCTACTGCGAGGTAATAAAAACCAATGCGATTATCAAATTAGTAGTTTATGAAACTGTTAAATAACCGTGGAATACCTAGTTAGGCCTGCTGCAGCATCGCCAGTATACCTATGAGTGAGGAACATGATCATGGCAGTATTGTTGGAATAATTTAATTGATTCAATTAATGTGTGGTGGCCGGTGGTCGGTGGGGCAGGGGACGTAGCGAGGCGAAGCGTTAGGTAGCGACAGGTAGGCAGCGGTCGGACGTGTTTATGTAAATAGCACAAGGTCAGCGGAAGCGAGCCCTTCCTGGCGCTATTGTTGCTCTGCACACGCACACGACGCTCACCGGACAGCGTAGACCAGACAGCGCCGCCCGGACAGCGCCGCCCGGACAGCGCCGCCCGGACAGCGCAGACCGGACAGCGCAGAACGGACACCGGGACTTACATCTCACTCACCGCACTTCGCCGACAACTCCACGCGGTGTTCTGTTTCAACGATGTTATGAAAGTTTGTATGCAAGTTCGTCACTTTCGCGGATGAGAAATCCCATCAGGCTCATGTCTTGTCATAGCATCTCCCGAGCCGCCGCGCGCCGTCGTTCCCGAAAAGATACCTACTGGAATAGTTTAACCAGCCCACACTCGCGACGCACCGGTTTTTAGCGTTAAGGCTCGTACACACAGGCGCGACGCGACACGCGACACAAAGGCACCGCAAGTCGCGCAACGAGCGGTGCCTTTGTGTCGCGTGCGATTCGCGTCGCGCGTCGCGCCTGTTTGCAGGAGCATTTAGGAAATTACAGCTATTAATTAAAGATAGGTAATAGTGAGTGAAGTGGGTATTAATTTCTCCGCGCTACAGCTGCTGGACATGAGTTGCAGCTGGCATGAGTTACCTTGGGTAACCTGGAAGTCTTTAAACAGACTCCGGACTCAGGTTGGCTGAAGCAAGGAAAACCTGTTCAAGTGGAGATTCATAGACGACTCCGCCTTGGAGTGTAAATGTGGTGCTGTTCCACAAACGATGGGATACTTAATATCGTGTCCTGTCAGCTGCACGTTACAGGAGCTGGTGGACGCAGGTGATGGCGCCAAACAAGTAGCCGAAATCTGGGCCGAGTCCATTTAAATTGCTATCGACACGCTAAGAAGAAGCTACCGGCGCCTTTTCCCAGCGGCACTCAATGAATCAACGTAAACCGTGGCCGGCTGTTGAGAACTAGCCGATGATGTTCATGAGCTTGTATTAGTTTAACGTAATAAACTACTATAAAAATAATATAAAACGAACACTGCCCGAGTGAAATGTTAAAATTTTGTTCCGTATTTTAAAATTAATTTTAATTAGTAATTAAGTAAAATTAAGGTGTAATTTTATGTGTTAACGTAATTTAATTGCATAAATACTCAGGATTATTGTTTTCCTGTAAATATATATAGTTAACACAGTGTTTGTTACACACCGGTAACCTAAAACGAACAGCTGACTTTCGATCTGCGGATTAAAACGGGGAGTATTTGTTTACTTTTACTTTATAATTGCACTCATTTATTGTCACTGTAACTCTGTTAATCCTTGTGAAGTTTAGCATAAAATAGTTCGCTTAGCACCCTGCCTTGGGTCTAAATCGTATTGTTTACATCGTATAAAACGAAACTTAGCGAAGATTCTGTTATTCTTATTCTGATCTTTAATATAATATACACCAATAAAAACGTTCATGATCATTATTTTCGCATTGCCGTTATACCTACGGTGATATATAAGTAAAAATAACTTTAAAATCTAGGCAACCTACCCACATACAAAAAAGTAAAATCGTAAGGCGATAAAAAGCATTCAAATTTTATATCCTTAGCCTTGAAAATAGTCCTTCAAACCAATCCAGTAACCAACCTAATTTCTCTCTACTGAACTACGATAACTTCTCCCATTTTCCCTATCATTTCAAACTTTATTTTATTTTTTTCTGTCCACTTTTTTCACTGTTTCTTTATTCTAATTTCAGTAACATATTCTGAAACTATGCCTGTGATGACCCGTAAGGCTACTGCTCAGGAGATGGACCTTAAATTGAGGACGGCCCTCCAAAAACTTGAAGCAACAAAACTCCAATGTGACCAATTGCTACTGGAGAATGATGAAAGTGAGGAGGAAATCAGGAAAATTGTTGACAAAAACTCAAGCCTTAAACGGGAGCTAGTAGACCTACATCAACAGTATCAGAATGTTGTTGATGAACGCGATCAACTAAAGGTAGTCACGGACGGTTTCAACTCCTGTAGTGATTTGTATGAAGAGGCCTTAAGTAGAGTTAGGGACCTAGAAGATGAATTAATTCATGCCAATAGTCGTATCATCCAGTTAGAAAAAGAAATAGAATGTAATCAGGTTAAAGAAACAAACCACTTATATAATGAATTATTAAATAGTAATTGTAACCCTCATTCCTTAACAACTATTGACCTTACTGAAGATTCCTTGCTAAATCAGAATTATAGTTATAACTTTAGTCATAAGAAAATGAAAAAATATGCAAGAATGAATAGAATAATTAAAAAATGTAATCAATTTAGAAAACAACAAAAACACTTTTCCAAAAATATTCCACTGAGGAAAGAACGTGTTGATCTAATGAATAAATTAACCAATTATCAAATCAAATTAGAAGACAGCAAAAAAATCTATGAAATTGATACACAGCGCTTGCAGTCTGACATTCAGGAACTTGAGGGCAGACTTAGTTCCCTTTATATTAAATATGTGGGGTCTCAGAACCAAATTAAAGAACACATTCTTGCTGCTAATGAGTTAGTTAAGTGTCAGTGTACTTGTCAGAGAGTACCCCACTGTCGCTGTCCAGCCTGAGGTAACGGAGGACCCGTCCCAGGCTGAGAGTTTGTCTCAAGAGTGTATCCTTAACCAGGATGTATCTGATATAGTACAAGATCTTTCTCAATTGGAACAGTTTGAGACTGGTAGTTCTCCATCTTTCAGTAGTCATGATTGTTATGATTCAGTTATGTTCTCGGATAGTATAGGAAGAGGGTTAGGTAAATTAATTAGTAACAACCTGAGTTATTCTACTCAAAATAATTGTATGCCAGGGTCAACCTACAAACAAATAATGGCATCAGTAACAGGAAATGTATTTAATCCTAAAACTAACATTACTGTATTTGTAGGTAACAGTTCTAAGGTCAAAAAATATGAAATAACTGACTGTGTAACTGAGTTGTTAAAGTTAAATTGTAAGAAAATAATATTGTGTGCTTTCCCATATTTTAAAAAATTAACAAATAGACAAAACAATTATATTCATACGCTTAATAAGCATATGCACTTTTTAGTTAGTCATTACAGTGACAAGCTGGTATATTTTGATACCAACAGTTTTGTAGAAACTTTAAAGTCGACTAGGGATACTGTGTATCTGCCTGTTAGTTTAAGACACATAATAGCAAGGCTATTAGCTTTTTATATAAACTCAGACATAAATATTATGTCGAAGTCTTGTATTATTAACACCACAACAGTTAGTAATAATACTAATAATAAGGTGGTTTGCCTGAATGAATGTAGCTCAAATGCTATAAATATTTTTACAAATTGTACGAAGGAGGTTCCATTTCCCTCACGCGCTATGAGCTCACTGCCTGGTGATGACATTGAAGTCTTGGGATTAACTCCGGATAATCATTTAAACTAGTTTGTAAGACAACAGAAGGTATCAGTAATAATATTCTTACACCTAACAACAACAAGGTATCTTCTTGCTCTAAAATACTTAAATATCAAAAAGGAGATCAGCAGAATGCCTTGACATTATTTCATCAAAATATTCAAGGCATGTCTTCCAAATTATTAGTAATTGAAATGTTTTTAGAAAAAACAAAGTTTGACATTGTTTGTTGTACTGAACATTGGTTAAAGGATTACCAAATGTTAATTAATTTTGAGATCTATAGTGTGGGCAGTTGTTTTAACCGTAAATCTATGTTGCGTGGTGGTTCTCTAATCTTGATAAAAAATTGTTTAAAATCCAAGCAACGAAATGACATAGTGGGTTTATCAATTGAACATTGCATCGAACTGCCCTGTGTTGAGCTAGATAAGCATGTTATAGTGTGCGTTTACAGACCCCCTAATTATCAGAACTTTTCTGTATTTGAGTCAATAATGGAAGATGTCCTAGCGAAACTTGCATCCAATAACAAAGCCGCAATTATTTGTGGTGATTTTAATATTAATATTTTGGAAAATAATTCAAATAGCAGTAGATTATTACTTAAGCCTTTTTAAATCGTTCAATCTATTTAATGTTTTTACAGAACCGACTAGAATAACTCCAACTTCTGCTACTTGTATTGATAATGTCTTTTGCGATTGTGATTATTTAGATAAAACCATCGTTAATTGTCTGCCGTCTGATCATAGTGGACAAATGGTATCATTTAAGTTTAAAACACCTTTGCAAAAAGTGCAAATACAATTTAGACCAATAACGACTGGTAGATTCAATAGCACCCTAAATAATAAGTTGAATGATCTGGGCTATGATATGGATGATGCAAATAAATTGTACGAGGATTTCTTTTCAATAGTGCACACTCAATTCAATATAACTTTTGAAAAGAAAACAAAAAACATTTGCCCTAATTTTTTATTTAGTGACTGGGCAACTAGAGGTATTAGGAAAAGTAGGGAAAGACTGTTCGAGCTGTATGGCCTTAAGCCTTACATCAATACTGAAACTTTCAGCAAGTATGTTGCTACATATTCCAAAATTTTTAGAAATACTTGTAAAATAGCCAAATCCCTGTACATTAGCAATAAAATCAAATCAGCAGAAAATAAAATAAAAACTGTTTGGAAAATTATAAATAACGAAACTAGTAGGAATAAAAAACGAAACACTGATTACTCATTGGAGACTTCACGTGGTGCCCTAAGCTCTAACTTAGAAATAGCTCAGGAATTTGTAAATTTCTTCACTAATATTCCATCAAAAACGACGGAAGCCTTAGATTCCTCATCAGACGTATCAATTGATTTATTAAGAGTGAAATTTCCAGCCTGCCCGGTTGAATTTCAATTTAAACATATTAACCCCATAGTAGTAATAAAAGCTTTTAAGCAAATAAAAATCAAATTGACCGAAGATCTTTGGGGAATGTCCATTAAAGTCTGTACCTCTATAATTGAGACTATTTCACCTTACTTAGCCTTAGTATTTAATTCGTGTGTTGATCAAGGAGTCTTTCCCGATTTAATGAAATACAGTAAGGTAATACCACTTTACAAATCCGGGGACAGTAAGGACACCAATAATTATAGACCCGTATCCGTTTTGCCGGTTTTCAGCAAGGTGTTTGAAAAGGTAATGCTTAATCAAATGCTCAATCATTTTAACACGAATAAAATCTTACACGATCAACAGTATGGTTTCACCAAAGGACGTTGTACGACCGACGCTGGTGTAACTTTATTAAAACACATTTTTAACGCGTGGGAAGAGGCCCAAGACGCCATAGGAATCTTTTGTGACCTCTCCAAGGCATTTGATTGCGTCGATCACGAAACCTTGCTTTTGAAACTTGAGCATTACGGACTTGGAAAACTTGCGCTCAGTTTAGTTAGTTCTTATTTAAATGATAGACAACAGCAAGTTCAAATAAATGGTGTCAATTCGAATGGTTTAACAGTAAAAATGGGTGTGCCACAAGGCTCGATATTGGGTCCTTTCCTCTTTTTAGTGTATGTTAATGATCTACTCCATTTATTAAAAAGTCAACCACAAATGGTGTTATTTGCTGATGACACTTCCTTAATTTTTAAGGTAAATAGACGTGCTACAAATTTTGACGACGTAAATAACGCCCTACTGCAGGTCCAAAATTGGTTCACTGCTAATAATTTAGTATTAAATGGGAAAAAAACTAAGTGCATAAGATTTTCTTTACCAAATGTCAAGAGTAGTGATTGTGAGATAATATTGAATCAAGAGAAACTAGAATTCGTCGATGAAACTGTTTTCCTAGGGATCACGCTCGACTCAAGGCTACAATGGGGTCCTCATTTAACATCTCTTGCAGGACGGCTAAGTTCAGCAGCTTATGCTGTCAGAAAAATCCGTCAATTTACTGATGTAGATACCGCGAGACTAGTCTACTTTAGTTACTTTCATAGTATCATGTCTTACGGTATTTTACTTTGGGGACGGGCTGCAGACATCGATTCTATTTTTATTCTGCAGAAAAGAGCTATCAGAGCCATTTATATTCTCCGCAGGCGCGATTCTCTAAGGGAACTGTTTAAGGAAATTAACATCATGACGGTGCCTTGTCAATATATCTACGAAAATATCATGTATGTAAGAAAAAACTTACATCTTTTTAGTAAAAGAGGTGAAAGACATAATTATAGTACTAGAAATAGGGACCTATTAGTTCAACCAGGTTTCAGACTGGCTAAAGTAGACTCATCTTTTATGGGGTACTGTTTAAAATGTTATAATAAAATACCTCCCCACATTCTTGAAATGAATGAGACAAAATTCAAGTCTTGTATAGGGGATTACATCGCTGATAAAAATGCCTGGCTAAAGGCTGGTCCTGCTCCACAACCACAACTAATTGATTAACACTTGAAGATTCTGTTGGAGCTGCTGAAGATTGTAAGACTATCTTTGCATTGTATAAACTCAATTTCCTTTGTATTGTATAATTGCATAGCACAGATGTGAGTTCTATGTATATACTATACACTATGTACCATTTACCGGGTAATGTGTCTTTCATTGACTTGAATGTGCCCTGGCGGCTGATAGTATGTCATGCTCACACAAATGTCTCGCTGACGGTGGCGTGTGTGTTGGATCATTTAGCTCCCTTCAAAATGGTTGAGCTGAATGGTGCCGATCTATGCGTCATGTTCGTGAACGGGCGCCGTCAGTTGGGGCTGGTCATAATATCACTTAGCTGCCTCGGCTTATTTTTAATTATTATAATATTGAATAGTTGTTTTCTTACCATTTGCTGTACTCTGTACACTTTTAACGCGTACGTCTTTTGTACATCGTTCTCACATATGTATAATTATAAATTCACATTATTGATGTAACTAATATTTTTGTACAACTATAATTTAAAAGAGTGTCCATGGAGTTTCTTGCCCGTTCTTCTCCATAGGTACCTACGCTTTGGAATGGGCAACTAGCTTCATATTTTCTGACTGACCGACTTTTTGACAATTCAAAAGTGCCTGTAAATGGTTTAATTGAAATAAATGTTTTGACTTTGAGTTTGAGAGCCCGAGCACGCAGACTGTGTAGTGCGTCGCGCGCGTGTAGGTCAGCGCAAGCGGGCGGCATTGAGTGGGGCGCGTGCACCGCGCCGCGCGCTGCGAGCACGCGCAGTATAGAACTGCGCGCCGAGCGCCGGTGGACCGCGAGCACCTCGAGCTCACATATCCAACGAGACTGTCGTGGTAGTACTATATTTTATATTCGGTGGTAAAATTTCGAGTGCACCACACTCCGACTGCACGCATTTGTGTAATATAGTTGTTGGAGACCTGCGGTCGCTGGGCGGTGGACTCGCGCCGGCGCCGACCTCTCGATGGTATTGGTAGTACGCGCACGCCCGACTCGTTGTATCGTGTTCACATATAGATTCGCAAACTGCCGCCGCGCGCAGGCGTCCTCCACCAGTGACTTGTATTGCTAAACCTTTTTGCCATGTGGTCACGCAGGATTAGCGAGTGTAGCGGACTAGCTGTGACGCGCTTCGCAAGTGGCGTGTGAAAGCTCGGCGCGCGCGGTTCGCACGCCGCCGCCCACTCGCGCTTGTAGGCTCCGTCCGTCATGTATGTATTGTGCACAGTGTACAGGGGTACCTAATTATAAGCATTCAAAGTGCACAGTCTCAACGCCCACGCAATGCCGAGTTCCGCACACCGCCACTAGCGCAATCTATAGATATATATAAAATTCAAAGTCCTGACTGACTGATTCTTAGGGCATACTGAAAGTTTCTGGATTGTGTGATAAATAAGACTAGATATAAGAATTACGATACATTTATTGTTTTTCAAAGTATATTCTATTTTTGCATTCGCTGAAAACACTGTACAAAGCTGTTGGACCAGTCTTCCTTAGGGACCTCTTCAATGGCTTCATGGAACGCATTCACCGCCAATTCGGGGCTCGTAAAACGTGTGCCTCTAAGTTTGTCTTTAATTTTTGGAAACAAAAAAAAACTAGCAGAGTGTGAGGTCCGGGCTGTAAGGCGGATGCGTCATCAGTTCCACATTTGAAGCCTTCAAATTGGCTTCTGTTACCTTAGCGGAATGTGAGGATGCGTTGCCGTGGTGAAGGAGGACATTGTTTCGAGGACGCTTTTCGCGAACTTTTTCTAAGACTCTGGGCAAGCAAGTGTTGACATACCAACCTGCAGTCACTGTCCTTTGATTTTCAAGCGATACTGTAGTGTAATGTCGTTGTGGGGACTGTGTCTCACGTACCCATCCCTTGCATAGTTTTAAGAATGTAATATTTTTATAGAGGAACTTATTGTAATAATTTTTAGAAAGTTTCATTTTTGTGTTTTTCCCACGTTGAACATCTGCAAGCGATTTAAGTTATAGGTACTATTGTCTTTCATGATTCTTTACTTTTAGTTAAGGTTCTTCATTGTCCTATTATGTTTAGTTATCTTGTATTGTACTTGCCCACCAACGGTGAGTCGGAACTGTCTGCGAAGATGTTCCCAGTGAGTCGGGGTGGCGCGGGCGCTGCGTTATGCTCCAGTGCGTCGGATGTGGTACAGCGACCAGAACGGCGAGGAATATGCTTGCCAGGCCAACTTAGGTTCCAGTGAGTCGGAACCGGTTGCCGCATAGTTCACGGTGAGTCGGAACTATCTGCGAAGATGTCCCCAGTGAGTCGGGGTGGCGTGGGCGCTGCGTTATGCTCCATTGCGTCGGATGTGGTACAGCGCCGGGTTGAGGCTGGCTGCTGCGTCGACCAGGAGAGGAATTGAGCTCTTCTTGTTGACCGGCCGAAAGTGCAGTGTGCTGTGCCGAGGTTGCTGATGAGGCTGAGGGTGATGACCAGGTATGCGCGGTCGCTGCATGCTGGTGGTCAGGATACCCGTTGAAGCCGTGGGAGCTGGCTGGCTGGGAATGCGCGTCATCCGCCGCTAGTGACTCCCGCTGGATCGCTCGCCATTTTAACACGTACTTTGATTTAGCACTCGCGAAACTCTTTCCGCACTGTCACGAACTCACGCTATTGATAGTTTTGATCACGTCGGGGTCACCACTGTGGGTATTCGTGACCGTGGTGGGCAAGTACAATACAAGATAACTAAACATAATAGGACAATGAAGAACCTTAACTAAAAGTAAAGAATCATGAAAGACAATAGTACCTATAACTTAAATCGCTTGCAGATGTTCAACGTGGGAAAAACACAAAAATGAAACTTTCTAAAAATTATTACAATAAGTTCCTCTATAAAAATATTACATTCTTAAAACTATGCAAGGGATGGGTACGTGAGACACAGTCCCCACATCGTGATTTGTCGAAAAAAGAAGCAACCATATTTTTACCAATGCTTAGACTTTAAAAGGAAAGACCCCTCTGCCGACTGGCTTTTTCTTTCGGGTTCAAAGCAGTACACCCAGGTTTCGTCACCTGTCACGATATTATAGACAGCCAATGACTGTCCTCCGTTAAACTTTTCTAAACTATCCCCTGAAAGGGGATTGGCAGGTGTCAAAGTTTGTATAGAAGAATTTTAACGCGCGGTCCGATTAACTTGAAACTCAGTAATTACACTTAAGAGCAAAAATTAAGAATAACGTGTATCAGGGTTTTTCGAAATTCTACCACTAATAGGGGGAAAAGTTGATTTTACCGGGGAAGACTTTACTGCGTGGCTTGTATTGGTATAGGTTAAAATAGGGTCAATGGTTGTTCAAAACTAAATAGTTTTGAACAACCATTGACCCTATTTGCAGACGACAGTACCGTGACAATAACCTTGAAGTGTAGATACATACGAAAGTGACATTAACAAATCTTTAAAATCGATTATAAAATGGTTAGACGAAAATAGAGCAAAACAAAGATAATGCATTTTAACCAACGCATGCCAGATAAGAGTAATCTGCATGTGCAATATAATAATGACACAGTTAACGATGTAGTAAGTACTCAATATCTAGGGCTAGAAATGGACAAAAGACTTAGTTGGAAACCACACATAGAGTCACTTTGCAAGAAATTAAGCACATCCGTTCACGCTTTATATACTTTGTCCCACAAAAAAAAATTAAACCAATGAAATGAAATCTATACAAATTAATTAAATTGGAGTTTCTGTTTGTAATATTATTTTTACTAAATGCTTATGGATGTATACACGGTACATATACCAAAATAAGATTTTTTTAATTTTTTTTTTGTCTGTCTCTCTGTTTGTTCCGGCTAATCTCTGAAACGGCTGAACCGATTTTGACGGGGCTTTCACTGGCAGATAGCTGATGTAGTAAGGAGTAACTTAGGTTACTTTTATATTAGAAAAAAAAGTGCCTCACGAAATAAAAATAAAACCAATGAAATGAAATGAAAGCTATACATCTTCGATACATACACAAATTAATAAAATTGCAGTGTCTGTTTGTAATGAGAGCATATTCAGCCGATTCAGAATTTAGCAAAATTCTTCATGATGTTAGTGAGGGAAAGTGTCCAGAAGTGAATAGTTTACATGATATAGAACTACCTACCGGTCTTTGTCAGGTTGTGGCGGACACTGAAATTTTAATACAATATAGTATTTATGATGATATTCACAATCTCAATATTAAAGAAGATTCATGGTTATGTGAAAGATCAATTTTAGCACCTATGAACTGAAAGGTTACTGCGCTTAATCAGCGCATTTTAGATAAGCTATCTGCTATCTTTCCATCAATACAGTTTGCAATCCGGATGAAGTGGTTAATTACCCAACAGAATTTTTAAACATTATAATTGTGTCTGGTCTACCCCTTCACAAACTAGAACTTAAGATTGGCGTGCCTACAGTACTCCGTAATTTAAATCCACCGAAACTTTGCAATAGTACTAGGTTGCGAGTAGTGTCGTTGCAAAGAAACGTTATAGGAGGTCGTATAATATCCGGATGCGGAAAAGGTGAGATAGTATTTATACCACGGATTCCTATAATACCGTCGAATTTTCCATTTGAATTCAAAAGATTGCAATTCCCTATCAATGTCAGTTTTGCTATGACAAGTAACAAAAAGCTGGCATAGATTTGACTAATGAGCAAGTATACGCGGCATGTTCACGTGCGAGCAATGCCAGTAGTGTTGTTGTGTTATCGTACACCGAACATTGTACACTAGCTGCGCCCCGCGGTCACACCCGCGTGAATGTCGAGCCCATGGGAATATCGGGATAAAAAGTAGCCTATATGTTAATCCAAGGTACCTACACAAGGTCCTACCTCCATACAAAATTTTATCAAAATTGGTCCAGCCGTTTGAGCGTGAAGAAGTAACAAACATATAAACACACACACGCTCACAAACTTTCGCCTTTATAATATTAGTATGACAAAGAATTTTTTCAATAAAGCTAATACGAAAAACTAAAAATAAATAATAATTAAACTAAAAATGCAAAAAGGAACTAAATGGAGAAATATGTACAAAAACAAAATATCGATTCGTAAAATAGAAGAATTTCTAATATGTTATCGTAAATTCGGCGAACTGAACAACAACTTTTTGTTAAATTCCACGCGGACGAAGTCGCGGGTAACAGCTAGTTTATAATAAATACGGAGGAGTTGGAAAGAATTAAACTTGACGTTATTTAAAATAAACTTTGAATTTTTTTAGTAGACAAAGCATAATAGTGTGACGGAGTTTTTAATGAATTGTATTTACGGAATTTTTATTTCTTGATTACTACTTTTTATAATGATTAGAAATTAGAAAAATGTGATATGCAATTTTTATTTTATTAATTTTTATTTAATTCCAATACAAAATAAGTTGACTGCAGGAGAATAATTGTATATGTCGCAGGTTTATGACAAAATCAGGTTTTTCATTAAAAACCTAGGCTTTTGATCAAGTACCGGGAGAAGACAAAATTATTACTTTATGTTTTCATAAACCTGAGAAAATCCAGTTTTTTTTTATCAAAAACATGAACTTGTTTAGGTGTATAATAAAATATAAGCTCTTGACGCGATCGAATGGAAGATTTCAGTTGAAATGTATGCAAAATTATTAGATAACAGTTTTCTTTTATTTCAAATTATTTTTAACATTTCTTGAGGCAACCTCAATTAGTGGAGAACCAATATGGATTATGTGCTAAATGTCAAATCAAATCATTTATTTTTTGCCAACATGGGTAGGGGTATAGATAGATGTTATACATGTTTTGATAATGTTCTCCATGCTCTGCCGTCACTTGGGCATGCAAAATTAACACATAAATTACAACCTACTATCAAAATACCATGCTGAATAACAATAAATATTACAAAATGATTAAATTGGAAAATCATTTTACCCTTTTTTTAATTTTTTTTTCACATACGTCATACACACATCACACTTTTTTTTAATGTATGTAAAATTATAACAAATAAATGATTTTTTATTGTCTCTTAATTGTTTTATTTATTTAAAGAAATAGCAACCGACATTGTTTTTATCATATATCTAATCCAGTGTAGGTTTTTGGTAAAAAAACTGGATTTTCTTAGGTTTATGAAAACATAAAGTAATAATTTTGTCTTCTTCCGGTTCTTGATTAATAGCCTAGGTTTTTGATCAAAAACCTGATTTAGTCATAAACCTGCGACATATACATACAGGCTTTAGAGCCCCCGCAGACCACAGACTTTTTATCGGCCGATAGTTTGGTCGGGCTCTTAATCAGTACGCAGATGTAAGCAAGTGCGCACACTATGACGATTTGGTATCGGCCGATAAACAAGTTTGATGGCTTCCCGATTCAATTCAAACTAAACCGTCGGCAAACTATCGGCCGACTGTATAATCAGTATTGGCTCCCTACCACACGCGCACACACGACGATTTTTTAGTCGGCCGACTAAGCCGATAGTTCAGTTCGCTCCGAGTTTCGACAGCGAATGGTCGGCCGCGCGTGTTTTGTAAAATGGCGTCGCCCAATTCTCAGTCGCTTATTTCGGAATCTTCGATCGTAACTTTGATCGAGGAAGTCGAAAAACGCCCTGCACTTTATAAGAAAAACTTAAAAGAGGATAAGATAGGATGCACCCAATACTCTCGGGCTCTCTTTTTAATTTTCCTCCTCCGGTGTATGAGAGCAATAATAACAATTCTATACAATGTTTTATTAATTTTCATTGTGCAGTGCGACCACTTTTTTCAACAGTTGGTTAGAAACTAGCAAATAGTCGGCAGACTGTTGGATAGTTTGCGCACTCATCACCGACTGAACTGTTTAGTTGGCTCGGTGTGCGTACTAGCAGACCAACTCGACTAAACTATCGGCCGATAAAAAGTCTGTGGTCTGCGGGGGCTCTAACTGTGACAAAATTTCAAGCGATTTGGCATACCTAGTAACATTCTTCATTCTAATGGTTGAAAGTGGGTCGAGTCTTCGAAAGGCAGCAAATGAAAAACGTGAATTTCACGACATTGTAAAGATAAATGTAATAATGATTTATGTCAAACAATAAACTACACACGTTACAGTGCGTGCCACGTGCCACGTAAGAAGAGACTTGACCCCGCCTCCCCCGCTTCTTTCCGCCGCCCCTATGACGTCCGGTCCCGTCCCGCACTCAGACCTCATACCGCTAAAGATACCTAAAATCGTGTTCTGCGCATGTCAGACCACGTGGTGTGTCAAGTCTCTTCTTACGTGGCACGCACTGTACCTACCTACTAGTAAGTAATAGTACATTATGATATAAGTGCGGTAATTTTCAAAGCGCACGTATGTCATACGACGTTGTATAACATATTTGCGAGGAAATAAATAAAACTCTGACTGAATTTGCATATTTGCTTGTTTTCCATATGATGACATTTTGATACGCTTGTATCTATCGGTCGATTTTTCGAGCAAGAGGCTTAGAGTAGCCTTTTTCGCTGCCTCTGAGACTTCTGGCGGTGTGGAATTAATAAATTCATCATTACTTGACAACATATTCAAATAAAAAAAAAACAGCGAAAAGAAAAAGCGCTCGGAATAATCTTTACTTCTTAACAAATAAGCGATGCGCGCGCGTTCGCGCTTTTTTTTCAGGCATAGGCAGAAAACAGCCAGTATTATTAATAATGTAAATTAATATTTTTGTTTTTGTTACAGATATTAATGGTTGTAATTTATTGTCAAAATTAAAGAATGAAATGTTTATTTATTATATTTTATCTCCCAAAGTTAATTTTATTCATAAAATGTTGACTACTTTTCTGAAATAAAAACTCTTTGCTAAGATTTAAAAAAGTACCGTTCGTCTTGACGGAGCATCTTGATAAACCGTGCGATTTACATTACATTACCGCACTAGTGCGTAATGAGATACATTACGATATTGAAATTGGTGAAATAAGAGACCCTTTACGAGCAAATGTTACAAAATTATTTTATAGTTTTACCTTTCAGAGTTTCCAGGTAATCTAAAAAAAGTTATCTCTGGATGTGTTATTGACGAATTCATGCAACCAAAAACAGCACAATATAGCCTACTCGTCATATTAGATATGTACTTGAACTTATTTTTAGTGAAAAAATCGCGCGGTTATTGTTAAAAAAAAAACAACACACCGTCCGTTCGTCACTGCGGCACAGTCGCGACTGTCTGTAATCTGTATCCCGAGCGCATCCCGAGGTCGAGGCGCGTAGGTATAGCTCGCGTTTCGTCCGTTTGTATGAAGTCGACATACTCTATGATATTATTACCGTGGCCCAGGTGACGGAAAGACTAGTGGACTGTCTATAGGTTTATTCGGAAGGTACACAAAGTAGCAATTATAAGTAGGTAAGTAAGTACATTCTAAATTATGGTGCGATCGCGGTCGTGGCAGACGATGAAGTGTTTCCTGCGGTCGGCGCGATGGTCTCGCGTCGCCCGGTCCCCGCGCCACTCGTCGTTCATATGTGTGTGATGTGAAGTGACGTGTTCACGTGTGTGTGTGAACACTGTTTTTTATAACTTCCTGTATTTTATCTTTCCCTAAATAACAATTTATTGAACAAGTCTGCTTACCCTCTATTTAATAGGAGCAAGTAGATCTGTTACAAGGGGTCATTTGATGATTTCCCATCTAACAAAAAAAGGGGTCCTCCATACCGTGTAGGTACGTCTAGTATCTGGCCTCATACTAAAGCGAGATTCGTCAGAAAAAACACACAAAACGCTTCTCTTCTTCTGCCTAATTTCTGTGTTCACGAGCCCATTTCTTCGAGCATTTCCGACGTTTGGCTCCCAAACTGGAACGGGCCGGGGCCGCCATCAAGCGGCTCCTGCCCAACCTGAGGGGGCCAAACGCCTCCTGCCGGAGGCTTTACGCGGGGGTCGTGCGGTCCATAGCCCTATACGGGGCCCCGGTGGGGGCGCGTTCACTGCGGCGGCGAGCCGCCCATTATTTGAACGCGCCCCAGAAGGTGGTAGCCGTTAGGCTGATGCGGGGGGTACCCCCGCATCAGCCTAACGGCAATGCCTTGCAATTTATTCGTAATCTTTTATAATTTACCACAAATTGTACAAAGACTGATGATGACTTAGTAGGTATAATTACAGGAAAATTTTAAATTAGTTAATTTAGGAATTAAGCGTAGATGTTAAGTTTTGCATGTAACAAAAGTTCCTATGAGGGTGGCATGTTCACTATGTGATCAAACCCTCGTTAATAAATAAAGATTAAAAAAAAGGAAAATTTTATAAAAATTTGGCTGTTATTTTAGTAAATTGTGGTGTCTTACGACTTCCAAGCAAACGGAGTCACGGGCTATTGGATAACTTAGATACCTAAATAGAATTAATGGGATTCCGATTCATATTCGATTCGAGAGCAGTTTTGTGTTTCTGTCTTCCAACAATATTTTGGTCGTATTTGTAAGATGTGAAAAACTGGAACTGGAATCGAGAGCGATGATCCGCGGCGGCGAGCGGTGCAGCGTGCAGCCGCGATCGATACACGCCGCCAACAGCGCTCGGCGAGACGACCTAAACACTGGCCCATCTCGCTTCACACCACACCATGATAAACAACTGTCGAATCCGATATCGTGTGCACAACATAAACAGCGGAATGTGCGCTCGCGAGCTCAGGCGGCGGAAAATTTGATATACGTTGATAGCTCGCCATTAGGCAGCGGCGGCCCGGCGGCGTGGCGTGCGTCGTGTTCGCCGCGAGCCGCAGAGCACACCACACCCACAACTCACTGCGAGCCATTTGCTGACACAATGTCTGAGTTGTCGCAAACAACCCGGCAGCCGGCTGTTGTTTGCCATCACTTACCCGACGCCCCCGGCCGGTGAAGGCATGTTAATATTGCCGCTATATATTTACTGTTTACTATTTCTTTTGCAAATGTTCAGAGGTTATTTATTGTCATGCCAGGGACGGCTGGCGGATTAATTTGAACCGAGTGATGTATCGGCGAGCGAATGTCCCTCGCCTCCAACAGGTCACAACACACGCGAGGACACAAGCACACAGCCACGAACCAATCACATCCATTCGACCAGAGTAAATACAATTTTTTTTTATAGACGTTTTCTATGATTCTACGCACCAATCGCTAGCTGCACTAGGAAATGTAGGTATCCTTAAACATTATTCTCTAATAATACTAATAAATGATCTCCAGACCAAATTTCGGTCACAGCAGCTTTAATCTCAACAGCTTAGCTCAACAGAGGCTAGCCAATTACGCAAAAAATATTATGTGTGTACCTGTACGCCTACACAGAAGTTCTCCCTTTTCCTTCACTCTCATAGTCCGAAGGGACAAGGATTACTACCTATCCGTCCGGATTTGTCCGAACATGTCCGGCTTATTGACCTTTTTTTTTTTCAGGATGGGAAATCATCAAATGACTCCTCCCGCTTTGGGTGGAGCGGAAGGGAGTGTCAGACTCTTACTGACTAAAACCTCCCGTCTGGATTTTGTCCGGAATTTTCAACTAAACAAAGTTAAATGATTGATTACTGAATCTCCTTTTTGGTTAGGACACATCAAATATATCGAATTGATCCCCTTAGAGCCCCGTCTACGGATACAATGGGGATTGTCCAAAATTTCTAACTATTATATTTTATTTTATTTTTTGTAAATTTAGAGCATTTTGAGAAACTAATTTAAATATTTTGATGATTGGCTCAATAGTAAATTTTAATAAAAATTATTTAATTATTTTAAGTTTTTAAGGTAGGTGACGCCATCCAGTGGCATAAAGATTAAGTGCCGTTGCCTTACTAGTACGTAATTAAAAATTTTAATCTGTCAACACAACGTCAACAATGTCACATCTGTCAAAGTGTCAATAGGCCGAATAGACGTCTTAAATAATCGAATCCTAGCTTAGCGTATTTATTTACAAATGGTTTTTTTTATGTGTAAGTGTCCTCCAAGGAATATACTACTCTCTATCGTCACTAGAACAATCGACGCGGCGACTTAGAAATAGAATAATAACGCACGCGGCGACATTATTACTATTATTGCTGCAAGTTGGAACAAAGCACTTCCTGTATTCCATAACTCTTCCAGTATATTAAATATTGTCGAGTGTTGAAATAATGTATGTAATGTAATAATGAGATATAAACAAGAATGTTTATATTTTTGACATATTTACAATAATTTGACATTTGACAGATTGTAGACAATACTTGCCAAAATGCGAAATTTACCTCTCAGACATTACCGACAGACAATCGACTATAAATAAATTTAATGCAATAGCCCCACAAATCAAAATTTTAGAAAAAAGTTCCCTACACCTCCTTGGTTCCCCTATTTTTGAAGAAAGTTTTTCATCTTTCATCGACGACAAAATTAAAAATTTCAATGATATTTCGGATAGACTCTCCAAAATTAATTTACATTCGGCATTCACCATTATCAGATATTGCTGTTTTGGTCCAAATTATATGTATTTTCTCCGTTGTTCTCCTCTTTGGAAGAAACCACAACTTTTGGACAAAATTGACCAAATTATTCGCATCTCTTTAACATCCATTCTTAATGTGGCCCTGGACGACCGAGCGTGGCTGCAAGCCACCCTACCAATTCGTTTTGGTGGCCTTGGCATCCGCAAAATTTCTAGTGTTAGCTTACCGGCGTTCCTGTCTTCTGTCCACAGCACTGAAAAACTAACCAGGAAAATTTTAACTCTCTCCCTGGTTAGCTCGGAAGTGCCGTGCTTGTCCGATGCAGAGGACGCCTGGAAAGTGGCTTGCCCGGACACGGATCGGCCCGAGAATCCGTTTTCCCAGAGACAGTGGGATGAGCCGCTCTGCAGGTTGGTACGGAATAAACTTATTAATACGTCTACCAATACTGCTGAGCGTGCCCGCCTGCTTGCTGTGGGTGAGTGGGAGTCGGGCCTTTGGCTTCAGGCTCTACCGTCACCTAATATAGGAACTATGTTAGGTGATACAACCTTCCGGCTCGCTACATGTTTGCGTTTGGGCGCTCCTTGTGCTGCTCCACATCGCTGTCAATGTGGTGAAGCAGTCGACTGCCTCGGACACCATGGCCTTTCTTGTAGTAAGAGTGCAGGTCGGATAGCGCGGCACGCTAGCATTAATGATCTCATCCGTCGTGCTCTTGCCACCGCCGGGGTGCCAGCTGTATTGGAACCCTCTGGCTTGGCACGCGTCGATGGCAAGAGACCAGATGGTATGACCATAATGCCATGGAAGTTGGGTAGGCCTTTGGTGTGGGACGCAACTTGCGTCGACACCCTTGCACCTTCCCATCTTCCTAGCACAGTGTGCTGCGCTGGGGCGGCTGCTGCAGGTGCTGAAAACCTCAAACGGCGCAAATACAATAATTTAATTGGCGATTATGTATTTGAACCGTTTGGGGTTGAAACTCTAGGGCCATGGGGCCCGAGTGCCCACCTAGTATTTCGGGAAATCGCCAAACGGTTGGTCGACTCTTCACGTGACCAGAGGGCGGGCCTATTTTTTGGCCAAAGAATCAGCATTGCTATCCAACGTGGCAATGCTGCCAGCCTTCTGGGCACTTTTCCTGTTGACAGCGATGTGGACGAATTTTTCGACGCCCTGTAACTCTTTTTGATACTTGTAAATATTTTTATTTCTATTATAGAGTATACTTGCCTCTTACTTTTTATTTTCTGAGGCAACGATACAAAACTGTACGGCCAAAGTTGTACGTAATTTGAAGGGCAAAGAAGGTCAATCGTATTTTATCAAAAATATCAATAACATATGAATATTTTTCAAAATTAATTAGTCCGTAATGATCAGTAACGCTATTCCTCGAAATGGTTTTTCAATTACAACATTTAAAAAAATATGAACAATGCCCCGGAGAGAGATCAGGCGCTGGATCAACGGCTTTCAACGGCACACATCCTGGATCCAGGATTTACGACCGTTTAGGCCCCTCCGGTCCGAAGATCACGTAAATCCGTGGTCCAGCGAGCAGCGCCTGATCTCTCCCCGGTCGTGTCATATTCCAGGATGGAGGATGGATCCATCCTCCATGGACCTGTCGCAGATGGATTGTCCATTCCACTGTTTTACAAAACCGCTAGTTGTTTCTGCGCTTGCTGAGCGCAGTTTAATCTCGCAGATCTGTCGGTCCACGCGGCTGTTAGCCACGAGCCCATCTAACTCTATTCGGGTTCTCTATACGGATTATATTTTATCAGTTTTAACATTTTTTTTTTGGAACGAAGTTCTTTAACGCAGCTTGCGGAAGGAGTAAACTGGTAGAAATCGACGAAGATTGACGATGCTGCGACTTTTTATAATAGAGACAGAGAGGGAGATATATAGTTGTCATGGTTTTCGAGGGTGCTGAAGCCAATAGTGAGGTCAAAATAAAAATCCAATATGACGGCTGTAAAAATACAAAAATATTTCATCATGGGTGCGGTTTTCATGGTTTTCGAGGGTTCCAAAGCCGATAGCGAGGTCAAAATTAAAATCCAAGATGGCGACTGCGACAATTTTCAATTTTCATTGGTTTTTCATTTTAAACTTCGTTCCTGACGGGGCCCGAAGGTCCTCCGAACCCATACTTTTCGTTGGCCTTATTTGACAGTTACAAATACTGGTACTTTTATGCGCTAGTATTTCCAGTGTTTTTATTTATTGTCGTCTCCGCATTGTACAGTCAGTCGACCCATCTAATTAGTTTACATTTTATATGTGTGGGTGAAGTCATAGTTATGCACACAAACACTAAATAATACGAGCGAGCTCTGTTTTTATTAGTGTGCGTATGGCATACCAATTACCATATACCAATGTGTAGTAATCATTCATTTATGTTTCTTAATGAGATATAATATTTCGCATGATATTACTATAATAGTAGCCTTGACACAATGGCTATAGTCTTTGGTCAGGGAACGAGAAGTCGTAAGTTCAAACCTTGCTTGGGTGCAGCGATATATACTTTTTTATTCATTATTTTGTTAAAACATTGCTTAAAGTTGAATTTATAACGATTCGATCCCGTTCATGGACGAGTAATTTGAAGTTTGCAACGTTTGAGACGACCACGGAACTCTCAGGCTAAGAACTCACGGAGCGATTTTCGCCCGCAACCGCCGCGGTCGTGGATCTGCGGTTTTATTTCAAAACTCACGAGACCGGTTATTCGCGCGGTTACGCGGCCGCCGCGGTTGCGATCATCGCCCGCAAACGTGGCGGGCGATGATCGCAAGATTGCAAGACGGGCGGTTAACGATCAGTTGAGGTCCCGCCGCGCCGCCCGCCGGCCCCCGCGGTCGCCCGCCAACCGATCGCAAAGCGCGCGGGCGCCACCCGCCGAGGCTGCGGGTAACCGCGGCCCGCGCGATTCTACTAGTTGCCCGCTGGTACAGCGGGAGCCGCATACAACCGCGTACACCGCGGGCGTAAAACGCGTCGTGAAATGTGCTTTAATTTTTTATATAAATATTTGCATTCTACAGAAGCTGCGGGCCCGCAACCGCAGCGGACGCGGGCTATTTTATTTTGACTGTTTAGAAAATAACTACCCACAATTTTAAAAAATTGTTTTCAAACAGTTGAATTTATAAAAAAAATTGCGTTCTTAGTTGTCAATCTACGAGTATTTGCATTACTGAGTTTATTGATTACTACCTACTCATATTTGTGTGCGGATTTATTTGTGTAGATCCAACCATGCAACATTTATCAATGTTGAAAAAGGCAGAAATTGTTGTTTTGCATGAGCAAAACATATTCGGTGAGTAACAGTTAGATATTACGTTACTTCAACTTACTAACTCATCTCACCTTTCAATGTTTACCTAGGAATAAATTAATGTAACTTATCTGCAATACCTACCATAGTTTAATAATAATATAATATTATCATAAAATGTATTACAGTTTTTTTTTTATCATAAGATGATTATGATAGAATTAACGTGGTCTAGCCAATTTTTGTCTCAATACGGCCCGGGCCTTTGGACGGATTAAAAAAAGCCTTCGAATAACGTAAATAAAAATAGATTATTACCTATATTTACTAATGTAAGTGTGTATTTAAGACATATTATTACTTATTATTTTAACTGGTATACATATGTATTGTATATAATATAAGTAATATTAATTAGGTATATATATAAGTAAATAAAGTATATTATATATACTTCACACTAATCATCACTACATAGTATAAAACAAAGTCGCTTTCTCTGTCCCTATGTCCCTTTGTATGCTTAAATCTTTCAAACTGCGCAACGGATTTTGATGCGGTTTTTTTTAATAGATAGAGTGATTCAAGAGGAAGGTTTATATGTATAATAACATCCATTAAATAGTGGAGAAGTACTGTTATTTTTGAGGTTTCTAATGTGATGTCGTAAATAATTAAATTTTTTCCGCTTACATTGCAAACGCAGGCTGAACCCTACGAGTTTTATCAAAATACATAATGTACTAAGTATTGTACACATTGAAAAGGTCTACAGAAAAGTCCGTGATGGTATATGTCTATCTCTTATGGATAACCCACAATAACTTTTTTTTGT
Organism: Luperina nickerlii; assembly: GCA_963855955.1. Taxonomy (NCBI): domain Eukaryota; kingdom Metazoa; phylum Arthropoda; class Insecta; order Lepidoptera; family Noctuidae; genus Luperina; species Luperina nickerlii. Next base: position 24,465,645 of record OY979671.1, read on the forward strand.
CATTTACTTTTTACGACAAATAATGGCTAATTTTCGAAGCGATTTTAACCAATACAGCGTTAATCCTTAACCAATTAAATACCTTGAATACATGTTCATTTAATATAGATCTATATGGCCCTTTACACCGTATGATTTAAGTGAATATTTTCGAAGATATTACAGATTTAAAAATTGCGGGACGTAGCGTTTGCGGCGGTACCGGCCGGCCGCCCGGTGCGGCAAGAGCGTGCCTATAAATAGCGCGTCTGAGGCCGCGGTTTTCCCTATAGCACTTTGAATTTAGCAGCGATCAGACGCGTTTATTATAAAAACGGTTTACCCTACCAATTTAAACGTTTAAAGTTTCCGGTAAAGACATCTTTTGCAATGACCATTAATAAATCGCAGGGTCAAACCTTCAACGTTGCAGGCTTAGATTTGAGCGTTGACTGTTTTTCACATGGACAATTACTGTATGTCGCTCTTTCAAGAGTGACCTCCAGAGAAAACATGTTTGTATTGTCTAATGACAAGAAAGCTGTGAACGTTGTTTATAAAGACATTCTGTAATAATTATGTTGTAAAAATAAAATAAATAATTAAAAATGTAAAAAGTAAATAAGTAAAAATGTAGTGTATGAATTTAGATATTCCAAAGATAGCAGGAAATCTTTATGGTATAGGGAAAGGGGGATTGTTTTACTCCAAATTTAACGCGTGCGGGCCACGGGCAGTAGTGAATAAATTAAAACTACTGAATCGATTTTAATCACATAGGCTATATATTTTATACCCGTGCGAAGCCGGAGCGGGCCGCTATGTTTTTATATACAACGTTCACAGTTTTTCTGTAGTGTATTTAGTATCAGCATTGCACCCGTGCGAAGCCGGGGCGGGTCGCTAGTAATATTATATAGGCGAAAATGTGTGAGTGTGTGTGTGTTTGTGTGTTTGTTACTTCTTCACGCTTAAACGGCTGGACCAATTTTGATAAAATTTCTTATGGAGGTAGCTGACACCCTGAATTAACATACAGGGCACTTTTTATCCCGATATTCCCACGGGATCGACATTTACGCGGGTGAAACCGCGGGCGCAGCTAGTTGTACTTGTATACATATAACTTATATACATATAACAAATATAGTCTACTTATATATTTATTTAATAATAGCTATAGCCCGAGAGCCGGCTGTATAAAAGTCCTATGGATCAGATACATGAATCATTTTTGGGGTATGAACAATAAAACCATAGGTCTAGAGGTCGACACCCCTGAAGTTGCTTGATTTTGCCCGCATGCAAAATTATGACGTCACTTCCGGTTTTTATTTTAGGTGTAATTGTAATTTATTAAATACATCAAGAAAATTTATGTCAAACGAAAGTTTTTAATGAGTAGAATAGAAATGTCAAGGGTCGACAAGCTCTATTTATTCGCTACCCTGAGTCGACCTCCGTTAAAAAATATTTTTTTTAAATTTATATTAAGCCATCGAATACATGGATTTGCTTACGATTTTCTGAAACTGGAACCTCTTAAATGACTGAAAAAAATTGGTCGACACCTTTTATTTGCCCGGATCTGACTGTCGACTTAGTTTGAAGAATTAAAGAGCCTATGCTTATACATTTCATTTCTATGTATGTTTAATTATTTAATTATCTATATATCTTTTCCAAATACATTAATAACTTTTTTTTTCATTAATTGTAACATAACTACAATTTACTTGAAATACTTACTGTATTTTTCTATTTCTTATTAACATTTAAGTCCTTAATAATGTAAAATATCAAGAAATGTTTGCTTTACTTAATAATCTTGGTAAGGTCGAAGATAAGGAGATGAAGGAAACAATTCAAAAGTATACATGCGAAATGTATGGTATAAAAATTGCACGGATGTTAATTTATCACGATCAATCATTTTTCAAAATAATTTTTCTGCTGTTTCTACTCAAGAGGCGTTTTTGCATGAAGTAAGGAATTATGATTCCAGCCTAATGCCACCTTGCTGGGAATCGTTAAAACAAAAAATTCTTAGAACAATTTATGTTAATGCGATGTGGCAAAATTCTTTGTATAAACAATGTATTGTAATGAATTACGAAGATTGTGGTTGGATATGTGATCATGATAATATTACCATAACGCCGAATATGTTTAATGGTAGCCCTACACCACTTCAAATAGAAGAAATCATTTTAACTGATAGTAGCAATGAATTCTGTAATAACGATAATACTGACGACTTCAATAATGATGGAAATAGCATTGCAGACAACAATGACGATAATGTTAATATTCCGAATTATAGCGATGATGTAAATAATGATGTAGATTTTAATGACGATAGTTATATGCAAAATTAATAGTTAATCATTGTATATTGTTACGAGCTTGGGGTTCGTGACAATAAAAACTGCCGATTTAATAACAAAAAAATGAAACTTTACTCACCAACACTAATTACCACTCAAACACACTAATTAAGAAACACAATTGCGCTATTGATCACTCTTAAGTCGCACTTAAATATCGCTTCGATGTATTCGCTAGTATCGCTTATTCAAAACTATGTGTCTCGCGGCTCGCGCCCGCCTTATATACCTAGTTCCACAGAGCTACTCTATAAACATCTAGTATGTTCGAGTACATAGCGGTCCCGACTGACTCGACGTCGATAGTTCTCGGAATTACTAGTACTTAGAAAAAGGTCAAGTAGGGTCAAGGTCCTAGTACCAAGGTATTAGTTCCGCTACCCGATACTAGATGGCGCTAGTGGTAACTAATGTCGCCATGTATCAAGCATTATTTGTGGCGCGCAACAATATCATTTTTGTATGTAATAAAACTCATTCATGTGTTAACTCCACTATCTAAGACTTTAATTTCTTTCGTTCTATCTCACAGGAATTAATGAATAACACCAAAACTCACAATATATGTGGTAAAGAATGGAGAAATGTACAGTAAGTATTTCAAGAAAATTGTAGTTATGTTACAATTAATGAAAATAAAAGTTATTAATGTATTTGGAAAAGATATGTAGATAATTAAATAATTAAACATAAATAGGAATGAAATGTATAACCATAGGCTCTTTAATTCTTCAAACTAAGTCGACAGTCAGATCCGGGCAAATAAAAGGTGTCGACCAATTTTTTTCAGTCATTTAAGAGGTTCTAGTTTCAGAAAATCGTAAGCAAATCCATGTATTCGATGGCTTAAGATAAATTAAAAAAAATAATTTTTAACGGAGGTCGACTCAGGGTAGCGAATAAATAGAGCTTGTCGACCCTTGACATTTCTATTCTACTCATTAAAAACTTTCGTTTGACATAAATTTTCTTGATGTATTTCATAAATTACAATTACACCTAAAATAAAAACCGGAAGTGACGTCATAATTTTGCATGCGGGCAAAATCAAGCAACTTCAGGGGTGTCGACCTCTAGACCTATGGTTTTATTGTTCATATCCCAAAAATGATTCATGTATCTGATCCATAGGACTTTTATACAGCCGGCTCTCCGACTACTATTACTATAAGTATATTAAATACTGTTTTGTTTGTATCCACAGAGGAGAACCGTGCAGTTATGGGTCCGCCGATATGCGGATTCTGGAGACGTAGAACATCTCATCATCGACGTGGGTCAAAACCAAAGGCACACATCGTAGCAAGGCACAAGGCTGATCCCTTCTTGTCCACCCGCGTAACAGCAACAGCACACAATGTGTGCTTACAAAATGCTTGTGCTTGTGAGAAATCATCTTCATGCAGCTGGTTTACGTTGTAGTAAGCCAGCGCGGAAGATTGTACTGTCCACTGCGCACCGACAAAACCGACTACAGTTTCCTAGGTCATACGTCAATTTTGATTGGGAGAACAATGTGGTGATTTTTAGCGACGAAAAATCGTTTAAGTCGGATAAGGATGGGCGTAAAATATTGTGGAGGAAAGGTATAAGGAATGTAACCTTCTGCCTTGTAGCACTAGTGGCCGAATTATTGTGGGGTATTGGGGCTGGATGTCTTCGATGGGTCCCGGTAAGCTGGTAGAAATAGCGGATCGCAATAACAGTCATGATTACCTGGACATTTTGAAAAATGTCATGCTGCCTACTGTGCGGGTTGCCTGTCCGCACGAGCACATCTACTTCGTGCAAGACAATAGTGCAGTGCATCGTGCACATATCGTGCAAAACTGGCTCGGGAACCAAGTAAACATGACTGTTATCGATTGGCCTGCTAAGAGTCCAGATTTAAACCCCATAGAAAATCTGTGGGGTCTGGTGCTAAACTGGGACTCATCACAAGTAAGATCTAAATCAAATTTAGATGACCTTGTTACTTCTACCTGGGAGTCGTTACGTGGAAGTAATATATGCGCGAATATGGTTAACAGCATGAGCAGAAGGTTACAAGAAGTAATAGAAAACGAAGGTTTGCCGACTCATTATTAGTCGAATTTATTTTAATTAGTAGACGAATATGAACCTTATTTTTACGCAAATAATGTTCATATTTGTTAAGTGAATGTGAACCAATACAAACCCTAATAATGGTTAGGTATTATATATGTTGGCGTAATCCTCTTTTTTAAACATCAATTCGTATTTTTGTCTATTGAAGTCTGGTGAAGTGATGTTATTGTTATGCACTTAGAAGTTGTCATAATTTCTTACTATCTAACATGTTAATTCACTTCACCTCTAATATTACTTCGATTCAATTTATATACCTACCTACCTACTTTGACAAAATATTTACGTCCACAAAAAACTTTGTCTTTGTCAAAAAATCTGGTAAACAACAATGTTTTACTCATTCGAACGTCTAGTATGAATAGCTATAGAATAATTATGTGAAATCATTGTATCGGCCACACAAGTTTTTTTTTGCTAACATACAGCCCACTCCGAATTGAACCTTAAAACAACCATTGTAAGGAAGGAACATATTGGAAGAAACGAGTGGGATCATTTGCTAGTAAGTGTTAAGCTCGCTCATTCCAAGCAATACCAAATAATAATATGTTTACTTACATAATAAAAAATCAAATTAATTTAAGTACTTAATGCTAAAAAAAAAAAAAAAACTGTCAAAACTGTCAAACTAACTAGACATATTTCTTCCGGTTTTAATTTTTAATTTAATAAATAACAGCCTATCAATGCGACAAAGCAGTAAATTTACAAATATCAAGAGTTTACTATAACAAGATCAAATAAAAAATAATAATCCTCATGAACTGGTGAAATTCATATCTCAAAAATCATGAATTGGTGCCATTGGTCATGAAATATTTCTGCAAGTGAAAATCTTAAAGTGTGCATGTGCAATCTTTTTTGAAATGGGATGAGTTGCCCTCTAACCCATCTATCCAGCGTTTGGAGGGGTACTGTGCGGCTTTTCTTTCCCAAAGAACATACAACGCGACGCCCGTCTCCCGGCAACGGTTGCCGGGACTGCTCAAAATGCCAGCTTGGTCTGCGCGGCGGCGCCCCAGGCCTGCAGCGCGACTGCGCGCACCCTACTGTCAGTGCTGTGACATTTTTTAATGTGTAGTTTAATAGTGTTTTCTTTGAGTGTTTTTTTTATTTTATTAAATTTATTTTAGGTCTTATTCGTGTGCCACCTTTAATTATTGTATGTTCTGCGCCAGCTGTAGCGACGCCGGAATAAGTAGTGCCAGTCAACCTGTCACATCTCTGGATGTACAACTGGTAAGATGCCCTCACTGCTCCCAGGCTCGTTTTTTTAAAGGCGAACGGGGGCTTAAAATACACTATGGCAAGGTTCACAAGCCTCATAGTGTACCTTTGGGCCCCCCAGCCACATCCCCGACATCAACACCTCTCGAACAAAGTTTGTGGCAAACATTATCAAAATTCAAAAACTCCACTCCAGTTTTAAAAAGAGTTCCCCGGGGCGCGAGACATTCTGTTGCGCTGAGTTTAGCGCGTTGTGTCCGTCTCGCGACCCAGGAGAACTCGCAGCGTGCCTGGGAGCAGTTACTCACCTTCCCGTATAGGATTCTGCATGTCCAAAAAAATTTGGCTACTCAAAAATCTTTAACAAACCAAATTAAAGATAACTGCAACAATTCGGTCCGTATTTTAGATTCAAAATTACCTTTTTTCAATAAACAGAAAGACATTTGTGTTCATGTGGAATCCAAGCTGAGTGACGGTGACATTAGGGGGGCAGCCAGAATACTGTTCAGCAGTGATGTGGTGGCGCCTTATTCTCCAGATACTCTTTCAGCTCTGGAGAGTAAACATCCATCGCCTGCGGATGTTCTCACCTTCCCCGACCCGCCCGTCCACCCCGATTCAAGCAGTCAGGCTCCACCTTTTTTTAATAAAATTACAGCCCCGCAGTTATTTGCAGCCGTGAGCTCCTTCCGGAGTGGTTCTGCCGGCGGCCTCGACGGCCTGACTCCACAGCATTTGAAAGATTTGTTGAGTTCAGGCGCCGGGGAAGCGGGTGAGTCGCTTTTGAAGGAGCTTGCGGTTCTAATCAACTTAATGCTCTCCGGCGGCGTGAACGATGCCGTCGTCGATGTCTTGTATGGGGCTAACCTGTGTGCTCTGCGCAAGAAAGACGGCGGCATTCGCCCAATTGCCGTCGGTTGCACCTACAGGCGTATGGCTGCCAAAATATGTTGCAAGCTGTACAGTGAGACGCTTGCAACTAAGTTTCAGCCCCTTCAACTTGGTTTTGGTTCCAGTGGGGGCTGTGAGGCAGCCGTACATGCCTTATCATCTTTTCTACAATCAAACAAAGGTGAGGTCATCCTCAAGGTTGACGTCAAAAATGCCTTCAACTCCGTGAATAGGGACACCTTGTTGGCTGAAGTCAAAAAAGTACTACCCGAAATTTATGGTTTTTTGTGGCAATGTTATAGACACCCTTCAAAATTACTTTACAAGGAAAACGTTTTGGAATCTGCAGTTGGTTGCCAACAAGGTGACCCTCTCGGGCCTGTCATTTTCAGTTTGGCTATTCATCCCATAATTCAACAACTAAATTCAAAATTTAATGTGTGGTATTTAGATGATGGAACGCTAGGAGGTGATATTGACACTGTTTTGGCTGACCTACAACTTCTCAAAAGTCAATTTAAATCTATTGGCCTGGACCTTAACCCCTCAAAATGCGAAATTTACCTCTCTGACATTACCGACAGACAATCGACTATAAATAAATTTAATGCAATAGCCCCACAAATCAAAATTTTAGAAAAAAGTTCCCTACACCTCCTTGGTTCCCCTATTTTTGAAGAAAGTTTTTCATCTTTCATCGACGACAAAATTAAAAATTTCAATGATATTTCGGATAGACTCTCCAAAATTAATTTACATTCGGCATTCACCATTATCAGATATTGCTGTTTTGGTCCAAATTATATGTATTTTCTCCGTTGTTCTCCTCTTTGGAAGAAACCACAACTTTTGGACAAAATTGACCAAATTATTCGCATCTCTTTAACATCCATTCTTAATGTGGCCCTGGACGACCGAGCGTGGCTGCAAGCCACCCTACCAATTCGTTTTGGTGGCCTTGGCATCCGCAAAATTTCTAGTGTTAGCTTACCGGCGTTCCTGTCTTCTGTCCACAGCACTGAAAAACTAACCAGGAAAATTTTAACTCTCTCCCTGGTTAGCTCGGAAGTGCCGTGCTTGTCCGATGCAGAGGACGCCTGGAAAGTGGCTTGCCCGGACACGGATCGGCCCGAGAATCCGTTTTCCCAGAGACAGTGGGATGAGCCGCTCTGCAGGTTGGTACGGAATAAACTTATTAATACGTCTACCAATACTGCTGAGCGTGCCCGCCTGCTTGCTGTGGGTGAGTGGGAGTCGGGCCTTTGGCTTCAGGCTCTACCGTCACCTAATATAGGAACTATGTTAGGTGATACAACCTTCCGGCTCGCTACATGTTTGCGTTTGGGCGCTCCTTGTGCTGCTCCACATCGCTGTCAATGTGGTGAAGCAGTCGACTGCCTCGGACACCATGGCCTTTCTTGTAGTAAGAGTGCAGGTCGGATAGCGCGGCACGCTAGCATTAATGATCTCATCCGTCGTGCTCTTGCCACCGCCGGGGTGCCAGCTGTATTGGAACCCTCTGGCTTGGCACGCGTCGATGGCAAGAGACCAGATGGTATGACCATAATGCCATGGAAGTTGGGTAGGCCTTTGGTGTGGGACGCAACTTGCGTCGACACCCTTGCACCTTCCCATCTTCCTAGCACAGTGTGCTGCGCTGGGGCGGCTGCTGCAGGTGCTGAAAACCTCAAACGGCGCAAATACAATAATTTAATTGGCGATTATGTATTTGAACCGTTTGGGGTTGAAACTCTAGGGCCATGGGGCCCGAGTGCCCACCTAGTATTTCGGGAAATCGCCAAACGGTTGGTCGACTCTTCACGTGACCAGAGGGCGGGCCTATTTTTTGGCCAAAGAATCAGCATTGCTATCCAACGTGGCAATGCTGCCAGCCTTCTGGGCACTTTTCCTGTTGACAGCGATGTGGACGAATTTTTCGACGCCCTGTAACCCTTTTTGATACTTGTAAATATTTTTATTTCTATTATAGAGTTAGTGTGTAAATAATATTCAAATAAATATATTTTTTCTCTTAATTTAATGCTTTTATTTAATTTACCTTTCTACTTTTTTGCTTGAGTGATTTTATTGGCCACAAAATTAATTTAATAAAAAACAAAAAGTAAAAAACAGCAAAACAAAAACCCTCAGCTGGGATCGAACTCACGTCAACGAGCTTACATCAGTAGCTATCTCAGGCGCTTACACCAACTAGCTAAGGGAACTATGTTATATTAATCTAAAATGTTGGGTCAAATTCCTTCACTGTGAACCCGTTTATTTTATCTCTAACCGTGAATGTATCATACGTATACGCACACGATAATTATGACAGTTACCGATGTTTGCCTGATGTAAACTAATTAAAATAGCTTTGCCGATTGTACATTCGGCTCGGTTGAAGGTCGGCGGATCAGCAGCCAACGATAAGGGGAGCTTTGCGACTAAGTACCTACTGGAATATGTGGCGCAGCGCCTCTGTGACAAACAAGTCGCGAGCCTTCCAGGCCGACGCTGAATAATGGCCCGCCTCGATTGTGAGCAGACGAGGGCGGCCCCTTCCCCGCCCCGAGCTTCCCGGATTATTTATTTACCGACACGTTTTTGCCGTCTACAGATCTTGCGACGATAGATTTACCGCAACGTTATATTTGCATCATGCGGAACGATTTGTGTACAAAAAAAAAACCCTCAGTGTGAGGTCCTGTCCTGTTCATGGATGCACCGGACTATCTTGTAGCAGAATTAAGTACATAGTTGAGGAGCTACGAATGCACCATTCCTTCCACTAACAAGCGATGTTTACCCTCCTCGGGTATCGCTGCGGTATTATCAATTTGACTTTCAAAAGTAAGAAGTGCCTACCTATAAATGATTTGACTTTAACTGAACTAGAACGTTCGATATACTTCAGCTGTGGAAGTCGGTCACACCGCTATAATCGCCCCACGTTCTCGTTGCTACTTGCTACTAACACAATCGCTCCAAATGTGTTTTGGCATATTCACAGAGATCATATAGACAAGCGCCGTCACGCGTCTATAACAAGTTTATTGATGCAGCCGTCACGAGCTGCCAGTACTATGTACTACCCCCAGGCTGCGCGCTGACAGTGCTGAGCGGCTGATCTAATTGCGGTCCGGAGGTTGCGGTGAGATCATCACACTGACAGAGCAAGGTCGCGATCGCTGTCATACTGAGCAGACCATTGAGAAAATGATTAATCAGTTACCTTATTATTAATTGTTAATGTCCAATTCCTAAACATAAAATACATATTATGTTATCATAATAAAAATCTGCCTTATAAAGTCCAAGATTAATTCAAATTGGATCTTATTATGTTATATCCGTAGATGGAGGCTCAGATGGAGGAGCTACGGGTATTTGAATAGTAACGGTAGACAGGGATGCAGTACTCACAGGAAGTGCAGGTGGTGCAGATCGCGCAGCGCGTGCGCGGGCAGCCGTCGCAGCGCGCAGCGGTCCAGCCATAGCCGCGCCAGCGCCGCGCCACCCAGCGCGCCGCCCGACACCGACTCCAGCCGGTTCATCGACAGGTTCCTGCGCACACAACCAACGCGTTCACTCTTCATGCACTACGTGAGTACGTGGACACTGTGGACAGCGGCCTGTTCCGACTGCTCCGACAGATGCCGTCCGAAGCGCGCATCATATGAAATCAAAATATTTTATTTCACATAAACCTACATGGGCACTTATGAAACGTCAGTAGCTAGGTGCACGGTTCCAATTGGTCGTCTCCTATGGACAAGAGCCGGCAAGAAACTCTACGGTAACTCTTATAAAAATAATTGCCTTTTACAATGTTTTTAAATGACATAGTGTTAATGGGTATGGGAGGCCAGTTTAGGTCTTTCAACAAGTACCAGGTGCTTAATGGTTATGCTCTACAAATCTACATCTACAGTATACAAGGCCTACAACGTTACAAAATATAAAAGAATCTATTAAAAAGATAAATACCTAATAAAATATTCAAACGACATGATATGATATAGAATTCTGTGCATGTTTGTTTGATTTGAGTCATGTCTAAGTACTATTAGTTATTCTGTAGTCATGTGCAGGTTTGAGCGGTATGTACAATTGTATAGCTATTTATGCGTCAAACGATGGATGTAGAGGGTGAATCTCTGGAAGGTAGTCACTTATAATCTGTCTGAGTACAATTTTACTACGGATAATCATTTAAACTAGTTTGTAAGACAACAGAAGGTACCATCTTCTTTGCTTTGGCCATTTCACTTTGGGACAGAGCGCTGCGGCAGTCTTCTAAAAGGGTGGTCACTCTCGTTGGTGCATCCTTGCTGAGGGTCCCAGTCGATAGATATTGGCATCGACGCAACCAATCCACTTCCTCGCAAGTACCAACTAGTGTGCCTTTTTCTATAATGTGTTCCTGATCACAAAGGTTCAGCACACGTACCCCTCAGATGTCGGTGGCTCTGACCAAAGTTCGTGCCACTTTCCATGGAAGGTCATTGTCTACCCTTTCCACGAGTACACAACGAGGAGTTTGACCAGGATTCCGAGGAAGACTAACCGGCACAATCGTTTCCGATCTCGGTGGAAGAACAATCTTCTTAAGGCTGTACACATTTCCTGGTAACGCCCCTTCCACGAAAAGTTCCTCTTATCCACATTTCAAAACACCTTGCTTGACGTCAATCTCGCAACAATTCTTCCTCATAAAGTCAAGGCCCAGGATGCAATCGTCCATTATATCAGCCACGATGACATTATGCAGGTAGATTCTGTTGCCTAGCTTCAACTCTATCTTCTTCTCTCCATGGACGGGTATGCGCTGACCGGTGGCTGTAACCAAATTAATGTGTTTTCGGTTGTGTGCGGAGTCTCCAAGGAACCGACTTATAAGTTGAGAACTGACGACCGTACGAGAGGCTCCTGTATCTATGGTCAGCTTACAAGGTGCTCCGTTGACTTCGCCCTTGAAGATTAGGCTGTTCCCGTCATGGGTTTGTGTGATCGAAATCCTTGGGGCTCTTTGAACATCAGCCAGCACCCGCCCCGCAGTCCTGGCTATTACTCGTTTCCCTGCTGCTGGTGTTGGGCGGTGCTGTTAGCCGCACTGCCCTCTGGAGATCGACCGTCTTTTCTTTCTGCAGTTCGCTTAGGGCAACTGGATCGAAGGTGACCCCTTTCCCCACAGCCGTAGCACCTAGGGCTGTATCCTTTACTGCGCTCGCGAACTGTAGCCGCTGCAACCTCTCTGACGCAATGGGAACAATGATCTTGCCGCACAGCTTCCACCTCCAGTGCATGGGCCAAGGCGTCCTTCAGCGTCCCGTGGTGACCGAGCCTCACAGCAACTCTAACTTCGAGGTCGCGGATGCCGTCGATGAATGCCTGCACCAGGTTCCCATCAATAAGCGCAGGTACGGACTGGTAAGCTTTGCGAACCAGCTTCTCCAGTTCAAGGGCCCACACTGCTGCAGGTTTTCGTTGCTGCGTTGCACGCGATCCTTGAGCTGCGCACGAAACACGTGTTCCAGGTGAGCGGCACCATACCGAGCCTCCAATGCCTCAAGGAGCTGCTCGTAAGTCACTTCCTTACCGAGAGCTTCCAGAACAGTTAAGGCCTGGTCGCGCAGGCCCAGGGTGAGGGCAGTCATGGCCTGACTTTATTCCACCCGTTCGCCTTCATGGCAGCCTCGAACTGGATTTTGTAGGCCGACCAGGAAGAAGTTCCGTCGAACGGTGGCACTTTGAATCCACTAGCGAAGGTGTTGTAGCTACGGGAGCTGCGATTCCATCACCCAGTTTCAGGTAATCCAGCGTTTTCTTTACGTCAGCCATCACGGTTTGCTTCACGTCAGCCATCACGTTGTCTACCTGGTTTTTCACTTGGTCGATTCGGATTTCAGCTTCCGACAGGCGGTTGTCATGCTGAGCAACCTTATCCTTCACCTCCTTCATGTCTTTCCCGAAGGTAGCGTGAAGGTCCTTTATAATGAGCACCTGCTCTTCCTGGCGGCGCGCCTGCTCCTCCTGTTGGCGGGCCTGTTCCTCCTTGTCCCGCTGGAGCTGTTCCTCCAACCGACGAGCCTGTTCCTCCTGTCGGCGGGCCTGATCCTCCTGTCGGCGGGCCTGTTCCTCCTGTCGGCGGGCCTGTTCCTCCTGTCGGCGGGCCTCTCCTTGTCCCGCTGGAGCTGTACTTCCAATCGACGAGCCTGTTCCTCCTGTCGGCGAGCCTGCTCCTGCAGCATCATCATCAGAGCAGCAAAATCTGGTGCTGATGATGCTGGAGCAGCTGTGGACGGGCCGGCCTCCGTGGTCGGTAGCTGGCCTTCCGACCCCTGTGGCATTGCTCCACCAAATCGCCTCTGGTCCGTCTCTTGCTGGCGTTGACTCCGGGTACGGATACCCTCCATGTCGTCTTTGGTTATTAAATCGGCAGTTTTTATTGTCACGAACCCCAAGCTCGTAACAATTGGTGTCAGAAGTGGGATAAATCGTACTCACTTGCAAGAGTACGATTTATCCCACTTCTGACACCAATTGTTACGAGCTTGGGGTTCGTGACAATAAAAACTGCCGATTTAATAACCAAAAAAATGACACTTTACTCACCAATATTACAATCAACTGGGTATATTGTCCAAAGTTCACAGTTCCCAACACAAAGCAATACAGAAGGCACAATGGGGGTAGGCGTTAGCACAAAGCACAATAGCACAGTAGCACAGACCAAGAGTTCGTAGAAGTTGAAATAGGATGATAGAAAGAGTTCAGAATGAGAAATGAAGATGATAACATAAAATATAAGCAAGCGTAAGAGATCGCGGCGGCAAAATCGGCGAGCAAAGAAGCGTGCGCTCCGCGTCGCGTAGGTGTTACCACTACTTACTCGCGTGCGCCTGCGGCGCGCAGCCGGCGCATGGAATATTCCAGGCCCGGCGCGCACCGCCCCGCGCGGCCGGTGAATCCCGTTATCTTTACGTACGCTAGTGATGTCCAGCGTGTCGATGAACGCGTAGCCATCGACTATCGATATCGAAATCGACCAACCAACAAATATCATTTCGATACTTGTTATGTAAATAAGTATGTGTGTAAATGTTTTAGTGTAAGTTATAAATAAATATCTTGTAGACATAAATACCTATTAAATACATGTAATACATATGAAAGTAGCCTACACCACCCCCCTCCAGAGACCGTCAAGGGCGATAAAAATCTGTAAACTTTACGCGACGGCCAGAACGTGTAACATAACCTGGTAATTCACCTGGTGGAGGTTCATTGTCTTGGACAGAGAATATGAATGCGGGCTTAAGTCGGTCGATCGAAACTGTCATTTCTTTATTTTTGACAAGAATTTTAAATACCTTATCTCCCCTAGAAAAGACCTTATGGGGCCCAGAGTAGGCAGGCTGGAGAGAACCCCGCAGTGCGTCCTCGCGGAGATAAACGTGATCGCAAGTGTCGAGCTCCTTATAAATAAAAACTTTAGTCCTGCAATGGCGGGAAGCGGGTACGGGTCTTAACTTCTCGGCAAAATTTTTGAGTCTTGCGGTAAATTCGGAAATATCCGTAGTACCGCTGGAAATGGGCTCGAAGAACTCTCCGGGCAACCTGAGTGACTCGCCATACACCAGTTCAGCTGAAGAGGCTTGAAGGTCCTCTCTGAAGGCAGATCTCACGCCCAGCAAGACCCACGGCAACGACTCGGTCCACCTGTCATTAGCATGGCAAATGATTGCGGCTTTTAGTTGGCGGTGGAACCGCTCAACTAAGCCGTTACATGCCGGATGATAAGCGGTTGTCCGCTTGTGTTGGAATCCGGCTATTTTTGATAGATATTGGAACAGGGCCGACTCAAATTGCCGGCCGCGGTCCGTTATTATATCCGTCGGACAGCCAAACCGAGAAATCCATGTGGATAGAAGGGCTTTCGCGACCGTTTCTGCCGTGATGTCAGGTATCGGTATTGCTTCTGGCCAGCGGGTAAATCTATCCACAGCTGTTAGACAATACCGATAGCCTTGAGAATGCGGAAGTGGGCCTACTAGGTCGATATGGATCTGAGTGAAGCGCGCACGCGGTAAAGTATAAGTGCCAAGAGGGGAAGTCACGTGACGGTTGACTTTAGACCTCTGGCATGGTACACATGCGCGCGTCCAGTCCCTACAATCTTTACGCACACCTGGCCAAACGAATCGCTCGGCAACCAATCTGGCCGACGCGTTTGCGCCAGGGTGACTTAGGGAATGCAGGCTTTCAAAGACCTGCCTCCGTAAACCCTTGGGAACATAAGGCCTGGAAGTTGACGTACTGACGTCGCAGTACAATGGAGTTCGGCTTCCAGGGACATGAAGTTCCTGCAACTTCAAAGAAGAACCTTCGGCAAGAATCTTCTGCAGTTCAGGGTCGGAAGACTGACCTTGGGCCATATTTTCTAGGTTCACTGGGTCTCCCAGTTCCTCAATGCATGACAAGGTGTCAGCAACCACATTATCCTTACCAGATATGTGTTGAATGTCTGTGGTGAACTGGGAAATGAAGTCAAGGTATCTATACTGCCTGGGCGAACAGTTTTTCTTCCGTTCATGGAAGGCAAAACTGATCGGCTTATGGTCAGTATAGATTATAAAATGCCTTGCTTCCAGCATATGCCGAAAATATTTTATGGCCTCATAAATGGCCAGCAGCTCCCGGTCATATGGCGAGTACTTACTGTGGGAAGTACTTAATTTCCTGGAGAAAAACGCCAACGGTTGCCAAGCATCATCCTTAAATTGCTGTAGTACTGCTCCGAGAGCTTTATCTGAAGCATCAGTAACCACTGCAAGGTTCGCGGAACAGTCAGGATGGGCTAACAAAGCGGCATTAGAGAGACTATCCTTGCATGCCTCGAACGCTGCTAGAGTCTCTCCTGTAAGGGTAATCGGCTGCGTTCCTTTAACAGATCCTGTTAGCAGGGCATGCAATGGGGCCTGGATCTCAGCTGCTTGGGGCAGGAATCTCCTATAGAAATTAAGCATTCCCAGAAAACCTCTTAGTTGCCGGACGTTCGTAGGAGGAGGAAAGTCCTTAACCGCCTGCACCTTGGACTCAAGTGGCCTAGTACCGCTTTCAGAAATGCAGTAGCCTAAAAAGGTTACCTCACTGACACCGAAAACGCATTTCGAGGTGTTCACCAACATGCCATACTCTTTGAGCCGTTTAAAAATCTCACGCAGGTGATGTTCATGCTCTGCTTCGCTCCTTGAAAAAACTAAATAGTCATCTAAATAACAGTAAACGAAATCTAGGCCTCTCGTCATCTCGTCCACGAACCGCTGAAATGTCTGGCCCGCATTCCTAAGACCGAAAGTCATAAACGGAAATTCAAATAAGCCAAATGGTGTTGTTATGGCGGTCTTAGGAATGGCCTCTGGGCTGACAGGTACCTGATTATAGGCTTTTTCAAGGTCCAGAGTACTAAAGACCTTACACCCAGCTATACTATGGGCAAAGTCGTGAATATGTCTAATAGGATACCTGTCAGGCACGGTGCGGGCGTTCAGCTTACGGTAGTCACCACAAGGACGCCAGCCGTTGTTTTTCTTCGGCGCCAGATGCAAGGGTGACGACCATGGGCTCTCGGAGGGTCTAGCTGTGCCATTGGCCAGCATTGACTCGAATTCCTGTTGCGCAATCTTGAGCTTATCGGGGGCTAGACGACGAGGGGTGGAGCTTACTGGGTGGCCTGGTGTCGTGCGTATGTGGTGTAAAGTGTTGTGTGGTGTTGTATGATATTTGCCAGATGGTCGCGTGATTTCGGGGAACTCGGCAAGTATTTTATGATAACGGGTGTCACCGGTCACGACCTTAACTGAAAAAACATCATTACAATTTGCTAATGAAGCTACAGCTGTTACAGTAGTTGGTGTATCTATTAGGCGCTTACGGCGACAATCTACGGCAAGGCAGAAATAATTTAAAAAATCTACACCTATGATAGGCTTCGTTACATCCGCCACGGTGAAACGCCATTTAAAAGTTCTACACAACCCAAAATCTAAATTTAAATTTATACAGCCATATGTGGCGATATTAGTACCGTTAGCAGCACACAAACTATACTTAGTCTTCGCACGACGATCACGAAGCGTTGACCGTGGGAAAACGCAGAGATCGCTCCCTGTGTCGACCAGGAACTGCGTCTTCGATGATCGGTCAGTGACGTAGAGGCGACCAGAAGCTGATGAAGGGCAATCGTCAGCCGCCATTAGCGACTGCCCTGGGGGCTTTCCGCCTTGTAGTCACATGGCCGGATACACTTGGTAGCCTTGTCTCCAAACTTCCCGTGGTACCAGCAAAGCGGGTGCTTGCGGTAATTGGATTGCGAGCGCTGCCTCGAAGAATTTCGAGTGTTTCTCGAAACGCGGCAACGTGACCTGCTGTTCCGCCCAGATATCATCCTCTGGAACTGCTTGCGTAGCTCGGCGACTTCCTTAGCCAGATCAGCGTTGGCTGAGTTGGGCGCAGGGGCTGCAGCGTTAACTGCGGCAATCGCCGGGGTTGCCGGAACGATGTCGTGCACCCGATATGCTAGATCAGCCAGGTCCTCCAATGACCTGGAACTAAGTTGGCCTGCTAGTACCGTCTGGATGGAGACGGGAAGTCGGCCTGTCCATAAGGTCTTCAGGAAGTCATCTGGAACCTCGGAGTTGGCGAGTCCTTGAAGATGGCGGAGGAACTGGGATGGCCTTCGATCCCCAAGCTCCTCATGCATTAGCAACTGCTGTATCTTCTTCTCGTTTGAAGTACTGAGCCTCCTGATCAGTTCCGTCTTCAGCTTCTCATACTTATTTGTGGCCGGTGGCTTAATGATCAAATCTTTGACCTCCTTGGCGTGCCGGTTCTCTATTTGTCCGATGACGTAATTAAATTTGGTCGTATCGCTTGTAATTCCGGCTAAGGCAAACTGGCCTTCAATTTGAGCAAACCAAATTTCAGGTTCTTCGGGCCAGAAGCCTGGAATACGGGCGCTCACCTTGAGTACTCCGTTTTCTATCGACATGCCGGGCTCAACACTAGCGCCGGGCAACGTGGCCTTTCCTTGTGCATCTTTAAACAAATCCCCTTCCATGTCCTTAGCGGGGTCACCAGTATGGTTGGGTGTGTATGGTGTAATAAATCAAACGTCCAGACTTACAATCAACTGGGTATATTGTCCAAAGTTCACAGTTCCCAACACAAAGCAATACAGAAGGCACAATGGGGGTAGGCGTTAGCACAAAGCACAATAGCACAGTAGCACAGACCAAGAGTTCGTAGAAGTAGAAATAGGATGATAGAAAGAGTTCAGAATGAGAAATGAAGATGATAACATAAAATATAAGCAAGCGTAAGAGATCGCGGCGGCAAAATCGGCGAGCAAAGAAGCGTGCGCTCCGCGTCGCGTAGGTGTTACCACTACTTACTCGCGTGCGCCTGCGGCGCGCAGCCGGCGCATGGAATATTCCAGGCCCGGCGCGCACCGCCCCGCGCGGCCGGTGAATCCCGTTATCTTTACGTACGTTAGTGATGTCCAGCGTGTCGATGAACGCGTAGCCATCGACTATCGATAACACAATTTCACTTACTGATCACTGTTAGGTCGCACTTGAAGATCGCTTTCGATGTTCTCGCTCGTATCGCTTATTCGAAACTATTCGTCTCGCGGCTCGCGCCCGCCTTATATAGTCCCACAGAGCTATTCTATAAACATCTAGTATGTTCGAGTACATAGCGGTCCCGACTGACTCGACGTCGAAAGTTCTCGGAATTACTAGTACTTAGAAAAAGGTCAAGTAGGGTCAAGGTCCTAGTACCAAGGTACTAGTTCCGCTACCCGATACTAGATGGCGCTAGTGGTAACTAATGTCACCATGTATCAAGCATTATTTGTGGCGCGCAACAATAATTTACAATGGCTTTATCTAAATATTCGCAGCAACAAAAAACATTATCAATACATGCAGCAGTAGCCGTAGTTATTCGCGTTGGTTCCAAAAACACATTTGCCAGATTGAATGATTTAAAGAGGCTTAACAATCTACTGCTATTCGAATTATTTTCCAAATTATTTCCAATACAATTTAAGTCAATTAAATATTTTATAATTTTTAGTGCGTCTTAATTATATTATTAGCGACCCGACCCTGCTTCGCGCGGTTTTCACGACTTGACAAAACATTGACATTTATTTATTATTTGTAAGTTTAATATTATTGTATTGTAACCTTCCGGAACAAATTCTCTAAATAAAGGTGAAATTCGCAATAAAATTTGCCGCGTACCTAGTTTAGAAGATCAACGCGGTCACACAGACATACTCGTAAAGCTCGTTTTTTTAATAAGTATAATATAGATAATGCGTATGTACAGTCTGTATACTCACAGCTCGCGCAGGCCGGCGGCGGGCAGCAGCGCGTCGCGCGCCAGCGTGCTGATGTTGTTGTTGGACACGTCCCTGCAACAACGAGGCCCGTCAGGCTCACAGGCACCACCCGCACCACACATCCGGCTCACATTACAAGAGCTACAGCTCGCAGGGGAATCTCTCAACAACAAACAGGAGGACTTCGCGCCATACCATGGGGTTCCTTTGAATCTTAAAATCTACCTACTATCTGATCTATTTATATAAAAGTCGGGTTAGGTTATATACCTAAAAAAACAAATTCGTGTTAGTTACACCATTTATAACTCAAAAACGGCTGGACTGATTTTTATGATCTTTGTTTTGTTGGATTTGTCTCCGCCCCAACTATTAAAATATGGGAAAAATTCACGAAAAGAAAATTGAAGGTACTTAATTTATTTTCGTACATTCGTTCTTATTGGTAGGGGGAGCCCAGAGGGTTTCTGAGTAAGCCTAATTATGCAGGGCTTAAAGTTGATAGCCGAGTAGGTGCCACATGATAGCTGAGTGGGTGCGGCATGATGAGAGAACACCGACAATACATATACAGGGTGGAAAAAATCAATGGGCCCTGTAGAGAAACCACTTTAAATTATTTACTAGCATCCACTACTAACCGAAATCTTCCGAAAAACCCTTCAAAAATTTTTTTTCCCAAAGTCGGGTGCGAAGTTCACACAGCCCTGCATATAAAATCTAATAGAAAAAGTGAATGAATGGAAATATAAAAACATAGGTAAATAGATATAAAATAATTCTAACTTAGTGGCAAGGAAAATTAATAAAGCGCTCTTCCGCTCTCTACTTCCTTAAAAAATGTGCCTGACAGGGTCCATAATTGTTTCTAGTATTTTTTTATTTACCACCTGTAATTACATTATGGATAGCAATAAACGATTTGAGATTTAAAAAAATATATGATGTATGTACATTACCATGCAAACTTCCACCGAAAATTGGTTTGAATGAGATCTAGTAAGCAGTTTTTTTTTTTAACACGTCATATATCGTAAACCGCAATTTACCTTTCATTCAATCAACTCAAATATTTAAAAAAAAAACTATTATGTTACTTGCTGCTACGGAACCCTTCATGGGCGTGTCCAACTCGCACTGGGCCGCTTTTTTATAATAGGGTGAAAATATGAAGGAAAAAAAAAGGAACTAAATTTAAGTGGGTAAACATTTTGACACCTGTTCTTTAAGGGGGTCATGAATATGATCAGTTGAAAACAATCGCCGGCAGTCATTTTATTTTTTGGCGGTTGTTAAATTAAAACATAAAAAGAAAATTGGTTGGTTATTTAATCCTACAATGTCAGTACTTAAGTAGGTAATGTACTAAATAAATGGTCGGTAAAAATGTTGAAATGGACAGATAGGTAAATAGTTGTGCAGTTCATAGATTTGGTTGGAACTGTGATCAACCACGCGCGAGCCGAATTGCACGCAGCGCAGTAACGAAGCCAACGCGCAACGGGATATTATTGTGTACCACACTAGCAGTCGCAATCATTGTCATTTTGACAGTTCAACAACATTCATTGCGTTGTTTACGTTGTGGGGCAGACACATGAAGCAATGGATTAGCAATATCCATCAAAGCGATTCAGATTGAGATTTATTGTGTTACACAATTAGGTTATTATTTTGATTGTTTCGCTTTATTTATTTTTGGTGTGGAATTGTATTAATTATTTGATTCAATTATTTTTGACAGTATCTGCTATTTGATACAGATATTGTTTTGTAGGAAGTTATAGTCGCGATGAGGATATTAAGTAATAAATAAAATATACCTACTATCGTTAAACATTATATATATATACTTATATTTTTTTGCCGTTGAAGTATTTCAATTCGCTTAAAATTTTTGTGATATATTGTGAAAGCGAGTAGGACTTCTGGTTTGCGCGTTTGCATCCCGATGTCATATGCCGTGATACCAAATCTCTGAGATGGCCTCATACTGCATGCGATCCATAGCGAATCTGGGGCAATCCCTGAGCAGGTGGTCGAGGCTTTGTACCGTGTCGTCGTGGTAGGGACAAGTGTCATTTGCAGTGATTTAAAACGGTGTAGGTACTTTTTATGAAATCGTGGCCTGTCAGGTTTTGACTTAGGTAAAAGTTTGGTTCGGTTCATATTTTCGGCATTTGTGTAGGTATGTCTGTTATTGTTGGAAATATTGATTTGGTATGTTGTCCCTGGACCAAATGGGTTTTTTTGAAGTGAAAACTTCTTTAGCATCGTTGTGATTTGAAATTTTATGAAACGAAAAAGCAACAGTAAAAAGAGACATATAAGTTTTAACGTGGGAGAAAATGAGATAGGAAGCATGTTACATACTCACATAGCACCTAAATCGCTGACAAGCGTTTACCCCATTGTCACGCGGCGCGACACGAGTGCCGACGCAGCATAACGTGGTGCAGTTCGACACCGGACATCGCGACCCACATGGAATGGTCACTTTTGACACAGCATCGGTCAACTGGCAACGATTTTAGCTAATAAGTAATTAATGTAACTCTTTATAAAATAAATTTAATTAATAAATTTTGTATTTTTTTAAATCCTCCGGCTACAGCCTTCGTAATTAGCATTATACCGTCGGCTTATTGCAAGAACCCATTAACTGCAAAAAATCACTAAATACGTTTTTATCTATAGTGGACTTCTTTTGATACATTCTACAAAAGGCAAAAACTCACTAACTTCTATCTAGTCAATTTTAGGCGTTACGGCTTTGCTATTAAATCCATAACTGCAATTTTGGATATCAGGGATTTACAAAAAATCACTAAGCTGCAAAAGTTATTTTTATTAAATAGATAATTATTATCTACAATAACAACATACACATTATACAAAACTCATTTTCACCATTTAATTAACTTTATCGAAACAAGTGTAGCATAAATAGCTTAGAATTAGGTTCCATAAAGTTCATTATTTGCATTTAATTACTTTCTTCTTCTTCTTTCTTCTGCTTCAAAGCTGAAAACGCCTCCGACCTTGCTGTTTTGCAGCAAAAGTATGATGAGCATATGTCTTTAAAAGAGCAAAGTCGAAAGCTAAAGAGTTAGATAAACTTCGGGCAAATGAAGATAACAGCTTTAACTCTATTACGATCGACTTACAAAAAGTTTTGCACTTGCCGACTAGTAACGTTTCTCTACTTTACTACCTGCGTAAATTTAAACGTATACAATGCTACCATTTATGAAGCCCGTTCTCCAAATGATGGTTTTTGTTACTTATGGTCTGAAGTAGATGGAAAAAAAGGAAGTGATGAAGTGGGAACCGCACCATATCTTTGGATCCAACGTCTACCTCCAACAGTTACCGAAATATCTATATTTTCTGATACTTGCGGAGGTCAAAATCGAAACCAGTTTCTGTTATGCTTAATGCTATACGTAGTTCAAGTTACCAATCTCGAGGTGATTGAACATAAGTATTTAGAATCGGGTCACACGCATATGGAGGTCGATAGTATGCATAGCGCTATCGAAAATCAGTTGCATCTTATGCCAATTTTTTCTATAATAGACCTCTGTAATGTTATAAGATTAGCTAGATCGAACAGAAAACTAAACAAGAAAAAATAGCAAAGAAGCCCTATGAACCTATGAGCAACTCTGATATCTTGGACCTAAAAGAGCTAAGAAACAACTTAATGGTTAATAGGTCAATTGACTCTGAAGGACAAAAGTTACAGTGGCTGAAGGATAAATGCTTCAAGTTTGAAAAAAGTGGCCTAATATTGTCCAATATAGGTATGGTTACGTTTCTGATTATAAAGAAATAGACATATCGGTAAAAGAAACATCGATTGTGTCTAATACTAAAAACCTGCGAAAGCGCAAGCACAACGATACTGAAAGCGTAATTGACTACAATAGCTATTCCCTTAAAAAAGCATAATTATACCAGGAAGCTTCCAATTACAAAATCAAATAAAAAAGATTTAATAAAAATGTGCAACGGAAGAATTATACCTGCAGAACTACACCATTGGTATAATAATTTACCTGACAAAGAAGGTCCAGATTATCTTCCTGAAGAAGAATTCTCTGATACAGAAAATGATGTTTAGTATGTATCTAACGTTTTTATATTTTTCTACGGTTTTTACCCCAGTTCCTACTTTTTATTAAAAAATAATATGACTGATAGCAATACGGAGAAGAAAAATATTTTAATTTTATTACCTATTATTATTATGTATAACTTTTGAGACTGTAAGTTGTCGCTAGTATTTGCAATATTTATACATATTTGCTATTGTACGAGTAAGTGCTTATGACAACTTTTAAGACAGAATTGTTTATGTTTATTTTTCAGATTTTTTTTCGTTTTGATTATTAAACTTCCAATTGCTTATTCATTTGAATTAGCTCTTTTAATTACCTGTTTATTCGAAGACTGACTTACATGGGAAGTTTTTTGTGATAAAAAATTGTTATTTTGTTTGTTTGGAAGAATTTCATTTGTTTTATATGGCTAGCACTGTTTTGTTCAATATAATACTGGTTACCCCTTTTATAAAATAAACATTTGATTACATTTTCGTTGTAAATTACAATTTAAGAAATAATTAATTCACATACCGAACAGAGCTACAGTAACCAGAAGTCATTAACTTTTATTTTATGTTTTAAAAAAATAAATAACTTTATAGGATTAGCGACCCTCACCTGTTTTTATTAATATACATATTAGGCTAATCGAAAACATTACATTTTTCGTCACCGTAATTATATTTAGGATAATATGGGCAAATCAACATAACCACTAACTAAATCGAACTAAAATACCGTTTATCTCAGAATAGTGAATATGTCACATAATGACTTCTTGCAATAAGCCGACGATACAGTGTTTTTATTTTTTATTATTACAAATGACATCACATTTAATCCTATGCTACTAATTTGTGATGATGATGATGATGATGACGATGATGATGACGATGACGACGACGATGTCGATGATGGTGATGATGATGATGATGATGATCACGATGACGATGACGATGGCGATGACGACGACGATGATGATGACGATGACGTTGACGATGACGTTATTAATTAGAGATAAGGGGGCGTCCATAAATTACGTGAGATGTTTAAGGGGGGGAGGGGATCGAGTCAAATCTCATCTAATCTTACGTTGGAGAGAGGGGGGTCTCGGCAAATATCACGCAATTATTTTTCTGAACGAAAAAAAAAATTATACTATTTTGGTCCATTTAATCCAGATTGTACATGCTTAAGATTTAATCTCAAGCGCGTAATACGATTAAGATCATTCACTAATTCGTTCGAAAGAAAATAATTTAATTTATACTTCGACGTTATACATCTACTGACTATCAAACCACCATATTTGTTTTATACCAAATAACAATCCAACGCGTATACGTAAGAAACCCACATTTTGAACTCAGTAGCCGTGGCTTGTTCATGTGCGTGTGAACTGAGGGACCAAACTGGAATTCGCAAAATAAAAATCGTAAGATTTAGTAGTAGATTTAAAACAATGGGGATTGTCCAAAATTTCTAACCATTATATTTTATTTTATTTTTTGTAAATTTAGAGCATTTTGAGAAACTAATTTGAATATTTTGATGATTGGCTCAATAGTTACTTTAATAAAAATTATTTAATTATTTTAAGTTTTTAAGGTAGGTGACGTCATCCAGTGGCATAAAGATTAAGTGCTGTTGCCTTACTAGTACATAATTAAAAAATTTAACCTGTCAACACAACGTCAACAATGTCACATCTGTCAAAGTGTCAATAGGCCGAATAGACGTCTTAAATAATCGAATCCTAGCTTAGCGTATTTATTTACAAATGGTTTTTTTATGTGTAAGTGTCCTCCAAGGAATATACTACTCTCTATCGTCACTATAATAATCGACGCGGCGACTTAGAAATAGAATAATAACGCACGCGGCGACATTATTACTATTATTGCTGCAAGTTGGAACAAAGCACTTCCTGTATTCCATAACTCTTCCAGTATATTAAATATTGTCGAGTGTTGAAATAATGTATGTAAATGTAATGTAATAATGAGATATAAACAAGAATGTTTATATTTTGGACATATTTACAATAATTTGACATTTGACAGATTGTAGACAATACTTGCCTCTTACTTTTTATTTTCCGTCGTCCGTAATGATCAGTAACGCTATTCCTCGAAATGGATTTTCAATTACAACATTTAAAAAAATATGAACAATGCCCATTGTAGAACAAATCTGGGAATTTATAAACACATACATATATTAAAAACTACAGCCCTTAAAGTGCGGTCCCTCAGTTCTCACAGGCCATCAGCCATATCTCGAAAAGTATTTGATAAATTAAGGTATTCTGACTACAGACATTTAGTAAAGAATTTGTAAAGATATTTACTGAATAACAGATCACAAAGCATCAAAGGTAAAAAATATATAACGACTAAACTGTGGTCCCTCAATCCTCATAAGAAAAATAAATATTTTAGACCTAGTAAATCTTTCTTTTTCCACATAAAGTTTTAGTAAGAGTCTTAAAACATTTTGTAAAAAAGAAATGGAAAAAAAATATCGACACAATTTGAAGATAGCGAATAATAAAAATGGTCCCTCAATCCTCACCTATACTGACATAAGTGCATGTATTAGCTGCTAGACGAGAGGATTATCACAGTCTAGTGTACAGACGCCAGCACACCAAGCTACCCGAAACTGTAAAATTTTCCCAAACAACTTTGAACCTTATGCTATAGCGATAAAGTTGAAAATTCATTAAAGAAACAGATTGTAGTAGCTTGATGTGCTGGCGTCTGTACTTAACTTTTAGTAAAAAGTTTCTACTAAATAATAGGTATCTAAAATTTTGTAAGTATTTCTCACCTCTTAGCTGAGATATTTTTTTTTAATCCTTTGATAAGAGATAGAGTAGTGTGACCACACAATGAAATAAAATGTAGACAGTACTATTATACTTTATTTAATATAGTATTAGACGAAACGAAAACAAGGTTGTATGGTTAATTTCAAGTTAGATATATTACATGGCGTATTTGTATTTAATTACAAAGTAGATTACAAAATTAACAAATCACTTATTATAATATAATACTTTTATTTAAGTAATTTAAATTTGGATGTACCTTAATGAATGTAAGAATATTTTTTGATCAGTACTTTCATTAATTTTGAGATGTTGTTCATCATAACAAAAGAAACGCTCATTCATAAAACAGTCACATCGGTAATGGCCAAGACCCCCTGAAATTAATGCTGAAATGAATTCAGATGCGCCCATGATTTTGTAGGTTTTGTTCTTTACTGTTATGGTAACAGGAACATTAGTAAGAGAATTTCTTTCAGTGCCATTTAAATCAAATGATATTATTTTTGAAAGGTCGTAATTATAACTAAGTTGGTCATCACAAGTGATACAGTTCCTGTGTCCTTCATCGAGGTTAATCGTAAAGGGCTATTGAAGGACACCGTGGATTTTAGTCAGTACGAGTCTGACAGTCCCTCCCGCTCTGCCCTGGGTGGGAGGACTCATTTGATGATTTTACCACGATAAAAAAAACACATACGCCGCATGTAATATATCTAACATTAAATTAACCGTACAACCTTGTTTTCGTTTCGTCTAATACTATATTAAATAAATTATAATAGTACCGTCTACATTTTGTTTCATTGTGTGGTCACACTACTCTATCCATTGTCATAGGAATTAAAAAAATATATTATCTCAGCTAAGAGGTAAGAAATAGATTTTATTTTTTCAATTTTATTTTTTCAATTTTAGATACCTATTATTTAGTTAGTAGAGACTTTTTACTAAAAGTTAAGTACACTAGACTTTCTGATAATCCTCTCAATTTGTTTACAAATTCCCAGATTTGTTCTACAATTGTTTTAAGTCTACTACTAAATCCTACGATTTTTATTTCGCGAATTTCAGTTTGGTCCCTCAGTTCACACGCACATGCTTGTTCACCCACGGTGAACGAAGAGAAGCTCGTCAGAGCCTTTGCCGGTAAGCCGACGACGCGCGTAGCGGCCACCAAGGAGGTTGCGGTACCGATTTATTTCTAGTAATAAATATGCTTTTTACATGTGATTTTTGATTCCATGAACCGTTCAATACACCCCATATTCCTCCTATTTCTTACTGAACAGTGCACTATTTTACTACATTATAATACCGATGAGGCCAATCTACTCACTAAGTAATAGCATTTTTTGTGATTTTCTGGTTTAGTGGTTATGATCGTTAGATCTTAACTTCTTAAGGAACAAATTAAAATGCGTTTCACTATATTTTTTAATGGGTTTATCCATTGAAAGGGTCATGATCACGTCTTTAAAAAAACATGTAATAAAATTATACTTTCCCGATTCAACATTAAGGGGGAAGCGCTAAGGTAGCCCGCGAAATTCAAATTAACTTACTTTTTTTGCAATTAGCTGGTCAGTACATATTTGCTGCGGTCGCGAATCATATTTTAATCAACGAACAACTTAATACTGACCAGCAAATTGCAAAAAAAAACGTAAAAAAGTATTGAATTTCGCGGGCCATGGCCATAAATATATTTGTACGCCTCTGGGCAAAACATAGAGGATCTATACCTGTAACATCTCTATGTGTACAAATAAAGCATTCTGATTCTGATTGTAAGGTCGCCGAAGTGCATCACTTCGCGCTCCTACCTGTCGAGGCGCACGTGTGATAGTGCCGCCCCAGGGACCTCAGATACCGTGCTGGGAAGTCGCCAGTGTGTCGCATATTGTAGGCAGTGAGTGTGTAGGTGGCTGGTGTAAGAGGCGCGCGGCGTGCGGTGGTGCCGCAGGGAGCCGATAACGACCTTCGCGTTGCTCGTTATTGGCGCCATCCATCATCGCGGCCGCGGTCGCCGACACGAGTCCCCTGCCTCACCCCACACCGCCTCCCTCGCCTACTCATTCACAATGCCGCGGCGGCAGGCCGGGAGCGCAGCATGTTGTGTTGTGGCCGGAATGCTGACGACGAAGACTCTACTGGGACAGTCATGATCTAAAGTGGATTCGTGCGACAGTAAGAAAGCAAAACAATCTTGTTTTTTTTTCTAGTATTCAGGACAAGCCCTCCCCAACACACCGGATGCTGACCAACGCCAACGATACCTACGGTATAAGTTCCGGCTATTGAAACTTACATTCCCTTTAAACAATTTGTTTAAATTGCTCAGCAGTCATTGGAAGGTGCGGATGCAGTGCTGACAGCGGAGCCACAGGCGACTGTCGCAGACGTGGGTGCGTCGAGTCGATAGCCGAGCGCGCGGGCTCTCGGGCGCAACGCAGCGCGCCGGGGCATCGCCCGCTCCGAGCGCCCACCGCTAGTCACGCGCCCTCACCAGCCGCCGCCACCTCGCTTGATGAAGTAATATCGCCGCTGGCGTTACCCGATAAATAACACCTCGTTATTCTTGATGTAAATTTTCAAATCGCCGCGCCGCGCGCCGTGGCACCCTCCCCAAATTCACCTTTGACCGGAATATGACGACGACCAGGGGTCGCGTATCATGATTCCAGTGCGAAAAAAGGCCAGAGCTATCGATCATGTATAACACCGTCTCTCTCTTACACCGGAATTATGACGGCATTAAACCGTCATAATACGGCACCAGTTGGCTGTACGCGTCCGCGTACGGCTGAAGTGAATATGACGGGTATCGCGCGCCGGAGGCGGGCGGGTGCGGGCGCGGGTGGCGCGCGACCTCGGCCCGCCGCGCGCCGCCGCCGGTGAATGGACCGCGTCACCGCGCACCGTACAGCGCTGCACTCACACGACTGCTCGCTACGCATGCCGACATCAATGCATCTTTAAAATGGCCTGTCATCCAATTCACGAACACGGACAAGTACCGGTTTTTTCTGGCCGCAACCTTCACCCCGATTCAGTAAGCCCGTTGCTTTGGGAGTTTTTATGACGGGGATACCGCTTCCATAGCCCATACTTTAAAAAATATAATTGAAAAAGACGTTACATTTCTGGTGCCTAGTTTAGCTTAGCGAGAAAGCAACACGTGTGATGGCGACTCTATTAGGCTCTTGTCATTTATGACATTAACCTTTTGACCGCCATACGTCAAAAAATCAACTCAACTTCAACTCTTGATTAGGTAATGGCTTCTGTGGAACAAACACCACAATTTCGCCATTTCACGTACCTACTTAGAATGATAGACCATCAAACGAAGGAGATTGTTCAGTGAAAAGAAATTTGGACGGTGAAAATTAAAAATGTGAAAATAGTATACTTGGCAACGTTGGACGGTTCAATAATATTCGTGTAAAATCTAATAAAAATCGACGTCAATGTACATGTCTTTTAAAACTCCACATAAATAACAATCCGGACAGTCGGTACCGTCAAAAAATCAAAAACGTGCCCTCGGTGTCAAAATCTGACATGTAGTCGAACCGTGGCGTGCTGGCTGGGATTTTGGTTTGTCATTTATACATGAGTGTGACGGTCAAAAGGTTAATTTAACAACGAAAATGAACCGCTTCGTTGTGAATATAAGATTCGCGAGCTTCAGCAAGCGCACACGAACACTTGCACTAGGTGACTGTGAGGACAAAAGACGTCGTCACGTCTCTACCAGGTGTTTTTTTTTTGGTATGGCATCTCGCAGTTCAACCTAGGAGGTTGTCGTCTGCTTAACCGGACTTGCCTGTGGTTGCCTCAATAAATTAAGGCCTCTATCCCCTGTGGGGTACGGACCTCGGCTTAGGGCGTCGCTGGGAGAGGGCAGCAAGGGACAGGCTGGATCGGAACTAACTACCAGGTGATGCGAGGAGTGCGCGTTTTGAACCTGAGTCCTATGACTTGAGTTAGTTGATTGGTTACATGATAGCTATTTTGTTAAAACACAACAGAGACTCGACATCAGATGATATACCTACGTAGGTATGATCATAGACTTTTGAGTTTGTATATTGTTTGTTTGTGTTGTCAGTTGTGCTTGTGTCACATTTGCATCGCTGGGCACACGAGGACGGCGGCGAGCGCGGCCAGGTGCCCGGCGACCTCGCGCGCTTGCGTCACCGCGCGCCCCGCTCCGCCGGCTGCTCCACACCACTTGCTACTACATCCAAAGCTTCATAAGTACATCGTTGTCCATCTACAGCCTGACTTCATCCACTGCCGATTATAGGCCTCTCTTCGATTGTGCCAATATCCTCATGCTTCAGTGCCAAGCTACTTACGCATTCATGTAATTGAAGCATAGTAGGTACTATGCTTATGAATATCTCAGTGTCGGTGACGCGCGACATGCGGCGCGCGGCGTCAGCGGTGGTGCAGCCCTCACTGTCCCACTGCAGGGCAAAAGCCTCCCTCTCCTCTGTCTGTTGCGAGTGCCGCCAGTCCTCACGGTAGGAGTCAAGCTCGTGCCGCCATCTTCGTCTCGGTCTCCCTCTCCCTCTGTCTGTTGCGAGTGCCGCCAGTCCTCACGGTAGGAGTCAAGCTCGTGCCGCCATCTTCGTCTCGGTCTCCCTCTCCCTCTGTCTGTTGCGAGTGCCGCCAGTCCTCACGGTAGGAGTCAAGCTCGTGCCGCCATCTTCGTCTCGGTCTCCCTCTCCCTCTGTCTGTTGCGAGTGCCGCCAGTCCCCACGGTAGGAGTCAAGCTCGTGCCGCCATCTTCGTCTCGGCCTCCCTCTCCTCTGTCTGGTTGCGAGTGCCGCCAGTCCTCACGGTAGGAGTCAAGCTCGTGCCGCCATCTTCGTCTCGGTCTCCCTCTCCCTCTGTCTGTTGCGAGTGCCGCCAGTCCTCACGGTAGGAGTCAAGCTCGTGCCGCCATCTTCGTCTCGGTCTCCCTCTCCCTCTGTCTGTTGCGAGTGCCGCCAGTCCTCACGGTAGGAGTCAAGCTCGTGCCGCCATCTTCGTCTCGGTCTCCCTCTCCCTCTGTCTGTTGCGAGTGCCGCCAGTCCTCACGGTAGGAGTCAAGCTCGTGCCGCCATCTTCGTCTCGGTCTCCCTCTCCGTCTGTCTGTTGCGAGTGCCGCCAGTCCTCACGGTAGGAGTCAAGCTCGTGCCGCCATCTTTGTCTCGGTCTCCCTCTCCCTCTGTCTGTTGCGAGTGCCGCCAGTCCTCACGGTAGGAGTCAAGCTCGTGCCGCCACCTTCGTCTCGGTCTCCCTCTCCCTCTGTCTGTTGCGAGTGCCGCCAGTCCTCACGGTAGGAGTCAAGCTCGTGCCGCCATCTTCGTCTCGGTCTCCCTCTCCCTCTGTCTGTTGCGAGTTCCGCCAGTCCTCACGGTAGGAGTCAAGCTCGTGCCGCCATCTTCGTCTCGGCCTCCCTCTCCTCTGTCTGTTGCGAGTGCCGCCAGTCCTTACGGTAGGAGCCAAGCTCGTGCCGCCATCTTCGTCTCGGCCTCCCTCTCCTCTGTCTGTTGCGAGTGCCGCCAGTCCTTACGGTAGGAGTCAAGCTCGTGCCGCCATCTTCGTCTCGGCCTCCCTCTCCTCTGTCTGTTGCGAGTGCTGCCAGTCCTTACGGTAGGAGTCAAGCCCGTGCCGCCGTCTTCGTCTCGGCCTCCCTCTCCTCTGTCTGTTGCGAGTGCCGCCAGTCTTCACGGTAGGAGACAAGCTCGTGCCGCCATCTTCGTCTCGGCCTCCCTCTCCTCTGACTGTTGCGAGTGCCACCAGTCCTTACCGTAGGAGTCAAGCTCGTGCCGCCATCTTCGTCTCGGCCTCCCTCTCCCTCTGTCTGTTGCGAGTGCCGCCAGTCCTCACGGTAGGAGCCAAGCTCGTGCCGTCATCTTCGTCTCGGCCTGCCGCCCGGCTTCGTGAATTTAGTGGGACCCAATGGGTGGTTCTCTTAGCCCAATTGTCATCTGACATGCGGCAGACATGTCCGGCCCAGTCCCACTTAAGTTTAGCGGCTTTTTGGGTAACGTCTATTATCATGGTTTTGGCGCGCAGTATGTGTTCCGTATACGGTCAGAAATTCGAACCCTCAGGATACTGCGCTCCATGGCTCGCTGGCAAACCTCGAGTCTGGACCTCTGCTGAAGTGTCAAAGACCAGGTTTGAGCACCATATATGAGAATGGGGAGAATACACATGTCCATAATTCTCCTTTTGAGACATAACGGTAGATCTCCTTTTAGAAGATTTTTCATTGACCAATAGCTCCTCCAGGCGCTCTCGGTTATAACATAAATCGAAACAAACGAATATCAGTGTGTGTACTTGGTGTACTGAGTCATTGTCGCTGGACATGCGAACTGATATAAGGATCGCTCAGAACATTGAGTGTTGGTGCGTTTGTTAACATTTACTCAGCTGGAATACAGGCCGCGCGTTACGTTACGACTCGCCCAAACAAGCTGGAGTCCGCACTCTAGCACTACTGCTCACTGCGGGAGCCAAGCTCCGAATGAACTCAAACAAGCTGGAGTCCGCACTCTCGCACTAGCTGCTCACTGCGGAGCCAACCTCCGAATGAACTCAAACAAGCTGGAGTCCGCACTCTCGCACTAGCTGCTCACTGCGGAGCCAACCTCCGAATGAACTCAAACAAGCTGGAGTCCGCACTCTCGCACTAGCTGCTCACTGCGGAGCCAACCTCCGAATGAACTCAAACAAGCTGGAGTCCGCACTCTCGCACTAGCTGCTCACTGCGGAGCCAACCTCCGAATGAACTCAAACAAGCTGGAGTCCGCACTCTCGCACTAGCTGCTCACTGCGGAGCCAACCTCCGAATGAACTCAAACAAGCTGGAGTCCGCACTCTCGCACTAGCTGCTCACTGCGGAGCCAACCTCCGAATGAACTCAAACAAGCTGGAGTCCGCACTCTCGCACTAGCTGCTCACTGCGGAGCCAACCTCCGAATGAACTCAAACAAGCTGGAGTCCGCACTCTCGCACTAGCTGCTCACTGCGGAGCCAACCTCCGAATGAACTCAAACAAGCTGGAGTCCGCACTCTCGCACTAGCTGCTCACTGCGGAGCCAACCTCCGAATGAACTCAAACAAGCTGGAGTCCGCACTCTCGCACTAGCTGCTCACTGCGGAGCCAACCTCCGAATGAACTCAAACAAGCTGGAGTCCGCACTCTGGCACTAGCTGCCATCCAAATTCCATCGGACGCATGGCTTGTCAATCCATACTAATATTATAAATGCGAGTGTGTCTGTCTGTCTGTTACCTAAACCGATTTAGATGAAATTTGGTATAGAGATAGTATGAGTCCCGGGAAAGGATATAGGATAGTTTTATCCCGATATTTTCACGGGATCGATACTTTTGCGGTTGAAACCGCGGGGCGCTGCTAGTATTATAATAATAAATAATTTATTTTCAGGTAACAAAGAGTAAGACCCATACAACCTAAGTATACATATTAATATACAATAAAACTATGTTAGTATCACTTAGTTGCACTGTTTGTGCTTTCCGATGTGGTGGTACAGTGCGTGCCACGTAAGAAGAGACTTGACCCCGCCTCCCCCGCCACTTTCCGCCGCCCCTATGACGTCCGGTCCCGTCCCGCACTCAGACCTCATACCGCTAAAGATACCTAAAATCGTGTTCTGCGCTTGTCAGACCACGTGGTGGGTTAAGTCTCTTCTTACGTGGCACGCACTGTATTTGTGTGGTGGTAATTTGATTGTTCCAACCTTTGTGTCGCGTGTCGTGTCGCGCCTGTTTGAAGGAGCCTTTAAGAATAATATAATATGTACCAATATTTTCATTTTGCGCTTCAAAAATGTTGTCTCGTTAAAAAAGCGTGAAACGTAAAATGATAATATTGGTCCATTTCGCTCAAGCCCTCAAAAAGAAAGCCAAAGAATTGAACCTCTTACAAAGTAGATACTCAAGACGGCAGGTATGTAGAAATGTTAGATGATGGATGGCTATATGTTATGGAGGACAGTTCAACAGATGCAGAAACATGGTAATTTAATCATTATGTTGAGGAACAATGGCTGGACAACAGACTGGTGAAGGGAATGTGGTTAGTATCTATAAACAACACAGTATCTATAAACAAAACCGGCCAAGTGCGAGTCGGACTCGCACACGAAGGGTTCCGTACCACAAGGCATAAAACGCCGAAACAAACGTTTCTTTTATACCCCTTTAAATTTCATCTTTATTTTATTTTTATTGTTTGTTGTTATAGCGGCAACAGAAATACATCATATGTGAAATGTCAACTGTCTAGCTATCACGGTTCATGAGATACAGCCTGGTGACAGAGAGACAGACGGACAGTGGAGTCTTAGTAATAGGGTCCCGTTTTTACCCACCAAGAGACACTATTAAAGCTTTTAGAAAAACATATTTAATTAAAAACTTAAAGAGTTACTGACATACAGGAGGCACTTTTAACTTAAGTACTAACAACGGTGGGCGATTTGGGGTATTTAATATTCAAGGGGGCGAGTAGATACACTTAGGCAATGAGGGACAAAATCCAAGGGGCGAGCCATAGATATACAGAGCCATTTCTATGGGGCGAGCGGAGCCCAAACCCCTGCATATTTTAACAAAATCACCTCCGAGATTACGATGGAGCAGGGCAGGTCCCCCCCATGGGTTCACGCACCGTCTAGAGGCGGGGGGGCTCAGTAGCCGTGGCTAGGTCACATCTTGGAAACATCAATATCACGTATTGAATCAAGCGCTGTTCTATATTATTCAGTGCAGCGATGCACCACACGCCCTCTGCCCTCCGCGGTGCCGAGCGGGATAGGGGAGGGGGAGAGGCGGTGTGAGCCGGACGCGGGAGGCAGTAGCTCCTGGGGCCTTGCAACTAATTGCCCTCGTCCTCGCATTCAGTCTATAGATAGCGTGGACTAGATCCGCCACAGCACCGCGCGCGGGCACCGTCTCACTCACGACGTGCACACGGTGACCATTTCCCACATCTGTGGCGACACTCCGCTTCTTCTAACTGCTTCCGGAAGTATCTATAACTAAACGGTGTCTTTATTTTAGATTCAAATAAAAAAGCTTCACGAGGCGTTGGATGATATTACTAACACCGAACGTGCCTGCACAGGTCTGAGGTCAATGAACGTATAAGACCAACATGTAAATGTATATTTATAATGAGCCGACTGAAGTTTAAAAAAGATTAGAATTTATTTATGAAAACGAGGCGCCCGCCGAGTTCTCTCAGATAATGTAATTTATTGGCGTCGTAATTGAATCGTAACATAAAGCTGATGTTATTTACGAGCCGAACGTATAGTGCGGCGGCGGGTGACGTCACGCGCGCGCCGAGTTGGCACATCGTGGGTGATTGATGGCGTGTGAACTGCTGACAGTGCGTGCCGCCACGCGGGAGCTCGCCACTCAGCGCTCGTTAGCGTCTTCCCTCGTCGACACCAGCGTCGCAGGATTCACTGCCAGCCGCTAACGAGCGGTGCTCACTTGTCGTGCGGACATCGCCGACGACAATAAAGGTACATGTTCGTAGCCGTATGTATTTTTATGAAATACCTTCTGTAGCTAGCGACACGTCGTGTGCCGCCTCGTATTTCATAGAAACCAATAGTGTCGCGGCGACATGTCGCCTGCTGCTGTCGTCTGCAGTCGGCTAAGAACTTGTACCTGTAATGGTGTTCAATCCGTCTTGCGTTGCGCGTTGGTAGGTAAGCACCAGGTGTTTAGTACCTACACGATGTGTTATGATATCGCTTCATTATTACAAATCTTGTTTGTCTAATATGTGTGGAATGAATTAAGTTTTAAGTTTTTAGTTAAGGACGCGTTTACGAATTGCCGCGCTTCAATTTTAGGTAATTGAGTCTTTCTGCTACACGTGCACGGCTCACACACACAGCGAAATGCGCGAAGCGGCGAAATTATGAGTAAACTGAAACGACTTGATACTTGAACCTAATTTTATTTAATTTTTGCCATGTATTTTTTTAAGCTTACGTTGATTTGTTTTCAAAATGTTTGTAGGTAATGTGAAGTATTCATAAAAGTAGATGCTGTTTACAAAATTTCACTGGACAGTGATTAATCAAGTACTTGCCAAAATACCTACTTATGTATTAACAATTTGCGGACGAGCTTATTGAAAACTAATAATTTAAAACAAGCTATTTTATTCGTTTTATTTCGTATTTTATATAATAAATTTGCTATGGTATCAAATGCAAGTAGGTTCTCGAAAACTAGAAAGAAAATACGTTTGTTTGGCACACACCCTCAGTACCAAAGCTTAAACAATATTCATTGCTTCATAAATGTTTAAAAAAATCGTTAAAAATTCGTACCTAACACAAAAACAGCGCTATGGATATTGTTGAACTGTCAAATTGGAATGGATTGCCAATTAGGATAACGTACCAAGTTGGACCAGGAGCTGTAAATGATAAAAAATAATAATTAAATTAAAAGTAACGAAAATAAAAACCAAAATAAAAACATTATGACAATGTGAAGAATGCTCTTGTAGCTCCATATTTCTTTTAAATCATGAAGTTTCTTTAATGAAGTTTCTTAGGAGAGCTTTTCCCATACGTCTTAGGCCTTGGTCTAAAATCACAATCGAGTTATATGTAGAGGTAAAAACTATACACATTCTTATCAGCTAGTTCTACTCGTATATTAGTTCCAGTAGCAGTCTTCAAAGTA
Source organism: Luperina nickerlii (assembly GCA_963855955.1). NCBI lineage: Eukaryota > Metazoa > Arthropoda > Insecta > Lepidoptera > Noctuidae > Luperina > Luperina nickerlii. Next base: position 24,502,356 of record OY979671.1, read on the forward strand.
CACCTTCAGGTCACTCCATCCAGTCTGGAGGTAAGGTCTCAACATAACTAACAAAACAAGCCCAAACTCGGCACACCTAGCTCAGCTCGGCTATTAGTTCCAGTAGCAGTCTTCGATGACCTGTCCAGTCAGTGCACGCATTTGTCAGAAATCGTGCAGCTCAAGACTTAAGGAGCTCAACGATCCAACGAACAATACCAAAGAAAGGACATTTGGGTAGGCCACAAAAATTACTCAAACTGCCAGACCATGGAGAGAATAATAAAAAATATAAAATGAATAAAATAAATGACCCACATCGTCTTCATATTCACAAAAATTAAAATAATGTAATACTTTACAAAGTAAGCAAATGTCATTGTTTAAAAAAAATATATTAATGTCAATGTGTATATTATATAAAAAATAAACAACAAAAGAACAACAAAAACACTCAAAATGCATAAATTGGAAGCAGCTCAATCCCAAACCTTTTTATCCTCAATATAATCTTTAACAGTATAAAAGGCTTTCTTGCACAACTTACGTTTAATTAATAATTTAAATTTATTAAGGCTAAGATCTTGAACGTGGCTTGGTAGTTTATTATAAAAGCGTATACATTGGCATCTGAGCGAGCCACCTATTTTCTTGAGCCTTGTTGCAGGTACAACAAATTTGTGTTTGTTTCTAGTATTTATATTATGGATATCACTGTATATTTTGAACAATTTTATATTTTTATGGGCATATAAAAGATTTTCATAAATATACTATGAGAAGGCACAGTCATTACATTAATCTCTTTAAATTTGTCTCTGAGAGAGTGTCTCGGACTTAATTTATAAATTGATCGAACAGCACGCTTCTGCAAAACAAAAATAGTCTGAATATCGGCGGCATTTCCCCACAATAGAATGCCGTACGACATTACACTATGAAAATAACTAAAGTACACTAAACGAGCAGTCTCTATATCAGTTAAATTACGAATTTTTCTAACAGCGTATGTTAATGCATTTGGTTTTCTTCTTAATAATTCTATCCCTAAAAACAAATTATTCAGTACATTACACTAAATGTATTCTAATAAAATAAAATGACAAAATCAATACCTGACTGCAACTACGTAAGATTCAAAACTAGCGCACTATTATAGCAGTCTGATGCAATTGGTGGCATCCAGTCTGAGATTGAACTAAAACAACATACCTACTGCCTGTCGGGTTTTTTATTTTTTCAATCTAATCTCATGCATTTTGATCAAAAACACAATACATAATTTATCTTCATGGAGCGTTTTTGACGTTAGCGAGCAGGTGGTGCGAAATAGTAGATTTTACAACAAGTGCACAAAACAAACCATTTTTATCCGAGATTTTTAGCAGCCCGAGCCGAAGGCGAGGGCTGATAGTAATGTCGAGGATAAAAATGGTTTTGTGGACGAGTTATAAACTCTGCTTTTCACTTCGATTGCGAGGAAATAAAACGGTAGTATAACATAACATTTCTTTAATTAAAATTCAAAGTAAAATTAGAACAGTTTTGAATACTGAAGGAAATTGTTTTTCCCGGCATATTAACGGTATTTTTCTGAATTTGTGAAGACGACATATTGTGAGAAGATGGCATATTATGAGAAGATGGCTCTGACGACAACAAGGAATCTCTGGATGTAGAAGGGACGGGTTCGCTTGGGATTAAATTAATGGCTTCTGTTATACGGTCGGTAATCTTGCTTTTGTTCTGTACGGATTCTTCAATGTATCCCTCAGCAACCTGATCAGACTTCCACCCGCCATGTCTTTTCAGCATTGTTAAGTTTGCTCCCGAATCTGCTAGAAGGGTGGCTGAGGTCCGGCGGAAGCAATGACCCGTGTAATTTTCGGGATTTTCTAATTTTAGAAAAGTTGCGATCTGTTTGGGAAAGGCTGCAAATTTATTGCGTCCTATAACTTGCTTAGTGCACTTCCCATTTTGATAATTGAGGAAAAATTTATTAGTCGACACGTTTTGAAGACGTAGAGCTTGGTAATTTTTAACTATTTTTAGGTAATCGCCTTTGACAACAAATGTTCGCTCCCGTTTGTTTTTTGTGTCGGGTAAGTTTATTGCTTGCAAAAGCGTGTCCGTCTTTACGTCTTTTATGGTAATGTTCGCAAGTTCAATGCCTCGGCACGCACCGGTTATACCAAATATAAGTGCCACCTAAAACAAAATTAATAACTTTTATACACTTTAGAACAAAAGAGCAATAGGTATATGAGCAATAAAATATGAAAGGAATGTGTATTACGTACTTTTGTGGCCAAATATGTTTCATCTGGAGCGGTATTTAAGAAGGTTTCCACTTGATTAGCTGAAAGGACCTTGCTTTTCTTGCTTTTGTGCCCACTTGAAAGCCTCTTCAACAAAGATGTAAGCTTCGAATAATTTTGTATATTAACATTGTCCTTCATTTGTAATGTTGCTTTCAGCATGGAATATATACTCCACAGTGTAGACGGCTGAAGTTTTTTGGATAATTCATCAAAATAACTCAAAAGAACACTTTCCGAGAACGTAGTTACTAGTTTTTCTTTTCTCCAATTTACAAAATTATCGTAAACTTTGATATATTTTTCCCGAGACTTTGGCGGTAATATCTGTTGCACAACTCTCTGTGCATTCATTTCCATAAGCGTATTAGGAGAGACTGTTAAATCCTCTTCTTCACTGGACATTTTTAACAATTTTAGCAAATTGAAGAAATTAATAAATGCACGAAAAAAGAACAAGAGCTGTTTCCCGCCGCTTAATTTTTTTTTAATCTTACGACATTGATATTAAGGCTGCAGACCTATACAGCCTACTATTAAATTAATTTTGTAATAATAATTTTTTTAAATCAACTAACCTACCGTACTTGAATTAAAATTTTAATATCTATTATATCTTAAAAAACACATAAGGCAAATAAATTAAAGTAAATATTATATAATAACAAATTCATCTATGAACTTCTTATTGCATTTGGCTGTATGGCTCATTTTCTTTGCCTTAATATAAAACATTTATGAGTAGATACGTTAACGCCCTTGTGCACAAAATTCGATTTTGTGCAGCCTATACCCTGCACAAAGAAGCACTTTCAGAGCATGAGAAGTGAAATAGTACATTGTTCACCGAGGGGAGGAAGTGACCGATTACTAACCAGGGTGAAGTTTGCTAAACAGACACCAGTTGGGATTGGGAATCGTACTTTCTTCCGAGTGGTACCTACAAATGGTAGTTTTTTTTGTGTGTGCTTGTTTTTATACATATGTATATTCTTGTAAATTGTTAGTATTTAATTTTGCTTTTGTGTGTTCTGCTACGTCTTTCGCGTGCACTGAATAAATGGTTTAAAATCTATCTATCTATACTATACCTACGAGGATTATACAATATATGTAAAACTTAATGTAATATTTTGTCAGGGAGATTAGTATTGGTTTGAATGATCAGCAAAAGTATGTGGTATCATTTTACACTTGGTGATAATTTTTTTGTCTTTTGTAAGTTTTATACTAGGTATATTAAATGCGGTTAGCTACTGAATTGCCCTAAATTAAAAAAAACAGCACTTAATCAATGGATTTTCATACGAATTTTCTGTCCACTTAGCAGGTTAACAATGGATTTTCATCACACATTTTCGACCCGATAATTTGCAAACAGTAATGACGTACAGACGCCAGCACATTAAACTACCCGAAACTATCAAATTTTCCCAATCAACTTTGAACCTAATGCTTTAGCGATAAAGTTGAAAATCTATTGAAGAAATTTGACAGATTGTAGTAGGTTGATGTGCTGGCGTCTGTACTTTCCACTACCTAATTTAAAAAAAAAGTAATAAGTTACTTTCCGAACAGGTGTAGTATAAAGTTGTTATTGTTAATGTTTCCATACGATTTTGTCAGAGGGTGTGATTCAAATCACATTAATGGCCAGCGGGTCATAATGAAATACAGTACAACATTATTGTCCGACTAGAGCCTAGCTAGGGTTTAAATGACTTGCTTTAGGTGTAACATCTGTTTATACCTACCTGTATTAAGCAAATGAATGATTTGATTTGATTTTATTTGATTAGGTTAGCTTTGCGTGACATATTATAATTTGATGTTAGCAAGTAGGTGGTGTGAAAAAAAATGTAGAATAAAAGACATCAACGCAATCAGGGCATACAACTACGAGAGGTCACGGCCGGGAGGGGTGACAGACAGACGGACTGTTTGACAGCGTGCGAACATCGTACACGTGGCGGCTACAGCAGGCTCGCAGCTCGACACGGCGCGGCCTGACAGCGAGTCACAAGGTGCTGCAAGTCTTCACCTGATTTGCTAAGGCTGTATCTTTTTAACCGACTTCAAAAAGGAAGAGGTTCTCAATTCGACTGTTTTCTTTAGATAGATAGTTAAAACGTTTATTCAGTGCAACAAAAGACACAATACAGGTATTAAAAACAACAAAAAAGGTGAAAAAAATAACAAAGATTAAAATGAACTATAGACACCTAGCTCATAAACATCTATAACGGTCGATCACTACTGGGCGGTGTGTGTCTCATGATTGCACCAAATGGGAGTCCAGCTCAGCATATGCCAGGTACAATACCTGACGCTGGTATTCTGCTGCATCCCGTTAGTGACACACGGATGTCGAGAAGACACATCTGAGTTTCAACAAAATGGTACCTACATAGTGCGGCGCGTATATTATAAAGGTGATAAGTACCCACAGTTGACTTGCTTTTAAAAACCGAACCGAAAGAAAGATATTGAAATTTTAAACTTAATAAATATTTGTGCAGTGTCTACTGGATTACTTGATTATCATAGTGTAGGAGTTTACATGTTGGTGTATAATAATGTTATGTTAAGGCTCCTACAAACAGGCGCGACACGCGATATAATCGCGCGCGACACAAAGGCACCGCTCGTTGCCTTTGTGGTTTTATAATAATTTATGTACAGTGAGTATAGCGTAATTGCTTATATATTTTCTATTGTAATACCTATGTTAATATAACGTTTCGTTTTACACAGTTGTTTCAATCTTTGTCTACACGATAACGTGTAGGTAGACAAACATGTCGTGTAGAGCAGAGCCCCAGCCATCTGCTATATTATGGACGTGTTTGTGACGGTCAACCCCAGTTTTTTCTGAGAGTCAATTAGATATTGCCGTAATCGACTTCTAAAAACACTTGGTACCCCAAGTGTTTTTAGATTCCTTATCGGCGGGGGAATGTTGTTCCAGCATTTGGATGCGGCGTACCTGAAACTGCCTCTGAAGGCGGCCGTCTTGTGCACTTCTGTAGACAGTTGCTGGGAGCACTGTCTGATCGCGCATTAATAATAATAATACCGCAGAAACAAAAAATTGAAGAATGGAAGAAGAAAGTACTTCACGGCCGGCACCCACATGACCTAGAGCAGTCTCAGATAAACCAATTAGCATCAAATAAGTGGCTAAAAATAGGAAACCCGTTCCCTGAAACAGAAGGCTTTATCATAGCTATACAAGATCAAATCATCAACACCAAAAACTACAGGAAAATCATTAAAGACCCTACCATCACAAATGATAAATGCCGCAGATGCCACATTCAATCAGAAACCATACAACACATAACAGGAGCATGCACAACCCTCACACAGACAGACTACACTCACAGACACAACCAGGTAGCAAACACCATTCACCAAAAACTCGCTCTTAAACACAGTCTCATACAAAACTCTTGTACTCCTTACTACACACCACAAACTATACTAGAAAATGATACGCACAAAATGTACTACGATTCGCGCTATACTTACAGATAGGACTATCCACTACAATAGACCAGACATAACACTGCAGGATAAAATAAGAAAAATCACATACCTCATAGACATTGAAATAGATAGATATTTTAATATTGAATTGTTGTTTTCTTACCATTTGCTGTACTCTGGACACTTTTAACGCGTACGTCTTTTTTACATCGTTCTCACATATGTATAATTATAAATTCACATTATTGATGTAACTAATATTTTTGTAAAACTATAATTTAAAAGAGTGTCCATGGAGTTTCTTGCCCGTTCTTCTCCATAGGTACCTACGCTTTGGAATGGGCAACTAGCTTCATATTTTCTGACTGACCGACTTTTTGACAATTCAAAAGTGCCTGTAAATGGTTTAATTGAAATAAATGTTTTGAGTTTGAGTTTGATTGCAGTTCCCAATACTCATAACCTACAAAAAACCATATCTGAAAAAATAAGTAAATATGCTGAACTTAAAGAAGAAGTCACAAGAATCTGGAGTCAAGAAAAAGTGTACGTTATCCCTATAGTTGTCTCCACGACTGGCGTTATTCCCAACCACCTTCTCACTAGCCTAAAACTAATAGACTTAGAAGAATCCGTCTATATCAACCTACAGAAAGCTGCCATCTTAAACACCTGCAGAATAGTTAGGAAATTCATGCAGTTAGAGGAAGAAAACACACCCTAATACACACCACACGCTGCATTTACTTGGCTTTGGCCCGTAAATGTAGCTAAAACCAGCCTAAGAGCTGAGAAAAAAAAACACTCAAAATAATAATAATACTTTATTTGCCAAAATGTAGGTGTACAAAATAGTATGATGTTATTATAAATGTGGCCCAATTACATTCTACCATTACGTGTGGTGTGCAAATATTTAATTTCATAATACATTAAATTATTAAAAATGTCATAATATTCCTTCATTATTTCTATAAGTTACAAAATGTCTAATTAAATAAATTAATTGCAAATATTAAATTTTACAATGCATTACATACTTTAAAAAGTCATCATAACATTACATCAGTCACCAGTATTGATATGATAGATATGAATGTCAGATTTTATGTATTAATTGAAATGTCAATGTCCAAGAATATTGATATAATGTCAAAATAAAAATAATAATAGTACTTAAATGTCAAATTCAAAATATCCCAATCATAAATCAAATCAAAATTTAAAATAAAAACATCTAAAAACCAAATTTATTGACATTACTTTTTTTTTTCGACATGTGACATAAATTCCGTAACAGTATAAAAACATTTTTCTTTAAGCCACTGAATCAGCTTTTTCTTAAACATAGGCAAAGGTAGTTCTTTAAAGGCGTTTGGTAATTTATTGTATACCTTAATAGCCATTATAAATGAATTTCGTTTATGTAAATCGAGCTTGCATTGTGGCAAGCAGAGCCTATGTTTATCTCTAGAGGCAGCATTCCTTTTGGTTACATCCCTATGCTTAGTAGTAAAATTTTCAGCATGTTGTCGTACTAATAAGCACAATTCTTTAATATACGTGCATGCTAACGGTAAAATGTTGTATTTTTCAAACAGTGGCTTACAGCTATCCATATATCCAGCTCTACAGATTGCTCGCACACATTTTTTTTGTATCAGAAATGCTTTATTGACATCCACCGAATTACCCCACAACAAGAGACCGTATGAGAGTACGGAGGAAACGTATCCGTGATATGCACAAAGAGCCGCTTCAGTTGAGACCGTGGCTCTTAATCTTCTTAGTGCATAGATAAATCTGTCCAGTTTGTCACAAACATAGTCGACATGCTTTTTCCAATCGCAATTTTGATCCAATTGTATGCCCAGGAATGCAGCACTTACTACTTGTTCAATAGTAGTGTCATTATATTCAATAGCCAGCTTTAATGGGTTTCTCCTGTGTGTTCTCCTTGTGTTCATTCTCTCCCACTAGCGATCCAGCTTAGTTTTTTGTACAGATAAGCTGGCTCTTTATGCTAACCCCAAATATTAGACACGCTAAGTGTGCGTGCCACGTAAGAAGAGACTTGACACACCACGTGGTCTGACATGCGCAGAACACGATTTTAGGTATCTTTATGAGGTCTGAGTGCGGGACGGGACCGGACGTCATAGGGGCGGGGCAGCGGAAAGAGGCGGGGGAGGCGGGTTCAAGTCTCTTCTTACGTGGCACGCACTGTAACTAGCGACGTGATTTCATTTTAAGAATGGAGTGTTTATTTAAAAAAGGTGTTATATATGCTTCTAGGCGGAACTGAGAAGCAAAATCGTGTGTAGGCGTTTTGTACTCTCTGAATCAGTCGCTCAGTTCTTGCCAGCAGTCTAGGTCCGAAAACGGTATCTGTGTAGTTTAAATTAGAAAGTACTAGGGATTCAACCAGTCGAATACGCAGCTCCTCCGACAGATACGGCCTTATTTTGTATAGGACTTTGAGCCTATAAAAGCAGCTGCGCACTGACTCTGCCACGTGACCCTCGTACCTCAGAACAGCGTCCATGTACAGACCCAGATTTCGGGCCTCACTGACTCGACTGACCAACTCACCCAATAACGTCACATTGAGCCCTGAAGGTACAGCATTTATTTGGTGCTTGGTTCCAAGTAGCATGTATTTGGTTTTGGTAGGATTAAGTACTAAGCCGTTATTTTCTGCCCAGCATGCTATCCTATGCATGTCCTCGTTCAGATCTTTCAAAGCTCTCTCATGTTCGTCAGGCTTGAACGAGATATATACCTGTATATCATCAGCGTAAATATGGTGTCTACAACGCTGTACACTTTTTATTATGTCCGCACAATATAAAATAAAGATTATGGGCCCCAGTATGGAGCCTTGCGGGACACCCCTATTTACAGAAACCGGTGACGAGACAAGGGTTGTGCCATCGCTCAAACGTATTTCGACACGTTGTTCGCGGTTGTTGAGGTAGCTCTGAAACCAGTCTATTGTTTTGTGGTCACATCCATAGTATGTACTTCAGCTAAGCTAGGAACAGATCGACGTTTATACAGTCAAAAGCCCGCGACAAATCAAGCAGGACTAAAAGCGTGCATAGGCCTTTGTCCTGTGTAGCAAGAATGTTGTCTCAGTTGTCTGTCACATCCAACAGAGCCGTACAAGTGCCACGTTGCTTACGGAACCCTGACTGTAGTTCCGGTAGAATATTATTATTTCCTAGGTAATGAGATACCTGCTGACATACTGCTTTCTCACATATTTTTGACAAGCAAGGTCACTTACGGGGACTTAAGGGGACTTACTGGTCTGAGATCTTTTAATTCAGTAGGGTACTTTCGGTAGGGTAGTACTTTTTGGGATTGGTCGGACAATTGCTACTTTCCAGATGTCGGGAAACGTTGAAGTCACAATTGAGTAGTTCACCATGTCCATGATGGCTTTTAGTGTTTGTGGAAGGGTTAACATAAGCATATTCTAAGTAATGTTATCGCAGCCTTCAGCAGTGGATTTCAGTTGCCTAAAATATCGTAAAACTTGTTCCTCACTAACTGGCTGTAGAGTAAAAGTTGCATCGCTAAAACGGTTAGACTCAAAAAAAGTACGCTGTGATAAGTTACAATTTGGGTTGCCAGGCACACTTAGAAAATGGCAATTTAATTGATTTGCATCTCTCAACGAACACGGGAGTTCGCAGATCTGCTTAGCTCCGCCCCTAAGACGACCCACTGACCACTTTTTCTTTAAATAAGGAGCTGGTAACAAGAGATTTTAGCTCTTTATAATAGGTAAGTTTAGACACCGATTTCGCTTTACGATACGTGGCCAGGGCATCATTTCTTAAGCTCATCATAACTTTTATTGTGTCAGTTATCCACGGATAAGACGGTTCTTTAATTATACTTTTCCTAACTGGAGCATGTGCATCAAAATTAGTCTTTAAAGTATGCTTTTTTTTTTTTTTTTTTTTTTCTCTCTTCGCCCTACTTGGGCAGGCTAAGGTCTTGGACCATACCGCCTCGTCTTCAGTGTTTATTTATTGTCCTTCTTGACTAAAAGTAAGGCCAAAGCCTCGTCTTCAGTTTGAACCTTAATGTTCAAAAGTAAGTAAGGCCGAAGCCTCGTCTTCAGTTTCATCCTTCTTGTCTAAAAGTAAATAAGGCCACAGCCTTGTCCTTAGTAGTTTAAACCTTGTTTTAAATTTATTTTAGGCCAAAGCCACGTCTTCAGTATTCATTAGTCAAAATCATAATAATATGGTGTCATATCCGTGTATTCGTCATAAACATTTTGTGAAGTAAGGTCATATCCGAGTCATATCCTTCGATTAAGTCGCCCCGAACGGTTAAATTGCCCATCCAGTGCTGTCAATAAATTCATACAGTTCTATGTATGTACTGTAATTTTCCAGCAAACTTTGAGTGTCGCGCGGGATGCTTGCTGGCGTTTTATATATTTCCAATAATTTATCAACTAAAGGAATTCTTTGTAAATCATAAGCAGGGCATTCAAAAATTATATGATCTAGGGTCTGATCACTTCCTAAGTCACAATTGTTACAAACTGGCGATGTTATAATTTTCATTCTGGCTAAATGTGCGTTGAATCTTCCATGTCCAAGTCTAAGACGATTTAAAGTAGTATAAAATTTTCTGCTCTTAGGAAGAACAGATCTGGTGAACCAGGGCGCAGAACCAATGTTTGGATTTATTTTCGCATACCATTTTCCTTTATTTTTTAGTGTTTCTTGCCAGTTCTCATGCCAAATACAGGTGTTTTGTTCATGTAATTTAGTAAGCAGGTCAGAACTTGGTATGGCAACATTTCTTGTCTCTGGGATGTCAACGTCAACAATAACTCTTGCAAGATAATCTGCGTTTTCGTTTCCTGCTACTCCTATGTGGGAGGGTGTCCATATTAAACTTATTGTAAATCCTCTAGAACCAAGATCAGCGTATAAAGTCCGAATCTCATATAAAATATTTCCGGTATTAGCGTCCAGTTTCGGGTTTTGTAAGGCCATAAGAACACTCATACAGTCGGTCACTATAAGCCAAGTTGTGTGACCAAGATTCTTTTCATGTATATACTGCAGAGCTGATAAAATGGCTAGAGATTCTGCTGTAAATATAGTCATGGCTCCAGGTAACCGAACTCCATGTCCAACAGTAAGATGAGGTAGATATATAGCTAGCGAAACATTTCTATTGTTTTTGGATCCATCAGTAAATATATGCCTGTACCCAGGGAACTCTGCAATTAACTGATATACGTCTTCTTTACTTCTTAGGTCACGATTAACAGAAATGTCCATGGGCCAGAATTTGCTGATATAATTACCAGAATAACATGGCCATCTGCCTTTACATTTCTCAATTTGATATTGATCATCAATACTGATTAGATTAGAAAAGTCATGAAATATATAAGGGACATTTACGGAATTAGAGGGACTGTATACTCTATAATAAAATAATATTTTCTTTAATAAAGGATGATTTTCAAAAGATAAAAGCTTGAGAATGTATTTGGATTTTAAAAACTGAAATCTTATATTCATAGGAGGAGTATTACACTCAATTTCAAGCGAATTAATTGGAGTTGTCTTCATTGCACCAGTTACGCATCTAAGATTGTGGTTTTGAAGAATCGCCAATTTGTGAACCAATCTCTGATCAGCCCCAAAGCATAAAAATCCATATTCAAAATGACTACGGACTAAAGATTTATATAGCATAAGCAAAATTTTAGGATCAGCTGCAATTGACAGTGACTTTATAAAATTAAATGCTTTATTAGCTCTACCTAACAGATAATCAACATACTTAGTCCATGAGAGGTTGCTTGTAAAAATTATACCCAGAAACTTCACTTCATTCACTATTGGAAGAACACTATTATTGTAATAAATATGTAAGTCTGTTTCACACTCTCCAAACACTATAACTTTAGATTTTTCTGGACTAATATCCAAGTTTAGATAATGAAAATAGTTCTCTAGCCGAGTTAAAGCTGTGTTTAAAGTACACTCAACAGAACTTATATCTGAACCTGAAGCATAGATAACCAAATCATCTGCAAACTGCAAATTTGCCACATCAAGACCAAGTACAATGTTTAGTCTATGTAAATAAAGAAGATAAATCAATGGACTGAGGATGCCACCTTGACATACCCCTTTGTATGAAAAACGTGGCCCTATTAAACGTTTATTCACCTTGACATATACTTCTCTACCATGTAAAAAGTTAAAGATCCATATTATAATTTTTTCAGGGATACCAAGGGCACGAAGTTCACCACACAAAATGTGCAGATTGATGTTGTTGAATGCACCCACTACATCAAAGAAGACGCCAACTAAATGATTGTCCATTTTATTAGAATTGTATATATCTAATTGCAAATGGGAAATGCTGTCTCGAGTGGAGCAACCGCGTCGAAAGCCAAATTGATTGGATGGTAATAGACTATTACTTTCTATATAAAATTCTAGCCTTTGTTTAATTAGTTGTTCAAAGGTTTTTCCCATGCATGATGTTAATGCTACTGGCCTATATGATTCTGCTTTGTGTCTTACTTTGTTAGGTTTAAGTACTGGAATAAGACAGTCTGTTTTCCATTCATTAGGGATGATCAATTCCTGCCAGAGTAAATTAAAAACACTAAGTATGTCAGAAAGTGCCTTAATTGAAACATTTTTCAACATTTTATAAGGTATTCCATCAAGGCCAAAAGCAGAATCACGTCTAGGTGATATCGCAGATTTTAATTCCTGAAGAGAAAATGGATAAATTAGATATTCATAATGTACTGAAGCTTTTACTTCATGAGGAATTGATTGAAATGGCCCCTCAACTGTATCTGGAGTATATTTTTTAAGAAAATTGAATACCCAAGGAGAAATATTATTACTTGGAGGTGTAAATGTTTTGTTAAATCTTTTTGAAATTTGCCAAACTCTAGATAATGGAGTAGTTCTATTAAATGACTCACATAGAGAAATCCAACTTAAATATCTTTCTCTCTTTAACACCAACTTTTTAAGAGCTTGTAATTTTTTAAATTCAATATATTTTTCCAATGTGGGATTTTGTTTGAATACTTTATAGGCATTCCTAGAATCTTCTACTGCTTTAGTGCAATTCAAATTCCACCATGGTAATGGAATGCGTTTTTTACGATTATTATTTACTGATGCTGTATCAAAAGATGTAGCAGATCTTATAGTTGATGGTAATGATTTAATAACAGCTAAATTTAATAATTTTATCAAGTGATTATATGACTGTAATGGGTTATCTTGATTAATTTTAAAATCCATTAGCAAACTATCAACACTCTCCTTGTATATTTCCCAATCAACCATGTTAAAATTAAAATGTTTTGGTAAATTTGAAGTTTCCATATCATGTGGGATATTATAATTGTTATTAATAACTAACCTTGTAATTACAGGCAAATGGTAACTACCTAAAGGATCATCATGAACAGACCAGTAACAAGACAATGAAATTGAAGTCGATACTACAGTTAAATCAAGTGCATTTCTTTGCCACCTATCAGAGCCTACAGTAGTCATTTCTCCATCATTTAATAAAACCAAATTATAGTCATTAATGATTTCAAGCACATCTCGGCCGCGTATGTTCACACTATTACATCCCCAAGCCGTATGATGTGCATTGAAATCTCCACCCATCAAGAGAGGACCAGGGATATTGCGAATTAAATTATCAAACTTATACTTAGTAAATGAAGCATTTCCGGGACTATAAAAACTGACTAATGAAATTTCTTTATTATTGCCATACATTAAACGAATCGCTATATTTTGTATGGAATCGTCATATAAAGTATCTATTTTACTAAATTGTAAACTGTTATGTATTAAAATAGCTACACCATTGTGTGTATTACCTGAGTCTAATCTTACTATATTATATCCTTTAATACTAAATCTCATGTGAGGCTTGAGCCAAGTCTCACACAATAAAGCTACATGTATGTTATACTCATGTAAAAAATACGAAAAAGCATGTTTGTTACTATTGATGCTCTGAGCATTCCACTGTACAATATTTAGCTGATCCATAAACTTAAGGTTTATTTATATTATTCTGAATTTTTGATAATAGAACATCTTTTATGCTTTGAGTGCAAATACTCTTTTCGTTATTTTTATTTTGAGAAATTAATGTTACTATTGTCTGTATTAAAATATTTAAAATTGGTTCTGTTTCAATTAGTGATTTTAATTGTTTAGCAGGACTGGACTTTGAAAGAGATGGAAATGACTTTTCATTGAATAAGTCTGCATATGATTTTTTATTAATTTTGTTTTTGTTTTCTTCCACTTTTTGTTGTTTGACTGGGCACTGTGCCGAAATAGCCACATGTTTACCTTGACAATGACAACATGTTGCCTCTGTTGGTGGTACTTGACATTCTTTATAATTGTGGTCCTTTGTACATATGGAACATCTTTGGGAGTTCTTACAAAATTTTGCTATATGACCATACCTTAGACACTTCAGGCATTGTTTTACCGGCGGAATGTACGGACGTACTTCGAATCGCCAGCTGTTCAGGTCTACACTATCGGGTATCGTCGCACACGAGAATGTGATGGACACCGTCTTCGTAGGCTGGAAGGACACCCCCCCTCCTTCTGAAATAGTGCGACGCATGAATCTTCTGATGGAAATGATATTCTTTGTGCTAGTTATTGCGTTATAAATGCGTTCGTTGCTCAAGTCAATTGGAACATGCATAATAACACCTATATTTTCCGTAGCGGCTGCAGGAATACTGGCTTTCAATTTATAAGTATCCAAAAATTTACGGTTCAGTAAGGCTGCATTAGCTAAACCAGGACGTTCGAAAATAACGCCAATTTTGTATCGATTCATGCGTAATAATTGTTTTACGCCCTTATTATATTTTTTATGTTGGTTGAAAGGGACATCATGTCTCTATCACCTATCGGAACTAAGTCAATACTTTCCAAAAATACAACATATTCAAAGTTGCCTCCGTTTTCAGGATATGACCTAATGTAGTCAGGAATCCTGAATTCCCGATACTTATCTTTTTCTGCTGGTAGAGATTCCTCCTCTGAAGAGCTTGAGGTTCCACCGTCGTCTTCAGAGGACCCCAATGGTGGAACAGAAGACGAAATATCTTCTTTTTTTCTTTTTTTTGGATTCCCTTTTTTCCCCATCTTGAGAAAAGCAACAAAATGAATTTAAGAATAAATAAAATAATTATTTGAAAATTCGTTTTAAAAAAGGCGCCCTTTCGTTATGAATTTCCCGCGCTTTTTTTGCTTTAAAGTATGCTATGCAATATCTCCGGCAATTGTGGTTCGTTTTTTAATGAATAGGGTATGCCTCAGGGGTGGTTCCATATTTTTTTATTAACTTGGCTTGGGTAGTTTTTGAGTTAGCTTCAATAATTTGTTTTTTTCCACTTAGTTTATATTGATGTTGTTATAATAACTTCCTGATATCTACATAGCAAGTAGTGTTACACGAATTTGTGTAACACTACTTGCTATATAAATATCAATTTGTGAGTGTGTGTGTGTTTATGTTTGTTACTTCTTCACGCTCAAACGGCTGGACTAATTTCGATAAAATTTTGTATGAAGGTAGCTGACATGACACGCAGGATCAACATATAGGCTACTTTGTATCCCGATATTCTCTCGGGATCGACATATTTTGTTCTCTAAACAAATGCATAAACTTAATTTACTACTTCAGGCGGGGTGTCAGACGCAGCTGTCAACCAACGATAAAAGGACACAGCTTGAAAGAAGTCTAGACCTAAATATGTTAGTTCAGCACCCACACCCTCATTTAGGGCAGTTGGAATTAGTGCACTCACAGCGACAGTAGGTTCTCGTGAAGCGGCGGCAGGCGGCGCAGCGCGGCGGAGCGGCAGTCCAGGCGCGCACCGCCCTCGCCGCACGCGCAGCCCGCCGCCGCGCGCGCCGGACAAGCGCCGCGCGCCGGCGCCGCCGCGCACGCCAGCCACACGAGCGCCGCCGCGCAAAGCAGCCAGCGCGCGCGCTCCATGCGAGCGCGCCCTCACCGCGCACGCACCGCACCGCCAAGCGCCCGCTGCGCCGCTGGCTCCTCGCTGCACACCATGCTGAGCCCGCACCACTGCACCTCACTCACAGCGAGCGGTGACCGCGACACTGTCACTCGGCTCTGATCGAACTATCTTCTTGTACGTAATTGCTTCCTAGATATTAAAAAAAAACACTGTTTTTCGCGACTGTCACTGATGATCGTAACTAGACTCGTCGCGTTAGACGTGTGCGGAGTGAGCGGAGCGTCGACACACGAGATATCGCAGCGAGGGCGCGCGACGAACTGGCGGCTAGTACCGTGCCGGCTTGCCGGGAGCGCCGCGTCGCGCGGCGCGTGTCCTCACTCCTCTCTCCGCTCGCCTCCGCGGGCCGCCGGCGTCGCCGCCTCCTTGTCTGCTGTGACTGTGAGTGCCGGCTCCTCCGACACAACTCCGAGCTTTCGATTCTGACCGGCGAGCAGCGATAAGGTAGTGAGCTTTTTGCGACGTCATTCACTTACTACATAATTATAGTTATAAGCGTGAGTAGGCTCACCACCATCCACACGCCACGAAACTGAGCACCAATCCGTCCAGTAGGCGATATTCAAAGAACAAGCAAAGCGTGTCGCCGGCGAGTTACGGCTGTATCTGGCCGAAGTCAAGCGGCAATGTTCCTGATGACGCCGTGACACGTAAATATAACATGCCTTGTCCTCTGAAGTGTTAGGCTGAGGTTACTTAAATATGGGTGTATTAACCGCTGCCATTTTGACAATTTTGTTTGTCTCAAGTAAAAGGAGTAATTTCTAACTTATTTACATATTTATTTATTTTTTACGCAACCTGCTCGCTAACATCAAATTATAATGTCGTGCATACCTCTAGCTAGGCTTTAGCCGGGCATTAATATTGTACTAAATTTCATTATAACCCGCTGGTCGTTAATGTGATTTGAATTTAGAACCTCAACTAAGAAAATCTTATTGAAACATTAACAAAAATATAATTAAGTATGTACTTACTTAGTTAAAAAAAAAAAAAAAAACTAAAAACACTCTTTTATCGCGCACTAAAATTATAAAATAGTTAAATAATATTAATTCGAAACAAATATATTAACATTCTAGTATTGATATATTATTTACACACTAACTCTATAATAGAAATAAAAATATTTACAAGTATCAAAAAGGGTTACAGGGCGTCGAAAAATTCGTCCACATTGAGCCACCAAAATTGAAACCAGATATAAAAAAATCTCTAAAAATAGGGGTTTTTAGTTACAATTAAATTAATATCACTGATTTATGCGTAACCCAAATCACTATCTATAATGTGTAGCTTACTATTAAAACACTTTAAAATTAACAGCAAATCGATCCACCAAAAATTGAACAATTTTTGTCCCCCGTGCCACCCAAGATGATACTTACGTTTTTGGCGGAAAATCATAGCACTAATCACACACCTGTTACGCGCAAGTGCAGAACTGAGAGATGTGAAATAATAAAATGTGATTGATCGCACACGCACGATCACGAAGCTTCATTTTATAGTATATTGAAAAAGTGCCATCAAAATTTTGATTTTTACTTGGACAAACTTTGATCGACTACCCTGTGCTTTTAAATTAGATTTTCTAATATGGTTTAATTGTTTTTAGATAATGTGTCTTAAGCATATACTAACGAATTTATTTATTTTTTATTGTACAGCAAATTGTTGCTTTGGTGAATGCAATTATATCAAAAAATGGAGCTGGGACAAGCCACCTAACTTGAATTTTAAGGCGATTTATTTTTTCCCCATTTATTTAAATACACAGTTATAAAAAAAAAATGTGGCCCTAATTGAAACAAGTTACGTAGCTTACTATAAAAAAAAATAATAAGAAACATCCTATCATTTAACACCTCGATTCTCAACGTGGACGCGTAAAATTTGCTGCTGGGATATTCACCCAATAGCAAGCAACTTTGAAAACATATCAAAAACGTCACCTATATTGTCAAAACAGCGCGAATCAAGTTCGAGTTTACTGCTTTCTAAACCTTCACCTATTATTGTCAGCCAACGAAGTGAATAATTTTTTCGTAAATGTTGGGAAAACTCTTGCTGAGCAGATTCCAAAACCTGACTGTGTTCAACTATCTTCCCAAAAGCGTGAAAATAGACGTACCCTAAAATCTTTTGCCTTGCTAGACACCGACGAAGACGAAATTACCCGAATAATCTGCGGACTAAAAGATGACTGTGCTGTTGGATGGGATAACATTAGCAATAAGACCCTTAAACTCTATAAGCATATCCTTGTACCTCTCTTAACACATATTTTTCGTATGTGTTTTTCTGAAGGCATTTTCCCTAACTGTCTAAAAAAAGCAATTGTAATCCCTATCTTTAAATCCGGAAACAAAGACCTAGTTAACAATTATCGACCAATATCACTACTCCCCTCAATATCTAAAATACTAGAAAAAATTATAAACAGTAGACTAGCTAACTATCTAGAGAAAAATGAATTCTTATCATCTGCGCAATTTGGTTTTAGAGCCAAATTATCCACAGCCGATGCAATGCACAGTCTAACAGATTATGTCTCAGAAGAACTTGGTAAAGGAAACCAGACCCTGGGGATCTTCCTTGATCTGGCGAAGGCTTTTGATACAGTCTCTGTTTCGAAGCTTTTGTATAAATTAGAGGCCATAGGAATAAGGGGATCGCCGCTGAAACTTTTTGCTGACTACTTAGACGATCGTTGTCAATGTGTTAAAATTGACAATATTAGTAGCGACGAGCAAAAAAACACAGGTTTTGGTGTTCCCCAGGGAAGTATTTTGGGCCCCACCCTTTTCCTGATTTATATTAACGATTTGTGTAGTTTAAACATTAAACAAGGCAAAATTATATCGTATGCTGATGACACGGCGTTAATATTCACCGCTAAAACAAATAACGAATTGTACGAATATGCTCAAATAGGTTTCAACACTGTGTGTAACTGGCTTCAAAGCAACTTGCTAACATTAAATGCCGACAAGACAAAATATATTCACTTCTCCATCCGCAAACCCCACTAACTCTCATCTGTACGCCCATCACTGCGGACTCCGCTCAGTCAGCATATGTAAGTGTCCTTTTATCCTCAAAACATGTAACATAAAATATCTCGGGGTTATAATAGACGAGTCGCTCTCATTTAGACCACATATTGACAGTTTGGTTACAAGAGTGCGCAAGTTAATTTTTGTTTTTAAAAAATTGCGAGCAATTGCAGATAAAAAACTAGTGTCACAAGTTTACTTGGCCCTAGGTCAATCTGTAATACAGTACTGTATCACTTCATGGGGTGGAGCACCAAAAACTTACTGCCTCTTGAAAGAGCACAAAGAGCAATTTTAAAAGTAGCAAATTTCCATCCCTTTCTCTATCCTACAGATCTGCTTTACAAATCCTGTAACGTGCTGACTGTTCGCCAGCTTTTCATAACGCACTTGGTATTAAAACAGCACAACATGCTCTCCTATATATAACATTGAAAGTACTAATAAGAGACGGAATGATATTGTATGTGAGTCAAATGCACCCTCTAAGTATGTCTTTGTAAACAGATTCTATACTTTTTTAGGCCCATTTCTGTACAATAAATTAAATAGGAAATTAAGTATCTATAAATTAAATAACTACGACTGTAAAAAGAGTATTCTGCAATTTTTACTTAGCATATCATACAGTGTAATGTATGTCTTTACATGTATTTTTTTACTTACATTTTTGGAAATATTAACCTGAAAATTTTAAGCATTCGTCCTCCCTAGGTAGCTTCATGCTCATTTCCTGGAGGCTTATCATATCTTTTACCTGTAATTCATGTTATTTAAGTTTTTCTGTAGATTTTTATCTCTTGAATCTTTGTTTACCTTTGTAATGTCAGTTAGTGACAGGCCTAGTTTTATTTTTAGTTTATTGCTGGAGCTAGTTGTAGGTCGTATAGGTAAATCACATCGACCTCATTATTTTTTACTTTTTATTATGTTCTAGAATTTCTTTTCAAATGTTAAAAAGTCGATGTCAGGAGCCTGGTGGTGAATTTAGTCAGTCTACGTTGGGAGCTCAGCTCGGCCACAAGCTCGGGAAAATTAGGAGTGTTCTTGGAGGGCAGCTTCCCTCCTACGGCCGAAGCGACTATGAAGACGCCGTAGCAAGGCGACTCCGCACCGGGCTCTTTGGGCTGCACGGCTTGAGGATTGACGTCCCTCGGCCCTCTACGGCTTGAGGGTTGACGTCCCTCGGCCCTCCTCCGGCTTGAGGGATTGACGTCCCTCGGCCCTCCTCCGGCTTGAGGGATTGACGTCCCTCGGCCCTCCTCCGGCTTGAGGGATTGACGTCCCTCGGCCCTCCTCCGGCTTGAGGGATTGACGTCCCTCGGCCCTCCTCTACGGCTTGAGGGTTGACGTCCCTCGGCCCTCCTCTACGGCTTGAGGGTTGACGTCCCTCGGCCCTCCTCTACGGCTTGAGGGTTGACGTCCCTCGGCCCTCCTCTACGGCTTGAAGGTTGACGTCCCTCGGCCCTCTACGGCTTGAGGGTTGACGTTCCCTCGGCCCTGCTCTACGACCTGAAGACTGAGGTCCTCCTTCGGCCCTCTACAGCCTGAAGCGGATGTCCCTCGGCCACTAACAGACCAGAGGCTCGCTTTTCTCCAGTTCTATTTTGTTCTCATTTTCATTCACCGGTTTCTCTAGTTTAATTTTGTTATCTAGCTCCAAATAGGTAGGCCCTAGCTTATTCAACAATAAATTCTTATAACTCGTCCTCTTTATTTTCTTTAACAGTGCTCGCCTCCAAACTGAAAGTTAGGTAGGTGAGTGCTCAATGTGACCATACAATTTCTTGGACTCTACCCAGGAAAATGTAACGTTACAACAGTAAGACAGTGGATTTACTCGTTGTCTGTGAATAAAACATGTTAGTCTTTTAAATTAATATTAGTTTTAATTAGTCTTATCCGTTTTTATTTTTATATTTTAAAATTGTTAGCATTTTTTCTAGCCTGAAACACAGGTTCTACCTAGTTCAGGCAAATGAGCGACTGTGTCCACTATAATTTTTAAGTTATGTCACTGTAAACTGCACCATTTTTTATAAATAAGCGATATTATTATTAAAAAAAAAAAATGTTCTCAAATTTTTTTAAGTCCAGAAATTAAAAGTAAGTTTTTAGGGGTAAGGGGTTGGGACCCTAGGGGTTGGGTACAGGGGGGGGCGGTGAGTTTAAGGGGCTTCGGGTTCGCGGAGTGAGGGGGGTAGGATAGGGAGGGGGGTAGAAAATTTTCGTTATTTTTGAGCTAGGACGCACGGTTTCCGAGATATGAGCAATTTTGGAAAAATTTTGGGCTTATAAATACCTACCTAAACAATTTTATCTCTTTGCCGTCAGACGGCTTGGAAGGGTGTTTTTTAATAACCTGTCAAAAATTTCCTAATCGTCCTAGTTCGTCGGGAGAAGTTTTGGGTTACAGCTGGTTAGTTGAGCCGTCCGGTCCCGTGAGTCCCACAGGGGTGGGTCACTTGGTCGATTTTATACTAACCCTCAAAGTTAGGGGTAGCTTTTTGCGAACAACTTTTGCTTGGTTTCGCCCTTAGGAACGAGATCTCGAAACGGAGAAAAATATTGGGGTATAGGTCGAGGCCCAAATTTACTGGCAAGCCCCTTACTTTTCTTTTTGGAAAATCAGGAATACAAAATTTTTCCTGTTTTCCCAAAAAATCTCATTGGGGGTGGTTTTTAAGGGTGTCTACGTGGAGGTCGACCTTATGATCGTTTCTCGCAAGAGAACTTCTCGTAAGAGAACCCATTTGATGTTATTATTGCGATATCTCGCTCCCCTGAGGCTCTAGGGGGTGTACAAACTTAAGCGGTAATGCCGCCCGGGTCCCTTGTTCTACCTTAAAATCTATATAAAATTAACCCTTAATCCTACTTACTAACTAAACATTTTGTTCGCAGGGGATGAACCGGACCTTGCTGTCCCGCCTGTCCGGAGGTCTTCCGTTGCTTGAACCGCCCTCGGGAGCCAGCCGAAGTTGGGGGTGGCTGACAATTTTCTGCAAATGGCTCCTAGTGCAGAAATTTCGCGTCCTAGGGGGTTGGTTCCGAAGAGTGTTCTTCTTTGGAGGGGTTTTTCACTCAGGTACTGCCGGGAACAGGATGTCACAGGTATTTTCGGTTCGTCGTGACGTCACAGGTTTTTCCTTATAAACTAGTTTCTTTAGTAGGTAGCTCCAAAACTACCTGTCGAAAAATTCTGGAATTTTGCACACTTATTCTTCTGGGGGTGAGCAATTTTTAGAAGTCCAGAAAAAGTGACGTCATCGCTCTTGTTCCAGCTCTGGATACGGTCAAAGTTTGTAATATATTTAAAGTCCTCAATTTTCCAGAGGGGTGCTCCGATTTCAACGATCAGGGTGTCGGTTGATTTGTCTCGACACGCTGCTTAGCTGATAGAATACCAGACGTCGGGAACCGGGAGCTCGTGGGCACGTGGTTTCCACTTTTTCCCCTGTAGCTCAGCGAGTTTTGCCCGGAAAAATCCGGGACTTCGCCTGATTATAGTTGCTTCCAGCGCGCTTCGAACAGCAGTCCGAAAAACGTAGGTTACCGCAGAAAATCGGGCAGCGTTTCGCCTGGAATGCTGATTTGGAGGTTAAAATTCAGTTTTTTGAGTCTGGTGTTTCACTGGATGGTCCGATTTTCAAATTTTTTTTTTTTTTCCACACACGATTATAACTCGCGAGCACGCACCATTTGACGTATCACACTTGATATTTCGCGCGAAATAACCCGTTCGAACGTTTTTTTTTGAACGCGGAGCACACACAAAACGATCCGACCGCCACGAGAGCTGGGGGGGAACTGGCACTCTAAGCTCAGGTTAGGTTCACTCAGGTTAGGTTCGCTCAGGTTAGGTTCGCTCAGGTTAGGTTCGCTCAGGTTAGGTTCGCTCAGGTTAGGTTCGCTCAGGTTAGGTTCGCTCAGGTTAGGTTCGCTCAGGTTAGGTTCCTCAGGTTAGGTTCGCTCAGGTTAGGTTCGCTCAGGTTAGGTTCGCTCAGGTTAGGTTCGCTCAGGTTAGGTTCGCTCAGGTTAGGTTCGCTCAGGTTAGGTTCGCTCAGGTTAGGTTCGCTCAGGTTAGGTTCGCTCAGGTTAGGTTCGCTCAGGTTAGGTTCGCTCAGGTTAGGTTCGCTCAGGTTAGCTTAGGTTAGGTTAGGTTAGGTTAGGTTTTTTTTTTTTTTTTTTATATTAGATTTATTCGCTTTTTGTTTTGGTGATTTTTCATCATTTATTTGATTCTATATAAGTATGACAATATCTGCTATTTGATACAGAAATTGTTTTTTGGGAAGTTTTATTCGCGATGAAGATAATAATATTAATTAGAGATAAGTGATATATATTATCGTAAAATTTTTATCATGATTATATATATATATATATATTTTTTTTTTTTTTTTTTTTTTTTTTTTATAATGTATATGTATTGTATTTATTATCTATGTGCCATTGTAATGCTTCAATTCGCTTAAAATTTTAGTGATGTATTTAGTGAACGCGAGTAGGACTTCTGGTTTGCGCGTTTGCACCTCGATGTCATATGCCGTGATACCAAATCTCTCAGAGATTGCCTCATACTGCATGCGATCCATGGCGAATCTGGGGCAATCCCTGAGGAGGTGGTCGAGGCTTTGTACCGTGTCGTCGTGGCAGGGACAGTTGTCGTTTGCAGTGATTTTGAAACGGTGTAGGTACTTTTTATGAAATCCGTGGCCTGTGAGGATTTGAGTTAGGTAAAAGTTTGGTTCGGTATGTTTTCGGAATTTGCGTATGTCTGTTATCGTTGGGAATATCGATTTGGTATGTTGTCCCTGCTCACTAGATGCATACCTGGCTTGCCACTTAGCCAAGTTAGCTTGCCTTAATTCGCGTTTGACATATGACATCGGGTATTTATTGTAGTCTGGAGTTTTGTGGAGTCGAGTGGCCAGTTTTGCTGCAGCATCTACAGCTTCGTTGCCGGCAACTCCACTGTGCCCTTTCACCCACTTGATGGATATAACGTTTGGTGGTGTATTTGCGCGTTCATGTGTGTGAGTGTAAATGGTTTTGTGTATTTGTGTGACAAGTGGGTGAGTGTTGCTTCGGTCTGTGATCGCCTGTATTGCAGACTGGGAGTCCGAGAAGATTGTGGTGTTTTTGTGTCCCTTTTTTTGTGCCCATTTGCTACCTTCCAGGATGGCGAATAGTTCGGCCTGGAAAACTGTGCAGGTATTGTGGAGTTTGAACTTTTTGGTGACAATCGCTCCTCCCGGATCGTAGCAAACGAAAGCCGCTCCGACGGCACCATCGTCCTGTTTGCTGCCGTCGGTGTAAATGTGGTGCTGCGGTTGGGCAGCTTCAGCTTCAGCGTGTCTACGGGTGCTAGTGACTGCTCTAGGCAGTCTTACTGCCGGGTGTAGTAGCTCGCGTACGGGCGTGGGGCATTCAGGGGTGACGTCCGCTGGCAGAAGGTGGCTCGTGCCTGTGAGGCGAACAGTTTCGACGTGGTGGACTTCTTGGATTTTAAAATCGAGAGGCATAAGGTCTGCGAGTGCCAGGGCAGCAGTGGTCGAGACGGTCCGGAAGGCACGGATGGCCTTTAGTGCGAATCCTCGCTGGATGCTGGCGAGTTGCTTCTTTACGCACTTCCTGTTGACTATATGTCCCCATATACCAGCAGCGTACGTGACAATCGGTTCTATAACGTGCAAATATATTGTGCGAGCGTTTTCCGGATGTGCGCCCCACGTGCATCTGATGTACATTCGTAATTTGTTAAATATGCGAGTGGCTTTGCCCAGCACATATTTAAGGTGGCTATTAAATCTAAGTTTTTCGTCTAGGATGACGCCAAGCAGTTTTATTTCTGGCACAAATGCCAAGTCGGTGCCGTCCATTTTTAGTTTCGCGGTTTTTGCTTTGGGTGTGAAGGCGATGACTTGGGTTTTTGCCGGGCCAAAGGTCAGTTTCACGCGTTTGCCCCATTCACTGATGTTAGCGAGAATGCTGTTGGCGAGTTGTTCCACTGCATCAGGTGTGTCTGCCGTAACCACCAGCAGGACGTCATCCGCGAAGGCTTGCATATGACAGCCCGATGGTAGTTGCATGTCCAGGAGTTCATCGAGGATCAGATTCCATAAGACCGGGCCACACGCGGATCCCTGAATGCAGCCCTTTGTCAAGGTTTTTTGGACTCGGACTCCCGCGTGGTCCAACGTGGCGGTTCTGTCCTGCACGTAGTTTCTGATTAGCCCATAGATGTTTTGCGGCGTTCCAATGTGTTTGAGGCGATGGAAAAGAGTGGGCCACCAAGCTTTATCAAACGCCGCCCTTATGTCTAGTGATATAGCTATGGCTAGTTTGTGGTTCTGTTTGGCGTGGTGTACGTGATTTAGAGCGGTATGGATGGCTTGGGTGGTGTTCCTTTGTTGTCGGAAGCCGTATTGTTGAGGGTTTAATTGATTTCCGACTTCAGCGTGGTGGGCTACCCTTTTGATGAAAAGTTTTTCCAAGAGCTTCCCGAATACTGGAATGAGGCCTATGGGGCGGAATGATTTTAGATCGGTTTGATCATCCTTTCCCGGTTTGGGAATGATCTTGACATAGGCCTCCTTCCAGATTCGGGGGAAATGGTGTAGGGCGAGGCATCTGTTCATAATGTCGGTTATCAATTGCGGGTAATGTGCGGTGAATTGAAGGCAGATATCGGATGTGAGGTTG
This sequence comes from Luperina nickerlii, assembly GCA_963855955.1. Lineage (NCBI taxonomy): Eukaryota > Metazoa > Arthropoda > Insecta > Lepidoptera > Noctuidae > Luperina > Luperina nickerlii. Next base: position 24,528,041 of record OY979671.1, read on the forward strand.
TCGAGGCCGGGGGCTTTACTGGGACTTATCTGTTTAAGTTGCTCGAGAACCTCTTCTTCTGTGAACGGATGGTCGTCTATTGTGTTGGTCGTAGGGCTATGGTATTGATGTCGAAGTTGTGCTTGTATTGGCATATGGTCGCAGGTGTCGTCAGGATAGAAGTGATTTAGAAGGGCAGTGGCTGTCTCCTCTCCATCGGCGGTAAACTTGTCTCCTACTTTGAGAGTGATGGGTGGTCTTCTGGGCGCAGTCTCTTTCAGAAGTCGGTTGGTCAGCGACCAGACGTTCTCTTTCTGCTGAAGTTCACAGAACTTTCGAAAGTTTTTCGTGGACTCCTTTTTGAGTTCTTCCGAGTAGACCGCTTTCTTGTTTTGACTCTCTTCCAGAAGAGCTTCGAGAGGGAGCCTTCGCCGTTTCGCGGTGTGGATGCGTCTGTGGAGATTTATAATGTCTCTCTTTTGGGTTTCGAGGCTCTCAGTCCACCATGGAGCTTTGTGCCTATGGTTCTGACCTTTAATAGGCATGGTCTCACTGCAGCTATCGCGTATCAGATCAGTAATTTGGTGGACGAGGCACTCCAGCTGATCGACATCAAGGTTGGGAACATCCTTATCGAGCACGTCCGATAACGTCATTCTGCACAGCACAGCATCTTTAAACTCTGCCCAGTCTGCTCCTTTGGTGTTAAATACGAAGGTTGAGTTGTTGTTGTTTCCTTTCGTTGTGGGTCTGCGGGTAGCGATGCTAAAATCGATGGCGTTGTGCTGCGATGACGTGCAACAGTCTAGGTTGACCCTCCAATCGCGTACTAGGTCGTACATTGAGGCAGATGCAAGCGTCACATCAATGATAGACGACCGGTCGCGCCCGTGCGTTACTGTTTCGAAAGTCGGGGTGGTTCCGTTGTTGCAGATGTACATGTCGTTGGCGTAGACGAGTTCCAGAAGGCTGATTCCTCTGGGGTTTGATTTTTCACTTCCCCACGCAGGGTGCCAGCCATTGAAGTCTCCCCCCAGTATGCACTTATGATGCGATGTGGTTTTGAGGAAGCAGTCTATTGCTTCAAGTGTGCAGGAAGTGTCGTCTCTTGGCTCTACGTAAGCTGAGGCGAGGTACAGTTTCTGGTGGTCGGTTTGTAATTGGATAACGCTTAGGTTGGCCGAAGACATTCCGGACTCCCCCAACACCACACCACATCCAGGTTTGACGAGGATGCATGCCTTTACATTGCATCCGTTAGAGAATTGAAAAATATCGATACCGGAAATAGGTTTTACCTCCTTGCCAGATCCTATGTAAGGTTCGGACAAGAAGGCAATGTCGTAGTGGCCATTATAAAAATATGTAAGGAATTCGTGGAAACTGTTTTTCGAGCGATCAATGTTACACTGTACTACTTTGATGAGGGACTTATACATAATCGGTGCGGCTGATGATTTTAATTTTAAGTGATTTCACTCTGGGGCAATTTTGTGAGGTGGCCATGTGCCCAACGTCGTAGTTGGTGCTGAATTTAGAGTTGTGCAAGTGACAATTGATACATTTGGGCGTGCCTTTTTTCTCCCGAATCGGGCAGCTTTCAATGGTGTGGCCTTCTTCGGAGCAGTAGGCGCAAGGGGATTGATTCGCAGTGCATTTGGTTCGCATGTGCCCAAACTGTAGGCACTTTTTGCATTGGATGAACGGCGAGAAGTCTTCTGAATGGACGCGTTGGTGGTCGACGCAAACTCTTCCCATGTCGACTATCTTGCGCCATAGGATGGGGTGAGCAATTAGGATGGCGTTGTATAGGTTTGGGTTTCTGTTATTTCTTTTGAAGGCGAGTCGCAGGTCGTCATTCTTCTCAAAGAGAGGCGATAGCTCTTCGTTCTGGCCGCGAATGATGTCGATTAGCTCTTCCGAGGGCGTGTCTATTGAGATTCCCTTGAGGATGAGCATGGGTCGCAGTTTCCTTGCCGGTTCCGCGGTAAGCTGGGTGGAAGTTTCCAATTTCTTAAGGGTCTCGTCGCGCTGTTTCTCCGTTTCGAACTCAACTCTTAGTTTGTTATTGGACACAGACTGGATTTTTGAAGGCGCATAGGTGGTGGTGCGGAAATTGACGCTGTTCCGAAAAGACTCCACGACTTCCTGGCGCGTTTGTGTTTCGCATTTAGCCGAGACGATAAGGGCGGGTCTGTTAGGTGGTGTGTCCTTGATTGGACGACTAAATGCAGGTGCGCTAGCAGCCTGTGCGTAAGTCGGTGACGCTGGTGGACTCGTGATAGTAGTGAGGTGCTTGGTCAACTCCTCTCGCACGCAAGTCGCAATCTCCTTTCGGAGTGCCCCATTATCATCGTCGCCTCTGACGAGGTTTTTCATGGCTTGGACTTCTGTCTTTACACTCGTGATGATTTCGTTTTTGAGGTCACCGATGTAAGATGGGGGTTGGCCTTCCTGGCCGAGTTCATTTTGAGAAGAACGAGCGAAGTTAGGGAGCTTTGATATCGCTATGCGTATTTCATCCGACGCCAGAGCGATGGTCTTTTTATTGGTGGTCGTGACACTTTTGTTTTCGTTTACGCTGGTTTTAATACATTCAGCAAGTTTGCATATGACGGCGATGCATGATTCTATGCTGGTGGCCTCTGAGGAGTCTGCGGGGAGGGGAGGAACTTTGATCGGGGGTGGGGGGATGACAGAGCGAGGCGGAGTATGAACTAATGCCATTTTCCATTAGCTTTTTTTAATTATATCGAAAAAAAATGGGTCTATAGTGGCTTAGGGGTGGGTGTTTTGATGGTGCTTGACAGCTGTCAGTTTCAAAAGATACAGGGAACGCTAAAATGGAATAAAAATATTTTCGTAAAAATCCCCAAGTTTATCTACCCGTCTCTATAGGGCGGGTGGGAGGGCAAATTTTTGGATTTTTTGAGCTAGACAGGCGTGAGTGGTGTCAAAACACGCGTCTGCGCGCGTCTGCGCGCGGGCTGATCAACTATCGACTGAGGTTGAGGTTGAGGTTGAGGTTGAGGTTGGAGTCTCAAGGTGTTACGGGGGTCTCGTTACAGGCGGGGGGAGGGGGGGGGGAAGATGTAATAAGGCTCGAGGCGCGATATAATCGTGCGCGATTTTATCGTTCAAGCTGTTTGAGGATATACTGTAAAATTTAATTATGTACCTACTTGGTAAAAATTTTTTGGGGTCAATAATGGGGGGGTCAAAAAGAGGGGTTTAGGGGTCTTATGTCAATGTATGTACAAGATGAGAGAGCAGTTATAGGGGGGGGGAAAATTTTATCAAAATTTTGATATTCCCAGCCGTTTCCGAGATAATGGGGGGGGAAGCTAATTTTAGGGTAAGGTGTGGAAGGGGGTACAAAATGTTAGAACTGGGTTACAAAATTTTATGTGCAAAGAGCAAAGAGAAAAAATATGGTTCAAGAGAGTGAAGGCCGATGGGGGGGGGGTATATGAAATAAATAAATGAATATATGAAATAAATAAATGAATAAATAAAATACAATTTATTATAAAATAAGAAGGAGGGTTCGTAGGAGGATGGTCAGGGAAGTGCTGCAGTATATCTATGCAGATTTCTTTAACGGATTGTCAACCTTATCGCTAGAGGATAAGGTTCAAAATTGGATGGGAAAATTTTGGTGGCGTTTAAATCGAGTTATCTCGCTCTGTTCTCGCGATACGAGTGTTTCCAATATTTATGAGTCCCAGGTTCGAGTCCCGGTTGGTGAAAATATTTTTAAAAAGAAAAAAGGAAAAATTTTTTATTAGATAATATTAAAAATGTAAGTTGGTCCAAGTTTAAATATCTATTTAGAGGTATCATGAATTAACAAACATAAAACTGGAGTAAGATCAAATATATGGGTAAATTGTGGGGAAAATACACAGAAATGGGGAGAATCCTTAAAACTACGTAAAGTTACCCCGAAATTTTTTCAAAAAAGTCGTAGAGGGATGGAATAAAGTTCCATGGGTAGCCCCTTAGGAGAAAACTAATAGTTTTTTGTTATTTTCCCTCTACGACTTCTCGTCTGGAAGTTATAGCCTGTATCCTTCAACTTTTAAATAAGTTGAAGTCGGGGAAAATTCCCTCGATCTGGGAGAGGCTATAACTTTCAAACTAATAGCTATATTTCTAAAAAGGATTTTACAATTATATTACTATTTACTAGAGGCTACTGTTACAATATTAAGAAATAAATAAAAACTAAAATTTTGCTATTTTTCCTGATATATTTTGCCAACAATAACAGCTTACTTGCGGCCGGAAATTATTTCGTGGTCGCGTAAATTTCTAATAATTTCTAAAATATAAGTCCAAAAATTTTTCTTTTTGCTGATATGTTTTCAGGGACGTCCAAGCTGTCTTCCCCAGGAGTTTCAGCCTGGGTCGTCGCTGAAGATTTTGATTTTTCGTGGTCGGAAAGTATTTTCAACGTTTTCGCGACCGCACGTTAAGTTGGAACATGAATAAAATGGTTTTCCTTGACGGAAAATTTAAATTGAAAATACCTCCAGGGTCTCCTCCTCTTCCTCCTTCCCGGTGAGTAATCAGCGATGCTGGATTTTGTACAGGGATAACTTTGTGGCCCTAAATAGGGACCTCACCTCGTGGCTGGTTGTTTTCCTCTGTAATTCCGCGCGGCGGGGCGGAAAAAATCTGGATTTCCTTTTGATTTGAAGGTCTTCAGGTGGGCGACCTGATGGTAATTTAAAATTACACTGTCACCGCTTTACTTTTGAAGATATTACACTTTTTAGTTTTTGTGTTCCAGAATTTACAGTTTTTCGTTAATAACTTTCACCAGCTTTCACTTATCACAATACTTTTTACACCACCGTGACCGCCTTGCGATTCCGCGTGTTTTGATGTATGACACTTGTACTTTTAATCACTTTTTACTATTTTTCGCGTTTTTAACTTGCGGAGCGCGGTTTTTCCGTGGCGTTCGGGGCGGCGGTTGGAGCCAGACTGGTTAGGTTAGGTTAGGTTAGGTTGGGGGGAGTGAGAGTCCTGGCGGAGGAAGCAGTGGCCCGGGGCGGGGTGATGTTGGCGGTGTCCTTGGACATATCCAACGCCTTCAACACCCTGCCCTGGAGTTGTATTCGGGAGGCACTGCGGTACCATCGAGTGCCTCCCTACCTCCGCCACATCGTTGGGGCTTATCTGTCGGAGAGGTGTGTCACCTACGTGGGACGGGATGGCGGATACCAGCACCGCATGTCGTGCGGTGTTCCACAGGGCTCGGTCTTGGGCCCGCTCCTGTGGAACATCGGGTACGACTGGGTGTTGAGGGGCGAGCTCCAACCGGGCGTGGACCTTACGTGTTATGCTGACGACACGCTGGTCACTGCCCGGGGGAGCTCGCACAGGGAGGCAACGTTGCTGGCGACGGCTGCGGTGTCACAGGTGGTGAGCCGCATACGTCGCCTGGGCCTGGAGGTGGCCCTCAACAAGTCGGAGGCCATGGTGTTTCATGGCCCCCGGCGGGCGCCGCCGCCCGGATCACACATCGTGGTCGGGGGGGCTCGGATCGCTGTCGAGTCCACCATGAAGTACCTGGGATTGGTGCTCGACAGCCGGTGGGATTTCGGCCCCCACTTCCGGCGGCTGGCGCCCAAGTTGTTGGGCGCTGCTGGGGCGCTGTCAACGTTGCTTCCCAATCTGGGGGGCCCGAGCGCCGCCTGTAGGCGGCTCTACGTGGGGATCGTGCGATCCATGGCCCTGTATGGGGCCCCGATCTGGGCGACTGACCTGACGGCCGGTAGCATCGCAGTCCTGCGGAGGCCGCAGAGGGCGATGGCCGTCAGGGTCGTCCGGGGGTATCGCACGATCTCCTACGAGGCGGCTTGTGTACTGGCTGGATCCCCGCCCTGGGACCTGGAGGCGAAAGTACTCGCGTCACTGTACCGGTGGCGCGAGGAAGCGCGGGCGCGTGGCGAGGGGCTGACGCAGCGCCATATGGAGCTGCGTCGGTCTCAGCTTCGCGAGGTCCTGGTGGCGGAATGGCGGGACAGGCTTTCGCGCCCTACCGCCGGCCTCGGTACCATCGAGGCGATCCGGCCAGTACTCGAGCGCTGGCTCGGGAGGAGGCACGGCTCCCTGTCGTTTCGGGTGACGCAGGTGCTCTCGGGGCATGGTTGCTTCGGGAAGTACCTGTGTCGCATTAACAGGGAGCCGGACGCCCGGTGTCACCACTGCGTCGACTGCCGGGAGGACACGGCGTGGCATACGCTGGCAGAGTGTGCCGCTTGGGAGGAGCCGCGCCGTGCCCTCATTTCAGAAGTAGGCAGTGACCTCTCGCTGCCGGCCGTGGTCGAGTCCATGGTCGACAGCGAGGAGTCCTGGGACGCGGTGGTTTCCTTCTGCGAAACTGTCGTCTCACAGAAGGAGGCTGCGGAAAGGGAGAGGGAGATCTCGTCCACTCACCCTGCCCGCAGCAGGCGCACCGGGCGTCGGCGGAGGGCGGACAACGCCCTCTTCCAGCCCCCCTAAACGGGTCCAGGGGCGACGGACTCGGGGACGTCCGTCGCCCCCCACACATCAGGACCCGAGGTGGCGGCGCGACGTGTTCCACGCGCGCCCCTCTTAGACGTCGCGGGGGGAGTCAAACACCTCACTCCCCCCCCCCGACCAGACGGGGCCCGCTGCGGCGGGCCGGCACCAGCCGGGGGTTGCGGAAGGATCGTACGTTCCCGCGACCCCCGGCGTAAGTGTGAGATGGAACACCCGGGGTGGTTTTTAGTCAGTAAGAGTCTGACAGACCCCGCCGCCCGCCCCAGGGCGGCGGACATCCATGAGGATTTTCCACCCCGGATCAAAAAAAAAAAAAAAAAAAAAGGTTAGGTTGGGGGTGGGGTGCACGTTGAAAAGCCTCCTCGTGGCGCACCCTGGGCAACGACGGCTCCAATTGCCCACCAGGTTTTGGTGGACAATTGGGGCCGGCGGCTAATTTTCAACACACGGGGGAAGGTCATGGTTCCAATCACCGATCATCTTTGATTGTCGGTGAAGGGAACCGGGCTACAGACGGGCGGTCGTACGTCCACTCCTCCTCTGCTTACAGAGGGATGTGAGTGGGCGTAGACTGGGAAGGGGCGGTTCGCGCCGCAGTACCCACGAGGGCGTGGGTGGTGAGGGTGTCCATTGTCCACGCTGCGTCTGTCCGGCATCCGGCGGCAGCGTGGGGACGCCCGCGCCGGGGCGGCGATTGGTTCTGCCCAATCGTCGGCCACCCCGTAATCCTGAGTTCAGGACCGGGGGCCCGGGCCACTGAGGCTCGGGCCGCGAGGAAGACAACCTCTATAAAAAATTACCCCAATCCTAAGGTCTAGCGTGCCGAGGGGATGTATGACCGGAGGGTATCCGGTAAGCTAGCGCGAACAAGGGACCTCACCCTTAAAAAGGAACAAAAAAACATGAACAAGGCTAAGGTTAAAACTATTCCCCAGGCGGGTACCCTCCTACCCAAGGAGGGAGAATCCCGCCCTTCTTCGGAAGGCAGCCCCTTCGTATCTGGGGGGGGCAACACTAGCCTCGTGGGCCGGCAGACTACTGCCGACCTGCGTCAACCTGCGCTTGCCTCGCAAGAAAAGGTGCTCCGGGTTAGCCTGGAGCGCCTGTGCGACGCAAGCGAACCGCTTGCCGTCGTGGACGTCGTGGACGGCAACAAGAGCCGAGGAGGCTCCGGTCTTGGCGAGGACCGACTGTCTGGCCAGGACACGTGTGGGCGTAACCCCTTGAGGAAGCGCCCACACAGCGAGGATTTGGGGTCGACAGGGCTCTCTTCTAGCGAGGAGAATCTGTCGGCCCCCAAGGTGCCAACGGCACAGAGAGGGCGGGGTCGTACGAAGGCGAGCGGAGCTCCTGCTCGGCTGCCGAGCCGAGACCGAACGGGTCGCTTTCTGCCGATCTCTCGGCCCCCAACACCAGTTCCCGTGGAGCGCCCGGCGGAAAGCGCGGAGAGTGACCCGGGGCCCTCGATGGTGGACCTGAGTGAGGACTCCTCGATGACCTCACTGGGGTCCAATAAGGCGGAGGCGAACGCTGCTAAGCGGGCGCAAAGGAAGGCTGTCGCGGCTGACGAAGTCAACGAGTTGGCCCGACAGGCCCGAGAGCGGCGATCCGCTCGGATGGCTGCCGGGGGGAGCGTATCGGCGGTGGCGCTCAGCCGCCAAGCTATGGACGGCGTGGATGTCGTCCTGAAGGTTGCCACCAAATCGGGCAACCTGAAGGGCACGTTCACGCGCGCCCTAAAGGAGGCGGCTGACGGCATTAAGGAGGCGGTTGAGGTCCTCCTTAATCGTACAAACACGGAGGAGACGGCGAAGTTGTGGGAGGAGAACAGCCGTCTCCGAGCCGAGCTGGAGGACCTCAAACGCCAGTTTGCCGCGCAGAGCGCAACTCCCCTGGCCGCTGGCACCTCTCCCGGCGCGGCCCCGGCGTTGGCCCCGTTTTCGGCTCCGTCGTCGGCCCCTGCACTTGCGGATGCGGAGGTCGAGAGAATCGCGCGCATCTGCATGATGCAGTGCGGGAGTATGGTGGGTGCCCGGTTGGAGGCCATAGAGGCTAGACTGCCGGCCGAAAACCTTCGCCCACCACTCGCTGCGGACAGACGTAGGGAGGAGGGGCCACCGAATCGGGCCACAAAAGCCGCCGCGGCTGGCTCGAATCAGGCCGGGAAGGAGACCAAAAAGTCCGCGCCCACCTCCCGGACGGCCGCGCCCCGGGCGACCGGAGCCCCGCCAACCGCACCCCCGCCTACCGCACCCCCGCCGACCGCACCTTCGGCGGCTTCCTCAGCGACCGCACCCGGGTCCACTACGGAGACCTGGACCACGGTCGTCAAGAGGGGCCGCCGCAAGAAGAAGAAGACGGCGCCGACGCCACAGGAACCCGCTGGAGCACCGGCACCCAACAAGGCAAAGGGACCGCCTAGGATCAGAGCCCCACGCTCCGCGGCTGTAGTGATTACGCTGCAGCCCGGAGCCATCGAAAGGGGCGTCTCCTATAAGGCGGTCCTTACGGAGGCGAAAGCTAAAGTCGCGTTCCCCGACCTTGGCATACCGTCCGGCCTCAGAATGAGGCCGGCGATTACGGGGGCGCGACTTCTAGAGGTGTCGGGTGCCTCTAGCGGGGAAAAGGCGGACGTCCTGGCCGCCAAGCTGCGGGAGGTCCTGAACCCGGAGGACGTTCGGGTGTCCAGGCCGATGAAGACCGCTGAACTGCGCGTCGACGGCCTGGATGACTCGACGACTCCGGCTGAGGTCGCGGCGGCCGTCGCCAAAGCCGGTGGATGTCCGCCCGGGGACGTGCGGACGGGCGAGATTCGCGTCGACGCCTCCGGGCTCGGCGCGATCTGGGTGCGGTGCCCGGTGGCGGCGGCTAACAAAGTCGCCGACGCTGGGCGTCTGTTGGTGGGGTGGGTTGCAGCGAGGGTGAGGCAGCTGCAACCCAGGGCTTTGCGGTGCTACCGTTGCCTTGACATTGGGCATGTCAGGGCACGGTGCACCTCGTGCGTAGACCGCAGCGAGCTGTGCTATCGCTGCGGTCAGGCCGGCCACAAGGCGGCCCAGTGCTCCGCGGCGCCAAACTGCAGCCTCTGTACAGCTGCAGGGAGGCCCGCTGGGCACAGAGCGGGCGGGAAGGCTTGTGGCGGGCCTGCCCAAAAGGGGAAGAGAGGGGGTGCCAAGGCTGCCGGGGGCTCTTTACCCCCCCCTCAGCCTGGCCTCCCTTCGGCCGACTCCCGGCCTAGGAATGGTGCGGAGGGAATGGACTGTGCCTAATGGCGCTGTACCATTTCCTCCAGGGCAACATCAACCACTCTGCCAGAGCTCAGGATCTCTTGCTCCAGAGCATGGCAGAGTGGTCGATTCACGTGGCTGTGGTCGCCGAACCGTACTTTGTCCCCCCCAGGGATAACTGGGTGGGAGACCTGGACGGTTTGGTGGCCATCATTGGCGGGGCTCTTGCCAACCCGTCCCGAGGTCACGGCTGGGTGGCCGCCCTCGTGGACGGCATTGGCACGGTTGGGGCGTATTTTTCGCCCAACAAGAGTCTCGCCGACTTCGAGAGGTTCCTTGTCGAGTTGGGTGCCGTCGTGGGCCGACTCCACCCTCGCCCGGTGCTGTTGCTGGGGGATCTCAACGCCAAATCTGCGGCGTGGGGGTCTCCGGTGACGGATGCCAGGGGCGAGGTGCTGGAGGAGTGGGCGGTCACGACTGGCTTGACCGTCCTAAATCGGGGCACGGAGTACACGTGCGTGCGGCAGCGGGGTGGATCAATAGTGGACGTCTCGTTCGCTAGCCCCGCTGTCGCGAGCCGTGTCCGCGACTGGCGTGTCGCCGCGGAGGTGGAGACGTTGTCGGATCACCGCTACATCCGTTTCGACGTCTCCGCCCAGACCGCAGGCGGCCGCGGTTTACCGGCCCCGCGTGCGGACGGTCCGCGCTGGGCGCGTAAGCGCATCGACAGGGAGCTTCTCGAGGAGGCCGCTATTGTCCAGGCCTGGTTCCGGGAGTCGGCGACGAACGGACCCGTTGACGTCGAGCAGGAGGCGCTGTGGTTCCGCGGGGCGATGACGCAAATCAGCGACGCGTCCATGCCCCGGGTCCACACACAGTCAGCAAGGCGCCAGGTGTACTGGTGGACCGCCGAGATTGCGCAGTTGCGCGTCGCGTGCGTGGCGGTCAGGCGCCAGTACACCCGATACCGGAGGAGACGTCTTCGGGTCCCTGACGAAGAAGCCGCGCTGTATGAGGTGTACCGCGCGGCGAAGAGGACTCTGTGGCTGGCCGTCGGCGAGGCGAAGTCGCGAGCCAGGGAGGAGATGTTGGAGACTCTAGACGGGGATCCGTGGGGGCGCCCTTATCGCGCGGTTCGAGGGAAACTTCGAGCCGCGGCGCCCCCGCTCACGGAGAGTCTCCAACCCGAGCTGCTGGAACAGGTGGTCGCAGCCCTCTTCCCGGCGAGAGCGGAGCACACTCCGCCGCCGATGGCATTGCCCACGGCCGCAGAGTCCACCGAAGAGAACGCCATCAGCGTCCCAGAGGTGACACAGGCAGAGATGGGGGCAGCCGTGATGAGGCTCCGGGCCAAGAACGTGGCTCCGGGGCCCGACGGGATCCACGGCTGCGTGTTAGCCCTCGCTCTGAAGGAGCTTGAGCCCCAACTGAGAGGACTCTACACAGCGTGCCTTGAGCGGGGCCAGTTTCCCACTTTGTGGAAATCTGGTCGTCTGGTCCTGCTCAGGAAGGCGGGGCGCCCTGCGGACTCGCCGTCCGCGTACCGGCCCATAGTGCTGCTAGACGAGGTGGGTAAGCTGTTCGAGCGGATAATCGCTGCCCGCCTCGTCGGCCACTTGTGCGGAGAGGGGCCGGATCTGGACGGCAGCCAGTTCGGCTTTCGGCACGGGCGCTCTACCATTCACGCTGTGTCGCGAGTGAGAGTCCTGGCGGAGGAAGCAGTGGCCCGGGGCGGGGTGATGTTGGCGGTGTCCTTGGACATATCCAACGCCTTCAACACCCTGCCCTGGAGTTGTATTCGGGAGGCACTGCGGTACCATCGAGTGCCTCCCTACCTCCGCCACATCGTTGGGGCTTATCTGTCGGAGAGGTGTGTCACCTACGTGGGACGGGATGGCGGATACCAGCACCGCATGTCGTGCGGTGTTCCACAGGGCTCGGTCTTGGGCCCGCTCCTGTGGAACATCGGGTACGACTGGGTGTTGAGGGGCGAGCTCCAACCGGGCGTGGACCTTACGTGTTATGCTGACGACACGCTGGTCACTGCCCGGGGGAGCTCGCACAGGGAGGCAACGTTGCTGGCGACGGCTGCGGTGTCACAGGTGGTGAGCCGCATACGTCGCCTGGGCCTGGAGGTGGCCCTCAACAAGTCGGAGGCCATGGTGTTTCATGGCCCCCGGCGGGCGCCGCCGCCCGGATCACACATCGTGGTCGGGGGGGCTCGGATCGCTGTCGAGTCCACCATGAAGTACCTGGGATTGGTGCTCGACAGCCGGTGGGATTTCGGCCCCCACTTCCGGCGGCTGGCGCCCAAGTTGTTGGGCGCTGCTGGGGCGCTGTCAACGTTGCTTCCCAATCTGGGGGGCCCGAGCGCCGCCTGTAGGCGGCTCTACGTGGGGATCGTGCGATCCATGGCCCTGTATGGGGCCCCGATCTGGGCGACTGACCTGACGGCCGGTAGCATCGCAGTCCTGCGGAGGCCGCAGAGGGCGATGGCCGTCAGGGTCGTCCGGGGGTATCGCACGATCTCCTACGAGGCGGCTTGTGTACTGGCTGGATCCCCGCCCTGGGACCTGGAGGCGAAAGTACTCGCGTCACTGTACCGGTGGCGCGAGGAAGCGCGGGCGCGTGGCGAGGGGCTGACGCAGCGCCATATGGAGCTGCGTCGGTCTCAGCTTCGCGAGGTCCTGGTGGCGGAATGGCGGGACAGGCTTTCGCGCCCTACCGCCGGCCTCGGTACCATCGAGGCGATCCGGCCAGTACTCGAGCGCTGGCTCGGGAGGAGGCACGGCTCCCTGTCGTTTCGGGTGACGCAGGTGCTCTCGGGGCATGGTTGCTTCGGGAAGTACCTGTGTCGCATTAACAGGGAGCCGGACGCCCGGTGTCACCACTGCGTCGACTGCCGGGAGGACACGGCGTGGCATACGCTGGCAGAGTGTGCCGCTTGGGAGGAGCCGCGCCGTGCCCTCATTTCAGAAGTAGGCAGTGACCTCTCGCTGCCGGCCGTGGTCGAGTCCATGGTCGACAGCGAGGAGTCCTGGGACGCGGTGGTTTCCTTCTGCGAAACTGTCGTCTCACAGAAGGAGGCTGCGGAAAGGGAGAGGGAGATCTCGTCCACTCACCCTGCCCGCAGCAGGCGCACCGGGCGTCGGCGGAGGGCGGACAACGCCCTCTTCCAGCCCCCCTAAACGGGTCCAGGGGCGACGGACTCGGGGACGTCCGTCGCCCCCCACACATCAGGACCCGAGGTGGCGGCGCGACGTGTTCCACGCGCGCCCCTCTTAGACGTCGCGGGGGGAGTCAAACACCTCACTCCCCCCCCCCGACCAGACGGGGCCCGCTGCGGCGGGCCGGCACCAGCCGGGGGTTGCGGAAGGATCGTACGTTCCCGCGACCCCCGGCGTAAGTGTGAGATGGAACACCCGGGGTGGTTTTTAGTCAGTAAGAGTCTGACAGACCCCGCCGCCCGCCCCAGGGCGGCGGACATCCATGAGGATTTTCCACCCCGGATCAAAAAAAAAAAAAAAAAAGGTTAGGTTGGGGGTCCCCCCACAGCGCATACGTCCACGTCGTGATCCCCGGGCAACGCCGTGTCTGACCACCGTAACGGAGTGGCAGACCGGCGGCTAAAGTGCGCTGTGACTTGCAGCCAACACGCGGACGACTGCAAGTATGCCGAAAAAGCAAAGACGAGACGCCTCCGGGCGCTTTTTAACCGATTGTTCCTCCGGGGACGACACAAACGGCCCTTCTCAGGGCCAACACAGTGGCCCTTCCCAGGGCCAATCCACCGGCCCTTCTAAGGGCCACGTCGAAGCTGGCCGCGCACCATCCGTGGCCAGTTTATCCAGTTTGCAGGCGGAGTTTTCGGACTCCGGCGAGTCCGCCATGGACACGTCGGCGGCCGAAAACGACCGCGCCCAGCGGAAGCGGGCCTACCTGAAGCTCGGGTCCGGAGGCTCCTCGGGGTCTGTGGGCAAGTCGGGGAAGAGGCCGAAGTCAAAAAAGGCCTCGACTCCTGCTCCGACTCCTGCTTCGAGTCCCACCCACGACGTGGGTCTGGTGGACGCCGAGCGTCAGTTAGGCCTGGCAAGGAGGGAGCAGCTGCAGCAGGACCTTGAGGAGAAGGTCGCTGCCAGGGAACAGCAGGCGCGGTCCGCCAGGTCGAGGGCTGGCTATGGCACATCCAATGTGCTGTACGCCGACCACTCCCTGGCGGAGCTGGAGCGCATGGCACTCCAGGACAAGGAGGAGGTACTGGAGGTCGCCTCCAAGTCTTCAAACCTGAAGGGGACCTTCCAGAAGGCCCTCAAATGCCGGGCCGTGAGCTTGCACGGCATTGTCACCGAGCTGGTGCAGCGCACGGCCACAGAGGAGACGCGGCAGCTGCAGGCGAGGGTGGATCGCCTGCAGCTGGAGGTCAGCCAGCTGCACCAGAAGCTGGCTGAGGCCACGGCCCGGCAAGCCCAACCTGCGCCTGGTCCGGCGGAGGGGAGCTCCTCTCCCCCTGGCAACCTCGTGGAAATAATCCGCAGGGTTGTCATGGAGGAGAGGGCCTTCATCAGGAGCTGCCTCGCCGGTATTGAGGACCGGCTCCTGCCGGAAAAGCGGCTCCGCCCGCCGCTAGCGGCGGATGAGAGTCCGCCACCGACGGAGCCGGTGCCTGTACCTGCGCAGCCTGCGGGAGACCCGAAACCGGGTGCACAGACCCAGGCCCCGAAGCCCTCCAAGGGCAAGGGAAAGGGCAAGGGGAAGGGCAAGAGGAGCACGGTGGCCCCTCAAACCCCCACCACAAGCGCGGAGGGAGCGTCTGCCACTCCGGCAGCCCCCCAGAACACGCAGCGGGAGGACGCCATGCTCCCCTCCACCACCCCGTCCAACCAGGCGTGGACGAAAGTGGTCAAGGGGGGAAAGGCCAAAAAGTCCAAGCCCGCTGCGACTGCTCCGGCAGCCCAGAAGGCTCCGGCGGGCGGGAGGAAGTTGGTTCCTCCCAAAACTGCAGCGGTCGTGGTGACCATCACCCCGGAGGCCGCAGAGCGGGGCGAAACGTATGAGTCCGTCCTAAGACGGGCTCGTGCTAACGCGGATCCCTCTCGGCTGGGGATCGGTAACATCACGTGCCGCCGCACCCAGGCCGGAGCCCGAATTTTTGAGTTCGGGGGGGAGCAGCGCAGCGCAAACGCGGACCTCTTTGCAACAAAGTTGCAAGAGGTCATCGCGGATGTGGCGACGGTCGCCAGACCCGTCAAGACTGCATCCTTGGAGGTGATCGATATGGACGATTCGGTCACCAAAGAGGATGTGGTGGCGGCCGTTGCCGCTGCGGGAGGCTGCAGCGCCAGCGCCGTGAAGGGGAGAGCCATCAGGCCCGGCCGCCGCGGCATGGGCGCAATCCGCGTCGAGTGCCCAGTCGCGGCGGCGGTGGCCGCCCTTAAGGCGACCAAGGGACGGCTGCTCGTGGGTTTCAGCTCGGCTGTGGTCCGGCTGCTTGAGGACAAGCCTGCGCGGTGCTTCAAGTGCTTCGCGCCGGGCCACACCCGATCTACGTGTCCCTCCAAGTTCGACTGGGGAGAGTCTTGCTTCCAGTGCGGACAGGAGGGACACAGGAGTGCCACTTGCAGCGTCGCCACGCCACACTGCCCGGCGTGTGCTGCCAGCGGCCGCCCCGCGGGGCACAGGATGGGGGGCAGGAGTTGCCAGCCTCTCGCGAGGAAGGGCATAGTGCCGGCGCAGGTTCGCCCTGTCGCCGCCACCGCCGCTGTCGCCGCCGCTGTTACTCCAGCTCCAGCGGCGGTGGCTGAGGAGGGGGGTGCGATGTCGGAATAATGGTTTCCTATCACCGCACCCTCCAGGCGAACACCAATCACTGCAGAGCGGCCCAGGACCTGCTGGTGCAGGCCATGGCTGAGTGGTTGGTGAACGTAGCGGTGGTCGCCGAGCCCTACTCGATCCCCGGCAGTTGGCTGGGTGACGAGGACGGCTTGGTGGCACTAGCGGCGCGGTCCTCCACAGACTCCCCTCCCCTCTCGCTATTAGAGAGGGGACCGGGATACGTGGCCGCCGCGTGGGGAGAGATAGCCCTCGCGGGCGACTTCCGACTCCTCCCAGGTGGAAGCCAGCAGGCGACGGGTGCGGGGGCACCCTCGCCTGTATTGCACAAGCTTCCACCAGTGCCGGACGGGAATGGCCAGGTGTTCCCGGTCATTCCCGTAGCCCCCCAGCCGGGGGGATCATGCGGGGCCCGCCAGTTAGGCGGGCATGCGCCGGGGGGGTTGTGGACGCAAAGGCTAAGCCGGATTCCCATGACCCCCCCATCAAGGCGATGAGGGAACACCGCTGAGTTTTAGTGGGTATACTGCCACCCTGGCAGGGAGTCCCACATACTCCGTGTCGTCCCCCGACGAGCGGAGATGCGTAATGTCATTTCTCAGCGACAAAAAAAAAAAAAAAAAAAAAAAAAAAGGTTAGGTTAGGTTCATCGCAGTCCTACGAAGGCCGCAGAGAGCGATGGCCGTCAGAGTCGTCCGGGGGTATCGCACGATCTCCTACGAGGCGGCTTGTGTACTGGCTGGATCCCCGCCCTGGGACCTGGAGGCGAAAGTACTCGCGTCACTGTACCGGTGGCGCGAGGAAGCGCGGGCGCGAGGCGAGGGGCTGACGCAGCGCCACATGGAGCTGCGTCGGTCTCAGCTTCGCGAGGTCCTGGTGGCGGAATGGCGGGACAGGCTTTCGCGCCCTACCGCCGGCCTCGGTACCATCGAGGCGGTCCGGCCAGTACTCGAGCGCTGGCTCGGGAGGAGGCACGGCTCCCTGTCGTTTCGGGTGACGCAGGTGCTCTCGGGGCATGGTTGCTTCGGGAAGTACCTGTGTCGCATTAACAGGGAGCCGGACGCCCGGTGTCACCACTGCGTCGACTGCCGGGAGGACACGGCGTGGCATACGCTGGCAGAGTGTGCCGCTTGGGAGGAGCCGCGCCGTGCCCTCATCTCAGAAGTAGGCAGTGACCTCTCGCTGCCGGCCGTGGTCGAATCCATGGTCGACAGCGAGGAGTCCTGGGACGCGGTGGTTTCCTTCTGCGAAACTGTCGTCTCGCAGAAGGAGGCTGCGGAAAGGGAGAGGGAGATCTCGTCCACTGACCCTGCCCGCAGCAGGCGCACCGGGCGTCGGCGGAGGGCGGACAACGCCCTCTTCCGGCCCCCCTAAACGGGTCCATGGGCGACGGACTCGGGGACGTCCGTCGCCCCCCACACATCAGGACCCGAGGTGGCGGCGCGCGATGTGTTCCACGCGCGCCCCTCTTAGACGTCGCGGGGGGAGTCAAACACCTCACTCCCCCCCCCGACCAGACGGGGCCCGCTGAGGCGGGCCGGCACCAGCCGGGGGTTGCGGAAGGATCGTACGTTCTCGCGACCCCCGGCGTAGGTGTGAGATGGAACACCGGGGTGGTTTTTAGTCAGTAAGAGTCTGACAGACCCCGCCGCCCGCCCCAGGGCGGCGGACATCCATGAGGATTTTCCACCCCGGATAAAAAAAAAAAAAAAAAAAAAAAAAAGGTTAGGTTAGGTTAGGTTAGGTTCCCCCCCGGTGGGTTCCCGCATTGTCGAGGCGGGGGGGCTCAGTAGCCGTGGCTTGGACACCCACGGTGAAGCTAAGAGGAACCCGAGGAGGGGCCGCTCGTCAGGGCTTCTGCTGACAAGCCGACGACGTAGCGGCCAAAGGTAGGTTGCGGTGTCGCTTGGGCGACATCGCAACTGAGGCGGGCCGCGATGTCGTACGTACCGGAGGCATCGCGGTTGAGGGTTGGAGGCCGCGGCGGGAGAGGAGTGCCGGTATTACGGTGCGCCGCTCTCCCTACCTTCCGCGGCCTCGACGGGGTCGCCACCGTACGATGGCGGACGCGGTGGGGCTGCAGGGGAAGAGGAGTGTCGGTATTACGTTGGCCGCTCTCCCTATCCTCTGCAGCCGAAAATTGGTAGGCGGCGGGGCCAATGTCCTGACCCGTCGCAGGGGGGACCAAGGGTGCCCAGACACGGGGTCGTCTGGCGCCCATGTGCTGGTTTGGTCCCTGGGGTGGTCACGGCGTGCTATGTGTTCTGGTGCGCCGGTGATGGGGAGTACTCCCCAGAGGAGGGTCCGGTAACGGACGGCCGCGGCGGGTTCACGGATGAGTGCTAACGCGTGCCCGTGTTCCCGCCGTAAGCGGCAGAGGAGGACACCGTGGAGTTTTAGTGGGTTAAAGTCCCACATAACTGCACTATCTCCCCGTGGTAGTGCAGTATGCATGAGCATTTCTCCACGTGAAAAAAAAAAAAAAAAAAAAAAAAAAAAGGTTAGGTTAGGTTAGGTTAGGTTAGGTTAGGTTCCCCCCCGGTGGGTTCCCGCATTGTCGAGGCGGGGGGGCTCAGTAGCCGTGGCTTGGACACCCACGGTGAAGCTAAGAGGAACCCGAGGAGGGGCCGCTCGTCAGGGCTTTTGCTGACAAGCCAACGACGTAGCGGCCAAAAGTAGGTTGCGGTGCCGCTTGGGCGGCATCGCAACTGAGGCGGGCCGCGATGTCGTAGCGGGGGCGTCGCGGCTGAGGGTTGAAGGCCGCGGCGGGAGAGGAGTGCCGGTATTACGGTGCGCCGCTCTCCCTACCTTCCGCGGCCTTGACGGGGTCGCCACCGTTAGATGGCGGACGTGGTGGGGCTGCAGGGGAAGAGGAGTGTCGGTATTGCGTTGGCCGCTCTCCCTATCCTCTGCAGCCGAAAATTGGCAGGCGGCGGGGCCAATGTCCTGACCCGTCGCAGGGGGGACCAAGGGTGCTCAGACACGGGGTCGTCTGACGCCCATGTGCTAGTTTGGTCCCTGGGGTGGTCACGGCGTGCTATGTGTTCTGGTGCGCCGGTGATGGGGAGCACTCCCCAGAGGAGGGTCCGGCAACGGACAGCCGCGGCGGGTTCACGGATGAGTGCTAACGCGTGCCCGTGTTCCCGCCGTAAGCGGCAGAGGTGGACACCGTGGAGTTTTAGTGGGTTAGAGTCCCACATAACTGCACTATCTCCCCGTGGTAGTGTAGTATACATGAGCATTTCTCCACGTGAAAAAAAAAAAAAAAAAAAAAAAAAAAAAAAAAAAAGGTTAGGTTAGGTTAGGTTAGGTTGGGGTGCACGTTGAAAAGCCTCCTCGTGGCGCACCCTGGGCAACGACGGCTCCAATTGCCCACCAGGTTTTGGTGGACAATTGGGGCCGGCGGCTAATTTTCAACACACGGGGGAAGGTCATGGTTCCAATCACCGATCATCTTTGATTGTCGGTGAAGGGAACCGGGCTACAGACGGGCGGTCGTACGTCCACTCCTCCTCTGCTTACAGAGGGACGTGAGTGGGCGTAGACTGGGAAGGGGCGGTTCGCGCCGCTGTGCCCGCGAGGGCGTGGGTGGTGGAGGGTGTCCATTGTCCGCGCTGCGTCTGTCCGGCATCCGGCGGCAGCGTGGGGACGCCCGCGCCGGGGCGGCGGTTGGTTCTGCCCAATCGTCGGCCAACCCGTAATCCTGATTTCAGGACCGGGGGTCCGGGCCACTGAGGCTCGGGCCGCGAGGAAGACAACCTCTATAAAAAATTACCCCAATCCTAAGGTCTAGCGTGCCGAAGGGATGTATGACCGGAGGGCATCCGGTAAGCTAGCGCGAACAAGGGACCTCACCCTTTAAAAGGAACAATGAAAAAGGCTAATGGTAAAACTATTCCCCAGGCGGGTACCCTCCTACCCAAGGAGGGAGAATCCCGCCCTTCTTCGGAAGGCAGCCCCTTCGTATCTGGGGGGGGCAACACTAGCCTCGTGGGCCGGCAGACTACTGCCGACCTGCGTCAACCTGCGCTTGCCTCGCAAGAAAAGGTGCTCCGGGTTAGCCTGGAGCGCCTGTGCGACGCAAGCGAACCGCTTGCCGTCGTGGACGTCGTGGACGGCAACAAGAGCCGAGGAGGCTCCGGTCTTGGCGAGGACCGACTGTCTGGCCAGGACACGTGTGGGCGTAACCCCTTGAGGAAGCGCCCACACAGCGAGGATTTGGGGTCGACAGGGCTCTCTTCTAGCGAGGAGAATCTGTCGGCCCCCAAGGTGCCAACGGCACAGAGAGGGCGGGGTCGGGCGAGCGGAGCCACCGCTCGGTTGCCGAGCCGTGACCGAGTGGGTCGGTTCATGCCGATCTCTCGGCCCGCAACGCCAGCTCCTGTAGAGCGTGCGGCGGAGGGCGTGGAGAGTGACCCCGGGCCCTCGATAGGGGACCTGAGCGAGGACTCCTCGCTGATCTCGCTGGGGTCCAATAAGGCGGAGGCGAACGCCGCAAAGCGGGCGCAGCGGAAGGCGGTGGCGGCTGACGAGGTCAGTGAAATGGCCCGACTGGCCCGAGAGCGACGCTCTGCTCTGGCGGCTACCGGAGAGAGCTTGTCGGCGGTGGCGCTCAGTCGCCAAGTTTTGGACGGCGTGGACGTCGTCCTGAAGGTTGCCACTAAGTCCGGCAGCCTGAAGGGCACGTTCACGCGCGCCCTGAAGGAGGCGGCTGATGGCATCAGGGAGGCAGCTGGGGTCCTCCTTGATCGCACGAGCTCGGAGGAGACGGCGAAGCTGTGGGAGGAGAACAGCCGTCTCCGATCCGAGCTCGAGGACCTCAAGCGGGAGCTTGCCGCGCAGAGGACGGAATGGCAGCAGAGGCGTCCTGCGGCTGCCGGTTTCGCTCCCGTCAGTGCCCCGCCACCGTCGGCTCCGTCGTTGGTCCCTGCCCCTACGCAGCATGCGGATGCGGAGATCGAGAAGATCGTTCGCATCTGCATGATGCAGTGTGGGGGCATGATGAATGCCCGGCTGCAGGGCCTAGAGTCGAGGCTCCTCCCGGCGAAGAATCTCCGGCCGCCGCTCGCTGCTGACGGGCAGAGGGAGGGGGAGCCCGCTAAGCTGGGCCCGACAGCCGGCAAACCCAAGGGGGCCCAAAAGCCCGCGGAAGGACGCGGAAAGCCCGTGGGGGGCAAGTCTGCACCCCCGCCGACCGCACCACCAGCGACCGCACCTCCTGCGACCGCACCCTCGGCGACCGCACCCTCGGCGACCGAACCCGGGTCCACTACGGAGACCTGGACGACGGTCGTCAAGAGGGGCCGCCGTAAGAAAAGGAAGACGGCGACGACGCCACCGGAACCCGCTGGAGAACCCGCACCAAACAAGGCAAAGGGACCGCCTAGAGCCAGAGCCCCACGCTCCGCGGCTGTAGTGATTACGCTGCAGCCCGGAGCCGTCGAAAGGGGCGTCTCATATAAGGCGGTCCTTATGGAGGCCAAAGCCAAGGTCGCGTTCCCCGACCTGGGCATACCGTCCGGCCTCAGAATGAGGCCGGCGATTACGGGGGCGCGACTGCTGGAGGTGTCGGGTGCCTCTAGCGGCGAAAAGGCGGACGTCCTGGCCGCCAAGCTGCGGGAGGTCCTGAACCCGGAGGACGTTCGGGTGTCCAGGCCGATGAAGACCGCTGAACTGCGCGTCGACGGCCTGGACGACTCGACGACTCCGGCTGAGGTCGCGGCGGCCGTCGCCAAGGCCGGTGGATGTCCGCCCGGGGACGTGCGGACGGGGGACATTCGCGTCGACGCCTCCGGGCTCGGCGCGATTTGGGTGCGGTGCCCGGTGGCGGCGGCGAACAAAGTCGCCGACGCTGGGCGTCTGTTGGTGGGGTGGGTTGCGGCGAGGGTGAGGCAGCTGCAACCCAGGGCTTTGCGGTGCTACCGTTGCCTTGACATTGGGCATGTCAGGGCACGGTGCACCTCGTGTGTAGACCGCAGCGAGCTGTGCTATCGCTGCGGTCAGGCCGGCCACAAGGCGGCCCAGTGCTCCGCGGCGCCAAACTGCAGCCTCTGTACAGCTGCAGGGAGGCCCGCTGGGCACAGAGCGGGCGGAAAGGCTTGTGGCGGGCCTGCCCAAAAGGGGAAGAGAAGGGGTGCCAAGGCTGCCGGGGGCTCTTTACCCCCCCCTCAGCCTGGTCCCCCTTCGGCCGACTCCCGGCCTAGGAATGGTGCGGAGGGAATGGACTGTGCCTAATGGCGCTGTACCATTTCCTCCAGGGCAACATCAACCACTCTGCCAGAGCTCAGGATCTCTTGCTCCAGAGCATGGCAGAGTGGTCGATTCACGTGGCTGTGGTCGCCGAACCGTACTTTGTCCCCCCCAGGGATAACTGGGTGGGAGACCTGGACGGTTTGGTGGCCATCATTGGCGGGGCTCTTGCCAACCCGTCCCGAGGTCACGGCTGGGTGGCCGCCCTCGTGGACGGCATCGGCACGGTTGGGGCGTATTTTTCGCCCAACAAGAGTCTCGCCGACTTCGAGAGGTTCCTTGTCGAGTTGGGTGCCGTCGTGGGCCGACTCCACCCTCGCCCGGTGCTGTTGCTGGGGGATCTCAACGCCAAATCTGCGGCGTGGGGATCTCCAGTGACCGATGCCAGGGGCGAGGTGCTGGAGGAGTGGGCGGTCACGACTGGCTTGACCGTCCTAAATCGGGGCACGGAGCACACGTGCGTGCGGCAGCGGGGCGGTTCAATAGTGGACGTCTCGTTCGCTAGCCCCGCTGTCGCGAGCCGTGTACGCGACTGGCGTGTCGCCGCGGAGGTGGAGACGTTGTCGGATCATCGATACATCCGTTTCGACGTCTCCGCCCAGACCGCAGGCGGCCGCGGTTTACCGGCCCCGCGTGCGGACGGTCCGCGCTGGGCGCGTAAGCGCATCGACAGGGAGCTTCTCGAGGAGGCCGCTATTGTCCAGGCCTGGTTCCGGGAGTCGGCGACGAACGGACCCGTTGACGTCGAGCAGGAGGCGCTGTGGTTCCGCGGGGCGATGACGCAAATCAGCGACGCGTCCATGCCCCGGGTCCACACACAGTCAGCAAGGCGCCAGGTGTACTGGTGGACCGCCGAGATCGCGCAGTTGCGCGTCGCGTGCGTGGCGGTCAGGCGCCAGTACACCCGATACCGGAGGAGACGTCTTCGGGTCCCTGACGAAGAAGCCGCGCTGTATGAGGTGTACTGCGCGGCGAAGAGGACTCTGTGGCTGGCCATCGGCGAGGCGAAGTCGCGAGCCAGGGAGGAGATGTTGGAGACTCTAGACGGGGATCCGTGGGGGCGCCCTTATCGCGCGGTTCGAGGGAAACTTCGAGCCGCGGCGCCCCCGCTTACGGAGAGTCTCCAACCCGAGCTGCTGGAGGAGGTGGTCGCAGCCCTCTTCCCGGCGAGAGCGGAGCACACTCCGCCGCCGATGGCTTTGCCCACAGCCGCAGAGTCCACCGAAGAGAACGCCATCAGCGTCCCAGAGGTGACACAGGCAGAGATGGGGGCAGCCGTGATGCGGCTCCGGGCCAAGAATGTGGCTCCGGGGCCCGACGGGATCCACGGCTGCGTGTTAGCCCTCGCTCTGAAGGAGCTTGAGCCCCAACTGAGAGGACTCTACACAGCGTGCCTTGAGCAGGGCCAGTTTCCCACTTTGTGGAAATCTGGTCGTCTGGTCCTGCTCAGGAAGGCGGGGCGCCCTGCGGACTCGCCGTCCGCGTACCGGCCCATAGTGCTGCTAGACGAGGTGGGTAAGCTGTTCGAGCGGATAATCGCTGCCCGCCTCGTCGGCCACTTGTGCGGAGAGGGGCCGGACCTGGACGGCAGCCAGTTCGGCTTTCGGCATGGGCGCTCCACCATTCACGCTGTGTCGCGAGTGAGGGTCCTGGCGGAGGAAACGGTGGCCCGGGGCGGGGTGATGTTGGCGGTGTCCTTGGACATTTCCAACGCCTTCAACACCCTGCCCTGGAGTTGTATTCGGGAGGCACTGCGGTACCATCGGGTGCCTCCCTACCTCCGCCACATCGTTGGGGCTTATCTGTCGGAGAGGTGTGTCACCTACGTGGGACGTGATGGTGGAAACCAGCACCGCATGTCGTGCGGTGTTCCACAGGGCTCGGTCTTGGGCCCGCTCCTGTGGAACATCGGGTACGACTGGGTGTTGAGGGGCGAGCTCCAACCGGGCGTGGACCTTACGTGTTATGCTGACGACACGCTGGTCACTGCCCGGGGGAGCTCGCACAGGGAAGCAGCGTTGCTGGCGACGGCTGCGGTGTCACAGGTGGTGAGCCGCATACGTCGCCTGGGCCTGGAGGTGGCCCTCAACAAGTCGGAGGCCATGGTGTTTCATGGCCCCCGGCGGGCGCCGCCGCCCGGATCACACATCGTGGTCGGGGGGGCTCGGATCGCTGTCGAGTCCACCATGAAGTACCTGGGATTGGTGCTCGACAGCCGGTGGGATTTCGGCCCCCACTTCCGGCGGCTGGCGCCCAAGTTGTTGGGCGCTGCTGGGGCGCTGTCAACGCTGCTTCCCAATCTGGGGGGCCCGAGCGCCGCCTGTAGGCGGCTCTACGTGGGGATCGTGCGATCCATGGCCCTGTATGGGGCCCCGATCTGGGCGACCGACCTGACGGCCGGTAGCATCGCAGTCCTGCGAAGGCCGCAGAGAGCGATGGCCGTCAGGGTCGTCCGGGGGTATCGCACGATCTCCTACGAGGCGGCTTGCGTACTGGCTGGATCCCCGCCCTGGGACCTGGAGGCGAAAGTACTCGCGTCACTGTACCGGTGGCGCGAGGAAGCGCGGGCGCGAGGCGAGGGGCTGACGCAGCGCCACATGGAGCTGCGTCGGTCTCAGCTTCGCGAGGTCCTGGTGGCGGATTGGCGGGACAGGCTTTCGCGCCCTACCGCCGGCCTCGGTACCATCGAGGCGGTCCGGCCAGTACTCGAGCGCTGGCTCGGGAGGAGGCACGGCTCCCTGTCGTTTCGGGTGACACAGGTGCTCTCGGGGCATGGTTGCTTCGGGAAGTACCTGTGTCGCATTAACAGGGAGCCGGACGCCCGGTGTCACCACTGCGTCGACTGCCGGGAGGACACGGCGTGGCATACGCTGGCAGAGTGTGCCGCTTGGGAGGAGCCGCGCCGTGCCCTCATTTCAGAAGTAGGCAGTGACCTCTCGCTGCCGGCCGTGGTGGAGTCCATGGTCGACAGCGAGGAGTCCTGGGACGCGGTGGTTTCCTTCTGCGAAACGGTCGTCTCGCAGAAGGAGGCTGCGGAAAGGGAGAGGGAGATCTCGTCCACTCACCCTGCCCGCAGCAGGCGCACCGGGCGTCGGCGGAGGGCGGACAACGCCCTCTTCCGGCCCCCCTAAACGGGTCCAGGGGCGACGGACTCGGGGACGTCCGTCGCCCCCCACACATCAGGACCCGAGGTGGCGGCGCGATGTGTTCCACGCGCGCCCCTCTTAGACGTCGCGGGGGGAGTCAAACACCTCACTCCCCCCCCCGACCAGACGGGGCCCGCTGAGGCGGGCCGGCACCAGCCGGGGGTTGCGGAAGGATCGTACGTTCCCGCGACCCCCGGCGTAGGTGTGAGATGGAACACCGGGGTGGTTTTTAGTCAGTAAGAGTCTGACAGACCCCGCCGCCCGCCCCAGGGCGGCGGACATCCATGAGGATTTTCCACCCCGGGAACAAAAAAAAAAAAAAAAAAAGGTTAGGTTAGGTTAGGTTGGGGGTCCCCCCACAGCGCATACGTCCACGTCGTGATCCCCGGGCAACGCCGTGTCTGACCACCGTAACGGAGTGGCAGACCGGCGGCTAAAGTGCGCTGTGACTTGCAGCCAACACGCGGACGACTGCAAGTACGAGTATGCCGAAAAAGCAAAGACGAGACGCCTCCGGGCGCTTTTTAACCGATTGTTCCTCCGGGGACGACACAAACGGCCCTTCTCAGGGCCAACACAGTGGCCCTTCCCAGGGCCAATCCACCGGCCCTTCTAAGGGCCACGTCGAAGCTGGCCGCGCACCATCCGTGGCCAGTTTATCCAGTTTGCAGGCGGAGTTTTCGGACTCCGGCGAGTCCGCCATGGACACGTCGGCGGCCGAAAACGACCGCCTCCAGCGGAAGCGGGCCTACCTGAGGCTCGGGTCCGGAGGCTCCTCGGGGTCTGTGGGCAAGACGGGGAAGAGGCCGAAGTCGAAAAAGGCCTCGACTCCTGCTCCGACTCCTGCCTCGAGTCCGACCCACGACGTGGGTCTGGTGGACGCCGAGCGTCAGTTAGGCCTGGCAAGGAGGGAGCAGCTGCAGCAGGACCTTGAGGAGAAGGTCGCTGCCAGGGAGCAGCAGGCGCGGTCCGCCAGGTCGAGGGCTGGCTATGGCACATCCAATGTGCTGTACGCCGACCACTCCCTGGCGGAGCTGGAGCGCATGGCACTCCAGGACAAGGAGGAGGTACTGGAGGTCGCCTCCAAGTCTTCGAACCTGAAGGGGACCTTCCAGAAGGCCCTCAAATGCCGGGCCGTGAGCTTGCACGGCATTGTCACCGAGCTGGTGCAGCGCACGGCCACAGAGGAGACGCGGCAGCTGCAGGCGAGGGTGGATCGCCTGCAGCTGGAGGTCAGCCAGCTGCACCAGAAGCTGGCTGAGGCCACGGCCCGGCAAGCCCAACCTGCTCCTGCGCCTGCCCCTGGTCCGGCAGAGAGAGGCTCCTCCCCTCCTGGCAACCTCGTGGAAATAATCCGCGGGGTTGTCATGGAGGAGAGGGCCTTCATCAGGGGCTGCTTCGCCGGTATTGAGGACCGGCTCCCGCCGGAAAAGCGGCTCCGCCCGCCGCTAGCGGCGGATAAGAGTCCGCCACCGACGGAGCCAGCGCCTGTACCTGCGCAGCCTGCGGGAGACCCGAAACCGGGTGCGCAGACCCAGGCCTCCAAGGGCAAGGGGAAGGGAAAGGGGAAGGGCAAGAGGAGCACGGTGGCTCCTCAAACCCCCACCACAAGCGCGGAGGGAGCGTCTGCCTCTCCGGCAGCCCCCCAGAACACGCAGCGGGAGGACGCCATGGTCCCTTCCACCACCCCGTCCAACCAGGCGTGGACGGAAGTGGTCAGGGGGGGAAAGGCCAAAAAGTCCAAGCCCGCTGCGACTGCTTCGGCAGCCCAGAAGGCTTCGGCGGGCGGGAGGAAGTTGGTTCCTCCCAAAACTGCGGCGGTCGTGGTGACCATCACCCCGGAGGCCGCAGAGCGGGGCGAAACGTACGAGTCCGTCCTAAGACGGGCTCGTGCTAACGCGGATCCCTCTCGGCTGGGGATCGGCAACATCACGTGCCGCCGCACCCAGGCCGGAGCCCGAATTTTTGAGTTCGGGGGGGAGCAGCGCGGCGCAAACGCGGACCTCTTCGCAACAAAGTTGCAAGAGGCCATCGCGGATGTGGCGACGGTCGCCAGACCCGTCAAGACCGCATCCTTGGAGGTGATCGATATGGACGATTCGGTCACCAAAGAGGATGTGGTGGCGGCCGTTGCTGCTGCGGGAGGCTGCAGCGCCAGCGCCGTGAAGGGGGGAGCCATCAGGCCCGGCCGCCGCGGCATGGGCGCAATCCGCGTCGAGTGCCCAGTCGCCGCGGCGGTGGCCGCCCTTAAGGCGACCAAGGGACGGCTGCTCGTGGGCTTCAGCTCGGCTGTGGTCCGGCCGCTTGAGGACAAGCCTGCGCGGTGCTTCAAGTGCTTCGCGCCGGGCCACACCCGATCTATGTGTCCCTCCAAGTTCGACTGGGGAGAGTCTTGCTTCCAGTGCGGACAGGAGGGACACAGGAGTGCCACTTGCAGCGTCACCACGCCACACTGCCCGGCGTGTGCTGCCAGCGGCCGCCCCGCGGGGCACAGGATGGGGGGCAGGAGTTGCCAGCCTCCCGCGAGGAAGGGCATAGTGCCGGCGCAGGTTCGCCCTGTCGCCGCCACCGCCGCTGTCGCCGCCGCTGTTACACCAGCTCCAGCGGCGGTGGCTGAGGAGGGGGGTGCGATGTCGGAATAATGGTTTCCTATCACCGCATCCTCCAGGCGAACACCAATCACTGCAGAGCGGCCCAGGACCTGCTGGTGCAGGCCATGGCTGAGTGGTTGGTGAACGTAGCGGTGGTCGCCGAGCCCTACTCGATCCCCGGCAGTTGGCTGGGTGACGAGGACGGCTTGGTGGCACTAGCGGCGCGGTCCTCCACAGACTCCCCTCCCCTCTCGCTATTAGAGAGGGGACCGGGATACGTGGCCGCCGCGTGGGGAGAGATAGCCCTCGTGGGCGTCTATTTCTCCCCAAACCGCCCTCTCCGGGACTTCGAGAACTATCTCGGAGCCCTGGCCGCCGTGGTCGGCAGGGCGGCGCCGCGTCAGGTCTCCGTATTGGGAGACCTGAATGCCAAGTCGGTGACCTGGGGCAACCCGGCCACCGACCATCGCGGGCGGGCAGTGGAGCAGTGGGCAGCCTCCTCTGGGCTCTCCCTCCTCAACAGAGGGAACGTCCAGACATGCGTGCGGCGACAGGGTGGCTCGATAGTGGACGTCACTTTTGCTACCCCTGCGCTGGCCGCGCGCGTGCTGAACTGGCGGGTGGATTTGGTGGAGACCATGTCGGACCACCGCTACGTGCGGTTCGACATCTCCACCGGTGGCCCCGGAGGGACGCGGCCCCTCTCGGGGCGGTCAGCGTTCCCACGGTGGGCTCTCACCCGCCTGGACAGGGAGGCGGCGGCGGAGGCGGCGTTTATCCAGGACTGGCTTTCGCCGCCTTCCGCCGGCTTGGACGTAGACATCGCGGCGGGACACCTGAGGGAGTCTCTGACCGAGGTGTGCAATTCCAGCATGCCTCGGTCCGGCCGACCGCTGCCCAATAGGGCGGTGTACTGGTGGTCGGCCGAGCTGGAGAGGCTTCGAGCGGGGTGCGTGGTGGCCAGAAGGGCCTACGCGCGGAGCCGGCGGCGGCGTCAACGAGACCTCGCCCACGAGGACCACCTCTATGAGGTGTACATAGAGGCAAAACGGGTCCTCGAGCGGGCCATCGCCGACGCCAGGGACTCGGCGAGAGCGGAGATGCTGGAGGGTCTCGACAGAGATCCCTACGGGAGGCCATACAAGGCGGCGCGAAACAAGCTGCGCCCCTTTGGTCCCCCGGTGGCCGAGACCCTGGAGCCCTCATTCCTGGATGGGGTGGTTCAGTCTCTGTTCCCGTGCAGGGACAACTTCACCCCACCAGTGATGGACCCTCCGCGGGGGATAGCTCCGCCAGCCGAGGAGGAAGAGGAGGCCCCTCCTGTCACGGAGTCGGAACTCAGCGCGGCGATTGTGCATATCCGCGCCAAGAAGACGGCTCCGGGCCCCGACGGTGTCCCGGCGAGAGTGGTGGCAATTGCCGCCACTCAAATGGAGGAGCGGTTTCGGGACCTCTTTAGCGCATGTCTTGCGTCTGGGAGGTTCCCGAAACCGTGGAAGGAGGGACAGCTGTGCCTCCTTCGCAAGGAAGGCCGCCCCGCAGAATCGCCCTCGGCATACCGACCCATCGTCCTGCTCGATGAGGTCGGCAAAATGTTCGAGGGGATAATCGCTGCCCGCCTAAAGAGCCACCTGCGGAATGTGGGGCCGGACTTGTCGGACGCTCAGTTCGGTTTTCGGGCTGAGCGTTCCACAGTGGACGCGCTGGCCCGCCTTAAGGGCCAGGTGAAGGATGCGATGGAGGCGGGGGACGGATTGTTGGCGGTGTCATTCGACATAGCCAACGCCTTCAACTCTGTTCCCCACAGCACCATCCTAGAGGCACTCCGATTCCACGGGGTGCCTCTATACATGCGGCGTCTACTGGCCAGCTACCTGGAGGATCGGGCGATCGTCCTCGTGAACAGGGCTGGCCAAGTCCGGCGGTACGCAGTCGAGGCCGGCGTTCCACAGGGGTCGGTAGTGGGACCTCTCCTCTGGAACGTTGGCTACGATTGGCTCTTGCGGGGAACTCTCCTCCGAGGCACGAGTGTCATCTGCTACGCGGATGACACTCTCCTCACGGCCCGGGGGGAGAGTTTCAGGGAGGCGGCCAACTTGGCCTCGGCAGGCGGATCCTTGGTCGCAGGGAGGATCCGCCGCCTAGGATTGACGGTGGCGCTGCACAAGACCGAGGCCGTGTTCTTCCACGGGCCTCGGCAGCGCCAACCACCAGACGCCCACATCTTCGTGGAGGGCGTCCGAATCGAGGTGAAGGCCCAGATGAAATATCTGGGCCTTGTACTCGACAGCAGGTGGCGTTTCGGCCCGCATTTTAGCGGGCTGTCGACGCGCCTGCTGAAGACTGCGGGCGCCCTCTCGTGGCTGCTCCCCAACTTGGGGGGGCCCCGCGCGCGATGCCGGCAGCTCTACGCCGGCATCTTGAGGAGTATGGCCCTTTACGGGGCCCCTATCTGGGAGGACTCCCTCCGCAGGAGGGAGAACGCCGCCGCATTGCGGGCCCCCCAAAGGGCCATAGCCCAGCGGGTGGCGAGGGCCTACCGCACGGTAAGCTTCTCGGCGGCATGCGCTCTGGCCGGCACCCCGCCTTGGGAACTCGAGGCGTGGGTGCTCGCCAGAGTGTATGAATGGACGGCGGGGCGGAGGGCGAGAGGAGAACGCCCCGCCCCCGAAGAGCGGGAGGCCGTCCGGCGGGAGGCGAAGGACGCCATTGTCGTCCACTGGACGCGGGACCTCGCCGCCGCAGCCTTCGGCCGCCGTACCCTAGACGCGATTGGGCCGGTCCTGCGAGACTGGCTCGAGCGGTCGCACGGGTTCGTCTCCTTCCGTCTGGTGCAGGTGCTGTCCGGGCACGGTTGCTTTGGATCGTACCTGCACCGTATCGGGCGGGAGGAGACGCCGTCGTGTCACGGCTGTGGCGCGGCGGAGGACACGGCGCAGCACACTCTTGAGGTGTGCCCGTCGTGGTCCGAGCCGCGCCGCAGTCTCACCGCGGCGATCGGAACGGACCTCTCGCTCCCCGGCTTGGTCAATGCCATGCTTGGGGACGAGGGGTCCTGGGCGGCAGTCGCCTCCTTCTGCGAACACGTCATGTCCCAGAAGGAGGCGGCGGAGCGCGCGCGGGAGGAAGACCCTCTCGCGCCGCCGCTCCGAAGGCGGAGGAGGGGTCGAAGACGACGTCAGTATGACAGTCACCTCCGACTCCTCCCAGGTGGAAGCCAGCAGGCGACGGGTGCGGGGGCACCCTCGCCTGTATTGCACAGGCTTCCACCAGTGCCGGACGGGAATGGCCAGGTGTTCCCGGCCATTCCCGTAGCCCCCCAGCCGGGGGGACATGCGGGGCCCGCCAGTTAGGCGGGCATGTGCCGGGGGGGGTTGTGGACGCAAAGGCTGAGCCGGATTCCCATGACCCCTCCATCAAGGCGACGAGGGAACACCGCTGAGTTTTAGTGGGTATACTGCCACCTTAGCAGGGAGTCCCACATACTCCGTATCGTCCCCCGACGATCGGAGATGCGTAATGTCATTTCTCAGCGACAAAAAAAAAAAAAAAAAAAAAAGGTTAGGTTAGGTTAGGTTAGGTTAGGTTGGGGTGGGGGTCCCCCCACAGCGCATACGTCCACGTCGTGATCCCCGGGCAACGCCGTGTCTGACCACCGTAACGGAGTGGCAGACCGGCGGCTAAAGTGCGCTGTGACTTGCAGCCAACACGCGGACGACTGCAAGTATGCCGAAAAAGCAAAGACGAGACGCCTCCGGGCGCTTTTTAACCGATTGTCCCTCCGGGGACGATACAAACGGCCCTTCTCAGGGCCAACACAGTGGCCCTTCCCAGGGCCAATCCACCGGCCCTTCTAAGGGCCACGTCGAAGCTGGCCGCGCACCATCCGTGGCCAGCTTATCCAGTTTGCAGGCGGAGTTTTCGGACTCCGGCGAGTCCGCCATGGACACGTCGGCGGCCGAAAACGACCGCCTCCAGCGGAAGCGGGCCTACCTGAGGCTCGGGTCCGGAGGCTCCTCGGGGTCTGTGGGCAAGTCGGGGAAGAGGCCGAAGTCGAAAAAGGCCTTGACTCCTGCTCCGACTCCTGCCTCGAGTCCGACTCACGACGTGGGTCTGGTGGACGCCGAGCGTCAGTTAGGCCTGGCAAGGAGGGAGCAGCTGCAGCAGGACCTTGAGGAGAAGGTCGCTGCCAGGGAGCAGCAGGCGCGGTCCGCCAGGTCGAGGGCTGGCTATGGCACATCCAATGTGCTGTACGCCGACCACTCCCTGGCGGAGCTGGAGCGCATGGCACTCCAGGACAAGGAGGAGGTACTGGAGGTCGCCTCCAAGTCTTCGAACCTGAAGGGGACCTTCCAGAAGGCCCTCAAATGCCGGGCCGTGAGCTTGCACGGCATTGTCACCGAGCTGGTGCAGCGCACGGCCACAGAGGAGACGCGGCAGCTGCAGGCGAGGGTGGATCGCCTGCAGCTGGAGGTCAGCCAGCTGCACCAGAAGCTGGCTGAGGCCACGGCCCGGCAAGCCCGACCTGCTCCTGCGCCTGCCCCTGGTCCGGCAGAGGGAGGCTCCTCCCCTCCTGGCAACCTCGTGGAAATAATCCGCGGGGTTGTCATGGAGGAGAGGGCCTTCATCAGGGGCTGCTTCGCCGGTATTGAGGACCGGCTCCCGCCGGAAAAGCGGCTCCGCCCGCCGCTAGCGGCGGATAAGAGTCCGCCACCGACGGAGCCGGTGCCTGTATCTGCGCAGCCTGCGGGAGACCCGAAACCGGGTGCGCAGACCCAGGCCTCCAAGGGCAAGAGGAAGGGAAAGGGGAAGGGCAAGAGGAGCACGGTGGCTCCTCAAACCCCCACCACAAGCGCGGAGGGAGCGTCTGCCTCTCCGGCAGCCCCCCAGAACACGCAGCGGGAGGACGCCATGCTCCCTTCCACCACCCCGTCCAACCAGGCGTGGACGGAAGTGGTCAGGGGGGGAAAGGCCAAAAAGTCCAAGCCCGCTGCGACTGCTTCGGCAGCCCAGAAGGCTTCGGCGGGCGGGAGGAAGTTGGTTCCTCCCAAAACTGCGGCGGTCGTGGTGACCATCACCCCGGAGGCCGCAGAGCGAGGCGAAACGTACGAGTCCGTCCTAAGACGGGCTCGTGCTAACGCGGATCCCTCTCGGCTGGGGATCGGCAACATCACGTGCCGCCGCACCCAGGCCGGAGCCCGAATTTTTGAGTTCGGGGGGGAGCAGCGCGGCGCAAACGCGGACCTCTTCGCAACAAAGCTGCAAGAGGCCATCGCGGATGTGGCGACGGTCGCCAGACCCGTCAAGACCGCATCCTTGGAGGTGATCGATATGGACGATTCGGTCACCAAAGAGGATGTGGTGGCGGCCGTTGCTGCTGCGGGAGGCTGCAGCGCCAGCGCCGTGAAGGGGGGAGCCATCAGGCCCGGCCGCCGCGGCATGGGCGCAATCCGCGTCGAGTGCCCAGTCGCCGCGGCGGTGGCCGCCCTTAAGGCGACCAAGGGACGGCTGCTCGTGGGCTTCAGCTCGGCTGTGGTCCGGCCGCTTGAGGACAAGCCTGCGCGGTGCTTCAAGTGCTTCGCGCCGGGCCACACCCGATCTACGTGTCCCTCCAAGTTCGACTGGGGAGAGTCTTGCTTCCAGTGCGGACAGGAGGGACACAGGAGTGCCACTTGCAGCGTCACCACGCCACACTGCCCGGCGTGTGCTGCCAGCGGCCGCCCCGCGGGGCACAGGATGGGGGGCAGGAGTTGCCAGCCTCCCGCGAGGAAGGGCATAGTGCCGGCGCAGGTTCGCCCTGTCGCCGCCACCGCCGCTGTCGCCGCCGCTGTTACACCAGCTCCAGCGGCGGTGGCTGAGGAGGGGGGTGCGATGTCGGAATAATGGTTTCCTATCACCGCATCCTCCAGGCGAACACCAATCACTGCAGAGCGGCCCAGGACCTGCTGGTGCAGGCCATGGCTGAGTGGTTGGTGAACGTAGCGGTGGTCGCCGAGCCCTACTCGATCCCCGGCAGTTGGCTGGGTGACGAGGACGGCTTGGTGGCACTAGCGGCGCGGTCCTCCACAGACTCCCCTCCCCTCTCGCTATTAGAGAGGGGACCGGGATACGTGGCCGCCGCGTGGGGAGAGATAGCCCTCGTGGGCGTCTATTTCTCCCCAAACCGCCCTCTCCGGGACTTCGAGAACTATCTCGGAGCCCTGGCCGCCGTGGTCGGCAGGGCGGCGCCGCGTCAGGTCTCCGTATTGGGAGACCTGAATGCCAAGTCGGTGACCTGGGGCAACCCGGCCACCGACCATCGCGGGCGGGCAGTGGAGCAGTGGGCAGCCTCCTCTGGGCTCTCCCTCCTCAACAGAGGGAACGTCCAGACATGCGTGCGGCGACAGGGTGGCTCGATAGTGGACGTCACTTTTGCCACCCCTGCGCTGGCCGCGCGCGTGCTGAACTGGCGGGTGGATTTGGTGGAGACCATGTCGGACCACCGCTACGTGCGGTTCGACATCTCCACCGGTGGCCCCGGAGGGACGCGGCCCCTCTCGGGGCGGTCAGCGTTCCCACGGTGGGCTCTCACCCGCCTGGACAGGGAGGTGGCGGCGGAGGCGGCGTTTATCCAGGACTGGCTTTCGCCGCCTTCCGCCGGCTTGGACGTAGACATCGCGGCGGGACACCTGAGGGAGTCTCTGACCGAGGTGTGCAATTCCAGCATGCCTCGGTCCGGCCGACCGCTGCCCAATAGGGCGGTGTACTGGTGGTCGGCCGAGCTAGAGAGGCTTCGAGCGGGGTGCGTGGTGGCCAGAAGGGCCTACGCGCGGAGTCGGCGGCGGCGTCAACGAGACCTCGCCCACGAGGACCACCTCTATGAGGTGTACATAGAGGCAAAACGGGTCCTCGAGCGGGCCATCGCCGACGCCAGGGACTCTGCGAGAGCGGAGATGCTGGAGGGTCTCGACAGAGATCCCTACGGGAGGCCATACAAGGCGGCGCGAAACAAGCTGCGCCCCTTTGGTCCCACGGTGGCCGAGACCCTGGAGCCCTCATTCCTGGATGGGGTGGTTCAGTCTCTGTTCCCGTGCAGGGACAACTTCACCCCACCAGTGATGGACCCTCCGCGGGGGATAGCTCCGCCAGCCGAGGAGGAAGAGGAGGCCCCTCCTGTCACGGAGTCGGAACTCAGCGCGGCGATTGTGCATATCCGCGCCAAGAAGACGGCTCCGGGCCCCGACGGTGTCCCGGCGAGAGTGGTGGCAATTGCCGCCACTCAAATGGAGGAGCGGTTTCGGGACCTCTTTAGCGCATGTCTTGCGTCTGGGAGGTTCCCGAAACCGTGGAAGGAGGGACAGCTGTGCCTCCTTCGCAAGGAAGGCCGCCCCGCAGAATCGCCCTCGGCATACCGACCCATCGTCCTGCTCGATGAGGTCGGCAAAATGTTCGAGGGGATAATCGCTGCCCGCCTAAAGAGCCACCTGCGGAATGTGGGGCCGGACTTGTCGGACGCTCAGTTCGGTTTTCGGGCTGAGCGTTCCACAGTGGACGCGCTGGCCCGCCTTAAGGGCCAGGTGAAGGATGCGATGGAGGCGGGGGACGGATTGTTGGCGGTGTCATTCGACATAGCCAACGCCTTCAACTCTGTTCCCCACAGCACCATCCTAGAGGCACTCCGATTCCACGGGGTGCCTCTATACATGCGGCGTCTACTGGCCAGCTACCTGGAGGATCGGGCGATCGTCCTCGTGAACAGGGCTGGCCAAGTCCGGCGGTACGCAGTCGAGGCCGGCGTTCCACAGGGGTCGGTAGTGGGACCTCTCCTCTGGAACGTTGGCTACGATTGGCTCTTGCGGGGAACTCTCCTCCGAGGCACGAGTGTCATCTGCTACGCGGATGACACTCTCCTCACGGCCCGGGGGGAGAGTTTCAGGGAGGCGGCCAACTTGGCCTCGGCAGGCGGATCCTTGGTCGCAGGGAGGATCCGCCGCCTAGGATTGACGGTGGCGCTGCACAAGACCGAGGCCGTGTTCTTCCACGGGCCTCGGCAGCGCCAACCACCAGACGCCCACATCTTCGTGGAGGGCGTCCGAATCGAGGTGAAGGCCCAGATGAAATATCTGGGCCTTGTACTCGACAGCAGGTGGCGTTTCGGCCCGCATTTTAGCGGGCTGTCGACGCGCCTGCTGAAGACTGCGGGCGCCCTCTCGTGGCTGCTCCCCAACTTGGGGGGGCCCCGCGCGCGATGCCGGCAGCTCTACGCCGGCATCTTGAGGAGTATGGCCCTTTACGGGGCCCCTATCTGGGAGGACTCCCTCCGCAGGAGGGAGAACGCCGCCGCATTGCGGGCCCCCCAAAGGGCCATAGCCCAGCGGGTGGCGAGGGCCTACCGCACGGTAAGCTTCTCGGCGGCATGCGCTCTGGCCGGCACCCCGCCTTGGGAACTCGAGGCGTGGGTGCTCGCCAGAGTGTATGAATGGACGGCGGGGCGGAGGGCGAGAGGAGAACGCCCCGCCCCCGAAGAGCGGGAGGCCGTCCGGCGGGAGGCGAAGGACGCCATTGTCGTCCACTGGACGCTGGACCTCGCCGCCGCAGCCTTCGGCCGCCGTACCCTAGACGCGATTGGGCCGGTCCTGCGAGACTGGCTCGAGCGGTCGCACGGGTTCGTCTCCTTCCGTCTGGTGCAGGTGCTGTCCGGGCACGGTTGCTTTGGATCGTACCTGCACCGTATCGGGCGGGAGGAGACGCCGTCGTGTCACGGCTGTGGCGCGGCGGAGGACACGGCGCAGCACACTCTTGAGGTGTGCCCGTCGTGGTCCGAGCCGCGCCGCAGTCTCACCGCGGCGATCGGAACGGACCTCTCGCTCCCCGGCTTGGTCAATGCCATGCTTGGGGACGAGGGGTCCTGGGCGGCAGTCGCCTCCTTCTGCGAACACGTCATGTCCCAGAAGGAGGCGGCGGAGCGCGCGCGGGAGGAAGACCCTCTCGCGCCGCCGCTC
This sequence comes from Luperina nickerlii, assembly GCA_963855955.1. NCBI lineage: Eukaryota > Metazoa > Arthropoda > Insecta > Lepidoptera > Noctuidae > Luperina > Luperina nickerlii. The sequence continues at coordinate 24,564,580 of OY979671.1, forward strand.
CGAAGGCGGAGGAGGGGTCGAAGACGACGTCAGTATGACAGTCACCTCCGACTCCTCCCAAGTGGAAGCCAGCAGGCGACGGGTGCGGGGGCACCCTCGCCTGTATTGCACAGGCTTCCACCAGTGCCGGACGGGAATGGCCAGGTGTTCCCGGCCATTCCCGTAGCCCCCCAACTGGGGGGACATGCGGGGCCCGCCAGTTAGGCGGGCATGCGCCGGGGGGGGTTGTGGACGCAAAGGCTGAGCCGGATTCCCATGACCCCTCCATCAAGGCGACGAGGGAACACCGCTGAGTTTTAGTGGGTATACTGCCACCTTGGCAGGGAGTCCCACATACTCCGTATCGTCCCCCGACGATCGGAGATGCGTAATGTCATTTCTCAGCGACAAAAAAAAAAAAAAAAAAAAGGTTAGGTTGGGGTGCACGTTGAAAAGCCTCCCCGTGGCGCACCCTGGGCAACGACGACTCCAATTGCCCACCAGGTTTTGGTGGGCAATTGGGGCCGGCGGCTAATTTTCAACACACGGGGGAAGGTCATGGTTCCAGTCACCGATCATCCTTGATTGTCGGTGAAGGGAACCGGGCTACAGACGGGCGGTCGTACGTCCACTCCTCCTCTGCTTACAGAGGGATGTGAGTGGGCGTAGACTGGGAAGGGGCGGTTCGCGCCGCTGTGCCCGCGAGGGCGTGGGTGGTGGAGGGTGTCCATTGTCCGCGCTGCGTCTGTCCGGCATCCGGCGGCAGCGTGGGGACGCCCGCGCCGGGGCGGCGGTTGGTTCTGCCCAATCGTCGGCCAACCCGTAATCCTGATTTCAGGACCGGGGGTCCGGGCCACTGAGGCTCGGGCCGCGAGGAAGACAACCTCTATAAAAAATTACCCCAATCCTAAGGTCTAGCGTGCCGAGGGGATGTATGACCGGAGGGCATCCGGTAAGCTAGCGCTAACAAGGGACCTCACCCTTAAAAAGGAACAAAAATGGAACAGGCTGATGTCAAAACTATTCCCCAGGCGGGTACCCTCCTACCCAAGGAGGGAGAATCCCGCCCTTCTTCGGAAGGCAGCCCCTTCGTATCTGGGGGGGGCAACACTAGCCTCGTGGGCCGGCAGACTACTGCCGACCTGCGTCAACCTGCGCTTGCCTCGCAAAAAAAGGTGCTCCGGGTTAGCCTGGAGCGCCTGTGCGACGCAAGCGAACCGCTTGCCGTCGTGGACGTCGTGGACGGCAACAAGAGCCGAGGAGGCTCCGGTCTTGGCGAGGACCGACTGTCTGGCCAGGACACGTGTGGGCGTAACCCCTTGAGGAAGCGCCCACACAGCGAGGATTTGGGGTCGACAGGGCTCTCTTCTAGCGAGGAGAATCTGTCGGCCCCCAAGGTGCCAACGGCACAAAGAGGGCGGGGTCGTACGAAGGCGAGCGGAGCTCCTGCTCGGCTGCCGAGCCGAGACCGAACGGGTCGCTTTCTGCCAATCTCTCGGCCCCCAACACCAGTTCCCGTGGAGCGCACGGCGGAAAGCGCGGAGAGTGACCCGGGGCCCTCGATGGTGGACCTGAGTGAGGACTCCTCGATGACCTCACTGGGGTCCAATAAGGCGGAGGCGAACGCTGCTAAGCGGGCGCAAAGGAAGGCTGTCGCGGCTGACGAAGTCAACGAGTTGGCCCGACAGGCCCGAGAGCGGCGATCCGCTCGGATGGCTGCCGGGGGGAGCGTATCGGCGGTGGCGCTCAGCCGCCAAGCTATGGACGGCGTGGATGTCGTCCTGAAGGTTGCCACCAAATCGGGCAACCTGAAGGGCACGTTCACGCGCGCCCTAAAGGAGGCGGCTGACGGCATTAAGGAGGCGGTTGAGGTCCTCCTTAATCGTACAAACACGGAGGAGACGGCGAAGTTGTGGGAGGAGAACAGCCGTCTCCGAGCCGAGCTGGAGGACCTCAAACGCCAGTTTGCCGCGCAGAGCGCAACTCCCCTGGCCGCTGGCACCTCTCCCGGCGCGGCCCCGGCGTTGGCCCCGTTTTCGGCTCCGTCGTCGGCCCCTGCACTTGCGGATGCGGAGGTCGAGAGAATCGCGCGCATCTGCATGATGCAGTGCGGGAGTATGGTGGGTGCCCGGTTGGAGGCCATAGAGGCTAGACTCCCGGCCGAAAACCTTCGCCCACCACTCGCTGCGGACAGACGTAGGGAGGAGGGGCCACCGAATCGGGCCACAAAAGCCGCCGCGGCTGGCTCGAATCAGGCCGGGAAGGAGATCAAAAAGTCCGCGCCCACCTCCCGGACGGCCGCGCCCCGGGCGACCGGAGCCCCGCCAACCGCACCCCCGCCTACCGCACCCCCGCCGACCGCACCTTCGGCGGCTTCCTCAGCGACCGCACCCGGGTCCACTACGGAGACCTGGACCACGGTCGTCAAGAGGGGCCGCCGCAAGAAGAAGAAGACGGCGCCGACGCCACAGGAACCCGCTGGAGCACCGGCACCCAACAAGGCAAAGGGACCGCCTAGGATCAGAGCCCCACGCTCCGCGGCTGTAGTGATTACGCTGCAGCCCGGAGCCATCGAAAGGGGCGTCTCCTATAAGGCGGTCCTTACGGAGGCGAAAGCTAAAGTCGCGTTCCCCGACCTTGGCATACCGTCCGGCCTCAGAATGAGGCCGGCGATTACGGGGGCGCGACTTCTAGAGGTGTCGGGTGCCTCTAGCGGGGAAAAGGCGGACGTCCTGGCCGCCAAGCTGCGGGAGGTCCTGAACCCGGAGGACGTTCGGGTGTCCAGGCCGATGAAGACCGCTGAACTGCGCGTCGACGGCCTGGATGACTCGACGACTCCGGCTGAGGTCGCGGCGGCCGTCGCCAAAGCCGGTGGATGTCCGCCCGGGGACGTGCGGACGGGCGAGATTCGCGTCGACGCCTCCGGGCTCGGCGCGATCTGGGTGCGGTGCCCGGTGGCGGCGGCTAACAAAGTCGCCGACGCTGGGCGTCTGTTGGTGGGGTGGGTTGCAGCGAGGGTGAGGCAGCTGCAACCCAGGGCTTTGCGGTGCTACCGTTGCCTTGACATTGGGCATGTCAGGGCACGGTGCACCTCGTGCGTAGACCGCAGCGAGCTGTGCTATCGCTGCGGTCAGGCCGGCCACAAGGCGGCCCAGTGCTCCGCGGCGCCAAACTGCAGCCTCTGTACAGCTGCAGGGAGGCCCTCTGGGCACAGAGCGGGCGGGAAGGCTTGTGGCGGGCCTGCCCAAAAGGGGAAGAGAAGGGGTGCCAAGGCTGCCGGGGGCTCTTTACCCCCCCCTCAGCCTGGCCTCCCTTCGGCCGACTCCCGGCCTAGGAATGGTGCGGAGGGAATGGACTGTGCCTAATGGCGCTGTACCATTTCCTCCAGGGCAACATCAACCACTCTGCCAGAGCTCAGGATCTCTTGCTCCAGAGCATGGCAGAGTGGTCGATTCACGTGGCTGTGGTCGCCGAACCGTACTTTGTCCCCCCCAGGGATAACTGGGTGGGAGACCTGGACGGTTTGGTGGCCATCATTGGCGGGGCTCTTGCCAACCCGTCCCGAGGTCACGGCTGGGTGGCTGCCCTCGTGGACGGCATTGGCACGGTTGGGGCGTATTTTTCGCCCAACAAGAGTCTCGCCGACTTCGAGAGGTTCCTTGTCGAGTTGGGTGCCGTCGTGGGCCGACTCCACCCTCGCCCGGTGCTGTTGCTGGGGGATCTCAACGCCAAATCTGCGGCGTGGGGGTCTCCGGTGACGGATGCCAGGGGCGAGGTGCTGGAGGAGTGGGCGGTCACGACTGGCTTGACCGTCCTAAATCGGGGCACGGAGTACACGTGCGTGCGGCAGCGGGGTGGATCAATAGTGGACGTCTCGTTCGCTAGCCCCGCTGTCGCGAGCCGTGTCCGCGACTGGCGTGTCGCCGCGGAGGTGGAGACGTTGTCGGATCACCGCTACATCCGTTTCGACGTCTCCGCCCAGACCGCGGGCGGCCGCGGTTTACCGGCCCCGCGTGCGGACGGTCCGCGCTGGGCGCGTAAGCGCATCGACAGGGAGCTTCTCGAGGAGGCCGCTATTGTCCAGGCCTGGTTCCGGGAGTCGGCGACGAACGGACCCGTTGACGTCGAGCTTGAGGCGCTGTGGTTCCGCGGGGCGATGACGCAAATCAGCGACGCGTCCATGCCCCGGGTCCACACACAGTCAGCAAGGCGCCAGGTGTACTGGTGGACCGCCGAGATCGCGCAGTTGCGCGTCGCGTGCGTGGCGGTCAGGCGCCAGTACACCCGATACCGGAGGAGACGTCTTCGGGTCCCTGACGAAGAAGCCGCGCTGTATGAGGTGTACCGCGCGGCGAAGAGGACTCTGTGGCTGGCCATCGGCGAGGCGAAGTCGCGAGCCAGGGAGGAGATGTTGGAGACTCTAGACGGGGATCCGTGGGGGCGCCCTTATCGCGCGGTTCGAGGGAAACTTCGAGCCGCGGCGCCCCCGCTTACGGAGAGTCTCCAACCCGAGCTGCTCGAGGAGGTGGTCGCAGCCCTCTTCCCGGCGAGAGCGGAGCACACTCCGCCGCCGATGGCTTTGCCCACAGCCGCAGAGTCCACCGACGAGAACGCCATCAGCGTCCCAGAGGTGACACAGGCAGAGATGGGGGCAGCCGTGATGAGGCTCCGGGCCAAGAACGTGGCTCCGGGGCCCGACGGGATCCACGGCTGCGTGTTAGCCCTCGCTCTGAAGGAGCTTGAGCCCCAACTAAGAGGACTCTACACAGCGTGCCTTGAGCGGGGCCAGTTTCCCACTTTGTGGAAATCTGGTCGTCTGGTCCTGCTCAGGAAGGCGGGGCGCCCTGCGGACTCGCCGTCCGCGTACCGGCCCATAGTGCTGCTAGACGAGGTGGGTAAGCTGTTCGAACGGATAATCGCTGCCCGCCTCGTCGGCCACTTGTGCGGAGAGGGGCCGGACCTGGACGGCAGCCAGTTCGGCTTTCGGCATGGGCGCTCCACCATTCACGCTGTGTCGCGAGTGAGAGTCCTGGCGGAGGAAGCGGTGGCCCGGGGCGGGGTGATGTTGGCGGTGTCCTTGGACATATCCAACGCCTTCAACACCCTGCCCTGGAGTTGTATTCGGGAGGCACTGCGGTACCATCGGGTGCCTCCCTACCTCCGCCACGTCGTTGGGGCTTATCTGTCGGAGAGGTGTGTCACCTACGTGGGACGTGATGGCGGACACCAGCACCGCATGTCGTGCGGTGTTCCACAGGGCTCGGTCTTGGGCCCGCTCCTGTGGAACATCGGGTACGACTGGGTGTTGAGGGGCGAGCTCCAACCGGGCGTGGACCTTACGTGTTATGCTGACGACACGCTGGTCACTGCCCGGGGGAGCTCGCACAGGGAGGCAGCGTTGCTGGCGACGGCTGCGGTGTCACAGGTGGTGAGCCGCATACGTCGCCTGGGCCTGGAGGTGGCCCTCAACAAGTCGGAGGCCATGGTGTTTCATGGCCCCCGGCGGGCGCCGCCGCCTGGATCACACATCGTGGTCGGGGGGGCTCGGATCGCTGTCGAGTCTACCATGAAGTACCTGGGATTGGTGCTCGACAGCCGGTGGGATTTCGGCCCCCACTTCCGGCGGCTGGCGCCCAAGTTGTTGGGCGCTGCTGGGGCGCTGTCAACGTTGCTTCCCAATCTGGGGGGCCCGAGCGCCGCCTGTAGGCGGCTCTACGTGGGGATCGTGCGATCCATGGCCCTGTATGGGGCCCCGATCTGGGCGACTGACCTGACGGCCGGTAGCATCGCAGTCCTGCGGAGGCCGCAGAGGGCGATGGCCGTCAGGGTCGTCCGGGGGTATCGCACGATCTCCTACGAGGCAGCTTGTGTACTGGCTGGATCCCCGCCCTGGGACCTGGAGGCGAAAGTACTCGCGTCACTGCACCGGTGGCGCGAGGAAGCGCGGGCGCGAGGCGAGGGGCTGACACAGCGCCATATGGAGCTGCGTCGGTCTCAGCTTCGCGAGGTCCTGGTGGCGGAATGGCGGGACAGGCTTTCGCGCCCTACCGCCGGCCTCGGTACCATCGAGGCGGTCCGGCCAGTACTCGAGCGCTGGCTCGGGAGGAGGCACGGCTCCCTGTCGTTTCGGGCGACGCAGGTGCTCTCGGGGCATGGTTGCTTCGGGAAGTACCTGTGTCGCATAAACAGGGAGCCGGACGCCCGGTGTCACCACTGCGTCGACTGCCGGGAGGACACGGCGTGGCATACGCTGGCAGAGTGTGCCGCTTGGGAGGAGCCGCGCCGTGCCCTCATCTCAGAAGTAGGCAGTGACCTCTCGCTGCCGGCCGTGGTCGAGTCCATGGTCGACAGCGAGGAGTCCTGGGACGCGGTGGTTTCCTTCTGCGAAACGGTCGTCTCGCAGAAGGAGGCTGCGGAAAGGGAGAGGGAGATCTCGTCCACTCACCCTGCCCGCAGCAGGCGCACCGGGCGTCGGCGGAGGGCGGACAACGCCCTCTTCCAGCCCCCCTAAACGGGTCCAGGGGCGACGGACTCGGGGACGTCCGTCGCCCCCCACACATCAGGACCCGAGGTGGCGGCGCGATGTGTTCCACGCGCGCCCCTCTTAGACGTCGCGGGGGGAGTCAAACACCTCACTCCCCCCCCCGACCAGACGGGGCCCGCTGCGGCGGGCCGGCACCAGCCGGGGGTTGCGGAAGGATCGTACGTTCCCGCGACCCCCGGCGTAGGTGTGAGATGGAACACCGGGGTGGTTTTTAGTCAGTAAGAGTCTGACAGACCCCGCCGCCCGCCCCAGGGCGGCGGACATCCATGAGGATTTTCCACCCCGGGAACAAAAAAAAAAAAAAAAAAAAAGGTTAGGTTAGGTTAGGTTAGGTTAGGTTCGCCGCCTGTAGGCGGCTCTACGTGGGGATCGTGCGATCCATGGCCCTGTATGGGGCCCCGATCTGGGCGACCGACCTGACGGCCGGTAGCATCGCAGTCCTGCGAAGGCCGCAGAGAGCGATGGCCGTCAGAGTCGTCCGGGGGTATCGCACGATCTCCTACGAGGCGGCTTGTGTACTGGCTGGATCCCCGCCCTGGGACCTCGAGGCGAAAGTACTCGCGTCACTGTACCGGTGGCGCGAGGAAGCGCGGGCGCGAGGCGAAGGGCTGACGCAGCGCCATATGGAGCTGCGTCGGTCTCAGCTTCGCGAGGTCCTGGTGGCGGAATGGCGGGAGAGGCTTTCGCGCCCTACCGCCGGCCTCGGTACCATCGAGGCGGTCCGGCCAGTACTCGAGCGCTGGCTCGGGAGGAGGCACGGCTCCCTGTCGTTTCGAGTGACGCAGGTGCTTTCGGGGCATGGTTGCTTCGGGAAGTACCTGTGTCGCATTAACAGGGAGCCGGACGCCCGGTGTCACCACTGCGTCGACTGCCGGGAGGACACGGCGTGGCATACGCTGGCAGAGTGTGCCGCTTGGGAGGAGCCGCGCCGTGCCCTCATCTCAGAAGTAGGCAGTGACCTCTCGCTGCCGGCCGTGGTCGAGTCCATGGTCGACAGCGAGGAGTCCTGGGACGCGGTGGTTTCCTTCTGCGAAACAGTCGTCTCGCAGAAGGAGGCTGCGGAAAGGGAGAGGGAGATCTCGTCCACTCACCCTGCCCGCAGCAGGCGCACCGGGCGTCGGCGGAGGGCGGACAACGCCCTCTTCCAGCCCCCCTAAACGGGTCCAGGGGCGACGGACTCGGGGACGTCCGTCGCCCCCCACACACCAGGACCCGAGGTGGCGGCGCGATGTGTTCCACGCGCGCCCCTCTTAGACGTCGCGGGGGGAGTCAAACACCTCACTCCCCCCCCCGACCAGACGGGGCCCGCTGAGGCGGGCCGGCACCAGCCGGGGGTTGCGGAAGGATCGTACGTTCCCGCGACCCCCGGCGTAGGTGTGAGATGGAACACCCGGGGTGGTTTTTAGTCAGTAAGAGTCTGACAGACCCCGCCGCCCGCCCCGGGGCGGCGGACATCCATGAGGATTTTCCACCCCGGATCAAAAAAAAAAAAAAAAAGGTTAGGTTAGGTTGGTTCCCGCATTGTCGAGGCGGGGGGGCTCAGTCCCCCCCGGTGGGTTCCCGCATTGTCGAGGCGGGGGGGCTCAGTAGCCGTGGCTTGGACACCCACGGTGAAGCTAAGAGGAACCCGAGGAGGGGCCGCTCGTCAGGGCTTCTGCTGACAAGCCGACGACGTAGCGGCCAAAGGTAGGTTGCGGTGTCGCTTGGGCGACATCGCAACTGAGGCGGGCCGCGATGTCGTACGTACCGGAGGCATCGCGGTTGAGGGTTGGAGGCCGCGGCGGGAGAGGAGTGCCGGTATTACGGTGCGCCGCTCTCCCTACCTTCCGCGGCCTTGACGGGGTCGCCACCGTACGATGGCGGACGCGGTGGGGCTGCAGGGGAAGAGGAATGTCGGTATTGCGTTGGCCGCTCTCCCTATCCTCTGCAGCCGAAAATTGGCAGGCGGCGGGGCCAATGTCCTGACCCGTCGCAGGGGGGACCAAGGGTGCCCAGACACGGGGTCGTCTGGCGCCCATGTGCTGGTTTGGTCCCTGGGGTGGTCACGGCGTGCTATGTGTTCTGGTGCGCCGGTGATGGGGAGTACTCCCCAGAGGAGGGTCCGGTAACGGACGGCCGCGGCGGGTTCACGGATGAGTGCTAACGCGTGCCCGTGTTCCCGCCGTAAGCGGCAGAGGAGGACACCGTGGAGTTTTAGTGGGTTAGAGTCCCACATAACTGCACTATCTCCCCGTGGTAGTGTAGTATGCATGAGCATTTCTCCACGTGAAAAAAAAAAAAAAAAAAAAAAAAAAAGGTTAGGTTAGGTTAGGTTAGGTTGGGCACCCCCCCGGTGGGTTTCCGCATTGTCGAGGCGGGGGGGCTCAGTAGCCGTGGCTTGGACACCCACGGTGAAGCTAAGAGGAACCCGAGGAGGGGCCGCTCGTCAGGGCTTCTGCTGACAAGCCGACGACGTAGCGGCCAAAGGTAGGTTGCGGTGTCGCTTGGGCGACATCGCAACTGAGGCGGGCCGCGATGTCGTACGTACCGGAGACATCGCGGTTGAGGGTTGGAGGCCGCGGCGGGAGAGGAGTGCCGGTATTACGGTGCGCCGCTCTCCCTACCTTCCGCGGCCTTGACGGGGTCGCCACCGTTAGATGGCGGACGCGGTGGGGCTGCAGGGGAAGAGGAGTGTCGGTATTACGTTGGCCGCTCTCCCTATCCTCTGCAGCCGAAAATTGGCAGGCGGCGGGGCCAATGTCCTGACCCGTCGCAGGGGGGACCAAGGGTGCCCAGACACGGGGTCGTCTGGCGCCCACGTGCTGGTTTGGTCCCTGGGGTGGTCACGGCGTGCTATGTGTTCTGGTGCGCCGGTGATGGGGAGTACTCCCCAGAGGAGGGTCCGGTAACGGACGGCCGCGGCGGGTTCACGGATGAGTGCTAACGCGTGCCCGTGTTCCCGCCGTAAGCGGCAGAGGAGGACACCGTGGAGTTTTAGTGGGTTAGAGTCCCACATAACTGCACTATCTCCCCGTGGTAGTGTAGTATGCATGAGCATTTCTCCACGTGAAAAAAAAAAAAAAAAAAAAAAAAGGTTAGGTTGGGCACGCCGCGATAGCGGCGGTAAGACCCGTGATGAAGGAGTGGCTGGAGAGACGCCACGGCGCCCTCAGCTTCCGGCTGACGCAGGTGCTTACCGGACATGGGTGTTTCGGGAAGTACCTGTGTCGGATAGGCCGGGAGCCGACGCCCGAATGTCACCATTGTGGCAGCTGCCGCGAGGACACGGCGCTGCACACGTTGGAGGAGTGCCCAGCTTGGGCAGTACAGCGCCGTGACCTGGTCGCGGCAGTCGATGCTGCGGGCGACCTCTCGCTTCCGGCCGTTATTTCATACATGGTCGGGAGCGAGAGCGGCTGGACGGCCGTCGCCTCCTTTTGTGAGGACGTAATGTCGCTAAAGGAGGCGGCGGAAAGGGAGAGAGAAGCTGTTACCTCTCTCCCGGCCCGCAGCAGGCGCACCGGGCGTCGCAGGGTGGCGGACGATCTCCGGCCACCGTAGGGCGCGGCCTGCGGGCGACAGACTAGGGGCGTCTGTTGCCCGATCAGAAACAGGCCTCGAGGCGGCGGCGTAGTGTTCCGCGCGCGCCTCTTAGTGGAAGTTCCTGCGGCCACTGGGTGGCATCCGCAGAGGGTGACGGGGCCCGCCTACGAACATCTGGCGGGCCAATACCTGCCGGGGGCGCGGACGAATGCGCAAGCGATACCCGTACCCCCGACAATAGGTACAGGAAGGGAACACCGGGGTGGTTTTTAGCCGGTAAGAGTCCGGCATGCCCCTCCGCCTTCCCCAGGGCGGAGGATGTCCATGAGGATTTTCCCCCCGAGAACAAAAAAAAAAAAAAAAAAAAAGGTTAGGTTAGGTTAGGTTAGGTTCACCCACGGTGAAGCTAAGAGGAACCCGAGGAGGGGCCGCTCGTCAGGGCTTCTGCTGACAAGCCGACGACGTAGCGGCCAAAGGTAGGTTGCGGCGTCGCTTGGGCGACATCGCAACTGAGGCGGGCCGCGATGTCGTACGTACCGGAGGCATCGCGGTTGAGGGTTGGAGGCCGCGGCGGGAGAGGAGTGCCGGTATTACGGTGCGCCGCTCTCCCTACCTTCCGCGGCCTTGACGGGGTCGCCACCGTACGATGGCGGACGCGGTGGGGCTGCAGGGGAAGAGGAGTGTCGGTATTACGTTGGCCGCTCTCCCTATCCTCTGCAGCCGAAAATTGGCAGGCGGCGGGGCCAATGTCCTGACCCGTCGCAGGGGGGACCAAGGGTGCCCAGACACGGGGTCGTCTGGCGCCCATGTGCTGGTTTGGTCCCTGGGGTGGTCACGGCGTGCTATGTGTTCTGGTGCGCCGGTGATGGGGAGTACTCCCCAGAGGAGGGTCCGGTAACGGACGGCCGCGGCGGGTTCACGGATGAGTGCTAACGCGTGCCCGTGTTCCCGCCGTAAGCGGCAGAGGAGGACACCGTGGAGTTTTAGTGGGTTAGAGTCCCACATAACTGCACTATCTCCCCGTGGTAGTGTAGTATGCATGAGCATTTCTCCACGTGAAAAAAAAAAAAAAAAAAAAAAAAAAAAAAAGGTTAGGTTAGGTTAGGTTAGGTCTGAAAAGCCTCCTCGTGGCGCACCCTGGGCAACGACGGCTCCAATTGCCCACCAGGTTTCGGTGGGCAATTGGGGCCGGCGGCTAATTTTCAACACACGGGGGAAGGTCATGGTTCCAGTCACCGATCATCCTTGATTGTCGGTGAAGGGAACCGGGCTACAGACGGGCGGTCGTACGTCCACTCCTCCTCTGCTTACAGAGGGATGTGAGTGGGCGTAGACTGGGAAGGGGCGGTTCGCGCCGCTGTGCCCGCGAGGGCGTGGGTGGTGGAGGGTGTCCATTGTCCGCGCTGCGTCTGTCCGGCATCCGGCGGCAGCGTGGGGACGCCCGCGCCGGGGCGGCGGTTGGTTCTGCCCAATCGTCGGCCAACCTGTAATCCTGATTTCAGGACCGGGGGTCCGGGCCACTGAGGCTCGGGCCGCGAGGAAGACAACCTCTATAAAAAATTACCCCAATCCTAAGGTCTAGCGTGCCGAGGGGATGTATGACCGGAGGGCATCCGGTAAGCTAGCGCTAACAAGGGACCTCACCCTTAAAAAGGAACAAAAATGGAACAGGCTGATGTCAAAACTATTCCCCAGGCGGGTACCCTCCTACCCAAGGAGGGAGAATCCCGCCCTTCTTCGGAAGGCAGCCCCTTCGTATCTGGGGGGGGCAACACTAGCCTCGTGGGCCGGCAGACTACTGCCGACCTGCGTCAACCTGCGCTTGCCTCGCAAAAAAAGGTACTCCGGGTTAGCCTGGAGCGCCTGTGCGACGCAAGCGAACCGCTTGCCGTCGTGGACGTCGTGGACGGCAACAAGAGCCGAGGAGGCTCCGGTCTTGGCGAGGACCGACTGTCTGGCCAGGACACGTGTGGGCGTAACCCCTTGAGGAAGCGCCCACACAGCGAGGATTTGGGGTCGACAGGGCTCTCTTCTAGCGAGGAGAATCTGTCGGCCCCCAAGGTGCCAACGGCACAAAGAGGGCGGGGTCGTACGAAGGCGAGCGGAGCTCCTGCTCGGCTGCCGAGCCGAGACCGAACGGGTCGCTTTCTGCCGATCTCTCGGCCCCCAACACCAGTTCCCGTGGAGCGCCCGGCGGAAAGCGCGGAGAGTGACCCGGGGCCCTCGATGGTGGACCTGAGTGAGGACTCCTCGATGACCTCACTGGGGTCCAATAAGGCGGAGGCGAACGCTGCTAAGCGGGCGCAAAGGAAGGCTGTCGCGGCTGACGAAGTCAACGAGTTGGCCCGACAGGCCCGAGAGCGGCGATCCGCTCGGATGGCTGCCGGGGGGAGCGTATCGGCGGTGGCGCTCAGCCGCCAAGCTATGGACGGCGTGGATGTCGTCCTGAAGGTTGCCACCAAATCGGGCAACCTGAAGGGCACGTTCACGCGCGCCCTAAAGGAGGCGGCTGACGGCATTAAGGAGGCGGTTGAGGTCCTCCTTAATCGTACAAACACGGAGGAGACGGCGAAGTTGTGGGAGGAGAACAGCCGTCTCCGAGCCGAGCTGGAGGACCTCAAACGCCAGTTTGCCGCGCAGAGCGCAACTCCCCTGGCCGCTGGCACCTCTCCCGGCGCGGCCCCGGCGTTGGCCCCGTTTTCGGCTCCGTCGTCGGCCCCTGCACTTGCGGATGCGGAGGTCGAGAGAATCGCGCGCATCTGCATGATGCAGTGCGGGAGTATGGTGGGTGCCCGGTTGGAGGCCATAGAGGCTAGACTCCCGGCCGAAAACCTTCGCCCACCACTCGCTGCGGACAGACGTAGGGAGGAGGGGCCACCGAATCGGGCCACAAAAGCCGCCGCGGCTGGCTCGAATCAGGCCGGGAAGGAGACCAAAAAGTCCGCGCCCACCTCCCGGACGGCCGCGCCCCGGGCGACCGGAGCCCCGCCAACCGCACCCCCGCCTACCGCACCCCCGCCGACCGCACCTTCGGCGGCTTCCTCAGCGACCGCACCCGGGTCCACTACGGAGACCTGGACCACGGTCGTCAAGAGGGGCCGCCGCAAGAAGAAGAAGACGGCGCCGACGCCACAGGAACCCGCTGGAGCACCGGCACCCAACAAGGCAAAGGGACCGCCTAGGATCAGAGCCCCACGCTCCGCGGCTGTAGTGATTACGCTGCAGCCCGGAGCCATCGAAAGGGGCGTCTCCTATAAGGCGGTCCTTACGGAGGCGAAAGCTAAAGTCGCGTTCCCCGACCTTGGCATACCGTCCGGCCTCAGAATGAGGCCGGCGATTACGGGGGCGCGACTTCTAGAGGTGTCGGGTGCCTCTAGCGGGGAAAAGGCGGACGTCCTGGCCGCCAAGCTGCGGGAGGTCCTGAACCCGGAGGACGTTCGGGTGTCCAGGCCGATGAAGACCGCTGAACTGCGCGTCGACGGCCTGGATGACTCGACGACTCCGGCTGAGGTCGCGGCGGCCGTCGCCAAAGCCGGTGGATGTCCGCCCGGGGACGTGCGGACGGGCGAGATTCGCGTCGACGCCTCCGGGCTCGGCGCGATCTGGGTGCGGTGCCCGGTGGCGGCGGCTAACAAAGTCGCCGACGCTGGGCGTCTGTTGGTGGGGTGGGTTGCAGCGAGGGTGAGGCAGCTGCAACCCAGGGCTTTGCGGTGCTACCGTTGCCTTGACATTGGGCATGTCAGGGCACGGTGCACCTCGTGCGTAGACCGCAGCGAGCTGTGCTATCGCTGCGGTCAGGCCGGCCACAAGGCGGCCCAGTGCTCCGCGGCGCCAAACTGCAGCCTCTGTACAGCTGCAGGGAGGCCCGCTGGGCACAGAGCGGGCGGGAAGGCTTGTGGCGGGCCTGCCCAAAAGGGGAAGAGAAGGGGTGCCAAGGCTGCCGGGGGCTCTTTACCCCCCCCTCAGCCTGGCCTCCCTTCGGCCGACTCCCGGCCTAGGAATGGTGCGGAGGGAATGGACTGTGCCTAATGGCGCTGTACCATTTCCTCCAGGGCAACATCAACCACTCTGCCAGAGCTCAGGATCTCTTGCTCCAGAGCATGGCAGAGTGGTCGATTCACGTGGCTGTGGTCGCCGAACCGTACTTTGTCCCCCCCAGGGATAACTGGGTGGGAGACCTGGACGGTTTGGTGGCCATCATTGGCGGGGCTCTTGCCAACCCGTCCCGAGGTCACGGCTGGGTGGCCGCCCTCGTGGACGGCATTGGCACGGTTGGGGCGTATTTTTCGCCCAACAAGAGTCTCGCCGACTTCGAGAGGTTCCTTGTCGAGTTGGGTGCCGTCGTGGGCCGACTCCACCCTCGCCCGGTGCTGTTGCTGGGGGATCTCAACGCCAAATCTGCGGCGTGGGGGTCTCCGGTGACGGATGCCAGGGGCGAGGTGCTGGAGGAGTGGGCGGTCACGACTGGCTTGACCGTCCTAAATCGGGGCACGGAGTACACGTGCGTGCGGCAGCGGGGTGGATCAATAGTGGACGTCTCGTTCGCTAGCCCCGCTGTCGCGAGCCGTGTCCGCGACTGGCGTGTCGCCGCGGAGGTGGAGACGTTGTCGGATCACCGCTACATCCGTTTCGACGTCTCCGCCCAGACCGCAGGCGGCCGCGGTTTACCGGCCCCGCGTGCGGACGGTCCGCGCTGGGCGCGTAAGCGCATCGACAGGGAGCTTCTCGAGGAGGCCGCTATTGTCCAGGCCTGGTTCCGGGAGTCGGCGACGAACGGACCCGTTGACGTCGAGCAGGAGGCGCTGTGGTTCCGCGGGGCGATGACGCAAATCAGCGACGCGTCCATGCCCCGGGTCCACACACAGTCAGCAAGGCGCCAGGTGTACTGGTGGACCGCCGAGATCGCGCAGTTGCGCGTCGCGTGCGTGGCGGTCAGGCGCCAGTACACCCGATACCGGAGGAGACGTCTTCGGGTCCCTGACGAAGAAGCCGCGCTGTATGAGGTGTACCGCGCGGCGAAGAGGACTCTGTGGCTGGCCATCGGCGAGGCGAAGTCGCGAGCCAGGGAGGAGATGTTGGAGACTCTAGACGGGGATCCGTGGGGGCGCCCTTATCGCGCGGTTCGAGGGAAACTTCGAGCCGCGGCGCCCCCGCTTACGGAGAGTCTCCAACCCGAGCTGCTGGAACAGGTGGTCGCAGCCCTCTTCCCGGCGAGAGCGGAGCACACTCCGCCGCCGATGGCATTGCCCACGGCCGCAGAGTCCACCGAAGAGAACGCCATCAGCGTCCCAGAGGTGACACAGGCAGAGATGGGGGCAGCCGTGATGAGGCTCCGGGCCAAGAACGTGGCTCCGGGGCCCGACGGGATCCACGGCTGCGTGTTAGCCCTCGCTCTGAAGGAGCTTGAGCCCCAACTGAGAGGACTCTACACAGCGTGCCTTGAGCGGGGCCAGTTTCCCACTTTGTGGAAATCTGGTCGTCTGGTCCTGCTCAGGAAGGCGGGGCGCCCTGCGGACTCGCCGTCCGCGTACCGGCCCATAGTGCTGCTAGACGAGGTGGGTAAGCTGTTCGAGCGGATAATCGCTGCCCGCCTCGTCGGCCACTTGTGCGGAGAGGGGCCGGATCTGGACGGCAGCCAGTTCGGCTTTCGGCACGGGCGCTCTACCATTCACGCTGTGTCGCGAGTGAGAGTCCTGGCGGAGGAAGCAGTGGCCCGGGGCGGGGTGATGTTGGCGGTGTCCTTGGACATATCCAACGCCTTCAACACCCTGCCCTGGAGTTGTATTCGGGAGGCACTGCGGTACCATCGAGTGCCTCCCTACCTCCGCCACATCGTTGGGGCTTATCTGTCGGAGAGGTGTGTCACCTACGTGGGACGTGATGGCGGATACCAGCACCGCATGTCGTGCGGTGTTCCACAGGGCTCGGTCTTGGGCCCGCTCCTGTGGAACATCGGGTACGACTGGGTGTTGAGGGGCGAGCTCCAACCGGGCGTGGACCTTACGTGTTATGCTGACGACACGCTGGTCACTGCCCGGGGGAGCTCGCACAGGGAGGCAACGTTGCTGGCGACGGCTGCGGTGTCACAGGTGGTGAGCCGCATACGTCGCCTGGGCCTGGAGGTGGCCCTCAACAAGTCGGAGGCCATGGTGTTTCATGGCCCCCGGCGGGCGCCGCCGCCCGGATCACACATCGTGGTCGGGGGGGCTCGGATCGCTGTCGAGTCCACCATGAAGTACCTGGGATTGGTGCTCGACAGCCGGTGGGATTTCGGCCCCCACTTCCGGCGGCTGGCGCCCAAGTTGTTGGGCGCTGCTGGGGCGCTGTCAACGTTGCTTCCCAATCTGGGGGGCCCGAGCGCCGCCTGTAGGCGGCTCTACGTGGGGATCGTGCGATCCATGGCCCTGTATGGGGCCCCGATCTGGGCGACTGACCTGACGGCCGGTAGCATCGCAGTCCTGCGGAGGCCGCAGAGGGCGATGGCCGTCAGGGTCGTCCGGGGGTATCGCACGATCTCCTACGAGGCGGCTTGTGTACTGGCTGGATCCCCGCCCTGGGACCTGGAGGCGAAAGTACTCGCGTCACTGTAC
The DNA here is from genome assembly GCA_963855955.1 of Luperina nickerlii. Taxonomy (NCBI): domain Eukaryota; kingdom Metazoa; phylum Arthropoda; class Insecta; order Lepidoptera; family Noctuidae; genus Luperina; species Luperina nickerlii. Next base: position 24,581,215 of record OY979671.1, read on the forward strand.
CGGTGGCGCGAGGAAGCGCGGGCGCGTGGCGAGGGGCTGACGCAGCGCCATATGGAGCTGCGTCGGTCTCAGCTTCGCGAGGTCCTGGTGGCGGAATGGCGGGACAGGCTTTCGCGCCCTACCGCCGGCCTCGGTACCATCGAGGCGGTCCGGCCAGTACTCGAGCGCTGGCTCGGGAGGAGGCACGGCTCCCTGTCGTTTCGGGTGACGCAGGTGCTCTCGGGGCATGGTTGCTTCGGGAAGTACCTGTGTCGCATTAACAGGGAGCCGGACGCCCGGTGTCACCACTGCGTCGACTGCCGGGAGGACACGGCGTGGCATACGCTGGCAGAGTGTGCCGCTTGGGAGGAGCCGCGCCGTGCCCTCATTTCAGAAGTAGGCAGTGACCTCTCGCTGCCGGCCGTGGTCGAGTCCATGGTCGACAGCGAGGAGTCCTGGGACGCGGTGGTTTCCTTCTGCGAAACTGTCGTCTCACAGAAGGAGGCTGCGGAAAGGGAGAGGGAGATCTCGTCCACTCACCCTGCCCGCAGCAGGCGCACCGGGCGTCGGCGGAGGGCGGACAACGCCCTCTTCCAGCCCCCCTAAACGGGTCCAGGGGCGACGGACTCGGGGACGTCCGTCGCCCCCCACACATCAGGACCCGAGGTGGCGGCGCGATGTGTTCCACGCGCGCCCCTCTTAGACGTCGCGGGGGGAGTCAAACACCTCACTCCCCCCCCCGACCAGACGGGGCCCGCTGAGGCGGGCCGGCACCAGCCGGGGGTTGCGGAAGGATCGTACGTTCCCGCGACCCCCGGCGTAGGTGTGAGATGGAACACCCGGGGTGGTTTTTAGTCAGTAAGAGTCTGACAGACCCCGCCGCCCGCCCCAGGGCGGCGGACATCCATGAGGATTTTCCACCCCGGATCAAAAAAAAAAAAAAAAGGTTAGGTTAGGTTAGGTTAGGTTAGGTTGGGGTGCACGTTGAAAAGCCTCCTCGTGGCGCACCCTGGGCAACGACGGCTCCAATTGCCCACCAGGTTTTGGTGGACAATTGGGGCCGGCGGCTAATTTTCAACACACGGGGGAAGGTCATGGTTCCAATCACCGATCATCTTTGATTGTCGGTGAAGGGAACCGGGCTACAGACGGGCGGTCGTACGTCCACTCCTCCTCTGCTTACAGAGGGATGTGAGTGGGCGTAGACTGGGAAGGGGCGGTTCGCGCCGCAGTACCCACGAGGGCGTGGGAGGTGAGGGTGTCCATTGACCACGCTGCGTCTGTCCGGCATCCGGCGGCAGCGTGGGGACGCCCGCGCCGGGGCGGCGGTTGGTTCTGCCCAATCGTCGGCCACCCCGTAATCCTGAGTTTCAGGACCGGGGGTCCGGGCCACTGAGGCTCGGGCCACGAGGAAGACAACCTCTATAAAAAATTACCCCAATCCTAAGGTCTAGCGTGCCGAGGGGATGTATGGCCGGAGGGCATCCGGTAAGCTAGCGCTAACAAGGGACCTCACCCTTAAAAAGGAACAATGAAAAAGGCTAGTGATAAAACTATTCCCCAGGCGGGTACCCTCCTACCCAAGGAGGGAGAATCCCGCCCTTCTTCGGAAGGCAGCCCCTTCGTATCTGGGGGGGGCACCATTAGTCTCGTGGGCCGGCAGTCAACCGCCGACCTGCGTCAACTTGCGCCGCAAGAAAAGGAGCTCCGGGTTAGCCTGGAGCGCCTGTGCGACGCAAGCGTACCGTTTGCCGTCGTTGACGGCAACAAGAGCCGAGGAGGCTCATGTCCTGAAAAGGACCTAGACCTGCAGGGGTGCACCTCCAAATCGGAGGAAGCGCCCGCGAAGGGAAGCGCCCACGAAGGGAGGAAGCGCCCACGAAGCAGGGACTCGGGGTCGATGGGCCTCTCCTCCAGTGAGGAGAATCTGTCGGCCCCCAAGGTGCCAACGGCACAGAGAGGGCGGGGTCGGGCGAGCGGAGCCACCGCTCGGTTGCCGAGCCGTGACCGAGTGGGTCGGTTCATGCCGATCTCTCGGCCCGCAACGCCAGCTCCTGTAGAGCGTGCGGCGGAGGGCGTGGAGAGTGACCCCGGGCCCTCGATAGGGGACCTGAGCGAGGACTCCTCGCTGATCTCGCTGGGGTCCAATAAGGCGGAGGCGAACGCCGCAAAGCGGGCGCAGCGGAAGGCGGTGGCGGCTGACGAGGTCGGCGAAATGGCCCGACTAGCCCGAGAGCGACGCTCTGCTCTGGCGGCTACCGGAGAGAGCTTGTCGGCGGTGGCGCTCAGTCGCCAAGTTTTGGACGGCGTGGACGTCGTCCTGAAGGTTGCCACTAAGTCCGGCAGCCTGAAGGGCACGTTCACGCGCGCCCTGAAGGAGGCGGCTGATGGCATCAGGGAGGCAGTTGGGGTCCTCCTTGATCGCACGAGCTCGGAGGAGACGGCGAAGCTGTGGGAGGAGAACAGCCGTCTCCGATCCGAGCTCGAGGACCTCAAGCGGGAGCTTGCCGCGCAGAGGACGGAATGGCAGCAGAGGCGTCCTGCGGCTGCCGGTTTCGCTCCCGTCAGTGCCCCGCCACCGTCGGCTCCGTCGTTGGTCCCTGCCCCTACGCAGCATGCGGATGCGGAGATCGAGAAGATCGTTCGCATCTGCATGATGCAGTGTGGGGGCATGATGAATGCCCGGCTGCAGGGCCTAGAGTCGAGGCTCCTCCCGGCGAAGAATCTCCGGCCGCCGCTCGCTGCTGACGGGCAGAGGGAGGGGGAGCCCGCTAAGCTGGGCCCGACAGCCGGCAAACCCAAGGGGGCCCAAAAGCCCGCGGAAGGACGCGGAAAGCCCGTGGGGGGCAAGTCTGCACCCCCGCCGACCGCACCACCAGCGACCGCACCTCCTGCGACCGCGCCCTCGGCGACCGCACCCCCGGCGACCGCACCCTCGGCGACCGAACCCGGGTCCACTACGGAGACCTGGACGACGGTCGTCAAGAGGGGCCGCCGTAAGAAGAGGAAGACGGCGACGACGCCACCGGAACCCGCTGGAGAACCCGCACCAAACAAGGCAAAGGGACCGCCTAGAGCCAGAGCCCCACGCTCCGCGGCTGTAGTGATTACGCTGCAGCCCGGAGCCGTCGAAAGGGGCGTCTCATATAAGGCGGTCCTTATGGAGGCCAAAGCCAAGGTCGCGTTCCCCGACCTGGGCATACCGTCCGGCCTCAGAATGAGGCCGGCGATTACGGGGGCGCGACTGCTGGAGGTGTCGGGTGCCTCTAGCGGCGAAAAGGCGGACGTCCTGGCCGCCAAGCTGCGGGAGGTCCTGAACCCGGAGGACGTTCGGGTGTCCAGGCCGATGAAGACCGCTGAACTGCGCGTCGACGGCCTGGACGACTCGACGACTCCGGCTGAGGTCGCGGCGGCCGTCGCCAAGGCCGGTGGATGTCCGCCCGGGGACGTGCGGACGGGGGACATTCGCGTCGACGCCTCCGGGCTCGGCGCGATTTGGGTGCGGTGCCCGGTGGCGGCGGCGAACAAAGTCGCCGACGCTGGGCGTCTGTTGGTGGGGTGGGTTGCGGCGAGGGTGAGGCAGCTGCAACCCAGGGCTTTGCGGTGCTACCGTTGCCTTGACATTGGGCATGTCAGGGCACGGTGCACCTCGTGTGTAGACCGCAGCGAGCTGTGCTATCGCTGCGGTCAGGCCGGCCACAAGGCGGCCCAGTGCTCCGCGGCGCCAAACTGCAGCCTCTGTACAGCTGCAGGGAGGCCCGCTGGGCACAGAGCGGGCGGAAAGGCTTGTGGCGGGCCTGCCCAAAAGGGGAAGAGAAGGGGTGCCAAGGCTGCCGGGGGCTCTTTACCCCCCCCTCAGCCTGGTCCCCCTTCGGCCGACTCCCGGCCTAGGAATGGTGCGGAGGGAATGGACTGTGCCTAATGGCGCTGTACCATTTCCTCCAGGGCAACATCAACCACTCTGCCAGAGCTCAGGATCTCTTGCTCCAGAGCATGGCAGAGTGGTCGATTCACGTGGCTGTGGTCGCCGAACCGTACTTTGTCCCCCCCAGGGATAACTGGGTGGGAGACCTGGACGGTTTGGTGGCCATCATTGGCGGGGCTCTTGCCAACCCGTCCCGAGGTCACGGCTGGGTGGCCGCCCTCGTGGACGGCATCGGCACGGTTGGGGCGTATTTTTCGCCCAACAAGAGTCTCGCCGACTTCGAGAGGTTCCTTGTCGAGTTGGGTGCCGTCGTGGGCCGACTCCACCCTCGCCCGGTGCTGTTGCTGGGGGATCTCAACGCCAAATCTGCGGCGTGGGGATCTCCAGTGACCGATGCCAGGGGCGAGGTGCTGGAGGAGTGGGCGGTCACGACTGGCTTGACCGTCCTAAATCGGGGCACGGAGCACACGTGCGTGCGACAGCGGGGCGGTTCAATAGTGGACGTCTCGTTCGCTAGCCCCGCTGTCGCGAGCCGTGTACGCGACTGGCGTGTCGCCGCGGAGGTGGAGACGTTGTCGGATCATCGATACATCCGTTTCGACGTCTCCGCCCAGACCGCAGGCGGCCGCGGTTTACCGGCCCCGCGTGCGGACGGTCCGCGCTGGGCGCGTAAGCGCATCGACAGGGAGCTTCTCGAGGAGGCCGCTATTGTCCAGGCCTGGTTCCGGGAGTCGGCGACGAACGGACCCGTTGACGTCGAGCAGGAGGCGCTGTGGTTCCGCGGGGCGATGACGCAAATCAGCGACGCGTCCATGCCCCGGGTCCACACACAGTCAGCAAGGCGCCAGGTGTACTGGTGGACCGCCGAGATCGCGCAGTTGCGCGTCGCGTGCGTGGCGGTCAGGCGCCAGTACACCCGATACCGGAGGAGACGTCTTCGGGTCCCTGACGAAGAAGCCGCGCTGTATGAGGTGTACTGCGCGGCGAAGAGGACTCTGTGGCTGGCCATCGGCGAGGCGAAGTCGCGAGCCAGGGAGGAGATGTTGGAGACTCTAGACGGGGATCCGTGGGGGCGCCCTTATCGCGCGGTTCGAGGGAAACTTCGAGCCGCGGCGCCCCCGCTTACGGAGAGTCTCCAACCCGAGCTGCTGGAGGAGGTGGTCGCAGCCCTCTTCCCGGCGAGAGCGGAGCACACTCCGCCGCCGATGGCTTTGCCCACAGCCGCAGAGTCCACCGAAGAGAACGCCACCAGCGTCCCAGAGGTGACACAGGCAGAGATGGGGGCAGCCGTGATGCGGCTCCGGGCCAAGAACGTGGCTCCGGGGCCCGACGGGATCCACGGCTGCGTGTTAGCCCTCGCTCTGAAGGAGCTTGAGCCCCAACTGAGAGGACTCTACACAGCGTGCCTTGAGCAGGGCCAGTTTCCCACTTTGTGGAAATCTGGTCGTCTGGTCCTGCTCAGGAAGGCGGGGCGCCCTGCGGACTCGCCGTCCGCGTACCGGCCCATAGTGCTGCTAGACGAGGTGGGTAAGCTGTTCGAGCGGATAATCGCTGCCCGCCTCGTCGGCCACTTGTGCGGAGAGGGGCCGGACCTGGACGGCAGCCAGTTCGGCTTTCGGCATGGGCGCTCCACCATTCACGCTGTGTCGCGAGTGAGGGTCCTGGCGGAGGAAACGGTGGCCCGGGGCGGGGTGATGTTGGCGGTGTCCTTGGACATTTCCAACGCCTTCAACACCCTGCCCTGGAGTTGTATTCGGGAGGCACTGCGGTACCATCGGGTGCCTCCCTACCTCCGCCACATCGTTGGGGCTTATCTGTCGGAGAGGTGTGTCACCTACGTGGGACGTGATGGCGGAAACCAGCACCGCATGTCGTGCGGTGTTCCACAGGGCTCGGTCTTGGGCCCGCTCCTGTGGAACATCGGGTACGACTGGGTGTTGAGGGGCGAGCTCCAACCGGGCGTGGACCTTACGTGTTATGCTGACGACACGCTGGTCACTGCCCGGGGGAGCTCGCACAGGGAAGCAGCGTTGCTGGCGACGGCTGCGGTGTCACAGGTGGTGAGCCGCATACGTCGCCTGGGCCTGGAGGTGGCCCTCAACAAGTCGGAGGCCATGGTGTTTCATGGCCCCCGGCGGGCGCCGCCGCCCGGATCACACATCGTGGTCGGGGGGGCTCGGATCGCTGTCGAGTCCACCATGAAGTACCTGGGATTGGTGCTCGACAGCCGGTGGGATTTCGGCCCCCACTTCCGGCGGCTGGCGCCCAAGTTGTTGGGCGCTGCTGGGGCGCTGTCAACGTTGCTTCCCAATCTGGGGGGCCCGAGCGCCGCCTGTAGGCGGCTCTACGTGGGGATCGTGCGATCCATGGCCCTGTATGGGGCCCCGATCTGGGCGACTGACCTGACGGCCGGTAGCATCGCAGTCCTGCGGAGGCCGCAGAGGGCGATGGCCGTCAGGGTCGTCCGGGGGTATCGCACGATCTCCTACGAGGCGGCTTGTGTACTGGCTGGATCCCCGCCCTGGGACCTGGAGGCGAAAGTACTCGCGTCACTGTACCGGTGGCGCGAGGAAGCGCGGGCGCGTGGCGAGGGGCTGACGCAGCGCCATATGGAGCTGCGTCGGTCTCAGCTTCGCGAGGTCCTGGTGGCGGAATGGCGGGACAGGCTTTCGCGCCCTACCGCCGGCCTCGGTACCATCGAGGCGATCCGGCCAGTACTCGAGCGCTGGCTCGGGAGGAGGCACGGCTCCCTGTCGTTTCGGGTGACGCAGGTGCTCTCGGGGCATGGTTGCTTCGGGAAGTACCTGTGTCGCATTAACAGGGAGCCGGACGCCCGGTGTCACCACTGCGTCGACTGCCGGGAGGACACGGCGTGGCATACGCTGGCAGAGTGTGCCGCTTGGGAGGAGCCGCGCCGTGCCCTCATTTCAGAAGTAGGCAGTGACCTCTCGCTGCCGGCCGTGGTCGAGTCCATGGTCGACAGCGAGGAGTCCTGGGACGCGGTGGTTTCCTTCTGCGAAACTGTCGTCTCACAGAAGGAGGCTGCGGAAAGGGAGAGGGAGATCTCGTCCACTCACCCTGCCCGCAGCAGGCGCACCGGGCGTCGGCGGAGGGCGGACAACGCCCTCTTCCAGCCCCCCTAAACGGGTCCAGGGGCGACGGACTCGGGGACGTCCGTCGCCCCCCACACATCAGGACCCGAGGTGGCGGCGCGATGTGTTCCACGCGCGCCCCTCTTAGACGTCGCGGGGGGAGTCAAACACCTCACTCCCCCCCCCGACCAGACGGGGCCCGCTGAGGCGGGCCGGCACCAGCCGGGGGTTGCGGAAGGATCGTACGTTCCCGCGACCCCCGGCGTAGGTGTGAGATGGAACACCCGGGGTGGTTTTTAGTCAGTAAGAGTCTGACAGACCCCGCCGCCCGCCCCAGGGCGGCGGACATCCATGAGGATTTTCCACCCCGGATCAAAAAAAAAAAAAAAAAAAAAAAAAAAAAAAAAAAAAAAAAAAAGGTTAGGTTAGGTTAGGTTAGGTTCGGCTCCGGGCCAAGAACGTGGCTCCGGGGCCCGACGGGATCCACGGCTGCGTGTTAGCCCTCGCTCTGAAGGAGCTTGAGCCCCAACTGAGAGGACTCTACACAGCGTGCCTTGAGCAGGGCCAGTTTCCCACTTTGTGGAAATCTGGTCGTCTGGTCCTGCTCAGGAAGGCGGGGCGCCCTGCGGACTCGCCGTCCGCGTACCGGCCCATAGTGCTGCTAGACGAGGTGGGTAAGCTGTTCGAGCGGATAATCGCTGCCCGCCTCGTCGGCCACTTGTGCGGAGAGGGGCCGGACCTGGACGGCAGCCAGTTCGGCTTTCGGCATGGGCGCTCCACCATTCACGCTGTGTCGCGAGTGAGGGTCCTGGCGGAGGAAACGGTGGCCCGGGGCGGGGTGATGTTGGCGGTGTCCTTGGACATTTCCAACGCCTTCAACACCCTGCCCTGGAGTTGTATTCGGGAGGCACTGCGGTACCATCGGGTGCCTCCCTACCTCCGCCACATCGTTGGGGCTTATCTGTCGGAGAGGTGTGTCACCTACGTGGGACGTGATGGTGGAAACCAGCACCGCATGTCGTGCGGTGTTCCACAGGGCTCGGTCTTGGGCCCGCTCCTGTGGAACATCGGGTACGACTGGGTGTTGAGGGGCGAGCTCCAACCGGGCGTGGACCTTACGTGTTATGCTGACGACACGCTGGTCACTGCCCGGGGGAGCTCGCACAGGGAAGCAGCGTTGCTGGCGACGGCTGCGGTGTCACAGGTGGTGAGCCGCATACGTCGCCTGGGCCTGGAGGTGGCCCTCAACAAGTCGGAGGCCATGGTGTTTCATGGCCCCCGGCGGGCGCCGCCGCCCGGATCACACATCGTGGTCGGGGGGGCTCGGATCGCTGTCGAGTCCACCATGAAGTACCTGGGATTGGTGCTCGACAGCCGGTGGGATTTCGGCCCCCACTTCCGGCGGCTGGCGCCCAAGTTGTTGGGCGCTGCTGGGGCGCTGTCAACGCTGCTTCCCAATCTGGGGGGCCCGAGCGCCGCCTGTAGGCGGCTCTACGTGGGGATCGTGCGATCCATGGCCCTGTATGGGGCCCCGATCTGGGCGACCGACCTGACGGCCGGTAGCATCGCAGTCCTGCGAAGGCCGCAGAGAGCGATGGCCGTCAGGGTCGTCCGGGGGTATCGCACGATCTCCTACGAGGCGGCTTGCGTACTGGCTGGATCCCCGCCCTGGGACCTGGAGGCGAAAGTACTCGCGTCACTGTACCGGTGGCGCGAGGAAGCGCGGGCGCGAGGCGAGGGGCTGACGCAGCGCCACATGGAGCTGCGTCGGTCTCAGCTTCGCGAGGTCCTGGTGGCGGATTGGCGGGACAGGCTTTCGCGCCCTACCGCCGGCCTCGGTACCATCGAGGCGGTCCGGCCAGTACTCGAGCGCTGGCTCGGGAGGAGGCACGGCTCCCTGTCGTTTCGGGTGACACAGGTGCTCTCGGGGCATGGTTGCTTCGGGAAGTACCTGTGTCGCATTAACAGGGAGCCGGACGCCCGGTGTCACCACTGCGTCGACTGCCGGGAGGACACGGCGTGGCATACGCTGGCAGAGTGTGCCGCTTGGGAGGAGCCGCGCCGTGCCCTCATTTCAGAAGTAGGCAGTGACCTCTCGCTGCCGGCCGTGGTGGAGTCCATGGTCGACAGCGAGGAGTCCTGGGACGCGGTGGTTTCCTTCTGCGAAACGGTCGTCTCGCAGAAGGAGGCTGCGGAAAGGGAGAGGGAGATCTCGTCCACTCACCCTGCCCGCAGCAGGCGCACCGGGCGTCGGCGGAGGGCGGACAACGCCCTCTTCCGGCCCCCCTAAACGGGTCCAGGGGCGACGGACTCGGGGACGTCCGTCGCCCCCCACACATCAGGACCCGAGGTGGCGGCGCGATGTGTTCCACGCGCGCCCCTCTTAGACGTCGCGGGGGGAGTCAAACACCTCACTCCCCCCCCCGACCAGACGGGGCCCGCTGAGGCGGGCCGGCACCAGCCGGGGGTTGCGGAAGTATCGTACGTTCCCGCGACCCCCGGCGTAGGTGTGAGATGGAACACCCGGGGTGGTTTTTAGTCAGTAAGAGTCTGACAGACCCCGCCGCCCGCCCCAGGGCGGCGGACATCCATGAGGATTTTCCACCCCGGATCAAAAAAAAAAAAAAAAAAAAGGTTAGGTTAGGTTAGGTTAGGTTCCCCCCCGGTGGGTTCCCGCATTGTCGAGGCGGGGGGGCTCAGTAGCCGTGGCTTGGACACCCACGGTGAAGCGAAGAGGGACCCGAGGAGGGGCCGCTCGTCAGGGCTTTTGCTGCCAAGCCAACGACGAAGCGGCCAAAAGTAGGTTGCGGTGCCGCTTGGGCAGCATCGCAACTGAGGCGGGCCGCGATGTCGTATCGGGGGCATCGCGGCTGAGGGTTGGAGGCCGCGGCGGGAGAGGAGTGCCGGTATTACGGTGCGCCGCTCTCCCTACCTTCCGCGGCCTTGACGGGGTCGCCACCGTAAGATGGCGGACGCGGTGGGGCTGCAGGGGAAGAGGAGTGTCGGTATTGCGTTGGCCGCTCTCCCTATCCTCTGCAGCCGAAAATTGGCAGGCGGCGGGGCCAATGTCCTGACCCGTCGCAGGGGGACCAAGGGTGCCCAGACACGGGGTCGTCTGGCGCCCATGTGCTGGTTTGGTCCCTGGGGTGGTCACAGCGTGCTATGTGTTCTAGTGCGCCGGTGATGGGGAGTACTCCCCAGAGGAGGGTCCGGCAACGGACAGCCGCGGCGGGTTCACGGATGAGTGCTAACGCGTGCCCGTGTTCCCGCCGTAAGCGGCAGAGGAGGACACCGTGGAGTTTTAGTGGGTTAGAGTCCCACATAACTGCACTATCTCCCCGTGGTAGTGTAGTATGCATGAGCATTTCTCCACGTGAAAAAAAAAAAAAAAAAAAAAGGTTAGGTTAGGTTAGGTTAGGTTAGGTTCCCCCCCGGTGGGTTCCCGCATTGTCGAGGCGGGGGGGCTCAGTAGCCGTGGCTTGGACACCCACGGTGAAGCTAAGAGGAACCCGAGGAGGGGCCGCTCGTCAGGGCTTCTGCTGACAAGCCGACGACGTAGCGGCCAAAGGTAGGTTGCGGTGTCGCTTGGGCGACATCGCAACTGAGGCGGGCCGCGATGTCGTACGTACCGGAGGCATCGCGGTTGAGGGTTGGAGGCCGCGGCGGGAGAGGAGTGCCGGTATTACGGTGCGCCGCTCTCCCTACCTTCCGCGGCCTTGACGGGGTCGCCACCGTTAGATGGCGGACGCGGTGGGGCTGCAGGGGAAGAGGAGTGTCGGTATTACGTTGGCCGCTCTCCCTATCCTCTGCAGCCGAAAATTGGCAGGCGGCGGGGCCAATGTCCTGACCCGTCGCAGGGGGGACCAAGGGTGCCCAGACACGGGGTCGTCTGGCGCCCACGTGCTGGTTTGGTCCCTGGGGTGGTCACGGCGTGCTATGTGTTCTGGTGCGCCGGTGATGGGGAGTACTCCCCAGAGGAGGGTCCGGTAACGGACGGCCGCGGCGGGTTCACGGATGAGTGCTAACGCGTGCCCGTGTTCCCGCCGTAAGCGGCAGAGGAGGACACCGTGGAGTTTTAGTGGGTTAGAGTCCCACATAACTGCACTATCTCCCCGTGGTAGTGCAGTATGCATGAGCATTTCTCCACGTGAAAAAAAAAAAAAAAAAAAAAAGGTTAGGTTAGGTTAGGTTAGGTTCCCCACCGAAGTGATCCCCACGTTGTCGTCGTGGTGGGGCTTGCGTGTCCCGATCCTGGATCTCGCTTTGAGGTTCAGGTGAGGGGCATTACCAAGAGGGACACAGGGAGGGTTCGCTCCTGCTCCGTCGACGCTCGTCGACCAGGCAAGAACGCGGCCGCCGCCGCTGAGGTGCAGGCGCACCGAAGCGGCGTTCGTTTGTCTCCTCGTTCATCGAGGAGCAAACCTTTCGGCGGGTCCGCTGAGTCGGGTTGGCCGGACAGCGGACGGAGGCATGTTTAATGCCGCCGCCGGGGGCTTGGCTTAACCGCCTGGCCCAGAGGAAGGACACCTCTAAGATAAAAAACCACCCAATCCCAAGTTTTGGGAGCGCGGCGAGGGGATGAATGGCCGTTGGGAGAACGGTTGTTAGCGCTCCCACCTGTTGGTACCTCCCGCCCCCAACAGTATATAGGGCTACGTTTAAGGGTATGGAGCCACTGCCCGCGAAGGACCCCAATAATTGCTTCCATTCTCGTGGGACTAAAATGGATAAAACTAATTTAAAAAACACAACAAAAGACGTTGAAGGAGAGAAAGTACTTCGTGTACTTGTGGAGAGGATTGGAGGTGCGCTCTCGGACTCGGACTCTGCGTCGAGTCTGATGACCGTCGCAAGCGCTGCGAGTTCCAACTCAAAGCGCCCGAGCAAGCGCCCTCGTAGTGGTACGGACTCGGGGTCGGATTCGGCCCTGAGTGATGCTTCGGTACCGGCTGCCAAGGTCGGTGTCAAAAAAGGCGGGAGAGGTAGGCCGGTGTCGACGGGCAAGTACGTTGGCATCGGCTTGTCCAGGCGCGAGGTTGCGGCTGCCAAGAAGGCTGCAGCCGACGCCGACAAACAAGCGGAGGATGAGCGGCAGATTGCGGCTCTGACAAAAAGGGTGACGGAAGGGAGGGTCACCCGCCTGTCGGAGTCGTCTTCTGTTGCCTCTGACATGGTCGTCGAGGCGGAAGACCTACCTGCTTCCGACCTCAACCAAAGATTGGTTGATGCCGTGGCTGCCATCAAGAGGGTCCAAAAGGTATCGAAGGGCCTCAGTGGCGTAAGCCAGAAGGCACTCAAAGAGGCTACGGCCTCGATACTGGAGAGTGCCGAGGTGCTACTCAGCCGCACCTCCAGCGAAGAGGCGGCTTTATTAACGGCCCAAAATGTTAAGTTGGCGGCCCAAATGGCGGAACTCCGCAAGGAGTACGAGGAGCTCAAGGCGGAGATGGCGTCCTTCCGCCGCGAGCACCTCCGGAAGGAGTTGGGCTCGCCACAGCCGCAGCAGCAGCCACAGCAGCAGCCGACACAGCAGCCGACACAGCAGCAGCCGCCACCAGAGTCGGAGTTGGTTCGCCTGGTCCGTCAGGAGCTGGCGAGCCTAAGCGCCCGATTCTCGGTGCTAGAGGGGAGGATCTTACGCCCTCCCCTAGCTGCAGACCAACGCAGCGCACCGGCGCCGTCTTATGCGGCCAAAGCCGCAGCGCCTCGTGCCGAACAGCAACAGCAACAGGCACAAGCGGCTGCTGCGGCTATAACGGAGAAGACACCCCCCATAGGCTCGTCTCAAGATGGGGCGAATGGGGAAAAAAAGAAAAAAAAGAAGAAGAAGAAGAAAAACAAAAACAACCAGTCGGGTGTAGCGGCTAACTCTACAAAGCCGCCAACACAATCCATGAACCAGGGCGACCCTAAATCCGCCTCTTCTCAGAAGGAGGCGGAATGGACAACTGCGGGCGCCAAGCAAAACAATAAAAAGGCGCGCCGCAAGGCCAGGCGACATGCCCAAAAGGCGAAGACGGCGGCCCAAGCACAGGCTGCGCGACTCCGTGCCCCACGATCAACGGCTGTGGTTCTGACGCTGCAGCCGGGGGCGGAGGAGCGCGGTCAGACATATGCCGGGATCCTCGCAAAGGCAAAAGCCGAAATATCCTTGAGTGATCTCGGCATAACGGGCCTCCGGTGCAAGCCTACGGCTACCGGAGCCCGGCTTCTGGAGATTTCGGGGGCTACAAGTGCCCCCAAAGCAGACGCCCTTGCCGAAAGGCTAAGGGCGTCTCTCGGAACCGACGACGTCAGAGTGTCCAGGCCCACTAAGTGTGCAGATTTGCGAATCTCGGGCCTGGACGACTCTGTCACCTCAGATGAAGTCGCCGCTGCCATCTCGAAGGCCGGCAACTGCCCGCCAGAACAAGTCAAGGCGGGCACAATCCGTAGGGGTGTCTCTGGCCTCGGGACAGTGCAAGTGAGCTGCCCCGTAGCGGCGGCCAATAAACTTAAGGAGGGCAGAAGGCTGCTGGTAGGATGGGTCTCGGCGCAGGTGACGCTCCTGACGCCCAAGCCCTTGCGGTGCTATCGTTGTCTCGAGCCGGGACACGTGGGTGTACGGTGCACCGCGGGGGTCGACCGCAGCCGACTGTGCTTCCGCTGCGGTCAACCGGATCATAAAGCTGGCTCTTGCACAGCCGCGCCGCACTGCGTACTCTGTGCGGCATCCGGCAAGCCAGCCGATCACCGGACCGGGACTAAGGCCTGCGCCAGACCTACAAAGAAGAGCTCCGGGGCCAAGACACAGCCGATTCATCCGTCGGCTTCTACGGACACATCGATGGAGGCAACCGGTTCCTCGCAACCGGCTCACCCACCGGCTGCGGCAGCAGATCCGCCGGGGACTGGGGAGGAGGAGACAACAATGGATACCCAATAATGGCCCCAGGTCATCTATGTCTCCTCCAAAGCAACATAAACCACTGCGCCAGAGCTCAGGATCTCTTGCTCCAGAGCATGGCGCAGTGGTCCATCGATGTGGCAGTCGTCGCCGAGCCGTATTTTGTGCCGCCCAGGGATGACTGGGTGTGCGATACTAGCGGCTCGGTGGCGATTGTAAGGAGATCTGCCGTGGACACCCCGCTCTTTGAAGCCGTCACCCGGGGGCGGGGCTATGTTGCGGCAGTTTGGGGCGATATTATGGTCGCGGGGGTGTATTTCGCCCCCAGCCTATCTCTCGCTGACCTCGAGGTGGTCATCTCAGATTTGGGCACGGTCGTCAGTCGTAGTCGTCCTCGTCCCGTTCTCGTTTTGGGGGACTTCAATGCCAAGTCTGCGGCATGGGGTTCCCCGACAACTGATGTGCGGGGCGAGTTGGTGGAGGAGTGGGCGGTCGAGCAGGGCCTGCTTCTTCTGAACCGGGGTTGCGTGCAGACATGCGTGCGACAGTGGGGCGGGTCAATAGTGGACCTCACGTTCGCTAGCCCCGCTCTCGCGCGCCGTGTCCATGGCTGGCACGTAGTGGAGGACGTGGAGACGCTGTCGGATCACAGATACATCCGATTCAGTGTCTCCACCCACACCTCGGTCGTGCCGGTCCAAGCAGCCCCGGTGGGCGCTGGAGACGGTCCGCGTTGGGCAACGAAGCGGCTGGACAGGGAGGCTCTCCTGGAGGCCTCTATCGTGCAGGCCTGGTTGGATGCTCCCGACAGGCCTGTCGACATTGAGGAGGAGGCGGAGTGGTTCCGGGAGAGCATGTCGCACATCTGCGACGCTGCGATGCCCCGAGTCCGGCCGGTACCATCCAGGCGCCAGGTGTACTGGTGGTCGCAGCAAATTGCGCACTTGCGCATCGTCTGCGTTGAGAGGAGACGCCAGTATGCCAGGTGCCGAAGAAGACGCCGCCGCTCCCCGTCAGCGGTGGCCACCGAGGCGGAACTATACCAGAGCTACAGGGAGGCGAAGAGCGCTCTCCAGTTAGCTATCGTGAGGGCAAAGTCATTGGCCCGCGAAGAACTGCTGGAGACTCTGGATCGAGATCCGTGGGGACGCCCCTACCGTATGGTGAGGGGCAAGATGCGCCAGTGGGCGCCCCCACTGTCCCAGAGTCTTCAGCCACAGTTATTGGAGGACGTGGTCAATGCTTTGTTTCCCTCACGACCAGAGCATACGCCACCGGCTATGGTTCCGCCTTGGAATGTGCCCGACGCGGAAAACGACGACGACGACGTGCCCGAAGTGACCCGGGTAGAGTTGAGAGTGGCGGTTTCTCGCATTAAAAACACCGCCCCAGGGCCCGACGGCATTCCAGGCCGTGCATGGGTCCTGGCCTTGAGGGCTCTCGGGCCCCGACTAGAAGGACTCTTAAGCGCATGTTTGGAGCGGGGCCAGCTTCCACGCCGGTGGAAGACCGGAAAGCTGGTCCTGCTAAAGAAGGAGGGGCGCCCGGCAGACTCACCGTCTGCCTACCGGCCCATTGTGCTTCTGGACGAGGTGTGTAAGATCTTTGAGCGAATCATCGCCGACCGCCTCGTCCAGCACATGACCAACGAGGGGCCGGACCTGGCGGACAACCAATTTGGTTTCCGTCAGGGGCGCTCCACAGTGGACGCAATCATGCGCGTGAGGGTCCTGGCGGAGGAGGCAGTCGCCCGGGGCGAGGTGGTCTTGGCGGTGTCGCTCGACATCGCCAACGCATTCAACACCTTGCCCTGGAATAC
Source organism: Luperina nickerlii (assembly GCA_963855955.1). Classification (NCBI taxonomy): domain Eukaryota; kingdom Metazoa; phylum Arthropoda; class Insecta; order Lepidoptera; family Noctuidae; genus Luperina; species Luperina nickerlii. Next base: position 24,596,916 of record OY979671.1, read on the forward strand.
TATCAGAGAGGCACTCCGGTATCACGGGGTGCCAGGTTACCTCCGCCGCATTATCGGGGCCTATTTATCCGAAAGATCGGTTGTTTACCCGGGTCGTGAAGGATGGGGTCAGCGAGAGATGTCGTGCGGTGTTCCGCAGGGGTCGGTATTGGGGCCACTCCTGTGGAACATAGGGTACGACTGGGCTCTGCGCGGTGCTCTTCTCCACGGAGTCGGCGTGACATGCTACGCCGACGACACGCTCGTAACAGCCCGTGGGAAGACGTACCGGCAGGCGGCCATACTGGCGACGGCCGGGGTCGCGCATGTCGTGGGTAGGATCCGGCGGTTGGGCCTGGAGGTGGCCTTGCACAAATCCGAGGCCCTCTGTTTTCATGGGCCGAGGAATAAGCCACCTCCGGGTTCAAGCATAGTGGTAGGAGGGGTCTCCATTGCTGTCGAGTCGACGATGAAATTGTAGTTTAGGACTCGTCCTCGACAGTCGGTGGAGCTTCGGGCCGCACTTCCAGCGGCTCGCACCCCGCTTGTTGGGCGCCGCTTCAGCGCTCTCGCGCTTGCTGCCCAACTTGGGGGGGCCAAATACCTCCTGCCGGAGGCTCTACACAGGGATCGTACGGTCAATGGCGCTTTACGCCGCGCCAGTGTGGGCGGATGCCCTGACGGCCCGTAACATCGCCTCGCTGCGAAGGCCGCAAAGAGCGATGGCCGTCAGGGTGATAAGGGGATACCGTACGATCTCCTTCGAGGCGGCGAGCCTCCTAGCCGGATCCCCGCCGTGGGACCTAGAGGCGGATCTCCTCGCGTCGCTCTATAAATGGCGCGAGGAAGCAGTTGGGCGGGGCGAGCGCCTGGTGCCTCGACAAGTTGAGGCGCGCAGGGCAGAGCTCCGCCAGGTCCTAGTGGCGGAATGGGAGCAGCGACTTGCGCGACCCTCGGCAGGGCACGCCGCGATAGCGGCGGTAAGACCCGTGATGAAGGAGTGGCTGGAGAGACGCCACGGCGCCCTCAGCTTCCGGCTGACGCAGGTGCTTACCGGACATGGGTGTTTCGGGAAGTACCTGTGTCGGATAGGCCGGGAGCCGACGCCCGAATGTCACCATTGTGACAGCTGCCGCGAGGACACGGCGCTGCACACGTTGGAGGAGTGCCCAGCTTGGGCAGTACAGCGCCGTGACCTGGTCGCGGCAGTCGATGCTGCGGGCGACCTCTCGCTTCCGGCCGTTATTTCATACATGGTCGGGAGTGAGAGCGGCTGGACGGCCGTCGCCTCCTTTTGTGAGGACGTAATGTCGCTAAAGGAGGCGGCGGAAAGGGAGAGAGAAGCTGTTACCTCTCTCCCGGCCCGCAGCAGGCGCACCGGGCGTCGCAGGGTGGCGGATGATCTCCGGCCACCGTAGGGCGCGGCCTGCGGGCGACAGACTAGGGGCGTCTGTTGCCCGATCAGAAACAGGCCTCGAGGCGGCGGCGTAGTGTTCCGCGCGCGCCTCTTAGTGGGAGTTCCTGCGGCCACTGGGTGGCATCCGCAGAGGGTGACGGGGCCCGCCTACGAACATCTGGCGGGCCAATACCTGCCGGGGGCGCGGACGAATGCGCAAGCGATACCCGTACCCCCGACAATAGGTACAGGAAGGGAACACCGGGGTGGTTTTTAGCCGGTAAGAGTCCGGCACGCCCCTCCGCCTTCCCCAGGGCGGAGGATGTCCATGAGGATTTTCCCCCCGAGAACAAAAAAAAAAAAAAAAAAAAAAAAAAAAAAAAAAAAAAAAAAAAAAAAAAAAAAAAAAAGGTTAGGTTAGGTTAGGTTAGGTTAGGTTGGGGTGCACGTTGAAAAGCCTCCTCGTGGCGCACCCTGGGCAACGACGGCTCCAATTGCCCACCAGGTTTTGGTGGACAATTGGGGCCGGCGGCTAATTTTCAACACACGGGGGAAGGTCATGGTTCCAATCACCGATCATCTTTGATTGTCGGTGAAGGGAACCGGGCTACAGACGGGCGGTCGTACGTCCACTCCTCCTCTGCTTACAGAGGGACGTGAGTGGGCGTAGACTGGGAAGGGGCGGTTCGCGCCGCTGTGCCCGCGAGGGCGTGGGTGGTGGAGGGTGTCCATTGTCCGCGCTGCGTCTGTCCGGCATCCGGCGGCAGCGTGGGGACGCCCGCGCCGGGGCGGCGGTTGGTTCTGCCCAATCGTCGGCCAACCCGTAATCCTGATTTCAGGACCGGGGGTCCGGGCCACTGAGGCTCGGGCCGCGAGGAAGACAACCTCTATAAAAAATTACCCCAATCCTAAGGTCTAGCGTGCCGAAGGGATGTATGACCGGAGGGCATCCGGTAAGCTAGCGCGAACAAGGGACCTCACCCTTTAAAAGGAACAATGAAAAAGGCTAATGGTAAAACTATTCCCCAGGCGGGTACCCTCCTACCCAAGGAGGGAGAATCCCGCCCTTCTTCGGAAGGCAGCCCCTTCGTATCTGGGGGGGGCAACACTAGCCTCGTGGGCCGGCAGACTACTGCCGACCTGCGTCAACCTGCGCTTGCCTCGCAAGAAAAGGTGCTCCGGGTTAGCCTGGAGCGCCTGTGCGACGCAAGCGAACCGCTTGCCGTCGTGGACGTCGTGGACGGCAACAAGAGCCGAGGAGGCTCCGGTCTTGGCGAGGACCGACTGTCTGGCCAGGACACGTGTGGGCGTAACCCCTTGAGGAAGCGCCCACACAGCGAGGATTTGGGGTCGACAGGGCTCTCTTCTAGCGAGGAGAATCTGTCGGCCCCCAAGGTGCCAACGGCACAGAGAGGGCGGGGTCGGGCGAGCGGAGCCACCGCTCGGTTGCCGAGTCGTGACCGAGTGGGTCGGTTCATGCCGATCTCTCGGCCCGCAACGCCAGCTCCTGTAGAGCGTGCGGCGGAGGGCGTGGAGAGTGACCCCGGGCCCTCGATAGGGGACCTGAGCGAGGACTCCTCGCTGATCTCGCTGGGGTCCAATAAGGCGGAGGCGAACGCCGCAAAGCGGGCGCAGCGGAAGGCGGTGGCGGCTGACGAGGTCAGTGAAATGGCCCGACTGGCCCGAGAGCGACGCTCTGCTCTGGCGGCTACCGGAGAGAGCTTGTCGGCGGTGGCGCTCAGTCGCCAAGTTTTGGACGGCGTGGACGTCGTCCTGAAGGTTGCCACTAAGTCCGGCAGCCTGAAGGGCACGTTCACGCGCGCCCTGAAGGAGGCGGCTGATGGCATCAGGGAGGCAGCTGGGGTCCTCCTTGATCGCACGAGCTCGGAGGAGACGGCGAAGCTGTGGGAGGAGAACAGCCGTCTCCGATCCGAGCTCGAGGACCTCAAGCGGGAGCTTGCCGCGCAGAGGACGGAATGGCAGCAGAGGCGTCCTGCGGCTGCCGGTTTCGCTCCCGTCAGTGCCCCGCCACCGTCGGCTCCGTCGTTGGTCCCTGCCCCTACGCAGCATGCGGATGCGGAGATCGAGAAGATCGTTCGCATCTGCATGATGCAGTGTGGGGGCATGATGAATGCCCGGCTGCAGGGCCTAGAGTCGAGGCTCCTCCCGGCGAAGAATCTCCGGCCGCCGCTCGCTGCTGACGGGCAGAGGGAGGGGGAGCCCGCTAAGCTGGGCCCGACAGCCGGCAAACCCAAGGGGGCCCAAAAGCCCGCGGAAGGACGCGGAAAGCCCGTGGGGGGCAAGTCTGCACCCCCGCCGACCGCACCACCAGCGACCGCACCTCCTGCGACCGCACCCTCGGCGACCGCACCCTCGGCGACCGAACCCGGGTCCACTACGGAGACCTGGACGACGGTCGTCAAGAGGGGCCGCCGTAAGAAAAGGAAGACGGCGACGACGCCACCGGAACCCGCTGGAGAACCCGCACCAAACAAGGCAAAGGGACCGCCTAGAGCCAGAGCCCCACGCTCCGCGGCTGTAGTGATTACGCTGCAGCCCGGAGCCGTCGAAAGGGGCGTCTCATATAAGGCGGTCCTTATGGAGGCCAAAGCCAAGGTCGCGTTCCCCGACCTGGGCATACCGTCCGGCCTCAGAATGAGGCCGGCGATTACGGGGGCGCGACTGCTGGAGGTGTCGGGTGCCTCTAGCGGCGAAAAGGCGGACGTCCTGGCCGCCAAGCTGCGGGAGGTCCTGAACCCGGAGGACGTTCGGGTGTCCAGGCCGATGAAGACCGCTGAACTGCGCGTCGACGGCCTGGACGACTCGACGACTCCGGCTGAGGTCGCGGCGGCCGTCGCCAAGGCCGGTGGATGTCCGCCCGGGGACGTGCGGACGGGGGACATTCGCGTCGACGCCTCCGGGCTCGGCGCGATTTGGGTGCGGTGCCCGGTGGCGGCGGCGAACAAAGTCGCCGACGCTGGGCGTCTGTTGGTGGGGTGGGTTGCGGCGAGGGTGAGGCAGCTGCAACCCAGGGCTTTGCGGTGCTACCGTTGCCTTGACATTGGGCATGTCAGGGCACGGTGCACCTCGTGTGTAGACCGCAGCGAGCTGTGCTATCGCTGCGGTCAGGCCGGCCACAAGGCGGCCCAGTGCTCCGCGGCGCCAAACTGCAGCCTCTGTACAGCTGCAGGGAGGCCCGCTGGGCACAGAGCGGGCGGAAAGGCTTGTGGCGGGCCTGCCCAAAAGGGGAAGAGAAGGGGTGCCAAGGCTGCCGGGGGCTCTTTACCCCCCCCTCAGCCTGGTCCCCCTTCGGCCGACTCCCGGCCTAGGAATGGTGCGGAGGGAATGGACTGTGCCTAATGGCGCTGTACCATTTCCTCCAGGGCAACATCAACCACTCTGCCAGAGCTCAGGATCTCTTGCTCCAGAGCATGGCAGAGTGGTCGATTCACGTGGCTGTGGTCGCCGAACCGTACTTTGTCCCCCCCAGGGATAACTGGGTGGGAGACCTGGACGGTTTGGTGGCCATCATTGGCGGGGCTCTTGCCAACCCGTCCCGAGGTCACGGCTGGGTGGCCGCCCTCGTGGACGGCATCGGCACGGTTGGGGCGTATTTTTCGCCCAACAAGAGTCTCGCCGACTTCGAGAGGTTCCTTGTCGAGTTGGGTGCCGTCGTGGGCCGACTCCACCCTCGCCCGGTGCTGTTGCTGGGGGATCTCAACGCCAAATCTGCGGCGTGGGGATCTCCAGTGACCGATGCCAGGGGCGAGGTGCTGGAGGAGTGGGCGGTCACGACTGGCTTGACCGTCCTAAATCGGGGCACGGAGCACACGTGCGTGCGGCAGCGGGGCGGTTCAATAGTGGACGTCTCGTTCGCTAGCCCCGCTGTCGCGAGCCGTGTACGCGACTGGCGTGTCGCCGCGGAGGTGGAGACGTTGTCGGATCATCGATACATCCGTTTCGACGTCTCCACCCAGACCGCAGGCGGCCGCGGTTTACCGGCCCCGCGTGCGGACGGTCCGCGCTGGGCGCGTAAGCGCATCGACAGGGAGCTTCTCGAGGAGGCCGCTATTGTCCAGGCCTGGTTCCGGGAGTCGGCGACGAACGGACCCGTTGACGTCGAGCAGGAGGCGCTGTGGTTCCGCGGGGCGATGACGCAAATCAGCGACGCGTCCATGCCCCGGGTCCACACACAGTCAGCAAGGCGCCAGGTGTACTGGTGGACCGCCGAGATCGCGCAGTTGCGCGTCGCGTGCGTGGCGGTCAGGCGCCAGTACACCCGATACCGGAGGAGACGTCTTCGGGTCCCTGACGAAGAAGCCGCGCTGTATGAGGTGTACTGCGCGGCGAAGAGGACTCTGTGGCTGGCCATCGGCGAGGCGAAGTCGCGAGCCAGGGAGGAGATGTTGGAGACTCTAGACGGGGATCCGTGGGGGCGCCCTTATCGCGCGGTTCGAGGGAAACTTCGAGCCGCGGCGCCCCCGCTTACGGAGAGTCTCCAACCCGAGCTGCTGGAGGAGGTGGTCGCAGCCCTCTTCCCGGCGAGAGCGGAGCACACTCCGCCGCCGATGGCTTTGCCCACAGCCGCAGAGTCCACCGAAGAGAACGCCATCAGCGTCCCAGAGGTGACACAGGCAGAGATGGGGGCAGCCGTGATGCGGCTCCGGGCCAAGAACGTGGCTCCGGGGCCCGACGGGATCCACGGCTGCGTGTTAGCCCTCGCTCTGAAGGAGCTTGAGCCCCAACTGAGAGGACTCTACACAGCGTGCCTTGAGCAGGGCCAGTTTCCCACTTTGTGGAAATCTGGTCGTCTGGTCCTGCTCAGGAAGGCGGGGCGCCCTGCGGACTCGCCGTCCGCGTACCGGCCCATAGTGCTGCTAGACGAGGTGGGTAAGCTGTTCGAGCGGATAATCGCTGCCCGCCTCGTCGGCCACTTGTGCGGAGAGGGGCCGGACCTGGACGGCAGCCAGTTCGGCTTTCGGCATGGGCGCTCCACCATTCACGCTGTGTCGCGAGTGAGGGTCCTGGCGGAGGAAACGGTGGCCCGGGGCGGGGTGATGTTGGCGGTGTCCTTGGACATTTCCAACGCCTTCAACACCCTGCCCTGGAGTTGTATTCGGGAGGCACTGCGGTACCATCGGGTGCCTCCCTACCTCCGCCACATCGTTGGGGCTTATCTGTCGGAGAGGTGTGTCACCTACGTGGGACGTGATGGTGGAAACCAGCACCGCATGTCGTGCGGTGTTCCACAGGGCTCGGTCTTGGGCCCGCTCCTGTGGAACATCGGGTACGACTGGGTGTTGAGGGGCGAGCTCCAACCGGGCGTGGACCTTACGTGTTATGCTGACGACACGCTGGTCACTGCCCGGGGGAGCTCGCACAGGGAAGCAGCGTTGCTGGCGACGGCTGCGGTGTCACAGGTGGTGAGCCGCATACGTCGCCTGGGCCTGGAGGTGGCCCTCAACAAGTCGGAGGCCATGGTGTTTCATGGCCCCCGGCGGGCGCCGCCGCCCGGATCACACATCGTGGTCGGGGGGGCTCGGATCGCTGTCGAGTCCACCATGAAGTACCTGGGATTGGTGCTCGACAGCCGGTGGGATTTCGGCCCCCACTTCCGGCGGCTGGCGCCCAAGTTGTTGGGCGCTGCTGGGGCGCTGTCAACGCTGCTTCCCAATCTGGGGGGCCCGAGCGCCGCCTGTAGGCGGCTCTACGTGGGGATCGTGCGATCCATGGCCCTGTATGGGGCCCCGATCTGGGCGACCGACCTGACGGCCGGTAGCATCGCAGTCCTGCGAAGGCCGCAGAGAGCGATGGCCGTCAGGGTCGTCCGGGGGTATCGCACGATCTCCTACGAGGCGGCTTGCGTACTGGCTGGATCCCCGCCCTGGGACCTGGAGGCGAAAGTACTCGCGTCACTGTACCGGTGGCGCGAGGAAGCGCGGGCGCGAGGCGAGGGGCTGACGCAGCGCCACATGGAGCTGCGTCGGTCTCAGCTTCGCGAGGTCCTGGTGGCGGATTGGCGGGACAGGCTTTCGCGCCCTACCGCCGGCCTCGGTACCATCGAGGCGGTCCGGCCAGTACTCGAGCGCTGGCTCGGGAGGAGGCACGGCTCCCTGTCGTTTCGGGTGACACAGGTGCTCTCGGGGCATGGTTGCTTCGGGAAGTACCTGTGTCGCATTAACAGGGAGCCGGACGCCCGGTGTCACCACTGCGTCGACTGCCGGGAGGACACGGCGTGGCATACGCTGGCAGAGTGTGCCGCTTGGGAGGAGCCGCGCCGTGCCCTCATTTCAGAAGTAGGCAGTGACCTCTCGCTGCCGGCCGTGGTGGAGTCCATGGTCGACAGCGAGGAGTCCTGGGACGCGGTGGTTTCCTTCTGCGAAACGGTCGTCTCGCAGAAGGAGGCTGCGGAAAGGGAGAGGGAGATCTCGTCCACTCACCCTGCCCGCAGCAGGCGCACCGGGCGTCGGCGGAGGGCGGACAACGCCCTCTTCCGGCCCCCCTAAACGGGTCCAGGGGCGACGGACTCGGGGACGTCCGTCGCCCCCCACACATCAGGACCCGAGGTGGCGGCGCGATGTGTTCCACGCGCGCCCCTCTTAGACGTCGCGGGGGGAGTCAAACACCTCACTCCCCCCCCCGACCAGACGGGGCCCGCTGAGGCGGGCCGGCACCAGCCGGGGGTTGCGGAAGTATCGTACGTTCCCGCGACCCCCGGCGTAGGTGTGAGATGGAACACCCGGGGTGGTTTTTAGTCAGTAAGAGTCTGACAGACCCCGCCGCCCGCCCCAGGGCGGCGGACATCCATGAGGATTTTCCACCCCGGATCAAAAAAAAAAAAAAAAAAAAAAAAAAAAAAAGGTTAGGTTAGGTTAGGTTAGGTTAGGTTGGGGGTCCCCCCACAGCGCATACGTCCTCGTCGTGATCCCCGGGCAACGCCGTGTCTGACCACCGTAACGGAGTGGCAGACCGGCGGCTAAAGTGCGCTGTGACTTGCAGCCAACACGCGGACGACTGCAAGTATGCCGAAAAAGCAAAGACGAGACGCCTCCGGGCGCTTTTTAACCGATTGTTCCTCCGGGGACGACACAAACGGCCCTTCTCAGGGCCAACACAGTGGCCCTTCCCAGGGCCAATCCACCGGCCCTTCTAAGGGCCACGTCGAAGCTGGCCGCGCACCATCCGTGGCCAGTTTATCCAGTTTGCAGGCGGAGTTTTCGGACTCCGGCGAGTCCGCCATGGACACGTCGGCGGCCGAAAACGACCGCGCCCAGCGGAAGCGGGCCTACCTGAAGCTCGGGTCCGGAGGCTCCTCGGGGTCTGTGGGCAAGTCGGGGAAGAGGCCGAAGTCAAAAAAGGCCTCGACTCCTGCTCCGACTCCTGCTTCGAGTCCCACCCACGACGTGGGTCTGGTGGACGCCGAGCGTCAGTTAGGCCTGGCAAGGAGGGAGCAGCCGCAGCAGGACCTCGAGGAGAAGGTCGCTGCCAGGGAACAGCAGGCGCGGTCCGCCAGGTCGAGGGCTGGCTATGGCACATCCAATGTGCTGTACGCCGACCACTCCCTGGCGGAGCTGGAGCGCATGGCACTCCAGGACAAGGAGGAGGTACTGGAGGTCGCCTCCAAGTCTTCAAACCTGAAGGGGACCTTCCAGAAGGCCCTCAAATGCCGGGCCGTGAGCTTGCACGGCATTGTCACCGAGCTGGTGCAGCGCACGGCCACAGAGGAGACGCGGCAGCTGCAGGCGAGGGTGGATCGCCTGCAGCTGGAGGTCAGCCAGCTGCACCAGAAGCTGGCTGAGGCCACGGCCCGGCAAGCCCAACCTGCGCCTGCTCCTGCGCCTGCCCCTGGTCCGGCGGAGGGGAGCTCCTCTACCCCTGGCAACCTCGTGGAAATAATCCGCAGGGTTGTCATGGAGGAGAGGGCCTTCATCAGGAGCTGCCTCGCCGGTATTGAGGACCGGCTCCTGCCGGAAAAGCGGCTCCGCCCGCCGCTAGCGGCGGATGAGAGTCCGCCACCGACGGAGCCGGTGCCTGTACCTGCGCAGCCTGCGGGAGACCCGAAACCGGGTGCACAGACCCAGGCCCCGAAGCCCTCCAAGGGCAAGGGAAAGGGCAAGGGGAAGGGCAAGAGGAGCACGGTGGCCCCTCAAACCCCCACCACAAGCGCGGAGGGAGCGTCTGCCACTCCGGCAGCCCCCCAGAACACGCAGCGGGAGGACGCCATGCTCCCCTCCACCACCCCGTCCAACCAGGCGTGGACGAAAGTGGTCAAGGGGGGAAAGGCCAAAAAGTCCAAGCCCGCTGCGACTGCTCCGGCAGCCCAGAAGGCTCCGGCGGGCGGGAGGAAGTTGGTTCCTCCCAAAACTGCAGCGGTCGTGGTGACCATCACCCCGGAGGCCGCAGAGCGGGGCGAAACGTATGAGTCCGTCCTAAGACGGGCTCGTGCTAACGCGGATCCCTCTCGGCTGGGGATCGGTAACATCACGTGCCGCCGCACCCAGGCCGGAGCCCGAATTTTTGAGTTCGGGGGGGAGCAGCGCAGCGCAAACGCGGACCTCTTTGCAACAAAGTTGCAAGAGGTCATCGCGGATGTGGCGACGGTCGCCAGACCCGTCAAGACTGCATCCTTGGAGGTGATCGATATGGACGATTCGGTCACCAAAGAGGATGTGGTGGCGGCCGTTGCCGCTGCGGGAGGCTGCAGCGCCAGCGCCGTGAAGGGGAGAGCCATCAGGCCCGGCCGCCGCGGCATGGGCGCAATCCGCGTCGAGTGCCCAGTCGCGGCGGCGGTGGCCGCCCTTAAGGCGACCAAGGGACGGCTGCTCGTGGGTTTCAGCTCGGCTGTGGTCCGGCTGCTTGAGGACAAGCCTGCGCGGTGCTTCAAGTGCTTCGCGCCGGGCCACACCCGATCTACGTGTCCCTCCAAGTTCGACTGGGGAGAGTCTTGCTTCCAGTGCGGACAGGAGGGACACAGGAGTGCCACTTGCAGCGTCGCCACGCCACACTGCCCGGCGTGTGCTGCCAGCGGCCGCCCCGCGGGGCACAGGATGGGGGGCAGGAGTTGCCAGCCTCCCGCGAGGAAGGGCATAGTGCCGGCGCAGGTTCGCCCTGTCGCCGCCACCGCCGCTGTCGCCGCCGCTGTTACTCCAGCTCCAGCGGCGGTGGCTGAGGAGGGGGGTGCGATGTCGGAATAATGGTTTCCTATCACCGCACCCTCCAGGCGAACACCAATCACTGCAGAGCGGCCCAGGACCTGCTGGTGCAGGCCATGGCTGAGTGGTTGGTGAACGTAGCGGTGGTCGCCGAGCCCTACTCGATCCCCGGCAGTTGGCTGGGTGACGAGGACGGCTTGGTGGCACTAGCGGCGCGGTCCTCCACAGACTCCCCTCCCCTCTCGCTATTAGAGAGGGGACCGGGATACGTGGCCGCCGCGTGGGGAGAGATAGCCCTCGCGGGCGACTTCCGACTCCTCCCAGGTGGAAGCCAGCAGGCGACGGGTGCGGGGGCACCCTCGCCTGTATTGCACAAGCTTCCACCAGTGCCGGACGGGAATGGCCAGGTGTTCCCGGTCATTCCCGTAGCCCCCCAGCCGGGGGGATCATGCGGGGCCCGCCAGTTAGGCGGGCATGCGCCGGGGGGGTTGTGGACGCAAAGGCTAAGCCGGATTCCCATGACCCCCCCATCAAGGCGATGAGGGAACACCGCTGAGTTTTAGTGGGTATACTGCCACCCTGGCAGGGAGTCCCACATACTCCGTGTCGTCCCCCGACGAGCGGAGATGCGTAATGTCATTTCTCAGCGACAAAAAAAAAAAAAAAAGGTTAGGTTAGGTTAGGTTAGGTTGGGGGTCCCCCCACAGCGCATACGTCCACGTCGTGATCCCCGGGCAACGCCGTGTCTGACCACCGTAACGGAGTGGCAGACCGGCGGCTAAAGTGCGCTGTGACTTGCAGCCAACACGCGGACGACTGCAAGTATGCCGAAAAAGCAAAGACGAGACGCCTCCGGGCGCTTTTTAACCGATTGTTCCTCCGGGGACGACACAAACGGCCCTTCTCAGGGCCAACACAGTGGCCCTTCCCAGGGCCAATCCACCGGCCCTTCTAAGGGCCACGTCGAAGCTGGCCGCGCACCATCCGTGGCCAGTTTATCCAGTTTGCAGGCGGAGTTTTCGGACTCCGGCGAGTCCGCCATGGACACGTCGGCGGCCGAAAACGACCGCGCCCAGCGGAAGCGGGCCTACCTGAAGCTCGGGTCCGGAGGCTCCTCGGGGTCTGTGGGCAAGTCGGGGAAGAGGCCGAAGTCAAAAAAGGCCTCGACTCCTGCTCCGACTCCTGCTTCGAGTCCCACCCACGACGTGGGTCTGGTGGACGCCGAGCGTCAGTTAGGCCTGGCAAGGAGGGAGCAGCTGCAGCAGGACCTTGAGGAGAAGGTCGCTGCCAGGGAACAGCAGGCGCGGTCCGCCAGGTCGAGGGCTGGCTATGGCACATCCAATGTGCTGTACGCCGACCACTCCCTGGCGGAGCTGGAGCGCATGGCACTCCAGGACAAGGAGGAGGTACTGGAGGTCGCCTCCAAGTCTTCAAACCTGAAGGGGACCTTCCAGAAGGCCCTCAAATGCCGGGCCGTGAGCTTGCACGGCATTGTCACCGAGCTGGTGCAGCGCACGGCCACAGAGGAGACGCGGCAGCTGCAGGCGAGGGTGGATCGCCTGCAGCTGGAGGTCAGCCAGCTGCACCAGAAGCTGGCTGAGGCCACGGCCCGGCAAGCCCAACCTGCGCCTGGTCCGGCGGAGGGGAGCTCCTCTCCCCCTGGCAACCTCGTGGAAATAATCCGCAGGGTTGTCATGGAGGAGAGGGCCTTCATCAGGAGCTGCCTCGCCGGTATTGAGGACCGGCTCCTGCCGGAAAAGCGGCTCCGCCCGCCGCTAGCGGCGGATGAGAGTCCGCCACCGACGGAGCCGGTGCCTGTACCTGCGCAGCCTGCGGGAGACCCGAAACCGGGTGCACAGACCCAGGCCCCGAAGCCCTCCAAGGGCAAGGGAAAGGGCAAGGGGAAGGGCAAGAGGAGCACGGTGGCCCCTCAAACCCCCACCACAAGCGCGGAGGGAGCGTCTGCCACTCCGGCAGCCCCCCAGAACACGCAGCGGGAGGACGCCATGCTCCCCTCCACCACCCCGTCCAACCAGGCGTGGACGAAAGTGGTCAAGGGGGGAAAGGCCAAAAAGTCCAAGCCCGCTGCGACTGCTCCGGCAGCCCAGAAGGCTCCGGCGGGCGGGAGGAAGTTGGTTCCTCCCAAAACTGCAGCGGTCGTGGTGACCATCACCCCGGAGGCCGCAGAGCGGGGCGAAACGTATGAGTCCGTCCTAAGACGGGCTCGTGCTAACGCGGATCCCTCTCGGCTGGGGATCGGTAACATCACGTGCCGCCGCACCCAGGCCGGAGCCCGAATTTTTGAGTTCGGGGGGGAGCAGCGCAGCGCAAACGCGGACCTCTTTGCAACAAAGTTGCAAGAGGTCATCGCGGATGTGGCGACGGTCGCCAGACCCGTCAAGACTGCATCCTTGGAGGTGATCGATATGGACGATTCGGTCACCAAAGAGGATGTGGTGGCGGCCGTTGCCGCTGCGGGAGGCTGCAGCGCCAGCGCCGTGAAGGGGAGAGCCATCAGGCCCGGCCGCCGCGGCATGGGCGCAATCCGCGTCGAGTGCCCAGTCGCGGCGGCGGTGGCCGCCCTTAAGGCGACCAAGGGACGGCTGCTCGTGGGTTTCAGCTCGGCTGTGGTCCGGCTGCTTGAGGACAAGCCTGCGCGGTGCTTCAAGTGCTTCGCGCCGGGCCACACCCGATCTACGTGTCCCTCCAAGTTCGACTGGGGAGAGTCTTGCTTCCAGTGCGGACAGGAGGGACACAGGAGTGCCACTTGCAGCGTCGCCACGCCACACTGCCCGGCGTGTGCTGCCAGCGGCCGCCCCGCGGGGCACAGGATGGGGGGCAGGAGTTGCCAGCCTCTCGCGAGGAAGGGCATAGTGCCGGCGCAGGTTCGCCCTGTCGCCGCCACCGCCGCTGTCGCCGCCGCTGTTACTCCAGCTCCAGCGGCGGTGGCTGAGGAGGGGGGTGCGATGTCGGAATAATGGTTTCCTATCACCGCACCCTCCAGGCGAACACCAATCACTGCAGAGCGGCCCAGGACCTGCTGGTGCAGGCCATGGCTGAGTGGTTGGTGAACGTAGCGGTGGTCGCCGAGCCCTACTCGATCCCCGGCAGTTGGCTGGGTGACGAGGACGGCTTGGTGGCACTAGCGGCGCGGTCCTCCACAGACTCCCCTCCCCTCTCGCTATTAGAGAGGGGACCGGGATACGTGGCCGCCGCGTGGGGAGAGATAGCCCTCGCGGGCGACTTCCGACTCCTCCCAGGTGGAAGCCAGCAGGCGACGGGTGCGGGGGCACCCTCGCCTGTATTGCACAAGCTTCCACCAGTGCCGGACGGGAATGGCCAGGTGTTCCCGGTCATTCCCGTAGCCCCCCAGCCGGGGGGATCATGCGGGGCCCGCCAGTTAGGCGGGCATGCGCCGGGGGGGTTGTGGACGCAAAGGCTAAGCCGGATTCCCATGACCCCCCCATCAAGGCGATGAGGGAACACCGCTGAGTTTTAGTGGGTATACTGCCACCCTGGCAGGGAGTCCCACATACTCCGTGTCGTCCCCCGACGAGCGGAGATGCGTAATGTCATTTCTCAGCGACACAAAAAAAAAAAAAAAAAAAGGTTAGGTTAGGTTAGGTTGGGGGTCCCCCCCGGTGGGTTCCCGCATTGTCGAGGCGGGGGGGCTCAGTAGCCGTGGCTTGGACACCCACGGTGAAGCGAAGAGGAACCCGAGGAGGGGCCGCTCGTCAGGGCTTTTGCTGACAAGCCGACGACGTAGCGGCCAAAGGTAGGTTGCGGTGTCGCTTGGGCGACATCGCAACTGAGGCGGGCCGCGATGTCGTACGTACCGGAGGCATCGCGGTTGAGGGTTGGAGGCCGCGGCGGGAGAGGAGTGCCGGTATTACGGTGCGCCGCTCTCCCTACCTTCCGCGGCCTTGACGGGGTCGCCACCGTTAGATGGCGGACGCGGTGGGGCTGCAGGGGAAGAGGAGTGTCGGTATTGCGTTGGCCGCTCTCCCTATCTTCTGCAGCCGAAAATTGGCAGGCGGCGGGGCCAATGTCCTGACCCGTCGCAGGGGGACCAAGGGTGCCCAGACACGGGGTCGTCTGGCGCCCATGTGCTGGTTTGGTCCCTGGGGCGGTCACGGCGTGCTATGTGTTCTGGTGCGCCGGTGATGGGGAGTACTCCCCAGAGGAGGGTCCGGTAACGGACGGCCGCGGCGGGTTCACGGATGAGTGCTAACGCGTGCCCGTGTTCCCGCCGTAAGCGGCAGAGGAGGACACCGTGGAGTTTTAGTGGGTTAGAGTCCCACATAACTGCACTATCTCCCCGTGGTAGTGTAGTATGCATGAGCATTTCTCCACGTGAAAAAAAAAAAAAAAAAGGTTAGGTTGGGGGTCCCCCCACAGCGCATACGTCCACGTCGTGATCCCCGGGCAACGCCGTGTCTGACCACCGTAACGGAGTGGCAGACCGGCGGCTAAAGTGCGCTGTGACTTGCAGCCAACACGCGGACGACTGCAAGTACGAGTATGCCGAAAAAGCAAAGACGAGACGCCTCCGGGCGCTTTTTAACCGATTGTTCCTCCGGGGACGACACAAACGGCCCTTCTCAGGGCCAACACAGTGGCCCTTCCCAGGGCCAATCCACCGGCCCTTCTAAGGGCCACGTCGAAGCTGGCCGCGCACCATCCGTGGCCAGTTTATCCAGTTTGCAGGCGGAGTTTTCGGACTCCGGCGAGTCCGCCATGGACACGTCGGCGGCCGAAAACGACCGCCTCCAGCGGAAGCGGGCCTACCTGAGGCTCGGGTCCGGAGGCTCCTCGGGGTCTGTGGGCAAGTCGGGGAAGAGGCCGAAGTCGAAAAAGGCCTCGACTCCTGCTCCGACTCCTGCCTCGAGTCCGACCCACGACGTGGGTCTGGTGGACGCCGAGCGTCAGTTAGGCCTGGCAAGGAGGGAGCAGCTGCAGCAGGACCTTGAGGAGAAGGTCGCTGCCAGGGAGCAGCAGGCGCGGTCCGCCAGGTCGAGGGCTGGCTATGGCACATCCAATGTGCTGTACGCCGACCACTCCCTGGCGGAGCTGGAGCGCATGGCACTCCAGGACAAGGAGGAGGTACTGGAGGTCGCCTCCAAGTCTTCGAACCTGAAGGGGACCTTCCAGAAGGCCCTCAAATGCCGGGCCGTGAGCTTGCACGGCATTGTCACCGAGCTGGTGCAGCGCACGGCCACAGAGGAGACGCGGCAGCTGCAGGCGAGGGTGGATCGCCTGCAGCTGGAGGTCAGCCAGCTGCACCAGAAGCTGGCTGAGGCCACGGCCCGGCAAGCCCAACCTG
Source organism: Luperina nickerlii (assembly GCA_963855955.1). Lineage (NCBI taxonomy): Eukaryota > Metazoa > Arthropoda > Insecta > Lepidoptera > Noctuidae > Luperina > Luperina nickerlii. Next base: position 24,612,766 of record OY979671.1, read on the forward strand.
CTCCTGCGCCTGCCCCTGGTCCGGCAGAGGGAGGCTCCTCCCCTCCTGGCAACCTCGTGGAAATAATCCGCGGGGTTGTCATGGAGGAGAGGGCCTTCATCAGGGGCTGCTTCGCCGGTATTGAGGACCGGCTCCCGCCGGAAAAGCGGCTCCGCCCGCCGCTAGCGGCGGATAAGAGTCCGCCACCGACGGAGCCGGTGCCTGTACCTGCGCAGCCTGCGGGAGACCCAAAACCGGGTGCGCAGACCCAGGCCTCCAAGGGCAAGGGGAAGGGAAAGGGGAAGGGCAAGAGGAGCACGGTGGCTCCTCAAACCCCCACCACAAGCGCGGAGGGAGCGTCTGCCTCTCCGGCAGCCCCCCAGAACACGCAGCGGGAGGACGCCATGCTCCCTTCCACCACCCCGTCCAACCAGGCGTGGACGGAAGTGGTCAGGGGGGGAAAGGCCAAAAAGTCCAAGCCCGCTGCGACTGCTTCGGCAGCCCAGAAGGCTTCGGCGGGCGGGAGGAAGTTGGTTCCTCCCAAAACTGCGGCGGTCGTGGTGACCATCACCCCGGAGGCCGCAGAGCGGGGCGAAACGTACGAGTCCGTCCTAAGACGGGCTCGTGCTAACGCGGATCCCTCTCGGCTGGGGATCGGCAACATCACGTGCCGCCGCACCCAGGCCGGAGCCCGAATTTTTGAGTTCGGGGGGGAGCAGCGCGGCGCAAACGCGGACCTCTTCGCAACAAAGCTGCAAGAGGCCATCGCGGATGTGGCGACGGTCGCCAGACCCGTCAAGACCGCATCCTTGGAGGTGATCGATATGGACGATTCGGTCACCAAAGAGGATGTGGTGGCGGCCGTTGCTGCTGCGGGAGGCTGCAGCGCCAGCGCCGTGAAGGGGGGAGCCATCAGGCCCGGCCGCCGCGGCATGGGCGCAATCCGCGTCGAGTGCCCAGTCGCCGCGGCGGTGGCCGCCCTTAAGGCGACCAAGGGACGGCTGCTCGTGGGCTTCAGCTCGGCTGTGGTCCGGCCGCTTGAGGACAAGCCTGCGCGGTGCTTCAAGTGCTTCGCGCCGGGCCACACCCGATCTACGTGTCCCTCCAAGTTCGACTGGGGAGAGTCTTGCTTCCAGTGCGGACAGGAGGGACACAGGAGTGCCACTTGCAGCGTCACCACGCCACACTGCCCGGCGTGTGCTGCCAGCGGCCGCCCCGCGGGGCACAGGATGGGGGGCAGGAGTTGCCAGCCTCCCGCGAGGAAGGGCATAGTGCCGGCGCAGGTTCGCCCTGTCGCCGCCACCGCCGCTGTCGCCGCCGCTGTTACACCAGCTCCAGCGGCGGTGGCTGAGGAGGGGGGTGCGATGTCGGAATAATGGTTTCCTATCACCGCATCCTCCAGGCGAACACCAATCACTGCAGAGCGGCCCAGGACCTGCTGGTGCAGGCCATGGCTGAGTGGTTGGTGAACGTAGCGGTGGTCGCCGAGCCCTACTCGATCCCCGGCAGTTGGCTGGGTGACGAGGACGGCTTGGTGGCACTAGCGGCGCGGTCCTCCACAGACTCCCCTCCCCTCTCGCTATTAGAGAGGGGACCGGGATACGTGGCCGCCGCGTGGGGAGAGATAGCCCTCGTGGGCGTCTATTTCTCCCCAAACCGCCCTCTCCGGGACTTCGAGAACTATCTCGGAGCCCTGGCCGCCGTGGTCGGCAGGGCGGCGCCGCGTCAGGTCTCCGTATTGGGAGACCTGAATGCCAAGTCGGTGACCTGGGGCAACCCGGCCACCGACCATCGCGGGCGGGCAGTGGAGCAGTGGGCAGCCTCCTCTGGGCTCTCCCTCCTCAACAGAGGGAACGTCCAGACATGCGTGCGGCGACAGGGTGGCTCGATAGTGGACGTCACTTTTGCCACCCCTGCGCTGGCCGCGCGCGTGCTGAACTGGCGGGTGGATTTGGTGGAGACCATGTCGGACCACCGCTACGTGCGGTTCGACATCTCCACCGGTGGCCCCGGAGGGACGCGGCCCCTCTCGGGGCGGTCAGCGTTCCCACGGTGGGCTCTCACCCGCCTGGACAGGGAGGCGGCGGCGGAGGCGGCGTTTATCCAGGACTGGCTTTCGCCGCCTTCCGCCGGCTTGGACGTAGACATCGCGGCGGGACACCTGAGGGAGTCTCTGACCGAGGTGTGCAATTCCAGCATGCCTCGGTCCGCCCGACCGCTGCCCAATAGGGCGGTGTACTGGTGGTCGGCCGAGCTGGAGAGGCTTCGAGCGGGGTGCGTGGTGGCCAGAAGGGCCTACGCGCGGAGTCGGCGGCGGCGTCAACGAGACCTCGCCCACGAGGACCACCTCTATGAGGTGTACATAGAGGCAAAACGGGTCCTCGAGCGGGCCATCGCCGACGCCAGGGACTCGGCGAGAGCGGAGATGCTGGAGGGTCTCGACAGAGATCCCTACGGGAGGCCATACAAGGCGGCGCGAAACAAGCTGCGCCCCTTTGGTCCCCCGGTGGCCGAGACCCTGGAGCCCTCATTCCTGGATGGGGTGGTTCAGTCTCTGTTCCCGTGCAGGGACAACTTCACCCCACCAGTGATGGACCCTCCGCGGGGGATAGCTCCGCCAGCCGAGGAGGAAGAGGAGGCCCCTCCTGTCACGGAGTCGGAACTCAGCGCGGCGATTGTGCATATCCGCGCCAAGAAGACGGCTCCGGGCCCCGACGGTGTCCCGGCGAGAGTGGTGGCAATTGCCGCCACTCAAATGGAGGAGCGGTTTCGGGACCTCTTTAGCGCATGTCTTGCGTCTGGGAGGTTCCCGAAACCGTGGAAGGAGGGACAGCTGTGCCTCCTTCGCAAGGAAGGCCGCCCCGCAGAATCGCCCTCGGCATACCGACCCATCGTCCTGCTCGATGAGGTCGGCAAAATGTTCGAGGGGATAATCGCTGCCCGCCTAAAGAGCCACCTGCGGAATGTGGGGCCGGACTTGTCGGACGCTCAGTTCGGTTTTCGGGCTGAGCGTTCCACAGTGGACGCGCTGGCCCGCCTTAAGGGCCAGGTGAAGGATGCGATGGAGGCGGGGGACGGATTGTTGGCGGTGTCATTCGACATAGCCAACGCCTTCAACTCTGTTCCCCACAGCACCATCCTAGAGGCACTCCGATTCCACGGGGTGCCTCTATACATGCGGCGTCTACTGGCTAGCTACCTGGAGGATCGGGCGATCGTCCTCGTGAACAGGGCTGGCCAAGTCCGGGGGTACGCAGTCGAGGCCGGCGTTCCACAGGGGTCGGTAGTGGGACCTCTCCTCTGGAACGTTGGCTACGATTGGCTCTTGCGGGGAACTCTCCTCCGAGGCACGAGTGTCATCTGCTACGCGGATGACACTCTCCTCACGGCCCGGGGGGAGAGTTTCAGGGAGGCGGCCAACTTGGCCTCGGCAGGCGGATCCTTGGTCGCAGGGAGGATCCGCCGCCTAGGATTGACGGTGGCGCTGCACAAGACCGAGGCCGTGTTCTTCCACGGGCCTCGGCAGCGCCAACCACCAGACGCCCACATCTTCGTGGAGGGCGTCCGAATCGAGGTGAAGGCCCAGATGAAATATCTGGGCCTTGTACTCGACAGCAGGTGGCGTTTCGGCCCGCATTTTAGCGGGCTGTCGACGCGCCTGCTGAAGACTGCGGGCGCCCTCTCGTGGCTGCTCCCCAACTTGGGGGGGCCCCGCGCGCGATGCCGGCAGCTCTACGCCGGCATCTTGAGGAGTATGGCCCTTTACGGGGCCCCTATCTGGGAGGACTCCCTCCGCAGGAGGGAGAACGCCGCCGCATTGCGGGCCCCCCAAAGGGCCATAGCCCAGCGGGTGGCGAGGGCCTACCGCACGGTAAGCTTCTCGGCGGCATGCGCTCTGGCCGGCACCCCGCCTTGGGAACTCGAGGCGTGGGTGCTCGCCAGAGTGTATGAATGGACGGCGGGGCGGAGGGCGAGAGGAGAACGCCCCGCCCCCGAAGAGCGGGAGGCCGTCCGGCGGGAGGCGAAGGACGCCATTGTCGTCCACTGGACGCGGGACCTCGCCGCCGCAGCCTTCGGCCGCCGTACCCTAGACGCGATTGGGCCGGTCCTGCGAGACTGGCTCGAGCGGTCGCACGGGTTCGTCTCCTTCCGTCTGGTGCAGGTGCTGTCCGGGCACGGTTGCTTTGGATCGTACCTGCACCGTATCGGGCGGGAGGAGACGCCGTCGTGTCACGGCTGTGGCGCGGCGGAGGACACGGCGCAGCACACTCTTGAGGTGTGCCCGTCGTGGTCCGAGCCGCGCCGCAGTCTCACCGCGGCGATCGGAACGGACCTCTCGCTCCCCGGCTTGGTCAATGCCATGCTTGGGGACGAGGGGTCCTGGGCGGCAGTCGCCTCCTTCTGCGAACACGTCATGTCCCAGAAGGAGGCGGCGGAGCGCGCGCGGGAGGAAGACCCTCTCGCGCCGCCGCTCCGAAGGCGGAGGAGGGGTCGAAGACGACGTCAGTATGACAGCCACCTCCGACTCCTCCCAGGTGGAAGCCAGCAGGCGACGGGTGCGGGGGCACCCTCGCCTGTATTGCACAGGCTTCCACCAGTGCCGGACGGGAATGGCCAGGTGTTCCCGGCCATTCCCGTAGCCCCCCAACTGGGGGGACATGCGGGGCCCGCCAGTTAGGCGGGTATGCGCCGGGGGGGGTTGTGGACGCAAAGGCTGAGCCGGATTCCCATGACCCATCCATCAAGGCGACGAGGGAACACCGCTGAGTTTTAGTGGGTATACTGCCACCTTGGCAGGGAGTCCCACATACTCCGTATCGTCCCCCGACGATCGGAGATGCGTAATGTCATTTCTAAGCGACAAAAAAAAAAAAAAAAAAAAAAAAGGTTAGGTTAGGTTAGGTTAGGTTCCCCCCCGGTGGGTTTCCGCATTGTCGAGGCGGGGGGGCTCAGTAGCCGTGGCTTGGACACCCACGGTGAAGCTAAGAGGAACCCGAGGAGGGGCCGCTCGTCAGGGCTTCTGCTGACAAGCCGACGACGTAGCGGCCAAAGGTAGGTTGCGGTGTCGCTTGGGCGACATCGCAACTGAGGCGGGCCGCGATGTCGTACGTAGCGGAGGCATCGCGGTTGAGGGTTGGAGGCCGCGGCGGGAGAGGAGTGCCGGTATTACGGTGCGCCGCTCTCCCTACCTTCCGCGGCCTTGACGGGGTCGCCACCGTTAGATGGCGGACGCGGTGGGGCTGCAGGGGAAGAGGAGTGTCGGTATTGCGTTGGCCGCTCTCCCTATCCTCTGCAGCCGAAAATTGGCAGGCGGCGGGGCCAATGTCCTGACCCGTCGCAGGGGGGACCAAGGGTGCCCAGACACGGGGTCGTCTGGCGCCCACGTGCTGGTTTGGTCCCTGGGGTGGTCACGGCGTGCTATGTGTTCTGGTGCGCCGGTGATGGGGAGTACTCCCCAGAGGAGGGTCCGGTAACGGACGGCCGCGGCGGGTTCACGGATGAGTGCTAACGCGTGCCCGTGTTCCCGCCGTAAGCGGCAGAGGTGGACACCGTGGAGTTTTAGTGGGTTAGAGTCCCACATAACTGCACTATCTCCCCGTGGTAGTGTAGTATGCATGAGCATTTCTCCACGTGAAAAAAAAAAAAAAAAAAAAAAAAGGTTAGGTTAGGTTAGGTTAGGTTAGGTTAGGTTAGGTTCCCCCCCGGTGGGTTCCCGCATTGTCGAGGCGGGGGGGCTCAGTAGCCGTGGCTTGGACACCCACGGTGAAGCGAAGAGGAACCCGAGGAGGGGCCGCTCGTCAGGGCTTCTGCTGACAAGCCGACGACGTAGCGGCCAAAGGTAGGTTGCGGTGTCGCTTGGGTGACATCGCAACTGAGGCGGGCCGCGATGTCGTACGTACCGGAGGCATCGCGGTTGAGGGTTGGAGGCCGCGGCGGGAGAGGAGTGCCGGTATTACGGTGCGCCGCTCTCCCTACCTTCCGCGGCCTTGACGGGGTCGCCACCGTACGATGGCGGACGCGGTGGGGCTGCAGGGGAAGAGGAGTGTCGGTATTGCGTTGGCCGCTCTCCCTATCCTCTGCAGCCGAAAATTGGCAGGCGGCGGGGCCAATGTCCTGACCCGTCGCAGGGGGGACCAAGGGTGCCCAGACACGGGGTCGTCTGGCGCCCATGTGCTGGTTTGGTCCCTGGGGTGGTCACGGCGTGCTATGTGTTCTGGTGCGCCGGTGATGGGGAGTACTCCCCAGAGGAGGGTCCGGTAACGGACGGCCGCGGCGGGTTCACGGATGAGTGCTAACGCGTGCCCGTGTTCCCGCCGTAAGCGGCAGAGGAGGACACCGTGGAGTTTTAGTGGGTTAGAGTCCCACATAACTGCACTATCTCCCCGTGGTAGTGTAGTATGCATGAGCATTTCTCCACGTGAAAAAAAAAAAAAAAAAAAAAAAAGGTTAGGTTAGGTTGGTTAGGTTTTTTTTTTTTTTTTTTTTTTTTTTTTTTTTTTTTTTTTTTTTTTTTTTTTTACGGACTAGTTCCGCCAACATAATTGGCGCCTATTGTATATCTCAACCTTTTCCATACAAGTTCTCGCTTACATGCCTCTCGTACTTCCATGCCTCATACAATATCTTTCTGTCATCCATCACCATTTATCCAGTGGGTGGGTTTCCCACTTTTACCTACTTCCTATTCTTCTACTTTCTTTATTTATTTACTTATGTTCGGGGAAATGACTTACACTTTTGTTTTTATTAAATTACACTTAAATCTGCTTGTTCACATGTTGCTTAACTAATTATACATAGATTGCTGTACTCTATTTAGTTCTTATTTTCTACTTAACTATACGGGGATTTATTAAACAGGTTTACTTACATTCTCAATTTTTTAGCTTATACAAATCCAATCTAAATCTAAACTAATATATATTTATCTAACCAATTAATCTTAATTACATCACTCTTAACCTACTGCTTATCCTATTTAATTTACTATACTAATGTCCTATGTTTACTGTTTATATTTACAATATAATAAGAAACATAGTCGTTTCATCATGTTTTATTTTTCTGAATAACTTTTTGGGCTATATTCTCACAGTAGGCAATAAGGTTATTTCTACTTTTTCCCAACATTACTTCCGCTATGGTATCCCTTTGCAGTCTTTTACCTGTTTGTTGTTCTAGGTTATACCTTTCTTTAGCATAGATTGGACAGTCCAATATAATATGTGGGACTGATTCCGCTATATTTGGGTCACAGTGGCACGATGGGCTCTCTTTACACTTAAAACGATTTAAGTATTCCGAGAACCCACCGTGTCCCGTTAAGACTTGCGTTAGCACACCTGTTGGCCTCACCTTTCGTATAATACGGTAGGCAGCTATAGCGTCTGGAAAGAACATTTTCGTCACCGAGGCCGTCTCGCCAGACACGTATCTTCGATTCCACTCATCAAGCGAATCCAAACGGATTTGACGCTTGATGAATGAAATCGGACACTGGTCATAGTCCGGCTTCCTCCGCGACGACAATGCTGCCTCCTTTGCCAGCTCGTCCGCTCGCTCATTCCCAGGCAATCCAGCGTGGGCCTTGACCCAAAAGAAAGAGACATCTTTGCCCTGGTCCAATGCCCGAGCTAGGTTTTCTCGTGCGCGGACCGCCAGAGGGTGGAGAGAGCCATGGTTTGTAAGCGTCTGCAATGCGGACATTGAGTCGCTATACACCCCATAGCTCGTCTCTTTGCGCCTGAGAATTACGTCCGTTGCCTTGCAAATGGCTAGTAGTTCCGCCTGGTAGACAGTGCAGTACGCGGCGAGGCTAAGTTTGAGGATCTGGATTTCACTTTCATTATCCCATAAGGATAATGCAGCTCCTACCTTCCCCTCAATCTTGCTGCCGTCAGTGAATATTCGCACTGCCTGCACGTTGTGACAGTCTACAAGCTGTTGGTCTGCCAGGCTCACGAACTCCAAAGCCATTTGTTTGGCAGGGTGAGATGTTTCTGCAAACCTTACCATACTCTCAATAACCCTATCTCCTGGCACAAACTGGGACGACCCTCTCCTTGCCTCATACAGGGCGGCTGCCTCCTGTACGCGAAGATCTAGAGGTAGTATCCCAGCCAGCACCAGTGCCGAGTTTAGTGAGACTGTACGGTAAGACTTGCAGAGCTTCTGGACGAATCCTCGTTGGACAGAGCCTAGCTTCTTCCGTATCCCCAACTTCTTCGTAGCAGGGGCCCAGGCTCCAGCCGCGTACGTAACTATTGGTTCAATCGTGGCAGTATATATTATATGTATGACCTCCCTGTTTAATCCCCAACTGACTTTCGCAGCACGCGACAGCTGTTTGTAGATTTCGGCCACCTTTCTGCAGACATTCTTGGTGTGCTCGCTGAACGTCAATTTGTCGTCAATGGTGAGCCCAAGCAGCTTCATACTCCTGACCATACCAATGCCGACCCCGGCCATGCTCAGAGCTGGGGTGTCGTACTTAAGCTTGTTGGTTATTAGCATCGCACAGGTTTTGTGCGGTGCAAACCTGAGCTTATTTCTGACGCCCCAACTCTGAACACGGGCGAGGGCAGCATTGGCAGTTCTGGAGACTTCAGCCGCTGTGTCACCATCCACAACCAAAACTACATCGTCCGCAAAAGCCTGCGCGAAGTATCCCTTTTCTTCCAGATCTTGCAAAAGCGGGTCCAGCAGAAGATTCCATAGTATGGGACCACCAATTGACCCTTGGACACAGCCCTTGTTTGTCTCTCTCGTGCATTCCTCCCCAGCATACCTCACTCTTACTTTTCTGCCGTCGAGGTAGCTGTCAAGTAGCCTCCTGATGTTCACCGGGCACTTTTCCTCAGCCAGTCTGACTTTGATTGCCGGCCACCAGGCGCTATCGAAGGCACCCTCTATATCTAATGACACCAAGACAATTAGCTTCTTCAGCCTCAACTTGTCCTGCACGTGCTTTATTAGTGTATAGAGGGCGTCCTCGGTGCTCTTCTGGGGCATAAAGCCAAACTGACGAGTACTAATCCGCGGCACAAGCTGCCACTTGATCCTCGCCACTACCATCCTCTCCAGGACCTTCCCCAGGACCGGCAGAAGGCCTATCGGTCTATATGACTTGGGGTTCATGTAATTTTCCTTGCCCGGTTTTTTGAGGACCACCACCACTGCCTCTTTCCAGATGTCCGGGAAGTGCGCCTGTTCTAGGCATTTATTGTATAGGGCAAGGAAAGCGTCCAGGTCCTGGCAGATCGCTCGACTGCAGATGTCCGACGTAAATCCATCTATTCCGGGGGCTTTCTTTGGATTAAAATGTGCCACGGCTGTCTTCAGCTCCAGCGGTGTAAATGGTGGGTCATGATAATCATCATGCTGCCACTCATTTACCCGTCTGGCTGCTTCCCTAATGAGCCTGTGGTCTGCATTGTCCTCTTCCGCTGTGTCCTTTGGATAGAATGTGTCGGCGAGTAAGGCTGCCGATTCCTGCGGGTTCAGAAATGCACCATCGTTCATTAGGGTCATGTCTTCCTGTCTCCTGGTGGTCCCTCTGATGACTCTATATATGCCCTCCCACAGGCCTTCTCCGTCTTGTCTTTCACAGAATTTTTTCCAGCTGGCTACCAGGGCTTTCTTGGCTTGGCACTCATACTCTTCTTTTGCTTTCAGGTACTCGTCGACGACCATTGCTCTCCGGACCGGTGCGGCATTGCGGATGCGGTTCTTCTTCCTTGCGACTTCCTTCCTCATCGCTTCGAGCTCCTCAGACCACCACGGGATTTTAATTTTTTCTCTACTATTAATTTTAGGGATGGCCTCAGCGCATGCTTTCTCCATTAAATTTTGATATGCTATCACTAAATCTTCCAATTCATGCTTAGTCCCGATCCTATTTATACTATCTACATTTATATTATTTTCAATTTTATACTCCCCCAATTTGATTTTAAATTTATCCCAATTAGCTTTCTTTGTATTATACTTTCTTGTTGTCCTAGTAATGCTTATCCCTTTTTCCCTTTTTATTCTAACGTTAAATATAATGGTGTTGTGATCTGAGCTCGTTACCCCTGTGTCGACCCGCCAGCCGTCCACCAGGTCAAATAAGTCGAGCGAACATGCCGTGACGTCCACGTGACTCTTGTAAACGGTGCCACCTCTTACTGTGTAAAAGGTAGGCATATCGCCAGTGTTGAGTACCTGCAGCTCCAACTCTTCCAGGGTCCCGGACATCTCTTCGCCCCTGGAGTCTTCCACGGTGCTTCCCCACCAGGTGCTCTTTGCGTTTGCGTCTCCGCCTATTAGAAGTTTTCCGGTGCCCAGCTCCAACTTTATTTTGGTCAACTGATCCAAGTATGGCCCTATGGGTTGGTCTGGCTCGAAGTAATAAGAGACTACTGCGATTTCCCAGGCTTTGGTCCGGATTCCCACCACCACGATGTTGTTGGTGGTGAGTTTTGGGTAAGGAATGACATCCAGGTCATTATCAAAGACGGCTATTGCCGCTTTTACCCTCCCGCTTCCTTCAACCTGGGTTAGGTTAGGTTAGGTTAGGTTAGGTTAGGTTAGGTTAGGTTAGGTTAGGTTAGGTTAGGTTAGGTTAGGTTAGGTTAGGTTAGGTTAGGTTAGGTTAGGTTAGGTTAGGTTAGGTTAGGTTAGGTTAGGTTAGGTTAGGTTAGGTTAGGTTAGGTTAGGTTAGGTTAGGTTAGGTTAGGTTAGGTTAGGTTAGGTTAGGTTAGGTTAGGTTTTTTTTTTTTTTTTTTTTTTTTTTTTTTAAAAGAAATTACCGCGGACATGGGGGTCCGCGCCATTGTTTACAAATTATTTAATTGTTTACATTATTTTTTATCATTAAGAGAGAGTTACTGAACTCCTACTTTGGACATTTATTGTTAATAATCTTACATTCTAACTTATAGTCTACGTGAGTCCATCCTAGGTATATAAATATGTGATTTTTTTTTTTTTTTTATATATTTTTTTTTTATTTATTTTTTTTTTTTTTTTTTTATTTTTTATTTTGTTTTTTTTTTTTTATTATTATTTAGTTTTTTGTTATGCATGCTCATGCAGACGTTATTTGTTTGTTTGTTGTTGTTTTTTTTTTTTTTTTTTTTTTTTTTTTTTTTTTTTTTTTTTTTTTTTTTTACAGTTACTACACAGTCATTACAATTAATTTCTTATTCTAATACGTTTTAGTTCCAAAGTTTTACATTATTGTTTATTTATTTATTTATTACAGTTGCAAATTATGTCATATTCTACAGATTGGATGCGATTTCTGGTATACTGATTAGGTTTGGTTACAATACTTCTTAATCTAAATTTGGTCTAAAGTTTTACAATATTTTTTTATTTATTACAGTTACAAATTATTATGATAATATGTTTCAGATTTGATACGATTTCTAGTATTTGAGTTAGGTTAGATTACAATACTTCTTATTTCTAATAGTGTTCTGAAGTTTTACAATTTAGTTTACTTATTTATTTACTACGGTTACAATAGGTACGTTGGTTAGGTTTTGGATGCGATGTTGGGTTGGGAACTTGGGACTTGTTCGGTGGTGTTTAGATGTTATGGTGAGGCTTTTTGACCAGGGACTTCGCTAGCCTGATCAGTGAGTCCACGACGTCCGCGTCTCGGTGTTGTATGGCCATCTTCATATTGTATTCGATGACCGTTTTCGTCGGCGCGCCCATCGCTCTCTTTGCGAAGCGGCCTGTGGCGTCGTCGGCGTCGTCGGTGTAGTAGACGCAGCTGACCGTATGTCTCGACACCGCCACCACCGCGTGGGAGATGCTGTCATGGATCTGGAGCCTCCTGGACTTGGTGTTTATGATGATGACGCTGTCGTAGGTCAACCCCTGGGCTTCGTGTATGGTCAACGTGCGCGAACCTTCGCCAGACCCATATCCCTGGCTCACAAGAGAAGCTTTCTCCTCCTGCGTGTGAACCAGGAACAGGGTGTTTTGGGCGGTGCTTGGTATTTGCGCTTTCGTATAACCCATCACTCTCAGGGAGTGGACCTGCGACAGCGAGGACTTGGAGGAATATATACCGGAGTATATATCGCTCAGTGCGTATGCCACGTCCATGGGATTTCGGTGTGTGCAGAACAACTGCAGGGTGATGCCAGTCACCAAGTCTGGACGGGTATACCTTAACTTGAAAAGGTTTTGTCTGTCCAGGAATGGTAGCTGATTGACGTCTCCGATAAGGACAATTTCGCCTGCCCCAGACAACTTGGCCGCCATTACTATGGCCCCAAAATGGTTCATTAGAGCTTCGTCTACCGTGAGACGGTAACATTTGTCTCTCTGTCTGAACCCGTTGGCCAAGATTGAGGTCATAGTGCGCACCTTGGTCTTTACTCGGTCTCCTAAGCGGTGCGCGAGCTTCGCTCGGAGATCTTTGGCTGCTTCGGTTGTCGTGGTGACTATGACGTCCTTCTCCTCATCGAAGTGTTTCAACACCCAAGTCGTTTTGCCGCAACCCGGAACCCCGTTTACCCACCTGATATTGGGTACCGCCCAGCTTTCCTGCGATGCCGGAGTGTCTGAGGTCCCCAAAATGGTTTGTGCCACTTCGAGGATCTTGTCGTCCGGCATAATCTTGGTACATTTGGCGGTAACCACTATCGGGTCGTCGCTTGGCGCGTTGAAACTAATTTTGCCCGAGCGCTCCGTTTCCTCTTCATCCAGGGTCACGAACCCGTTACTCGCGCTGTAGGCAGCCATGTACGACCCCTTCATTTCCCCTATGATGACCTGGGAAGTGACGCGGTGGGGCTGCAGGGGAAGAGGAGTGTCGGTATTACGTTGGCCGCTCTCCCTATCCTCTGCAGCCGAAAATTGGCAGGCGGCGGGGCCAATGTCCTGACCCGTCGCAGGGGGGACCAAGGGTGCCCAGACACGGGGTTGTCTGGCGCCCATGTGCTGGTTTGGTCCCTGGGGTGGTCACGGCGTGCTATGTGTTCTGGTGCGCCGGTGATGGGGAGCACTCCCCAGAGGAGGGTCCGGTAACGGACGGCCGCGGCGGGTTCACGGATGAGTGCTAACGCGTGCCCGTGTTCCCGCCGTAAGCGGCAGAGGAGGACACCGTGGAGTTTTAGTGGGTTAGAGTCCCACATAACTGCACTATCTCCCCGTGGTAGTGTAGTATGCATGAGCATTTCTCCACGTGAAAAAAAAAAAAAAAAAAAAAAAAAAAAAAAAAAAAAAAAAAAGGTTAGGTTAGGTTAGGTTGGGGGTCCCCCCACAGCGCATACGTCCACGTCGTGATCCCCGGGCAACGCCGTGTCTGACCACCGTAACGGAGTGGCAGACCGGCGGCTAAAGTGCGCTGTGACTTGCAGCCAACACGCGGACGACTGCAAGTATGCCTAGAAAACAAAGGCGAGACGCCTCCGGGCGCTTTTTAATCGATTGTCCCTCCGGGGACGATATAAACGGCCCTTCTCAGGGCCAACACAGTGGCCCTTCCCAGGGCCAATCCACCGGCCCTTCTAAGGGCCACATCGAAGCTGGCCGCGCACCATCTGTGGCCAGCTTATCCAGCCTGCAGGCGGAGTTTTCGGACTCCGGCGAGTCCGCCATGGACACGTCGGCGGCCGAAAACGACCGCGTCCAGCGGAAGCGGGCCTACCTGAAGCTCGGGTCCGGAGGCTCCTCGGGGTCTGTGGGCAAGTCGGGGAAGAGGCCGAAGTCAAAAAAGGCCTCGACTCCTGCTCCGACTCCTGCTTCGAGTCCCACCCACGACGTGGGTCTGGTGGACGCCGAGCGTCAGTTAGGCCTGGCAAGGAGGGAGCAGCTGCAGCAGGACCTCGAGGAGAAGGTCGCTGCCAGGGAACAGCAGGCGCGGTCCGCCAGGTCGAGGGCTGGCTATGGCACATCCAATGTGCTGTACGCCGACCACTCCCTGGCGGAGCTGGAGCGCATGGCACTCCAGGACAAGGAGGAGGTACTGGAGGTCGCCTCCAAGTCTTCAAACCTGAAGGGGACCTTCCAGAAGGCCCTCAAATGCCGGGCCGTGAGCTTGCACGGCATTGTCACCGAGCTGGTGCAGCGCACGGCCACAGAGGAGACGCGGCAGCTGCAGGCGAGGGTGGATCGCCTGCAGCTGGAGGTCAGCCAGCTGCACCAGAAGCTGGCTGAGGCCACGGCCCGGCAAGCCCAACCTGCGCCTGCCCCTGGTCCGGCAGAGGGAGGCTCCTCCTCCCCTGGCAACCTCGTGGAAATAATCCGCGGGGTTGTTGTGGAGGAGAGGGCCTTCATCAGGGGCTGCTTCGCCGGTATTGAGGACCGGCTCCTGCCGGAAAAGCGGCTCCGCCCGCCGTTAGGGGCGGATAAGAGTCCTCCACCGACGGAGCCGGTGCCTGTACCTGCGCAGCCTGCGGGAGACCCGAAATCGGGTGCGCAGGCCCAGGCCCCGAAGCCCTCCAAGGGCAAGGGGAAGGGCAAGAGGAGCACGGTGGCCCCTCAAACCCCCACCACAAGCGCGGAGGGAGCGTCTGCCACTCCGGCAGCCCCCCAGAACACGCAGCGGGAGGACGCCATGCTCCCCTCCACCACCCCGTCCAACCAGGCGTGGACGAAAGTGGTCAAGGGGGGAAAGGCCAAAAAGTCCAAGCCCGCTGCGACTGCTCCGGCAGCCCAGAAGGCTCCGGCGGGCGGGAGGAAGTTGGTTCCTCCCAAAACTGCAGCGGTCGTGGTGACCATCACCCCGGAGGCCGCAGAGCGGGGCGAAACGTATGAGTCCGTCCTAAGACGGGCTCGTGCTAACGCGGATCCCTCTCGGCTGGGGATCGGTAACATCACGTGCCGCCGCACCCAGGCCGGAGCCCGAATTTTTGAGTTCGGGGGGGAGCAGCGCAGCGCAAACGCGGACCTCTTTGCAACAAAGTTGCAAGAGGTCATCGCGGATGTGGCGACGGTCGCCAGACCCGTCAAGACCGCATCCTTGGAGGTGATCGATATGGACGATTCGGTCACCAAAGAGGATGTGGTGGCGGCCGTTGCCGCCGCGGGAGGCTGCAGCGCCAGCGCCGTGAAGGGGAGAGCCATCAGGCCCGGCCGCCGCGGCATGGGCGCAATCCGCGTCGAGTGCCCAGTCGCGGCGGCGGTGGCCGCCCTTAAGGCGACCAAGGGACGGCTGCTCGTGGGCTTCAGCTCGGCTGTGGTCCGGCTGCTTGAGGACAAGCCTGCGCGGTGCTTCAAGTGCTTCGCGCCGGGCCACACCCGATCTACGTGTCCCTCCAAGTTCGACTGGGGAGAGTCTTGCTTCCAGTGCGGACAGGAGGGACACAGGAGTGCCACTTGCAGCGTCGCCACGCCACACTGCCCGGCGTGTGCTGCCAGCGGCCGCCCCGCGGGGCACAGGATGGGGGGCAGGAGTTGCCAGCCTCCCGCGAGGAAGGGCATAGTGCCGGCGCAGGTTCGCCCTGTCGCCGCCACCGCCGCTGTCGCCGCCGCTGTTACTCCAGCTCCAGCGGCGGTGGCTGAGGAGGGGGGTGCGATGTCGGAATAATGGTTTCCTATCACCGCACCCTCCAGGCGAACACCAATCACTGCAGAGCGGCCCAGGACCTGCTGGTGCAGGCCATGGCTGAGTGGTTGGTGAACGTAGCGGTGGTCGCCGAGCCCTACTCGATCCCCGGCAGTTGGCTGGGTGACGAGGACGGCTTGGTGGCACTAGCGGCGCGGTCCTCCACAGACTCCCCTCCCCTCTCGCTATTAGAGAGGGGACCGGGATACGTGGCCGCCGCGTGGGGAGAGATAGCCCTCGTGGGCGACTTCCGACTCCTCCCAGGTGGAAGCCAGCAGGCGACGGGTGCGGGGGCACCCTCGCCTGTATTGCACAAGCTTCCACCAGTGCCGGACGGGAATGGCCAGGTGTTCCCGGTCATTCCCGTAGCCCCCCAGTCGGGGGGATCATGCGGGGCCCGCCAGTTAGGCGGGCATGCGCCGGGGGGGTTGTGGACGCAAAGGCTAAGCCGGATTCCCATGACCCCCCCATCAAGGCGATGAGGGAACACCGCTGAGTTTTAGTGGGTATACTGCCACCCTGGCAGGGAGTCCCACATACTCCGTGTCGTCCCCCGACGAGCGGAGATGCGTAATGTCATTTCTCAGCGACAAAAAAAAAAAAAAAAAAAAAAAAAAAAAAAAAAAAAAAAAAAGGTTAGGTTAGGTTAGGTTAGGTTAGGTTAGGTTAGGTTAGGTTAGGTTAGGTTAGGTTAGGTTAGGTTAGGTTAGGTTAGGTTAGGTTAGGTTAGGTTAGGTTAGGTTAGGTTAGGTTAGGTTAGGTTAGGTTAGGTTAGGTTAGGTTTGGCGCTTTACGCCGCGCCAGTGTGGGCGGATGCCCTGACGGCCCGTAACATCGCCTCGCTGCGAAGGCCGCAAAGAGCGATGGCCGTCAGGGTGATAAGGGGATACCGTACGATCTCCTTCGAGGCGGCGAGCCTCCTAGCCGGATCCCCGCCGTGGGACCTAGAGGCGGATCTCCTCGCGTCGCTCTATAAATGGCGCGAGGAAGCAGTTGGGCGGGGCGAGCGCTTGGTGCCTCGACAAGTTGAGGCGCGCAGAGCAGAGCTCCGCCAGGTCCTAGTGGCGGAATGGGAGCAGCGACTTGCGCGACCCTCGGCAGGGCACGCCGCGATAGCGGCGGTAAGACCCGTGATGAAGGAGTGGCTGGAGAGACGCCACGGCGCCCTCAGCTTCCGGCTGACGCAGGTGCTTACCGGACATGGGTGTTTCGGGAAGTACCTGTGTCGGATAGGCCGGGAGCCGACGCCCGAATGTCACCATTGTGACAGCTGCCGCGAGGACACGGCGCTGCACACGTTGGAGGAGTGCCCAGCTTGGGCAGTGCAGCGCCGTGACCTGGTCGCGGCAGTCGATGCTGCGGGCGACCTCTCGCTTCCGGCCGTTATTTCATACATGGTCGGGAGCGAGAGCGGCTGGACGGCCGTCGCCTCCTTTTGTGAGGACGTAATGTCGCTGAAGGAGGCGGCGGAAAGGGAGAGAGAAGCTGTTACCTCTCTCCCGGCCCGCAGCAGACGCACCGGGCGTCGCAGGGTGGCGGACGATCTCCGGCCACCATAGGGCGCGGCCTGCGGGCGACAGACTAGGGGCGTCTGTTGCCCGATCAGAAACAGGCCTCGAGGCGGCGGCGTAGTGTTCCGCGCGCGCCTCTTAGTGGGAGTTCCTGCGGCCACTGGGTGGCATCCGCAGAGGGTGACGGGGCCCGCCTACGAACATCTGGCGGGCCAATACCTGCCGGGGGCGCGGACGAATGCGCAAGCGATACCCGTACCCCCGACAATAGGTACAGGAAGGGAACACCGGGGTGGTTTTTAGCCGGTAAGAGTCCGGCATGCCCCTCCGCCTTCCCCAGGGCGGAGGATGTCCATGAGGATTTTCCCCCCGAGAACAAAAAAAAAAAAAAAAAAGGTTAGGTTAGGTTAGGTTAGGTTAGGTTAGGTTAGGTTAGGTTAGGTTAGGTTAGGTTAGGTTAGGTTAGGTTAGGTTAGGTTAGGTTAGGTTAGGTTAGGTTAGGTTAGGTTAGGTTAGGTTAGGTTAGGTTAGGTTAGGTTAGGTTAGGTTAGGTTAGGTTAGGTTAGGTTAGGTTAGGTTAGGTTAGGTTAGGTTAGGTTAGGTTAGGTTAGGTTAGGTTAGGTTAGGTTAGGTTAGGTTAGGTTAGGTTAGGTTAGGTTAGGTTAGGTTAGGTTAGGTTAGGTTAGGTTAGGTTAGGTTAGGTTAGGTTAGGTTAGGTTAGGTTAGGTTAGGTTAGGTTAGGTTAGGTTAGGTTAGGTTAGGTTAGGTTAGGTTAGGTTAGGTTAGGTTAGGTTAGGTTAGGTTAGGTTAGGTTAGGTTAGGTTAGGTTAGGTTAGGTTAGGTTAGGTTAGGTTAGGTTAGGTTAGGTTAGGTTAGGTTAGGTTAGGTTAGGTTAGGTTAGGTTAGGTTAGGTTAGGTTAGGTTAGGTTAGGTTAGGTTAGGTTAGGTTAGGTTAGGTTAGGTTAGGTTAGGTTAGGTTAGGTTAGGTTAGGTTAGGTTAGGTTAGGTTAGGTTAGGTTAGGTTAGGTTAGGTTAGGTTAGGTTAGGTTAGGTTAGGTTAGGTTAGGTTAGGTTAGGTTAGGTTAGGTTAGGTTAGGTTAGGTTTTTTTTTTTTTTTTTTTTTTTTTTTTTTTTTTTTTTTTTTTTTTTTTTTTATTTTTTTTTTTTTTTTTTTTTTTTATACTTCTCCCTCTGACACAAATCAGAGCCTATTTTGACTAAAACTACCTTTTCATTCCAGTTCTATCAATTATTCTTCTCGCACTTTTATTCCGCATACTTTGTCTTTCTTTCTTTCAATCTCTCTCATACTGTTTTACCGGTGGGATGCCGGTCTAGGCTCTATCTATTCTAATCTATTTATATTGTTTCTTTATTTGGGTTTCAGGTTAACAACAACAAAGTTTTCTTTATTATTAATAACAGTGACCATTTCTTACTTATATTCTTAATATCTAACAAGTAATGTTATATTCTTAATATCTAGTTTACATCTATTGCTTATTTAACTTATCATTATGCTTATAACTAATTTTACATCTATTTACATGTTTATGGGATTCGGGTTTACATGCCCACTGTTTTCTCGAACTTTACTATTTATTTTACAAACTTATTTGGCAATTTACCAACATATTTCGTTCAAATTCAATATTATTTGTGTATTAGACTAAGCTTATTCTTATTTTCCATTTATTACATTACTTAATTAATTTTGCGTATGATGTACAATATATTCCATAATACATGGTCATCATACTTTTTATTGCTTATTCCTCTTTACGACTGTTTTTACTATTTTTATGCAATAGTCCATAAACTTTTCTCTTTGTTTGCCTGTCATAATAGATTTTATGTTTTCTGTTGTTAGCCTTGCGTCCAATATTTGTTCAATCTTGTACCTATCATATACGAACACTGGGCATTCCAAGATGACGTGAGGGACGGACTCTTTTTCACCCGGTTCACAAGTGCATGAGGGACTCTCCTTGCGCTTAAAACGACATAGGTATTCTGAGAATCCCCCATGGCCGGTCAGAAGTTGGGTGCTCAGGCATGACGGCACGAACTTGCGGATCACTCCATAGGCCGTTGTTACATCCGGAAAAAACATTTTGGTGATACCGGCGACTTCTCCGGATTTGTATCTCACGTCCCATTCACGAATCGACTCTAGCCGGAGCTGTCGTTTCGCGAATGAGACGGGGAACAAATCATAGTCGGGTCTTCTCTTAGTAGGCGCTGAGGCGGCATCCTTGGCAAGTTGGTCTGCCCTCTCATTTCCCTCCAATCCTGCGTGTGCTTTAATCCAGTACAAAGTCACAGCTTTGTTCTGTCGAGATGCGTTTATTATGTTCTCGCGAGCTTCTACCGCTAGTGGATGGAGGGAGCCGAGATTCGTTACCGTTTGCAGCGCCGCCATAGAGTCACTATATATTCCGAATGTGAGTGCTCGGTTCTTATTTATTTGCCTCGTAGCTTCGCAAATAGCCAGCAATTCCGCTTGATATACTGTGCAGTATGACGGCAAGCAAAGCTTGACGGCCTTGGTCTCTGCTTCGCCTTCCCAAATAGACAGCGCTGCACCAACACCTCCGCCAAACTTGCTGCCGTCTGTGAATATTCTCACTGCACAGCTGCTGTTGGCTTCCACGTCGCTCCGGTCTTTCAGGCATGTCAGCTCAAGGTCTAGGACTACTGCAGGGTGTGGCGCCGTCGTTGCTGGCAATATTCGCTCGATCTCTCTGTCCCCCAGTCCCGGCAGGGCCGCCCCCTTCTTGATCCTGTATAGTGAGGCTACCTCACGTACACGAAGATCAAGCGGGAGCACTCCTGCCAGGACCAGTGCTGAGTTCAGGGAGACCGTGCGATAAGCCTTGCACATTTTTTGTGCGAAGCCCCTCTGCAGAGTTCCGAGCTGTTTTTGCACTCCAAGTTTTTCAGCGGCCGGTGCCCAGGCGCTCGCCGCGTATAAAATGATGGGTTCGATGGTCGCAGTGTAGATCGTCCGAATCACTTCGGGGTGTAGACCCCAACTTGCCTTTGCCGCTCTAGCGAGCTGGCCGTAGATATTAATGGCCTTTCTGCAGATACTTGCCACATGTGCGTTGAAGGTGAGTTTTTCATCGAACGTCACACCCAACATTTTAATTTGTTTGGACATGCCGATGTCCACTCCCCCCATGCTCAAGTGTGGAGTGCCGAACTTAAGCTTGCGCGTAATTACCATGGCGTTGGTTTTATGCGGCGCGAATTTGAGCTTGTTTTCGACACCCCACACCCGAACAAGCTCGAGAGCGGCGTTGGCGTGTCTTTCTACATGTTGTGCAGTCTGGCCATCGAACACCATGACGACGTCATCGGCAAACGCTTGTGCATAGTGTCCTGCGGATTCTAGGGTGTTCAGCAGGGGGTCCAGTAGCGTGTTCCATAGAATGGGCCCACCTATAGATCCTTGGACACACCCTTTGTTGGTCGCCTTTGTGTAGGTTTCCCCGCTGTATCTTAC
Source organism: Luperina nickerlii (assembly GCA_963855955.1). Taxonomy (NCBI): domain Eukaryota; kingdom Metazoa; phylum Arthropoda; class Insecta; order Lepidoptera; family Noctuidae; genus Luperina; species Luperina nickerlii. Next base: position 24,633,317 of record OY979671.1, read on the forward strand.
CGTGACTGTCCTTTGGTCAAGGTAGCTGTCAAACACCTTACGTATATTTAAAGGACAGTTTGCATTTGCCAGTTGGATCTTGATTGCTGGCCACCATGCGCTATCAAAGGCGCCCTCTATATCCAAAGATACGACGGTTATAATTCTCTTCTCGTCCAGCTTTGAATTAATATGTTGCATAAATTTATAGAGGGCGTCTTCGCAGCTCTTTTGGGGCATGAATCCAAACTGGTTGGGGTTTAGTCTCGGAATCAGGTGGTGCTTGAGTCGGGCGACCAACATTTTTTCGTACACTTTGCCTAGTACCGGTAAGAGTCCTATAGGGCGATAGGATTTGGGAGTTGTGTACGATTCTTTACCTGGTTTCTTCAACACTATCACCGTGGCTTCCTTCCAAATAATTGGGAAATAGTGGAGTTCTAGGCATTTGTTGAGTACTCCCAGGTAAAGTTTCGGGTCACTCCTGATAGCATGACTGCATATGTCAGCAGTGAATCCGTCGGCACCGGGCGCTTTCTTGGGATTCAAGGAGTCCAGGGCGGTGAGCATTTCCGTTTTTGTGAACGGAGGGTCGTTTTGCCCTTCAGATGGTTCTAGGTTCACAACGGCTGCTCGGTCCCTTATTCCTTGATGCGTCCGGTTCTCGTTCTCCCTTAGATCTTCCGGGTAGAAGGATTTTGCTAGCAGCTCTACCGACCCTTTTGCATCTAGAGTGATGCCTCCCTCTTCCAACGGTATGTCTTCCTCTCTTTTAGCAGTTCTCCCTATCACGCGGTAAATACCCTCCCACAGGCTCTCCTTATCCTGTTTGCTGCAGAACTCCTTCCAGCTTCCGATCATGGCCTCCATGGCTCTTGCTTCGTACTCATCCTTGGCGGCTATATAAGCGTCTACTACACTTTGTTTACGAATCGGTGCGGCGTTCCTGATTCTGCGTTTCTTAGTGGTGACTTCCTGCTTCATCTTCGCGAGCTCCTCTGACCACCATGGCAGGGTAAGTGTCTCAGTATTTTTCTTTAATGGAATTGAAAAGTTACAAGATTCTGTGATGGCTTTACTATAGTTTTTAATGAATGATTCTAATTTTTCTACTGTATTGATGGCTCTAATTTCCTGAATTTCTAAATTGTACTCTAATTTTAATTCCTCAAATTTTTGATAAAAGGTTTCCCAATTTGCCTTTTTTGTATTGTAAATTCTAGTGGTTCTTTTGACACTTACCCCTACCGATTTTTTGAGTTTGATATTAAAACTAATACCACTGTGGTCAGCGCACGTGAGATTAGCGACAACCTTCCAGTCCTCCACTAAGTCCAGCATATCAGTAGTGCAGGCCGTCACGTCAACAAAACTGGTGTAGTGTTTTCCGCCACGGATGGTGTCGAAAGTTGGAGTGTCGCCTTTGTTAAGAATGTGGAGGTCCATCTCGTGAAGCGTGCCAGCCACATCATCCCCCCTGTGGTCGATTACAGGGCTGCCCCACCAGGTGCTCTTTGCATTGGAGTCGCCTCCAATAATGAGCCTCCGTGCTTTGGCTGTTACGATCTTTTTAATGTGATCCAGGTACGGATCTATGGGTAGGTCGGGTTCGAAGTAATATGAAGCCAAAGTAACAGCCCATTCTTTGGTGCTTACGCTCACCACGACGATGTTGTTAGTGGTGAGCTCTGGGTGTTGAGTGACG